>CM076990.1:97849926-100544375 GCA_039090855.1 Macrothele yani | reverse complement strand
GTAGCCATTTGGCACGGTCAAAAACGCTAAAAATTTGCCAAAATGACACCATCGACAATAACTCCAAAACTAAAACAGCTATTCCGGATTTAACTGCATAGTCTTGTTTGCGTTTATAAACTACCCTAAGTGGTGCAGTATGGTTTTTCTATTCGTATTAGTTTCAGAGATAATGCAGACTATAGGATTTTGTAGCCATTTGGCACGGTCAAAAACGCTAAAAATTTGCCAAAATGACACCATCGACAATAACTCCAAAACTAAAACAGCTATTCCGGATTTAACTGCATAGTCTTGTTTGCGTTTATAAACTACCCTAAGTGGTGCAGTATGGTTTTTCTATTCGTATTAGTTTCAGAGATAATGCAGACTATAGGATTTTGTAGCCATTTGGCACGGTCAAAAACGCTAAAAATTTGCCAAAATGACACCATCGACAATAACTCCAAAACTAAAACAGCTATTCCGGATTTAACTGCATAGTCTTGTTTGCGTTTATAAACTACCCTAAGTGGTGCAGTATGGTTTTTCTATTCGTATTAGTTTCAGAGATAATGCAGACTATAGGATTTTGTAGCCATTTGGCACGGTCAAAAACGCTAAAAATTTGCCAAAATGACACCATCGACAATAACTCCAAAACTAAAACAGCTATTCCGGATTTAACTGCATAGTCTTGTTTGCGTTTATAAACTACCCTAAGTGGTGCAGTATGGTTTTTCTATTCGTATTAGTTTCAGAGATAATGCAGACTATAGGATTTTGTAGCCATTTGGCACGGTCAAAAACGCTAAAAATTTGCCAAAATGACACCATCGACAATAACTCCAAAACTAAAACAGCTATTCCGGATTTAACTGCATAGTCTTGTTTGCGTTTATAAACTACCCTAAGTGGTGCAGTATGGTTTTTCTATTCGTATTAGTTTCAGAGATAATGCAGACTATAGGATTTTGTAGCCATTTGGCACGGTCAAAAACGCTAAAAATTTGCCAAAATGACACCATCGACAATAACTCCAAAACTAAAACAGCTATTCCGGATTTAACTGCATAGTCTTGTTTGCGTTTATAAACTACCCTAAGTGGTGCAGTATGGTTTTTCTATTCGTATTAGTTTCAGAGATAATGCAGACTATAGGATTTTGTAGCCATTTGGCACGGTCAAAAACGCTAAAAATTTGCCAAAATGACACCATCGACAATAACTCCAAAACTAAAACAGCTATTCCGGATTTAACTGCATAGTCTTGTTTGCGTTTATAAACTACCCTAAGTGGTGCAGTATGGTTTTTCTATTCGTATTAGTTTCAGAGATAATGCAGACTATAGGATTTTGTAGCCATTTGGCACGGTCAAAAACGCTAAAAATTTGCCAAAATGACACCATCGACAATAACTCCAAAACTAAAACAGCTATTCCGGATTTAACTGCATAGTCTTGTTTGCGTTTATAAACTACCCTAAGTGGTGCAGTATGGTTTTTCTATTCGTATTAGTTTCAGAGATAATGCAGACTATAGGATTTTGTAGCCATTTGGCACGGTCAAAAACGCTAAAAATTTGCCAAAATGACACCATCGACAATAACTCCAAAACTAAAACAGCTATTCCGGATTTAACTGCATAGTCTTGTTTGCGTTTATAAACTACCCTAAGTGGTGCAGTATGGTTTTTCTATTCGTATTAGTTTCAGAGATAATGCAGACTATAGGATTTTGTAGCCATTTGGCACGGTCAAAAACGCTAAAAATTTGCCAAAATGACACCATCGACAATAACTCCAAAACTAAAACAGCTATTCCGGATTTAACTGCATAGTCTTGTTTGCGTTTATAAACTACCCTAAGTGGTGCAGTATGGTTTTTCTATTCGTATTAGTTTCAGAGATAATGCAGACTATAGGATTTTGTAGCCATTTGGCACGGTCAAAAACGCTAAAAATTTGCCAAAATGACACCATCGACAATAACTCCAAAACTAAAACAGCTATTCCGGATTTAACTGCATAGTCTTGTTTGCGTTTATAAACTACCCTAAGTGGTGCAGTATGGTTTTTCTATTCGTATTAGTTTCAGAGATAATGCAGACTATAGGATTTTGTAGCCATTTGGCACGGTCAAAAACGCTAAAAATTTGCCAAAATGACACCATCGACAATAACTCCAAAACTAAAACAGCTATTCCGGATTTAACTGCATAGTCTTGTTTGCGTTTATAAACTACCCTAAGTGGTGCAGTATGGTTTTTCTATTCGTATTAGTTTCAGAGATAATGCAGACTATAGGATTTTGTAGCCATTTGGCACGGTCAAAAACGCTAAAAATTTGCCAAAATGACACCATCGACAATAACTCCAAAACTAAAACAGCTATTCCGGATTTAACTGCATAGTCTTGTTTGCGTTTATAAACTACCCTAAGTGGTGCAGTATGGTTTTTCTATTCGTATTAGTTTCAGAGATAATGCAGACTATAGGATTTTGTAGCCATTTGGCACGGTCAAAAACGCTAAAAATTTGCCAAAATGACACCATCGACAATAACTCCAAAACTAAAACAGCTATTCCGGATTTAACTGCATAGTCTTGTTTGCGTTTATAAACTACCCTAAGTGGTGCAGTATGGTTTTTCTATTCGTATTAGTTTCAGAGATAATGCAGACTATAGGATTTTGTAGCCATTTGGCACGGTCAAAAACGCTAAAAATTTGCCAAAATGACACCATCGACAATAACTCCAAAACTAAAACAGCTATTCCGGATTTAACTGCATAGTCTTGTTTGCGTTTATAAACTACCCTAAGTGGTGCAGTATGGTTTTTCTATTCGTATTAGTTTCAGAGATAATGCAGACTATAGGATTTTGTAGCCATTTGGCACGGTCAAAAACGCTAAAAATTTGCCAAAATGACACCATCGACAATAACTCCAAAACTAAAACAGCTATTCCGGATTTAACTGCATAGTCTTGTTTGCGTTTATAAACTACCCTAAGTGGTGCAGTATGGTTTTTCTATTCGTATTAGTTTCAGAGATAATGCAGACTATAGGATTTTGTAGCCATTTGGCACGGTCAAAAACGCTAAAAATTTGCCAAAATGACACCATCGACAATAACTCCAAAACTAAAACAGCTATTCCGGATTTAACTGCATAGTCTTGTTTGCGTTTATAAACTACCCTAAGTGGTGCAGTATGGTTTTTCTATTCGTATTAGTTTCAGAGATAATGCAGACTATAGGATTTTGTAGCCATTTGGCACGGTCAAAAACGCTAAAAATTTGCCAAAATGACACCATCGACAATAACTCCAAAACTAAAACAGCTATTCCGGATTTAACTGCATAGTCTTGTTTGCGTTTATAAACTACCCTAAGTGGTGCAGTATGGTTTTTCTATTCGTATTAGTTTCAGAGATAATGCAGACTATAGGATTTTGTAGCCATTTGGCACGGTCAAAAACGCTAAAAATTTGCCAAAATGACACCATCGACAATAACTCCAAAACTAAAACAGCTATTCCGGATTTAACTGCATAGTCTTGTTTGCGTTTATAAACTACCCTAAGTGGTGCAGTATGGTTTTTCTATTCGTATTAGTTTCAGAGATAATGCAGACTATAGGATTTTGTAGCCATTTGGCACGGTCAAAAACGCTAAAAATTTGCCAAAATGACACCATCGACAATAACTCCAAAACTAAAACAGCTATTCCGGATTTAACTGCATAGTCTTGTTTGCGTTTATAAACTACCCTAAGTGGTGCAGTATGGTTTTTCTATTCGTATTAGTTTCAGAGATAATGCAGACTATAGGATTTTGTAGCCATTTGGCACGGTCAAAAACGCTAAAAATTTGCCAAAATGACACCATCGACAATAACTCCAAAACTAAAACAGCTATTCCGGATTTAACTGCATAGTCTTGTTTGCGTTTATAAACTACCCTAAGTGGTGCAGTATGGTTTTTCTATTCGTATTAGTTTCAGAGATAATGCAGACTATAGGATTTTGTAGCCATTTGGCACGGTCAAAAACGCTAAAAATTTGCCAAAATGACACCATCGACAATAACTCCAAAACTAAAACAGCTATTCCGGATTTAACTGCATAGTCTTGTTTGCGTTTATAAACTACCCTAAGTGGTGCAGTATGGTTTTTCTATTCGTATTAGTTTCAGAGATAATGCAGACTATAGGATTTTGTAGCCATTTGGCACGGTCAAAAACGCTAAAAATTTGCCAAAATGACACCATCGACAATAACTCCAAAACTAAAACAGCTATTCCGGATTTAACTGCATAGTCTTGTTTGCGTTTATAAACTACCCTAAGTGGTGCAGTATGGTTTTTCTATTCGTATTAGTTTCAGAGATAATGCAGACTATAGGATTTTGTAGCCATTTGGCACGGTCAAAAACGCTAAAAATTTGCCAAAATGACACCATCGACAATAACTCCAAAACTAAAACAGCTATTCCGGATTTAACTGCATAGTCTTGTTTGCGTTTATAAACTACCCTAAGTGGTGCAGTATGGTTTTTCTATTCGTATTAGTTTCAGAGATAATGCAGACTATAGGATTTTGTAGCCATTTGGCACGGTCAAAAACGCTAAAAATTTGCCAAAATGACACCATCGACAATAACTCCAAAACTAAAACAGCTATTCCGGATTTAACTGCATAGTCTTGTTTGCGTTTATAAACTACCCTAAGTGGTGCAGTATGGTTTTTCTATTCGTATTAGTTTCAGAGATAATGCAGACTATAGGATTTTGTAGCCATTTGGCACGGTCAAAAACGCTAAAAATTTGCCAAAATGACACCATCGACAATAACTCCAAAACTAAAACAGCTATTCCGGATTTAACTGCATAGTCTTGTTTGCGTTTATAAACTACCCTAAGTGGTGCAGTATGGTTTTTCTATTCGTATTAGTTTCAGAGATAATGCAGACTATAGGATTTTGTAGCCATTTGGCACGGTCAAAAACGCTAAAAATTTGCCAAAATGACACCATCGACAATAACTCCAAAACTAAAACAGCTATTCCGGATTTAACTGCATAGTCTTGTTTGCGTTTATAAACTACCCTAAGTGGTGCAGTATGGTTTTTCTATTCGTATTAGTTTCAGAGATAATGCAGACTATAGGATTTTGTAGCCATTTGGCACGGTCAAAAACGCTAAAAATTTGCCAAAATGACACCATCGACAATAACTCCAAAACTAAAACAGCTATTCCGGATTTAACTGCATAGTCTTGTTTGCGTTTATAAACTACCCTAAGTGGTGCAGTATGGTTTTTCTATTCGTATTAGTTTCAGAGATAATGCAGACTATAGGATTTTGTAGCCATTTGGCACGGTCAAAAACGCTAAAAATTTGCCAAAATGACACCATCGACAATAACTCCAAAACTAAAACAGCTATTCCGGATTTAACTGCATAGTCTTGTTTGCGTTTATAAACTACCCTAAGTGGTGCAGTATGGTTTTTCTATTCGTATTAGTTTCAGAGATAATGCAGACTATAGGATTTTGTAGCCATTTGGCACGGTCAAAAACGCTAAAAATTTGCCAAAATGACACCATCGACAATAACTCCAAAACTAAAACAGCTATTCCGGATTTAACTGCATAGTCTTGTTTGCGTTTATAAACTACCCTAAGTGGTGCAGTATGGTTTTTCTATTCGTATTAGTTTCAGAGATAATGCAGACTATAGGATTTTGTAGCCATTTGGCACGGTCAAAAACGCTAAAAATTTGCCAAAATGACACCATCGACAATAACTCCAAAACTAAAACAGCTATTCCGGATTTAACTGCATAGTCTTGTTTGCGTTTATAAACTACCCTAAGTGGTGCAGTATGGTTTTTCTATTCGTATTAGTTTCAGAGATAATGCAGACTATAGGATTTTGTAGCCATTTGGCACGGTCAAAAACGCTAAAAATTTGCCAAAATGACACCATCGACAATAACTCCAAAACTAAAACAGCTATTCCGGATTTAACTGCATAGTCTTGTTTGCGTTTATAAACTACCCTAAGTGGTGCAGTATGGTTTTTCTATTCGTATTAGTTTCAGAGATAATGCAGACTATAGGATTTTGTAGCCATTTGGCACGGTCAAAAACGCTAAAAATTTGCCAAAATGACACCATCGACAATAACTCCAAAACTAAAACAGCTATTCCGGATTTAACTGCATAGTCTTGTTTGCGTTTATAAACTACCCTAAGTGGTGCAGTATGGTTTTTCTATTCGTATTAGTTTCAGAGATAATGCAGACTATAGGATTTTGTAGCCATTTGGCACGGTCAAAAACGCTAAAAATTTGCCAAAATGACACCATCGACAATAACTCCAAAACTAAAACAGCTATTCCGGATTTAACTGCATAGTCTTGTTTGCGTTTATAAACTACCCTAAGTGGTGCAGTATGGTTTTTCTATTCGTATTAGTTTCAGAGATAATGCAGACTATAGGATTTTGTAGCCATTTGGCACGGTCAAAAACGCTAAAAATTTGCCAAAATGACACCATCGACAATAACTCCAAAACTAAAACAGCTATTCCGGATTTAACTGCATAGTCTTGTTTGCGTTTATAAACTACCCTAAGTGGTGCAGTATGGTTTTTCTATTCGTATTAGTTTCAGAGATAATGCAGACTATAGGATTTTGTAGCCATTTGGCACGGTCAAAAACGCTAAAAATTTGCCAAAATGACACCATCGACAATAACTCCAAAACTAAAACAGCTATTCCGGATTTAACTGCATAGTCTTGTTTGCGTTTATAAACTACCCTAAGTGGTGCAGTATGGTTTTTCTATTCGTATTAGTTTCAGAGATAATGCAGACTATAGGATTTTGTAGCCATTTGGCACGGTCAAAAACGCTAAAAATTTGCCAAAATGACACCATCGACAATAACTCCAAAACTAAAACAGCTATTCCGGATTTAACTGCATAGTCTTGTTTGCGTTTATAAACTACCCTAAGTGGTGCAGTATGGTTTTTCTATTCGTATTAGTTTCAGAGATAATGCAGACTATAGGATTTTGTAGCCATTTGGCACGGTCAAAAACGCTAAAAATTTGCCAAAATGACACCATCGACAATAACTCCAAAACTAAAACAGCTATTCCGGATTTAACTGCATAGTCTTGTTTGCGTTTATAAACTACCCTAAGTGGTGCAGTATGGTTTTTCTATTCGTATTAGTTTCAGAGATAATGCAGACTATAGGATTTTGTAGCCATTTGGCACGGTCAAAAACGCTAAAAATTTGCCAAAATGACACCATCGACAATAACTCCAAAACTAAAACAGCTATTCCGGATTTAACTGCATAGTCTTGTTTGCGTTTATAAACTACCCTAAGTGGTGCAGTATGGTTTTTCTATTCGTATTAGTTTCAGAGATAATGCAGACTATAGGATTTTGTAGCCATTTGGCACGGTCAAAAACGCTAAAAATTTGCCAAAATGACACCATCGACAATAACTCCAAAACTAAAACAGCTATTCCGGATTTAACTGCATAGTCTTGTTTGCGTTTATAAACTACCCTAAGTGGTGCAGTATGGTTTTTCTATTCGTATTAGTTTCAGAGATAATGCAGACTATAGGATTTTGTAGCCATTTGGCACGGTCAAAAACGCTAAAAATTTGCCAAAATGACACCATCGACAATAACTCCAAAACTAAAACAGCTATTCCGGATTTAACTGCATAGTCTTGTTTGCGTTTATAAACTACCCTAAGTGGTGCAGTATGGTTTTTCTATTCGTATTAGTTTCAGAGATAATGCAGACTATAGGATTTTGTAGCCATTTGGCACGGTCAAAAACGCTAAAAATTTGCCAAAATGACACCATCGACAATAACTCCAAAACTAAAACAGCTATTCCGGATTTAACTGCATAGTCTTGTTTGCGTTTATAAACTACCCTAAGTGGTGCAGTATGGTTTTTCTATTCGTATTAGTTTCAGAGATAATGCAGACTATAGGATTTTGTAGCCATTTGGCACGGTCAAAAACGCTAAAAATTTGCCAAAATGACACCATCGACAATAACTCCAAAACTAAAACAGCTATTCCGGATTTAACTGCATAGTCTTGTTTGCGTTTATAAACTACCCTAAGTGGTGCAGTATGGTTTTTCTATTCGTATTAGTTTCAGAGATAATGCAGACTATAGGATTTTGTAGCCATTTGGCACGGTCAAAAACGCTAAAAATTTGCCAAAATGACACCATCGACAATAACTCCAAAACTAAAACAGCTATTCCGGATTTAACTGCATAGTCTTGTTTGCGTTTATAAACTACCCTAAGTGGTGCAGTATGGTTTTTCTATTCGTATTAGTTTCAGAGATAATGCAGACTATAGGATTTTGTAGCCATTTGGCACGGTCAAAAACGCTAAAAATTTGCCAAAATGACACCATCGACAATAACTCCAAAACTAAAACAGCTATTCCGGATTTAACTGCATAGTCTTGTTTGCGTTTATAAACTACCCTAAGTGGTGCAGTATGGTTTTTCTATTCGTATTAGTTTCAGAGATAATGCAGACTATAGGATTTTGTAGCCATTTGGCACGGTCAAAAACGCTAAAAATTTGCCAAAATGACACCATCGACAATAACTCCAAAACTAAAACAGCTATTCCGGATTTAACTGCATAGTCTTGTTTGCGTTTATAAACTACCCTAAGTGGTGCAGTATGGTTTTTCTATTCGTATTAGTTTCAGAGATAATGCAGACTATAGGATTTTGTAGCCATTTGGCACGGTCAAAAACGCTAAAAATTTGCCAAAATGACACCATCGACAATAACTCCAAAACTAAAACAGCTATTCCGGATTTAACTGCATAGTCTTGTTTGCGTTTATAAACTACCCTAAGTGGTGCAGTATGGTTTTTCTATTCGTATTAGTTTCAGAGATAATGCAGACTATAGGATTTTGTAGCCATTTGGCACGGTCAAAAACGCTAAAAATTTGCCAAAATGACACCATCGACAATAACTCCAAAACTAAAACAGCTATTCCGGATTTAACTGCATAGTCTTGTTTGCGTTTATAAACTACCCTAAGTGGTGCAGTATGGTTTTTCTATTCGTATTAGTTTCAGAGATAATGCAGACTATAGGATTTTGTAGCCATTTGGCACGGTCAAAAACGCTAAAAATTTGCCAAAATGACACCATCGACAATAACTCCAAAACTAAAACAGCTATTCCGGATTTAACTGCATAGTCTTGTTTGCGTTTATAAACTACCCTAAGTGGTGCAGTATGGTTTTTCTATTCGTATTAGTTTCAGAGATAATGCAGACTATAGGATTTTGTAGCCATTTGGCACGGTCAAAAACGCTAAAAATTTGCCAAAATGACACCATCGACAATAACTCCAAAACTAAAACAGCTATTCCGGATTTAACTGCATAGTCTTGTTTGCGTTTATAAACTACCCTAAGTGGTGCAGTATGGTTTTTCTATTCGTATTAGTTTCAGAGATAATGCAGACTATAGGATTTTGTAGCCATTTGGCACGGTCAAAAACGCTAAAAATTTGCCAAAATGACACCATCGACAATAACTCCAAAACTAAAACAGCTATTCCGGATTTAACTGCATAGTCTTGTTTGCGTTTATAAACTACCCTAAGTGGTGCAGTATGGTTTTTCTATTCGTATTAGTTTCAGAGATAATGCAGACTATAGGATTTTGTAGCCATTTGGCACGGTCAAAAACGCTAAAAATTTGCCAAAATGACACCATCGACAATAACTCCAAAACTAAAACAGCTATTCCGGATTTAACTGCATAGTCTTGTTTGCGTTTATAAACTACCCTAAGTGGTGCAGTATGGTTTTTCTATTCGTATTAGTTTCAGAGATAATGCAGACTATAGGATTTTGTAGCCATTTGGCACGGTCAAAAACGCTAAAAATTTGCCAAAATGACACCATCGACAATAACTCCAAAACTAAAACAGCTATTCCGGATTTAACTGCATAGTCTTGTTTGCGTTTATAAACTACCCTAAGTGGTGCAGTATGGTTTTTCTATTCGTATTAGTTTCAGAGATAATGCAGACTATAGGATTTTGTAGCCATTTGGCACGGTCAAAAACGCTAAAAATTTGCCAAAATGACACCATCGACAATAACTCCAAAACTAAAACAGCTATTCCGGATTTAACTGCATAGTCTTGTTTGCGTTTATAAACTACCCTAAGTGGTGCAGTATGGTTTTTCTATTCGTATTAGTTTCAGAGATAATGCAGACTATAGGATTTTGTAGCCATTTGGCACGGTCAAAAACGCTAAAAATTTGCCAAAATGACACCATCGACAATAACTCCAAAACTAAAACAGCTATTCCGGATTTAACTGCATAGTCTTGTTTGCGTTTATAAACTACCCTAAGTGGTGCAGTATGGTTTTTCTATTCGTATTAGTTTCAGAGATAATGCAGACTATAGGATTTTGTAGCCATTTGGCACGGTCAAAAACGCTAAAAATTTGCCAAAATGACACCATCGACAATAACTCCAAAACTAAAACAGCTATTCCGGATTTAACTGCATAGTCTTGTTTGCGTTTATAAACTACCCTAAGTGGTGCAGTATGGTTTTTCTATTCGTATTAGTTTCAGAGATAATGCAGACTATAGGATTTTGTAGCCATTTGGCACGGTCAAAAACGCTAAAAATTTGCCAAAATGACACCATCGACAATAACTCCAAAACTAAAACAGCTATTCCGGATTTAACTGCATAGTCTTGTTTGCGTTTATAAACTACCCTAAGTGGTGCAGTATGGTTTTTCTATTCGTATTAGTTTCAGAGATAATGCAGACTATAGGATTTTGTAGCCATTTGGCACGGTCAAAAACGCTAAAAATTTGCCAAAATGACACCATCGACAATAACTCCAAAACTAAAACAGCTATTCCGGATTTAACTGCATAGTCTTGTTTGCGTTTATAAACTACCCTAAGTGGTGCAGTATGGTTTTTCTATTCGTATTAGTTTCAGAGATAATGCAGACTATAGGATTTTGTAGCCATTTGGCACGGTCAAAAACGCTAAAAATTTGCCAAAATGACACCATCGACAATAACTCCAAAACTAAAACAGCTATTCCGGATTTAACTGCATAGTCTTGTTTGCGTTTATAAACTACCCTAAGTGGTGCAGTATGGTTTTTCTATTCGTATTAGTTTCAGAGATAATGCAGACTATAGGATTTTGTAGCCATTTGGCACGGTCAAAAACGCTAAAAATTTGCCAAAATGACACCATCGACAATAACTCCAAAACTAAAACAGCTATTCCGGATTTAACTGCATAGTCTTGTTTGCGTTTATAAACTACCCTAAGTGGTGCAGTATGGTTTTTCTATTCGTATTAGTTTCAGAGATAATGCAGACTATAGGATTTTGTAGCCATTTGGCACGGTCAAAAACGCTAAAAATTTGCCAAAATGACACCATCGACAATAACTCCAAAACTAAAACAGCTATTCCGGATTTAACTGCATAGTCTTGTTTGCGTTTATAAACTACCCTAAGTGGTGCAGTATGGTTTTTCTATTCGTATTAGTTTCAGAGATAATGCAGACTATAGGATTTTGTAGCCATTTGGCACGGTCAAAAACGCTAAAAATTTGCCAAAATGACACCATCGACAATAACTCCAAAACTAAAACAGCTATTCCGGATTTAACTGCATAGTCTTGTTTGCGTTTATAAACTACCCTAAGTGGTGCAGTATGGTTTTTCTATTCGTATTAGTTTCAGAGATAATGCAGACTATAGGATTTTGTAGCCATTTGGCACGGTCAAAAACGCTAAAAATTTGCCAAAATGACACCATCGACAATAACTCCAAAACTAAAACAGCTATTCCGGATTTAACTGCATAGTCTTGTTTGCGTTTATAAACTACCCTAAGTGGTGCAGTATGGTTTTTCTATTCGTATTAGTTTCAGAGATAATGCAGACTATAGGATTTTGTAGCCATTTGGCACGGTCAAAAACGCTAAAAATTTGCCAAAATGACACCATCGACAATAACTCCAAAACTAAAACAGCTATTCCGGATTTAACTGCATAGTCTTGTTTGCGTTTATAAACTACCCTAAGTGGTGCAGTATGGTTTTTCTATTCGTATTAGTTTCAGAGATAATGCAGACTATAGGATTTTGTAGCCATTTGGCACGGTCAAAAACGCTAAAAATTTGCCAAAATGACACCATCGACAATAACTCCAAAACTAAAACAGCTATTCCGGATTTAACTGCATAGTCTTGTTTGCGTTTATAAACTACCCTAAGTGGTGCAGTATGGTTTTTCTATTCGTATTAGTTTCAGAGATAATGCAGACTATAGGATTTTGTAGCCATTTGGCACGGTCAAAAACGCTAAAAATTTGCCAAAATGACACCATCGACAATAACTCCAAAACTAAAACAGCTATTCCGGATTTAACTGCATAGTCTTGTTTGCGTTTATAAACTACCCTAAGTGGTGCAGTATGGTTTTTCTATTCGTATTAGTTTCAGAGATAATGCAGACTATAGGATTTTGTAGCCATTTGGCACGGTCAAAAACGCTAAAAATTTGCCAAAATGACACCATCGACAATAACTCCAAAACTAAAACAGCTATTCCGGATTTAACTGCATAGTCTTGTTTGCGTTTATAAACTACCCTAAGTGGTGCAGTATGGTTTTTCTATTCGTATTAGTTTCAGAGATAATGCAGACTATAGGATTTTGTAGCCATTTGGCACGGTCAAAAACGCTAAAAATTTGCCAAAATGACACCATCGACAATAACTCCAAAACTAAAACAGCTATTCCGGATTTAACTGCATAGTCTTGTTTGCGTTTATAAACTACCCTAAGTGGTGCAGTATGGTTTTTCTATTCGTATTAGTTTCAGAGATAATGCAGACTATAGGATTTTGTAGCCATTTGGCACGGTCAAAAACGCTAAAAATTTGCCAAAATGACACCATCGACAATAACTCCAAAACTAAAACAGCTATTCCGGATTTAACTGCATAGTCTTGTTTGCGTTTATAAACTACCCTAAGTGGTGCAGTATGGTTTTTCTATTCGTATTAGTTTCAGAGATAATGCAGACTATAGGATTTTGTAGCCATTTGGCACGGTCAAAAACGCTAAAAATTTGCCAAAATGACACCATCGACAATAACTCCAAAACTAAAACAGCTATTCCGGATTTAACTGCATAGTCTTGTTTGCGTTTATAAACTACCCTAAGTGGTGCAGTATGGTTTTTCTATTCGTATTAGTTTCAGAGATAATGCAGACTATAGGATTTTGTAGCCATTTGGCACGGTCAAAAACGCTAAAAATTTGCCAAAATGACACCATCGACAATAACTCCAAAACTAAAACAGCTATTCCGGATTTAACTGCATAGTCTTGTTTGCGTTTATAAACTACCCTAAGTGGTGCAGTATGGTTTTTCTATTCGTATTAGTTTCAGAGATAATGCAGACTATAGGATTTTGTAGCCATTTGGCACGGTCAAAAACGCTAAAAATTTGCCAAAATGACACCATCGACAATAACTCCAAAACTAAAACAGCTATTCCGGATTTAACTGCATAGTCTTGTTTGCGTTTATAAACTACCCTAAGTGGTGCAGTATGGTTTTTCTATTCGTATTAGTTTCAGAGATAATGCAGACTATAGGATTTTGTAGCCATTTGGCACGGTCAAAAACGCTAAAAATTTGCCAAAATGACACCATCGACAATAACTCCAAAACTAAAACAGCTATTCCGGATTTAACTGCATAGTCTTGTTTGCGTTTATAAACTACCCTAAGTGGTGCAGTATGGTTTTTCTATTCGTATTAGTTTCAGAGATAATGCAGACTATAGGATTTTGTAGCCATTTGGCACGGTCAAAAACGCTAAAAATTTGCCAAAATGACACCATCGACAATAACTCCAAAACTAAAACAGCTATTCCGGATTTAACTGCATAGTCTTGTTTGCGTTTATAAACTACCCTAAGTGGTGCAGTATGGTTTTTCTATTCGTATTAGTTTCAGAGATAATGCAGACTATAGGATTTTGTAGCCATTTGGCACGGTCAAAAACGCTAAAAATTTGCCAAAATGACACCATCGACAATAACTCCAAAACTAAAACAGCTATTCCGGATTTAACTGCATAGTCTTGTTTGCGTTTATAAACTACCCTAAGTGGTGCAGTATGGTTTTTCTATTCGTATTAGTTTCAGAGATAATGCAGACTATAGGATTTTGTAGCCATTTGGCACGGTCAAAAACGCTAAAAATTTGCCAAAATGACACCATCGACAATAACTCCAAAACTAAAACAGCTATTCCGGATTTAACTGCATAGTCTTGTTTGCGTTTATAAACTACCCTAAGTGGTGCAGTATGGTTTTTCTATTCGTATTAGTTTCAGAGATAATGCAGACTATAGGATTTTGTAGCCATTTGGCACGGTCAAAAACGCTAAAAATTTGCCAAAATGACACCATCGACAATAACTCCAAAACTAAAACAGCTATTCCGGATTTAACTGCATAGTCTTGTTTGCGTTTATAAACTACCCTAAGTGGTGCAGTATGGTTTTTCTATTCGTATTAGTTTCAGAGATAATGCAGACTATAGGATTTTGTAGCCATTTGGCACGGTCAAAAACGCTAAAAATTTGCCAAAATGACACCATCGACAATAACTCCAAAACTAAAACAGCTATTCCGGATTTAACTGCATAGTCTTGTTTGCGTTTATAAACTACCCTAAGTGGTGCAGTATGGTTTTTCTATTCGTATTAGTTTCAGAGATAATGCAGACTATAGGATTTTGTAGCCATTTGGCACGGTCAAAAACGCTAAAAATTTGCCAAAATGACACCATCGACAATAACTCCAAAACTAAAACAGCTATTCCGGATTTAACTGCATAGTCTTGTTTGCGTTTATAAACTACCCTAAGTGGTGCAGTATGGTTTTTCTATTCGTATTAGTTTCAGAGATAATGCAGACTATAGGATTTTGTAGCCATTTGGCACGGTCAAAAACGCTAAAAATTTGCCAAAATGACACCATCGACAATAACTCCAAAACTAAAACAGCTATTCCGGATTTAACTGCATAGTCTTGTTTGCGTTTATAAACTACCCTAAGTGGTGCAGTATGGTTTTTCTATTCGTATTAGTTTCAGAGATAATGCAGACTATAGGATTTTGTAGCCATTTGGCACGGTCAAAAACGCTAAAAATTTGCCAAAATGACACCATCGACAATAACTCCAAAACTAAAACAGCTATTCCGGATTTAACTGCATAGTCTTGTTTGCGTTTATAAACTACCCTAAGTGGTGCAGTATGGTTTTTCTATTCGTATTAGTTTCAGAGATAATGCAGACTATAGGATTTTGTAGCCATTTGGCACGGTCAAAAACGCTAAAAATTTGCCAAAATGACACCATCGACAATAACTCCAAAACTAAAACAGCTATTCCGGATTTAACTGCATAGTCTTGTTTGCGTTTATAAACTACCCTAAGTGGTGCAGTATGGTTTTTCTATTCGTATTAGTTTCAGAGATAATGCAGACTATAGGATTTTGTAGCCATTTGGCACGGTCAAAAACGCTAAAAATTTGCCAAAATGACACCATCGACAATAACTCCAAAACTAAAACAGCTATTCCGGATTTAACTGCATAGTCTTGTTTGCGTTTATAAACTACCCTAAGTGGTGCAGTATGGTTTTTCTATTCGTATTAGTTTCAGAGATAATGCAGACTATAGGATTTTGTAGCCATTTGGCACGGTCAAAAACGCTAAAAATTTGCCAAAATGACACCATCGACAATAACTCCAAAACTAAAACAGCTATTCCGGATTTAACTGCATAGTCTTGTTTGCGTTTATAAACTACCCTAAGTGGTGCAGTATGGTTTTTCTATTCGTATTAGTTTCAGAGATAATGCAGACTATAGGATTTTGTAGCCATTTGGCACGGTCAAAAACGCTAAAAATTTGCCAAAATGACACCATCGACAATAACTCCAAAACTAAAACAGCTATTCCGGATTTAACTGCATAGTCTTGTTTGCGTTTATAAACTACCCTAAGTGGTGCAGTATGGTTTTTCTATTCGTATTAGTTTCAGAGATAATGCAGACTATAGGATTTTGTAGCCATTTGGCACGGTCAAAAACGCTAAAAATTTGCCAAAATGACACCATCGACAATAACTCCAAAACTAAAACAGCTATTCCGGATTTAACTGCATAGTCTTGTTTGCGTTTATAAACTACCCTAAGTGATGCAGTATGGTTTTTCTATTCGTATTAGTTTCAGAGATAATGCAGACTATAGGATTTTGTAGCCATTTGGCACGGTCAAAAACGCTAAAAATTTGCCAAAATGACACCATCGACAATAACTCCAAAACTAAAACAGCTATTCCGGATTTAACTGCATAGTCTTGTTTGCGTTTATAAACTACCCTAAGTGGTGCAGTATGGTTTTTCTATTCGTATTAGTTTCAGAGATAATGCAGACTATAGGATTTTGTAGCCATTTGGCACGGTCAAAAACGCTAAAAATTTGCCAAAATGACACCATCGACAATAACTCCAAAACTAAAACAGCTATTCCGGATTTAACTGCATAGTCTTGTTTGCGTTTATAAACTACCCTAAGTGGTGCAGTATGGTTTTTCTATTCGTATTAGTTTCAGAGATAATGCAGACTATAGGATTTTGTAGCCATTTGGCACGGTCAAAAACGCTAAAAATTTGCCAAAATGACACCATCGACAATAACTCCAAAACTAAAACAGCTATTCCGGATTTAACTGCATAGTCTTGTTTGCGTTTATAAACTACCCTAAGTGGTGCAGTATGGTTTTTCTATTCGTATTAGTTTCAGAGATAATGCAGACTATAGGATTTTGTAGCCATTTGGCACGGTCAAAAACGCTAAAAATTTGCCAAAATGACACCATCGACAATAACTCCAAAACTAAAACAGCTATTCCGGATTTAACTGCATAGTCTTGTTTGCGTTTATAAACTACCCTAAGTGGTGCAGTATGGTTTTTCTATTCGTATTAGTTTCAGAGATAATGCAGACTATAGGATTTTGTAGCCATTTGGCACGGTCAAAAACGCTAAAAATTTGCCAAAATGACACCATCGACAATAACTCCAAAACTAAAACAGCTATTCCGGATTTAACTGCATAGTCTTGTTTGCGTTTATAAACTACCCTAAGTGGTGCAGTATGGTTTTTCTATTCGTATTAGTTTCAGAGATAATGCAGACTATAGGATTTTGTAGCCATTTGGCACGGTCAAAAACGCTAAAAATTTGCCAAAATGACACCATCGACAATAACTCCAAAACTAAAACAGCTATTCCGGATTTAACTGCATAGTCTTGTTTGCGTTTATAAACTACCCTAAGTGGTGCAGTATGGTTTTTCTATTCGTATTAGTTTCAGAGATAATGCAGACTATAGGATTTTGTAGCCATTTGGCACGGTCAAAAACGCTAAAAATTTGCCAAAATGACACCATCGACAATAACTCCAAAACTAAAACAGCTATTCCGGATTTAACTGCATAGTCTTGTTTGCGTTTATAAACTACCCTAAGTGGTGCAGTATGGTTTTTCTATTCGTATTAGTTTCAGAGATAATGCAGACTATAGGATTTTGTAGCCATTTGGCACGGTCAAAAACGCTAAAAATTTGCCAAAATGACACCATCGACAATAACTCCAAAACTAAAACAGCTATTCCGGATTTAACTGCATAGTCTTGTTTGCGTTTATAAACTACCCTAAGTGATGCAGTATGGTTTTTCTATTCGTATTAGTTTCAGAGATAATGCAGACTATAGGATTTTGTAGCCATTTGGCACGGTCAAAAACGCTAAAAATTTGCCAAAATGACACCATCGACAATAACTCCAAAACTAAAACAGCTATTCCGGATTTAACTGCATAGTCTTGTTTGCGTTTATAAACTACCCTAAGTGGTGCAGTATGGTTTTTCTATTCGTATTAGTTTCAGAGATAATGCAGACTATAGGATTTTGTAGCCATTTGGCACGGTCAAAAACGCTAAAAATTTGCCAAAATGACACCATCGACAATAACTCCAAAACTAAAACAGCTATTCCGGATTTAACTGCATAGTCTTGTTTGCGTTTATAAACTACCCTAAGTGGTGCAGTATGGTTTTTCTATTCGTATTAGTTTCAGAGATAATGCAGACTATAGGATTTTGTAGCCATTTGGCACGGTCAAAAACGCTAAAAATTTGCCAAAATGACACCATCGACAATAACTCCAAAACTAAAACAGCTATTCCGGATTTAACTGCATAGTCTTGTTTGCGTTTATAAACTACCCTAAGTGGTGCAGTATGGTTTTTCTATTCGTATTAGTTTCAGAGATAATGCAGACTATAGGATTTTGTAGCCATTTGGCACGGTCAAAAACGCTAAAAATTTGCCAAAATGACACCATCGACAATAACTCCAAAACTAAAACAGCTATTCCGGATTTAACTGCATAGTCTTGTTTGCGTTTATAAACTACCCTAAGTGGTGCAGTATGGTTTTTCTATTCGTATTAGTTTCAGAGATAATGCAGACTATAGGATTTTGTAGCCATTTGGCACGGTCAAAAACGCTAAAAATTTGCCAAAATGACACCATCGACAATAACTCCAAAACTAAAACAGCTATTCCGGATTTAACTGCATAGTCTTGTTTGCGTTTATAAACTACCCTAAGTGATGCAGTATGGTTTTTCTATTCGTATTAGTTTCAGAGATAATGCAGACTATAGGATTTTGTAGCCATTTGGCACGGTCAAAAACGCTAAAAATTTGCCAAAATGACACCATCGACAATAACTCCAAAACTAAAACAGCTATTCCGGATTTAACTGCATAGTCTTGTTTGCGTTTATAAACTACCCTAAGTGGTGCAGTATGGTTTTTCTATTCGTATTAGTTTCAGAGATAATGCAGACTATAGGATTTTGTAGCCATTTGGCACGGTCAAAAACGCTAAAAATTTGCCAAAATGACACCATCGACAATAACTCCAAAACTAAAACAGCTATTCCGGATTTAACTGCATAGTCTTGTTTGCGTTTATAAACTACCCTAAGTGGTGCAGTATGGTTTTTCTATTCGTATTAGTTTCAGAGATAATGCAGACTATAGGATTTTGTAGCCATTTGGCACGGTCAAAAACGCTAAAAATTTGCCAAAATGACACCATCGACAATAACTCCAAAACTAAAACAGCTATTCCGGATTTAACTGCATAGTCTTGTTTGCGTTTATAAACTACCCTAAGTGGTGCAGTATGGTTTTTCTATTCGTATTAGTTTCAGAGATAATGCAGACTATAGGATTTTGTAGCCATTTGGCACGGTCAAAAACGCTAAAAATTTGCCAAAATGACACCATCGACAATAACTCCAAAACTAAAACAGCTATTCCGGATTTAACTGCATAGTCTTGTTTGCGTTTATAAACTACCCTAAGTGGTGCAGTATGGTTTTTCTATTCGTATTAGTTTCAGAGATAATGCAGACTATAGGATTTTGTAGCCATTTGGCACGGTCAAAAACGCTAAAAATTTGCCAAAATGACACCATCGACAATAACTCCAAAACTAAAACAGCTATTCCGGATTTAACTGCATAGTCTTGTTTGCGTTTATAAACTACCCTAAGTGATGCAGTATGGTTTTTCTATTCGTATTAGTTTCAGAGATAATGCAGACTATAGGATTTTGTAGCCATTTGGCACGGTCAAAAACGCTAAAAATTTGCCAAAATGACACCATCGACAATAACTCCAAAACTAAAACAGCTATTCCGGATTTAACTGCATAGTCTTGTTTGCGTTTATAAACTACCCTAAGTGGTGCAGTATGGTTTTTCTATTCGTATTAGTTTCAGAGATAATGCAGACTATAGGATTTTGTAGCCATTTGGCACGGTCAAAAACGCTAAAAATTTGCCAAAATGACACCATCGACAATAACTCCAAAACTAAAACAGCTATTCCGGATTTAACTGCATAGTCTTGTTTGCGTTTATAAACTACCCTAAGTGGTGCAGTATGGTTTTTCTATTCGTATTAGTTTCAGAGATAATGCAGACTATAGGATTTTGTAGCCATTTGGCACGGTCAAAAACGCTAAAAATTTGCCAAAATGACACCATCGACAATAACTCCAAAACTAAAACAGCTATTCCGGATTTAACTGCATAGTCTTGTTTGCGTTTATAAACTACCCTAAGTGGTGCAGTATGGTTTTTCTATTCGTATTAGTTTCAGAGATAATGCAGACTATAGGATTTTGTAGCCATTTGGCACGGTCAAAAACGCTAAAAATTTGCCAAAATGACACCATCGACAATAACTCCAAAACTAAAACAGCTATTCCGGATTTAACTGCATAGTCTTGTTTGCGTTTATAAACTACCCTAAGTGGTGCAGTATGGTTTTTCTATTCGTATTAGTTTCAGAGATAATGCAGACTATAGGATTTTGTAGCCATTTGGCACGGTCAAAAACGCTAAAAATTTGCCAAAATGACACCATCGACAATAACTCCAAAACTAAAACAGCTATTCCGGATTTAACTGCATAGTCTTGTTTGCGTTTATAAACTACCCTAAGTGGTGCAGTATGGTTTTTCTATTCGTATTAGTTTCAGAGATAATGCAGACTATAGGATTTTGTAGCCATTTGGCACGGTCAAAAACGCTAAAAATTTGCCAAAATGACACCATCGACAATAACTCCAAAACTAAAACAGCTATTCCGGATTTAACTGCATAGTCTTGTTTGCGTTTATAAACTACCCTAAGTGGTGCAGTATGGTTTTTCTATTCGTATTAGTTTCAGAGATAATGCAGACTATAGGATTTTGTAGCCATTTGGCACGGTCAAAAACGCTAAAAATTTGCCAAAATGACACCATCGACAATAACTCCAAAACTAAAACAGCTATTCCGGATTTAACTGCATAGTCTTGTTTGCGTTTATAAACTACCCTAAGTGGTGCAGTATGGTTTTTCTATTCGTATTAGTTTCAGAGATAATGCAGACTATAGGATTTTGTAGCCATTTGGCACGGTCAAAAACGCTAAAAATTTGCCAAAATGACACCATCGACAATAACTCCAAAACTAAAACAGCTATTCCGGATTTAACTGCATAGTCTTGTTTGCGTTTATAAACTACCCTAAGTGGTGCAGTATGGTTTTTCTATTCGTATTAGTTTCAGAGATAATGCAGACTATAGGATTTTGTAGCCATTTGGCACGGTCAAAAACGCTAAAAATTTGCCAAAATGACACCATCGACAATAACTCCAAAACTAAAACAGCTATTCCGGATTTAACTGCATAGTCTTGTTTGCGTTTATAAACTACCCTAAGTGGTGCAGTATGGTTTTTCTATTCGTATTAGTTTCAGAGATAATGCAGACTATAGGATTTTGTAGCCATTTGGCACGGTCAAAAACGCTAAAAATTTGCCAAAATGACACCATCGACAATAACTCCAAAACTAAAACAGCTATTCCGGATTTAACTGCATAGTCTTGTTTGCGTTTATAAACTACCCTAAGTGGTGCAGTATGGTTTTTCTATTCGTATTAGTTTCAGAGATAATGCAGACTATAGGATTTTGTAGCCATTTGGCACGGTCAAAAACGCTAAAAATTTGCCAAAATGACACCATCGACAATAACTCCAAAACTAAAACAGCTATTCCGGATTTAACTGCATAGTCTTGTTTGCGTTTATAAACTACCCTAAGTGGTGCAGTATGGTTTTTCTATTCGTATTAGTTTCAGAGATAATGCAGACTATAGGATTTTGTAGCCATTTGGCACGGTCAAAAACGCTAAAAATTTGCCAAAATGACACCATCGACAATAACTCCAAAACTAAAACAGCTATTCCGGATTTAACTGCATAGTCTTGTTTGCGTTTATAAACTACCCTAAGTGGTGCAGTATGGTTTTTCTATTCGTATTAGTTTCAGAGATAATGCAGACTATAGGATTTTGTAGCCATTTGGCACGGTCAAAAACGCTAAAAATTTGCCAAAATGACACCATCGACAATAACTCCAAAACTAAAACAGCTATTCCGGATTTAACTGCATAGTCTTGTTTGCGTTTATAAACTACCCTAAGTGGTGCAGTATGGTTTTTCTATTCGTATTAGTTTCAGAGATAATGCAGACTATAGGATTTTGTAGCCATTTGGCACGGTCAAAAACGCTAAAAATTTGCCAAAATGACACCATCGACAATAACTCCAAAACTAAAACAGCTATTCCGGATTTAACTGCATAGTCTTGTTTGCGTTTATAAACTACCCTAAGTGATGCAGTATGGTTTTTCTATTCGTATTAGTTTCAGAGATAATGCAGACTATAGGATTTTGTAGCCATTTGGCACGGTCAAAAACGCTAAAAATTTGCCAAAATGACACCATCGACAATAACTCCAAAACTAAAACAGCTATTCCGGATTTAACTGCATAGTCTTGTTTGCGTTTATAAACTACCCTAAGTGGTGCAGTATGGTTTTTCTATTCGTATTAGTTTCAGAGATAATGCAGACTATAGGATTTTGTAGCCATTTGGCACGGTCAAAAACGCTAAAAATTTGCCAAAATGACACCATCGACAATAACTCCAAAACTAAAACAGCTATTCCGGATTTAACTGCATAGTCTTGTTTGCGTTTATAAACTACCCTAAGTGGTGCAGTATGGTTTTTCTATTCGTATTAGTTTCAGAGATAATGCAGACTATAGGATTTTGTAGCCATTTGGCACGGTCAAAAACGCTAAAAATTTGCCAAAATGACACCATCGACAATAACTCCAAAACTAAAACAGCTATTCCGGATTTAACTGCATAGTCTTGTTTGCGTTTATAAACTACCCTAAGTGGTGCAGTATGGTTTTTCTATTCGTATTAGTTTCAGAGATAATGCAGACTATAGGATTTTGTAGCCATTTGGCACGGTCAAAAACGCTAAAAATTTGCCAAAATGACACCATCGACAATAACTCCAAAACTAAAACAGCTATTCCGGATTTAACTGCATAGTCTTGTTTGCGTTTATAAACTACCCTAAGTGGTGCAGTATGGTTTTTCTATTCGTATTAGTTTCAGAGATAATGCAGACTATAGGATTTTGTAGCCATTTGGCACGGTCAAAAACGCTAAAAATTTGCCAAAATGACACCATCGACAATAACTCCAAAACTAAAACAGCTATTCCGGATTTAACTGCATAGTCTTGTTTGCGTTTATAAACTACCCTAAGTGGTGCAGTATGGTTTTTCTATTCGTATTAGTTTCAGAGATAATGCAGACTATAGGATTTTGTAGCCATTTGGCACGGTCAAAAACGCTAAAAATTTGCCAAAATGACACCATCGACAATAACTCCAAAACTAAAACAGCTATTCCGGATTTAACTGCATAGTCTTGTTTGCGTTTATAAACTACCCTAAGTGGTGCAGTATGGTTTTTCTATTCGTATTAGTTTCAGAGATAATGCAGACTATAGGATTTTGTAGCCATTTGGCACGGTCAAAAACGCTAAAAATTTGCCAAAATGACACCATCGACAATAACTCCAAAACTAAAACAGCTATTCCGGATTTAACTGCATAGTCTTGTTTGCGTTTATAAACTACCCTAAGTGGTGCAGTATGGTTTTTCTATTCGTATTAGTTTCAGAGATAATGCAGACTATAGGATTTTGTAGCCATTTGGCACGGTCAAAAACGCTAAAAATTTGCCAAAATGACACCATCGACAATAACTCCAAAACTAAAACAGCTATTCCGGATTTAACTGCATAGTCTTGTTTGCGTTTATAAACTACCCTAAGTGGTGCAGTATGGTTTTTCTATTCGTATTAGTTTCAGAGATAATGCAGACTATAGGATTTTGTAGCCATTTGGCACGGTCAAAAACGCTAAAAATTTGCCAAAATGACACCATCGACAATAACTCCAAAACTAAAACAGCTATTCCGGATTTAACTGCATAGTCTTGTTTGCGTTTATAAACTACCCTAAGTGGTGCAGTATGGTTTTTCTATTCGTATTAGTTTCAGAGATAATGCAGACTATAGGATTTTGTAGCCATTTGGCACGGTCAAAAACGCTAAAAATTTGCCAAAATGACACCATCGACAATAACTCCAAAACTAAAACAGCTATTCCGGATTTAACTGCATAGTCTTGTTTGCGTTTATAAACTACCCTAAGTGGTGCAGTATGGTTTTTCTATTCGTATTAGTTTCAGAGATAATGCAGACTATAGGATTTTGTAGCCATTTGGCACGGTCAAAAACGCTAAAAATTTGCCAAAATGACACCATCGACAATAACTCCAAAACTAAAACAGCTATTCCGGATTTAACTGCATAGTCTTGTTTGCGTTTATAAACTACCCTAAGTGGTGCAGTATGGTTTTTCTATTCGTATTAGTTTCAGAGATAATGCAGACTATAGGATTTTGTAGCCATTTGGCACGGTCAAAAACGCTAAAAATTTGCCAAAATGACACCATCGACAATAACTCCAAAACTAAAACAGCTATTCCGGATTTAACTGCATAGTCTTGTTTGCGTTTATAAACTACCCTAAGTGGTGCAGTATGGTTTTTCTATTCGTATTAGTTTCAGAGATAATGCAGACTATAGGATTTTGTAGCCATTTGGCACGGTCAAAAACGCTAAAAATTTGCCAAAATGACACCATCGACAATAACTCCAAAACTAAAACAGCTATTCCGGATTTAACTGCATAGTCTTGTTTGCGTTTATAAACTACCCTAAGTGGTGCAGTATGGTTTTTCTATTCGTATTAGTTTCAGAGATAATGCAGACTATAGGATTTTGTAGCCATTTGGCACGGTCAAAAACGCTAAAAATTTGCCAAAATGACACCATCGACAATAACTCCAAAACTAAAACAGCTATTCCGGATTTAACTGCATAGTCTTGTTTGCGTTTATAAACTACCCTAAGTGGTGCAGTATGGTTTTTCTATTCGTATTAGTTTCAGAGATAATGCAGACTATAGGATTTTGTAGCCATTTGGCACGGTCAAAAACGCTAAAAATTTGCCAAAATGACACCATCGACAATAACTCCAAAACTAAAACAGCTATTCCGGATTTAACTGCATAGTCTTGTTTGCGTTTATAAACTACCCTAAGTGGTGCAGTATGGTTTTTCTATTCGTATTAGTTTCAGAGATAATGCAGACTATAGGATTTTGTAGCCATTTGGCACGGTCAAAAACGCTAAAAATTTGCCAAAATGACACCATCGACAATAACTCCAAAACTAAAACAGCTATTCCGGATTTAACTGCATAGTCTTGTTTGCGTTTATAAACTACCCTAAGTGGTGCAGTATGGTTTTTCTATTCGTATTAGTTTCAGAGATAATGCAGACTATAGGATTTTGTAGCCATTTGGCACGGTCAAAAACGCTAAAAATTTGCCAAAATGACACCATCGACAATAACTCCAAAACTAAAACAGCTATTCCGGATTTAACTGCATAGTCTTGTTTGCGTTTATAAACTACCCTAAGTGGTGCAGTATGGTTTTTCTATTCGTATTAGTTTCAGAGATAATGCAGACTATAGGATTTTGTAGCCATTTGGCACGGTCAAAAACGCTAAAAATTTGCCAAAATGACACCATCGACAATAACTCCAAAACTAAAACAGCTATTCCGGATTTAACTGCATAGTCTTGTTTGCGTTTATAAACTACCCTAAGTGGTGCAGTATGGTTTTTCTATTCGTATTAGTTTCAGAGATAATGCAGACTATAGGATTTTGTAGCCATTTGGCACGGTCAAAAACGCTAAAAATTTGCCAAAATGACACCATCGACAATAACTCCAAAACTAAAACAGCTATTCCGGATTTAACTGCATAGTCTTGTTTGCGTTTATAAACTACCCTAAGTGGTGCAGTATGGTTTTTCTATTCGTATTAGTTTCAGAGATAATGCAGACTATAGGATTTTGTAGCCATTTGGCACGGTCAAAAACGCTAAAAATTTGCCAAAATGACACCATCGACAATAACTCCAAAACTAAAACAGCTATTCCGGATTTAACTGCATAGTCTTGTTTGCGTTTATAAACTACCCTAAGTGGTGCAGTATGGTTTTTCTATTCGTATTAGTTTCAGAGATAATGCAGACTATAGGATTTTGTAGCCATTTGGCACGGTCAAAAACGCTAAAAATTTGCCAAAATGACACCATCGACAATAACTCCAAAACTAAAACAGCTATTCCGGATTTAACTGCATAGTCTTGTTTGCGTTTATAAACTACCCTAAGTGGTGCAGTATGGTTTTTCTATTCGTATTAGTTTCAGAGATAATGCAGACTATAGGATTTTGTAGCCATTTGGCACGGTCAAAAACGCTAAAAATTTGCCAAAATGACACCATCGACAATAACTCCAAAACTAAAACAGCTATTCCGGATTTAACTGCATAGTCTTGTTTGCGTTTATAAACTACCCTAAGTGGTGCAGTATGGTTTTTCTATTCGTATTAGTTTCAGAGATAATGCAGACTATAGGATTTTGTAGCCATTTGGCACGGTCAAAAACGCTAAAAATTTGCCAAAATGACACCATCGACAATAACTCCAAAACTAAAACAGCTATTCCGGATTTAACTGCATAGTCTTGTTTGCGTTTATAAACTACCCTAAGTGGTGCAGTATGGTTTTTCTATTCGTATTAGTTTCAGAGATAATGCAGACTATAGGATTTTGTAGCCATTTGGCACGGTCAAAAACGCTAAAAATTTGCCAAAATGACACCATCGACAATAACTCCAAAACTAAAACAGCTATTCCGGATTTAACTGCATAGTCTTGTTTGCGTTTATAAACTACCCTAAGTGATGCAGTATGGTTTTTCTATTCGTATTAGTTTCAGAGATAATGCAGACTATAGGATTTTGTAGCCATTTGGCACGGTCAAAAACGCTAAAAATTTGCCAAAATGACACCATCGACAATAACTCCAAAACTAAAACAGCTATTCCGGATTTAACTGCATAGTCTTGTTTGCGTTTATAAACTACCCTAAGTGGTGCAGTATGGTTTTTCTATTCGTATTAGTTTCAGAGATAATGCAGACTATAGGATTTTGTAGCCATTTGGCACGGTCAAAAACGCTAAAAATTTGCCAAAATGACACCATCGACAATAACTCCAAAACTAAAACAGCTATTCCGGATTTAACTGCATAGTCTTGTTTGCGTTTATAAACTACCCTAAGTGATGCAGTATGGTTTTTCTATTCGTATTAGTTTCAGAGATAATGCAGACTATAGGATTTTGTAGCCATTTGGCACGGTCAAAAACGCTAAAAATTTGCCAAAATGACACCATCGACAATAACTCCAAAACTAAAACAGCTATTCCGGATTTAACTGCATAGTCTTGTTTGCGTTTATAAACTACCCTAAGTGGTGCAGTATGGTTTTTCTATTCGTATTAGTTTCAGAGATAATGCAGACTATAGGATTTTGTAGCCATTTGGCACGGTCAAAAACGCTAAAAATTTGCCAAAATGACACCATCGACAATAACTCCAAAACTAAAACAGCTATTCCGGATTTAACTGCATAGTCTTGTTTGCGTTTATAAACTACCCTAAGTGGTGCAGTATGGTTTTTCTATTCGTATTAGTTTCAGAGATAATGCAGACTATAGGATTTTGTAGCCATTTGGCACGGTCAAAAACGCTAAAAATTTGCCAAAATGACACCATCGACAATAACTCCAAAACTAAAACAGCTATTCCGGATTTAACTGCATAGTCTTGTTTGCGTTTATAAACTACCCTAAGTGGTGCAGTATGGTTTTTCTATTCGTATTAGTTTCAGAGATAATGCAGACTATAGGATTTTGTAGCCATTTGGCACGGTCAAAAACGCTAAAAATTTGCCAAAATGACACCATCGACAATAACTCCAAAACTAAAACAGCTATTCCGGATTTAACTGCATAGTCTTGTTTGCGTTTATAAACTACCCTAAGTGGTGCAGTATGGTTTTTCTATTCGTATTAGTTTCAGAGATAATGCAGACTATAGGATTTTGTAGCCATTTGGCACGGTCAAAAACGCTAAAAATTTGCCAAAATGACACCATCGACAATAACTCCAAAACTAAAACAGCTATTCCGGATTTAACTGCATAGTCTTGTTTGCGTTTATAAACTACCCTAAGTGGTGCAGTATGGTTTTTCTATTCGTATTAGTTTCAGAGATAATGCAGACTATAGGATTTTGTAGCCATTTGGCACGGTCAAAAACGCTAAAAATTTGCCAAAATGACACCATCGACAATAACTCCAAAACTAAAACAGCTATTCCGGATTTAACTGCATAGTCTTGTTTGCGTTTATAAACTACCCTAAGTGGTGCAGTATGGTTTTTCTATTCGTATTAGTTTCAGAGATAATGCAGACTATAGGATTTTGTAGCCATTTGGCACGGTCAAAAACGCTAAAAATTTGCCAAAATGACACCATCGACAATAACTCCAAAACTAAAACAGCTATTCCGGATTTAACTGCATAGTCTTGTTTGCGTTTATAAACTACCCTAAGTGATGCAGTATGGTTTTTCTATTCGTATTAGTTTCAGAGATAATGCAGACTATAGGATTTTGTAGCCATTTGGCACGGTCAAAAACGCTAAAAATTTGCCAAAATGACACCATCGACAATAACTCCAAAACTAAAACAGCTATTCCGGATTTAACTGCATAGTCTTGTTTGCGTTTATAAACTACCCTAAGTGGTGCAGTATGGTTTTTCTATTCGTATTAGTTTCAGAGATAATGCAGACTATAGGATTTTGTAGCCATTTGGCACGGTCAAAAACGCTAAAAATTTGCCAAAATGACACCATCGACAATAACTCCAAAACTAAAACAGCTATTCCGGATTTAACTGCATAGTCTTGTTTGCGTTTATAAACTACCCTAAGTGATGCAGTATGGTTTTTCTATTCGTATTAGTTTCAGAGATAATGCAGACTATAGGATTTTGTAGCCATTTGGCACGGTCAAAAACGCTAAAAATTTGCCAAAATGACACCATCGACAATAACTCCAAAACTAAAACAGCTATTCCGGATTTAACTGCATAGTCTTGTTTGCGTTTATAAACTACCCTAAGTGGTGCAGTATGGTTTTTCTATTCGTATTAGTTTCAGAGATAATGCAGACTATAGGATTTTGTAGCCATTTGGCACGGTCAAAAACGCTAAAAATTTGC
Organism: Macrothele yani; assembly: GCA_039090855.1. Classification (NCBI taxonomy): domain Eukaryota; kingdom Metazoa; phylum Arthropoda; class Arachnida; order Araneae; family Macrothelidae; genus Macrothele; species Macrothele yani. The sequence continues at coordinate 100,514,923 of CM076990.1, read as the reverse complement.
CAAAATGACACCATCGACAATAACTCCAAAACTAAAACAGCTATTCCGGATTTAACTGCATAGTCTTGTTTGCGTTTATAAACTACCCTAAGTGATGCAGTATGGTTTTTCTATTCGTATTAGTTTCAGAGATAATGCAGACTATAGGATTTTGTAGCCATTTGGCACGGTCAAAAACGCTAAAAATTTGCCAAAATGACACCATCGACAATAACTCCAAAACTAAAACAGCTATTCCGGATTTAACTGCATAGTCTTGTTTGCGTTTATAAACTACCCTAAGTGGTGCAGTATGGTTTTTCTATTCGTATTAGTTTCAGAGATAATGCAGACTATAGGATTTTGTAGCCATTTGGCACGGTCAAAAACGCTAAAAATTTGCCAAAATGACACCATCGACAATAACTCCAAAACTAAAACAGCTATTCCGGATTTAACTGCATAGTCTTGTTTGCGTTTATAAACTACCCTAAGTGGTGCAGTATGGTTTTTCTATTCGTATTAGTTTCAGAGATAATGCAGACTATAGGATTTTGTAGCCATTTGGCACGGTCAAAAACGCTAAAAATTTGCCAAAATGACACCATCGACAATAACTCCAAAACTAAAACAGCTATTCCGGATTTAACTGCATAGTCTTGTTTGCGTTTATAAACTACCCTAAGTGGTGCAGTATGGTTTTTCTATTCGTATTAGTTTCAGAGATAATGCAGACTATAGGATTTTGTAGCCATTTGGCACGGTCAAAAACGCTAAAAATTTGCCAAAATGACACCATCGACAATAACTCCAAAACTAAAACAGCTATTCCGGATTTAACTGCATAGTCTTGTTTGCGTTTATAAACTACCCTAAGTGGTGCAGTATGGTTTTTCTATTCGTATTAGTTTCAGAGATAATGCAGACTATAGGATTTTGTAGCCATTTGGCACGGTCAAAAACGCTAAAAAATTGCCAAAATGACACCATCGACAATAACTCCAAAACTAAAACAGCTATTCCGGATTTAACTGCATAGTCTTGTTTGCGTTTATAAACTACCCTAAGTGGTGCAGTATGGTTTTTCTATTCGTATTAGTTTCGGAGATAGGAAATGCTATCCCACACTCACCAACCCGCTTGGCCAGCGTGGTGAGTTATGGCCAAACACCTCCAAAATGACTCTACAACTTAAATCTTGGCCCTCAGTCTCCGGCAGCTGGAATGTACCTGGCCAAGGCAGCGGCCAGTGCGACATGAAGGCAGAGGGTGCTAAGAATCCCCGGAGGACCGGACTAGGCTGCCATTTGATGCTGACCTTGGCTACCTATAACGGACGCTCCCTATCTTCTGATTCAAGGCTTCTTGAATTGGAAGAGGAACTACAAAGGATCAAGTGGGACATTGTTGGGCTAAGTGAGGTAAGGAGAAAAGGAGAAGATCTCATTGAACTGAAAAGTGGACATCTCTTCTATTATCGTGGGACAGATACTGGCAGAACTAGTGGTGTTGGATTTATAATAAACAAGAAACTGAAGGATAAAGTGATAGAAGTTGAAAGTTCCTCTGACAGAGCTGCACGACTCGTTATCCAACTATCGAGAAGATACCAGGCTCAGATTATTCAATCTTATGCACCCACCACAAGTCATCCTGAAGAAGAAATTGAAGAATTTTATGAGGAAATTCGTCATCTAAATAATAAAGGTAAGCAGCACTTGAAGATAATTATGGGAGATTTCAATGCAAAAATAGGGCAACGACAACAGAATGAAACTTCAGTAGGTAAATTCGGACACGGCAACAGAAACCAGCGTGGAAATACTCTCGTTGAGTTTGCTGAGGCAGAAGGATTTTTCATCTTGAACTCCTTTTTCAAGAAAAAGCGACACAGGAAATGGACATGGAGACATCCAATTGGGACGACAAGTGAAATTGATTTTATTATGTGTAACAAAAAATTCGTCATCGAAGACTGCAGTGTGCTGAACAAGTTCAACACAGGTAGTGACCATCGATTGATGAGATGTAAGATGCACCTCAACACTAAACTGGAACGTGGCAAGCTCATAAGACAAACAAAATGTATTGACATAACCAACCTTAAAAAACACCATAATACTTTCAAGTTGGAACTGAAGAACAGATTCTCTGCTTTAGAAGGCCTAACATCGGAAGAAGTGGATATTTCGGAAGTTAACAGAAAAGTAACCAAAGCTCTTATGGAAACAGCAACAAAATTAGCTGGGTCTAAGAACAAGTTGCATGTGAACAAATTATCAGGAAAAACCAAAATGTTGATGCAAAAAAGAAGAGAGATGAGGACAACTAAAGAAGATGTGACTTCCAAAGTGGAATATATAGAGCTATGCAAGACAACACGAAAAAGTATCACTGAAGACGTAAGGAAATTCAACTGTGAGCTAGTGAGGAAAGCAATTGAAAACAACCAAAGCCTTAAGATAGCAAAGGGACATCTCAGTAAGGGAAGAAAACAGATTATGGCTCTGAGAAAAGAAGATGGTTCTATAACAAGAAATAGAGGCGAAATTTTGACAAGAGTGAAAGATTTCTACTCCAAATTATATGAAAGGGATGATACATGTACTCCAGACATCATGAAAGGTACCAGAGTTCTTCCAGTCCTCCCAGCAGAAGTTGCTCATGCAATCAAGAACATGAAGCGGGGGAAAGCTCCAGGAGAAGATGGAATTACTATAGACATCATACAAGAAGCAAGTGGAGAAATTGAAACAGTACTCGCCCAAATTTTCACTCGATGCCTTAATGAAGGGAAGATTCCTGAGGATTGGAACAATGCTACAATGATCCTGCTACATAAAAAAGGTGACATTGAGGATCTCAGGAACTACAGACCTATCAGCCTCCTATCAGTGGTTTATAAAATCTTCACTAAAGTTCTTTCACACCGCTTGAAGGTAACACTGGACATGGCTCAACCGAGAGAACAAGCTGGATTCAGGAGTGGCTACAGCACAATAGATCATATCCAAGTACTGAGAGAACTAATTGAAAGAGCGAGGGAATATGAACTTCCATTGTGCATGGCTTTTATCGATTATGAAAAAGCCTTTGATTCGGTGAAACCATCAGCAGTTACCACGGCTCTGAAATCCTGCGGTATTGAAGATGCATACACTAATATTATTAATAACATCTATGAAAATGCAAGTGCAAAGATTCCGCTGTTTGAAAATACAACACACATTAAAATTGGAAAGGGAGTGAGACAAGGTGACACCATATCTCCGAAGCTCTTTAATGCCACATTGGAAAATGTCTTTCAATCACTGAACTGGGAAAACAAAGGGATAAAGATTAATGGAGATTATCTGACCCACCTTCGTTTTGCTGATGACATAGTCATTTTTCCAACTACCCCATCAGAGCTACAGAGTATGATCCAGGAACTTGCTGACAAGAGTAAAGAAGTGGGATTAAAAATGAACTTTCAGAAGACAAAAGTGATGTTCAATGCTTTTACAAGAAATGAAGATTTATCGATTGATGGAGAAAAACTGGAGATAACAGATACGTACGTTTATCTTGGACAGCAGATATCAAGTGAGGGTCACATTGATGAAGAAATTAATCGGCGTACAAAACTTGCCTGGAGAGCTTTTGGAAGAAACAGCATAATTTTCAAGAGCAATATGCCATTATGTCTTAAAAGAAAAGTGTTTGATCAATGCATCCTTCCAGTGCTTACGTATGGTGCAGAGACGTGGACCTTAACTAAAAGAGACATACAAAGGCTGCAGACAACTCAAAGAAGCATGGAGAGGTACATGCTTGGGGTAACCTAAAGAGATAAGAAGAGGAACTCGTGGATCCGAAAAATGACGAGAGTGGAAGACATCATGATCAGAGTTAAATAACTGAAATGGCAATGGGCTGGACATACTGCCAGAAGGACAGACCATAGATGGACAGCCGAAATTTTAGATTGGATTCCAAGGGACAGGAAAAGACCCAGAAAAAGACCACATGGGAGATGGGTGGATGAAATTCGTAAATATGCGGGAGTGACATGGAGGAGACTGGCACAAGACAGACCGTTGTGGAGGAAACTTGGGGAGACCTTCATCCAGCAGTGGATTGATAATGGTTGACAATGATGATGATGATGATATCGTTATATCGTCAATTCGCACGGCCAAAATCGCTGAAAATTTGCCAAAAAGACCTCATCGACAATAACTCCAAAACTAAAACAACTAATCCGGTCTTAACTACATCGTCTTGTTTGCCTTTATAAACTACCCTAAGTGGGGCAGTACAGTTTTCCTATTGCTATTAGGTTCGGAAAGAAATAAGGCTACATCGTTTTAAGTTCATTTCGCACTGTCAAGAACGCAGAAAATTTGCCAAAAAAGACATCATTGGCAATAACTCCAAAACTAAAACAGCTATTCCGGATTTAACTAAATAGTATTGTTTGCGTTTATAAACTACCCTACGTGATACAGTACAGTTTCCCTATTGCTATTAGTTTCGGAGATAAATGAGGCTACATCGTTTTAAGTTCATTTCGCACTCTCAAGAACGCTGAAAATTTGCCAAAAAGACATCATTGGCAATAACTCCAAAACTAAAACAGCTTATACGGATTTAACTACATTGTCTTGTTTGCCTTTATAAACTACCCTAAGTGGTGCAGTACGGTTTTCCTATTGCTCTTAGTTTCGGAGATAATTGAGACTCTCGTTTTGGAGTTTTTACGCAAGGTCAAAAACGCTGAAAATTTGCCAAAAACACACGATAGACAATAACTCTAAAACTAAAACAGCTATTCCGGATTTAACTACATAGCCTTGTTTGCGTTTATAAACTACCCTACGTGATGCAGTATGGTTTTTCTATTCGTATTAGTTTTGGAGATATTTGAGATTATAGGATTTGGTAGCCATTTGGCACGGTGAAAAACGCTAACAGTTTGCCAAAGAGACACCATCGACAATAACTGCAAAACAAAAACAGCTATTCCGGATTTAAATGCCTAGTCTTGTTTGCGTTTATAAACTACCCTAAGTGTTGCAGTACGGTTTTCCTATTGCTCTTAGTTTCGAAGATAATTGAGACTATATCGTTTTGAAGTCCTTTCGCACTGTCAAAAACCCTGAAAATTTGCCTAAAACACACCATTGACAATAACTCCAAAACTAAAACAGCTATTCCGGATTTAAATACATAGTCTTGTTTGCGTTTGTAAACTACGTAAATTGGTGCAGTACGGTTTTTCTATTGTTATTAGTTTCGGAGATAATTGAGAATATACCGTTATATATTCATTTCGCACGGTCAAAAACGCTGTAAATTTGCCAAAAATGACACCATCGGCAAGAACTTCAAAATTAAAACAGCTGTTCCATATTTAACTACATAGTCTTGTTTGCGTTTTTAAACTATTTTAAGTGGTGCAGTAAGGTTTTCCTGTTGCTTTTAGTTTCGGAAATTATTAAGACTACATCGTTTTGAAGATATTTCGCACGGTCAAAAAGACTAAAAATTGGACAAAAAGAATACATCGACAATTACTCCAAAACTAAAAGAGCTATTCCGGATTTAGCAAGATAGCCTCTTTTGCGTTTATAAACTACTCTAAGTGGTGCAGTACGGTTTTCCAATTCTATTAGTTTCGGAGATAAGTGAGACTATATAGTTTTGAGGTGATTTTGCACTCTCAAAAACTGCGGAAAATTGCCAAAATGATACCATCGACAATAACTACAACACTAAAACAGCTAATCCATATTTCACTACATAATCTTGTTTACGTTTATAAACTACTCTAAGTGGTGCAGTACGATTTTCTTATTGCTATTAGTTTCGGAGATAATTGAGGCTATAACGTTTTAAGATGATTTCGCACTGTCAAAAACGGTGGAAAATTGCCAAAATGATACCATTGACAAAAACTCCAAAACTAAAACAGCTTATACGGATTTAACTACATTGTCTTGTTTGCCTTTATAATCTACCTTAAGTGGTGCAGTACGGTTTTCCTATTGCTCTTAGTTTCGGAGATAATTGAGACTATGTCGTTTTAGAGTCATTTCGCAAGGTCAAAAACGCTGAAAATTTGCCAAAAACACACCTTTGACAATAACTCCAAAATTAAAACAGCTATTCCGGATTTAACAACATAGCCATGTTTGCGTTTATAAGTTACTCTAAGTGATGCAGTATGGTTTTTCTATTCGTATTAGTTTCGCAGATAATTGAGATTATAAGATTTTGTAGCCATCCGGCACGGTCAAAAACGCTAAAAAATCGCCAAAATGACACCACCAACAATAACTCCAAAACTAAAACTGCTATTCCAGATTTAAATACATAGTCTCGTTTGCGTTTATAAAGTACCCTAAGTGGTGCAGTACGGTTTTCCTATTGCTATTAGTTTGGGATTTAATTCAGACTATATCGATTTGAAGTCATTTCGCACGGAGAAAAACGCTGAAAATTTGCCATAAAGACAGCATCAACAATAACTCCAAAACTAAAGCAGCTATTCCGGATTTAACTACATAGTCTTATTTGCATTCATAAACCACCCTAAGTGATGCAGTATGGTTTTTCTATTCGTATTAGTTTCGGAGATAATTGAGATTATAACATTTTGTAGCCATCTGGCACGGTCAAAAACGCTAAAAAATCGAAAAAACGACACCACCAACAATAACTCCAAAACTAAAACTGCTATTCCGGATTTAACTACATAGTCTTGTTTGCGTTTATAAAGTACCCTACGTGGTGCAGTACGGTTTTCCTATTGCTATTAGTTTGGGATTTAATTGAGACTATATCGATTTGAAGTCATTTCGCACGGAGAAAAACGCTGAAAATTTGTCATAAAGACAGCATCAACAATAACTCCAAAACTAAAACAGCTATTCCGGATTTAACTACATAGTCTTATTTGCATTCATAAACTACCCTAAGTGATGCAGTATGGTTTTTCTATTCGTATTAGTTTCGGAGATAATTGAGACTATAGTATTTTGTAGGCATTTCGCACAGTCAAAAACGCTAAAAATTTGCCAAAATGTCACCATCGACAGTAACTCCAAAACTAAAAAAGCGATTCCGGATTTAACTACACAGTCTTGTTTGCGTTTATAAACTACCCTAAGTGGTGCAGTACGGTTTTCCTATTGCTATTAGTTTTGGAGTAAATTGGGACTATATCGTTTTGAGGTCATTTCGCGCGGTGAAAAACACTGAAAATTTGCCAAAAAGACAGCATCAACAATAACTCCAAAACTAAAACAGCTATTCCGGATTTAACTACACAGTCAAGTTTGCGTTTATAATTTACCCTAAGTGATGCAGTATGGATTTTCTATTCGTATTAGTTTTGGAGATAATTGAGACTATAGGATTTTGTAGCCATTTGGCACGGTCAATAAGGCTAAAAAATTGCCAAAATGACAGCACCAACAATAACTCCGAAACTAAAACTGCTATTCCGGATTTAACTACATAGTCTTGTTTCCGTTTATAAAGTACCCTAAGTGGTGCTGTACGGTTTTCCCATTGCTATTAGTTTTGGATTTAATTGAGACTATATCGTTATATCGTCAATTCGCACGGTCAAAATTGCTGAATATTTGCCAAAAAGACGCCATCGACAATAACTCCAAAACTAAAACAACTAATCCGGTCTTAACTACATAGTCTTGTTTGCCTTTATAAACTACCCTAAGTGGGGCAGTACAGTTTTCCTATTGCTATTAGGTTCGGAGAGAAATGAGGCTACATCGTTTTAAGTTCATTTCGCACTGTCAAGAACGCAGAAAATTTGCCAAAAAGACATCATTGGCAATAACTCCAAAGCTAAAACAGCTTATACGGATTTAACTACATTGTCTGGTTTGCCTTTATAAACTACCCTAAGTGGTGCAGTACGGTTTTCCTATTGCTCTTAATTTCGGAGATAATTGAGACTCTCGTTTTGGAGTTATTACGCAAGGTCAAAAACGCTGAAAATTTGCCAAAAACACACCATATACAATAACTCTAAAACTAAAACAGCTATTCCGGATTTAACTACATAGCCTTGTTTGCGTTTATAAACTACCCTACGTGATGCAGTATGGTTTTTCTATTCGTATTAGTTTTGGAGATATTTGGGATTATAGGATTTGGTAGCCATTTGGCACGGTGAAAAACGCTAACAGTTTGCCAAACAGACACCATCGACAATAACTCCAAAACAAAAACAGCTACTCCGGATTTAAATGCCTAGTCTTGTTTGCGTTTATAAACTACCCTAAGAGTTGCAGTACGGTTTTCCTATTGCTATTCGTTTCGGAGTTAATTGAGATTATATCGTTTAGAAGTCATTTCGCACTGTCAAAAACGCTGAAAATTTGCGAAAAGGACACCATCGACAGTAACTCCAAAACTAAAAAAGCGATTCCGGATTTAACTACACAGTCTTGTTTGCGTTTATAAACTACCCTAAGTGGTGTAGTACGGTTTTCCTATTGCTATTAGTTTTGGAGTAAATTGGGACTATATTGTTTTGAAGTCATTTCGCGCGGTGAAAAACACTGAAAATTTGCCAAAAAGACAGCATCAACAATAACTCCCAAACTAAAACAGCTATTCCGGATTTAACTACACAGTCAAGTTTGCGTTTATAATTTACCCTAAGTGATGCAGTATGGATTTTCTATTCGTATTAGTTTTGGAGATAATTGAGACTATAGGATTTTGTAGCCATTTGGCACGGTCAATAACGCTAAAAAAATGCCAAAATGACACAACCAAAAATAACTCCAAAACTAAAACTGCTATACCGGATTTAACTACATAGTCTTGTTTGCGTTTATAAAGTACCCTAAGTGGTGCAGTACGGCTTTTCTATTGCTATTAGTTTCAAATTTAATTGAGACTGCATCGTTTTGAAGTCATTTTGCACGGTGAAAAACGCTGAAAATTTGCCAAAAAGACAGGATCAGCAATAACTCCAAAACTAAAACAGCTATTCCGGATTTAATTACATAGTCTTGTTTGCTTTTATAAACTACCCTAAGTTATGCAGTATGGTTTTTCTATTCGTATTAGTTTCGGAGATAACTGAGACTATAGGATTTTGTAGAAATTTGGCACGGTCAAAAACGCTAAAAATTTGCCAAAATGTCACCATCGACAGTAACTCCAAAACTAAAACAAATAATCCGTATTTAACTACACAGTCTTGTTTGCGTTTATGAACTACCCTTAGTGTTGCGGTACGGTTTTCCTATTGCTATTAGTTTTGGAGTAAATTGGGACTATATCGTTTTGAAGTCATTTCGCGCGGTGAAAAACACTGAAAATTTGCCAAAAAGACATCATCAACAATAACTCCCAAACTAAAACAGCTATTCCGGATTTAACTACACAGTCAAGTTTGCGTTTATAATTTACCCTAAGTGATGCAGTATGGATTTTCTATTCGTATTAGTTTTGGAGATAATTGAGACTATAGGATTTTGTAGCCATTTGGCACGGTCAATAACGCTAAAAAATTGCCAAAATGACACAACCAAAAATAACTCCAAAACTAAAACTGCTATACCGGATTTAACTACATAGTCTTGTTTGCGTTTTTAAAGTACCCTAAGTGGTGCAGTACGGTCTTCCTATTGCTATTAGTTTCAAATTTAATTGAGACTGCATCGTTTTGAAGTCATTTTGCACGGTGAAAAACGCTGAAAATTTGCCAAAAAGACAGGATCAGCAATAACTCCAAAACTAAAACAGCTATTCCGGATTTAATTACATAGTCTTGTTTGCTTTTATAAACTACCCTAAGTTATGCAGTATGGTTTTTCTATTCGTATTAGTTTCGGAGATAACTGAGACTATAGGATTTTGTAGAAATTTGGCACGGTCAAAAACGCTAAAAATTTGCCAAAATGTCACCATCGACAGTAACTCCAAAACTAAAACAAATAATCCGTATTTAACTACACAGTCTTGTTTGCGTTTATGAACTACCCTTAGTGTTGCGGTACGGTTTTCCTATTGCTATTAGTTTTGGAGTAAATTGAGACTACATCGTTTTGAAGCCATTTCGCGCGGTGAAAAGCTCTGAAAATTTGCCAAAAAGACAGCATCAACAATAACTCCAAAACTAAAACAGCTATTCCGGATTTAACTACACAGTCTTGTTTGTGTTTATAAACTACCCTAAGTGATGCAGTATGGTTTTTCTATTCGTATTAGTTTTGGAGATAATTGAGACTATAGGATTTTGTAGCCATTTGGCGCGGTCAATAACGCTAAAAAATTGCCAAAATGACAGCACCAACAATAACTCCGAAACTAAAACTGCTATTCCGGATTTAACTACATAGTCTTGTTTCCGTTTATAAAGTACCCTAAGTGGTGCTGTACGGTTTTCCCATTGCTATTAGTTTTGGATTTAATTGAGACCATATCGTTATATCGTCAATTCGCACGGACAAAATTGCTGAATATTTGCCAAAAAGACGCCATCGACAATAACTCCAAAACTAAAACAACTAATCCAGTCTTAACTACATAGTCTTGTTTGCCTTTATAAACTACCCTAAGTGGGGCAGTACAGTTTTCCTATTGCTATTAGGTTCGGAGAGAAATGAGGCTACATCGTTTTAAGTTCATTTCGCACTGTCAAGAACGCAGAAAGTTTGCCAAAAAGACATCATTGGCAATAACTCCAAAACTAAAATAGCTTATACGGATTTAACTACATTGTCTTGTTTGCCTTTATAAACTACCCTAAGTGGTGCAGTACGGTTTTCCTATTGCTCTTAATTTCGGAGATAATTGAGACTCTCGTTTTGGAGTTATTACGCAAGGTCAAAAACGCTGAAAATTTGCCAAAAACACACCATAGACAATAACTCTAAAACTAAAACAGCTATTCCGGATTTAACTACATAGCCTTGTTTGCGTTTATAAACTACCCTACGTGATGCAGTATGGTTTTTCTATTCGTATTAGTTTTGGAGATATTTGAGATTATAGGATTTGGTAGCCATTTGGCACGGTGAAAAACGCTAACAGTTTGCCAAACAGACACCATCGACAATAACTCCAAAACAAAAACAGCTACTCCGGATTTAAATGCCTAGTCCTGTTTGCGTTTATAAACTACCCTAAGAGTTGCAGTACGGTTTTCCTATTGCTATTCGTTTCGGAGTTAATTGAGATTATATCGTTTTGAAATCATTTCGCATTGTCAAAAACGCTGAAAATTTGCGAAAAGGACACCATCGACAATAACTGCAAAACTAAAACAGCTATTTCGGATTTAACTAACAGCCTTGTTTGCGTTTATAAACTTCCTTAAGTGGTGCAGTACGGTTTTCCTATTGCTATTAGTTTCGAAGATAATTGAGACTATATCGTTTTGAAGTTATTTCGCACTGTCAAAAACCCTGAAAATTTGCCAAAAACACACCATTGACAATATCTCCAAAACTAAAACAGCTATTCCGGATTTAACTACATAGTCTTGTTTGCGTTTATAAACTACGTAAAGTGGTGCAGTACGGTTTTTCTATTATTATTAGTTTCGGAGATAATTGAGAATATACCGTTATATATTCATTTTCGCACGGTCAAAAACGCTGTAAATTTGCAAAAAATGACACCATCGGCAATAACTTCAAAATTAAAACAGCTGTTCCGGATTTAACTACATAGTCTTGTTTGCGTTTTTAAACTATTCTAAGTGGTGCAGTAAGGTTTTCCTATTGCTTTTAGTTTCGGAGATTATTAAGACTACATCGTTTTGAAGATATTTCGCACGGTCAAAAAGACTAAAAATTGGCCAAAAAGAAATCATCGACAATTACTCCAAAACTAAAACAGCTATTCCGGATTTAGCAAGATAGCCTCTTTTGCGTTTATAAACTACTCTAAGTGGTGCAGTACGGTTTTCCAATGCTATTAGTTTCGGAGATAAATGAGACTATATCGTTTTGAGGTGATTTTGCACTCTCAAAAACTGTGGAAAATTGCCAAAATGATACCATCCACAATAACTACAACACTAAAACAGCTAATCTGGATTTAACTACATAATCTTGTTTACGTTTATAAACTACTCTAAGTGGTGCAGTACGATTTTCTTATTGCTATTAGTTTCGGAGATAATTGAGGCTATAACGTTTTAAGATGATTTCGCACTGTCAAAAACGGGGGAAAATTACCAAAATGATGATACCATTGACAAAAACTCCAAAACTAAAACAGCTTATACAGATTTAAATACATTGTCTTGTTTACCTTTATAATCTACCTTAAGTGGTGCAGTACGGTTTTCCTATTGCTCTTAGTTTTGGAGATAATTGAGCCTATATCGTTTTGGAGTCATTTCGCAAGGTCAAAAACGCTGAAAATTTGCCAAAAACACACCTTTGACAATAACTCCAAAATTAAAACAGCTATTCCGGATTTAACAACATAGCCATGTTTGCGTTTATAAGTTACTCTAAGTGATGCAGTATGGTTTTTCTATTCGTATTAGTTTCGGAGATTATTGAGATTATAGCATTTTGTAGCCATCTGGCACGGTCAAAAACGCTAAAAAATTTGCCAAAATGACACCACCAACAATAACTCCAAAACTAAAACTGCTATTCCGGATTTAACTACATAGTCTTGTTTGCGTTTATAAAGTACCCTAAGTGGTGCAGTACGGTTTTCCTATTGCTATTAGTTTGGGATTTAATTGAGACTATATCGATTTTGAAGTCATTTCGCACGGAGAAAAACGCTGAAAATTTGTCATAAAGACAGCATCAACAATAACTCCAAAACTAAAACAGCTATTCCGGATTTAACTACATAGTCTTATTTGCATTCATAAACTACCCTAAGTGATGCAGTATGGTTTTTCTATTCGTATTAGTTTCGGAGATAATTGAGACAATAGGATTTTGTAGGCATTTCGCACAGTCAAAAACGCTAAAAATTTGCCAAAATGTCACCATCGACAGTAACTCCAAAACTAAAAAAGCGATTCCGGATTTAACTACACAGTCTTGTTTGCGTTTATAAACTAGCCTAAGTGGTGCAGTACGGTTTTCCTATTGCTATTAGTTTTGGAGTAAATTGGGACTATATCGTTTTGAAGTCATTTCGCGCGGTGAAAAACACTGAAAATTTGCCAAAAAGACAGCATCAACAATAACTCCAAAACTAAAACAGCTAATCCGGATTCAACTACACAGTCAAGTTTGCGTTTATAATTTACCCTAAGTGATGCAGTATGGATTTTCTATTCGTATTAGTTTTGGAGATAATTGAGACTATAGGATTTTGCAGCCATTTGGCACGGTCAATAACGCTAAAAAATTGCCAAAATGACACCACCAACAATAACTCCAAAACTAAACCTGCTATACCGGATTTAACTACATAGTCTTGTTTGCGTTTATAAAGTACCCTAAGTGGTGCAGTACGGTTTACCTATTGCTATTAGTTTCAAATTTAATTGAGACTGCATCGTTTTGAAGTCATTTTGCACGGTGAAAAACGCTGAAAATTTGCCAAAAAGACAGCATCAGCAATAACTCCAAAACTAAAACAGCTATTCCGGATTTAATTACATAGTCTTGTTTGCATTTATAAACTACCCTAAGTTATGCAGTATGGTTTTTCTATTCGTATTAGTTTTGGAGATAACTGAGACTATAGGATTTTGTAGAAATTTGGCACGGTCAAAAACGCTAAAAATTTGCCAAAATGTCACCATCGACAGTAACTCCAAAACTAAAACAAATAATCCGTATTTAACTACACAGTCTTGTTTGCGTTTATGAACTACCCTTAGTGTGGCGGTACGGTTTTCCTATTGCTATTAGTTTTGGAGTAAATTGAGACTATATTGTTTTGAAGCCATTTCGCGCGGTGAAAAGCTCTGAAAATTTGCCAAAAAGACAGCATCAACAATAACTCCAAAACTAAAACAGCTATTCCGGATTTAACTACACAGTTTTGTTTGCGTTTATAAACTACCCTAAGTGATGCAGTATGGTTTTTCTATTCGTATTAGTTTTGGAGATAATTGAGACTATAGGATTTTGTAGCCATTTGGCGCGGTCAATAACGCTAAAAAATTGCCAAAATGACAGCACCAACAATAACTCCGAAACTAAAACTGCTATTCCGGATTTAACTACATAGTCTTGTTTCCGTTTATAAAGTACCCTAAGTGGTGCTGTACGGTTTTCCCATTGCTATTGGTTTTGGATTTAATTGAGACTATATCGTTATATCGTCAATTCGCACGGTCAAAATCGCTGAAAATTTGCCAAAACGACGCCATCGATAATAACTCCAAAACTAAAACAACTAATACGGTCTTAACTACATAGTCTTGCTTGCCTTTATAAACTACCCTAAGTGGGGCAGTACAGTTTTCCTATTGCTATTAGGTTCGGAGAGAAATGAGGCTACATCGTTTTAAGTTCATTTCGCACTGTCAAGAACGCATAAAATTTGCCAAAAAGACATCATTGGCAATAACTCCAAAACTAAAACAGCTTATACGGATTTCACTACATTGTCTTGTTTGCCTTTATAAACTACCCTAAGTGGTGCAGTGCGGTTTTCCTATTGCTCTTAGTTTCGGAGATAATTGAGACTCTCGTTTTGGAGTTATTACGCAAGGTCAAAAACGCTGAAAATTTGCCAAAAACACACCATAGACAATAACTCTAAAACTAAAACAGCTATTCCGGATTTAACTACATAGCCTTGTTTGCGTTTATAAACTACCCTACGTGATGCAGTATGGTTTTTCTATTCGTATTAGTTTTGGAGATATTTGAGATTATAGGATTTGGTAGCCATTTGGCACGGTGAAAAACGCTAAAAGTTTGCCAAACAGACACCATCGACAATAACTCCAAAACAAAAACAGCTATTCCGGATTTAAATGCCTAGTCTTGTTTGCGTTTATAAACTACCCTAAGAGTTGCAGTACGGTTTTCCTATTGCTATTCGTTTCGGAGTTAATTGAGATTATATCGTTTTGAAGTCATTTCGCACTGTCAAAAACGCTGAAAATTTGCGAAAAGGACACCATCGACAATAACTGCAAAACTAAAACAGCTATTTCGGATTTAACTTACAGCCTTGTTTGCGTTTATAAACTTCCTTAAGTGGTGCAGTACGGTTTTCCTATTGCTATTAGTTTCGAAGATAATTGAGACTATATCGTTTTGAAGTTATTTCGCACTGTCAAAAACCCTGAAAATTTGCCAAAAACACACCATTGACAATAACTCCAAAACTAAAACAGCTATTCCGGATTTAACTACATAGTCTTGTTTGCGTTTATAAACTACGTAAAGTGGTGCAGTACGGTTTTTCTATTATTATTAATTTCGGAGATAATTGAGAATATACCGTTATATATTCATTTTCGCACGGTCAAAAACGCTGTAAATTTGCCAAAAATGACACCATCGGCAAGAACTTTAATATTAAAACAGCTGTTCCGGATTTAACTACATAGTCTTGTTTGCGTTTTTAAACTATTCTAAGTGGTGCAGTAAGGTTTTCCTATTGCTTTTAGTTTCGGAGATTATTAAGACTACATCGTTTTGAAGATATTTCGCACGGTCAAAAAGACTAAAAATTGGCCAAAAAGAAATCATCGACAATTACTCCAAAACTAAAACAGCTATTCCGGATTTAGCAAGATAGCCTCTTTTGCGTTTATAAACTACTCTAAGTGGTGCAGTACGGTTTTCCAATGCTATTAGTTTCGGAGATAAATGAGACTATATCGTTTTGAGGTGATTTTGCACTCTCAAAAACTGTGGAAAATTGCCAAAATGATACCATCGACAATAACTACATCACTAAAACAGCTAATCCGGATTTAACTACATAATCTTGTTTACGTTTATAAACTACTCTAAGTGGTGCAGTACGATTTTCTTATTGCTATTAGTTTCGGAGATAATTGAGGCTATAACGTTTTAAGATGATTTCGCACTGTCAAAAACGGTGGAAAATTGCCAAAATGATACCATTGACAAAAACTCCAAAACTAAAACAGCTTATACGGATTTAACTACATTGTCTTGTTTGCCTTTATAATCTACCTTAAGTGGTGCAGTACGGTTTTCCTATTGCTATTAGTTTGGGATTTAATTCAGACTATATCGATTTGAAGTTATTTCGCACGGAGAAAAACGCTAAAAATTTGCCATAAAGACAGCATCAACAATAACTCCAAAACTAAAGCAGCTATTCCGGATTTAACTACACAGTCTTGTTTGCGTTTATATTTACCCTAAGTGATGCAGTATGGATTTTCTATTCGTATTAGTTTCGGAGATAATTGAGACTGTAGGATTTTGTTGCCATTTGGCACGGTCAAAAACGCTAAAAAATCGCCAAAATGACACCACCAACAATAACTCCAAAACTAAAACTGCTATTCCAGATTTAACTTCATAGTCTTGTTTGCGTTTATAAACTACCCTAAGTGGTGCAGTACTGTTTTCCTATTGCTATTAGTTTTGGAGTAAATTGGGACTATATCGTTTTGAAGTCATTTCGCGCGGTGAAAAACACTGAAAATTTGCCAAAAAGACAGCATCAACAATAACTCCAAAACTAAAACAGCTATTCCGGATTTAACTACACAGTCTTGTTTGCGTTTATATTTACCCTAAGTGATGCAGTATGGATTTTCTTTTCGTATTAGTTTCGGAGAAAATTGAGACTATAGGATTTTGTAGCCATTTGGCACGGTCAATAACGCTAAAAAATTTCCAAAATGACACCACCAGCAATAACTCCAAAACTAAAACAGCTATTCCGGATTTAACTGCATAGTCTTGTTTGCATTTATAAACTACCCTAAGTTATGCAGTATGGTTTTTCTATTCGTATTAGTTTCGGAGATAACTGAGACTATAGGATTTTGTAGCCATTTGGCACGGTCAAAAACGCTAAAAATTTGCCAAAATGTCACCATCGACAGTAACTCCAAAACTAAAACAAATAATCCGTATTTAACTACACAGTCTTGTTTGCGTTTATGAACTACCCTTAGTGTTGCGGTGCGGTTTTCCTATTGCTATTAGTTTTGGAGTAAATTGAGACTATATCGTTTTGAAGCCATTTCGCGCTGTGAAAAGCTCTGAAAATTTGACAAAAAGACAGCATCAACAATAACTCCAAAACTAAAACAGCTATTCCGAATTTAACTACACAGTCTTGTTTGCGTTTATAAACTACCCTAAGTGATGCAGTATGGTTTTTCTATTCGTATTAGTTTTGGAGATAATTGAGACTATAGGATTTTGTAGCCATTTGGCGCGGTCAGTAACGCTAAAAAATTGTCAAAATGACAGCACCAACAATAACTCCGAAACTAAAACTGCTATTCCGGATTTAACTACATAGTCTTGTTTCCGTTTATAAAGTACCCTAAGTGGTGCAGTACGGTTTTCCTATTGCTATTAGTTTTGGATTTTATTGAGACTATATCAATTTGAAGTCATTTCGCTCGGTAAAAAACGCTGAAAATTTGCCAAAAAGACAGCATCAACAATAACTCCAAAACTAAAACAGCTATTCCGGATTTTACTACATAGCCTTGTTTCCATTTATAAACTACCCTAAGTGATGCAGTATGGTTTTTCTAATCGTATTAGTTTCGAAGATAATTGAGACTATAAGATTTTGTATCCATTTCGCACGGTCAAAAACGATAAAAATTTGCCAAAATGTCACCATCGACAAGAACTCCAAATCTAAAACAGCTAATCCGGATTTAACTACACAGTCCTGTGTGCGTTTATAAACTACCCTTAGTGTTGCGGTACGGTTTTCCTATTGCTGTTAGTTTCAGAGATATGTGAGACTATAGGATTTTGTAACCATTTGGCACGGTGAAAAACGCTGAAAATTTGCCAAACGGACACCATCGACAAAAAACTAAAAACAGCTATTCCGGATTTAAATGCCTAGTCTTGCTTGCGTTTATAAACTACCCTAAGTGTTGCAGTACGGTTTTCCTATTGCTGTTAGTTTCGAAGATAATTGAGACTATATCGTTTTGAAGTCATTTCGGACGGTCAAAAACCTTGAAAATTTGCCAAATATGACACCATCGACAATAACTTCAAAATTAAAACAGCTGTTCCGGATTTAACTACATAGTCTTGTTTGCGTTTTTAAACTATTCTAAGTGGTGCAGTAAGGTTTTCCTATTGCTTTTAGTTTCGGAGATAATTAAGACTACATCGTTTTGAAGATATTTCGCACGGTCAAAAAGACTAAAAATTGGCCAAAAGGAATACATCGGCAATTACTCCAAAACTAAAACAGCTATTCCGGATTTAGCAAGATAGCCCCTTTTGCGCTTATAAACTACTCTAAGTGGTGCAATACGGTTTTCCAATTCTATTAGTTTCGGAGATAAGTGAGACTATATCGTTTTGAGGTGATTTTGCACTGTCAAAAACTGTGGAAAATTGCCAAAATGATACCATCGAGAATAACTACAACACTAAAACAACTAATCCGGATTTAACTACATAATATTGTTTGCGTTTATAAACTACTGTAAGTGGTGCAGTACGGTTTTTCTATTGCTATTAGTTTCGGAGATAATTGAGAATTTATCGTTATATCGTCAATTCGCACGGTAAAAATCGCTGAAAATTTGCCAAAAAGACGCCATCGACAATAACTCCAAAACTAAAACAGCTAATCTGGTCTTAACTACATAGTCTTGTTTTCCTTTATAAACTACCGAAAGTGGGGCAGTACGGTTTTCCTATTGCTATTAGTTTCGGAGTTAATTGAGACTATATCGTTTTGAAGTCATTTCGCACTGTCAAAAACGCTGAAAATTTGCCAAAAAGACAACATCGACAATAACTCCAAAACTAAAACAGCTATTCCAGATTTAACTAAATAGTCTTGTTTGCGTTTATAAACTACCCTAAGTAATACAGTACAGTTTTCCTATTGCTATTAGTTTCGGAGATAAATGAGGCTACGTCGTTTTAAGTTCATTTCGCACTGTCAAGAACGCTGAAAATTTGCCAAAAAGACATCATTGGCAATAACTCCAAAACTAAAACAGCTATTCCGGAGTTTGCTATATAGTCTTGTTTGCGTTTATAAACTACCCTAAGTGGTGCAGTACGATTTTCTTATTGCTATTAGTTTCGGAGATAATTGAGGCTATAACGTTTTAAGATGATTTCGCACTGTCAAAAACGCTGGAAAATTGCCAAAATGATACCATCGACAAAAACTCCAAAACTAAAACAGCTTATACGAATTTATCTACATTGTCTTGTTTCCATTTATAAACTACTCTAAGTGGTGCAGTACGGTTCTCCTATTGCTCTTAATTTCGGAGATAATTGAGACTATATCGTTTTGAAGTCATTTCGCAAGGTCAAAAACGCTGAAAATTTGCCAAAAACACAGCATAGACAATAACTCCAAAATTAAAACTGCTGTTCCGGATTTAACTACATATTCTTGTTTGCATTTATAAACTACCCTAAGTGATGCAGTATGGTTTTTCTATTCGTATTGGTTTCGGAGATAATTAAGACTATAAGATTTTGTAGCCATTTCGCACGGTCAAAAACGGTAATAATTTGCCAAAATGTCACCATCCACAATAACTCCAAAATTAAAACAGCTAATACGGATTTAACTACATAGTCTTGTTTCCGTTTATAAACTACCCTAGGTGTTGCAGTACGGTTTTCCTATTGCTATTAGTTTTGGATTTAATTGATACTATATCGTTTTGAAGTCATTTCGCACGGTGAAAAACGCTGAAAATTTGCTAAAAAGACAGCATTGACAATAACTACAAAAACTAAAACAGCTATTACGGATTTAACTACATAGTCTTGTTTGTGTTTATAAACTACTCTAAGTGATGCAGTATGGTTTTTCTATTCGTATTAGTTTCGGAGATAATTGAGACTGTAGGATTTTGTTGCCATTTGGCTACACAGTCTTGTTAACTACACAGTCTTGTTTGCGTTTATGAACTACCCTTAGTGTTGCGGTGCGGTTTTCCTATTGCTATTAGTTTTGGAGTAAATTGAGACTATATCGTTTTGAAGCCATTTCGCGCTGTGAAAAGCTCTGAAAATTTGCCAAAAAGACAGCATCAACAATAACTCCAAAACTAAAACAGCTATTCCGGATTTAACTACACAGTCTTGTTTGCGTTTATAAACTACCCTAAGTGATGCAGTATGGTTTTTCTATTCGTATTAGTTTTGGAGATAATTGAGACTATAGGATTTTGTAGCCATTTGGCGCGGTCAGTAACGCTAAAAAATTGCCAAAATGACAGCACCAACAATAACTCCGAAACTAAAACTGCTATTCCGGATTTAACTACATAGTCTTGTTTCCGTTTATAAAGTACCCTAAGTGGTGCAGTACGGTTTTCCTATTGCTATTAGTTTTGGATTTTATTGAGACTATATCGATTTGAAGTCATTTCGCTCGGTAAAAAACGCTGAAAATTTGCCAAAAAGACAGCATCAACAATAACTCCAAAACTAAAACAGCTATTCCGGATTTTACTACATAGTCTTGTTTCCATTTATAAACTACCCTAAGTGATGCAGTATGGTTTTTCTAATCGTATTAGTTTCGAAGATAATTGAGACTATAAGATTTTGTATCCATTTCGCACGGTCAAAAACGATAAAAATTTGCCAAAATGTCACCATCGACAAGAACTCCAAATCTAAAACAGCTAATCCGGATTTAACTACACAGTCCTGTGTGCGTTTATAAACTACCCTTAGTGTTGCGGTACGGTTTTCCTATTGCTGTTAGTTTCAGAGATATGTGAGACTATAGGATTTTGTAACCATTTGGCACGGTGAAAAACGCTGAAAATTTGCCAAACGGACACCATCGACAAAAAACTAAAAACAGCTATTCCGGATTTAAATGCCTAGTCTTGCTTGCGTTTATAAACTACCCTAAGTGTTGCAGTGCGGTTTTCCTATTGCTATTAGTTTCGAAGATAATTGAGACTATATCGTTTTGAAGTCATTTCGCACGGTCAAAAACCTTGCAAATTTGCCAAAAATGACACCATCGACAATAACTTCAAAATTAAAACAGCTGTTCCGGATTTAACTACATAGTCTTGTTTGCGTTTTTAAACTATTCTAAGTGGTGCAGTAAGGTTTTCCTATTGCTTTTAGTTTCGGAGATAATTAATACTACATCGTTTTGAAGATATTTCGCACGGTCAAAAAGACTAAAAATTGGCCAAAAAGAATACATCGACAATTACTCCAAAACTAAAACAGCTATTCCGTATTTAGCAAGATAGCCTCTTTTGCGCTTATAAACTACTCTAAGTGGTGCAGTACGGTTTTCCAATTTTATTAGTTTCGGAGATAAGTGAGACTATATCGTTTTGAGGTGATTTTGCACTGTCAAAAACTGTGGAAAATTGCCAAAATGATACCATCGACAATAACTACAACACTAAAACAACTAATCCGGATTTAACTACATAATCTTGTTTGCGTTTATAAACTACTGTAAGTGGTGCAGTACGGTTTTTCTATTGCTATTAGTTTCGGAGATAATTGAGAATTTATCGTTATATCGTCAATTCGCACGGTAAAAATCGCTGAAAATTTGCCAAAAAGACGCCATCGATAATAACTCCAACACTAAAACAGCTAATCTGGTCTTAACTACATAATCTTGTTTGCCTTTATAAACTACCGAAAGTGGGGCAGTACGGTTTTCCTATTGCTATTAGTTTCGGAGTTAATTGAGACTACATCATTTTAAAGTTATTTCGCACGGTCAAAAACGCTGAAAATTTGTCGAAAAGACACGATCAACAATAACTCCAAAACTAAAACAGCTATTCCGGATTTAACTGCAAAGTCTTGTTTGCGTTTATAAACTACCTTAAGGTGTGCAGTACGGTTTTCCTATTGCTATTAGTTTCGGAGATAATTGAGACTATATCGTTTTGAAGTCATTTCGCACGGTCAAAAACGCTCAAAATTTGCCAAAAAGACACCATCCACAATAACTCCAAAATTAAAACAGCGATTCCGGATTTAACTACATAGTCTTGTTTGCGTTTATAAACTACCCTAAGTGGTGCTGTACGGTTTTCCTATTGCTATTAGTTTCGGAGATAATTGAGACAATCGGTTTGAAGTCATTTTGCACAGTCAACAACGCTGAAAATTTTCCAAAAAGACGCCATCGAAAATAACTCCAAAACTAAAACAGCTATTCCGGATTTAACTACATAGTCTTGTTTGCGTTTATAAACTACCCTAAGTGGTGCAGTACAGTTTTCCTATAGCTACTAGTTTTGGAGACAATTGAGACTATATCATTTTGAAGTCATTTCGCACGGTCAAAAACGCAGAAAATTTGACAAAAAGACACGATCAACAATAACTCCAAAACTAAAACAGCTATTCCTGATTTAACTGCATAGTCTTGTTTGCGTTTATAAACTACCGTAGGGTGTGCAGTACGGTTTTCCTATTGCTATCAGTTTCGGAGATAATTGAGACTATATCGTTTTGAAGTCATTTCGCACGGTCAGAAACGCTGAAAATTTTACAAAAAGACACCATCGACCATAACTCCAAAACAAAAACAGCTGTTCCGGATTTAACTACATAGTCTTGTTTGTGTTTATAAACTACCCTAAGTGGTACAATACAGTTTTCCTATAGCTACTAGTTTCGGAGATAATTGAGACTATATCATTTTGAAGTCATTTCGCACGGTCAAAAACGCTGAAAATTTGACAAAAAGACACGATTGACAATAACTCCAAAACTAAAACATCTATTCCGGATTTAACTACATAATCTTGCTTGCGTTTATAAGCTACCCTAAGATGTGCAGTACGGTTTTCCTATTCCTATTAGTTTCGGAGATAATTGAGACTATATCGTTTTGAAGTCATTTCGCACGGTCAAAAACGCTAAAAATTTTCCAAAAAGACATCATCGACCATAACTCCAAAACTAAAACAGCTTGTCCGGATTTAACTACATTGTCTTGTTTGCGTTTATAAACTACCCTAAGGTGTCCAGTACGGCTTTCTCTATTGCTATTAGTTTCGGAGATAAATCAGACAATATCGTTTTGAAGTCATTTCGCACGGTCAAAAACGCTGAAAATTTTCCACAAAGACACCATCGACAATAACTCCAAAACAAAAACAGCTGTTTCGGATTTAACTACATAGTCTTGTTTGCGTTTATAAACTACCCTACGTGGTGCAGCATGGTTTTGCTATTGCTTTTAGTTTCGGATATAATTGAGACTGTATCGTTTTGAAGTCATTTCGCATGGTCAAAACGACTGAAAATTTGCCAATTGCCAAAAAATTTGCCATCGACATAACTCAAAAACTAAAACAGCTATTCCGGATTTAGCTACATAGTCTTTTTTGCGTTTATAAACTACCCTAAGTGGTGCAGTACGGTTTTCCTCTTGTTATTAGTTTCGGAGATAATTGAGACTATATCGTTTTGAGGTGATTTCGCACTGTCAAAAACGGTGGAAAATTGCCAAAAAGATACCATCGACAATAACTCCAAAACTAAAACAGCTAATTCGGATTTAACTACATAGTCTTGCTTGCGTTTATAAACTACCCTAAGTGGTGCAGTACGGTTTTCCTATTGCTATTAGTTTTGTCGAGTGTAGTGTTTTCGAGCTCCCACGTTTTGCTTGTGTTTATGTGGAAATTTCGTTTGTAGGATGGTTTGCAGTAGCGTGATGTATGTATGAATGCTTCATGCTATCTTTTGATGAAGTTTGAGAGCGCTAAGTGCTATGGTTTATTCATACGAAGAGTTTTATTTTGTCGTTGTGCTTGCCGTTGAATAGTTCTGCAACTGGCGATATCCGCCATCCATGTTGCACGTGCCTATCAAGAGGAAACTGTTCGACGTGGAGCAAGATCTACTGATAAGACATCTTCAAGTGTTTCTCCCGTGATCTCTGAGAGGGTTGCCATGGTGATTGACCCGAGCTTCTCAAGAGATAAGAATCCAACAATTCAAACCGGTCCTTTAAATCAACGCAGCATGTCTTCGTACGTTGCTGCTGAAGGAGTTTCTTCTGCGATAGGAATGCAGAAGAATGTTGCTATGGAGACGGGAACTTGCAGTTGGGCGTCTATGGTTGAGAAGGTGAATTCTGCTAATACGAGTGATCAGCGTTGCGCGTCAGATATTGAGTGCCAGGGAAATCGGTTTCGTCTCACTTTCGAAGAGGATTCAAAGGTATGTCAAGATTTCCATGATCTTTCTGAGAAAACTGTTATTTTCCATGCGTTACCACAGACTACGTTACCTGTATATTTTAAAGCTTTGGAAAACGAGTGCCGAGAGAGGCAATTAAAGGAATCGGTCGTAGTAAACGTGGTATATCAATGTTGTTTATAAATAGTGCCGATTGTAAACTTGTTTTAAAGAAAGGGATTTCTATAAATAGTCAAATTTTGTATCCTGCTTATGCACGTGAAAGACCGATCTCTGTAACTTTGTCTCCGGTACCACTTGAGGTACCGGATTCTGCGTTGATAGTTTTTCTTTCTCAGTTTAGCCGGTTGGTGGGACCAGTTCATAGAGTTATAGAATCCCCGTGATCTTCAAATTATTGTCATGTTGGTGGGTTGAAGCGGACTCTTCGGGTTATCTTCACGAATGAATCAGCTCTTCAAACTTGTCCTGAAGAAGTTGAAATTGTATTGGATTCTCATAGTTTTACGTTTAATATTTCTACAGGAATTTTTTGTTACGCTTGCAATGAAAGAGGGCACATCCGTGCTAAATGCACATATGTACAAAGGCCACCCTTGAGGAATGTGTCTCTGATTCCCATGAGGAAATAATTGCTGTACCTGAAGATAGATCGGATTTAGAACATGGTATTTCACATGTCATTGATTTGATTTCTACTGTGGCTGAGACTTGTGAAACACGAGTTATAGATCCAGTCGACCCGATAGAGCAGAATTTGATTCAAAGGTCGACTTCTTTGGATACTGGGACTCAAACAACAGATAATATTGGTACTTTGGGCATTGTTATTTTACAGGAATGTGCAGTAGCTTTACAGAATATCGCAGAGAACACAAGTGCGGTTTCGACATTTAAGCGACCTAGTACTGATCCAAGTGGTGATCAGTTAAAACGTAGCAAAGCTGAAGACTATATTCATCCGAAATTTATGCCTAATATAGATCTTTCCTTTCTTTTGAAGCCTGCGTGGGAGGTAGTATTAAAAGAAATAAGTCAACAGGGTATCGTCTTCTCCTGGAACTTGTTGTATCTTCCCCGGATTGTAATGAATCTTTGTGTCTTATGGACTTGAAGGATATTTTTGCGCCTAATAAAAAGAAAGGTCTACTCACTTTGAAGTATTGCGAGGACAATTCGTATAAGTTACATGCTGTTGTACGTCAACTAAATGCCACGTTGAATTGGTTAATCACGAAAAATCCTGTTCCTGAACTTTTAGACACCTATTACATGTATACTACAAACGTATAGAGGACGTTAAAGCTTACATAAAAAAACATAATATGGTTGATGAGTTCTAGTGTGTCATTTGATGTACAGAGATGTTTCAGATGTATTCCTTGATGTTAGTTTCTTACAGTGTTTTTTGAAATGTTTCTTGAACTTTAATAGATATGGATTTTTTGTTTACGTATGTATCAAATTAGCATAGTTAATTAACGATTCAGTTTTTTTTTCTGGTTCTTTTGTTAATTCTACAATGAAATGTTTTTCAGTTTTATATAACTTTTATGGTTATTTTTCCTTAAATCAGGTGGTCTACACAGGGCCGTAGCTAGGTCCCAGAACTAGGGGGGGTCGGGGCTCATCTGGGGGTCTCAAATTTTTGCTAGGCGTGGGCAAAGAGGGCAGTCGCTCAGGCATTCACTAAATTCAGGAGATGTCAGAATGGAGTTACTGGCAGACATATTGGCCGCCCCGGTGGTGCAGTGGTCTAAGCTATGACCTCTGATCATTCGTCCGAAAGGGGCCCGGGTTCAAATCCCGGTGAGTCATGGATGTTGTGTTTGTCTTACGGCACTGGCTCTCTCCCTTCCCTGGAATCAGTGACCCTAAATTAGGGACGGGCGACTGCTTTTATCCCATTGAGTTGCTCACGGTGGTCGTTAAAGCTTCAATCAAACAAACAAACAAACAGCAGACATATTGTATTTCGGATTCATGACTTTTTCAGCAGATTTTTTAATGTTTTGAACGATTTCAGTAACTTTTTACGTTTATGGTTTCAAACTTTTAAAATGTTGTATTTGAAACTTCTTTAGTTCCGTAGTTTCCATAACCGTGATTTTTAATTCTTATAATATGCAATCCCTTTCCCCTTTCCGCTTTTATTTTTGACCGGCACAGGAAGCTTGCCTGTGCCAACTGAGTTACACTAGGAGAAAAAAAATCTGTGATCCCTTAGGCCGTAAATATGATATTGGTGCGATGAATACTTCCTTCTCGTTCGCACGAAATGTAAGAGAGGCCGAGAGAGCAACAACGAGCAGTGGACTGAATGCTTTGAAGATGTAAATGGAGAAATTGAAGAATTTGCGTGCTTGCGAATTACTATGTATTTTTCCATATAAAAACAGCTCACACTACAAATTCGAAAAAAAAAATAATTCACCCAAGTTCTTAAGATAACAGCTAACGGAAAAATCAATTACACTAAGCACTGTTTGCAAAGATTCTAGTCTGTTCGGAAGACGGCAGTTAAAACCAACAAGGGCGAGGAGACTTTGTTGATGAGAAAACTTCCCATGAGAAAACAACTACTGAAGTCAGTAGAACTATCAGCTTGTGTTTTGTATGCTTTAGAATTCCAGAACTTCTCACCATTAATTGTTTCCGTTTTTGGAGCCCCTTCGCGTCACCATATGTGTTAGCAAGTGTCACGCCAAGAAATGCAAAACAAATCTATGAATTTGTTACCTCCACCATAATGGGGGACCTTCCTTTTGAGGGCACGGAACAGACCCAACGGCAATAGGATCCCATATAATCTTAAAGTGCTTCGTTTACCATCAGGAACAACATTTAATTGTCTCCTTAAAACTACAAAGGCTGCAGCCTGCGACTTAAGCCCCCAAAGCTTCCCACCTACCTTTAATCCGGTCCCAAGTGCAAGTACGCCTCCACCCTTGATTACTTTCTTTTAGCTTGTTCTTCTAAATTTAATGTCCCCCTCCCTCTTAAAATGCGTTTCTTGTTCCTTATAACTCCTACTGCTAGTAGAGAATTACTAAAATTACTAATACAGCCGTTACAACTAATTCACAATTCAAAAAGTCTAAATTTCTTTTTCTTTTGAGTTACATTCATACTGCGTCGTATTACTGTTACTTAACTTTTTAAAAAGTCCATTATACGAATAAAGTATTTATGCCTGTGATGAAATATCAAAGTAATTTACGTAAACCGTCGAAATAAAAGTTTAAGTCATTTTTGACAGCGCCAATTTTCCCGGGGGGAAGGGGGGGGGCTCTCTAGCCTTGTAGGGTGAGATAAGCCCCCTCTAGCCCCACGCTAGCTACGGCCCTGGGTCTACAACTGCAATATTGACCTTCGGAGATAATTGAGACTATTTCGTTTTGAAGTCATTTCGCACGGTCAAAAACGCTGAAAATTTTCCAAAAAGACACCATCGACAATAACTCTAAAACTAAAACAGCTATTCCGGATTTAACTACATAGTCTTGTTTCCGTTAATAAACTAACCTAACTGGTGCAGTACGGTTTTCCTATTGCGATTAGTTTCGTCGTGTGTCGTGTTTTTGAGCTACTAGGTTTTGCGAGTTTTCATGTGGAAATATCGTGCGTGGGCTGGTTTGCAGTAGCGTGACGTGTGTATGAGTGTTCCATGTTTCTTTTGTGGAAGTTTGGGAGCGCTAGGTATTACAGTTTGTTCAAACGAAGAGTTTTATTTTGTGTTTGTGCTTGCCGTTGACAAGTGCTGCAAATGGCGGTTTCTATCGTCCATGTTGCACGTGCCCATCCAGAGGAGGCTGCTCGGCGTGGAGCGAGACCTACTGATAAGACATCGCCGAGTGTTTCTCCCGTGCCCTCTGAAGCGTTGCCATGGTGATTGACCCGAGCTTCACAAGAGATAAGAATCCAACAAGTCAAACCGGTCCTGGAAATCAATAGAACGTGTCTTCGTGCGTTGCTGCTGAAGGAGTTCCTTCTGCGATGGGAATGCAGAAGATTGTTGCTATGGAGACGGGAACTTGCAGTTATGCGTCTGTGGTTGAGAAGGAGAATTCTGCTAATACGAGTGATCAGTGTTGCGCGTCAGAGATTAAGTGCCAGGAAAATCGCTTTCTTCTCACTTTTGAAAAGGATTCAAAGGTATGTCAAGATTTTCATGATCTTTCTGAGAAAACTATTATTTTCCATGCGTTACCACAAACTTCACTACCTGTATATTTGAAAGCTCTGGAAGAACGAGTGCTGAGATCGGCAATTAAAGGAATCGGTCACAGTAAACGTGGTATATCAGTGCTGTTTATAAGTAGTTTCGATTGTAAACTTGTTTTAAAGCAAGGGATTTCTTTAAATCATCAGATTTTGTATCCTGCTTATGCACGTGAACGACCGATCACCATAACTTTGTCTCCGGTGCCACTTGAGGTACCGGATTCTGCGTTGATATTTCATCTTTCTCAGTTTAGCCAGTTGGTGGGACCAGTTCATAGAGTTATAGAAGCCCCGCGATCTCCAAATTATTGTCATGTTGGTGGGTTGAAGCGGACTCTTCGGGTTATCTTCCCGAATGAATCAGCTCTTCAGACTTGTCCTAAAGAGGTTGAAATTGTGTTGGATTCTCATTGTTTCACGTTTAATATTTCTACAGGAATTTTTTGTAACGCTTGCAATGAAAGAGGGCACATCCGTGTTAAATGCATATATGTACATAGGCCACCCGTGATGAAGAATTTCTCTGATTCCCATGAGAAAAGAATTGCTGTACCTGAAGATAGATCGGATTTAGAACATGGTATTTCACATGTCATTGATTTGGTTTCTACAGTGGCTGAGACTTGTGATACCTGAGTGTTGGATCCAGCCGAGCCGGTAGAGAACAGCTTAATAATAAATAAATACATCGCTCTTTCCACGTTCCAGAAACACACAGCCAACGAAAAATTGTTTTTCAGCCACCGCTGTGGAACCGAACCAAGAAAACTCTCGGTATCGCGCCCAGTGTGTTACCTTTACGCCACGGGGGCCAACAATCCACGGTGCTATGTGTATTTTAAGTCAGCTTCTGACATCATAAATCCGTAAGATGGGCTCAGCTACTGAGACGTCTCCATCTAGTGGGCACTCACGAGTAGTATTTTTAACAGAGAACAGCTTGCTTGAAATGCAGACTTCTTTGGATCCTGGGACTCAGTCAACAGATAATAGTGGTACTTTGGGTATTGTTAACTTACCGGAATGTTCAGTGGCTTTACAGAATATCGCAAATAACTCAAGTATGGTTTCGACATTTAAGCTACCCAGTACTGATCCAAGTGGGGATCAGTTAAAACGTAATAAAGCTAAAGACTATATTTAACCGGAATTTATGCCTAATATAGATCTTTCTTTTCTTTTGGAGCCTGCGTGGGAGGAGGAACGAAATAAGTCATCACGATATCGTCTTCTCCTGGAACTTATTGTATCTTGCCCTGATTATGACGAATCTTTGTGTTTTCTGGAGTTGAAGGATGTTTTTGTGCCCGATAAACAGAAATTTCCGCTTACTCCGGAGTTTTACGAAGAACATAAGACTACGTTAAACGCTATTGTACATCAACTAAATGTTATGTTGAATTGGATAACTACGAAAAATCCTGCTCCTGAACTTTTAGACACCTATTATGAAGTGTACTATAAACGTATAGAGGACATTAAGGCTCATATAAAAAAACATAATCTAGTTGATTGGTACCAGTATGTCTATTGATGTGCTTGGATGTTTCAGATGGATTCCTTGATGTTGGTTTCTTCTTTTTCTCACAGTGTTATTGAAATGATCTTGGACTTTAATACATATGGTTTTCTGTTTACGTATGTATCAAATTAGCGTTGTTAATTAATGATCCAGTTTTTTTCAGGTTGTTTTGTTAATCCTATAATGCAATGTTTGTTTTTCGATTTTATATCACTTTTCTGATTATTTGTCTTTAAATCTGGTAGTTTTCACCTGCAATATTGACCTTTGGAGATAATTGAGACTATATCGCTTTGAAGTCATCTCGGGCGGTCAAGAACGCTGAAAATTTGCCAAAAAAACCATCGACAATAACCCCAAAACTAAAGCAGCTATTCCGGATTTAAATACATAGTCTTGTTTGTGTTTATAAACTACCCTAAGTGGTGCAGTACAGTTTTCCTATAGCTACTAGTTTCGGAGATAATTGAGACTACATCATTTTGAAGTCATTTCGCACGGTGAAAAACGCTGAAAATTTGACAAAAAGACACGATCGACCATAACTCCAAAACTAAAACAGCTTGTCCGGATTTAACTACATAGTCTTGTTTGCGTTTATAAACTACCCTAAGGTGTCCAGTACGGTTTTCCTATTGCTATTAGTTTCGGAGATAAATGAGACAATGTCGTTTTGAAGTCATTTCGCACGGTCAAAAACGCTGAAAATTTTCCAAACAGACACCATCGACCATAACTCCAAAACTAAAACAGCTTGTCCGGATTTAACTACATAGTCTTGTTTGCGTTTATAAACTACCCTAAGTGGTGTAGTACGGTTTTCCTCTTGCTATTAGTTTCGGAGATAATTGAGACTATATCGTTTTGAGGTGATTTCGCACTGTCAAAAACGGTGGAAAATTGCCAAAAAGATACCATCGACAATAACTCCAAAACTAAAACTGCTAATTCGGATTTAACTACATAGTCTTGCTTGCGTTTATAAACTACCCTAAATGGTGCAGTACGGTTTTCCTATTGCTATTAGTTTTGCCGTGTGTCGTGTTTTCGAGCTCCCAAGTTTAGCTTGTGTTTATGTGGAAATGTCGTTCGTAAGATGGTTTGCAGTAGCGTGATGTATGTATGAATGTTTCATGCTTCTTTTGATGAAGTTTGGGAGCGCTAAGTGCTATAGTTTATTCATACGAAGAGTTTTATTTTGTCGTTGTGCTTGCCGTTGAATAGTTCTGCAACTGGCGATATCCGCCAGCCATGTTGCACGTGCCCATCGGGAGGAAGCTGTTCGGCGTGGAGCGAGACCTACTGATAAGACATCGCCGAGTGTTTCTCCCGTGACCTCTGAGAGGGTTGCCATGGTGATTGACCCGAGCTTCTCAAGAGATAAGAAACCAACAAGTCATACCGGTCCTGGAAATCAACGGAGCGTGTCTTCGTGCGTTGCTGCTGAAGGAGTTTCTTCAGCGATAGGAATGCAGAAGTATGTTGCTATGGAGACGGGAACTTGCAGTTGGGCGTCTATGGTTGAGAAAGAGAATTCTGCTAATACGAGTGATCAGCGTTGCGCGTCAGATATTGAGTGCCAGGGAAATCGGTTTCGTCTCACTTTCGAAAAGGATTCAAAGGTATGTCAAGATTTCCATGATCTTTCTGAGAAAACTGTTATTTTCCATGCGTTGCCACAGACTACGTTACCTTTATATTTTAAAGCTTTGGAAAACGAGTGCCGAGAGAGGCAATTAAAGGAATCGGTCGTAGTTAACGTGGTATGTCAATGTTGTATATAAATAGTGCCGATTGTAAACTTGTTTTAAAGAAAGGGATTTCTATAAATAATCAAATTTTGTATCCTGCTTATGCACGTGAACGACCGATCTCTGTAACTTTGTCTCCGGTACCACTTGAGGTACCGGATTCTGCGTTGATAGTTCTTCTTTCTCAGTTTAGCCGGTTGGTGGGACCAGTTCATAGAGTTATAGAAGCCCCGCGATCTTCAAATTATTGTCATGTTGGTGGGTTGAAGCGGACTCCTTCGGGTTATCTTCCCGAATGAATCAGCTCTTCACACTTGTCCTGAAGAAGTCGAAGTTGTATTGGATTCTCATAGTTTTACGTTTAATGTTTATACAGGCATTTTTTGTTACGCTTGCAATGAAAGAGGGCACATCCGTGCTAAATGCACATATGTACATAGGCCACCCTTGAGGAATGTGTCTCTGATTCCCATGAGGAAATAATTGCTGTACCTGAAGATAGATCGGATTTAGAACATGGTATTTCACATGTCGTTGATTTGATTTCTACTGTGGCTGAGACTTGTGAAACTCGAGTTATAGATCCAGTCGACCCGATAGAGCAGAATTTGATTCAAAGGTCGACTTCTTTGGATACTGGGACTCAAACAACAGATAATATTGGTACTTTGGGCATTGTTAACTTACAGGAATGTGCAGTAGCTTTACAGAATATCGCAGAGAACACAAGTGCGGTTTCGACATTTAAGCGACCTAGTACTGATGCAAGTGGTGATCAGTTAAAACGTAGCAAAGCTGAAGACTATATTCACCCGAAATTTATGCCTAATATAGATCTTTCCTTTCTTTTGAAGCCTGCGTGGGAGGAGGAAAGAAATAAGTCAGCAGGGTATCGTCTTCTCCTGGAACTTGTTGTATCTTCCCCGGATTGTAATGAATCTTTGTGTCTTATGGACTTGAAGGATATTTTTGCGCCTAATAAAAAGAAAGGTCTACTCACTTTGAAGTATTGCGAGGACAATTCGTATAAGTTACATGCTGTTGTACGTCAACTAAATGCCACGTTGAATTGGTTAATCACGAAAAATCCTGTTCCTGAACTTTTAGACACCTATTACATGTATACTACAAACGTATAGAGGACGTTAAAGCTTACATAAAAAAACATAATGTGGTTGATGAGTTTTAGTGTGTCATTTGATGTACAGAGATGTTTCAGATGTATTCCTTGATGTTAGTTTCTTACAGTGTTTTTTGAAATGTTTCTTGGACTTTAATAGATATGGAATTTCGTTTACGTATGTATCAAATTAGCATAGTTAATTGATGATTCAGTTTCTTTTCTGGTTCTTTTGTTAATTCTACAATGTTATGTTTTTCGGTTTTATATACTTTTATGATTATTTTCCCTTAAATCAGGTGGTCTACACAGGGCCGTAGCTAGGTCCCAGAACTAGGGGGGTTCGGGGCTCATCTGGGGGGCTCAAATGTTTTCTAGGCGTGGGCAAAGAGGGCAGTCGCTCAGGCATTCACTAAATTCAGGAGATGTCAGAATGGAGTTAGTGGCAGACATATTGGCCGCCCCAGTGGCGCAGTGGTCTAAGCGATGACCTCTGATCATTCGTCCGAAAGGGGTCCGGGTTCGAATCCCGGTGAGTCATGGATGTTGTGTTTGTCTTACGGCACTGGCTCTCTCCCTTCCCTGGAATTAGTGACCCTAAATTAGGGACGGGCGACTGCTTATAGCCCATTGAGTTGCTCACGGTGGTCGTTAAAGCTTCAATCAAACAAACAAACAGCAGACATATTGTTTTTCGGATTTATGACTTTTTCAGCAGATTTTTTAATGTTTTGAACGATTTCAGTAACTTTTTACGTTTATGGTTTCAAACTTTTAAAATGTTGTATTTGAAACTTCTTTAGTTCCGTAGTTTCCATAACCGTGATTTTTAATTCTTATAATATGCAATCCCTTTCCCCTTTTATTTTTGACAGGCACAGGAAGCTTGCCTGTGCCAACTGAGTTACACTAGGAGAAAAAAAATCTGTGATCCCTTAGGCCGTAAATATGATAGTGGTGCGATGAATACTCCCTTCTCGTTCGCACGGAATGTAAGAGAGGCCGAGAGAGCAACAACGAACAGTGGACTGAATGCTTTGAAGATGTAAATGGAGAAATTGAAGAATTTGCGTGCTTGCGAATTACTATGTATTTTTCCATATAAAAACAGCTCACACTACAAATTAAAAAAATAATAATTCACCCAAGCTCTTAAGATAACAGCTAACGGAAAAATCAACTACACTAAGCACTGTTTACAAAGATTCTAGTCTGTTCGGAAGACGGCAGTTAAAAGCAACATGGGTGAGGAGACTTTGTTGATGAGAAAACTTCCCATGAGAAAACAACTACTGAAGTCAGTAGAACTATCAGATTGTGTTTTGTATGCTTTAGAATTCCAGAACTTCTCACCATTAACTGTTTCCGTCTTTGGAGCCCCTTCGCGTCACCATATGTGTTAGCAAGTGTCACGCCAAGAAATGCAAAACAAATGTACGAATTTGTTACCTCCAGCATAATGAGGGACCTTCACTTTGAGAGCACGGAACAGACCCAACGGCAATAGGATCCCATATGGTCTTAAAGTGCTTTGTTCGCCATCAAGAGCAACATTTAATTGTCTCCTTAAAACTACAAAGGCTGCAGCCTGGGACTTAAGCCCCCAAAGCTTCCCACCTACCTTTAATCCGGTCCCGAGTGCAAGTACGCCTCCACCCTTGATTACTTTCTTTTAGCTTGTTCTTCTAAATTTAATGTCCCCCCTCCCTCCTAAAATGCGTTTCTTGTTCCTTATAACTCCTACCGCTAGTAGAGTATTACTGAAATTACTAATACAGCCGTTACAACTAATTCACAATTCAAAAAGTCTAAATTTATTTATTTTTTTGAGTTACATTCATACTGCGTCGTATTACTGTTACTTAACTTTTTAAAAAGTCCATTATACGAATAAAGTATTTATGCCTGTGATGAAATATCAAAGTAATTTACGTAAACCGTCGAAATAAAAGTTTAAGTCATTTTTGACAGCGCCAATTTTCCCGGAGGGGGGGCTCGCTAGCCTTGTAGGGTGAGATAAGCCCACTCTAGCCCCACGCTAGCTACGGCCCTGGGTCTACAACTGCAATATTGACCTTCGGAGATAATTGAGACTATATCGTTTTGAAGTCATTTCGCACGGTCAAAAACGCTGAAAATTTTCCAAAAAGACACCATCGACAATAACTCTAAAACTAAAACAGCTATTCCGGATTTAACTACATAGTCTTGTTTCCGTTAATAAACTACCCTAACTGGTGCAGTACGGTTTTCCTATTGTGATTAGTTTCGTCGTGTGTCGTGTTTTTGAGCTCCTAGGTTTTGCGAGTTTTCATGTGGAAATATCGTGCGTGGGATGGTTTGCAGGAGCGTGACGTGTGTATGAGTGTTCCATGTTTCTTTTGTGGAAGTTTGGGAGCGCTAGGTATTACAGTTTGTTCAAACGAAGAGTTTTATTTTGTGTTTGTGCTTGCCGTTGACAAGTGCTGCAAATGGCGGTTTCTATAGTCCATGTTGCACGTGCCCATCCAGAGAAGGCTGCTCGGCGTTAAGCGAGACCTACTGATAAGACATCGCCGAGTGTTTCTTCCGTGCCCTCTGAGAGCGTTGCAATGGTGATTGACCCGAGCTTCACAAGAGATAAGAATCCAACAAGTCAAACCGGTCCTGGAAATCAATAAAACGTGTCTTCGTGCGTTGCTGCTGAAGGAGTTCCTTCTGCGATGGGAATGCAGAAGATTGTTGCTATGGAGACGGGAACTTGCAGTTGGGCGTCTGTGGTTGAGAAGGAGAATTCTGCTAATACGAGTGATCAGTGTTGCGCGTCAGAGATTAAGTGCCAGGAAAATCGCTTTCGTCTCACTTTTGAAAAGGATTCAAAGATATGTCAAGATTTCCATGATCTTTCTGAGAAAACTATTATTTTCCATGCGTTACCACAAACTTCACAACCTGTATATTTGAAAGCTCTGGAAGAACGAGTGCCGAGAGCGGCAATTAAAGGAATCGGTCACAGTAAACGTGGTATATCAGTGCTGTTTATAAGTAGTGTCGGGTGTAAACTTGTTTTAAAGCAAGGGATTTCTATAAATCATCAGATTTTGTATCCTGCTTATGCACGTGAACAACCGATCACTGTAACTTTGTCTCCGGTGCCACTTGAGGTACCGGATTCTGCGTTGATAGTTTCTCAGTTTAGACTTCTTTGGATCCTGGGACTCAGTCAACAGATAAGAGTGGTACTTTGGGTATTGTTAACTTACCGGAATGTTCAGTGGCTTTACAGAATATTGCAGATAACTCAAGTATGGTTTCGACATTTAAGCGACCCAGTACTGATCCAAGTGGGGATCAGTTAAAACGTAGCCAAGCTACAGACTATATTCAACAGGAATTTATGCCTAATATAGATCTTTCTTTTCATTTGGAGCCTGCGTGGGAGGAGGAACGAAATAAGTCATCACGGTATCGTCTTCTCCTGGAACTTATTGTATCTTGCCCTGATTATGACGAATCTTTGTGTTTTCTGGAGTTGAAGGATGTTTTTGTGCCCGATAAACAGAAATCTTCGCTTACTCCGGAGTTTTACGAAGAACATAAGACTACGTTAAACGCTATTGTACATCAACTAAATGTTATGTTGAATTGGATAACTACGAAAAATCCTGTTCCTGAACTTTTAGACACCTATTATGAAGTGTACTATAAACGTATAGAGGACGTTAAGGCTCATATAAAAAACATAATCTAGTTGATCGGTACCAGTATGTCTATTGATGTGCTTGGATGTTTCAGATGGATTCCTTGATGTTGGTTTCTTCTTTTTCTCACAGTGTTATTGAAATGTTCTTGGACTTTAATAGATATGGTTTTCTGTTTACGTATGTATCAAATTAGCGTTGTTAATTAATGATCCAGTTTTTTTCAGGTTGTTTTGTTAATCCTATAATGCAATGTTTGTTTTTCGATTTTATATCACTTTTCTGATTATTTTTCATTAAATCAGGTGGTCTTTACCTGCAATATTGACCTTCGGAGATAATTGAGACTATATCGTTTTGAAGTCATCTCGCACGGTCAAGAACGCTGAAAATTTGATAAAAAGACACCATCGACAACAACCCCAAAACTAAAGCAGCTATTCCGGATTTAACTACATAGTCTTGTTTGTGTTTATAAACTACCCTAAGTGGTGCAGTACAGTTGTCCTATAGCTTTTAGTTTCGGAGATAATTGAGACTATATCGTTTTGAAGTCATTTCGCACGGTCATAAACGCTGAAAATTTTCCAAAAAGACACCATCGACAATAACTTCAAAACTAAAACAGCTATTCCGGATTTAACTACATAGTCTTGTTTGCGTTTATAAACTACCCTAAGCGGTGCAGTACGGTTTTCCTATTGCTATTAGTTTCGGAGATAATTGAGACTATATCGTTTTGAAGTGATCTCGCACGGTCAAGAACGCTGATAATTTACCAAAAAGACACCATCGACAATAACTCCAAAACCAAAGCAGCTATTCCGGATTTAACTACATAGTCTTGTTTGAGTTTATAAACTACCCTAAGTGGTGCAGTACAGTTTTCCTATAGCTACTAGTTTCGTAGATAATTGAGACTATATCATTTTGAAGTCATTTCGCACGGTCAAAAACGCTGAAAATTTGACAAAAAGACACGATCGACAATAACTAAAAAACTAAAACAGCTATTCCGGATTTAACTACATAATCTTGTTTGCGTTTATAAACTACCCTAAGGTGACCAGTGCGGCTTTTTTTACTATTAGTTTCGGAGATAAATGAGACAATATCGTTTTGAAGTCATTTCGTACGGTCAAAAAAGCTGAAAATTTTCCAAAAAGACACCATCGACAATAACTCAAAGAAAAACAGCTGTTCCGTATTTAACTACATAGTCTTGTTTGCGTTTATAAACTACCCTAAGTGGTGCAGTACGGTTTTCCTCTTGCTATTAGTTTCGGAGATAATTGAGACTATATCGTTTTGAGGTGATTTCGCGCTGTCAAAAACGGTGGAAAATTGCCAAAAAGATACCATCGACAATAACTCCAAAACTAAAACAGCTAATTCAGATTTAACTACATAGTCTTGTTTGCGTTTATAAACTACCCTAAGTGGTGCAGTACGGTTTTCCTATTGCTATTAGTTTTGTCGTGTGTCGTGTTTTAGAGCTCCCAAGTTTTGCTTGTGTTTATGTGGAAATGTCGTTCGTAGGATGGTTTGCAGTAGCGTGATGTATGTATGAATGGTTCATGCTTCTTTTGATGAAGTTTGACAACGCTAAGTGCTATAGTTTATTCATACGAAGAGTTTTATTTTGTCGTTGTGCTTGCCGTTGACTAGTTCTGCAACTGGCGATATCCGCCAGCCATGTTGTACCTGCCCATCGAGAGGAAGCTGTTCGACGTAGAGCAAGATCTACTGATAAGACATCGCCGAGTGTTTCTCCCGTGACCTCTGAGAGGGTTGCCGTGGTGATTGACCCGAGCTTCTCAAGAGATAAGAATCCAGCAATTCAAACCGGTCCTGGAAATCAACGGAGCGTGTCTTCGTGCGTTGCTGCTGAAGGAGTTTCTTCTATTATAGGAATGCAGAAGAATGTTGCTATGGAGACGGGAACTTGCAGTTGGGCGTCTATGGTTGAGAAGGAGAATTCTGCTAATACGAGTGATCAGCGTTGCGCGTCATATATTGAGTGCCAGGGAAATCGGTTTTGTCTCATTTTCGAAAAGGATTCAAAGTTACGCCAAGATTTCCATGATCTTTCTGAGAAAACTATTATTTTCCATGCGTTACCACAGACTGCGTTACCTGTATATTTGAAAGCTTTGGAAGAACGAGTGCCGAGAGAGGCAATTAAAGGGATCGGTCGTGGTAAACGTGGTATATCAATGCTGTTTATAAATAGTGTCGATTGTAAACTTGTTTTAAAGAAAGGGATTTCTATAAATAGTCAAATTTTGTATCCTGCTTATGCACGTGAACGACCGATCTCTGTAACTTTGTCTCCGGTACCACTTGAGGTACCGGATTCTGCGTTGATAGTTCTTCTTTCTCAGTTTAGCCGGTTGGTGGGACCAGTTCATAGAGTTATAGAATCCCCGCGATCTTCAAATTATTGTCATGTTGGTGGGTTGAAGCGGACTCTTCGGGTTATTTTCCCGAAAGAATCAGCTCTTCAGACTTGTCCTGAAGAAGTTGAAATTGTATTGGATTCTCATAGTTTTACGTTTAATATTTATACAGGAATTTTTTGTTAGGCTTGTAATGAAAGAGGGCACATCCGTGCTAAATGCACATATGTACAAAGGCCACCCTTGAGGAATGTGTCTATGATTCCCATGAGGAAATAATTGCTGTACCTGAAGATACATCGGATTTATAACATGGTATTTCACATGTCGTTGATTTGGTTTCTACTGTGGCAGAGACTTGTGAAACTCGAGTTTTAGATCTAGTCGAGCCGGTAGAGCAGAATTTGATTCAAAGGTCGACTTCTTTGGATCCTGTGACTCAGTCAACAGATAAGAGTGGTACTTTTGCTATTGTTAACTTACCGGAATTTTCAGTGGCTTTACAGAATATTGCAGATAACTCAAGTATGGTTTCGACATTTAAGCGACCCAGTACTGATCCAAGTGGGGATCAGTTAAAACGTAGCAAAGCTAAAGACTATATTCAACCGGAATTTATGCCTAATATAGATCTTTCTTTTCTTTTGGAGCCTGCGTGGGAGGAGGAACGAAATAAGTCATCACGGTATCGTCTTCTCCTCGAACTTATTGTATCTTGCCCTGATTATGACGAATCTTTGTGTTTTCTGGAGTTGAAGGATGTTTTTGTGCCCGATAAACAGAAATCTCCGCTTACTCCGGAGTTTTACGTAGAACATAAGACTACGTTAAACGCAGTTGTACATCAACTAAATGTTATGTTGAATTGGATAACTACGAAAAATCCTGTTCCTGAACTTTTAGACTCCTATTATGAAGTGTACTATAAACATATAGAGAACATTAAGGCTCATATAAAAAAACATAATCTAGTTGATTGGTACCAGTATGTCTATTGATGTGCTTGGATGTTTCAGATAGATTCCTTGATGTTGGTAACTTCTTTTTCTGACAGTGTTATTGAAATGTTCTTGGACTTTAATAGATATGGTTTTCTGTTTACGTATGTATCAAATTACCGTTGTTAATTAATGATCCAGTTTTTTCAGGTTGTTTTGTTAATCCTATAATGCAATGTTTGTTTTTCGATTTTATATCACTTTTCTGATTATTTGTCATTAAATCAGGTGGTTTTCACCTGCAATATTGACCTTAGGAGATAATTGAGACTATATCGTTTTGAAGTCATCACGCACGGTCAAGAACGCTGAAAACTTGCCAAAAAGACACCATCGACAATAACCCCAAAACTAAAGCAGCTATTCCGGATTTTACTACATAGTCTTGTTTGTGTTTATAAACTACCCTAAGGTGTTCAGTACGGTTTTCCTATTGCTATTAGTTTCGGAGATAAATGAGACTATATCGTTTTGAAGTCATTTCGCACGGTCAAAAACGCTGAAAATTTTCCAAAAAGACACCATCGACCATAACTCCAAAACTAAAACAGCTTGTCCGGATTTAAATACATAGTCTTGTTTGCGTTTATAAACTACCCTACTTGGTGCAGTATGGTTTTACTCTAGCTTTTAGTTTCGGATATAATTGAGAATATGTCGTTTTGAAGTCATTTCGCATGGTCAAAAAGACTGAAAATTTGCCATTTGACAAAACATTTTCTATCGACAATAACTCCAAAACTAAAACAGCTATACCGGAGTTAACTACATAGTCTTGTTTGCGTTTACAAACTACCCTAAGCGGTGCAGTACGGTTTTCCTATTGGTATTAGTTTCGGAGATAATTGAGACTATATCGTTTTGAAGTCATCTCGCACAGACATAAACGCTGAAAATTTGCCAAAAAGACACCAACGACAATAACTCCAAACCTAAAACAGCTAATTCAGATTTAACTACATAGTCTTGTTTGCGTTTATAAACTACCCTAAGTAGTGCAGTATGGTTTTACTATTGCTTTTAGTTTTGGATATAATTGAGACTATATCATATTGAAGTCATTTCGCACGGTCAAAAACGCTGAAAATTTGACAAAAAGACACGTTCGACAATAACTCCAACACTGAAACAGCTATTCCGGATTTAACTACATAGTCATGTTTGCGTTTATACACTACCCTAAGTGGTGCAGTACGGTTTTCCTGTTGCTATTAGTTAAATCGTGTGTCGTGTTTCGAGCTCCCAAGTTTTGCTTGTGTTTATGTAGAAGTGTCGTTCGTAGGATGGTTTGCAGTAGCGTGATGTATGTATGAATGTTTCATGCTTCTTTTGATGAAGTTTGAGAGGGCTAAGTGCTATAGTTTATTCATACGACGAGTTTTATTTTGTCGTTGCGCTTGCCGTTGACTAGTTCTGCAACTATCGATATCCGCCAGCCATGTTGCACCTTCCCATCGAGAGGAAGCTGTTCGACGTGGAGCAAGATCTACTGATAAGACATCGACGAGTGTTTCTCCCGTGACCTCTGAGAGGGTTGCCATGGTGATTGACCCGAGCTTCTCAAGAGATAAGAATCCAACAATTCAAACCGGTCCTGGAAATCAACGGATCACGTCTTCGTGCGTTGCTGCTGAAGGAGTTTCTTCTGCGATAGGAATGCAGAAGAATGTTGCTATGGAGACGGGAACTTACAGTTGGGCGTCTATGGTTGAGAAGGAGAATTCTGCTAATACGAGTGATCAGCGTTGCGCGTCAGATATTGAGTGCCAGGGAAATCGGTTTCGTCTCACTTTCGAAAATGATTCAAAGGTATGTCAAGATTTCCATGATCTTTCTGAGAAAACTATTATTTTCCATGCGTTACCACAGACTACCTTACCTGTATATTTGAAAGCTTTGGAAGAACGAGTGCCGAGAGAGGCAATTAAAGGAATCGGTCGTAGTAAACGTAGTATATCAATGTTGTTTATAAATAGTGCCGATTGTAAACTTGTTTTAAAGAAAGAGATTTCTATAAATAGTCAAATTTTGTATCCTGCTTATGCACGTGAACGACCGATCTCTGTAACTTTGTCTCCGGTACCACTTGAGATACCGTATTCTGCGTTGATAGTTCTTCTTTCTCAGTTTAGCCGGTTGGTGGGACCAGTTCATAGAGTTATAGAAGCCCCGCGATCTTCAAATTATTGTCATGTTGGTGGGTTGAAGCTGGACTCTTCGGGTTATCTTCCCGAATGAATCAGCTCTTCAGACTTGTCCTGAAGAAGTTGAAATTGTATTGGATTCTCATAGTTTTACGTTTAATATTTATACAGGAATTTTTTGTTAGGCTTGCAATGAAAGAGGGCACATCCGTGCTAAATGCACATATGTACATAGGCCACCCTTAAGGAATGTGTCTCTGATTCCCATGAGGAAATAATTGATGTACCTGAAGTTAGATCATATTTAGAACATGGTATTTCACATGTCGTTGATTTGGTTTCTACTGTGGCTGAGACTTGTGAAACTCGAGTGGTAGATCCAGTCGAGCCGGTAGAGCAGAATTTGATTAAAAGCTCGACTTCTTTGGATCCTGGGACTCAGTCAACAGATAAGAGTGGTACTTTGGGTATTGTTAACTTACCGGAATGTTCAGTGGCTTTACAGAATATTGCAGATAACTCAAGTATGGTTTCGACATTTAAGCGACCCAGTACTGATCCAAGTGGGGATCAGCTAAAACGTAGGAAAGCTAAAGACTATATTCAACCGGAATTTATGCCTAATATAGATCTTTCTTTTCTTTTGGAGCCTGCGTGGGAGGAGAACCGAAATATGTCATCACGGTATCGTCTTCTCCTCGAACTTATTGTATCTTGCCCTGATTATGAATAATCTTTGTGTTTTCTGGAGTTGAAGGATGTTTTTCTGCCCGATAAACAGAAATATCCGCTTACTCCGGAGTTTTACGAAGAACATAAGACTACGTTAAACGCATTTGTACATCAACTAAATGTTATGTTGAGTTGGATAACTACGAAAAATCCTGTTCCTGAACTTTTAGACACCTATTATGAAGTGTACTATAAACGTATAGAGAACATTAAGGCTCATATAAAAAAACATAATGTAGTTGATTGGTACCAGTATGTCTATTGATGCGCTTGGATGTTTCAGATGGATTCCTTGATGTTGGTTTCTTCTTTTTCTCACAGTGTTATTGAAATGTTCTTGGACTTTAATAGATATGGTTTTCTGTTTACGTATGTATCAAATTAGCGTTGTTAATTAATGATCCAGTTTTTTCAGGTTGTTTTGTTAATCCTATAATTTAATGTTTGTTTTTCGATTTTATATCACTTTTCTGATTATTTGTCATTAAATCAGGTGGTTTTCACCTGCAATATTGACCTTCGGAGATAATTGAGACTATATCGTTTTGAAGTCATCTCGCATGATCAAGAATGCTGAAAATTTGCCAAAAAGGCACCATCGACAATAACTCCAAAACTAAAACTGCTAATCCGGATTTAACTACATAATCTTGTTTCCGTTTATAAACTACCCTAAGTGGCGCCGTATGGTTTTCCTATTGC
The DNA here is from genome assembly GCA_039090855.1 of Macrothele yani. Classification (NCBI taxonomy): domain Eukaryota; kingdom Metazoa; phylum Arthropoda; class Arachnida; order Araneae; family Macrothelidae; genus Macrothele; species Macrothele yani. The sequence continues at coordinate 100,471,367 of CM076990.1, read as the reverse complement.
TATTAGTTTTGGAGATAATTGAGACTATATCGTTTTGAAGTCATTTCGCACGGGTATAAACGCTGAAAAATTTCCAAAAAGACATCATCGACAATGACTCCAAAACTAAGACAGCTATTCCGGATTGAACTAGATAGCCTTGTTTGCGTTTATAAACTACCCTAATCGGTGCAGTACGGTTTTCCTATTGCTATTAGTTTCGGAGATAATTGAGACTATATCGTTTTGAAGTCATCTCGCACGGTCAAGAACGCTGAAAATTTGCCAAAAAGTCACGATCGACAATAACTCCAAAACTAAAACAGTTATTCCGGATTTAACTACATAGCCTTGTTTGCGTTCATAAACTACCCTAAGCGGTGCAGTACGGTTTTCCTATTTCTATTAATTTCGGAGGTGATTGAGACTATATCGTTTTGAAGTCATTTCGCACGGTGAAATAGGCTGAAAATTTGACAAAAAGACGCCTTAGAAGACATCAGTTTTCCTGTGGTTGCTGTAGTTTCTGATCTTGGTGGGAAAAATAACAAAGTTTGGAATGAATTGGGTGTTACTTATGCCAATACATGTTTTTCTAACCCAAGGTACCCAGATGAGCGTGTATGGGTTTTTGCTGATGTTCCGCATTTGTATAAGCTGCTGAGGAGCCATTTCCTAGATCATGGATTTACCCTTGAAGGAGAAGGGAACAAAGAAATGTGTAAAGAAACGATTGAATTAGACTTGCGGAAATGAAAATCTGTCCCAAATGGTCTACTCATAACATCACGGTATCAGGCAGAGAACGACAACGTGTATTCTTGGGAATACAGCTTTTTTGAGATCATACTGCATAAGGTATTCGGTACGTCATTCCAGATGAAGAAGATACAGTAGCTTTCATACAACTTGTGAACGATTCATTTGATATTCTGAACTTTGGAACACCTTAGAATGGCAAATTACATGCATATGATTTTGGTATTAATTATGAAGCCCAAGAAAGTATTCTGCGTAAATTGTCTACATGTTGGAAAAATATGAAAGTTGGCAAAGCCAAGCACTTGCCTCCCTTTCAAAAAGGGTTTCTAACTACCATAGGGTCAGTTTTGGGATTATTCAATGATTTAAAACACATGGGAGTGAAATATATACTTACAGCTCGTGTTAATCAAGACTGCCTAGAAAATATTTTTCTCGTATACGTGGGCTTGGTCATTTTTATGATCACCCACTACCTGTAGAATTCAAGTATCGTCTGCGTTTATTGCTTCTGTGTTCCAATCTATCTGATATTCCCATTTCAAGTGCAGCATCTGTGGAATTGTGCAATGAAGATGATGTGTACCTAACATCACAGCTTTTTAATGGCATTTTGCCAGATATGTCAGAATCACTGTCAATGATTGAAGGGGAAATTGAGATTCGTGACTTATCATTCAGCACTTCAACTGTTCTTAATCCTCCGGAACCTGCTGCATCCGACTGCTCAGTTCAAAGTTTTCGTTATCTGGCTGGATATATTGCACATAAGGGGAGAAAATATGATAAATCTCTTGGAACGCTAACTGTGCAACTCCCCACTGCTCCAAAAGCTACAACTACAGGAGACAGTAGCTGGATCGAGGTGTTGTCACGGAATGGTCTACTTGTACCATCCGATGGTTGTCTGCAGAAAGTAAGCCAATTCGAAGTGATGTTTATTGACATGCATCGACTTGTCTCTCTCTCACAAGAAAATAATGTTGTCAAGAAATTGAGTGAAAAAATCGCTCAGCGATTTCCAAGTGTTCAGACAGAGATAATTAAGGTGTACGCAAGGACCAGAACTTTCATAAGGATAAAAAGCATTAATGCAAAAGCAAAGATCCAGAGAACTGCAATAGCTGCACAGAGAAAATTATTGAAATGGAAGGCATCAGCGAAATTTGCAACTTAATTTACATTTCACAAATTTCAAGTTTAAAGTTTTATATGAAGTGTCAACTGAGCCCCGTTGCCAGACGTTGTTTGGCGAGTTTCCAGTTAAAACCGCTTTGTTCCTCTTCTAACCAGTTTCTGCGTGTACAGCTGCAAAGGAATTCTCCGGAGTGGTTAGTCACAGCCAGAGCAGTGTAGGTACGCGGTCATAAGTGCAAGTGAACAGAGAAAAAAAGCAACGGAAATAGTTTTAAGTACGGAACAGCGTATTTTCATTGTGGAACAGTATTTGAGAAATAACTCATACAAGGTTTTAAATGAGTTCTTTACAGAAAAATTTCCACATTGTGCAGCACTGGCGAAATCAGTGGTACAGAAGTTAGTGCGGAAATTTTGTGAAACCTGCACAGTGTGCAACAGGAAAAGAAACAAACCCAAGACAATTCGCACTGAAGACAATAACAAGGATGTTTGCACAATGACGTTACAAAGCCCTCGGAAGTCGATTCGGCGATTATCGTCTGCAACGGGAATATCTGCCACGTCATGCCGACGCATACTTAAGGTGGATTTGCATTTTTGGCCGTACAAAGTTATGGCGCTCCAAGAATTTAAAACTCCTGATTATGCAAAACGGATGCAATATTGTAAGTGGTTTCAGGAGACCATTGTCAGCAGTGAAATGGACCCAACACTGTATTACATGACAAATGAAGCATGGTTTCATTTGTCCGGGTATTCAATACGCAAAACAGCAGGATTTGGACTGACACAAATCCCAGACTGACAATGGAGACTGCTCTGTACGACCAAAAGATAGGCGTTTGGTGTACTGTGCCTACGAAGAGGATAGTCGGCCCATTCTTTTCACTGACACCATCAACTCGGAGCGCTATGTTCAGCAACTGTACAACACATTTGTTGCCGCACTAACAGAAGAGGAGCAAACATATGCTTTCTTTTAACAGGATGGTGCAACAACGCATATTGCGCGGAACAGTCTACGTGCTGTGCATGAAGTGTTTGAGGAGGACATAACTGTATCGAAGGGACTATGGCCACCTAGATCACCCGATCTCTCCACCTGTGACTTTAATCTGTGGGCAGCATTAAAAGGGAAAGTGCACACAAATAATCCGCACATCCTTGATGAATTCAAAGTGAACATTACGGAGGCCATACCTCACATTACTGCCGATGAGTTGCAGCGCGTTACAAACAACATGTTCCGTCGTGTGCAGCTGTGTCTTGATGCCGAAGGACAGCACTTTCAGCAATTGTTGTAAATGCAGTTAAATTACTCCTGTTTCCTGTCATTGCAACTATTCTTTACCATGTATAGTAACATTGCCTGACTGTTGTCGTTCATTATACTCGGGCCTCTTTTATATGGCACACCCTGCAATAGGTAAACGTACTGTTTTTACAAAATATCTACATAACTGTCTCACCCAGTGGAGGTGGCCCAGGGTTACACTTTATTCTTTGTTATTGTCTGCCTTTTTTTAATATATGTGTATATGTTTTTAAATATATATTTTTAAACGCACTTTAATATGGCGAAAATATTTGTATCGGTTTCCAACATTTTGGTAGATGTTTTCACCAGGGCATTTTTTATTTGCCTTTTCAATACATTGGGTCACCCCCATAAAGAAATCTTAAGTGCACCACTGATGTACTTAGCCTAAATTTAGCATTAATCAGCATATTAAAAACTAGTGTCAGGCTACATTTTCATTTTGAAGATGACAATCCGATTTTTGGCGTAAATGTGACAAGGATGGTAAGTCAGATAATATCCGAAAACTTGAAAATTTTCATCGTCCTGGAGCGGGACTCGAACTTTCGTATCCCAGAAAACGCCCGGGTTAGCATACCCGGGCGTTTTCTTGGATACGCGGGTTCGAGTCCAGCTCCAGGACGATGAAAATTTTCAAGTTTTCGGATATTATCTGACTTACCATCCTTGTCACATTTACGCCAAAAATCGGATTGTCATCTTCAAAATTTGTATTATATGGCGTAATCCCGTATTTCTTTCATGATACATTTTCATTGTTGTTGTGCAGTGGAGGGTTCGAATACTTATGTGTAAACTTCTGAGAAATGTTCTATTAAACTGTTTGCGAATTTTCGGAAATGAAATTGTTTAGAAGAAAAACCAGTGTTCAAAACGAAAACGTTCATTTACTGCAGTAAAGGTCAAAATATACAGGTTGCATTACCGAAATTTTAGTGGCTTTCTAAGTAAATTTCAAGCATAATTTCTATCCCAATTTTTACAAATGCTCGCCATTTCGAGGTAGAAATGTGAAATCGAAATTAAAAAATCAGCAATGCCTTGTGTAAAAGGAAGTCGTCTACGTTTCAGTTAAGAAAGAAGCATTGCTCATTTCAGGTATATTTCAATAGAAACTTTTATTTTATAGCTAAATTTTATGTTTCATGACCTATCTATGAGAATATTTCTGACGCTAGTTTTTAAAACTGCGCAAATTAGAAAAGATCGCGGAATTTTTTTGTTGATATAAATTCTTTATTTGTTTTGGTAAAAATCTCCGATCCCCACCGTGTTGTTTCACAAACGCATATGACAAACTATGAACGTAACTCCGTTATATTAGTTAAGAATTTATTCTGAACTCGACATTTTTCTTTTCTTTAGTAAATGCGTGACGAAGTAAAAATTTTAAATGGAAAACAATTTTGTTTTTGCTTATATAAATTTTAAATTCTTCTCTATGCCTTGAGTTACGCATATGAACGCTGTGCTTTGCTACGGCTCCGTGCATCATCCCAGTCTCACGGCCTCCACAGTGACGTCAAATGAAAGAGCCAATGAGAGCGTAGATCGCCAATGGACCCAACGCACAGTGATCCAACCAAAGCCAATAATATACCTAGCCTGCCCACTTGAGGCAATTTCTGTAATCATTACGTCATAAAACCGATGCTGGCTCCTCTTGCGGTAGCCCAAGCGAACTACTGAACTGCCCTACGCGCAGGCACCAGCACTTAGCTCGAAATTTGTTCTTTCCAACCAAAGTCAATAATATACCTAGCCCACCCACTTCCCATATACGGTACGGTAATCAAAAGCGACCATCGCGACACTAGCGGTAGCCCAAGAAACTACGCGCGACGTCAGAACGTGAGGTAGGTAGCTTTCGAACCGCAACCGCTACCCTTGCTTCGTGTCTTCTCACACCCCACCCCCTTCCTCGGCTCCCGATCTCATCTCAGATTCGAAGCATTGCGTTTTGAATGAGAATTTTTTCTTGCTCCGTTTTTAAAACGATTTTGCATTCAACATAGCAATTAATATAGATTTTTTATCCTTTTCATTTACTATAAAGTTCAGTAATTTTCTTCGTTTATATAATGGAAAAATGTATGGGAAATTTGCCTTCGTGATGATCAAATTTATGTAACAGTAAGTAAACTGGGAAAAAAAGAACATAGTTTGCAGAAGGTATTACTAACACAAAAAAGGGGACATTTCTTCCTTTATTGCTATATATATCTTAAGCAGTTACAGACAAAATATTAAGTCAGAAGTAAAAGAGGCTTTATTAATATAATCCCTTCTTTTGATGGCACATTGCCATCTTGCGAAATTTCGTGACCAACCTTTATGAAGGAGCGTGAAACTTGTGCTCATTAATTGCATATCTTGTGAATTACTATATAAAAGAGCAGACAAAAACAAATTTAAGGCATGAAAACAACCAAATGAAAACTAAAAATATCAGGGCTTGAAAAATATCGGAAAAGTTACATGCCCAGCAGCTGGGCATATGCAAATATTATTTACCTGCCCAGGTAGTAGAAGCTAAATGCTCAGGTTAATTTATCTTTTAAGATAACAATCTGAACTCTTAAGTTAAAGAATATTGTGAGCTTTTTTTTTTTCATGTTTTGCATTTCCATTTTAAGCCTGTACTTAAAATGTCCAATCACAAAAGCTTGTACCTCAAGTTTTAAGCTTATGATGCTGAAATTGGTATGTATTTGAGAAATTCAGTTATTCTGCCATGTTCTTTTCATTGAATTTTTCGCCCTTTGTCACGAAGCACCGGAGGCTAATTCCATCAATGGCATGCATCCTGTCGCAGACTATAAACAACATTTAGAGCAAAATTACATATGGTTCCAATATCTGGACCTAGAGCATAATATACTTAAAAGGGATATTCTTCTGTTCTTGGCACTCCATAACAATAACTTGTGGTGATTAGCAGTAAACTGAAACACAACATGTGATGTCTGCTTTTTTCTTGTAGTAGGAAATTATATTCCAAACTTTTTCATTTTTAAATTTAGTTGCCCAGTCCGGGCAACTAGATTGCAATTTTTACTTGCCCAGACCAATAATTTACATGCCCCAAGTATGGTATGTTTCAAGCCTTGAATATGGATGTACATAAATCTTAGTGAAATGAAATAAGGTTAGTTTGGGATCAGTGGTGCAAGAGTTAAACAGATAGTGTAAATCACAAACATAAAAGTGTTTCTCTGGTAAAATATCTTCTTTATTCATTTACGTAAAATGTGCAGTAAATGCATATTACATACTTTCTAAAAATACAGAGACAAAAAAGTGTAAATAATACAGAATTTATTAGATCTCTATTATGAGTAATGCAACAAATTCCAAACATATGGCTTACTGTGTTTCATATTCATAAATAACATTTTTTTTCATAATCTTGAATTACTTGAAAAAGCAGCTTCATGCAGAAATATGTTTCCCTGTTAGGCGGAACTTGTTCTGTACTGTTGTCAAAGTACACAAAACAGAAAAAACCAAACCTTTATTTATTATTCATTTCATAGTGAACACTGATAAAGAATTTGCATTTCCAAATATGTGAGATACAGGTTTCCTTTAGGGAAAGACTGAATTTGAAAAAAGAAAACAATATAAAAAAAAATCATTTGTTGAAAGAGGGAATTGCACATTATCAATAATAGTTATTACGTAAATCTGCCCAGATTTTAGCTTTCATGTTGCAAATAAGGCAAGAGCCATAGTTTTTTTAGGAAATGTAGCTGTATCAAAATTTGTTTACTACTGTGAGTTATTCATACTCCTTTCCACAGCACCCATGAGGTAGATATGGTGGTCTGAGCTTTTTAGCGTGGTTTCGCCCACTTCACACGTGGCCATATTCCACATGGCACAAATTGTGCAACTTTTGTTTTCAAATATAATGATTTCTTTAAATATATATTTTCTGCAAATGGTGTACAAATATCACACCAAATTTTGAGCAACAAAATTCGATGTAGAGAATCTACGATCTCAAACTGAAAGCAATGTAGAATTATTTTTTTTTCTAAACTTTCGCGTTTGGCCCGGAGCTAGTTTTCGAAAGCAATGAAAAATGGCGCCACGGTACCACTTCAGCTCTTCTGGCACTTTCAGATGCAATACGGTATAGCCAGTTACGTAAGTTATTTCTTGATCTGTGCTCCTGTGATCTCGTAAATTATTTCTGCCTGTTGTTTCAGCTTTTTGTGTTAATATGTGGAATCGGAAGAGGTTTTTTTTAATGAAGTTGAGAAGGATGAGAATACGTCTATTTCCTGGTGTGAGCGACAGGGTTTGTTTCTCACCTCTAAAAGATGTACTGAGGGCCATCTCATGACTCTACGTGTCGATGCGTGTCATCCTTTAGGACAATTCAGGTGTTGGAAGAAGCACGCTTCAGGGAATGATGAGTACTCTTCCCGTACACTTGGTACGTGGTTTATTTCATGCTCAGATTCCTATTGATAGTGGTGATTCTGACGTATTGTTTTACCAAAGGATTGTCTTACGATGAGGCGATTGGAGAAACCTCACATGGCAATCTTACCACATCCACTGAGACAGTTTGCGACTGGTATTCGTATTGCCGACAAGTCTCAGAGTTTATGGTAGCCTCGCAATGTGAGGAAAAAAGGCTTGGCGGTGATGGAATCATCATGGTAGTAGACGAAGCGAAAGTGAGTAAGCGGAAGTACGACGGCGGTCGTCTCGTCAAGGGCACCTGGATTCTTGGTATCTTTGAACGAGATAACAAGCGATTCAGGATGGAGATCTGCCCGGATAACAACAGATCTGCAGATACATAGCTGCCCCTCATCCTGAAAGACGTGGAGCCAGGAACCATGATCATGACAGAACAGTGGGCTGCATATCGGAACCTGCCGAGCTGTGGCTACGACCGTAAACCACTCCCTCAGCTTCGTTGATCCCATGACAGGGGCGCATACACAAGGAGTGGAGAGCAATTGGTGTCCCCTAAAACATAAATTAACACAGGGCAACCACAAAATGTACTTGGCAGACCATATTCTGGAAAATGCCGACGGAATTGCCGTCTTTCCTCTGTACACTGCTTTGAAGTCTTGATTCGTGCGATCAGACAGTTCTTCCCTGGCAGATAAAACTTTTATTGCTTTTATTCTGCTAACTAGAAAGCTTCATATTTATGAGGAAAGACAATTGGGCAAACCTTCCAAATGTAGCCCAGAAATAGTTTTCTGAAGAGACGATAGATGGCGACACGTTATCGCTACATCGTAAAGCGTTACGCTACGTTGTGAAAGTGGCATAGGAAGTGAATAATATGGATTAAAGATAGCCCTTAAAAGGACCTTTATGAATGTACATTGTGGCATATGTGTGAAATATTTATTATGACAGAAGAATAAGTTTTCCTCGTGAATATGAAACTCTACCTAGCAGAATAAAAGCAAGAAAAGTTTTATTCGCCAGGGAAGAACTTCCTGATCGCACGAAGCAGGACTTCAATGCAATGTTCTGAGGAAAGACGGCATAAATATACCATAATATGCCCACTGGTCAGTCATAATGGTTGTTCCTGGCTCGACACGATTTCAAAGATGCCAAGAGTCCAGGTGCCCTCGACGAGACGACCACAGCTGTACTTGCGCTTTCACACTTAGGCTTCGTCCACTTCGACGATGATTCCATCACCACCAAGCTTTCCTACTATATCCATAGGAATGTGAGCATAAAAAAACACGTACCAAGAGAACCTATGCAAGAGAACAAAGTGACGTAAGTAGCTATAACGCATTTAACGTGAAAGGAGGAGAGGGGAAGTACTACCGTGGTGCCATCTATCGGAGCGGGCCACTTTTGGAAGGTTAGCCCATTATTTTGAAGAACTTTCATCCATAATAAAAAGTTGTCAAGAACTCTTCCCTGTTACAGGGCACAACACTGTTTTATGCTACAAACATGAAAGAAATCTGGGCTCCATTATGAAAAATCATAGGCAAACAAGTACTGGCAATACTATTTAACACCTGGCAACACTATTTACCACCTGTAATTGTGATGGATTTCTTAAATAACATGTAAAAGACTCCCAAATGTCATGCTTATCCTGTCATCCTATTAATTTATTTTTGAATAGTTAGTTATTTACATCTAAAGCTTCGAAACTACGATATATGTTATAATAGATCCGCTCCATTATTTTTCAAAACATGCAACCATGCAACAGTACTCTTTAATGAAACTCTTCTTACCTTGACAAGTTGATCAGATCTCCTGGTGGTTAAAGTGTTAAGTTTAATCTTAACTGCTATTGATGCAGGACAATTTGCATTTTTAGATAGTCTGGAACTGTTTCTCACTTTCATAAATGAACTGTGATGACAAACAAACTTCTTACTAATACCAAAAGAATCAGACACAGAATAGACATATTCTTTTGTTAATAAAAAAAGAATCAGACACAGAATAGACATATTCCTTTGTTAATAAAAAAAGAATCAGACACAGAAGAGACAAGATCAGCAAAAGACCCCATGCAACTACACAAAACCAGTGAACCCTGGGTCAGATACCCCATATAAAATTAATGAAACATAATTTTTTTCCCTCAAAAACTATAATTTCCCACACATAATCCCATTTCTGAAAAAACTTACAATATACAACCAAAAAGGGGAGGGGAAAGAAGGTTGTGAATACCTTCTCTAGTTTTCTCACAATTCTTTTCAAACAACTATTTATATACTATACATATAAACTTTCTTTTCAAACAACTATTTATATACATACATGAGATTTTTTCGTGGAATTCCGCTTTTTGGATTACCCTCGAGATCGATGCAAAGCTAAAGAGAAATTTTGGAGGTTTAGTTGGGGGGGGGGGGGTCATTTTTTCGTCTTCGTTTTTCAAAACTATCGAAAACGGAAGTTAAGCGGAGTGAAGATTTTCCCCATACTCGTGATTTCTTTTCCTCGCGATGGTTCTCCTGCAGAGTACGTATTATTGTTAAATATAAATTTATTCTATAAATATTTAAATATTTGCATTTCAGCTTGAAAGTGGAAGACAATTTTCCGAAAACGGAAGTTAGATGATGGGAAAATTTCCCTGTAATCTTCAGGCACGAGATTCTTCCGTGGATTCGAAGAATTCCGCCTTTTCCATCATCATTTTTATGGTTTCGAGATTTTGGAAGGAACTAGAAGAAATTTGGAAGGAATCAGTAGTTGTGGAGAGGGTGTCGTTTCCCGTCAGAGTATGGAATTCCAACTTTCAGAAACGGAAGTTAGACGGAGTGAAGGTTTCTCCGCCGCCCCGGTGGCGCAGTGGTCTAAGGCGCTGGCCTCTGATCATTCGTCCGTAAGGGGTCCGGGTTCGAATCCCGGTCAGGCATGGATGTTGTGTTTGTCTTACGGTGCTGGTTCTCTCCCTTCCGTGGAACCAGTGACCCTAAATTAGGGACGGGCGACTGCTTATAGCCCATTGAGTTGCTCACGGTGGTCGTTAAACCTCCAATCAAAAAAAAAAAAAAAAAAAAAAGAAAAAAAGGTTTCTCCCGTAATTGTAATTCTTTTTTTCTTGCGATGTTTCGTTTACTTAGTAGTGTTATAATACGCACGTATTTCTCGATGTATCGAGATTTAAAAAGAACTGAGCACGTCGCATATTCAACGTAAACTGCAGAGAGAACGGACGTCCAGAGGTCCCAGAAGATGGCAGACAGATCTGCCGAAATGTGCGTATTTCAACTAAAAATGTATATCCTACTCAAGAAAAAAAAATTACACCCAAGAACCTGAAGAGAACAACAGTGCAAGGATTTGAACATCGACCACCTACAACCGAGAGGTACGTGAAAGATTTTTCCTTGAATCACATTCGATTACCGCGATATATATAACTTCCAATCGAGAAATTGCTTTCCACTCAAAGGAAACATAACATGTAAAAAGTTACAGCAGTTAAAACCACCATTAAATGGTTCTACCTGAGAAAATTAGTAATGTTATTAAATATCATTTTATTTAATAAATATTTGTATTGCAGCTTGGAAATGGAGAAAAGCTTTCCTAAAACGGAAGTCGGACAGAACTGAGATTTTGCAAGTAATTGTCATTTTTGTCTCCGCAATGTTCCGCTTATCCTGTGTCGCTTAATGTCAAATATATATATATCATCATCATCATTGTCAACCATTATCAATCCACTGCTGGACGAAGGTCTCCCCAAGTTTCCTCCACAACGGTCTGTCTTGTGCCAGTCTCCTCCATGTCACCCCTGCATACTTTCGAATTTCATCCACCCATCTCCCATGTGGTCTTCTTCTGGGTCTTTTCCTGTCCCTTGGAATCCAATCTAAAATTTCGGCTGTCCATCGATGATCTGTCCTTCTGGCAGTATGTCCAGCCCATTGCCATTTCAGGGATTTAACTCTGATCATGATGTCTTCCACTCTTGTCATTTTTCGGATTCACGAGTTCCTCTTCTTATCTCTCCTGGTTACACCAAGCATGCACCTCTCCATGCTACTTTGAGTTGTCTGCAGCCTTTGTATGTCTCTTTTAGTTAAGGTCCACGTCTCTGCACCATACGTAAGCACTGGAAGGATGCATTGATCAAACACTTTTCTTTTAAGACATAATGGCATATTGCTCTTGAAAATTATGCTGTTTCTTCCAAAAGCTCTCCAGGCAAGTTTTGTACGCCGATTAATTTCTTCATCAATGTGACCCTCACTTGATATCTGTTGTCCAAGATAAACGTATGTGTCTGTTATCTCCAGCTTTTCTCCATCAATCGATAAATCTTCATTTCTTGTAAAAGCATTGAACATCACTTTTGTCTTCTAAAAGTTCATTTTTAATCCCACTTCTTTACTCATGTCAGCAAGTTCCTGGATCATACTCTGCAGCTCTGATGGGGTAGTTGCAAAAATGACTACGTCATCAGCAAAACGAAGGTGGGTTAGATAATCTCCATTAATCTTTATCCCCTTGTTTTCCCAGCTCAGCGACTGAAAAACACCCTCCAATGTGGCATTAAAGAGCTTCGGAGATATGGTGTCACCTTGTCTCACTCCCTTTCCAATTTTTACGTGTGTTGTATTTTCAAACAGCCTAATCTTTGCACTTGCATTTTCATAGATGTTATTAATAATATTAATGTATGCATCTTCAATACCGCAGGTTTTCAGAGCCATTGTAACTGCTGACGGTTTCACCGAATCAAAGGCTTTTTCATAATCGATAAAAGCCATGCACAATGGAAGTTCATATTCCCTCGCTCTTTCAATTAGTTCTCTCAGCACGTGGATATGATCTATTGTGCTGTAGCCACTCCTGAATCCAGCTTGTTCTCTCGGTTGAGCCATGTCTAGTGCTACCTTCAAGCGGTGTGAAAGAACTTTAGTGAAGATTTTATAAACTACTGATAGGAGGCTGATAGGTCTGTAGTTTCCGAGATCCTCAATGTCACCTTTCTTATGTAGCAGGATCATTGTAGCGGTGTTCCAATCCTCAGGAATCTTTCCTTCATTAAGGCATCGAGTGAAAATTTGGGCGAGTACTGTTTCGATTTCTCCACTTGCTTCTTGTATGATGTCTACAGTAATTCCATCTTCTCCTGGAGCTTTTCCTTGCTTCATGTTCTTGATTGCATGTGCAACTTCTGCTGGAAGGACTGGAGGAACTCTGGTACTGGTATCTTTCATGATGTCTGGAGTGCATATATCATCCCTTTCATATAATTTGGAGTAGAAATCTTTCACTCTTGTCAAGATTTCGCCTCTATTTCTTGTTACAGAACCATCTTCTTTTCTCAGTGCCATAATCTGTTTTCTTCCCTTACTGAGATGTCCCTTTGCTATCTTTAGGCTTTGGTTGTTTTCAATTGCTTTCCTCACTAGTTCACAGTTGAATTTCCTTACGTCTTCAGTGATACTTTTTCTTACTGTCTTGCATAGCTCTATATATTCCACTTTGGAAGTCACATCTTCTTTATTTGTCCTCATCTCTCTTCTTTTTTGCATCAACATTTTGGTTTTTCCTGATAATTTGTTCACATGCAACTTGTTCTTAGACCCAGCTAATTTTGTTGCTGTTTCCATAAGAGCTTTGGTTATTTTTCTGTTAACTTCAGAGATGTCCACTTCTTCCGATGTTAGGCCTTCTAAAGCAGAGAACCTGTTCTTCAGTTCTAACTTGAAGGTATTATGGTGTTTTTTAAGGTTGGTTATGTCAATAGATTTTGTTTGTCTTATGAGCTTGCCACGTTCAAGTTTGGTGTTGAGGTGCATCTTACATCTCACCAATCTATGGTCACTACCTGTGTTGAACTTGTTTAGCACACTGCAGTCTTCTATGACGAATTTTTTGTTACACATAATAAAATCAATTTCACTTGTCGTCCCATTTGGATGTCTCCATGTCCATTTCCTGTGTGGCTTTTTCTTGAAGAAGGAGTTCAAGATGAAAAACCCTTCTGCCTCTGCAAACTCTACGAGAGTATTTCCACGCTGGTTTCTGTTGCCGTGACCGAATTTACCTACTGAAGTTTCATTCTGTTGCCGTTGCCCTATTTTTGCATTGAAATCTCCCATAATTATTTTCAAGTGCTGCTTACCTTTATTATTTAGATGACAAATTTCCTCATAAAATTCTTCAATTTCTTCTTCAGGATGACTTGTGGTGGGTGCATAAGTTTGAATAATCTGAGCCTGGTATCTTTTCGAGAGTTGGATAACAAGTCGTGCAGCTCTGTCAGAGGAACTTTCAACTTCTACAACTTTATCCTTCAGTTTCTTGTTTATTATAAATCCAACACCACTAGTTCTGCCAGTATCTGTCCCACGATAGTAGAAGAGATGTCCACTTTTCAGTTCGATGAGATCTTCTCCTTTTCTCCTTACCTCACTTAGCCCCACGATGTCCCACTTGATCCTTTGTAGTTCCTCTTCCAATTCAAGAAGCCTTGAATCAGAAGATAGGGAGCGTCCATTGTAAGTAGCCAAGGTCAGCATCAGATGGCAGCCTAGTCCGGTCCTCCGGGGATTCTTAGCACCCTCTGCCTTCATGTCGCACTGGCCGCTGCCTTGGCCAGGTACATTCCAGCTGCCGGAGACTGAGGGCCAAGATTTAAGTTGTGGAATCATTTTGGAGGGGTTTGGCCATAACTCACCACGCTGGCCAAGCGGTTTGGTGAGTGTGGGATAGAATTTCCTCTGATCCCGATGGTATAGTTATACCGCTATGGGCGGTCGCCAGAGCCCCTTTAGTGGGAACAGGATGCACCACGAGAAGGCGGGGTTGACATTTGTCAAGGAGAGGCTATGATGTTACGCATCACCTGACCTTACATCCCATATATATATATATATATATGTATAAATACCTTAAATACAGTGATGTGCTCCAGTTTTAATATTTACATAAATAAATTTCTGTGAACAAATGTCTTGCTTATGCAATGGCGCACCCAGGAATTCTTGTTGGAGGTGGCTGTATAAACGTATATATAGAATACGTATACAATGTGTGTACATATGTATAGTGCACGCCTATAGTTTATATACGGTTGTGACGTACGTCGCTTTTAATCTATTTGGGGCTTTGGAAAGAAGACACCATGTAATAGAAGACACTATGTAATTTTTTGAACATGTTAAATAATATTTTTAATGTTTAATTTGTGACGTACGTCGCTCTTAATCTCTTTGGTGCTTTGGGAAGAAGACATTATGTAATAGAAGACAGTATGCCACACACTGAATTTTTTGAATATGTAAAATAATATTTTTGAATGTTTAATTTATGACGTACGTCGCTCTTAATCTATTTATGGCTTTGGGAAGAAGACACTACGTAATAGAAGACACTATGTAATATTATGAACATATAAAATAATATTTTTGAATGTTTAATTTGCGACGTACGTAATCTCTTTAGGGCTTTGGTAAGAAGACACCATGTAATAGTCAGACACTATGTAATTTTTTGAACACGTAAAATAATATTTTTGAATGTTTAATTTGTGACGTACGTCGTTCTTAATCTCCTTGGAGGGAGCTCAAGCCCCCAAAGCCCCCTCCGTGGGTGCGCCAATGTGATTATATCGCATTATATTCATGCTATTTCACAGCACATTCTTATTTTTTCACCAAATTAAAAAGTTCAGCTTTTTTTTTCGTCGGTCTCATGTATGTTTATAATATACATATAAACTTTCCAATCAATACAAGTTTAATTTAAATTAATCAAAACAAGGAAAACGTCTACTTACGAACAAACGAATTTTTCACCACGCGGTTGTGTAGTTCGACAGTTCCAGGACATTGCAGTTTTTTCTCCAAATTCCTTAACCCAGAAGTTAATATCTTCCATACTGGCTAAGTCACTTCTAATTCTGAGGGGCTAGTTCTAAGAATTGCTAACGATCTCACTTCTAAAATTTAAAGGTAGATCATTGTTTGTGACAACCATGGACGTAAACGAAATATCACAATCACCGGCAGTATCCATAACGATAAATGATTCTGAACAATATTTTTTATATTTTTACATCCCCTGCATTATGCATCCTAACGTGTACCAATAAACAACAACAATTGAATACTAGCACACGTGACACATGAAAATAAGCCCCACCCATAAATCTCGCCACTGAAACTGAAACCGCCCTCTGATTTGCTGAAATTTCATCATACTTCAATCCATGTAAAGGTTGGTTCTATGCCTCCGGGCCAAACGTGGAAGTTTGTCCTTTTTTTTCACCATGCGGAAAAAAATTCTACATTGCTTTCAGTTTGAGATCGTAGATTGTCTACATCGAAGTTTGTTGCTCAAGATTTGGTGTGAAATTTGTACACCATTTGCAGAAATATATACACTGACGGAAAAAAATCCCAACACCACGAAAAAATAGTCGTAGAGCAATGAAATGGCGGTAATACATTTGTATAAGTAACATATTTAATCGATTAAGATTTCAAGATCACAGTTTAATGTAAGCGCGAGAAGAGCCATTTTAAATGTGAAATGCTGGTACACTAATAACCGGTGTAACCGCCAAAATGTTGAATGCAAGCACGCAAACGTTCATGCATTGTGTCGTACAGGTGCTGGATGTCAGTTTGTGGGATGGAGTTCCATGCCTGTTGCACTTGATCGGTCAATACAGGGACGGTTAATGCTGGTTGGGGGTGACGCTGGAGTTGTCGTCCAATGATGTCCCATACGTGCTCGATTGGTGAGAGTTCTGGTGATCTAGCAGGCCACGGCAACATGTCGACACTCTGTAGAGCATGTTGGGTTACAACAGCGGTATGCGGGCGAGCGTTATCCTGTTGGAAAACACCCCTGGAATGCTGTTCATGAATGGTAGCACAACAGGTTGAATCACCAGACCGACGTACAACTGTGCCGTCAGGGTGCGTGGGATAACCACGAGAGTACTCCTGCTGTCATAGGAAATTGCTCCCCAGACCATAACTCCAGGTGTAGGTCCAGTGTGTCTCGGCCGCACACAGGTTGGTTGCAGGCGCTCACCTGGCCTCCTTCTAACCAACACATGGCCAGCACTTGCACCCAGGCAGAACCGGCTTTCATCAGAAAACACAACAGATCTCCACTCCGTCCTCCAATGAGCTCTAGCTTGACACCACTGACGTCGCAAACGGCAGTGGTTTGGAGTAAGTGGAATGCGCGCTACAGGGCGTCTGGCTCGGAGCTGTCCTTCAAGTAACGGATTTGTAACAGTTCGTTGCGTCACTGTGGTGGCAACTGCAGCTCGAATTGCTGCCGCAGACGCGGTACGATGCGCCACGGCCATACGCCGTACACGGCGGTCTTCCCTCTCAGTAGTGCCACGTGGCCGGCCGGAACCCGGTCTGCTTGAGGCGGTACCTTCCCTTGACCACCGCTGCCAACAATCATGCACAGTGGCTACATTCCGTTCAAGTCGTTCTGCAATATTGCGGAACGAAAATCCACCTTCTCGTAGCCCTATTACACGACCTCGTTCAAACTCCGTGAGCTGTTGATAATGGCTTCTTCGTCTTCTTAAAGGCATTCTTGACTAACATCAACACACTACGTCGAATCTCAACGATAACTAACGCTCACGAACGTTACAGCGCGTATTTACAGCAAACCTGCTTTGCATGTTCCGAGGGGCGCTACTAGCGCCACACGTATGTGCCGAGCGCAAAATTTGCATAGACGTCATCTTACAGATGTACTCTCACCGCCTACCAACTGTCGTTTATCTAACACAACCCCTTCTTGGTGTTGGGATTCTTTTTTCCGTCAGTGTATTTAGAAAAATTATTGTATTAGAAAACAAAAGTTGCACAATTTGTGCCATGTGAAATGTGGCCACGTATGAAGTAGGCGAAACCACGCTAAAAAAAGCGCAGACCACCATACTGTACCTCATGGGTGCTGTGAAAAGGAGTATAAATAACTCACTGTAGTAAAAAAAATTTGATACAGCTACATTTCCTAAAAATTTTTTTTTTAAGTAGGGTAGTTTGACATATGGCTCTTCCCTTATTTGCAACATGAAAGCTAAAATCTGGGCAGATTTATGTAATAACTATTATTGATAATGTGCAGTTCCCTGTTTATGTAAATGTGTGGATGTGTTCTCGGTTATGAGAAAACAAATGGATTTTTTTATATTTTTTTTCTATTTTCAAATTCAGTCTTTCTCTAAAGGAAACCTGTATCTCACATATTTGGAAATGCAAATCCTTTATCAGTGTTCACTATGAAATGAATAATAAATAAAGGTTTGATTTTTTCTGTTTTGTGTAATTTGACAACAGTACAGAACAAGTTCCGCCTAACAGGGAAACATATTTCTGCATGAAGCTGCTTTTTCAAGTAATTCAAGATTTAAAAAAAAAGTCATTTATGAATATCAAACACAGTAGGCCAAATGTTTGGAATTTCTTGCATTACTCATAATAGAGATCTAGTAAATTCTATATTATTTACACTTTTTTTGTCTCTGCATTTTTAGAAAATATGTAATATACATTTAGTGCACATTTTTCGCAAATGAATAAAGAAGATATTTTGCCAGAGAAACACTTTTATGTTTGTGATTTACACTATCTGTTTAACTCTTGCACCACTGATCCCAAATAACCTTATTTCATTTCACTAAGATTTATGTACATCCATATTCAAGGCTTGAAACATACCATACTTGGGGCATGTAAATTATTGGCTTGGGCAAGTGAAAAAAGCAATCTAGTTGCCCGGACTGGGCAACTAAATTTAAAAATGTAAAAGTTTGGAATATAATTTCCTACTACAAGAAAAAGGCAGACATCACATGTTGTGTTTCAGTTCACTGCTAATTACAAGTTATTGTTATGGAGTGCCAAAAACAGAAGAATATCCCTTTTAAGTATATTATGCTCTAGGTCCAGATATTGGAACCATATGTAATTTTGCTCTAAATGTTGTTTATAGTCAGCGACAGGATACATGCCATTGATGGAATTAGCATCCGGTGCTTCGTGACAAAGGGCGAGAAATTCAATGAAAAGAACATGGCAGAATAACTGAATTTCTAAAAATACATACCAATTTCAGCATCATAAGCTTAAAACTTGAGGTACACGCTTTTGTGCATTGGACATTTTAAGTACAGGCTTAAAATGGAAATGCAAAACATGAAAAAAGTTAACAATATTCTTTGACTTAAGAGTTCAGATTGCAATAAATTTCATGTCATTACGCTTTTCCATAAAAGTTTTCAGAAGCATGCCTCTTCTGCTCACGCCACACTTATATATCTTAACTTAAACTTTTTAGCGGAAGATTACGGTAAACAGATTACAAGTAAAAATACTTTGTAGTGCTTTATGCACATTTTAACTATCCTACAAAAAACTTTGAACATTTCTCTGCAACCGAAAAAAATTTCAGAACGCTGTGAACTTATTTTATGACAATCATATGTATGCAAGATTCAATGATTTCACGCTTTTGCTAGAGCCCCCTTAAAAGATAAATTAACCTGGGCATTTAGCTTTTACTACCTGGGCAGGTATATCATTTTTGCATATGTCCAGCTGGGCGTGTAACTTTTCATATATTTTTCAAGCCCTGATATTTTTAGTTTTCATTTGGTTGTTTTCATGCTTTAAATTTGTTTTTGTCTACTCTTTTATGTAGTAATTCACAAGAAATGCAATTAATGAGCACAAGTTTCACGCTCCTTCATAACGACTGGTCACGAAATTTCGCAAGATGGCAATAATGGAATAACATCCAAATGCATTTCTTTGGATGATATGGATGTGTCATCAAAAGAAGGGAATATTTTTATAAAGCCTCTTTTACTTCTGACTTAATATTTTGTCTGTAACTGCTTAAGATATAAACAGCAATAAAAAAGAAATGTCCCCTTTTTTGTGTCGGCAATACGTTCTGCAAACTATGTTTTTTTCAGTTTACTTACTGTTACATAAATTTCATCATCACGAAGGCAAATTTCCCATACATTTTTCCATTATATAAACGAAGAAAATTGCTGAACTTTTTATTAAATGAAAAGGATAAAAAAATCTTTAATAATTGCTATGTTGAATGTAAAATCGTTTTGAAAATGAAGCAAGAAAAAAGAAAAAATTATCATTCAAACGCAATGCTTCGAATCTGAGAATGAGATCGAGAGCCGAGGGAGGGGGTGAGAAGACGCGAAGCAAGGGCCGCGGTTCGAAAGCTACCTATGTCACGTTCTGACGTAGGGCGCAGTTTCTTGGACGACCGCCAGTGTCGCGATGGTCGCTTTTGATTACCGTACCGTATGAGGATGTAGCAGACACCTGACTCTCAGCATAGCAACGAGCCTTAGTAACGTAAGTGAAGAACAACCACCCCGTTGAAATGATGGCGTCTTACTTTGAAACTTTAACTTCCGAGTACAAAATGCGGTATTTGGGAAAATATAAAGACATCGAATTAAAAGATCCTTATGTGCTGAATGCAAGTATCTTCGAAGGTGATGCGAAAAGTTTTCCGAAAGTACAAATAGTAAATATTTTCGATTACTTCGTCTTTGGTCGAAGTGCCTTTACCGCAGAACATTTCGAAGCACATAAAAGTTTCGAAGCATATAACAATTTCTCGTCGTCGGTATTCTTTTACAGGGTAATTTAGTACTATCACAAATTCGGTAATCAGTAATTTATGGAGAAAATAGGTACGCTGCCTTAGTCAGTAAGGCCTCTTCCCTCCCAGGTGCGGAGACCTAAGTAAAAAAAAAAAGGTTTTCTTCCTTTCCAGGAATCGCTGATTTTGGATAAAAACTCACCCTTGAAATGTTCTATGGCTTTTTGAGAGTTTAACTCTTTAACAAAATGTGTCTCTTTAAGCTCTGGAAAGCGATTCCAAGTCTTAGAAAAATGAGCAAAATCTTTTTTTTTTTTTATCTCGTAAAATTGTGGTGAGAAAACAAAATAATTTTGCTGGGATTTGTGCCCAATAATCTATTTATCCAATAAATAGATTTAGCAGAATAACACTGGCCTGTAAATAGACCTAGACACCAAAAAGGATTTTATTTGGATTATAATTTTAGCCATTATTTGCATTTTTCCACAAAAATGTGCTTCAGCTCCTGGTAAAAATCCAGGTATACTAAAAATAAAATCAACGGTAGCTTGGTGAGGAAATATTATATAGAAAAAAGTAGTAAACTAAACAACACCAACACCGACAGCAGGGCCGTAGCTAGGTCCCAGAACTAGGGGGCTCAAATTTTTGCTAGGCGTGGGCAAAGACGGCAGTCGCTCACGCAGTTTTGCCGACTTGGGGGACATTCTCTAAATTCAGGAGATTTCAGAATGGAGTTAGTGGCAGACATATTGGCCGCCCCAGTGGCGCAGTTGTCTAAGCGATGGCCTCTGATCATTCGTCCGAAAGGGGTCCGGGTTCGAATCCCGGTGAGGCATGGATGTTGTGTTTGTCTTACGGCACTGGCTCTTTCCCTTCCCTGGAACCAGTGACTCTAAATTAGGGACGGGCGACTGCTTATAGCTCATTGAGTTGATCACGGTTTTCGTTAAACCTTCAATCAAACAAACAAACAGCAGACATATTGTTTTTTCGGATTTATGACTTTTGCAGCGGATTTTTTAATGTTTTGAACGATTTCAGTAACTTTTTATATTTATGGTTTCAAACATTTAAAATGTTGTATTTGAAACTCCACCGTGATTTTTAATTCTTATAATATGCAATCCCTTTCCCCTTTCCGCTTTTATTTTTCACAGGCACAGAAAGCTTGCCTGTGCCAACTGAGTTACACTAGAAGAAAACAAAAATCTGTGATCCCTTAGGCCGAAAATATGATAGTGGTGCGATGAATACTCCCTTTTCGTTCGCACGGAATGTAAGAGAGGCGGAGAGAGTAACAACGAGCAGTGGACTGAATGCTTTGAAGATGTAAATGGAGAAATTGAAGAATTTGCGTGCTTGCGAATTACTATGTATTTTTCCATATAAAAACAGCTCACACTACAAATTCGAAAAAAAAAAATTCGGCCGAATTCTTAAGATAACAGCTGACGGAAAAATCAGCTACACTAAGCATTGTTTACAAAGATTCTATTCTGTCCGGCAGACGGCAGTTAAAAGTAACATCGGCGAGGAGACTTTGTTGATGGGAAAACTTCCCATGAGAAAACTACTGAAGTCAGTAGAACTATCAGATTGTGTTTTGTATGCTTTAGAATTCCAGAACTTCTCACCTTTCATTGTTTCCCTCTTTGGAGCCCCTTCGCGTCACCATATGTGTTAGCAAGTGTCACGCCAAGAAAAGCAAAACAAATGTACGAATTTGTTACCTCCAGCATAATGAGGGACCTTCCCTTTGAGGGCACGGAACAGACCCAACGGCAATAGGATCCCATATGGTCTTAAAGTGCTTCGTTCGCCATCAAGAGCAACATTTAATTATCTCCTTAAAACTACAAAGGATGCAGCCTGCGACTTAAGCCCCCAAAGCTTCCCACCTACCTTTAATCCGGTCCCGAGTGCAAGTACGCCTCCACCCTTGATTGCTTTCTTTTAGCTTGTTCTTCTAAATTTAACGTCCCCCCTCCTAAAATGCGTTTCTTGTTCCTTATAACTCCAACCGCTAGTAAAGAATCACTAAAATTACTAATACAGCCGTTAGAACTAATTCACAATTAAAAAAGTCGAAATTTCTTTTGAGTTACATTCATACTGCGTCGTTTTACTGTTACTTAACTTTTTAAAAAGTCCAATATACGAATAAAGTATTTATGCCTGTGATGAAATATCAAAGTAATTTACGTAAACCATCGAAATAAAAGTTAAAAGTTTAAGTCATTTTTGACAGCGCCAATTTTCCAGGGGGGGCTCGCTAGCCTTGTAGGGGGAGCTGAGCCCCCTCTAGCCACCGCTAGCTACAGCCCTGGCCGACAGCCAAATAACCTTAAAAGGGAAAAGCCGAAAACTCGCAAAAAAAGTGAGTCTGGGGATCGGTGTGCTCGAGATCCAAAAAATACAGAAAAGCCAGAGATTTGATTCTGACTAAAAGTCAGGTTTGGTAACAAATTAACTTTTAGCCCTATAAAAAAGTTTTAATACCCCTTAGATCAACCAAGAACCTTCTGAAAAGATTAAGTCCCTGGAAAGAAGAAAAACACTTGCACAGAAGTGCCGATTGCGGACCGATAAGCGTTTTTTAAAGAAATATTTTGATTAAGAGCCAAACCCTGAAAGGTGTTCTATAAGAAAATAATCAGTAGCAATAAAACCTACGCAAAAAAAACAAAAAAAAAAAAAACAGCCGGACCCTTTTTAAATCGACTTGAAAACTCTGAATTAATGAATGAAATACCTGGCCTAATAAGTGCAAGCATTACACTCCAATAGCGTTTGAACAAGTAAAAGATAGATTCTCTGCTTTACCAGAAATCACTGATTTCTGGATAAAACTAACATTTAAAAGGTTCTCTGCCTTTGAAGAGTCTAACTCTTCAATAGAAAGTGTTTTCAAAGCTCTGGGAAGCGATCTCCCTTCGTTTGGCATATAAGCGAATTTTTTCGGTACTGCCTTTAGAAACAGCAGCTAGTAGCCTGAAAAAGACTTATAGTCCGGTTTCGTCTATTACCGCAATTCATTATGCCACAAAATCTAGGCATGTATTTGTCATTTTCTTGTAGGACTTCCGTCCACAGTGAGTAGAGTTTAGGTCCCAGCCACCTACAGCGAGATCGCCTTTTGGGCAGGACACAGAAACGGAAGGAATGAGAGCAAGTCTAGCGACTTTGACAGAACAGTTTGTAGTGATATTAGAGTACAGTAGATAGCGCCACCGTACAAGTACGATGTTGCACACAGAGGGGTGAAAGAATTTCAGGGAGAGGGCATAGGAAAGGATACCCATTTAACCATTGAGTCCAGCCTGGGGGCCGTCACTGAACGTGCTCGTCCGATGCAAGGCTGATATTCAGCGATTGTTAGTAAATCACACCATCTCTGAGAGATCAGCCCAGGTTCGAACTTGAGGACCTTACAATGATAGTCTGACTCGCTGCCCACTGCGCCATCCGCGGCTCCACAAAATCTAGGCATTTTGGCTTCAAATTTTTACAAACACCGACCGCTAATGATTGCACTTTACACACTAAGTACAGGACAGACAACTATGCTTGTACCTCAGGAACTTGCAGGGACTGTTGCCACTTCACTGAAACTTCTTGATGACGTCACGTGCTACATCCTCAAATGGGGAGTGGGCGGGCTAGGTATATTATTGGCTTTGAATCCAACTTAAGAGATATCTAAGTCACGGTGTTGCCGTTCTACTGATTTATCAGTATATCTACTGAGTTTGACCCTTGTCTACTGATCTACTGATGGATTTTTGTAATTTCCGAGATCAACTGATTTTTTCCACTTTTTGAGAAAGCTACTGATTTTTTCTACTGAATTCTTAGAAATTCCTATACTTGGCTTTCAGTGTTTTAAGGTTTTTAATTTTTTTCCCATAGGAAGCGTGATTGTAGCCTGGCATACCGTAACTGTGATTTGTGATAACCGCAACTGTATCTTTTGTATGTAGTGGTTGTTTGATGGAGATGCTAAGTTTACAAGACCTGGATACCATGCTGACGTCAGAAATTTTGTCAGTTGCGCCTGTGCGATAACAGATGACGAAAAACGATAGTCAAGCAATCTATTAAACCTTCATCAGATGGTGTAACGTGGAACGAAGCATAACATTAGGATTTAGCGATTTCGAAGTTTCTCTGAAGATTATGCGAGATTCATTAAATGATGTTTTCCAGTAATTTTTGAGGGATTACAATATTGATAGAGATGGCTTCATTTCTGTTTATTTAGAATCGGAGGAAGAGTGCGAAAAACTGCTGAAAGACTGGAAACTAGTGGGGTATTCGTACTCTATTGTTGCGGTAACTAAACAAAGCTAAACATCGCAAATTAAATTTTACTGTGTTATTACGGATTTTTACAATAGAGTAATTACCAATCACATCAATAATAATGTTAACAATGACGTTATTTCATACTAAATCATGTCAGACAGCTGGGAAAAGTTTTTAGATCATCTATGCCGCGACATCTACCGGTAGTTACAAGAAGTCGAAACTCGAATAATCACAATTATTTAATCCCTCAGAAGTCTCACGTTCCCAAAATACAGTTTCACACCTTTTTAATTGTATCCGGGTTTCTTCAACTTTGATGAAGATATGAAGAAAAAATATTGCAATTTTCGATCTTAATAAGATACATTTTAAAAACTATTTGCTATAGTTTTAGGGGAATTTCCAATATCTATACAATTTACAATGGCGTTGATTCATTAATAATAGGGGTCTGCATGTCAAGTACCGGACTACTATTCTCATTAAAACAAAAGCACGCCGCGCCGGTGGCGCAGTGGTCCAAGCGATGGCCTCTGATCATTCGTCCGAAAGGGGTCCGGGTTCGAATCCCGGTGAGGCATGGATGTTGTGCTTGTCTTACGGTACTGGCTCTCTCCCTTCCCTGGAACCAGTGACCCTAAATTAGGGACGGGCGACTGCTTATAGCCCATTGAGTTGCTCACAGTGGTCGTTAAAATTCCAATAAAAAAAAAGCACCGAGACTAAAAAATTATCCGAAGTTATTTAATTTCAGCACACCCTATTTAATGTTACGTATGTCGCCATCTATGGTATGCACTAGTCATTAGCAAAAAACAGCTATACTTGTAACTTTGTCGCGAATCAGAATCTATAAAATATAAGAAAAAAATATAGAATCAGGAATTTACTGAAATCTTGCAAATTAAAGACTTCAGCATTTCTTATGAAGTGATTTAAAAGATCGTTGCCCAAGCAATGTTGTCTAGTACCGTTAGGTCTGCTCACATATTACTGTTCAGTGAACAATGCTAATAATAGGAACGTGGGGATGAAGAAATGGAACAAGATGCAAACATAGTAAATAGTTATTTGTTGAGTCTGCTTTATTTCCGCATTGGTCAAATGAAGTTCACGGAGAAACAAGATACAAGCCATGCTTTTATATTGGTATCTGCTTCATTGGCGCATCAGTTACACAAATTTCTGACAGCTTCAAAGAACACCATGTTTGCATCTGCTCTGGCCATAGTGATATATTGGTTCATCAATAGTAGAGGCATATCATCTGTGACATCAGCATGGTATTCTGGCCTTGTGAACTTATGATCTCCCTACTGTTTCTAGTAGCCTGTAAGCGTGACCGTATGTGCATCAGTGTGTCTGCAATAGTGTAATCTGTGACTGTGTATGAGTCCTTCAAAAATTGTAAATTTGTAATAGTGTGATCTGTGATGGCGTATCTCTCTTTCTAAATTACAAAATCTATGAGCAAGAGGATCTATCATTTGGAATTGTAATACGTATAACATGATGAAGGCAAATGGTATGGAATGGAAATAACTATTAAATTTCCTATTTTTAATTCTGTTGGTATTTTTGGATAAAAGGAATGAATGAAATAATTCCCTATGTTGCTATTACGTACTTTTTTAATTCATACTTTACAATGCACTAGATTAGATCTTCAAACGTTCAGTTGGGCCATTTCACATCAGTATTTTATACAAATATTTTTTCTAGTTATACAAATAATTTTTCTAGTGCATCACATGCTATTTTTTTTATTTTGGTAAGTCTTAATATCCAACAACAAACAGTATGTATATAAGTACGTGGCTGAAAATGTGTACATATATTTATTCCATACACACTTCGTTGAACATTTCCATAGCATTCATTATGCTTTGCTCATTTTATGCATATAATAGTTTTTAATAAATAATAATGCTTTATACTATTAAAAAATAATAATTTGTATCAAACCATGCTTAATAAAGCCATTGAATATACAGTATTTATATTATTACCACGTCTCAGAAGGAAAAAATCAGATCTACTGATTGACTTCTACTGATTTTTGGAACTGAGCCCCTGGCAACACTGAAGGAACCACAGAGAAGAGAGGTACAGAGTGTGCACTCTAGAAGATCGTAAAGGAAATTCTCCACTTTGACGATGGCAACAGCATAATGTTAAACTCACATAGACGTTGGCGGCCCCACGGCCTGTTAATGAGAACTAAAAGTGACGTCACAACTACTCTCCGCCCGCTTGTTTACAAATGTCTCTCTCGACTTTCTTTCCCTGCGAGAGCCGCCATTTTCCTTACTTCCCGAGTTGGTTAGGTTCACTGTAGCGTGATTGACCGAGGAATTTTGTGGTAGGTGTAACGGAAATAGGCGTATATTCTTAATCGTAAGAACAGCACTTTGCAGTCGGGAATTATACTGAGAAATAAAGTACTAACTCTGACTTAAAAGAAACTAATAAATCTGTAGCAGCTTTCGTTCTCAAAATGCAGACCTTCGTCAGCGCAACATACTACTGCCGGAATTTGAAAATAAACAACGAAAAAATATCAAAGCAATGGCAAATAAAAAGTAACAAACTGACATAATTGTATCACGAATAAAACATATGTAAACATCTGCCCGTTTCAAACAATATATTAAAAAAAATTACCGTAAAATGAATTTTTTTATTTTTATCCAGAAAACCTATCTGAAGTACACGAACTTTGTATGATAATATTATCCACTGAACTTCGTTATTAGTTAAATTTTTGACAGTCAAAAGCAACAATCACCTCTCTAGAATAAATGCTCTGCGAAACTAACTATAGTCGATGTAAAATAAACATTTCATTGTGAGAAACGTTGGTATTTTTATTCTATATTAACACTAAGTTTAGTAGTCATAAAGTATATATAATCACCTACCTCTTTTTGATCTTGTATTCCATACCAGCAGTTCAGATGTCCTGAGGTAATTTTTGTCCCCCTTTAGGTGTGTTGAATTCTTGAACGATGTAATTAATTCCATCAGAAGTAGAAAAATGGGTGGAAACCATTGTATTTGCACCTCAAAAATCTACTGCAGATAGATAACTTGTGGCATCTACTTTACTTCACGAGGTGTTTATCAGTGTTGATACAACTCAACATTTAGCTTAACTATACTCGTTTGTTTTGTCCCCAAAAGGACAGAATCTTGTTCCTTTTCCCCTGTAACCCTAGGTAGGGGCCCTAACCAGGTACTGACACCCGGAGCCAGCTGAGCCCGGGTTATTTTACAGAGGTTTGCTCCTCTGAAAACTTCTCCGTGCACTACACCTTTGGGATATGAAGGTTAATATAGGGTGTTCAAATGTCTTATGAACACAGAACTCTAGTTTAAGCACTTGTAACAAACATTCACTTACCACTCAGCTGCTTTTTTTTTACAATTTGTTTAACAGTTTCCTCCAATAAAGTATCATTGAAACGTCTTACCATATGATTAATCATCATTCTGATATACAATGATAATAGCAAATGCTTAGCTCTTTTGTAATGAAGATGGTTGACCATAAATTGCAGTGGACCGGGTGAAATGCTATCTAATGTGTCATATAATTTTTTTCCAATGTCTGGTTTATACATTATATCTTCATATGTATTATGGAAACACTGTGTCAGAAACTTCATGCTTTCAATTAATTCATCTGTTGGCCACTTTAAACCATTTGCAACATGTTCATATTCCTTGAAATAGAGCATCAATGTGTTTTTTTCCATTAATTTATCAGTTCTGATTAACAGTTTAGTGCATTCTGTGCAGTTATCCATTAACTGTACAAGCCTCCAACCCAAATAATCAGCAATATAAACAATGACATTTTCCTCAATAATATCCATGACTGCAACTGTATTTAGCTTTGCTTTAGGTTTTGCTTCAATAATGGGCATAGCATAAGGATGGTCTGTGTGGCTTGCTGGTGTGAGTAAGTGCACACCAATGGCTGGACTCGTAGACATATCTACAAGAATTTCATCATCATCATTTTCACAATTTGAAGAATTGCCTATTTTCATAATGCAGTGCACCATAATGCTTCTAATAGCCCTTTGAAATTGTGCACAATTGGGATTGAATAGAAATTCAGAACGCCGCCGAACAGATGAAAATGTATTTTCTAGGCAATCTTGGTTTAATCGATTGGTAAGTAAGAAATTTACTCCACATTTTTTAAGTTGTTGCCATAACTGAATGAGAGCACTAAGAGTAATGGCCCACCCTTTAATGCTGGGCACTCTGATAGGCCTATTTCGAACTGGACATAATTTCCAACTATGTATCCACTTGATTTGTTCTTGCCAATAGGTCTCATGTCCAGAGGTCTCTGTGACATCACCTCCCATTTCCTTACAGCTGTGCAATTTTCTGCTGTTCACACTGTCAAACAAGACATTCATTTTCCCGAGAAACACAGATGTGCCGAAAGAACTCCCACTCATTTGATTAGTGACATGATAAATCTCTATCCCAGCTGCCACTAAGTGACTAAATACTTGCGCAGCCAACTTTACTTTCATCTTTTTCATACTAGCAGGATACACATGTTGATCTGACAATTTATAAGCTAGCCGATGTACACGTTTTTTTCTAATTTATAGAACTGCACAATATCTTTCCATTGGGCAGTTACTTCTTGTATTTGTGGCATCTCAGTCTCCACTCCATCAGTTACTGTAAATTTAAAGACATGTTTCATTAAATTGTTCCTAATGGATTTTAGTAAATGTGGTGGGTCAAACAAAGCAAATATCTTTTTGTTGTCAACTAGGAAAAATGGTTGTTTTTCAGTGACATTTAAATCTCTGAACAGGGACACATTAACTGGATGCTGGTCACAGATTATAGCTTGTGGAAGAAGCCCACATTCCTGTACTTTAAAGTATTACCAAGGAATATTAACCTTTTTAATTTATCTTTGTTCAATGAATTTGACGTATGAAAAAATCCAATTGGTTGCTTCCATGTTTTACAGATGCCACGGATCATAAATACTAATGCATGAGTCGCCAAATGCTTATTTGCAGAAGAATCGACCTCCCCATAGTTTTCGAAGCCTGTGATTCGATCAGTTTTGGTTGAGTATTCTAAACCTCTCTTTATGCTCATCTCATCAAACGTAAGAATACACAGTTTCTCAAGTTCAGTCATCTTTATCGTCCGCTTGGCCAAGGATGCCAGCAAGGTAGGACAGAAACCTGCATAGTTTCATAGCAAAATTTCCTATGGAGCGCAGCAGAGTGCTGCGGTGTGGAAAAGCCAAATGCTTCCGTAGGAGTTTGTAAGCGCTTGCGCTGTGATATAGTATATTCAGTGCGAAAGCTTTTTCAGAAGGACTCCAGGGTCGGCCCTTGGAGCGCATGGCAAGTCCGGTTAACTGGCTACGAATGAAACTGTATTGACTAGCTGTCACTTGATCCTTAATAAAAATGACTGCATTCCTTTTCTGCAACATCTGAAGTGAGGCACCTAGTTTTTTTCTTAATTTAGATACTGTTGTTCTTAAATTGGAAATTTTTTGTGTCTTCGGAGTTCTCTTCCTAACTTTATTTATCCCTGTTTTAGAAGTTGTGCAAACAGTATCATGATTATTTGTTTCACATTCTGCTAGTGCTGATTGGGAAGTTACAGCAGTTAGTGACATGTCAGTCATTACATCTTTTTCAGTGTCATCATTTACACTTGCAGGAGTGCAAACCGTTTGTACAGGATCAGCCTGCATTTTGGCAGTGATTACTGCCACTTGATTTACATCTGCTTCAAATGTAGAATTTGGATTGGAAGAAGCAACTGGAAGTCCCATGATTTCCAGAACAGGATTAGGCAAATATGGTTGTGCTCCAGGTATGAGTGTTTGCCTTAAAGTTGATGTATAACACCAATCTGCAAAATGTGCAGAACAAATACGTGCATTGCAGAATTCAGGTTCTGGGTATGCTGCCAACTCCTTGTTTCCAATTACTGTCAGCCATTTGCGTAACCTGGAAACAAAATTGAACCCCACACATGAAAAATATATATATATAAAATAATAAACAGCAAGAAATAAACATGACAATAGCCATGATTTTATCACCACCCAATAAACAAATAAGTACATTACTCAAAATATGGCAATCAGAAAAAAATGTATAAAAAATACAACCAAAATTGAGTAATTTCCTTCAATTGCTTTGCAGGGGCATTTTTCGCACTTTTTTTTTCTGAATTTTTGACAATCAATATGAATTGCGAAGGGAAAGGGAAATTTCCCAAAGTAGCGAAAAGTAAACTGATTTTTGCTTCAAGCCTGTTGAGCTACATAGTGTGAATGCAGTAAATAAGCAACGACTGGGCACCGGTAATATTCTAGTTTCAGGTCCCCATCCCTGAGGATCCCAATTATATTTGGAAGCGTAATTTAACATGGGTAACACGTTTTCGAAGAGTTTAGAAAGGGCTGGGCCTTTGTTTTGTTATGAATTTTTAGTTGGAACTACTTGTACTTTACCTTTTGCCCCATTCCTTTGGATACATAGCAGTGCGATACATTGACTTTCATACGTCTGTGAAGTTGCTAGTTGAGCGGAACCGTTGTTTACACAAGATTATGGCTGCCCAGCTCCGTAACCATCGTTCTGTAACCCAAGTTGGCAGATAAGTGGGAATTTGAAGAAAAGGCGTAGGCCGAGATCTAATCAGAGCCCAATCGCTTCGGGTTACCTTTCAAACGCTATCCAAACTCCATAGACTACAATAAAGTACACATAGTGCGGATACTCCAGTAGACCAAACACGACCAGCATCTGAACTGACTCCCCGAGAGGAAAGGTAAACTGGTCTACGACATAACATCGCAGGTCAAAACATCGCACGACATATGATTGCCGACATAACATCGCAGGTCAAAACATCGCGGTACCATAACATCGCAGTACTAAAACATCGCAGGTCAAAACATCGCAGCACCATAACATCGCAGGGCAAAACATGGTGGTACCATAACATCGCAGTAATCTCTAAATCAGTTGCTTTCGATAGATTTGATGAATTGCAAAAAAAAGTATATTTAAAGGGGAGGGGGACTTCATAGAAATTGATGTCTTGATTAAATTTTGGTAGAAATTGGGGTTACCCGTACCACTTTTCCAACAGTGCCCAGGCCCGGGGTCCACGGCCACTCAATCAACATTATCGTAAAATCTAGAGTTTTCAATTTAAAATCACCAGATTTGGTATTCTATATCATGGTGCTTTAACTTAGACGGTAGATGGTTTTTGGAAGTGGTCGGAGCCCGGGATCGAGGGGCCCCCATAGAATATTTTCGCCAAATCTACAGTTTTCAATTTAGAACCACCAAATTTGGTATACTACCTCATGGTGCACTAACTTAGACCGTAGACTGTTTGGGGAAAGACATGGGGCCCGGGGCCAAGGGGCCCAATTACGCAATATTCGCCAAATCTACAGTTTTCAATTTAAAACCTCCAAATTTGGTATACTATCTCATGGTGCCCTGACTTAGAACGTAGACGGTTTTTGGAAGTAGTCGGAGCCCGGGGTCGAGGGGCCCCCATAGAATATTTTCGCCAAATCTACAGTTTTCAATTTAGAACCACCAAATTTGGTATACTACCTCATGGTGCACTAACTTAGACCGTAGACTGTTTTGGGAAAGATATGGGGCCCGGGTCAAGGGCCCCTATACGCAATATTCGTCAAATCTACAGTTTTCAATTTAAAACCACCAAATTTGATATTCTATCTCATGATGTTCTGACTTAGACCGTAGACGGTTTTTGGAAGTAGTCGGAGCCCGGGGTTGCCCCCCCCCCATAGAGTATTTTCGCCAAATCTACAGTTTTCAATTTAGAACCACCAAATTTGGTATACTACCTCATGGTGCACTAATTTAGACCGTAGACTGTTTTGGGAAAGATATGAGGCCCGAGGTCAAGGGGCCCCATACACAATATTCGTCAAATCTACAGTTTTCAATTTAAAACCACCAGATTTGGTATTTTATTTCATGGTGCTCTGACTTAGACCGTAGACGGT
Organism: Macrothele yani; assembly: GCA_039090855.1. Lineage (NCBI taxonomy): Eukaryota > Metazoa > Arthropoda > Arachnida > Araneae > Macrothelidae > Macrothele > Macrothele yani. The sequence continues at coordinate 100,438,656 of CM076990.1, read as the reverse complement.
TTTTGGAAGTAGTCGGAGCCCGGGGTCGAGGGGCCCCCATAGAATATTTTCGCCAAATCTACAGTTTTAAATTTAGAACCACCACATTTGGTATAATACCTCATGGTGCACTAACTTAGGCCGTAGACTGTTTTGGGAAGGATATGGGGCCCGGGGTCAAGGAGCCCCCATACGCAATATTCGTCAAATCTACAGTTTTCAATTTAAAACCACCAGATTTGGAATACTATCTCATGGTGCTCTGACTTAAACCGTAGACGGTTTTTGGAAGTTGTCGGAGCCCGGTGTCCAGGGGGCCCCATAAAATATTTTCGCCAAATCTACAGTTTTCAATTTAGAACCACCAAATTTGGTATACTACCTCATGGTGCACTAACTTAGACCGTAGACTGTTTTGGGAAAGATATGGGGCCCGGGGTCAAGGAGCCTCCATACGCAATATTCGTCAAATCTACAGTTTTCAATTTAAAACCACCAAATTCGGTGTACCACCTCATGGTGCTCTAACTTAGATGGCAGAAGTTTTTTGGAACGGACCCCGGGTCCCTTATTCAAAATTATCGTAAAATATACAGTTTTCAATATACAACTAACTCGTGGTGCTCTAACTTAGACGGTAGACATTTTTTGGAACGGGTCGGATCCCGGGCTTTAGGGGGCCCCATAGAAAAGTTTCGTAAATTCTACAGTTTTCAATTTAGAACCACCAAATTTGGTATACTTCCTCATGGTGGTCTAACTTACACCGTAGACGGTGTTTGGAACGGGTCGGGGGCCCAGGGTCAAGGGGGCCCCTTACAAAATTTTCGTAAAATCTGCAGTTTTCAATTTAGAACCACCAAATTTGGGATACTATTTCACGGTACTCTTAGACCGTTGATGGTTTTTGGAACGGGTCGGGGCCCGCGATGTACGGGCCCGCATACAAAATTTTCGTTAAAAGCTCAATTTTTTACTCTTAAGATTTGCAACACAATTCAGCACTCCAATACCCAACCTACGGTCTAAGTTTGAGACCGTAGATAACAATAAAGTGCAAAAATATCCGGTTACTGGTGTATTAAAATCAAAAATTAATTAACGTTAGCTTTCACCACCAACGAGCGGCTTATCAGGCAGAAATACAATGTAATGTAAATAGAGAGTTCCAGATATTCAAAATTTAAAACGGTAAGAAAAAGATGATCAATGCCAATGTCAAGTCGTATGCACGCGACATCACACTGGTGCATTGCATTTCAGTGTCGCGGTTTCTCAGAAGTACACGCCAGATGTACGGCAGTTCTATAGATGTCTCCTCGGAGATAAGTATTTCCATTCCTCTTCCTTTCTTTTTTGTTTCATAAAATTCAATTGACTAAAAAAATTAAAGATCAGTTTGCTGGAAAATTACAGGAATATCTTTTTCATTCATTAATTTTCACCCGATGAACTTGGTGATTACACAGATAGTAATATTTACCGGGGAAATACCACCCTGCTAGTACAAATTACATTAATGATTTCTTTGCATCAAGTTCCATTAGTATGTCCATTAGAGCGTTTGGGGCCTTATGAAAACTACATGGTTGATTTCAACGTGAGCTGCTCCCATGGCGCAGTGGTCTATGCGCTGGCTTCTGATCACTAGTCCGAGAAGGGTCCGGGTTCGAATCTCGGTGAGTCATGGACGTTGTGTTTGACTTCTGGAACTGGCTCTCCCCCTTCCCTGCATGGAACCAGTGACGCAAAATTAGGAACTGCTGACTGCTTACAGCCCACTGAATTTATCATGGTGGTCGTTAAACCTCCCAACTAAAAAAAAAAAAAGATTGTGACGTGTCCATTGCTATCTGTTATGGAGATATGTGAAAAGTACGTTTTTGACATCAACGTGTCCTATTCCATGTGGGCTAGCCACAAAATTTTAAGGGACCGTACAAAATCGCACTTTTGTTTCACCGTGTCCGCACTTCGGTATATGGTTGAAGATACGTATATATAGTTGGGCCATGTCAGCACGTAGTATGGTTTATATAGAAAATAAAGATAATGTTACACTTTTACTCTGCTACAGCACATTAATCCCAAAGGCAATTTCTTGAAATTTTTAATCCGTTGTACTCATATTCACAACTTTAACATAACATGTCTAGTTATTAATGGTGCACCTTTACTCTGTCACAAAACCTTAATTGCAAGACCTTCGGCCTAGCCTTTTTTTAGGAATTTTTAGTTCGACGTATTCATAAGGTTTCGATAACATGCCAAGGTTACGGTACTGCGTTTTTACAGAGGCACATAAATTAATAAACAGGCCTTAAGCCTTTTTATCAGTTTTCAACCAACCCCAACCGTGCTCATATGCATAAAATTTTCACAGAAAGTCAAGTTTATTGTGTTGCGCTTTTACTCGAGTACAAAACTTTAAATAGCCCCTACTAGGGGTGGATCGCCGCACAGGCGCAGGAAGCTCGCGCTTGGGGCCTCGGGTGTCGTGCGCGAAGCGACTGTGCGCCAAGCGACCCTCTAGAATTCGTGCGCGAAGCGACCCTTTTATATTTCACCGTGGACGAAGCGACCCTGCCAATCGTAGTCACTTACATCTTATTTTGTAGAAAAACAGACCGATGTTTTTGTCTTCCACTGCGTTGTTGGTTACTTGTAAATCTGTCATCTTACTTTGTAACATAGCTTAGTGCTTTTTTTAGAAATACTGCGTTGTTGGTCACTTGTAAATCTTACAAGTGACCAACAACAATTTACTTGTAACATAGTTTAATGCTCTTTTTAGAAATACAAGTTTTTAATATCATTTTTCTTATATATAGAAAAAATATATAAATCGTAGTCAAATTATTTTCATGCAATTAATTAATTACTTACATCTTCTGAATTTTATAGCTTTGGTCCTTAGTCTAACTTTGTAACATAGCTTAATGCTTTCAAGCATTTTTTAAGGTCTTTAGAATGTCCAAATTCCGGCATGATGTTGCGAATGCGTTCGTCTACTTGTATATACATTTTCTTCCTTCTTGGACCAAGTTCTCCTAATTCTTTTAATTGTTGTTTGTGCATCACACGTTTTGATTCTTCCTTTAGGCATTTAATGAGTTCATATATACTTGCTGTTTTTTTCCTAGCATACTATTTAATTTTGAGTTCCATCCTTCGACGGCGTTGTTGGTTCTATGGCGCTGGCAATGTACATTCCACATTTGAATTGGAACATTAAGACTTTCCATCCACTGGTTAACAAAATAGTCAAGAAATATATCTAGCCTTTCATTCAGTGGAACGTCCTCCATAATAAGCAGCCATGCGTCTTCAACATTTTCTGCAGGTAGGTGGGCCAAAGCAGCGCACATTTTACATATGCATCTTATTTCTTCGTTGGTTTTATACAGTTGTGTAAGTCCCAGATCTTGAATATTCCGCCATAGACTTTGACTGAAGCGAAAATTGCAACCGGAGACAGTTGCATCAGGGAATACTTCTTTAGTTGTTTTTATAAGCGCTGCTTCGAAGTCGGTCTTAATCAACTTTGGAACCCAATGTGGACACAAAGTCTTTAGTTCCTTAAACAATGAGCGGTATGTTCCTTCTCGTTTATCTGGTAGTAAACAGAACAGTGCTGAATATACTTGATTTTGAAGTGCAGTGCTCCCTAAATCAGCATGAACACTTAGAAGTTGATAGAACTGTTTCGGGCAGCTTTTGAAAGTCCCATCCAAGAAGAAATCGTCATTCTTTAATACATCTTGGTAGCCCTTGCCGGCAAACACTAGAATTATTTTGCCAACATCATTTACAAAATCTAAGCGAAGAAATGTTTCTTTATTCGGTAAGAGGAGGAGGTCACTTGGGAACTCTATTTCTGAACTGTCTTTACATTCTGTGTTGTTCCTAATGTTTTTCTTCTTTCTTTGCATAAGGTACTTTTTACGTGTTCGTATGATGGGGTTGCAGCTACTAAATTATACACTTTATCATAAACTTTGGAAATTTTCTCTTTAAAAATTTTATTTACAAGAACAGAAACCTCTTCGGTTACTCTTTTTCTACAGACTTCCATCACTTTTTTCACTTCTACTTCTGCTTCATTCGGAACACAAACATGACCTGTGTTGTTTATTATATATTATTCTGAAAATCCGTTTTAACACTTCCTTTACAATTTTCTTTTTGTTCTTTCAAGAACAGCCATCTGATAATTAATTTACTTTTCTCCTGAAGGCGATATTGGTAGCCACCCAATACTAAACAAGGCTTGCCATTTCTTGTAAAAAGTAACTCCATAACGAAGAACAAGCTTTTCAAAACGTATCTCACAATACCGAATGCCAAAATGGAATGTACTGGTAGACTCGCACACAAGCATTTCTATTACCTGGAACGTTGGTTTCTTTGCGGGGTGACCCTCAGGAGTGACCTTGGGGTTAGCAGGGTCGCTTCGTCCACGGTGAAATATAACAAGGTCGCTTCGCGCACGATTTTCCACAGGGTCGCTTCCCGCACGCAATCGGGCCTCGGAATCGAAGGGGCCTCAAAATACCAAAAAGAAAACTTAAATTTTATTTTTTTATTTCCGTTGTTTTGTTAATTGGCAAAAATAAAAAAAAATGACGATAATATAGGCACATTATCACATGTTCTGTGACGCTATTTTCATAGAGGGTACCAGTTTCATGCTGCGCAAGGAACCGCGTTCAGCGTCTTGTTATTCCTGGCCGCGGCTGTCGTTTCTAGGTCCCGTGTTTTGTAAGTGAAATATCCGTTAGTAGAATCTAAGAACATTCAAAACGTCGGGGAGGATAAAACTCGAATGTTCACTATTCCCAGGAGCAATGTTACAAGGTCACACAGGATGTCCCCGTGTCTAAACAATTGCGCCCCCCCCGTTAGTTTTAGCTCTACGGAAAAGGAATGGGGATTACAACAACGAATACTTGAACTGTTCCCGTCTGCTCTAATTAGTCCTTCAGCAAAGCCCTAAATTTGATCCACAGTACAGAGCAAAGCCGGCTGGACCATAAGGGCAACTGGAGCTTTCGCCCCGGGCCCCATGCCTTCAAGGGGCTCCGCAGTTTAGGAAAAAAAATCATTTTGGGTAGAATTTTTAACAATTATTTCCTTTGTGTGTAAGTTTTGGGGTGCGAAGCCCTTAAAAAAAAGTTTTTTTTCAAAAGGGTTTTTTTTTTTTCGTTTACAATCCCTCCATTTTCGAATAGGTTATCGTTCTTCGCGGTACAAATACTTAAATTTGGGGATTTTAAGTGATTATTGAAACTACGTTTCTATTTTTCGCATTGATAAATAGCAAATTAAATTTCATCATTTTGTTCCCCTTACTTTTATGTATTTAACAATTTGCCTGCAAACGAGATACTTAAATTTAAAGAAATAAAAAGAACAACATCAAAGTTAATTTCGGGTTACATATAGAAGCCATTTATTCAGTGACTTTAAAAACATTACTGTAAATTAAAAAAAATCATATATGAGCGCGTATAAAAGTTTAAAAAGTCGCTAATTTGTCACTTGCTCCAGTTTGCATTAAAAATCAATCACTAAAACCTTGTATCAGAAAAAAACAACTATTTGTACGAATTTATTTTAGAGGAATCCTTATTAATTCCTACACTAAAATATTCACAATTCAAAAAATTTCGCTATGCAGGTATTTTTTTTTATCATTTTGTAAGGAAGTTTTTATAAGTCATAATACAATTTCAACCTCATCTCCTCGGAAAGAAAATCGTAGATATCAACACATTTTACTCTCTCTCTCTCTCTTTCTCTGTCTCCCTCCCTCTTCTCTCTCCCTCCCTCTTCTCTTCCTCCCTCCCTCCCTCCCTCCCTCCCTCCCTCTTCTCTCTCTCTCCATCCCTCTTCTCTCTCTCTCTCTATCTCTGAACTTTCTTTATGATAGTTTTCTTTATGACATACTGCAGAGGTGAAGCACATGTCAAGACGTAGAAGTTGCAACAATAAATTATTTCGGTGTAGCTTAATTGGTAAAGCATTCGGCTCTGGAGTAGAGGGATGAGGATTCGTTGTCACCGTCAAAATTTGTGAATTTCACATCATGTGTGTTCTTTGAGGACATTTTTCACGTAACGACTTTATTAAAATATGAGATTTATTTCCTAGTGCCAACAATGAATTTTTGGTCCGGGCCCCGCAATAAAATTTCGCCTCAAGCCCTGTAAAAGCTCCCGCCATCCGGCTGTAGTTCAGAGGGAAGAGGTCGTGTGCAGAATATTTTCTTTTAATATCGGATCAAATATTCGATGTATTGCAGCTAGAATCAAATATTGATTATACCTATTACCGGCAAAGTACGTCTGTTATTCTTGAGTAGAATTTTACATGTTTTAACAAACTTGATATAAAATTTTCCTATCAATCACAACAACACAACGGGCACGGAGAAGTTGCCACCTTAGAACTGTCTACACGGAGAACTGGACACATTGGAATTTCAGTGCCATAAAATTGTTCCTCATAAACAAATTTCGTGTGGCTATATTCCCCACTATTTGAGCAACTATTGTTCATAATTTTTTTTTTAATATTTCATTTTCAGTAAGAAAGTTAGACATTTCCATGATTTTCGGGCAAAAGACAAAGCGGAGAACTGCCACCAGAAAACTGATCACCGGAGAAGTGGCCGCACGAAGAACTGGCCATAAAAAATTTAAGGGGCGGTATAAAAATTGTGTTCTAGACTGCTCCGTGGCTAGGTCTCCCGAGGTATCTGACACATATAAAATGTCCGTAATTTCGTATTTTCTAATTTACGATATTTTTCTAGGTCTATAGACTACAGCTAAACAAATTCTCTGCTGGTATGTGCAAACCCAGGAAACTCGTCCGGGAGGGGGGGGCGAAAACCTAAAATATGAAATATCAAGCATTTCCAGTTCGATCGGGAGATTTTCAGCGTTTACAAGCTGTAACTCAACAAATTTTCTGAGTACATGGGCCTACCCAGGAAACCTGTCAGGGAGGGGAGAGGGGTAATACCGAAAGTGTAAAGTGTAAAATATAAAGAATTTCTCGTCCGTTCGGGAGATTTTCACCATTTACAACCAGAAATACTTTGTTTTATATTTTAGGTATTAATCCCCTCCCCCGACAGGTTTCCTGAGTCAGCACATGCCCTCAGAGAGTTTGTTGCGATGTAGGTTGTAAATGCTGAAAATCTCCCGACTGGATCAGAAGTTCTTTGTAATTTATACTTTTGGTGTTACCCCCTCCCTACCCCGACAGGCCTCCTGAGGCAGCAGATGCCTTCAAATAATTTGTTGATTTGTAGGCTCTAAATGCTAAAAATCTACTGATCGGACCAGAAATTCTTTATGATGTTTTGCACTTTTGGAATATCCCCTCCCCCGACAGATTTGCTCAGTAGGCACATGCCCTCAGATAATGTGTAGAATTGTAGCTTGTAATTACTGAAAATTTCAATTTCCCGATCGGACCTTAAAAATTTTATATTTTACGCTTTTGGTATACCCCCCCCCCCAACAACCAACAGGTTTCCTGAGTCAGCACTCAGCACATTCCCTCAGATAATTTGCAGACTTGTGCGTACATTGTAAATCTTGGAATCTTTTGTTGAGTTGTAGATCATAAACATTTTTATAAAGAATTACATTAATTATCGCAATTAAGAAAAGACGCAATTACGGAAACTTTGTATGACTCAGATAACCAACCTCTGGTGGTGGTGGCCACGAAGCGGTCAAAAAACGCAATTTTTATACTTCCCCTTAAATTTTTGTGGCCAGTTCTCCTACACCCCAATCACAACGGGCCTTGTAAACGCTTTGTTCCGACATATAAAAGTACTTTACCTGGGTCAATCACATGTTACCAAGAGCTCAGTGGCGCATTCTGGATTTCTTTATGGGGTATCCCAAAATATTAAAGATGCAAATGAAAATACCCCGAAAATAATGTCTCTCAAACTAATACGAACAAATGAAAATATGTTCGACATCATCATCATCATCATCATCATTGTCAACCATTATCAATACACTGTTGGACGAAGGTCTCCCCAAGTTTCTTCCACAACGGTCTGTCTTGTGCCAGTCTCCTCCATGTCACTCCCGCATACTTTCTAATTTCTTCCACCCATCTCCAATGTGGTCTTCTTCTGGGTCTTTTCCTGTCCCTTGGAAACCAATCTAAAATTTCGGCTGTCCATCGATGGTCTGTCCTGCTGGCAGTATGTCCAGCCCATTGCCATTTCAGGGATTTAACTCTGATCATGATGTCTTCCACTCTTGTCATTTTTCGGATCAACGAGTTCATCTTCTTATCTCTCCTGGTTACACCAAGCATGCACCTCTCCATGCTTTTTTGAGTTGTCTGCAGTATTTGTATGTCTCTTTTAGTTAAGGTCCACGTCTCTGCACCATACATAAGCACTGGAAAGATGCATTGATCAAACACTTTTCTTTTAAGACATAATAATGGCATATTGCTCTTGAAAATTATGCTATTTCTTCCAAAAGCTCTCCAGGCAAGTTTTGTACGCCGATGAATTTCTTCATCAATGTGACCCTCACTTGATATCTGCTGTCCAAGATAAACGTACGTGTCTGTTATCTCCAGCTTTTCTCCATCAATCGATAAATCATCATTTCTCGTAAAAGCATTGAACATCACTTTTGTCATCTGAAAGCTCATTTTAATCCCACTTCTTTACTCTTGTCAGCAAGTTCCTGGATCATACTCTGCAGCTCTGATGGGGTAGTTGCAAAAATGACTACGTCATCAGCAAAACGAAGGTGAGTTAGATAATCTCCATTAATCTTTATCCCTTTCTTTTCCCAGTTCAGTGATTGAAAGACATTTTCCAATGTGGCATTAAAGAGCTTCGGAGATATGGTGTCACCTTGTCTCACTCCCTTTCCAATTTTTATGTGTGTTGTATTTTCAAACAGCCGAATCTTTGCACTTGCATTTTCATAGATGTTATTAATAACATTAATGTATGCATCTTCAATACCACAGGATTTCTAAGGCATTGTAACTGCTGATGGTTTCACCGAATCAAATGCCTTTTCATAATCGATAAAAGCCATGCACAATGGAAGTTCATATTCCCTCACTCTTTCAATTAGTTCTCTCAGTACGTGGATATGATCTATTGTGCTGTAGCCACTCCTGAATCCAGCGTGCTCTCTCGGTTGAGCCATGTCCAGTGTTACCTTCAAGCGGTGTGAAAGGACTTTAGTGAAGATTTTATAAACTACTGATAGGAGGCTGATAGGTCTGTAGTTCCGGAGATCCTCAATGTCACCTTTTTTATGTAGCATGATCATTGTAGCGTTGTTCCAATCCTCAGGAATCTTCCCTTCATTAAGGCATCGAGTGAAAATTTGTGCGAGTACTGTTTCAATTTCTCCACTTGCTTCTTGTATGATGTCTACAGTAATTCCATCTTCTCCTGGAGCTTTTCCCCGCTTCATGTTCTTCATTGCATGTGCAACTTCTCCTGGGAGGACTGGAAGAACTCTGGTACTAGTACCTTTCCTGATGTCTGGAGTACATGTATCATCCCTTTCATATAATTTAGAGTAGAAATCTTTCACTCTTGTCAAAATTTCGCCTCTATTTCTTGTTACAGAACCATCTTCTTTTCTCAGTGCCATAATCTGTTTTCTTCCCTTACTGCGATGTCCCTTTGCTATCTTTAGGCTTTGGTTGTTTTAAATTGTTTTCCTCACTAGTTCACAGTTGACTTTCCTTACGTCTTCAGTGATACTTTTTCGTTCTGTCTCGCATAGCTCTATATATTCTACTTTGGAAGTCACATCTTCTTTAGTTGTCCTCGTCTCTCTTCTTTATTGCATCAACATTTTGGTTTTTCCTGATAATTTGTTCACGTGCAACTTGTTCTTATACCCAGCTAATTTTGTTGCTGTTTCCATAAGAGCTTTGGTTACTTTTCTGTTAACTTCAGAAATATCCACTTCTTCCGATGTTAGGCCTTCTAAAGCAGAGAATCTGTTCTTCAGTTCTAACTCAAGTTGGAAGGTATTATGGTGTTTTTTAAGGTTGGTTATGTCAGTACATTTTGTTTGTCTTATGAGATTTCCACGTTCGAGTTTAGAGTTGAGGTGTATCTTACATCTCACCAATCTATGGTCACTACCTGTGTTGAACTTGTTTAGCACACTGCAGTCTTCTATGACGAATTTTTTGTTACACATAATAAAATCAATTTCACTTGTCGTTCCATTTGGATGTCTCCATGTCCATTTCTTGTGTGGCTTTTTCTTGAAAGAGGAGTTCAAGATGAAAAACCCTTTTGCCCCTGCAAACTTTACAAGGGTATTTCCACGCTGATTTCTGTTGCCGTGGCCGAATTTACCTACTGAAGTTTCATTCTGCTGCCGTTGCCCTATTTTTGCATTGAAATCTCCCATAATTATCTTCAAGTGCTGCTTACCTTTATTATTTAGATGAGAAATTTCCTCATAAAATTCTTCAATTTCTTTTTTAGGATGACTTGTGGTGGGTGCATAAGTTTGAATTATCTGAGCCTGGTATCTTCTCGAGAGTTGGATAACGAGTCGTGCAGCTCTGTCAGAGGAACTTTCAACTTCTACAACTTTATATTTCAGTTTCTTGTTTATTATAAATCCAACACCGCTAGTTCTGCCAGTATCTGTCCCACGATAGTAGAAGAGATGTCCACTTTTCAGTTCAATGAGATCTTCTCCTTTCCTCCTTACCTCACTTAGCCCGACGATGTCCCACTTGATCCTTTGTAGTTCATCTTCCAATTCAAGAAGCCTTGAATCAGAAGATAGGGAGCGTTCATTATACGTAGCCAGAGCTCATATTCAAAATGTTTACATAACAAATCAAGTAAATAATATTGCGCTTATTAAAAATTTCTAAAAAGACCTATGCCGGAAACTGGTCCTGAACTTAGGTCGCAGGCCTTATAGGAAGATGCAAGAATATTTCAATATGGTGTCATCAAACAAGTAGTAAAAAGATCTGGGAGGGATTTCCCATGAAGAAATATTCCGTGACCACACATTCTATAGATGCTTGAACGACAAATTCGTCCAAAAGAAAAGAAATTTAAAAGTTCGCTGTGTCCAGGGTTTGTGGCATGTGGTTTTTTCTGCAAGAATTTCTACTAAAATTAAATTCATATGGTAAATGAAAAAGAAAAGCATTTTAAAATCGTTTTGTTTGGTTTCGATTGACAGGTTTGAACTACATTCACATGTAAATTATTTTAAATTTTAATGATTTAATTTTTCATACTTACAACTTAAACAGACAAGTTTTTCTCTTTTAATTAAAGAATTTCTATTTCAAAATTCACAATTTAAAAATACGGAAGTAATTGCATGCCTTCAATCCCGGTGGCGCAATAATCTAAGCGATGGCTTCTGACCGTTTGTCCGAGATGGGTCTGGGTTCGAGTGAGACATGGACGTTGTGTTTGTCTCTTAGGGCACAGGCTCTCTCCCTTCCCTGGAACCAGTGGTTCTATATTAGGGGCGAGCGGCTGCTTACAGTCCAATGAGTAGCTGATGATGGTTGTTAAATCTCGAAAAAAATGAATAAAAATAATTAAATGATTTCATTTGTCGTTGCTAAGGTAGTTACATCTTGTACATATGATGGAGAAAAGCTGGAGATAACACACATGTACGTTTATCTTGGACAGCAGATATCAAGTGAGGGTCACATTGATGAAGAAATTAATCGGCGTACAAAACTTGCCTGGAGAGCTTTTGGAAGAAACAGCGTAATTTTCAAGAGCAATATGCCATTATGTCTTAAAAGAAAAGTGTTTGATCAATGCATCCTTCCAGTGCTTACGTATGGAGCAGAGACGTGGACCTTAACTAAAAGAGACATACAAAGGCTGCAGACAACTCAAAAAAGCATGGAGAGGTGCATGCTTGGTGTAACCAGGAGAGATAAGAAGATGAACTCGTTGATCCGAAAAATGACAAGAGTGGAAGACATCATGATCAGAGTTAAATCCCTGAAATGGCAATGGGCTGGACATACTGCCAGCAGGACAGACCATCGATGGGCAGCCGAAATTTTAGATTGGATTCCAAGGGACAGGAAAAGACCCAGAAAAAGACCACATGGGAGATGGGTGGATGAAATTCGGAAGTATGCGGGAGTGACATGGAGGAGACTGGCATAAGACAGACCGTTGTGGAGGAAACTTGGGGAGGCTTTCGTCCAGCAGTGGATTGACAATGGTTGACAATGATAATGATGATATATATATATATATATATATATATATATACTATATACACTATCTACCAACATGCAATTGCACACCTGTGATAGCAAAGGAAAACGAAATTTATTCACCTTCAATAGTTGGTGGAGGCTCCACGAGCGGCGATTACAGCTGCGACCCTCCGGGGCATACTCTCAACCAGGCGTAGTACGACGGCTAGCGGCATTTTCTTCCATTCGGCTTGGAGCAGACAAGTCAGTTCCTTCACCGATTTTGGACGGTGGGGGCACCCCTTAAGTTGACACTTCAACTCGTCCCAGAGGTGCTCGATAGGGTTAAGGTCCAGGCTCTGCTCAGGCCAGTCCATTCGATTAACCCCATTGTCACCATACCAAGCCATGGTGGACCTCGCAACATGACAGGTGGCATTGTCATCCTGAAAGTAACATGGGTCCACCCCGTGAAACTGCCACAACGTAGGTAGTGCATGGTCATCCAAAATGGTGCAGCAGGTCTCGGCGTTGAGTCTACCAGGAATTGCGACCAAGGGTCCCGTGCCATACCAGGAGAAACACTCCCATAGCATAATTCCACCGCCGCCGAACTTCACAGTTGGCACAATACATTCCGGCAGGAGGCGTTCTCCAGGCAGACGCCAAACCCAGATCTTGCCATCCGAACGGTAGAGGGTGAACCTTGATTCGTCGCTCCATAGAACCTGTTTCCACTGTTCAACGGTCCACTGTCGACGTTCTTTGCACCTCGTTAGCCGAGCAGCGCTATTGGACTTGGTGATCAAAGGCTTGTGGGCGGCAGCACGTCCATGATAACCGAGCAGATGTGCTTCCTTACGGATGGTATTCATCGAAAGAACACTCCCGGATGCCTGTTGAAACTCCTCGCGGATGTGGCCCATCGATTTGGTGCGGTTCTTCCGAATTTTTCTGGCCAGCACCCGTCGGTCTCTAACTTCCAGTTTTGTGGGTCTGCCGGGTCGGGGCACATTCCGACAGACACGTCTCATCTTCCACTTGCCAATCACGTAGGCCACTGTTGATTTTGGGTATTTCAACTCGCTGGATATGTCACGTATGGATCGGCCATTTCTGTGATGCCCGACGATTACACCTTTCTCGAAATCAGAGAGCTCCGAACTGCGTGGCATCTTGCATGCGACTGGTTGCGTTGTTGTTTCCCACACGATATTTAACGGCGGCGGCCGTGACGTGTATCAGGACCGCAGATATCGTCGATTGCAGGGGTGTCCAATTACTTGTTGGTAGATAGTGTATATATATATATATATACACGTCACAATCGCATGTTTTGTTCTGACGTATGTCGCTCTTAATCTCTTTGGGAAGAAGACACTATGTAATTATTTGAACATATAAAATAATATTTTTGCATGTTTAATTTGTGACATACGTCGCTCTTGATCTCTTTGGGGAGTAGCCCCGGTGCCGCAATGGTCTAAGCGACGGCTTCTGATCATTCGCCCAACGGAGGGGTCAGGGTTTGAATCCCGGTAAGGCATGGGTGTCGTATTTGTCCTACGGCCAACCCGGTGGCGCAGTGATTTAAGCGATGGCTTTTGGTCATTCGCCCAACGGAGGGGTCTGTGTTAGAATCCCGGGTAATGGTTGTTTGCGTTTGTCTTTCGGAGGTTTATTCACTGAGTTCCTAGTTCACCTATGTACATTCCTGTCGTTGAAACACAGAATGTCTATACTGTATATATCTGTTCACCAAGTTCAGTGTGTATGTCAATGTATCTTTGGAAAACTGCTACACATAATTCGGAAACTTGGAAAAATGGCACAAATTTGAAGTGCCCCTCGGAGGAACAGCAACTCGTGCCCGGCCCCTTAATGAAAAACATGTGGGAGTTTTCCTGTTTGGCGGTTTATAGCGAACCGGATCTTACATGCCATTTTCTGTAAGTAGGAATCTCCTATTATAATTTTATGCCACTATAATAACTCCTACACTTTAACAAATCTAGTACGAAATGCAATTTGCGTATACATTCCCTTATACACTGAGTGCTGGCCACTTTATTATGACCACCCCTTCTGTACTTCGGTGGGCCACCTTTTACCTTTAACACTGCGTCGATTCTTCGTGGCATGGACTCCACGAGATGTTGATAGGTGGTTTGTGGAATCTGAAACCATGCTTGATGAATAGCACTTTCCAGGAGTGTGAGATTACAGGGTTGTGGATCCAGCTGTCTGATGGCTCGTTCAACTTCATCCCACAAATTCTCATTGGCTTGAGACCTGGAGATTGTGGGGGCCACCTAAGCAAAGTAAACTCACCGGTATGTTCCTGAAACCAATCCTGTACAATACGAGCACTATGGAAGGACGCATTATCTTGTTGAAAGTAGCCATCGCCATTGGGATAAACCATCCACATGGCAGGATCCACTTGGTCCACAACGATGTTTAGATATGATGTGCCAGTCAGACGTTGATCAACACGAATTAAAGGGCCCAAAGCATGCCAGGAAAACATTCCCCAAACCATAACGTTGCCTCCACCAGCTTGAAGGGTTGTAGTAATGCCTTTGGGGTCCATGCTTTCGTGCTGTTTCCGCCAAATTCTCACTCAGCCATCGGCATGGTGCAACTGAAAACGTGATTCATCGGACCACATAATTTGTTTCCAATTATCGACTGTCCAATCCTTGTGCTCCTGTGCGAACTGGAGACGTTTTCTCTTGTTAGCTGTAGACAGCAAAGGTGTTCGAACAGGGCTTCGGCTGCCATATCCCATCTGATGCAGTGTACGGCCAACAGTGCGTGCAGAGATCATTTGAGGGGATCCTTGATTAAGATGGTCTGTAATTTGCTGCACTGTTGCCCTTCTGTTGTCTGTTACCAGTCTCGACACTCTCCGTTCCGCCCGAGCAGCCACTAGTCGACGACGTCCACACGTTGCACGTAGAGACCCAGTTTTTTGGCTGACAGTCCAATCTTTAAGCACTTTAACAACGGCTACTCTGGAGCATTTCACGAATGCGGCGGTTTCGGTGATACTCGCTCCATGGCTCCGAGATCCTACAATCCTCTCACGTTGAAAGTCCGTCAAATCGCATTTTTTACCCATCTCGTCACCCAAAAATTCCTTCAACTACTGTCGCAAGCCCTAAGCTTTCCTTTTTTATACTAGTTTTGCCCTTACGCGGCAACAGAATGCAGCCATAGCTCATTTGCTTAAAACTGTCAGGTGGTCATAATAAAGTGGAGACTCAGTGTCTAAGGTGTAGGAGTTTTATGCAGTGTGTTTTGCTAACGGTGGAAGAAAGAATAGGAGTTTTCCGCCAAGAGAACAGCTGTTCAACAACGACAATCCCCAAAGAGGAAAGACCTTCCGTTAATGCAATTTGTATATGTCCCTGTTACGTCTCACTAACAGAATGGTACCAATCTCCCGGGTACGAGTTTTCTAAAATTCAATTTTAGGAAAATGCCGTGATTGCTTCAATTTGTGAAATAATTTACGAATTTGAAGAGGGGAAAATGTATCGGAATAGTTAGAAGAGGTGAAGATGATGACAAATTCTGAAAGTCAGGCATTAAAACTGAACCGGAGGGAACGGAACTGCATGGGTACGAGTTTGCTGGGCACCAATTTGCCGGGTACCAATCTCCCGTGTTCCATTATTGGATTATTCAACATTGTGTGCAAATATATTTATATTGTTTAGCATAGGCGCCGACTTCGTGGGTTCGAAACAGTTTTTGAACCCACCCCCCCCCCCCCCCAATGATTTTTTTTTGAGAGTTCCTCGAACCCCTAATATTTTTGCGCGTATTTCGTGGAAAAAATACACGTACGCATATGTGCATAAATTTTGGTTTTCGTTATCAATTCTTCAAGATTTTTATTATTCGTTCCCCATTTTATTATAGTATATAAAAAGTGTGTATAGAAATTTACCCTTCGGACTGTTTATTGTGTCTCAAAAAAGAATTGGTGTTTGTTCGTGCTCATAAAATTTGACGCGACAGACAATACATCAAGTACCGTTGTTTAAGAGCATTTAAAACTTTAAATTTTAGAAAATTCTGCGGTTTGTCTGGGTTCCCACAAAAAACAAAAGTCTAGCTTTACAATCGGAGACGAGAACCTATTCGAGGTCATAGTGATAAAGGTGGAAATATGTTGCACAGTCAGTTGACCCGCCCTATCTTCGGGCAGTCAGGAAACAAGAAGGTTAGAAGAGAGAGAAGATGGCATCAGTAACCGCTGGTGAAGCCAAGTCTGATCATCTGGTTTCTTGGGCCCTCCGGTTGGGGAGGTTCAGTGGCGTGACGTCACTTACTGAAGACCTGTGCTAGAGCACAGACTGATAGCGACTGTCTCTTACTCTCAGCAGCATTCCCTGAAGGTCAACAAAACTCCCACAGCTTTAGCAAGGTCGTGATTGGTTAATACGCAATATGCACTTCCGCTCGACAAAGCATAATTTTGTTTAATTTTTTTAGGAAATATTAAACAGTATTTCTGTAAATTTTTGCAAATTTTTAGTTATGTGCATGTATATTTCGGTCTCATTTTTCCTGACTGTACATGATGCACAAGTGCCTCTGAAACCTCTTCAAAGTCAACGATTTCCACATAGTATAAGTACAGAAGCAGCCCAAGTTGAGCATCCTGGAGCTGCGGATGGCTTAGTAGTTAGCGAGTCAGACTATCACTGCAAGGTCCTCAGGTTCGAGCTTTTGTTGATCTTTCGGAGATGGTGTGATTTACTAACAATCGCCGTGCATCAGACGAGCACGTTAAGTGAAGGCCCTCAGGCTGAACTCACTGGTTAAATGGGTATCCTTTCCTATGCCCCACCTGGAATTCTCTCACTCCTCTGTGTGCAACATCGTACTTGTAGGGTGGTGCCATCTACTGTACTCTAATCTCACTACAAAACTGTTCTGTCAAAGTCGCTAGACTTGCTCTCATTCCTTCTGTTTCTGTGTCCTGCCCAAATGGCGATCTCGCTGTAGGTAGCTGGGACCTAAACTCTCTTCACTGTGGACGGAAGTCCTACAAGAAAATGACAAATACTGTGGTTGAGCATCCTGGGCATACACAGCTGATACGAAGTAGAGCCCACGGAAAACGTAGGGCATGGGGCTGATGTCATGTCCTCTCCCTTCTAACTTCCTATTTAAACTCAGAAATCATTTGAAGAAAAAAATTTGGAATTTTTAAAATTGGTAAAAAAAAACTTAAAATATATTTTACATGTTTTAGCTACTTTTATAAGACAATTGAGTTGAATATTCACATAGTATTTGTGTATTGTATATGATAAGGCCGCGCCTACAAAAGCAAAATAAATGAAATAAATAATTATCTAGAGAAAAAAATAATCTGTAATTAACTATAATTTGCTTCATTTCAGCATTTCAGGCGTCTTATTGTGCCAGATAATCTCACTGAATGAAATTTAAATTAGACTTAAATACTCTGAAAAATGAATTGGTAATTCGATTAAAAATTTCCGGAACCCCCAATAATTTTTCAAGTCGGCGCCTGTGTTGTCTATTGTTATATAAGTGAAAAACCTCCAGTAAGGATTCAATTGAAGTATCAAGTTTATGTGGTTGCAGTTCCTTTAAGTCATGACATAAGTTATTTTCAGCGAATGATAAGGACCTTTATTTTTCATTTATTAATTTCATTTTATTGACTGATCAATAGTTTGCTTCATGTATTGATTAATAAATGGTAAGATAATTGCAACAAAACATTTATTTTGTGGTAAATTGTTCTTCCGACTTTTGACTTAAAATTTGTTTTTCCACAAAACGGAAAAATGCGCCTCGTTACTAGGTGACATGTGATCTGTAAGAATATCTCACAATTCCCAAAGCCATCAGGATTTGGGCGGTGAAACTAATGAAGAAGCATTGGTATAGTTAAATTTTTCACTCCCCCCCCCTTGTTCATGAGGGAAGCAATCTTAGCATGTGCCCGTCGCATTGTGATTCCTTCCCCAGGAGACTACTTCCTTAAATGAGGACAGTGGGTTTGGTCTTTAAAAGTAAACCGCAGCAAGTAAACATCTGGAGATGGAGTAGTTGTAAACAGAACGGCGCAATGCGGAGGAGGTAAAAGAGCGTAAAAACTCAGGGCTATTGGTACAAAAGCTGGTTCTTTTAGCGAAGCACACTTTGCTTCCCGAAGAGGGAGGCTGTGGCATAGTTGCGGTGCCATCTCTCTTCGCAAGAGTAATCTAATCCCCTCCGATATCTAAGCGCACGAAGCAAGCGTGGGAAGGAATTAATTCCATGTTTATACCCCAGTAAATCGAACGAACATCACTGAAACACATTAAAACAGAAGAAATATTTGTTTTGAAATCATTAAGCAGAATGTTTAATATTTGAAGATCTAAAAGCTAAAATTATCAGCAAATACCCATATTTTTGACCCCTGAAAAAAGGATTATCGAAAAATGACCTGTCCATAGAAATTTCAAGTTCTCTCCACAACGTATTGCATCATCCCAAGTCAGAAATAACTTTTATTTCAACCCCAGTAGTTTCCAAACCTTGATTTATTGAAAAAAAGCAATATTTTTTTCATTTGTAAGTTAAAGAATATTGGTTGCTTCCATTGCGATAATAATCCTCGGATTAAGAAAAATCGGGCTTTCTTGAAAGGGCAAAGAATTTTGTCCATTCTGGAGTCGTAGTATAGCCTAGAGTCAATATGAATTTCGTCAAAGCTTAAAACATAAAGCTTTACAGAGCGATTTAAACTTTCATAGCTTTTTTCCCCCATCAACAAAAAGACATCGTGTTGAATGCCTGGATTACGGGTAAATTTTGCGCACCATCTTTTCAAAGTAATGGAATAATGTTTTCCCCTCCAGAAGTCATATATGATTTTTCTAAAGAGAGCTCTTATTACGATGCATTTCGATATATCTTCAGGTGCCCATTTTATCCATTGCTTCCTTTCGTAAGATCACTTGGGCGTCGTAAATATATCATGGATACCTTTACCTAATCTTTCCAACGTGCTATAGCTTCTCTTAATTTCTTTTAATTGCTTCTTGAGTTGGATAATTTGTTTTGACCAGAACCTTGTAATGATGTATGCATTTCTGATTCGTGCAGAGATATTTAATAATCTCGCGCTTCCCATTCTTTAAAGCACCTAGTACACTTTCAAGATCAGATATTTTTTCCTGCAGTCTTTTACTCTGTTTCATCTTTTCACATTTCAAACATACATGAAGTTGCGGAATTACTATCTTGTTTCGTCCTAAATCGAATCTAACCCGCCGCTGATACGGGATTTTTTTGAATTTAAAGTTTTAATTCGATCCAAAGAACTTTCTAAAATTCTTGGTCTCCGATAAACCGTCACACACGAAAACTGCCACACATCTTTCAGCAACTTGGAAAACTGCCACATGCTTTTCATTAAGGGAGCGAGCACAAATTGCTGTTCCCACGAGGAACACTTTGAATGTGTGTCAGTTTTCCCAGTTTGCGCGAATTATGTGTGACAGTTTTTCAAAGTGCCTAATGACGGGAAGGAGTTCTTTTGTTTACCGGAATTTTCATGCCGGTTCATACGAGTTTACGGCAACTGGCCACAGAAGTTCAACAGAGGGGGGGTATGAATAAAGATCGCCGTTTCTTGGTATATATATATATATATATATATATATATATATATATATATATATATATATATATATATAAATTGAAAACTGTAGATTTTACGAAAATTTTGTAGGGGGCCCCCTTCGGACCGGGCCTCCACCCCTGCCAATAACCGTCACCTTCCCACCAAATTTGGTGTACCACCTCCACCATGAGGTAGTACACCAAATTTTGTGGTTCTAAATTGAAAATTGTAGATTTTACGAATATTGCGTGTTGGGGCCCCTTGACCCCGGGTCCCCTACTTTTCCAAAAACCGTTTACGGTCTAAGTAAGAGCACCCTGAGGAAGTTTACCAAATTTTTTGGTTCTAAATTGAAAACTGTAGATTTTACGAAAATTTTCTATGAGGGCCCATCAACCCTGGGCTCAGACCACTTCCAAAAACTGTCTACGGTCTAAGTTAGAGCACCATGAGGTAGTATACCAAATTTGGTGGTTTTAAATTGAAAACTGTAGATTTGACGAATATTGCGTATGGGCCCCTTTGATCCCGGGCCCCCCACCAGATTTTACGAAAATTCTGTATGGGGGCCCATCGACCCCGGGCTCAAACCACTTCCAAAAACTGTCTACGGTCTAAGTTAGAACATAATGAGGTAGTATACCAAATTTGGTGGTTTAAAATTGAAAACTGTAGATTTGACGAATATTGCTTATGGGGCCTCCTTGATCCCGGGCCCCCCACCGGTTCCGAAAACCCTCTACCGTCTAAATTAGAGCACATGAGATATTATACCAAATTTGGTGGTTCTAAATTGGAAACTGTAGATTTTACGAATATTGCGTATTGGGTTGACCCCGGGCCCCATACCTTTCCAAAAACCGTTTACGATCTAAGTTAGAGCACCATGAGGAAGTTTACCAAATTTTTTGGTTCTAAATTGAAAACTGTAGATTTTACGAAAATTTTCTAGGGGGCCCATCGACCCCGGGCTCAGACCACTTCCAAAAACTGTCTACGGTCTAAGTTAGAGCACCATGAGGTAGTATACGAAATTTGGTGGTTTTGAATTGAAAACTGTAGATTTGACGAATATTGCGTATGGGCCCCCTTGATCCTGGGCCCCCACCAGATTTTACGAAAAATTTCTATGGGGCCCAACCACCCCGGGCTCAGACCACTTCCAAAAACTGTCTACGGTCTAAGTTAGAGCACCAGGAGGTAGTATACCAAATTTGGTGGTTTTAAATTGAAAACTGTAGATTTGACGAATATTGCGTGTGGGCACCCCATCCGTTTTGAAAACCCTCTACCGTCTAAATTAGAGCACCATGAGATATTATACCAGATTTGGTGGTTCTAAATTGAAAACGGTAGATTTTACGAATATTGCGTATCGGGCTGACCCCGGGGCCCATACCTTTCCCAAAACCGTTTACGATCTAAGTTAGAGCACCATGAGGAAGTACATCAATTTTTGTGGTTCTAAATTGAAAACTGTAGATTTTACGAAAATTTTCTATGGGGGCCCATCGACCCCGGGCTCAGACCACTTCCAAAAACTGTCTACGGTCTAAGTTAGAGCACCATGAGGTGGTATACGAAATTTGGTGGTTTTAAATTGAAAACTGTAGATTTGACGAATATTGCTATGGGCCCCCCCCCCTTGATCCCGGGCCCCCCACCCGTTCCGAAAACTTTCTACCGTCTAAATTAGAGCACCACGAGATATTATACCAAATTTGGTGGTTCTAAATTGAAAACTGTAGATTTTACGAATATTGCGTATTGGAGCCCCTTGACCCCGGGCCCCCTACCTTTCCAAAAACCATTTACGGTCTAAGTTAGAGCACCATGAGGAAGTATATCAAATCTTGTGGTTCTAAATTGAAA
This sequence comes from Macrothele yani, assembly GCA_039090855.1. Classification (NCBI taxonomy): domain Eukaryota; kingdom Metazoa; phylum Arthropoda; class Arachnida; order Araneae; family Macrothelidae; genus Macrothele; species Macrothele yani. The sequence goes on along the minus strand of CM076990.1, from coordinate 100,416,896 downwards.
ACTGTAGATTTTACGAAAATTTTCTATGGGGCCCCTCGACCCCGGGCTCAGACCACATCCAAAAACACCATGAGGTAGTATACCAAATTTTTTGGCTTTAAATTGAAAACTAGATTTTACGAAATGTTTGTATGAGATGAGAGATTAATTAGTGCCCCCTCCTGAAATATTTTGATAAGTGCCGCATACTAGTCTTCTGCAAATTAAATCAGTGTCTGAACAAATTTTTTCTACCCAAGATCAAATGTTTAGAAAAATACAAAAGAAAAAAAAATGAAAAGAAAGAAAGTCGTGTAATTAATGCCCCATCCTGAAATGTTATGGCTCGCGATGTTATGGCTTGCGATGTTTTGTCACCGCGATGTTTTGACTTGCGATGTTTTGTGCCCGCGATGTTATGACTTCCGATGTTTTGTCACCGCGATGTTTTGACCTGCGATGTTTTGTGTCCGCGATGTTATGGCTTGCGATGTTTTGTGTCCGCGATGTTATGACTTGCGATGTTTTGTCACTGCGGTGTTTTGACTTGCGATGTTATGTCCGCGATGTTATGTCGCGCGGTGTTTTGACCTGCGATGTTTTGACGTGATACGAAGGTTGAACAGCAGCTTCATTCAACTACGACGTCACAGACGTACGAAAGTCAGTGTATCGTGCTACCACGTATCCAAAGGAATAGGGCAAGAGGTAAAATAGTTCTACAAATTTATTAAAAAAAACCAAAAAGGTTCACCCCTTTCTAAACTCTTTGAAAATATGTCTCTGGCAATGAAATACACATGCAAAACAAAAATTGGAATTCCCAATGGTGGGGACCTGAAGGTAGACCACTACCCCGGATGCCATTTTGGTGAATGGTCGACGAAGTAACCAACTACCAAATGCTGTGTATCAAGCCGCCCTAAGTGCTGATAAAGGAAGCAGAATGGTAAGTAGTTCCAATATTAAAAAATCCATTAAAAAAAATGAAGTGACTCAGGTTTAACAGACCAACAGATATCATTACCGCACACTTCCATAAAAACGATAGAACATAATTTAGTTCCCAAAAGTCCTACGAAGCGACAGAAAAACAATACCCCGAAATTGTAATTTGGAACATTGCCGCATGCCTTTGGGGCCAATAAAAAGTATCACAAGGGAGCCAAATGCTAAGAGAAGTGGCAACAGGTAAACATATAATATATGACACCTACTAACTGAATTTTATTAAAAATAACTGCCCGAAAAAACCGGAAACCACCTACCTGTAAAAACGCAGTTTTAATACGTACCTGGGAGGAAGGGTAGATGAATTTGAGAAACTGTCTTACTGAACTACCGAAATTGTTCCGGAAACTTGAATGACTGTTAAATAAAACATATCCCAACAATGAGCCGTGACAAAAAAAAAAAAAAATCCAGAATTATTTCACCAAGCGAATATATACGAAACAAAATCGAAAAGAACATCCAGCAAAAAATCATTATTCCAATAAAGAACAGTTGTTGAAGGATGACATATGAAAACATCTAGCACTTACGAACTGTCAGAAACAAGAAAGCTGTAAGCGTTGACTGATAATCGCACTATTCACAGCAGACCAAGCTGAAATGAAACTTGAAGCTTACTAATCACAAAGTGAAAGCAAACATATCATCCTTACAACTCTCCTCCACTAACCCCTCAAAAACAACACGAAAACCATAGTATCAGACTGCTACCTATTTTCCAAAAAGTAAGGTTGAACACAAGGATGTCCCGACATTAAAAATCCACACACAAAAAATATATATATATATATATATATAAACCAGCCCGACATATGGTACACAAATGAATGATACTTAAAAATATTGATGTAGGATTTAAGCAGAATATATGAACAGAAATGTATGAACTAAATAAATATATCATCATCATCATCATCATTGTCAACCATTATCAATCCACTGCTGGACGAAGGTCTCCCCAAGTTTCCTCCACAACGGTCTGTCTTGTGCCAGTCTCCTCCATGTCACCCCTGCATACTTTCGAATTTCATCCACCCATCTCCCATGTGGTCTTCTTCTGGGTCTTTTCGTGTCCCTTGGAATCCAATCTAAAATTTCGGCTGTCCATCGATGATCTGTCCTTCTGGCAGTATGTCCAGCCCATTGCCATTTCAGGGATTTAACTCTGATCATGATGTCTTCCACTCTTGTCATTTTTCGGATCCACGAGTTCCTCTTCTTATCTCTCCTGGTTACACCAAGCATGCACCTCTCCATGCTTTTTTGAGTTGTCTGCAGCCTTTGTATGTCTCTTTTAGTTAAGGTCCACGTCTCTGCACCATACGTAAGCACTGGAAGGATGCACTGATCAAACACTTTTCTTTTAAGACATAATGGCATATTGCTCTTGAAAATTATGCTGTTTCTTCCAAAAGCTCTCCAGGCAAGTTTTGTACGCCGATTAATTTCTTCATCAATGTGACCCTCACTTGATATCTGCTGTCCAAGATAAACGTACGTGTCTGTTATCTCCAGCTTTTCTCCATCAATCGATAAATCTTCATTTCTTGTAAAAGCATTGAACATCACTTTTGTCTTCTGAAAGTTCATTTTTAATCCCACTTCTTTACTCTTGTCAGCAAGTTCCTGGATCATACTCTGCAGCTCTGATGGGGTAGTTGCAAAAATGACTATGTCATCAGCAAAACGAAGGTGGGTTAGATAATCTCCATTAATCTTTATCCCCTTGTTTTCCCAGCTCAGCGACTGAAAAACACCCTCCAATGTGGCATTAAAGAGCTTCGGAGATATGGTGTCACCTTGTCTCACTCCCTTTCCAATTTTTACGTGTATTGTATTTTCAAACAGCCTAATCTTTGCACTTGCATTTTCATAGATGTTATTAATAATATTAATGTATGCATCTTCAATACCGCAGGTTTTCAGAGCCATTGTAACTGCTGATTGTTTCACCGAATCAAAGGCTTTTTCATAATCGATAAAAGCCATGCACAATGGAAGTTCATATTCCCTCGCTCTTTCAATTAGTTCTCTCAGTACTTGGATATGATCTATTGTGCTGTAGCCACTCCTGAATCCAGCTTGTTCTCTCGGTTGAGCCATGTCCAGTGTTACCTTCAAGCGGTGTGAAAGAACTTTAGTGAAGATTTTATAAACTACTGATAGGAGGCTGATAGGTCTGTAGTTTCCGAGATCCTCAATGTCACCTTTCTTATGTAGCAGGATCATTGTAGCGGTGTTCCAATCCTCAGGAATCTTTCCTTCATTAAGGCATCGAGTGAAAATTTGGGCGAGTACTGTTTCGATTTCTCCACTTGCTTCTTGTATGATGTCTACAGTAATTCCATCTTCTCCTGGAGCTTTTCCTCGCTTCATGTTCTTGATTGCATGTGCAACTTCTGCTGGAAGGACTGGAGGAACTCTGGTACTGGTATCTTTCATGATGTCTGGAGTGCATATATCATCCCTTTCATATAATTTGGAGTAGAAATATTTCACTCTTGTCAAAATTTCGCCTCTATTTCTTGTTACAGAACCATCTTCTTTTCTCAGTGCCATAATCTGTTTTCTTCCCTTACTGAGATGTCCCTTTGCTATCTTTAGGCTTTGGTTGTTTTCAATTGCTTTCCTCACTAGTTCACAGTTGAATTTCCTTACGTCTTCAGTGATACTTTTTCTTACTGTCTTGCATAGCTCTATATATTCCACTTTGGAAGTCACATCTTCTTTAGTTGTCCTCATCTCTCTTCTTTTTTGCATCAACATTTTGGTTTTTCCTGATAATTTGTTCACATGCAACTTGTTCTTAGACCCAGCTAATTTTGTTGCTGTTTCCATAAGAGCTTTGGTTACTTTTCTGTTAACTTCAGAGATGTCCACTTCTTCCGATGTTAGGCCTTCTAAAGCAGAGAACCTGTTCTTCAGTTCCAACTTGAAGGTATTATGGTGTTTTTTAAGGTTGGTTACGTCAATAGATTTTGTTTGTCTTATGAGCTTGCCACGTTCAAGTTTAGTGTTGAGGTGCATCTTACATCTCACCAATCTATGGTCACTACCTGTGTTGAACTTGTTTAGCACACTGCAGTCTTCTATAACGAATTTCTTGTTACACATAATAAAATCAATTTCACTTGTCGTCCCATTTGGATGTCTCCATGTCCATTTCCTGTGTGGCTTTTTCTTGAAGAAGGAGTTCAAGATGAAAAACCCTTCTGCCTCTGCAAACTCAACGAGAGTATTTCCACGCTGGTTTCTGTTGCCATGACCGAATTTGCCTACTGAAGTTTCATTCTGTTGCCGCTGCCCTATTTTTGCATTGAAATCTCCCATAATTATTTTCAAGTGCTGCTTACCTTTATTATTTAGATGACAAATTTCCTCATAAAATTCTTCAATTTCTTCTTCAGCATGACTTGTGGTGGGTGCATAAGTTTGAATAATCTGAGCCTGGTATCTTTTCGAGAGTTGGATAACAAGTCGCGCAGCTCTGTCAGAGGAACTTTCAACTTCTACAACTTTATCCTTCAGTTTCTTGTTTATTATAAATCCAACACCACTAGTTCTGCCAGTATCTGTCCCACGATAGTAGAAGAGATGTCCACTTTTCAGTTCGATGAGATCTTCTCCTTTTCTCCTTACCTCACTTAGCCCCACGATGTCCCACTTGATCCTTTGTAGTTCCTCTTCCAATTCAAGAAGCCTTGAATCAGAAGATAGGGAGCGTCCATTGTAAGTAGCCAAGGTCAGCATCAGATGGCAGCCTAGTCTGGTCCTCCGGGGATTCTTAGCACCCTCTGCCTTCATGTCGCACTGGCCGCTGCCTTGGCCAGGTACATTCCAGCTGCCGGAGACTGAGGGCCAAGATTTAAGTTGTGGAATAATTTTGGAGGGGTTTGGCCATAACTCACCACGCTGGCCAAGCGGGTTGGTGAGTGTGGGATAGCATTTCCTCTAATCCCGATGGTATAGGGATACCGCTATTGGCGGTCGTCAGAGCCCCTTTAGTGGGAACAGGATGTACCACGAGAAGGCGGGGTTGACATTTGTCAAGGAAAGGCTGTGATGTTACGCATCACCTGACCTTACATCCCAAATAAATATAAATATATATAATTGATTAATGATAGAACACATTGAATTTGTGTACCATAAGTTTTTTGGCCACATAGTGAAAAAATACTTAGTACGTGTGTGAGCGCATTTTCAAGTTCAACAACCAAAAAACTAGGTAAGACTTGTAAATACTGTACCTCCTTACACTTATATCTTTGTCCCCCATTTTTAGAAAATTATTATGCAATGTATTTATTCAAGTAGTACGTTTCTTCATCACACGTGGTCAGAACTGCAAAAATGCCCTAGTAACAGCCTTTTGGAAATAGTACTTAAGCTGAATTAATGGAAAAAGCATACACATTGACTTTACATAAAACACCAATGCAGCTAGGTACCAGTATAGTTTTACTACGTAGGATTTTGGGTCTAAATTTTATTAACCACTGTATGCGTCATACATACATAGCAAGAAACATCGCAAAAATAATTAAGAGTAATTAATGATTATTACATATCTGTAATAACTTACCTCTCACTTTGGGAAAGAAATTTGTGCAGCTTGATGTGGGGTCTTGTCTGTCCACACACCACACATTTTGTGGTGCAAAGTGCATTCTTTTTAGGTGCCATTGAGACAGTAGCGGCTCGTCCATAAGAGCACAAGAGCACGTGAACCCCCTATAAAAATAGAAAAATAATTATACGATATAAATAATACATCTTTATTGACGCAGTACTAAATGGCTTATCTTCAGTAAGTTTAAAAGAGCGGGCAATGAAAAACAGCGTAGAACGCGCAAAGTGAGGTTAAGTGTAATGACGCGCCTGTGGCTAGGAGCGGACTGAATGTGCCGCTCTCGATACTGGACACACGGGATATGCGACACACGGCGAGTCCATTTGCTCGCGGTAGGGGGGAAACATGTCTACAAGCGGCTTAACGGAGAATACCGATGAGCTGCCTGTGACACAGTTCAGCTCAGTTGTTGCACGGCTGTAGTTGACGTCAGATGCTCCTAACCTTTGCGCGCGTGTTACATTTGTGTTTTGGAGTTTCCAGTTTCGATTATTTTTTTGGTGATAAAGTTTTAGTTGAAATTACACTTATTACAGTTTTAGTGTAGCTAGTGAACTGTTGTTTTTATTTACTGTACAATAATGGAAAGTATCTGTAAGTACTCAGTTAGTAATTTAAAGGAAGTAGCGTTTGGCAATTTACCCATAGAAGTTAAAATAGCAATAAAAGAGAGTGGCAGGCCAACGCCCCGACTTAATATAAGTCAAACATCGACATCAAAATCTAGAACTTTTAAAAGAGAATTTGAAGAAGAGCTATACGAAAAAATTCCTTGGCTTTGTGGTTGTGAACAAACAAACAAAATATTTTGCTTTCCTTGTTTGTTATTTTCCAGTGAAAAGGGAGATCCTACTTGGGTGAAAAACAGCGTTTGTGACTTAGCTCATTTGACACAAAAAATTAAAAAACACGCAAGTTCTCATGGACACATAAGTGCTACATTGGATTTCAATTTGCTGGGAAAGGTTGACGTTCGAAAGCAGCTTGACAGTGCTTATCGACAAAATATTAAAAAGCACAATGAACAAGTGACTAACAATAGGTATGTCCTTTCTAAGCTTATAGACTGTATTAAATTTTGCGGTGCATTTGAGTTGGCCCTTCGAGGTCATCGTGAGGATGACGATTCCTTAAATCCTGGCATATTTAAAGGGCTTGTAAACTTTTCTGCAGAACTTGACTCATCTTTGAAAGAACATTTGGCCGCCCCGGTGGCGCAGTGGTCTAAGCGCTGGTCTCTGATCATTCGTCCGTAAGGGGTCCGGGTTCGAATCCCGGTCAGGCATGGATGTTGTGTTTGTCTTACGGCACTGGCTCTCTCCCTTCCCTGGAACCAGTGGCCCTAAATTAGGGATGGGCGACTGCTTATAGCCCATTGAGTTGCTCACGGTGGTCGTTAAACCTCCAATCAAAAAAAAAAAAAAAAAAAAAAAAGAACATTTGAGTACCGCTACTGTCTTTAAAGGTACCTCGAATGAAATTCAGAATGAATTGTTAGATTGTATGTTTTTTGTATGTCAAGAAAACATAATAGAAGAAATAAAAACTGCACAGTATGTTTCTTTGATTGCGGACGAAATATCAGACGTCTCGTCTGTATTTCAGTTAGTTATAGTTTTCCGCTATGTTTTAGCTAATGGCCAACCAGTTGAAAGATTTTGGAAATTTGATAACCCTGAAGGGCACGACGCAGAATCTATAGCCAAATGTATTTGTACCAGTTTAGATTATGTTGTGCAAAATCCAGAAAAACTCGTTTCTCAAAGCTATGACGATGCGAATATAATGAGTGGGCACCATGCTGGCGTGCAGACCATAGTGCAACAAACCTATAAACATGCTTTTTTCGTTCACTGTTACGCTCATCAGTTGAACTTGATTGTAGCTCAAGCAACAAGCCAAAACCAAGCTGTCAGAATTTTTTTTTCGGACTTAAGTGATATAACAATTTTTTTTTCGAATTCCCCTCAGAGAGTGTCTGTTTTGGACAAGATAGTTGGCAAACGAATACCTCGGGCGTCAGCTACAAGATGGAATTTTAAGAGCAGAACTGTTAATACTGTTTTTGAGTACAGAGAAAAATTAATTGAATGTATGGAGGAAATCCAATCAACCTCTAAGCAACCAACCACCATAATTAAAGCTGGTGCTCTAGCTCGTCTCCTTAGAGATAATAAGTTTATATTTTGGCTTTCTGTTTTTCACAAATTGATGCCACATGTGGATATTTTGTACAACCAATTACAGCTAACTTACACTGATGCTGTGAGAACTAAAGCCAATGTTGACCACTTCGTCAAAGCCATTGATAAGGAAAGAGGTAACATGGACAAAGTGACAGAGCTGGTTAATCAGTACCCAGAAAATGCACCTAAACGATGGAAGCGTGAAGAAGATTTTTACTTAAGTAGAACAGTGGCTGCCAAGGAAACCTGTGACATTATTACAACGCAAATAAAAACAAGATTTTCATTCACAACATCTTGCTCAGCCGTATCTCTTTTTGAATCACAAAAGTTTGAAGAGTTTGAACAGAAATTCCCCGAAAAATTGCTTGAAGATACAGTAAATGTGTATTCATTTCTTGAAAAAATCGCCTCAAGACAGAGCTTGAAATCATTTACAAAAGAACTGATTTCAGAAACATGCGTGGTGCTGTTAGTCTTTTACAGTTTTTTTTGAAAACAACTTTTTGTCATCATTTTCTGAAAGTTATAAACTGTTATTAATTATTGCAACAATACCAATGACGACTACTGAAGCTGAAAGGTGTTTTTCAACCCTAAAACGGATAAAGACATTTTTGCGGTCTACGATGTGTCAAGAGAGGTTTACAGCTTTAGCTATGCTTGCAATCGAGAAGGAAATGATTTCTAACATCCTAATTTCAATGAAAGGGTTATTCATGTTTTTGTGTCAAGAAAAGATAGAAGGATGGACTTTGTTTACAAAAACTGTACTTAAAGAAAATATTCGTGTAAGCTACCATCCAAGTAAATTTGTGTAAGTAAATATTAGACCTTACCATCATATGCAGCAGCTTTCATTATTTTCCTTTTTCTGTGTGTTTAATAATCTAATCTAATAATTGAGAGCATGAGGCCTTATGACTAACTATCTAAATATTTAACACTTAAAACAAGCTTTCTGTTTTGCGTTTATTTTACTATAAAATTAAATGAAAATAATTGTTTCAGTAAAAAAGAACAATTAGCATATTATAACAAGTATGATCAATAAAGTAATCCTTTATTATTAAGTTGTGAAACAGTTAAAGTACAGTAATATCTATAATAACATTTCGTTTCAAAATTAATACATTACATCAAGGTATAGCAGAGCCTAAATTATATGAATATTGTAAGAAACACACAAGTGTGTGACCCAGTGTATCTCAAAAACTGCAAATTATTAATTGTGAACCCCCTGTAGATGTACTCACGAGCCGCCACTGCATTGAGATCTAGAAACTAATTCTTTTTAGAAAATTTGAAGTATGCAAAAAATAGAAGAAAAAGGATATTTTAAAATAGATACAATTCAGAGGAACACAATAAAAAGGAAAGAACAAAAAGAAATTCAGCCAAGGGAAAACACAATGAGTGGAATAAAGTGAGCACTGTTGTATAATGCAGAAACTGGAAAATACAGTTCAACCACAGAAATTTAATTACATCGATTTTAAAAGTTAAAAAATATACAAAGGTTAGCTATATATAAAAGATGAAATAATATTCCACTTAAAATAGCTTTTTACGCTATTCAGTTTCAACGAAGGATCAAATGGAATTACGAAAAACAAGATATAGTAAAGGCTCTACTCTGATATAAATTTTACTTATATCGATTTTTAACAGTTAAAAAATCGACAAAGATTTCCTACATATAATAGATGAAATAATTATCCACCGAAAATAACTTCTACGCAAATAACGAAAAGCGTTGTTAAAATCACAGAATCACACAGTGGTAACGGCAGTAATAACAAGTAAAGTAACCAATTTTGAATTATGAGCGTTACAGTCAAAGAATATAAACGCTTCGCGTGAAGAAACTCAACTCTCGTAGAGATAATGTAAAACAGGCGACAGCAGCGCCACCATGTAATGCGGCCGCAGATGCTCTGCGGGAAAGTTAACATTCAGGCGCAAAAAGCGTAGGAGACACGGGACGGGAAGCCTATTTCACGGAAAGGAAGCTAAGCTTTGATCTGCGACTGTTTCCTTCGGTCTCATTGGGTCTACTAAAGCATTTTCTTTTTTGTTCTTTTCTGAGTATCCCTCCTGTCCCTTCTTTTGGTGAAACAAATATATACATTAGCAATTAATATTATTTTAAGGAAATTTTCGCAGTTTTATTCTCACTTTAAGCACCTTAGTAATACCAGGTTGCTTGGCATGAATTTCACATTTACAATATACCTTAAATGTCAAAAATGCTGAGGCTGGTTTTGAATTTCCATGGGATTCGTGGTACTTCGTATTAAAAATTGTTTGCATGGAATTTTCAGTAGCAAAACAAAGGAATGGGTTCCCACAAAACGTAAACATTAGGTACCCAGCAAAAACAGTCTTGCTGGGCCAGCACTGTCCGCCAATTTCCCAGTAGTAGCCATAATAATAAAAAAAAAAAAAGCAAAGGCAACCGCAGTTTCCCAAAGCTACAATTTTTTTTTCTACCCTTCCGAAGTTTGTAAATTTAACGCACTGCGCTGGGGAAATTTTCTCAACAGATCTGAAAAACATTCGTTCGTATCTGAGTAGGTTCGAACCTGGGCAGTTGGCGTGATAGCTGAGTTCTCTACCGACCGGACTAATTCCTCACGTTCGAGTGCATCCTTAAAGCTGTCTCTTTGGTATGCAATGTGTAATCGAATGCTTCCCTCTTTCATTTTACAATATTACGAGGTATTTTTCATAAAAGTCAGTTTCATATAATTGATAAATTAATTTTTTCAACGTAACGATAGCTTTTTTTTTCAGCAAACGTTGTTTTAATGGTTTTCCAGGATATTTGTTTCAAACGGTTTCAAATTTGTTCTTGTTATTCATCCACTCCATTCCATGAATTGTTATTCATCGGAATGGAGTGGGCAAAGAATATAAACGCTTCGCGTGAAGAAGCTCAACTATAGCGTCTAGAAGGGAAAGTGTGCCGAGCGCCTAGCGTACGTAATGATTGGCGTGGATACCGAAATTTGTCCCCTTCGTAGATGGCGCTTCGATCGCCTTCCCTTCCTCTTCTTACTGTGATGGGAGCGGGAAACTAAATTCGTGTTGCTTACTGTGAAAAGAACGGTAATTTAGACGAAAACGTGTTATGTTTTAGGTTTTAGAAGGAATGTGGATTACCTAAATATTGTATATAAGTTATACTTAGCTCATTATGCGGAAGAGAAATAACCATAGTTTTGTGCCAGGTTGCAATACTCAGTACAAAAACAGTAAGCCGTCACTCTTTGGAATACCCAAAAATGATAAACTTTTACAGCAGTGGCAAAGATTGATTCCCGGTGCAGATGTGCAGATAAAAACTTACGACAAATTTAGTGCTGTATGTGAACTGCACTTTGAGAGATTTGTGGTTCGAAATTTTGTGCATAAAATAAATGAGGAGACTGTGTTAATACCCAGAGATCGGCCCATCTTGACACCAGATGCAATTCCAACAATATTTCCAAACCTTCCCCATTATTTGTCAAAAACTCTGGCAAAATACAGGAAAGTTAGGGAAACCGATGATAAGCCTGATGGTAATTTAAATAGCTTGGAATTCACTTCCCAAAGAGTTACACGGAACTGCCTTCTGAATATCACAGCCTTCAGTATTTTGGGGTAAGCAAATTCCTGCAAATAATTCAAAGTGCATAATTTTCCATGTTCATTCATTCAAATGTGAATTGTCAAATTCATTGACAACAGAAAAACTGGTTGTTGTTACCAAAAGTTAACCAGAGGTTACCTGTAAAGTGTATTTACGTGGAATAAAAATTAACTCAGTTTCTAATATTACTTCTAAAGATGAATCAAAATCCATTATTCGAGACACTGATAGGCTAACAGTATGTCATGGCACAGGCTCCATTTCAGAATTTGAAAATAACATGAAGTACCTTGAAAGTGGAGTTATTTTTTAGAATAATTTGTACAGCAAAAATTGTGTAACGAAAGGAACAACAAAGACTTGCCTCAGATGTAAGTATCTGCAGGGCTTACTTTTGCACAAAATAGCTTATCATAGAAGAAAGGCTACATTTAAAAAATAAGTATCAAAATACAGTTCGGAAAATCAACAGGCTGAAGAAACTAGTTATTTCGCTCTCTAATTAAACTTAAAAAAAAAAAAAAAATAAAAAAAAAAAGGAATTTTACAGAACTTTCCATTAATGAAAAAATAGCAGAATTACGCATTAAGCAGCAGCAAATGGTTATTCATTGTTATAAGGCAGCAAAAAAGAAATCTGCAAGAGGTATGTCATATACCAAAGAATGGTTACTTGAATGCTTACTAATGCACATAAAAAGTCCAAAATTGTACGAGCACATACGGAAACACAAAATCATGATCCTACCTAATAGAACAACTATTAGAAAGTATATTTCAAATTACAACAGCAGTTTTGGATTCAATGCACTGACGTTTGAAACTATTTCAAAGAAAACAAGTGAAATGGAGCCTTTGCAAGACATGGTGGTATATTAATAGATGAAGTGAAGCTTACAGAAAAACTGCATGCAAAATCATCTGGTGAAATATTAGGGTTTGTTCATATTGGGCCATACACTTCAAAAACTGTTAAGTATACCCCATGTAATCACGGACTGGTAATGGTGTTTCAGCCATTAAATGGAGATTGGACCCAAATAATTGGTGTTTTTGCCACAAGTAACAATATAAGTGGAACTTTGCTAGCAAAATTAATTATTAAAGCTGTTATTCTCACTGAAAATGCAGGTCTGTTTGTTAATTTCATTACGTGTGATGGGGCTTCTTGGACCAGGAATATGTGGAAGACATTTGGTATATCAGCAGACTGTTCTGGAACTAAATACAGCATTATGCATCCTACAGATTGTTCTAGTTTACATTTCATATCAGATTTTCGCCAGTCAAAGCGAGCCTTGCTTCATCGTAGCTCAGCTATTTAGAGTCAGGTCGATGCTTAGCAAATTCCCAGTTATACAGGTAAACACTGGGGAAGAAATATTTCTTCTTATTATACGTGGGAAATATATCTCTATAAGCAATCTGAAATCACATATTTACTGTTACGTAACTGAAATCAAACGATCGTCCATGGAATGGAAACATGTCACCTCCCCAACAAGGAAGACGTGAAAAGTCCAACTGTCTCTGTCTGCGGGAGTGGTCATGATGACTGTGAATCTGTTGTTTACACAGAATTTCTGTCAAAAAGAGACAACCATCAAGTGACTCATATTGCCAAACACCATTAAATTTGCGAAATTCAATTAAGGACAGATGCCGGGGTAAGTTGAGCGAAGGTGTCACACTGATGTCCAAGAACATTACACAGCACGGAAAACTAAGGGAATTGCTGCATTAATTCAAGTCGGAATTGTGGCAGCATCCACCTTACAGCCCCAACTTATCCCCATGCGGCTACCATTTGTTCGGTAAAATGAAACAGGAGCTTAGTGGACAATGATTCCCAACGGATGAGGCTGTGAAAAGTGCGGTCCTTAACTAGTTGCACCAAACTGGACTTTTCTTTGTACAGGTATGGGAAAGTTAATCGCACGTTCCGATAAATGTTTACAGTCCTTAGGCGACTATGTCGAAAAATGAATTAATGTTGTAAACCAACATACATCCCCTGAGTATATCCTTGATTTTTTTATTCAACAGTGTAACTAACTTTTTGATCCACCCTCATATTATTAAAGCACTTTGCTACAATTCAGAAATTAATTTTTTAGTTTGTTTTAAAAATTAGCATAAATACTACATTTGGATAAAGTATCAACTTACCTATTGACTATGAATTTGTCTTGTATCTTCAAGCGAACAGTAAAAAATACTATTAAAAATAAACAAATGGGTCCATTCTTTTACATAAATGTACCTCAAATGTCTGTTTCAAATAGTTTGAAAGAAGGAAGTCATCACAAGCTAAACAGTATTCAGCTTCAGATTGTTACCCAAACTTCCTTTATGTGATAGCATCTGCAACAAAGTTATAGATACACACAACAAAATAAAAAAAGAATTCTTGCTAACCAATGGCAGAAATTAAGACATCTGTTTCAAATAGTTTGAATCATCACAAGTTACATCAAAATTATCTCAGCTTTAGATCCTCCAGTGTGTGTTACCATCTGAATATTTTATGTATGAGTTATGTCAATTATTTTCTTTACCTAAAATCTACTCTTGTAATGTTCATACCTGTGATCTACTTTTTTTATAAAACATATTTGATATCACTTTTTAGATTAGACAACATTTTAACAGTATAAATAAATATTTCCCACACATTTCTAAAGGAATTAAGCAGAATTGGTTAGTAGTTTTTCATAACACTAGGGAATTTATACATTTTACTAACATTCTTTACTAGAAGCCAAATTTGCTCATTATAGTAAAATTAAATTTTTACTTTCAATATACCTACTATAAATGTCAAGCTAAGCACTAGTACACACACACACCAGTGCTGAGATGGGCCGAGCCCGAACCGGGCGCTGGCTGTGTAATACTTACTGGAGTTCGGGCTTGGAGAGAGGGGAAGAATTTTCTTCCTTTTTCTTTTAATGTGATTTTATATAATTTAGCACACGAGACTTTTTTTTACACTTTCTAGTTGTGAAAGAGAATTCTTCAGCAACTGGGTCAAATGGGGAGTAGGAATTCTGCAGGGCTATCCATTCCGGGCTTGGATAACAAAATACCATAGGCCATGAATTACAGGATTTCTGCCAAGGATAAGTTTTAAGAAGCATAGATAGTAGATAGCAAGCTGACGGAATTTTGCTCCCTACCTCAAAGGGGCAGCTCCCTGCTAATTCTATTGAGCAACATACGACATAGTTTGTTGTGCCTCCAGATGTCCCCCCCCCTCCCCCAAAAAACATTTCGGGAATAAATGAATGGTTAAAGGTAACTATAGAAATAGATAGACATCCCTTCTCCACTCCGCAGTTGAGAAAGACATCAGTTAATTGCATGGGTAGGAAAGAGTGGAAGTCTGAAGACTTTTTTCAATGCTTAACAGGTTAATCATAGTTTTCGGGCTCGTTCGAGCTGACATACTTCAGGCTCAGGATCTTGAAATTCAGCCCGAACTCAGCTCTGACACACACACACACAGTAACACTTCAGTTAATTTCTCACAGGTGTTTTTATCAAAAATTTTATGGCAATGAAGTCATAGTGGTAAGTATGAAAAATAAGAGAAATTTCCTGGAATTTTTTGGTACAGTATTGAAACATAAACAAAAATGCTACAATATTACTGCTAACATTTATTAATCTGAAAATAAGTGACATGGAACTCGTACGGGTATGGTGTCGTTGAGGGACTAGCCGGACCCCATGACGCGAAGGAGTACAGCATCATCTTCCACGGAAAGAAAATAGTCCATAGATTTTCAAATGAATTTTGACAGATGAAATCAAACCTGCTAGTAAATGAGGACCTCTGGTCCATTTTGAAGACGGGCAACCACTGCACAAACAGTATTAGTTCCAATTTGAAAAAAAAAAAGACACCACCAAATATTAAATACAAATCTTCAGTACAGAATGCCACCAACCACTCCGCATCACTGTGTGAATATGTGATGAAGCAGAAAAAAGATTGGAAATATGTTACGAGAAGCTAACTGAAGTACTGCTTCCTGGTATACAAGTTTCAAATAAAATTAAACCAAATATGACGGATCTTTACTTTCCAGTTTCAAAGATAACTTTTCAGAAATGTTATCTTCATTTATTACAGAAGAAAAATACATTTCAATACTTTAACCAACCTGGCTATACACTTTTGCATATAAAATATTTGATAAGTTTGAACTCTTTTTTCCTATCTCAGGACTTACTCTGTGCACACTATGCACTAAGGAGAGGCACACAAAACTAAGCGTTCAGACTTTCAACTTCTTAATTTTCCTTTCACGTGATTTCAAATAATTTCAGTTGTCATGTTTGGCTTTCACTAAGTTGTTCAAGAGTATTTTCCAGCTGAGGAGAGTTATGTTTTCCTATTTAGTTTTCAAGCTACTCATACACAAACATTCCACGGAAAATGAACAAGGAAATCTAAAATCAGAACTTTGTCTGTTTAAATGTATGCAGCAGATTTTGTATAAGACAATTGGTATGGCAAAAGTTGTAAGTCTCCTTTTGACTTCTATAATTTAACTAGCAGCCACTAACACTGCAACACTGTGGCATGGCAAATTTTGGCAATTCCTGTAAAAAGAATTACACCTTTTAATACAAGTGAAGAACTAGATATGAAATTTTTAATCGAAAGTAGTTCCCTATGTTTTGTATACAGTTAGAATAAAGTTGATCATGCAAGTTTTTCAACATAATCTGTCCACACTGTTCAGACAGCTTTAGTAAATTCAATCAGACAAATGCTATATCACAGTTGCATTAAGTTACGAAATTAAAAAATGTACTCTTTAATTCAGAGACACATTACAATGCAACAACAGTTCAAGCATTAATTTCGTAAAGAAAGGGCTAACGATTGTTGGAGATGCAAATGTTATACAAATTACGAAGGCTAATTTCCTGAAAAGTTGCCCTGATTTCTGGTAATATTCAAGCTCTATGTGAATCGGCATTGGCAAAATATATTAATTATTCTATTTGAAATAAGAATTCAACACTACAGAATAACTCACTTCTTTATACTTCACTATTCACGAGACATGAACAGATTTCAACACGTGTGAAACTAAGATCTACTCATTAAACCTATAATTATTACTAAAACTAAATAAAACGTTTACTAAGAATTAACCTTACCTTAGAAATATAATAATACCTACCTTACAAAACTATACGTGTATCCAAATGGCAATAAACGGAACACTCACTCAATACAAACAAATGTGAACCAACAATGAAACGCAATGGCTGTTCAACCGATTGACTTGGCGACAGCACTAAGTTGTGCACGTGACTATTTCGCACCGTAGCCTGTCTTTTTCGTCAGATTCGACTCAGCTTACCACTAGCCGCTACTAAGTGACATACATTTAAATTTTCCAAACAGCACTTCTTTACTTGGCACATACAAGCCATTTGTTAGCCTTTTGGTAGGCATTCTTCGAGGAGGTAGCATATCAATTTAAATCACGCATAATTATACTTTCAATTACATTTGCCGACGCTGCACTCTGCGCCAGACGTAGACATTTCACTGAACCATAAAATGTGTTTCCATAATCACACACTTAAGAAAATCGTACATATCCTAATCCAACCCCTGTTGTTTGGTTCACATTGCACAACAGTACACACAATCTTTGACACAGACGTGCCGTTCGCAGTGCCGCGATGCGGCGTGGGACATATTTCGAACGCAGATTTTGAGTTCGCACGGCACACTTCCCCTTTTAGACGCTATAGCTCAACTCTCGTAGAGATAACGTAAAACAGGCGACAGCAGCGCCACCATGTAATGCGGCTGTAGATGCTCTGCGGGAAAGTTAACATTCAGGCGCAAAAAGCGTAGAGGACACGGGACGGAAGCCTATTTCACGGAAAGGAAGCGAAGCCAAAAAAGCTATGATCTGCGTTTGTTTTCTTCGGCTTTGTCATTACTAAAGCATTTGTTTTTGTTGTTCTTTTATCCCTCCTGTCCCTTCTTTTGTTGAAACAAATATATACATTAGCAATTAATATTATTTTAACGAAATTTTAGCAGTTTTATTATCACTTTAAGCACCAACTTTTTCAGTCTTGATATTCAATACGTAGGTACCAAAATGCCTCAAAATTAATGTCATGGGAAAATAAAACTGCTTACAACTTTTAAATTCTGAACTGGAAGTCGTTTTAAACAAAGAAACACTTTATATTTTTGCGGAAATCAAAAAATATACTACCTCTAAAAAAATAAAATGACACGAACTTCACGTAAACAAACGAAACGTAGCTGCAGCTTAACATTTTAACGAAAAAATTGTAATAAAGTGACGCATAAAACGATCTTGGCCGAACGTTTTTAGATAAAAAATATATATATTGTTTGTAAGTTATTTTTGGGGTTGTTTTTTTTAAAGCGGCAAACAAATTTTTACTTATCAAAAATGATTTTAAACAGACTTAAAAAATACAGCTAGAGGCTCCAATGGTGTCAGGTGGGTTCTATTATATCCCCTATCCAGTTGCTATTTATTCTGCATATACACCATTAGGCTTTAGATCACAAAGTAAAATGAAGCAATAACTTACCTTGATTTCCGATTATGTTGTGAATATCTAAGTTATCGGTAAAAAAAAAGCAATATATTAAGTCAAAAAAGATTGAAAAAAGACAATGCTCTTAAAATTATTTCTACTATAATAAAACAGATACATATTTGATTATTAAACGATTTTATTACTACATTGATCACAGATGTTATATGCAGTTCAATTTTCCACACCAATAAAGAATACAGGGCATCAACAATAAGTGTCGCTAATAAGTATACTGCAAAATGACATTTTTCGAGAATCAACTGGTGTTAAATTATACATTTTTCAACACAAGTAGTAATGCAAAACCATGAAATAATTTTATCATTACTCTGACTAAACACTTGTGACACATGTGCTTCTTTTTTCTCATAAAAATAAAGCTTACATAGCGTCAATTATAAGTACAGATAATAGATACAGCTCACAATTATATTTTCAAACAATTAGCTGCAGCTAGGTAAATTATGCATTTTACAACAGATTGCTCTGATGCAACACTTGGTAAACATGTGTTTCTTTTATCCCATACAAATAAATCGTACATGGCATCAATTATAAGTACAGGTAATAGATACATCTCGAAATATTTTTAGAAAATTGAGCTGCCGTTAGGTAACGTATGTATTTTACAACACATTACTCTGATGCGACACTTGGTAAACAGGTGCTTCTTGTTTCCCATACAAATAAAGCGTACATGGCATCAATTATAAGTACAGATAATAGATACAGCTCACAATTATATTTTCATGCATATAATGGAACAAGAATCTTGTAAGGCTCAAAAGATTCCTTTAATAACACTTAAAGCAGAATGAAAAAAAAACCCGTAATTACTCACCTGGTAGATTTATCATTTTCTTCCATCAATGACATGCTTGCTTGATACAGACGGTACAATTGCAGATCACTGAAACCAAATATGTATTATTTCCTGAAACGACTGATAGCTATAAACGCAGAAACCTTTGAACAAAACGCCAACACAAACAAACGTTTATATTCTTTGAACACAAACACGCATGTTCAGTCCAACTCAGTCTGCTCCGGCATCCTGCGGCCAAAGCCAACCAAAGCTGCGGCATCAGCCTGTAATGTTGGCTTCCGTGTAATGATTCTTTGCCGCATAATATAGTGGCGCTAGTTACGTCTCGCTGAGCCTTACCTTCTTATCAGTTTAGATATTCTTTGGAGTGGGTGTATTTCCTGGCTGTAATATAAACGCAGATCTAGATGAGAACAAAAAAACCTTTGAACAAAACGCCAACACAAACAAGCGTTTATATTCTTTGAACACAAACACGCATGCTCAGTCTAACTCAGTCTGCTCGGCATCCTGCGGCATCAGCCTGTAATGTTGGCTTCTGTGTAGTAATTCTTTGCCGCATAATATAGTGGCGCTAGTTACGTCTCGCTGAGCCTTACCTTCTTATAGTTAGATATTCTTTGGTTACAGTAGGGACGTTACGTCAGAGAGCACGTGGAGTTTAGTTCCCTGAAGCGCCGACGGTGCTCTGCTGTCGTTCTTTTTCCCCGCTCACCAATTTCCATAACTCTGGCTTGTGCACACTCTATTCCATTCTCTGTGGAAAGAACCTTGGTCTGCACTTAGTGTGACGTAAGGGAGGCAGTGATTTGTGCACATTACCTATGATTATTTCCAATCAGGTATGTACCTACTATTCGCAGAATTTTTGTAAATTACTCGTTTAAAACTAGTGGAAATATTGTGCATTTGTGCTGAGTAGGCTTTTGTGTGTTCCAAAATCATATGAAAGCTTATCAACTTTCAGTTATGTTGATAGAAAATTATCTAGTGTAAACCAAATAATATACCGTGAGTCAAGCATGGGTAGTTGCGGTGAGAGGAGACCAGTGGCGTAGGAACGGGGGGGGGGGTTGTTACATGGGTACCCCAAAATTTTGGAGAGGGGTACATTAATATCTACTGTACCCCCCCCAGATATGAGCAAACACAAACCAATCATTCATAAAAAGTGAACTGTAAAATTTATATGCTACTTATTATTTTTTTTTATTCTCTTCTTTTTCAAAGAAATATCACGGGTCATGTGGTTTTTCTTTATAACCGAAGCTTGTAGTGGGAGGCTTTTCATCCACCAAAAACTGGCCAACCATCTGGGAAACTAGCAAATTAGTTCTGCAGGGAAACGACGAGTGCCAAGTTTTTGTTAATAACTTCAAACAGCATATGGTAGGGCTAGGGCTTGATAACATACTTGTGATCAGTGTTTCTTTTCTCTTAAAATTCCATGCATCTTGATCAGGTCGTCCTTTCTGCACGTTTAAAAAAAATTAATGCACAAGTGGACATTTCAGCGCCCGCAGCCCCGGCACTAAAATTGTTTTCTATCTTAAGATCTGTAGCAATACAACAAGTGCATTACGGATTTCACATACCACTCATAGAACTCCAAATCCTCGATATCTCCACCATCATTTAGCTTTGCACCAGACCAATGTGCTTTTTACATCAATTGTCAGCCTATGTATCGTTCAAAGTTTTTAATATAGACTTCATAATGTTTCAATGGTACGATCTTCGCGGGTAGAGCAGTTTTTATCTCACTGCGGTTTTACTTTATTACTTTATTGACGTAAACAAAAATGGTAAGAAATTTAATTCGTTCTTGTAAAGAGTTATATAACATTTCCTGAGAAATCCCTCTTTTCCAAACCCTGCTGACAGAAATTCATCCTAATGTTGACTTGTCCCTGGTCAATATTTTAATGGGGGGAAAAAATACAAAAATTAACAAGAGAGAACACAAAAAAAAAAAGAAAAAACTCCATTCATTTTCTGATAAGATAATGTGAACTTTTTGTCAGCAATAATAATGGTAATAATAATATGATAATGTTCATTCGGATGAATTCCTGATCAGTATATGTATTTTATAAAAACTAATATACTACCCCCCCCCCCCAAAAAAAAAAAATTCAAAGGGGTCATCCATAGATGGCTTAATCCTTGAGATTTAAGGTTCATGAGCTTGTACCCCCTAAATCAAAAGTGTACCTACGCCAACCCTCTGGTAACAAGGTCAATATCGCGAGTAATCTTAGTTTGAATGAACAAATTGTGTAAGAACAGGGCGCGATTTCATCTTTTTTGCTCACTAGCAAATTTTGCTAGTGACCAAATTTTAGCAAATTTTGCTAGTGACCAAATTTTTTGCTCACTAGCAAATTTTGCTAGTGACCAAATAGTTTGCTAGCAAAACATTTGCATGACTAGCAAGTAAAACTAAATCACATCGTAACTTATTTTCTAATAAAGTTACACAGAAATTTAAATATGTGTATAAATATTTTGACTTATCTAAGATTCTATTCATTATTCAAAAAGGTAAGTTTAGTGACTATCTTTATTATTAATTTCTAACAAATTCTCATACCACATTAATATATTTCACTGACATTCTAATTCAGATTTCTTCCTATATGGTTTACGCTCAGGATGTCTGACTTTGTCGTCATACCACTTTATAACTGCTGACCGTGGATTAAAAATCTCTTCTTGTGGCCCTTCTATTTCAATTGTCATCAGAGCATTTAAAGTTTCAACATACAAATTGTTCCTTCAATCCCCTTGTATTCTTTTTAAAAACTGAATCCCACCTCACAACATGCAGTACTAAGTGAAAGTATCGCACAAATTTCTGCTAAACTTCTACACACTTCATATCTGCCAACTACCACACAATGCCGTAGTTTCTACGGAATTAGTTGTCTGACTACGGAACTCACTATCAAAACTACGGATTCTACAAATTTTCATTTTGTTTCAAATTTTTCTTTTGCTATTATTTTTATGATATACACGAGATTCTTACATGGATTCGCGGAATCCCGCTTTTTTTTTTGTCATCAGTTAGATCATTCTGAAGATCGATATTTGGGAGAGGGGGGGTCGTTTTCCATCTGGAGACGAAATTTCGTGCTTCAAAACTTTCGAACACAGTAATGAAACGGAGTAAGAAAATTTTGCCGTAATCGCAAATTTTTCTCCCAATGTTGTCTTTGTGTCCGCTTTTCTTGTTAAATATCATTTTATTGCATAAATGTTTGCATTTTAGCTTGAAACTGTGGAGAACAATTTGCAAAAACGGAAGTTGGCTGCTGAAAAATTTTTCTGTAATCTTCAGGCATGAGATTCTTCTGCAAATTCAAGGAATTCCGGCTTTTTTGTTATTATTGGAATTCCGTCTTTACGAAACTAGAAAACGAAAGGTCGACGGAATTCGGATTTTTTCCGTAATCATAATTTTTTTTTTCTCACGATGTTGCCTCTGTCAAGTATTAACATTTTACTGGATAAATATTTGTATTTCAGCTTGAAAATACAAGGAAAATTTCCAAAACCAGAAGACATCTCTCTAAGGCTGAGAGTTTTTCTGATAACTACACAAGGGTTTGTTAACTGTCCAGACAGTTTCTGTTATTTGTAGAGAGTTTGTCATTAAAAAACAACAGAAGAACATTAAAGACCTTGTTAAAAAGAAAATTTACATTGCATGCTTTTTTGTGAAGTTTGGATACCAGGACAAATCGTTCACTCCACAGAAAGTTTGTGCAGAAGCAGTGGGTAAAAGGTAAACAATCCATTCATTTCAATTTGCCAGTGATCTGGAGGAAACTAAAACATCACAGAGGTGACTACATTTTTTGCTCTTGTAATGTACAAATGTGCAACATTAAAAATAAAGTGATTTTATATCCAAACCTTCCATCTCTGATACATTTTTATGGGCCAGTACCAATATAAACAGAAACCTTGTAAGCTGTGAACAAGAGACCAGTGATAATGAGCTATAATAACATAGAACAGGTTTTTCCTCCGAGTGAGCTTAATGATCTGTTACGAGAGGCCATGCTTAAGATTATGTGCATGCTGAAAGTTATGGACATATTGTGGGTTCAAGACAAATCAAACAATTTATTGGCACCTAGCACATAATTCATATGGTATCAGAATCAGGAGAAGGAATTTGTTCTGTATTTTTCTGAAGAAGGAGATTTTGTGTACTTCACAAATATTATTGACTTATTAGAAAAGTTTTGTTTGCTGAGTATAGTGTTGAGATGAGTGGAGACTTTTCATTGGCAAAGCAGTCTTATGGCAGTGCTTTTACATGTAAAAACTGTGTGGGTTCTCCCTTGCCCAAGCACCCATTAAATTACTAATCAGATCCCACTAAAAAAAACAACTTATGTTGACCATTTTTTTATTTTTTAGTGTGATACACCAATTTCTTTCTTTTCAGTTCTTCTATACATAAAACTTATTACAATGTGGGTGTATGTTGTGAACAAAGTTTATATTTGATTCTATCCATTTGGAGAAGGTGAAAGTAGGGCCATAGTTTAGGGGCTGCCAGGGGAAGCTTAGCTTCACCTGAAATTTTTTAGCCTCTACGAAATACTTAACAAACATAGTAGTAATTACCACATAACCGTATTTGAAAAAACTTGAACAAAAAAACTCATCATCCCACTTAAAGTACTAGATATTGATCTGTGTGAGAGAAAATGATAGATGATTATCCCTAATAAACTGTTGCCAGAAGTGCCAACTTTTGAAAAATATTGGGTGTGCTCAAAGACTTAAGTTATGATTTTATAAAAAAAAAAAATCCTATACACCCTCCTTTACATAGATCCTGATATTTACTTTCATACCATAGATATGACTAAGAACAGTATATTATATAGAAAGCTAAAAAATAACAAATTGAAGATTCTGAAACGGTAATAACAATTACCTAAAATATATACAGTTAATAATTAACCCTACAGTGCATACTTTAACCCTACAATTATTTTTCATGTAAATAAAAATAAATAAAATTACTTATTTGTATAAAAATCTATATTGATATTAATAATTAAAAAAAATACAAGAATATAGGGTCATTCCATGTCAAACTAACAAGGCTCACAACCCGACATTTTTTTATTTTTATGAAACTTGGTATAATTGTAGTATTCATCAATATAAACAAACATGATTTTTTTCAGAATTTTTAATGCATCCGTTTTTGAGATTGATTTTTGAAATTTAAAAAAAAAACCCTGAAATTTCATCATCTGAGCAAACATTAACTGCCAATTACTTGGGTTCTAGTAGAGTTAGGGTCATGAATTATAGCTCATTTGAAAGATCTTGAATTGGGCTTTCATTTGATATGCCACATGACACTATTAAAAAAAAATAATGTCAATTTTAAAATTGAAATATTAAAAAACATGTTTTTTAAATCTGAAGAAAATATATTTTTAACAAACATTATTTTTCTACATATCCTGAAAGTTTCATAATGGGATCACTATAATATAAAATAATAACGTAGAACAATGCAACTGAAATGTGCCAGATGTACTTACCGGTTCCACCCATGACTGGAAGGGTATTCTTTATGTGTTTGTGTAAAATGTCATACTTGTTCTTTTAAACATTGTGAATGTTAAAGAATGAAAATAAACATATAAATAATTTGAAACTGTGTCCCAAAGTAATTCATTTCATAATTCAGTGTAAGGTTCTGTGTGCATATTTACACTTACAAAATTATTTTATCTTTTATATATATCCTGCTTTTTTTTTCTTTCTTTTAAATTTTGCCACACTTGTATGCCAGTGCTTGATTTGCCTTCTTTGTCTCAGTCATTGTTAAATTATATACTCTTCTAGTAGCTGTTGTCAGGCCAACTTTTAACAAAACATCAGATTTATGAACCAACAGTATATCCGGTGATTGAGGATACTTGTATGATGGAAATGGACTATGCGGCTCCAGGAAGCTCACTTTTACCTCTTCTGTGTCCTCATTCACACCAAGTACACATCCCAACCACCAGTACTCTTGAGTACTTACTAATCGCAAAACCTACCACATTTTCAAAACTAATGTTCTCTTCCCCTTCATCTGTTGCACATATCTCTTCTTTAAAATGCTCAGAAAGTGAGTAAGTTTTGACTAGTAATTTGTGTTTTCCTGCAGGAATGAAACAATGGGAGTTTCTGAGTACCACTTATTGTCTTAGCAGAAGCTATTCTACTTTTAAGGATAATTTTCTCCTCTTTGTAATTTTCTGTTGTTACAAACAGAAAGTGAATGGAGGAAATATTAGCAGTGGCCCATTCAAAGAGTTGGCGTGGGGTCATAATTTGATTATTATTAACAAGTTGTAAACTTGCCTTTGCAGCTAATCGCTTCACAGTACCCCCTATCCCATCACATGCATTTTTGCCATGTGCTGTTACAAAAAAATTCCATTCTGCTTTTATATTAAAGTCAGTCTCGTGGTAGCACAAGCTGAGGAAGTTTGGCTTGTTTTTGTATCGTGAAGCTGCTCCATCCGAAAAATATCTTTTCAGGTTTTTGAGAAAAATGTGACTGCATGAAATTAATTTGGTAACGCTGAAACAGATGGACAGCTATACTGTCTTGAATTAGGTAGTCGGATATAATCACAAAACTTGCATGTCCTAGGTTCTGAGTTTTCTCATCTCGATAGTATATAACTATAGGATGCAGGTTTGCTTGGGCATTGTTCCAGTGAAAACCCTGAGCTGCATCTTGCAATGCAAAAGAATAATTTTCAGCAAAGTCACAAATTACTATGTATTGATTTTCTGTTATTGTCTTTAAGATGTCTTAAGTAACTTGACTGTTGAGTTGCTATAAAAGAATGGTGAAGCAGGGCTGGAAGTTTTCCAAACAACAGGTCCAAAAACTCCTGTGTGGATTTTGATAATGTTTCAAGTACTGTCCTCTTCTCTTATTGCATCCATTTGCTTGAATGTCACATTTTCTATACTATTTAGATCAAAACAATCTTCAAATCGTTGCTTGAGCTGTTCTAATCCTGGACAGTTGTTGCACTGACTGAAGTAACATGCAGGTGTAGGGTTTCCACAAATTATGTTTGCCAGGACATCTTTATAGGAGTTTATTGGCTGAACAGTGTCTCCTGTTAATTCAGGTAACTTGCATTGTGTCATCATCAGTGTAACATTCTGATGCATTGTACAAACACAAACAGAATGTGTGCCACTTGCTCCAGCAAGAACGCAGTGCTTAGGGCGAAGTTCACAGAACTTGGAGAACCACACCTTTTTCTCTTGAAATCTCTCTTTAAAAAGAGTATACAATTCACGCAAATCGCTCAGAAGCAATTTTTTTTTTACCTGTTGACGCTTATTATCTATTTTAATGGAAACAAGTCTTTTTCCTGGCATTTGGCGGCTTACATCGTCACTCTCATAAAATTCTGGTATACAATTTGCTGTGTCTTTGTCTTTCCTGGCTTTGGATCAGGAGAAGACATGATACCTTTTTCTTTTACTAGCTTTTTAGCCTTTCTGGCCATAAAATTTGAAACTAAATCAGGGCGTGATTTCACCGATTAGCAAATAGTTAGTGAAAAATCAAATTTGCTAGTGAAAAAAATCGCAGTAGCAAATATTGCTAGTAAGGTAATTTCTTTATTTAAAGTAACCAAAAATCATTATTAATCCACGAAGTTTACATAACAGTTTCTATTATCACTTGTTAAAACAGCGACGATCAGCGATTCTCTTTCGCCAGTTTCCTTTCGACACTTAATACCCATCCTCCCCATATCTTTCATCCCTTCCAAACTGTCGTAGAAGCGCGTTGAAACTCCTCTCCATCGTGCCCTCATTGGTCTATTACAGAAACTGAATGTGACGTCGGCAATGGTTGCTGTGACAACCCAGAGCTATGGGATGGATCGGTTGTTTGACCACCTGCTCTGCCACCCTCCCTTCTTTTGCCCCACGAACTTTGTCCTCAACTCCTGTCGTACCCTAAGCCAAGTGATCGCCTACTTCCACAAGTCCTGATAGTCGTGCATACATCAAATACTGCGCTCTAATGATCAGTGATGAATAAGCAAGAATAATTCCACTTATTCGGATGGTATACAAAACCGAAAGAAGCAAACCAAAATGTTACTGGAACACTGGCAAAAGTCTTATCCATAGTAACTAGCCTTATTGCGTGGCATAGATAGACGCTTTTTACGAAACGTGTTCGTGGAGGGTAAACGATTACGGAAGAAACTTTTGCTTCGTCTGACTTCTAGTTTTGGAAATTTTCCTTGTATTTTCAAGCTGAAATACAAATATTTATCCAGTAAAATGTTAATGAGCAATAATACTTGACAGAGACAACATCGTGAGAAAAAAATTATGATTGCGGAAAAAATCCAAATTCTGTCGACCTTTCGTTTTCTAGTTTCGTAAAGACGGAATTCCTTGAATTCGCGGAAGAATCTCGTGCCTGAAGATTACAGAAAAATTTTGCAGCTGCCAACTTCCGTTTTTGCAAATTGTTCTCCACAGTTTCAAGCTAAAATGCAAACATTTATGCAATAAAATGATATTTAACAAGAAAAGCGGACACAAAGACAACAATGGGAGACAAATTTGCGATTACGGCAAAATTTTCTTACTCCGTTTCACTACTGTGTTCGAAAGTTTTGAAGCACGAAATTTGTCTCCAGATGGAAAACGACCCCCCCCCCCCCCCCGTCTCCCAAATATCGATCTTCAGAATGATCTAACTGATGACAAAAAAAAAAAAAATGCTGGATTCCGCGAATCCATGTAAGAATCTCATGTATATCATAAAAATAATAGCAAAAGAAAAATTTGAAACAAAATGAAAATTTGTAGAATCTGTAGTTTTGATAGTGAGTTCCGTAGTCAGACAACTAATTCCGTAGAAACTACGGCATTGTGTGGTAGTTGGCAGATATGAAGTGTGTAGAAGTTTAGCAGAAATTTGTGCGATACTTCCACTTAGTACTGCATGTTGTGAGGTGGGATTCAGTTTTTTTATAAAGAATACAAGGAGATTGGAGGAACAATTTGTCTGTTGAAACTTTAAATGCTCATGACAATTGAAATAGAAGGGCCACAAGAAGAGATTTTTAATCCACGGTCAGCAGTTATAAAGTGGTATGATGACAAAGTCAGACACCCTGAGCGTAAACCATATGGGAAGAAATCTGAATTAGAATGTCAGTGAAATATATTCATGTGGTATGAGAATTTGTTAGAAATTAATAATAAAGATAGTCACTAAACTTATCTAAGATTCTATTCATTATTCAAAAAGGTAAGTCAAAATATATATACACATATTTAAATTTCTGTGTAACTTCATTAGAAAATAAGTTATGATGTGATTTAGTTTTATTGCTAGTCATGCAAATGTTTTGCTAGCAAACTATTTGGTCACTAGCAAAATTTGCTAGTGAGCAAAAAAGATGAAATCTTGCCCTGCTCTAAATTCTGTTTCAATTCGTTTCAGTGACCAAGATTTAGGCAGTGTACTCAATATCTGCATTCTTATGCTTTTATTTTCTGTGGAATGAAATTTTTCTTTCAACTGTCTTATAATTTCTGGTTCAGGAGATGAAATATCCTTTGGTTCCGACGCAGGACTTAACTTTAATAATTTTGCTCGAAATGCTTCTTGGGCTTCTTTATATTTCTCTTCAGGGTATTTTTTTTTTTTCTTGCAGGCGTTTTTTCTTGATTGGTGTTTCATCCAGACATTGTAAACTTCTTTTAAATGCTTCTATAGCATGCTCTTTTTCAGGAGTTGATACATCAATGTTTTCAGATGGAACAGCATGGCCTTCGGCTTCTTGTTCATTATAGCTGTCAGAAGGTGAAGAGGAATGTTCAGCAGCTTCAGAGTGAAATTTCTGGATTTGCTTTACGACAACTGTCGCAGATCTTGTCTCCAGTTTTGAGCAACTTGTTCTGTAGCAATAGATTCTTGGAAATTGGTCACAGATTTTTTTTGTTATACACTGACGGAAAAGAAAATCCCAACACCAAGAAGGGGTTGTGTTAGATAAACGACAGTTGGTAGGCGGTGAGAGTACATCTGTAAGATGACGTCTATGCAAATTTCACGCTCGGCGCATACGTGTGGCACTAGTAGCGCCCCTCAGAACATGCAAAGCAGGTTTGCTGTAAATATGCGCTGTAATGTTCGTGAGCGTTATCGTTGAGATTCGACGTAGTGTGTAGATGTTAGTCAAGAATGCCTTTAAAAAGACGAAGAAGCCATTATCAACAGCTCACGGAGTTTGAACAAGGTCGTGTAATAGGGCTACGAGAAGGTGGATTTTCTTTCCGCAATATTGCAGAACGACTTGGCACGAATGAAGCCACTGTGCATGATTGTTGGCAGCGGTGGGCAAGGGAAGGTACCGCCTCAAGCAGACCGGGTTCCGGCCGGCCACTTGGCACTACTGAGAGGGAAGACCGCCGTTTATGGCATATGGCCGTGGTGCATCGTACCGCGTCTGCGGCAGCAATTCCAGCTGCAGTGCCACCACAGTGACACAACGAACTGTTACAAATCCGTTACTTGAAAGATAGCTCCAAGCCAGACGCCCTGTAGCGTGCATTCCACTTACTCCAAACCACTGCCGTTTGCGACGTCAGTGATGTCAAGCTAGAGCTCATTGGAGGACGGAGTGGAGATCTGTTGTGTTTTCTGATGAAAGCCGGTTCTGCTTGGGTGCCAGTGATAGCCGTGTGTTGGTTAGAAGGAGGCCAGGTGAGCGCCTGTAACCAACCTGTCTGCGGCTGAGACACACTGGACCTACACCTGGAGTTATGGTCTGGGGAGCAATTTCCTATTACAGCAGGAGCACTCTCGTGGTTATCCCACGCACCCCGACGGCACAGTTGTTCGTCGGTCTGGTGATTCAACCTGTTGTGATGCCATTCATGAACAGCATTCCAGGGGGTGTTTTCCAACAGGATAACGCTCGCCCGCATACCGCTGTTGTAACCCAACATGCTCTACAGAGTGTCGACATGTTGCCGTGGCCTGCTAGATCACCAGATCTTTCACCAATTTAACACGTATGGGACATCATTGGACGACAACTCCAGCGTCACCCCTAACCAGCATTAACCGTCCCTTTATTGACCGACCAAGTGCAACAGGCATGGAACTCCATCCCACAAACTGACATCCAGCACCTGTACGACACAATGCATGAACGTTTGCGTGCTTGCATTCAACATTCTGGTGGTTACACCGGTTATTAATGTACCAGCATTTCACATTTAAAATGGCTCTTCTCGCGCTTACATTAAACTGTGATTTTGAAACCTTAATCGATTAAATATGTTACCTATACAAATGTATTGCCACCATTTCATTCCGCTATAACTATTTTTTCGTGGTGTTGGGATTTTTTTCCCGTCAGTGTATTTATAGTTTGGTTTCCCAAGGGGGTTGCAACAGTAAACCACACTTGAAACTTTTGATGTGGATGGTCTGCTGGCATCCATCTTTTACTTTGCTTTTACTTTAAAACTTAGGAAAAAAACACAATTTCTTACCCTTATGGATATATATTAACTTTTTAAATAATTATAATTAATTCATTAACATCTGCAGTGTTTGTAAAACCAGGGATAACATTTTAGACAGACAAAATGAACAATTCCTCAGTCACTAATGGTGCGTTTAGTAACGTCCTTCTATGTTATTTATTTTTTTATAGTGATCCCATGGCAATCCCATTATGAAACTTTCAGGATATGTAGAAAAATGTTTGTTAAACATATATTTTTTTCAGATTTTTTAAAAAACACACATTTTTTAATATTTCAAATTTAAAATTGACATTAATTTTTTAATAGTGTCATGTGGCATATCAAATGAAATCCCAATTTAAGATCTTTAAAATGAGCCATAATTCATGCATGACCCCTAGAACCCAAGTAATTGGCAGTTTGCTCAGATGATGAAATTTCAGGGTTTTTTAAAATTTCAAAAATGCATGCATTAAAAATTCTGAAAAAATTCATATATGTTTATATTGATGAATTCTACAAATATACCAAGCTTCATAAAAATCGGAAATGGTCCGGTTGAAAATGCTATTTTTGCTGGTTGATTTCACCTGGAATGACCCCAATAAATACCACAATACTTTGAAAATAAGCTTTTTAAAAATAAAATTCATGCATTGTAGGGTTAAATCATCACAAAGGTGTTGTTTGGCATAATTAACATAAATTCTTGAAAGATTATAATTATGTAAACATTTTTTAAACTTGGGGACTTGACAGTCTTTCTAAAATAAAATAGAGTGTGAACTCTCCAATTACCATTATTTAGCACGGCATGTTGCAAACGTGTTTCTCCTGACTGCACTTCTTCCTAACAATTCATCGCAAACATGTTCTAAATCCGACTTTTCAGTGCTGTCCTTCTGTACACTTAAAACAGCAATATGATCAAGTCTTTTCTGGGGCACTGTGGAGCGCAAAAATGTGTTTAGTACTTTCAAAGTGTCAGACGATCTTTTGGCTGTGGAAACTGGCATTGTTAGAGTTCATGAATTCAGGCACAATGTTTCAAATAACATTCGACTTCATAAATTTTACTACATCACCAAAATTTCTTAATTCTATACGCAACATTGCAGCACTGTCACACACCGTATTCCTCTGCGACCATAAGATATAATCGTGAATGTCATCACTGAAAACATACCTGATGTCGTCTACTTTTCCGATAAAATTTTTTTCCCACTGTGTGTATAATTTTACTCTCCTGAAAATGTTTTTTAAGGGATACATTCACACAATCTATAAATTCGTAGAATTTTCACTCAAAATACTTTTTCACATCAGTAAATTCGTGGTGTGTGTGTTTACAATTGTCTAGGTGGTGAGATAGCTTCCTTTGCTTGGGGACCCTTGGTTCTGACAGTTCAAGCTCACATGCTCTTGTAGTTTTCTCCTAAAACATTTCAAAATTATCATGAATGTCTTGGAATGTTTGTATCAAATCCTGAATGAGACAATTTGCTTTATGAAAGTCAAGGTTTACACTTTGTAATTTTACATTTGTTGCATCCAGGGGTGGGGGGTGGGGGTTAAAATATGTGACAGCATATTTAAATAAGCAAAATGTTCAAATGACTAGTATTGATAAGTAACCGGAGGCTAGTAGCAGCATCAATTTTATTGTTTTCAGAAAAATCTGAAAGAAACAAAAGGACATTTTGATAGCTGTCAATCAGGGATTTTAAACTAAGGGACCTGACAATGATCATGTTGGGCAAAAGGGTCTGAAATTTTGTTCTGAATCATATGTGTTGGTCTTTTATAGCATTAAACCAGTTCAACCTTTTTGGGAACTCTTATCATGTTGATCAAATCCTTAAGTTATATTTAAGACACTTCTGCAAGTTGTAATGTGCTTCACGCTGTCTTGCGCCACTAAATTTAATGAGTGCATAAAACAATGCAAATACCTTGCTTTTTCAAATTGACTTGTAAAATCCTTGCCTGTACCCCCTTGTATTTCCTGCTTAAATTCGAAGCCCTGTCATAGCACTGTCCGCCTCAATTCTGGATATTTAGTCCTAGTCTTAAAAAGACGTCACTCACAATATTGAAGGAACTGATTGTATCTGTTCCTCACATTTCATAGGACCCGATAAAATGCTCTTGCATCTCAAGTTATTTAGAAATGACATGCAAACACATTGACACTCGTCTTTTCTTTGCCACATCAGTAGTTTCATCCATAAGAAGGCCAAAATAATCTGCTTCTTGGATTAGCCAACAAACGAAGCAGTTTCATTGCCATGATTTCAAGCATTTTGTTTTCTGTGTTGTGCGACACCCACTTCTTATAAGATTCTCTTTCAATATATCGCTTAAGTTCTGGAGAATCTTCACATCAGAGTTTCAGAAGCTGGTGAAAATTACTTGTTTTGCCCTTATGTCCCTGGATTGTAAGTCCTTGCTTTGATAAGTATAACAATGATGAAAATATATAATTTATGACTACAAAACTTGTGGTGTTGAGATAAAATAAAAATACCAACGTTTACCACAATCAAAGGTTTATTATCAACCTTTGGTGGTGGTAAACGTTGGTGTTTTTATTTAATGATGAAAATAATTTATAGAAAGCAATATGGGCATTTTGAAGGTCTTGCAACTTCGAAAAATTCAAACTAGATGCAGCATTCATTCCACTCTGCACTGCCGCAACTTTGGAACACCATTCTTTGTGACACTAGGAGGTTTCATGAGAACAGAATTTTCTTAAAGCATGTTTCCAATTAGAAAAGCCAGAAGAAATGAAGAAAGGATCTGCTTTGGTGAAAAGATTTAATAGATTTTTATCACGAGTTTCCTTGTGTACTTTACATATTACCACCTTTTTGTTTTCATCGTAAGAAATCCACTGATGTTTGCCTTGCCATGAATTTTGAAAAGTTCTGTCAGCACTCTTGTATTCACTTCACGTTGTTGAATCATGAACTCCGGAATTATTTGAAGACGAACTTGATAAATCAGTAATAGCCGGTTTACGAACTGAAATTAAATCTATGGTATCGGAACTCTGGGCTGTATTGTCCAGCCTGGGTCGCTTAATTACAAATTTGTCCATGATCAATCTTATAATCTTAACATGATTGACAATCACATTAAAAAAAAACACTACACCAATGCAATATTAGCACAAACATAAATTAACTTCAACTGATTCTTTCTGTGTGAATATACGAAAGTTATGTACCTGGAAAATACAGGTCATTACAACCCGCGAGCCACAAACTGTCCGCACCTACGGTCACCAGAACTCTGCGTTTCCAAATGACCCTTCTTTCTCTTCAATTCCCATGTGTGAATCCCGACATTGGGACTGGAATTTTCTACCCCCAGGCTCGGGCGGATTTAAAGTCATCAGGTCGGGACCCTGCACACAGCATTGGTTTCGGGGCTCCTCTTGACTTTTGACTGCCATATTTAAAAAATAATATTTTTCTGTCGTATATCCCCTCCCCGTCCCAATGTTCAATTTTTTTCCATCATCTGGATTTTAGTTAATGGAAGTAAATTAATACGTGTAGCATTTTATCAACCGCAAATATATATACAGAGTAAAATAACTTTTTTGCTATGTATAACCCCCTCCCCATTCTTTAATTTTTTACCTTAATCTGGTTAACTGGAAGTAAATGAATATGTGCAGCAGTTTATCAACTGCAACTATAATACAGTTATAGGCTATTACCATAAGCAAGAAGGACGGAGAACTATATGCAGATCCATATATTTCAACAATATACATTATGACAATTGACATTTCATTGTACGTATGTTTCGAATACTTGTGTTTGGAGTAGAAGTTTCCTTTTACATATTTTTGCTTGCTATGAACAAATATCTTTTTTTTTTCAGAAAGATTTCATTATGATATTGCATTATTTATGTGTTTCATTGCAGTGCATTTTTACATAACTTGTATTTAGGGATAAAATGAAAACAGGATGAGAATAAAAACAGAATGAAAAACATTGTTACATATTTTTATATAATTGATTCTGAAGTACGTAAATGAATATAAAGTCAGGTTACTGTTCTAGTTAGATTCAGTCGAATTCATATAGTTTTCTTTCTACATTTTTTCTTTACAAAATCGTCTATTATGCTATCATAAGTCACATTCTTTAAAGTAGAACTTTCTATTGTCAAAATTGCAGAATTCGTCAAATGTTCTTGAGTCATAGAATTCCTCAGATAATTTTTCACTCTTTTTAACACTAAAAAGAACGTTCACCCGAAGCATTTGTTACAGGTATTGTTAGTGATAGAGATCCTTGTCCACAAGACAGGGATACTTCAAGGGGGCGTGAATGCTCCGTTTTACACAGATGGTGGACAGTAATTTCCTTCAGCCAGAGGGTTCTTTGGGGAAAAAATCGCTGAAGCTATATGTGGCAAGGAAAAACCTTTCTTTAGGGAGAAAATTCGGAACTTTCATCACTTGATTGTTGGCTCAGACCAGGCCGCCCTGCTAGCACCTAACATGTTCCAAATGGTTAGTTTATGTCTCTGCTTTCATTGTCATTTATACTTCAAGGTGTCGTGGGATCTCCTTCCGCATCCGCACATCATATTCCGCCCCACGGACAGTTTCTTTTGAAGCTATCAGTCGTCGTCACTTGTCTATCCATTCGACTTCCCATAAAAGCCTGGACAATGGTGAAACCAATCAGCGTTCCCCGTAAAAGTAGTTTCCCCCATGCCATTATACTCGCACAGTAACAATCTTGTGCCTGCCTCTTAAACTGTACTGAAAGGAAAAAAAAAATTTTAAAGATAAGATGGCCCGTTACATGAAATACCAAATTGAACAACAAAATGCTCAGTACATTCTAAGTAAATCTATACCAGAAAACTCGCCAATCTCTGTGGTCATATAACTTTTATTTACTTTATTTATTTTTTGTTTTTTGGGAGAAAGGCAAAAAATCGTTGTTTCGCGGGGCCCTGCGCCTCAGCTTCGTGGGTTTCCCTGTAAATCCGCTCCTGCCCAGGCACACCACATTCACTGCCTGGCGGCTATCCCCAGCAAAAACAGTGTTGCTAGGCCAATAGTGGCCCGGCACTGTGTTGCTGCTGTCCAACCATCAATAAAATGTCTCGGCGGCACCATCACATGGGCCAGCAGTTCAGGCCCTGGCCAACAATTGGCACCCTATCAGTTGTCATATGCCAGAACAGGGCCATCAGTTATTCATCACTGGCAGTGGCCCTGCAAGCACGTGCCATAAATGATGGCTGGCCTGACGTGGTCCGCTAGTTTCCCGGCAATGGCAGCCTGCAATCGCGTGGCATAACAGATAGCTTGCCGAGCCTTGTCCGCCAATTTTCCAGTAGTAGCCATAAAAAAAAAGAGGATTAACTGCAAAGGCACAAGGGTCATTTCATGTGAATCACCTAATTTGGAAGTGCTGGTTTGCCCTCAAGAGTCAGATTTTTTAAATAAATTTTTCCCACGTAGGTACCCATGAATTATGTTTATGTAAATTTTTCAAACTTTTTTGTCCATTTAATGGCTGTGCCATTTTGAAAAAATGGTGTTTTGCGCTTTTTACACTTGTGGCAGTTAGACAGGATTTATTTAAATTGGCTGTAACTTTCTTATTTTGTAATCAATGTAGTGAAATTTGGTGTGAAATTAAACCCCATTTTCTGTACTTTAAACTGTGACTCTCAGATTTGCAAAATTCTTTTTGTATTTGAAAGCTTAAAATCTGAGCATGGTGATCCGTTCGTTCTGGTTTTTTTTTTTTTTTTTTCGATGCACAACTTCACCGCTAGAAGACGCAAATGGAGATCGTATCGAATTTAAAATGCATTTGATTTAATATATTTGCTTCTAAATATCCAATAGAAAAAATTATTTTTCCTTTCGATGACATTTATAGCAAAGACTATTTTAGTTACAGTCCCTTCTTCAAATAATGCATAAATTTTCCGCTAGGGGACGTAAAGGTAAATTGTGATTTTCCCAATATCTCCGCTTCTAAAAGTCCGATGTGAAAAATACTTCCTGGGTCGGATACAGCTCTTGAGGTTGAAATGTTTTGGCATACCAATTCTCATTTCTGGTAAAGAATGGTTTGGCCACCAGGGGGCATAAATGTTTATTTTGGCTTCTGATGTATTTGCAACAAAATCTGAGCTGGAAACTCTGTTGAAAAAATTCTTCCGTGAACCGATACAGCTCAACTCGGAAAGGTTTTTGAGAATACTTCCTGCATAAAATAGTGTGCAATTTTTCCACCGGGGGCATACACGTACGTATATCTTATTTTTGTCCATATCTCTGTTTCTAGGAGTCCGATTTGAAAAATTCTTTTTTTGTTGGAGAACATTTTCAGTGCGAAATGTTTCTCATGAAATTTCAAATATTTCTTAGCACACAAGTGTGCCACTAGATGGCATAAGCTCACATTTCTGTTTACAGCAATATCTGCGGACTAAAAAATATTTTTTTTTTTCGATCCGATACCTAACTATGAAAACTCCTTATTTGTATTTTCTTCACAAAATAATGCACAATTTCGCCGCTAGGGACATAAATATTTTATCTATTTTTCTTAATATCTGTACTTC
Source organism: Macrothele yani (assembly GCA_039090855.1). NCBI lineage: Eukaryota > Metazoa > Arthropoda > Arachnida > Araneae > Macrothelidae > Macrothele > Macrothele yani. The sequence continues at coordinate 100,379,799 of CM076990.1, read as the reverse complement.
TAAATGTGCGATTTAAAAAAATTCTTTTGACGCCAGATACCATTTACCTTATGGAACACTTTAGGTTTATGTTTCAGGAGGTTTGTGGTGCACAATTCTGCCGCTAAGTGGTGTTTGTGTACTTCTTTGTTTGCTGGCGAGTAAAAATTTAAAACATAGCTACAGCATCGATATTATGTTGAAAATTCCTTCCATAAATCAAATGTAACACAAATACTTGCTACCATGATTATGTGTTTAAGAAATAACAATTCCTTTGGTACTTTGAAAAAAGTTCTAGATATTTCACCTTTCCTTACCCTTAAATTTCCAATGTAAGCATTATTTCAAAATAATTAAATACAAATAGTATTTTATGTATTGATTGTGTGGTATATGAAAGCATTTCAAAAGAAATGTCACATACCTATGTATTTTTGAGTTTTATGGGGTTTTTTTTTTATTCTGTAATTTGCTTCAATAATTGAACTAAAGCCAAAGTAGAAAAATAAAGTTTTCTCAAAATCAGTGTAGTATACTGTATATAAAAGTTTAGTAGATATTAAACCTGGTTGCATTTTCAGTGACAGTTTTGGTATTTCAGTATTTATCTGCGATTCTAAGTTTCTGATTAGCTGCAGCAGACATCATTTTTAACATTCTGCATTAAGTTTGCCCAAGCGTGTAGGAAATTGTTTGTTGTAGGTTACAAATTGAACAGATGTATGGTTTCACTATATTTTTAGTAAGAGCATTTGGATCATATGTCCTGGAAAAGTCCTGGAATTTTGTGATTGAAAAAGCGTATGAACCATGCAAATTGTTATTGATATGTCTTGTTCAGTTTATTTGTTTTCTGCATTATTGCAAATATGATGGAGGAAAGTCAATGGCAGGTATAGACTAGACCCATATGTGATTAAAGGAACGACCTAGTGAAATCAAGATATTTCGCCGAAAAAGTGTCCCGTTTTTCTGTTTGGAATACGGCAGTGCCAGGAGCGAGCACGTATCGTGCCTTCGCCATATTAAAGACTTGTTTTCTGTGCTTACTGAAGTTTATTTGCAGTTAAACATATCACTTTCAAGTCAAATTTTTTACCTAGAATTTCATGAATGATACGTCAATTGTTTTTACAGCTTTATTTTCCGAATGACACGGAAAATGCATGTTTTCACTAACAGACATTTAAACACACTTTACATTATCTACAAACTGTTTAATAACAATTAGGAATTGTTCATAAGGAAAGAATTAAGTGGTAATCGAAAAAATACCTGGTGAGACATTTCTGTGTATCTGTTAAAAATAACGAAACAGTACTTTTTGTCATTTGAGTAGGTCGTTCCTCTAGTCATGTGGGTCTAGGTATAGATGTACTTGTATGTATAAGAATTTATTCCAAACAGAAAAATTAGGATTGATCATTTTTGAAGAGATATATTGCATCAAAAAGACATATGGAGACTGGAAATATCCATCTTTGGCTAAAGTTGTGAGAGCATGTCTTGCTTTATCACATGGCAACTTCGATGTAGAGAGAGGCTCTTCTGTATCACGAAGAGTTCTTTCAGATGAGAAGGCATCTATGTCTGAGAAGATGTTGAATGAGAAACTAACAATTTGAGATGCACTAAAAATGTATAACAACCAAGTTGCAAAGGTGCTAATAACCAAAGAACTAATAAAATTAGCACTTAATATAGGTCATATAGCAATCATTTGGAAGAGGAACAGAGATTAAAGGAACAGCAACTGAAAACAGAGAAAGAAAGTGCTGATAGATTGAAACAAGAATTGCTAAATAAAGGATTTGAAGAGCAGAAAGCGAACTATAGAAAACATGGAAAGCAAGATACAAATTCTTGTTCAAGAAAAAGAGAAGTACAAGAATCATCAAACTCTGTGCTTAAAGAAGCCAGTGAGAGACTAAAGCAAGCATTAAAATAAAAAACATACCTACAATACGAGTTGCACATGGCATTCTAGAAGGATCAGAGAAACTCCGACAAAAGGAAAGACATGAACTTGAAGCATTAAAAATGAATAGGGTAGTTCATAAAAGAAAATCCTCCCTAATTGATGTATTTATGCAGATAACCTCAAAAAAGGAATAAATCTAAGGTTAATGAGGAAGCGTTTTTGTTAAGCCTACCCTTATATGCACTGATGGCAGTGGTATAAAATCACACTAAATTTTTTGAAATATTTTACTCCATATAACTCTTCCAAATTGCTACTATGGGATAATAATAATGTAAACTTTAAAGAGGACCCCCCCCAAAAAAAATTGCTAAATGATAACGTTTTTTATACATAGGGGGGGGGCATCATATAAAAGTTTTTGATGTTCCATGACAATAATTTTCAGAAGAGTTATAATCATTTAAAAAAATTGAGCTTTGGTTTTATTATTGTCATTAGTGGGTGTAAGGATAATCTTAGTTTTACTGTTGTTAGAGCTTTGAAAATTGATCATGGTTAACATCTAGGGATTTTAACTGTCTGCTGTTATAAAAGTAACCCAAATTAGAAGAAAGTCAAGTTTTTTGTTTTCTTATTTCTGTAATTATGAGTTGGAATAATTTTACAGGATAATGTAATTTATTTATATTTGTCTCAAAAGCATCAAGGACACTGTGAAGAAAGACTGTAACATTATCAAGGCAAGTGTATATGATCAGTGTAATGCTTCATATCGATTATAGTGTTCTCCCTGGAGCCTTTTAACTGGGCGGCCCGCCCAGCTAATTTTCTCTGCCGCCCAGCTAAATTTCCTGTAATGAATGTTTTCACAACACACATAATAATAGTAAGAGTGGAAAACTTACTCCCACATACAAAATAAATATTGGTGAAAACAACTGAAATCTGTGTTGAACATGATTTATCAGTAAGTGTTTAATAAGTACAACTTAATACAGTCATGTGAAGCAAAACATCCTTTCATTTTTTTTTTTTCTCGATTGAGGAAGTGGTCATTTAAAGTACCATCCAGCTAAAATTTCTTGCCATCCAGCTGTAAAAAAACTGTAGGGAGAACACTGGATTATACTTGACCTACACAGACTTGAGCTTAAATAGTAATAAAATGAAGACGTTTCAGACAGGTTTTTCACGTTTACCTTTCAAATATGGGAATCAAAGTAAAATGTACTCTTTTACAACGTAATTCAAAATGAAAAGCATACCTACCAAAAAAAAAAAAAAAAACGAAGCCTAGAACTAAAAAATGAAAACTTGCACCATTATTATTACTTAAGAGTTAGAGTTTCCATTATTGAAGAGGGAGATTACACTATGTCTATACCCATTCCATTCCTGATGATAATAAACTGCAAGTTTTCATTTTTTTAGTTCTAGGCTTCGTGTTTTTGTTCCATACTAAACACATTCAGTGTTTGATATTTATTGTCATAGCTGTACAAAAGGCTAGTTTGAAATATTTCCAAATGTTCATCTATTCGAATAAGATTCTTTATATACCTCATATCAGATAACTATGATTATGTGTACAGAACAAAACAAGTGATCATCATAACACTGAATGGCCACAACTATGGCCTTTTAAAAAAGAAATTCACAACAATGTTTTCAACACAGTGTATGAAGCCCACTTGGAAAATCTTATATTTTTTTACCAACCACAAACGCAGAAGAAAGCTCTCCATACTGGCTTGATACAGATGAGAACATCTGACCTCCAGAACAATGACAAAGAAGGAACTGTTTTGTAATTCCAAAGTTTGTATCAGGGTAGTTTTCGATATATAATTGAATATTTTTTTGGGGGAGGTGTAATTTCCATAACCTTTATAGTTCTGAGTGTCTTGTCTAGCATTAATATTAAAACTTAAGATGCCCTTTTTGTAGTGTATGGATGTGTGTGTATATAATTCCCCCCCCCCCCCCCACCACCACCACCACCAAAATGTGAACATGTGCTAATTTTGTCACTGTGGTTTGAAATAAATAAATAAAAAATAAAAAAATAAATGTTTTTTTTTGGTGTGGAGCACTTACATTCTAAAGCTCGTACACTTTTTTGGGCAACTATTTTAGTCATTAACATAAGTTGTTAAGGCTACTATTTTTACCATTAGTGGCTACTAAAGCAACTATTTTCTTGGGTGTGATAGGCTGGCAGCCCTGATGGTAAGGTATAGCAATAAAATATTTTAAAAGATAAAATGTTACTATTTTACTTCATTCCAGTATTATTACACCTGAATTCAAAAAAATTCATTCCAAAAAAAAAAAAATATATTAATTTAACACCATGTTGCAGAGGGGACTGTTTTGGAGGAGATATCTTTTATTTTAGTTGTAATTAGGAACTTACTCATTATTGAATATTTTTCTGCTGCTGGGGAAACTTCTTAGTAAAGAATTCAACAATTAAGGCATTTCATGATTGTCATTAATACATACTGTATAACCAATTAGTTCTCATCAATTAATTTCTGTAATCACTAAAACAATTTAGTCTATGCAAAGCCCCCGCACGGGGATAACTAGTTTTCCAGTTATTTCGGGAGCGGCGCCCCCACAGCCCGAGCTGACCTTATGACGGATCATTTTTGTCATTTCGTCTTGAAACGATGACCGAAGGGACAGCTGTTCATCCAGCTGGCCCCGCACGGGGATAACTGGTTTTCCAGTTATTTGGGGAGCGGCGCCCCCACGGGCCGAGCTGACCTTGTGACTGGTCAACATCTGATGTCATGCCACCGCTTGTTTTTTATTTCGTTGCTGTTGGAGTTTGCAGGGGCGGCTGTTCATCCAGCTGTTGGGGAGTCGCGGCCCCACGTTCCCGAGCTGGTCTTGTGTCTCGCTTTTCGTTTTTATTTATTTTCTCCACTGGCTAGTTGCCCGTGTTGTATACTCTACCTAATCGCTACCACGCTATGTACTAACACCCCGGTCTTGTGGTTTTGTTACCCTCCACCACTAACTGTTTTCTATTAACCGCTCAGTTCGTAGGTTGCTGAGATTCCGTTTAGGTTCCCTTCCAGGATTTGTCTTCTTTGGATTTCTTTTTTTCCTTTTAGCTGGTTTGGGTGTTAGACCTACCTGCATGTTTGCCGCGTGCGGAGACCCGTGAGGCGGAAATGGGATGTCTGGCGGCTGAGGTCGCAGGAGACCGGTGCAGTGCCTCCTGTGTACCAACACTCCTTTGACCCCGGCTTCGCTGTAAACGGGAGCCCGGAGGCTAGAGACTAACCCACCTCTAGTCAGAAGTCTTGTACCAAGTTGTGTACAGGGCTTTAGCGGCTTTTTTGTCGTATAGCACGGCAGGGTAAGCCCGGGGACTGTGGGATCATGCCAAAGGCGTTGGCATGACGGTACCCGGAGGCCGAAGTGTCCGCCGAGTGCGTGTGATCACAGCCACCGGACTATATCTGCAACGTATAAGCTCCAGAACTGTGTCCAGCGTCATTTTCTTGGCTTGCAGACCTCCAGTTCTCCCTTGTAGCGCTCGGTGGTGGGTGGAGTAGTCTGCAGACGAATCTTCCTCCTTTTTTCCATGGGTAAAAACAAACACAAAAACTCCAAATTCAAGTCACCTGAGAAAATGATGGTTGACAACGACTCTCCTTCGTCTTCTCAACCTACCAGGTCTCATAACCTTAAACGATCTTTCGACCATGACCTGGACCAAGAATGTGGAACCTCTTCTTCGGCAGCTGTACCAGTCGCTCCGAAGCATCGTCTCCCTCGTTTGCTGTGAATACGCATGCTACACACTTAGTTGTGGAATCCATCGATCCGAATGAGAGACTGTCCACCAGATCTCCCTTTTTCATTTCTAAAGCTTTGGACGCTGCGGTTGGCCCCTTGAAGTCTGTGAGGAAGCTTCGCTCTGGGGACCTGCTTGTCCAAACTTGCGGTGTTTCTCAGAGTAACACTCTTGTGCACCTCACTAGTCTTCAAGGCATTCCTGTCAAAGTGACACCTCACCCGTTTCTTAACACCTCTCGGGGTGTTATTTCGGAGTTTGACCTCTTGCCATGCAGTGAGGACGAATTGGTGAGTGAACTTGCAGATCAGGGTGTTATTGCTGCACGTCGTATGATGTTCCGGCGCGATGGTTCTTTGATTAAGTCTAAAAAATGTCATCTTGACTTTTAACTCCCCGAAAGTTCCGACCGAAATCAAGGCTGGCTACTTGGTCTGTGGAGTTCGCCCGTACATTCCCAGTTCTCTGCGCTGTTTCAGGTGCCAGAGGTACGGGCATTCACAACGTTCTTGTAACGGTTCCGCTCGTTGCGCAAATTGTGGCTCCAGTGAACATGACGGGGAAGGTTGCACTTCTGCGGCCTGCTGTGTTAACTGTGGTGAGTCCCATGCAGCTTACTCCCGTAACTGTATGAAATGGAAGGACGAGATGGCGATCCAGCACCTCAAGACCCTGGAAGGCCTCTCGTACCCTGCTGCCAAGGCCAAGTTGGGTATTCCCAACACCCGACAGCATACTTTTGCCGCAGTAGTTCAGTCTCTGCCACAACCCGTGCAGCCCTTTGTTCCGCGCCCTGTAGCTCTCGCCGCACTTGCCAAGAGATCTACAGCTGAACAAGCGACACAGGTGGATTTCATCGAGCTCCAGCTTATTCGACCAGCTGAGTCTGCGCCTTCTCTTTTGAAGACGACCGACTCTTCCAGTTCCCAGCAGAAAGCCTGCACGTGCGGAAGACCCGGCCCTCAATCCGCAAAGGTGTGCAGTGTCCATCCAACTGTCGCGGTCCACCTGACCAACATTGCAACTGTCTCGGACTCAGCGAGGTCCCCACCCTCAACCAACATTATAGAGGAACATAGGGGGAGGAGAGTGACAGTTCGTTCCCACCCTCATCCACCATTACAGAGGAACATAGGGGGAGGAGAGTGACAGTTCGTCCCCACCCTCAACCAACATTACAAAGGAACGTAGGGGGGAGGAGAGTGACAGTTCGTCCCCCTCCTGGTGACTCATCCTATGTGTAGTTGTGTTCGATTTCGTGATGTGTTTTATCATTCTCATTCCTCAGTTTTACTTAACCGGCTTGTTTCTCACCATTGTACCATGTTTTTCATACTGTTTGTTTCATTGTCTTTTTTGGCCCTTCCTTCGTACTCATGGTTCGGTTTTACTTGGTCAGCCAGATTTGGGGATTTATGCCACGTTTTTTAATTCTGTCTGTTTGTCTTGTGTCTGGCGCTCTTTGGCCAACCATGGCCCTTGCGCCAATAAAATCTACTAACCAACCAACCAACCATCCAGCTGATGGGGAGTGGCGACACCACGGCCCGAGCCGACAGTAGTGTTTAAAATCTTTTTCCATTTGTGGTTGTTGTTGTTGTTGTTATCTCGCCACGCTCCCGCCTCAGTCCTGTAGGTTGCTGAGGGTGTGATTATGCGCCAGCCCTTTCCTTTCCTCTCCCTTTCCTGTTTTTGCTTTCTTCTCTACTCCCTGTTCTTCCTTTTTCTCTATTTTCTACTCCTCTTCCCTTTCTTTTTCATTTTCTGTTCCTCCTTCGTTTCTTCGGGCTGGTTAGCTAGACCTACCTGCACGTTTGCCGTGTGCGGTGACTCGTACAGGTGGAAAAGGGGATGCTGGAGGCTGAGGTTACTGAGGGCCAGGCTGTAGTTGTCACCAGTCGCCAACACTCCTCTTTGCCCCCTGCTTCACCCTAAACGGGAGGCTAGGAACTAACCTACTCCTAGTCAATCGGCTTGTCATTTCGTACAACGGGGTGAGTTTGGGGATAGTGTGGGCATGCCAAAGGGGTATTGCCAAGACCCGGGAAAGTCGCGGTACTCGCTGAGCGCATGTCTGCACGATCAACATGCTATATCCGCCGCCTAACCCTAGGGCCGTGTCCTGCGCCCATTTGGGCCTGCGGACCTCCGGCTCTCCCCTGTTGGGCTCGGTAGTGGGTGGGGAAGCTGGCTAATGAATTTTTTTTCACATTATTTATGGATTCTTTAACTATTCCCCCTTCTGTCAAACTAAAGAAATCTTTGGACACGGATCCTAACCCCACTAATAAGAAACTGCGTACTTTGCCGCCGGACACTGCCCGATTTTTTATCATCCATGCACGGGAAGAATCTCACAAGCTTGGCTCCAAATCTCCCTTCTGGATTCAGAAAGCCCTGCAAGGAGCGGTTGCGTCACCAACCAGTGTGAAGAAGTTAAAATCGGGAGATATATTGGTGGAAATGTCAAGTCCACGCCAGGGTTCATTGCTCTTGGGTGTCTCCAACTTGGGTGGTGTCCCTGTGGACATCAAACCTCATCAGTCCCTGAATTCATCCAGAGGTGTCATCTCCGAGCGCGACCTCGTGGATGTTTCAGAGGAAGAATTTCTAGAGGAGCTTGCCAACCAAGGTGTCACAGTGGTTCGTCGCATCAAGTTCCGCTGAAACGGGGAGCTGGTCAACTCCAGAACAGTGGTTCTGACCTTTGATCGCCCGACTCTTCCATCATCCATCCATGGGGTCTATTTGAACTGCTCTGTGCGCCCGTACATTCCTAACCCTCTTTGTTGCGACCGATGCCAAGTGTACGGGCACTCCCAGCAGTCTTGCCGTGGTGCTGCTACTTGCAATCATTGCGGTTCACACGACCATCTTCAGTCTGACTGCTCTGCTGCAGCTGCCCATTGTGTGAACTGCAAAGGTGACCATGCTGCCAATGCCAAGAACTGTCCGAAGTGGATTGAGGAGCGGAGGATTCAGGAGGTTAAGACACTTGAACACCTGTCCTACCCTGAAGCTCGACGGAAGGTCGTTCCCGCTGCTCCAGGCGCACGCACCTACTCTTCCGTTGTGGCTCCTAAAACATCCATTGCCACTCAGACAGACATCACTGTACCAAAAGACTGCCCTTTCTCTCTCGAGGATATTTATGCTGCTGGGCTGAAGGCCCTTCGACTTTCCACCACTGACAGTTTATCTTTGCCACCACAGACCAATGCTCGGGGTCCTGCATCCTCGTCCAAGCGCGCTGTTGCAGAGCAGGTTTCCCGTTCTACGAGCTCTGATCCCTCGCCTGCTAGACACAAAGGCAAGACCAAACAATCCAGAACAGTGGTTCTTCAGCCACTCAATCTCAAACAAAGGTTTAAGCCGGAACGAATCAGTCCCGGTCTTCATTCTCGAGTCCCCCGGTTACCACGCTGCCGAGGGGCACTGCAGACCAGACTGAGGAATTTATGGACTCCGAGGCCTTCTAGGCCTGGTCAGTTCATTTGACCCTCGTTTCTTTCTTTCTATCTACCCCTCAAATCATCGTTTCAATCGTTCAGTGGAACTGTCAAGATTTTCAGACAAAATATGACAACGTCAAACATCTGCTTTCGTCGTACTCTCCAGTGTGCCTTTGCCTCCAGGAAACAAAACTTAAACCATCAGACCTGCTCTCAGTTCGAGGCTACAGCGCATTTCGAAAAGATAATGTCTCAGGAGATATAGCCTGTGGGGGAGTCGCTATTCTTGTCCCCCACAGAGTTCCAGTTTCTTCCATTGCGGTCTCAACATCTTTACAGGCCGTGGCGGCGCGTATCTCCATGCCAGTTCCTCTAACTGTTTGCAGGCCGCCGGATGAAAACGTGAGCGTCTCCGCTCTTGAGAGCTTAGTTGTTCAGCTGCCGTTACCCGCTCTTCTTCTGGGCGACTTCAATGCTCATAATCCACTGTGGGGTAGTGTCAGAACAGACGTACGAGGCCGTAGGATCGAATATCTTCTGTCCTCGACCTCCCTCTGCCTTTTTAACACCGGTGCTGACACTTATTTCCACGAGCCTACACGAAGTTTCAGTGCGATCGATTTATCTTTGGGTTCACCATCAGTTATTGCCGACTGGTCGTAGACGGTGTGCAACAACCTCCATGGGAGCGACCACTTCCCAATTGTACTTGGCTATAATGAGAGTGTGCCATCTTCTGCTTCCCGCCCTCCTCGATGGAGGATGGATCGTGCTAAGTGGGAGGTCTTCACATCGTCCGCAGTGATACCTTCTGTCATGGTGACCCGGGGGTCAATCGATACAGCTGTTACTGATGTCACCACATGTATCATTCAGGCAGCGGATCTCTCTATCCCAAAGACATCAACGACGCTCCCAAGACGTCCGAAGCCTTGGTGGACCTCTGATTGCACAGCGGCTAGGAGAGCTCAACATAAGGCCTGGTGTACATTTCGGCGTTATCCAACCGATGCTAATCTTGTTTAATTTAAAAGAGCAAAATCTTACGCTCGGTTGATGCGTCGACGAAGCAAGAGGGAGTCTTGGATGAATTATGTTTCATCTATTAATTCAGGTGCCAGTTCAAAAACTGTTTGGGAAAAAATTCGTAGGTTTCGGGGAAACTATGGTTCCCATCAGATCTCTATTCTTGAGAGTAACGGCTGCACATGCTGAAGTCGTCGGGGAGATAGTGGATTGTTTGGGTGAGGCGTTTGCCTCTGTTTCTAGTTCTGAGGCGTACCCTCTCTCCTTTCAGAGGACTAGACCAGCTGCTGAGCGCCAGAGACTCTCCTTTGCGACTTTTCATAACACCGAGTATAACTCCCCCTTCAGCATGGTTGAACTCCGGGTGGCTCTGCATCGGTCCGGTGCAATATCTGTAGGCCCCGATGGCATCCACTATGACATGATCCATCATCTCTCGCAGTCGTCTCTTGAGAATCTGTTAGTGCTTTTCAACCGCATTTGGTTGGAACACAGTTTCCCGGACTCCTGGCGAAAAGCTTTTGTTTTACCTTTTCCCAAGCCTGGCAAAGACCCCAATCTCCCTCTAGTTATCGACCAATTGCCCTCACTAGCTGTCTGTGCAAAATCCTTGAACGCATGGTTAATTCTAGGCTAATTTAATTCCTAGAAGAACATCAAATTCTGTCGCCATCGCAAAGCGGCTTCCGTCATCATCGTTCAGCTCCTGACCATCTCCTGCTCCTTGAGACGTCTGTTCGTGAGGCATTCGTACGTAGGCAGCACCTGGTGTCTGTCTTTTTTGTCATCAACAAAGCTTATGATAGAGCGTGGCGCCACGGTATCCTCTGTGACCTCCACGAGAGTGGGTTGCGGGGAAACCTGCCAACTTTCATTGCCAACTTTCTTCGTAACCGTGTGTTCCAGGTGCGCCTGGGTACAACGCTCTCTGCCTTTTCCCATCAAGAACAAGGTGTTCCTCAAGGCAGCATTCTTTCGGTGACTGTTCATCCTCCGCATTAATTGTTTGCTCAAAAATCTTCCTCCTACGGTTTCGGCTACCATTTATGTTGACGACCTTCACATCTTCTGCTCGTCATCAAGCATGCATTTCATTGAAAGGCAGCTGCAGTCTGCAATTAACCAGATAGTTAAAGCGGCTAGCAACAATGGTTTCGTTCTATCTGCTGAAAAGACAGCGTGTGTCCATTTCTGCCAGAGGCGTGGCCTCCATCCCGATCCAGAGCTCTATTTGGACCATGCAGCCATTCCAGTTTTGCCGGAAACCAAGTTCCTTGGTTTGACCGTCGACCGTGCGCTCACCTTTCGCTCGCACGTTCGACAACTCAGGACTTCCTGTCTGAGAGCTTTGTCAATCCTTAAGATCCTTGCCTCAGTCTCATGGGGTGCAGACAGGACTTCCTTGTTCCGTATTTACCATTCTCTCATTCGGTCTAAACTGGATTATGGCTGTATGGTGTATGGCTCTGCGCGTCCTTCCATTCTCCGGCCATTGGGTACCATCCACCATCAAGCGCTGCGTCTTTGTACGGGAGCATTTCGCACGTCACCCATTCCCAGCCTTTATGCCGACGCGAACGAACCGTTGCTTCATTTACGCCGTCTGCAGCTGTCTCTTCAATTTTACCTGAAACTTAAATCTCTCTCAGACTATCCTTTATATGATGCAGTTTTTCATCCCCAGCATACTCGTTTGTTCGAGATCCGTCCCTCGTGCATTCGAACCTTCGGTCTTCGTATGGCGGCCGTAGCTCGTGATGCAGGGCTCGACTTGTCACTCGTTGGAGAGACCAGGGGCTTTGAGGATTCCCCATGGCATCCTCTTGGTGTCATGGTTGATACCAGCTTTACATCTTTTGACAAGTCCTCAACCCCTGCGTCAGTGTACCAGCAGCTCTTTGCTGAACACCGTTACGTCAATGCAGACTTTATTCCTGTTTTCACCGATGGATCTAAGGCGGCTGGTGTTGTTGGATCCGCTGCCGTCTGCGTTGATGAAGTTTCTGTTGCCCGCATTCCTACTGAGGCCACGGTGTTTTCGGCGGAGATGCATGCTGTGTATCTCGCACTTGTTCACGTGCAGTCGAGCTCTCATCAGCGTGCTATTGTGTACACAGACTCGTTGAGTGTTGTGCAATCTTTAACATTTTTGAATTTCACTGGCCACCCCCTTCTTTTTACCGTATGGAGACTTCTTCGTTCTTTGCTCGAGGCTGATGTTCAGATTCGTTTCTGCTGGATTCCTGGGCATGTTGGGATCCCAGGGAACGAGTTTGCCGATGCTGCTGCTAGATCTGCCTGCTCTTTGGTTGTTACACCCTTGCCACTGTTTCACCGTGATTTTCGCTTTCTAGTTCACGATCATATCAGGCGAACGTGGCGGGGTCTGTGGGACCAACAGGTGGATAATAAACTTCACCGTATTAAACCTATCCTTGGAGTCTGGAAATCATCGTGTCGCCGGAACCGTAGGGAAGAAGTTATTCTTGCGCGTCTCCGCATTGGGCATTGTCGCTTCACCCATGGCTATTTGCTGTGTGGCGACACTGCCCCGATGTGTGAGACGTGCGACTGTTTACTCACCGTCTCTCATGTGTTGTGTAGTTGTGCTCGCTTTCGTTATCATCGGTTTCACTATTTTAAGTCTCATCTACTGGATGACAGCGCAGCTACACTGCAAAAGCTTTTGGGCGACCACTGCGACACCTTCGCAGTATTTTCGTTCTTAAAGCAGATTGACGTTTTAAAACTTATTTAAAAAAAATATATATATATACATATAATAATGATAACAGTGAATTAATAAATTTATATATAAACCTAATTAACTAACTAGTCTTCACAGCTTTCATCATTCTCTTTTCTAACTTTTACCAAGCCTGTCTGCTCTTAATAATTACACCCCGCTTTTAAAAATCTTTAACTGATAGTTCTGTGTCTGGTGCTCTTTGGCCAAACCTGGCCCTTGCGCCACTAAAATCCATTAACTAACTAACTATGCAAAGCATAGAGTAAGCTGCAAAGTAAGATATCAAAATGTTAAGCGTATAAATGATCAATGGCTTGGCTAAATATATATTTGAATCTTCTTTCATTAAACAATGGTTCAGGTAATAAAGATTTAATTTGAAAAAAGTTCACCCAACTTTGCTGTCTTCTTTTCAGGAAAAGAAAATGTTTGTGTGTGTTTTCACATTTGTGTAAAAATAAAACCTCAGCATTATCTTGATCAATGAAGCAGATTTGAGCAACATATAAAGCCTGTTTGGTATCTTAGGATTTGTAGCATAAATTTCAACAGTTACAAAACTTCCAACAGCTGGTCTCGGTATGTGCTCTGTATCATGTGATTTTGGATTTATTTCATTTGCATACACATGGATATGATAAGACTTTTCAGCAGGCCTTGATTTTTTTTAGCAGTGGCAACACTTGCTAGTGACCTTATGCTTTGCTAGCAAATTGTATTATCTACTAGCAAAAGTTTATTAACATTATACAAAAGAAACTTTAACATGTCCCCTTCCATTAGTCAATCACATGGTTTGTACGTGTCCTGGAAAGCTTGGAAAAGTCCTGGAAATGTCCTAAAATTCTGTTACATGTCCTGGAATTTTATCCATTCCTGCCTGTTTATCCCTGCGCAATGTTTTGTAGTTGAGGATTTTTCTAGTGACATAACTTATGTCTGACAAATTTTCCTCCCCGCCCCCTGCAAAATGCTGGGGGGCACTTTTGGTTTTCTTGTCTGTTCGGAGGACTGAAGCTGCGTTATTAGCATCTTTTGCGTTGTGCTTATCACTTTGTCTGTCCGGCCGGGCAAACCATATCTCTGCAATTATTAGTTCAATTTGTAATTTATTTATATTTTTGTATTGGGAAGCTTATAATGTGAAAATGATGGTCCATGTGTTCCATCCAGGTTTTTTTCCGATGCATAATTTCGTCGCTAGAGGGTGCAAATGGAGATCATATCTAATTTGAAATTCATTTTACTTTGTACATTTGCTTTTAAATATCCAATTAAAAAAATCCTTTTTCCTTTCGATGGCATTTATATTGAAGACTATTTTAGTTACAGTCCCTTTTTCAGATAATGCATAAATTTTCCGGTAGGGGCGTAACGGTAAATCGTGATTTTCCCAATATCTCCGCTTCTAAAAGTGCAATTTGAAAAATTCTTCCTGCGTCGAATACAGCTCTTGGTGGGAACTGTTTTGCATATAATTTCCAATTTTTGGTAAAGAATGGTTTGGCCACCAGGAGGCGTAAGTATTTATTTTTGCTTCTGATGTATTTGCAACGAAATGTCTGAGCTGGGAACTCGATTGAAAAATTCCTCCATGAACCGATACCACTCGCCTTGAAAAACTTTTTGAGAATACCTCCTGCTTAAAATAGTGCATAATTTTTCCACCAGGGGCATACACATACCTTATTTTTGTCCATATCTCTGTTTATAGGAGTCCAATTTGAAAAATTCTTTTTGTTGGAGAACATTTTCGGTATGAAATGTTCCTCATTAAATTTCAAATATTTCTTAACACACAAGTGTGCCACTGTGATGTCATAAACCAGTTCTTCAACTTTTCAAGTTACTGATTGTCTTGCTATCATCATGGGGTTCACGACCTTGGTGCTTAAAGTGCCATGGATTAACAAAAAAAAAAAAAAAAAAAGGCATTTGTCACTGATATCATTAATGAGGAAAAACTGTTTTCAGGTATATTTGACTTCATATCATTGAGTCAATGACAACAGTATCAAACCATGCATAATAAATAAATAAAAGAAAAAAAAATAAGAAAACCACAAAACCAGAGTTTTTGTAGAAAAATCGGATTTCCAGAATATGTTTTCGAAATCGGACAGAATCCAGGTAAACCGGGACACTTGGCAGCTCTGGCTTGTTTTGGTATTTGTACGAGCATAAACAAACTGAATGTTGGCTTTCCTTCTCAGCTTATTGCACCTCATTGACATATGTATAATGAATCTGTATAAGAAAAATGGCAAATATATTCATGAAGTATTTATTTCTGTATCGGAAATAAAAAGAAACCAATTGTTATTATTATAAGGGTCGTCCGCGATTTGATACTGTTGTCATTGACTCAATCCATATCATTGAGTCAATGACAACAGTATCAAACCATGCATAATAAATAAATAAAAGAAAAAAATAAGAAAACCACAAAACCAGAGTTTTTGTAGAAAAATCGGATTTCCAGAATATGTTTTTGAAATTGGACAGAATCCAGGTAAACCGGGACACTTGGCAGCTCTGGCTTGTTTTGGTATTTGTACGAGCATAAACAAACTGAATGTTGGCTTTCCTTCTCAGCTTATTGCACCTCATTGACATATGTATAATGAATCTGTATAAGAAAAATAGCAAATATATTCATGAAATATTTATTTCTGTATCAGAAATAAAAAGAAACCAATTGTTATTATTATAAGGGTCGTCCGCGATCAAGCAATCAATTGTTAATTTATCTGATTTTAATGTTGTGATAAATACATGCGGACGGACGTTTCATTCCACCATTTTGTTGTTTAACAAATGCATAATAAATAAATAAAAGAAAAAAAATAAGAAAACCACAAAACCAGAGTTTTTGTAGAAAAATCGGATTTCCAGAATATGTTTTTGAAATCGGACAGAATCCGGGTAAACCGCGACACTTGGCAGCTCTGGCTTATTTTGATTTTGGTATTTGTACGAGCATAAACAAACTAAATGTTGGCTTTCCTTCTCAGCTTATTGCACCTCATTGACATATGTATAATGAATCTGTATGATAAGAAAAATGGCAAATATATTCATGAAATATTTATTTCTGTATCGGGAATAAAAAGAAACCAATTGTTATTATTATAAGGGTCATCCGCGATCAAGCAATCAATTGTTAATTTATCTGATTTTAATGTTGTGATAAACACATGCGGACGGACGTTTCATTCCGCCATTTTGTTGTTTAACAAAGAACTGAACATTCTTCACCACATGAAATATTTTAATTCTATGTGAGGATTAAAGGAGTGGTGCATGAACGCCTGGAGCACCTGACCTTGAAAAGTCAGCTGCTTGAGTTTTCTGTTAGAGAAGTTGTCTTGCAGCTTTTGTGTATATGAAAGGTTGTAATCGCCTGCGGGTATCCGACCGCATTCCTGAGCTCAGGTATTTCACATGCTGTCCTGGGTAACTAGTTTTTGCTTGCGTATGCGTGGTAGAGTACTAAAAAGGCCAAGGCAGTCTAGCGAAGGACAGTCGAGCCTCGGTCTTCAAGGAGAGAGGCATTACCGCCCCCTCATATGATGGGTGGGCGAACCAGTTGCTGCATCCTATTCGCTGCAGTGGGATGAATTTTTAAAATGGCCGTAAATTTTCGTAACTCTTTATCTTCTATTATCTTTCGTCTATGGGTGTCTACCGTGTGGTTGGGTTCTCTAATTGATTGTCTCCAAACTCAGGGTTGACGGGTGCATTGCGTTGTATTTCATATGGGAGAACATGGGAATCCCATATTCCTCCATATGCCGCTTGAAATTTAAGAAAACTGGGCTTGTTAATTGCTAAAAAAATTAACTTCTTAAAAGCTGGAAGTTGGTACTCTATCAAAAAACTTTGCGATTATTCTAGTTAAGTGTTCTGGTTAAAACCAACAAAGATTCACTCATTTTGAATTTTCAAAGATTTGAGAAACTCTGGTAAATTTCATTATAAAATAAAGAACTTATTTTCAATAGTGCTTCCTTAAAATTTATTACACTGATCGGTGGAGATTTCTTTTAACTTAAACCAAAATATATATTAAGTTCATTATGCATCTTGATATTCGTAATCATATTTTAAAAGTTCACCTTTCGCAAAACATATGAAACTTTATATTGTTCAGCACTTTCAAGAGATAAAAAAAATATATCTTTCCTACCGAGGATGTATAGGAGACAAGATCATGCTAACGAGATATTGGGAATTATAAAATTATTCTCACCAATCCTTTTCTGTTCATCTCATTCGTTGTTGTCCGGTATTACTTATAGGTATAAAGTCTGGCTGGGACCTCATCCGGTCCAGATGATATTCGTTAGCTCTTCTATCATCGCGTACTTCTGGTATTTCTTGCTTGAATTGTAAAAAAATATTCTCTCTGCGAAATCTCTTGTCTGTCCTCTCAGAAAAACATCATAACTCTCTTCACCTGGAAATCATCTTGCATGCCAACATACTGCCCGAATATCTTGTGTCTCCTCTCTCTGCAATAATTTCTGTGTCCGCAATTTAAAAAAAAACTGTATATATCTTTTTCTCTTCTGTCTATGTTCAGGGGTTGGGTTTTCCCGTCCTACCCAAATTGGCTCTTTCTTCATTGGCTGGGCCTCTTTTCCTCGTTTCGGCATTGGTTTGCATCCCTAAATGGGATGCCTCCGATTCGTCCGCAAAGGAGTAAGAACTGGGCGTTTTCTAGAAGATGAATATTCCTTTCTCCTGTCAACTAACTGTTCTGCAGGATTTCCGAGTTGCCTAGAAATTTCGCGTACGTTTCCTGTGTGACCCTTTCTGTTGGTGTCGACCAGTTACGCCCACTACGAGAAATATGCCCTGTTCGTTCCCCGCTAGCGTGTGTAAAACGTGCCTTCATCAATAGAAAATGGTCGAGTAAATTGGCCCCTCCTGCAAGTGCGAGCCATTTCAACTAACGCAGCGTTGCTTGTTGTAACCTCCTTACGAGTTTTCGCTTTACTAACGAAGGGGTGTGTTCCGTGCCTATCCCTACATGAATTCCGGCGAGCTCAGGGAAACGGGGGGGGGGGAATTCAAAAGAATGATGAAAAAAAGGAATTTCCTCCTAAAGAAGGAAATCTGCTCGGCCAAGGCTTAGAATAATTAAGAAATATGAATTATAATGTTTTCTTCTCGGGTTTTCTTTCCCAATTTCCGCGCTCTCTGAATTTTCTACACGGTAACTACTCTCCTCGCTTTACTATTTCCTCGTACTACGTGATACCGTAGGAATTATTTGGTGAATAAATTGATTTCCTGCACTTACTAAATTTTAGGCTCCCTCTCCGAAATTTATACCTACGAAATCGTGGTCTTCCAATGTTGCACGATATTCCGGAGGATATACGGGTAACAGAGGGTCCAAGTTCAGACACCGGTTTGACGTAAGGACCTGCGGGAATTACAGGGGTACAGCGTGGTGGACGGGAAGGAGGATTCCTTTGTTCACCGGATCTTGTGGAAAGCATTGTGGAAAAAGAGCACATGGTCAGCATGACGACCTTGAATAGGAAGCTATCGGAAATCCGCGAAGCAAATAGTTAACGGAATAATAAAGTTTTGCTGTTTCAATTTTTATCTCCGTGTACTAAACTGAGTTTGGTTGATGTAATAATTATTCTAAGCAAGAACACTTTCAGCCGCCTTTATAGCCAGATCTCATAGTAAAGGCGAGGCGGTAGCTCGCTATACGGCGGGAATCAAAAGGTATAATCCAGGTATTATCTAAGATATATTAAAAAATTTAAGAATTGATATGTCTGTCCTTACAGTTATCATAAATAGTATTCTCATGCAATAAAAAATGTAGTGCAATTCAACTTATAAACAATTTGTTTATAATTCTGTTTTGTGAAATAGCTAGACATTTTAGGTTACACTATCGTTAGAGCAACAAGCTAAAATATTGAGATCTTTTCAGTGTCAATCAGAAGTGCTGCAGCTTATGGCATGGCAAAAACTTGGAATCAGTACTACAATTTGCTGTAATTTATCCCTGCCTTTTAGAATACTTCTAATAAAAAATGTATGGTATATCACCTAAATATAAAACATTTCTTTCAACATCTGTGGAATTTTGACTATCAGTATCACTCTACCCATTAAGCATGAACTTAGCAACAAAATTTACTGCAAACTCCACCATGAATAGTGGTATTTAACCTTGGGCTTTTAACTTTCCAACTTAGAGGAGAGTGACAGGGTCACCAATGTCATTGACTTCTGTTTAACCTTTTGTAACTTTTTGCTTTTATTCTTTATTTTTAATTTATTTTGTCCCCAAAATGGAACACTACATTCACATCCGAATTTACAACCTCTAGGAAACAACAGCTTTATCCCACTGCACTGACAGTGGTGACTGTTTTCCATAGAAAGATAGGGGAAGAGGGAGGAATGAAAAGTGAAGGATTTCAAATAGATCTTAAGCCATTCCACAAGCCAAATTTTTTAATTAAAATTTAAAAAAAATGATGTAATAGAAGGGGACACTTTACAGGCAATAACTGCATTACTTGCTGAACTGCATGATTTTTTTTTAGTTTAAAAAATAAATTATATGATAGAAGAGAACCCCCTTAGGGGGCAATAATTACATTTCCTGACAAACTTGGTGAAAAGTTTTAAATTTAAAAAAGAAATTATTTATTAGAAGAGAACCCCTTATAGGCAATAATTACCATACTCACTGAATTTGGTAAGATTTTTTATGTCAAACAAAACATTTAATCTCTTCACTATGATTAGAATATAATGCTTCATATACCATAATTTTTGGGCTAAGAGCCGCAGCTCTTACGTTACTAAAAGTGAAAATTTTCGGGTGTGCTGCCCTTATGCCGAATTTGTTTTCGATAAGACTGTTTCTTCCCTCCCTTTTTTTTTTTTTTTTTTTTCATGCAGATGCTTAGTAAATTTTTTTCAAACCACGTTTTGTTTTCCCCACAAATTCGACTGTGATCAAGTTTTCCCCCCTTTTTACTCATACGTTAGACACGTCTATTTAAACGATAACTCCGCTGTCCTGATGTTGGTTTAGGAGGGAAAGTGGGGGAGGACAGGAATGCCTGACTCAAATGTCCTTTGCGTGGGGGGATGGAATGGGGACATAAGCACCAGTGGCGGCTTTTGGGAGGAGGCAAATGAGGCAGGGCCTCCTCAGAATTTTAAGACTCTTAGTTTGAATTATTCGTTTTGTTCATTCAGTACTTTTGCGTATAGGAGAGCAAACGTTTATGCTAGTTAACTCTTTTGAATTAAATGTCTATGCGTTCATTCAGTTTTTTAAATTGACGCTTTTCGAAAACAATCGGTAGCGCATAGTTGTGAATTGTTCTCAGCTTGCGATATTCGTCCTTGAGGCAGGAAGAAAATTGCCTCCCGTACGTTTTGCGCCAAACCTGTTTACTCCCACTGAATCAGTAGATACGAAGGTAGGCGGTGGAACTGCCAACACAAAGAGCGCACGCGAACTGTGAACGTCCTGTGAGGCAGATGTTATTTTGCCTCATGAGAACAGCTGTTTCGTAGGCAGCAGCTCTGCTGTGTTAACTCCTCATTCTGACAGCTTCGAGCGCCATTACATGGCGTGTTCTTCCTAGTTGCTTTTCTTTCACACTAATGTTTGTGTAACTAATTTTATTTATGTTTTATGAAGAGTTGTTTATCAGACCTTGGCCTCTGTTTCAAACATTTCTAATATAGTGGATAGCTTACTGGAAAAGCCTTTCAGTAGAAGAGATTTTGAAGAAAAGAATCAAATTAAAAATGATGAAATGAAAAAGATGACTTCAAAGGGCAAAACTTCAAAAAGAGGTTTTAATATTGACTGGTACAGAAAAGAACAATGGCTAACTGGTAGTGAATCAACAAACAAACTATATTGCTGGCAGGGCACGATTTCACCGATTAGCAACTAGCAAATAGCTATTGAAAAATCAAATTTGCTAGTGAAAAAAATCGCAGTAGCAAATATTGCTAGTAAGGTAATTTCTTTATTTAAAGTAACCAAAAATCATTATTAATCCACGAAGTTTACATAACAGTTTCTATTATCACTTGTTAAAACAGCGACGATCAGCGATTCTCTTTCGCCAATTTCCTTTCGACACTTAATACCCATCCTCCCCATATCTTTCATCCCTTCCAAACTGTCGTAGAAGCGCGTTGAAACTCCTCTCCATCGTGCCCTCATTGGTCTATTACAGAAACTGAACGTGACGTCGGCAATGGTTGCTGTGACAACCCAGAGCTATGGGATGGATCGGTTGTTTGACCACCTGCTCTGCCACCCTCCCTTCTTTTGCCCCACGAACTTTGTCCTCAACTCCTGTCGTACCACCTAAGCCAAGCTATCGCCTACTTCCACAAGTCTTGATAGTCGTGCATACATCAAATACTGCACTCTAATGATCAGTGATGAATAAGCAAGAATAATTCCACTTATTCGGATGGTATACAAAACCGAAAGAAGCAAACCAAAATGTTACTGGAACACTGGCAAAAGTCTTATCCATAGTAACTAGCCTTAGACGCTTTTTTACGAAACGTGTTCGTGGAGGGGGTAAACGATTACGGAAAAAACTTTTGCTTCGTCTAACTTCTGGTTTTGGAAATTTTCCTTGTATTTTCAAGCTGAAATACAAATATTTATCCAGTAAAATGTTAATGAGCAATAATACTTGACAGAGGCAACATCGTGAGAAAAAAAAAATTATGATTACGGAAAAAATCCAAATTCCGTCGACCTTTCGTTTTCTAGAAACTTTTCGTAAGGACGGAATTCCAATAATAACGAAAAAAGCCGGAATTCCTTGAATTCGCGAAAGAATCTCGTGCCTGAAGATTACAGAAAAATTTTGCAGCTGCCAACTTCCATTTTTGCAAATTGTTCTCCACAGTTTCAAGCTAAAATGCAAACATTTATGCAATAAAATGATATTTAACAAGAAAAACGGACACAAAGACAACAATGGGAGACATTTGCGATTACGGCAAAATTTTCTTACTCCGTTTCACTACTGTGTCCGAAAGTTTTGAAGCACGAAATTTCGTCTCCAGATGGAAAACGCCCCCCCCCTCTCCCAAATATCGATCTTCAGAATGATCTAACTGATGACAAAAAAAAAAAAAAAAATGCTGGATTCCGCGAATCCATGTAAGAATCTCGTGTATATCATAAAAATAATAGCAAAAGAAAAATTTGAAACAAAATGAAAATTTGTAGAATCCGTAGTTTTGATAGTGAGTTCCGTAGTCAGACAACTAATTCCGTAGAAACTACGGCATTGTGTGGTAGTTGGCAGATATGAAGTGTGTAGAAGTTTAGCAGAAATTTGTGCGATACTTCCACTTAGTACTGCATGTTGTGAGGTGGGATTCAGTTTTTTAAAAAGAATACAAGGGGATTGGAGGAACAATTTGTCTGTTGAAACTTTAAATGCTCTGATGACAATTGAAATAGAAGGACCACAAGAAGAGATTTTTAATCCACAGTCAGCAGTTATAAAGTGGTATGATGGTAAAGTCAGACACCCTGAGCGTAAACCATATGGGAAGAAATTTGAATGTCAGTGAAATATATTTCATGCAAATGTTTTGCTAGCAAACTATTTGGTCACTAGCAAAATTTGCTAGTGAGCAAAAAAGATGAAATCTTGCCCTGATTGCTGGCCATGTTTGCTGTTTCCTGTGAGTGGCAATGAATTCGGGCTAGAGAAAGGCTTCAATGATTTGAAAAATTTACCACATGCTTTGGACAGGCACAAAAAGTGTAAAGATCACATTCTGGCAGTTGTTAAATTAGAGTTGCTAGGCAAAACAAGGATAGACTACTCTCTCAACGAAGCGAAGAGAACAAGTGACTTACGTCATAATGAAAAAGTAAAAAAGAATCTTGATGTAATGAAGAAGTTGATTGATACACTGCTGGACAATTGCTAAGGACGGATCATAAACGGCTATATAGCGCATAAAAAAGTAAGTGTAGTTGGATGCCAAGTGAAATAAAATAATGTCAGAATGCCAGCACATTACAAGGAAGACAATTTATTGTGCTCTGAAATCCAGAAGGCTTTGGAACGTGTTCAAGGGACAGACAGGCCATTTTGTGCAGAATACGTAAACATGAAAAAAATGCAATTACCGTCCGCAGGCGTTCCGGCGTAAGATGTCAATACGGGATATGGCCACCATGGAGGGCGATGCAAGATTCCACACGTCGTGTCATGCTTTGCATAACATTATCAAGCAGCTGTTGGGGTAATTTATCCCATTCCTCTGTCAGTGCACGGATGAGGGTGTCCTTGTTTATTGGAGGGCATTGGCGACCAGCAAGACTCCTCCCTAAAACATCCCACACATTTTCAATGGGATTCAGATCTGGAGAACGTGCTGGCCATACGAGGCGTTGAATATCCTCGCTTTCAAGACACTCCTGGACAGCGACTGTTCGATGACATGTTGCGTTGTCATCCATGAAGATGAATCTCTCACCGACAGCACCACGGAACATGCGAACATGAGGTAGCAGAACATCATTAATGTATCGTTGGCCAGTCATAGTCCCAGTTGGAAGCACATAGAGGGACGTATGGCCATTGATCATGATGCCAGCCCATACCATGACACTACACGTTGGATATCGGTCCCTTTCCTGTATGTTTGCTGGACAATATGCAGTACCACTATCACGCCAGATCAGTTGTCGTCGACAATCAGACGATAGACTGTATCTACTCTCATATGAGAAGAGGACAGCAGACCAGTCGTTATCAGTCCAATTGCGATGTTGATGGCACCATTACAAACGGGCGGTATGGTGACGTCTGGACAATGGGATGCACACAACAGGACTGCGGGCGTATAGTCCTCCTTCATGCAAACGTCTGGTGACAGTTTTTTGGGAGATCCGCTTGCCAGTAGCAGCCATAAACTGATCTGCTACCTCACTAGCTGTGCTGCGCCGGTGTCTTTTTGTTGATAGCACTATGTACCGATCTTCTGCAGGTGTCGTACTGCGAACACGACCTCCCCCGTGACGTTTGCTACACTCTCCATTTGTTTGAAATGATTTCCAAAGCCTTGAAACAACACTGTGGCTGACGTCGAACTCCCTGGCAACATCTGTTATTTTTCGCCCTTCTTCAATCTTGCCAATAATACGGCCACGTGTAAAATCATCTAGGTGATGTCGGGAAGACATACTGAAAATTGCAAGTTCGTCAACCCTTTGAACTTTGCGTTTGAACAACAACGGTCAATACGCGTCAAATCCTTTATATCTCTTATCAGCGCTATGACGTCACGAACAAGTTCAGCAATCCAAAATTTGCATACGCACAACACGTCTTACTGTATCCCGCACTTATGCTAATTTCCACATTTTCCTGCCTTCCATTTTATGGTTGCTATCGTTGCTATTGTCATCCGTCCTTAGCAATTGTCCGGCAGTGTATTACAACACTACTGGCGTGGCAAGAGCTCCCATTTCGTGGACACGATGAGAGCGAAGTCTCTGAAAATAAGGGAAATTACTTCGAGATGATTGATTTACTCTCCAAGAGTGACGAAACATTGAGAGTGTTTATGGAGAATAGTACAACATTTTCAGGAACTTCAAAAACAATACAGAATGATTTAATCGAATCAGTTGCTCATGCAATTAGGAATGAAATCAATGCAGATATTGAAAATGCCCAGTATTTTTCTTGGCAGATTGATGAAGCGACAGACATTAGCTCCCATGCCCAAGTATCAATTATAGTTCGATTCGTGAAAGATGGAGTACCAGTAGAAATATTTTTGGGATTTTTTGACGTAAGTTCTGATCAGTGTGCTACTTCGCTTAAAGAATTACTGGATCGTGAGTTGGAAAGATTTAACTACAAAGAAAAACTAGTTGCCCAGACATATGATGGCGCAGCAGTGATGGCATCAGAGCTGAATGGATTGCAAGCAAAAGTGAAGTGTGATGCTCCTCAAGCATTATTTGTTCACTGCTACGCACACAGGCTGAACTTAGTTTTGAGCAGAGCAGCGTCAGTGTTGAAGGAATAACGTATTTTTTTTGCAAATTTAAATGCAATTTGTGCATTCTTTTCCAAATCGACAAAGCGTGTTCATTTACTAGAACCTGTTGGTGGACCCAGACCACCTTGTGTATCTCAGACCAGGTGGAACTTCAAATCTCGTTCAGTGTCTACCATAGCTGACCACAGGTGCCTGCTAATTGAAGTATTTAAAAAAATTGAGGATGATTCCAACTATGATGAGAAGACAATTCACAAAGCAGCAGGACTAAAACGGTGGCTCCAAGATTTTAATTTCGTTTTTCTTCTCTTCACATATAAAAAAATATTTGATTTAACTGAGGTTACTTTCTCTGTACTGCAATCAAATAGTTCCGATGTTACATTCTGTAACAAACGAATTACTGGCTTATGTGAAAAATTGTTGTACTTTCGAGATCAGAGACAGTTTGATGATCTCTATCATAACGTGTGCAGTGAGGTTGGTTCTCCAAATAAAATATTTAAAAGAAGCAATGATATTCCAGCCACCGTGCAATACAGAAGACTGTATTATGAGGTAATAGACAATGTTACAACTCAGTTAAAATGCCGGTTTTCTGACATTGAGAAATTTAAATTTCTTCAGCTGGTCGATGTACACTGCTTTGAAGCTCATTCTAGAATTTTTCCTGAACACTGTTTTAAAGCTCTGCTTCAAACTTATGAAAAATACTTTGACAGCACCAAACTGCATAGTGAGCTGCAGGTTCTGTATTCAGACAGAGATCTGTGGAGCAATGCCAAAAGTACAACAGAACTTCTATCTGCCATATACAATAATAATCTAGCACAGGCACTGCCAGAGCTATTTAGGCTTCTTTCCCTCGTAGTAACAATTCCTGCAACATCGGCCTCTGTGGAACGCAGTTTCTCGTGCCTGAAGAGGATAAAAAACTACAAGAGAAACTCCATTAAGCAAGAAAGGTTGTCAAGTTTATCAGTTCTGTCCATCGAGAAGGCGCTTGTGAAGAGGATGGAAGCAGAACAGACATGGTATGACCATATAATTAATCACTTCGCCAAACAGAAAGAACGAAAGATAGACCTCATATACAAGACAATATAAGCGTAAGGTAAGCTTTTTCTCTTGCTGTATAGGTAAACGCTGTGTGCGAAGTCTTCAAGACATTTTTTCTTTTGGCGTCAGTGAAGGTAGAGGTGTACATAGAATTTCATTTGAGATGAAAAAAATGTATAGTTCGGTCTTGCTTTTTATCTTCTGTTGATCTCTTTAATAAAAATCTATTTTGATGCAATATATTTCATATTCAAACTGGCTTAACAGTTCCCAAATAGTCCAAGAGGGCAATTCAGACTGAAAAAAAAAATATTTAGGCGAAGGGCCGGAGCCTTACCTAAACAGGTTTTGTGTTGGTACGTCATGTAAAACGTGCGTTTACGGTAAAATTTTATAAATCTTTTCACGGGTCACGTTACTTATTTCATACTTCGCACATGAGAAAGTAAATAAAAAAAATATTGTAAAAAAAAATGGCGAATAAATTTATCATGAAAGAAATACGAGATTACACCATATAATACAAATTTTGAAGATGACAATCCGATTTTTGGCGTAAATGTGACAAGGATGGTAAGTCTGATAATATCCGAAAACTTGAAAATGTCCATCGTCCTGGATCGGGACTCGAACGCGTCTCCCAGATAGCGCCCGGGTATGCTAACCACTACACCACCCAAAACGACCAAGTTTCAAGTTTCCGATTAATTTGAATATAGCGATCACAGGATTCGTTAGTCGAAGCAACCGGCATTCATGTTTAGCGAATCTGGAGGTTAATAATCCTATTCCGTGATTGCCCAGAATAGCAGATAAATCAAGAAAGAAATACGGGATTACACCATATAATACAAATTTTGAAGATGACAATCCGATTTTTGGTGTAAATGTGACAAGGATGGTAAGTCAGATAATATCCGAAAGCTTGAAAATTTTCATTGTCCTGGAGCGGGACTCGAACCCACGTCTCCCAGATAGCGCCCGAGTATGCTAACCACTACAGCACCCAGGACGATGAAAATTTTAAAGTTTTCGGATAGTATCTGACTTACCATCCTTATCACATTTGCGCCAAAAATCGGATTGTCATCTTCAAAATTTGAATAAATTTATTTGAATCCAGGCTGAAAAGTAGTTTGCCTCCCCAGCAATTTTGGTCACGGGCCGCCACTGATAAGCATACAGACGAGTAGCGTGACGTCCGAGGCTTCTGTGGATAGTGCGCCCAGCTTATCTCTTTCGTTGGCTGCGGCATATATCATGCAGGAAGGTGCGATACAACCAAGGGAAGGAACGTTGATTTTCACTGGGGTGGGGAGACCGGTTTGATGGGCACTTTCCTGGACAAAAGCTTAAGAACATGAACAATGCAAAAGCCTGCCCCAGGATGATTCCATTAGCAGAGACCTATCCCGAACAATACTGGCTGGACGGAAAGACAAATTCTGTTCACTCTTCTTGGTTAATCTGGCATGCGATACAGGTGTTTCTTGGCTCTGTGCTCCTGAGTTTTGCTTCGAGTTTTTTTTTTTTATTGACTGACGATAGTGGAAGTTGAAGGCTTCGGCTGCAAAAGAAAAAAGAAGGGAGAACTTTCCCATTCATATAAAAGCGAAGCTCAATGCGATGGCAGGTTGAAAACAGAACATTTTGTGCAAAAATTAATGGGAAGAAATCTTCAAAAAAAATAATTGAAGCCGGTGTTCCACAAGGCAGTGTACTTGCTCCTACGCTATACTCTATTTTTACTTCAGATTTTCCAAATTTTAACAACAGGAATCTGACTACAGCACTTTATGCTGACGGCACTGCACTGGCCTATACTTCCATGAATAAAAATCGAGCAACATTTATGTTGCAATACTATGTGGAAAAACTGGAGAATTACTTCCTAGACTGGAAAATTAAAATTAATACTGACAAGACACAGGCAATTCTGTTCTCTCGTAAAACATGCAATTACAATCCTGACTTTGAAATTGAATTGTATGGTAAAAAAATACCTTGGGTAAAGGATGTCAAATATTTAGGCCTCATTATGGATCATAATTTGAATTGGAACAAGCATATTAAGGAAACCCTGGCTAAAAGCTCTTAAATTAAGAGGATGTCTCCAACCCATAATTAAAAATAAAAGGCTTAGCAAAAAAAATAAAACCTTGTTATGGAAAGCATGCTTCAGCCCGGTGATTACCTATGGCTGTCCTATCTGGGGTAACTGCAGAAAGCAGCAAAAAAATATTACCTCGTTTCAAAATAAAACTCTTCGTATGATGGTAGGACTCGGTGGAAAAACATCCAATAATGCTATCCGTAGTATGCTAAATATCAACTCTATACATTATACTATGTATGATCTAGCGCAAAGGTATTACGAGAAAGCCAAGAAACATCCCAATCCTCTTGTCAGGGAGGCCCTTAATTATGTTGTCAATGATACTGACAAATTTAAAAGACCAAAGGCTATTTTAAATAAAATTCCTGAAAAGAATCCAGTTCACAGTTATACTTCCAAAAAAATTAAAAATAACTGGGACTAAATTGAAGTTATTCCTCACACGTGGGAGGAAAGCAAAAAATTGAATATCAGGAGTTGGGGGGGGGGGGGCTTTTAAGGGCCGAGCAAAATGTTGCATAAAAAGATTTTTTTTTTTTACTGAATATCTCTCCCCCTAACTAATAAGGTGTTATTGGTCTTGTCTTTTGAATTAAATTTTTTTTTCTTATGCATTAGTTCTGACAAAAAAACAAAAATATGAATAAATAAAACAGGACTTAATTTTTTCCGCTGTTGCACATAATTGTGCAACAAGCAGACAAGTAGCAAAGAAAAAAAAAAAATGATTGGCCCGTATACTAGCGACTCCCTAAATAAGGAATAAAAACCCTGATTGTGGCCTTTTTTTTTTTTTTTTTGTTCTGTTGTTTACTCAAAATGAGTAACTTAAACCTCGATCGGTGTAATCTTGTGATCACACCACCTCTGCTATCGTTACGCTGACATGTCAGGCAAGAATCAACAAAAGTAAACCTGAGAAAAAATCCTTTAAACCAATG
Organism: Macrothele yani; assembly: GCA_039090855.1. Classification (NCBI taxonomy): domain Eukaryota; kingdom Metazoa; phylum Arthropoda; class Arachnida; order Araneae; family Macrothelidae; genus Macrothele; species Macrothele yani. The sequence continues at coordinate 100,350,664 of CM076990.1, read as the reverse complement.
GGCAAAAATCTTTTCTCTCATTGGCTGGCGAGTAACGAAGCAATAGCGGACCCGTGAGACACACTGAGCAAATGGCCAGTTTTGTCTTATCCGGTGTTGAACGTCGATTTTCCTCTGGGAAACTTATTCTGTGTGTGATGATTTTTTTCAGGTTCCCCTTTCCAGTGTCCTTTCCTTCTTTTCCCCCTGTACTCATCTGTGGCGCAGGTGTACCGAGCATTTTTCTGTGGAGAGAAATATGGCTTGGAATGGCTTGTTGTTACAGGTAAGTATGTAGGGCAGCTTACAACTTCACTTCTTAACGAGTAACCATCTACTCTTTCTCCTCTAATATTTCCATACTTTTCTTTCGTGCTATTCTATCAGGGCAATCTGCTCCTAACTCTCTTAGATTCTCTTTCACCTGCCAAAAGGCGCATGGCGCTGTGGGTTCGGGTTTCTCAACCTAATTTAGGAACTCCTCCTTAGCTTAAGGCTCAGTGCGCAGTAAATGAAAGTAGGTCAACCCACTTGAAAAAGAGAAAACGGCACCGCTGTTTCGAAGTGTTGGCGGCCAGATCCGCGAACACGTGCGAGGCAGATGGTAAAAGGAAGCACAACTTCATTCTAACAAAAACATCTCTAGATGAGAAAAAAGCATAACATAGAAGGAACATATTATTAAAGAAAACATTAATCGAAAGCATTACAAGCGATAATTTATAAGTTAATTACTTCTAAGATGGATTCTATTGCGGTGAACAGAGAACCATCCTGTAGCAGACGGGTGTAGGAGAACTGGCTACCGGAGAACTGGCCACCGGAGAACTGACCACCCGGAGAACTGGCCACAAAAATTTTAAGGGGTCATATAAAAATTGCGTTTTTGACCGCTTCATGCCCACGACCCCCAGAGGTTGGTTATCTAAGTCATATAAAGTTTCCGTAATTTCGTCTTTCCTTAATTGCGATAATTAACGTAATTTTTCAGAAAAAATGTTTGACGTACATTTCAACAGAAGATTTCAGGGTTTTCAAACTACAAGTCTTCAAATTATCTGAGCGCATGTGCTGACTCAGGAAACTTGGGGGGGGGGGGTACCAAAAGTGTAAAATATAAAGCATTTCTGGTCCGATCGGGAGGTTTTCATTATTTACAAGCTACAACTCGACACATTATCTTAGTGCATGTGACTACTCTGGAAACCTGGCGGGGGGGGGGGGGTGTTACCAAAACTGTAAAATATTAAACATTTCTCGACCGATCGGGAGATTTTCAGCATTTACAAGCTATGTACAACTAGACACATTTTCTGAGGGCATGTGCCTACTATGCAAACCGGGGGGAGGGGGAGAATTTCTCGGCCCATCCGAAGATGATTTTCAGCATCAAAAGTGTAACATATGAAAAATTTCTCGTCTGATCGGAAGATTTTCAGCATTTATAAGCTACAACTCGGCAAATTTTCTAACAGCATGTGCCTGCTCAGCATACTGTCAGGGAGGGGGTACAAAAATGTAAAACATGGAAAATTTTCTCGTCCGATCCGGATATTTTCAGCATTTACAAGCTACGTACAACTCGACACATTATCTGAGGGCATGTGCCTAATCTGCAAACCCTTGGGGGGGGGGGGATACCAAAACTGTAAGATATGAAGAATTACTCGTCCGATCGGGAGATTTTCAGCATTTACAAGTTACAACTCGGCATATTATCTGAGCATATGTGCCTACTCTCTCTGGAAACCTGGGGGGAGGGGGTTTAATACCAAAACTGTAAAATATGAGAAATTTCTCATCCGATCCGAAGATTTTCAGCATTTGCAAGCTACAACCCCCCACCCCACCCCCGACAGGTTTACTGAGTAGGAGATAATGTGTCGAGTTGTAGCTGCTAAATGCTGAAAATCTCCCGATCGGACGAGAAATTCTTCATATTTTACACTTTTGGTATTACTCCCCCCCCCCTCGCTGACAGGTTTCCAGAAGCCGCAGATGCCCTCAGACAATTCGATGACTTGTAGCTTATAATGGCTGAAAATCTCCCGATCGGACCAGAAATTCTTTATATTTCATACTTTAAATTTTAAGCCCCCCCCCCCCGACAAATTTCCTGGGTTTGCTCATACTTGCAGAGAATTTGTTTAGTTATAGTTTATAGAAAAATATTGTAAATAAGAAAATGCGAAATTACGGACATTTTATGTGTGTCAGACAACCAATCTCGCCTCCCGGGGCCACGGAGCAGCCCAGAACGCAATTTTTATACGGCCCCTTAAAATTTTTGTGGCCAGTTCTCCGCTTAGTCTTAGCTCCGAAAATCATGGAAATGTCTAAATTTCTTACTGAAAATGAAATATTAAAAAAAAAAAAACAATATGAACAATAGTTGCTCAAGTAGTGGGGAATATAGCCACAGTAAATTTGTTTTTGCAGAACAATTTTATGGCACTGAAATTGCAATGTGTCCAGTTCTCCGTACTCCGGTAGCAGACATCCACATTGAATGGAATTTAGACAATTGTGCAGTTTTACAAGCAATGCGATATTCTAACGGGAGTCTTAAGATTAACTGTGATTTATATTGATTACATAAATGGTTTTGAGCATTTAATAAAGGCAAACAAATAACATCATTAGCATGATTAATAAAAAATGTATAAATAAAATTTTTTGCCAGTATGAAAAAATAAGTGTATAAAGCAGATCGACACTGAGTTGCAGAATTAGCCTTTGAAGTATACATATAATCACGTTGGGCGTGAGTTAATTCATGAAAATAAGGAAGATAATTTAGCTTTCTGAGCAGCACCACGACTGCACAGGTGTGGCCTTTACGGCAACTTTTGCTTCCAAGATTGCAAAATTTCTCACCTGCGGCCCTTACGCCGATGTGCCTCTTAGTCCGAAAATTAAGGTAATTACGAAAAAAAAAAAAAAAAACTTAACTAACCAAAGGTCCATAACGTAAGGGACCTCTCGGGGCCGGGAGCACGTGCCTCACAGAGCAAACAACGTGAGAAATAATTTGACAATATCAGGTAAAATACCTTAGATATTATGTATAGCTTCATATAATTTAATGTTTGTGTAAAAGAAAAAAAAATATATATATATATATATGCGCTAAGACTAGATCAATAAATGTGTTTTTTGTGGCAATGTGTGTATGTGTGTGTGTTAATACACTGCTGGACAATTGCTAAGGACAGATCATAAACGGCTATATAGCGCATAAAAAAGTAAGTGTGGTTGGATGCCAAGTGAAATAAAATGTCAGAATGCCAGGACATTACAAGAAAGACAATTTATTGTGCTCTGAAATTCAGAAGGCTTTGGAACGTGTTCAAGGGACAAACAGGCCATTTTGTGCAGAATACGTAAACGTGAAAAAAGCAATTACCGTCCGCAGGCGTTCCGGCGTAAGATGTCAATACAGGATATGGCCACCATGGAGGGCGATGCAAGATTTCACACGTCGTGTCATTGCTTTGCACAACATTATCAAGCAGCTGTTGGGGTAATTTATCCCATTCCTCTGTCAGTGCACGGATGAGGGTGTTCTTGTTTATTGGAGGGCATTGGCGACCAGCAAGACTCCTCCCCAAAGCATCCCACACATTTTCAATGGGATTCAGATCTGGAGAACGTGCTGGCCATACGAGGCGTTAAATATCCTCGCTCTCAAGACACTCCTGGACAGCGACTGTTCGATGACATGTTGCGTTGTCGTCCATGAAAATTAATCTATCACCGACAGCACCACGGAACATGCGAACATGAGGTAGCAGAGCATCATTAATGTATCGTTGGCCAGTCATAGTCCCAGTTGGAAGCACATAGAGGGACGTACGGCCATTGATCATGATGCCAGCCCATACCATGACACTACATGTCGGATATCGGTCCCTTTCCTGTATGTTTGCTGGACAATATGCAGTACCACTATCACACCAGATCAGTTGTCGTCGACAATCAGACGATAGACTGTATCTACTCTCATCTGAGAAGAGGACAGCAGACCAGTCGTTATCAGTCCAATTGCGATGTTGATGGCACCATTGCAAACGGGCGGTACGGTGATGTCTGGACAATGGGATGCACACAACAGGACGGCGGGCGTATAGTCCTCCTTCATGCAAACGTCTGGCGACAGTTTTTCGGGAGATCCGCTTGCCAATAGCAGCCATAAACTGATTTGCTACCTCACTAGCGGTGCTGCGCCGGTGTCTTTTTGTTGATAGCACTATGTACCGATCTTCTGCAGGTGTCGTACTGCGAACACGACCTCCCCCGTGACGTTTGCTACACTCTCCATTTGTTTGAAATGATTTCCAAAGCCTTGAAACAACACTGTGTCTGACGTCGAACTTCCTGGCAACATCTGTTATTTTTCGCCCTTCTTCAATCTTGCCAATAATACGGCCACGCGTAAAATCATCTAGGTGATGTCGGGAAGACATACTGAAAATTGCAAGTTCGTCAATTGATTCTTTCCTTTTGAACTTTGCGCTTGAGCAACAACGGTCAATACGCGTCAAATCCTTTATATCTCTTATCAGCGCTATGACGTCACGAACATGTTCGGCAATCCAAAATTTGGATACGCACAACACGTCTTACTGCATCCCGCACTTATGCTAATTTCCACATTTTCCTGCCTTCCATTTTATGGTTGCTATCGTTGCTATTGTCATCCGTCCTTAGCAATTGTCCGGCAGTGTATAATGATGCCCATACTTTTTCAGTATGGTATGAAAAAGATTTCCTCTGCAACTTTGTTGATATCACTGAAGTTTCCAAAATTATGTTCACATTGTGAAAAGAGTTTCTCTTCATTCTTCAATAGAAATTATTAAAGTTGGAAAAAAAAATTGTAATACTGTTTGCTTAGCTTGTTCAGAAAAAAAAACATTTCAGTGTAAACAGTGCATCAGCATAAAAGCTACAGGTTGGGCATTTTGCACACTTTTACCATTTGCTTATAATGCAAAAAATAAAAAATATCGCATAAGTGTCTAGTCAAAATAAAACAACCCACCCTAATCATAACTTTGTGTTATTCTCTATTTGTTCATTTTCATGTTATCACTGGTGATATATCCTGTTTTTGTACTACCCTTGCTGACAAAGTTATTACTATAAAACATCTGTAAACTTAAAATCTACTCTCATCTGAGAAGAGGACAGCAGACCAGTCGTTATCAGTCCAATTGCGATGTTGATGGCACCATTGCAAACGGGCGGTACGGTGATGTCTGGACAATGGGATGCACACAATAGGACGGCGGGTGTATAGTCCTCCTTCATGCAAACGTCTGGTGACAGTTTTTCGGGAGATCCGCTTGCCAATAGCAGCCATAAACTGATTTGCTACCTCACTAGCGGTGCTGCGCCGGTGTCTTTTTGTTGATAGCACTATGTACCGATCTTCTGCAGGTGTCGTACTGCGAACACGACCTCCCCCGTGACGTTTGCTACACTCTCCATTTGTTTGAAATGATTTCCAAAGCCTTGAAACAACACTGTGTCTGACGTCGAACTTCCTGGCAACATCTGTTATTTTTCGCCCTTCTTCAATCTTGCCAATAATACGGCCACGCGTAAAATCATCTAGGTGATGTCGGGAAGACATACTGAAAATTGCAAGTTCGTCAATTGATTCTTTCCTTTTGAACTTTGCACTTGAACAACAACGGTCAATACGCGTCAAATCCTTTATATCTCTTATCAGCGCTATGACGTCACGAACATGTTCGGCAATCCAAAATTTGGATACGCACAACACGTCTTACTGCATCCCGCACTTATGCTAATTTCCACATTTTCCTGCCTTCCATTTTATGGTTGCTATCGTTGCTATTGTCATCCGTCCTTAGCAATTGTCCGGCAGTGTATAATGATGCCCATACTTTTTCAGTATGGTATGAAAAAGATTTCCTCTGCAACTTTGTTGATATCACTGAAGTTTCCAAAATTATGTTCACATTGTGAAAAGAGTTTCTCTTCATTCTTCAATAGAAATTATTAAAGTTGGAAAAAAAATTTGTAATACTGTTTGCTTAGCTTGTTCAGAAAAAAAAACATTTCAGTGTAAACAGTGCATCAGCATAAAAGCTACAGGTTGGGCATTTTGCACACTTTTACCATTTGCTTATAATGCAAAAAATAAAAAATATTGCATAAGTGTCTAGTCAAAATAAAACAACCCACCCTAATCATAACTTTGTGTTATTCTCTATTTGTTCATTTTCATGTTATCACTGGTGATATATCCTGTTTTTGTACTACCCTTGCTGACAAAGTTATTACTATAAAACATCTGTAAACTTAAAATGAATATCCCATTGTTTACATCAGAATATCCATTGTTTTGTTTTAAAAGAGTCATTCCATGTCAAATCAACATTTCATGGCCATTTTCAACCTGACGCCTTTTGATTTTATTGAAATTTGGTGTGATTGTTAGGCATGTAGACTTCATAAATCCCAAATTTTAGCCCTGTCCACCTATGGAGTTTCTGATTACATGGCCTTGAAAATTAGAAAATCATGACCTCCAGACAATCTTTGAGTAGTATTTTGTTACCTAATTGGTCTAGAAGGTTAAAATTAGTGTCCTTTTGTAGCATTTTATATGAGCTTTTAAATCGTGTGCTGAAAAATTAAAAAAATAGGTTGACCTTTTCAAGGTCACAGAAATAAACTTTGACCTCATTGAACATTAAAAAAAACTAAATTTAAAATTTTGAAAAATATATATGGCATCGTTAGACATTTATTTACTAGTATGCCAACTTTCAAGTTGGGACCGCAATGGGATCATTATTTATAAAATATTTAATTGAAGTGAATCTCAAACAAAAATTATCTGAAAGTGACAAAATGACATTTTGCAAGTATTTGATAATTAATTAGCAAGTTTAACTTGATGTATTTATAAAATGTAAAGTTTGGCCACCATGTGCTGCGATAAATGTGTCTTTAAATACATCTTTCCATTGCAGGTGTAGTATGTGTGAGGGGGTGGGACAGGAAGACTGCTGGAAGTGAAAATACAAGAGCTATGCTAAGGCTAGATCATTAAAATGTGTTTTTGCAGCAATTTTTTGTTATTGTTTTGTTTCTTATTACCATAGGGTTACAAGTTGCCTGATGTTTCCAGGTTTTTAAGGAAAACATTCGTTTCTCTCCTAAGGTTTTGCTGAATTTTTTGGCACCAAGTTTTTCGTGTATTTTCTGCTTTAACAGGGTGGCATACAAATCCTGCTGTCTCATCTAAACCGAAAACACCTTGGGGTATGACCAATAGCAAGTTTAGTTTTCAGTTTCCTTTTGACTTTCATTACCTAATCACAGCTTTTGTTTATTTTATTTAGTCAAATACAACAGTCAGCCACAGCCATCTGTGACTTCTGGTTTCATTCTGTTACTTGTTACAGAAAGTTTTTAATATGTTATGTTCTAAGCTGTTATGCTTTTTTCTCTTTGTTTACTCTTCTGGTCTCGAAATCTATTACACCACAGATATACTGCATATAAAGCCATAATTTCTTTAAAAAAAAATAATGCTGATATTCTGGGGAGGAGACTTGAATTTTCCCCACTCTTTAAGTGTTAAAATATCACAGATTTAAGACCTTTGTTATAACTCTTAACAAAAGGGACACTATGGTGTGAAAAAGAATGTATGTTCTGTTCCTCAGAGTAGATGGTTAAACTTCCTACTCATAAAAAAAATCTGTGACAAGTTACAAAAAAATCTTTTAAACACTAAATACCTGTGAACTGATGACAGCCTCATCAGCTCAAAGTTCACAGGGGATGAAGCTGATATTTAAGCTATCATAAGCCAGAGTAGTAGCAATGAAGGTGAAATAAGTAAGGAAACACCTGAAAGTGCAGTGCAAATTTTTAATGTGTCTTTACAGTTAATTTGCTAAACTCCTGTAAAAAAGACTGCATGAACAAAAACATCCTTATGCACATTTGAAAAAAATTACATGCATTTTGCAGAAGCAACCCCTCATGGTCGGCTTTTATTGAAGTTGGGCATGAGACATAAAATAAAGAAACAGAAAGTTATGTTAATCTTTTCCTGATGCTGAAGTCCTAACATCTGATCTGAAAACAGAAATTATTGTTCAGCTTAAAGAAGTGTTAAAGAATACAAAGTAAAAAAAAAAAAAAGTTGAAAGTTAAAAGTTGCAAATTCTTACTGTACTCCCAAAGAGATAGTTTCCAAAACTTGCAGATGAATTCAGTATTTCAAATTACATGGCAAGGAAGGTAAACATTTCCAAAGAGCGAGAGTTGAGAGGAAATGGGAATTTTATCAACTCCAAACTTAAAGCTAGGAAAGATATTAAAACAGGAGATAGCTGGTCTGGTGCAAGATTTTTATTGCCATGATTGCATTGGCAAGCCAATGCCTGGGAAACTGGATTGTTGCAGTAACAACAGTACTAGCGGAAAAAACAGATTTACAAAAAAGGGGAGGACTTTCTTGTTAAACAATCTAAGAGATATTCACAAACAATTTAAGATTGCATACCCAGAGGTAAAAATTGGCTTCTCAGAGTTTGCAGAACTGCGTTAAGAAAAAATGTATCATTGCTGGAACATTGTGCATCACAATGCATCAAAACTTTGAAATCAAGTTTTAAGGGTGTCTTACATATGTGCATCACAGTGCATCAAAACTTTGAAATCAAGTTTTAACAGTGTCTTACATATGTGCATCACAATGCATCAAAACTTTGAAATAAAGTTTTAAGGGTGTCATATGGCAAAATTAACTACTGAAGATAAACTCCCCATTAACAGATGTATAAAGACAGCATTGCAAGGGTGGTGTGTGATCCTTTACTTCCTGCAGGCTACTTCAGTAAATTGCCAATTTTGCCCTAGGATCAGGTTTATTGAAAAGTTTCATTATTGATCTTGCGGAAAAGAATAACGTTGATTCTCGACATTTAAGCAGTGGGTGTCTTTTAACCAAACATCTCTTGAAACTGTGACAAAATCAGCAAAAGAGTGTGTTGATTTTTTTTTATTTTTTTTTATCTTTTAAGACTAAAGGCATTGGCTACAATATTTCTTTTCTTTTTCTTATATCATTTTAGTTCCAAAAATTACAGTTATTAAATAAAGGTTTACTACTTAGCATATCATAAAGATACCTTCTGACTGATGAATCCTCACAATTTAAATCGGCTGTTTAACCCCAAAACACTGTCACCTTTCATTATGTCACTTTGAGGCCATTTTTGGTGAGGGTATATTTCATTTTCATGTTGTTTTTTTTGTAAATAATGATCCCATTGCAGTCCCAATTTGAAAGTTGGCACACTAGTACACAAAAGTGTGACAATGCCATAGAATTTGTTCAAAAATTTAAAATTACAGTTTTTTAAAATATTCAAGGTCAAAGATCATTTCTGTGACCTTGAAAAGGTCAACCTAATTTTTTTTTTAATTTTTCAGCATATGATTTAAAAGCTCATATATTAATTGCTATAAAAAGACACCAATTTCAATCTTCTCGCCCAATTAAGTAATGAGATTGTCTGGAGGTCATAATTTTCTAATTTTCAAGGTCATGTAATTTGAAACCCTGTGGGTGGACAGGGCTAAAATTTGCGATTTATGCATAAGTCTACATGCCTAACAATCACACCAAATTTCAAGGAAATCAAAAGGGGTCATGTTGTGAGCCTTGCTGATTTGACACGGAATATGACCCTTTATAATTGTTTTCATTGTTAACATCTGAATATCCTGTTGTTTTTCTTTGTTTTTGCAGTTGATGTAGTGACAACTTTCTTTCCAAGATGAAGATTAATGATAAGAATCTCATCAGTTTTGCCATTTCCAAAACTCCAATTGATAGAGAGGGCTGGCTGTGTAAACGTGGTGAAGTAAATAAAAATTTTCAGAAACGATGGTTTGTACTGAAAGGAAATCTGTTATTTTATTTTGAGAAAAAGGATGACAAGGAGCCAATAGGTGTTATAATTCTGGAAGGTTGCACGATTGAATTAGCAGAAAATGAGGATACGTTTGCTTTTAAGCTTGTTTTTCATGGGGCTGGAAACAGAACTTATATACTTTGTGCTAACAGCCAGGAAAGTATGGAAGAATGGATGAAGGCCATTGCTTCTGCTAGTTATGATTATATGAAGTTAATGGTGGCTGAACTTCAAAGGCAGCTAGATGAAATAATAGAACTAGAGAAACAAGAGAAGTCCACCATTCCTAATCGTCTAAGAGCGGGAGGATTGCCTGTGAATCGCTCAGATAGCTGTCTCTGCAGTCATGCAGGATTGTCCAAGGTTCCTCGATTCAACCCATTTGATCGATGGAAGTTGCAAGCTGATGGCCCTACAGATAGTGAATCTGTGAGTGTTCCCACATCTGAAAGTGGGTTATTGTACACTGATGGAAACTTTTCTGACTGTGAGAAAGTTCAACATGATACACAGCTAGGTATGAAAGGTAATCGCCAGAAATATCTGTTTCTGGAAATGCATGAATATTATGGACAGATATTTCGTAGGCTATTTGAAGAACAGAAGCGAAAGAAAGCAACTCAGCCATTTAAAAATGATGATATGCTGATATCATTTGATTGAAGTTATAGTGTAATGAAATTCATGAACATTTAATGCTGTCCTTAGTTTAAAGTAATTGCCATAGGTGTTGTTTATAAAGGAGGAATACTGTTAACGTGTAAGTAACATAATTAATTGCTAGGAATTGGAGGAGGAACTGCAAACTTGTAATTGCTTCTGCTTTGAGAGTTAGGAAATACTGTATATATAATAACTTTATTAATATTAATTATTGTTCATTCATAGTGCAATGTTTAATTATTTCATTTTGTATATATAACATTATTTTGGTACCATTTCCCCATGTTTTAAATATGTTCATTGTCTGTGTAGCTTGGTGTCTCTTGTCCTTTAAGCAGCATTGGAATTTTGACTCACTTAAAAAATCTTCAGCACTAATGTAGTATTTCTAATCTGTTGTTCACTAAGAAAACATTGCCGTTTATATTTTATTCGCTGCAAAACTTGACAGTAGTACTCCTTGTTATTTGTCTGGCCTGATAGAACGTATTCATGTAGCACAATTACCTCACAATTTATAAAAACAGTTGGCATCATCTTGACATTGCTGTGGCTTTGTCATGCTTTTTTGGTGTCTGGGAAAATTTGGGGTCTTCACTGTGAAGACTGGGCCTTAGTTTTGGAATCATACCCATAAACCTATGATTCATCATTAGTTACAATAGTTCTTAAAACATTTTTGTCATTTTGGATGCACTAGCAACTGAAACACAGGCCTGTTTTTGCTCAGCTGAGAAAAGTTTTGTCACAAATTTTCCTGCGCAGCTGTGCACACAAGTTTGACATTGTTTTCACTTTTGCTGGTTGTGGGCTTTCCAAACTATCTCTCTCAACACTTTCACGATCATTTTTAAAAAATTTATACAACTCATGAACTTGTGCATGACTCATACACTGATGCGTCATTACATTATTACCACCTACCTAATAAGCTGTAGGACCCCCTTTAGCCCACAAAACAGTGGACACTCAGTGAGGTATCGATTCGATGAGGTGGCGATAGGTATCCTGGGGTATCTGGTACCATAATGTCAACAGCAGGTCCTCCAGTTCCTGTACATTTTGGGGTGGTGGTGATTTAGCACGAACCCGCTTTTTCAAGTCAAGCCACAAATGTTCAATTGGATTCATGTCAAGTGAATTTGGAGGCCAGTGTATTAACAGAAAATCACCAGCATGTTCCCCGAACCACACCTTGACGATTCTGGCAAAGTTGCATAACACATTATCCTGTTGGTAATGGCCATCACCAGCAGGGAACACAGTTGCCATGAATAGGTGAACTTGGTCCGCAACAATGTTCAGATACCTGACAGCTACCAGAGATTGTGCTATTGGGATAATGGGGCCTAAAAGAAAGCATCGCCCACAGCATAACACCATCGCCGCTGGACTGTTTCTGCCCAACAGTGCATCCAGGTGCCATAGCTTCCATTGGTAATCAGCGTATCCACACTCGGCCGTCTACGTGATGCACCTGGAATCTTGATTCATCAGACCAGGCCACCTTCTTCCAATCATCCACGGTCCAAACTCGATCTTGGACCCATTTCATGCGTTGTTGTCGATGACATGAAGTGAGCATGGAAACCCGGCTGGGTCTTCGGCTACGCAGGCCCATGCGCAAAAGGCTGCGATAAACTGTGTTTGATGACACATTGCTCTGATCACCACTGTTGTAGCTACGGGTAATTTGTTGCACTGTGGCCCTGCGGTCGCTGTGAACAATGTGCAACAGTCTCTGCTCTCCTCTGGCATCAATAAGCTGCGAACAATACACGGCTGGACGACGGTTCATCGTTTGGCCATCTGTGCACCACTTTTGATACGTACTCACTACAGCAGCACGTGAACAAGCTGCAGCGTTTCGGAGATTGTAGTTTCGAGGCGCCGTGCCATCACAATTTGTTCTTTATCAAACTCCGATTAATCGGCAGCTTTTCCCATTCTGACTCAGAACACTCTACCAATCGGAAGCCGGCCCTTGGGTTATATATATACTGCTCTGCGAACTTCACCTACGTCACCGTTTTGTCTCCAGGCGCGCTCATTTCGCTAGGCTGGGAGTGGTCATAATGTAATGGCTCGTCGGTGTACTATGATTCCCATAGAATTGCTCTGGAATGAAAAATATAGTATGCTTGCTGCCATTTTTTTTTCTGCAAAATAAAATTCCAATTTGGTCAATTTCAGTTTTCCAGTTGCTGCTCTCAAAATATTAAAATTTTGTAACTTATGTATATAATTTTGTAACTCAAGTATATATGTCTTTGCAAGCTTCACCATGTTTTTGACAAAATCTGATGCAAATTCATTGATCATTTTTTTTATATGACAAGTGCGGCAGATAGCTTCACACACACAGGAACAAAGCACTATTGTACAAAAACGGATGAGCAGGGGAGACGTGACTCCCTGCACATACGTAGTAGATTTCAAGGTCAACCTGTGGCAAATCTCTTCCTGCTGTGTCTCATGATTCCAAACTTGTGCAACCAGTCTGGATATTTTTTTATCGTACCTTGTACAAAAATAATACTAGGTAGTAAATCTGAATATCATTTTATTCTATATTCAATACCCTTATTACACATTCATTACTTACAAGCATATCTCTTTTCAAAGCACTCTGTCCACTTGTTGATTTAACATTAGTGCCAAGTAAAATATTCACTAATCTGCTTTTTTACAAATCCTAAAATTCACAGAAAAAAGAAAACTGAATGTTATTTAATAAATTTTTAGTTGCACAACCTGTTTCATGGCTGCAAAAATATGCTGTCTCAATTCTCTCAAAGTTGTAACATGCTTGGTTCCATGTAAAAGAATCAAAGAACTGTGTATTTTTGATAATCTGAAATTTAAATTTAACGTATAATCACGAAAAGCATTATGAATTACATATAACTGAATTGAAAAAGCTATAGAAACTGTGGCAAAATATTGGGGCTAATGCAGAATTATGTATAAAAGCGAGAAAGGTATAACCAAGGTTCCACTATTCAGCTATACCATGAGAAAAATATGTGCAAAATTCAAATCTTGAACTAATAACTTTAACTACAGTTTCACAATTTACATACTCCTTATTGCATATTGGATTATTCTCTCAGGAAAACTGATTTGTCCAGCAGAACTGCCTTTTAAATTGTATAAATTCTAATTTATTACGCCCATAAAAATGCATAAAGAATAATTAAAATTTTCACTTGCAAAATATTATTCTTCTATAGCAATTGATAAAATATTAAATAGAAAGTTAAAGTAAATGAAAAACTGTCAAGCAATAATGTTTAATTAAACAAGAAAGTTACCTACCATAAAGGCCTATTTGAAAAACTTTGGAGAATTAGCAAAAAATTCCATATTCAACTTGATCCAGCTTGTAAACTATAAATTTAAAAAATCCCTCTCTTCCATAAAGGGTCACTCCATGTCAAATCAACACAGCATCTTGACATCTCCGATTTTAACGAAAATTGGTGAGAAGATAGTAAAAATATTAGTAAAAATATATTTTTTTAATTTTCCTTTGGATTGTTTTGAAAATAAGAAAGGTCAAAATTTTGAATTTCTGTGCATTTTTTGAAAATTTGCAACCATTCAACTTTTAATTACTTGAGATAAAAATGTGGTATGTATAAAATGTGTTATAAATGTGTTATCCAGTTGATTCTGGTGTGTGTCGATAGAATGCTTATTAAACAAGCTTTCCCAAATTTCCCTTCCAATTAAAAAAAATTAAATTTTTTTTAATTTTTTAAGAACTAGCATTTTAATTTTTTTCAAAAAAATATATGTTGAACTTCTTGATATCCCTAAATATAAAATTTTGTGAGTAGCAATACAACAACTTTTAAAGTTACAAAGAAATTTTATTTTCAATAAGTTGAGTTTCAGAACGTATCACAGCTGTCCCTACCTGTTTTTTTTTAATAACGATGCATGGATTAAAGTTTATTATGTAATATTTGGTTGGAAGTTTGATGTTTACATAAAAGATACCTTTTTAGTGCTCAATTTCTTTATATTCATTAAATATGATTTCTTATTATTGATTTATTTACAGTAAAAGAACCTCTGCTTCAGCCAATGTGCTAGTGGTCTTTCTAAAAGCCCTCAGATTTGTCCTTAGCATAAAGTTTCAGTTCAGATTTCAAAATTAAGAACTGCTCGGGGACATATACACTGGCGGAAAGTGAAAAAAGAACACCAAGAAGGAATTGACGGACGATCATGAAATTTACATACGTTGATAGGGTCGAGTTTACATAGGTGTGGTGTTAATTTCAGGACCAACCGGTGAGCGCTTACGCCACAGCACGGCATAATATGCAAATTATTGTTGGTGGTATTTAAGGAGTACGGCGAAGTGAATGTAATCAGTCGTCGGCGTACGGACACGTGCGAAGCTGCTGCGATGCCTGGACATGAAAGACGTATGATTTCAGCAGTTATCGGACTTTGAGCGAGGTCGTCTAGTCGGACTCCGCGAGGCCGGGTGGTCGTATCGTCATATTGCGGAGCGAATTGGAGGAAGTATCGGTGGTGGTACGATGGTGGCGTAGATGGTCCGAGGAACATTCCCACACGAGAAGACGTGGAACCGGGAGTCACAGATGAACTGGTGAGCGGACCGATCGACGCATAAGAAGAGCGGCGTTGTCAAGCAGATCATCCACTGCGGCACAAATCCGAGTTGCCGTTGCACCTGAGGTGACTGTGCAAACAATCCGCAACCGTCTACTGGATGCAGGACTACATGCACGTGTGCCTCTGGCATGTGTACCTCTGACTCCAGCCCACCGTCAGGAACGGCTGCAGTGGTGTCGCAACGTCTGCACTGGAGAACGCAGTGGCGATCTGTCGTGTTCAGCGATGAAAGCAGATTCTGCTTGGGAGCCTCCGATGCCCGAATGTGTGTTCGCAGACGCACAGGGGAGCATCTCCACCCTTCTTGCATCCGCCAGCGACACACAGGGCCTACACCTGGTCTCCTGGTGTGGGGAACGATCAGCTATCACTCGCGCACATAACTAGTGTTTGTACCGGGTACGTTAAACAGTACCTCCTAGATCAACATCATCATTCAGCCCGTTGTTGTGCCATTTGTAAGGTCGGTCCATCGTGGTGTTTTCCAGCAAGATAACGCACGCCCACACACGGCACGTGCAACGCAACATGCACTTCAGGGTGTGAGACAACTTCCATGGCCTGCACGTTCACCGGATTTGTCCACCATTGAGCACGTGTGGGATTTTATGGGACAACGACTTATCTGGTCTCCACGGCCAGCCACGACCATCCCCGATTTACGCGTCCAGGTTGAGGATGCTTGGAACTCAATACCCCAAACTTACATCCAACATCTGTACGACAGACTCCATGCCAGAATTGCAGAGTCTGACGCAGTTCATGGCGGTTCAACCTCGTACTAACCATGTTACATGGAAATGTTATTTTTCAGTTTACCAGCAAATACAACTGTATTTTTGCCATAATGTTTTGATCACGTTATTCTCTGTATTCCGTTATTATGCTGTATAAATTTTGTTGGTATCAGACATCTCCTTCTTGGTGTTCTTTTTTCACTTTCCGCCAGTGTATATTTAGAGCACCCCCCCCCCTCCTCCCGCAATTTAAAATGCTACTTACATTAGAAAAAAATGCCTTAATTTTTTCAACTTCCATTTTTTTGTGTTGCTCCAATTTGAAGAAAGCATATATATTTTGCAAGACAATATTTCCAATTCTGAAGATTGGTTTTTACAAGTTTTGTGAATTAAGGCCTAAAAAATTTTACTCTTGCAGGCACAAGTGACACTCACATCATCTGTGTACATACTATTCAACATAATGTCAAATTAATGCTAATTGGATACAAAATGGAAAAGTTATCAGCCAAGAGTGATGCAAAACAAAAATTCAAACATATAAAGACTGCACTGTTAATATCATTTGTGAATCACCTTCACCAGCTTGTTATTTTGGTGAATACAAAAAATGCCCAAGAACTAAAAAAATTAGGAAATAATTTTAATGATTTGTTTGATTCTAATGTAATTGATGGCATAACTACAAGCATTGAATATCCACAAATTGTTCAATACCTGTATTAACAAAAAACATTGATGATTTTGTAGTTGTTGTTTTTTTCGTGTGTGTGTGTGTGTTTGTTGTTGTTTTGAAAAAAATATTGTTCATCTAAGATATAAGATGTTCATTTATAGCTAAATAGCAGGCAGCTTTTCATAATGAACTAAAGCAAATTTGCAAGCTGGTGAATTTTTGGTTGCATCTGATTTTTCTAGGAATTTCTGTTGCAAGATTCTGCTCAAGGATTCCATTGTAATAATTTTCAACCCACAATTCACCCATTTGTTGCATATTGCAAAAAATCAGGGAAAACTGAATGCACAAATTATGGCAGGATAATTTTGGAGAGTTTGCAATACAGTGTAGTAACAGTTTATCTTTTTCAGCATTGCTTGCATATCTCAATAAAAGTTTCAAAAAAGACAAACATTTTTTTATTATTCGGATGGATCAGCAGCACAATATAAGAACAGAAAAAGATTTCAGCAATTTTTGCTAAAATGAATAGATTTTGGAACAGTTGCTTAGCGTGCCGCTATGCAACACCCCATGGTAATAGTTCTTTTGATGGTGCAACACCCCATGGTAATAGTTCTTTTGATGGTGTCAGTGACAGTTCTTTTTCTATGCAACACCCCATGGTAATATAGTTCTTTTGATGGTGTCGGTGGTGATTTTAAAAGTCTTGTAGCTAAGGCAAGTTTATGAAGGCCATATAATAATGCAGACTATGACACCCTATTAATGAACACTTTCGCTGTCAGCGGGCGCAGGCGCCAGCAAAACATTTTCATGATATATTACAAATAGGTTTTTTTTGTTAAAGTAAAATATAGAGTACAAATTTGATGTGGGGCTACTCATAACTTATAAATCGTATAACTTATAAATTTTTATACCATATTTGTGGGCTTTCCGGGAATGTATTGCCTAAAACCAAGTCTTCCTCTAAATAGCACAAGACTTTGATCCACAGAAATTTCATTTCCCGGCAGTTTCAATCTATTCATGTTGCACAGCAGTATCTCCATAAGCCTTTTGAACTTATAAGTGCAATTGTTCCCTGGATCTTGAGAATTGTTAGCAAAGTGCCATAACTTCGATAGGAGTTAAAACTTGTTTCTGCTGAAAGTGTTAGGTGCGACTCGGGTTTGGAACAACACATGAGTGGACTAGTAATCTGTAATTTTCGGAAATCTAACCAGGCCCATCCAAATAAGCAGACCAAGAATTTTTTTCGTTTCACTTACAGATGTTGCCAGCCATTGTTTCATCCTCGAATGTGGTGATAGGATACCACCTTGAATGACTGGCTGTGCATTTTTATTTATTTCAGTAACCATTAGAAGATAAATATCATCAGTCACTTATAGATAGTGGAAAATGTCAATAGCTGTAAGGGGGTCTAAATTCATTACATCGGGACATATACCTGAGGGTGCTGTCAATGAAATTTCCTTTTGCTTGACGAATCAACTTGCCCCAAAATTATCTGCTGCTGTTCGTGATGTACGGGATTCACGTCTAAACACCGATGTTCTTCAATTGTTTGCAAGAAATCACAATCATCATCATATTCTTCAGTACTGATTTCATAATCTGGATCAGAATTACATGCAGAAAAATTTTCAAAACCGGAAAGACTTGATTCGTGGTCTCTTGTGTTTGATTCAACAGAATCAGTTGTTGTAGGACCAACAGTTGGATCACCTATAGCAGAAAGATCTGTAGCTGGGTTAATAATTCCAGATAGACTAGCAGTGAGATCAGGTATCCATGGCGAAGGAAGCCTGATATCAGATTCTAATTTTCGCATTTTGGAGTAAAACTTTTTATGGGGTCGGCCCTCCTCACACTTTGATTACAAAAGCAGTTATGGGATTTTCATCGAACTGCAAATTAGTGCGGTTGGGGAGGGGGGAGGTGCATGTCTGTAACATCCTGAAATCTATTTTGCTCAAGTGAAGTAAGTGCTGTCTAATGGAAAAAAGAAATTTATAGCCCAAAGGGGAAGGAAGGAGGCTACTTTTCCTGCAGCATTTGTTTATACAGACCTGTTTGTAATCCGGGTGTAGCCCGGAATTCCGAGGTTTTGTCACATTCCAAACCCGTAAATCCGGGTTTTTAAGTTTTAGAAGAATTTGAGATGCTTCGGACATTTCATTTCTAAAAATGCTACAAAAAGGTAACTAAACTTCAGGTTCCATTTTCTTTCGAAATTACACTGTTTGATTAAAAACACTGCATGTCCGTGCGAATGGTGAATGTAGACGATTTGTGTGACACCTTGTGCGCAGGAGTGCAGAAAATGTTCAGGGCCCAATATTTCCCCAGAACACATTTTTTTTTTGTTTAAAATTTCCCACAGAACCGTAGTGGATTTTCATACAAGTTTAGACGATTATTAGAGTACATGTCGATGATCAAGAACTATCCTTAAAGCCTATTACTTAAAAAATTTTATAAAAAAAAAAAAAAAAGCAACTAATATTTATTCCAATGAATAACTAGCTCTTTTTTTTTTTCACGGAAAAAATTTTCCTTTTTTTTTTTTCTTTTTCTTTTCACGCACGAAAGATTTAGTGCTCCAGGTGACACGAAAGATTTAGTGCTCCAGGTGAATCCCCCTCTAGCTGGTGAAAGTTTTAAGGCGAGACAGGAATAGGCGAATCAAGAATTCTTGCTTTTCCTAAAATGGCGGAACCCATTAACTTTCGACGCATGAGGGATAGACGAAACAAGAGTAGGCAAATCAAGAAGTTTGCTCCAGGTGAATCCCTCCCCTCTAGCAGGTGAAAGTTTTAGGCGAGACAGGAATAGGCGAATCAAGAAGTAACCCGGGGCAGAGAGGCTGAAAAATAAACAGCTAAAAAATTCTGTAATTAACTATTTTTTATTTCATTCTAGCATTCCAGGCATCTAATTGTGCCAGAGAATTTTACCGAATGAAATTTAAATTTGACTTAAATCCTTTGCAAAATGCATGGGTCATTCGCTTTAAAATATCCGGAACCCCAATAATTTCTCAAATCGGCACCTGTGACACATTGGATGCCATTATTATTATTTTTTTACCTATTGTAGGTTTAACGATCACCTAGAGCAACTGAGTGGGCTATAAGCAGTCGCCCGTCCCTAATTTAGGTCCACTGGTTCCAGGAAAGGGCGAGAGCCAGCGCCATGAGACAAACACAACATCCATGCCTCACCAGGATTCGAACCCGGACTCATCTCGGACGAATGATCAGAAGCCATCGCTTAGACCACTGTGCCACTGGGGTGGCCCATTAGTTTCGGAAACGTTTATTAGCGTGACTAGTGGTTCCGTCGTACTTGTTACTCGCGCCACGTTGTCTCCGCCTTGGCATTAGTAATGTCATTTAGGCTCGGTGAATCATTTGCGAGCGGCAGTTCGCAGTACGTCACAGCCCTCATAACGTCTTGTATTCATCTAAAAACTATGTACAAGAAACCTTCACACGCGTAACTCACTCGAAGAAAACTCCGTAGTGATTTTTAAGAACATGCGTCATTGCTATAACTTCAGTGTGTATATACAGGGGACGCACTGAACTGAGACAATCTGTCTGAAGATGGGAACTAGGTGTCCCGAAAGATCTCACGGATTGTGAAGTCGTATGACTTTTATTAACATTTCTTAAAAATCACTACGGAGTTTTCTTCGAGTGAGTTAAGTGTGTGAAGGTTTCTTGTACATAGTTTTATCAGCACGTAAACTTCAGTTCATTTATTCTTGTATTCATAACGACACATTTTTCAAAATGATTACCTGATTACAGTGAAGTAAATTAGTCCTATTTTTCACGCTATATTCTTTGTTAATAAGTCCATTTTTCATTTTATTATTACTACCATTATTTTACCCCCGGGCAAAATTTACCCCAGAGTTGCCTTAATTACCCCCGAACCTTGTTCGCGCGTTCGGACATATTCTGCACCCCTGCTTGTGCGTTTCTTTTGTTATCAAACAAGCTCTCAAGATAACAGCCTGCTGAAAGGAAGGCTTCTTTTCATTATTTTGAAAGTTCAAATAATTTGATTATTTTAGATTCGGTGTATAACTACTTTTAGAAATTGAATGGAATCCACTGTAGGCTTCAATTTCAAGTAAAACTGGTCTACATAGACTGCTCAATTAACATATAATATGAAGTGCAAAATTTGATTTTAAAGATGCAATGCCTGAAGGATTTTGCACAGTGAAAGAAAATTGGGTACAAGAAAAAATGTGAAGTTTAACTGCACAAGCACTTGGGCTTATTTGTTGTGTAGCTAGTTTATAAATGCGTATTATACATTATATGTATATTGGCACTGAGCTGAGAGTTTCAGGGTTTCTTGTGTCACCTCACAATCACCCCTGTTTGTATAAACTGCATGCGAGCAGAGGAATATTGTTAGTAAGAGAAAAGTGTTCACCCAGTTTTCTCCTATTTTACTTCCACCACCCACCCTGTGTTAAGGAATCAGTGTGTGGAACCACCTAAGTGGGAATTGCCTTCCCCCAGTAGGGTATTATATTTCCATTGTCTCCGACCGATGCCGTGTCCCAGCTCAACCTCCGCTAGACACAACACACTAACAGAAAGAAAGGAAAGAGGGAGGAGCACTAATTATAGACTTTCTATAATTCCTTTTTTACGCTTTCCAACCGTAGATTGAAGAAGCGTATACGCTCCAGCTTTGTCCGTCCATCTGTCCGTCTGCATGATAACTCGCGTAAAATTTTTTCGTTTTCAATGAAATTTTAGTATGTGGTAAGGACGAATTCTATTGAAAATGGGCAAAATGGGGTCAAAGGTCAGGACATAAGAGTGGGAGGCATTCCATTGCCCTTATGCTTCATAATTTGCGTAAATATGGTTCGAGTGAGACAAAACTTTATCATGTTGTTCCGGAAGTATACTTAACCGGTTCAGTTTAAATATCATCGAAATGGGGTCAAAGGTCAGGGCATGGGAGTGAGATTTATTCTACAGCTATGTTCCTCATAACTTGAGTAATGATTTCTGGTATGTTGGGAAGCGTACCATAATCAGTGCATTGCATGATTTTACTAACTTGTTTACATAAGCTTGTATGAAGTTGCCCGCGCCTGTATGGCCTGTACAACATCACGTTTAACTTTTGGGCCACTTCGGTCACACGCAACTTCTGCATGTTTTGCTATAAATGGACTTGTGGTCAGCCAACTAGTAGGTGGTATAAATATTTTGGGAATCCCATTACTGGAACTTCAGATATTTACTTCTGTTTATCTGGCTCCCCAGGGCGATTTCTACAGAAGGCACGTGCACCCACTGGCAGCGAAAGTGTTAACTGACCATAGTGTTCTCCCTAGATTTTTTTCACAGCTGGGTGGCAAGAAATTTTAGCTGGATGGCACTTTTAACGACCCCACCCCCCACAGACGAAGATAAAAAAAAATTTTATTTAATATTATTATACTTATTAAACATCTTTATAGCAGTGTGGTAGGCATTAAGGTAACTAACATGATAAATATTAGAAAATTGTACATAAATGATAAAAAAATAGGTACTTACTAATAAATGAAATTTTGATGCAGATTTCAGCCAGTCTTCATCAGTATTTATGATGTATGTGAGAATAAGTTTTCCACTCTTACAATTATGTGCACTTAATATGGAGCACAATAAAGAAGTACTCATAAAGGAAATCATAACTTATTCAATTTTTGAAATTTTACTGAATTAGCAATAAAACAATATTTTTTTCTTGCCTGCAGAGTTAAAAATGGAAACTGTTATTTAAGGTGCCAGCCAAAGTTTACATTATTCTTAATTTCACGTGTGATGTACATGTATAACCAGAGCATTCAGATATGTATTTTTCTTTTTTTCTTCCCTGCCCAGTTATCAGCAGCTCGATCATAATCGAAAGTTGAAGGATCAGGACCTTATAATGCTATCATCAATAAATTGTTTAGTTTTCTGGCTCATTCTGTTTCGTAGGCAAGTTTTAATTCTTTTCAAAGCAGATAATCCCCTTTCACATTCTGCAGTTGACACTGGTAAAGAGAGACAAATTGTTGCTAATTTGGATAAATTAGGGAACGATTCTCAAAGTTCATGATTTGTTGATAGTTTTTTGAGACAGTTTCTTGTTGACATATCTTTATATGAGTCACTTCTGATCATCACTGAGGCCACACTCCATTCTGCTTTTGTGGCAGTATAATCAAGAGGTGGGGGATTTCCATTTTTTGAGTAGTGAATAAATAACTCTTCGCATAGCTCACTAACCCTTCTCTGGTGATGTTTCTTTTACAGCAACAGGGTTAAATATGATAGAAAATGCTGACATTATTGGCATATCTGGGAATCTGCCTTCTAAATGAATTTGTATCACATCCAGATATTTATCATAAACATTTTTCTTGTACAGCTCTGCACTTTCCTCATCTATTTTAACAGCCAGGTCCATCCACTCATTTTCCAATAGCAAGGGTAGATTTCTGAAATTTTCTCCTGGGTCAGATTTCAGTAAAATTATTTTAGATTTGGTTGCCTCTAATATTGATTTAACAATGGTTAAGCCTGTATCTTGCCGTAACCACGATCTAGATAGGTTGCTCAAAATTGGCAGTATATCACACATCATCATTAATGTAGCAAGAAATGAGTATGTTTTAATAAATTTACTCAAACCTTCTGCAGTGACATCATTTCGTTCAATGGCTTCTCTCTCCAGTGCAGCCACAACACTCATTGGTGTTTTACGAAGTGACTGAACAGCAGCTTCATGAGAAAGCCATCTAGTATCACTGGCCATTTTCAGTTTCATCTGAGGTATGTTGAAAATATCTTGTATTTGGTGCAATCCAGCCATTCAAACACTAGAATTTTGCAAGAAAAAAATAACTGCCGCAGAATGTCATTGAATTTTACTAAATACTTAACTTCTTGTGCAGCCTGGGCACTAGCTAAAGCTAGACTGTGATTTACACAATGGCAATTAATTAAGAGATTTTGAGTTGCATTGCATCCTTCAGCAATTTTGCAACACCATTATTCTTGCCAATCATCACTGCGGCACCATCAGATCCCAAACCTACCAGTTTTTCAAGCTGTAAATTTAATTCGCCTAATGTTTCAGTTAAATTCTTTGCAATTGTTGTAGCTTTTCCATCATTTATGCTTTTAGTGGTCAGGAAAGCAACTTTAACTTCTTTTGTTTTTGTGGACACAAATTTTGTATAAATTATTAACTGCTTTACAACTGAAGTATCAGTTGTATCATCACACAGCACACTAAAAAACTGACTTTTGGCTAACTCACTTACTATATTAGAGCGAATTTCTGAAGCTAGCACCTCTAAGAGCTCTTGAACAATTCTCTCAGAAGTGTAATTAGCATTTTCTGCCACTTTCAAATTACTCAAGTAAGTGCATCCCATCAATTTGCAGTGCTCTAATAATTTTTCATATAAAGTTGTATGAGGCAATTCATTTTTGGCAAGCCAATATACACTTTTCAGTGCACCTAAAAAAGCATCATGTTGCAAATTATTTAAAGCTGAAACAGATCTTTCGATCTCTCCAACTCCAGTATTTTCCAGTAAAGCAACAGATGAAGAACGTGAGCAGGCATCAGAGTGCATCTTACTTTTTTCATGATTTGAAAGGCTTTCTTTCCTCAGTCGAGCCCAAGGAGTATCCACCCATGTTAATTCTCCATTAGCAGTTTTTGTAGCATATTTCAGGCACACTGTGCATAACATTCCATCTTCAGTCACAGTTAACCATTTGTACTTCTGAAACCATTCTTTGTTAATGCCACTAGAACGGTGCTTGGAATTAACAGTACTCACCTGCTGACCTTGAGTTGGAAGTTGTTCAGTTTTTTCAGCACTTCCTGAAACAGAAGAATCATTCAACTGTTCACTGGCTGAGGGATGTTTTCTTTCAGTGGAGCTTTTAGAGGACTTAGAAAAGTAGCAAAGTAGTGTTTTTTCCATTTTTATATTCACTGGACAAATGTAACACAGAACTGATAACTTCCTTATTTGCTACTACGGTTTACTGCCTTGTGTAGTTCACCACAGTCACAATGACAATGATCACTCAAGTGACTTCTCTGCATTCCTCTGTTAAAAAATGACTGAACTTGTCACCAACATCTCAGCCTTAATCAGACAAACATGATTCATCAATAGAGATTAAGTCCCTACCTTCTGCTTACTTCTTTGAATAGATACCCCCCCCCTCTTCCACACTCATCTCTTTCTTAATCTAGGAGTGCCTGAGCATTGTGAGAGCAAGAATAGATTAACATTCTTGCAGCTGGCTCAAAAAATGCTGTAGCAAAACTGCTAAAATGGGGAAAGAAGTTGTAGCCAAAATGCTAAAGTTAGCCGCTTTTATCTCTCGGAAAATCATAACACCAACTGAATTATTCACACCAATAATGCTTTGGACGTCAGTGGAAAACTACTGTTGATGGCCTTGGTGAAATGCCACAGACGTCAATGCTGACTCTGGTTTAAGCTTTGAATAGGGTGAAGGAGTCTAATCCCTGTGGCCTCTATAATCTTACCCCACCCATCCTTTATGGGGGTGCTCTAGAGTGTGTGGAGGAGGGGAGGGAGTGATTAAGCAAACAGATACTGTAGGAACATACCTTAAGGATTAAAAAAATAACATTAGCGGAGCGCGAATCGCTACCAGAATTTCAGAAATTTTTGTTTTTGCATAAATAGAAAAGCTGTAGCAGAATCTGCTGATGCGTTGATATTTAAATGGCTGGCGCCATTTTGCTACAGACACTAATTTTTCTCTTGCATTTTGGATTAACTCGTCGCATTTCGTGAAAATAGCGACCATAACTTAACCTCTGCGCACAGGGTTATGGGATTCAGAATATTTTCCTAAATTCAACATGGCCAAATGGCACTGCAACAAGTTTGAGAAATTACACCGAGCTCCTCAATAATTCCGAAATAAAATTCTCAAGGAATTTTATAGACATGCAGGAAAAAGAACAGTGATTTTTGCCGCAAAATTCCGAATATGGCTCACGGTAAGCGCATTTATAATACAGGCGCAGAATTCAGGAAGTGGCGATCGATTCTGTGGGATTGCTCTAGGCGCAACATTTTGACACCCAACTCCTTAGCTTGTAGTACCTGCCTGAATCATTTTAACTTGGTTAGAGGGGGGTGGGGGGTAAGGTGATATTCATAATATATTACATGAAATGTTTGCACTTTTTTTCTGGGCATCAGTTTTTACCTGTAAGTTGTATGCCATTATTCACGGTATTTTTCCTCTCCCCCCATATGCAATTTTAAAAAGCATCACATAAAAAGCGCAAATTGAATAACACACAGTTCAGAGAAATGAACCAGATAAATGTCTATTTAGAACATGCGATGATTATTTTATGCCATTATTTAGGTACATTTTATAACAATATATATTCATAAAAGGGCTTCACTAGTTTGTGCAATTGTTGCATTTTTGGCATTTCAAAGTTCAGCGGCACAATGAAAATCTTACCCTACTACTTGTCCATATTTTTCAGTGACAGGTAATTGTGTCAAAGTTTTAAACAGCTTTGATATCTCTTTGGGGGAGAGAAAAAAACATCTTTTACTTATACAGTGGAGGCATTTTGTTACAAAGAAGGGGTCAGTCATAACCTGGAAGTTCAAAAGCCAACGGGGCGATCAGTTCTGTCTGTCAATGAATCACGCGACTTCCATGGTTCAGGCAAGTGCTCGATCTTACCCCAGCAACAGGACTGGGATAAAATTTTCTAAAGTAAAATTTCTCTAATTTTTAAAATATCGGCATGCAATTTTCACGGAGATACATGTTAAAATAACGTTCAGATTTAAATTTCATCAAAATCTGTTGAAAACTTTAAAAGTTACGCATTTTTTAAAAATTTATTCCGTTCCGCTATTACAACTTAATGTTTTAATAATTTAAAAAGTAGTGAATAGATTTTCGCAAAATCAAAAAGAATATTTTAGCTTTGATAATCTCGATAATCTTTTTATTTAGAAACTTGGACATTTTTTTCTGATACTTTCAAACGGTTTAAAACAAATGACAGTTTTTAACAGTTGAAAACCGCAGGTTGAAGATGCGTTTATTTGCTATTCTGAAGAATCATGCAAACTTTTCGTAACTACAGTACATAAATTTTTCAGTTTATGGGCATCAAGACATTTTTAAGGTTTTCGAACTTCACGGGTCTGTCCGTTCCATCCACATGCATTTTTCAGAAAAAGATGCAGTTTCGTTTGTCACAGAAATCAAAAAGCAAACGGAATCAAAATTAAGTACTATCAAATCACTCAGATACATGTATAATAACTCCTTCAAAATATTATACCAGATTAAAATTCCTAACTTTTTTTAAAGCACTTGTGATCTAGAAATCTTTGATTTCAGTAGCAGTCTCCAAAAATGCACGTGAACAGCAGCGACCAATCACATGACCATATGCATACCCTGATCCTCACTATCTGCTTTACGAGTCACGCAGGCTTGAACAAATGGGACCAAAGAGGGGGGTAGATGTTGAGATAATAATCTCCTGTCTTTCTCGCGGGAGAGGGACTTCCCGCACCTGGTTTATCTCCCCCCCCGCGCATTGACAGCACCCACTTTTCCCTCCGGCTTTGTTTTACTGCATTTGGGAAGGGAGTAAGCTACACTTTGTTTAACACTTTGTCTTCTTACATTTGGATCTTGAACAGCAGAGGAAGAAAAGTAGCGCTAACAGCCACTACCGTGAGATGAAAAAAAACGCTGAGTGTTGCTGGGGACTTTTCCCTCTTCCCATAATTGCATCCGCAGCTGGGCGGGGCCGCCCAGTAAAAAGGCTCTAGGGAGAACACTGGACTAGGCAACCAAAAACATGCCAGCCTGTGATTTTGAATACCTCAGTGAAAATCAGTATGAAGCTGAATAAAAGCTACACTGCCGGACAATTGCTAAGGACGGATGACAATAGCAACGATAGCAACCATAAAATGGAAGGCAGGAAAATGTGGAAATTAGCATAAGTGCGGGATGCAGTAAGACGTGTTGTGCGTATGCAAATTTTGGATTGCCGAACATGTTCGTGACGTCATAGCGCTGATAAGAGATATAAAGGACTTGACGCGTATTGACCGTTGTTGTTCAAACGCAAAGTTGAAAGGGAAAGAATCAATTGACGAACTTGCAATTTTCAGTATGTCTTCCCGACATCACCTAGATGATTTTACGCGTGGCCGTATTATTGGCAAGATTGAAGAAGGGCGAAAAATAACAGATGTTGCCAGGGAGTTCGACGTCAGACACAGTGTTGTTTCAAGGCTTTGGAAATCATTTCAAACAAATGGAGAATGTAGCAAACGTCACGGGGGAGGTCGTGTTCGCAGTACGACACCTGCAGAAGATCGGTACATAGTGCTATCAACAAAAAGACACCGGCGCAGCACAGCTAGTGAGGTAGCAAATCAGTTTATAGCTGCTACTGGCAAGCGGATCTCCCAAAGAACTGTCGCCAGACGTTTGCCTGAAGGAGGACTATACGCCCGCCGTCCTGTTGTGTGCATCCCATTGTCCAGACGTCACCGTACCGCCCGTTTGCAATGGTGCCATCAACATCGCAATTGGACTGATAACGACTGGTCTGCTGTCCTCTTCTCAGATGAGAGTAGATACAGTCTATCGTCTGATTGTCGACGACAACTGATCTGGTGTGATAGTGGTACTGCATATTGTCCAGCAAACATACAGGAAAGGGACCGATATCAGACATGTAGTGTCATGGTATGGGCTGGCATCATGATCAATGGCCGTACGTCCCTCTATGTGCTTCCAACTGGAACTATGGCTGGCCAACGATACAATAATGATGTTCTGCTACCTCATGTTCGCATGTTCCGTGGTGCTGTCGGTGAGAGATTAATTTTCATGGACGACAACGCAACATGTCATCGAACAGTCGCTGTCCAGGAGTGTCTTGAGAGCGAGGATATTTAACGCCTCGTATGGCCAGCACGTTCTCCAGATCTGAATCCCATTGAAAATGTGTGGGATGCTTTGGGGAGGAGTCTTGCTGGTCGCCAATGCCCTCCAATAAACAAGGACACCCTCATCCGTGCACTGACAGAGGAATGGGATAAATTACCCCAACAGCTGCTTGATAATGTTGTGCAAAGCATGACACGGCGTGTGAAATCTTGCATCGCCCTCCATGGTGGCCATATCCTGTATTGACATCTTACGCCGGAACGCCTGCGGACGGTAATTGCATTTTTTTCACGTTTACGTATTCTGCACAAAATGGCCTGTTTGTCCCTTGAACACGTTCCAAAGCCTTCTGGATTTCAGAGCACAATAAATTGTCTTTCTTGTAATGTCCTGGCATTCTGACATTATTTTATTTCAATTGGCATCCAACCACACTTACTTTTTTATGCGCTATATAGCCGTTTATGATCCGTCCTTAGCAATTGTCCAGCAGTGTATTACAGCCGCATTTTAAGACATCAAGAACAATACCAAACACACACAAACTTCACTGTTTTGTCCCAGTGGACAAAGGCAGAATACAAGTTTATTCAAATTCTACAGTCACCAAAATAGAATATGTTACTTCTGATAAATGTGACATAATACTTGCAGATCTAATTTTCTTTGTGACATGTCTCTGTGCATAACACTTGTGGAATGACTGTGTCTTGAACATCTTCGAAGACACAGATGAAGTAAAAATTTTGTTTCATTATCTTCATGGCCCTTCTTCATATATGTATATACACTCATGGACAATGAAATTTGCGCACCAAGAAGGAAGCATCGGATTGAACTGAAATTATATGGACGTAATGATACAGATGAATGATACACATGATGACAAAAACAGAGCTACAGGACAATTACAGAGGGATCTGTGGCATGCAGTCCGGTCATTTTCAATAGCGCGTCGCACCGCCTCATGCTGCAATATGGTCTGGCATGGAGGCAAACAGACGCCTGATTTTGTCCTGCGACAGAATGGCCCACACATGTTGGATGGTGTGCTCCAAATCTCTGATAGTGTGGCATGGTGGCAGCTGGCATTTCAACAGGTCCCACACATGCTCACTAAGGGACATGTCCAGGGAGCAGGCAGGCCATGGAAGTGTCTGGACATGATGTAGGCAGTCCTGGGCATCCCAAGCCATGTGCGAGTAGGCATTATCCTGCTAATATAGAGCACCTGGAATCCCGGCCAGGAATGGGAGCACATGAGGCCGTAGGATCTCATCCACATACCACTGGCCCATCAATGATCCACGTACCACTACTAGAACTGATCGGCTATCATAGGCTATGGCACCCCAGACCATTATGCCTGCAGTGGGGAAGGTGTGGAACTCGATAGCAAGGATGGGATTGTGCCGTTGACCTCCACACCCGGACAGGATGATCATCTGTTCACAGAACGAAGCGGAACTCATCGATAAACACCACATGTCGCTCTGGCCTGGCACCACTGCATACGGAGCCGGCGATGTTCCGGTGTTAATAGCAGCACATGTAAGGGTCGCTGGGATCGCATATTCACTTCCACGAGGCATCGGGGAAATGGTTCGTGAGCACACAGGCACCACTACATCTGCCTGTATAGTGGACTAGGTCCCTGTGATATCCGTTTGTGCCTGGCACATGATCCGTCAGTCCTCTACCGGTGGTCCTCCTGGTCCATCCAGAGCCGCTCCGCCATGTGGCAGTTCCGTCACTTGTCCACTGGTCCCATCACAGTCGGACGGTATGGTCAGAACGATCCACGTGGCTGGCTATACGGTTCTAGTGTTCTCCCTGGAGCCTTTTTCCTGGGCGGCCCACCCAGCTATTTTCTCTGCCACCCAGCTAAATTTCCTTTAACCAACTGTTTTTCAACGCATATAATAGTAAGAGAGGAAAACTTATTCCCACATACACCATAAATATTGATGAAAACTGGCCAAAATCCGTGTCTAATATGATTTATTAGTAAGTACTCATTTTTTAATGATTTATGTGCAATTTTCTAATGTTGTTTATCATGTTATGCTACATTAATGCCTACCACACCGCTAAAGATATTTAATAAGTATAGTAACGTTGAGCAAAACATATACACCTATTTTTTCTGGCTGGAGAAGCTGTCCTTTAAAGTACCGTCCAGCTGTAAAAAAATATTTGGGGAGAACACTAGGTTCACCAACCACCCAGCGGTTTTCAGCCTGATGATCAGGCCTCTCTCAAAGTCCGTAAGTTGCACAAATCAATGTCTCTGCAGTCTACCTGGCATTCTTTTCACTCTGTATTCTTGCTTGCGTCGGCCAGTGCTTTTCGCTTTTATGGAGCATTGCCTACATGCCGGTTCGTACTTTTAGCGCCACCACAGGATGTACGGTCATGCGCAATCCCACCAAACGTGGATTCGTCATTTGCATACCAGCACGCACTAGCTATTTGCAAAGTTTCGCGGTTGAAGCATGATTTCCTCTAGGTGCGCAAATTTCATTGTCCATGAGTGTATATCATTTCAAAGAAGATATTTTAAGATTGCCAAGATCTGACATATTACAAAGTGAATAAAAAAGAAGCAACTGGATGAATTTTGCAAAATCTCGCAAGATACTGGAAAAACTCGGGAACACTTCCAGTGCAAGAAATTTTAATTTTGCAAACAATTAAAATGACCGAGAAAGCTTGTGCTGATTATGACATTTACACCAGAATGCGATATTGTCTCCCATTTCAATATGAGCAGTCTCACTGCAAAATAATGTAAAGCATCACAAAGAAAACATTTTCACATGATGCACTAGATGCAAACTTTGCTCTTTATTTTACGTAAAAATAGTTTTCTTCAATAGTTACGGTGTAAAATTGTCCTCACTGAACAAGATAATAAATTTTTGAAGATTTTAAAATTAGATATCAGTGCCAAGTTCAAATGTATTATGTCAACTCTTTTCAGCAAATAATGTGTGCTCTTGTTTAAAGCTGAACTGCTAAGATATTAAAAGAGTGGTAGGCAATGCCCGTAACTAACAAACAAATTAAGATGGTAGTATAGAACACGCTAAGTTACGTATAAAACGCTTTTATACGTAACTTAGCATGTTCTTATAAGTACTCCCATCTTAATTTGCTAAGATATTAATATGAAAGTTTTCCTATTGTTATAAATATTACATAAAATGATTTATAAACAAGAGTAACCTATCACCAAACATAGTGCATATGAGTTCCTTTTTATGCTGCTAGTTGGTTAGATTATAAAGCTTCTATATTGATCAGTGGAACAAGCAGATTAGTCATATGGCAAGTTTACTGAGCATATAATTTTAGCAGTTCCTTGTAACTTTGGATGCCCTTTAATTGCCACCCTCAAATTTATGACATATCACCATGTCATGTAATTTCAAATATGTTAAAAAAAAAAAAAAAAAAAAAAAAATATCCCTTTTTGAGAAATCCAAAGTCAAATTTTTAAATTGTGTGACACTGAAATTAAAATTTTAAAATTATGCTTTAAGTAATGTATCATTTTAAAGCCAGTAAAAAGAGATTTTAAAAGAATCAAACTTTGATGAAACAAAATTGAGTTATGAATACTTAATACAACATGCAAAACACTGAAATTTGGCAAATTTCTTGAATTTTATGACCTCCTATCTCAGGAAATTTAGAAGCTATTGAGCTAAAAATTGGCACACATTCATTTCTTATGTATGTCAACAAATCTACAAAGTTCCATAAAAATCCAAAGGGGTCACGTTGAAAATACTGTTTTTCTGTGTTGAATTGACATGGGATGACCCTAAAGCAAAAGGAAGACAACATCCTGCTACAGGATAAAGTAGAACTTTACATTATAAACCAGTTGTAAGAGAAACTAGAAGACCCATGTAGCAGAACATAAAACCACTATGAAAAATGTTACCAGTAAACAGGACTTTAAAGATACTTTCAAAACACTGGGCACAATGGGTGCCCTGAGGCTCCTTAGATATTCTATCTCATCAGCAGCATGTTGTGAAAAGGAAGTCTGAAGAAGTTGTGGAAATTTGAAGAGGAGCCACAGTTAACATCTAAAAAGGCTTGGTATTGCCACACAAGTGGTAATTCTTACTGGCTTGAGTCTATCCTGACAGTGGGTTGGAGTACAACTTGGAAATTTGATGAATGATTTAAAACAAAGTCATTATAGTAATTCCGATGTAATGGAAATCAAATTTAAACATTATATAGTTTATAAACCATCTACACTAGTAGAAGGCAAATCCTAGATTTGAATCTGTTCTCATTGGCTTCTGTTAGTCAAGCACTAATTTCTGATGAAGTCAGACAGCTTAACTACCCAATGAAGCAGTGTGAAAAACATCAGTAGCAACATTGTTGATACTATGTGAAGGATTATTCCATCCTCAGCGTATAGATGTGGACAGGGTGGAAAATTAGTGGTCGAAAAATGCGCCCATGTTTTCGTATTTTACGACCGGGATTTTGAAACTCGGGGGAGATTTGCGACCAGACTTATTTCCTTTTTTTCTTTTTTTTTTTAATTCAAGTTTAGTTTTCTAGTAATTTTTTAAAATTTCAAATTTTAGGCAAAATAAAGAATATTTTAAAGTAAGAAAATGCTTCCTTCAACTGATGAGCAGCCTGAACCTAAGTTATGACGCCGCCAAAAGGGGATTAGGTGCCTTCAGGTGTGCAATCCTATAAAGCTTTAGAAGTATTTGGCACGGGGGGGGGGGTCTGAAGAGGGGATTACCCTTTCTGTGTCTCTCGGGTAAAGTTGAAGACTGGTCCATTCCCCACAGTGGAACCAAAGATTATAAAAAGTCTTTGTCAGAACATCGAAAAGACTTTGTATTTCCATGTCACTCTGACCGTTGGCACCCAAAGACATGAAGGGGTGGGTGGGGGACCTGTGAGAGGCGAGGGAGCTCCAGTTAAAAAAGATGCCACATCCACACTTGTTGCTGTTCTTGCTACACTTTTGGCATGACTTCCGGCAACTTGCTGATTGACCCAGTGGTAAGTGCACAGTCATTTGGTCGTACGCGTAACTTGTAACCGCCCTCCCATCTTTCCTGCTCCGTCAATATCTGTGCCACCCATATCTTACCACCACGGCTCGGTTAGTATTCAGTTATCTAAGTGTTTAAGATGTGCAAATGGAAAATCGATGATTTTTTTTTAGCAAGCCCCTGCCTAAAAGTATTAATTTAAATCCTATGATTCCTAATTATGATTGGCAACAAGCCAGTAGTTCTGCCGTTGCTGAAAAAATTTGGCTAGATGGAAAATTCAATGATCCCTAAAGTCCTCAAAAACTGTGGGTGAGAAAACTATTAAAATGGTAGAAAAAAAATTCCTGGCTGCAAGTAGAGCAAAAAGACAAAGGTAGGATTATGTTTTGTTCCACATGTCGCGGAAATAAAACAGTTATCCTTCAAAAGGGATCATCTGTTCCCGCAACGTCTTTTATTACTGGATGCAGTACATCTAAGCATGAAACTGTAGTTCACCATCTTGATCATAAATTCACAAAGATTCCTTCCAAATCAAAAGTAGTGTTAAGGAAAATCCAGCTTCCTCATCTTTAGTGATGTGTCTATCAGTAATGCCAGAGCCAATTCTGGAAAAAATGATAGCTCTTTTTAATACTGCTTATTTAGTTGTAGAAACTAATCTCTCATTTCAGCAGTTTGAGCAGATGTGTCAGCTGCAAAAAATAAAAATGGATTAAGCATTGGTGACACATACATTAACCACAAGTCATGCAGCTTGTTTTATATTTTATATTGCTGAAGCAATCCGTCAAGAGAAAAGCCGTAGTTTAGAAAATGCAGAATTGCTTTCTGTTATGGCCGATGGATCATCTGACATTTGGCATTTCTGCCTGCGAAACAGAAATAATCTATGTCACTACAGTGACAAAAAATGGTTTGGCTGAGACCAATTTTGTTAAATTGGCAGAGCTAAAGAGTGTTTTTGTACAATCAATGAGTACTGCCCTGGGTGGAAAGACAAACTTGTTGGTTTATGCTCAGATGAGCCAGTGTTACTTTTGGGAAACAAAGGTGTTGCTGTGTGTTTGTTAGCAGAGTCAAAAGGCATCATTTCTATACAGAGCATCACCCATAGGCTAGAATTGGTAATTTCAGATGCTTTGAAACACGTGTCATTTGCATCAAAATGTGAGCAGCTTCTGAAATTGGTGTACAAACTTTATAACAAAAATCCAAAGCTGTTAAAAGGCTTAAAAGAGGTAGCTGATGTTCTGGGGGAAGGACTTCAAAAAAACACAAAGGTAATTGCCATAAGGTGGATTGCATCCAAAAACCAAGGCCTCAAAACAATGGCAAATAATTTTCCTGTTATAGTGAACCACATGGAAGATTTCTGTTCCAATACTGAAAATGACAAATATAAAATAGCAAAAATGTGAGTTATACTTAAAAAATTAAAGTCAGTATGTATGATTTGTTTCATATATTTTCTTTTAGATGTAACAAATACACGGAGTGGACTTTCTAATAGTTTCAGAAAACTCGGGTACCCATAGATAGGGTGAAAACAGCTTTATTGGCTATTCAGTTAACACTTGAAGACTTGAAACGAAAAGATTGGAAAGAACTTTCTACTTTTGAAGAATGTCTCCTGGAACAACTAAATACTTTCAAAGGTATTTTATTAAAGGATGATGATCTGAGATCAGAATTCCAGAAGGATAGGATAACTGTTTGTGGAAAGCTCTGTGATTATGTAATGAAACGATTCACAGACATTTCATCTAACCCCAATGCTGGGCGCCATGGACATTTTTTGTCCCATTAATTTGTCTGAAAATGATGACATATGGAATAGAAAAGCTGGATTGCATGTTTGGTAATTTGCCATCCTGTATGCATAAATCTCCTGAACAAACAAGAGAAGAATTTCTTAAGTGGAAACTATGGGCCAAATATAAGGCTTCACAAAGTATTGATGTCTTGTGGGACTGGTTATACAATGTATTTTCAGACACAGAGGAATATGACAATTTGCTGAAACTTGTCTTTTTTCCATTGTATTCCAGTCGGCACAGCAGTTTGTGGACGCAGGTTCAGTGCTATCAACTTGATGAAAACAGATCTGCGAAACAAGTTAAAGATAACCACTTTAAATTATCTGTTGACCATAAAAATTAAGGGGCTGAGTTACTTTGATCCAGAGCCAGCCATCAAGATTTAGTGGGAAGACGTGTATGCTGGACGTACTCACTGTCTAGAACATGAAATTATTAAAAAATGAAGGAATGCCAAATTTACTTGTAAGTATTGTACATAGCTATTTTTTTTATTTGAACTTCATTTAACTTTTGTAGCATATGCCATATTTACTTACCAACTTTCCATAGTGCACTTAATAAATGTCTTGATCACAACATATATCCAACTATCTGCTGCACACTGTGGTTTACTACCTACTTTTAGTGACAGTTGCTGCAAGTGGCCATAAAAAGTGTTTACACAGAAGACAGAACTCTTTATTAATGTAGATAAAGATATAGAAACTTTATTTTTAAGGTAAGCATCTTTTATTGCTGTATTTTGAAAATGAAAAATAGGGAATTTCTAAATAATAAATAATCAGATTAATAAGCATACTGTGCATATGCAACATGCATAATTTTTTTTTTTTTTGCCCCTAGAAAATAGAGATTTGCCCCCAGATTTCACAGATTTTTCTAGTTTCCTACGCTGGATGTGGATAATGGAGATTATTTAAATATTTAAAATAAGTGTAAAAAGTGATCCACCTGTTGTTTTTGTGATATATTAAAGTCTGTTTCATGCTTTACTAAAACATCTTTGTAGAATCACTAGAAAAAAGAGCAAGCATGCATTTCTTCCATAAAAATGCATTCTAGATGACTAAAAGTCAATCGTACACTGTACCTCTGGACACCAGTGCTTTTTATATAATACGCATTTTTGGCAAAATCAGTAAGAAGTTGGCCATCTTTGGCCACAATTAGATTGTGCTCTCTTTGACACACTTTCGATGAGATTCTGGTAAGCAGTTGCAGGCATATTGTTCCATTCCTCCCGCAAAGCAGTGGTCAATTCAGACACAGAAGTTGGATGTGTCATTCTAGCGTGAATCAGACATTCAAGTTCATCTCAGATGGCCTCTATGAGCTTGCCACTCCAAATTCTGTGCACCCATATTCTCAAACCATGTCAAAATGGAGAGTGATTTATTGCATGGCATGTTGTCTTGCTGAAACAAGAATATCCTGTCTCCATAAAACTGGTAAAGTGTAGGCAGGCCAACTTTGTCTAGAATGTCCCGATACTTCGTGGGACGTTATGTTTCTATCCACAACCACTAACAGTATGAGGAACATTGGCAGACCATGACACTGCTATTACTAAATTTAACAGTGCATGACACACACTGGCAGATACCATCCCGATACTTCGTGGGACGTACATGTTTCTATCCACAACCACCAACAACATGAGGAACATTGGCAGACCATGACACTGCCACTACCAAATTTAACAGTGCATGACATACACTGGCAGATGCTGTTCACAACACTCGTTTCCACTATTCTAGGGTTTGTAGATGATGTGCTTTTCACCAAGCAAGTCGCTTACATTCTTGAGAGTCGTTAACAGCTTGGCCGTGGAAATTTAACTTGTGCAGTTCCTTACAAACTGTCTTAGCGCCCACGCATTTACCCCTGTTGAATCCTGAAATTCTTTGGTGGTGATTGTGCAAAGGAATGACAGTACCCATGAACAACCCATTTCAGAGTTCTCTTGTCCCTTTCTGTCAATTTACTTGGCCTTTCTGAAAATTTCTTGGCAGTCGTAAGTCCCTCACATTTCCATTTACTAATAACGTCTTGGGAACAATTGTCCGCTGGTGTTGCAATTGTTCTGCCATCACACGCATGGGCAGATTGCTGATATGGCACTCTATAATAACACCTCATTGATAGTCGATAAGCTTAAACTGTGTGGCCATGTCTCATGAGTACATGATATGCAATGTCTGAGGAGCTTACCTGCAGTTTTAAAGGAAATCTGGCACATGTGATCTATTGTAATGCTCCATTTTTGTTGCAGGAAGCGTGTCTGGTGACTTTTTCTCACAATAGGGTATATTGATATCATAAGATCACAATTCTTTTAACTTGTGTTATGATCCATGTGCCTGATGAGCTTTTCTAGGCAATAGCATCCTTTTGGAAATCACCTAAAAAGCTTTAAATTTTACAATCTAGTATTTTCCATAAATTGGACTATTCCCTACAAAAATATAAATAATTCTGTGGAGTTATTTCATATACAGTATAAATAACAGCATGAACTCCACATTGTGGATAGGTATAATAGAGTTATCATGTCAGTTTTTTGATGTACATAAACAATATACTTGGTTATATCTTGATTATAGTCTTTGCTCTTATTTGCAATTGTTCGACCTTGCTTCTATAATTGATATGTTTATCAGAGATTCCTCCAACATGGTTGGTAGAATGAAAAAGCAACCCAAGATTTTTATGTCTGAATGACTGCTTTACTGTATGTAGATTGTATGTATTCTGCACGAAATATGAATGTTGTGGTGAATCTAGTGAGATTTTCTCAAGTTTTAAGGAATTGCACTTTATGGGTTGACAGCAATGTTAATCAGAATTGCAGTGTGTTTTAACGTAAATTTATTGTACTCGCATCCTTACATGACCCCCTCCTTTTTTTTTTTTTTTTTTTTTTTTTTGGTACATATCCATGTCAGTAGAATCTTATTTCTTGTTTTTTTTTCCTGTCTGTCTTTTTTTTTTAGGTTTCTCACTTTAATTATTATTGTTCTCATTTCTATGTTTGTTCTTTCTGATAACACTACGCATCCATAAGGCATATATCCATTTTTGCACCTTTTTACTTATTCTCATTGGCCAAGTTCTCAGCACCATTATTGTCCGTTAAACCTGCTGGTGTACCTTGAAAACTTGACTTTTCAGCATGTCTGGCAGCCCTCTATCATAGAGTGTATCTCATATTTTCGTTTTAGCATCTAGTCCACTTTTTTCATATCTCCATTTTTCTGCAACACTATTACCATTCATTCAAAATTTCTTTTACCGTGCATTCAAACATCTTTTTATATTAATTCTTCCTAGAATTAGCACTCAAGATTTGATTCTCTCTTTTGGCATTGCAGCATATACTTTGAAGTAGCAAACCTACCTAGTTGGGCAACCTTGGCCTTCTAAACACCCTCGATATAATGTGGTATAAATTCAACAAGGTGTTGATATCATTCTACAAGTATTTTTAGCCTAGCAGATGTGATGACATCCATCAGTTGCCAAATTTTTGCTGAAGGATAATCTTTGTTACAAATGGCTCTCTCAGTCTCATGCCACAGGTGTTCAATTGGGTTAAGATCTGTAAACTGTAGGAGCCATTTTAGCACTTCAAAATTGCTGTTATGCTCCTGGAACCCCAGTGTGGTGATCCAAGCCATGTAGCATGGCACATTTTCTTGCTGGAAGTAGCACCCTCCATTAGGAAACACCATGGGTATGTGTGTGTGTCTGGTCTGCAGTTATGCTAAGGTACCTCATAGCATC
Organism: Macrothele yani; assembly: GCA_039090855.1. NCBI lineage: Eukaryota > Metazoa > Arthropoda > Arachnida > Araneae > Macrothelidae > Macrothele > Macrothele yani. Next base: position 100,311,278 of record CM076990.1, on the reverse strand, counting down.
TAAATTCTTTTCCACAGGCATTAAGAGACCCAATACCAGCCATGAAAATAGTTCATTACATCACCTTCACCAGCTGGCCCACAGATAATGCTAAGCAGCTGGGATCCATTGATTTGTGCTATTGATGTCACATTCTGGCCCATCCATATTAGTGTGTATTAACTGAAAACTTGATTCATCAGACCAGCAATCTTTTTCAGTTCTTGGGGTCTCCTATGCCAACTGCAGATTAACTTGTCAGTTGTGAGCAGAGACGAGTGGTACATGAAGGGGGCATATGCTCTTAATAGCCTGTTTGTGCCAATGTGTGGCTGTCTATATTGAAGTTCTCCACTCAATATCATTGTTGTAGTGCATGATTACTTGGCACAGTGGAGCTTGTTTGCCTTGTACAATCCTCTCCAGCCACTTTTGTGCTTGAATATTGTCCAGTTGTTTCTACCCATAAGAAGACCACTGACTTAATGTATTGTTTTTTGTGCAACACTTGTGAGGTACATCCTGGATACAATTGTTCTTGAGAAAGTTTAACTGAATTGCTTGCACCTGACCACCTAATGTCCACTATCATTTCTCTTTCAAAGTCGCTTAAATGACAAGTCTTTTCTGTATTGCCACTATTTACACTTCACACACATCTGAATCCTTTGCACTGAGCTAAAGAGATCTCAACGTCATAGTTGTGTATGTAAGTGAGGATGGCACATGTCTGAATTCTATCAGGTGTTCCTAATAGCTTGCTACTTCAGTGTATACTCAGTTCTTGTTGTATATATCAGCATTGTCTTTTTGTTCTCAATTTTTTTTTCTTGTTTTTTTTTTTTTTTTTTTTGTTTGTTTTTTTCCCCTCTGTTTTACTTTTGGATTGTATCATAGACAAAAACATGTCCCACAGTCTGGGTCATTACTAGCTCTTTTTGCACCTGAGGCAAAAACAGGAAATCATGCGCCTCCTGCAGTATAGTTTCATAGTTATTATTTGGAAAAAAAAAGTAAAATTGGTACATAAATAGCAAAATAATAATAATAACAATAGGAAAGTTTATTTCAGTTACAAAATACATAAAGATATGCAACATAGCACTGCTAACACACCTGCATACTATTAAAAAAAAATCGCAATCATTACAACATGCACCCAAACAAAAAAGCTCATTTAAATGTAAGGTATCAAGTAGCTAACCCAAACAATATTGCAACTAAATATAGCACAATAAATCTTCACAAAATGTCAATTTCAGATACTGATTTCAAAATTGTATTTTCACACTTTTAAAGAAGCAGATTTATCAACAATTACATAAAAATTAACAGTTTTGCTACATCTTGTTTGATTGACAAGATTGGCACACTTGTACTCTAAGGTAGTTTGTAATTAATTTAAGAATACTAAAGCTTCTGTGGTTAGCTACAAAAGCTGATGGCAGATGTCTCATGACATTTGAAAGAAGAGTACTAAGAAACATTGAATCCCTGAAATGGCAGTGAGCTGACATATTGCTCGACTGACCTCCATCGGACAACCGAAATACTGGACTTTCAGGCCCATGCTCAATCAGGTGGAATTTTACTTTATCTGCTCTGCAAGACCAGAATGGTTGATCTTTAAATGTTATTAGCCCTGCATAGGAATTATGTTGCAGATTGCTTATGTTTCATCAGTGCAAATGTTAGTCATGATATCGGTGTTGAGTGTATCATCATTTTGTCAGTAATTGATACAGATGGTAACAAAGTTGTAAACACATTATCATATTGCTGGTTGAATTCTGAAGCTAAATTTTCAACGTTACGCATAGATACTGATTCCGAATTTTAATTTATCACCTTTGGGCTGTCACAAACATGTTCCAGAGATTCGCATGGATTTTCAGCGCCCTAAATCTTGTAGTTGGGGATGTTGGCTTTACCAATGACATGATATATCTCATCACTAAAGATTATGTAGTGAATGAAGGTCATCCTCTATCTGATGCAACGGTTCCACTCAAAATTCCTGACAAGCCACGCAATCTGCACTACTAATTTCTTGAACCGTGATAGATCTGTTTGGTTTGACTGCAATCGTTTTCATAACACTCGCCAAACCGTCGGTTGTGAAAAACTCAGTTCATGAAACGCACGTCGCGTTGATTTCGTGTCACTACGAACGAAGCTCTCCCTCACTTGTTCCACGACAGCAGCAGAAACGCGGGCAACCAGGGGTTTCAAATGACGAACAGAACAACCGGTCTTAACAAAATTTTTATGCCAAGAGTAAATTGTAGGTCAAGTGGAAGGATCCCTAAGGTACTGGGTGTGAAATTTCCGTTGAACAGTTCTCGCGGATTTCGTTTCTTCAAACCAAAACACAGCGAGTGCGCTCCGCATTTGTGAAACCAACCATTTTGAGATGCAAGCTGCTGGCGGTTACGGAGATAGTGCTATGGTACTACGTGAGGTAAATAAAACTTGATGTGTTTTGCTACAGATTAATGCTTCCAAAAATTTTGTAAGTATTCTGAATAAATTTCTATGCGCTTTCATAGTTGTAAAGTCATTTTTGAATCACCCTGTATAACACAACGGCAATGCAGAAGCTCAGCAAACTAAAACTAACTTCACTAAACAATCAGGAAGTGGCTGGGCTCTTTCTTCGCACGTGTCTACGAGACAATGATGACGTCATTCGCATCTGCTCTCTTGTGTTTGAGTTCAAAAACGATTTCCCCATTGCTTCTTTTTCTGGCTCCATGTGAATATAACGAAACTTTTATCGATTAATTATCCAGCAATCTTCCATTCTATGAGGTAGTGTTGCACAACAATCCAAATGTAGTGGTTTTGTCAGAATGTCCGCAGTCATGGTTTTGTTAACTGCTGGGCATCGCTAATTAATTTGTTCTTAACGTCTATGTGTTTTGTGCAAGCTCTCATTCTTTTATTTTTTATTAGACTTAACGAGTGACATATCCTTGTACAATATTGGTTCGTTTTGCGGATAGTGTAAATCATACAGCAAAGTTCTGATCCAAACCAGATTTTGACAAGCTTGTGCTGCTGGCCGCAGTGGTCTAAGGCGATGGCCTCTGATCATTCGTCCGAAAGGGGTCCGGGTTCGAATCCCGGCGAGGCATGGATGTTGTGTTTGTCTTACGGCACTGGTTCTCTCCCTTCCCTGGAACCAGTGACCCTAAATTAGAGACGGGCGACTGCTTATAGCCCATTGAGTTACGATGGTCGTTAAACCTCCAATCAAAAAAAAAAAAAAGCTTGTGCTGCAGAAATATACTCTGATTCAGTTGATGAAAGACCAATGCAGGTCTGTTTTTTGGCGTTCTACGATGCTGTTCCCAAGTTGGAATACATACCCGCTGGTGAATTCTTTGGTCCTTAATGTCGCCTGCCAAATCTGCATCAGCCGTTCCGGTGGCGCAGTGGTCTAAGCGATGGTTTATGATCATTCGTCCGGGTTCGAATCCCGTTGAGGCATGGATGTTGTGTTTGTTTTACGACACTGGCTCTCCCTTCCCTGGAACCAGTGGCCCTAATTTAGGTACTGGTGATTGCTTATAGCCCATTGAGTTGCTCATGGTGGTCGTTAAACCTCGAATTAAAAAAAAAAGTTATGAAGATGTGTAGCTTTTCTTTAGTGGTTCTTAATATTCGTTTATAATATTCTTTATTTTACACTTTCATTGAACTGCCATGAAAAGAACGGTGGAAAGAAATAATGATGTAACTGCCATCATTATTTCTTTCCACATGTATGGCGAAATAATTTGTTACTTTGCCAAGTTCTTTTGGTGTACCGTCAAAATAACCCGGAAAAAATAACCCGCGTCGTAATACCCCAGTGTCACAATAACCCAACGTGAAAAAAACCAGTTACAAAATAACCCCAGGTCACAATTATTGTACTTCATAATAACCTATCTCACGAAACTAACTTAGTCCATGGACGCTTTTTGGAAGGAATCTGCGTCAAGGGTCTCCCCATACAAATTTTTCGTAAAATCTAGTTTTCAATTTAGAACCACCAAATTTGGTATACAATTTAATGTTACTCTAACTTAGACGGTAGATGGTTTTGGGAACGGGTCGGGGTCCATTCAAAATTTTCGTAAAATCTACAGTTTTCAATTTAGAACCACCAAATCTGGTATACAATCTCGTGGTACTATAACTAAAACGGTAGATAGTTTTTGGAACGGTCGTTCCCCGCTCCGCTACAAAATTTTCGTAAAATCTACAGTTTTCAATTTAGAACTACCAAATTTGGTATACTATCTCATGATGCTCTAACTTAGACGGTAGATGGATTTTGGAACAAATAGGGGCCCGGGATCAAGGGGCCCATACAAAATTTTCGTAAAATCTACATTTCAAAATTGCCTTTATTCTTCAGGAAAATAACATTTCTATGTACATGACAGTGGAATTCTGCCAATAAATACAGTGGCAAGGCTGAACTGGATCCTATCAGGCTGTAATATTAAGCAAAAACAGCGAGGACAGAAAAGATGAGTTGGGACACAGCGCCATCTATTGACGTTCGCATTAACAAACTGATTCCGTATCATTATTTACATTTGAAATTTTATTTATATTCACTTTCACATTAACAGATGGATATTTGTATTCTGAATTCGTAGTACTTGGGCAAGAGAATTTTTCTGTAGGAACTGGTGTAAATCTCATTCCTCCTTTATTCTTCAACGATCTAGGGCCGAGATTTTGGTAAATGTGTAGATTAGCGTCTTAAATTATTTCGTCGAAAAAATGTTAGTACCTGGAAAAAGTGCGACGTACAGATTTTAGAGTATGGAAATTAATGGCAAATGGTGCAAAAATTTCGTATTTTAAATGTCTTTTAAAGATTTTTATCGTAACATTTACCTGCAAGTTCGATGTTGTGAAGAGACGGTAGGCCTAACGTATCGAACGTACAGGTAATGTTACGATAAAAAATTTTAAAAGACATTTGAAACAGAAAATTTCTGCACCATTTGCAATTAATTTTCACAATCTAAAACCTGTACGTCGCACTTTTCCGAAGTACTAATATTTTTCCGACGAAATAATTTAAAACGCAAATCTACACATTTACCTACTATTTTACTTAATATGAGTTTATATAGCTGAGTTTTTTTCTGAAATTGAATTAGGAACGTAATTATCAGAATGAAAATGCTTACTACGAACAACAGTTGAAGGTAACTTGCCATTTGGAGTAAAATCCTGACGAGATATTTCTTTCAGCAACAGTTGCTTTAGGTTCTGATTTGAGGGAAGCTCATGGAAGGAAAATCCCACGTTTTTCTTCTTAGAAGATGAGCACATCGGCACACAGCAGTACACCATTTTGAAAATGGGTTGAATTTTGTTGCGAAAACAACAGTTTGGTCTTAAAACTAGAAGGGTTTTTTTAAAAAGAAACAAGAAAAAACGACGAACATACACAATCCCGCAATTCAAACAACGCAGAAACAGGTGTTTATACCTTGGGACGCAGTGCCATCTAACGACTGAAATCGTCCCTAACGCCCACTGGCCAATCACCAAAAGTCTATTGTCTTCAATGGTAATGTTACAGCCTGTTAGGATCCAGTTCAGCCTTGACAGTGGTATATACATCAGCTGGAAAGTTCCAGTGAAACGTAAAACAAAATATTGTTAAAATCATAAAATTATTTCGCCACGTAGGGCGAAGGAGAGGCAGACAATAAAGCACGAGCGATGAAAATGTATACCTACAGTATTGTTGACAGGGAAAGACATGATTCTGTACTATGCACAAATTCCAATCAAGCATTACTACCGTACTAAAGATTAAACATGCACAAGGTACTAATTCACATAAAGACCATAAGTGAGAAGGAACTAACAGGTGCAACAGTATTTAGAAATATGACAGTAATGGTTGAAACAAATAAGCACAAATACTTATCATATGTACAGAATTATGCAGTGACAAGAGAGAAATACGCTAAACTGACCCAGGAGGGCAACTTTACAAAAAACAAATCGAACAGTAATGCAATGCACAAGTTTCATATCATATGTACAGAACAATACAGTGGCAAGGAAGAAAGCCGCTAAACATACCCAGAAGGGCAGCTTATCATGAAACAGAAATATAACAGTGATGCTACATTCAAAATTTACAACATATGTGCAGAAGTATTCAGTGACAAGGGGAAATAACGCTAAATGTACTCAGAAGGGCTTCTTGTTACATTAAATTATGCACACAGTGACCAATATTTTAAAAATATATTCAACATAATGAAGGGGACATTGCGTGTGCAGTAAACTGTGCAGAAGGAAGAATTATATATCATAAAATCCAACATTATCGAAGAGAACGTGGGAAACATGGTGAGCTATCTCCCATGGCACATTAAAGAGAATAATCACAAATAGCGAAACCATAATTAATACGTAAAATCATGATTTGTTACAGTGAACGTGGGCGACAACAAAAATCCCACTTATAGGTTGAGATGTAACTGCAAATTGTGGATATGGAACCACCCAGCCGATTGGGCCCAGGTGGATTGAAGAACGCTATCGGTGTTTGTTGAGGCAGCACGAGAGTGCTCCATTTGGAGGCGAGTGGGTAACCGTGCTAAGCAGTCTCCGAATGATAGCACTTGCATCCTGAGGAGTTGGAGTAAGAGCAGGGAAGCGTTGTTGAAGATGGAAAGCATAGACAGTGAACTTCACGGAGCCGCCCCGGTGGCGCAGTGGTCTAAGCGATGGCCTCAGATCATTCGTCCGAACGGGGTCCGGGTTCGAATCCCGGTGAGGCATGGATGTTGTGTTTGTCTTACGGCACTGGCTCTCTCCCTTCCCTGGAACCAGTGACCCTAAATTAGGGACGGGCCACTGCTTATAGCCCATTGAGTTGCTCACGGTGGTCGTTAAACTTTCAATCAAAAAAAAAAATTCCAGAACAGAAGAAAAATAAAACTGCACACAGGAGCAAGTGAGTAGGTCGATGCTTTCGAGTAATCAAGCATATGTATATATATATGGCCGTCCCGGTGGCGCAGTGGTCTAAGGCGTTGGCCTCTGATCATTCGTCCGTAAGGGGTCCGGGTTCGAATCCCGGTCAGGCATGGATGTTGTGTTTGTCTTACGGTACTGGCTCTCTCCCTTCCCTGGAACCAGTGACCCTAAATTAGGGACGGGCGACTGCTTATAGCCCACTGAGTTGCTCACGGTGGTCGTTAAACCTCCAATCAAAAAAAAAAAAATCAAGCATATGCAAGAAATGGCAACGATCGAGCACAAATTCAATCAGCAAGACGAAATGCTGTGTTTAGGACTGGCAGAATAGGAATTGATGTTGGACGTTGCTGACATCCGGGCAAAAGCAGCACTGTGGAGAGGTGAGAAGGGTCATGCGAAATACTACTGATGGTGCGGGAAGACGAACGTGAAGAAATTGCCGATGGACATTGAGTTCAAGAGGGGGGAGAGGTAGAGGCTGTCCAGATGACTGGGAGAAGAGGAGGAGCAGAAAGTGAAAGTGCGGGAGGGGAAAGAAGCCAATAAAGAGAAGAGGAGGAGACTAGAACCGGGTAGCTACGAATGAGGAGGAAAAACGGTAGAGAAAGAGGAGCGGAGTGGAAAGAGGCTCCAAAGCGCTGTGCGAAGAAGAAGATATTCGTTAGCAAGAGTAATGGTTTGAGATAGAAACAGGGAAGAAAGCGGTCTCCAGGTTAAATCAGAAGTTACGAGAGAACGGACAGTTATCACACTAGAGCGGATCCAATGAGAAAAGTAAGGGAGGTTAGGAGGGTGAAGAAGAGAGGTTCATCTAGGAGATCAAGAGTTGAAGAAGGAAATGAACGCAGAAGAGGAAGCGAAAGAGAAAGGCCCTCTCGCAGGACAGGAGGGAGGTGGGACGGGAGAAGAGAGTATGCATCCATCTTCAGAAACAGTAGGAAGGTGAAAGATGGGTCACGGGAAGAAGCTAGAACATTCAAGCTAGTGGTAAGGGACGGAACAGTTGAAGTGGCAAGGCGAATGAAATGAATAATACGATGTGTGTGTGCCGCCCCGGTGGCGCAGTGGTCAAAGCGATGGCTTCTGATCATTCGCACGGAAGGGGTCCGGGTTCGAATCCCGGTGAGGCATGGATGTTGTGTTTGCCTTACGGCACTGGCTCTCTCTCTTCCCTGGAACCAGTGGCCCTAAATTAGGGACGAGCGACTGCTTATAGCCCGTTGAGTTGCTCACGGTGGTCGTTAAACCTCCAATAAAAAAAATGCGATGTGTTTTTATAAAGGACAGCTGGATCATCACCCCTAGTAGCTTAACAGGCCCGCGCACCGATTTGTGACGTCACTAGAGTAGTCCGTAGTCGCGGAGAGGGGCATTACGGCGATGTGCGAACGAACGCGTCTTTACGTACACCAACTAACCAGGTCGTGCGTTCTTTTAGAGTTTCACTGCATTTAAATAAGAGCTTGTGTGTTAGTTTTCAAATAACTGCAGAGTTAACAAGTTTGTTTAATAATCTTTTAAAATACAGAAGAAAAACAAATTACAGCGTAAAATTTAGCGCAGCAATAATTTCGACTTGAAAGGGTAAGCAACACAGATTCGTCAACTTAATGAAAGCATCACTGTCATTTCACTGGAAGTGATAAACCATTCCTACACTGCTGGACAATTGCTAAGGACGGATCATAAACGGCTATATAGCGCATAAAAAAGTAAATGTGGTTGGATGCCAAGTGAAATAAAATAATGTCAGAATTCCAGGACATTACAAGAAAGACAATTTATTGTGCTCTGAAATCCAGAAGGCTTTGGAACGTGTTCAAGGGACAAACAGGCCATTTTGTGCAGAATACGTAAACGTGAAAAAAATGCAATTACCGTCCGCAGGCGTTCCGGCGTAAGATGTCAATACGGGATATGGCCACCATGGAGGGCGATGCAAGATTCCACACGTGGTGTCATGCTTTGCACAACATTACCAAGCAGCTGTTGGGGTAATTTATCCCATTCCTCTGTCAGTGCACGGATGAGGGTGTCCTTGTTTATTGGAGGGCATTGGCGACCAGCAAGACTCCTCCCCAAAGCATCCCACACATTTTCAATGGGATTCAGATCTGGAGAACGTGCTGGCCATACGAGGCGTTGAATATCCTCGCTCTCAAGACACTCCTGGACAGCGACTGTTCGATGACATTTTGAGTTGTCGTCTATGAAAATGAATCTATCACCGACAGCACCACGGAACATGCGAACATGAGGTAGCAGAACATCATTAATGTATCGTTGGCCAGTCATAATCCCAGTTGGAAGCACATAGCGGGATGTACGGTCATTAATCATGATGCCAGCCCATACCATGACACTACATGTCGGATATCGGTCCCTTTCCTGTATGTTTGCTGGACAATATGCAGTACCACTATCACGCCAGATCAGTTGTCGTCGACAATCAGACGATAGACTGTATCTACTCTCATCTGAGAAGAGGACAGCAGACCAGTCGTTATCAGTCCAATTGCGATGTTGATGGCACCATTCCAAACGGGCGGTACGGTGACGTCTGGACAATGGGATGCACAAAACAGGACGGCGGGCGTATAGTCCTCCTTCATGCAAACGTCTGGGGACAGTTTTTCGGGAGATCCGCTTGCCAATAGCAGCCATAAACTGATTTGCTATCTCACTAGCTGTGCTGCGCAGGTGTCTTTTTGTTGATAGCACTATGTACCGATCTTTTGCAGGTGTCGTACTGCGAACACGTCCTCCCCCGTGACGTTTGCTACACTCTCCATTTGTTTGAAATGATTTCCAAAGCCTTGAAACAACACTGTGGCTGACGTCGAACTCCCTGGCAACATCTGTTATTTTTCGCCCTTCTTCAATCTTGCCAATAATACGGCCACGCGTCAAATCATCTAGGTGATGTCGGGAAGACATACTGAAAATTGCAAATTCGTCAACTGATTCTTTCCCTTTCAACTTTGCGTTTGAACAACAACGGTCAATACGCGTCAAATCCTTTATATCTCTTATCAGCGCTATGACGTCACGAAAAAGTTCGGCAATCCAAAATTTGCATACGCACAACGCGTCTTACTGTATCCCGCACTTATGCTAATTTCCACATTTTCCTGCCTTGCATTTTATGGTTGCTATCGTTGCTATTGTCATCCGTCCTTAGCAATTGTCCGGCAGTGTATAATCGAAATTATAAACTGTTGTCGTAGTTTCACTTGAAGTTATAGTGTCTTTATAGTTAGCCGAACGATTCCTGTACTTGTGAACAAATCGTTCTTGTACTTGAAAGATTAGTTTGAGGGTCCATTACGAAGTATCGCCGTCGTTTCAAAAGATGTCGATTGACATATTTAAGGAATCAGATTTTTCATTCATTGCAAACTTATGACTATGAAAATTTTAGTAATGAAATAATTCCTTTAGTGAAAATGTATTTTATATGCAATCCGTGATCACTAATATATGAAAAAAGGTCAAGAAAAACTTAATTTTTTTCTGTTTTTTAATTATTACCAAAGGCTCAATAAAACACGTTTTAACATACATACAGTGAATTGCTGCTTGATCCACTGATTGCATCAAATAAATTAAGATTTCAAGAAAATTATGCAATTGCTACATTATTAAACGTACAATAATGACATAACAAGTTTTCCTAATTTTAGTACCATCTAGTTACGTGTTTGGACAACTTCATTTTGATAAGCAAATATAAAGTTTATAATTTTTGTCTTCCAGAGCACTATTTCAAAAAAGTTACCTTGTCAATGTATTAAGTATATTAGTAGCATTAAGCAAAACTATTTGGATCCACAATATAAGCATTTCTTTTTAACTGGAAAAATACAAGTAACTTATTGGCAGAAATTTCCTGAAATTTGATTTTCAAGAAGTATTCAGGAAAACTGCCAATGTACATATAATTATGGTTGTGTAGTTCTTTGTGTATCACAAGCACAATTTTATTAAGTGTCCTTGATTAGCTGTTCACAATTTGATTAGCTGTTCCTTGAAGAATTTCAAAGACACGTTTCTAAGAAAATCTGAAATTTGTTCCAATAATTTCTTAAAGTATTTTTTCAGATAATTATTATATTTTTTGAGAACGTGACAAATGCACATGCAGTTATTGTACTGAATAAATCTAAGCGATTGTTTTGGTACTATAGGATGTATTTTAAAAGATGTACATGTTTCATTATAAACTGACTAACTTGATGTACCATTTTCTCAGAAACTATAAAAAGCAATGGTATAAAATTTTGCACAAATGTTTTGTCATTGCTAAAGCTATTGAAAAAGATTGTTTTTTCCTTTTTTTATGATTTTGGTTTCAAAATAAATTCTATGAAGAATTGAAGAAGTTTTTCCCCATACAAAAATTGACACCCACCCTCACGTTTGGAAGCACACTTTCCAGTAGTTATCGGATAATATGAGATATATTAGTTCCAGTTATTATTGCTGTAGCTTGTGATGACACAGTGCAGGAAGTCTGGAAACAGATAAGTCTAGATAAATGAATAAAAAGTTGATCTCTCATTTTAAGCAAATGTTTTCAAAAAAAAAAAAAAAAAAGAAAAGAAGCGAGTATATATTTCTACTTGTATTTTAAAAATCTTGTTTGTTTAGAACATAGTTTCCACAATATGTGGATTCATGTCGATCCACGTACTTTTTTTTCTCTTAAAAATAACAATATCCAAGGCTTAAAAATACCATGCCCGAGATGCCCAGAGCATATAAATCATTTGTCTGGGCAGGTAAATAAAACATCTAATTGCCTGTGCATGGTAACTAACTTTTAAAATAAAAAAGTTTGTAATAAAATTTCCTACTACACAAGAAAAAAAAGACAGTCATCACATGTCGTGTTTCATGTCATTGTTAATTAATGGAAGTTGTATTATTGTTACGAAGTACCAAGGAAAGAGTAATATCACATCTTTAATTATGTTATGCTCTACGCCCAGAAATCGGAAACCTAGTTTTGCTCCAAATTTTGTTTATAATCAACAACAGTATGCATGCCTCTGATGTAACTGGCCTCTCATGTTTTTTTTTTTTTTTTTTTTTTTTTTTGGTTGGAGGTTTAACGACCACCGTGAGCAACTCAATGGGCTATAAGCAGTCGCCCGTCCCTAATTTAGGGTCACTGGTTCCAGGGAAGGGAGAGAGCCAGTGCCGTAAGACAAACACAACATCCATGCCTGACCGGGATTCGAACCCGGACCCCTTACGGACGAATGATCAGAGGCCAACGGGCCTCTCATGTTTAGTGACAAAGGGAGAAAACTTTAACAAAAGGAACATGGCATAATCACTAAATTTCCGAAACACCAGTTTCATCATCGTATCATTTCATACCAATTTTAGCATCAGCATCTTAAAAATTGATATACACACGTTTGTGCATTGAACATTTGTAATACAGACGCTTAAAATGGAAGTGCAAACATGTTAAAACAATTCATATTTTTAACTTAAAAAAAATAGGGTTCTGGTTTGTTATCTTAAAAGATACATTTTCCTGCGCATCCAGCTTTTACTACATGGGCAAGTAAATAATTTCTTGCCCAGGTAGTACTGATATATTTCACCTAATTTTTAAGAAATTGAATGGTTCTGATAAATTCCCATCCTACCAAAGATAGAGCATACACACTGCTCACACGAGAGTTCTTTAATGTGTTGGTTTGTAGAAAAATGCTTCAAAATCTTTAAACGGACATTTTAAAGGCAAACTTACTCCTGAACTATGTGTGAACTTCTGTTTTTGTGCATTCATATCTAATTTTTGCTGTCTATACTTGATTCAGTGTTTGTGTTCCTTTAGTAATAAATATTAAAAATGATAATTCAATGCAACTCTCCATGTCTGCAAACACAAAAGATGTATTTCACATGGCAACAAGGCCTTAGCATTTATATAAAGGACATAGGCATGTTAGATGTGTACATGACATACATATATTTCGTATAGGATATAGGTATTTTACAAGCACTTGTGCCCAGAAATAGGGACCCCAAAAAAGTTAATCTGGCGCTGCCTAAACACTTAAATAACTAAGTACGAATGTATCAACATATTGCTCTTGGGATCAAAAACATGCAACCCTTATTATTCTGTGTCCATAATAAAGTTTAAAACCCCTTCCTAAATATACATATTTTACTTTGAACTTATTTGATACATTGGCAAAAACATGTTATGGGTTACTATAACAACACAAGTAATCTATTCTTTCCATTACAAACATAAATTTCATTTTTCAAAAATCTTTTCAGTGCTTTGACTTCCCGCTGAGAGATGCATTAGATTATAAAATTAGCCAAATTTAAATTTTCTAGTTCAAAATTTTTATTTTACGAGTAGTTTAAAATAAGGTTAACAAAAGGTTTCCACGTACCTTAGATTTGAAAATTTTCAAGCTTTATTGCTCTAATCCGTTTTCTGATAACCTCCCCATTAGTAAGGAATTTGAATACTTTTAATATTCCTCTACGAAAATAAATTTAGTTGACAATTTGACAACAACAACCACGCACATCCGTAGTCACGCTTACACAGAGTGAGCAAGCTCATGCATGCTCGACCACCCACCACGGACATCAGCCAACTCTCCCCTACGTCACGCAGCTTCCGGCGTTCGGTGCGCGGGCCTGCTAAGCTATTAGGGGGTGATGGCTGGATGCCACCTAATGAGTTTGGTAGATGAAGCGTGGCAGGTTAAACCCAGTGATGTGAAGACCAGATGTCGGAAGTAGAGAGGCGAGTGAGGTTCATCATTTGTGACCGGGCACAACCGTCGACATCCAAGAGTATTCGCTTAGGGAGATAAGTTGTCGACGAACAACGGCTGCTCGTTGACGGCACGATGTGAAAGGGCGGGCCTTACTCCAGTAGGCAGCAGCCCGTTGTATCCGGGGAAGAAGAGCAGCCCAGGTGGCGGATGCAGAAGCCAAGGGCAATCCGACATACGCACAGAGGATCTTCTGTATCGTGGCCGTCCACTGCGCACCCCAAGGAGCATCGGTGCGAGCAGCCTATGCCCCACACCATAAGCCAGTACTTTTAGTGGCATTCAGCGCAGCTCCAGAGATAGGAACATGCTGATGATATACAGAATACAAGCAATCAAATTGAGATTCATCCCGGACGCAAAAGGTCACATCATCAGCATAGGCGGTGAAAATTATCCGATGATGACGAGTACTAGCCACTGTCGGCGGTAGGATATCCAGGAGAGATCTTCGGGCTGCTAACAGGAAAGGCTCGAAAGCGAGAGCGAATAGCTGGCCGGAGAGGGAACATCCTTGCCGAACGCCTTGCTTAAACGGAATTGGAGCAGGTAGAAAAGTGGCCGCTCGAACATGGAAACTGGCGCCCTGATAAAGGGCCAAGAGAGCGGAAGAAAAGGCAGGAGGAAAGCCAAATTGTGAAAGGACAGCAGAGAGATATAAGTGAGAGATGTTATCAAAAGCGGACTTTTGATCCAGATTGAGAAAGGCAACAGGTTCAGAAAAAAGCGAGCGAGGAAGTGAAGATGAAGGAGAAGAGAAACGTTAGTGGAAATTGTCCGACCAGGCACGGTGTATGTCTGGTTGGGAGAAATAACGAAAGAGAGAACAGAATTAAGGCGACGGGATAAGAGTTTTGTATAGAACTTACAGTCAATGTTTAGGATAAAGATAGGGCGCCAGTTTCCAAGATCCAAGAGGTAACCCTTCTTAGGAAGGAGGAGGATGTGTGCCAAAGTAAAGTCGGGCGGTAACAAAGGAGAGGAAAAAGCAGCCGAGAAACACGCAGACAGAAAAGGCAGAAGGCACGGTAGAAAAGCACGATAAAAGGACAGAGGAAAGCCTTCAGGTCCAGGAGCGGCATGAGGATTGAGAGTAGTTCTCTCAATCCTCATGCCGGGAGTTCGCGAAGAGAGAAAGGGGAGAGTAAAGAAGTAGATAAAGTACAGGGGACCTGAGGAAGAGAGGAGAAAAGAGGAGAAGCTAATGAGGAAGAAGACTGCGTTACCGCACTGTACTTGGCGGTGAAATACTGTCTGGTGAAAATGCATAGCTTCGATGGGTTCGAGGTGATGGAACCATCCTGGAGGCGAAGATGACGCAAAGATATAGCAGAACGATGTTGAGATTCCAAGGCGGTTAAGTAATCGTGAGAATCAGCTGTAGGGGAGAGATGCAAGAAATGCATCCTGCAGGCTGCATCGGATGCGCGGGGAAGAAGCATAACTTGGAGATCTGCCTGATGGCCGGGGTATTGCGGATCATCAAGAGAGCATCGATAGTAGAGCACGTAGATTCGCAATTTTCATATCGCTCTCATTCCGAGAGACATGGGAGTAGCGCCGTACAATCGCGTCTGACGTAGTATCAAGAAGGGGCTGACGACTTCGGAGGAACTAACGCACAGCAACACAAAATTGTTGATCATCCAGGAGCGAGTCCGGAAAATTCCATACTCGTTGAGTCCTTGAAGGTGAAGGAGAAACACACACCGACAGACTGACAATACTGTGGTCTGAAGCGGCGGAGGGTGATGGGCAGCAGCTGCGATCGACGGGAGAAGAGCAGTCGAAACATAAAATTTATCCAGCCGTGCTGCCATGGATGGAAGAGCGCCAGGTAAAAGAGATTTCCGAAAGGTGTAGATGCCGGAACGCATCAACCAATTGAAAATCATCAACTAGCTGAGAAATCTGTAATACATGTTGCCTGCGGTATTCGCCAACGGTCGAATTGCTGTCAAGGGCCGGCAACAACGTATAATTGAAATATCCGCCGATGAGAATATTTTTTTTTCTTAAATTGGAGGTTTTACGACCACCGTGAGCAACTCAATGGGCTATAAGCAGTCGCCCGTCCCTAATTTAGGGTCACTGGTTCCAGGGAAGGGAGAGAGCCAGTGCCGTAAGACAAACACAACATCCATGCCTGACCGGGATTCGAACCCGGACCCCTTACGGACGAATGATCAGAGGCCAACGCCTTAGACCACTGCGCCACCGGGACGGCATGAGAATATATTCAGACGGTGGGATGCATGACAGCTCTGTACGGAGTGTGGAGAGAAGATCAGGTAACAGACGCTCATCACAGGGGACATATATGTTAAAAACATGATAGGTCACGTTTTCAATGCAAAAGACAACAACCTGGAGGTTATCCACATGTAATGCACGAATCACTAGCGTCGAAATCAGAGGGAGTAGGCGGTGATGGATCCCAAGTGCAAGGCCACCATTCCGTCCAACTCGATAAGCATGGTGAAAATCGTAGGGCCAAGTCCGCCAACGAGAGAACAAAGTGGTAGCAGAGTAATTGGTCTCTTGGAGCAAGAGAAGATCTGCGTGTAGAGGCGCCAAGTCCTCATACACTAGGGCATTTATTTCTAGGAGAAGCAGAGAACCCTCTGCAGTTAAGTGTGACCACCTTGAATCGGTAGGTCCTTCCCAGGTCGACACGCACGTGCGCTGGAATCTGTTATTTTCTTCGCTTGCTTCTTCATTCTGTCAACACTAAATTTGAGATCGGGATAGGATAGCACAAGATTTCGAAACACAAGTCACACTAGAAACTTGGGTTAGAACAGTATGAAGATCAAGCATATGACGTGCAACAAACTGATTAAAGAATTTAGGATGTTTATGATACTTCATATATTTTATGAAGAGAAAGCGGACCTACCGGTATATCCGCCTTCGCTTCAGCTAGGTATCGGAGAAAAGAATCTAGGGAAAGCACTGGGGGTGGAGTCTTAGAACCTGGAATCACAGCAGGATGTCGACTTGTTCGTGGCGAAGTACGTCGTTGGGAGGAGGAGCGGGAAGATGAGTCAAAAGAACGACCTCTTGCAGCACCGGTGTGAGGAGGGAGCGAAGCCTGCGGAGCACTCCAGGACTCCCGTCGAGCAGGCTTGCTGGTAGTTGTAGGGTCAGAGTCATTGCCAGAAGAGTCACTAGCAGTAGTGCAGTCCATGTCAGTAACTGTACTTAGAGTGTCTTCATCCGACGGAGGATGAAGGTCAGCAGTCAGGTCAGCTGGAGCTGCAAGGAACGTGGGCGGAGCAGTCGGCACCAGATGAGGAAAGTCCACTGTCAACAATTGTGGGACAGGACCCCATGGAGGAGGGCCCGATGGTAGAGCGGGTTGATGAAGGTCTGAAAACACCTCCTTAGAAGCGGTAGGGGTGGCAACACAGGGCTGTCACGAGTGACTTTGGTCCCGAAGACTGAGGTACAGCATGGCGGTGGAAGCACTCACTTCGCCGCCCCGGTGGCGCAGTGGTCTAAGCGATGGCCTCTGATCATTCGTCCGAACGGGGTCCGGGTTCGAATCCCGGTGAGGCATGGGTGTTGTGTTTGTCTTACGGCACTGGCTCTCTCCCTTCCCTGGAACCAGTGACCCTAAATTAGGGACGGGCGACTGCTTATAGCCCATTGAGTTGCTCACGGTGGTCGTTAAACCTCCAATCAAAAAAAAAAAAAAAAAGAAGCACTCACTTCGTTGATGGCCATACGCCTTACAAGTCTGACAATGAAAGGAGGTTAAAACGTCGATGCGTCGGATCTGGTTTCCCCGCATTTTACAATGAAGAGAGTAGGAAAAATCTTGATATGTTCATCCGAAGAGAATACTACTCGTGCAACTCGTCGGGCACTTTCAATCGAACGATCATCCTCGTCCTCTGGAGCAGCGGAGTGTGTGGTAATGTTACCCACAACACGACCGGATTGCATAAGAAAAACACAAAGCATAGCATCTGTGGCTTCAGGATGTACTGGGTACATCGAGACCGTTAATGGTCTTTGGGCGACAGGCTCAGGAAATAATTGGTGATCGCCAACAACCAGCCCAGTCTGTAAGACAGAGGTAGCACTGCCGCATGAAAGAAATAAACAATGACACTCGGCCCTCTGCGCGACATATGACGTATCGTGACGGAGAGAACTTTTGTTTCAGAGCAGTAGAGTACATTTTGAGTGGTGTATCCGGCAGCGCCTCAATGCACACACCCAACTCAGTAGCCGTGGTGAAGGAAGTACCTGCTGGAGAATCCACTGGTATTTTGAGCAGAACCTCATTACCAGAGCGACGGACATGAGGTTTTAAGCTGCGGCTTCCGCTCTCATGGAATTAGACTTGGGCTGAAACCTTTGGGAAGTTACTGCTGAAGAATAGGAGCGAGGAGCAGTACAAGTGGAGGTTGAAGGCAGAGGAGCACCGTCTTCCATAGTGTCCATGACGTCATGTGTCACTATATGAGAAGCGGCTGGGACAAGAGTTGTAATAGTGACGTCAGGGGAGGAAAACGATACGCCGCCAACGGTTGACGTCGACCCGGAGGGCAACGTGACAACGCCACCGCTGGGCAAAGTGCCGTGATCACCGGAAGTGATGTCAGGGCTGACCCCACCACCGGATGACGCAATTTTAATGGCGCCGAGATAACTAGGCTTCTACCAGCTCGGTAGAAATTGTAAACACGACGATAAGAAACAAAAAAAAGGCACTTACCACTTCGGG
This sequence comes from Macrothele yani, assembly GCA_039090855.1. NCBI lineage: Eukaryota > Metazoa > Arthropoda > Arachnida > Araneae > Macrothelidae > Macrothele > Macrothele yani. Next base: position 100,292,723 of record CM076990.1, on the reverse strand, counting down.
AGATGTCCGAAAGGAATCACCAAACCTTTATAGTGGAGGTAAGCACAAACTCAGTTATCCTAGTAGCCGAAATACTTATTATTCAAACAAAACTCACGGAGCACAATTTCCGTAAACCTACAGTATTCAATTAAGAACCACCAAATTTGGTATACATCTCATGGTACTCTTACTTAGACGGTAGATGGTTTTTGCAACCGGTTGGGGCCCGGGATCAAGGGGCCCACGACGCAAAATTTTAGTAAAATCTACAGTTTTCAATTTAGAATCAACAAATTTGGTATACAATCTCATGGTACTCTAATTTAGACGGTAGATGGTTTTGGGAACGGGTCGGGGTCAAGGGGGCCCCCATACAAAATTTTCGTAAAATCTAGAGTTTTCAATTTAGAACCACCAAATTTGGTATACAATCTCACGGTACTATAACGTAAAATCTACAGTTTTCAATTTAGAACCACCAAATTTGGTATACAATCTCATGGTACTATAACTTAGACGGTAGAAAGGTTTTGGAACGGTCGCGGTCAAGCCCCCCCCCCCTCCCATACAAAATTTTCGTAAAATCTGCAGTTTTCAATTTAGAACCACCAAATTTGGTATACTATCTCATGATGCTCTAACTTAGACGGTAGATGGATTTTGGGACAAATAGAGGCCCGGGGTCAAGGGCCCCCCATACAAAATTTTCGTAAACTCTACAGTTTTCAATTTTGAACCTCCAAATTTGGTATGCATCTCATGGTACTCTAACTTAGACGGTAGATGGTTTTTGGAACCGGTTATGGTCAAGGGGCCCCCGACGCAAAATTTTCGTAAAATCTACAGTTTTCAATTTAGAACTACCACATTTGGTATACAATCTCATGGTGCTATAACTCAGACGGCAGATAGTTTTTGGAACGGGTCGGGGTTAAGCCTCCCCCATACAAAATTTTCGTAAAATCTACAGTTTTCAATTTAGAACCACCAAATTTGGTATACAATCTCATGGTACTATAACTTAGACGGTAGATGGATTTTGGAACAAGTAGGGGACCAATACAAAATTTTCGTAAAATCTGCCGTTTTCAATTTAGAGTCACCAAATTTGGTATACAATCGCATGATACTACAGTATAACTTAGACGGTAGATAGTTTTGGGAACGGGTCGGGGTCAAGGGCCCCGATACAAAATTTTCGTAAAATCTACAGTTTCCAATTTAGAAATACCAAATTTGGTATACTACCTCATGGTAGATGGTTTCTGGCTTAGAAGGTAGATGGTTTTTGGAACAGGTGGGGCCAGATGTCCAGGGGGCACCCATACAAAATTTCGTAAAATCTACAGTTTTAACTTAGAACTACCAAATTTGGTATACTATTTCATGGTACTCTAATATAGAGGGTAGATTGTTTTTTGAAGAGGTCGGCGTCCGGGGTCGAAGGGCCCTCACACAAAATTTTCCTAAAATCTATCGTTTTCAATTTAGTTGATTGATTCATTGATTGGAGGTTTAACGACCACCGTGAGCAACCCAATGGGCTATAAGCACTCGCCCGTCCCTAATTTAGGGCCACTGGCTCCAGGGAAGCTAGAGAGCCAGTGCCGTAAAACACATCATTATATTATTTTACTAACAAAGCTACCCGAAAAACTGAATCATTAATTTACAACGCTAATTTAAAACATAAGTAAACAGAAATCCATATCTATTAAAGTCCAAGAACATTTCAAAAACGCTGCAAGAAAAAAGGAAACCAACATCAAGGAATACATCTGAAACATCTCTACACATCAAAGACACTATCGTCAACCACATTATGTCTCTTTATGTAAGCTTTAACATCTATACGTTTATCCCCTCACGGGGATAACTGGTTTTCCAGTTATTTGGGGAGCGGCGCCCCCACGGCCCGAGCTGACCTTGTGACGGATCATTTTGTCATTTCGTCTTGAACGATTACATCATCGAAGGGACAGCTGTTCATCCAGCTGCTGGGGGATGGCGTCCCCACGGCCCGAGCCAACATGTACTATATGTGATGATTTTCCCATTTTTTATGTTTTTGTTTTTCACTTGACATGAACCCGCCTCAGTTGTAGGTTGCTGAGGTTGTGATTATGCACCAGCTCAGGATTTTAGTTTCTCGTTTTCTTTCCTGTCTTCTCCATTTCATGTTCCTTTCTTTGTTTTTCCGAGCTGGTTAGCTAGACCTACCTGCACGTTTGCCGTGTGCGGTGACCCGTAAGATGGAAAAGGGGATGCTGGAGGCTGAGGTTACTGGTGGCCTGGGTGTTGTTGTCGCCAGTTGCTAACACTCCTTTTTGCCCCCTGCTTCACCCTAAACGGGCGGCTGGGAACTAATTCACACCTAGCCAATGGGGTCTGTGGCCGAGTGGAGCCCAGACCTCTAACGGCTTGTCGTTTCGCACGACAGGGTGAGTCTGGGGATAGGGTGGGCATGCCAAAGGGGTGTTCCCCAGGCATGGGAAAGTCTGGGTGCACGCCGAGCGCATGTCTGCCCTATCAACTTGCTATATCCGCTTGCTATCCCTAGAGCCGTGTCCTGCGTCCACTTGGGCTTGCGGACCTCCGGCTCTCCCTTGTTGGGCTCGATTGTGGGTGGGGAAGTTGGCGGACGAATTATTAAAATTTTTTCATGGATGAAAACAAAATTTCCTAAGAACCGAAAAGCAAAAGAGGTATGGAGGAAGGCTCATCCCCTTCTACAAAAAAACATGTCCCTGATTGTTCAAATGCTCGTTTCTTTTTTGTGCACTCATTGGACCCTTCAAAGCCTTTGAGTGCCAAAAGTCCATTTTGGATAAATAAAGCACTTCAATCCATCGCAAGCTCTCCTAAGAGCGTAAAGAAGCTCCAATCTGGAGATCTTCTTGTAGAGATGTCCACTGTGGCCTACAATACCACACTTATAAACACTACCACGCTGCTTGAGACTCCGGTCAAAATAACACCTCATGGGTACCTAAATTCATCTCGAGGTGTTGTCTCCTCTCAGGACCTCGTTGAGTGTAGTGAGGAAGAACTACTTGAAGAACTGAGGAGTCAACATGTTACGGGTGTGCGGCGTATCCTGTTCAGGCGGAATGGGCAGTCCGTCCCATCCCGTAACATCATTTTAACTTTCGACAGTCCTTCCCTGCCTACGTCCATCAAGGCAGGGTATCTTCACCTAGAGGTACGCCCGTACATCCCTAACCCTTTGAGATGTTTTAGGTGCCAGTCTTATGCCCATTCTCAAGAGTCGTGCAGGAGCAATCCTAGGTGTGCACGCTGTGGTGCCACAGAACATCTTTTACAGGAATGTGTGGCCGAGGCCGAGTTTTGTGTGAACTGCAAGGGTTCACACGCAGCATCAGCCAAAAATTTTCCCAAGTGGAAGGAAGAAAAAGAAATTCAAAGGCTAAAGACGGTGGAGAATATTTCCTATCCTGAGGCCAGAAGGAGAGTGGTTCCTGCTTCTGATCGGCGCTCATATGCATCAGTGGTGGTTGCCAAATCTACAATCGGCATTCCAACTGACATTCAGATCCCTACTAAATGTCCCTACAAGCTGGACGATATCATCGCAGCCGGACTGGAGGCACTCCAGTCTCGAGCTAGGGGTCTGAAAGCGCCACCCACCACTTCGCCGATGCAGACTCATTCCACCACCAGCAAGGGAACTCAGGCCACTTCTTCAAAGAAAACCAAAGCCCAGGATAACAAGAACGTTTCTTCTCAAAAATCTCAGCAAACAACTAAACGCCAAGCGCCTTCCGTTAAATCACTTGGGACAAAGCATGCTCCCATCTTGGCCCCTGGCCACACGCCTCCAGATCTGGGGGAACCCCCATCAGGGGTGATAGAGCCTGACTTCGTTTGATCATTTTCGTTTTCATTTCACTTATAACCATGGCTTCAATCATTCAGTGGAACTGTCGAGGTTTTCGGACGAGTTTTGATGAAGTGAAACATCTGCTTTCATTTTACTCTCCGGTGTGCCTTTGTCTACAGGAGACGAAGCTTAAACCATCAGACCTGCTTTCAGTTCTAGGCTACAGTGCGTATCTGACAGAAACTGCATCGGGAGACATCGCCTGTGGGGGAGTCGCTATTTTTGTCCCTCACAGTATTCCGGTGTCTTCCATGGCGATATCCACAACTTTGCAGGCCGTGGCGGTGCGAATATCTGTCCCTGTGCCTCTTACTGTCTGCAGTGTCTATCTGCCGCCGGACGAGAACGTAAGCGTCTCTGTACTGGAGAGATTGGTTGATCAGCTGCCTTCACCCTTACTTTTACTGGGTGACTTCAATGCCCATCATCATTTGTGGGGTAGTGTCAGCATCAGCACGAGGGGTCGCCGCATAGAGTCTCTTCTGTCCTCGGCCTCTTTGTGCCTTTTTAACACCGCTGCTACACGTACTTCCATGAACCGACAAGATCCTTCAGTGCGATCGATTTAACCTTGGTATCACCATCAATTATTGCTGACTGGTCGTGGACGGTGTGTAACGACTTCCACGGGAGCGACCACTTTCCAATTGTCCTCTCGCATCATACGAACATGCCATCTTCTGTTTCCCGCCCTCCTCGGTGGAGGATGGAGCGTGCGAGATGGGAGGTCTTCACATCGTCCACAGTGATATCTTCTGCAATGGTGACCCAAGAGTCAATAGACGCAGCTGTTCTTGAAGTCACAAATTGCATTCTTCAGGCAGCTGATCTTTCTATACCAAAAACATCTACGACATTCTCCAGAAGTCCGAAGCCTTGGTGGACCCCTGAATGCGCAGCGGCTAGGAGAGCTCAACATAAGGCCAGGTCTATGTTTCGGCGTTATCCGACCGATGCTAATCTCGTTACATTCAAACGAGCAAAATCTTATGCTCGGTTGGTGCGTCGACGTAGCAAGAGGGAGTCTTGGATCCAGTATGTTTCATCTCTCACTTCACGTGCCAGTTCGAAAAGTGTGTGGGACAAGATTCGTAAGATCCGGGGTAACTACAGCTCTCACCAGATCTCCATTCTCGAGAGTAACGGCTGCACATATGCTGAAGTCGGGGAGATTGCTGATTGTTTGGGGGAGGCGTTTGCCTCCGTGTCGAGTGACCTGGCGTATCCTACTTCTTTTCAAAGAATAAAATCCACTGCGGAACGCCAGAGAATCTCCTTTGCGCCTTTTCTCGACACTGGATATAACTCCCCCTTCAGCATGGTTGAACTCAGGGTGGCTCTGCATCGGTCCGGCGCTACATCTGTCGGTCCCGATGTAATCCACTATGACATGCTCCGTCATCTATCGCAGTCGTCTCTCGAGAATCTCTTAATCTTGTATAATCGTATTTGGTCGGAGCACAGTTTCCCGGAATCTTAGCGAAAAGCTTTTGTTCTGCCTTTTCCCAAACCTGGCAAGGATCCCAAGTCTCCCTCTAGTTATCGTCCAATTGCTCTCACTAGCTGTCTGTGTAAAGTTCTTGAACGCATGGTTAATTCCCGGTTAATTCATTTTTAGAATATCATCAAGTACTTTCACCATCACAAAGCGGCTTTCGCCGTCATCTTTCACCTCACGATCATCTCCTGCACCTTGAGACATCTGTGCGCGAGGCGTTCGTGCGTAGGCAGAACCTGGTTTCTGTATTCTTTAATATTGAAAAAGCTTATGATCGAGCTTGGCGGCACGGTATTATCCGTGACCTCCACGCATGCGGATTGCGAGGAAATCTTCCGACTTTCATCGTTAATTTTCTTCGCAATCGGGTGTTCCAGGTGCGCCTGGGTACGACGCTTTTGGCACCGTTCCATCAAGAACAAGGTGTTCCTCAAGGTTGCATTTTATCTGTCACATTGTTCATCCTTCGCATTAATTGTCTCTTCACAAATTTTCCTCCTTCGGTTTCGGCTACTGTTTATGTTGATGATTTACACATTTTCTGCTCGTCATCAAGTATGAATTTTATTGAAAGGCAGTTGCAGTCTGCGATTAAGCAGATCTTGAAAGCGGCGAATAGCAATGGTTTCGTTCTTTCTCCCGACAAGACAGCGTGTGTCCATTTCTGCCGAAGGCGCGGCGTCCATCCTGACCCAGAGCTGTTTTTAGACCGTGTAGCCATACCAGTTTTGCCGGAGACCAAGTTCCTTGGTCTGACCGTCGACCGTGCGCTTACGTTCCGTGCGCACGTTCGGCGGCTCAAGATTTCCTGTCTGCGGGCTCTATCTATTCTTAAGATCCTTTCGAGAGTCTCGTGGGGCGCAGACGGGATGTCTTTAATTCGCATTTACCATTCCTTAATACGGTCGAAACTGGATTATAGTTGTATCGTGTATGGCTCTGCTCGTCGTTCCGTTCTCCGGCCTTTGGACACTATTCACCATCAAGCACTGCGTCTTTGTTTGGGAGCATTTCGAACATCTCCAATTCCCAGCCTTTACGCTGACGCGAACGAACCATCGCTTGAATTACGCCGTCTGCAGCTGTCTATTCAATTCTACCTGAAACTTAGATCTCTTCCAGACCATCCTTTATACGATGCAGTTTTTCATCCCCAGCATGCTCGTTTATTCGGGAACCGGCCCTCGTGCATTTCAACCTTCGGTCTTCGTATGGCGGCCGTAGCCCGTGATGTAGGGCTCGACTTGTCACTTGTTAGAGAGACCAGGGGCTTTGGGGATCCTCCATGGCACCCACTTGGTGTCATGGTTGATACCACCTTTACATCTTTCGATAAATCCTCAACCCCTGCGTCAGTGTACCAGCAACTCTTCGCTGAGCACCGTGACCTCAATTCTGACTACACTCCCATTTTCACTGATGGCTCGAAGATGCATGGAGTTGTTAGATCCGCGGCTGTCTGTGTTGATGACGTTTCAGTAGCGCGGATCCCAGCTGAGGCCACGGTGTTTTCGGCGGAGCTGCATGCTGTGTATCTCGCCCTTCTCCATGTTCAGTCGAGTTCTCATCATTGTGCTATGGTCTATACGGATTATTTAAGTGTCTTGCAGTCCTTATCATCTGCGGATTGCCGTGACCATCCTTTTCTCTTGGATGTGAGACGGTTACTTCGTCGTTTGCTCGAGGCCGGTTTTCAAGTTCAGTTTTGCTGGATTCCTGGACATGTTGGAATCTCGGGTAACGAGTGGGCTGATGCGGCTGCTAGATCTGCTTCCTCTTTGGTAGTCACACCCTTGCCACTGTTTCACCGGGATTTCCGCTTTATCGTTCGCGACTATATCAAGCGAACGTGACAATGTCTGTGGGACCAACAGGTGGAAAATAAGCTGCATCGTATTAAACCTAATCTTGAAGTCTGGAAAACCTCATATCGTCGGAACCGTAGGGAGGAAGTGGTGCTTGCGCGTCTCCGCATTGGGCATTGTCGTTTCACTCACCGCTTTTTGCTGTGTGGCGCACTGCGCCAATGTGTGAGACGTGCAATTGCCGACTCACCGTCACTCATCTTCTGTGTACCTGTGTTCGTTTTCGTAATGTACGTTTTCATTTCTTTCATTCTCATTTGTTGAACGAGGACGCCGCTACACTGCAGCGGCTGCTAAATGACCACTGCAATACTATTGCTGTTTTTTCATTTTTTAAACAAATTGACTATTTTAAACGTATCTAGATTTTAGCCTTATCATCATCCTCATTTCTCAGTTTTACTGAATCAGCTAGAATTTAATCATTGTATCATGTTTTAAATACTGTTTGTTTCATTATATTTTTTAGCCCTTCCATCGTTCTCATTTTTCAGTTTTACATGATCAGTCAGATTTTAAGCTTTTTACCACATTTTTAATACTGTTTGTTTGTCTTGTGTCTGGCGCTCTTTGGCCAACCATGGCTCTTGCGCCATAAAAATCTACTAACCAACCTATACGTTTGTAGTATGTTTCGTAATAAGTGTCTAAAAGTTCAGGAACAGGATTTTTCGTAATTACCCAATTCAGCACGGCATCCAAACGATGTACAATAGCATTTAACTCATACATATTTAACTCGTAAAACTCCGGAGTGAGTGGACATATCTTTTTATTAGGCACAAAAAATTTTTTTTTCAATTCGAAAAGATCCAAAGGTTCGTCATAATCAGGGCAAGATGCAATAAGTTCCATGACAAGACGATACCATGATGGCTTACCTCTATCTTCGTCAAAATCAGGATCCAGAAGAAAAGAAAGATCTACACGAGGGATAAATTCCGGTTGAAGATAGGCTTTAGCTTTGCTCCGCGTTTTCAATTTAGAACCACCAAATTTGGTATACTACCCCATGGTACTCTAACTTAGACGGTAGATGTTTTTGGAAGGGGTCGGTGCCCGTGGTCTATGGGCCCCCATACACATTTTCGTAAAATCTATAGTTTCCAATTTAGAACGACCAAATTTTGGTATACTACCTCAATGTATTCTAACTTAGAGCGCAGAAGGAAGGGGTCGGGTGCCGGGGTGAAAATAAATCCAAAAATTACATTTCTTACTCTTAAGAACTACAACCCAATTCAGCACTTCAATACCCCACCTACGGTCTAAGTTAGATTCCGTAGATAACAATAAAGTGCAAAAAAACGGTTAATGGTGTATTAAAAACACAAATTAATAAACGTTAGCTTTCACCACCAACGGATACCTTATCAGGCAGAAAAACAATGTAATGTAAATAATGTAAATTATTTTTTGTTTCGTATAATTAAATTAACTAAATCAAAAAAATTAAATAAGTTTCCTGGAAATTTACGGAAATATTTTTTCATTCATTAACTTTCACCCGCTGAACTTGGCGATTCTACAAATAGTAATATTTACCCGTGAAATACCGGGTACTCCTGCTAGTAGGAACTAACGATAATGTTACACTTTTAGTCAGGCACAAAACAATTATTATAAAGCCCTAGGCCTGGGCCTTATTAGCAATTTTCAGTCCGCCGTACTAATTTTCATAAGGTTTGCATAGAACTCCAAGATTTTAGCAATGCGCTTTACTGAGGTTGAAACTATTAAGCAGCCCTAGGCTTAACGCTTTTTGATAGTTTTCAGTCCTCCGAGCTGATATTTATATAGTTTTCAAAGAAAATCAAATTAATTCTGTTGAAATTTACTCGAGTACAAGACATTAATAGATACGCCCGAGGCCTAGGCATATCATTTTTAGTAATTTTATAATGCCGTGATCATATTAGCTTTTCATGACAAATCAATTTAAGAGTTTTACGCTTATTAAACATTTTTAGAAGGCTTGGGCCTAGTGGCCGATAATTAATATTTGGTGCCTAAGTGAAAGCGCAACATTATTAACTTGATTTATTATGCAAACCTTATATATATGAGCACAGTGATTAAAAGTTACTAAAGAGTTCTTGTAAGTAATATTTTTTGACCGAGTGCAAGTGCAATTTACGAAATGTCGACAGGTCAAAATATCTAAAGTAACAATGAAATTTGGAAAATTTCTTTTTTCTTTTTATTTCAGTTTTGACACTTGTATTAAGTTCTAAAAACACGTATTTTACCTATTTTTTTTATCTTCATTGTTCTTTTAACAGAATTTCTTACCAATGTTTTGGGCATTTCATTCTGAGTGGTTACTTGTCTTTATGTTTTGGGCATTTTACTTTGTATGGGCATTTTTGTTATGTTTTGGTTATTTTATTTTCCGTGGTGGTTGTAATTTTCACAGGATGAAAAGGGGAAATTGTTAACACTCACGATGCCTACTTGCTTACATTTTTTTAAATACAGCACATGTTTTTGCATTGATTTATACCACTTACTCCTTAAGCAACTTCAGGTTTCTTTAACTAATAACTTTTTCTCATAGCCTTCTGTTTCCTCTACCCAGCTTTTTCGGCTCCGCAATTTTATTTCTTGGTTTTAGAATATTTTCCTTATTATTACTCTATTTTCTCATGAAAATTCTTTATGTAAGATATGTCTATTGTATGGAAGGATTTTGCAATTATATATAAAGCCCTGTTGTTGAAGTTAAACAATATCTCCAACTAAAACAGCGCAGTTCAGACATTTTCCTGCTGTTAACTGAAAAAATGAAAACAAAAATAACAAATCTGGGCAATTCATTGAGGCATCAGACAGTACTTACTAGTAACCAGGCAACGTTTTGAGGAAGAATGAGCTTAGGAATTTCTAACTCCAACTAAAAAGAATAACCGCACTGTATCCCTCCCCATTCCCTAGTGCCGGCCTTTGAACGTCTTGAAAGAGAAGTCCTGAAGACACATCTGTATCGTAATTGCCTGAGAATCCGTGACAAGCTCCTGGTGTCGTAGTAAAAAAACACACTTCCTACTTTGCGTAAATTGTTTGGATGGTAATGCCAACTAACAAAGTTCTGCTCTGGCATTGGATTTCTGTTGCTTTTGATGGAATATGTACCTTTCCTCTGGGGTTCACCGCTTTCTGTATAGTCTTCAGGTTACACGGGAATACGCCCCAAGTTAAAACACCCGTTTCACGGCAATTGACAACAATTAGCGAAAGCGAGGTGCAGTACAGGAAATAAGTCAAGCGAGACGGATCTGAACTTAGAAAGTTGGGGGAAGGTGTTGTACGAAAAACTGTGTTTGGCTTACAGGCCATTCGGCACGTAGGGATGTAGGTCTTCTTTTTAATACGTCACGGGGTAAACAAATTGTCTTTTCAGTATAACAGTTTTCTTTCATACGCATGGTGCAGCACAGAAAACAATTTGAATTTATTTTTTAGAGTTAGCATGGCGTCTACCGGCCCAGAGTACAGCGGCCCAGTCCGCCCCTTGTACTTAGCGCCCGGGTGCTTGGCATCCGTTGATCCCCCGCTTGAAGCGTCCCTGCTGTAAAATATATGTACCTCTGCGTTTTGGAAAAACAAAAGATAAGATGCCGATCCCTAAACTTAAACTCTTCTTGTGACCGCAGGTACCAAAATCTTGAACTTCGCCTAAACCCTAACTGGAGGAACAGGCCTCACGTGATCATCTGTATTCTGAGTGTTTTATTGAATGGTTGCTCATCAGTTCGTAGTTGATTGGCGAACAGAGAACTTGCTTGTTCAAACCTTTGTTGTGCGCTGTCAAGTGATAATAGTGAATATGTCATTCTAAACATTTTGGAAAGAGAAAGCATTGTTTTCCGAAGGCATTATGTAGATGAAGTATGCAACATAGTTAACTCAAAACAAGGAAATGATTTGCTGAAATGGAAAGGGTATTTATTTTGCCATAACAGAGTGCGGGGTGATTTACGGCATTGGCATTGTATTGAAAGAAATTATGGAAACTGTATTGGCTTTTCTAGTATTATTTTTATTGGAGATGAACACAGGAGGCGCAATGCTCCAAGACCGGAGAAACGTGATGTTGCTGTTGCAAGAGCGCAAGTAAAAGAACAAACGAGAAATATGGACGAAGCCCCTGCACAAATTATTCAAACCGCGACAACTTCAATGGCTACAGTAAATACAGGTTACATGCCTAATATTGATGCACTAAGGCAAGTTGTAAAACGAATACGAAGAGAAGACATGCCTGCGGAGCCGACGACTGTAGAAGGGATCGATGCCCCAACAGATTTACAGGAAAGAGATGGTGCAAAATTTCTTGGCAGAGACAGCGCATTTGGAGATTAAATAATTATTTTATTTTTAACAGAAAATAATTTACGAAATCTTAAAGAAACACCCCTCTGGATTTTTGAAACTTGCCCACCCTATTTAGGCAGTTATATACCATTCATGCTATGTTTGGAACGAATCCAGAGAGGCAAAGATTTGTCCCACTAGTTTATGGGTTACCTTCCAACAAGAATGAAGAATACTATATTATACAAGATTTTTGCAGGATTTACATGACAGTGCATCAGATTATGATATTCAGCTTGCAGCGCAATACGTATAATGATAGATTTCGAAATAGCTATCATTATAATGCTGCCAAAAAGGAATTTTAGAAGAACACAAAAATGTTGTTGGTTTCATCTCGGAAAAAATGTGCGGAGGAATATCCATCCTCTGGCATAGCCTCGGAATATGGGGAAAACAGTGAGTTTGCTCTCAAAGTCAGACATTTGCAAGCACTCGCATTTCTTTCATCTGATGAAATTCCAGCTGCTTTTGAAGAAGTGAAATCAATTTTACTAGAATATGCAGATTCAGTGGTTTGAGGAAAATCATGTTCTTGGAAAATTTCATGGAAGCAGAAGAAACAATCCGAGCAGAAGCCCTCCGCTTCCCCACCAAGAATTCGGTCAGTAAGTGAAAACAATTTACTTGGCTTTCCCAGAACACAAAACAAACTTGAAGGATGAGACAGACGCTGGAATACAATTCTGGGAGAGAAAAAACTGGGACTGTATAAAATAATCACTGAAATTGCGAAAGAGCAGAAAACAACTATGGCTAAAATCGAAAGAGTGATATCACAGATTCCAACAAATCCACCTAGAAGAGAAACGCTGGCAAGATAAAAAGGAATACGAACTTCTTTGGCGTACAGGACAGTGTTAATGTGCTAGACTTTTTAAGAAGAATTTCTTATACTTCTCCCCTTTCCTAAAATGTGCTGGTATTTTTCACCAATTGAATTATACTTTTTACTAACTTGTATTTAAAATTTCAAGAATGTAATTCTGCCGAAGAAGCAAGAATGTAAAACACAACGCAAAATTTAAAAATACAAGATTTTCAAAATAGCATGTCAAAAACATAAAATGTCAAAATGTAATCCAATAGGTGAAACAATTAAAAATTTAAAATGCAATCAGAAGTCACAAGCATAACAAAAATGCGAAACGTTATGTAACAAGCACAACACATAATAAAACAAATGCCAAATCATAAAAAAGAAATGCACACGCTATGTAAAATGTGCAAAATAAAATAAATGTCATATTCATAAGAATTGCATGACAAGTCAAGTTAATAATGAGCTTTTACTTAGGCTTCAAACAATAATTATTGGCCTCCATCCCTTTTTAAAAATCTTTAATAAGCGCAACATTATTAACCTGACTTGTCATCACAGATAATCAATATGACCATGTCATACAATTGCTTAAAAGACTTGTGCCTAAGCCTAATGGTTGTTTATAGTTTTGTACTCGAGTAAAAGCGCAACACAATAAACTTGACTTTCTATGAAAATTTTATGTATATGAGCACGGCTGATTGAAAACTGATGAAAACGCTGTACCATAACCTTGCCATGTTATCGAAACCTTATGAATACGTCGGACTAAAAATTCCTAAAAAAAAGTTACGCCTAAGGTCTTGTAATTAAGGTTTTGTGACAGAGTAAAACTGCAACATTGATAACTTGATATGTTGTGTTAACGTTGTCAATATGAGCACGGCTGATTAAAGATTTCAAGAAATAGCCTTTGGGATTAATGTGTTGTTACTGTGTAAAAGTGTAACATTATGTTTATTTTCTATATAAACCAAACTACGTGCTGAAATGGCCCATCTATGTATACGTATACTTCAACCATATACCGAAGTGCTTACAAGGTGAAAACAAAAGTGCAATTTTGTACGGTCCCCTAACATTTTATGGCCAGCCTACATGGAAGTGGACACGTTGATATCAAAAACGTACTTTTCATACGGCTCCATAACAAATAGCAATGGACACGTCGCAATCTTTTTTTTTTAGTTGGGGGTTTACCGACCACCGTGATCAATTCAGTGGGCTATAAGCAGTCGGACGTTCCTAATTTTATGCCACTGATTCCTGGAAAGGGGGACAGCCAGTGCCAGAAGTCAATCAAAAAGTCCATGATTCACAGGGATTCGAATCAGGATCCTTCTCGACGAGTGGTCAGAAGCCAGCGCTTAGACCACTGCGCCACCGTAGCGACTCACGTTGAAATGCATTCTTCATACGGCCCCAAACGCTCTTAGGGACATATTAGATTGAACTGGACGCAAAGAAATCATGAATATAATTTGTACTAGCAGGGATGCCAGGTACATATTACTATTTGTGGAATCACCAAGTTCAGCGGGTGAAAGTTAATGAATAAAAAAGATATGCCTGTAATTTTCCTGTAAACTTATTTTAAATGTTTTGATTTAGTTAATTTAATTTTACGAAACAAAAAAAGAAAGGAAAAGGAATGGAAATACTTACCTTCGAGGAGACATCTAAAGAATTGCCGTACATCTAGCATGTGCTTCTGAGAATCCCGCCACACAGAAATGCAATGTGCCTATGTGATGTCGCATGCATACGACTTGGCATTGGCATTGAGCATCTTTTTCTTACCGTTTTGAATTTTGAATATCTGGAACTCTCTATTTACTTTACATCATGTTTCTGCCTGAAAAGCCGCCCGTTGATAGTGAAAGCTAAACTATTTTAATTTGTGTTTTTAATACACCATTAACCACATATTTTTGCACATTATTGTTATCTACGGTCTCCAACTTAGACCGTAGGTTGAGTAGTTGGTGGTTTATGGCGAAATGGCCAAAGAGAGCCTTAGACCGGAGATAAGGGTATTGGAATGCTGAATTGTGTTGCAGATCTTAACAGTAAAAAATGGAATTTTCACGAAAATTTAGTATGGGGCCCCCTTGACATCAGGCCCCGACCCCTTCCAAAAACCGTGTACCGTCTAAGTTAAAGTACCATGAGATTAGTATACCAAATTTGGTAGTTCTAAATTGAAAACTGTAGATTTTACGAAACTTTTGTATCGGGGCCCTTTGGCCTTGGGCCCCGACCTCTTCCAAAAACCGCACAAGGTCTAAGTTAAGGTTTCATGAGTTAGTATACCAAATTTGGTTGTTATAAATTGGAAACTGTAGATTTTACGAAAACTTTGCATGGATGGGGGGGGGGGAGCTCTGACCGCCCGGGTACCGACCCCTTTAAAAACCGTCTACAGTCTAAGTTAGAGTTTCATGAGATAGTATACCAAATTTGGTGGTTCTAAATTGAAAGCTTTAGATTTCAAGAAAATTTTGTATGGGGTACCTTGACCCCGACCCCTTACAAAAACACATATGGTCTAAGTTAGAGTTCCGTGAGATAGTATACTAAATTTAGTGGTTCTAAATTAAAAACTGTAGATTTTACAAAAATTTTGTGTGGTGGCCTCATGACCCCGGGCCCCGACCCATTCCAAAAGCCGTCTACTGTCTACGTTAGAGTACCATGAGATAGTATACCAAATTTGGTAGTTCTTAATTCAAAACAGTTGATTTTACGAAAATTTTGTGTGTGTGAAGGGAGGGGGAGGGTGTTCTTAGCCTCCAGGCTCCTCCCCGTTCCAAATACCCTCTACAGTCTAAGTTAGAGTTTCATGAGATAGTATACCAAATTTGGTGGTTCTAAATTGAAAACTGTAGATTTTACGAAAACGTTGTAGGGGGGAGGGGCTCAGACCCCTTCCAAAAACGTCTACCGTCTAAGTTATCGTACCATGAGATAATACACCAAATTTCGTTGTTCTAAATTGAAAACTCTAGATTTTACGAAAATTTGGTAAGGGGGCCACTTGTCCCCTGGCTCCGACCCCTTCCAAAAAGCCTCTACAGTCTAAGTTAGAGTACCATGCGATAGTATATCAAATTCGGTGGTTCGAAATTAAAAACTGTAGATCTTACGCAAATTTTGCATGGGGGCTCCTTCCCCGGGCGCCTACCCCTTCCAATAGCCATCTACGGACGAAGTTAGAGTACCATGAGATAGTATACCAAATTTGGTGGCACTAAATTCAAAGCTGTAGATTTTACGAAAATTTTGTATGGGGGGCACTTTGACCCCGGGCCCGGACCCCTTACAAAAACCACCTACGGTCTAAGTTAGAGTTCCATGAGATAGTATACCAAATTTCGTGGTTCTAAATTAAAAAACTGTAGATTTTGCTAAAATATTGTATGGGGGCCCTTTGACCCCGGGCCATGACCCCTTCCAATAGCCGTCTACTGTCTAAGTTAGAGTACAATGAGATAGTGCACCGAATTTGGTGGTTCTAAATTCAAGACTGTAGATTTTACGAAAACTTTGTATGGGGGGCAGCTTGATCCCGGGCCCCGACCCCTTCTAATAGCCGTCTACTGTCTAAGTTAGAGTGCAATCAATGAGTTAGTATACCAAATTTGGTTGCTCTAAATTGAAAACTGTAGATTTTACGAAAATTTTGTATGGAGGCCACTTGCCCCCGACCCTCTTCCAAAATTCCTCTACAGTTTAAGTTAGAATTTCATGAGATAGTATACCAAATTTTGTGGTTCTAAATTGAAAACCGTAGATTTTACGAAAATTGTGTATGCGGGGTGTGGGGCTCCGACCCCTTCCAAAACCCGTCTACGGTCTAAATGGGAGTACCATGTGGACATTTTCTGGCCATGTCGACATTATGACCGTGTCGACATTTTGGCTGTAGACATTATGACCGTGTCGACATTTTGGCTGTAGGCTGTAGACATTATGACATTTTGACCGTGTCGACATTATGACCCTGTCACCATTGTGGTCGTCGACATTATGACCGCCACCGCACAAGCAAATTTAATAGACAGAAATGTTTGCTCACCCCACGTACCTCGTAGCGGAAGTATCGGTCCCTTACGTAGTGACGTCACTGTAAAGGACTGGTAGCCCGTCGATACTTGGTCGATACAACTGAAGCACTTGCGGGAGATGTGTTGTGAACAATTTTAAATTCAAATTCGTTTTGAATTTGAAAACTTACAGCCAAGATGGAATGCAAAAAAACAAACAAAAAAAAACAGCGTCAACAATACACGCAGGAAAAACTGACATCCATGTGAATATTTTATTTATTGTAAACCAAGATTTTAAAGAAAATAACTATAATTTTTTTTCAAATCTATTTAATCTAAACAGGATATTTACTGGCTTAAGGAAATGTGCAAGGATAGCGATCATAGCTTTTAAATTTAATTATATGCAACTGTAGCACTGTCTTCTTTAAATAAATTCGAGAGAAAGAAAAACACCATAACATTATGTTAGTAGCACCTCATAAAGAAATCCCTTTATGCCGAACAAATCAAAACTTCAGCAACATTAAAGGAACTCGCTTAATTAAAAAGCTGGAAATTAATTCTATTAAATGCTCCGTTGTTATTTGTAATTAATCGCTTAATAGAAAAGTTAAAATTATATATTTTCAAATTCTTTTCCTTTCTTTTCGTCATATTTTAATCGCTAAATTTTGAGAACTTTAAAAATCGGCACCTTATTTAATGCAAAGAAATGCTTCCCTCACTCACTTTGCCATGTTCCTTAAGTAACTAGTTTAACCGGTATTCTCTTCTTCGGTTGGTAAGACATTTTTCCTGAGGATTTGGAATTTAGTCCAATACTAAAGTGGAAAACAAACGTCTCAAGTGGAAAATAAATTCATTTTGCTTTTCGTTGCTATTAGAAGAAAAAAACACACGAGTTTTTCCAGATTTTAACTATGGGTTATTTTGACGTCGGGTTATTTTTGCCTCGGGTTATTTTGATTACGGGTTATTTACGTTGGGTTATTTTGATAACGGGTTATTTACGTTGGGTTATTTTGACGCCGGGTTATTTTTGCCTCGGGTTATTTTGATAACGGGTTATTTACGTTGGGTTATTTACGTTGGGTTATTTACGTTGGGTTATTTTGACGTCGGGTTATTTTGACTGGGAGATTTTGACGCTGGTTATTATTTCCGGGTTAATTTGACATGTAACCGTTCTTTTGTTTCAAACATTTTTCTATGATATCAGATGCAATTAATATGTCACCAACATAGATGATTGTGTATGTGTAGAAGTCTCCATTGCATGTGAAGCAGCACGGATCTGCTTTACTTTAGGTGTATCCTTCTTCACATAGAAATTTATGGTTCGGTTCTATACACTTGCTGATTGCTTGAGTCCATAGACTTTTTATGTTTACATACTTTTGTCTCGTGTCCCTTTTCTATGTATCCTGTTGCCAGTTAACATATATAGATTTTTTCTTTTAGATTCCCATATAAAAATGCAATTTTTATGTCAAAATGCTGAACATGCATTTTTCTGTATGCTGCTGTTGCAAGTAGGGTGCGTATTGTATGTTTTACATCAGGAGTGAATGTTTGATCGCCGCCCCGGTGGCGCAGTGGTCTAAGGCGTTGGCCACTGATCATTCGTCCGTAAGGGGTCCGGGTTCGAATCCCGGTCAGGCATGGATGTTGTGTTTGTCTTACGGCACTGGCTCTCTCCCTTCCCTGGAACCAGTGACCCTAAATTAGGGACGGGCGACTGCTTATAGCCCATTGAGTTGCTCACGGTGGTCGTTAAACCTCCAATCAAAAAAAAAAAAAAAAAAAAAAAAAGAATGTTTGATCACAGTCTTAACCAGCTCTTTGATTGAAACCTTTGGCAACTAGTATCTATCTATGTCAGTGGTTTTCAAACTTTTGTTCTTCAAGTGCCCCTTGGAAATATTTAGCTAAACTGCGTACACCTTGTATTAGATCTTAGAGATACACCCTACTAATAAATAAAAACCTTAGTCCACTACGTTTGTGTATGTATATATGTGGGTATAAAATAAAGAAATTCATATACATACAATTTAAAAAAAAATATGTTTGTATTATATATTCGTATTTACAAAAATTATGTTTATTGATGTCACAGAAATTACTTGAATGGTTAGAAAATCTAATAATATTCGTTTAGTAATCAATGAAATGTATGAGCTTGTTTACTCTTGCGAATTTCTCAATATTTAAAGTTATCTTGCTAAGTACAAGCGCAATTCGTCTTTAACATCTAGCTTGTTTTGATATTTTTTGTAAGGTGGTCAAAGACGGAAAACTCATTTCACGTAAATATGTTGTAAAAGGCAACAGATATTTAATGGCAATGCAATTCTCGACAAAGTTGGATATTCTTTTCCATTGCAATCCAAAAACTAGCTGATGGTTTCATAGAATAAATGCTTTTCAAACCAGGGTCTCAGGATATCTCAATCCTTTATTTGACAAAGGAAGGTTACACATTTCTACATCACATGTGAATGGGTCACGAATCCAATCATTGTATTCAGCGGGAGGTGGAAAATACTACCTTATAAGAGTGCTGAGATGGATGATTATTTCCTGTTTAATGTCATTAAGTTTCCAATCGTTTGCCCATGTTCTGATAATAATGAATCCAGTTGTGGAAATTGGCCAGAGCTATTCCCTGTAATGGTGTTACGACTGAGCGACGAACACTGGGTGGACAAATCGGTTTTTTTTTTTTTTTTTTTTTTTTTTGTTGCTCTGTTTCGGTACAGGTAGGGCACCACCCCTCTATGTACTAACTTCACCACTCACCCTACCAACACCAGCCGTGAATTCGGATTGTTAATTTTGTCGACATGAAAATCGGTTCACTATGTGACTTAGTATGGTTGCTAACTAATCACATATCTCACTGTGAGAACCACTGATCTATGTCACCATTATCACGGTATTTGATCTTAAATGTCCATTTGCATCCAATGGCTTTCCTATCTTTGGGCAAATCGGCAAGTTCCCATGTTTTGCTCCTCTTTAGAGATGCAATCTCTTCATCTGTGGCTTCAAGCCATTTTTGTTTTCCTTCTGGCCAACTCTGTAATTCATAACAGTTTCTTTAAGTTACAGTGTATGCTAACTTCTCTGGTAGTTTCCCCTCTTTGTTTCTGACAGATCTCTTTGGTTATTGACTTGTACCTTCATCTATTGATCCACTTGATTCTAACATAGAATTTTCACTTTCAAATAGAATGTCTTGTGTTATTTCACCTGTTTTTGGTATTGATTTGCATATTTCATGTACATTCGGACTTGTCAAACTTCATACTACAGGTTGTTATCTTTCTGTACGTTCCTGGTAGAAGTATGTGGTATAATTTAGATTTGTCACTGTACCCAGCTTTGAGCACGATTATCGAAGTCCTTTCTGGTTTGTTTCGGCTCGTAAACATATCCTTTTCAGCCAAACACCTTTATGTGTCCTATGTATCCTTCCATAGTTTGAATGATGTTTTATCTGTTGACTTGGTTGGTAACTTATTTTGTATGTACGTTGCAGCGATTAGTGCTCCTCCCCCAAATTTGTCTTCCGTTTTTGTGTTAAAGAGCGTGGTTTTAGCCGTTTCAATGAGATATTGGTTTTTCCTTTCTGCCACGACATTTTTCTGAGGCGTGGAAGGCATGTTGGTTTAGTGTTCAATCCCATTTGTGGCAAGATAATTTTGAAATTCTGAACAATATATTCTCCTCTGTTGCCTGTTCTTATTGTATCAGGTTTAGTTTCAGATTTGTTGCTTGTGGCAAACGTATTGCTTCAAATTTTCTGTGGCTTCATTTTTATTACTCAGATGAATTTGCTCAAGTCGTCATTGAAAGTTATGAAATATCTTTTCCCTCCAAGAGTTACTATGAGACCATATTGTATACACCGAAAGATCACTGAATTACGACCACCTACCTAATACTTCGTAAGTATGACGAAGTGTTAGGTAAGTGATCGTAATTCAGCGCCTCAGTACAGCAGCTATCCGACGTGGCATCGATTCAATAAGATGCCGGAGGCAATTGGGAGCTATGACCAACCAAGCTGTGTGTAATGCGGCCTCCAGTGCAGGTTTGGAAGTGATTGGTGTATCCAAACCACTGATATGCCTTTACGCAGTTTCCCACAAGCGCATACTTGCCAACTTTTACCAATTTCTGCTTAATTTTACGGATGGAGGTCTTTTTTTTACGGATTTTTCTTCTGCAACCATCCACTAAGATTTTCTACCGGAACTTACGATCTCTGTGTCACGCCATGATGTCATCTTGTGACTTGCCGGCTTGGCTTCGTGACGTCGTGCGGTAGCACTCTCTCCACGGGAGTGCTCAAGTGACGTGCCGAGTCCAGAGTTCGCCAAAATGCGTAATTACGCGTCTAATACGCATCGAAATTTTCCCAACGCGTAAAAAATCGCATCGGCAATTTTTCTTGGCGTAAAACTACGCATCGAAGAATTTTGCCAATTCGTAAAAATAAGCATCGGGACGGTATTTTCGTCTTTCAGAAACGGAAGTAAAAGAAATTAAGATTTCTCCCGTAATCGTAATTTCTTTTTCCTGTGATGTTGCCTCTGTCCAGTATTGTTGTTATATATAATTTTATTCCATAAATATTTGTATTTCAGTTTGAAAATGGAGGAAAATTTTCCGTAAACGGAAATTCGATGACGAAAAAATTTCGCTGTAGTCTTTTAGGCATGAGAGTGCGACGGCTTCGAGGAATTTCTCCTTTTCCGTCATAATTTGGGTTATCCTGGAGATCGCTGCATAACTAAACAGAAATTTTGGGGCAATTAGTAGTGGTGGATGATGTTTTCCGCCTGGAAGTTTCGTCTTTCAAAACTTTCGAAAACGGAAGTTAGACGCAGTGAAAATTTCTCCCGTAATAGTAATTTTATTTTTCACGTAATGTTTCCTGTGCCTAGTATTGTTGTTAAATATAATTTTATTTCATAAACATTGGTATTTCAACTTGAAAACGGAGGGGAAATGTCCGAAAACGGAAATCGGACGTAGCAAATATTTCCCCCGTAACTGTAATTTTTTTTCCCAACGATGATCAGAAAATGTATCCTGTATTCTTAAATATTCCCCCCAAAAAAGTTTTGCATTTCAGCTTGATAAGGGGGAGGGGGTTACGAAAACGAAAGTGACGAAGCTGAAAAATTTGTAAAAATTGATGCATGCTGTTTAAAAGTATCTATATTTCCATAGTTACACTATTCAGCTTTTATCTATAAAATAGTGTTACACTTTAAAGTTACACTATTCAGCTTTTACTTTTAAAATAAAATAGTGAAAGCCATTAATCTGAAGCAAGACCCGAGGCCTAATAAACGGTACGTGGGAGCATTGGATCAACACTTCCAAATCTACAATGCACTGTCTCGTATTTGCTCACAACATAATATACAGTTTGGCACCCAATCACGAAACCTTCTATCATCTGTTAAAAAAGATCGAGGAACAAGTGATATCATGAGCAAATGGGGTGTATACAATATTCCACTACTGGCCCCACTACAAGAGAACACGGCAGCAATTATATAGGCTCGACACGTAGGAGCTTGGGTACCCGTGTCTATGAACATAAATACGATATCCGAACCAGTAGTGACAACACGGCATTTTCAAGGAATGTCGTTAATGAAATACTACAACCAGACTGGGCGAACATTAAACTACTGAACACTCCAATGTACACACACTCGCTGCATTTTGTTGAAAGCATGTATATCAAAGCCTTGGGGGATAAATGCTGCAAAGATTACACACCTACGGAAATTTCAAGAATTTGGAAAGACCATATTACCAACTTGAACTTTAAATTACAGTAGTAATAAATTAAATATTACCAACAATTTACTAATATGACAATAAAATTCATTTGTAACAAAATTTCTATTTTATGTTAAATTACTGTTTGAGAATTGTATCTTTTGTTCCGATGTAATGGCAACAGTCACGACTCACGACCCATATGACACTCAAGATTATTTCCCATAGTGCATCGCTGCACTCCTATAAAAAGCTGAGCGAGTGCTGAATTACCCCTCTCGGGCCGCGGGTGGCCTAGTGGGCAACTTTCGTGACTGCCACGGAAAAGACCTCAGGTTCGATCCCATGGAAACGACCTCAGGTTCGATCCCAGGCAAAGACCTCAGGTTCGATCCCACGGAAAAGACCTCAGGTTCGATCCCAGGCAAAGGTTCGAACGCTCGATCCACTAAATACCCGCCGTGCGTCGGATGGGCACGTTAAGCCGTCGGACCCCGGGTACTGGCCCCCGGTAATAAATAAGGGCGTCTTCCTCCCCCTTTTTACTTCGCTTCCGTGTCACTTTCCTATCGAGCACTCTAGCCCAAATCTCCTAGCTTCCTATTTCTAAGGGTGGTTTAAGACCTGGAGTCAGACACTCGCTTCCTAAAATCCTCTACAATCAATCAATCAAAAATTACCCCTCTCAGAATGGGCTGTGGGTGGCCTAGTGGTCAGCATTCGTGACTGCCATGGAGATAACCTCAGGTTCGAACCGCTAAATACCCACCGTGCGTCGGATGGGCACGTTAAGTCATTGGACCCCGGGTACTGGCCCCCGGTAATAAATAAGGGCGTCTTCCTCTCCCTTTCTACCTCGCTTCCGTGTCACTTTCCAATCGGGCACTCTATCCCAAATCTCCTAGCTTCCTGTTTCTAAGGGTTGTTTAAGACCTGGGGTCAGACACTCCCTAAAATCCTCTACATATGATCTGATCTGAATTACCCCTCTGTTCTACCTGATGATGGGGTGAATGTTGCCCCGAAAGTGCTAGTGGGGTATTTTAATCTGTAAATAGTTTCATCTTTTGTTTAATATCGTACCAAGACGGTGAAGTTTTTTTTTCATTTGACACATATGTACGAAGTTACTCTTTCATCTATCATGCATTCATGATGGATAAAATTGTCGTCCAAGGGCATTAAAGAAAAACGACAATAAAGAAATGGGAAGGAAAACAAAGATATCAGCAAAATGAAAATTTAATCACTGGATGCTGTGCAGCTGCAGAAAAACAAATGTGGCTGTGAAACTTGCTGAGAAGTTTATTAGATATATTTAGATGCCTATAATAACCTCAAAAGGACAACGTTTTCACTTCTTGAACACGTTGCTGTTCCATGTGGTCATTACAAAACATGATAAATTTAATGTTATTGTTTTAAAATACGAATATTATATTTATTTCTAAAACAAGAAACAAAACGGATCCAAATTCTAAATACATTGAGCAGTAGTGAAATATATTTTATATGAAAAAATCTGGATTAATTTTTCATAATTGCCTAGCATTTTCGTAACTATTTTATTACTTCTGTTAATTTTTCTAAAATGCTCCCGACTTTTGGAAATTACTCCCTAAATTTTTTCAAAAGAGTAATAATACTCATTTAAAAAAATTTCGGCAAATTCGGGTGCCGACGCATGCACAGAGTCTGCGATGGTGGCCGTCGCATTTTGTATTTCCACGGCCCGACTTGATCAAGGGAGTGGTATTTCAGTCCCTGCAGACGCTAGTTCATCGTAGCAGTTGTTGGGGAATCACAGCCAATGAAGGAGAAGGGTAAAATCTGCATGCACAGTGTTGAGCAATGTTGTTGTAGCAGCAAAAGAATACTTTCTTATGTGTGTTGTTTTTAGTGTGTGGTGCTGTTTCTTTGTTGTAGAGTTGAATAACCGGGAGGAGCGAGTTGTTAGTTTAGCTTTTATGCAAATCTATAAAGATGAGTACTAAGATTATACCATCTCAAAGTTATTTCCAAACTTTTAAGGAAACATACGCTGCAAAGTTCCAGTGTATCAGGAAATCTAATAAAGGTGTAAAATTTGCATTTTGCGACATTTGCCAAAACGATTTTAACATTGCCCACGGAGGCAGAAACGATATTTTTCGTCATGTAAATGGTCCCAAACACAAAGGTCATGTGAAGTGTACTTATAATATAACTCCAAACTGACTACGTTTTTTAAAACATCGGATAATAGTCAAAGAAATGTAACTCGTGCTGAATTGTTGTTTACGTCTTTTTTGATAGAACACAACGCGCCATTCAGTGCTGCCAACCGTGCTGGTCCACCTTTTCGGCAGATGTTTCCAAAAGATGAAACTGCCAAACGTTATGGCTGTGGGAAGAAAAAAAGGACGGTGATTGTCCACGAAATGGGTTTAGAGCGAACTTCCGCTGTTGCGAAACTTTTACAAGAAAGGCCATTTTCTGCAGCATGTGATGGAAGTCATGAAAGTGATTACAATATTATATAATCCTGATATACAAGATGAAGATTCGAAGGTATGTAACATACAGTTTTGAATGCAATCTGTAGGTACTCTTAAAGTGAATATTTCCTTTTTACAAGAAATGTTTAGTTTGGTATTGAAACACCACAGGTTTGCGAAGTTTAACATTGAACAAAATTAAGATTTTACTTTATGGTTTTTTTAATTACTATTTTAAACACAGATAATACTAGTTTAGTTATTGTGGCATATGCAGAGATTTTTGCTGCATATTTATTAATATAATGTTTTGTTTTGTGGTAAATGGCGTCCGCGCAAAAGTTTTACTGATGCACATTTTCCAAAGTTGGCAAGTATGCAAGTGCTCTATGGGTTTGATAGGAAGTGCGGAGGCTAATCGATACACTGGAAGTCTAAACTGTTTTCCTCAAACCGTTCTTGCACAGCATTGGACTTGAGACTCGGCGCATTGTCATCTTGGAAGACTCGCCGTTCGAGAAAAAGTGCAACATGTACAGAGTCGGCAAGCAATTCACGATAGCACCAGGGGTCCAAGTTCCTGCCAGGTGAACATGCCCTACACCAGGGGCGGATCTAATGATGCTGCCGCCCCCTACTTCCATTCGTGGTGCAACAACTTAAAACCTATCTGTGTAAAACGACATAGTGTGTCGTTTTACAATGAATGATGAAACGATATTGAATATAATAAAAAGTAGTTAATTATACGAAATAAATTTATAAAATACGCGAAAATATTAACTGAGATGCATTAACGAGATATGATCAAAACCGATGCTTCACGTTCCACGACCTTTCTTTTAAGAAACATTGTATGGTAAACATTCAAATGTTTATTTTTATAAGTTCCAGGGAAAGCAAAACCTCTGCTAAAAAAGAATGTTTCGTGCCGCGTCCACGATAAAGTTTATATACGTGGTGCTGCGGAGATATCATTAAAAAAAAACAATTGGTAACTACTGTAGCATACTGACCATTTTTAGCTGCAGCAAACCCAATTCTCCGAAGTTTTCGCCGTGACTGCTCGGCGGCGAAAGAATTGATTAGGTCTTCGTAGTCCAAAGCATTCAGGAGCACAGATTCAATATGGAGGATAGCTGAGGACAGGGGTAGATTGGGACGACCAAACCAAGCCGGAAAATGTAGTCTTGTGGTCCACTACAGCAAAGATTATACCCCCCCCCCTTTCCAATTTCTTCAGACCCCATAAAAAACCTAAACACTCCTCCATAGTTCTTTTATGCATATACACTGAAGTGCCAGAAAAACTGGTACAGACGAGCTAAAGCAAAATGCACAGCAACGTCACCTATGCGCGTACTCGGTTGCGTCCGCCAGTGCGTATATAAAGCGATAGACATCCTTGCCAGCTGTCAGAGCTGTTTTCGGCATGAGAATGGCAAGTAATAACGATTTAAGCGATTTTCAACGCAGTGTCATAGTTGGCGCTTGTGAGATGGGCGGAGGTAGAAACGAAGTTCGGATTTTCACGGACGACCATTGCAAGGGTGTACGGTGACTACAAGAATTCCGGTAAAACCTCCAACCTACGATACCAGTGAGGCCGTAAAAAGACATTGGGTGAACGTGGCCATCGTCGGCTGTTAAGAATCGTTTCACGCGATAGGCGTGCAACACTCACGGGTATTATCGGAATTCAATGCTGGAGCCTCAACAAGCATCAGCGTCCGGACTGTGCAACGTACCCTGCACGATATGGGCTTTGGGAGCCGACGACCAACTCGATATGGGCTTGATGGGTGCACGACACAGAGCTATGCGTCTCGCTTGGACACGGCAACACCTCCACTGGACACTTGATGACTGGAAACAAGTAACCTGATCTGACGAGTCGCGTTTCCAACTGTATCGGGCAGATGGAAGGATTCGTGTTTGTTGCAAACCCCACGAAGCCATGGATCCCATCTGTCAACAGGGGACTGTGCCGGCTGGTGGGGGTCCGTAATGGAATGGGGTGTGTTTAGCTGGACATCACTGGGACCCCTGATACGTCTACAAACGTCTGTGACCGGCCAACGAATGGGAGTACCTCGTCAGAAAGGATGTGCGCATCCTTTCTGACGAGGTACTCCCATTCGTGTTCAGCATTCATGCTGATGGGTTGGGCCTGTTTTAACAGGACAATGCACCTCCACACAAGTGTCGGGACGCCATATTATGGTTAGAGGAGCATTCATCTGAGTTTGGGGTGTTGCCATTCCCACCTAAGTCCCCATATATGAACGTGATAGAACACATTTGGGATGCCATGCAACGCGCTATCGAACACAGGAATCCGAGACCTCGGAATACACCGGAATTGTGGAACGTTCTGCAGGAAGTATGGTGTGCATTGCGTACAGCATATTTCCAGAAGCTAGTGGAGTCCATACCTCGTCGTATTTCTGCAGTCCTGCTCTTCCGTGGGGGACCTACCAAATATTAGACTGGTGTACCAGTTTTTCTGGCACTTCAGTGTATATATACAGGGTGATTCCTAAAGTCCTAAGTCGTCTCAATAACTTGGGAACAAACAAAGATAGCTAGAGCTATGGAAGTAATGTATGGTATTGTAAAACAACCATGCGCTATCGGATGAGAGTGACTACAGCGCCCCTAGTGGCAAAATGTGGAAGTTAGCCCTCCTATCTCGGAAACTATGAGAGATACGGGAAAGAGATCAATTAGAAACTTGTAGAGCATCAACGAATTATTAGGAAACGGCTGGGGTAAGTAGAAGGCTGGAAACGCGAACTTGTGCGAAGCCGGTTCGTGTCGTTGTCGCGGTAACAGTCTAGCAGAGAGAAATGTATGACGCATGCGACCGCACGCCTGTAAGTGTTGTATGCAAATTCTGGTGTGACATACCGCCTCACCTGCTGTATCAGGAGCGACGTGGCAATGTATAAAGGATTGTCTGTCAGGAGCTATGTCATTCATTACGTGAGTATCGGGCATGGTGTACGATAGACAGGTGATTCAATTCCGTATGACCGTCGTGCTGGAAAAAAGGTCCCTTAATGTAATGACCACTAGAGGGCGTTAGAGTAAACGTGGGCCACTCGAATCTCCGTCCTCTGTGACTCGAATCATCATGTGAGTAAACAAATCGAAGAAGGTATTTGTTACAGGAGGTTAGAACACGGTAGGTAACTAAAATCTTTGCCTTTTCTATTTCGTGACCTACTTTGAAATCGGTGTAAACTGCTTTATTTCTTATGTCGGTTGTTTTTACTGAAGCGTTTAGTTTTTCGGAGTTTTCGATTCCCGTGACATGGGACGAAAATGTTTCGTTCCAAATTGCTGTTCTGGTTATGCTAGTAGTGCAGAGCATGCTTCTTTATTTAAAGCACTTAAAAATGAAAAAAATGCTTGCTAAATGGCAGAAAGCAATCCCTCGAGCCGATCGGAAACTCAGCACTAACGATTTTGTTTGTGAGAAACCTTTCCTCTCACATGATGTAATTCGACGCAGGAGTGAGACATTCAATGGCCAAGTTTTATATGATGTGCCTGTCAGTGTCAGACTTAACTCCACTGTTATTCCTGTAACATTTCCTGAATGTCCAACCTACCTTTCAAAGAAGGCAGCAAAGTCATTACTTGGTAAATGTGTAGTTTAACGTCCTAAATTATTTCGTCGGATTTCATAAAAGTGGGACATAAATAGGATTTAAAAAAAGTGAGACTTACAGATTTTAAAGTATGCAATTTCAAGGCAAATGGTAAAAAAATATCATTATGGTGCATTTTAAAGATTTTTGCCGTAATATTTTGTGCAAGTACGACGCTGTGAAGAGAAGCTGCGGCACGCCTAACACAACGCCGCTGCAACGACTTTGCTCTGCCGCCATTCTGCTGGCGGAAGAGTACAGGAGGAAAGGGGAACGTTCTTGCCAGGAAAGCGATCCAAAATAGTTCTTCGTTTCTGTCGCAGTTTTTTAGAACACATAATGAAAATTGCTTTGTTCTTATGCATATGATTCCCTGGTACGAAATAGAAAGTATGCAAATGTCTTCCTTTCTTCAACCAAAGCGTTAAAGTAGAGGCCATGTTCTCTTCAACGGAAACATAGCATCGGAAAATCAAAGTTTTGCTCCTCTAGTTGACAACGTTGTTCGCAATTCATTGAAATTAGATAACAAAAAGAAAAAGCTCTGGAAGAAGTGAGTTCATAAATTGCGCATTAAAGAAT
This sequence comes from Macrothele yani, assembly GCA_039090855.1. Lineage (NCBI taxonomy): Eukaryota > Metazoa > Arthropoda > Arachnida > Araneae > Macrothelidae > Macrothele > Macrothele yani. The sequence continues at coordinate 100,263,705 of CM076990.1, read as the reverse complement.
CATACGCGAAAAAAACCCAAGAAAATTCTCAGATTGCGATGTTAAAATGTAAAACAGAAATGATGATCTATTTTCTGTAGCGCAGCACTACAAATTAGATCGCTTTCTTGGCAAGAACGCTTCCTTCCTCTTGTACTCTTCCGCCAGCAGAATGTCGGCGGGAATGAGACTACAACGAGACCTTCGTTTCAGCGGAGCTCGGAGCAAAGCTTGATGTCGCCACGGCGTGTGTTAGGCCTGCCGCAGCTTCTGTTCACAGCGTCGGCGTCGTACTGGCACCTAAAAATCTGTACGTCTGACTTTTTAGAAATCCTTCAACATTTCCGACGAAATAATTTAGGACGCTAAACTACACATTTACCCATTGCTTATTCATATCGTATACCTACTATACATACAACTTATAATTGCCTAAAAAGCAGAGGGCTTTTGAATACTGCTAAGGAGCGTTCAAAAAATTACGCACTTAAATCTAAGAACCTCTGTATTTCATGTATTATGCACAATGATATTATGCGAGTTATTTAGAAGTAAACAGTTACTGTTGCTACATTCTCAACACACGCCATCACCTTTAAATGCATGCAGGGAAAGTTAGAAGCATATCTGCTGTATAAATACACAACAACTACATTAAAGCGGAAAGGTAATATAAATTTTCGTGTCCTAAATTTATCTAAAAAACTTTAAAATAAGTGATTCAAAATGTTACGCGATCATAATTATGACGCTGGTACCTTTCTGCAACTGTATATTAAATTACACCTGTTATATATATATATATATAATATATATATATATATATATATATATATATATATATATATATATATATATATATATGGGATGTAAGGTCAGGTGATGCGTAACATCACAGCCTCTCCTTGACAAATGTCAACCCCGCCTTCTCGTGGTGCATCCTGTTCCCACTAAAGAGGCTCTGACGACCGCAAATAGTGGTATAACTATACCATCGGGATTAGAAGAAATGCTATCCCACACTCACCAACCCGCTTGGCCAGCGTGGTGAGTTATGGCCAAACCCCTCCAAAATGACTCCACAACTTAAATCTTGGCCCTCAGTCTCCGGCAGCTGGAATGTACCTGGCCAAGGCAGTGGCCAGTGCGACATGAAGGCAGAGGGTGCTAAGAATCCCCGGAGGACCGGACTAGGCTGCCATCTGATGCTGACCTTGGCTACGTATAATGGACGCTCTCTATCTTCTTATTCAAAGCTTCTTGAATTGGAATAGGAACTACAAAGGATCAAGTGGGACATCGTCGGGCTAAGTGAGGTAAGGAGAAAAGGAGAAGATCTCATTGAACTGAAAAGTGGACATCTCTTCTACTATCGTGGGACAGATACTGGCAGAACTAGTGGTGCTGGATGTATAATAAACAAGAAACTGAAGGATAAAGTTGTAGAAGTTGAAAGTTCCTCTGACAGAGCTGCACGACTCGTTATCCAACTCTCGAGTAGATACCAGGCTCAGATTATTCAAACTTATGTACCCACCACAAGTCATCCTGAAGAAGAAATTGAAGAATTTTATGAGGAAATTTGTCATCTAAATAATAAAGGTAAGCAGCACTTGAAGATAATTATGGGAGATTTCAATGCAAAAATAGGGCAACGGCAACAGAATGAAACTTCAGTAGGTAAATTCAGTCACGTCAACAGAAACCAGCGTGGAAATACTCTCGTTGAGTTTGCAGAGGCAGAAGGGTTTTTCATCATGAACTCCTTTTTCAAGAAAAAGCCACAAAGGAAATAGACATGGAGACATCTAAATAGGACGACAAGTGAAATTGATTTTATTATGTGCAACAAAAAATTCGTCATAGAAGACTGCAGTGTGCTAAACAAGTTCAACACAGGTAGTGACCATAGATTGGTGAGATGTAAGATGCACCTCAACACTAAACTCGAACGTGGCAAGCTCATAAAACAAACAAAATATCTTGACATAACCAACCTTAAAAAACACCATAATACCTTCAAGTTGGAACTGAAGAACAGATTCTCTGCTTTAGAAGGCCTAACATCGGGAGAAGTGAATATTTCTGAAGTTAACAGAAAAGTAACCAAAGCTCTTATGGAAACAGCAACAAAATTAGCTGGGTCTAAGAACAAGTTGCATGTGAGAAAATTATCAGGAAAAACCAAAATGTTGATGCAAAAAAGAAGAGAGATGCGGACAACTAAAGAAGATGTGACTTCCAAAGTGGAATATATAAAGCTATGCAAGACAGTACGAAAAGGTATCACTGAAGACGTAAGAAAATTCAATTGTGAACTAATGAAGAAAGCAATTGAAAACAACCAAAACCTAAAGATAGCAAAGGGACATCTCAGTAAGGTAAGAAAACAGATTATGGCACTGAGAAAAGAAGATGGTTCTGTAACAAGAAATAGAGGCGAAATTTTGACAAGAGTGAAAGATTTCTACTCCAAATTATATGAAAGGGATTATGCATGTACTCCAGACATCATGAAAGGTACCAGTACTAGTGTTCTTCCAGTCCTCCCAGCAGAAGTTGCACATGCAATCAAGAACATGAAGCGGGGAAAAGCTCCAGGAGAAGATGGAATTACTGTAGACATCATACAAGAAGCAAGTGGAGAAATCGAAACAGTACTCGCCCAAATTTTCACTGGATGCATTAATGAAGGGAAGATTCCTGAGGATTGGAACAATGCTACAATGATCCTGCTACATAAAAAAGGTGACATTGAGGATCTCAGGAACTACAGACCTATCAGCCTCCTTTCAGTGGTTTATAAAATCTTCACTAAAGTTCTTTCAGACCGTTTGAAGGTAACGCTGGACATGGCTCAACCGAGAGAACAAGCTGGATTCAGGATTGGCTACAGCACAATAGATCATATCCACGTACTGAGAGAACTAATTGAAAGAGCGAGGGAATATGAACTTCCATTATGCATGGCTTTTATCGATTATGAAAAAGCCTTTAATTCGGTGAAACCATCAGCAGTTACAATGGCTTTGAAATCCTGCGGAATTAAAGATGCATACATTAATATTATTAAATATCATCTATGAAAATGCAAGTGCAAAGATTCGGCTGTTTGAAAATACAACACACATAAAAATTGGAAAGGGAGTGAGACAAGGTGACACCATATCTCCGAAGCTCTTTAATGCCACATTGGAAAATGTCTTTCAATCACTGAAATGGGAAAACAAAGGGATAAAGATTAATGGAGATTATCTAACCCACCTTCGTTTTGCTGATGACGTAGTCATTTTTGCAACTACCCCGTCAGAGCTGCAGAGTATGATCCAGGAACTTGCTGACAAGAATAAAGAAGTGGGATTAAAAATGAACTTTCAGAAGACAAAAGTGATGTTCAATGCTTTTACAAGAAATGCAGATTTATCGATTGATGGAGAAAAGCTGGAGATAACAGACACGTACGTTTATCTTGGACAGCAGATATCAAGTGAGGGTCACATTGATGAAGAAATTAATCGGCGTACAAAACTTGCCTGGAGAGCTTTTGGAAGAAACAGCATAATTTTCAAGAGCAATATGCCATTATGTCTTAAAAGAAAGGTATTTGCAATGCATCCTTCCAGTGCTTACGTATGGAGCATAGGCGTGGACCTTAACTAAAAGAGACATACAAAGGCTGCAGACAACTCAAAGGACATGGAGAGGTGCATGCTTGGTGTAACCAGGAGAGATAAGAAGAGGAACTCGTGTATCCGAAAAATGACAAGAGTGGAAGACATCATGATCAGAGTTAAATCCCTGAAATGGCAATGGGCTGGACATACTGCCAGAAGGACAGATCATCGATGGACAGGCCGCCCCGGTGGCGCAGTGGTCTAAGGCGCTGGTCTCTGATCATTCGTCCGTAAGGGGTCCGGGTTCGAATCCCGGTCGGGCATGGATGTTGTGTTTGTCTTACGGCGCTGGCTCTCTCCCTTCCCTGGAACCAGTGACCCTAAATTAGGGACGGGCGACTGCTTATAGCCCATTGAGTTGCTCACGGTGGTCGTTAAACCTCCAACCCAAAAAAAAAAAAAAAAAAATCGATGGACAGCCGAAATTTTAGATTGGATTCCAATTGACAGGAAAAGACCCAGAAGAAGACCACATGGGAGATGGGTGGATGAAATTCGAAAGTATGCGGGAGTGACATGGAGGAGACTGGCACAAGACAGACCGTTGTGGAGGAAACTTGGGGAGACCTTCGTCCAGCAGTGGATTGATAATGGTTGACAATGATGATGATGATGATGATATATATACACTGGCGGAAAGTGAAAAAAGAACACCAAGAAGGAATTGGCGGTCGATCATGAAATTTACATATGTTAATGGGGTCGAGTTTACGTAGGAGTGATGTTAATTTCGGGACCAGCCAGTGAGCGCTTACGCCACAGCGCGGCATAATATGCAAATTATCGTCGGTGGTATTTAAGGAGTACGGCGAAGTGAATATAATCAGTCGTCGGCGTACGGACACGTGCGAAGACCCTGAAGAAGCTGCAATGCCTGGACATGAAAGACGTGTACGATTTCAGCAGTTATCGGACTTTGAGCGAGGTCGTCTATTCTGACTCCGCGAGGCCGGGTGGTCGTATCGTCGTATTGCGGTGCGAATTGGGCGGGAAGTATCGGTGGTGTACGATGGTCCGAGGAACATTCCCACACGAGAAGACGTGGGACCGGGAGTCACAGGCGGACCGATCTACTCATAAGAAGAGCGGCGTTGTCAAGCAGAACATCTACTGCGACGCAAATCCGAGCTGCTGTTGCCCCTGAGGTGACTGTGCGAGCAATCCGCAACCGTCTACTGGATGCAGGACTACGTACACGTATGCCTCTGGAATGTGTACCTCTGACTCCAGACCACCGTCAGGAACGGCTGTAGTGGTGTCGCCAGCGTCTGCACTGGAGAACGCAATGGCGATCTGTCGTGTTCAGCGATGAAAGCAGATTCTGCTTAGGAGCCTCCGATGGCCGTATGCGTGTTCGCAGACGCACAGGGGAGCGTCTCCACCCTTCTTGCATCCGCCAGCGACACACAGGGCCTACACCTGGTCTCCTGGTTTGGGGAGCGATCAGCTATCACTCCCGTACACAACTAGTGTTTGTACCGAGTACGTTAAACAGCACCTCCTACATCAACAACATCATTCAGCCCGTTGTTGTGCCATTTGTAAGGTCGGTCCATTGTGGTGTTTTCCAGCAAGATAACGCACGCCCACACGCGGCACGTGCAACGCAACATGCACTTCAGGGTTTGAGAACTTCCATGGCCTGCACGTTCACCGGATTTGTCCACCATTGAGCACGTGTGGGATTTTATGGGACAACGACTTATCCGGTCTCCACGGCCAGCCACGACCATCCCCGATTTACGCGTCCAGGTTGAGGATGCTTGGAACTCAATACCCCAAACTTACATCCAACATCTGTACGACAGACTCCATGCCAGAATTGCACAGTGTGACGCAGTTCATGGCGGTTCAACCTCGTACTAACCATGTTACATGGAAATGTTATTTTTCAGTTTACCTGCAAATACAGCTGTATTTTGCCATAATGTTTTGATCACGTTATCCTCTGTATTCATTTATTATGCGGTATAAATTTCGTTGGTATCAGACGTCTCCTTCTTGGTGTTGTTCTTTTTCACTTTCCGCCAGTGTATATATATATATAAATAACACGAACGTATTATCAATTCATAAACAAAATTCTTTTCATCCCTAGCATCACTGTTGTCGTTTAAAGGCATGTCATTTCCACATGGAAATCTGTTTTAAAAATACGTCCCCTTTTTTTTTAATTTTTATGTTGGCCTACTTGATGTGTAAGGACTAATAATACTTGAGAAGTACAATACGGCTATTTTCACGCTTAAAAAAACATTGCAACAACAAACCTATACATCATCGTGATACAGACAGCGGTGTACTCACCTCCTGGAATTGATGGCCTGCATATTCCCAGCGGCATCTGGTGGCCGATTACATCAAGAGTCCACATTTTAGCTGAGAGTTGAATCACCTGTCTATCGTGCACCGTGGTATCAGGTAAAGAACGAGCATGGCAGGCTATTCGAATGAACAGTATTGCGAGATGGTACTGCTATATGGAGAATTCGGACGCAACGCGAGGGAAGCGTCACGCCAGTATGGCTTACGATTACCGACTCATCCATCGCCGACAGCGTGGACCATCAGTCGCGCGGTTCGGCGGCCACGAGAGACGGACAGTATTGCAGCGCGTCCCCGTTCGGATCGACCCACCGGAATGGGTAGGGATGTGCAACTAGTCGATGTTTTGGCATACGTTTTGGCCAACCCACACACCAGTACGAGGGAAGTCAGTATGGCATGTGGCTTATCACAATCCCGTGTGTGGAACATTTTACGTCAGCATGGTGCCCATCCGTGCCGTACAGTACCGCTGCACGTACTGATGCCAGGGGATAACCAACAACGTCTAGATTGGTGCAATTTTATAATGAACACCCTAGAAGAAAATGCGGCCTTTTTATCAAACATTCTTTGGGCTGACGAGGCGCAGTTGACACACGCCGGGGTGCTAAACAAACAAAACACCCATTACTGGGCAGTTCAGAATCCATTTTTTACACGGGAAATGAGGCATCAGGTGCGCTTGTCGTTCAATGTCTGGTGTGGCGTCTGGAAGAACCGACTTGTTGGGCCTGTGTTCTACGAGGACGCATTAAATGGACGAAGATACCTGCAGCTGTTACAAAGCACATCGCCTGAGTGGTTAGATCATCTGTCTCTGCAAGATGTACGTTCATTATGGATTCAGCATGACGGCGCTCCGGCACATCAACCAACAGCGGTACAGCACATCATGTCCGACACTTTCGGGCAACAGATCATCGGTTATGGTGGTCCCGTAGCAAGGCCTCCACGATCCTCGGATCTAACTCCCATGGATTTCTTCCTCTGGGGTTACCTAAATTATCACGTGTACATGGTGGAACCGACGAGTCTCCATGATCTCCGACTGCGTATCATCTCTGCGTGTGAGAGCGTGGCACCTGTTATGCTGGCGAACGTACAACGGGAAGTTTTGTCTCGCATTCAAATGTTTATTGTGGCAGATGGTGGCCGTATTGAACCCTATTTACGTTAAACGCGACGTTAGTAAGTGCTGCTGTTGCATTAAATACGACCAATGTATTCCATTTGTATTCATGCCTGAGTATAATAAACCTTATGTTTTCCTTACGTTTCCATCCTTCTGCTTACCCCAGCCGTTTTTACCATATGTCATTTCCTAATAATTCGTTGATGCTGTACAAGTTTCTAATTGATCTCTTTCTCGAATCTCTCATGGTTTCCGAGATAGTAGTGCTAACTTCCACATTTTGCCACTAGGAGAGCTGCAGTCACTCTCATCCGATAGCGCATGGTTGTTTTAGTATACCATACCTTATTTCCATAGCTCTAGCTGTCTTTGTTCCCAAGTTTTTGAGGTGACTTAGGACTTTAGGAATCACTCTGTATACTCTTTATTATTATTATACACTGCCGGACAATTGCTAAGGACGGATGACAATAGCAACGATAGCAACCATAAAATGGAAGGCAGGAAAATGTGGAAATTAGCATAAGTGCGGGATACAGTAAGACGTGTTGTGCGTATGCAAATTTTGGATTGCCGAACTTGTTCGTGACGTCATAGCGCTGATAAGAGATATAAAGGATTTGACGCGTATTGACCGTTGTTGTTCATACGCAAAGTTGAAAGGGAAAGAATCAATTTACGAACTTGCAATTTTCAGTATGTCTTCCCGACATCACCTAGATGATTTTACGCGTGGCCGTATTATTGGCAAGATTGAAGAAGGGCGAAAAATAACAGATGTTGCCAGGGAGTTCGACGTCAGCCACAGAGTTGTTTCAAGGCTTTGGAAATCATTTCAAACAAATGGAGAATGTAGCAAACGTCACGGGGGAGGTCGTGTTCGCAGTACGACACCTGCAGAAGATCGGTACATAGTGCTATCAACAAAAAGACACCGGCGCAGCACAGCTAGTAAGGTAGCAAATCAGTTTATGGCTGCTACTGGCAAGCGGATCTCCCGAAAAACTGTCGCCAGACGTTTGCATGAAGTAGGACTATACGCCCGCCGTCCTGTTGTGTGCATCCCATTGTCCAGACGTCACCGTACCACCCATTTGCAATGGTGCCATCAACATCGCAATTGGACTGATAACGACTGGTCTGTTGTCCTCTTCTCAGATGAGAGTAGATACAGTCTATCGTCTGATTGTCGACGACAACTGATCTGGCGTGATACTGGTACTGCATATTGTCCAGCAAACATACAGGAAAGGGACCGATATCCGACATGTAGTGTAATGGTATGGGCTGGCATCATGATCAATGGCCGTACGTCCCTCTATGTGCTTCCAACTGGAACTATGACTGGCCAACGATACATTAATGATGTTCTGCTACCTCATGTTCGCATGTTCCGTGGTGCTGTCTGTGATAGATTCATTTTAATGGACGACAACGCAACATGTCATCGAGCAGTCGCTGTCCAGGAGTGTCTTGAGAGCGAGGATATTCAACGCCTCGTATGGCCAGCACGTTCTCCAGATCTGAATCCCATTGAAAATGTGTGGGATGCTTTGGGGAGGAGTCATGCTGGTCGCCAATGCCAGCCAATAAACAAGGACACCCTCATCCGTGCACTGACAGAGGAATGGGATAAATTACCCCAACAGCTGCTTGATAATGTTGTGCAAAGCATGACACGACGTGTGGAATCTTGCATCGCCCTCCATGGTGGCCATATCCCGTATTGACATCTCACGCCGGAACGCCTGCGGAATGTAATTGCATTTTTTTCACGTTTACGTATTCTGCACAAAATGGCCTGTTTGTCCCTTGAACACGTTCCAAAGCCTTCTGGATTTCAGAGCACAATAAATTGTCTTTCTTGTAATGTCCTGGCATTCTGACATTATTTTATTTCACTTGGCATCCAACCACACTTACTTTTTTATGCTTTATGCGCTATATAGCCGTTTATGATCCGTCCTTAGCAATTGTCTAGCAGTGTATTTTATTTGAGGTCAATGTACAGACCTCAAAAAAAAAAAAAAAAAAAAAAAAAAGGAGCAACCCCTCTCAACTTTGGAACCATTTGCCGCAGATAGATAGACAAGTAAGGTACCGTTGGAAAGCGCTCGAAGGGAACTATCATGTGATGCTAAGATAAATGCTAATTAACATGTTAATTAGCTCACGATCTCCAAATTTTTCCATATAAGGGATATTTTATTTTATGCGCATTCTATTTAGCACATGGAAAACCCCTTAAATTTTAAATATCGTCTAAATCGGATGATTAGTAGCGAAGATATTTGCAAATAAATTTAGAGGGGGCATCCGTATATCTACATTTAGGAAACACACCTGGAATGTTTCTTTCCCTGCAAGGACAGTAGCAATGCTGGAAAGTTGGTGTCTTGCCCGTACCTCAGACAAATTGAATGCAGAGTACTGAGCAAAGGCCCTGACAGTGATTTGTAGGGTAACTTGGGCCATCCAGGGACGGAGTTCATTTACTCTTGCCGTTTCCTTTATAACAACTTCATTTATTCATGCTAATGACTTGAATTAATATTAGAATAAACAGTATGTATTTTTTTAATAACGGAAAATCCAAATCTGTGCAAGCTGAAATTTGTTTTGAATTTTATTGTTTTCGATCTTTACACTTTCTCGAGGCACTGAGCATTCGCGTATCACTGAAACGTTGTCTCATAATAGAAAATTGAAGCAGAACCACGAAATCTGATTTTTTACGCTTTCCAAACGTAGGTTGAAGAAACGTTTATGCCCCAGCTTTGTCCATCTGTCTGCCTGACCGCACGATAACTCGTGTAAAAATGATTCGATTTCGATGAAATTTTAGAATGTCGTAGGGGACAAACTGAGGACGAACTCTGTTGAAAACGGACGAAATAGAGTCAAAATTCAGAACATAGGAGCGGGATCCATTCCATCGGTTACGTGGGCGAAGCGTACCGTGGGCAAAGCGTACCGTGGGCAAAGCGTACAGCATGTTTGGAAGGTGGGAGGAGGGAGAAATTTTGAGGATTCTTTCGTAACTCATACAAGTTGGTTTTATGGCCACAGTTTACAGTTCGCATTTATAGCTATAAAAAAAATTTTACCAGAAGGAATCTATGAAAGTAAAACAAAAATCATTTGAGCTGTTTAATTTTATTTTATTACTTTTTTTTTATTTGAAATTCATTTGTAACGCATACGAAAATACAGAAAAATTAAGTGAAATACAATTGGAGCCGTCATTCAATTTACAAAGTACATAATAACAAAATTGTACATGTTTGTTTTGAAAATGTGATTTTCAATTGTATTTTACTGCAAACTTTCCCCCACAGTTTTTCCCCAGTCTTGTGACTGGGCAATGCCTTATTTAGCATTGGTTCACCACTAAATTAATCTATCTTTGTTGCATAGCTTAAAGCTGTTAAGCATTTTCGCAGGTTTTGTGTTTTTTCAAACTCCGTTATAATATTTATTCTTTCGTCTAATTTTATGTAAACTTTTCTCCTTTTTCCAACAGTTTCTCCTAATTCTTTAGACTTTAGCAAAAACGAGACATATTCGGATTCCTCTTTCAGGGTCTTAATTAAAAAATGAACATTTGGTTGCTTTTTGCCAATAATTCTATTTAATTTCGAATTCCAACCTTCTACTGCATTATTTGTCCTATGGCGCTGACCATGAACATTCCAGATCTCGACAGGAATAATAGAATTATCCATCCATTGTTCAACGAAATAATCAAGAAATGTGGATAACTTACCGTTTTTTGGAGTATCTTCCATTATGATAAGCCATGCATCTTCTACATTTGAAAGTGGTATGTAGGCTAATGCCGAACACATTTTGCATATCTTCCTTATCTCTTCATTTGATTTATATTCCGTCACGAGTCCTACTTCCTGGATTTTTCGCCACAAGCATTGATTGTAGTGAAAATTACAACCAGATATTGTTGTTTGAGAGAAGATCATTTTCATTGCTGAAATTGCTGCTACTTCAAAATCTACTTTTATAACTTTTGGTGTCCATTCTGGGCACCAACTTTTTAATTCGCTAAACAAAGCATAATATGTTTCTTCTCGTTTATCGGGTAATAATGCAAATATCACAGGATAAACATTTGTTTCAAGTGCCGTGCTTCCACAATCAACATGCACAGTATACAATTGTGTGAACTGTTTCGGACAACTCTTGAATGTTCCATCAAAAAAAAAAGGTGTCTCCACTTGTCAAAAGATGTTTAACGTTTTCACCTGCGAACACGAGAATTCTTTTCCCATAATTATTTGTAAAATCCAATCGAAGAAAACTTTCGTCGTTCGATAGGTGAAGAACATTTTCAGGAAATACAATATCATTACTTTCTGTAGGGTTTTGAGTACTTCCTAATACTTTTCTTCTTTCTGCACACAGTGAAGTTTTGGCATTTCCATATATTGGTACTTCAGTTACTAGGTCATATCCTCTTGAATAAATATTTCTCATTTCTTCTTGAAAAATCCTATGCACTGGTACTGAAACTTCGTCTCTAACTCTTTTTCTACAGATATCCATTGTCTTTTTTACCTCTATTTCTGCAATATTTGGCACACAAGAATGATCCGTTCGACTTATTATTTCATATTTAAAATTCGTTTTAATACTTCCCCTGCATCTGTTCTTTTTCTCTTTTGTACATAGCCAACTGATACATTCTTTGCTTTTTCTATGCAATCGGTGTTGGTAGCCATCTGCTATCAAACAAGGTTTTCCATTTCTAGTTGATAACAATTCACCAGATTCCATGACAATATAATATGTTCTTCTGAAGGAAATAATTACAAACACTTCAAATCGCAGCGCACAAATGAACGCACACTGAAACGGACCCGGCTAATGACAACCCCAATTGTACGTGTTTGTTACACGTGTTCACCAGCCCTGGAGGCGGCCCGGCCCGCACGTGCAAGGGGGTGGCAACCAGGGGATAACCCAACCGACGAAGAAGTGTACGCTTCGCCCACGATTTTGGGTTGTACGCTTCGCCCACGTACGCTACACCCACTCCACCAGTTGCATGAGACGGAAGACCTGTTTGTGCATGCAATCGCCCCTAATTGTGGGATATTTCAATCCCCCAACTACCAAATTCCGATGGCCGGCCAATACACACCCATCGCATTTCGCTATTTCTCACTTTATTGTTTCTGTGTTGCGAAAAGTCTTCCACCCATACCATCTCTTCTTGAACCACAAAGTTAGATTTCAAACCTGGACAGTTCAGCGGCCGATGGAGCAAGGCTCTTCATTGATTAACTTCTCATGAGAAATCTATTTCTAAACAGCTCGGCCATTTTGAAAAATTGTCTTTAATAACAATTTTGTCTGATAAACTGCTGGACAAAGAAAAATGATGATTCTGAGCAATAACTTTGTTGCTTTTTTATTCTAAACGCTATTCACTACTTATCGTAACGGAGGCAGTGCTCCTCGTACATACGACAATAGTTAACTTTTACTCTTAAGTTAACTTGGATTATAGTGCATACAGTCTAGAGGTCAGGTTACTGAGCTTTGTCGCTTATGCCTACAGTCTTTGCAGACATGCCGGGGGTTTTTTTATTATTTTTACTGGATGATACATTCAACACTCTGTTCTAAACCAAACCTGGGAGGTGGCAGTTGTACAAAACACCAAAGGAATGATTTGTCACTTCCACATACCTGTTGGCATCGGTGCAACTCAAACCAGGTGTTGATCGTGCTTCTTCGTAATCCTGACGTAGTATATATCTTTTAGAATGATGTTCTCTTTTTAAGCCAATAAATATAGCGGCTTTTTTTCTGTTGAAAGGAAGTCGTTTGAAAATGGGTGCAGCAGCTTGGCCTCATGTAAAACTGGACAGATGCAATTTGAGAGCCATAAATTTTCTCTGCATAAAAAAAAAGCGTTGCTATATTTTCTCCTGCTTCTGAAATTGTTATTCACAATTTTTTTTTGTCATATCTTATTTTCATTATCTTAGAAATTAAGAAATTTTGTGATTTCTTGGCCAAAAGACCAGGCGAACAATTGCTCGCAAAAGCGTTAGGGGGCCGTATAAAAATTGTATTTTTGATTTCTTCGGTTCACTTCCATGTAGGCTGACCACAAAACTGTTGGGGGTTGTATAAAAATCGCACTTTTGATTTCACTTTCTCAAGTTCCCCGTAGTTTGCGGTGAGTTGGTGAAATGGGAAAATAAATTATTTGTATCGTGGTAGGTTGTCCTAATGTTGCATTTCTACCCAAGCATTAAAAATATGGGTCTCGGACAGGGCTGTGCTCATATTCATAACGTTTAGTCGTTTACATAACAAGTCAAATTAATAATGTTGAGCTTTTACTCCCGCATAAACATTGATTAATATGGTGTAGTCATACAAGTTAATAGTACTAAAACAGTTGGACGTGCACAAACAGACATATGGATGGCTGTCCGTGCACGTCCAACTTTTCTATGTAACATTACGGGGAAATCATCTGGCATGTCATCCATGAATTAGTCAACAAGCGATATTTTGGGGGATAACCCCCTTCCAGTGGAGTGGGGTCGGATCGTCTTTTTGAACGAGATTTGGTCACGCTGAGTAAATTCTGAGAGCATAGTAGAGATCTGGTGTATCACTTTTGAGTTAGATGCAGTGTACGTTTAATTTGGGGTCTGCCGGCTTCACCTCCAGTCGAGATAATTACACTGCAATTTTTCAAACTTTTGGAAGATTTAAGTTACATCACACTAAAATTAATATTACAACTATGTGGAAATCATTTGGCATACCATTCAGGAATTACTGTCATCAAATGATACTTGTGTCTTAAGGAATTCTGAAGATGCCCGCGGCCTAAGTGCCTGGTAAACACCTGGACAATGACCTGTCAAGTCCATATTATTAGCTTTTATTACATATTTACATACAAAATATATAGGTTGTAACTTAAAATCTTCCAAAAAAAGGTCCGCCGCCACGGTGCGTTGTAAACACCTGAAGGATGATCTGTTATGCCCTTTAATTTGCTTTTATTTAATGTTTACACGTACCACATATTTAGGTTGTAGCTTAAAATCCTGTTCGAGTTTGCCGGGTACCAATCTTCCGTTTCGCGTCCTGGATATCAAAATATTAGGGTGAAAATTCTAATGGTAATCTCGAAAACCTCCCACACGCCTTTTTGCTACATGTATGCTCCTCATATAAATAGCATTATAAATAGCATTAAAAAGGCAAATGATGTCTCCGTCAGTCTCCTCCTACTCCCTCCCCGTTAAATATTTCGTGTAAGCAGCAATTTATACACCGTCCCTCACTCGGAAAGATAAGGACACTGTTCCGTGAAAAGATTTCCGATGTGGAAGAGTTTCTGTGGACGACTTTACTGTGAAAAAATGTAAAAGAAGAGAAAGTTAAAAAAAAAAAAATTCAGACAAAAACTATAAAAAATCACGTAGGCACAAAAGCTGTAATTCAAAATGTTTAATGAAAATATTACGAAATAAAAATTTCAAATCTTGAATGAAATTAAAGTTATACAATTTTACATATTTATATACCTGTACCAATGGTGAACTTAGGAGGATTCATCTTGTCTGGACCCCCCCCCCAAAAAAAAAAAATAATTAAGTAAATGCATGGTTTCTTAGTAACACGACAAATGAAAAAATAATGCTCAAAAAAAAAAAACTGTGCGCTCTTTAGATTTACTCACATTAATCAAAAAACAAAAATATTAAGGCAGTACACTGGCTGAAGAGCTGAAGGAGCCCAATATTATGCGGAACGTCGTAACCCGAACAACAAACTGCCAAAAGAGTGATTAGGAACGATGTTTCTATACATTGTTCATATGCAACAATAAGGCGAGCATTATTACGGAGAACCAGAAAGATGACACCAACTTTTCGGTTGCAATAAGCACGTCTTTTGAATCTATTCCGACGCGAATTAAATCTGTCAAAGTTATTCACAGTCAATGCAACCAGTTAGAAAAACATCACAATCGGATTTTTACAATCCGTAAAACATCCACACATAGAAACATCTACTTTCTTCCACCAGCGACTAAAAAGTGCATTACGAAGATTAACAAATGGCGCACAAAAAATTTCTTTTAGCAGAAGGAAGTATCAGAGACAAACCGATTTTCAAATTGAACAATTAAAAGAAGAAATATAGAAGGAAACGTGATATAACTCTGCGCTTTCAAGCGGAAGAATCTTGAATAATGGAAAAGTTGAAAATAGTTGAAAAGTGTTCTCCATGAAAAAAGCTATGCTAAGGAAAAAGAACTTTTCAAATAGGTCTCCAGGAACAGAGATACTGAAATAAAAGTGTTTGACCTTTACGCCCTCATGCGGGAAATCTGTGCATTACTTAGAGAGGGTGAAGCTCCACATCTCTATTGTAGCGAATGGCATTGCGTACAAAAAAATTGCCAATAGGGCTCTTGAAGATAACGTACATAAACACTTTCCAGCGAGAGAGCTGTGACCCACAGAATTTCTCAAACACAAACGTATAGTGTTCCACAAGGTAAATTGGACAAATAGATACCATAAGCACGATCTGTTTTAAAAAAAAGTGCAAAAAAAAAAAAAAAAGAAAAAAAAAGCGAAATCCTTTACAAGTTTTTCATTTATTTACTTTTTTTTCCAAAGGTATGGGAAAGACATCGTCGCTTATATATTTGTTTTTTGGAACCTGAGCAACAGCGTAATACCATTAGACTGTTTTGATACCTAAACGTTATGCATATGACATCCGTACAATAAAAGCTGCACATAAGGCTAAGGCGTAGGGCTTATGAAATAATATTAAGTGCCCGAGCAAAAGCGCAATACTATTACCTTGATTTGATACGTAAACTTTATGAATATGCCATCCGTAGAATAAAATTTGTAAAAACGGCCTAGGGCCTATGAAATAATCTTTAGTGACTGAGCAAGAGCGTAATATTATTACCTTGTCTTGATACGAAAACGTTATGAATATGACATCCGTAGAATGAAAACTGCAAAAAAGGTTAAGGCCTAGGGCCTTTGAAATATTATTTAGTGCCTGTGGAAAAGCGCAATACTATTTCCTTCATTTGATACGTAAACATTATGAGTAT
The DNA here is from genome assembly GCA_039090855.1 of Macrothele yani. Lineage (NCBI taxonomy): Eukaryota > Metazoa > Arthropoda > Arachnida > Araneae > Macrothelidae > Macrothele > Macrothele yani. The sequence continues at coordinate 100,247,456 of CM076990.1, read as the reverse complement.
GCCATCGATAGAATAAAAACTGTAAAATTGGCCTGAGCCTATGAAATGCTAGTATTTAGTGCCTGAGCAAAAGGGCAATATTAGTACCTTGACTTGATACGTAAACATTATGAATATGCCATCCATAAAATAAAAACTGTAAAAAAGGCCTAGGCCTAAGGCCTATGAAATTATATTTAGTGCCTGAGCAAAAGCGCAATATTATTGCTTTGACTTGATACGTAAGCATTGTGAATATGACATCTGTAGACTAAATACGGTAAAAAAAGCCTAGGCCCTATGAAATATTATTTAGTGGCTGTGGAAAAGCGCAATATTATTAGCTTGAGTTGATACGCAAACATTATGAATATGCCATCCGTAGAACAAAAACTGTAAAAAAGCCTAGGCTTAGGCCTAGGGCCTAAGAAATAATATTTAGTGCTTGAGCAACAGCGCAATATTATTTATTACCTTGTCTTGCTACGCAAACGTTTTAAATATGACATGCGTACAATAAAAACTGTAAAAAAGTCCTAAGCCTAGGTCCTATGAGATAATATTTCGTGCCTAAGGAAAAGCGCAATATTATTAGCCCGACTTCGTACGTAAACATTTTGAATATGACATCTGTAGACTAAATACGGTAAAAAAGGCCTAGGCCTAGGTCCTACGAAATATTATTTAGTGCCTGTAGAAGAGTGCAATACTATTACCTTGACTTGATACGTGAACGTTATGAATATGCCATCGGTAGAATGAAATCTGCAAGAAAGGCCTGGGCCTAGGGACTATGAAACAATATTTAGTGCCTGATTAAAAGCGCGATATTATTAGCTTGAATTTATACATAAACATTATGAATATGATATCTGCAGATTAAATACGCCCATTATTATTGCCTTATCTTGATACGTAAACGTTATAAATATGACATGCGTAGAATAAAAACTGTGAAAAAGGCCAAGGTCCTATGAAATAATATTTAGTGTCTAAGCAAAAGCGCATTATTATTACTTTGTCTTCTTACGTAAACATTATGAATATGACATCCGTACAATGAAAACTTCAAAAAAGGCTGATGCCCAGGGCCTATGAAAAAATATTTAGTGCTTGAGCAAAAGCGCAATATTATTACCTTTTCTTGATACGTAAACGTCATAAAATATGACACGCGTACAATAAAAACTGTAAAAAAGGGCTAAGGCCTATGAAATAATATTTAGTGCCTAAGGAAAAGCGTAGCATTATTAACTTGAGTTGATATGTAAAGGTTATGAATATGACATCCGTAGAATAAAAACTGTGAAAAAGGCCTAAGGCTAGGGACTGTGAATTAATATTTCGTGCCTCAGTAAAAGCACAAGACTATTATATTACCTTGATAGGTAAGCATTATGAATATGACATCGGCAAAAAAAACTGTCAAAACGGCCTACGCATGAGGCATAGTAATTAATATTTAGTGTTAAGGTAAGTAAAATGGAATATTAATAACTCGACATCGTATGTAATTATTTAGTGCCTAAGTAAAAATGCAGCGTTATTAAAAAAATCCCACCTTATAGTCTTTTTCCGAATATAGCGTGAGTCATGCTGTAGTGATTGACATCATACACACAAAAAGCTCTTCAAAGTTCAGTTCTCGTTTAGCTTTAAATAACATTTAAAATCGATACATTTTCATCGAACAAACTTAGACAGGAAGAAAAATCGCATGCAAGCAATGCCCGCTGAAGTTTTCTTCTGCCTATAACGAAAATTTCATCGAAAAAGAAAATTTCCACGGTATTCCATTCATTCTGAGGACGAAATGAATGTGGACAAAGTGAACGGTGGACGAAATGAACAGTGGACGAAGTGAACAGCGGACGAAGTGAACAATGGACAAAATGAAAGTTGGACGAAGTGAACCGGACGAAGTGAGCGTGGACGAAATGAACACGGACGAAGTGATAGGGAACCTGCTTTGGCGGATATCTGAAGCCGTTTAATTTCGAGAGAGGAGGAATCTTGCCTTTGTACAAGCGCGTGCGACAGTAGCTGCAAACTTCAAATTTCGTGACGTCCTCATTCGGGAACTGAGCGTGCAGGATTGAAATGGATTTCGCTGTCACCGATTTCACATCTTTCTTGAACCACAAGCGATCGCAAACGTCGCACACGAATCCGAATTAATTTTCAAAGAACACGACTTTGAAGTGTTCAGCTTGCCAAATGTTATGAAACTCATTTGATCGGCGCACTTGGTCAATGTCTCTCACGTCAACTCCGAGCTCGGCGGCTGCCGTCTGTCTTTGTCTTCTTGTAAATCTTGTCTGTGAGCACGCATTCGCTGTACTTCATTCTTTTCTGCTATTACCGTTGCCTCCCGCACAAACTCTGTAGACTCGTTCCATGCGGCGATTAAGTTGTTGGCTCGAGGTGCTATCTCTTTTGGGACTCTCCTCTTGCGAATGTCGTGAAATCACACTATTTCCGAACTATCGACTCGACTACATCTTTCGGGCGTATCGATCTCCGTAAGCTCGACGGGAGCATTAGACGTATTCGGTCGCGACTCGCGGCGCTCAGCCTTCTTACGTTGTCCATAGACTCTCTAGCGCTCAGCCTCTGACATTGTGAGCTTGTTCGATTTTTTTACTCATTCTTACTTCTTGTTTGCGTTTGCAGTAGGCTTGAACCTTCTTTCAATTAAGATATTGAGATATTTCGGAAATTTTCACAAAGTTCTCAAATATTTCACAATTTTTCCCACATCTAATAAAGTTTTCTCACAAATATCATTACAGATATCGTTAGATCTTGCGTAGACGAAACGAATGGCACCTTGCAGCACCTCGCGGTACGTGCTATCATGTCGCGGTTACGAGTTATACTAACTTCACCTTGCGCGCCGAGCGCCGATTTAACCACAAAATGACGGACGCCCGGGCAGGTCACTGTTGCGTCATTTGACCTTGAACGCTATTTCGATAGACTCTTTGGACCTTCCTCTCTTCAACTCAGGTACTGTATTTTTGCTAGCTTTTATCGCTTTGAAATTATTGAAGACAGTCGGGTGACCACTTTTTTGGGACACACGGATTTTAACAAGGGACCTAGCACAGGAACGAAACGCTAGACGTATTCTACATCAAAACCGTCTTGAGTACCATGAGATATACCAAATTTGGCGGTTTTAAATTGAAAAATATAGATCTTACGAAAATTTGGTACAGGACCCCTTGACTCCGGGCCGCACTCGTTCCAGAAACCGTCCACCGTCTAAGTTAAAGCACCATGAGATAGCATACTAAATTTGGTGATCCGAATTAAAAAACTGTAGAACTTACGAAAATTGTGTATAGGTCCCCTTGACCCCGACCCGTTTCAAAAACCATCTCCCGTCTAAGTTAAAGTACCACGAGATAGTATACCAAATTTGGTGGTTTTAAATTAAAAACTAGATTTGACGAACATTGCGCATGGGGGCCCGTGACCCCGGCCCCCACCCTTTCCAAAGACCATCTACCATCTAAGTTAGAGTACCATGAGATAGTATACCAAATTTGGTGGTTCTAAATTAAAAACTGTAGATCTTACGATAATTTTGTCTAGGGCCCCTTGACCCCGACCCGTTCCAAAAACTGTCTACTGTGTAAGTTAGAGTACCATGAGATAGTATATCAAATTTGGTGGTTCTAAATTGAGAACTGTGTATTTGACAAACATTGCGTATGGTGGCCCTTGACCCCGGGCCCCCAATCGTTCCAAAAACCGTCCACCGTCTAAGTAAAGCACCATGAGATAGTATACCAAATTTGGTGGTTCTAAATTAAAAACTGTAGATTTGACGAACGTTGCGTATGGTGGCCCTTGACCCCGGGCCCCCCACCCGTTTTAAATACCGTCCACCGTCTAAGTTAAAGCACCATGAGATAGTACACCAAATTTGGTGGTTCTAAATTAAAAATTGTAGATCTTACGAAAATTTTGTATACGGTCCCTTGACCCCGGCCCCCGACCCGTTCTAAAAACTGTCTACCGTCTAAGTTAGAGTACATGAGATAGTATACCAAATTTGGTGGTTCTAAATTGAAAACTGTAGATTTGACGAACATTGCGTATGGTGGCCCTTGACCCCCGGCCCCCAATCGTTCCAAAAACCATCCACCGTCTAAGTTAAGGCATCATGAGATAGTATACCAAATTTGGTGGTTCTAAATTAAAAACTGTAGATCTTACGAAAATTTTGTGTGGGGGCCCCCGGGCACCGACCCTTTCCAAAAACCGTCCACCGTCTAAGTTAGAGTACCATGAGAATGTATACCAAATTTGGTGGTTCTAAATTAAAAACTGTAGATCTTACGAAAATTTTGTATACGGTCCCTTGACCCCGGCCCCCGACCCGTTCTAAAAACTGTCTACCGTCTAAGTTAGAGTACATGAGAGAGTATACCAAATTTGGTGGTTCTAAATTGAAAACTGTAGATTTGACGAACATTGCGTATGGTGGCCCTTGACCCCCGGCCCCCAATCGTTCCAAAAACCGTCCACCGTCTAAGTTAAGGCATCATGAGAGAGTATACCAAATTTGGTGGTTCTAAATTACAAACTGTAGATCTTACGAAAATTTTGTGTGGGGGCCCCCGGGCACCGACCCTTTCCGAAAACCGTCCACCGTCTAAGTTAGAGTACCATGAGAATGTATACCAAATTTGGTGGTTCTAAATTAAAAACTGTAGATCTTACGAAAATTTTGTATGAGGGCCTCTGGACCCCGGGCCCGACCCGTTCCAAAACCCGCCTAAGTTAGAGCACCATGGGATAGTATACCGAATTTGGTGGTTTTAAATTGAAAACTGTGGATCTTACGAAAATTTTGTATGGGGACCCCTGGACCCCGGGCTCGACCCGTTCCAAAAACCGTCTACCGTCTAAGTTAGATTACCATGAGATAGTATGCCAAATTTGGTGGTTCTAAATTGAAAGTCTTTGATAAGTGCCGCACATTACTCTTCTGCAAATTAAACCAGTCTCTGAACGAATTTTTTTACCAAAGATCAAATGTTCAGAAAAATAAAAAAAAATGAAAAGAAAAAAAGCCTTTTAGTTAATGCCTCATCCTGAAATGTTATGGATGGGGCATTAATTAAACGAACAAAGGATATCGATGAGACCATTTGGGGCGGTAAAAAAATTGGCGAACAAAACTTGTTCGGTAGGACCAAGTGACACATGAAATGTTATGGCTGAACACAAAGAGAAAATTGCGGACAAAAGATGGTTGGGAAGATCACGTGAAAAAAAATATGGCTACGACTGACGTCATGATTGACCAGGAATCGACCACATCTGTTCTTGAGGCAGCACTGGGCGGCTTCCTTTTTACAGAAATCCCCTGTTATCACGTAACAGTAATACACTGGTGCTCAAAAATTAAGGACGAAGAGGAGAAATTAGCATAACAGCGGAAGAGCAGGCACAACGGACCGAAAGACCACTCAGGAGATAGACTAGGGTCCGGTACGGTAGGTCATGCGCATATATGCAGCATGACGTAGGGGGATTGCGGAAGGGTATAAAGCACACGGGCGGTGTACGCTCAGCAATTCAGAGGCCGCGGGTAGCCTAGTGGGCAACGTTCGTGACTGCCGCGGAAATGACCTCAGTTTCGATCCCAGGCAGGTACGAACGCTTGATCCACTAAATATCCGCCGTGCGTCGGATGGGCACGTTAAGCCGTCGAACCCCGGGTACTGGCCCCCGTAATAAATAAGAGCGTCTCCCTCCCCTTCCTACTTCGCTTCGTGTCACTTTCCTATCTGGCACTCTAGCCCAAATCTCCTAGTTTCCTATTTCTAAGGGTTGTTTAAAACCTGGGGTCAGACACTCCCTTCCTAAAATCCTCTACTCATGATCAGATCAGAGGCTCAGCAATTCAGTGAAAGCTATTGCACGGTGTACATCGGTTTGAACGACGTCGAGTTGCTGCCACCGTGTGATATGGTCAACAGTAGGCGACATCTGGATTACTTTACCCGAGGTCGCATCATTGGGAAGTTGGAAGAAGGTCAAAGTACGACTAGTGTGGCCGAGGCGTTCGGGATCGCTCACAGCATCGTTTCACGAGCTTGGAGAGCACTTCAAACGACAGGAACAGCTGTCCGAGAGTTTAGCAGTGGCCGTCCACGAGCAACTACGGCGGCGGACGACCGGTATATTGTCCTACAGGCGAGAAGAGACAGACGGCAGACAGTGGGAAAAATCGCAAGGCACATGCAACAGACAACTGGACGTCCGTTATCGCGTTTTACCGTGGCCAGGAGGCTGCACAAAGGTGGTCTATTTGCACGACGACCAGTACGGTGTGTGCCATTAACGCCTGCTCATCAGAGACGGCGGTTTCTGTGATGCCTGGAACACAAGAACTAGACACATCAGCAATGGGGTCGAGTTCTCTCTACGGATGAGAGCCTATTTAGTCTGACGAGCGATTCTGGACGTATAAACATATGGAGAGAGCAGGGAACACGCAGTCAGATCTCCAACATCACCGAAAGGGACCGGTTTGGAAGTGACGGAGTTCTCATTTGGGGCGGTATCATGCTTCGTAGCCGTACTGACCTCCACATCTTCCAAGGAGGATTGGTCACTGGTGTCCGCCATTGTACCGAGGTTCTCCTGCCTCACGTGCGTCTCTTTAGAGGTGATGTGGGTACTGAGTTCCTCTTCATGGACGACAACGCTACACCTCATGGTACAGTGGCTGTCGCAGAGCTGTTGGAGAGAAGATATTCAACGCATGGATTGGGCCGCAAGGTCCCTGGACCTAAATCCAATCGAACACGTGTGGGACCTTCTCGGGAGACGCTTGGAAGCACGTCACCAGCCCCCAGCAACGATTCCGCAGCTGCGATTGGCGCTACAAGAGGAATGGGCCGCGATGCCTCAACAGCTCCTTGACAACCTCGTCCTCAGCATGGACAGACGTTGTAAATCCTGCAACGCAGTCAGGGGGTGATCATATCCCCTACTAAAGACTGGATTTTTCTTGGAAGCCGCCTGTCACTTGGACGTTTCTGTCCAGTTGTACTCGAACATACCTACCTTTTCAATAAAGTACCTTTGTATCCTTTGGATTCCTTTTTTGGACGGTTTTGCTCACTTGTCCCATATTATTACATCTTGGGGATCTTATGATATGATTTAAGTCGACGTGGAGCACTTCTGCGCGACGTTACATTCGAAAAACCGTCTCGTCCTTAATTTTTGCACGCCAGTGTATGATGATGTCACAAATATCTTTCAAATACATAACAGTAATGTAACGAAGTTACTTTTATCTTTCAAATACGTAACAGTAACATGAAGTTGGTATGTGAAGTTACAAAGACCTTTCACTGTAACGTATCGGTCATGTTTCAAAGTTATGTAACGTTTGCGGACATTTTGCCGTAACCCTAAGGTTTCTGAAACATTACTGTTACAAAACGTATCTGAAAAGTCTCAGTGCTTCAGTGCTACGTACTTGTAATTCGTATATGTTATACGAAATATTCTGTGCTGTGTGGGTTATGTCGTTATACAGGGAAAAGAAGTAAGTCTTTCTTAAAAAAGAGTACTTTTGTTTCGAGAAATTTGGTAGTTTAGCTACATGTTGGGAATAACTGCTTTTCTGGTGAGGTCTGTACGGGCCGGGTCGGGCCTTGTTTTTATTTGGAGAACAAAGCAACTGGCTTTTTCTCAGACCCTTACGACCAGGCCGGGCCAAGTCGACCCATTCTTTTTATCGCAATGGTAAAGAAAGAAAAAGTCGTGTCCCCCGATTTCCTGGTCTGTTTCGCTGACTTTACTTATTTCCATGACATAGTCTAGGGCGTAATCAGAAAAGCAAGGAGACACTCAGTGTTTTTACCAATCTATAGGTATTAAGATGGTAAAACCATTTTGGGACTTCTTGACAACAAAAAGTTTCGAACACGAGCAAGTGTGTGTGTGTGTGTGTGTGTGTGTTGTGTAGAGTGGGGTACGGAGGGTATCTGCAGTGGGGTGGGGGTCTGTGTGTGTTTGTATGAGAGAGTGGAACGACATCGATTTTTTCTCCTATTCCTAATCTCTATAGGGATTGACTTTTGTAGTGTTACAATAAACTAGTTCAGGTAATAGGGAGATTCTGAACGCACTTAGTCTTCCTTTTTTCTCTTTTTAAATGTTGTATTTTTCGGTAATTGTCAAAGTTTAGTTAATGTTTTTAGGCTTACATTCAACTAAATATTTTCAATAATATCTCATTTCATTATTTAATTTTCACATTTTAATAAAACACAATAGAAAGACAAAATAATACCAAATGGCACATCACGGGCCGGGCCGGGATCACCAAATTAGGCCCGTGCAAACCTCTAGGAGATCACGCGACGGAGGAGGAAAACGTGATTTTGCATCTAGAAACGAGTTAACCACCGAGTAAGAGCAAATTGAAAAACATTTAAAACTGCGATCATAATAAGCCTTAGCGCCGCTAAGCCTACAGAAAAAGGGCCTTAGCGTCGCTTAGCTGCGCTATGGCTCATCTACATCACTGTTCGTGGGGAACGTTTCGATGATGTGACAGACGTTAAACTGGTTGTGAACTCATGGGTGAAACGGCAGCCTCAGGAATTTTTCCAAAATGGATTTTATCAATGGGTACAGAGATGGCGGAAATGTATAGAAAGTGATGGACAATACTTTGAATAGGCTAACATTATTAACAATATGTCCAAGTATTTTGCCATCAAGTTTCACTTTTTTGCTGCTACAAATAAAAATCTTATGAAGGACGAGGCATTACTTTCAGGATGCCCTTTGTAGATTATAAACGTCACATCATTCGTTCGACTCGGCGCTCGGGAAACACTCGAAGTCGGGTCTTGGTGGTGACACTAGCTCCTAATTACAGTGCCTAGAAGAATTAGTGTGTCGTGCTCGCAGAAAAACTTGCTGCCCGCAATCATGAAAGCGGTAGATGGCGCTGCGATCGGATGTCACGTCGCTTTTCTGGGAGGAAGGACGACGAAAACGCACATCTTTCTATGACACACACCCAGCTCGTCAGTATTATGTGTACTCCTTGAACGATATTTTATAAGCAGATAACTTAAGTATATACGAAATAATCGACACACCTCTTTCACTCCTCCCCCCCAAAAAAAACGAACTTGTGCTCAAGATTCATTAATAAGGGTATCGTAGTTTAAGTTAAGCTTTGCATTGTGCTAACGTCAACATTAATGTTAGATATTTCGGAAGTTTTAGAGTCATACATGTGTTACATTATGCAAAAATACTGGAGACCAATATGCAGTTTACAATCACTGAAACATCAACTTACAGTACAAAGTAAAAATTAAAAAAAAAGAAAATGTTTTGCCCCTCAAAACCTTACCAGAAAAAAGTGGGGGGAAATATTTTCTCAATGAGACATCGGCTTTATAATTTGCATTCCAATAATCCAATTAGGTCTTGAAATTCAGTAAACCTAAAAACTTTATAAATTATTTAATAATGTACTTCATTTTTCAGCATTGGTAAGAACATGGGAAGCCTTTTAATGAGTTGAAAATAGAATACAATAAATGCGATTACTGTTTTTAAAACTGGTATATTTTCTAATAATATACCAACTGTAATCCATTTATAAAAATCATTCCTAAAAAAACTTTGCCTGTGATATGATAAACAAAATGAATCATACTGGACAGAAGTAAATATACAAAAACTGAATGTATATGATGACATTCTTTTAAAGAAAAATAATTATAACATTTTTCTTTACTTTTCTTCACCTTATAATAATTATGTGATTAAATTTGCTATTCAAATGGGTTTGCAGTGAAGAGAGGAAAATTCTTTTGCACCTTAAGTAAAAAGTTTAATAAGGTAAAAATTAAGAAGTCGGTGTTCATGGAGTCTGTCTAAATGGGATAATTCTATGCAGTTCCTGTAAACTATTTTTACCCTTAAAAAAATAGGAAATTATTAATGTAGCATACACACAGGCGTAACGTGGGGAAGGCACAGTAGGGCATGTACCCCCCCCCCCACTTAAAAATTGGAAAAACTAATTAGTCGTTCGCCTTTTAAATGTCTTTTAAATTTGGGAAAATAGTAGGTATGGCGTCAGGCTTGAGTAATGGTTTGTCTCGGCATGTTAGAACTTCCTTACCTTGAATAGTGGAACGATAACGCATCTCCATGAATTTAGATTCAAAGCACAAGGCACATACAACACAACTTTCATCAAGTTTCTTATCAGCTCTGGGAATTGCCTTATCCCATTTGCTCAACATATCAGGAATTTTGGGGACAGCAAAATGTGATATTTTATTTTTGTAGGATTTATAGCCAGTGTTACATCCTAGCACAAAACAGCTGCTTTGCCTTTTCCGTTTTCTATGTTTTTTATTATTTGCTAATGCAGAATTTCCCAGTCCTTTTATAGCTGACATTATTTCCCTATGATCTTATAACTGTTGCAATCGATTTCAGTACTGCACTTAAGTTTAACCACACATTAGGTTTAACACGTGACAGCCAATACTTGATCAACTTCTACATCTTCAGAATAAAAATTTACTCATTTCGGAAATAAATTTCGTTATAAACAATCCACAGTTGAATAAAACTAGCACACTAACACCCGAATAAGCCTATTGCGCTTTAGTGATCAACTGTTGAATTACCTAGTGTATTACTGTTATGATCGAGCTACAACGAATTAGCAAAGATACTGCCAAAAAGATTTCCCTCCACTAACCTTTGTTTTGTGAAAATTTGAAGTTTCGTAAGGCAGTAAATCCTTGGCAAACAAACTTCCCGCCATTGAATAGCATGAAGCCGATGAAGCATCCTAACGTAACTTCCGATGCCAGCGCCCTCTGCCATTTCATGACGATTGGTCACAAAACCGTGAGGGACATCTTAGGGAGCACGTCACACTAATTCTTCTAGGCACTGTATCCTAATCTCACTGAATGCAAGGCCACGTCTTCCGGTCTCCAATTGGTGGGTACCGTCACGGCTCCGAGACGGCACCCACCAATTGGAGACCGCGGTCATTGTGGTGATGTTTATGCAGAATCACAATCACATTTCTTTTTTGCCTTCACATGGGAACAGTGGAGGACTAAGCCTTTTGAAGGAATAAACATGTATTTGTGGACCACATTACTGCATTCGATTTGTATCGTGATCGTCATTTCGTGCTGTCTCGATTTTTTTCCCTTCCCATCGAAAGAGTGGAGGATTAAGCCTTTTGAAAGAATACAAGAATAAACCTATGCATTTCTGGACCATATTGCATGAGGTCCACAGTGGAAATTTTTATATGTGTTTGTACAGTATATGCCATTCACAGTTATAATTTCTGTTTGCTCCCTCCTGAAAACTAAACAATCGCCACCTTGTTTGTGGTCAAATGTATCGGAAGGTAAAAATAATGTTTTGAATTGGGTGTTTTCCACCAGAAAAAAAAAAATTGACAGCACTGTCAGTTTTTTATGAACTTTTGTAGATTGGCTACTGTTATACAAAATCGTTAGTAACAGGTATTAGTAAAACTAAACGAAACCCGTAGGAATCGACGGTTAGTTTTTTTTTTTTTTAAAGAATTAATTCATATGAAACAACAAATGTGAACTTTATTTGATTGGTTGTTGAATGAGATCCGCGTTGCAAATAATCTTGCCCCGTCGGAATCGACGGGTTTTTTTTTTTTTTTTTTTGAAGATAATAAACTCATATGAAACAGCAAATGTAAACTTTATTTGATTGACAAATTCATTCAACCAATTCAGTAAAGAATCCAGGTTCGTGATTTTTTTTGTGACTGAAGATTTAAGGACCACCACCATGAGCAACTCAATGTCGCCCGTCCCTAATTTAGGGTGACTGGTTCCAGGGAAGGGAGAGAGCCAGTGCCGTAAGACAACACAACGTTCATGCCTCACCGGGATTCGAACCCGTTAGAAAAAACCTGTCGAAATCGACGATTAGTTTTTTTTTAAGTATGAACTCAAATGAAACGTTTATTTACATAATGGGAAACGTCTTACTTGAACGTCTTACTTTACGTCTTACTTAAGTGAATAAACTGGAACAAATGAATGTTAAATTGTATATATACATCACAGTCCAATGGCACAACGCAATCAGGTCTTCGAGTGTTCGCTGATCCGATAAGAGCGTTCGTGCAAATTCCTGCATATCAATCTCTTTGCAATACGAGGTTCATGTATCACAGAAACATCGGCAGCAGTAGGCGTTTCTAAAGATGAGACCCCTGTGGTGCAGCGGTCTAAGATGTCCGTGAAATTGGCACCCGAAGTTTCGGCACAAACGGCAATTCAGGTCGATTCCGAAAGATCTTCGTTTGTACCGTTTAATTTGACGTTTTTGCTGTTTTGTGCCGTTTAATTTGACGTTTGTGCTTGCATATTTCTTTTGCTAGAGCGGCTCAAATAATCGATGGCTAGGTTCGCGCCAGCCCCGAAGTTTCGGCACAAACGACAATTCAGGTCGATTCCGAAAGATCTTCGTTTGTGCTGTTATGTGCCGTTTAATTTGACGTTTGTGCTTGTATATTTATTTTGCTAGAGCTGCTCAAATAATCAAGGGCTAGGTTCACGCCAGCCCCCGAAGTTTGTCCGATTTCGGCAAAAACTTGCATAAGGAACATCATTCGTTACTGCTGTAAAGTGCCACCAAAATTAAAGTTTGTGCTCCATTCGTTCATGAGAAATTTAAAATTTGAGGCCGAAATTTGACAGTGACATTGGACGCCAAATGTGCAAATTTTCATCCAATATCTCCCAAACTTGTGCACAGCGTGTTCGTCGTTTGTGCTCTAAAGTTACACCAGACTTGACGTTTGCGCTTCACGTAATCACCACAAATTTCAAAATTGTTCGTGAACCTGGCCCCCGATTGCGTAATTTTTTATCCAATTTCCGCCAAATTTCTCACAAAGTGTACTCATCATTTGTGCTCTAAAGTACAGTTAAAACTAGTGTTTGTGCTGCACGCGTTTCGGAGAAATTAAAAATTTTAGGACGGAATTTGACCGTGACCTTGAACCCCGATTACGTAATTATTTGTCCGATTTCTCCCAAAACTTGTGGGAGTTATGTCTGACGTCTCTGCTCCAAATATCCGTTAACACGGGCGTTAGTGCTCCAAGCGTTCGCGAGAAATTTAAAAATGCAAATTTGGCGTGAACCTGCTACCGATTAGAATTATTTTTTATCCGATTTCTCCCCAAACTTGTGTAAACTATGTATGACGTTTGTGCTCTTAATATCCGTTAACACCGGCGTTTGTGCTCTACGTATGTGCGAGAAATTTAAAATTTCAGGACAGAATTTGATCGTGACCTTGAAACCCGATAACGTAATTATTTGTCCGATTTCTCCCAAAACTTGTGGAAACTATCTCTGACGCTTGTGCTCCGAATATCCGGTTACACGGGCGTTTGTGTTCCACGCGTTTTTGAGAAATTGAAAATTTTAAGGATGAAAATTTACCGTGAACCTGTCCCCCGATCAAAAAATTTCTTAGCCGATTTCTCCCAAAACTTGGTGGAATTATGTCTGACGTTTGTGCTCCAAATATCCGTTACCACGGGCGTTAGTGCTCCACGCGTTCGTGACAAATTTAAAAATGCAAATTTGGCGTGAACCTGGCCCCCGATTAGAATGATTTTTTATCCGATTTCTCCCAAAACTTGTGGAAACTATGTCTGACGTTTGTGCTCTCAATATCCGTTAACAGCGGAGTTTGTGCTCTACGCGTTTGTGAGAATTTAAAATTTAGGACCCGTGACCTTGAAACGCGTTTGTGAGAATTCAAAATTTTAAGACCCTTGACCTTGATGGAAATTTACCGTGAACATGGCCACCGATCGAAAAATTCCTTATCCAATTTCTCCCAAAAGTTCTCGAAAATATACCTCTGCCGTTTGTGCTCGCAAAATGCGTTAACACCTGCGTTAGTGCTCCACGCGTTTGCGAGAAATTTAAAATTTTTTAAATTTAAAACTGCAAATTTGTCGTGAATCTGATCACGGATTAGGAAACTTTTCCGTCAGATTTCTTCTAAAACTTGTGGAAACTATGTCTGAAGTTCCTGTTGTAAATATCCGTTGACACGGGCATTTGAGCCCCACGCGTTTGGAAGAAATTTAAAATTGAAAGATGCAAATTTGCCATGAATCTGCCCGCCGATTAGACAGTTTTTTATCCAATTTTTCCTAAAACTTCTGGAAAGTACCTATGCCGTTTTGAATGTACGAACGAACCTCCACGTAAATAATGCCCGCTTTTCGAAAATAGGAAAAAATTCCCACTTCTTGAGAACTGGAAAACGCGCCATCTGTTGACTAATATGTTTTTTGTCTGTTACTCCTTGAAACATGAAGTCTTTTTAATTTCATGAAGAAATAGCTTTATTTCAACTAAGCAATCGACAAAACTAGTCAGAACACTTCCTCTGCTTAACCATGTAACGTTAGCTAGCATGATCAGGACCGGGTATGGAGAAGTCCCTGGAGAATTGGCGACATAGCAATTTCAGTGCCATACAACTGTTCTGAATAAACAAATAGCATGTGGCTATGTTTCCCACTATTTGAGCAGATTGTTCACAAAACATTTTTTTAACATTTCATTTTCGATAAGAAATTTAGACAATTCCGATTTTGTGCCATAGACAAAGCGGAGAAGTGACCACCGGAGAAGTGGGGTCGACGTTAAATTGGATGGCGTTCAGGCATCGTAACGTCACACCATTCGTTCACGTTTCCTTCGGCTCGGCGCTCGGGAAACTTGTTAGGTGATCGGGGTTTGTGAGTCGCAGAATATAAACAAATATTGTCGTTGGAGGTTGGACTCCAGCGAAGTCGCGAGCTCTGTTATTCTGGCCTGCTAGTGAGTGTTTAAACCTCTCCTGTACTGTTTGTTTTGTACCAGCCTTAAGTTCAAGGCCTCGTTGTTCTTCCCGTTTTGCTCACGAGTTGGTGAGTTTATATCGTTTTTCTGTTTTGCTTATGTTTTGACCAGGCCGGTTGGCTCCGTCGCGTCGGCGCCATTTGCAATGGCGCCAACCGAAGTGGTGGACAGTTGCCAGAGCTCCATCCCCACTTCTGGTGTCCTCACTTCTTCTGCACCTACCGATGTCACAGTGCCTTCTCTGCCAGGCGGTGTTCAACTTCCTCCAATGCTGCTTCGAACGACTGCCCTTCTGGTGCCCTTCCTGTAACTGGCTCAACGTGTCAAGGAGTTGCCAACGCTGATGGCGCCATGGATACTACTACCCCTGGGATTCCTGCTCCCTCTACTTCTTGTCCACAGTCATCTACCTCGTATTCAGCAGCAACATCCAAACCACGCCCTTCTCTTCGTGAGATGTACAGTGAAGCACACACCTTGACGTCCCTTCTACACCGAACTGGGAACACCATTCAACTGGACATTCCGGTGGAATCCTCGACTGGACAATCTTTCAAAACGATTCTCGATCGTGGAGTGGTCTTCGAAGCTCTACCGAATACACCCCTCCATGTGTATGACGATGCCTTAAAAGGTATGTTTACCTCTACCTCTATTCAGTTCATGGCGCGTAGACCATCTGTTGTAATAGTGTATTTTACAAAAGCAGAATATGCATTTAAGGTTCTTGATAAGGGTTTAACCATTCGTGATTGTCACCTCTTTCCCGAGCCAGTAGCGTACCGGCCGGTCAATGTCTATTTCTATCCTGTTCCGCCTGAAGTAACAGATATCATGCTGTTTGCAGTTGCCACTTCTCTTGGTAGAGTTGTTGGTACTATTCTTACTCACTCTGCAGCTCCAGCCAAACCGGAGGGTCGAGCAGTTGCTCGTGATATTCAAGGTGCAAGACGAATTGCTCGGGTTGTTTTTCCGAAGCAAGATTCCATTGAAAACTGTCCTACTCAGTTGACCGTCAACTGTGGGGAGCATCTTCGCAGGATAGATGTCCTAACTACTTATCACTGCAGTAAGTGCAAAAAATTGGGCACCACCAGAAAGATTGCCAGAGTGTTCCCTCACAACAGGCTCCAGCTAGGGATCGTGCGCCTCCATCCAAGACCGTTGCCCGAGATGTTCCCGTCAACTCTTCCTCTGTGAGTTCATTTGACCTGGATGTTGGGCAGGCGGCGCCTTGTCCGCCACCCAACACCACGGAAAACTACCCAGCACTACCTTTAACACAGCCTTTCCGCACCCCAGAAGTTCCTCGGCCCTCGGAAAGTAGTCCTATTATTTCTGATACTGAGACTTCTAATGCTGATCCTGAGGATTCCTCCTACAGCACGGGTGACCCAGCCTTAAGTGATGGTTCGGTAGACGACACACATTCTCGACTGAGAAACGACAAGCGACACGAGCTCAGGGTGGTGCAGCTAAGCGTGGGAGGGCTCTACCTCGCTTCCCCGTGCTTCGGGCAGACGTCGTACACCCTCCGCTTCTTGGAAGGATTTTGACATGTCTATTGACTCCCGTGAGGATTCTGCATTTTTCCTCTATTATGATTTTGTTACCCAGCTTCGGCATTACAACATCCCAGAGCAACCAGTCACCTATAAGCAATTGTATGAATTACTGTGCTACAAAGTGAGGCAGAACACCATTATCGCTTTAGTTCACGAAGCTGGTGATACACTGCCGGCTATCCTTCATCAATTAAAAGCAGTGGATTATGCATTTCAAAGCTACGCCCAAGCGACCGGAGATAATGGTGACGTTGTCTCGACGATTCGCCAGCAAGTGGGAAAATTCTATCTTGCCAGCTCCAGGTCATATTTGTCCACGGAGGACCTAAGCCTTCCGAGTGCTGACATTTAACTGCAGGAGTTTTGGCACCCTTGTGATCAATGCAATGGTATTTGAAGATTTGAGAGCTGTGTCTGCTGACATTATCATCCTCCAAGAAACGAACTGTGATGCAATTACCCCCTTTCACTTTTGGTGAACGTGGCCGTACACGTTCTTCCATGAATATCGTCTCGCGCGAGGAGGTGGTGTCTCCTTCGGGATTCACAACCGCCTGTTTCATCGCTTCACTTTTCATGCGGTACGAACTCTTTATCCTGGAAAATTGCAACAGTTTACATTTTTCCTTGATCAGGAGACCTTCCATGTGTTTAATGCGCATTTTCCACAGAATGAGTCTGTGGTGAAAGCTTTCTGGACCTGTCTGCTTGATACTCTTGACACAATCCCCTCCCAGGAATTTGTTATTCTGGGAGATTTCAACTGTACCCTTCAGCCATCCTTAGATCGAAGCTCATCACGTCGCGAATATCGCCTCCACCTTGCTACTCTACTCTCCCAGTTGGTCACGAGTTTCAGCTGGTGGATGCTTTTCGATACTTGTTTCCTACCACTATCTCGTTTACCTGGCATGGACCAGTAGCGTTGGGTTCGCCCATGGTACGCCTCGACCGTATCTATGTTTCGCCCACCTTGATTTCATCTGTCACGGATATTGCTCACGTACCAACGGCTATGTGCGATCATTGTGCTGTTAACCTCACTGTTAGCGTGCCTACCACCCCTCTTCGTGTACGACGTACTTGGACATTTGGTGATGAGCTTCTGGAAGATCCGGCCTTTTGCACTGCCGTTGAACGGTTCCTCGCAAGCCGTCGCAACTTGTTGGAAACTACTCCTAGCGCACTTCCTCTTTGGCGGCAGGTGAAGAGAGACCTTCCGCTCTTCAACCGGAATTATTCCTTTGCCGTACACACGGAGCGAGCTCAGGAGATTGATAATCTCCGTGGTATTTTAACAACGATGCCGATAACGGACCCACTTTACTCTGCATATCAGGGAGATTTGCAGGCACTGCTCAAGCCGCTTGCTCAACAGTCTGTAAGGCAGATGCGCTACGGCATATTTCACTGTCATCGAAGTCGTATGAATATCTTGCACGACTTGAATCCAAGAAGCGAGCCTCTTCTTCTGTTCAATTCCTTCGTCTCGAGGATGGCCCTGTTACTGGAAACCACTCGATCGTTTGCTCCACAGTTCGTGGTTTCTTCACAGAGAAGTACCGTGAAGAAACCACGAACTTTCTTCCTTCTTTACCCCTTCTTTCTTCTTTACCTCAGGTCCCGTCTCGTCTCTGTCCGCTTCTACTTTCTGATTTCTCTTTACCTGAACTTCGAGAGGCGTTCGCGTCTCTCAACCCTCATGCTTCCCCGGGACCTGACGGTCTTCCTCTCTCCTCCTTCTACCGAGCTTTTCTTCCTTCTCCTTTACCTTTTCTCTCGGTTTGCTTCTCATGTGACATTTCTTCTGCAGTGCTACCGCCGGACTTCACCGTCGCACATATCATACTTCTCTCATAAAAAGGGGACCTTCTGGATTTGAAGAATTGGCGCCCCATCTCTATACTAAATCTTGATTACAAATTTTACACTAAACTCCTTTCTCGCAGGCTAAACGATGTCCTTCCCTTCATTGTTTATCCCGACCAGTCATACACTGTGCCTGGTCAGTCTATTACTAACAATATCTCCTTTCTTCCCCTTCTCACCTTTCTTGCCCGCAAAACATTCAGAACCTCTTGCTCTTCTTAATATTGATCAGAAATCCGCTTTCGATAATGTTTCCCATGACGATCTTTCTGCTGTCCTTCTATCCTTTGGCTTTCCTCCTCGCTTCGTGTCTATTCTTCTTGGCCTATATCGGGGCGCCTTTTTCACATCCGGACGGCCTTATTTGTTACTGCTCCAGTTCCGTTTCAACGAGGGATCCGGCAGGGTTGTCCCCTCTCGGGACAACTCTTTGCCTTAGCATTTGAGCCTTTCCTTCTTTCGACGCAGATCACTTCTCTCAACCATGCCTCCTACAGTTGCAAGTACACGGCATCATCGCTATGTGTACACTGCGTAAGCGGATGATGCCACGTTCTGTCTTCGTCATGATGCTCAGTTTTCTGTGTTACATCAGGCATACCAATCATACGCTGCTCTGTCTGGTGCTTCCTTAAATTTAGAGAAAAGCACAGGGTTATGATGCGGGTCCTGGGTGGGCCGCACTAATGCCCCGTGGGGTGCGGTGTGGTCCTCCTTGGTCCAGAAAATTCTAGGTGCTCACATTGGACGCCCGTTTACGGCAGCCACAACCTCCTGGGGTTCCGTACTTCCTCGTCTTCAACGATCTGGAGGTCAGCTCATTACTATACTTCATGCCACCAACGTGCTGCGATTGTGCACCGCTACTTATTATCTCAATTCACGTTCTCATGGTCCTTCGTCTTAATGCCAAAGTACCGCCTTGATATCGTACAGAGCTTATTCACGTCGGTGATATGGACCTCGAAGCACTGGATCGCGGCGGCGACACTCCATCTCTCTTCCTCTTTGGGAGGTATCAACCTCACGGATATTCACCGAACTATCGTGCTCACCGCATTGTTTCATTTCTTCGTCTGTTGGTTTCCCCTTCTCCCTCTCTTCTTTCTACTCTGGATGGTCTTCATGATCCATCTTTCTCCTTTCTCCTCGGATGGATTCCTTTACTGCTCCTTCTGCTAATTTTCCTTCTTTCATTTCTGAAGCTCTGACGTTCTTTCGCTCTCTCCCGCTTTCTCGGGCTATCCCAACCACTGTTCTTGTTCTTTTGGACGAACCTCCCTTCTTTTCGTCCCTTCTCACCCCCTCCCACCAGCCTTTCTTTCTCCTTCCTTCTTGGATTCGTTCTGGTATCTTAACTATGCATGCACTGGTTAATTCTCACCTGACCTGGAGATCCCTCTCCACCCTGTTCTCTGATCCTACTCCCTCTCTTGCAGCTGATCATGCTCTTCTACGCTTTATTTGTATGGAAAAAAAGAAGCGCATGTTTACCAAGTGTTGCATCAGAGTAATGTGTTGTAAAACGCATACTTTACCTAACGGCAGCTAATTTTTTTTTAAATATCATTTTGAGATGTATCTATTATCTCTACTTATAATTGACGCCATGTACGCTTCATTTGTATGGGAAAAAAGAAGCACATGTTTACCAAGTGTTGCATCAGAGTAATGTGTTGTAAAACGCATACTTTACCTAGCGGCACCTAATTTTTTTAAAATATCATTTTGAGATGTATCTATTGTCTGTACTTATAATTGACGCCATGTAAGCTTTATTTGTATGGGAAAAAAGAAGCACATGTTTACCAAGTGTTGCATCAGAGTAATGTGTTGTAAAATATCTACTTTACCATTTTGAGATGTATCTATTATCTGTACTTATAATTGACGCCATGTACGCTTTATTTGTACGGGAAAAAAGAAGCGCATGTGTACCAAGTGTTGCATCAGAGTAATGTGTTGTAAAATACATACTTTACCTAACGGCAGCTAATTTTTTTAAAATATCATTTTGAGCTGTATCTATTGTCTGTACTTATAATTGACGCCATGTAAGCTTTATTTGTATGGGAAAAAAGTAGCACATGTGTCACAAGTGTTTAGTCAGAGTAATGATAAAATTATTTCATGGTTTTGCATTACTACTTGTGTTGAAAAATGTATAATTTAACACCAGCTGATTCTCGAAAAATGTAATTTTGCAATGTACCTATTAGCGACACTTATTGTTGATGCCCTGTATTCTTTATTGGTGTGGAAAATTGCAGTGCATGTAACATCTATGATCCATGTAGTAATAAAATCGTTTAATAATCAATATGTATCTGTTTATTATAGAAATAATTTTAAGAGCGTTGTGTTTTTTTCAATCTTTTTTGACTTAAAATATTTTTTTTTACCGATAACTTAGATATTCACAACATAATCGGAAATCAAGGTAAGTTATTGCTTCATTTTACTTTGGGATCTAAAGCCTAATGGTGTATGTGCAGAATAAATTGAAACTGGATAGGAGATATAATAGAAACCACCTGACAGCATTGGAGCCTCTAGCTGTATTTTTGAAGTCTGTTTTAAATCATTTTTGATAAGTAAAAATTTGTTTGCAGCTTAAAAAAAACCCAAAAATAACTTGCAAACAAAAAATAGATTTTTTATCTAAAAACGTTCGGGCAAGGTCGTTTTATGCGTCACTTTATAACAATTTTTTTCGTTGAAATGTTAAGCTGCAGCTACATTTCGTTTAGCATGTTTACGTGAAGTTCGTATCATTTTATTTTTTTAGAGGTAGTATATTTTTTTATTTCCGCAAAAATATAAGGCGTTTCTTTGTTTAAAACGACTTCCAGTTCAGAATTTAAAAGTTGTAAGCAGTTTTATTTTCCCATGACATTAATTTTGAGGCATTTTGGTACCTACGTATTCAATATCAAGACTGAAAAAGTTGGTGCTTAAAGTGAGAAAAAACTGCTAAAATTTCGTTAAAATAATATTAATTGCTAATGTATATATTTGTTTCACCAAAAGAAGGGACAGGAGGGATACTCAGAAAAGAACAACAAAAACAAATGCAACAAAAACAATCAGACCCAATGAGACCGAAGGAAACAATCGCAGATCAAAGCTTCGCTTCCTTTCCGTGAAATAGGCTTCTCGTCACGTGTCCCCTAAGCTTTTTGCGCCTGAATGTTAACTTTCCCGCAGAGCATCTAGGGCCGCATTACATGGTGGCGCTGCTGTCGCCTGTTTTACGTTATCTCTACGAGAGTTGAGCTTCTTCACGCGAGCGTTTATATTCTTTGGAATAGCTGCCATTGGCTGCTAGTCGTGACGTCACGATCGAGCGCGAATGCGCGATGCTACCGAATATGACGAACATGATGGCGTATCGACGAAAATTCGTAACTCGCTGTCGCGTCCGCCGGTGTATGCTCATGTACCAAAATATAGGTTTTCCCAATATGCAAAATATTTTAAGGCAGTTATAATTTCGTTCTACTTATACTCAGTAATTTCCCATCACAAACACACACATAAAAAGCATATTCGTCGCAGATTTTAGATACAGCGACAGTTATTTAGCTAATATAAGGCCCGGCCCAGAAAACTGTCCAAATGCGGATTAGATGCATAGATTATTAGCATTTTTGATTTCGAAACTTTGATTTTAAAAAGGCTGAAATTCCATTAAAACAAACGACAGGTAAGTATACCGAACGTTTTAAATATGCCCAGAATAAAAATTTATTGTCAAAGGTTCTTTCCATGCTACATATTGCAAAATTTTTTGCACACGCTATTGATTCCATGAATTGGGACCACATAAAAATTTGCAAGTATTGCACGGTACAAAAACGAATGAATTTATTATTGACCATATTTTCAAATCAAACTTTTTTTCTGAGTCAAAGGAGGCATTGCATTAAAGTATCGTACTTCATCAGATTTTTGTGGTTAACAATTTGTAGTGTGTGATTCCCCCATTAAAAATATGAGGGAAATCATATTGTTTAATACCATTTCAAACAAAGTTTAAAGTTCATATTGGAATAATTAAATTGTATATAAAATTAAGTGGTAAAAGTGCATGATACTGCTTTGTAAACAAACGTTGAGAAAAAAATATGTAGATCCCACAGGGACAGTTTATATATATACACGAACGTTTTAAATAATACCAACAGGGACAATTTTAACAAGCCTCCAGCAAAAGAAAAAAAAACAAAAAAAAACCACTCATTATTAAATATGTTGCCCCATTACAGAGTGTATCAGTGCGATAGGATTTAGTACTGCTTAAGTACACACACAGCATATACTTTTCCACAGGCCCGGTTTGCAATTTTGCAGGAAACGGCAAAATGTTATTGTGAGACCTTGAAAAAATCTCACATTTTAAGGCGTTACGGGAAAAGTAAAATGTTCACTGAAATTATGAAAAAAAATTTCTTTGGAAATCAGAACACATTTTTTTTCTTTTTCTACACACGAAAACTGTCATAAAGAAAAAATAATTATCTGGAAAAAGTATTTGCTTTCAGCGTAAAAGCCCATGTTAGGGAAAGATGGATTTAAAAAGCATTAGAAATCTATGATTTACTTTCGTGTTAGAGAGGGTTTCATGATGACTCGTATGAAAAGTTTACTTCAAGTGATCTCAAAATTATATATTGTAAGATAACTTTAAGTGATCTCAAAATTATATATTGTAAGATAACTTTAAGTGATCTCAAAATTATTTATCTTATTTTTAATTACAGCATTCAGCAAATGTCAGTATCTGTTTGACGAAGAGCGGTAACCAATTTGAAAGAGGTAACTAAGTTATTTTATTTCAATTTCCTCAACTGCAAGGCCCGGAACAGCTGACCCTGCGGTCGTCCCTATAGTCCAGCCGGCCCCGTTTTTGCTTTCATTTTACGAATCTCTGAGTAAAGGGAAGGGCCCCTTATCTTGTTGAGAAATAGATGTGAATATAAAATGGAGGCGCCGCCCCGGTGGCATAGTGGTCTAAGCGATGGCCTCTGGTCATTCGTCCGAAAGGGGTCCGGGTTCGAATCCCTTGAGGCATGGATGTTGTGTTTGTCTTACGGCACTGGCTCTCTCCCTTCCCTGGAACCAGTGACCCTAAATTAGGGACGGGCGACTGCTTATAGCCCATTGAGTTGCTCACGGTGGTCGTTAAACCTCCAATCAAAAAAAAATGGAGGCGTGGTATAGACGAGTTAAATAATTAATCTTCAATATTTCTTTTCTCACTACATCCACAACAAACACTTCATCAAATGAGACAAGTGAAAAGACTTACTTTTGGTGTACTTTCATGAACAGCTAATCCACAGGAACTAGTGTGTAATCCACAATACACAGAGAAGAGAAAAAAAATGTCATTCGAAACAACACGGTGATGTCTCCAGGGAGTCTTCACGATAAAAACATGCACTCGCTTTCTTATTTTAACTACTGGTCTCATGGACCACCCTAATGTTTATTCACCTGGTTCGATGAAACCTTTAGTGATCTCAGACAAACGGACCGCCAACGATTTTGAACGCCCAACGTTATTATGGTATTGTATAATGAACCTTAATTTATTTTGTTACTTTTGAGGCTTGCCATTTTCGAACTTTCTTTTGATGTTGTTCTACTATCATCTTTGCTTTGGCAGTAATATTAAGGTGGCGTATCCTTAAGAAGGTTCTCGTCCTAGTGTACACTTTTATAAGTTTCTCGTGCACGTCAGTATATTTTTCAGCCAGTAACTTACAAAAAGATTTCATTACGTGTGGTGCTTGTGATACACTGTTGCCATGGAAACTTGAAAAAATTATCTCCCACTGCTTCACTTTTTCTAGCCACTGTTCTGATGGCACGAGAATGCCCTCTCTGGATAATGTTTCTATCCAGCCTTCATTTATTGCAGTCACTGGTTTAGGCATTATCTGGGCTGTTGGTGTTGCAAGTGATCGGTCTAGTGACCTTCCACGGAAGGCAAGATACCCTCTGCCAAGTACCGAAATTCTTCTGCTGAACATTCTGTTTGTGTTGAAGGCGTCGACGTAATAGGGAGTTCCTCTAGTGCAATGTCACTTATTTCTGTTTCCCGATCCACCATGGAAAGAGCTTCATATATATCAGGCAGCAGACCAGTGAAGAGCTGTGAGGTAATATAGCTCTGGCTATCTTCCTCTGGTGCAACTGGCGATGCATTTGATGAGATGTCAGTCACATTGACACCTACAATTAACAGGCGTAATCGGTTCTTAAATTCTGCAGGTAATGGGTGGTCATAAAAATGTCCTAATCTTCTTATCTGGGAAAACAAATTTTCAAGGCAGTCTTGATTTAATCTTGCAGTTAAAATGTATTTTATGTTCTGTGACTTTAGGTCTGTATAGCATCCCAACAAAGATCTAATTGTGGTCATGAATCCTTTTTGAAATGGCAAAAGAAACTTGGATCGCCCAACTTTCATTTTTTCACAAATGGAATAAAAATTGCGGAGTAACTTCTGCTACTATTCGAAGTGTACTCCAAAACCACTGGCTAATGGGATCTGCTCATGATGTGGGATCCTGGAGTTTAAAATGTCAAAGGTGTCATTCACCAGTGAGAAAAAAATTGGCAGTTTCAACTTCATCTGGCAACATATAGCTTATTGCCTTTGAAGTGGTATTGGATAAAAGTTGAGCTGCCAAGTATACACGTTGACAGTCTCTCTATGAGACTGTGATGTGTTGGTATGTCAGCTTTGGACATATTCTCATCTCACTATTGTCTAGGGAAAGCAAACGTTCAATGACACATCTTTACCTATCTTTTTCCACTGGGCAGTGTGAAACCGTCGTCCAATAAATGATTTCACAGTAACTTCAGCAGGTGGGGTACATCAGCAAAAACCCAAATCCGTTTCTGTTGGTATGTTGGATTTTGAAAACATGGGTTAAGGTGTGTTACTCCTAGGTCTTTCCAAACTCGCCCATTTTTACCACCCATATCTGCAACAACAGCAACTATTTCATATGTTTTAGCCTGTAAAGCTGAAATGATCCCTGTGAGTAAAACCCCTGTCATTTGTTTGTCAAATACAAAATAAATTGGCTGCTTCCAAGAAGAAAAGAGCCCTCGCACCATAACCACCTGTACTTGACTATGTGGGCCAGGTATCCTGTTTTCTTCTTGATCATAGTTGATACGTGCATCAACATTCATTTCATCAAACGACAAAACACAGATACGCTCACCTTTTTACGCTGGTCACCCTGTGTTTTCATTAGTTCCAATACATCATGAAGGATACCAGGACGGCAAGTAAACGAACCGGAAATCTACTTCTTTATTGTGGATATTGCTGGTAGTGGGAGTTTTAGATCATTCCGAAGATGAAGATAGCATCTACGGGATGCAGCACGAAGAGCCAGTGCTTTGCTCAAGTCTTCTTTATTCCATTTGGCACGTCTTTTATTTCTGATAAGGCACTGTATTTGCTGTTTGGTGAAAACTTTGCCCACAATCCGTGTAACTTCTTCTTTGACTTGCAACTTCAGTTTATTTTTACTTCCTTGTAATAATTTTTCCTTCACTACACATTTGCGCCTTAATTGTACAGTCCTTAATTTGAGATTCAAATTTTGACTCTGCAGTTGTGAGTTGCGGTGCCTAAGCCATTTAACTTCTCTTTCCAGATGCAACAACCGATCATTCCTCTCTTCTACTACTTCATGCTCAGTCAAAGTTCCTTTATCATATTTTCTCTTTTTTGGAGATATATTAGGAATTGTGAAAAGTGCACGTTTTCTTACTTCACGAGTTTCACATCTATCCCTCCTTGTAGACTCACATGTTTCTTTGTTTGGTTCTGAACCATCAGCAAAAACACTTGTATTGCATTTGGTTTCTACTGGGGTGCTGTATGTAGCTTCAACATGCAGCTTCAATGATGGTACAGCAGTTGGTTTTAATTTCCTTGATGGAGGTAGACCCAGCAATTAAGCTTGTAAATTCCGAAGGTAGTCTTCCTCAGCGAAATGTTCAGAGCATACAGTTGCATTTGAAAAATTTATTTTATCCAATCTTCTGCATTTGATGAGCCATTCCTTTCCCTTGGTATCATCTTTAGGAAAACTGTGGAAAATAATTCCTTTCTCTTTCGTGTTCTGATTTCTATGTTTGCATATGGTCACTGCACAATTTGGCATAATGGCGTTAGGAAAATGCTATACACACACCACGCTTGATGATGGTAATATAACTATAGAATAATGAAATTAATATAACTACTAACTAGAATTACTAGATTAATATAACGATAATAACCTGGTAAATATAAGAATGACTAGATTACTATAACAAGAATAACAAAATGAATACAACTGATTTCAACAAACAAGAGTACAAGCAGAGCGGGAGATTGAAGCAGAGAAAAGTTTGCGCCTTGTGTTTACATCTGCGGTTGAAACTCACTCGGGCTCGCTCGATGATGACGACATGCTCAAATCTCCGAAAAAATTTCAGAGCCACGCATTGCTGTTACAGCCACCCCTGGTAAAAGGTATTTCGAGTGGAATTTGCACTGCTATTGATAGAAATGTGATCAGGTAATCGTAATGGATAATCTAATGTCAACAGCTTCTCAAGAACAAATTAATTCGTTATTATGGCCTAGTCTTCATGTCAAATAACCACCAGAAAAATGAGTGAGAAAATGTGAAGTATAAAACGAGGTGGGGGTGGAGTGGGGTGGGGGGTGGGGGTACACAGTGTTCCTGATGAGGAGTCTCAACCAAGGATATATTTTTTATGATGTTTTCGCTCGTGTGTATAAATGTGGTATGTTGGTGAACATTTGGTAGTGCAATGAGGTCGCAGACCCCTTTGGATAATGGACAATGATGTGGAATACTGCCAAACTGTAAATCCCATTTGCCCCATCTGAAATATATAGGTACATACATATAAAACTATATATATGAAATATATATAATATCATCATCATCATCATCATTGTCAACCATTATCAATCCACTGCTGGATGAAGGTCTCCCCAAGTTTCCTCCACAGCGGTCTGTCTTGTGCCAGTCTCCTCCATGTCACCCCTGCATACTTTCGAATTTCATCCACCCATCTCCCATGTGGTCTTCTTCCGGGTCTTTTCCTGTCCCTTGGAATCCAATCTAAAATTTCGGCTGTCCATCGATGATCTGTCCTTCTGGCAGTATGTCCAGCCCATTGCCATTTCAGAGATTTAACTCTGATCATGATGTCTTCCACTCTTGTCATTTTTCGGATCCACGAGTTCCTCTTCTTATCTCTCCTGGTTACACCAAGTATGCACCTCTCCATGCTACTTTGAGTTGTCTGCAGCCTTTGTATGTCTCTTTTAGTTAAGGTCCACGTCTCTGCACCATACGTAAGCACTGGAAGGATGCATTGATCAAACACTTTTCCTTTAAAACATAATGTCATATTGCTCTTGAAAATTATGCTGTTTCTTCCAAAAGCTCTCCAGGCAAGTTTTGTACGCCGATTAATTTCTTCATCAATGTGACCCTCACTTGATATCTGCTGTCCAAGATAAACGTACGTGTCTGTTATCTCCAGCTTTTCTCCATCAATCGATAAATCTTCATTTCTTGTAAAAGCATTGAACATCACTTTTGTCTTCTGAAAGTTCATTTTTAATCCCACTTCTTTACTCTTGTCAGCAAGTTCTTGGATCATACTCTGCAGCTCTGATGGGGTAGTTGCAAAAATGACTACGTCATCAGCAAAACGAAGGTGGGTTAGATAATCTCCATTAATCTTTATCCCTTTGTTTTCCCAGCTCAGCGACTGAAAAACACCCTCCAATGTGGCATTAAAGAGCTTCGGAGATATGGTGTCACCTTGTCTCACTCCCTTTCCAATTTGAGACAAGGTGACACCATATCTCCGAAGCTCTTTAATGCCACATTGGAAAATGTCTTTCAATCACTGAAATGGGAAAACAAAGGGATAAAGATTAATGGAGATTATCTAACCCACCTTCGTTTTGCTGATGACGTAGTCATTTTTGCAACTACCCCATCAGAGCTGCAGAGTATGATCCAGGAACTTGCTGACAAGAGTAAAGAAGTGGGATTAAAAATGAACTTTCAGAAGACAAAAGTGTAATATATATATATACATATAAAATGTCAGTATATACACACAAACATAGTTCATCCCATTAAGCTAAAGCCACATCATTTTCCCCACATAAGGCAATAAAACTTAACAGAATGAATAAGGTACTTACTAATCTAAAACAACTACACTGCCGGACAATTGCTAAGGACGGATGACAATAGCAACGATAGCAACCATAAAATAGAAGGCAGGAAAATGTGGAAATTAGCATAAGCGCGGGATACAGTAAGACGTGTTGTGCGTATGCAAATTTTGGATTGCCGAACTTGTTCGTGACGTCATAGCGCTGATAAGAGATATAAAGGATTTGACGCGTATTGACCGTTGTTGTTCAAACGCAAAGTTGAAAGGGAAAGAATCAATTGACGAACTTGCAATTTTCAATATGTCTTTCCGACATCACCTAGATGATTTTACGTGTGGCCGTATTATTGGCAAGATTGAAGAAGGGCGAAAAATAACAGATGTTGCCAGGAAGTTCGACGTCAGCCACAGTGTTGTTTCAAGGCTTTGGAAATCATTTCAAACAAATGGAGAGTGTATCAAACGTCACGGGGGAGGTCGTGTTCGCAGTACGACACCTGCAGAAGATCGGTACATAGTGCTATCAACAAAAAGACACCGGCGCAGCACAGCTAGTGAGGTAGCAAATCAGTTTATGGCTGCTACTGGCAAGCGGATCTCCCGAAAAACTATCGCCAGACGTTTGCATGAAGGAGGACTATACGCCCGCCGTCCTGTTGTGTGCATCCCATTGTCTGCTGTCGTCTTCTCAGATGAGAGTAGATACAGTCTATCGTCTGATTGTCGACGACAACTTATAACGAAGTAAATTTCTCCGTCATTTCTGTCCACGCCAGGATTCGAACCCGGATCCCCTCACTCCGGAATAAGTCACTCTACCAATTGAGCTACGCGGACGTTTTATTCTGATTCCTATCTGCCTTTATGTCGTGTGCGTCCTTCTGGCAGGTACGTCACATCTCCTGGTACGTTACATCATCTCCCCTTATTTTTTTTTTTTTTTTTTTGAAGTGCTATAGAAGGGATTCTCTTATTTTTCCTATCTCGCATTGTGGAAAGAACATCACACCAATGCGAGATTTTGAACGGTCGGGTCATCCGGATAGTTCGGGCGCCATTATAACGAAGTGAATTTCTCCGTCATTTCTGTCCACACCAGGATTCGAACCCGGATCCCCTCATTCCGGAATAAGTTGCTCTACCAATTGAGCTACGCGGACGTTTTATTCTGATTCCTATCTGCCTTTATGTCGTGTGCGTCCTTCTGGCAGGTACGTCACATCTCCTGGTACGTTACAAACTGATTTGGCGTGATAGTGGTACTGCATATTGTCCAGCAAACATACAGAAAAGGGACCGATATCCGACATGTAGTGTCATGATATGGGCTGGCATCATGATCAATGGCCGTACTTCCCTCTATGTGCTTCCAACTGGGACTATGACTGGCCAACGATACATTAATGATGTTCTGCTACCTCATGTTCGCATGTTCCGTGGTGCTGTCGGTGATAGATTAATTTTCATGGACGACAACGCAACATGTCATCGAACAGTCGCTGTCCAGGAGTGTCTTGAGAGCGAGGATATTTAACGCCTCGTATGGCCAGCACGTTCTCCAGATCTGAATCCCATTGAAAATGTGTGGGATGCTTTGAGGAGGAGTCTTGCTGGTCGCCAATGCCCTCCAATAAACAAGAACACCCTCATCCGTGCACTGACAGAGGAATGGGATAAATTACCCCAACAGCTGCTTGATAATGTTGTGCAAAGCATGACACGACGTGTGAAATCTTGCATCGCCCTCCATGGTGGCCATATCCTGTATTGACATCTTACGCCGGAACGCATTTCAGAGCACCATAAATTGTCTTTCTTGTAATGTCCTGGCATTCTGACATTATTTTATTTCACTTGGCATCCAACCACACTTACTTTTTTATGCGCTATATAGCCGTTTATGATCCGTCCTTCGCAATTGTCCAGCAGTGTATTATGGGAATTTTACTAGGAAATTTTTTCATTTAATTGCAAATTTTCGGAAAAAACTCTTCTCCTTCTTCAGGCTGTTAAATTTGCGATAAAATGAAAAATTTCGAAATTTTGCAATTAAATGAAAAAATTTCCTAGTAAAATTCCCATAATAGTTGTTTTAGATTAGTAATTGAATTGAGAAACTAGGAAGCCATTTCTCAACATGAGCTTTATTCAATGAATAAGGTACTTTTTTACTAACCTCTTTTCCTTGAAATACACTGACGGAAAAAAAAACCAACACCAAGAAGGGGTTGTGTTAGATAAACGACAGTTGGTAGGCGGTGAGATTACATCTGTAAGATGACGTCTATGCAAATTTCGCGCTCGGCGCATACGTGTGGCGCTAGTAGCGCCCTCGGAACAGGCAAAGCAGGTTTGCTGTAAATACGCGCTGTAACGTTCGTGAGCGTTAGTTATCGTTGAGATTCGACGTAGGGTGTTGTTGTTAGTCAAGAATGCCTTTAAGAAGACGAAGAAGCCATTATCAACAGCCCACGGAGTTTGAACGAGGTCGTGTAGTAGGGCTACGAGAAGGTGGATTTTTTTCCGCAATATTGCAGAACAACTTGGCAGGAATGTAGCCACTGTGCATGATTGTTGGCAGCGGTGGTCAAGGGAAGGTACTGCCTCAAGAAGACCGGGTTCCGGCCGGCCACGTGGCACTACTGAGAGGGAAGACCGCCGTGTACGGCGTATGGCCGTGGCGCATCGTACCGCGTCTGCGGCAGCAATTCGAGCTGCAGTTGCCACCACAGTGACACAACGAACTGTTACAAATCGGTTACTTGAAGGACAGCACCGAACCAGACGCCCTGTAGCGTGCATTCCACTTACTCCAAACCACTGCCGTTTGCGACGTCAGTGGTGTCAAGCTAGAGCTCATTAGAGGACGGAGTGGAGATCTGTTGTGTTTTCTGATGAAAGCCGGTTCTGCCTGGGTGCCAGTGATGGCCGAGTGTTGGCTAGAAGGAGGCCAGGTGAGCGCCTGCAACCAACCTGTCTGCGGTCGAGACACACTGGACCTACACCTGGAGTTATGGTCTGGGGAGCAATTTCCTATGACAGCAGGAGTACTCACGTGGTTATCCCACGCACCCTGACGGCACAGTTGTACGTCGGTCTGGTGATTCAACTTGTTGTGCTGCCATTCATGAACAGCATTCCAGGGGGTGTTTTCCAACAGAATAACGCTCGCCCGCATACCGCTGTTGTAACCCAACATGCTCTACAGAGTGTGGACATGTTGCCGTGGCCTGCTAGATCACCAGATCTTTCACCAATCGAGCACGTATGGGACATCATTGGACGACAAGTCCAGCGTCCCCCTAACCAGCATTAACCGTCCCTGTATTGACCGTCCAAGTGCAACAGGCATGGAACTCCATCCCACAAACTGACATCCAGCATCTGTACGACACAATGCATGAACGTTTGCGTGCTTGCATTCAACATTCTAGCAGTTACACCGGTTAATAATGTACCAGCATTTCACATTTAAAATGGCTCTTCTCGCGCTTACGATAAGCTGTGATCTTGAAACCTTAATCGATTAAATATGTTACCTATACAAATGTATTGCCGCCATTTCATTCCTCTACAACTATTTTTTCGTGATGTTGGGATTTTTTTTTCCGTCAGTGTATATCTGAAAAATGCAGGTACAGACATAGGGAGGGATGCAGGTACATACATGTTAAGAATGAACCATTTTGCGGTACCTTGGAACTAGCTAATGCCACTTTGGTACTGTTGAATTTGGTAGCCACAATTTCAAACTATAGCTCTTCAGCATAACTTGCACTGTAACAGGTTTAGTCGCAAAGAATTTGTGATTATGCTGGACCATTATTTCCTACAGACTTTCCATAGGCTGTCGATGGTTTTGGGCTGTTAATTTCCAAGTTTTCATTTTAGGAGCGCAAACCCACAGAAGTCCATTGGGAAGGCATTGGAATATTTAACTGGAACATCCGAGAAGGTAATTGCCTAAATAGACGATGTCGTTGCTCTGTCCACGTTACTTTGTAGACAACGCATAGCAACTGAAAAATTGTTGTTCCGACACCGCTGGGATCGAACCCCAGATCTCTATAACTATCCGAGTAAGTTCGCTTTATGCTACGGTGCCAATGCTATGTGTGGTTTATTTAACATCTGTAATAGAGTGTCCAATAATAGAGTTCATCCCATTAAGCTAAAGCTGCTTTGCCACATCTGGGGTTTGATTCCAGTGGTGTTGGAACAACAATTTTCCAGTTGCGATGCGTTTATAAAATAATGTGTACAGAAAGATGACATTGCCTATTTATATTATTTCCACATATTTGAAATATATTTACCATTTCTTTCGTCCTCTGGATTCATTGGCTATAATTAAATAGCTTGTCCTGTTAATGCCACCAGATGGGGACATATCAGTTGCTGAGCTCATCAATATGGATTTGTTTAATCAGTTGCTTACTGATAAACCACACATAGCACTGGGATTTGTTGGCACCGTAGTGTAAAGCGAACGCACTCAGCTAGTGATCGAGAGATCTGGGGTTCGATCCCAGCGATGTCAGAAAAACAATTTTTCAGTTGCTATGCGTTGTTTATAAAATAACGTGGACAGAGCGATGACTTCGTCTTTTTACATTATTTCCACGTATTTGAAATACACTATATTGACAAAAGTCACCAGACACCCCTTCGAAAGCAAATGAACGGATCCGCTGCGCTGTTAAGATGCTGGGTACAGTTGCAAACAGTATAAAAACAAGCCTGCAGCTGACCGCGATCATATCGCACTGTGAGGCTGAGTGAAAATGTCGCGGCAGGAGAGAACTGACTTTAAGACAGGTAATATTGTTGGCATTGTCCATAAGAAAAACCGAAAGGTGTTTAAACATACCCAAATCAGCTGTTTTCGATGTACTGAATAAGTGGAAGACACATGGCATGCCCGAAGCAGCAAAACGTGCCTGCAGATCAAAGCAGATCAGTGATAGAGGATGTCGAAGCCTCGGGAGAGTCGTTACAGCTAATCGACGGAGTAGTGCACAAGACCTCAGTGTACAGGTGAGTAAAAATGCTGGAATCTAGGTATGTACATGTACCATTCACAGAGAACTTCATTCCATGGATTACTGTGGATGTGCGGCTTCTCATAAGCCTTTCCTCTCCACTCGGAACGCTAATCGCCGTTTAGCATGGTGTAAAGAATATTTATCGTGGACAGATCAATGAAAATGGGTCCTATTGACTGGTGTATCCAGATACACGATCCATTAGTCTGATGACCGTGTGTGGGTATGGCGGCAGCCGGGGGAAGGCTATTTACCACAGTGAAGTTTGGAGCTGGCAGTGTACTCCTGTGGGTGTGTTTTTCGTGGTATGGTCCCCGCCCATTGATTGTCATGGACAAACCTGTTAACCAGCATGTCTATTTTGATATTCTGGATAATTATGCCCTACCAACTCTATGGCAATACCATGGAACCGAGCCTTGTTGATACCAGCAGCATAATGCACCGATCCATAAAGCAAGGACTGTTACGGCGTGGTTTGATGATAACTCCGTATCGTGTGTGGACTGGCCAGCAAAGAGCCCTGATCTTAATCAAATAGGGCACCTATGGGATGAATTAGAGCACCATGTAAGAAGTTTGGAACCAAGGCCTACTGCTAAGCAACATTTAGCAGCAGCATTATATACTGAATGGAAGCTCATACCTACCGCTGTGTTACAAAACCTTGTCGAAAGCATGTCTCGAAGGGTCAGTACATGCATTAAGGCCAATGGTGGACCGACACAGTACTAATATTTGTCAATAAATACTATGTTGTGTTTCTGTTCTATGTGTCCGGTGACTTTTGTCAATATAGTGTATACATTTACTGTTTCTAATTTTGCCGGAGTAGGTATTTATGCACATGACGCATTTGCGCTTGTCCCGTGGATTTTTTATTGGACCCCTCCCTTGAAGAAATTCTGTGTGCACTACTATGTCTGACAAGATATATGATGATTGGAATTAGTCTCAACAGAGTCATATTTTCTCTTGTGCAAGGCAGTCTATGCTGTCTGTGTGTTTAATCATCAACAGTAAAATACTGCTGGTAATCCAACATTTTACATGGTACCAAAGTGCAATAAAATAAATGATTAAAAAATTGCAGTGTCTAATTCATACAGGATTAAGGGAAATGTCCTCACGTTGAATATTCTGCAATGGGCACTACAAATATGTTTTTTTTTCTTTTATCAGTTATGATTAATTTTAAATGGGTGCATAATAATAGCTGTACTATATCTACAGCAGAACAAAAAGCTTTTAATTGCAGATTGTTAAAAAAGAAAAATCGAAGAATGAAGAAATTACTCTCCTGTAAATTAGTAATTCATATCTACAGGAAAGTAATTTGTGCACACAATTTCACATTTACAGGAAACTAAAAAATACACAGGTTAAATATATATCAAATACGTGGAGATAATGAAAGTGGACGATGCCATCGCTCTGTCCACGTTATTTTATAAACAACGCATAGCGACTGAAAAATTGTTTTCCGACACAGCTGGGATCGAACCCCAGATCTCTCAATAACTAGTCGAGTGCGTTCGCATTTACGCTACGACGTCAAACCACCAGATGACATCTCAGTTGCTGAAACCATCAATACGGATTCGTGTAGTCAGATGCTGACTGATAAACCACGCGTGGCGCGGAGAATTGTTGACGCCGTAGCGTAAATGCGAACGCACTCGACTAGTTATCGAGAGATCTGGGGTTCGATCCCACCTGTGTCGGAAAACAATTTTTCAGTTGCTATGCGTTGTTTATAAAATAACGTGGACAGAGCGATGGCATCGTCCAATACACAGGTTGTTTTCCTGTAAATTGTAATGCACATACTGGGTGATATGCTCACGGTACTACAAACTGGCTTTATGAAACCCGTACATTGTATGATAAATTTCAATGAGATCAATACATAAATGAAATATGCCCCCCCCCCCCACCATCCAAGATTAAAAAGTTTTAATTATCCTGTTAACTACATGATCCCATATTACAGTGCTAGACAAATATTTAAGGTTTATAGGAACCAGTTGAAACCAGCCATTGCCATAACACAGATATGATAACTTGACTATAACTGAATGTATGTTTCCAAAGCTTTTACTAACAGAAGACACAGGCCAAAGTACCCCTAACGTATCCCAAGTAACGTGACCACACAGGCCTGCAGAGTAATTTTACCACCCAAATCTGGAGCACTGCTCACATTTGACTTCTTAAAGCCAAAGTCACACCCAGTAACAAACAGACAAGTGGGGTAAATGAGGCACTCTAATGCCACTATCATCCTAAAGTGATGTAATCATTGGCTATTGCTAAAGATGCCAAGCAAGCAAATCTCTCCCCCCCCCTAAACACAATACAATATGAGGACTGTAGGAGTAACTACTTTAAAATAAATTTGATTATAACATGATTTATTTTTTTCTTTTACAGTAAATCCTATCGATACAGAAAGGGGGGACCTTTATGAAAAGAAGGCGGTGGGTAGAACATGGAAAATTATGTCTACAGCTGGTATTGCATCAAATGCCCCCTAAAATAGTTCATCTACCCAATTAACAAATTTTTTCACTGACTAGAGTTTGCATATTACAATAGTGCACATTTAAATTAAAAATACAATTATGATTTTTGATGGCCAGCCTAACATCAACTTAGCATCTTGTGTTTGTATTAATTATACAAGCAGGAATGAAACAAATGTACGTAGATGCATGCAAATTTTAACACAATATTTATGAGCAAAAAAATGACAAATTCAAAAAATTAAGTTGCAATCCTTGAGAAATGAAGCACTTTCAACAGCCATCAATCAGCACATGAATAAATAGTATTGTTCATTTCTCTAATGTACAGTTGCCAAAGTTTTACTTATGCAGTCTTGCTTGCATAATATGTAACCAATAGTATATTTTGTAAGCATGATTTTTTTTTTAATTTTTGGCAAAAAAAAAAATGTAATAAAGTCGAGAATTTAGTCTGGGATATTCTTTTTTTTTTTCAAAAAAAAAAAAAAAAAAAAAGCCCACCTTGTCCTCTACACACACACACATATACACTTAAGGAAAGTTACAAAAAACTAAGTAAGTAACAAAGAAATTAACACTCATGCAATTTGTGCATTCAATTTATATAACAGCCTATACAGCCAACAACATAGATCTCTCTCGTTGGCTGCGACAACAGCCAAATAGTTCATATGTAGGTTTGCATTCATGATACAACCTACATATTAACTATTGGCTGACACAACCTACATATGATGCATCATGCAAATTCAGCTGTTGTACTTATATTTTTTTTGATACATGATTGCAATTCTGATTGCATGGCGTATAAACAAAATAAACACATTGTTTCAATCTTTGATAAAAACAAAGCAAGGATTTGAGTTTGAAAGGATGAAGTTAGATCATGCAGGGTGCTATATATAAGTGTTATGCGTTTGATCTAAAATAAGGATAAATATTATCAGAAAATGAATGAACAAAAAAAAAAGTTACAATAGAAGGCAAAAAGCTGCTTTACTTGTAGTGGGGAGGAACCAGTGGTTTCTCAAT
Source organism: Macrothele yani (assembly GCA_039090855.1). Classification (NCBI taxonomy): domain Eukaryota; kingdom Metazoa; phylum Arthropoda; class Arachnida; order Araneae; family Macrothelidae; genus Macrothele; species Macrothele yani. The sequence continues at coordinate 100,210,215 of CM076990.1, read as the reverse complement.
TAAATCTAACAATTTCTTTGTCAGTGTTACAAAATATTTCACATTAGTTTTTATTGAATTTGTCGTTTATCTAAAAAATGTATTTTAACCCTCTTATCACAAGTGGAAGCAGGCATATAACATGGTTACTTTCGATTCTGTTCCTGGACACATGATGTTCCTGCTTAAATGTTAAGTTACCCCTGTCCCTGGAACGGCGGAAATACATTTCCCCTGTAGTTTAACAAATTCAATTTATGAATTACAGGAACATTAATTTTGACCAATGGAGTGTGAAATTCACAAATGTATAAACATAACATTACTTTGTTGTTGATTTTAGATTGTAAGGAATGGGTGCAGTGGTCTAAGCGCTGGTTTCTGATCATTCGTCCGAGATGGGTCTTGGTTTGAATCCCGATGAGGCATGGATGTGTTTGTCTTGCGGCACTGGCTCTCTCCCTTTCCTGGAACCAGTGACCATAAATTAGTGACTGATGACTTCTTATAACCCATTGAGTTGCTCACATTGGTTGTTAAACATCAGAAAGAAAAAAAAAGGTAATGAAAGGACTAATTTATTTAAAAACATACTTTCTATAATAAATATTTTGAAACCCCAAAACATGAACTCTCATACATTATTTCTTATTTAAAACAATAAAAAGTAAACATATGACATCACTAAATATATCTGCTTTGGTATTTATTTCAAATATACTATATTTGCAAATAAATGAGAAACAATTTGGCATCTTAGGTAGTTTCATTGAATTATTCTATGTAGTAAAAACAATGATGAGCCGTGTTGTCTGTTTTTTATCCAAAAAATATATACATCCACTTGGTACTTCTAAATAGCATTATTTCTAATCTCATTATTCAACCTTCCTTTTCAAAATTATGTTTTTTCTTTTGTTGTGTGTGTGTATGGGGGGGGGAGGGGGGCTTGTTATAATAAAAATGATTTTTTTTATTGGAGGTTTAACGACCACCGTGAGCAACTCAATGGGCTATAAGCAGTCGCCCGTCCCTAATTTAGGGTCACTGGTTCCAGGGAAGGGAGAGAGCCAATGCCGTAAGACAAACACAACATCCAGGCCTCACCGGGATTCGAACCTGGACCCTTTTCGGACGAATGATCAGAGGCCATCGCTTAGACCACTGCGCCACTGGGGCGGCAAAAAAAATGATTTTTACATTGAAACAGTAATACACAATTATAAAAAGTGAGCTAACAATTTCTTTCATGTAATTGAGTATTTTATTCAAAATCTTTAAATAAAACTGATGTTTTACAGTAGATAATGCACGATTCCCAAATGCGTGCTTCAGCTCCAAATAAAACTCCAGGTTTACTAGAAGTTAAATCAATGATGAATTTGCAAGGAAATGTATAAAATAACGTAGTACCAGCCCCCCCCCCCCCCAGCTAAATAATCTTAAAAGTGAAAACTCACAAAAAGGTGAATCAGGGGGTGGTGTGCTCAAGCTCTCATAAAAAAAAAAAAAAACTAGAGGAGCCAAGAATATTTGATTCTAGCTAAAAGTAAGGTTGTCCAATAAACTTTTAGCTCTACAAAAGGTTACAACCCCCCCCCCTTCCCCCTGGTTCAATCAGGAACCTTCTGAGCAGATGTCCCTTGAGGTGAAAAACCCACGTGCGTAGAAATGCCCACTGGATAATGAAGATTGATTTACGAAAAATTACAACTCGCAGACTGGTATTTAAAGATGCTATTTAAGAAAAAGTTCAGTAACAATAAAATCTACACAAAAAATATCAGTCAACACTTGCTAAACTCAACAAGAAAACTTAGAAACAAAGAGTGAAACTCCTGATTCATTAAGTGCAAGTCACTGCACTTCAACAACATTGAACAAGTAAAAGCTAGGCTTTCTGTCTATCCAGGAATCACTAATATCTGGATAAAACTGACCCTTGAAAGGTTCTCTGCCCTTTGGAGAGTTTAACTCTTCAATAAAAAGTGTTTTCCTAAGCTCTGGGAAGCAATTTCCAAGACTTAGAAAAATCAGAGCAAAATCTGGGTTATTCATGCATAATTGAGGTAAAAAAACCCAGTAATGTTCCTGGGATTTGCACTTTAATTTATTTATCCATAAAAAAATTTAACAGCATAATCCTGTTCTCTAAACAGACCAAAACACCAATAAAGAATTTTATTTAGGTAATTATTTTAGCCATTTTTGCTCCCCCCCCCCAAAGTGTGCTGAAGCTCCAGATAAAAACCCAGGCCTAGCCAGGGAGGAAGGGGGTCCCTTGGTCTGGATCACAGCTTGAGGGAAGAGTTAGCACAAATTTAAAGTGGTATATATGAGGTTTTCACCAATGAACCATACCCACGGATCCCCCGCCCTTTAAGAAATTTCTAACTACGCCACTTAACTCAGGTGCACTAGAAACTAAATCAACGTTGGTTTGGGAAGGAAATATATAGAACAAACTAATAAAATAAAAAACCCAACAGCAACACCTAAATAACCTTAAAAGTGAAAGTACTAAGTGAAAAACTTAAAACTCAAAAGAAAGTGAGTTGGGGAGGGTGTGCTCAAGCTCTCATAAGAAAACTAGGAGCCAAGGAGATTTAATTCTACCTAAAAGACATGTTGGCTATTAAACTAACTTTTAGCTTTATAAAAAGTTTCAACACTCCCCTAGATTAACCAGTAACTGTATGAGTAGAAGTCCTGGAGGTGAAAAAACTTGCATGCACTGAAGTATCCAGTGAGAAATGAAGCAAAGATCTGAGAAAAGCTCTAACTAACAGACAAATACTGAAATGTGTTCTCTAAGAAAAAGTCAGTAGCAATAAAATCCATGCAAAAAAACAGTCAATACGTATTAAATTCAACAGGAAAACCTGGAATAAATCAGTGAAAAGCCTAAATCAAAAAGTGAAAATCATGGCACTCTGTCGTTATTGTAACTAAACAGACAGCAAACACAGGCTCGTAACAGACAGAGCTAAATGATATAATAATAGGGGCAATAAAAAGACTAAAAGACAACAATCTTCGTAGATAATGCACAAACACTCAAACATTTTTCATTAGTAAATCATTTTAATTGCAGGAGATGCTTGACGAAATCAGAAATTCTTGACCTCAGAATAATTAAACCGAAGTTTGTCACCTTTATCCAAAATATGTATGTGAAGAAATATCGTGTGTGTGGCCTCCTGGTAAAATAATGTAACCCCCCCCCCCCCCCAATAAAAAACTGGGTAGGTTAAAGTGCAAGAAGATCGTTAACATATTTTTTTGCTATTGCAGATCGGTATATCCCACTGCTTTCGCAGTGAGGTGTGAGATATATTCGAAAAGCACCTACGCGACTGCTACGGTCACCCCATGGGTCAACCGACTTCGAGTGTTTCCCGAGCGCCGAGCCGAACGAATGATGTGATGTCACGATGCCTGAAAGCCATCCACTTTAGCGTCGACCGTTTGTTTAACCCTGTGGAGTCCGCAATTGGACGGTACAAGTTAATGGCCATCAGCTAGTCCTTACATCTGGGGTTTGATTCCAGCGGTGTCGGAACAATACTTTTTCAGTTGCTATGCATTTATAAAATAGCATGGACAGAGGGATGACATCGTCTATTTACATTATTTCCATATATTTGAAATATATTTACCATTTGTTTCGCTCTTTGGATTTATTGGCTGTAATTCAATAGCTTGTCCTGTTAATGCCACCAGATGGGGACATACCAGTTGCTGAGCCCATCAATATAGATTTGTGTAGTCAGATACTGACTGATAAACCATACATGTGAATTGTTGGCACTGTAGTGTTCGTTTTACGCTACAGTGTCAACAATTTACATAGAGCAGTGAATTGTTGGTGTAAAGCGAACGCACCCAACTAGTTATCGAGAGATCTGGGGTTTGATCCCAGCAATGTCAGAACAACAATTTTTCAGTTGCTATGCGTTGTTTATGAAATAACGTGGACAGAGTGATGACTTCGTCTATTTACATTATTTCCACTAATTTGAAATATATTCACCAAGGTAAATAATAGCCCTTACCAACAAATAAAGGTAACTTGATCACGCTAGTTACGTTAAATGAAAACTTTACAAAAAGTTCGTAAGTTGGAAGCTTTCGACCTTATCTTAGGTCTTCATCACGCCAATGGAGGACTAAGATTGTTGCCAGATTCTACATTTAAATTTTTCCTATTTTTGTTGCCAAAACTTAGAATTGATCTCCAGATCATCGGAATGTAGAGAGGAGATTCGGAATTGCAAGTCATTGAGTTGAAAATAATTTCCAGGCTTTCACGGTAACGGAGGGCAAAACGATTGTCAAAAGAAGCAATTCGTTTTGCTTCGTTCCAGTGGGGAACTGCAGATGTGTCTTCCATTGTCAAAATGGACAAGGCAGTATTAGGATTGGCTTTCGAAACATCTTTTTTATGTTCTAAAATTCTATGGCTAATGCTCCTGTATGTGCTTCCAATGTATAAGTTATCCCCAGTAGAAGAAGAGATAGGAATGCAGTAAACTCCTGGGAGGTTCAGGCTTTCAACTTTGTCCCTATCCCTTTGTAGAAGTTTCAAGATGTTTGGGGTAGATTTAATGGCAAGATGGTAACCAAAACTTCTAAAAAGAATCTGTAACTTATAAGCATAGGAAGGATGGTAAGGAACAGAACCACAGAATTTCAGGTCTTCTTTCTTTTGAGGAAGGAGGCATTCAATTTTCGAATGGTTTTCATATTTCTTTATGAGGGAGTTGACTGTAAGAGCAGGAAAACCATGAGAGAGGGCTATTGTAGAAATTTTGGAGAGTTCTTCTTGAAGAGAGAGTTGGTTGTTGCAAATGATATGAGCCCTGTGGATGTAGGACTTCAATGCTGCAAGCTTGTAGAGATGCAGGGTGAAAGAATTGTAGGGAATGATGTTAGTGGCCGCAGAAGGTTTACGATAGACGGAACGAGTAATTGAGGGATCAGCGTTTCTGCAGATAGATACATCCAGGAAATCAATTTTGTGGTTTACTTCCTTAGATATAGTGAGATTAATGGAAGGAAATTTTTCCGTAATGGAGTTGATCAGTGTCTGTAGTTCAGACTCGGAATTTTTTTTTTTTTTTTTGATTGGAGGTTTAACGACCACCGTGAGCAACTCAATGGGCTATAAGCAGTCGCCCGTCCCTAATTTAGGGTCACTGGTTCCAGGGAAGGGAGAGAGCCTGTGCCGTAAGACAAACACAACATCCATGCCTGACCGGGATACGAACCCGAACCCCTTACGGACGAAGGATCAGAGGCCAGCGCCTTAGACCACTGCGCCACCGGGGCTGCTCAGACTCGGAATGTGGCCAGCTAATGAAAATGTCGTCTACATATCTTAACCATAGGGAAGGTTGAAAAGGATGTTGAGGAATGATGGAAACTTCAATATGTTGCATGTAGATTTCTGCAAGCAGAGGGGAAAGAGGTGAGCCCTTGGGGAGACCAGATTGTTGCCTATACACAATTTTGTTGAAAACAAAACAACTGTGTTGATGAAGAGTGTGGAAACAATCATAAAGATCTTTGATAAGAGTACCGGGGGTTCAAAATGAAGAATCAATTTCTTCATGAGGAGCATGTAGGAATCAAAATATGGTACAGAGGGAAACAAAGATTCTACATAAAGAGTGTACAGATTAACACTAGGAGAAAAGGAATTAGGAAGTTTGTGGATGAAGTTTGAAGTAGAGACAACAGTATGAGGATGGTTGGCTGCCAGGGATTTGCATTTGAGGACCAATCTCTTTTCAAAGTTTACTGCTGGAGAAAAAGAATATTCAACTAAAAGTCTGATGGGGTTACCAGCTTTATGCAGTTTCACTTGCAGGAAAAGCCTGGGGGTTCGAAAGTAAGGAGGGGTGATATATCACCAAGGAAAGATTGAAGAGTTTCTTTCTTAGCTAGTCTGTCAACTGAGTCTTTGAGAGAGTTGGTGGTGTCTGACTGCAAAGGAATGCAGTTAGCAGATGTAAGAAATGAATGCACTTTTTGGTTTAGTGTTTCTATACCAATGATGACTGGGCAACCAACTTTATCTGCTTTGCATACGGCAAGGTCATTTTCCTGAATAAATGACCTGAATTCTTTTAAACAAGAAGAAGAGTACTTGATTGGCACAGAATTTTGCTTGGATAAGATAACAGCAGCGTTGGCACGAACGATAGGCTGGTGAACAGTCTCAGTTCTGTGGATGGCTGATTCTATAACAGAAACAGTTTGTGGAAGATTGATAGGAAGAGCAGGTGAAAATTTTGTGCCTAATGATAAGAATTTATCCAAGCTAGGAGGAATAGTGACAGAAGAAAGATTTACATACTTTGGCTTGTCAGTAGAGGCTGAACACGGAGATGTTGCTTGACTTTTTTGCTTGGAGAGTAGAAAATTAAATTTCTTTGTATGGCGAGCATATTCATTTACTTCAATTGTTGAGAGGGTTTGGTTGATACGAACCATGAAAATATCAAGCAAAGCAGGATGAGTGGTAGCAGCCAGTGATTGGTAGCTAATGTAGCAGGAAAGTTCAGTTTTAGCAATGGAGGAACGCAGGTCACGGATAGCGGCAGATAGGAGGTTATGGCTGGTCAGCTGTAGTAACGCACGACACCGTCCTTTGAAGATCGGTTTGCAGATCTGAAAAAGCTTGGGGAAGAATGCCTGAAGACTTGCAGGAAACAAGAAAACGAAGACTGCAAAGAGAATCATTTGCAACAACCAACTCTCTCTTCAAGAAGAACTCTCCAAAATTTCTACAATAGCCCTCTCTCATGGTTTCCCTGCTCTTACAGTCAACTCCCTCATAAAGAAATATGAAAACCATTCGAAAATTGAATGCCTCCTTCCTCAAAAGAAAGAAGACCTGAAATTCTGTGGTTCTGTTCCTTACCATCCTTCCTATGCTAATAAGTTGCAGATTCTTTTTAGAAGTTTTGGTTACCATCTTGCCATTAAATCTACCCCAAACATCTTGAAACTTCTACAAAGGGATAGGGACAAAGTTGAAAGCCTGAACCTCATAGGAATTTACTGCAGTCCTATCTCTTCTTCTACTGGGGATAACTTATACATTGGAAGCACATACAGGAACATTAGCCATAGAATTTTAGAACATAAAAAAGATGTTTCGAAAGCCAATCCTAATACTGCCTTGTCCATTTTGACAATGGAAGACACATCTGCAGTTCCCCACTGGAACGAAGCAAAACGAATTGCTTCTTTTGACAATCATTTTGCCCTCCGTTACCGTCAAAGCCTGGAAATTATTTTCAACTCAATGACTTGCAATTCCGAATCTCCTCTCTACATTCCGATGATCTGAAGATCAATTCTAAGTTTTGGCAACAAAAATAGGAAAAATTCAAATGTAGAATCTGGCAACAATCTTAGTCCTCCATTGGCGTGATGAAGACCTAAGATAAGGTCGAAAGCTTCCAACTTACGAACTTTTTGTAAAAGTTTTCATTTAACGTAACTAGCGTGATCAAGTTACCTTTATTTGTTAATATTGTTACGTGTTTTGCCCATCATAGTCATAATAGCCCTTATCCCCATTTCCTGCTCAAGTGTGTTAAAATACGCTGCCGTCGATCTCATGTATGGCTAGAATCCTCATCTTGGTGAACACATATTCAATGGACATCCTGTCCATACAAAAGCTGGTATTTCTTCACGAAACAACGGGTCCAGTGAATAAGCCTGATAAGACGCCGAGTTAATTACTTTCACATTTGAAGTAACTCTACGTACCTTAAGTTTTCCCCTTGCACAGGATCTAGCAATGATCATTAAACCCCGTGAGAAAGTTCTGCAGCATTTTCTCTACCAGCTATGGAAATTGTTTTGTCCCTTTGCGAAAATCGCATGGGGTTTATTGCAGACACTTAGACATGCTACATTGAGCGTCACCACGTACCACCATTTCTCTCTCACCAGGTACCTTTTATATAGTTTTAGCAATTGGTTTGCCCCCTGCAACATGCCTTGGAAAAAGTTTATGCACTTAAAACTTGTGACACTTTTGAAGTTGAAGATTCTTTGTAATAATGTTGTGAACTGTTGACTGGGACACTTTCACAATGTTTTCAATTGGCCTTTGCATTTTAGAATTCTCCCATTACAAGGCACTTCACTTTTTTTGCTATGTCTGCAGTTCAGAGTAGCACACTTCTTCCTCAAGATAATCCTGATTTATTCATGCTGGCCAGAGTTGTGGATTTTCTTTGTCGGAGGCATTCAGTACTTTATCTTTTGAAATTGCAAATCCACGCATCTTGCAGTTTTATAATTTGCGTGTAGGAGAATTTGGCACCATAAAGTGCAGTCATGTAGCCTTCCCAAAACTTGTCACTTTTAGAAGCTGTAGTACAAAACACAACAACCAAATACAGACTACTAATACTATGGAATGACGGTTCAAACACTTTATTGACTCTATTCTGCAACTGACCACTTGATCAGAATATTTGCATATCGAAATTGTTCATGCTTAACATAATCAACCCTCCGTATACTTAAGTGACACTAGGAAGGGGATGTGCACTCAGCTTCAGTATTATGCCACTAAGATTTTAGAATCCATTGCTCTTTCCTTTTTTTTACTGGGGTGCCTGATGGCATTTTTCAGCAGGAATACATACTGCAGGGTTTTCCCCTGAATGCCTTCATGTCAAAGTGTGGTTTTCGTGATGATACTTCAAAATGTATGAGTAAAATATACTTTATGAAATTTTCGACAAACATTGAACTTGAAAGTGTGTGGCTTATTTTCTGACTACGAATCTCTGAAATCGAAAACTACATCACATATAACTAAGTCATCACCAGTGACTAAAATATTTTGATGTTTGCTATACATTCCGTTAAATCCAAATAGCTTATTATTATTATTGTTATTAGAGTAAATTATTTTGTTGGAAAAGAAACCTCCAAGAAAAACGGAAATTTGGCTATCTTAAATTTACCCCAAATGATTCAGAAATTTCCTGAATGAAAAGCCATAACTGGAGCAATATGGATTACTGAAGCATGAGAGGTCTTCAATTGTAAGCCCAAATTAAATGCCACATCGGTATGAATTATTTCCTAAGTGTGTTATTATCAAAACAATTTTGTGATACAGCAGTTTCTGGTATCCAGTTACAGCTCAGAAAATGTATTGGCATGGGTTTGGGAATTGAAAGCAACAAACTTATTCCACTGCTAGTTCTCATGTGGTGTGCTTTTGACATGTTTCATAAAGTGGTGGTCAGGCGAAAATGCAAGCTATAAAATGCTTTAAAGGCTTTCCCTCTAATTTTTTGTTTAATAAGTGCCTAAAATAATGCTTTCAGCCATAGTATTTTACTGTGGAGAATTAAACAATCAATATAAACACCTCTCAGAGAGAAAACACCATACCAACTTGCTTGTGACTAGTTTCAACCATTAAGTCTCATAAGAAAAGCAACTGGCATGATGTATTCCCTTGTGCAAAGCTATATATCCAAATAACTTCTGAAATTATACTGTAGTTTATGCTACATTTTTAATTCTCTGCAGTAAAATGTTTGTTGATTGTGTTTCCACCATGGTGCTTTGCCACTATTGGTTTATTTTGATTCCATCAGCTGGTACTATATCAGATGATGGATGTATCAGGCAGTAGCTTGTGTGACCAGTGGCACACACATGGAGAGGGTCCGCCGATTCCGAACCCCTCCAAAGAATGTCCTTGTCGTTCAGTCATCGGATGAAGAAAACAAATTATGTTCTTTTAAAATTAATTATTCCAACTACCGCTAAATTAAAAAAATATCTTACAGCAGATGATTTTGTTATATATTTAATATTTTCATTATGATCAGTTATTTTTCTGTGTCTTAGTTCTAGTTTTCGTAACGGTCGTTATTTTTCTGTATGTCTTACAGTCCTAAAATTATCAAATTCGTCTTACTTGTTATCAAATTTGTTTCTCAAAAAGTATTTTTATTTACCTGAGAGCACATCAATGTTCATTTATGTCAACATCCCATTAAAAAATACATGCATTCATATATACATTTACTGTTTCTAATTTTGCCGGAGTAGGTATATATGTACATGACACATTTGCGCTTGGCCCGTGGACTTTTTATTGGACCCCTCCCTTGAAGAAATTCTGTGTGCACTACTGTATCTGGCAAGATATATGATGACTGAAATTAGTCTCAGCAGTGTGATATTTTCTCTTGTGCAAGACAGTCTATGTCTATGCTATTAGTCTCAGCAGTGTTATTTTCTCTTGTGCTAGGCAGTTTATGTCTGTGTGTTTAATTTTCAACAGTAAAATACTGCTGTTAATCAGAGCAGCATTTTACATGGTACCAAAGTGCAATAAAATAAATGATTAAAAATGCAGTGTCTAATTCATACAGGACTAAGGGAAATGTCCTAACATTGAATATTCTGCAATGGGCACTACGAATATGGTTTTTTTTTCTTTTATCAGTTATGATTAATTTTAAATGGGTGCATAATAATAGCTTTATTATATCTACAGCAGAACAAAAAGCTTTTAATTGCAGATTGTTAAAAAAGAAAAAGCAAAGAAATGAAATTACTTTCCTGTAAATTAGTAATTCATATCTATAGGGAAGTAATTTGTGCCCCCAATTTCACTTTTACAGGAAACTAAGAAATACACAGGTTGTTTTCCTGTAAATTGTAATTCACGTGTGTGAGTATATTGCCATACTGGGCAATATACTCACAGTACTACAAACTGGCTATATGAAACACCGTACATTGTATGATAAATTTCAATTCTGTATGATAAATTTCAATGAGACCAATGCATAAATGAAATATGCCCCTTCCCCCTATCCAAAATTAAAAAGTGATAATTATCCTGTGAACTGCATGATCCCATTTTACAGTGCTGGACAAATATTTAAGATTTATAGGAGCCAGTTGAAATTTTTAGGATCTAGCCATTGCCGTAACACAGATTTGATAACTTGACTATAACTGAACATATGTTCCCAAAGCTTTTACTTACAGAAGTACCCCTAACTGTATCGGGACCACACAGGCCTTCAGAGTAATTTTGCCACCCAAATCTGGAGCATTGCTCACATTCGACATCTTAAAGCCACAGCCACATCCAGTCACAAGTAGACAAGTTGGGTGAATTAGGCACTCTTATGCCACTATCATCCTAAAGTGATATCAGCATCGGCTATAGCTAAATATGTCAAGCAAGCAAATCTCCCCCCCCCACCCCCTATCCACACAATACAATATGAGGACTGTAGTAATAACTACTTTAAAATAAATTTGATTATAATATGATTTATTTGCATTTTGGACTTACCGTTAAGTTGGTGAAGATCCCAGTTGAACACCTCCAGCACGTGGATCTAGGTTTTTCCCCCGTATTTCCGTTATGTAGATGCGGCATGGGAGGTTTTCATTCAGTTGCTGGTCCTCTTCAGTTTTTTCCCGTTGGTTTTTAATTGGACTCGTTACTAAATTAATTTTTTCCTTTGCTGCTTCCACATATACTTCTATACGTTTTTTTTACCCGAGTACTTTCGGTAACACTCCGTTACCGTAATCTAGGGGGCGTTAGCTCCGACCAGCACGGACCGTGTCAGTAGAGCTTTTGGGTGGTTCTCGCGGGCTGCATCTGTTAACGGCTATCGCTCCCTCTCGGGCGTCATGGCGCCATCTCTTGTTGGTCATCAATCTCATTTTTTGAAATTTTCCATTTTTTTGCTCAATTTTCATTAAATTCCTCCAACTGTTTCTTAAAATATTAGGGTCATCATGGTTGCAAACTTTTGCTCTATTTTTTTCTATCATTACCGACTCTGCTATTCTGAGGTGTTTTTCGGATTTACAGCTTTTTATGATTTTTATATTTTCAAATTAAGGATATTTTTGGTTAGCCAGACAATATTGAATAAGCGCAGTTTTTTCTTCTTTTTTCTACCAATTTTTTACATGTTGTTTTAACCTGTGTTTAAGCTTATTTTTGGTACTTGCTATATATGCCATTGGAGGATTTTATGTAATAGGAATTGAGTAAATACCTGCTTTTTCTAACATTTTTATTTTTTCATTATTTTTGATTACTATATTTTTGATAGTATTTACTTTTCCCCCAATTTGAATGTTATGCTTTTTACAAATATTATTAATTTCATTAGTAGTACCTTTAATGTAAGGAAAATATCTTAATGGTTTTTTCCTTCACTGAATTATTCTATGTAGTAAAAACAATGATGAGCTGTGTTGTCTGTGTTTTATCAAAAAAATATATACATCCACTTAGTACTTCTAAATAGCATTATTTCTAATTTGATTATTCAACCTTCCTTTTCAAAATTGTTTGGGGGGGGGGCTTTTTAATATAAAAAATGATCTTTACACTGCATGTTACTTTACATTGAAACAGTGATACACAATTATGAAAAGTAAACCAACAATTTCTTTCATGCAATTGAGTATTTTATTGAAAATTTCTAAATAAAACTGATGTTTTGCAGTAGATAATGCATGATTCCCAAATGTGTGCTTCAGCTCCAAATAAAAATATAGGTTTACTAGAAGTTAAATCAATGGTGAATTTGCAAGGAAATATATAAAATAAAGTAGTAAAATGTTCCCCCCTGAAAATACTAAGTGAAAAACTGAAAACCCACAAAAAGGTGAATCAGGGCGATAGTGTGCTCAAGTTTTCATAAAAAAAAAAAAAAAAAAAACTATAGGAGCCAAGAATATTTGATTCCAGCTAAAAGTAAGGTTGGCCAATAAACTTTTAGCTCTACAAAAGGCTACAACACTCCCTTTCCCCTGGATCAAACAGGAAACTTCCGAGCAGATGTCCCTAGAGGATAAAAACCCACTGGATAACGAAGGATGGATTTAAGAAACATTACAACTCACAGACTGATATTTAAAAATGCTATTTAAGAAAAATATTGGTAACATAAAAATCTACACAAAAAATCAGTCAACACCTGCTAAACTCAACAAGAAAACTTACAATGAAAGAATGAAACTCCTGATTCATTAAGTTCAAGTCACTGCACTTCATCAACATTGAACAAGTAAAAGCTAGGCTCTCTGTCTATCAAGGAATCACTAATATATGGATAAAACTTACTCTTGAAAGGTTCTCTGCCCTTTGGAGAGTTTAACTCTTCAATAAAAAGTGTTTTCCTAAGCTCTGGGAAACATTTTCCAAGATTTAGAAAAATTAGAGCAAAATCTGGTTATTGATGCATAATTGAGGTAAAAGAAAAACCAGTAGTTTTGTTGGGCTTTCCGCTTTACTTTATTTATCCATAAATAATTTTAACAGCATAATCCTGGTCTCTAAACAGACCAAAACACCAAAAAGAATTTTATTTGGGCAATAATTTTAGCCATTTTTTTTTGCTTTTCCCCAAAAAGTGTGCTCAAGCTCCAGATAAAAACCCAGGCATAGCCCGGGAGGGGGATCTGGATCCCCCCTTGAGGGAAGAGTTAGCACAAATTTAAAGTGATATATATATACACAGTGGTGTAGCCAGAAATTTCTTAAGGGGGTCCATGAATTTGGTTCTTTGATGAAAACCTCATATACATCGCTTTAAACGCGTACTCAATCCCCCTCAAGGGGGGGGTGTACGGAGCCGAGGACCACCTCCTTGGCTATGCCTATGTATATATATGCATATACAAGCAAAAGCCATATACACTGGCGGAAAGTGAAAAAAGAACACCAAGAAGGAGACTTCTGATACCAACGAAATTTATACAGCATAATAACGGAATACAGAGAATAACGTGATCAAAACATTATGGCAAAATACAGCTGTATTTGCTGGTAAACTGAAAAATAACATTTCCATGTAACATGGTTAGTACGAGGTTGAACCGCCATGAACTGCGTCACACTGTGCAATTCTGGCATGGAGTCTGTCATACAGATGTTAGATGTAAATTTGGGGAATTGAGTTCCAAGCATCCTCAACCTGGACGCGTCAATCGGGGATGGTCGTGGCTGGCTGTGGAGACCGGATAAGTCGTTGTCCCATAAAATCCCACACGTGCTCAATGGTGGACAAATCCGGTGAACGTGCAGGCCATGGAAGTTGTCTCACACCCTGAAGTGCATGTTGCGTTGCACGTGCCGTGTGTGTGCGTGCGTTATCTTGCTAGAAAACACCACAATGGACCGACCTTACAAATAGCACAACAACGGGCTGAATGATGTTGTTGATGTAGGAGGTTCTGTTTAACGTACCCGGTACAAACACTAGTTGTGTACGGGAGTGATAGCTGATCGCTCCCCACACCAGGAGACCAGGTGTACGCCCTGTGTGTCGCTGGCGGATGCAAGAAGGGTGGAGATGCTCCCCCTGTGCGTCTGCGTACACGCATACGGCCATCGGAGGCTGCCAAGTAGAATCTGCTTTCATCGCTGAACACTACAGATCGCCATTTCGTTCTCCAGTGCAGACGTTGGCGACACCACTGCTGCCGTTCCTGACGGTTGGCTGGAGTCAGAGGTACACATGCCAGAGGCACACGTGCACGTAGACCTGCATCCAGTAGACGGTTGCGAATAGGTTCGCACAGTCACCTCAGGTGCAACGGCAGCTCGGATTTGCGTTGCAGTGGATGTTCTGCTTGACAACGCCGCTCTTCTTATGCGTCGATCGGTCCGCTCATCAGTCCATCTGTGACTCCCGGTTCCACGTCTTCTCGTGTGGGAATGTTCCTCGGACCATCTACTATCACCATCGTACCATCACCGATACTTCCCGTCCAATTCGCTCCGCAATACGACGATACGACCACCCGGCGTCGCGGAGTCCGACTAGACGACCTCGCTCAACGTCCGATAACTGCTGAAATCGCACACGTCTTCCATGTCCAGGCATTGCAGCTTCTTCAGGGTCTTCGCACGTTTCCGTACGCCGACGACTGATTACATTCACTTTGCCGTACTCCTTAAATACCACCGACGATAATTTGCATATTATGCCGTGCTGTGGCGTAAGCACTCACCGGTTGGTCCCGAAATTAACATCACATCTACGTAAACTCGACCCCATTAACATATGTAAATTTCATGATCGTCCGCCAATTCCTTCTTGGTGTTCTTTTTCACTTTCCGCCAGTGTATATACCGATGAACAAAAGCAATGGTTCCCCCTCCCCCTTAAGACATTTCTAACTATGCCACTGAACCCAGGTGCACTAGAAACTAAATCAACAGTGGTTTGGGTAGGAAATATATAGAACTAGTAAAATAAAAAAAAACCAACACCTAAATGACCTTAAAAGTGAAAGTACTAAGTGAAAAACTGAAAACTCAAAAAACGTGAGTTGGGGGAGAGTGTGCTCAAGCTCTCGAAAGAAAACTAGGAGCCAAGAAGATTTAATTCAAACTAAAAGACATGCTGGCTATTAAACTAACTTTTAGCTTTATAAAAAGTTCAACACTCCCCTAGAATAACCAGCAACTGTATGAGTAAAAGTCCCTGGAGGTGAAGAAACTTGCATGCACTGAAGTGTTGAGTGAGAAATAAAGGAAGGATCTGAGAAAAGAGAAAAGCTCTAACAGGCAAATACTGAAAGGTGTTCTCCAAGAAAAAAGTCGGTAGCAATAAAACCCACGCAAAAAAAAAAAAAAAAAACCAGAAAAAACAACAGCCAATACATATTAAATTCAGCATGAAAAATAAATGCATGAAAATCCTAAATCAAAAAGTGCAAATCATGGCACTTTGTCATTATTGTAACTAAACAGTTAGCAAACACGTAACCGAGCTAAATGATATAATAATAGGGGCAATAAAAAGACTAAAAGACAACAATCTTCGTAGATAATGCACGGACACGCAGAAGGTTTTTCACTAGTAAATAATTTTAATTGCAGATGCTTGACGAAATCAGAAATTCTTGACTTCTCATCTCAGAATAATAAAACCGAATTTTGGCACCTTTATCCGAAATATATATGTATATGAAGAAATATCGTGCGTGTAGCCTCGTGCTAAACGAATGTAATCACCCAAATTCAAAACTGGGTTGGTTAATGTGCAATGAATATCGTTAACATTTTTCTGCTATTGCAGACCGATATATTCTACTGCTTCCGCTGTGAGATATTTTTGAAGAGCAGCTACGGGACGACCCACTTCGAGTGTTTTCCGAGCGCCGAGCCGAACGAATGGTGTGACGTCACGATGCCTGAACGCCATCCACTTTTTTTTTTTTTTTTTCATTGGAGGTTTAACGACCACCGTGAGCAACTCAATGGGCTATAAGCAGTCGCCCGTCCCTAATTTAGGGTAACTGGTTCCAGGGAAGGGAGAGAGCCAGTGCCGTAAGACAAACACAACATCCATGCCTGACCGGGATTCGAACCCGGTCAGGCATGGATGATCAGAGGCCAACGAATGATCAGAGGCCAGCGCCTTAGACCACTGCGCCACCGGGGCGGCCCATCCACTTTAACGTCGACCTAAGCAATCTACCTACTTCTATCTCGTTGGTCATATGACTAAACCGTTTCAGGGCCTCTTCTTTCCAGTGGCTATGTTTGTTTGTCTACTGCGTCATCAACGTACAGGCCGCACCATCTATTAACAGGTCTGAACATCACTCAAAGAAAAATGATTGATTTTTAATATAATTATGGTTATGTTTTAGCAAGTATCCCATGCTATAACTTTAAGTTAGTTTTATCGATGTGCAAATTTTCATCATTGGGAATACATTAATTGCGAAGAAAATATGTAAAGAAATTTTACCAATGGAAACATAAGGCAGAAATTTTATGTGGAACCACCTTAAATGTTTCTCCGTTGCTTTACCTGTGAAAAGTAACTCCAGGAGGTGGTCGATCGAAACTGCTGTGACATCCGTAAGCTCAATAACACACCATTTCTAAAAAAATAATAATTTCAAATTTCGAAAATCCAACTTGTCACGTACGAAACCCAATGGCTCAAAACCACTACCAGAGGCTTAAGATGGTCGTCACACCATCAGCGTCATTTGCTAAGAAAGCTTCAACTTTGTGACGTCATACTTTCTGCCCTTATCCCTTCCTACCTCCATGGTTTTAACCCACGTATAAGTAACAGTTGGAAACTGTTTTTTGGAAGTCGCCATTTGGCAAAAGATTTTCCACCCATTTTAAACTACAACTCGTTCGTGAAGCAACTTACTGCGTGTTCCGAATATTTAATTTTATCTCTGCAATAAGAACATGGGGTTACCATGTACACAGCATTTTTTTATAAAACAAGGTGTTTTTTTTATCCGTGGGTTATCATTTAAAAAATTATTTCTTTAACCATAAAAAAAGTGCCTTAGCGCCACCACAGCCACTAAGGCTCTTCTACATCCCTGCTGTGAGGCACTGGGCGCCAGGCCGCCCCGGTGGCCCAGTGGTCTAAGCGATGGCCTCTGATCATTCGTCCGAAAGGGGTCCGGGTTCGAATCCCGGTGAGGCATGGATGTTGTGTTTGTCTTACGGCACTGGCTCTCTCCCTTCCCTGGAGCCAGTGACCCTAAATTAGGGACGGGCGACTGCTTATAGCCCATTGAGTTGCTCACGGTGGTCGTTAAACCTCCAATCAAACAAACAAACACAAAGTACTGGGCGCCAGTGATGTAGTTCTAAATAAAGAAGTGCCTTAGCGGTGAACGAACTTGTAAAAAACAACCTCGTCCTCTCACTCAAAATCTGATTCCTTGTTTTTCTTATTTTTTTTTTTTTGACATATCATTAAATGGCCAATCACTTACCGGAAAGTTCTTGGTCCCTTTTTTCCCTTACACTTCAAGCACGTCAATTATCATGTAATGTAGTTGGCCTTCAAAGGTTGAAAAAAAAAAAAAAAACCTCCTTGCTTATGAGATTCGTTCTTCCGGTCATGAAACATCGTATTTTTTTTATTTTATTCACTGGACAAAAAACGCAGGTTTCATTATGCTGTCTGAGACGTAAACATAGCTCGTCATCTCCATAAAA
The DNA here is from genome assembly GCA_039090855.1 of Macrothele yani. Taxonomy (NCBI): domain Eukaryota; kingdom Metazoa; phylum Arthropoda; class Arachnida; order Araneae; family Macrothelidae; genus Macrothele; species Macrothele yani. The sequence continues at coordinate 100,192,196 of CM076990.1, read as the reverse complement.
ACCACACAAATATACACACCATACAACTCATTCATACACTCAGTTAAAACCACTATGTATAAAATTACACTATTTACATTCCCAGGCAGTTAAACCTTTGTCAACTGTGACTAAAAAAGTGGTCCATCCGCTTCAAACACCGTACTAACCCTACCGCAGGTACCAACCTCATTCAGCCCGTCATACACAATCCTCGAGCGCTTCCAACAGTACTTCTGTCATCATCAGGAGGCCAATGTGTCTCTCTGCCCACCACAGCAAGGTCTTTAGATATATCTGCCACCACAGCTCAAGTGAGCAAAGTCATTGAGGATCCGGCTTCAGTCGCAATCTCTGCACTTTGTATCTCTGGCGCCATCTATTGTCAGTGCTGCTCTCTTTTCTTTTTTTCACTCTTAACTGTTGTTCAATTTTTATTAAGGCCTTCCATTGTTCGTTTAAGTTGCTTGGCTCATTGTTACACAATCTTGATCTGGTTTTTTCAATTAATAGTGATTCTGCAATTCTCAACTGACTTTCGTTTTTACAGCTTTTAATAAATTTAATATCCTCAAACTTCGGATACATAGTGGTTTTAACTGAGTGTATGAATGAGTTGGGATGCAAGGTCAGGTGATGCGTAACATCACAGCCTCTCCTTGACAAATGTCAACCCCGCCTTCTCGTGGTGCATCCTGTTCCCACTAAAGGGGCTCTGACGACCGCCCATAGCGGTATAACTATACCATCGGGATCAGAGGAAATTCTATCCCACACTCACCAACCCGCTTGGCCAGCGTGGTGAGTTATGGCCAAACCCCTCCAAAATGATTCCACAACTTAAATCTTGGCCCTCAGTCTCCGGCAGCTGGAATGTACCTGGCCAAGGCAGCGGCCAGTGCGACATGAAGGCAGAGGGTGCTAAGAATCCCCGGAGGACCGGACTAGGCTGCCATCTGATGCTGACCTTGGCTACTTACAATGGACGCTCCCTATCTTCTGATTCAAGGCTTCTTGAATTGGAAGAGGAACTACAAAGGATCAAGTGGGACATCGTGGGGCTAAGTGAGGTAAGGAGAAAAGGAGAAGATCTCATCGAACTGAAAAGTGGACATCTCTTCTACTATCGTGGGACAGATACTGGCAGAACTAGTGGTGTTGGATTTATAATAAACAAGAAACTGAAGGATAAAGTTGTAGAAGTAGAAAGTTCCTCTGACAGAGCTGCACGACTTGTTATCCAACTCTCGAAAAGATACCAGGCTCAGATTATTCAAACTTATGCACCCACCACAAGTCATCCTGAAGAAGAAATTGAAGAATTTTATGAGGAAATTTGTCATCTAAATAATAAAGGTAAGCAGCACTTGAAAATAATTATGGGAGATTTCAATGCAAAAATAGGGCAACGGCAACAGAATGAAACTTCAGTAGGTAAATTCGGTCATGGCAACAGAAACCAGCGTGGAAATACTCTCGTTGAGTTTGCAGAGGCAGAAGGGTTTTTCATCTTGAACTCCTTCTTCAAGAAAAAGCCACACAGGAAATGGACATGGAGACATCCAAATGGGACGACAAGTGAAATTGATTTTATTATGTGTAACAAAAAATTCGTCATAGAAGACTGCAGTGTGCTAAACAAGTTCAACACAGGTAGTGACCATAGATTGGTGAGATGTAAGATGCACATCAACACTAAACTTGAACGTGGCAAGCTCATAAGACAAACAAAATCTATTGACATAACCAACCTTAAAAAACACCATAATACCTTCAAGTTAGAACTGAAGAACAGGTTCTCTGCTTTAGAAGGCCTAACATCGGAAGAAGTGGACATCTCTGAAGTTAACAGAAAAGTAACCAAAGCTCTTATGGAAACAGCAACAAAATTAGCTGGGTCTAAGAACAAGTTGCATGTGAACAAATTATCAGGAAAAACCAAAATGTTGATGCAAAAAGAAGAAGAGAGATGAGGACAACTAAAGAAGATGTGACTTCCAAAGTGGAATATATAGAGCTATGCAAGACAGTAAGAAAAAGTATCACTGAAGACGTAAGGAAATTCAACTGTGAACTAGTGAGGAAAGCAATTGAAAACAACCAAAGCCTAAAGATAGCAAAGGGACATCTCAGTAAGGGAAGAAAACAGATTATGGCACTGAGAAAGAAGATGGTTCTGTAACAAGAAATAGAGGCGAAATTTTGACAAGAGTGAAAGATTTCTACTCCAAATTATATGAAAGGGATGATATATGCACTCCAGACATCATGAAAGATACCAGTACCAGAGTTCCTCCAGTCCTTCCAGCAGAAGTTGCACATGCAATCAAGAACATGAAGCGAGGAAAAGCTCCAGGAGAAGATGGAATTACTGTAGACATCATACAAGAAGCAAGTGGAGAAATCGAAACAGTACTCGCCCAAATTTTCACTCGATGCTTTAATGAAGGAAAGATTCCTGAGGATTGGAACACCGCTACAATGATCCTGCTACATAAGAAAGGTGACATTGAGGATCTCGGAAACTACAGACCTATCAGCCTCCTATCAGTAGTTTATAAAATCTTCACTAAAGTTCTTTCACACCGCTTGAAGGTAGCACTAGACATGGCTCAACCGAGAGAACAAGCTGGATTCAGGAGTGGCTACAGCACAATAGATCATATCCACGTGCTGAAAGAACTAATTGAAAGAGCGAGGGAATATGAACTTCCATTGTGCATGGCTTTTATCGATTATGAAAAAGCCTTTGATTCGGTGAAACCATCAGCAGTTACAATGGCTCTGAAAACCTGCGGTATTGAAGATGCATACATTAATATTATTAATAACATCTATGAAAATGCAAGTGCAAAGATTAGGCTGTTTGAAAATACAACACACGTAAAAATTGGAAAGGGAGTGAGACAAGGTGACACCATATCTCCGAAGCTCTTTAATGCCACATTGGAGGGTGTTTTTCAGTCGCTGAGCTGGGAAAACAAGGGGATAAAGATTAATGGAGATTATCTAACCCACCTTCGTTTTGCTGATGACGTAGTCATTTTTGCAACTACCCCATCAGAGCTGCAGAGTATGATCCAGGAACTTGCTGACAAGAGTAAAGAAGTGGGATTAAAAATGAACTTTCAGAAGACAAAAGTGATGTTCAATGCTTTTACAAGAAATGAAGATTTATCGATTGATGGAGAAAAGCTGGAGATAACAGACACGTACGTTTATCTTGGACAGCAGATATCAAGTGAGGGTCACATTGATGAAGAAATTAATCGGCGTACAAAACTTGCCTGGAGAGCTTTTGGAAGAAACAGCATAATTTTCAAGAGCAATATGCCATTATGTCTTAAAAGAAAAGTGTTTGATCAATGCATCCTTCCAGTGCTTACGTATGGTGCAGAGACGTGGACCTTAACTAAAAGAGACATACAAAGGCTGCAGACAACTCAAAGAAGCATGGAGAGGTGCATGCTTGGTGTAACCAGGAGAGATAAGAAGAGGAACACGTGGATCCGAAAAATGACAAGAGTGCAAGACATCATGATCAGAGTTAAATCCCTGAAATGGCAATGGGCTGGACATACTGCCAGAAGGACAGATCATCGATGGACAGCCGAAATTTTAGATTGGATTCCAAGGGACAGGAAAAGACCCAGAAGAAGACCACATAGGAGATGGGTGGATGAAATTCGAAAGTATGCAGGGGTGACATGGAGGAGACTGGCACAAGACAGACCGTTGTGGAGGAAACTTGGGGAGACCTTCGTCCAGCAGTGGATTGATAATGGTTGACAATGATGATGATGATGATGAATGAGTTGTGTGGTGTGTATATTTGTGGGGGTTTTATGGAGATGACGAGCTATGTTTAGGTCTCAGACGGCATAACAAACCAGCGTTTTTTGTCCAGTGAATAAAAAAATAAAAAAAATACGATGTTTCATGACCGGAAGAACGAATCTCATACGCAAGGACTTTTTTTTTTCAACCTTTGAAGGCCAACTACATTACATGATGATAATTGACGTGCTTGAAGTGTAAGGGAAAAGAAGTGACCAAGAACTTTCCGGTAAGTGATTGGCCATTTAATGATATGTCATTAATGAATTGGACGTAAATATGCACACTTTGCTGGAGTTTAATACCTTAAAGGTGCAAATATTGTGATTATTTTTTTTTTATTTTCATTACTAATTACCAGTGATGTAGGTACAAAAAAAAAGTGCCTTAGCGCTGAAAGGGTTAGGAAACCTCAATCCAGAAAGAATATACTAAAAAAATTTTCAAATGAATTGTGAAATCTGATTTAATTCAATTATTTAGTGATTTTTATTAAATTTTCATTACTATCTCGTAATTACTTTTATCAATTTATATTAAAATTGCACAATTCGAGCAAGTTTAAATAAAAGAATGAATCATATGCTAAGAATAAAAAATATATGCCAAGAATACTAAATGTTTGTTCAAATACCGCTGTGTCATACACAATACCAAATATCCATGTGAATAACACGTATTAGTCACATGCAAGAAATATACCAAACACAGTTATATCGACTGAGTGTGACTAAAGTGCAGTTTTTCCTAAGATTATGAGGTATGGATGCACGATATGTCTTTTATGTTGCCCATAAGGAAGCAGAGAGTGAGATCAGTGGGTAACTTTTATTAGAGCCGATACGAGCAGTTCAGTAGAAATGCTCTTCACTATCGTTGTTTTCTCTCAGAGCAGTGCAATATTAACCCCACAGAATATCCACCACCAGGGGCGGCGACTTTGGTTTTTACGGAGTGGTGCATATTCTTTCGTAGAATAATTATCACCGATTATGTGAAATATGATATATCATGATCATCGTCAACCATTATCAATCCACTGCTGTACGAAGGGCTCCCCAAGTCTCTTCCAAACCTCTCTGTCATGAGCCACTCTTCAATGTCACTGCTATATCATACCTTCGAATTTCATCCACCCATCTCCCCCGTGGCCTTCTCCTGTATATATATATATATATATATACACAATATATAGGGTCTTTTCCTATATATATATATCATCATCATCATCATCGTCAACCATTATCAATCCACTGCTGGACGAAGGTCTCCCCAAGTTTCCTCCACAACGGTCTGTCTTGTGCCAGTCTCCTCCATGTCACCCCTGCATACTTTCGAATTTCATCCACCCATCTCCCATGTGGTCTTCTTCTGGGTCTTTTCCTGTCCCTTGGAATCCAATCTAGAATTTCGGCTGTCCATCGATGATCTGTCCTTCTGGCAGTATGTCCAGCCCATTGCCATTTCAGGGATTTAACTCTGATCATGATGTCTTCCACTCTTGTCATTTTTCGGATCCACGAGTTCCTCTTCTTATCTCTCCTGGTTACACCAAGCATGCACCTCTCCATGCTTCTTTGAGTTGTCTGCAGCCTTTGTATGTCTCTTTTAGTTAAGGTCCACGTCTCTGCACCATACGTAAGCACTGGAAGGATGCATTGATCAAACACTTTTCTTTTAAGACATAATGGCATATTGCTCTTGAAAATTATGCTGTTTCTTCCAAAAGCTCTCCAGGCAAGTTTTGTACGCCGATTAATTTCTTCATCAATGTGACCCTCACTTGATATCTGCTGTCCAAGATAAACGTACGTGTCTGTTATCTCCAGCTTTTCTCCATCAATCGATAAATCTTCATTTCTTGTAAAAGCATTGAACATCACTTATGTCTTCTGAAAGTTCATTTTTAATCCCACTTCTTTACTCTTGTCAGCAAGTTCCTGGATCATACTCTGCAGCTCTGATGGGGTAGTTGCAAAAATGACTACGTCATCAGCAAAACGAAGGTGGGTTAGATAATCTCCATTAATCTTTATCCCCTTGTTTTCCCAGCTCAGCGACTGAAAAACACCCTCCAATGTGGCATTAAAGAGCTTCGGAGATATGGTGTCACCTTGTCTCACTCCCTTTCCAATTTTTACGTGTGTTGTATTTTCAAACAGCCTAATCTTTGCACTTGCATTTTCATAGATGTTATTAATAATATTAATGTATGCATCTTCAATACCGCAGGTTTTCAGAGCCATTGTAACTGCTGATGGTTTCACCGAATCAAAGGCTTTTTCATAATCGATAAAAGCCATGCACAATGGAAGTTCATATTCCCTCGCTCTTTCAATTAGTTCTCTCAGCACGTGGATATGATCTATTGTGCTGTAGCCACTCCTGAATCCAGCTTGTTCTCTCGGTTGAGCCATGTCCAGTGTTACCTTCAAGCGGTGTGAAAGAACTTTAGTGAAGATTTTATAAACTACTGATAGGAGGCTGATAGGTCTGTAGTTTCCGAGATCCTCAATGTCACCTTTCTTATGTAGCAGGATCATTGTAGCGTTGTTCCAATCCTCAGGAATCTTTCCTTCATTAAGGCATCGAGTGAAAATTTGGGCGAGTACTGTTTCGATTTCTCCACTTGCTTCTTGTATGATGTCTACAGTAATTCCATCTTCTCCTGGAGCTTTTCCTCGCGTCATGTTCTTGATTGCATGTGCAACTTCTGCTGGAAGGACTGGAGGAACTCTGGTACTGGTATCTTTCATGATGTCTGGAGTGCATATATCATCCCTTTCATATAATTTGGAGTAGAAATCTTTCACTCTTGTCAAAATTTCGCCTCTATTTCTTGTTACAGAACCATCTTCTTTTCTCAGTGCCATAATCTGTTTTTTCCCCTTACTGAGATGTCCCTTTGCTATCTTTAGGCTTTGGTTGTTTTCAATTGCTTTCCTTACTAGTTCACAGTTGAATTTCCTTACGTCTTCAGTGATACTTTTTCTTACTGTCTTGCATAGCTCTATATATTCCACTTTGGAAGTCACATCTTCTTTAGTTGTCCTCATCTCTCTTCTTTTTTGCATCAACATTTTGGTTTTTCCTGATAATTTGTTCACATGCAACTTGTTCTTAGACCCAGCTAATTTTGTTGCTGTTTCCATAAGAGCTTTGGTTACTTTTCTGTTAACTTCAGAGATGTCCACTTCTTCCGATGTTAGGCCTTCTAAAGCAGAGAACCTGTTCTTCAGTTCTAACTTGAAGGTATTATGGTGTTTTTTAAGGTTGGTTATGTCAATAGATTTTGTTTGTCTTATGAGCTTGCCACGTTCAAGTTTAGTGTTGAGGTGCATCTTACATCTCACCAATCTATGGTCACTACCTGTGTTGAACTTGTTTAGCACACTGCAGTCTTCTATGACGAATTTTTTGTTACACATAATAAAATCAATTTCACTTGTCGTCCCATTTGGATGTCTCCATGTCCATTTCCTGTGTGGCTTTTTCTTGAAGAAGGAGTTCAAGATGAAAAACCCTTCTGCCTCTGCAAACTCAACGAGAGTATTTCCACGCTGGTTTCTGTTGCCATGACCGAATTTACCTACTGAAGTTTCATTCTGTTGCCGTTGCCCTATTTTTGCATTGAAATCTCCCATAATTATTTTCAAGTGCTGCTTACCTTTATTATTTAGATGACAAATTTCCTCATAAAATTCTTCAATTTCTTCTTCAGGATGACTTGTGGTGGGTGCATAAGTTTGAATAATCTGAGCCTGGTATCTTTTCGAGAGTTGGATAACAAGTCGTGCAGCTCTGTCAGAGGAACTTTCAACTTCTACAACTTTATCCTTCAGTTTCTTGTTTATTATAAATCCAACACCACTAGTTCTGCCAGTATCTGTCCCACGATAGTAGAAGAGATGTCCACTTTTCAGTTCGATGAGATCTTCTCCTTTTCTCCTTACCTCACTTAGCCCCACGATGTCCCACTTGATCCTTTGTAGTTCCTCTTCCAATTCAAGAAGCCTTGAATCAGAAGATAGGGAGCGTCCATTGTAAGTAGCCAAGGTCAGCATCAGATGGCAGCCTAGTCCGGTCCTCCGGGGATTCTTAGCACCCTCTGCCTTCATGTCGCACTGGCCGCTGCCTTGGCCAGGTACATTCCAGCTGCCGGAGACTGAGGGCCAAGATTTAAGTTGTGGAAATATATATATATATACAGTATATACACAGTGGACAGAAAAGTATTTGCACATATACATTACTTTGCTTAAAAATAAATAAACGTTTAAAGCAATTGTGACGAAATATTTTTAATCATTGAATTACTTTTACAATAAACACACACTGTGCACAATAGCACACTGATGAGAGTTCAACTGCACGTAACCAAGTGCAAGATACACAGCATGCATCTCTGCCAAAAACACTGTGGCCTCGTTAGGAATGCGGGCAACAGAAACTTCATCAATGCAGACAGCAGCGGATCCCACAACACCAGCCATCTTAGATCCACAGTTGAAAACAGGAATAAAGTAAATATTCCTATTTAAAATTTATACGTACAAGCGTTGGCTTGTATAAATTTAATTTGTGAGCTTCTTCCACCAAAGTTCCACATTTTTTCAAATCATGAGTTTCGCAAAAAAGCCAGGCCATTTACTGTTAAATTAACCTTTTCGTGGGACCCATTTATACACAGATTCGATTTCTGTAGTTCAGCATTCAAAATTTTTGCTCTTTCAAAAATACTGATTGTCATTTAAAAAAAAATTCAAAACTCTGTTTTTTTTTTTTTTTAAGAAACCTGATGCTTTTGCTGCTACTGCAGCATCAATAAACCGGTTTTTGCTTATGTCATAAAAAAAAAAAAAGGCACCAGAACTTCGTAGTAGCAAAAAAGTTTGAAGTGATTTGACACGCATATACCATCTTGTTGGACAAAAAAAAAACCCGATAAAGCAGGAGAATCATCAGCTTGAAGAAAGCAACCCGCTTTGGTGAGTCTCTCTATGTCTTTTAACACACCAATAAAGTTACGGAGACACACAACATTGTTCATAGCATCTTGAACACGTAAGTTAAGACGATGAGCCACACAATGAACAAACAAGACTCGAGGTTCAGCTTCTCTTACACAAGATATAACGAAGTAAATTTCTCCGTCATTTCTGTCCACGCCAGGATTCGAACCCGGATCCCCTCATTCCGGAATAAGTCATTCTACCAGTTGAGCTACGCGGACATTTTATTCTGATTCCTATCTGCCTTTATGTCGTGTGCGTCCTTCTGGCAGGTACGTCACATCTCCTGGTACGTTATATCATCTCCCCCTTATTTTTTTTTTTTTTTTTTTTCGAAGTGCTGCTCTTATTTTTCCTATCTCGCGGTGTGGAAATAACATCACACCATTGCGAGATTGTGAACGGTCGGGTCATCCGGATAGTTCGGGCGCTATTATAACGAAGTAAATTTCTCCGTCATTTTTGGTCTACGCCGGGATTCGAACCCGGATCCCCTCATTCCGGAATAAGTCACTCTACCAGTTGAGCTACGCGGACATTTTATTCTGATTCCTATCTGCCTTTATGTCGTGTGCGTCCTTCTGGCAGGTACGTCACATCTCCTGGTACGTTACAAAGACTTCAGTCCCATAAGTTGTTCACTTACGTTGCTTGCCCCGTTGTAACATTGCCCACGCAGTTTGTTTATATCCAGGGCGAAACGGAGGAGAACATTCATGACATTATACAGAGTTTCGGATTTTGTTTTGCTGGTTTCATAAAAACCCAAAAAGATTTTGTGCACTTCAGTATCTTAGGAAACAAAACGAAACAGAGACTTGCTCGTGCATAGCTACATCGCACATCTCGTCTAATATGATGGTGAAGAACTGAGCAGCTCTTATTTCATCGCACCACTGCTTCTGCCATTAAATTATCTCATTTACAGCATCATGATGAAGCCATTTGTAATTTGTTCTTTTTAACCAAATATCAAGTTCTGTGCTATCTTCTGCAGTAACTGTTTTAAATTAGAATTGTCATCACTTCCATGTCCGCTCAAAGCTATGCCCTGTTGACTGAGAAATTTAATAGTGCTGAAATATTTTTTGAGAGTAATGCATATTTCTTGCATTCTTTACACTTTGTGCTAGAAATCATATAACGCTGTCCTCATTTGTTAAGGACGTTAAAGTAGGCATTGCACTTCTGTGGTAGTCACGGTTTTCATGTTTTCGAAAAGAGTCTTTGGCCTGCGCTCAAACTTGAACACCATGCTGCATAAAAGCTTCGCAAGACCTGTGCGAGTTGCTGTCCTTAGGCAACAGTAAGCTTTTTTCATGTGCAAATGTGGCAAATAGCTCTCCCATCAGCATTTAGTCTTAGCCAAGAGAACTAAATTTCCCACTGCACTTGAAATGTACGCCCTGAAGCGTTGGAAACTGTATCCGTTCTGCACCCAGCATTATCTTGCAGGAATAGGCCAGTTTTATTTTGCGTTGATGGAGAAGAGTGAATTTCATGCAATTCGTTTTTTTCAACTGCTTTGATTATGCAATAATTACGGTTTTCATCAATTTCGTTGTTTCCTCTCCATTTTTTCACAAAAGAAAATAATGTTGATTGCCGCCTTTTAGAGCTGATGGCAAACTAATTCTATTTCGTTTAACACTTTAGTAATAGTAGAACTCAAAACATATTATTGCTTGGAAATACTTGAATACTCCGCTTTTAAATCGATTTCGATCTCACTGACTATTGAGGGATCTACACAGTTCTTTTTCGGACATCTAGCTCATCAGACAAGGTCTTATTCCATGAATCTATATTGTTTTCAATAGCAAATTTTCTATGTCCTGATGCCTGAAGTCGAGGGGAGAAGAGTAAGGGCATTTGCCATAGCGCATGAAGCGAAAGACCCAGAACTTCAAAGAACCTTTACTCCCCTTGGCCCACTTGCTGGTACGCTACGCTGGTGTGTGTGTGGGGTTCAATTTGGATTTCTTTGAAAAGTGGTTTTTAGTATATTTTCGCAGGCTGACCAGCAGAGGACGATCACAAACAGAAGTCCTTCCTCTTAGCCCCAAGAAATTCTCTCCCCGGCGAGGTCTAGGTGTGAAGTAAAATAAGGAACCATCAAACCAAACATTGAAAGAATATCTATAAACGTCAGAGGAACACAGATTTGATGGAGTGCAATTAGGACATATATTTACAGGAAGCGGGTTACTTCGGCATTGAAAGATCCAAGAGGGCGGCATTTGGTTTTAATGTGATTCTGATTTGGGTTCTGCAATTTCTTGTTTGCTCCAGAAAGCCCCCCCCCCCCCGCCCGACCCGCATACCGGATGAAGTCACTGAAACTTTTGAAAGTCATCAACAATACTTCATGCTTACACATGCTGCTGTAGCCTGTTAAGCACCCTCACCTCACTTGCCTTCTGGTATCAAGGGGTATTTGAGTAAGAGAACGGTGCATCACTTGGAATTTGAAAGACCGTAGTTGACCCTCTAAAACAGAATGCTTACTAGACTTAACATATTTTATTTTCGGAAAGGAAAGATTGGGCAAAACACACATACATCTCTATCTTTTCTGATGATGATAATATTTATAACACAATAAATGAATTTGGAGTGGTGCATTACAATAGACGCCGCCCCTGTCCACCACCTACTTTAACTGCTGTCAAGGAAAAAAGAGTTCGGGCCGCGGGTAGCTTAGTGGGCAACGTTCGTGACTGCCATGGAAAAGACCTCAGGTTCGATCCACTAAATATCCGCCATGCATCGGATGGGCACGTTAAGCCGTCGGACACCGGGTGCTGACCCTCCGGTAATAAATAAGGGCGTCTTCCTCCCCTTTCTACTTCACTTTCGTGTCACTTTCCTATCGGGCACTCTAGCCCAAATCTCCTAGCTTCCTATTTCTAAGGGTTGTTTAACAGGGTGGCTACAAAACCATGAACAAAAAATTCCCTGGGTTTTCCAGGTGAAAATGCACTTTTTTCCCTGACCACTGCATACAAACCAGAAAAGTTAATGAATACAAAGGCAAATAATAAAAAAACTTTACTTCTATTTTTATAAATGAAGTCAACTCTTGATAACTATCTTTGATAACACTGAATTTCTGATACCCCCCCCAAAAAAGTAAAATTCCTTGCAAGTGCCCTATGCACATAATGAAGTTATGGTCTTGATAAGTCAAAAATGTTTTAGTGGCCAACGTGATAACTCAAAATATTCTTGTTTAAAAATAAAAAATAGCCCATAAAATGCAAACAACATAAGGATTTGATGCACAACTCATCCATAACAATAGACAACAAAAGCAAACATTCCACGCTGAACACTTTAACCTTGAAAAGTGACCTCCCTCTGAAATAATTCTGCCACCACTCAGCCAGGGACAGACTGCAACTACACTCTTTGCAGCACATCTTCAATTTCCACCAATAAGTAATCAAACAGTCATCTTTAACTAACATTCAAAAAGAATTTCAGACTGGCATCTTACCATTCGAAATAATATACAGATGGTGTTCAGTAGCACTTTTTATTAAGTTTATGTTGCATATTCTTGTTCTGAACAAATTCAAGCTTTGTTTCATAAAACTTATTTTTCTAAACTTGTGGCTTCAAATCACAAGTTGAACACATTGTCCTTTGCTGATAAAATCAGTTATTAAAGATGTTGAAGGCAGCCAAAAAAAAAAAAATTGTACAGCATTTTGTAATACTGGAAAGCACAATGTCTACAATTCTAAAGAATAAAAAAGTGATTTATATTCCTTTTTTTTAAAAGGAAGCCTCATCAAAAAGGAAAAAAAGGAATTGTGCAGAGTATTAGAATATTTGAGGGATGCTTAATGGAAATGAAATATGTATTCAGTGTAGAGATAAAAATGTGAATAAGACACGTAGAGATAAAAATCAGAATTCCACAATGCTTGACAGACAGGAAATCCAAGAAAGCGAACGTGCAGTGCACGAACCTCCACTTACCATATGATCATACTGCCTCTAAAATTGCAGTTTACAACAAGATGAGACCAAAGAAGGGGGGGGGGAGCTGAACATTTTAACTGGTGAAAAATCAAAACAGACAGCAAGAATGCAGACTACTGTTAGTCTGTCTTTTATTGACTCTGCAACTGTACAGCATCGATTGATTAATTTTTCTTTCTGCTGCTATCATTCTCTCCCTACTTCTTCATTGTTGCTTTTCTTTCTTTTCTTGATCTTTGTGCCCTCTGATAACAACCATCAGCCTGAGGACCATGAGCACATGATACCAAAGCTTCAACTGTTTCAGATAAATGGTGTAACTTTGTGAAATTAATACTTTTGAACACCATGCATCAATTTTTACAAATTTTCCAACTTCGTCACTTCTGTTTTCGAAAATTTCCTTCTTTCCTTATCAAGATTAAATGAAAAAACTTATGGGGCGGGGGGATATTTAACAAACGCTGGAGAGTGGGAACATCACTAGAGGGCAGGCAATAGCGATTACGGGAATTCCGTCCGACTTCCGGTTTTGGAAATTTTTCTCCTATTTTCAAGGTGAAATGCAAAAATTTATGCAGTAAAATATTACTTAAAAATACTGAAAGCCGGCAACATCGCAAGAAAAAAGAAATTACGATTACGGAAAAAATCTGAACTCCGTCGACTTTCCGTTTTCCGAAGTTTCGTAAAGATGGAATTCCGTCCAATCCCCCCCCCCCTCACACACACACACACACACACACACACAATTCTCTTTACTTGTGCATCGATCTCCTGAGTGGTCAACATAACGAAAAAGGCGGAATTTCTCGAATTCGCAGAGGAACCTCAAGCCTGAAGATTAGGAGGCAATTTTCACGGTGTCTAACTTCCGTTTTTGCACAAAGTCTTGCCTGCAGTTTCAAGCTGAAATACAAACATATATGAAATAAAATTATAATTTAACAAGAATACTAGACACAAACATAACATCTGGAGAAAAAAATTACGATTAGGGCAAATTCTTTTTACACCATTTTAACTACTGTTTTCAAAAGCTTTGAAACACGAAATACCGTCCCCAGACGGAAAATAACATAACCCCCAAATTCCGCGAATCCGCTTAAGAATCTTATGTATATCATAAAATAATACCAAAATATATTTTTTAAACAAAATGAAAATTCGTAAAATCCGTAGTTAGACAACTAAATCGGTAGAAAATATGAACATTCCGTGGTAATTGCCATCATAACAGTCGTATAATCGACACCACATGATCCGCACATATCATGTTAATCGTGAATCGTAATTTCCCACAGAAAACTGCGATTCACAGGACCGACTCAGAAATCCAATAAGAAGATGCAAGAAAAAAACGATCGTCTTATTGAAAAAGTAACTGCCATGTTACTTTTAAGTAAAAAAATAACTAAAATCGTGAGCTGTTGCCGCATTATCGCAGTTCATTAGTTAGACTAAAAAATCCGGTGAAATTGCGGGCAGTCCATAGCATTCATTGTCTTATTTCTGAACACGTTTCAACTGAATACCGAAAAACCCTTAACTAATGCAATCAGTGCACCAAAACTAGGCGATGCGATTCGCAGAATGGGTATACGCTACGTCAGCTCTGCGCGATTCCCGAGAGTCACGGATTCTCACACCGCGTAGGCTTCCACATGCGCAAATAGTAACGCCTTCCTTGCGTCCTATTTTCTGTCAAAATACTTTTAATTTTAGGTAAAAGATAAAATATATAAATTTTTGAAGATGACAATCCGATTTTTGGCGTAAATGTGACAAGGATGGTAAGTCAGATAATATCTGAAAACTTGAAAATTTTCATCGTCCTGGAGCGGGACTCGAACCCGCGTCTCCCAGAAAACGCCTAGGTATGCTAACCACTACACAGTTTTCAGATATTATCTGACTTACCATCCGTGTCACATTTACGCCAAAAATCGGATTGTCATCTTCAAAAATTTGTATTATATGGCGTAATCCCGTATTTCTTTCATGATTTATCTGCTTCTCCGGGCAATCACGGGATAGGATTATTAACCTCCAGATTCGCTAAACATGAATGCCGGTTGCTTCGACTAGCGAATCCTGTGATGGTTAAATTCAAATTTGATCGGAAACTTGAAACTTGGTCGTTCTGGGTGGTGTAGTGGTTAGCATACCTAGGCATTTTCTGGGAGACGCGGGTTCGAATCCCGCTCCAGGACGATGAAAATTTTCAAGTTTTCAGATATTATCTGACTTACCATCCTTGTCACATTTACGCCAAAAATCGGATTGTCATCTTCAAAAAATTTGTATTATATGGCGTATTCCCGTATTTCTTTCATGATAAAATATATATTCTTACAATCTCTTTGCAGTCTTATATATATATATACGCAAGAAAAAATATATACGCTGTTACGTTATATTTTTTCTGTTACCGCATTTTTGGTACTTTCCCAATAACTAAAAAAACGACGCACCGTTTTTTTTTTACCGGTGTCCACAGCACCTAAATTCATAACCTTTTAATAGATAATCTATGGATTACACAACAGAAATTACGGTATTTACTGCAATATATTACGAAATCTCAACTACGAAGAAAATTAGGCGCCACGGCCCAAATTTTAGGCGCCTGGGCGACCTATGGCGCCCAGGATTTGTCGAGCCCTGGACATACCGATAACAGAAGCACAATCTTTTTTTACAAAAGACGTGCTAAAAAGACAAAGGTTGCGAAATTTACTGAAAACCCGGCTGGTCTTGCGCAAAGAATGTCTAATCAAGGTCACTTCTAAAGCCGAACCCGAGAAAATACGAAGCGTACGTAACATCGCGATCTCCGATAACGAACTTTTGTACCCAAACAATCAGAAGGAAAAAGAAATAATGCGCACAGTGGGCATCCGTTCGATGCAAAAGATACTTCAAAGCACACAAAGTAAATAATTTATACTATTACACTTCATAAATAAAAGAGAAAATAAGACCTATAAACATGAATTAAAAACAATCTGATTCCAAAATTGTTTTCTTCCTTTCCTATTATATTTCCTTTCGATTTTTTTATCGTGTGCGCACACATAATTCAGTCTGAATGATGTATATTTACAACATGACGGCATTCCAGAAACGTGCTGGCATTAGGGGCAGAGGCGGAATTGTGGATTGATTGTTGAACAAGGGTGCGTTAGAGCCCGAGTCAAAGGAAACATGGCTATTTAGACGATAAAACTACATCATTTCAATGAAATAGTATGCAGACATAAAGCTCGCAAATATATTTGGCTAAAACATCATCCAATATTTTATCGCTGGCAAGATGAGCTAGGACGACGGAAATAAAAATTCCAGACTTCGTTCGATTTGCCACAAATTTCCCTGACTTTTCCCGATTTTCCATATTTTCTAGGTCTGTCGCCACCCTGTTTAAGACCTGGGGTCAGACACTCCCTTCCTAAAATCCTCTACATATGATAAAAGAAGAAAAAAAAAACGACTTCACATCGACTTTGTACTCTCGAACCCTTAGAATCCATGATACCACTACTGCACGATCAGACTGGATAGTTTCATCCATACAGTGCTTTTTGTTTGTTTCTTTACATCCATGAACAACTTGTAAGGATATAAGCAGTCTCCCATCCCTAATTTCGTGCAACTGGTTTCGGCTAAGTGACATATTCAGCGCAACCTTTCTGGACTTAAGCCAGGGTCCGGCTAGCACCAATAGTCAGAGGCCAGCACCTCAGACCACTCAACTGCAGGGGCAAGCATCTCTAGTATGAACATTTGGTTCAGATATGAGTTTGTTTGTATACAGAACAGATTTCCCTATTTTTGTAGACACGATCATCTGCAAAATTCCCTTTCCCAGCTTCTCTTACCTTCTAACCACGAGAAGTGGCTTACCACCGCTAAACCTAAAACAATAGTGCCTTACAGCCCCGCTAAGCTCCTTAAGCTCCTTCTACATAACTGCTGGGCGCATAGCAGAGGGAATGTTTGGATAGGTTAAAGGCCAATTTTTCTTCTTAGAAATACCATGTCCAATTGGAGGAGTCGTGCAAAAGTAACAATCACATTAAAAACGTTTGTTGGTTCCCTCCACCCCATTGAACTGCAAAACACATCGATCGTCCTTTTGGGTTCACCCTGCAGCGCAGATTCGTTTCACAGGAGGATTGACAACATACACTATATAGACAAAAGTTACTGGACACCTAGAAGAGAAAAACAACATAGCATTTATTGACATACATTAGTACGGTGGCTGTCCACCTTTGGCCTTAATGCATGTACTGACCTTTTGAGACATGCTTTCGGCAAAGTTTGAAGCACCGCAATAGGTATGCGCTTCCATTCAGTACATAATGCTGCCGATAACTTCTGTTTAGTAGTAGGTTTTGGTTCCAAACTTCTTATGCGGAGCTCTAATTCATCCCATAGGTGCTCTATGAGATTAAAATCAGGGCTCTGTGCTGGCCAGTCCAC
Source organism: Macrothele yani (assembly GCA_039090855.1). Lineage (NCBI taxonomy): Eukaryota > Metazoa > Arthropoda > Arachnida > Araneae > Macrothelidae > Macrothele > Macrothele yani. The sequence continues at coordinate 100,174,890 of CM076990.1, read as the reverse complement.
ACACGATACAGAATTATTGTCAAACCACGCCATAACAGTCCTTGCTTTATGGATCGGTGCACTATCCTGCTGGTACCAACAAGGCATAGTATTGCCACAGAGTTAGATAGTATTGCCACAGAGTTGGGAGGGCATAATTGTCCAGAATATCCAGGTAGACGTGTTGGTTAACAGGTTTGTCCACAATAGCTAATGGGCCAGGACCATACCACGAAAAACACCCCAACATGAGTACACTGCCAGCTCCAAACTTGACCGTAGGAACAGTACACTGCGATAAATAGCGTTCCCCCGGCTGCCGCCATACCCACACACGGCCATCAAACTGATGGATCATGTATCTGGATTCATCAGTCCATAGGAACCATTTCCATTGATCTATGGTCCACGATAAATGTTCTTTACACGATGCTAAACGAGTAACATTCTGAGTGGAGATGAATAGCTTATGAGCAGCAGCACGATCACAGTAACCCATGGAATGAAGTTCTCTGCGAATGGTACGTGTACATACCAAGGCTCCAGCATTTTTACTCACCTGTACACTGAGGTATTGTGCAGTACTCTGTTGATTAGCTGTAATGACTCTCCTGAGGCTTCAACATCCTCTATCACTGATTTTCTTTGGTCTGCCTATACGTTTCGCTGCTTCAGGCACGCCATGTGTCTTCCACTTATTCAGTACATCCAAAACAGTTGACTTGGGCATGTTTAAACGCCTCTCGGTTTCTCTTATAGACAACCCACTAATACACTGCCGGACAATTGCTAAGGACGGATGACAATAGCAACGATAGCAACCATAAAATGGAAGGCAGGGAAATGTGGAAATTAGCATAAGTGCGGGATACAGTAAGACGTGTTGTGCGTATGCAAATTTTGGATTGCCGAACTTGTTCGTGACGTCATAGCGCTGATAAGAGATGTAAAGGATTTGACACGTATTGACCGTTGTTGTTCAAACGCAAAGTTAAAAGGAAAAGAATCAATTGACGAACTTGCAATTTTCAGTATGTCTTCCCGACATCACCTAGATGATTTTACGCGTGGCCCTATTATTGGCAAGATTGAAGAAGGAAGAAAAATAACAGATGTTGCCAGGGAGTTCGACGTCAGCCACAGTGTTGTTTCAAGGCTTTGGAAATCATTTCAAACAAATGGAGAGTGTAGCAAACGTCACGGGGGAGGTCGTGTTCGCATTACGACACCTGCAGAAGATCGGTACATAGTGCTATCAACAAAAAGAAACCCGCGCAGCACAGCTAGTGAGGTAGCAAACCAGTTTATGGCTGCTACTGGCAAGCGGATCTCCCGAAAAATTGTCGCCAGACGTTTCCATGAAGGAGGACTATACGACCGCCGTCCTGTTGTGTGCATCCCATTGTACAGACGTCACCGTACCGCCCGTTTGCAATGGTGCCATCAACATCGCAATTGGACTGATAACGACTGGTCTGCTGTCTTCTTCTCAGAGGAGAGTAGATACAGTCTATCTTCTGATTGTCGACGACAACTAATCTGGGGGGACAGTAGTACTGTATATTGTCCAGCAAACATGCAGGAAAGGGACCGATATCCGACATGTAGTGTCATGCTATGGGCTGGCATCATGATCATAGGCCGTACGTTCGTCTATGTGCTTCCAACTGGGACTATGACTGGCCAACGATACATTAATGATGTTCTGCTTCCTCATGTTTGCATGTTCAGAGGTGCTGTCGGTGATAGATTCATTTTCATGGACGACAACGCAACATGTCATCGAACAGTCGCTGTCCAGGAGTGTCTTGAGAGCGAGGATATTCAACGCCTCGTATGGCCAGCACGTTCTCCAGATCTGAATCCCATTGAAAATGTGTGGGATGCTTTGGGGAGGAGTCTTGCTGGTCGCCAATGCCCTTCAATAAACAATGACTCCCTCATCCGTGCACTGACAGAGGAATGGGATAAATTACCCCAACAGCTGCTTGATAATGTTGTGCAAAACATGACACGACTTGTGGAATCTTGCATCGCCCTCCATGGTGGCCATATCCCGTACTGACATCTTACGCCGGAACGCCTGCGGACGGTAATTGCATTTTTTTCACGTTTACGTATTCTGCACAAAATGGCCTGTTTGTCCCTTGAACACGTTCCAAAGCCTTCTGGATTTCAGAGCACAACAAATTGTCTTTCTTGTAATGTCCTGGCATTCTGACATTATTTTATTTCACTTGGCATCCAACCACACTTACTTTTTTATGCGCTATATAGCCATTTATGATCCGTCCTTAGCAATTGTCCAGCAGTGTACAACAATCTTTCCTTTCTCAAAGTCGGTTTTCTCCCGCCACATTTTCACTCAACTTTACAGTGTGACACGATCGCGGTCAGCTGCAGGTTTGTTTTTATACTGTTTGCAGCTGTACCACGCATCTTAACATTTGCATTTAAAGGGGTGTCCAGTGATTTTGTCAATATAGTGCATGTGGAGCCCAATACGAGTCTCCTGGGCATCAATCTCACAATCAAAATAAAGGCTGTAAGCTTTCTTTATCATTGGTGTAATGCATCATCTTTGTGATAGCAAAGTAATTTAGCTGCAAATATAGCAAAACTTATCTGCACTGTTCACACATTCATGAGGCATTTTGAATGACACACCTGCACTCACAGAATCCACAATGCAAAGGATGACAAGAAGGAAATGTGGTTACAATGACTGCATCATCCAATTGGCACTCAAATTTTACCTGTCTCTTGAGGAATAATGCGCTTGACACATCAGACTTCCAATGCAGACCATTCATTTCCATTTAACTCTCTTCCCCCACATCTTAAATTCATGATCAGCATGTCCAAATTAGTTAAAAATAGCTACTTTTGTTTCAGATACATTTTGGATGTTGTCCAGTATAATTAATGATCTTAGCCATTTAAAAAAAAAGCCTATTTTTTAGGGGAAGGGATTTAAATAGTTTAACAAAAATTTTATTTTTGTTAAACTATTTGATCGCCCTTGCTGGATCAAATAGTTTAACAAAAATAAAATGTCCCCCTACCTACAATATTAATAGTCCAGTTTAAATGAATCTGTAAAATGTGACAGTATGAACAGTTAAATAATTATATCCCTACTTTTTGGATTGTATCATTCTATGATGAAAAGATTAAAGATTCAAAGACATGACAGGCAATCTTAGTGGAAGATGGATCTGCCTCCAAGGGTAACTCTGCTGTGTAATAACACACATTAACAGCAACATGGCCCACTATTAATTTTAGAAGCTGACACAAAATTAAGCTTCAATATAAACACTGTTAAGGAACTGTGTGATATTAGCTAAATGACTTCAACTCACTATTATTTTGTTCCGGAACTGTTCTCAGGTGGAATAACCAACTGCGAAATGCCAGCTCTGGGCTGATCGACTATACTGATGCACTTTTTATGATTTTCAAGACTCAAAGACATTGGAGTCTTTGTATTCTCACGTGTGATAGAGCCACACCTGATAATACTGGTCCACCACATAATAAATGCCATGTCACAGATTCCTGCTGAGTGAGTATAAGATTGGTGGATGGAATTCTAGAGGAGTCAATGGAAAGATGAAATGGCTGAAGAAATGAAAAAGTATGGATTGGATGTTCTGTCTGTAAATCAAACCAAATTGAAAAAAATAGGGAAAGAAGTAAATGGAATGGCAAGTGTGTATTATGGGGTATTGGATGATGTAAGAGGACAAGCTGGTTTGTGATTTTAGGTGAAAAGTTGAACAAATTGATTCACTACGGTTGATTCAGTCAGAGAATTCTGTGGATGCATTTAAAAGTGAAGCACCATAGAATAGTTATCGTAACAGTGTATGCATACTGTGTGATTATGAACCCTTTGATAAGGAGGAGGATTTGTTTTGATCCTCTCTGAATACTAATAAAGAGAAGTTAGTTTTACAAGCACAGGATTTCAATGATACAGTAGGTGTTCAGAATGGCATATCTCTCAATGTTCTGAATAAATTTAATGATCCCAGTGTGAATAATAATGATTAAAAACAAACTGAAGTTTGCATTGAGAACGGGTAGCAGGTGTCCAATACATTTTTCAACAACAGGTATATCCACACACACACACACATACTGGTTTACCCTGCCAAATGAGTAACCTGGTATTTTACAGACTTTCTGAGTAACCGTTTTTATTCCTCTCAAAATCGGTCAATAACTTACTTTATGTATTTATTTACCCATAGTGTTATATTTAGATGTGTAAGATATATGTAATAGTAATAAAACGCTGTGAGTAACCATGCGTATAGAAACGACTTTCTGAGTAACTGGATAACATCAGCAGAATGCCGCGCATACGAGTAACAAGTGGATTATTTACGTATTCAGACGATCGGGCGGTCGATCATAAACCGGTAGCTGATCATCTTCTCTATGCAAACCTGCGGTTAGTATCTCCGGTTGCTAATTAAGTTGCTGGAGATCAGAAAGATCCCCCGAGGAATTACCACCTCTTTACCCCATTGTTAACTATCACATAAAGCTACGAGTGGACGGGAAGGTCCGGTTGGGGCACTGACATTAACGTGGTTATTCATTCTCTTGGCCATCGGCTCAAAGGGTTTAAGAATTCTTATGTTTGGTGTCAGAACTCAATTACACACGAAAAAATTACACGGAATGAAATTCCTCAGCAAAAATTACACAAGGAAGAAATTACACATAGAAAAAATTGCATAAGTCGGAAATTACACATAGAATGAATTTAACAACAGATTATACATACAAAGTTTGTAGCCATGATTATACAAAATCACGAAAGTAACTTAGACTGTAGACGGTTTTTGGAAGGGGGCTGAGCCTGGGGGTCAGAGCCCCCTATACAAAATTTTAGTAAAATCTACAGTTTTCAATTTAGAACCACCAAATTTGGTAACAGTTTACCAAATTTGGTGGTTCTAAATTGAAAACTGTAGATTTTATGAAAAATGTGTGTGTGGGGGGGGGGGGGAGAGCTGACTTCCCGGACTCTGACTCCTTCCAAAAACCGTCTACAGTCTAAGTTAGAGTTTAATGTGATAGCATACAAAATTTGATGGTTTTAAATTGAAAACTAGATTTTATGAAAATTTTATATGGGGGCCCCTGATCCCCCCCCCCCCGGCTCCGACCCCTTCCAAAAACCGTCTACAGTCTAAGTTAGAGTTTCATGTTTTTGTATAATCATGCCTACAAATTTTGTATAATTTGCTGTAAAATTCATTCTATGTGTAATTTCCGACTTGTGTAATTCTTCGTGTAATTTCTTCCGTGTGTAATTTTTGCTGAGTAATTGCATTCCGTGTAATTTCTTCCTGTGTAATTTTATCATGCAACCGTTATGTTTGTATGTTTCAGCGGTTAAAATATTTGTAAATAAATTATTTATCTAAGCAAATAACGTAAAAACTATCAATAATGTAGAATTAAAATTATGAATAAAAACAAATTACTAGTGGTTTTAACATAATATATATACAACTATTATAAATATTCCGGAATCGTGTCCATGAAGTTGTTAACTTTGAGTATAGGGAGTGCGCGTGTAGTGTGGTTTGCGAAATAGGCTGCTACTGCAGCGACGCAAATAATTATATCCAATCACATTATGAGAATGTAAATAGATATTTAATACAACACCGTCCGGGACTCCTGATGGTTCGTACGTCAAAAGCTGATCCATGACGTAGACCGGTTTTGCTTATTGAGAGCTCATCAGAGCACCTATGATCCAGAAATAAGGTAAATGCAATCTAGTATTTATATACCTCATTATATGTAAATGAGCTTTCAAAAAGTAAAAACCGTATACATTATGGATCCGCTGTTAAATCATGTACATGATTTGTTCCAGTCTGAGCTAATGTAAATTTTTATCTGATATTTCCCGACAAATTAAGTCTACCCCTGATCATGTGAATTGCTTGCGTGCTACGGAGCAGCCATGTGAATAACTTCAGGCAGTTACACTAAGAATTTAACACAGTGTTTGAAGATTTTCAAAGAAGAGTTAGATTTTAAAAGCACTCGTTCCTCTTGAGTAACACTTTTTGTTTACACCGTAAATCATGTTCCGTGGCATTAATTTATCATTCCTTTTGAATAACTACATTTGCGTTTAAACACTAAAACTGCGAGTTCAACCACCCTTCCGAGTAACTCATTTGTTTAAACACCAACACCGAGAGTAACTTGAAGCCATGTGAGTAACTTCAGGCAGTTACACTCAGAATTTAACACAGTGTTTGAAGATTTTCAAAGAAGAGTTAGATTTTAAAAGCACTCTTTCCTCTTGAGTAACAATTTTTGCTACACCGTAAATCATGTTCCTTGGCATTAATTTATCATTCCTTTTGAATAACTACATTTGCGTTTGAACACTAACACTGCGAGCTCAATTACCCTTCCGAGTAACTCATTCGTTTAAACACCAACACTGAGAGTAACTTGAAGCCATGTAAAGAACTTCAACTGCCAGGGATTTATAGTAGTTAACGATATTAAAACAATGGTTGCATTTTAAAAACTTTTGAGTAACGGTCTTTTCTTAGACCACTAATCAAGTTTCCGGGATTTGGTTTAACTTCCTTTCAGAAGAATAACTACTTTCGTTTCAACGTCCTTTTTCTTTTTCTTTTGCAGTTGAAGAAACGGAAAAAAACTTTATGGCATTTTTCGATCTTGCTTTTTGTCAACTATTATTGTACAATGTAGAAATCCCCTATATTGGCTGACCTTTAAATAAAATATCTTTAGAAAAGATAGTTAATAGGCTTTTTTTTTTTTTTTTTTTTAAGAAAAGTAACAGAGACTTTACATTCTACACTTTTTTAATTGAACATTGGTCACTGTTCATGCTACCACCGCGTGGTGCCTTTCACATTTTGTAGACTATAAAGCTGAAGAAAATAAAAAAATCGAAGTGTATATGTATATAATAATTAACTATCTCCATTGAACTCAGTGCTAAAAATGGAAATTTTGAAGTGCCGGTATGCTCATATTTAGCAGAAAATATCCAAAACTGAAAAAGTAAAAAATTAAAATCCCCAGACTTCTTTGTTTGAAAATGGAATTGACAATTCCGTGGAATAGTATTGCACCATAAGTCAGAAACGATGGCGGTCGATTTCAGTTGGTTGGTTTGTGGACCTAAGCGGGCACTATTTATGCTACAACGAGGACTGGGGTTAGACTTGTTTATTACGGGACCAAGGGATTAACCAGAATTGTTTACCACGGGACCAAGGGATTAACGAGACTTTCGAGCCTCAGCTAATCATTAGTGATTCAGCTGGATTTGAAACCAAAACTTTAAGATCCCGAGCGAGAAGGCAGCCCCCTTCTAATAGGGATTTTCATGAAGTAGAAAGTCGGGCAATTAGAACCTCCCCAATCAGAATGAATATTCTGTCTTAATAGCAATCGGTAAATTTTTGTTTAATCTATTACTCCCAATTTTTCACTCTATGAAGCTCTTCAAATTAAATATATTAAATTAATGATATCATAGAAATTACAGATATATTTGGTGGGATGATATGGGGCTTGGAGAAGATGTCGTCATGCGCTTCCTTTACGGTTCCCGCACAGTTGTTTGTTTCTCAAGGACACGAGGCAGGCACATAAAAAATTAAGGTTTCTATGTTTAAAAATGCGCGCACGTAAGTCGGGGACAAAAAAAAATGTAATAAATGAAAAAAAATTCCTTTCTGCAGTTGTCACTACTAAAATTAGTGCCGGCATTAGGAAACAAGAATTGTCGATATGCTATACCGGCATATACTGGCCCATTTCGAGAACTGGTTGAACTGAAAAAAACGGTTATACGTCAATTCGTCGCTCGCGTCAATTCGTCGCGTTTACAGATTTTGGTTACATACAAAACGAATGCAGGAAAACGTACGATTTCGAACGTCTTTCGCCCTGATCAAATTTATAAGGTTTGGACACTCAGACAGGATAGGAATATTACGTTTTTTCTTTGGCACTAAAAATATTAGACGATAGACGGTTTTTGGAACGGGTCAGGGCCCGGTTGGTGAGAGTCCCCCATATACAAAATTTTCGTAAAATCTACAGTTTTCAATTCAGAAACACCAAATCTGGTATACTATCTCATGGTACTCTAACTTAGACGCTAGACGGTTTTTGAAAAGGGTTGGAGCCCGGGGGATCATAGCCCCCCCCCTCTCATTAAAAATTTCGTAAAATCTACAATTTTCAATTTAGAACCACCAAATTTGGTATAATCTACAGTTTTCAATTTAGAACCACCATTTGGTATACTATCTCATGGTACTCTAACTTAGACGGTCGACGGTTTTTGGAACGGGTCAAGGCCCGGGGGTCAGAGCCCCCCCCATACAAAATTTTCGTAAAATCTGCAGTTTTCAATTCAGAACCATCAAATTTGGTATCATGAAACTCTAACTTAGACGCTAGACGGTTTTGGAAGGGGTTGGAGCCCGGGGGTGAGAGCCTCCTCCTCATAAAAATTTCGTGAAATCTACAGTTTCCAATTTAGAATCACCAAATTTGGTATACTACCTCATGGTTATCTAACTTCGACGGAGACGGTTTTTGGAAGGGGTCGGGGCCCGTGGTCAAGGGTGGCCCCATGCAAAATTTTCGTAAAAAGTTCCGTTTTTTACTCTTAAGATGTGCAACACAATTCAGCACTCCAATACCCTATCTATGTTTTAAGGCGCTCTTTGGCCCTTTGAGGCCCTTGCACCATAAACCATCAACTAACCAGCCTACGGTCTAAGTTAGAGACTGTAAATAACAATAAAGTGCAAAAATATGCGTTTAATGGTGTATTAAAAACACAAATCAATATAGTTTAGCTTTCACTACCAACGAGCGGATTATCAGGAAGAAATATAATGTAATGTAAATAGAGAGTTCCAGATATTCAAAATTCAAAACGGTAAGAAAAAGATGATCAATGCCAATGTGAAGTCGTACGCATGCGACATCACATAGGTACATTGCATTTCTGTGTCGCGGGATTCACAGAAGCACACACCAGATGTACGGCAGTTCTATAGATGTCTCCTAGAAGGTAAGTATTCCCATTCCTTTTTCTTTTTTGCTTCGCAAAATTAAATTAACTAAATCAAAAAAATTAAAATAAGTTTACTGAAAAATTGCAGGAATATCTTTTTCATTCATTAACTTTCACCCGCTGAACTTGGTTGGTGATTCCACAAGTAGTAATATGTACCTGGCAAATAACTGGTATCCCTGCAAGTACAAATTATATTAATGATTTATTTGTGTCCAGTTCAATCTAGTATGTCTATAAGAGCGTTTGGGGCCGTATGAAAAATACATTACAACGTGTGCCGCTACGGCGGCGGAGTGATCTAAGCGCTGGCTTCTGATCACTCGTCGAGAAGGATCCTTGTTAAAATCCCGGTGAGTCATGGACGTTGTGATTGACTTTTGGCACTGGCTGTCCCCCTTTCCAGGAACCAGTGGCCCAAAATTAGGAATGTCCGACTTCTTATAGGCCACTGAATTGATCACGGTGGTCGTTCAACTCCAACTAAAAAAAAAAAAAGATTGCGACGTGTCCATTGATATTTGTTGTGGACCGTGTAAAAAGTATGTTTTTGATATCAATGTGTGCACTTCCATGTAGGCTGGCCATAAAATGTTAGGGGACCGTACAAAATTGCACGTTTTTTTTCACCTTGTCAGGGCTTCGGTATATGGTTGAAGTCATCATCATCATCATTGTCAACCATTATCAATCCACTGCTGGACGAAGGTCTCCCCAAGTTTCCTCCACAACGGTCTGTCTTGTGCCAGTCTCCTCCATGTCACCCCTGCATACTTTCGAATTTCATCCACCCATCTCCCATGTGGTCTTCTTCTGGGTCTTTTCCTGTCCCTTGGAATCCAATCTAAAATTTCGGCTGTCCATCGATGATCTGTCCTTCTGGCAGTATGTCCAGCCCATTGCCATTTCAGGGATTTAACTCTGATCATGATGTCTTCCACTCTTGTCATTTTTCGGATCCACGAGTTCCTCTTCTTATCTCTCCTGGTTACACCAAGCATGCACCTCTCCATGCTACTTTGAGTTGTCTGCAGCCTTTGTATGTCTCTTTTAGTTAAGGTCCACGTCTCTGCCCCATACGTAAGCACTGGAAGGATGCATTGATCAAACACTTTTCTTTTAAGACATAATGGCATATTGCTCTTGAAAATTATGCTGTTTCTTCCAAAAGCTCTCCAGGCAAGTTTTGTACGCCGATTAATTTCTTCATCAATGTGACCCTCAGTTGATATCTGCTGTCCAAGATAAACGTACGTGTCTGTTATCTCCAGCTTTTCTCCATCAATCGATATATCTTCATTTCTTGTAAAAGCATTGAACATCACTTTTGTCTTCTGAAAGTTCATTTTTAATCCCACTTCTTTACTCTTGTCAGCAAGTTCCTGGATCATACTCTGCAGCTCTGATGGGGTAGTTGCAAAAATGACTACGTCATCAGCAAAACGAAGGTGGGTTAGATAATCTCCATTAATCTTTATCCCCTTGTTTTCCCAGCTCAGCGACTGAAAAACACCCTCCAATGTGGCATTAAAGAGCTTCGGAGATATGGTGTCACCTTGTCTCACTCCCTTTCCAATTTTTACGTGTGTTGTATTTTCAAACAGCAGAATCTTTGCACTTGCATTTTCATAGATGTTATTAATAATATTAATGTATGCATCTTCAATACCGCAGGTTTTCAGAGCCATTGTAACTGCTGATGGTTTCACCGAATCAAAGGCTTTTTCATAATCGATAAAAGCCATGCACAATGGAAGTTCATATTCCCTCGCTCTTTCAATTAGTTCTCTCAGCACGTGGATATGATCTATTGTGCTGTAGCCACTCCTGAATCCAGCTTGTTCTCTCGGTTGAGCCATGTCCGGTGTTACCTTCAAGCGGTGTGAAAGAACTTTAGTGAAGATTTTATAAACTACTGATAGGAGGCTGATAGGTCTGTAGTTTCCGAGATCCTCAATGTCACCTTTCTTATGTAGCAGGATCATTGTAGCGGTGTTCCAATCCTCAGGAATCTTTCCTTCATTAAGGCATCGAGTGAAAATTTGGGCGAGTACTGTTTCGATTTCTCCACTTGCTTCTTGTATGATGTCTACAGTAATTCCATCTTTCCTGGAGCTTTTCCTCGCTTCATGTTCTTGATTGCATGTGCAACTTCTGCTGGAAGGACAGGAGGAACTCTGGTACTGGTATCTTTCATGATGTCTGGAGTGCATATATCATGGTTGAAGTATACGTATATATATAGTTGGGCCATTTCAGCACGTAGTTTGGTTTATATAGAAAATAAAGATAACGTTACATTTCTACTCAGCTACAACACATTAATCCCAAAGGCTAATTCTTGAAATCTTTTATCCGCCGTGCTCATATTCACAACGTTAACATAACATGTCAAATTATTAATGTTGCAGTTTTACTCTGTCACAAAACTTTAGTTACAAGACCTTAGGCGTAACCTTTTTTTAGGAATTTTTATTCCGACGTATTCATAAGGTTTCGATAACATGTCAAGGTTATGGTACTGCGTTTTGACTGAGGCACAAAAATTAATAAACAGGCCTTAAGCCTTTTTATCAGTTTTCAATCAACCGTGCTCATATACATAAAATTTTCAGAGAAAGTCAAGTTTATTGTGTTGCGCTGGGTCACTAACGGCTGAAGTATTTGACTAACACCAGCATAGTTTGCACGCAGCAATCCCATGACATTCCTTCTAGGTCTTCCTCTCTATAGTTTGCTTTAACCATGGCCGTTTGCTTCACCTTTCACCTTTGGAGTACAGGTATGTATATGTTGGGTTTGTTCACTAAGCCGTCTCTGGCATGTCGTTTCTGCATTTCCTATGGTCTCGTGGCTTCGAGAACGCATTCAGCGAAGCCTTTGTCTCTGGCCAGCTTATTTTGCTGACACAGAAAAACCACTGCGCCCAACCATTGTTCTCCTAAAGATAATGAATGGTTGGGATTTGTTGCATATTATTCAGGCCTCGTTTCGACTACTTTCAAAGGTTTAGATATATTTGTTTATGAAAAGTTATAGCATGTTGTTGCGTTTTCTTGGGTTATTATACTTATTGTGTAGTACGAGTTTGGAGCTTAATGGTACATTACTTATGTGGATTTCAGAGTTGTTTATGCCATTTTCTGGTATACAACTCATATGGGTTATATACGTGTGTATACACACACACATCGAGTGAAAACTGAATTATGACCTCCCCTGTCAAAAATGGATGCGGCCTGTTGACCACGTGATTTCCGAGAGGACGTAATTAGAATACCGACGTAGCATTTATAAGGCGTGAGTAATAAGTAGCAAAATAAAGAGGAGTGTGATGGGTAAATTTCAGGGGGAGAAATTTCAAGATCAAATGCATTCGCCAAAAAAAAAAAAAAAAAAAAAAACCCACTCGCCACTCCTTAGCGCACACCTGCGAACTTTCAGAAGCCGAAATCCATAAAAAAAATAATCGAAATATTCGATGAAATTACTTGTCGCGCTTATTGATTAAATATATCGAACATATCAATTAAAAACGATATGTTAATGATATAATATGACTACAGATGTTTGAATTTATCGGCACGTTTATTTCGATTAAAATAGAATCTATACATAATTTCTAATTACTATGCTATCATTTTGATCTATAAAGAGATAAAAACTTAATTTATGGAAGTCCCACCCTTTGACCCCCAAATCCAATAGAATTGTATTCCACGCCGTCACGGAACAAACTAAAATACTTTCAAAAACGAACCATTTTCATACTAGGTTTATCTTACGGTGTGACGGACAGTGAGACAGTCAAATGAAATAAATGAGTGACTGAGGGACACTAATTGGTAAATTATGCTCAACTAAAAACGAAGTGAACATTTTACGTGAATCGCATCCAGTTCATAATAACTTTTAACAAAAGAAGTTACTTTCGTATTTTTTCCCCACGCAGTCCACATTAGATTTATGCTTGGCAGTAGAAATATGATTAGTAATATCATTCAACCACGCGAAACGCTGAAATTACATCGACACGTAGTGTAAAATGCTTATTTTTCATTTTTTGAAAATTTTGCAATACACGGGAATCTCGCAGAATTCGCATCACAGAATGTTTCATAGTTTATAATACCCCCCCCCCCCACCACCACCTCCTCCTTATTATAACGCTGCTCATAGCGAAAAAAAATGCAACTAAAACTGTTATAGTAAAACAGCCACAGCTTAAAGAGTTGCAATTTGCAGAGGAAAAAATACCGACTACCGAGTTATCCGATTGAGCTGGTCAGCTAGGAAAGCCGAGATCAACTGAAAGTTGTTATCAAAAAATAAAAGTTTAGATTTTAGTTATGAACATCATACGACGAATTAGTATGGACGGCAACATACATACTAATTTCGTAGAATCCAGCGAAGACATCATGCAAATTATCGTACGGACAGACAAATCTGGAGCATATTACAATCAACGATTGGAAAGCGTAGAAAACTTACTGACTTAAGGACCAGCAAAATACATCGCTGCTGGAGGAGCACTTCATTTTTTGAAGATTTTGCAATATACGAATGAACATTGGATTTTTTTTCCTAAAATACTGCATTCTTTCGTTAGTAATTGCCAAAGAAGCTACGAAATCATGCCCCAAATGGGTTTTTAATTTCACAAAACTGGCAGGTTTTGTTTAATTTCTTCATGTTGGGTATCAATCTGGGCTCAAAAATTCCACAGATTTAAAATCCGCTTGAATTATTTTTCTACGATAACTACGTTCTGAGATAACATTTCGAACTAGGAGAAATAAAGAGGGGTTCCAATGGAGGATACCCGTCCGCCTGTCAACACATCAGAGATAAACTAGCCCAGCTGCAGCTGTTTACATACCGTTTACGCGCGGTGTAAGTTCTTTAACGAAACAACCTGAAACAGCATGTGGGAAAACTGCAGACAAATGTTCCCAAGTAACTGAGAAGCTTATTTGTAACTTACATTGGTGCTTCAATTTAAATGGATTATGTTAAATAAAAAGTCTTAATGCTGAGCGCAAAATCATCAGAAAAAAAAATCTGGAAGAATCAAATCTGTAAAATTAACACTCTGCAGGTAAAGCAAGTTGCATTTCCGTAAATTTTACCAGTAAATCAAAACCTGGCAGATATTTTAGCATTTCGAACCCTTGTCCACCAAACGACAGATAGCATTGGTTTACGTAATTATACATGCATGGTTTCATAAGAATAATCCAATAATATACATCACTTTCAATTTTTTTAAGGATTCCAATAATTCAGAAAGAACTTTGATAGCTCACAGTGCGCGAAGGCTTTGCAAAGGTTGTGATCTCCAATCAAAGATCATGACGTCACATGAAAGGAGAATGCTGTTAGGGAAAAAACAACAGCATTTTACATACCGTATATATTACCACCCCCTACTCGATGTGAGGGCGAACCATCTGCTGCGTCCTATTCGCTGCAGTGGGATTAATTATTAAAAAGACCGTTAATTTTCGTAACTCTTTATCTTCTATCATCTTCCGCCTATGAGTGTCTACCGTGAAGTTGGGTTCCCTAATTGAGGGTCTCCAAACTCAGGGTTGACGGGTGCATTGTGTTGTGTTTCATATGGGAGAACATGGGAAACCCATGTCCCTCCATATGCCGCTTGAAATTTAATAAACTCATGATGTCAGATTTGGACTTTTTATCCTGCGACTGGGCTTGCTAAATGCTAAAAGTTATTTTCTTCTTAAAATCTTGGAGTTGCTACTCTATCAAAACTTTACGATTTTTCTACTTAATTATTCAGGTTAAAATCAACAAAGATTCACTTATTTTGAATTCTCAAAGATTGGAGAAACCCGGGTAAATTTCATTATAAAATACATAATTTATTTTCATTAGTGTTTCCTTAAAATCTATTACACTGATCGGTGGAGATTTCTATTAACTTAAACCAAAATATATTTTAAGTTCAGTATGCTTTTTGATATTCGTAATCATATTTCAAAGTTCACCTTTCGCAAAATATAAGACACATTATGTTATTCAGCACTTGCAAGAGATTTAAAATATCTTTTCTACCGAAGATGTATAGGAGACAAAATCATGATCATGCTAACGAGATATTGGGAATTATGAAATTTTTCTCACCAAATCCTTTTCTGTTCATCACATTCGTTGTCGTCCGGTATTACTTATAGGTATAAAGTCTATCGTTGGGACCTCATCCGGTCCTGCTGGATGCACACTGCCCGCATGAGATCGCTCGATGCTTCACCCAAAAATTGTGTAAAAACCTCTCAGGGAAAAACATCATACTTCCCTTCAGCTGGAAATCATCTTGCTCAATTTTTAGCGTCCTCTCAGGAAAAACCTCCTAACTTAATTCTCTCTGCGATATTCTGCCCAGGATTCATCTAGAGTCCATTCTGTCCTCTCTGCAAATATCTTGTCCGCTTCTCTCTGCAAAATCAAATCTTCTCCTCGATTATTGTCAAACTCTTGCATGCGTTCACCCAGAATCAGAAGTCATCATTGAATTTGTAGCCTGCGTTCACCCAGAATCAGAAGTCATCCTTGAATTTAACTCCCTCTAAAAAAAAAATCTCTCTCTCTCGTCTATGTTTAAGGGGTTGGGGGGTGCTTCTGTCCTACCCAAATGGCTCTCCCCTTATTGGTTGGGCCTCTTTTCCTCGCTTCGGCATTGGTTTACATCCCTGTATGGGAATCCCTCCGATTCGTTGGCAAAGGCTTGAGAACATGGAATTTTCTTGAAGATGAATATTCCTTTATCTTGTCAACTGCTCCGCGGGATGTCCGCGTTGCCTTAGAATTTTCACGTACGCTTCCTGTGTGACTTTTTCTGTTGGTGTCAACCAGTTACGCCCACTACGAGAAATATGCCCTGTTCGTTCCCCGCTAGCGTGCGTAAAACGTGACTTCGTTAATAGAAGATGGTCCAGTAAATTGGCCCCCACCTGTGATTGCGAGCATTTCACTCTCGTAGCGTTGCTTGTTGTAACCTCCGAGTTTTCCTTTTACTAACCAAGGGGTGTGTTTCGTGCCTATCCCTACTTGAATTTCCGGCGAGCTCGGGGAACACAAAAAAATAAAAAAAACAGCAATTCTAAAGAATGATGAAAAAATATAAGGAATTTTCTCTTCAAGAAAGAAATCTGCTCAGCCAGGTCTTAGAATAATTAAGAAATATGTATTATAATTATCCTCTTAGAATGTCTGTCAGCATTATGCTTCTCGGATTTTCTTTCCCAATTGCCGCGCTCTCTAAATTGTCTACTTGTTAACTACTCTTCCTCGTTTAACTATTTCCTCGTACTATGCAATACCGTAGGAATTATTTGGTGAATATATTGCTTTCCTACACTTACTAATTTGTAGGCCCCCTTTCCGAAATTCATAACTACGAAATCATGGTCCTCCTATTACCGCTCCCTGTCGGGTATCAGCGAACCACTACTACGTCTTATTCGCCGTAGTGGGTAAAAGTTAAAAAGGTCAAAATTCCATACTAATCAATTCACTTTCTAAATTTCGCCTAGTGGTGTCAACAATGAATTTGGATTCCCTAACTAAGGGTCTCCAAGCTCAGGGTCAACAAATGCATCGCGTTGTGTTTCATATGAATCAGCATGGGGTTTCCATGCTCATTCAAATGCCGCAAAGAAGTTAAAATAAAAAGTTGCATGAATAAAAAATAATGAAATCACAAATTTAACTCTAATGAGATTTGGAGAAATGATCTGAGTGACACGTGAATAAAAAATTTAACTGTTTATTTCTTTTTAAAATATGGTCTTAAAGCTAGGTACAATGTACCGGTGAGGTTGCTTGCTTTAACTAAACAATTTAGTTTTACTTTCAAACGGATATAATGCACTTAATATTATACAGCTGACTTTAAACTTTAGTTACTGGTTTAAACTCGGCGCGGTACGCCAGAGAAAAAAATTGTTAATGCACTATGTGAGAGACTTTCGAGTAACTAGTCCTGCATAGCACATGCAAAGCTATGAGGCATGAATCAGAAATGCGTAAGACAAATGTCATCATACCCTCTTTTCCTTGAGAAGCCCCGATCGCAAATCTGGGTTGCCGGCTGGTCGTAGAGTCAGTTCTCCTCTTAGTTGGCGGTGAACCTACATCGACTATGCTCTAAAATATTTGCTACCTCATTTCTCTATCTTGGAAACATCTCTCCTCCGAAACCGCTGAGACCTCTCTTCCGCTCAGACTGCAATTCTCTAGTGTTCCCTCTGTTAAGTTATTTTTGCATCTCTCTGTAGTCGACTCTCCTCTCAGTCTTCATTCCGTTTTTAATTCTCTTTTTCCCGTGTCCGGTGTCCATATTGGGGCGTGACGGCCCGGCCGTCCGAATCGCGTCGGGTTATGTCATTGGCCCTCACAGATAGCCCTGCTATGCGATTCGCTGGTTATCCGTTCAGTTCGGGTCACTTTCCCAAAAATTATGTCTTCTTTCAGCTGTCAACTTGTCTTCGCACCTTTTTGGTTAATTGACCTCGCCTAGCTACTTAGAAGCGAAGATTGTAACGTAGGTATTTCCGGCGACGTGACTTATCTCAAATTTGGTCGCTACTCTGGACAATGCAGAGACGCTCGCAATAGTAGCTGGGGAAAAGAGGTGACGCCCCCAAGAGGATTTATTGCGCTCCTGCTATTCTCTTCAGTTTCTTTGAGTTTCGTGAGAAAAAAACTGTGAATGTCTTCCTTTCTCTTCCTTCCCATCTGGGATTTTCATCAGGTTTCCGTGAGAAAAAAAAATAATTTTCCCCTTTTCGTTTGGCTTGAGTGCAATTAGGACTGATCTATTAATTATCAACCTAAACTTTCGGGTAGCCTGGCTCAGCTTCACCGGAAAGTAATTTTGAATCATTGATATTCTATTTTGACAATTTAAATATTTATTTCTTACCGCCTTAGAGTAAAAATGAAAAAAAATAATAAATGATCAAAATTATACGGATGAAATTTAAATGTTACGGGGATATAGAAAATTCCGCGGTAACATTATCTCCCTCCCTTCAAAAAAAAAAAATAATAATTCGAAGAATATTAAGGGAATACTCGTCCTATAAAAAAAGGTTGTGCATTTTCCTCTAGCGTCAGTCCTCGGTACGGGCAGTTTTGCCCCTACGAAAACAACAGTATGCAACATACAGAATACCTATATACAGCATCTGGCTTATTCATATAATATATATATACACTGCCGGACAATTGCTAAGGACGGATGACAATAGCAACGATAGCAACCATAAAATGGAAGGCAGGAAAATGTGGAAATTAGCATAAGTGAGGGATACAGTAAGACGTGTTGTGCGTATGCAAATTTTGGATTGCCGAACTTGTTCGTGACGTCATAGCGCTGATAAGAGATATAAAGGATTTGACGCGTATTGACCGTTGTTGTTCAAACGCAAAGTTGAAAGGGAAAGAATCAATTGACGAACTTGCAATTTTCAGCATGTCTTCCCGACATCACCTAGATGATTTTACGCGTGGCCGTATTATTGGCAAGATTGAAGAAGGGCGAAAAATAACAGATGTTGCCAGGGAGTTCGACGTCAGCCACAGTGTTGTTTCAAGGCTTTGGAAATCATTTCAAATAAATGGAGAGTGTAGCAAACGTCACGGGGGAGGTCGTGATCGCAGTACGACACCTGCAGAAGATCGGTACATAGTGCTGTCAACAAAAAGACACCGGCGCAGCACAGCTAGTGACTTAACAAATCCGTTTATGGCTGCTACTGGCAAGCGGATCTCCCGAAAAACTGTCGCCAGACGTTTGCATGAAGGAGGACTATACTCCCGCCGTCCTGTTCTGTGCATCCCATTGTTCAGACGTCACCGTACCACCCGTTTGCAATGGTGCCATCAACATCGCAATTAGACTGACAACGACTGGTCTACTGTCCTCTTCTCAGATGTGAGTAGATACAGTCTATCGTCTGATTGTCGACGACAACTGATCTGGTGTGAAAGTGGTACTGCATATTGTCCAGCAAACATACAGGAAAGGGACCGATATCCGACATGTAGTGTCATGGTATCGGCTGGCATCATGATCAATGGCCGTACGTCCCTCTATGTGCTTCCAACTGAGACTATGACTGGCCAACGATACATTAATGATGTTCTGCTACGTCATGTTCGCATGATCCGTGGTGCTGTCGGTGATAGATTCATTTTCATGGACGACAACGCAACATGTCATCGAACAGTCGCTGTCCAGGAGTGCCTTGAGAGTGAGAATATTCAACGCCTCGTATGGCCAGCACGTTCTCCAGATCTGAATCCCATTGAAAATGTGTGGGATGTTTTGGGGAGGAGTTTTGCTGGTCGCCAATGCCCTCCAATAAACAAGGACACCCACATCCGTGCACTGACAGAGGAATGGGATAAATTACCCCAACAGCTGCTTGATAATGTTGTGCAAAGCATGACACGACGTGTGGAATCTTGCATCGCCCTCCATGGTGGCTATATCCCGTATTGACATCTTACGCCGGAACGCTTGCGGACGGTAATTGCATTTTTTTCACGTTTACGTATTCTGCACAAAATGGCCTGTTTGTACCTTGAACACGTTCCAAAGCCTTCTGGATTTCAGAGCACAATAAATTGTCTTTCTTTTAATGTCCTGGCATTCTGACATTATTTTATTTCACTTAGTATCCAACCACATTTACTTTTT
Source organism: Macrothele yani (assembly GCA_039090855.1). Classification (NCBI taxonomy): domain Eukaryota; kingdom Metazoa; phylum Arthropoda; class Arachnida; order Araneae; family Macrothelidae; genus Macrothele; species Macrothele yani. Next base: position 100,155,055 of record CM076990.1, on the reverse strand, counting down.
TATGCGCTATATAGCCGTTTATCATCCGTCCTTAGCAATTGTCCAGCAGTGTATCAACCTTCACCGTGTATAAAATCTAAAAATGAGAAATACAGTATATATACACAAAACAGTATAATAAGTACTCAAATATCAATTTTCGGGCTTAGCGCTCAGTCTTGCGCCGTTGGTTGGGCTTCGCTTTTGCAGTTCCTCCTCTCTGCTGGAGACGGGGTTAACCCATTGTGGAGGGAAGAACAGGTTTCTTCACTCCGTGTGCTCTCCTCTCTGTGGTTTGTCTAGCGCTGGCAACAAGTCAGGAGGGTTGAAATCACAAACAATAGGAGGATCAAGGATGACATGCCCGCGGTGAATACCTTGAGTAATTCGGTGGCGGATATTGTCAGTCCGTTCGTCCAGCTACCGAAATTCCATCCGGGTGTGATAGCTGAGTTCTGCCAATTTGCATATGAGTAGTTTGGGTGTACTAAGTTCATGGAGGGTTGATCTAAGCAGAAGTCCAATTTCTTACAAGCGTTCACAGTGCGTGCCTTTAAACACAAATTATCGCTTATGCAGCGAGTGTCCGATTTAAATTTTATCACCACGGTATTCTTCTCCGTGCGAAGCTTTACGGATCGGGTATGTACGATTAGTGAATCGAAGTGCACATCTACCATTCCCGCTGCACAGGATGAAAATGCTTCAAACTGAATTGCGGCAAGAGGTTCGCACGAAAAGCATCCGGAGGTTTGTATCTCCGCGTCTGTAAATTTCGTGCAAACAGTTCGAGTTTCTATGCTGTACTTGAAATTGTTGAACTCCAGGTTTATTACCAGGGGTGCAGAGTGTAGTAGCTCTGAACTTAGTTTCCCTTCTTTATAAACTTTGAAGTGGTGCCAAGACGAGGTAAAAGGTAGTGCATTTCTTTTTGTTTCTATCATGTTGAGAAGGTAGGACTGCTGCCGTTGGCATCGCATGTTGTCTTCGTAGAACGTGCATGAGAACATATTTTCGTCGAAGATGAAGCTTTTTGACATGGAGTCGTTCGCTTGTGTATCACCTATATGACCTCTCTCGGGCCTGGAGGGCAAACTAGCTCTTTCGAGATAGCTTTCTTGGGGGTTGCCGACTCGTGAGATTAGGTGAGTTTGCAAAACCGGCATGGGCTGGTCTAGCGCTCCTGCTACGCGTACCCTGATGCCTGTAGAGGTGGTAGCTTGGTTTTTCACGGCGATTGCTTCCGTGGTTTCATTTCTCTGCTGCTCTATGAGAAGCTCGTAGCTACACTGCATGGCCACGATACGTTTCACCTCATATGCCCTTAGGAAGTCGGCCTCCAGCCATATTCTGTAATATATGCAGTGTTGGCTGTCTATTATCCAACAGCTGGTGCTTCCGCTGTCAGATGGGTGGCATCCCGTTATTCCGGGCCAGTCTAAGGATTGCTTGGTTAGAGCCTCGAAGCTCGTTCCCCGCACACATCCTTTTCCCCAATTACAGGTTGGGTTATTTGCGCACATGATCTGGCTGAGATAGCGCATGCTTGTGACATGGGTAAAATATTCCCTGACGGTCTGCCACTCGCACTTCACCTGTTGAAAAGTGATTCTTAAAGAAAACAGATTATTTTGGTTGCTTTCATCAGTGAACCAAAGACACTGTTGGTGCTCTAGATTCAGGAGTGTAATCTGGGCACTGGAGGAGAGACGGCACGTTGCGTCTACGTCGGAGTCCGAGCATGACTTCACTTTGGAGGCAATTATGGAGTGTGCATTGCACTCCGCAGATGCTCCGTCCATAACTAGCAAAAGCAACGTTAGCAAGGCAAGTCCATTCAGTGGGGCTTGTGCTATGGGGCGCGCCACGTGTCTCTCGAGGTACTGTTGCATCACTTGGGCTCGGTTTCGCATTGCGTTACCGGCCAATGCACCAGTTTTGACAGCGACCAAAGTAGAACCTCTAAGGAAACGGTATGTCTTCCACATAATGTATGCGATGCTGTAGAGAGTTTTCCAGATGCATAAAATGACCGTTTTTGCGTACAAAAAGGTAACAGCCGTAACTAGAATTAGGAGCAGGATAACCACGTACGTGACTGCTGCCGGCAGGCACTTTAACTGCCGCAGTAGGTCCCGGCATAAGATGCATTGCAGGGGACTGCAGGTTATCCGTCCAACTATTTGTACTGTTCCTCTCAGCGTCTGTCCGTCGGTCGTCACAAAGATAAGATGCATTTCTGCTGACAACTCTAGCATTTCGGGAGGTAGGGTCGCTTGAAATGGCGTGTCTTTTAATGTGATCACAGTCTCTATCCCTCTGATCCTGACGACTAACATGCTCGGATGCGAGAGGGTTACTATTGGATAATTGTAGGTGAGTCTCACATCATTGCGCTGGAACACAGCCTCCTCGTCAGTCAGTAGGTGCCTCTGATGTCGGCGGCGATGTGTGGTTGCTCGGTGTCGGCTCGCCACGCAAAGTTGGTATGAGATCAACACTGGGTTTTCGATTTTTAGTCCTTCCGCTTCGTGGACCAAAGTAGTAACTGCAGGTACCAGGCGACAGTAACAAGTCGTTTCAGTAATGTTCATACAACCTGCCAGTTTGCGGTAGTTAGCAGTGCCTGAGCAAGGGGAGGCCTCCGAACAGCTGCAGGGTAGACCTGCCCTCTTGCATTCGATGAGAGAGCGGACTCCTCGTGCGTTGACCTTCTGTTGAAAATGAAAGGACCTGGGTTCAATCAGTTGGTTATCGTGTGCAATGAATGTCTTCCACACTTTGATACAACCATCGCAATTGTGAGCATGGCAGAAATTTGGTGACACACCCAAATTCAGCAGTTCCTCTCTAGTTGTGTTTGTGCACTGATATTTGTCCCTACGAAATTCGCATCGCTCGAAATCTGCAGCATGGCCCCAAGCGATGACTGGTGCCAGAAAAATGAAAATAAAGTTTATCATGGTGGGCAGTTGAAAAGTTTCTTTTTTTTTTTTTTTGTAGTTGTGTGCACTGCTATCTATCGTGTGGATGCTAAAGGTGCTGAATGCAGAGCAATGTTCTTGATGTATCCTGAAAAGGGGAGTGATGCCAAATCAGACACACATCTTCCTCATACCTCACACACATATAAATTACACTGGACCATTTCCCGAGTCTCTGCTCATAGTGCACACCAATTAAGTTAACATACAATTTTACCTTGTAAATACAAAATTTACCACGCTGCGTTAAACAATTTTTCTTACGAGCTACGTGAGTTACATGTGCATATTCTAATTAAAAGTTATTTACTCTGCTTCCTTCCCCTGGTAAGCAAAAAAAAAAATCCTGTCCTTCCTAGGTACATTCCCCTTCTGAAGGGAAAAAAAAAACCAGCAGTCGTCCAAAAATAAAAACAGCTAAGTAAACTATTCCTCCTGCCTGTATACCTCCTTTCAACAAAAAAAATAAATATAAATGCGTTCGTCCCTTTGTCTGTACATCTCCTGTCACCGAATATACTCATACTCGACTCTTTTCCTTTTAAATCTGATTTCACTCAAATATACACATACTTAAAATTATTCATTCTCTCGTGTTTTCTTAATTTTTGCTTCATTATATTGCTCTCATTTGTGAGAGAGAAAATTTTTATCAACGCCTCCTCATGCCCGTAAATTGTGATCATTCCTCCCTTCCACTATATCGTCTTATTTATTCTTCGCCGGCCCTTAAAACCAGACTTGCTTAAAGCTCTAAAATTCTGCCATTTTAACCTGTACTTGCTCCGTTCTATTCATGCGTGCACCTGGTTTGGCCTGGGGTCTTTCTGATTGTCGTCCTCTTTGGAGATGCGCATCGTCTCTCGCTCTCGGAGGGGGGGGGGTCTCATTGCAGTAGTTTGGTGACCTTTGACTTTTACTGACCAATCAGACGCTTCTTCCTTCTTGTAAACGAAGGTGTACCCTTCGAACTGAAAAATTTGGCTATTATCCGCCATATTGCGCGCGGTGGTTTAAATCGGCGGTCGTAAGACTGCTAAGGCCCGCGTCGCTGTCGAAATAATAATGTTAATCGCAAAAATGCTGGCTGGGCCTCTATTTTGTCCATTAAGGCTTAGCAAAATACTTGGGATTACGCCATTAACGTCTTCACAAGGTACGGCTTTTCTAGTTTATTACGGTTAGGCTTTCTAGTCTATTACGATCCCCATTGTCTCCTGTTAAGGACAAAGCTATATTTTGACTAGGCGTAGGTTACTGATGTTTTTGTTATAATTATTTCCGCGAAATGCTATTTTCATATGTTCGCCTAACTTATCTGAGCAAAAGTGTGATTTGATCGCTGCAAGGTTAGAATTCGCTGGTTCTAATTTCCGTAAGTAATGCTAGCCGTCGTAACGTGTATGATTTCTATTGTTCAGTGCCCTCTCGATGTGATAGCTTACGCCTATTCTACTCATTCTGTGAGGTGGCTTACGCACGGTGACTAGTCTTTACCCATTTTCCCATTATTATTCCTATCCTTGATTAATTAGTGAAAACCTATGGATCTTTGAAATAATAAAAAAAATCATGGTTGATCGTTACGGAAAACTGCTGGATATTTACATATCTTTGCTACGGGTGAATCGCACGCGTCGCTTAACCAGTGAAAGCAGGAAATTGAAATGACTGGCTTTTTCTTAACTGAGGTCTCGCTTATCCGCCAACTGCTAGGAATTTTCCCCGGTGCAAATCTAACTTGTTTCCCTTTTTTTTCTCGATGAAATGCTCTAAAAATGTTTCGTTCCGTCGTAGCTCTTATGTTATATTGCCAGCAAAATCTTTGGGGCGGTACCCAAAAAAAAAAAAAAAAAAATTTAATTTTTATTCCACGAATTGGTCATTTAGTTAACATTTATTTTTGATTCTCAGGACACCCCTGCGCAAAATTGAACGGTTAATGCCGGAACTGATGTATGAAATTAATCGATTTTGACATAAACCCCTCTCAATTATGCTCGGCGAAAAAAAATTCTTTGGAGGGGTTGCAATCCTATAAGAAAATATATGTTGTTCCCTCTTGGCAGAGGCTGCTGTTGGTACTGTACTAAAATTATACTTTTATTTATTTACTTATTATTTTTACTGCTTGGTGGTAAAACCGGTGCCAAAATTTTCCTTGCGTTCCTAGTTCCCGGTGCTCATCCTGAGATATCCGGAACTAACCTCCCATATTCCAGAGAGAAAATGTTTTTCACTTAGCCCCAAAAACGTATTTTAGGAGCGTACTATTTTCCTAATTTTTTATCGATTTGGCATGCGACCCATGAATAATAAAAAAATATATTTTGCATTGAACCTTTTTCTGCGAGCCTTCTATACCCAACTTTCCCGTGGGAGCACTACTGCTTTCCTCCACTGTGGGTAAAAGCTATTTACCGAGGTTTCATTACTGTTGCTGGCTGCCAAATTATCCTGTATACGCTGTGATAAGTAGCGATCTGCTAGGTCGAACCATGAAGTACCTTCCGGATTATCAGGCTGACTCAAAGTTTGCAACATTCGGTCGACGAATCCCGAATCCTTAGGAGATTGTTCTTGTACGGCCGGTTCATTTTCCGCTATTATTTTGGGGTGTGTTTGATCCTGTGACTGTTCTGCGTAGCACGGAATATTTCCATCTTCGGCGCGCTGAATTGTAGACGTTTCCTGAATATTACTGTGGGACCTTAGAACATACGGTGACCTGACAAATTTCACTTTCCCGGTTTCGCAATGCTGGCCTTCCTCTTCGTCCAACATGTCGACGTTCGGTGCGGTTGGTTCCTGCGCTGGGGCTTCTACTGTGGGCCCTGGTGCAGAGACGGTAGACGCTGCTGCTGTCCTGGGGGTGTCGAAGAACGGTATGAATTCATAATCTTCCGTGCCTTCGCTGTCTCCCTCGGTGTCTACACTCGTTTTGGGAATAATTTCCTCGTGCCTTCCTGGTGGTGGTAAATCTGACCTTAATTGCTCCTTACGGGCAATTTGCTTAAAGATTCTGTTACGGTGGACCGTTTGAAACTTTGTAGGACTTCCCACTGATTTCAACTTTACATTAACTGGGGTGGGAAAAGCGACTATTTCCCAATCTCCGCGGTTAGTGAGGGCTAATTTTCTGGATAACCCCCTTTTCACATAAGGCGTGTGAAGGAAAACCCTATCGCCAATATGCAAATCTTTCTCTACCGCGTATCTATCGGCATATCGTTCCTGCCTCGCGGCTGCTTCTTGAAGGTTCCCATAAGCGATTTTGTAGGCATCCCTCATTCTCTCTAGAAAAGATTCGACGTAGTCATCGTGGCTGTAATATGTTGTCCTATGGGGCGGAATTAAGATGTGGGAGGGTACGTTGAATTCTCTCCCAAACATTAAATAGTTCGGGCTAAATTTGGTGGACGCATGTGTGCTGTCGTTCATTGCTAGGCTCACTAGTGAGAGGTGTAGGTCCCAGTCTGTCTGTCTGTCATTCACTAGGGAACTTAATGACTTATTGATTAGGAAATGGGACCGTTCGTTTATTCCATTACAGGACGGGTGAAACGAGGTCGTGTTTAATCTCCGTACACCCAGCCTATTTAAGAGTTCAGTAAATAATTCCGAAGTGAAATTTTTACCGTTATCTGTGAGCGTCTGTTCTGGTAGGCCAAACGGAGAGGCCAAACGGTCGATGAAAGCCGTGGTGATCGTTGAGGCACGCTGGTCAGGTATAGGCACTAAAATAGTATACCTGGTAAACACATCTATCATCCCCAAAATGTACCTATTCCCCGCTAAGGAGGTGGGGAAGGGACCGGAAATATCCAGCGTTACTCTTTGGAAGGGGTATGAGCAGTTTGCTGCCCGCTGTAATTTCTCCCTTGTCCGTAACTTGTGCCCTGCCCGTTCGTTGCATTTCAGGCACGATTCTACAAAGTTCCGAATATCTGTATACATATTCAGTAAGAAATAACGAGACCTGACGGTAGCCAAAGTTTTTTGAAAAGCAAAGTGAGGCGATGAAGGGATTTCGTGACAGATATGTAAAATTTCAGCCCTCATGGCGGTCGGCACTACTAATTGTTCCCAAAAATCTTCCCGAGAGCTACTTCGATCAGGCTTTTGAAAATGGTAGAGTAGTCCGTTTTCGTTCAAGAAAAAGCTGTCCCTCATTCTGCCTCTTGCTCCTGAGATGCGACGTTTCTCCAGCGCCTCAATAATTGGGACTAATTCTGGGTCTGCCCGTTGTAAAGTTCGGATGCGATTTATCTCTTCCTCGAGCGTAGGCGGGTCTGTGGTGTTAACCCTCGCCGTAGCTCCTACTTATTCACCGTGCTCAACCGGAGCGTCGTACTGCCGGCTCAACCAATCAGCGATGACGTTCTGCTTCCCGCGTTCATAGAGTATCTTGTAGGTGAACTCGCTTAGTGATATTCTCCAACGATTTAATCGTGAATTTACATCCTTTAAATTATGAAGATAAGTCAGGGGGCGGTGGTCACTAATAATAAAAAATTCTTTTCCCAAAAGATAATGCCTAAAATGTTTCACGGAAGATACGACAGCAAGGAGTTCTTTCTCAATGGTTGGGTACAATTTTTCCGCTGCCGATAGTTTACGAGACATAAATGAGATGGGGCGAAGATTTCCCATTTCATCCATTTGAGTAGTATAAGACCGCGCTTGATAACCCTTTTCGGTGGCAACACTTCCAGTCACGTGACGGGTGGGCGGTTCCATCCGGTCTCCTCTCGGCGCGAGGGAGAAAATACGATGGCAGCGCCCTCTGGTGGTGGTTCGCGAAAATGTACAGCACCATCTGTCGGTATTTTTTGAAATTAATTTCAATATGATGATTTTTTTTATCGTCGATGTTGACGAAGCCACTTTTAATTCTGGGAAATTTCTCAGCCATTTTGATTTTGTAACTGTTTTTAGGGTGGTGGTGGGAAATTTTATTTTAAGTGGACTGGGGAAATTTTTTGAAACCACGGATTTATGTTCGGAAAAAAGCGAAGACAGGGTTTGGAACCACATGGGTTCGAACTTGGGCCGCTTATGATTGCAGTCTGAAGCTCTACCGATGTGACTACCGAGACATTGTTGGGGTTGGTCAAAGAGATTGATACATATGATTCGCGTAATGGAGGAAGACTGCCTGAGGGATTTCCTGTTGGCCCTCTTTAGATTTAATGCAGGGAGGAGAGCGTATGAGCTTATTAAATAATTTTTCATGACGTATTGTTCTTTTTATTCACGAATTTTCAAATGTAAGGCGTTCTTTAAACTCCCCCCCCCCCCCCGACGTGATTCATACGCGTTTAATCTGGTTCATACATTTTCTTATGAAATGAAGGACTTTTTTTTTTTTTTACGTTTAGAATTATTTTTTCTTTAGGGATTTCTTGTAATTAAATATAATCAGTCAGACGACCTGTGAAATCTTTTTTTTCATAACTTTTTCTACGTAACATGTTGTTTTTAGTAATTGAAATTTTTTTACCGTATTTTTGTTCATGTTTTTATCTTGCAAAATGAAGAACTTTATTTATTTTTTTTCTTCATGGGTTTATTATATTTTATTCTTTCTAAAACAGGACATATTAAATATTTTCGTTATTTATTCTGAGCAACGTGTTTTCAAAAATTCAGATTTTTTTTGTATTGCAACAATTTTTCGTAGGGTTATTAATTTTAATTTTCTGTAGAGGGACGAAATTTAGTTTTTCGTGCGTAATTGTTCTAAACATTACGTTATGCTTTGAGAACTTAAAATTTTTTGATCTGTTACGATCGTGTTTAAGCTCGATCATGCTTGTGACCACGTGTCTGTCATTTTATAAAACGAGAGCTCATTGAGAAACAACGTACCCCACCCCCTCCCCTACGGCTGCCGGGTTGGGGGGAGTCGTAAGCGTGTGGTGAAACGGTTGACGAAGATAGTATATTGACCGGTACCAACGATGAGCGTGTGACCACGTGTTTGCTTTTTTTTTTTTACGACATGTTGGCTTTTGTGTGCCTCATATTCCGACTTGTTGGCTTTGTGTGATTTATATTCCGAGATGTTGGCTTTGTGTGACAAAAGTATTACCAAGGTAGTAGGGGTAATGAACGTGGTCGGAGCACGTGATACATGTATTTCTGCGTTGACGTCATTCTCCTTAAGGCTGCATACAAGTGTCAACTGGTGTTGTGCGTGTTCGTGCTTGTACCGACTCTCGTCTCATGCTTTGGTTCCATCCGTTGCTAACGGCCACAGGATAGTGCCCGAGGGTTTCTTTCATTTGATCTATTTCTTTCATTTGATTGGCTGTTTTGTTTTCGAACATGAGTACTACAGGGTATCACTTCATTTCAGTATTTGTCTTCGATCGATGCAGAGCTTTCTAGCCTTCCTGGAATTCCTGTTTTGTTCAATATTTTGTTATCATGGCAGCTGTAAAATCTATTGGAAGTTCTTCGATGATGCTGTATATGGATAATTTGCCAGAAAATTGTTTCCATCTAGGAGATAATATCTTCGTTTACGTATCTTCATGTGCTCATCAAGTCGGCGTGCACATCAGAGAATTTCAATGCTATGGCAAGCAATGCTATCCAAGCAAATCTGGTATTTGTATGTCTTTAGATCAATGGCGTGAAATGATGGATGAGAAGGACACTATATCACGTCATCTAGCCTATGGAATATCGGCTCCTAATTTTTCATTCTCGCGGCTTCTGAAGGTAAAAGTTATGCCACAAACTCATGAAATCAGTATCAGTAAAGAAATGTATAGTTGGAAGGCTGTGAAAATGTACAAATCGAATATTCTTCTCTCTGAAAATCTGTGGAAAGAATTACTTCATATTTCTTTCAGTGTATGGCATCAGGTGGTAATAGAATTTTACCGAAATATACCTTTTCATACTATATTCAAGGAAGAGATACAATCGAATGGACAAACCCTGACTAGCAATTTCACATCACCAGAGCAAAGTGAAATGCTAATTAACGAACTGAAAATGGTTCTTACAAATGCAGTAGTTGAGTATTTGAAAGAAACATCTAGATCAAAGTCTTTAGATTTATCTGAAGTGTATTGTGATGACGAACATTTCTGCACAGCCTTTTTAGGAATAGAATGTAGTAAAATTGCGGAAAAATATCTCGAATCCCTAAAAAGAAGAAACTTGCTATCGTTTGTAACGGATGCTTTTTTACAAGCAATAGATCTACAAATTATTTTGAGTATGATCAAGGCAGAAATTCGTGAAAGTGACTTGGAATAAGAAATCGTACGTAAAGCAAACATCTACACAAAAGAGAAAAGAAAAACCAAAGGCCCTTTTAAGGGCCACACAATTTTATCAAAAAGGATTATCATAATCGTACATTTTTTCAATATTTGTGTGTGTATGTGGGCTATTATGTAGCAGTTTCATGTTTTATTTTGAACTTCTAGCATAATTTTTAAAAGTTATATGTATTAAGAGAAACAGTGTCTTTGATATGAATCACCATAATTTGATACATTTTGATAGGCAACATATCAAATGTATCAACTCAGTTATTTTTGTTTGTTTGTTTGATAATTGAAAATATTTCTCTGTTTGAATTTGTGCAAATATGATCTTTTTTCTTTTGATTCCGTTTCCACATTACCCTAGAGGTGCTAATGCTCCCCGACCTGGCAACACACTTTCGTCAAGGCTATTCATGTTTGCACCCGATAAACATCTTGTCAGCCACGTGGTGCTAAACAACCACATGACGCGGGTGGGGTTCCAGTTCTTTGTTTATCCTCTTAACTCGTAGAATAGGTAGGTACATGCACAAGAGTATTGTGACTATTGGTTAATCCCCTAAAGCTCTTTGTGGAACAGTATGTGCTCAAGCTAACACAACGAGGAACAACGGGTACGTATTAGTGTAGGTAGGTTTCGGAACTATTACATAATCTCTAAAAATTGTTTGATCGTCGATCCTACCCCTTGGGAGAAAGTACGTGTTCACAGGCAGACAAAGAGAAACGCTAAGGGGGGTACGGTAGCTGCTTGTAGTAGGGTAACAAAGTTATTTGTTAATCCTCAAAACATGTTCTGTGCAAGTAAGCACGTGTTTAAGGGCAAAGAAATGCAAAAACGTGTCGTTATTTATCGCTGACATATGCTGTCACCCTCATTTACTGTTCAGACGGAGTTCTGCTACACTCGAGTTTTTCTTCGTGCGTTTTCTTTCCAAGTCAATTTTAGTGTTTCTTCACTGTTCCTTAAGTTTGCAAAATGAAAATGATCAATTTACTATCTTGGATGTATTAGAGCTGCAAATTAAGCATCAGGTTCTGCTAAGAGTTAGAAAGTATTTTTTGAAGAAACAGAAGATGGTCTTCCTGAAACACAGCCACAAAATCATTCAATGGTTGATATTTCTAAGAACTGTGTTTCGTCGGATATTTTACTAGTCGTTCAGTCTAGAAATTCTGGGGACAGTGAAATTGTAGTGGTGGAAACAGTGTTACCTTCAGGACAAATACTTCAAGAGGATCCCTCCGAAGGACCATTATTCCCTTGGTGGAGGGAGGTTTGTAATTGTGATTGATTTTTAGGTTTGTAACTGTGAGTGATTTTATTTTTATATTTTCTGAAATGAATAAAAATTCATTTCAGAAAATATTATTCCTGCGGTGTTACATACAAGCCATCAAAAACATTAGTAACAATGACACCAGCAACGTTCTACAAACTCAAAATTTCAAACATGATGCCAGGAGAAGAGATAGCAATAGGATTTAATAAAGAACTGTTTATGCCTTACACCTTCACCCCTCGCAAAGGACTACAAGTGAAGTGGCAAAAAATGTATGTTGAAACAAATGAAAGTTCTGTTTTGCTCCGGGAGGAGTCATCTTCACCAAAGAACAATTTGAAAACTTGCAAAATGCCTGTGATGTCGTGGCAGATTCCGTCGCAGAGTTATTGTTTGGCGGAGCCTTTCAAACTTCGGTTAAAAAACACGAGACTCCCCCAGAATAAATGCACCAAGTCAAAAGATGATACATTATTAGTAATTTTTTCAAAAAGGCTGCCACCAGAGCAGTAGAGGAATGTATGGGAAAAGTGTTTACTATGAATGTAGATTACCTCTGGAACTCCAACAACCAAACCGAGCAGCGCATGACTGTATTAAGTCATCAAGCGAAGACAAGTGGGTATTTTACAAAGATGACGCAATTCCCTACTTAGAACCAAGATTTCTCGCCGAGTCGTTTGTTGCAGAAACTAACGAAATGAAACTTTACATTCCAGATATATTTCTGAATTCTCTTTAAAAAAAAGCGGTACTGAATGAGGTTAGCGCTATCTACGTAAACAGGTGATAAAACAAACAAAAAACAGTCTTACGCGGGAAACCACTTAAAAATAAAACGCATTAGGATTCCTACCTCTTGGGTGATGTGGAAATGGAATAAAAAAGAAAGAAAGAAAAGAACACATTTACACAATTCACACAAGAATAAAAAAAATCGTCTGTTTAAAATGTTGCTTTAATTAAAATCTTGAAATGGTATTTTTGCGCCCACTAACTTCCATGTTGTGAGAGCAAGCTAATAGAAGTCTTTCAGAAAGCATTTATGAAGGTATTTGAATCGTTGATTTTTCTAATAGTCAATATTTTAAACGTTCGTTTTTCCAGGAGCCAATATTTGAATGCTTCATTTTCCTAAAAGTCAATGTTTGAATCGTTCGTTTTTCATAAAGTTTGTTTTTGAATCGTATAAATTTTAACGTCAAAAAATGGTTTTGTTGTTCTCACTAAGAGGGCGATTTTTTAAATTTTCGTTTTCTTATAATAGCAAAAATCCCATAGAATAACATGGGAATTGCTATCCAACTAAAAGTCAATATTTGAATCGTTCATTTTTCATAAAATTCGTTTCTGAATCGCATAAATTTTAATAAGACAAAAAAATGGTTTTGTTGTTTTCACTAAGAGAATATTTTTTTAATTCCATTTCCTTATAATCGCAAAAATACCATTGAATAACATGGGAAAACTACCATGCATAAAAAAGCTGTTTTGAAACGAGGAAAATTCTCTAAAAGATCGATTCCGTAAAAGTTGAAAATAGACCAGGTGGAAAATGGAATGTTCTAAAAATGTCTTAAGGAACGAAATGAACTATGAAAAAAATATGTAGGAAAAAATTATTAGCTTAATGACTAGTTTTTTTAAAAAAATAGGAGAAAAAAATTCAACTCAAAGAATGACACTTTATTTTCTTTCCATCTGATTTTAATAGAGAATCCATCGATATGACACAGGATTCAAATTTTTACACATTTTCTTAGTTTCTGTCTTTTTCCGTTTAGAAGTTGCAACAGAATTTCCTTTTTGCACAGGATCTTTTAACATTTGTTTATTTTTAATATACTTTGTTGCCAAATTAATATCCCTTAATGCCTTTACAAATTCAGGAGGTAGTTGCAGCTTAGAACCTTTGCTTCGAAACATGGAGTCTACGAGATCGACAATATTCGAATTTTCCACAATGCGCTCTCGGACTTGGAGTTCTGCTTTGGGGCTCCATCCAATTATGTCAGAGTTTGTTTTATAGATATCCAACACATTTCTTGCATAGCGTTTCAATTTAGTAGGAACGGCTTGTATCACAAGATCTTCCACATAGTGTTTTTCTTTCTCTCCTTTGAAAAGCTCTTCTTTCGCTGGTTCTTCAGTTCTCAACGGGGTTTCATGAGATGTTACCGGAGGATTGAAGCTGGATACATGAATGCGTTTATTCAAGACTTGGTTATATAATTTCACTTTTGCTTCGTCAGACTCTTTGCTTTGCAGAATTTTTTTCATTTCTTTGTCCAAGTCCGTTAGCGTTTCATCTGTTGGCATATGGCGAGAAATCCGTTCTTCGGGAATCAGAACTATTTTCTTGGTGAATTCCATTATTTCGTAAGCAAAGGCATAAGTACACCTTGCGAGCTCTTTCTCTAAAAAAGATGCCTCTGTATAAAAAGAGGAAACTCCTTATTCAAAAAGGGAGATTTTTAGGCGTGTTGATTCCTGCTGCTCTCGGTCGTTAGCACCTAACAGGAGAGATTTTATTTAATTTTTGTAGAATTTAGAACTTAGGAGAGTGTTGTTATTTGATTAAGGTATTGCAAATAGATGTTCGGGATGGCAGTTAACGGTATAGAGAGTAGTACGAGTTTTAATGAGGCACGTGATAATACAGAAGGACAGGAAATTAACGGAGCGCCAGGTAGCGGTGAAGTTCAGGAGAACGGTAGGATGCAGTTCGATTCAGCAGTTGCTACGCAAAGAACAATTCAGTCGATGGCGGGTATGTTAAGTTATCTCCCAAATTTTACGGGCACGGAAGAGGGTCCAACAGCAAAGCAATTTTTTGAAATGGTGGATAGTGTGGCACAGGTAGCTGGATGGACAGATGCAGTTAAAATTCTTTCAGCAAAAGCTAAGTGTCGACAGGCAGCGAGTCATTTTTTAACGGACGCTATTGATGTCAGGAATGAAACAGTTTATGCAAAATTTAAGGAAGCCGTTATTCAAAGATTTGAAGCTCAAGAACCAGTTATGGTTAGAATGCAGAAGTTCACCACTTGTCGGCAACGACCGGGTGAAAAGGTATCGGAATATGAGGCCAGATTAAGAGGGCTGGCACATCAGTACTTAGGGCATGTGGATCAGTCCAATAGGGAGGTTAGAGAAATGGCTGATCAGACAAAAATGTCGCAGTTTCTTAATGGGCTTGACCCTAAGTTGAACACCATGGTGATGTCTTTTGCCCCTACAACTTTTACGGAAGCCGTTAAACGAGCAATTTTAGAGGAGCAAAATTCGAAATTAGTTTCTCAGGAGGTTTTTGCTGCCTCGACAGGACCATATGACAGCGAGAATTATGGAACCCAGGAAAAATCAGGAAATTTGAATAACTCGATAGCTGATTTGCGTACCTTAATGGCACGACAGATGACGGAGCACGAATCACAGGTGAATGCACTTAGGACAGAGACATCAGAGTTGTCTAGGAGACTACAAGCAGCAGAAAAACTTCATCGTGATTACGTGGAGAGACTCCAGAGGTTTGAAGAGGATAAAACCCTGGAAACGGTTAATAGAGGCATTCCTTCACGAGATCAGCGTGCCTGTTTTATTTGCAATTCTTTCACTCATCTAAAGAACGATTGCCCCAGGCTGAAATCAGAGTATTATCCTCCTTGGTCACAGAGAGATCGGAATTCAGAAAGCTTCAACTCTTTAGGCACAGAGAGAGAGGAGAGGAGAGCAGGGGAAGCTCCCTCTAGCGGGCGCATTCAGAACCAGGCTTCATCAACCCGTTCAACACGGAGCAATCACGGAGAGCGTTATTTCTCCCCTGGTGGCAGAGCGCCGAGTTATTCGCAGCGCAGCGAAAATTTCAGGAATGGAGGTGGGAGATCGGAAGGTGATCGTCACGAGAATTTTAACTACAGGCGTGATGATAGAAGAGAACCTAGAGTGAGATTCAGAGAAGAGAGGAATTGGACATCAGGAAATTCAGGACGCAGTAATCATCATTCAAACTAGAGGGTGACCGGAATCGCAGGGATGCTTTCGGTCAAAAGAGAAATTTAGTCCCTATGGTACTTACGACTTGTATAGATCAGGAGCACGGAGAGCTACCTATTGTGGGAATTAGGATTATGGGAGTGCGAACGTACGCATTGATCGATAGTGGAGCAGGTGTATCATTAATAAAGGAATCGCAAGTTCGGAAATTTCAAGGAAAATTGCGCAGTAGACCCAAAAGCTCAGGAATGCATATAAAAGGGATCACTGGCGCCCTCCTACAGACCTCAGTATGTTACGAGTTGCCCATAGAAGTAGGAAATGATACGATTAGGCACACGTTCCATGTCACTCAGCAGGAGTTGCATCCAGATTACTCAGTCATCTTAGGATGGGATTTCTTGAAAGCCCATAGTTTTAGCTTTGATGCTCAGACAGGTGTTTTGGAGAGGAAATCAGGAAAAGCGCAGAAACAGAACCGAGGTAGAGCCCACAGGCCGAAAAGGGTAAACATGGTAGCACAGGAGAATGCAAGGAATAATCAGAGAAGGTTAAGGGAGGGAATTTTGCCACCGGATGAGACTAGAACTGGAAGGTTAGTGAGGAAAGAGGTAATTCCTCCGAATGCAGAGAAGATAGTTTGGGTTAGAATTCCATCATTTTCTGGAAATTTAAAAGGGCAAGTTTTAGTGCAACCTTTGGATAAATTTGCTCATGGGTGTGTCAGAGTTGGATCTTCGGTAAATAAAATTGATGATACAGGTAAAATACCAATTTTACTGGCAAATTTGACAGATCAACCGGTTCATTTAAATAAGCACACGAAGATGGCCTATGTGCAGCCAATAGTTAATGCTAACACAATTCAAGGAAGTAAGCAAGAGAAATTGCCGCCACTTTCTCCGAGAGATTTCGATCTCATTAAGGTAAATCCTGAATGGCGAAAGCCACTTTCAGCTCTGATCATGAAATATAAAGACGTGTTTGCCAGAACCATGAGCGAGCTTGGAAAATGCAACTTGCTCTATCATGAAATCAATTTGGATACTGAGGTTCCGGTGGTAGGCAAACTCTACCGGGTACCCCATCACTTAAAGGGGGAAGCCGAGAGGCAAATTAAAGATCTGTTGGATGCAGGTGTTATCAAGGAGAGCGCATCCCCTTATAGAGCTCCCATGTTGCTCGTTCGAAAAAATCGAATGATTATCGGGTCTGCATAGATTTTCGTGAACTTAACAAAGCTGCCATACCTGATCATTACCCTTTACCTAGGACGGAAGACTTATTAGAAAAGGCCCAAGGCAATAAATTTTTCACCACACTTGACATGAAGGCAGGATTCAACCAAATGGAAATTGCAGAAAAAGACAAACATAAAACTGCATTTTCTACACCTTGGGGATTATTCCAATACGAAAGATTGTGCTTTGGGTACAAAACCTCCCCAAGCAGTTTCCAGAGGTTAAGCGATGCTTTATTATATGGATTGGCGGAACATAATATTATGTGTTTCATTGACGATATATTTATCGCATCAACTGACGAAGAAACTCCATCTGCTAAAATTAGAAGCGGTCTTCAAGCGCCTGAGAGAGCATAATTTAAAGTTAACACCAAAGAAATGCACTTTTATGGAAACCGAAGTTAAATTTTTAGGACATATTGTTGATGGCGGAGGAATTCGTCCAGATCCTGCCAATTTACATAAAGTGAATGAGTTTACTACTCCTAAAACTCTCAAGAATCTAAGAGGTTTCCTTGGCTTATGCAACTACTACAGAAAATTTATTCCAACTTATTCAGATATTGTAGCCCCTCTGACCGACCTGACAAAGCATGGGCGATTTAAGTGGACGCCGGATGCAGATAAAGCGTTCCACCAAATTAAGTCTTGCTTATTGAGTAACCCTATTTTAATCCATCCGGATTATGACAAGCCGTACACTGTGATGCAAGTCATACAGGCGTTGGAGCCGTATTGGAGCAGTATTGCGATGGGAAGTTGCACTCAGTTTCATATATGTCCAGAAAATGAAACCCAGCTGAGAAGAACTACCCAGTCATAGAAAAGGAATTACTGGCTGTTGTAGTAGCTCTAAATTTTTGGCGTCACTATCTTTTAGGAAAAGAGTTCTATAATGAATAACCTTCCTCTACCAGCTAAGCTAATTATAATGAATAAACTCTTCTACCAAGCTAAGTATAATGCTTCTGCTACTGAATTTATATGCTTGTACTAAGCTTCAAATAGTGAATTCAAATGGTTGTTGTTACTAGTTAATTAAGATCATGAATAAAGTCTCCTGCTAGTAGTGTAGTAATAGTATTGAACAAACTTATAACTGGTAGTAATGTTGTAGCAGTAATTAGGATGAATAAAGTCTTAACACTGGTTGTTAATAATAATACACTAATGACATAAACCTAACAGCCAGACAGAGATCTGACAAAAACTATGAATTGAGAAAGACGTACTTACGAAAAGCTCTTTTATTATGCAACTCTTGATCATCCAACGCACACACACAACTCGTTTCACAATAATGAAGAATCAAACTAATCACATAGAACGAAGCTCTAAATACAACAACAACAACAAACTCTCTCCTTCACATAAACCAACGCTCTCCGTACAACAACAAACGCTCTCCCTAGATATCGCTGAACGCGCCTATTTATACTGGCTACCACCACGTCATGACTTACACTCATTGCCAGATTTCATTCAGCGGGTGAAATAACATCTCGTTCAGTAAGAAGATAATTTACATAGAAAAATAAAATAACCAGAGATAGTAAAATCAAAAGGAAAGTGAATCGAGAGTATACGTTACATCATCTCCTCCTTAATTTTTTTTTTTTTTCGAAAAACCTATCAATTTTGGAGTGTAAGTCTTACACTTCGTTGATTGACGTTTCTCCACCTCTTTTTTGTTTTGTTGTTTGGTGGCAGCAGTATTTACAATATCAAACTTGGCATGACAAAATCAAGAAATCTGTATTCGTCTGTGAAACTTGTATTTTTGAACAAAACAAACCTGCATCGGCATACCTTCCTTTTATTCTGCCTAGCAGGAATCACTTTTTTAATTTCAAATTACGTTCTCATTATTCGTTGAATACACACCAACTGTATCAGCAGCGAAGATTGCCTGGAGCTGCCTAACAGTAACAATTTTATTATTTTAATTTCAAATTACGTTCGCATTATTCGTTGATACACACCAACTGTATCAGCAGCGAAGATTGCCTGGAGCTGCCTAACAGTAACAATTTTATTATTTTACCCCTAAGCACATAGATATATATATAAAAATTTGGATTAATAGATGGACATAGAAGAAATATATAAAAAAAAAAAAAAAAACACATATATGCACAAAAAAGAATGCATAGGCCCACACGAAAAAAAGAAATTCTGACACGCCAACTGGTCGTGCAGGAAAAACAACAAACTGAGGAAAGAACCTGTCCACGAGAACTTACTTATCTCGAGGACGCATAAAAAACTCTAGTACGATAACGTTTTCCAGGCCTAATCGGACTGGTAAATTCAGGTGGCTTAGATCTTTTCAAGGACTTGAATGGATCTGGAACATCGGTATGCTGTCGGTCAAGAAATCCCGGCGGCTGACAGGAACGGTCAGGAACGGCTGAAGTCTGTGGGTCCGGAAATTCCTGCGGCTGATAAGAACGGTCAGGAACGGCTGAAGTCCGTCGATCAGGAACGGCCAAAGTCTGGCGGTCCGGAAATCCTTGCGGCTGATAGGAACGGTCAGGAACGGCTGAAGTCCGTCCATCAGGAACGGCCGAAGTCTTGGTGTCCGGAAATCCTTGCGGCTGATAGGAACGGGCTCCCCCAGGCTTTTGATATGGAGTCCCTTTGTGCTGGGGCCCGTGGTGTCCTTCCAGTATTCTTTTGGACGGACGTGGCTCCGGCCACATCGTTTGCTTTCGCTTACGACCTCGTGGCATGAGAGTAGCAGCAGGCATCGGCCCTGTTTGCCCTGAGCGTAGGTTCCAGGGGCGAAACCCGGGCGGATGCAAGGATCTCTGCCTTCGTCGCTGTTGCGGCGAAGCAGATTGGGGAGACAAGTTATGTTTTCGCCCAGCTTTTGGTGGTTCTGGACGGTTTGTAATAGTCAAATTATTGTCCATAACTGATAAATCAGAAATGTCCGAAGCCTCTGAGTCGCTGCTATAATTCAGTGGTCGTGCAGGGCGATGTTTATTTTTGCCTATAGGAATACTTTCTGACGAGGTATTCAAGGAAGTAGGAGCCTGTGTTGGTGCAGAGTTATCAGGAAACGGCGCAGCAATAGTCTTGGCAATGGTTGGAGGGAAAGGAACGATACTAGTATTCGAAGAACTTGATTCGAGCCTTGGTCTCATGGGAGAATCAGGTTGCGTGTTTGGAAACCCGTCTTGAGGAGGGGAGGGTGAAGAAAAAATCACTGGAGATTCTTCAAAAATGTTTGTTGGTTCGTCCAAAATTTCTGGCGGTTGATCGTGAGATATAGACTCTTGAGTCTGTGGAACAGAAGGTTGAGTAGGATTGATTATAAAATCGATATTTCGTTCATGATACTTGCGACACTGAGCAACGTATACGTATTGAAATTGATTGTCAGATTTTTCAAGAACAATGTTATTTTCAAACATATTTGCCACCCGATATGGACCTTCGTAGCTGGGTGCAAATTTCTTTACTAAAGTATGAGAAACAGAAGACTGGAAGTGCGTTTCCACGAGAGTGAGATCTCCAACGACAAGATCTGGTTCCCTACGCCTAGTATTATATCTTGCTTGAGCCGCTTGTGCTCCTAGCATTGCAACACGAGCTTTTTCTGCCATGATTCGTACTGATTGCGGAGTTGGTCGCTGGTTTAGTTCGTCGATAATCCCCGTTAAATTTTCAAAAGGGGTTTTAATTTTGCGACCCAGAAAAAGTTCTGCAGGAGTAATTTTAGTAGATTCGTGGACAGACGAGCGGAGGGCGAACGAAAAAAGCTCCAAATGGTCATCCCATCGTTCATGATGACCCATTACAAATGTAGCAATCATTTTCACTAGCGTGCGGTTTACGCGTTCCGCAGGATTACTCTGGGGATGATATGGGGAAATGAATTTATGTTTAATGTGTAGTCTCGCACACATTCTTTCAAAAATGTCAGAAATAAATTGAGGACCATTATCCGAAACTACTTTATTAGGTGCACCATCTAGAAAATACTTCATTAACTAATACATTACAAATAACTTCTGCCGTAGCGGCTTTAATGGGAAAAACTTCAACCCATTTAGAAAAATTATCAGTTAATACTAGAACGTAACGAGCTTTGTTTTTAACAGATAAAGGATAAGGTCCCAATAAATCTATTGAAATAATGTCAAACACATGAGAACTTGAACTAGATTTCAAGTGACCGGCCGGTCTTACATTACGGTAATTGTTAATCTGACACAAGTGACATGATTGAACGTATGCGAGCACACTTTGGTACATGCCAGGCCAATAGGCAACATCCCGCAATTTACAACGGGTCTTGCGAATACCTAAATGGCCTGCAAGAGGTTTGTCATGAAATTCGTTTAAAAGGGCCATTCTAAGGGTTCGCGGAATACATGGGCGAAACTCTGCCCTAGTAGTCCTAGATTTCGTATAGTAAAGAAGACCCTCTATGACTTCAAAATGCTGTGACTTTCCAGCCAGAAAAGGATTACTTTGTAGGGGCGAACCCGCAAGCAAAAAATTATAGATATCCCCAAAATCTGGATCATTTATTAATTTTGCCATTATCTGCTCTCTGGATGTTATATCAGCTATTAGAAGTAACGGCTGACATCCAGGAGTAGTTTCTGTGGGGACCCCACTAATCGGAACGCGAGACAATGCGTCCGGTAATTGATTCTTATGACCTGGCTGATACGAAATTTTGATATTGCTCTCTTGTAACTTCAGAGCCCACTTCATAAGTCTTTGAGATAGGTGCTTAGAAGAATTCAAATACTGAAGGGCAGAATGATCCGTAATTATGTTAACTGTCAATTCGTTAAGATAACATTGAAATTTATTAAGAGCATACACAACAGCAAGACATTCACGTTCCGTAGCTGAATAATTGCGTTCAGCTTTAGCTAAAGTACGAGACGCAAAAGCTATTGGATGCCCAGCTTGTGACAAAACGCAACCAAGACCAACTCCGGATGCGTCAGTATAAATATCAAATTCTTTAGTATGATCCGGGAAAGCCAACACAGGAGGCTGAGTCAACGCAGACTTCAGTGTTTCGAATGCAGCGTTAGCCTCAGGTGTCCAAACAAACTTCTTGTATTTATGTTTTAAAGCATACAATGGCTCACAGATTGTAGCATAAGCGGGGACGAACTGCTGATACCATCCGGTCATTCCCAGAAAGCGTGATAGTTCTTTTGCTGTTTTAGGCCGAGGAAAGTAAACAATAGGCCTAATTTTTTCATTATCCGTAAATAAGCCGTGGGGAGTGATTTTCAACCCCAGATATACAATCTCGTCCCTCGCTATCTGGCATTTACTATGTTTTAACGTCAAGCCAGCATTGTATATGAGTTGGAACACCTGTTTGAGCAGAGAAAGGTGCTCGTCAAAAGTCTCGGATGTAATAATAATGTCATCCAAATATACATGCGCATGGGGACCCAGAACAGGTCTGAGAACCGTATCCATAAGCTTTTGGAAAGTAGCAGGTGCAGAAGCTAGTCCAAAGGTTGGTTGGTTGGTTGGTTGGTGGATTTTATTGGCGCAAGGGCCAGGTTTGGCCAAAGAGCGCCAGACAAAGAACTATCAGCCACCTAGTCCAAAGGGCATACGCAGGTATTCATAAGCCCCAAAAGGAGTCACAAAGCCTGTTTTATCGACAGAGTCCGGATGTACTGCCACCTGCCAATATCCACTCGCCAAATCCAATGTTGACATCCATTTGGTTGATGACAGGTCATGTAAAATATGCGACATGACAGGTAGTGGATAATTGATCGTTTTTGTGACTTGGTTGAGCTTGCGGAAATCTGTCACGAAACGAAATTCATTGGGTTGTTTCTTTGGAACCAAAAAGGCAGGAGCAGCCCAGGCGCTTGTTGATTCCCTGATTATGCCCTGTTTAATCATTTCAGAAATTTGACGTTGCATTTCCTGTTTCTTATGTGGAGCACAAGGGTAAGGTTTCGTCGCAATCGGTTTCGAACCCTCAGTGTCAATGACATGATAAACCACCTGTGTGAAACCAGGTTGATCAGAAAATAAACCAGGGCTTTCCTGTAAAAGGAGAGAAAGCTGGTTTCGTTGCCTCTCATTCAATTGGTTACTCAATAACAAACTCGTTATATCCATATGGACCGTAGGAATCATTTCGACAGGTTCCGGAAAGGAAATCACATGTTGTACGAAATTCAAAGTTATTTGAAACGTATGAATAAAGTCCATGCCCATTAGACATTTCACAGGTAGTTCGTCTATAAGCAGGAAATAATGCGTAAAACGAGCCTTTCCCAGCCCTAGAGATAATGTGACAGTTCCTGTGATACTGAAGATTTCGTTATTTGCACCTCGCAAATACTGCGTCGCAGGCTGAACGAGTATTTCAGGAAAATTGTCAGTGCAAAACTTCGTATTTAGGGCTGATATTTCAGAACCAGTGTCGAACTTTGTCTCGACAATAATATCTTCAATTGTCAAGAATACATCAGGCAACTGAGGAGTTTGAACAGTCACAAATACTGTTTTAGGGTCAGAATGCTTGGTATCAGGAAGCAGGACCGACCCTTGGTCTACTTCCTTTGGAAGTTTAAAGGATTCGTGGTTGGATTATCATGCGGTCTGAAACCTCGACCCTGCCGGGTATCGGGAAAATTTTCACGATGAGGAAAACTGCGTGAAACCTGCGTCGGGAACTCCGCGTGTCTGTTGACATTTTCATATCTATTACTTCTTCCCTCAGCCCGGGCAGAAAAATCATCATTGCCCTGAGCATGAAAACGTTCCGAATGCTGCGGATTGGAACTGGGTCGAGCATACTGTGCATTTGTACGATATCCCGAAGATTGTTCAGAAACTCGCTGTTGGTTTGCCACTCTTCTGTGTGGTGGAACGTATGAAGCTTGGGTGTGCACTTGTGTATGCTCGCGCTGAAAGTTATTATGCCTATTATGCCGCTGAGGGTTTTCGTAATAAGCCTCGCGGGGTGCCCGAGCATGGTGAGTGGAACCATGTCGCTCTTCATACGTTCGTATGAGGCGAAGGCATTCATGAATTGTGGCAGGGTGTCGAACCTCAAGAAAATCTTGTAAAAATGGGTCGAGCTGCTGCAATAGGGTATCCAACATGTCGACATGACTGGCATGTGGATCCCATAAGTTATATAAGCGTGTTGTTTCCAACGCAAATGCAACAGGGCTATCGTTGGGTCCTTGCTGACGAGAAAAAAGCTGTTGTGCAAGGCTAGCTCGACTGAGGCCGAAAGGAAAGACCTCCAAAAATTCTGCACGGAAATTCTCATAATGAGAATCCGAGTTCAACACTCTCCACTGCCGATACCAGGTCTTAGCGGTATCCTTCAAGCAAGTGCCTGCGATTTGTACTTTGCAGTCTTCAGGAATATTGTATAGATCAAAATGATCTTCCAGATCTTCGAGGAACTTTAAGGATCCCTCCAACCCATTGAAATTAATTGTTCCTGCATGCGGCACGAAATGGGCAAGCATTCTGCTTCGATGAGAGGATTGAACTCCCTCAGGTACGACCCGCGACTCAGAGTAATAGGAAGCTGGTGCATTACGAAATTGTGAAGAATGCCTGGGTACGTGTAGATCATTCATATCAAAGTTAGAGCCACAGGCTTCTTGCAAATTGTCAAAAAAACACCATCACCCTCGAAACTTGCCTTAGGGTGAAAAATTGAAGTTGTTTCAGGTAAGGAAGACATGGGTAATAATTGTCAAGATCTCGTGTTCGAGAAAAGTTCGGGCGCCAATTATAATGAATAACCTTCCTCTACCACCTAAGCTAATTATAATGAATAAACTCTTCTACTAAGCTAAGTATAATGCTTCTGCTACTGAATTTATATGCTTGTACTAAGCTTCAAATAGTGAATTCAAATGGTTGTTGTTACTAGTTAATTAAGATCATGAATAAAGTCTCCTGCTAGTAGTGTAGTAATAGTATTGAACAAACTTATAACTGGTAGTAATGTTGTAGCAGTAATTAGGATGAATAAAGTCTTAACGCTGGTTGTTAATAATAATACACTAATGACATAAACCTAACAGCCAGACAGAGATCTGACAAAAACTATGAATTGAGAAAGACGTACTTACGAAAAGCTCTTTTATTATGTAACTCTTGATCATTCAACGCACACACACAACTCGTTTCACAATAATGAAGAATCAAACTAATCACATAGAACGAAGCTCTCAATACAACAACAACAACAAACTCTCTCCTTCACATAAACCAACGCTCTCCGTACAACAACAAACGCTCTCCGTACAACAACAAACGCTCTCCCTAGATATCGCTGAACGCGCCTATTTATACTGGCTACCACCACGTCATGACTTACACTCATTGCCAGATCTCATTCAGCGGGTGAAATAACATCTCGTTCAGTAAGAAGATAATTTACATAGAAAAATAAAATAACCAGAGATAGTAAAATCAAAAGGAAAGTGAATCGAGAGTATACGTTACAGTTCTTCGTAATAAGCGACCATCGCCCCCTTATTTATCTTCAGAACGTGAAAGATTGCCACAGCCGATTGAACCGATGGAGAATAGCACTCAGCGAGTACTCATTTAAAATCCTCTACGAAAAGGGTAAACAGAATGTTGTCGCAGACTGCCTCAGCCGGCAGTTGAGAGTGAGCTCACGCACGAAGGCGAAGCCGTTGAGATGGGCGTGGCCTCGGTAACCACGGAGGAGACTAAATCGGAGATCGGTAGGATCAGAGCTCTCCAAAGGCAAGATGCTGATCTTGGGCCTCTTATTGACATGTTGGAAAAACAACGCATCCCTACTGATAAGCTTAAAGCTAAAGATAGTTTCTATCTCAACCCAGATGGACTGCTCTATCATTTTCAGAAACCAGACAGATGTACCTCGAGAGAAGATTATTGGGAGCAATTAGTTATTCCGAAATCTTTGAAGCCAGAGATATTGACTCTCTGCCATAACATTCCGTCATCGTCCCATATGGGATTTGACAAAACTCTATCATGTGTCAGATCTAGATACTTCTGGATAAACATGTATGCTGACGTAAAAAATTATGTCGAGTCGTGTGTACCTTGCAATGAAAGAGCAAATCCTAATCTAAAGGGACAAGAGAAGTTACAGAGAGTAACGACGGGTTCATACCCATTTCAGAAGATTTCTTTAGATATCTGTGGGCCATATCCTACGACATTAAGTGGAAATAAATACATCCTGATAATGATTGACACCTTCACTAGGTACGCCGTCTTGGTGCCTATGCCTGATCAGAGAGCGGAAACTGTTGCTGAAAATTACTTAAAATACATTGTGTTTATTTTTGGCACCCCAGAGGCCAATTTAACAGATTTGGGTGCTTGTTTCACTTCAAAAATATTCAAGAACTTGTTAACTAGATTAGGCATTAGGGAGTTAAACACTAGCTCGTTTAGGCCCCAGAGTAACGCGAAGAATGAACGGTCTCATGGTTACTTCAACAAGGCACTTAGCTGTCTAGTAAACGACAGACATGACGATTGGGATTCGTATCTGCATATGCTAGCACTTTCTCACAACAGTTCCCACCACGCAGCGAGTAAATATACCCCAAATCACCTAGTTTTTGGGAGAGACCTGACGGTACCTTCGGATATTTTACTCCCGCCTCGTCGTCAGACTTATTTCAGCGAAGATGACTACGTGGAAATGTTCAACCAAAGGATGCGAAAGGCATATGAAATCGTCCATGGAAATTTACAGGAGGCTGCAGCAAAGCAGGAGAAGTATGCTGACCGTTTTGCCAAGGAAAAGAACCTAAAAATTGGAGACATAGTGTACTTGCATACTCCCCATGTTCAACCAGGCCTATCGAGCAAGCTCGCCAGAAAAAACGAAGGAGACTGGGAAATCATTTGTTTTCCTTCGCCAGTTAATGTAAAATTGAGGTCTCTGAAAGACGAGAGAAAACAGCAAATAGTTCACTTGAATCGGGTTTTTAAAGTAATTGAGCGCCGGCCATATCTAGTCGATAATTCCCCTGCACAGGAATCTGATGAAGCGCAAGAGCCGTGTGATTCAACCACGGAAGGAAGTCGGCATAGCTCAGATACCGACGAATACGAATTCGTGCCATTTTCCAGCTGGATAGATACTCCGAGAAGCACCGTTAAAAGTACGCAGCAGCAAGAAGTTGCAAGGGATGGAGATGAGGTCATTCCGAGAGGGACAGTCAGCTACCCACTACAGCAAGAAGTAGCTGGGAGCTTGGAAGAAAGCGCAGCGCGGGATGCCCACAGCAGGGCAGTCCCAGAAGAAAACGGAAGACAGGATACGAAAAATGTTGAAATTTCGTCAGAAAGGGTTACCAGAGACCCTTATCCCTTGAGGTCCCGTGTCAACGGGTTAGAGCGATCCGTGAACCAAGTCACGGTGCCGAAGATGCTATTCACCCAGGAAAACAATAATGTACAGTACGACGGTAACACGAGACCAGTACAACAAGTGCAGTGCACAATTGAACAGGAGCAAGCATCGACGCATTCCTGGGTGAATATAGCAAGTCGATGGTTATCTAAAATTATTCAGGATAATTGGGACCCTGAAGAGGGAGGCCCAATGGTAAGAAACGCGAACCACTCATACACCGAGTTACGGCCAGTAACCAGCGAGACACTTGTTTAACGAGAGATAGTAAACAAGGCAGTGATGATCCTACAAATAGTGAAGAAAAAAAAAAACAGTTTGTGTATATTCATGTGTATTTGAAATTTTTGCTAAAGAGTTATTTTGTGTAATGCCAATGTGTAAATAGAAACAGTAAGATAACTAAGCTTCATTGTGATATTATGTTGAGTGAGTTTACGTGAAGGTGATTATCACGTTACCCAGAATCGGGAAAAGAACGGTACGAATTAATCGTTCATCGGTACTTATTATCGTTCAAAGATAGGGTATAGAATAATAATTTGGTGCCATAAATTTTTATTTGCCGTACTAATCACTTTTGCATATTTAGTTCATGTAATTATTGATGGTTGATTAATTAATATATTATGATCAAACGTCAGGTGGAATACGTAGCACATTGTCATACAGGTAGAGTAGGTATTTCAGAACTTTCATTTAAAATGTTTTGCAAGGTTACGAAGGATCGAGGCAATTATTTTTTCCAAGTGAAATAATTCCTAATTTAAAGCAATGCTGTAGAGAGTGCAAGTACTTGTAATTGCAGAGGGAAGCAAGACGGGCTAACGGTGATAGCGGTAACGAGTAGAAAAAGGTACTTACCTTGTTTGAGATTGGCCGGTTAATCCTTTGTTGTTGGTGTTCAGTGGGATAATCCATGAGAGGGCACAAAGGGAGAAGTTGGTTGTTTTGAACAAAAAAAAAAAAAAAAAAGAAAAGAAAAGAAAAAAGAGGTTGCCGTTTGAAGTAGTAGTAACCCCATGAAAGCAAGAGCCATGAGGTACTGAAGTGTACTCGGGTACGGATGAAAGCGCTCGACGTATTTCACCGTAAAGGGTAAGCGTTTTGTACGCTAAAGGCATGAAAAAAAAAATTCTCGCGATTGGAGAAAAAGTGTTAGAGATTCGCGACCCAGCAGTTAGGTGATGATTCCGCAGAGCATGGCATAGAAAAAAAAAAAAAAATCAGAGCAGAATATCGTAGTCCATTGACTAGAACATCCCAGAGGTTACTGAAGAAGTGGATTGTATTTTCGTGTCGCTTAAAAGAACCAGATATTTTTGGAAGTTTGACTAATTAAAAACGGAAACCAGCGATTACCGGCAGGAAGTACAAATAGTGGCTTACAGAGGTCAGCAAGGGTAGCTGAGACGTCACCCCACTCTCATAACGCAGCGTATAGTTAAAGCGTCGCCATGGTAACGTTCGGATCCCTTAGGTGAGAGAGATTTTTTTTGTATGGCGATATGCGGGAATTAAGTCCAGATGAAGCTTCCGGTCAAAAGGGAAGAAAGAAGAAATGGCGTTCAAAGATTTCTTGTCTAGGATAGGCGCAAAGTTTTAACCCATGAGACAGAGAAAAAAATTTAAGAACGAGAGAACAAGAAAAAAAAAAAAAAACGGGCAGAACAGAAAGACTTAAATAGCAGCATTTAATGCAACGAGAAACGGCGGGATGATGCAGGAGATATCTTAACAGGACAGTGATTTAGAAGTTTAATTAATTGAGGAGGTAAACCAAGGAATCGTTAGAAAGTGAAGGAACTGAATTCGTCAGAAGTAAGAAGGGGTTGTAGTTAAGAAAGGCGAAGTGTATGGTAATTAATAGTAGAAAGGAAAAGGGATTAATTTCGAACCGTAAATCAATAGGGAACGACTAATGTACAAAGTGGCGTATGAGTAAGATGAACAGAAATAGAGAAAAAAGAGTGGACCATAAGAGATAAATGAATAAGAGTTCATGAATAAATGTGTGACACAAAAAATATATATGTATGTTATAACGAAGTAAATTTCTCCGTCATTTTTGGTCTACGCCGGGATTCGAACCCGAGGCCGCTTATTCCGGAACAAGTCGCTCTACCAAATGAGCTACGCAGACGATTATTCTGATTCCTATCTGCCTTTATGTCGTGTGCGTCCTACTGGCAGGTACGTCACATCTCCCACTCCCCCCCGAAAGAGGGCCGGGGGCATGGCCCACGGGTCAGCCGTGACCATGAATCGTTGCAGGCAGCCATCCACAGTAGAACGTGCACTTGAGAACTCCCAGTCAATATGCTGTGTGAAATGCAACATCACACATTTTTATTTTTCGAAGCGCTGGAGAAGGAAGTCTCTGATTTTTCCTATCTCACGGTGTGGAAAGATCATCACACCAATGCGAGATTTTGAACGGTCGGGTCATCCGGATAGTTCGGGCGCCATTACAACGAAGTAAATTTCTCCGTCATTTTTGGTCTACGCCGGGATTCGAACCCGAGGCCGCTTATTCCGGAACAAGTCGCTCTACCAACTGAGCTACGCAGACGATTATTCTGATTCCTATCTGCCTTTATGTCGTGTGCGTCCTACTGGCAGGTACGTCACAATGTATATATAAATAAAGAAAGAGAGAGGGAGAAGCAATTCTCCGAAAGGCGATAAATAAGCGAATAGTACGAAAGAAAAAAAAAAGTAATAATGTACAGTAATCCGTAGTGAAGTTATTCGAAGTTATATCCAGTAATTTAGGATTGAGCACCCAACGGGTCAACTGTTTAAGTATTTTATTGCAGTCTTGTTTATGAATCAGAGTGTGTTGTAACGTGAAAATTTGTAATTAATTCACCTAGTGTTGTAATGGTATATAAAGCGAAATAGAGTTTGTTATGTCGATGAATATTTGTCATGAATTCACCAAGTGTTTACGAAATGAAGTGTAGATGAATCAATTTAATTTTAAGTGGCTTTCTGACTGGAACATTATCCTCAAAGAAAAAAAAAGAGAATTTATAATTATGTTTCTTTTTCTTCACGAGGGGCCCAAAAAGGGTGGAATTTCCTATATGCCTTACATATGCTAACCACATTTCTTCCAGACTAGTGTTACGGCAGAACGAAACACTGCGTCGTGTCAATTGCTAAAAAAAAAAAAAAAACAACTCTTAGGGTTGCATTCAACCTGATGAATGGACACTTAGCACCTAAGAAAACGACTGTAAAAGACTCTGCTAATCCATTGGCGCAACCAAGCATGGGGATGCCTGGATGGCGCGTCCACCAGTTGCAAAAATGGGAATTGGACGTTATCTACAGAGCTAGCGAGGTTTCTCTTACTCGTTGTACTCAGCGAAAAAACAAACAATCGAAGCAACAGAGTGAGAAAGTCAAAGTGGTGGCTGCAAGGATCGCAGTTCCGCAACAGTGCTACTGGTGCAGCGAGAGCGGACTATCTATTCCAGTGGCTACGCTTCTGCCCAGCGTCGACCGACCAAAAGGTTGGTGTTGCTACTGATAACCTCCGGCAAAGAGTTGTGCGACGAATTTGTGGACTTGGTCGTTGTGCGATACTGACTGATTCGACAGAATGCGGACGATCGGCAGGACTAATGCGGATGGAGTCCAACACAGACTCTGGAACAAGGAGAAAGTACCTTCTCCTTCCAAATGGCGGAAAGCATTACCGCATTTCGAACAAAACAACTCAGAAAAAACAACTTTTAATAGTGAACTTTCTGGTGATGCGTACTAACAATATTTCTCACTAGAAACTTTGTCATTTCAAATGGGAGTGAAATCCATGAACTGAAAAAAAAAAAAAAAGAAATGTTGTCTCATGATAATCTCACGATTCTAATTTCTAGCGGACTTATGATATGTCGTGTACTGTGACGACGACGAGATTTATTCATCCTATCTTTTGCTCAAAGGAAGGCACATTTGTTTCCATTATTTTGTCATGGTTTATTTCTTTGTTTTACAGGACCCTGTTTTATGATACTGTGTTCATTTCGATGAAAATTGGTGTGCATTTTATTTGCTGATATATTTATGCATTTTGTGTATTATTATTAAGTATTAAGTTAATTTATTACCGACTCAATCTGCAGGAACATACTCAGGTCCGGATCTTCTAGCTCGGTCCTCTTTCTTTTCAGGTCCGTGATGGGAGGAAGTTGTGACAGCGCCCAAACTGAGCGCTGCACATTTAGGTCGAAAACCCATTCCCTAGTTTATTTATTTATTTAATTATTATTTTATTTATTCATTTATTTATTTATTTATTCATTTTTATTAATTCATGTATTTTTTTGAAGAAGGAGTACGTTTTATTTTGCCATATACTTTCGGGTGAATATTTTCTTTTTTTTCCTCTCCGTCCCCCCTCTCCCAGCACAAGGCGTCACAGGACAGACCGACACTGTAAGGAGTAAACGCTGGCGACAGCCATCGGCGAGCTGGCTTTGTAGTATGTTTTATTGGGGCAATAGAAGTGTCCACCGTCTATAGAATCCACAATGCGTGTTGGGCCGACTGGAGACTTGTTGGAACCAGAGCTAGCAGTTTAATTGGAGTAAGGATTTACGGCCGCTAGTAGTATCACGCGGGAAACGAGGGGTTCTCAGAATTTCACTGGAGCGGGTAGGAATCTTGACCCCCTAGCGAATGGAAGATCAAAATGTTAATTTTCCGACCAGTAAGATTTACACTGGGGAATTTAATTCAGGGAGGCTTGCGTTTGCCAGCCAGTGATTGGATGATGGGATGTTTTGAGGTAGTGTGGGTCTTCTTGGGGGTCGTCGAAAGATTTTTACAAGGGAAGAGAAGAACTTCGTCATTTTCATCTTTTCACTTGTTCTTCTAAGTCGAGGTGCTTGACTTGCACTTTTTTTTTATTACTGGTGACTTGTCACTTGGGGTTTTTTTGGTGGTCGAAAACGTGGATGCAGCCATGATGTATCAGAGACTGGCAGCATGACGAGAGCCCGCACCAAGTTTGACGGACCGGGGCAGACATCGCAGACCAGTACCCTCGTTGGAGGAACCACGATAACAGTGTTTGGCGGACGAGAATTCTCCCGGCTCAGGAGTGGTCAGCAGCCCGATATCTAGGCCAGATTCGGAGGTTAAGGTAGGAAATCCATCCTATTCTTTTTTTGGTGTCCCCTCATAAAATCTTTATCGGAGCAGTCCACACATAGAGTTTATATTTTAATAAGCAAATACTCAATTGAGTACAGGTTCCTGTCAGAGAGTCTTAAATCATTTTTTGCTAGTATCATGAGCGTATATTTATTAATATGCCAAATCATAACCAATAAATTGTTTTTGTTGTTAATTTTGTCTCAGTTCCATGATGAGTGTATCGTTAACTACAATATGTGTGCTCAACCCTAGATTATTTGGAGAATATATATATCTTTTGGAACCGAAACTTAGAAAATCACTTCACTTATGCTTTTTATTTTAAATCTAGACGTTCACAAAAATATTGCGGCACACAGCGGACCCTTTGACTCCCAAAGGAAAATCTGCTGTGTGAAACACAACGCCCCATCAGTGGATTCTGAAGCTGCGTCAGATCTAAATCAGGGAATCGCAGAATCACAATCCACTCGACACCCCTTGGCTCCCAATATTACGCCGGGTGAACCCAATTAGGAACCCGAGCGATAGATCCGCCGTAGTTAATGTGCCTCAGGACCGGGGTGAGATTTGTCAAACAACGACTGAGAGGCAAAATTTCTCAGGACAGCGAAAGGTTGATGTGTGAGCAGGGCCGGCCCGTGATATTGTTCATGCGTGGGCAAATTGAAGGTCTGGCCGCCTTTAGATGAAATTAAGATAGTTTGGTACACCCCCCCCACACACACACACACTTTTCTTGAGGCACGCAGTCCACATAGTGATCGCATTATTTATGTAATAATCTACCAAAAATTAAATGAAAACCAGCACAAATTACCAGTTTGTATTTCGAGGGAGAATCCTGTAAGAATGCACATCAGGAAAAAATACTTCTTATGGGAATACTTCCAAAAAACTTTCAGAACACGCAACAGAAAACCGAAATATTGAAAACTGGCTGTGGAATGTATATCAGAAATGACGACGGGGTATGTATCCTTCATACAGCCGAGGGGAGGGGGAAGGGGGCCAAACTAACTTACATGGAAAATTCCCAAATACTGATTTTACACTTGAAAGTGCTCAGGAAATTTCTTTTTTCCTTTCGATTAAAATATTAAGTTGGAGTCCTTTGATTAATGCGAGGCTCGAGACAAACCTATTAAGATAGCACTGTATGTACGAAGGTATCTAAAGAAAACCAGGGATTGAGGAGTTACCTGAATTTTGTAGTGTACGCATTTTTATTTAGTTTCTCTTTTTATTATATCAGCAACCTGGATTTCATTAGCAATCCATATATAAATTCTATAAGGTTTTTTACTGTGAGTCCTATTTTGGAAGAACGGCTGAGCGTAAAGACATGGCTGAGGAATCAAAATAAAGGTCTTACAATGTAGATGTGCTAGTCGAAGAGAAAAATGAGATCGGGGCAACGGTTCGGTCGTTGTGATGCGGCAATGGGAGAAGCGTACGGTTGACATTCGATCACCTGCAGTTGACTCACGCGCCGTTGAAGGCAAAAGCATGGAGGGACTGAGATAGTCCAAAGTCTCTTTTCTGATCGAACCGTTGCGCAAACCAACGCTAGAGGATTCGTATCAAAGTACTCATCGGAACAGCGAACACTCTCGAAGACCTTATTGCATTATGCCGTTGGACTGTGTGATGTATACACTGAAGAGCAAATGAATTAGAGATACCTGTCTAGTAACGTGTGGCACCACCTTTCGCCCTGATGACGGCGGCGATTCGTCTGGGCATGGACTCGACAAGACACCGGAAGCGTTGGGAAGCCATACGGATCCACGACCCCTGAACAAGCTCCCACAGTTCACGAAGATTTGACGGAGGGGGGTCAGAGCCTCGAACATCTCTCTCGATGGGATTGAGGTCAGGTGACCTAGTGGCCAAAGAAGCGAGGTCACGTCGGTGGAGTGTTCATCCAACCATTCGGATACAATTCGGGAGAGATGGCACGGTGCATTGTCTTGTTGCAGGATGAGGTCAACAGTGGTATGTTGAAGACGCACAAACGGGAGCAAATGGTCGTCCAGGATATCCCGGTAACGTTGACCTGTGAGGGACGATGTCACACGTACCAGGTGTTACCGCGAAATCTCATGATTTCCGATTAACAAGTAATTTAAATATTCATTGCGATTCCTAAGTAACCGGCAATTTAAATATTTAATGTCCCAACTCCCGGTTTTCTTAAGGAACCCACTCCACAGATTTCATAATTTAATTTAAACAATCGGTTTTCCTTTTTTTCTCATTCATTGATAGGAAAGACTAAATTTAAGCACTCTCAATTTTATTATTATTATTTTTGCATTAGGCCGGAGTAGAAAGGTTGAAACACTTTTTTTTTATTTCGCTAAAACCCCCCAAGACTCGTCAAGGCGCGCAGCTGTCATCCCCATATAACATCCTTTTATTTCTTGAGCGCCAGGGAACACATCAACAAAAGCGCAGGAAACCGTGTACGTGACATGAACAAAAGTTGCCTATCTCCGAGAAAGTATTTGGACAGGGAAGGGCTATGAAGGAGCAGTCATCGACTCTTTCACTAAACAGCGTAATAACAATGTAGCGACACTTAGCCTTTCACCCAGCTTGGGCACTCGATTCAAGCAAACGAGTAGGTGGGTCTCTTTTCTGTTGTTAGGAGTGACAGGCCGTCTAAATTCCCAAAATTCCACAACAGGAAAAATTACGTAAGGTGACAGGGTAGGTAAATTGCGCCCGACCCCCTTGTACCACTTTGGACTGCCATAGAAAGTTTGCTAGCCAATCGCGGGCCTGCGAAACAGTGTAACTTTCAATCAAAATTCTCGGTAACACACACGAATTTAACCCCTCCCCTTTGTAGAAGCGAAACTGAGAAATAAGAAAATATAAGGGAATTGGTTGGGAAAAAGAAAAAAAGAGAGAGGGAGGAAAAGAGAAAGCGGAAGGAGACAGAAAGAGAGAGAGAGGTTTTTTTTTTCGGCTAGGAAGATGGACATGCGTGGGGAAGGAGGAGAGATGTGGAAGAAATAAACTTTAGAGGTGTCGCGAAAATTAAGGTGAAAGAGATCCATTCCGAGAAGGAAGACGTCGACGACCTAGAGATTGGGTAAAATGAATTTTTACTGTCAGTTTCCCTGTACTGCATGACCTATGCGAGGTATCATATCCCTTCCCATCTTAAATGGGAAATTTCTCAATACGTGCACCATGACAACATTGTAACTGAAAGTTTGCTAGAAGTCAGGACAGTAATAATTTTAAAAGTAATAACTCTTTAGAAATTAGTTTAAATAAATTAATCACTTCCACCGAAAACATGTATTAGTTTTAAGCAGCATTTATTCAGAATAAACATTTTATTTAAACGTTAACCTTTTGTCGTAACTTTTATATCTACAGTTTTTCACTTTTTATGTTGTGCATAATACTCAATGTATGAGTATTTACGTTCTAGTAGCTATCTGCTGATCTTAACTTAACTTTTGCGGCACCAAGGTTTAAGCGGAATACCCGCTACGATTTAGGTGAAACACAACGCGTAATTTGTTTGCAACTTTGAGCACGGAATTCCTATAAGGGATAGGAAATCCGACCTCAAAGTTGTCAATTTCCTAGGCGATTTCAATTTTATTTAACCTGTAAATTCCAGAAGGATTTAATAGTAATGAATATTCCATTGTGGCGAATTGCCGACACAGTGGTTCACGTCCACAGTCGAGGGCGTGGTAATACAGGGGTCTCATTTCAGTCCACATAAACAGTCCTCAGACGAGAATGCCACCCTCAAAAGCTGGAAGAGTACCCTGCAGCCAAGAAGGATCCATCGCTTCATGTGGTTTGCGCCGTACTCGTATCCTGCCATCCGTATGTACCAACGTGAATCTCGACTCATCAGTCCAGGCAACCTTTTTCCACATGTCTAGGGTCCAGTGGCGATGTTCCTGCGCCCATGCTAATCTTTGCACTCTGTGATGTGCGATCAGCAGCGATAACCTAGTGGGACGATGGCTTATGTACCCCATAGCGAGGAGATGGTTCTGGATGGTGTGGCCGCTTACACGTTTTTGCGCACCAGCGTTAAATTGCCGAGTGATTTCTTGCACTGTGGCCCGTCTATCCGCTGTTACAATGCGAGCTAGCCGACGACGACCTGCTCATCCACACGCTGTTGTCCACGGCAGTTGGCCCTTGCAGGGATGGTTTTACCGGATTCGATGTACTCACGGTGCACCCGTGACACAGTGGCTCGAGAAAATCCCAGTGCCTGCAGGACTTCCGAGATGGAGTGACCCATTCGTCGGGCCTCGACAATTTGCCCACGATCAAATGCGCTTAGCTCCTTCGTCTTACTCATGCTGCATTTGATTCTTACTGATTATCGTTGCATCACTCCTTATATTGTCAGATCGCTGCATACGTCATGCCGTTTCAGTTTACAGGGCCGCCCACAGCGCCACATTTGCATAACGCCAGCTGTCTCGAATTCAATTGCTCTTCAGTGTATATACAATTTAATATTCATTCGATCCAGTTTATTCACATAGGTCGTAGGTAAGGCGTTTCCCATTATCTAAAGATGTAAATAAACATTCCGTTGGCCATTGTTAGTGAAAATATTTAGAAAGTACATATTGAATTGCGCTCAGTACATCTTCATTCTGTAAGGTTTTTTACTGTGAAACCTATTTTGAGGGAACGGCTGAACGTAAAAATATGGTTCAGGTATCAAAATAAAGGTCTTACCATGTAGATGTGCCAGTTGAAGAGAAAAACTGAGATCGGGGCAATGCTTCGATCGTGGCGGGGCTGCAAAGTTCCCATGTAAAGTCTATGGGAGAAGCGTGCGGCTCTTATCTACATCAGGCGCTCAGTTCAGTGTCAGACTTGGTGTGTGCATGGTGTTCTATGATCAGTCCTAAAGTAAGTAAATACTTTATTGCATACTTACCCTTAACAGAATGTCTCTCCCGCAGAAAAAAGAAAACGTAAGAGCCTTACTGGAAGGAGTGAGCGATCAATGGGTCGCAAGTACACTGCTGGCCACCCAAAAAGCAACACCAAGAAGGACAGGAGATAGCA
The DNA here is from genome assembly GCA_039090855.1 of Macrothele yani. Lineage (NCBI taxonomy): Eukaryota > Metazoa > Arthropoda > Arachnida > Araneae > Macrothelidae > Macrothele > Macrothele yani. Next base: position 100,117,625 of record CM076990.1, on the reverse strand, counting down.
ACGCCAGATTTACTGGACACATAACAACAGATACAAAGATGAAACAATTGAGCTTACAGGCCCGTGCAACTTGCGGAACACGCAGACATCAATAGTTCGTGTGACCCCCATGGCTGGCAATAACGGCCGCTACACGCCGCGGCATCGAACGAAAGAGGCTTTGGATGTGGGCTTGTGGCATGTCGGTCCAGGCTGCTTCCACACGTTGCCACAGTTCATCAGGCGTAGCCGAGGGTGGTGCTTGCCGGGCCACTCGGTTGCCGATCAGCGATCAGACGTGTGTGATGGGAGACATATCGGGAGAACAGGCGGGCCGCGGCAGCAGTGACACCTGGTGGTCCGTGAAGAATTGTTGCACGATTCATGCCACGTGCGGGCGCGCGTTGTCCTGTTGAAACGTGGCCGCAGGCAGGTAAGGGCGGACTACAGGCTCCAAAACGTCGGAGATGTAGCGGTGGCTGTTGAGTGTACCGGCGATGCGTACTAGAGGGGTGCGGGTGTCACATTTAATTGCGCCCCAAACCATAACGCCAGGCGATTGACCGGTATGGCGATACATAATGCAGGCGTCGTACAGTCTCTCGCCGCGGTGCCGCCACACGCGGATCAGACCATCGTGGTGTTGCAGGCAGAAGCGGGATTCGTCGGAGAAGGCAATGTCGTGCCATTCCGTATTTCAGGTGCGGCGTTCAACGGCCCCCTCGCCAGTGGTGTAACGTCAATGGTAATCGGAGTAATGGGCACCGTGCGACAAGTCCCCGCACCTGCAGACGACGTCGAACGGTACGTCCAGCCACAGGTTGTTGCGCAACACACCCTAATTTCTGCGCTAACGTTCGTGATATGGCGGTGCGAGCCGTGAATGCCCGCCGCACAACATGCCGGTCCTCTTATTCGGTGGTGTGCCGCGGCTGCGGGAATCGCTCACGTTGGTCCGTCCATCCCTCCTGCACCACCGAATCCATTCTCGCTTCACTGTGGCTGGATGTCATCCCACACGGGCGCCGATGTCTCGGTACGATAAACCGCTGTCGCGATAAGCCACTATTCGTCCTCTCTGGAACTCCGAAACGTGCTGGAATGACTGCCGTATTCTGCGCCGAGGCATCAGGAAGCTTCCCATGCACATGTCCAGCAGCACAACACACTTCCACTACTTACACCCCGCCTTCTGTGCACCCTTCGAAGATGTTTTCTCCGGTGTATTTTCATTTGCATCTTCAATATTTTTGGCCACCCATGTAAAGAAATCCTCAGGGCGCTATTGAACAAATGTGAGAAATAACAAATTTGAAAAAAAATATATTCGTTTCTTTATGTAGTTATCTTCAAACTTGAATTTTCTAATTTTTTTTTCTTTCTCCATCAGCTGGGAATTGATGTGCCTTATACGAATACGTGTTTTCATGAAAAGTTTAATGCCTCGGCTGAATTTTTGAGGATTTTGTTTTTTGCTTCTAATACATTTCTCGTAATATTTTTCACTTTTTTTTTATTCCATGTTCGCCGTGGACGGGGAGGAACATCCGCTCAATGCTTTTTCTGCGGTAACCCCACTAGTTTACTTTTACATGTCCCTTTTTATAGTCGCCTTCAGCAAAATGTTCGGAGCAAAAAGTAGCATTTTGGACAGTTGCGTACCGGAAAATCTTGGAGCAACCCCCCCCCCAGCAAACATTTTTTAGACCATTTTGCGAAATAGCACTCAATTAGTTATTTTGTTCAATTCCTTGTTATTAATTACGTTATAGGTATTTTAATAATTAAGATTCTTTGGAACCTACAGGCATTTTGCGTAAGACCAAAATTATTGCGCTTTACTGTGTGTAACATAAATCTGCACGTTGTAATTGAAATAATTGCCCTAGTTTTATACCAGTAGAAAATACTACAAAACAGTTACGCAAAAGTTGAACATGTCATGCAAATTTTATTCTTTTAGACAACTATATATAAGGCCGGCCTCTTTGAAACCCCTCGCGATCAGGCCTACAAAACACGTAACTTCTGTAAGAGTGCCTAATGAAATTTTCCATTTTATACGAAAATACAGAACATAAGTAAGCAAATAAATAAGCAACAATTGAGAATTATGGCACAAAAACATAAAGAAGCAAAACTACGTAAATTATTTACTTTTGAATATAAAAAAACACAACATAATGTCACAATGTTTTGCACTTAGTAAAAAAAAAAATAATTCTTGACTCTGTTATAAAAACAAAACGACACAGTTCTTTGCATATAGCGAAAAGACAACTTTCAGTTCATTATATTCTGAAGCAGGCGTGCAAAAAACTGTAATTAATAACACCTTATCCTCATTGATAAAACGTTTTCATTCAATGAACTGATATTTCTTTCACATTCTCTTGTTAATATACATTCATTGGAAACTTTGCACTGGTTATGAAAAGGGGATGTAGGTAAAAATACCCCCGGAGAAAATACCCCTGAAAACTGAAAAGCGGAAAAAATGCCCCCGGAAGAAATACCCCCAGAACAAATGGTTCACTGTAAACGGCCACACAGGAACACTGATGTGTGGCAGTGTTCCGGTGTGGCAATTTACCAGCAACTCTGCCACACATCTTTCAGCAAATTGGCTACAAAAGTTCAAAGGTGATGGTGTGGGGGAGGTCTATAAAGATTGCCGTTTCTGGGCCTACATTGATAACTGAATTGGGAACTCCAAACGAATTTCGCGAAAACGTTCCATGCAAGCCAAGCGAGAATTGTACTTTAATTTGAAGAAATAAATTGCCGAGGATCCGAGGTACACTTGGTTGGGGGGGAGGGCTCGACCCTGAACTTCCGTATCTGGGCCGCTGGAGTCTGTCAGTGTAACCAGGAAGTTCCCCTTGAAGTGTCTGCGAGATCCATGATCTCATGATCTTGGGGGGTTCCCCCAAAAATGTTAAAATGGATGTAGAGCTGTAAACATTAGTACCATGCTTTATATCGTGATTCTGTACACGACCACGAATTTTCAGGAGGGTGGGGTAAACCCCACCCCGTTTCTAAGAGCTATTCAGGGGTAACATCGAGGATAAACTGACCGACTCTAGAGGTCCAGAATATAAAATTACAGAAGTTGGGGGGTAGAACCCTCGAAACCAAGCACCTCGTATCCCTTTCACAGGCTTCACCAAATTTCTGGGGGAGGGGGAAGAGCATACATAGCTTACCATTAAACACAAAATGAAGCATAGAAATTGCGAGCAAATCCCTTACCTTGAACACTTGTCTGCGCTCTTAAAAATTTGCACCCCAACCTCCTGAAAATTCGTGGTCGTGTACAGAATCATTATGTAAAGCATAGTTCTAATGTTTACAGCTCTACGTCCATTTTAACATTTTGGGGAGCCCCCTCCCAAAAGCTCACGGACCTCGCGGACGCTTCAAGGGGAACAGCCTGGATACACTGACAGACTCCAGCGGCTCAGAATCTAATATTACGGAAGTTGGGGGTTGAGCCCCTTCCCCCAAACCAAAAGTACCTCGGATCCTCGGCAATTTATTTTTTCAAATTAAAGTACAATTCTCGCTTGGCTTACATGGAATGTTTTCTCGAAATTCGTTTGGAGTTCCCAATTCAGTTCTCAATATAGCCCCCCCTTGAACTTTTGTGGCCAAGTTGCTGAAAGATGTGTGGCAGGGTTGCCGGTTAATTGCCACACCGGAACACTGCCGCCACACATCAGTGTTCCTGTGTGGGAGTTTACAGTGAACCGTTTGTTCTGGGGGTATTTCTTCCGGGGGCATTTTTTCCACTTTTCAGGGGTATTTTCTCCGGGGGTATTTTTACCGTTTGCCATGAAAAGGGCGAACGGTAAAAATACCCCCCCATTTGCCTCTGAAGTAACTGCTTTTCTGTCATCCAGTTTTTATAAATTTAAATCTCGGAAAAAACAACCAAAAACTACTTTTATTTTTAATACTTCTTTTAAAGCTGCCGCAAGAAATTCCTGACTGTTTCTTTATTCATGTGAAATTTCCGCAAAAAACATCTATCCTTTAAAATATTTTTGCTAAAGCCGTGACCCCCCCCCCCCCCCCTATCCCCATCCATACGCCCCTGAGAGTATCACCTCGTTTACAGCGTAATTTCCATAACCTGCAGAGCTCAATCACTTTCGGAAATCTGTGGTATGTAACTGGGGATCATTTGGTATTTCTATAATTATTCTTGCAGTCTGCAACAGTGCAGGAACTTGAACGCATCTTGAAAGAATAAACTATTTGCAAACAAACTTAGCAATTCCACTTACTATATATTCACCAAAATTATTCTAGGAGCAGAAAAAAACAGCTCTTTGAACAAGAGTCAATAAACATTTACGACTGCTTTGACCTTCGGTGCACTAAACTATAATTAGTTGTAAGACAGCTGATGTCATCAGACCACCTCTTCCGCCCTCCCGCGAAGGCGTCATAGGCTTCGGACACGCGGAACACTACGAACGCCGCCAGCGTGTGACGTCAGTATGTTGGAACCAAGGCTAACTAGAAAGACAGGCTCCGGTGCAGAGAAATCACGTGATCACGGTAGTGCTGTCTGTCGCGAGGCTGAGTCAGTGGCTGACTCTATCGTCTGTGTGCTGTCGTTTGACATTGTTACTGGTGGTATTTTTCTCTACATTTTGAAGTGTGTGCAATATATAAATCTATTAAACATCCCACACATGTGCTTAAAAGTGCATGTTCACTCATAAGGATTACACAAAATAATTTTGGTAAGTAGAAAAGTGATTTTTTTTTCTGTAAATGGGTTTAGAGTTGTAGCACATTTAGGCCTAAACGTTACTAGGTGCATTTCACCAGCCCCCCACCACGGAATTTTTTAATTTTTCAGACACCATTCGTTTGTAACACGTATGAACCGGAATGAACTCGGTTTTTTTCGTTTGAACCGCAAAAGTTTTGGAGATATTTAAAAAACAAAGTGGGGGGCTGGTGAAACGATAGCCCCCCCACCATGGAATTTTTAAATTTTTTTTGCACCATTCGTTTGTACCACGTATGAACCGGAATGAACTCAATTTTTTTCGTTTGAACCGCAATAGTTTTTGAGTTATTTAAAAAACAAAGTGGGGGCTGGTGAAATGGTACCCCCAAAAAATAGATATTTCAAATTTCAGCATAGCCATTCGTTAATAAATCGTATGAACCGGAATGAACTCCATTTTCATCGTTTGAACCACAATAGTTTTTGAGATATTTAACAAATAATATTGAGAATTTGCATATAATTATAGGAGGCCGACCATTTCACCAGCCCCCCCACCATGGAAATTCAAAATTTCGAAATAGCCATTCGTTAGTAAATCGTATGAACCGGAATGAACTCCATTTCTATCGTTTGAACCGCAATAGTTTTTGAGATATTTAACAAATAATATTCAGAATTTGCATATATACAGAAAGACCGACCATTTCACCAGCCCCCCACCATGGAAATTCAAAATTTCAAAATAGGCATTCGTTAGCAAATCGTGTGAACTGAAAAGAACTCCATTTTCATCGTTTGAACCGCAATAGTTTTTGAGATATTTAAAAAATAATGTTACAGGCCTATCATTTCACCCCCCCTCATCATGGAAATTCAAAATTCCGAAATAGCCATTCGTTAGTAAATCGTATGAACAGGAATGAACTCCATTTTTATCGTTTGAACCGCAATAGTTTTTGAAATATTTAATAAATAATAGAATTTACATATACGCACAGAGACCGACCATTTCACCAGCCCCCACCCCCATGGAAATTCAAAATTTCAAAATAGCCATTCGTTAGCAAATCGTATGAACCGAAAAGAACTCCATTTTCATCGTTTGAACCGCAATAGTTTTTGAGATATTTAAAAAATAATGTTACAGGCCTATCATTTCACCCCCCCCTCATCATGGAAATTCAAAATTCCGAAATAGCCATTCGTTAGTAAATCGTATGAACAGGAATGAACTCAATTTTTATCGTTTGAACCGCAATAGTTTTTGAGATATTTAAAAAATAATATTGCGAATTTGCATATATACAGAGAGACCGACCATTTCACCAGCCCCCCACCATGGAAATTCAAAATTTCAAAATAGCCATTCGTTAGCAAATCGTATGAACCGAAAAGAACTCCATTTTCATCGTTTGAACCGCAATAATTTTTGAGATATTTAAAAAAGAATGTTACAGGCCATTTCATCCCCCTCCCCCCTCATCATAAAAATTTGAAATTCCGAAATAGCCATTCGTTAGTAAATCGTATGAACAGAAATGAACTCCATTTTTATCGTTTGAACCACAATAGTTTTTGAGATATTTAAAATATAATATTGCGAATTTGCATATATACAGAGAGACCGACCTTTTCACCAGCCCCCCCCCACCATGAAAATTCAAAATTTCAAAATAGCCATTCGTTAGCAAATCGTATGAACCGAAAAGAACTCCATTTTCATCGTTTGAACCGCAATAATTTTTGAGATATTTAAAAAAGAATGTTACAGGCCATTTCATCCCCCTCCCCCTCATCATGGAAATTTAAAATTCCGAAATAGCCATTCGTTAGTAAATCGTATGAACTGAAAAGAACTCCATTTTCATGGTTTGAACCGCAATAATTTTTGAGATATTTAAAAAAGAATGTTACAGGCCATTTCATCCCCCTCCCCCCTCATCATGGAAATTTGAAATTCCGAAATAGCCATTCGTTAGTAAATCGTATGAACAGGAATGAACTCCATTTTTATCGTTTGAACCGCAATAGTTTTTGAGATATTTAAAAAATAATATTGCGAATTTGCATATATACAGAGAGACCGACCATTTCACCAGCCCCCCACCATGGAAATTCAAAATTTCAAAATAGCCATTCGTTAGCAAATCGTATGAACCGAAAAGAACTCCATTTTCATCGTTTGAACCGCAATAGTTTTTGAGATATTTAAAAAAGAATGTCACAGGCCTACACCATTAACCCCCCCCCTTCATCATGGAAATTCAAAATTCGGAAATAGCCATTCGTTAGTAAATCGTATGAACAGGAATGAACTCCATTTTTATCGTTTGAACCGCAATAGTTTTTGAAATATTTAAAAAATAATATTGAGAATTTGCATATATACAGAAAGACCGACCATTTCACCAGCCCCCCCCCATGGAAATCCAAAATTTCAAAATAGGCATTCGTTAGCAAATCCTATGAACTGAAAAGAACTCCATTTTCATCGTTTGAACCGCAATAGTTTTTGAGATATTTAAAAAAGAATGTTACAGGCCTACCATTTCACACCCCCCCCCCCCCTCATCATGGAAATTCAGAATTCCGACATAGCCATTCGTTAGTAACTCGTATGAACAGGAATGAACTCCATTTTTATCGTTTGAACCGCAATAGTTTTTGAAATATTTAAAAAATAATATTGAGAATTTGCATATATACAGAGAGACCGACCATTTTACCAGCCCCCCCCCCCCCTCATCATGGAAATTCAGAATTCCGACATAGCCATTCGTTAGTAACTCGTATGAACAGGAATGAACTCCATTTTTATCGTTTGAACCGCAATAGTTTTTGAAATATTTAAAAAATAATATTGAGAATTTGCATATATACAGAGAGACCGACCATTTTACCAGCCCCCCCCCCCACCATGGAAATTCAAAATTTCAAAATAGCCATTCGTTAGCAAATCGTATGAACCGAGGGAAATCCATTTTCATCGTTTGAACTGCAACAGTTTTTGAGAAAAAAATAACAATATTGAGAACTTATGTATATATATATTCCAGACCGACCATCACCCCCCCCCTCTCACCATGTAAATTCATTAAATATTTCAAGATAGTCATTCTTTAGTAAATGGTGTGAACCGGAATAAACGCCATTTTCATAGTTTGAATAGCAATAGTTTTGGAGATGTTTAAAAAAGAATGTTAGTAGCCCACGATTTCACCTGCCTCTTCCCCCCGCCCACCCCAACCTGGACATTTCCCATTACAGGATAGCTATTCGTTAGCATGGTGTGAATCAGAAAGACCTCCTTCTTCATCGTTCGAATCTTGATAGTTTTTGAGATATTTGTAATAAGGGTAATGGAGAATAATGAAGAAGTAATTTGTTTTGCACAAAGTCTTTCATTCGTTCCTGACATTAGCTGAAAGAAATCCCCGTTTCTAGCTTTGAACCCCAGCAGTTGAAAAGACATTCCAAAAACAACGTGACGTTGCTTTATTAGGTATCGAGGACTAGTACACAGGAGAACGGAAAATAAATATCATGATAAAACAATAAGAATAACGGTACTGGACGAGCAGCATAAAGCAGTCTGTAAAAGCCAATCAGGACATACAAAGATAAACGAAGCTGAACGAGCAGCACAAGGCAATCTGTGATAAGCGAAGCACACTGGAACAGTCACTGAGCAGAAGGAACGACGGACATGGAGATGGAGAATACATCGAACTGGAGGCTGCTTTTCATGCTCCGGGGCGCAGCATGAAAAGCAGAAAACGAGGTGCAACAGATAACACTTGCAAAGATGGCATGGTGTAGGTAACAGTATGGGACAATCAATTAGCATGAGGCAAAGCAATAACGGTAAGTATCTGACGAGATGAGTCACACTGGATGAGCAAGTAACGTAGCACAACAGTAGAAGGTATGCTGAGGCACATGGCATGACATAAGACAAATACTCGACGAGACAGGAAAAACACCTGAAAAAACTAACTGGGTGCGAACAGCAACATAGGGCAATCCAGGACAGTGACGAAAGGTATAAGAGAAGAATCGCGCATAACAATGCACACAGGAAGAAGCTCTGTGAACAAAACAATGTGACGGGTTCACGGAAGTAGGCACCGGGCGGATGTTTGAAAGAACCGAGATGTGGAGAAAACATGGCGGTACATAGGATACAACGGAAAGAAAAAGGTTGGGTACAACGCATACCAGAAACATGCAAAGGAGTAAGACGGAACAGCAGCAAGGCAAAGACGGCAGGAAGCGAAACATCATGCAAGTGCAGACAGAAACTAATCGGTCAGAACCAGATCAATGAGGCGATTTTGAGTATCACCAAGGTAGCAATTAAGAAAACTTTAATAACGAAATATCTCAGGGGTAAGATCTCGTGAGGTCAACGAAAACTTGGAGGAAGCAGCGAATATCCCCGATCATATTCGAGTAATCAGCTGGATCATGGGAGTCAAGAAGGGGATCCAAACCAGCGTCACAAGAAGAGGCAAAGAACAAGGGTTGGCAGCATCTGGGAAGAGAATCTTCGAATACCCAGGGACAGCTTGGAGGCGAGCGACAATTGCAGTGGAAACGGAGGGAGTACCAATAAGGTCGGCGTAAGCAGCAACAGTAGAATTAGGAGCGGAACCTGAAGAACGATGAAGAGAAGGCTGAGCGACCGCGGTTCGCTTAGTACGAGTCTCTCGATTAGAGCGACGACGGCACTTCTTATTAGAAGCAATACCAACAGGGACGTGGTGAAGGAGTAACCGACAGCAAGTGAGAAGTCTGACAAGGAAGATCTGGATCATGTGCGCATAACGCAAGCAAAGAGGCAACTGATGGGGCAACAGGAGCTGGTGAAGGTAAGGCTTCACACAAATCCAGAAGAGTAGCTGTGCTGGAAAGCGGGGACCGATCACGGGACCAGAAATCGAAAGGAAGGCAACAATACTAGAGGCATCAGAAGAGCTCGGAGAAGGTGAAACGGGCGGAGAGCACACCGGAGTACTGGAACGGCTGAAGAAAGGATGAGCGTCTGAGGGTGGCGAAGCTGACGTACACAGCGAAGATGATGGAGCAGAGAATCCCGGGGTTGGGATTGACGAGGTGACGTGCGAAAACAAAGAAGGCAGCACCTGAACAGGCGGAGAAAGGTTGGCAACGGGATGTGACAAAGCACAGACAACAGACGGCGAAGAAGAAAGCAAGACAGACGAAGGCACCGAAGCAGGAGCAGTAGATCCAGATGTATCCACAAGAGGCAACGCTAGTGGAGAAGGAAAAAGACCTGCAGAGGAAGGCAACGACAATCGAGATGGAGACTAAGAAGGTGGAAGCGAAACAAGCGCAGGCGTGGTGACCGGAAGTGAAGAAGGGGGTTCTGTGATGGGCACTTGAGCAGCCGTTGAGGAAGAACAAGAAGAGGTGAGCGGACACTGCAAGCGATGATGACCAGGCGTTTTACATGAGAAGCAATGATACGCAGTGAACACGTTTATAACGACGTTGTGATGAACACAGAGCACCTGGAAAACAGTGGGGCAGGAAGTAATGGAGTCCATATCAGGGAAGAGAATTAAGGCTTGGCGTCGGAAGCCTAAATAAGGACGATCACCTTGATCGGCGGGGAGCGTGCGAATAACACAAACAATGCGCCCACACCGAGAAAGAAATGCATGTAAAACCGTCGTCGGGGCTGACGTTCGCAAACGGAGGACTTTGCTATGACATTTGTTACAGTTCAAACTGTGGTTACGAAGATACTGCAATATCGGAAAGTATGTTTACAATTAATCCCGCGGATGCTGACTGACCACCATAAGGAAGAATGTATGGGTTGGAGTTTGAACCACTTGCTGCGTTACAAAGCAGAGGGTGATGCATTTATATCGCGCATAGTGGCAGGTGACGAATCGCGGTGCCACGGCTTTGAGCCATCCAGCAAACCAGCGAGCATGCAATGGAAACATCCCGGATCACCAAAACACATAAAATTCAAGTCACAGGACTCCGTCGGGGAGGTTATGCTGAAGGGCTTTTGTTGGTGGACTTTAAAGAGCCTCACGTGAACAGCAATGCCAACCACTACATCGACACAGTGGACAAGCTGCATAAAGCAATCAAGAATGGGTGACCTGGCATGCTTTCGCGTGGTGTGATTCTGTTGCACACATTATGCAGGATGCGTTAGCACGGAAAGGGTGAGAGGTTCTGCACCACCCAGCCTATAGCCCGGATCTGTCAACATGTGACTTTCATGTTGACATATCCAAATGATTCAAGGAGAAACTAAAGTTCCTTTTTCCAGACGGTATGCGTCGTCTTTCCCAGCGATGGGATGCGTCGTCTTCCCAAGCAATGGGATGCGTGTTAATTCTGCCACACCTGCGGATGTAACTTTTCGTTCGTTTATATATATATATATATATATATATATATATATATATATATATATATATATATGTGTGTGTGGAATGTAAGGTCCGGTGATGCGTAACATCACAGCCTCTCCTTGACAAATGTCAACCCCGCCTTCTCGTGGTGCATCCTGTTCCCACTAAAGGGGCTCTGACGACCGCCAATAGCGGTATAACTATACCATCGGGATTAGAGGAAATGCTATCCCACACTCACCAACCCGCTTGGCCAGCGTGGTGAGTTATGGCCAAACCCCTCCAAAATGACTCTACAACTTAAATCTTGGCCCTCAGTCTCCGGCAGCTCGAATGTACCTGGCCAAGGCAGCGGCCAGTGCGACATGAAGGCAGAGGGTGCTAAGAATCCTTGGAGGACCGGACTAGGCTGCCATCTGATGCTGACCTTGGCTACTTACAATGGATGCTCCCTATCTCCTGATTCAAGGCTTCTTGAATTGGAAGAGGAACTACAAAGGATCAAGTGGGACATCGTCGGGCTAAGTGAGGTAAGGAGAAAAGGAGAAGATCTCATTGAACGGAAAAATGGACATCTCCTCTACTATCGTGGGACACATACTGGCAGAACTAGTGGTGTTGGATTTATAATAAACAAGAAACTGAAGGATAAAGTTGTAGAAGTTGAAAGTGCCTCTGACAGAACTGCGCGACTCGTTATCCAACTCTTGAGAAGATACAAGGCTCAGATTATTCAAACTTATGCACCCACCACAAGTCATCCTGAAGAAGAAATTGAAGAATTTTATGAGGAAATTTGTCATCTAAATAATAAAGGTAAGCACCACTTGAAGATAATTATGGGAGATTTCAATGCAAAAATAGGGCAATGGCAACAGAATGAAACTTCAGGAGGTAAATTCGCTCACGGCAACAGAAACCAGCGTGAAAATACTCTCGTTGAGTTTGCAGAGGCAGAAGGGTTTCTCATCTTGAACTCCTTTTTCAAGAAAAAGCCACACGGGAAATGGACATGGAGACATCCAAATGGGATAACAAGTGAAATTGATTTTATTATGTGTAACAAAAAATTCGTCAACGAAGACTGCAGTGTGCTGAACAAGTTCAACACAGGTAGTGACCATAGATTGGTGAAATGTAAGATCCACCTCAACTCTAAACTCGAACGTGGCAAGCTCATAAGACAAACATAATGTATTGACATAACCAACCTTAAAAAGCACCATAATACCTTTAAGTTGGAACTGAAGAACAGATTCTCTGCTTTAGAACGCCTAACATCGGAAGAAGTGGATATTTCTGAAGTTAACAGAAAAGTAACCAAAACTCTTATGGAAACACCAACAAAATGAGCTGGGTCTAAGAACAAGTTGCATGTGAACAAATTATCAGGAAAAACCAAAATGTTGATGCAAAAAAGAAGAGAGATGAGGACAACTAAAGAAGATGTGACTTCCAAAGTGGAATATATAGAGCTATGCAAGACAGTACAAAAAATTATCACTAAAGACGTAAGGAAATTCAACTGCGAACTAGTGAGGAAAGCAATTGAAAACAACCAAAGCCTAAAGATAGCAAAGCGACCCCTCAGTAAGGGAAGAAAACAGATTATGGCACTGAGAAAAGAAGATGGTTCTGTAACAAGAAATAGAGGCGAAATTTTGACAAGAGTGAAAGATTTCTACTCCAAATTATATAAAAGGGATGATACATGTTCTCCAGACATCATGAAAGGTACCAGTACCAGAGTTCTTCCAGTCCTCCCAGCAGAAGATGCGCATGCAATCAAGAACATGAAGCGGGGGAAAGCTCCAGGAGAAGATGGAATTACTGTAGACACCATACAAGAAGCAAGTGGAGAAATCGAAACAGTACTCGCCCAAATTTTCACTCGATGCCTTAATGAAGGGAAGATTCCTGAGGATTGGAACAACGCTACAATGATCCTGCTACATAAAAAAGGTGAGATTGAGGATCTCAGGAACTACAGACCTATCAGCCTCCTATCAGTGGTTTGTAAAATCTTCACTAAAGTTCTTTCACACCGCTTAAAGGTAACACTGAACATGGCTCAACCGAGAGAACAAGCTGGATTCAGGAGTGGCTACAGCACAATAGATCATATGCACGTACTGAGAGAACTAATTGAAAGAGCGAAAGAATATGAACTTCCATTGTGCATGGCTTTTATCGATTATGAAAAAGCCTTTGATTCGGTGAAACCATCAGCAGTTACAATGGCTCTGAAATCCTGCGGTATTGAAGATTCATACATTAATATTATTAATAACATCTATGAAAATGCAAGTGCAAATTTTCGGCTGTTTGAAAATACAACACACATAAAAATTGGAAAGGGAGTGAGACAAGGTGACACCATATCTCCGAAGCTCTTTATTGCCACATTGGAAAAGGTCTTTCAATACTGAACTGGGAAAACAAAGGGATAAAGATTAATGGAGATTATCTAACCCACCTTCGTTTTGCTGATAACGTAGTTATTTTTGCAACTACCCCATCAGAGCTGCAGAGTATGATCCAGGAACTTGCTGACAAGAGTAAAGAAGTGGGATTAAAAATGAACTTCCAGAAGAGAAAAGTGATGTTCAATGCTTTTACAAGAAATGAAGATTTATCGATTGATGGAGATAAGCTGGAGATAACAGGCACGTACGTTTATCTTGGACAGCAGATATCAAGTGAGGGTCACATTGATGAAGAAATTAATCGGCGTACAAAACTTGCCTGGAGAGCTTTTTGAAGAAACATCATAATTTTTAAGAGCAATATGCCATTATGTCTTAAAAGAAAAGTGTTTGATCAATGCATCCTTCCAGTGCTTACGTATGGTGCAGAGACGTGGACCTTAACTAAAAGAGACATACAAAGGCTGCAGACAACTCAAAGCAGCATGGACACGTGCATGCTTGGTGTAACCAGGAGAGATAAGAAGAGGAACTCGTGAATCCGAAAAATGACGAGAGTGGAAGACACCATGATCAGAGAAAATCCCTGAAATGACAATGGGCTGGACATACTGCCAGAAGGACAGACCATCGATGGACAGCCGAAATTTTGTATTGGATTCCAAGGGACAGGAAAAGACCCAGAAGAAGACCACATGGAGATGGGTGGATGAAATTCGAAAGTATGCGGGAGTGACATGGAGGAGACCGGCACAAGACAGACCGTTGTGGAGAAAATTTGGGGAGACTTTCGTCCAGCAGTGGATTGATAATGGTTTACAATGATATATATATATCATCATCTTTGAATCCACTACTGGATGAAGGTCTCCCCAAGTTTCTCCCACAATTGTCTGTCTTGAGCGTGTCTCCTCGATGACACACCTCTATGCTTTCGAATTTCATGCATCATTCTATCATAGGGTCTTCTTCTGGGTCTTTTCCTGTCCCTCGAAATTCATTCTAAAATTTCGGTTTTCCGTTGGTGGTCGTTCTTCTAGCAACATGTCATGCCCTCACCATTTCAGTGACTTCATTGTGGTCATGATGTCGTCAACTCTTGTCGTTTTCCTTATCCATGAGTCCGTCTGCTTATCTTTCCTGTTTACACCAAGCATGATTCTCTCCAGGGCTTTTTGCGTTGTCTGCAGTCTTTGTTTGTCTTTTTTACGCTTTCCAACAGTAGGTTGAAGAAGCGTATATGCTTCAGCGTTTTCCGTCCGTCTGTCAGTCCGTCTGTCGGCATGATAACTCACGTAAAAATGGTTCGATTTCGGTGAAATTTTAGTATGTGGTAGGGAACCACCTGGGGACAAACCCTATAGAAAATGGACAAAATAGGGTCAAAGGTTAGGACACAGGAGCGGGATCTATTCCATAGTCCTTATGCATCATAACTTACGTAAAAATGCTTCGATTGCGACAAAACGTTATCATGTTATTTCGGAGGTATACCGAACCGGTTCTGTTGAATATCATCGAAATGGGATCAAAGGTCAGGGCACAGGACCGAGATTTATTCCACAGCCATTATTCTCATATCTTGAGTAATTATTTCTGGTATGTTGGAAAGCGTATCATATTCAATGCATTGCATTATTTTACTAACTTGTTTAGTGAAGGTCCATGTCTCTGCTCCATACGTAAGCACTGGCAGGATGAACTGATTAAACCCTTATCTTTTAAGACACAATGGCATACTTTTCGTAAAAATTTTACTTCTTCCAAAAACTATCCATCCAAGTTTTACACGCCGATTAATTTCATCATCAATGTGATCCTTACTTCATATCTGCTGCCCAAGATAAATGTAGGTATCGGTTGTCTCAAGCTTTTCACCACCAATAAATAAATCTTCGTTTCTTGTAAAAGCAATATACGTCACTTTTGCCTTCTGAAAGTTCATTTTTAATTCCACTTCTTTACTCTTGTCAGCAAGTTCCTGGATCGTATTCTGCGGTTCAGAAGTCGTAGTTGCAAAAATGACAACGTCATCAGCAAAACGAACGTGATTTGAATTATCTGCATAAATATTTTTTTCTTTGTCCCAGTTCAGTAATTAAAAAATATTTTGCTATGTGGGATTAAAGAGTTTGGGAGATATGATTTTACTTTGTCACACTAGCTTTCCAATTTTTATTAGTGCTGCATCCTCAAATATCCAAACTTTTGCAAATGCATTTTCAGAGATACTATTAATAATGCTAATGTATGCATCTGCAATACCGCAGGTTTTCAAAGCAGTTGTAACTGCTGATGGTTTTACGGAATCGAAGGCCTTTTTATAATCAATAGAAGCCTTGCATAATGGGAGTTCATACTCTCTTGTTCTTTCAGTTAGTTCTCTAAGTACATGGACATGATCTTCAGTGCTGTAGCCACTCCTGAATTCAGCTTCTTCTCTTGCTTGAGCCATGTCCAGTTTTACCTTCATGCGATGTAAAAGAACCTAATTGAAAATTTTATAAATAACTGATAGGAGGCTGATGAGCCTGTAGGTCCTGAGATCCTCAACGTCACCTTTTTTATGTAGCAGGATCATTGTACCATTATCCCAATACTCAGGAATCTTACCTTCGGTGAGACAGCTGGTGAAAGCTTGGGCGAGTGAAGTTTCAATTCTTCCACTTGCTTCTTGTACACTCGTGGACAAAAAATTTGCACACCTAGAAGAAAACATGCTACAACCGCGAAACTTTGCAAATAGCTAGGGTGCGTTTGGTGCGAGTGCGCATAACCGCACACCTTGTGGCGGCGCTGCTAGCACGAACCAGCAGCCTTATAAACCGGCGTGTAGTCGATGCCCCATGAAAGAGAAAAGCACCGGCCGGCGCAAGCAAGAGTATAGAGTGACAAGAATGCCGGGTAGACACCAGAGACGTCGATGTACGCAACTTACGGGCTTTGAGAGAGGCCTGATCATCGGGCTGAAAACAGCAGGTCGGTCGGCGCGCCGTATAACCCACCACGTGGATCGTTCTGACCATACCGTCCGACTGTGTTGGGAGCAGTGGACACGTGACGGCACTGCCGCACGGCGGGTGTCTCCGAACGAACCCGGAGGACCATCCGTAGAGAGGATCGACAGTTCGTACGGCAGGCACGAATGGATCCCACGAGAACCCTGTCCTCTCCCCAGGCAAATGTAGCGGCTCTTGTGTGCCAACGAGCCATTTCCTGAAGTCTCGCGGAAGCGAATCTGCGATCCCAGCGCCTCTTACGTGTTCTGCCATTAACACCGGATCATCGCCGGCTCTGTTTGCAATGGTGCCAGGCGAGAGCAACGTGGAACGCCACAGACTGGCGACGTGTGGTGTTCAGAGATTGGTGTCGGTTCGTTTTGGGGACAGATGATCATCGTGTCCGGGTGTGGAGGTCCCGGGGTCAACGGCACAATTCCAACCTTGCTATCGAGCGTCCCACCTACCCCACTGCAGGCATTACGGTCTAGGGAGCCTTTATGGTTTATTGCCTACGATAGCCGATCAGCTCTAGTAGTGGTACGTGGATCATTGTCGGGCCAGCGGTATGTGGATGAGATCATATGGCCCCATGTGCTCCCACTCCTGGGCGGAATTCTAGGTGCGCTTTACCAGCAGGATAGTGCCATCCCGCACACTGCTCGGGTTTTCTAGGACTGCCTACGTCATGTCCATACAGTTCCATGGCATGCCCGCTCACCGAACATGTCCTCTATCGAGCATGCGTGGGACCAGTTGAAACGCCGGTTGACTCTGTGCCGCACTATCCGGGATTTGGAGCACACCGTCCAACAAATGTGGGCCCTCTTCAGCAGGACATCAGGCGTCTGTTCGCCTCTATGCTGGACCATATTGCAACATGTATCACCGCACGAAGCGGTGCGACGCGCTATTGAAGATGACCGGACTACGTGCCACAGATGCCTCTGTAATTGTAATGCATTAATACACACAATCGACGTGGATTAGGAACATCAAACAGAAGTCATTTCTCTTTCCACGTTTTTAAGTGAGTCACGGAAAAACTATCATCGGCCGCCACCGGGAATTGAATTCAGGGTCTTCCAGTTACGCGCTGGACATGCTACCACTGCACCGCAGCGGCCTCGAATTCTAAAGACTCACATGTGATTAATTGCCAAACCACATGGCTGGTTGCTTCTTGGAGACCCGCACAATGGTGGGGATTCCCCAAAGATGGTAAGAAGCAATTGGTGCAGTGGTAGCATGTCCAGCGAGTAACTGGAAGACCCTTGGTTCGATTTCCGTTGGCGGCCGATGATACTTTTCCCGTGACTCACTTAAAACCGTGGAAAGAGCCATGCCATCTGTTTGATGTCCCAAATCTACGTCAATTGTGTGTATTAATTATTCATTCGTATACTAGTTATTTGTTCAGTTGCTGCCTAACATCTTTGGTAGGCAGCAACTGAACAAATAGTACTGAGATTTGAATTGACAAAATCTTCTATAGATCTAAAAATAAAATCAGTTATCTCCTGCAACATGAGGAATCTGTGATATAAATTTCTTTTGAATAGTGCGATTCTTTTTTGGCGTTGCAATTTTCACAAACAGTAATGTACGCATTTGCTCGTCGTAACAGAAAAATTCGGTAATATTAAGATACAATAAGTTGTACGTAAAAATGGTACATTCAATAGGCGTCGAAAGTGTTTCAATCTGATTTTTGAGCAACGATATGAAGCAAAATATATTTTGAAATCGGTGGAATTTGCATTTCGCTCTTGGCGGCGAAATTATGGATCAGATAAAGATTAAAATGCTAGGATCATCGTTCTCACTGTTCTAGCTTCCCAAAGCAAAAAGAGGCTGATATGAAATCAGACTTAGAGGTACACAGATAAACGTATACAGACAGATACATGTATATAGTGAAGGTATAAGTACATCCTTTAGTTTTCAAAGAACGTGCAGGAAACTTTTCCACTTTAACACGCTTCGGTCGAAAGGAAGTGCAAAGCAGATGCACCCTTAAATTTAAAACAAACATTCTTGAAATGGTCCCATCCAAACAATTGTCTTTGTACGATATTTGACTCACACAGCATCCCGTCACGTTGCTCTGCTGGCCACGCCCTTTCGAGCTCTGCATTTTGTGCTCCGCCTGTATCTAGCGCCCACCGCCGAATTAATTTGTGTTTCTCTCGTGCAGGAATGTCTGCGCTCTCTTCCTAGTCATTCTTTCGAGTTGGTACATGCATATTTTGCCGATATTCCTTTATAATTCATCTCGTTGGGCCTGTTTACAATTCATTTCGTTGGGCCTGTTTACAATTCATTTCGTTGGGCCTGTTTACAATTCATCTCGTTGGGCCTGTTTACAATCTGCCCATCGTGACTCGCCTTGACTTTTTGCTCTAAAACTGTCTGCTGCATGTAGTAGCCTTCCTGCTGCTGTGTCTACGTTTGCCTTCCGTGTTTGCGCTCCAATAATCGTTAATGGTTCTCTGCGCTGCCTTCACCGGTGTGTGGATTACCTTCCTTGTGTTCCACCCATTGACAGTGGTTCTCTGCGCTGCCTTCTTCGGTATGCTGATCGCCTTCCTGGTGCCCCACCTTGTTATAGTGGATCTGTGTGCCCTTCGCCGTGCATTTCTACACATTGTCCATGGCCTGTGCTTCTGTTTCTAAATTCTATTTCCCTCTCACGTCACTATGTGCTGCTTCGATGACTTGTCCTCCAAGTGTGTTGGATGCGTCCCAGGACTGCTCTTCTCCTCATCCTGCTACAGATCCGTGTTCAACGTCTCCGACTTTCCTCGCGACAGCCTTGGACTCCTATATTTCATGTCAAGGTTCCACGCTTATTGCACACGTACAATGCTTTCAACTCTTAGTTTAAGTGTCAAGTTCGACGCCTTACCCAATGTCAAGTTGCACGTCTATACAGTGTATGTCTGCATTGTCGTTTCTCCCTTCCGGTGCAATTACACATTTCGCCAGCAAGCCTAAGTCCATTCTTGTATATATTTTTTCACCTGAGTTTGTTCCTCAAGTCCTATCGACTAGCCTTTCCGTTGGAGATCATAGCTTGGTCCCTATCCTCCTTGCACATTCTCCCGTTTTTCTTAATTTGTAACCTGTACCTCCGGACGTTTCCGATGAGTTTTTACATGCTTTTCCTTCTCGGTGTGGCCGCGTTCTTGGTGATATCCGCAAGATACCCGCCGCCCATGTTGATCAAGGTGATCGTCCTTATTTTGGCTTCCGCCGCCAAGACTTAGTTTTTTTCCCTGACACAGACTGTTTCTTACTGCCCCACAACTTTTCTGGTGATTTGTTGTCATCACAACGTCGCATTCAACGTATTCACTGCCTATCATTGCATCTCATGTAAACAGCCTGGTCACCATTTCTCGCAATGCCCCCTCATTTCTTCCTAGTCTTCTTCAACGGCTGCTCAAGTTCCCGTCACAGAACCTCTTTCTTCGCTTCCAGTTACCACGCTTTCGCCTGATCAGTTCACACCTTCTTAGTCTCCATCTCCATCATCTGCCTCCGTTGGTCTTTTTCCTTCCTCGCCAGCATCGTCTGTTGTGGGTACATCTGGATCTACTGCTCCTGTTTCGGTGCCTTCGTCTGTATTTCTTTCTTTTTCATCGTCTGATGTTTGCGCTTTGTCACATCCTGTTGCTGCACCTTCTCCGCCTGTTCAGGTGCTGCCTTCTTTGTTTTCGCAAGTCACCTCGTCTATCTCGATCCCGGAATTTTCTGCTCCACCATCGCAGCTGCGTACGTCGGCTACGCCACCCTCAGACGCTCATCTTTCCTCCACTGGTTCCAGTACTCCGGTGTGCTCTCCGCCCTTTTCACCTTCTCGGGGCTCTTCTGATGCTTCTAGTGCCGTTGTCTTTGTTTCACCTTCTGGTCGCCATGGTCTGTCCCCGCTCTTTCGCACAGCTCCTCTTCTAGTCTTGTTTGAAACCCCACCCTCTCCGGCTTCTGTTGTTCCTGCAGCTACCACCTTACATGTGTCATCCGACTTTGTACCCTATTCACCTCGCCAGATTCCCGAGACGCCGCCTGTTGTTCCTTCTACGTCGTCTCGTCCTCTTCGTCCTCTTCGTCAACATTTCCCTACTGGTATTGCTCCTAATAAGAAGCGTCGTCATCGGTCTAATCGCAAGATTCGCGCTAAGCGTGCTGCTGTGGTTATGTCTCCTCCTCATCGTTCTTCGCAAGGCTCCGCTCCTGATCCTGCTGCCGTCACTTTTGCTCGCGTTCTTGACAGTCCCTCTGTTGTGCCTGATCTTGTTGCTCGCCTTCAAGTTGTTCCCGAGTTTACGCAGACTCTTTCTCTAGATGCCGCTTTCCCATTGTTCTTTGACTCTTCTCACGATGCTACACTTAATCACTTTATTGCTTCCAACGATCCGGCAGTTTACTCATCTCTGGTTGACAATCTTAGCGCTTTTTACTTTGCATTTTTTCACCTTTCGGGCTCTTACCCGGAAGTTGAATGTTACTATGGTTGTCTTGACCACTTCATTTGTCATGCTCAACATCGTCTCCTTCTTCGGTGTCCACCTGATTAGCTCCTGTGTGGTTTTGTTTGATGATTGATTTCTGTTGTGTTTTCTTAGCTATGTTTCTCCCTGTCTCTTTGAGCCCTTGTTGTTTCGTTCTCCTCTTTGTGAAGTGTTTTCTCTCGTGCCTCGTTTTTTTCCCCTCATCATTCTGCTTTGTGACCTTTTTCTGTGTGTTTTGTCTTACGATGTCCTGCCTGCATCCGCTTTACATGACCATCACCAACTGCTTCGCACCGTTCGTTCTGCTTCTCTTTTTCTGTGGTTCAAGCATGCCCCCTGCCCGATTTTCCCGGAGTGCCATGTGTTGCTTCCTACCCTGCTATGTTTTGTATAGTATGTCTAACTGCTATGCCACTGTTAGACAGAAAATGCCAATTTTAAAGAAAGTAATAGTTTTTCCTTAATGTTTTTCTTTTCAATGTGGCATTAGTACCATTATTTCTCTTTTTGTCGGAGGATGGCGCCCAATAACCACAGATGGACAGCAATAATTTCGCACCAATAATTTCGTTTTTTCCTTAAAAGGAAGAAGGAATAGTTCCTGGGTTTTCTACTCATCATGTTGCTCCCTGGTTCCAGGTATGGTGCTTTCTCTATTTGCTGGCTCAGCCGTTTCTCTGCTCAGTGACTGTTCCCTGTGTGCTTTGCCTCGTGTTGTATCTGCCACCGACTACAGCGCACGATTGTAATGTAACGGACTGCTTTGTGCCTCTGCCATGCTCCCTTTCTTTCTGTGATGCCTTGTACTGTATGTTTACTACAGACTGGATTGCGTCGTTTGTTTCAGCTCCGAGATTTTGGCTGTTTTACTATGCCATGCGTTTTCCCGTTCTCTTGTGTTCTGGTCCTTGAGACACATTGAAGAAATGTTGAAACCGTCACGTTCTTTTTGGAATGTCTTTTCAACTGCTGCGGTTCAAAGCTAGAAACGGAGAGATCTTTAAGATAATGACAGGAACGAATACAAGACTTTTTGAAAATAAATTACTTCTTCATCATTATCCATTACCCTTTATACAAATATCTCAGAAACTATCCAGATTCGAATGATAAAGATGTAGCTCCTTCCGGTTCACACGATGCTAACGAATAGCTATTCTGAAACAGGAAATGTCCGGGGGTGGGGGTGGGGGTGGGGGCAGCTGAAATCGTGGAACATTTTTAAACATCTCAAAAACTATCGGGGTTGAAAAAATAAACATGGAGTTTGTAAGAACGGACACATTAACGATGTTAATTCATTTCAATGATAAACATTATGTGGTTTTTTGACCAAAGAAAACATCGCAAGTTCCCAAAATGGCGACAGAGAATTCGTAAATATGTTTAATCCTTGGGGGGGGAGGCGAGATGTATGACAAAAGACTTCAGGTTCTCACGCCTTAGAAAGGGCGAGGACTTGTTCTACGAACTGAAAGTATCGCCAAGGACGCTGTGACTTTCACAGATACATTGTTCATTTTCACTAGGCGCATACAAGTCTGAAATGCAGACATACTCTTTTGTATAGGTATAACAATGTGTATTGTATTGCTACGGATGTACTACGACGATAGGATTGCTTTCTCGGAAGGAGGCACTCAATAATGTATAGCCTGAGGATAAGCGAGGAATGCGCAAGGTAGATTTAAAGGTCTAGGAGCCCGATTCCCGGAAAACGACTAGGGATGGGGCAGGTGAAGGGCGCGAGAGGTGACACGTGGCGCGAGAGGAGAGCAGCATGTTGAAGGTCAGCGCCGTCGCCCTTGAAGAAGGAGCAGCGTGAAGGGGGGGGAGCGAAGAGGTCGCTCCGAGTGGACCTGTTGGAGCAGTCTGTCTTCGGAGAGCGAAGGTGACAGTCCTCCGATAGAAAGGAACGCGTTTGCGTGGATGGTGTGGTGGGCTCTCGCAGTCCACGGGGAAAGAGCGGGCACCGACCTAGATGAAGTAGGTCGCCGCTACAGAAGGAATCTACCCGAGTCAGGGATACCGGTAGAGTAGCTGATGATATACTACTGAATTACTGACTTAGTACAGTCCACTGAAGCATCGATTAGAGAAGGATAGCTAGAAGACTAGTCCTGAAGCATCGATAAGATAGAGGTATATCTAGTGTCAAGGAGACCCTAAGTTAGGACGCCAACGCAGGGTGAGATTTCTACAGAATTCGATCACCTTATCTTGCGCGTTCCACGATCTTTGCCAGGTCCAGTCATAACGAGGTCACTTTCAAGAGCGAGTAATCCGCCGCCATCAAAATTCTAGTTGATGAAGAATAAGTGTTTCGTATATGTGTTAACCAAGCGTTCTTTTCAAATTATGTCTGAAAGTGGATAAACTTCGGTATAACCAGCTGTTGTCGCTCTGCCTCCCCGATTCACAGATATATATATAGTAAAGTGGGGGAGGTTTCGTTTGTTCGCTCGAACAGAGTGAGAGAGTGTGTACTTCCGGGAAGAGTAAACGAACTCTCTGCTTGTTGTGAGCCCGCTGCGCGTGCTCCTCGGATACTTAAGTAGGAGGCGGCGCTAAGTCACGTGACGACACGTTCGCTCTTACAGAGTTTTCCCGGTTCATACGATTTACTAACGAATGGTCATTTTGAAATTACATGGGGGGAATTGTCGGCTCCATATTTTCTGAATCCTTTTTTTTGTAGGTATGTCAAACTCTATTGCGGTTCAAACGATAATAATGGAGTTATTTTCGGTTCATACGATTTTTTTTGATTGGAGGTTTAATGACCACCGTGAGCAACTCAATGGGCTATAAGCAGTCGCCCGTTCCCAATTTAGGGTCACTGGTTCCAGGGAAGGGAGAGATCCAGTGCCGTAAGACAATCACAACATCCATGCCTGACCGGGATTCGAACCCGGACCCCTTACGGACGAATGATCAGAGGCCAACGCCTTAGACCACTGAGCCACCGGGGCGGCCATACGATTTACTAACGAATGGCTATGAAATTTCGAATTCCATGGTGAGGGGGGGTTAATGGTGTAGGCTTGTAACATCCTTTTTTCAATACCTCAAAAACTATTGCGGTTTAAACGAAGAAAATGGAGTTCTTTTCGGTTCACACGATTTGCTAACGAATGGCTATTTTGAAATTTTGAATTTCCATGGGGGGGGGTGAAATGGTCGGGGTCTGTATATATGCAAATTCTCAATATTATTTATTAAATATTTCAAAAACAATTGCGGTTCAAACGATAAAAATGGAGTCCATTCCTGTTCATACGATTTACTAACGAATGGTTATTTCGGAATTTTGAATTTCCATGATGAGGGGGGTGAAATGGTAGGCCTGTAACATTATTTGTTAAATATCTCAAAAATTATTGCGGTTCAAGCGATGAAAATGGAGTTCTTTTCAGTTCATACGATTTGCTAACGAATGGCTATTTCGGAATTTTAAATTTCCATGATGAGGGGGGGAGGGGGATGAAATGGCCTATAACATTCTTTTTTAATATCTCAAAAATTATTGCGGTTCAAACGATGAAAATGGAGTTCTTTTCAGTTCATACGATTTGTTAACGAATGGCTATTTCGGA
Organism: Macrothele yani; assembly: GCA_039090855.1. Taxonomy (NCBI): domain Eukaryota; kingdom Metazoa; phylum Arthropoda; class Arachnida; order Araneae; family Macrothelidae; genus Macrothele; species Macrothele yani. The sequence goes on along the minus strand of CM076990.1, from coordinate 100,092,957 downwards.
ATTTTTAATTTCCATGATGAGGGGGAGAGGGGGATGAAATGGCCTGTAACACTCTTTTTTAAATATCTCAAAAATTATTGCGGTTCAAACGACAAAAATAGAGTTCTTTTCGGTTCATACGATTTGCTAAGGAATGGCTATTTTGAAATTTTGAATTTCCATGATGAAGGTGGGGGGGGTAAATGGTGTAGGCCTGTGACATACTTTTTTAAATATCTCAAAAACTATTGCGGTTCAAACCGATGAAAATGGAGTTCTTTTCGGTTCATACGATTTGCTAACGAATGGCTATTTTGAAATTTTGAATTTCCATGATGAAGGGGGGTAAATGGTGTAGGCCTGTAACATTTTTTTTTAAATATCTCAAAAATTATTGCGGTTCAAACGATGAAAATGGAGTTCTTTTCAGTTCATACGATTTGCTAACGAATGGCTATTTCGGAATTTTTAATTTCCATGATGAGGGGGAGAGGGGGGATGAAATGGCCTGTAACATTCTTTTTTAAATATCTCAAAAATTATTGCGGTTCAAACGACAAAAATAGAGTTCTTTTCGGTTCATACGATTTGCTAAGCAATGGCTATTTTGAAATTTTGAATTTCCATGATGAAGGGGGGTAAATGGTGTAGGCCTGTGACATACTTTTTTAAATATCTCAAAAACTATTGCGGTTCAAACGATGAAAATGGAGTTCTTTTCGGTTCATACGATTTGCTAACGAATGGCTATTTTGAAATTTTGAATTTCCATGGTGGGGGCTGGTGAAATGGTCGGTCTCTCTGTATATATGCAAAAACTCAATATTATTTTTTAAATATCTCAAAAACTATTGCGGTTCAAACGATAAAAATGGAGTTCATTCCTGTTCATACGATTTACTAACGAATGGCTATTTCGGAATTTTGAATTTCCATGATGAGGGGGGGGTGAAATGGTAGGCCTGTAACATTATTTGTTAAATATCTCAAAAACTATTGCGGTTCAAACGATAAAAATGGAGTTCATTCCTGTTCATACGATTTACTAACGAATGGCTATTTCGGAATTTTGAATTTCCATGATGAAGGGGGGGTAAATGGTGTAGGCCTGTGACATTCTTTTTTAAATATCTCAAAAACTATTGCGGTTCAAACGATGAACATGGAGTTCTTTTCGGTTCATACGATTTGCTAACGAATGGCTTTTTTGAAATTTTGAGTTTCCATGGGGGGGGGGGCTGGTGAAATGGTCGGTCTCTCTGTATATATGCAAATTCTCAATATTATTTTTTAAATATCTCAAAAACTATTGCGGTTCAAACGATAAAAATGGAGTTCATTCCTGTTCATACGATTTACTAACGAATGGCTATTTCGGAATTTCAAATTTCCATGATGAGGGGGGAGGGGGGATGAAATGGCCTGTAACATTCTTTTTTAAATATCTCAAAAATTTTTGCTGTTCAAACGATGAAAATGGAGTTCTTTTCGATTCCTACGATTTGCTAACGAATGGCTATTTTGAAATTTTGAATTTCCATGGTGGGGGGCTGGTGAAATGGTCGGTCTCTCTGTATATATGCAAAAACTCAATATTATTTTTTAAATATCTCAAAAACTATTGCGGTTCAAACGATAAAAATGGAGTTCATTCCTGTTCATACGATTTACTAACGAATGGCTATTTCGGAATTTTGAATTTCCATGATGAGGGGGGGTGAAATGGTAGGCCTGTAACATTATTTGTTAAATATCTCAAAAACTATTGCGGTTCAAACGATAAAAATGGAGTTCATTCCTGTTCATACGATTTACTAACGAATGTCTATTTCGGAATTTTGAATTTCCATGATGAGGGGGAGGGGTGAAATGGTAGGCCTGTAACATTATTTGTTAAATATCTCATAAACTATTGCGGTTCAAACGATAAAAATGGAGTTCATTCCTGTTCATACGATTTACTAACGAATGGCTATTTCGGAATTTTGAATTTCCATGATGAAGGGGGGGTAAATGGTGTTGGCCTGTGACATTCTTTTTTTAAATATCTCAAAAACTATTGCGGTTCAAACGATGAAAATGGAGTTCTTTTCGGTTCATACGATTTGCTAACGAATGGCTATTTTGAAATTTTGAATTTCCATGGGGGTGGAGGGCTGGTGAAATGGTCGGTCTCTCTGTATATGTGCAAATTCTCAATATGATTTTTTAAATATCTCAAAAACTATGGCGGTTCAAACGATAAAAATGGAGCTCATTCCTGTTCATACGATTTACTAACGAATGGCTATTTCGGAATTTTAAATTTCCATGATAAGTTGGGGAGGGGGATGAAATGATCTGTAACATTCTTTTTTAAATATCTCAAAAATTACTGCGGTTCAAACGATGAAAATGGAGTTCTTTTCAGTTCATACGATTTGCTAACGAATGGCTATTTCGGAATTTTGAATTTCCATGATGAGGGGGGAGGGGGAATGAAATGGCCTGTAACATTCTTTTTTAAATATCTCAAAAATTATTGCGGTTTAAACGATGAAAATGGAGTTCTTTTCAGTTCATACGATTTACTAACAAATGGCTATTTCGGAATTTAAATTTCCATGATGAGGGGGGAGGCGGGATGAAATGGCCTGTAACACTCTTTTTTAAATATCTCAAAAATTATTGCGGTTCAAACGATGAAAATAGAGTTCTTTTCGGTTCATACGGTTTGCTAACGAATGGCTATTTTGAAATTTTGAATTTCCATGATGAAGGGGGGTAAATGGTGTAGGCCTGTGACATACTTTTTTAAATATCTCAAAAACTATTGCGGTTCAAACGATGAAAATGGAGTTCTTTTCGGTTCATACGATTTGCTAACGAATGGCTATTTTGAAATTTTGAATTTCCATGGTGGGGGGCTGGTGAAATGGTCGGTCTCTCTGTATATATGCAAAAACTCAATATTATTTTTTAAATATCTCAAAAACTATTGCGGTTCAAACGATGAAAATGGAGTTCTTTTCGGTTCATACGATTTGCTAACGAATGGCTATTTTGAAATTTTGAATTTCCATGGTGGGGGGCTGGTGAAATGGTCGGTCTCTCTGTATATATGCAAAAACTCAATATTATTTTTTAAATATCTCAAAAACTATTGCGGTTCAAACGATAAAAATGGAGTTCATTCCTGTTCATACGATTTACTAACGAATGGCTATTTCGGAATTTTGAATTTCCATGATGAGGGGGGGGGTGAAATGGTAGGCCTGTAACATTATTTGTTAAATATCTCAAAAACTATTGCGGTTCAAACGATAAAAATGGAGTTTATTCCTGTTCATACGATTTACTAACGAATGGCTATTTCGGAATTTTGAATTTCCATGATGAAGGGGGGGGGGGTAAATGGCGTAGGCCTGTGACATTCTTTTAAATATCTCAAAAATTATTGCGGTTCAAACGATGAAAATGGAGTTCTTTTCGGTTCATACGATTTGCTAACGAATGGCTATTTTGAAATTTTGAATTTCCATGGGGGTGGGGGGCTGGTGAAATGGTCGGTCTCTGTGCGTATATGTAAATTCTATTATTTTTTAAATATCTCAAAAACTATTGCGGTTCAAACGATAAAAATGGAGTTCATTCCTGTTCATACGATTTACTAGAGAATGGCTATTTCGGAATTTGGAATTTCCATGATGAAGGGGGGTAAATGGTGTAGGCCTGTGACATTCTTTTTTAAATATCTCAAAAACTATTGCGGTTCAAACGATGAAAATGGAGTTCTTTTCGGTTCATACGATTTGCTAACGAATGGCTATTTTGAAATTTTGAATTTCCATGGGGGTGGGGTGCTGGTGAAATGGTCGGTCTCTGTGCGTATATGTAAATTCTATTATTTATTAAATATTTCAAAAACTATTGCGGTTCAAACGATAAAAATGGAGTTCGTTCCTGTTCATACGATTTACTAACGAATGGCTATTTCGGAATTTTGAATTTCCATGATGAGGGGGGTGAAATGATAGGCCTGTAACATTATTTTTTAAATATCTCAAAAACTATTGCGGTTCAAACGATGAAAATTTAGTTCTTTTCAGTTCACACGATTTGCTAACGAATGCCTATTTTGAAATTTTGAATTTCCATGGTGGGGGGCTGGTGAAATGGTCGGTCTTTCTGTATATATGCAAATTCTGAATATTATTTGTTAAATATCTCAAAAACTATTGCGGTTCAAACGATAGAAATGGAGTTCATTCCGGTTCATACGATTTACTAACGAATGGCTATTTCGAAATTTTGAATTTCTATGGTGGGGGGCTGGTGAAATGGTCTGCCTCCTATATTTATATGCAAATTCTCAATATTATTTGTTAAATATCTCAAAAACTATTGTGGTTCAAACGATGAAAATGGAGTTCATTCCGGTTCATACGATTTATTAACGAATGGCTATGCTGAAATTTGAAATATCTATTTTTTGGGGGTACCATTTCACCAGCCCCCACTTTGTTTTTTAAATAACTCAAAAACTATTGCGGTTCAAACGAAAAAAATTGAGTTCATTCCGGTTCATACGTGGTACAAACGAATGGTGCAAAAAAAATTTAAAAATTCCATGGTGGGGGGCTATCGTTTCACCAGCCCCCCACTTTGTTTTTTAAATATCTCCAAAACTTTTGCGGTTCAAACGAAAAAAACCGAGTTCATTCCGGTTCATACGTGGTACAAACGAATGGTGTCTGAAAAATTAAAAAATTCCGTGGTGGGGGGCTGGTGAAATGCACCTAACGTTACTTCACTGTCTGTGCTTGTCAGTTATTTGATAAGAAACTGTTAGTTACAAAGAATGGAAGGAACTTTTTTTTATAATTTCCGTGGATTGGACTCTTGTGGTGTTCTTATTTTATTCTAATTGCAGCTAATAAACTATTTTCATTTACCTTAGCGACGTGCCTCAGTCAGGCAGTCGAACACCACGTTGTTGCATATTGTTTTGAAGTTTTCAAAGTGTAATACGTTTTAGTATTGCTTTGACTCAATGGATTTACGGGATAGTTAGATTTTAATTAAATTCACAATATTTCGAACCAAAGCGATAATTTTTATATCTTGTGCAGTTTTTTTTTCACGAAATGCTGACTTGTTAGACATAGCAACATACATATAACTGAATAGAGTTCAACGATTGCCTTCCGTTTGAACAAATGTTTTATACCATTAACTGTGGTTATACAAATTTAACATTCGTTTAGCATAGAAAGACTCGATTTAGGATTAATTTTTACTATTTTCCTTAACTTGCAAGACTGTTAACAAGTATTACTCTAGTGATTTTCCTGCTATATTATTTACACTTAAAATTTTGGCTTCATTTTTGGCAGAAACACCAGTATCGCCTGTTTGTTACTTTGATTTTCCATTTTCTGTGACAAATATGAAATAAGGCAACAGAATGTGTTCTCACATCAGAGAATTTAAAAACATTTGGTTCTGGTTATAGTGAAAAAATAAACCCTAATTTCTTTGTAGACTGTATTTAATGTGTACAGAGATGAAGTAATATTTGGCCTCCTGGGGTTCATGTTTCTCCTAAGGCCTTTAACAAGTTAAAACAACATTCCTGAATGCTCTTTTTTTTTTTTTTTCTTTGTAAACAACAGATTGATAAATTGAAGCCCAAATACAAAAACAGATCATGCCCAGAACTTGTAGTGTATTTGGTTGCAAATCAAACTATAGAAGCCAGAATGAAAAGGTCTCTACGTTTCAGTTGCCAAAGAAAGAACCCCTAAGGAGTCAGTGGCTTAGAAAAATTCCCACAGATCTTACAGGTAAGAAAAATCCAGTTGTTTGTATCAAGCATTTTCATGAATCGTGTGTAATTCGTGTCGACAAACTGGTTGTCAATGGAGAGTTAAAAGAATTTGAGCGACAGGTGCCAGCACTGCGGGATGGGTCTGTGCCCACAATATTCCCTAATGCACCACATTATTTAACTGCTGCACCTAGTACAACTCGAAGGCTTGCAGATGTGGAAGAATCTCACTTTGAGAATGCTATAAAGCAAAGTCTTTTAGATCACAACAAGTATTTGGAGACAAGAAAAATTAATTGCTCTCAGGATCTGATTACGCATTATCTTGAAAACAAAGACAAATTCAAAAGGGAATGGACAGTTGTAAGTAATGATCGTAAAACTATTTTTTGTTATGTTGATTTTACATGTTCTTTACCTTGTCTTGCAGGATCCATTGTTGTATTTAATGATCTTGAATTTGAAATTTATGCAGGTAAGATTAAGATTAGTAAAAACAGGTTGCCTAAGAGTTTGAAGGTTTTGAATTCTCTAAATGATTTTGATGAATTGGTAGCATTTGTTGAAAAACAAACAGTTACGCAGGATGAAGTAAATGTTGTAGATTCAGCTATTGTCGCATTGCAGTCTTCTGATTCACCTCAATTACAGTTTTTTTGTGAGCAGTTAAAAATTCACCAAATGCCAAAAAACCTAAGAAATTATAGCAATAATACCATGGTTCTAGCATCTTCGATATATGTCCACTCTTCTTCAACGTACTATGCCCTCTACAAAAGTAAATGTTTGTACCTTCCACATCCCCGTAACTTGCAAAAACTAATTAACAGATTTTCCATTTCAGGCAGTACTCTTCAAGGAAGTGTTACCTATTTGAAAAGTAAAATTCAACACTTAAAACAACATGAGCTTGTTGTGAACTTGTTATTAGATGAAATATACATTGAACCACAAATGAGTTTCAAAGGTGGATCAATATTTGGTAGTAGCCAGTTTGATGTCAGCAAAACTGCAAAAACTGCACAAGTCTTTATGATTTCAGCTTTGTTTTCAAAATATAAAGATGTGGTAAGTATTACACCTGTTCACAGTTTAACATCTGAACAGTTAAAATTGATGATTTTGAATGTAATTGTTGAAATTGAAAAGGTTGGCTTTCAAGTTCTTTCCTTGATTTCTGATAATAATGCAATTAATAGGAAAGCATTTGAACTTTTAACCCCTAACAAAATTCTGCAACCAAGTATTATTCACCCTGTTGACAGTTCCAGGTTATTGTTTTTTATATTTGATTCTGTTCATATAATTAAGTGTATTAGGAATAACTGGATAACAAAAAAAGGTGAGAATCGTTGCATCATATTTCCGGATATGGTCAATAATGATTTGCTTTTAAAAGCTCAATATAAACATCTAGAATTATTATATGAATTAGAAAAAAATTCTCTTGCTAAATATGGTCATCTTTTGTCTGCTAAAGTTTTGTATCCTTCAAGTGTACAAAAGCAAAATGTGAAATTTGCTCTGCGAATAATAAATGAAAAAAATATTGCCGCTCTAAAGTGCATTGCAACAAGTAAGCATGCCATGTTCCCTGGTTATGAGGCAACTTGTCAGTTTATAGAGATTTTTTCTACATGGTGGAAAATAGCAAATGTGCAGAGTGCATTTGAAGGTAAGCGATTTAATGATAAATATAGGGAACCAATTAGAGAGAATGAAGATTTTCAATTAAATTTTTTAAATCCATGTCTTTGTGGTTAAAAAAATGGAGGACCACGGTCCCCATTGCCGATGCTTTAACTGCACAAACATTTCAGTCATTAATTACAACTACTGATACTTTTTTAGAACTTGTACCCTATCTTTTTAAAATGTATAAAGTTGATTATCTGTTACTTGGGAAGTTCCAGAATGACGATTTGGAAGGTAGGTTTGGAAACTACAGGCAGCTGAGTGGAGCAAATTATTATATAAGCTTTGTGCAGCTTCTTGAAAGTGAGCGGAAACTAGGGTTCAAAAGTATGGTACTTTTAAGTTCCCTCAATGGTAATGTACACTTGAAAACTCTACTTCCTTGTAAAGAAGACTGCACTTACAATGTTGATGTATCTCCCTTTCTTAACGTGTTGGATGAAGATTTCACATTAGAGAGTGTGCCCAATGATATTTTAATAAATTTAACATACATTTGTGGTTTTACAGTTAGGAAACAGTTACAATTAGGTAAATGCATTGAGTGCACATTTTGGTTACAGTCTGATAAATAAATTGATATTGAAGTTTCCTCAGTACCTTGTGAATTGATTAAAGAATTAGACAGAGGTAAGTTAGTTGTTCCTACTGAGTGTGCTTTATATGCTACTGCTGTAGTCTGGCATGTTTTAAAAAAAATTGAGTCCTTTGCTGAAAAGTTTTACAGTGTTCAAAATCAACTCTCCCTGTTGTACAAACTGAGTGCTATTAAACTTTCACAGCATGATATTTTTTTATGCCGATTAACAGAACAATGCATCTGTAAAAAAAACCTTCGTAGTGTATTAGAAGGCATATGTTTGCGTTCGAGCAAAATTATGATTAATAATTTAATTAAAGTTAGGAATGATTTTAGAGATAGTGATAAATGTACTGCTAGAAAAATTAAAAAATTGAAAAGTTAGTATGTGTTTTTATTGTAAATGAAATTGCAGGTTAGTATTAAAGTGTTAGCTAGTGGTAAAATTGTAATTTTAATGCTGGAGTGTTTGGGAACGCATTGTCAAATGTCTTTGTTACCAACCTTGATTTTTCACATGGTTAGTGTTTTATAAAATAAAATTGCTGTGTGTGTGTGTGGCAAATTTTGATGATGCAGGTTCCTACAACCTGATAAGGAAAAACATAAAGTTGGGGGAAATATTCTGAAGCTGAATACAGTTGCAGCTAGTGATGACCAGCACCTGCCTTCTTTGAAACTATTTGAAATAGGCATTTGTGGCACATATGTAAAAATTGTGCCCATCTGTCTCTTTTTGATAGTATTTCTTGCTTCATGTCCCAGAAAATTGGAAGACTGCCGCCTGAAGGTAAGTTGATTTTTTTTTATTATCAAAAACTAATCAAAACGCATAAATTCTGTGAGCAGTGACTGATTAGCATGAATTATGTGTACAACTATGAAGTGAGATGAAATAGTCAATGGGAACATCTTTCATAGACTTGCAAAATGTATTATGGGTGTACGCGGGAGCACTCTCCGTTAAAAGTACGTCTCCACCGCTGAAGCTTCAGCGTCTAGCAGTGGCCATCTGGGCTTAATAACCAATACCGCCCGCACAGCTCGCGCTGTTACGTGTCCTGAGAAACGCTCGTTAGGTACTTTAATCTTTGAGCTCCATATTTTATTGCTTGTTCGTGTTCACCTGTTTGTGTTTTCCATTCTATCGCTCACGTTTGTTACTTTGTTCATTAAACAACGAGGTTGTGGTTTGTTGTTCGATCGTTGGTTATGGATTATTTTATTCCTTCTTTTGGAGTATAACTGGAAAACGTGTATTCCAAGAAGTTTGGTTAGAGAAACTTTGATATTTCCAACATGGGTGTATCTGGATTGAAAAGCTGCATGAAAGGTAAAATACATTTGGAACTTGATAAATGTGCAAATGCTGCTATTTCTACACGTACCACCATTAGTGATTACATGAAAGTGCAATGCCACGTGGAAAAGCTGTCTCCCACCGTAAAGCTCATGAAAAGAAACGTAAGCTTCAAGCTGAAGCAATACAAATGTGGGAGCTTTTGTGACCCCACACGGAATATCTGAGATCAGAGGTGCTGTGGGCTATGAAACTTATATATAGCAACTATTCATATAACCAGAGTTGTATAAAAATAAAATGTATCTGCGTACACAACCCCTGAAACAGAAAACTTGCTGCAAACCAGCGAAGCACAAACCATGATAAAAATAGAATTACATAATTTAAAGAAAAATTAATAAAACATTAAATAATTACTAGAACATTACAGATTCCGATGAGGCCAAAATAAGTACATTACAGTTGAATGTGCTGCAATATGTGTGAAATGGACCTTTATGGTAAAACATTAAAATGTTTTACTATAAACCTCATAAAATCAAGAGACTAATTAAAGAAAGTTTTTATACCCAGAAAAACACTTCCATTAATGAACCTTCAAAAATTATAAATAGCATTTTGACCAGCTTAATTCAAAACTAGTAGACTTACAAAATACATAAGAAAAAGATTTTAATAACTGGCAACTTTAAGAAGAACCTGGCAATAAAATTGAAACTGTTTTTGTGTAAACAAAACTTTTGATACAGGGCTTATACATTGAGAACCAGGTCTCAATGAAATCCAGAGGCCAGAAATGTCTGTATAAACAAAAGAATTCGAAGTTTTTCTAGTTAAAATCAAATTAAGTATATTAATATTAGTAAATTCTTGAGCAAGTGTTTTAAATGCTGTAAATAACATTTTCATTGTTTTTAATCTAACAGCAAACACTATCGGCAAAATCCGCTAACAATTTGGAAACTATCAGCGTAGAGCATGCGCTCTTACATCTACATTTTGCTACTCTGCATATAACTCGTGCAAACAAAAAGACAAACTTTTTTTGCCATATTTCCTGACAGCCGTATAGCAAAAGACATATGGTGAAAATAAAAATGCACATCTTTGTTGTTATGCTATTTCACCACATTTTCTGTTTTTGTTAACAGAATATGTAAATCATGATGAATTTGTTCTGTTATTTGACAAGAGTTTAAATAGGAAAACTCAATGCAAACAAATGGATATTCTTGTTCTTTCATAGTTTATGATAAAGTTATTACTAGGTGCTATGGATCAAAATTTTTAAAGTGTGCACCAACTGACATCGGTTTGGAAAACTTTAATTTTTGTGTTGAAAAGCTAAAGCTTGAGAAAGCTAATCCAGGTGTCTATGGATGGTCCAGCTGTCAACTCGAAGTTCTACGACGTGCTGCAAAATCAGCTACGTGAGGATTCAATGGATACATTGACATTCGAAGTTGCGGACTACATATTGTCAATGGTGCATTTCAAGACAGTGTAAAGGTTTTTGAATAGAATTTAAACGAGTTATTTTCTTCACTCTATTGGCGTTTCAAGGATTCCCCAGCCAGGAGGGAACACTATAGCAAGCCTTATGGAAAATACTGACTGCTCAGAAGAAAATACAGGGAATTCTTAGCTCATTACAAAGTCAAACAGTTTTAGGAACAGAAAAAAAAAAAAAAAAAAAAGAAAACAAAATTGGATGAACTGGTTCAGTTAATAAAGAAAGCTTAATAAATCTTAAAGTGTTTACTAAAAGTTATTAATCATAATTGATGTTTTGGTTTATGATATTACTAAGTAAAATAAGAATGCAACAATAATAAACTCACTGTGTAGAGAAAAAATAAGTGGGTGGTGGAGAATCAATCTTAGCTGTTTCACAGTTATTGAGGTAACTTTTTCTTTTCTATATTAATTTATTACAATAAACGCATATATTAATAATACATATGGTAAAAATTAAAAAAAATCAAACCTGGAAAATGATGTATATTAGTCATAAAAAGTCCTTAAAAAATCACGATTCTCATAATTTTCCAGCATACCTATGGCGAACTTCTAGATCGAAATGGGAAACTTTTATTTTCAACTTTATAGTGGCGGAAGGCGAATAATTTTTAGCGTATATATTTTTAAGGGAAAATCGTTTATAAATTGTGTACTTGTGTGTGTAGTGCGTGCTATAGCTGTATTTACGCACCGAAAAAAAAAATCAAATTTGTTTTCACCGAAAAAAATACGGGATTATTAATTCAGTGAAGTGAAAGTTTGTCAAGATAGGAAGTATTAAATAATTCACTTCAGTGAAAAAGTGGACTGATTAATTTTAATTCTGGTCTTTTTAAACGTTTAATTTATTCTCTTATGGTTCGTTTTTGAACATCAAAAACGCAGCTTCAAATCTCCTTGCTCGTTGACTCAAAAACCAACGCCGAGGCTGACGACAACAGCACTACCGTGGTCACGTGACCTCCGTAGCGCGTCTCGGCACCGGAGCCTGTCTTTCTAGTTAGCCTTGGTTGGAACGGAGCTGACAGCGGATGGCTGCAGTGAGGGAATGAAAGCTAATAACGAGCATTTCAGTGGCTCTTGCAAAGAAATATAATAAATGATTCATTCTAGGTATTTAACAGACTTAAATAAAAATCAAGAGAAAAGACTGGGGTATCTGTTAAAGACAAATGAAAATTTTCGTTATACACACAAAATGCGTTTAAATTTTCAGGTCATAATTTTTTTGTCAACATCTTGCACCATCCAGCAGATGTGTGCATTAAAATATATTTGATCTGCGAGATTACGCAAATAGATCACCTGAAATGAAAAAAGTATTTTTTGTTTTTCATGTTTCCTTCCCTGTGTAAGTTCTTAAATTTCGAACAGCAATAATAAAATCGCAAATTTTTTCGTAAGCTTTTCTTTTCGTTTTTCCTTAAACTTTATTTGCGGTGTTTTTGTAGCGAGTCTTTGACATCTTTCAAAATCAGTATTTATTTTTTTTCACATAAAGCTACTAATGTACTACATTCAAATTATGAACTTTTAATGCGCAAAATTTTAAAAGAACCAGAAAGGTAACACAATGTCCTTATTTCTTTGTACACCATTGTTAAAATCTATGAATTAAGGAAAATATATTTTTGTATAGTCGTCCCCACTTTTTGAACATCAGATGCCTTTGCATTCTGAATTACTGCTATGTATGCACTTATATATTAAATGGTTAGTACACTTTTAATATGCGCTTCCATTTTAAAGTTTTTTATTCTTTAAATCAGTAATCTTCAGCTTTGTTTTCAGAACTCTGTTTTCCTACAATAGTCGTTGCGTAGTCGTTTTTTTTTCCAACAATAGTCGCTGTCGTCTTCCGCTAGCTTTCATTTTTTAATGTTTTAGTTCTCTCGAATTTTAAAACTTCCACGTATTTTTTAAGGGATGCAACATTTTCAAGTAGCAATCTATTTTCCTCAGTTATTTTGATACAGGAAGAACAACTGATATCCCCTGATGTTTAATCAACTTCATAACAGAGATCCTGCGTTTCTTGCACACAAATCTTTTTCAGACTTAAAATATCCATCCGATCGAAAGCATTTTTTTAAATATCTCGTTTGTGCTTTCTGTTACTTCGTGGAGTGACACAGTGTCCATTTTGTTGACAGTTCGGCAGATTCAGAACAGGCACCGCGTTTTGTTTCAGTATTTTTTTCTCCGGGAGTCGAAGTAGGCAATTTTTTAAATCATCTTCGTAATCGGAAGAATGCAAATGTTCACTGCAAATTCTAGCATTCGCTACATTCATAGAGTCTGACCTATAGCACTTTTTCAGCCGTTCCTTCATCAAATCTGGATTTTTCAAAGCAAATGCATGGTACACAATATACTGACGTTCAGTTTTTTTGTAATGGTTCTTACAAGTAGCCACAACACAACTCGACATTGTTATCAGTATTTCATCGTAAACTAACTGAACGATTTCTCAAAACGCAAGTTCTAAGAGCTGAATACTTTTATCCACGAAAAAGCAAAGGAAAGAATGTAGCATTCGCGGCAGCTCCACGGTTCCAACCGGAGTTCCAACACAGTGACGTCAGAAACAGTCATCTGTCACCGCTGAGGGGATCTGTGGTGACAAAGTTTCTTCAAATGACCCAGCCCTAGTATTCTACGCGAAGGGGAAGCTTTACAGGGGTCTTATGGGCACAATCTTGTGTGCTAAAGAATCTTGCTTTTGACTGCCTCGTGTGCCAGCCCCTTCCTTATTCTTTCTACAGCCCTGGAAGTAATTGAGCAATTAACAACTTTCTCCCAGTGCGCATGGACAAAGGACGAATTCGCAGCAAGCAGCCCTGGGCAGTAAGCGTCCGAACTAGGAGGGCTTCCTTTCAATGCCCAGTTGTCAAACCGGTTTTATTGCTGCAAGATTGGGAACACGCTGATAAGCATCGTTTCACACGCCAAGATTAACACACCACTAGAAAGCGCCATGCACCAGAGGGTTAAGTTACACAGATTTCAGTTACACACTATGTGTACGCTGCGAGTAATCTACCCCATCCTTGCGAGTAACCGCTGAAAATATGCTAAAACCAGCCAGAATGCTACCTAGAGAGGAACCGAAGATTTAACCTTGCGAGTAACAGCTTCAAGTTACTCACAAGGCTTCCGGTTACTCGCAGTGTTGGTGTTTAAACGAATGTTGTTACTCGGAAGGGAGGGTAAACGAGAGCACACACACACACACACACACACACACACACACACACACGTGCGTGGAAAATTTTACTCTCTGCTAGAAAAGTGAAATAATAGATTTGCATGTTTATGAATAGTGCCTGAAACACAATTGTTGACACTTGTATGATAAGAGGTGCAGATGTAGAGATTGATAGTTAGTGTCATGAAGATATTGATCTGTTAGTGTCATGGGCGAAGCTTGGAGAAAGGGGGGAAAAGTTGCTAGTGATGAAAAGAATAAAGACCGAAGAACATTAGCATTTCTCTGAAGTGCTCAAAGAACAAGTTTTAAGAACTGTGTTGTCACTGACTAAAGAAGTTTGCAGTGCTTGAACAGTGGGTAACATTACTGAAGCTGTAAAGAGGAAAAAGTAAGCATACCAGGGGAGTTTGCACCACACAGTTACTGAAACTAGATTGTTGTAAAAATGGTGAAGCAGCACAGCTGGTTTCCTAGAATACGGCAAAATGCAGGAAAGATAAAGCAGACAGCAAAGAATGGGCTTTTGAGAAAGACAAGAAATCATCTTAAAGAGTACACAACACACACAAAGAAAAGGGGAAATAACGTTCTAAGTCATGTGAAGAATCAGATTGGAGAAATGATCTGGACAACTATTGAATTAAAAGGAAGCTGGGGTGAATACTTTTCTGCATTATTAGAGCACGAAAAAAATACTGAGTGTCTGTATGTGAGAGGAAAAAGTGGATATTCTAAAAGGTGTGTAAAGCTATAAAATCCTTTCAAAATGATAAAGCAGGAGGAGTAAATTGTATAAAAGCTGAAATGTTAAAATGCGGTGGTGACTGTCAGACTGTTTAACTGAAATGTGTCAGTGGAATTAGGAATTGGATCCTCACGACTGGAGGGATGCTATCATTCTCACTTTGTATAAGGAAACAGGCGATTAGACTGTACACATAAAGAATAATCACAGTATCAGCCTGCTATGTGCCAGGAAAAGTATTCATTACTGACAAGACTTAACAGAGAAGGCACAAGAAATAACAGAGCAGTGGTTTTATGCTTGGTAAAGGCTGCACTTACCAAATTTTTGCCTCATGTATGAAGATTGAAAAGTTGGTAATAAAGTTTTTGCTGTATTTGTAGAAAATTTATGATTGGGTTAACAGATTGCTTCCATGGAAGGTCATGAATAATTATGGTAAAACTAGGAATTTGCTTGAATATATCAAATTGGTTTTTCTTTGGTGCAGGAGTCAGATAAGATTTTTTGCAATGCTCAAACATTTTGTAGGAGGAAAATGCAACAAATTATTTGCATTAAAACCAACCACTACAATATTAATAAGTGAAGTTTTGTCAAAATGATTCAATTAAAAAAGAAAAAAATTAAGCCAATTTGCTTTCCATCACAACTTAGACTAAAACATTGTATCAGTTATAATTGTCAATTCCAATTTCATGAGTTTTGCACAATTCAAGAGCAGTTTGGGCACCACAAAACCTTTTGCAGTCTTAGTAACAAAAGTTCTTGATGAAGGGGTTAAAACAAATAGTCACATATATGATGCCATTCTGACAAATCAAGGGCCAAATTCAATTAAAGAGCATGCAATTACAATGCTACCACATAAAAACATGGTGATTATTCCACTGTTAGCAAAATGTTCAAAATCATCAATGGATGGCAATCTTTCTACAATGTGGACAAACATATTTAAAATAAACATAACTTGGTTGAGCTTCATGGTCAGGTGCCTGAACTCAAATGTTCTGAAACAGTGTAAAATTAAAAGCGATGACTCTTAGATAACTGTAAAGAACAGCATCATAACTGTAAAAAAACAAGCCTTGTACTTTCCCCCACAATCTAATTAAATCTTCAAAAACAAGAACACAAATTTGTAGAGATGCTTTATTTCTGTAAGTAAAAGTCAAAAAAAAAAAAAAAAAGAAAAAAAAAAGAAAAAGAAACACAGAACAGTTTGAATTCTTTAATTCATTTGTAAATACAATATAAATAAGAAATTGATGTTAAAAGAATCTGTATTATCAGTGACAACAACAGACAGCATCATTAATGTATAGCCTAAAACATTTTACTAAAATTGTTTATATTTCCTGTTTCTTTTAAAGATTAACAATTATGAAAAAATAAAAATAAAATTAAAACAGTCCTAACAGCTGTAAAATAACCATAAATTAAAATTAACACAAATTTACTGACAAAATTTCAGTAAAAAAAATGTAACAAACCACTTTTTATAAATTTAAACAGCCTACTACAGATAGTTTTTTGTTCTCTTTAAAACCAGTCTACAAAATAGTTGACAACCCACATATAACACAAAGAACTCATGTTGAATGAAGTTATGTAAGTGCTCAGTTCAGGTTATGTAAAACAGTATTTTAATGTCATAGAAAATAACATAATAAATTACACACATTCTTGAAAAATTATGTGATAATTTCATAAAAAAAACCTGCATGAGTTTAAGGAATATGTGGATTGAATATTTCAAGAGAAATTAAATAGAAAAAACAAGTAATCTGGTTCTTAATACAACTTGTTCCTGATTAAGTCAGATATGCATGCCAGGGAAACAACTAATATTTATAATTTTTGAACATAATTAACACCCTGTTGAGATACTTTCCAGATCAGTTCATGAAAACAACTTTTGAATTACATATATATGTTCACGATAACAAGCAAATCTGTTTTTTTCTTTTTGTCCAGATTATGACAAAAAATAAAAAATAAAACCGTAAATTTTACATCATAAAATGCAGATACAGTAAATGTCCGATATTACGAGTATGGCTTATAGCGAGAATCCGGCTGTTACAAGATTCAAAATGCATGACAATTGGTTAATGTTAAAGATCTTAATTTATTAAGAGTTATAAATCTAAGGAACTCCAGCTAAATCTAAGGACTTTCATGGCCAATCTTTCTTCTTTCAAATATTTCCAACAAATTCTTTCCCTGAAATTCCAGGATGTGGTGGGGAGATAAATGTGTATAGCTTGCACACAGAGATCACCAGTAGTTAGTCTGTTTGGGTGCTGTCCCCCTGCATTTTTGCACTCGTCTCCACAATGGTAGGAAGTAGAAACATTTTGTGTATGCGTGTGTTTTCTTTCTAAATGGAGAATAAAACGAAAGGTTTGACTTTGGAAACAGATTTAAAGGTTTCGTATGAATGTGAGAAATGTTGAAAGTCAAGAAGTGAGATGGTAAGACAATTTAGTCTTGCATCATCAATGCTGCTTACAATTTTAAAGAACAAAGAGAAGATCAAGGAGGCTGCTTTGCAGAATAACGCACCAGCAAAATCCATGAAGTGGTGAACATAAGGAATTGGAGGTAGCATTGTTTATGTGGTTTTACCATAATCAAGCCAAAAACATTCCTACTAGTGGACCGATGGCAAAAGCTAAAGCTAATGAAATAAGCGTTGAAATGATGATAGAGAATTTAGTTGTTTGGACGGTTGGCTAAACTGATTTAAAACTAGAAATGGAACTTCTATGCAACAGGTATTCAGAGAATCAGCTTCTGTCAGTGCACAAGCAGTGCCGGAGCTGTCCCCTATCCTTTCAGAAATTCTAGCTCAATACAATGTGAAAGACATTTACAATGTAGATGGAATTGCATTGATTTATTCATAACTTGTTGCCTGACAAGACTTTAGCGGTAAAAGGCGATCCATGTAAAGGAAGAATACGCAGTAAAGAACGTTTAACTTTTCTATGTTGCGCCAATATGAACGGTAGTCATAAATTAAAGCCATCAGTGATTGGAAAATTACAAAGACAGCGCTACTTTCGTGGGGCTTCGCTGTAGTGCACATATGAAGCCAATAAGGTGTGGATGATAATGCCATTATTTATCAAGCAGGTGAAGGCTTTAGATGTTCAAGTTGGAACTGAGAACAGAAAAATAGCACTATTCAACTATTAATCGATAATTCTTCTGCATAACCAAGTCCCAAAGATGTTCAATTGGATAACATTGAACTGATATTATTGCCACCTAACTGCACTAGGGAACTTCAGCCTCTTGATCAAGGAGTAATGAAACTGGTAAAGCAAAAATATAAAAACATTCTAGTAAATAGCGCGATTGGGTGGATGACATCAGATGATAAACCAGTGAAATGAAACATCCTTGAGGCCGTTAAAGTTCCTGCCGTGGCATGGAATTAACTTCCAGGAAATCACATTGAAATCACAATCTGTATTAAAAACAAACAACAGGTATGTAATATATATTGTTTGTATCACTTTTATTTATTAAGTAGTACTGTTAACTGTTATATGTTATGTAGTACGTACATATTTGTATGAGTAATGCATAATCCGCTATAATGAAAAGTCCATTATAATAACAATTTTTTCGATTTTTGTCAGCTCTCGTGATATCAGACTTTTACTGTACACTCTAGTTTAAATAAATAATTTTTTGTAGTTAAATAAGAAAGCTTTTTCACCATTAAAAGCATTTTTGAAATTTGTTTATCCACATCATTACCTAACAGAACAAGTCACTGAAGTTGAACTGAATTCTCATAGACAATTTTATTTCTCACACAAAATCTATAACAAGTTACTTAAAAATATCTAACAGTTTAAAACACACAATGATTTTTAAAAATTAGATATCTCAACAGAGTGATAATTAAGGCCAAAACCAGAAGACAGATGCTGCCATCACATACAAAGTTCAGAAATAAATAAGCTGCAGGATATTTACTACCTCTTTCAAACAATACCTTGGATTTCATACAATTATTTATCATAATGAGGATTTCGTTAACTTCTTAACTTGACTGTGGAAAAAAAAATGTACACACTGCATGAATTTCAAGGGCAGTGGTCAACAAATATACATAATAAAAGTGGTTTAATATGCTGCCACTTTGTTAAAAGCTAAGTAGGCAGTCTGTGCTACTCAAATAGGTCCCAATAATGTTATGGGGAATTCTGCTACAGCAGTCTGATCTGGGGTGTTATGAACAAGACAATCACACACTGATTATATCATCTGTAAAAAGATTTTTAAGACCTGTGATACTGTACAATGTTCTGTACAAAACTGATGGTGATTCCTGCAAATGCACTGAACTTCAACATGAAGGCATGGAGATCGTCAAATAGTACTCTATTTGTTCAATGAGCTAATGTAAGTAGGTATGTGTTTGCAGCTGATCAACTGAAAGTTCAGTCAATACAAAACAGTCAGTACATGCTGCCTAAACATTTCTATCAGAGTATATATACAAAATAAATAATAATGTTTTTTCACAAACATTTACCTGGCATTGAACACTTTACATAGAAATACACATTGTGACTGTTGATGCTACTCAACATAGTGGGAGCGCTGCCCCCGCGATGATGACAGATTACCCATGTGTTGCAGGTGTCTTGAAAATGTACAATTGATGGTAAAATAAAGAGCAGTATAAATAGCAAGTCATTGCATCTGTCATGAAGTAAGTCCTAATAATCAAAGCAATCCTAAGATGGCAACTATTGTGTTTTAGACAAATATACAACTGGATACATAATCTCTGATATGTGATTTAGACACTGTGGTACATAGGTGCATCACAGTTTTGGCTAATTTCCATGTTCATTCAGGCTGCACATGGGCAGTTGTGAAGTTGATCCCTGTGTAAATGGTTTATGACAGTTACCTAAGATTCTGTCCTCAGATTAAGGCTTCAGCAGCATGATACAGCTGCATCAGAACTTGAATATGAATTGGCAGGCATGATCGGCGGTCATGAGTGGATGGGTCTAACGATAGCCAAGACAATGAGTTATAGCCTTCCAACACATATCTGTAAAATAAAACAGAAAAAAAAAATGAATGAAAATAGTAAAACATCAGCACAATGAAAATCAAAAATAAACTGAGTAAAGAATCATATGTGGCCTCCTCATATTCATTATTTCGCATCATATGAAACATATCCACATCCAAAATGAAACTTGTTTTAAAGTACTTAAATGACAGCTGCCATGGAACATGTTCTAAAGTCATTAGCATAAATGCAAGGTTCTTACATCTCTTTGTAAGATTCAGTAGAGTGAAAATATTCACACAAAATATAATGGAAAATACAGATATTCTCAGTAAGTAATGCTGATAATTCACCTGAGTTAAATAAAATTTACATGAGTGCTATACATCACAAATATTTACTTGAACTTTATCATTTAAAAGTTTAAATCCAGAAACCTGCACACAAAAAAATGGATATTTTATCCAATTTGTAAATACCACACATTTTTTTCTTTATGTATATGCTAACCACTGATTAATTTACATTGATTGCACAGGTTTACAAAATGTTACATATTCAAAGTTGTTAAATTATTTTGGCAGATTTGTAGTGATTGCAAATATGATTTAAATTTGTTGCTTCCACATCTTCCACATAACTATTTTTTTCACAAAATGATGTAGTACTTTGGGCAGAGTATGCATAAAAAAGTAGCTTATCAAATAAAGAAATGCAAAAACAATAAAAAAAAACACTCTTTAATTATTGAAGTACACATTACATTCAAAATACTTATACATATCTTATGTTCTTACATCTAATTTGTTGCAGTCAGGAGTGGACATATTTTCTATTAAAACAATCCATGACCCCCTCCCCGGTGAATTTTAGTTATTATGAGCCAATGTCAGAAAATCGTAGGTTTTGTTCTTTTATCAATTTTCTTATTAATAAGCACAAATTCATGCTTATTTATGTGTATACATATCCTTTTCTTCGTTTACTCCTTATTAAAATATTTTCATCTACATCCTGTTGGAGTAAATGTATGCTATAAAAATATATGTGATCCCTAATTTTTGGACACGAATGTATAATCACCAGGGGTGAAAAAATGATACTTGTCCACCAGTCAGCAGAAAATGTCACTACTCAGAGATTTTGGCATTTGCGATACCAAAGGATGAAAATTATATTATGGCTCGCATTTTGCCTGACAGTATATGTTTTACCCTAATACTTTTCGTTGAATCTAATTTGCTGTAATTCTCTTCGGTTACAGCAGGATATAAATATTTTATTTCATCAATGGATTACCATCTGCTGATACGTTTCAACATTTGTGATTAACAACCTCGTAAAAAATTTAAGATCTTAAAAAGAATAGTATGGAGCTCACGTTTAGACCTTTGTCTCCTGTTTTTTATCTAGCAGTTTATGTGAAGTAGTATCCATCTTCTCTTGTGGAAATCACTCCCCTCCCTCCCAATAAAATTCCCACCTTTTAGTACAAAGGATCTTTTTACAGATATCAGCACAAAAGAAATGAGATCTTTTTATTAAAGCACACCAAAAGCCTTGACCAGCAGCAATCTTAAAATAAATATGTAATTTCTTTGAAACAGTACAATTTAGTAAGGCTATAAGCTGGGTGGTGACTCAATCCCAACAAATTTCACAGCATTCAGCCTTCTCCCCATAATTAGGAATGGTGATTCTTGTCAGCAATTTATGTACTATGTCAAAATGTTAAGTGAATTTGCATAATTTATATAAAAAAAAGTGAAGTCACAAAACTCCTCGAAATTCAAAATTTTTTGGGGGAGGAAATTAAAAATTTGATTCTAATTTATTTCTTTTTCTAGTTTAAAAATAATTTACAGATACATTTGATGGTTTTACCTTTTTTCGATTCCTTTTGATATTCCTGAAACTTAAGCTGAAATGGAGACATACAGCAATCCGGCACATTTTTTCAAAAAAGTTACATTAATCAAAAAATATAAAATTCCTTCCTAAAAATCTTGGCATGTCCTTGGCAGTATATCATGCTGGTACAATGGGTAACTAT
This sequence comes from Macrothele yani, assembly GCA_039090855.1. Lineage (NCBI taxonomy): Eukaryota > Metazoa > Arthropoda > Arachnida > Araneae > Macrothelidae > Macrothele > Macrothele yani. Next base: position 100,071,008 of record CM076990.1, on the reverse strand, counting down.
TTGCATCAATATAATAAATTTTTTAACATTACACACGTTTACATGTTTAACCCACCTGGATTCACCTTTTAGAGTTTTTATAGTCATCATGTCCTGATGTACGGATTCATCATGTAATTTTTATAGTCATCATGGCCTATGATGTATGATGAAAATTGCAACATAATCAGAATTGAGAAAACAGTGTTTAACAAAGAGCTGTTGGTACACTGACGTAGGCGTTGAGGACTTATCAAAGGAAGTAAAGCTGATATCAGTGACGACCTCCAAGGGAATCCACAGCGGTTCCTCAATGAAACTGGTCTCTCCAATCAGTGATGAGTCGAGCCCTGCGCCATGAGCTATGGCCAACATACGTAATCCGCAGCTTGTGATGCAGGGCTCGGTTGAATTGAATTTATGCAAATGGAATAAATTCAATAGTTCCTGAACTGCATCTGTATCACAGAGTATTTGTATCACATACACTTGGTGATTATTGGATTACATTACAATATTATTCCTCCTTACAGGGGAATTGGTTTCGTCCACCTACGTCACGCGATCTCTGTGGTACATCCGGGTATTGTGAGCAACTTACGCAATGTTTGGCAACTGATGAAAAATGGTGTTTTTCGAGCAATGCGTTGATATTAAAGTTTTACGTTCATTTGGGCAAAAGTCCAACATATTCTTACGAGATACTGAAGCAAGTTTATGGTAAAAACACCTGTCTTGGTCACAAACATTTGATTGGCATTGATGCTTCAGAGAAGGCAGACAGGAAATTGAACATGACAAATGAAGCAGGTGGCCAGTGACAGGTCGCATGGGTGAGCACATTTCAAAGGTTGCAGCCATCATACGCACCAACAGACAATTTGAAGATGCACCAGATGTGTCAACACAATAACCCACACATGTTAACTGAAGATCAGTTTGCCATATGAATGGAAATGGTGTGTGATCTTGTAACCACCACTGACCAAGACACACAATTTCTTAGAAATCTAATGGGGGATGAAAAATAATGCTTCCTCTTTGGCCCGCAGACTAAGCAGGCATCAGCTACATGCAAATCGCCATTGTCTCTGAGTAAGCAGAAATTCCCCTGAGATGGCAGCAAAGACAAGATCATGCTAGAAGTCTTCTTCGATATCCAGGATATTGTTCTTCTTGAATTTATCCCTGAAGGATGCACTGTCAACAAGGCGCTCTATGTGGATATCATGCAACGTCTACATGAGTCGATCCGCAAGAAGAGGCCTCAACTGTTGGGTGATCAATTGTGGGTGCTGTTGTGCAACAATGCACTGGCACAGAGGTCACTCCTCATTCGTGAGTTTCTCGCCAAAACAAAAACTCTTGTCCTCCCACAGCCACCATACTCACCCGACCTCACCCCCTGCGACTCCCAGCTCTTCCCTGAGCTGACATGTGAACTTCAGGGTCGTCAGTTTTCAAGCGCAGAAGAAGTGAAAAATGCATTGCTGGTTGCACTGAAGGATATTGCAAAGAATGGGTTCTAGAAGTGCTTCAACATACTCTACAGCCACAAGCAGAAGTGTGTTGTTGCAAGAGGGTCTTATTTTGAAGGAGGATATGCTTCAGCTTTGCAACTCTAACCATCTATGGACTTACAGACCCAGTTAGTGAACTTTTGGATCCTACTACGTATGACGTTTTTTGTCCAACTGAAGTGTGTCTTGCATTTTTAAAGAAAATACCATTTATGAATGGCTTTAGTTGGGTGATAGCAAGAGGTGGGCCATTTAAACTGATCATCGTCAGATCATCCAGACCTTTCGTTTCTAATCATGTTCGGTATTTGATTTTGATTATGTTCATTCTACAGAAGCCTCATTTGCAAGAAGCTGTATAAAACTGGAAGAATGAAAAGGAGTTTACTGATAATGGGAAATCTATCAGTTAAGGAAGAATATTTTTCATCATTTCAGTTATGGTCAAATTTTGAGTACACACTTTGAATTCGTACCGTTAGTCCATAGCTCTTTGGTTAGTCGTAGCTTCATCTTCGGTTTCTGCGGTCAGAATTAATTTTAAATGACTGACAGCTGAACATTTCCAAAATTCTCTAGTTTTACCCTAATGGCCCCTGTAGCTGTATCAAAAATAGATGTAGCATTGCAATATCATTTATAGAGGCTGATCCAAAAAATCTGCTGGTTGGTGTTTAGTGGCGCAAGGGCCTCCAAGGGCCAAAGTGCACCAAGTCTAATGTTTTAAAATATTTATAAAATAAAATTAACAGATAACAATGATATAAAACAGAACAAGTGGTGCAAAAAGGCCAATAAAACAACAACATGCAGTACGACAACACCAGTCCAAGAAATTATAGGATTTAACATAATGAAAACAATATTAAAAGTAAAATGTTGATGAGATAAAACACAACGATAAAAGGTGTGAATGGCCGATGAAACAGAAACACAAAAGACACATCACATTGATCATTTAAAAGACAAAACAGGGCCACTGAATTGTCTAGCAAAACAGATAAAATAAAATGCCGAGAACGAAACAACAACATGAACGCAAAATATGAACAACGGCTAAAGGTACATCACACATCCCACACCCACACATAGGGGCAGTGTCCCACACACAGCAAATAGCAGTGAGTGAAACAACAATGATCAATGTGAAGATGCCCTAATACTACCTCCTCCCTACGGTTCCGGTGATATGATGAATTCCAGACTCCAAGAACTGGTTTGATACGATGCAGTTTATTTTCCACCTATTGGTCCCAGAGGCCATGCCACATTTGCTTGATATGATCATGAAACATAAAGAGCAAATCCCGGTGAAACAGTGGCAAGGGTGTGATGACCAAAGAGGAAGCAGATCTAGCAGCTGCATCAGCAGACTCATTACCTGAGATTCCGTGGCCAGGAATCCAGCAGGATTGTGTCTTGAACCCTTCCTCAAGCAAAGAATGGAGCAAATGTCTAACTTCAAAACAAAATAGGATGGCCATGGCAATCCCTTCACAGATGACAAAGACTGAAAGACACTTAATGAATCCATATAGATCATAGCACGATGATGAGAGCTTGACCAAACATGAAGCAGTTCAAGATGCATAGCATGCATCTCCGCAGAAAATACAGTGGCCTCACCAGGGATCCAGTCAACAGAAACGTCATCTATGCAGAAGGCGGCGGATCCGACAACACCAGTCTTCTTAGATCTGTCAGTGCAAACTGGAACATAGTCAGAATTGAGAAAACAGTGTTCAATGAAGAGCTGTTGGTATACTGACGTAAGGATTGAGAACTTAAGTCAGAATTGAGGAAACAGTGTTAAATGAAGAGCTGTTGGTACACTTGACATAGGGGGTTGAGAAATTATCAAAGGAAGTAAAGTTGATATCAGTGACAACCTCCAAGGAAATCCATGGCAGTTCCTCAATGACCCTGGTCTCTCCAATCAGTGATAAGTGATAAGTTGAGCCAGAGGTTTATCCAGGAATTTCAAATTGAGAAAGGGGTGCTGAAAAAGATTTTTTCCCGAGGGGGGGGGGGGCAAACATTTTTGTTTTTTGACTTAGAATTTACTGGGGAATACTTCAAAAGTGAGTACTGTTGATATTTTTTTTATAGTTAAGAATGGTTACAAATTAAAATCTTTTTACAAAGCTTCACATGTTTTTTTCTTTTTTTATTAACATGGGTTGCTGAAACAGTAGACATTGATATTTTTGCAAATCTTGTGCATGCTGATATGATTCAAAAGTATATTTGCAAAATTTGTAGCAGGCTAAAATAAAGAGATATATACATATGGTTTATGGCTGCAATGACTGAAAGAAAGCTAAAAAAGAAACATTTAGCCGCTATATACATATTTTTTTTTTTTAAATTGCCCGCTAATAAGGGGTACATAGTGGGAGAGTAAATTAAATACACACAAATAAAAATAAATTATCAACGGTATTAAGATATATCGATGTTTTCGGTGCGAAAAAAACACGAGCGGATTCGCTTCTTTTAATTATGAGAATCAGTCTGGTGAGCGATGATCAACGGTGTAACGCAAGCAGGCCTTCGAGAGACTTTGCTGTTCTGATGCGAAGAGCTTCAATACTATCTCCTGCTAGAGTTTCCATGACAACATGAATGAAATACAGATGTGAGTGGCCACTGCTTTGGCCAAGGGTTCGCTCCGAAAAAGAAGACTTTGGACTACCTCAGTCCCTCCATGCTTCCAGCGCGTGTTTCGCGAGAGTTGTTTCAGCTTGCGTGAAGTGTCAATGAATTAAAATCAGTGATATTTTATCTTAAATTCGTGGCTTTGTTGGATTTGAACTGTTTTGTTAAATTTTGTGAAAGCTTCCCTGAACATCTATAAAAGCTTAAAGAACTCTATGCTTCAAATTTTGATACAGCTCGATCAAAAAATGAACTGAAGGTGTTTAATTCCCTTGAATACAAAACAAATCATTAAGAGGCATTACTTGTTACATAAAGTTGAATAATTGGACATAGTGTTTATTAGGTGTACAAATTAGCAGATCTAATATTAAACTGTTCATCAACAACTGCAACTGCCGAAAGAAGTTTTTCCATATTAACAAGAATCAAGATATATCTTAGAGCCGAACAAAGACATGCATATTTGAGCAACTTGGCGAGTTTGTTAATAGAAAAAAACATTATTTTTAAATATGAATAAGTACTCGGAAGAAACACTAAGGTCACACAAAAGGAAAGAAGAATAAAGTTCTCGTACAAATAAGTGTTCAAATCCTAATCCTCATAATTATTTGGTATCATGTTAGCAATGGCATGTACCTAAAATTTAGAAAAAAATGTTACTTCTATAACAATTAAAAGATAAACTTCACAATTTTTAAAAAACAGTACGGTGTACGGGGGGGGTAAGCCCAGGTCTCAGACCCAAGATTTGCCACTGAGTCACCCGCCCCTAATTTAGGTTAACTGGTTTCAGGGAAGGGAGAGAGCCAGTGCCGTAAGACAAACACAACATCCCAACACATTCATGCCTTACCGGGATTCAAACCCGGTAGACAAAACTCATTGAATTGATGAATACCCCCCCCCCCGCGGTAGATGAAAGCTGTCAGAATCGACGATTAGATTTTTTTTTTTTGAAAAGAATAAACTTATATGAAAAGTTAATTTACATCTTTACATAATGGGAAACATCTTACGTGAATAAACTGGATCGAATGAAAGTTAAATTGTATGTATACATCACACAGTCCAATGGCACAACGCAATAAGGTCTTCGAGTGTTCGCTGTTCCGATAAGAACTTTAAAACAAATTCATGCTAGCGTTGTTTTGCACAACGGTTCGCTGACAAGAGAGACTTCGGACTATCCGAGTCCCTCCATACTTCCGCCTTCAACAGCGCGTGAGTCAACTGCAGGCGATCTGATGTCATGCGCACGCTTCTCCCACAGACTTTATATGGGAACTTTGCTGCCCCACAACACCTGAACCATTGCCCCAGTCTCATTTTTCTCTTCGACTAGCACATCACATCACATCACATAGTAAGACCTTTATTTTGATACCTCAACCATATGTTTACGTTCAGCCGTTCTCTCACAACTGGTGTTACAGTAAAAAACCTCATAGAATTAATACACTGCTGGACAATTGCTAAGGACGGATCATAAATGGCTATATAGCGCATAAAAAAGTAAGTGTGGTTGGATGCCAAGTGAAATAAAATAATGTCAGAATGCCAGGACATTACAAGAATGACAATTTATTATGCTCTGAAATCCAGAAGGCTTTGGAACGTGTTCAAGGGACAAACAGGCCATTTTGTGCTGAATACGTAAACGTGAAAAAAATGCAATTACTATCCGCAGGCGTTCCGGCGTAAGATATCAATACGGGATATGGCCACCATGGAGGGCGATGCAAGATTCCACACGTCGTGTCATGCTTTGCACAACATTATCAAGCAGCTGTTGGGGTAATTTATCCCATTCCTCTGTCAGTGCACGGATGAGGGTGTCCTTGTTTATTGGAGGGCATTGGCGACCAGCAAGACTCCTCCCCAAAGCATCCCACACATTTTCAATGGGATTCAGATCTGGAGAACATGCTGGCCATACGAGGCGTTGAATATCCTCGCTCTCAAGACACTCCTGGACAGCGACTGTTCGATGACATGTTGCGTTGTCGTCCATGAAAATGAATCTATCACCGACAGCACCACAGAACATGCGAACATGAGGTAACAGAACATCATTAATGTGTCGTTGGCCAGTCATAGTCCCAGTTGGAAGCACATAGAGGGATGTACGGCCATTGATCATGATGCCAGCCCATACCATGACACTACATGTCGGATATCGTTCCCTTTCCGGTATGTTTGCTAGACAATATGCAGTACCACTATCACGCCAGATCAGTTGTCGTCAACAATCAGACGATAGACTGTATCTACTCTCATCTGAGAAGAGGACAGCAGACCAGTCGTTATCAGTCCAATTGCGATGTTGATGGCACCATTGCAAACGGGCGGTACGGTGACGTCTGGACAACGGGATGCACACAACAGGACGGCGGGCGTATAGTCCTCCCTCATGCAAACGTCTGGTGACAGTTTTTCGGGAGATCCGCTTGCCAGTAGCAGCCATAAACTGATTTGCTACCTCACTAGCTGTGCTGCGCCGGTGTCTTTTTGTTGATAGCACTATGTACCGATCTTCTGCAGGTGTTGTACTGCGAACACGACCTCCACCGTGACGTTTTTTACACTCTCCATTTGTTTGAAATGATTTCCAAAGCCTTGAAACAACACTGTGGCTGACGTCGAACTCCCTGGCAACATCTGTTATTTTTCGCCCTTCTTCAATCTTGCCAATAATATGGCCACGCGTAAAATCATCTAGGTGATGTCGGGAAGACATACTGAAAATTGCTAGTTCGTCAATTGATTCTTTCCCTTTCAATTTTACGTTTGAACAACAACGGTCAATACGCGTCAAATCCTTTATATCTCTTATCAGCGCTATGACGTCACGAACAAGTTCGGCAATCCAAAATTTGCGTACGCTCAACACGTCTTACTGTATCCCGCACTTATGCTAATTTCCACATTTTTCTGCCTTCCATTTTATGGTTGCTATCGTTGTCCGTCCTTAGCAATTGTCCGGCAGTGTATATAGATTTCACATATATATCATTCTGCAGGGAAGATATAAAAGATCTTTTTCCAACATCTGCTCTAAATAATTGCGTTGCACTTTCTCGAAGAGTTAATTTTACCTCATGCAGGTTAAAAAAGAGTACGCACAGCACTTGTCTATTGGATGGCAGCTTACTTCCAACAACCTGGGGTGTGTAATGTTCAATCAAGTAAACCGAAGTGTCCTTCTGTAGGTTGTGCTTTGAAAACATTATTTAGCACAGAAGACTTAGCAAGTAGCACGGTAACAATATACCTCCAGAAAGAATCAAAAAGTAACTGTCTTCAGTAAATACAAAATATAATGATTTATCTTAAACTCTGAAACTTTTTTTGCATTGCGATCACCATATGTCATTAAAGACGTATCACAAACTAGTTACATTGAAGCTCTTATCAACTTGTATTTCCGAAACACAACTGAGATAAAAATGCGCAGTAGAAGGCTTACAGCTTGTTTTTTGGCATCTTGCCAAGAATGTTCCATTGACTTTCGCGGGAGGAAGCTGACGCATGCAGAAGACTCAGTGGCAGAAAACAAAAGCTTTCGCTGTAATAGGCTCTCTGTCGGCACGTGTTTTTATCTTTCGATTGCAATAAAATTTTGCAGGAATTACTTTTTCATGAAATAGAACAATTTTAAGAGGTGAGATGAATGATAATTGAAAATTTGCAGATAGCAATTTTCAAGGTTTTTCCTGACCTTCATAAAAAAAAAAAAAAAAAAAAAAAAACCCAGCAAAAATTCCCGAACATTCAAGTTGAAGGAAAAATTTGTTTTTCAAGGCTTTCATTTCAAGGCTGTGTATGAACCCTGGTATTATATTCATTCCTCAACTGGAATTAGTATTATCATTTAAGTTTGAGGCATTGAAGTACTTCATTTTAATTATTATTTCTATTTTTATAAAAACATAAGTTTAGGAAAGAGAGGTCAACTACTTTTTTGTTCATGGGGAAGTGCAGGGGAGAGACCAGTGGGCAAGCAACATTCACTACCCCATCCCACCCTTCATTCTGAGCCCCATTTGCTACCTGCTGCGGTACTGCCTTCTTGCCTAACTGAGGATAAATTTCCAATTTTCATTAAAAAAAGTTGAACTTTTTATAAATGCCCTAACTTCATCAAATAATGTTACCCTGAAAATTTTGCATGAATCCAGTGAAAACTCTCTCTCTCTCTCTCTCTCTCTCTCTCTCTCTCTCTCTCTCTCTCTCTCACACACACACACACACACACACACATTTATGGCATTTAGAGAAAGAGGTCTTAATAAAACAAAAAAAAAAGGAAAAAAAAAGAAAGAAAAGAAATGCACTTCTACTTCTAACTCAAAAAGGTTTTCACATTATCAAGTGAAATTTTTAGGGTCACTTTGTTTTCATAAATGATGGCATCTGTAAAAAGTTCTGTTAATTTAACTGAAAATTTGGGAAAAAGATAATCCACATTTTTATTTCCCAGTATGTAAAGCTCAACACCAAGCTGCACTGTAGGGATCCCTCTTTTCAGTAATCATCTTTGGGATAGCCACTGTGCACATTGCAACACGCTTCCATCAGCTGCAACCCAGCTGAATCACATGTCCTCACATTAGGAAGAATGCCAGCTATAGAAAGTAGCGATATAATATTATTATTATTTTTTTTTTTTGCCAGATTTCAAATTTCAGAGTAAAATAATTGTGCCAATCCTAACAAAATTTTAACAATGTGCAACAATTATAAAATCAAATGCAGTATAACAAAAATTTTATCAAATTTACAACAAGATTTGTCATTTTGTCTTGAGTTTTGACAAATCTTCCGGGGTGACTGGAGCACTTGGCAACTCTGATTATATCCTTCATTTTTGGAATAAAACAATAAGGCTCTGGAAACTATGTCACTAGCTATTTAACAAAACACTTGTAAAATTGCATTACAAAACACTAGCTGTGCAAAACACTTGTAGAATTGCATTGCCCTAGAGCCCGAATCAAAACTGCATCTCCCGAGTTTATTTGTTCAAACATAAGTATATTACATCAATAGGACTCACTTTTTTGAAGCAACTGAAACCAATCATGAATCAATCTGAACAAATTTCCATAACTGAGTTATTCCATGTCAAAATGGTCTGAAATTTAAATAATTTTCCACCATCACATCTCCAATTGTTATGATACTTTTTCTGAGTTGACGTCCTCAATGCATTAAAATCCATTGTTTCCATTTTTTAAATTTCTAATAGATCAGTAGGTCAGCAGGTGTTATTTTTTGAATTTTGGTCCAAGACAGGACATACTGACAGTAAAAATTTAGAAATTTTTCACAAGAAATCCGTTGGTGCCACAGCATGAGTTTCTCAGGTTTAGTTTTTGAGTTATGTGCAGTGACAAAGTCTTTTTTTCCAAATATAAAAAGCAAGGTAGTAAAACACTTAAAAAATCACAATTATCATTTTAAAACAATTTCATGTAACAAATGAAGAAAAAGGGGAGCTTTTGCCTGTGAACCAAAAAATAATTTTTCAAAACACTACATGACTTATGCATTGGTACTACTAGGAAAAAGCCATTGGTGAAGAGCACTGTGGGGAGACATGGTAGCAGGAAGAGAATGACATCCATCTTGCATGCACAAAATTATTACGCATCGGCATATATTGTTGAATTCACATCTTAAAAGAAAGGAATTTTTTTCATGGTTTGTACATTTTTGGGAGAAAAAAAATTCAAGGACTTTCCAGAACATATGCAAAAAAATTCCAGAATGATTATTAAGCTTTACAGTATCATGGTCAAATTATTTTTTTAAAGTAATTTTGGATTTAAGTAATTAAAATGATGAAAGATGTAAATGGATGAGCATATTTTTTTACTCATTACATTTCTTTTTAATATTTTTAATTGGAGAATTACCCAATAATGCTAAATTGAATTATGGTGGTGAAATTACCATAAGGCCTATCAGAAAATCCTTTTCCTCAATCTGAAAATGATTAATTTAATCAGTCATTTTAGCTGCATCACTATTCTGCACTATTCCCATGTAATCAGTCTATTATTGGTAACAATTGAAATTATTATAAATAAGCAAGGGATCATTGTGATCACTAAAAGTATACTTACCCATATTTAAGGGGGAAGAAAAAAGGATAAATCAACTGAAATAGTAAATGAAGACCAAACAATATCTAAGATCAGAAACCATACTGAAACTGAATAACTGTCTGATACAAAGGAAAGCACACAACTAAAAATTGAGATTTTCCACTGAGTACGTGGTTACACATGTGATCAGTTACTACAGGCCAATATTTTAAATAATTAAAGAAAAAATGGTCTTACTGCTATGTTCTTCCCCAGCTTTGTCCTTTTAGGCAGTCTGGGTTGCTAATGCTTTGACATTGATTTAATCTTCATTCAAAACAAAGAAACAACAATTAATGAAGTTACTGTTTTATGACCTATCTGCCAATCAGTAGACTGGGAGTGTTCTGCTTTTAGCATGTTACAAAGCATCACCTCATTTAGCTGGGCTGCAGAGTGAGGAGGGAAGTTCCAGCCAGAGGATAGGCAATGTCAACAATCATTTAGTACCTGAGGGAAGTAAAACTTTGTATGGGCCTCCACTTCCAAGTCTCAGGGCTCCAGGGTCAGTAGATTCATGATGACATTTAATCGCGATATGCATTCTAATAAATAAGATTTAGTCCAAGTCTGCCTTCCCAGAATAACATACAAAGGGGCATTTTTCTCTTTCACTTTCTTACTCAAAATCAAAAGTCCACTAGATCACTAAGTTTTCATAAGATTTCCACTCCCCAAAAAATCAGTAGTTTGTCAAAAATTGTAGACCTAGCAAAAGTGCTATTGAGTGAGCATACAACTTACGAAGAGCTGAAAGTGGGGGGGGGGAAAGGAGACGCTCTCAAAAGGCACCTAAACAAATGCTTTGAATAAGATATATTTGGTGAAGCATGTAATTATAGGGGTGATTGTGAGGTCAAATCAACAATCTGGAAAATAGTGCAACACAATGGAAATAACGTGCAGTGCATGCCAACTGCGCTTATGAGTATGAAATTTAGGATTCTTTTTTTAGTTTTTATAAATTGGTTTATCCTGCAAAAACTATAATATATTTTATTTTAAATTAGAAATCTAAGATATGTTTCCTTTTCATTTTTCGAAATTCCTGTGTTTAATTGGAAAAAAAAATATCCAGAATTCAGGATAAAATTCCAACCCAATCACCCCTGAATTTAGCAAAGGATCAGCATTTTTTGTGTGTGTGTGTGTGTGTGTGTGTGGGGGGGGGGCTTCAAAAGTGAGTAAGGAAAAATTATGCAGTTGCATACAATATAAAATGCTTTTCAACATATAACTAACCTTGCGGAGCTCTTTAGTTTAAGGTTTATTTTATTCAAGTTTATCAAGAATGAGATTGTAAAGAACAATCTTTGAATTTGATTTGGACCACTTTCTGTGTAGGTAGGTTTCTCCCCAGTATATATTTCCTTTTCATTTCCCCGGTATCTCCTCCCCTATAACATACTAAACCTTTGTAGGAAAAAACAGATTTTATGCGAGTTAACATTCCTAAGCTCAGAGAAAGAATACTGCTCCTATGTCTTGGCCTTTGAAAATTTCAACCATTTTCAATAGGGTAGTTCCCAGGTCATACCTAACAGCATATTAAAATTTAAAATTTCGCCAAAATCCAACCCCTTTTACGTGAGTTATCGTACGGAAAGACGGAAAAAGGTAGAGCATAAACGGTTCTGCGACCTACAGTTTGAAAGGGTTAATAATTTTGAAAAAAAAAGGCATAATTGGAGAGTAAAGAAACACAGGAAAAAGTAGCTTGAAAACAGAATATTTGAAACTACAGTATGTGCTCTCAATTATTAGGGATGGCACGAAGGAATGGGATAGAAATGTCCAAAATTAGCATGTTTTCATTGTGTGAGATGCTTAAGCACTGCTGAAATCCGTCAGCACCCCCCAATGGCCAAATGATTGAAATGTGCTGATGTTCATGAAGTAGTCGATCAGTCATGATGATCGCATAAAAGTTCTGGACGAACCGCATGTTTTTTTGTTTTTGTTTTTAGTTTACGCGTCATTTTACGTCACTTACTCCAGTATTTATCATTATCAACAATAGCAATGCAACCACCACTTTTGATTGTGGACATCTGAAACAGAAAATTTACCATTAATACTATGGAATGCAACAGACAGATATCCTGTTACGATATATTGTAATAGAAAACAAAGAGGGTAACTGAAAAAAAGAAAGGATAAGGAAAAAAAAAACTGAGATTTTGCAGAAATTAAGATCATTATCAAGTCATGGTGTTTCAAAAATTCGTTTTGCTTTATAATGTTTAAAAACATGTTTTTGCTTTTTAAAAAAATCAGTAGTGCATAATGGTAAAAAAACTATGTTGATTTGTTTTTTATGAAATTAGACGTCTGTATGTCTGATTACCTTCATCTGTGTTCACATGTTAGCTACTGTGTACAAGCAGACCTATTTTTTCAGCTCAAAAATATGTATTTTTGTATTTATTCACAGTATAAGCCATTCCTTATTTCCCCAGGACTGAATTTAGCAGATGCAAAATGAAGAACATCAAGACCCACTCAACACCATGTTTCTGATTGCCTGCCATCGATATTCAAGAAATGTAAATAAGGATCAATGGCAAATGCAGCGACTATGATTTTCATTTATCAACAATAATAAAAAAAAGAGCCTTGAAAGCTGTAAAGCTGAAACTGATATTTCTTTTCTCCCCCCACCCCTTCCTTGCACAAAAACATTCCGATTAAGATCAATAGCAGGAGCACATGTCCACTCCACATACACATAACCCCTGGAGTGTCTTGGTGGAACTGCTTCTTTTTATTTGGCACATTGCCATAAATCATCACCTGCAGCTCAGTGAAGTGTCAAGTTGTGCCCTTCTTCAAAATGTACAAAAAAAAAAAAAATAAATAAATAATATTCCCCAATTTTTGATGAAATGACCAGATCATAATGTTGCAATTTACAAAACATTCATCTGTTGATTTTCACCTAAATCAATTGAAAACTTTTAAAATTATAAATGCTTTTTTTCATTAAGACAGTACGTGAGACGTCTGAATAAAAACATGTTTGCAATTCAAATAGTTTTCATATTATCACGATAAGATTTTTAAAGGTCACTTCATTTACATAAACCATACCGTAAAAAAAATTTCATTCACTTGCTTTTGCCATAATTTGTAATTGCTGTTTTTAATTCTGATTATGCAACTAAAATTTTATTTTTTTGCATCTGCTAAGTTTCCAATGGAATTTGGCAAGATTTGAACTAAATGTGACATATCTGGACCACTGTAAAAATTTTACAGTGTTATTTTGAAAATTCAGGAAAATAGATTTCTGAAATTTTTCTCAGAGTCCTTTTAAAAGCAATGGAGGGAAAGAGCCTAATTGGTAGACAGGTGGTTTCCTTTCTTCCCAACTATCGGTGCTCTTGGGCTGTCAATCAACCATTGTTATGGTAATAACCCTTTCTGTTGTATACACACTCTGCTTGCCCAAAGAGGAAAGGAGGCATGCACAGAATTCCATAATACAAATTTTCAATGTTAATTTAAAACATTTTTAATCGATTCACTTGGAATTTTGGCAATCAGTTTCTGTAATCTAATTATAGTGAATGTAAAAATTTCAGTCAGTTTCATGAAGAATTTGCAAAGATAGTTTTCATATTTTTTATCACAAGTAGCCAAAGTCTCTTGATACAAAACAAAGTCGGGGGTGGGTGGGTGTGGGGTTGCAAGTGTCCTACATGCACATGAAAAACAAGGAATAGATGAATGTGTTGCACAGGCACACTCCTTGCTGGCACATGCCAGCTGAAATAAACCTCTCCCTCCAACAACAGTAGATGAATTTATTAAAACTTGGTACATAGGCAACCTCCCTGCCCTTTGCAAAAGCTAAATGCCTTCTCTTCCCCCTTTCTTTCTCAGCTGTCTGATCTTCAAGCTCCCCTTCCTAACAGACCTACCAGTGATCATCCAATTTTTTTCTATGTGGTATCATCACACTGGAAGTAGTGCTTTTTTTTTTTTTTAGCAAAATTAGAATTTAAGGCACATCCAAAACACAGTGGTAGGCAGCTTCTATGAGAACAAAGGAGAGAAAAAAGAGGGGGGGGGGTAACCCTGATTTCCTAAAAGGAATTCAAATATATTTTTAAGGACTAATTTCAAATTTCAAGGCTTTTCAAGATAGCTTTAAAAAACACACCATTTTTTCAGGATATTCCAGGCCTTGAAAATGTAATCATGATTTTTAAGGACTTTCCAGGTTTTCAGGCACTTATGCACTAGTCTTTGTGTAACTACAATTTGATGTGTCAAAATGGTAAAACTATATTTTATTCAAAATCAAATAAGTTGAGCATCCTTGAAAAGCCAAAGAATTCAATTACTCATTAAATTAATTCTTGGGTTATTTTAATTAATACATACAATTAATTAAGCTGCTCTATGAGATTCAGAAGTTAGCTCCTCAAAGAAATACAAACCACCAGATAAAATTTTAACTGATTATTTACTTACTGTTGCCATATCAAACCACCATTTACAGTAATCTTTACAGACAGCTTGGGCTTCACTGACATCCATCACATGACGTACACAATACCTTCTACATTTCATACTCATAATCTTTTTTCATACAGACACTCCTGAATCTGATCCTCCCATGACTTTCTTGGCCTTTCTTAACTGCCACTGGCCTGAAAAATTGTTTTTTAGTAAGCATCTTATCGCTCATTCTTTCAACAAGGCCAAATCACCTAAGAATATTAGTCTCCACCTTGCAAACAACATTTTGCTTCACATTACACAACTGCAACACATCTTCATTCCTCACATGATCAGAATGTGTCTTGCCACAAACCCCATGTAAGTAACGCATCTCTATAGCACACAAATGACTCCTATCTTTTTTCTGTAGTATCCAGGTTTCACTGCCATACTTCAGAGTAGGAACAATTACACTTTCATACACATCATTGCAGGAATTTCTTGAGAACCCATCATTCATGTGAAATCCTTCTAAAGCAGCTATGACTTTCAATGAAAAATTCACTCACCTACTAATTTCACCATTTAATTTGTTCTCTCTGTCAAACATGCTTCCTAAATACACAAACTCATTCTCCTGGTCAATCACTGTGCCATTTAGACTTATCTTGCATTCAGTACTAACAGTTCTTTGCTTAAAAACCATAACTTTATTTTTCCCATATTTATACTCAGTTTAAATTTCATGCATGCAAACTTCATACATCTGGGCCAACATACTCTACAACTCACTTTTGCTCTCTGCCAACAGGACTGTGTCATCAGCATATAGCAATCTACACACAAGAACATTACCAAGACATAAACTAGTATTGTCCATTTTGGCATCATGCATCTATAAATATATTAAACAGCCATGGTTACATTTGCACAACCTTATCTGACTCCTGCACCAAAAGAAAACCATTTTGTTACACCACCATTCACTTGTACACATACTCTACTGCCAGCATACATGGCTTTTACACTATTAAGTATATAAATTCCCAGTAACACCATATTTATTCAATACCTTCCGCAAAAGTGTCCTATTTACTTGGTCGTAAGCTTTCTCTAAATCTATGAAGGCAGAAAAACTTTCTTACCTAATGCTAGATACTTTTTTTCATCATCATGCATAATGCAAAAATTTGGTTAGTGCAGCCTTTATTAGACATGAAACCACTCCGAACATCGCACACTTTCTCTGATGTAAGACCTCGTACCTTTTCAATAATGACTTTGGTGCGAACACATTCCCTGGCACACTCAGTAAGCTAATACCACGATAGTTTTTGCAGAGTCTGATCACCTTTTCCCTTATACAAGGGAACAATGATAGCATCCCTCCAATCCCAACAAGGGGCCATTCCTAACTCCCAGCACAACTGGCAAATTTCAGTTAACCAGTCAATTACAGAGTCACCACCATATTTGAACATCTCAGCAGTTATGCCATCAACTCCTGGACCCTTACCACTCTGAAGAGATTTTAGAATTTTGCACAACTCTTCTTTTGAGATTCCTCCTGTGCTACCATCTCTCACTGTGACATCATGTGCTTCTGCCTCAGAATCACTTTTGCTTTTTTGATTTAATAACTCACAGAAGTATTCACCCCATCTTCCACTTAACTCATTGGACTCAAATATCATTTTTCTGGTCCTATTCTTCACACAATTTGAAACTTTGTTTCCCCTATTTTCCTGTGTTTGATGTGATTCCAGAAAGTTTTTCTATCTTTCCAAAAAGCCAATTCATGTCTTTCCACCTTTTCCTTCCTATCTTTGGCCTTATTCTGGCAAACCAGCTTGCTTCTTACAGGGATATTCATCCTCAGAATCTCTAACTTGCAACATCCTCAAATATGCTTCCTTCTTTCTCTTTAATGTTTCTTCAATCTCACTATTCCACCAAGCATCACCTCTATTGTTACCCACTATTGTGGTGCCACAGACCTCTTCAGCAGCAGTGACAACACAGTTCTTAAAACATGTCCACTTCTTTTCTACATCCTCCTTAAATGGCTTCAGCTCCTTCAGTCATTCTCGGAGTGAATTGGAGTAACATAATTAATAATAGTATTAATCAAAATAACCCAAGAATGAATTTAGTGATACGCCAATCATCATAAAAACAGTGATGGAAAGTTGCAAAATCATTTTTGGAGCAGGTGAAATACATTTTTGGAGCAGCAAAATGTGTTTTTGGAGCAGGTGAAAGACATTTTTGGTTAAAAAAAATTTTTTTTTTCAGAGCAGGTAAAAAATTAGTAGATAGGACAAATTCTTAAGCATAAAATGTTTTGAAACTAGAAGATGCATCCTATTCAAATTTAAAGCATCTTGCATTGAAATACACACACACACATGCAAAGATTGCAATTGTGTGTGTGTTTTCAAATAGATAAAAAAATTGTAATCATAGCAAGATTCTATTATTAATCATTTATTTTACAAAAAATGTTTAATTTTTTGCTGCTTTTCTCAATATTCAATTGCTCACTTCTATTTTTTTTTCTAATTTTTAAAGATAGTTAGATATGTTTTGTTTTGCTTCTTTTAATAGTACCTGTCCACTTTCTATTGCACTCATGTCTCTTTTTTCAGTGCCACATTCGATGTTCATCTCAGCATTGTTTAACATTTTATGAGAGGAAACTAACTTCTGCAAAAGTTCAGCTTCTTCCCGTTTCAAATCACCTTGTAAACATTCAATTTCTTCTTCGCAAAAACTATTCGTCATTTATGCCGATGAAACAATGAATTAGAATGTAGGTGGAAAACATTCCGAAATGTTGGGATTGGCGGTACACGTTGATTAAGCGTTGTTATACGTTTAACCAAATTACGTGTAGACCTTTAAAATGCATCATTCGATTTGCCATTTAGAATGGCAGTTTTGACGTGAAAACATTTTTTTTTGCTTACCGATTTTTGCTGTAATATGACATTTTTTCGTAATTTGTAGCAGTTTGGCGCAAACTTTCCATCACTGCAAAAACCTGTTGGTTTCACAGCAGGGGTGAAACAAAAAACCAGAAACTCTGAGTTCAGTGCCAACACATATATACACTCAGCAGACATAACATTAGACACACGGGTGATGGGCAGTTGACATGGGCATCCCCAAACTGAATGCACATGAAAACTAGGTGGACAGCAAGGCTTTCCAAAAGTGCATGGCAATCGAAGAACATGGGTAAACGTGGTGATCTGAGTGACTTTCATCGTGGACGCATCGTCGACATGAAACAGGTGGGTCATTCTATCGCACAAGTGGAAAGAACCCTTGGTTACATGAGGTCAACTGTATCAAGGGTGTACCACAGATTTACCATAGATGGACTTCCACCACCCAGAGAGCAAGCCGCGGTTGACAACATGCCATTGATGACTGGGATCAATGTAGACTATCCAGGCTTATATAGACAATGCCGGCACAAATCACATCTAGTTTTATGTCAGAGGGGCCCAAGCAGCATTTGTGAGTGAAAGGTATGGCACAAGCTGCATACCATGGGCTACAGGAGCTGACACCCTACTCATGTGCCACTGTTGACTGCTTGTAATCGGAAATTACACATCGACTGGTGCTGGGAACATCAAAACTGGACCTCTGCAGAGTGGAGCTGCATCGTGTGGTAACATGAATCCCATTTTCAGCTGTACAAAGCTGATGGGAGGGTGCAGGTGTGGCGTCAACAGCACAAGCTCCACGGCCCTATTGCGCCAGGTCAGCTCTGTTAAAGGTGGTTGTGGTTCTGCAATGGTTTGGGGAGTCCTCTCATGGAACACATTAGGTTCCTTAGTTGTGTCTGGAGAGGACCTTAACTGCTGCATTCTATGAGCATGTGCTAGTTGATCACCAACAGGCTTTCATGGTCTTCGTGCATCATGCGACTGACGATCTGTTTCAGCAGGACATGGGTGGTTGTGGCACCAACCCCCCAGGAAAGGCTCAAGAAACACTCAGCTGAGTTTGGAACCATCCAGTGGCCACCAAAGTCCCCAGATTAAAATCCTGTGGAAGCTCTCTGGGCAGCTGTGGAGCGGAACATCAGATACATGAATCGCGGACTGACATCTCGGGTGGAGTTGTGGACAATTTTGCAACAGGCATTACCTCCAGCATTAGATGCCTCGGTGTGTACAGGCTGTTATTCCAGCTATAGGAGGACCAACACGTTATTAGGAAGATATGTCTATTGTTTTGTTCATTGAGTGTACAATGCATAATATACTGAAGTGCCAAAAGTCATGGAACACATACCTAGTATCGTGCAAGACCTCCTTTAGCTCGGCGAAGTGCAGCGAATTGGTGTGGCATCAATTCCACAAGTGTCCAAAAAGACTTCTGGAGAGATGTTGAGCCATGCCGTCTGAACAGCCGCCCACAGTTACCTGGTATTTGTAAGTACAGGATTTTTTTGGGTGCAAATGGACCTTTCCACCACGTCCCATAAGTGCTCTATTGGGTTCATGTTACGCGAACATGGTGCCCACACCATTTGTTGGAACTGTCCATAATGCTCCTTGAACAACTTGGGCCCGATGACATGGTGCATTGTCTGCCTGGAAAATTGGATCATTGTTGGGGTACATGTAGGGCCAATTGTCACCCAGCAGAGCAACAAAGCGATTACAGATTAATGACGTGTTTATGAGGACCAGAGAAACCAAACCGTGCCACGTAAAGACACACCCACACATGTATGGAACCACCACCAGCTTGCAGAGAGCCTTGTTCCTTGTTGACAGCTTGGGTCCATGGCCTCACGGGGGTCTGTGCCACCCCCGAACCCTACCATCAGCTCGTAACAACTGGTAGTTGCGACTCATTTTACCACGCCACATGCTTCCAGTCTTCCAGGGTCCAATTACAATGTTCACAAGCCCAGGTGAGGCACTGTATCTGATATCGTGGTGTTAACAAAGCCACTCTGGTGGGTTGGGTCTTCTGCTCCCATACCCCATGGAAGCTAAATTACACTGCACTAACTGGATGGATATGTCTATGGTAGCTCCTGCATTGAATGTGGATGTTATTGGAACCAGTGTCACTTATCTGTTAAACGCATGGACAATCCTGGTCAGATGCCACTGGTCACTGCCATTCAGCATCCGTGGTCGGCCACTGCGCTCTCCACGGTGGGTGGTAATGCCTTCCCTGAGGTACTCTTGGTACACGCGTTACACCATGGATTGAGGAATGTTGAATGTCCGCACAACTAAGAAAATTGAATGTCTCATCTGTCTGGCTCCCTTTACCATGCCTCGTTCAAACTTCAAAAATTCACATCGGCTTGCCATAATCCTACTGGCAGTAGTTCAACCTGAGTCACGATTAACGAAACGATGAGATAGACCTTAGTGTTCAGCACAGAGTTAACATTGCCTGCAAATTTGAGAATGGCAGCGAAGTATGCAAGCTGAAATGCGTCGGGAATGTCAACGAGGCGATAAGGCGGAGACGGTGTTGTGTCAATCCTTCGTTTTTTTGCACGTTTTAAGGTGATGACTTCGTTTGGTTTTATTCCATCATCTTTTGATTATGGTTTTAACTTCAGTAAGTGTTTAAAAGTCAAATTCGAAGCTGTTTCTTCTTTGTGTTCGAATCATTCCATTTTGTGATAGTCCTATGCCATTGTATATTATTCTATATCTTTCACTTATTTGTTCATCTATATGATTTTGTGAATGACGACGGAACTTTGCACATACCGATATTCATGTACAAAGAGCTTTACAAGTACAGACAGATGGTAGAACAGACTTGAAACGATGGGCCTAACCACATAAGCCTAATCTTTTTGTGAAAGACAAAAAACCAAAGGAACTGAAAATTCTTCTGACATGACGATGGAAGGCGAGGCAGATTTAAAGAGGTGAGCATAATATATGCTGAGTTCGCAATTTCTATCTATAGAGGTTAATTGACACATAAATTTTCACCGTCGAACATTATATATTGGCCAGTCGAACTTTCATAGCAACTTAACGTGTGAAACAGAAACATTAAGAAATACCAGATGATTATTTCATATACTATATTTACATTCCATGTAAAACTTCATGATTTGGTTAAATACCATAATGTGAATCTTGAACTGACTCATGAGACCTCACAACTGATAAAAATCGTGGCATTCGTCCAAGTCTTTATATGATGGCAGCCCCAGTTAAAAAATTACATACTGC
The DNA here is from genome assembly GCA_039090855.1 of Macrothele yani. NCBI lineage: Eukaryota > Metazoa > Arthropoda > Arachnida > Araneae > Macrothelidae > Macrothele > Macrothele yani. Next base: position 100,050,008 of record CM076990.1, on the reverse strand, counting down.
TATCCCATGACTTTTGGCACTTCAGTGTATATATTAAGCATGTATTAACTAGCTACACATTAGTGTCTGTGCAGTTTAACTATGCATCTTTTCTTGTACCAAACTTTTTTTAAGTGTGCTAGAAATGCTTCAGACATGGCATTTTTGAAGTCAAATTTCGCACTTTACATTATATATTACTTGAGCAGTCTATTTCATTCTACTGGAAGCCTACAGTGGCTTCCGTTCAATTTCAAAAGGTAGTTCACTGGATTAACTGAATCTAATATAACCAAATTATCTGATATAGATGCAACTTCCAAAGTGATAAAAAAACCCTTCCTTTCAGCATGCTGTTAACTTGAGAGCTTGTTCAGGGTTCCCACTCAAAAGTAGAAAAAAATTCCCTGACTTTTCCAGGTTTTCCAGGTGGTCCTGAGAGTTTTTCCAGAGCGGCAAATCAAATCACATTGCGACAAATTGTTGCATTTCCTTACATTCTTGCATTCCTTACGAAAGCATACATTTGTTAATTCTTTAAATAACTGTACTTTATACAATTACCTGCTTTTTATTAATAACAATTAAATGCATGAGGCATATTATTTTTGGTACTATAATTCCATGATATTTTCTGAACCTAAGTGGTATACTGCCTATGTAGAATTTGTTAATACATTTCCGTAGAAACAGATCATATGTAAGAAAAAATCTGTATGTTGAATAGTTTGTTTTCCTTTCTTCTATAGCACAGTGTAGATAAGCTTGGCTTGATGACCGAATGAGATCCCGCTCAGAAAAAATATCGAAAGAGAATCGACCAACAAAGGGCTTTGATCCATTGTTTAAGTGGTTCTCTTGTGATATGTTTCTCCAAGCAGAAGTGTACCAGGCCACTGTGCCTAATTGTTCCATGTTACAAAATATGAAGCAAACTATCTGCAGAAATCGAATAGAACCGTAATGTCTACAGGCAATTTTTTAAATTCAGTTTTGATAATTTTTAGAGAATTAAGGAATAATGTAATGTATTGAAAGCAAGATTTATCAAATTCTAGACAGGCCGTAATTGCAAATAATTGCTTACCTGAAATTAATACTGATAATGTTATGTTCATCTCACATATGAGGGAGAATTAAAAAGACACCACATAATGAATGTCCCGATTATACAGTCCATAAAGATAAACAGAAAATATGGAATATAAAGGATAAATAACTTTCATTTTCCCAAATTGCTTTATAGTTACAAAAATTAGTGTATTTAACATAAATTTTATATAATATTTAACAAAACCATGTCTTATTTTTTTGTTTCAGGTTTAACGACCACCATGAGCAACTTGTTGGGCTATAAGCAGTCATCCGCCCATCCCTAATTTAGGACCATTGGCTTCACGAAGAAGGAGAGCCAGTGCCGTAAGAGAAACACACCACCCATACCTCATCTGGGACTTGAATCCAGGCTCACTTGGACAAATAGTCAGAAGCCAGAGCTTAGACCACTGCACCACCGAGGTGGCAAACCATGTATTTACATGTTTTAAAGAATATTTGAACAAAGACTTAATTTAAATTCTACATATAATGAAATATTTCAATCGATTAGGTGAAATTATACAACTGATTTATCTGTATTTTAAGTGCACACAAGTATATAAATAACATTTTAAACGACTCACAACATTTAGAGTTCCAGTTAGGTTTAGAAATGCAAGCTGGGAGAATTGTGACTGAAAAGAATAAATTGCCCTTAAATGATACAATGCTGAAGCTTTAAATCCTTTAAGTGCTTATTTTACAAAAATATTAAACAACACAGAAACTTTTGCTGAAATTGAAGTCTAATGGGAATGATAAAATGGTGAGTGTCTGACAGAGTCTCTTAACATTTTGTTAGAGCGGTTCTATCAAATCGATCTAACAATTTGTATTTTCGATTGGGATTTACTTAGAATCTTCAAAGACAAAGCAAACTAAAACAGCTATTAAAAAATAAAAAAAAAAAGAAGAGAGAGAGAGAACAGAAATCGTGACAGCATTTCTGCGTCTAGAGGAAAAACGTGTGCCAGTACCATCCCAACAATTTCTAGCAATCAGGGAAAATACTGTTGACATTTGAAAATCAAAATTGTAATTATTTTAGCTAAAGTTAGTTCTTGCACTTGGCAATGAGAACATCAAATCTACGCTATTTCAGAGGGGCCAACCTCTAGCAGAACGCATCAGTAATCAATAGGGGATTTTTCAGTAATGTTTCAGTAATCGAACACAAACTTTCAGTAATGTAACACGCCATTTTTTTTTTCAAAGTTAAGGACAATATTATAGTATTACTGTGTAACCTGTAATACTTGTATGAGGTGCCTATCGGTAATCACCATACGAAGCCTCATCGTTAACGCGTGGAATGGGTATTTCATGAGAAATTAATGCGTGAAATGTGTAATAACTTTATATGTTTACACTATCCTCACAAAAAAATATGAAACTAAATTATCAATATTGTACTTACCTCATGTCATTGCTGACATAAAAACTCCCCTTGTTGCTTGTTTTGCAGTGGCATATTCTTTTTCAGAAAACTTTTTATAACACAGCTCACCTGAGGAAAATGCTTTACTTTTCTGTACAAGAAGGGCACTTAATGTTTTGGTGCTCATTGTTGGGCAGAAGTATGCGAGGTTTTTCCTTACTATACTAAATATTCTCTACGTAGAGGAATTGTTGTGAGGGATATTCAATATTGCCAACATTATTTTAGGCAATGCAGAATACTTGGGAAGGCCAGATGAATCCTTTATCTTAGATATTTCATTCCATGCCACATCTGCTCAAGGATATCTAGTTTCATCAATATCAGAGTCTGGGAACATAGCATGAAAGAAGCGACCAGCATGATCACAGCTTGCTATTATAGGTAGGTTATGCTCCACAACGATTGCAGTAAACAGCAATTCAGCGTTTATCACACTATTTTCATCCTTTTTTGCAAAAAAATTATCCAAAGGCTTTGATCGAGTCTTTAATTTTACACAATCCCGGTGTTTGTTTTGACTGGATATGCCTTCGACAATCATCTCGTCCTACATGGGCTACTGATTACTCTCATATTAGAAGGCATACAAGGAAACCTTTATTTCAGCATTTTCCATAACGATGATTCCAAGGATGAAATTGGTAAAAAACAAGTAAAAATATGCAATAGGTGCCACATCAGTTGCAGGAGCATGTTTGGGCCCCTGCATTTCATGACAATCAAAAGGATGCTGAGGTTCTTCATCACTTCCCTCTATTACATCCTCCCATTCACTTTTAGAACTTTCATGATCTGAAGATTCACTATGAAGATCTTCACTTTCTGAAGAAGATATGGTGTGCATGCCATGGTGGCTAGTTTTCTGGCTTGATGTTGCTTGGCCAATATCACTCTCAGATGATTCAAAATCATCACCATCACTTGGCAAACTTTCACTCTCACTACAAGCCATTTCAAATAACCTTAGACAAAAATTTCACGCAGTAGGAAAAAGCACGTCTGCTAGTCTGAGGAACAAGCTGTCAATAAAGTCATCCTCTGCTATCACGAGTTTGGAAAAAGAGGGGGATTCGTAATTCACGGAGTTTTGCAATGTGTCTGTTTGTTTGGAAAAAAATGAATAATGTGAAGAGCTTCTAGTAATAAAACACCGCACTTCGTTCTCCCGCGCGGCAAAAGTCCGCAAGAAATATAAACATCCGTCATCGCGGGACCACGCATTGCGATGAGTTGATCGTTATTGCACTTCGAACGGGGCTCGAAAAAGTGATTTCCGACAGTTCGACGTCTTATAATACACCAACAACGCCAAGTGAACAGCCCTGCCTCAACTGCAGTAGGAAAAGTTTTGGCTAAAGTAACCTTTCTCCTGTCACACGGAGAAATTGCGTGGGGAACCGATAGCAAGAGCAAACTCTTTTACGAAGACACTTACGGCATATTACCCGTAATTTTCGTCGTATTATCCGCAGACCGCAAAATTCAAATTAAAAAAAAATCCTTCTTATAATCCACAGACTGTGACATTTAAGAAAAAAAATCGCAGTATAATCCGCACATCATAGATGTTGAACCAGAAGTGGAATTTCCGATAGAAAAGTCGGTCACATAAACACATCGCTCTTTCCACGTTCCAGAAACACATAGCAACCGAAAAATTGAGCCACAGATCTCTCGATATCTAGCCGAGCGCTTTAGCTTTACACCACGGTGGCCAACAATCCACGGTGCTATGTGTATTTTTAAGTCAGCTTCTGACATCATAAATCCATAAGATGGGCTCAGCTACTGAGACGTCTCCATCTGGTGGGTATTAACGGCGCTGGCTATATATAATATAGCAGTTAATTCCAAAGGGCGAGATCCAAGGTGAAAATCTTCCAAATACATGGCGTCAGTAATTAAATAAATATGCCACTCTTTCCACATTCCAGAAACACATAATGAGTCCGAAGAAGTAAGAGAGAAAAAAAAAAAAACTATTTTATTAAATGAAGGAATTCATTTTTAAAGGTTACTGTTTTATATTTTTATCTCCGAACAGATAAAGGGTGTGGCATCCATAGATCACGCCGATGTAGCTCCAGAGTATTGCATTACACTGCCAATGACGAAAGGCTGATACAGAACAAGTCGTAGAAATACCGTATGTACTCGCGTATAAGTCGAAAGTTTTTTGAGGAATTCCTGCTTTCAGAGTTGAGAGATCGTCTTATACGTGGGCCAATAAAAAACTTCCGTGAATTCTCCCGCGGAATTTACCAACGGATTTGTTTACGTTTTAGATCGCGACACGATTGTGTTCTGACCTCAAAACTATTGCGCAGTGACATGATCATATCCTCAATTCTGTCCACCACTTCAAGTTTAAATTCGGCAGTGTAACTGAAAAGTTTCCTTTTCAGAGACATCATGATTAGCAATGAAGGAAAACAGCAGCAGCAACGTTCGCCAAAACAATGAAAGCAAACTAAATACAAGGTCGCGCACATGAAATCCGAAAGGAGAAACGCATAAGTTCGTGCAGCAAGCGCTGTGCGTACTTCTTTGGCTTTTTGCCAAAAAACAGAGCCGGCACGACAGTCGGAGCTCTCCTCAACGATATCAAAATGACCCCTGCCGTCCCTCCCCACAACTTTCCCGATCTTTTGTTACGACATTCCTCTCCTCCTCCTCGCTCCGTACAAACTACAACGGCGAGTGGCATGTTTATACTTTTCCAATTATTACACCCTTCCCTGCACAATCACGCTGCAGATTTTTTTTAAATCGGAAGGTCTTAATTTTTTTGTTTTAAATCGGCGTATTAACTGCATCAGTGTATAATCCGCAAAACCTATAATTTTAACTTTTTTAGCAGATAATCCGCGGATTATACGACGAAAATTACGGTACCATTCTTCCGATAATATCGCTGTTTGACGATATCATTCATGGACATTCCATTTCAAAACGATATGATTGATAAATGATATGATGATTGAGACACCGAAATCCGCAGTCTGATTCGGAAAATATGCGGATCAAAATCGAAGGCCGAGAAATCGGCAGCGTCGCACTAAAGGGGTTTAACAAAAAAGGATACAAAATTGAGATTCTCCAAAACACACTGAATTCCGTAATTCTTCCAACCTGTCCGTAATTCCGTAATCTGACAGTCGAAACCGTAATAATTACGGAGAATTCGTAATAGTTGGCACCTCTGCTATTTGCTTCTAAATAACGCAGCATAGGATATTTAAACACTGTGCTGTTAAATTTCATAACCAATAAGATGGCACACAGAGATCCTAATGCCATAATGGCAAAAAAAAAAAAAAAAAAAAAAAATTAAACTCAGGGATAAAGAAAAAATAATGGAAGCAACAAGTGGAGTAAAATAACAGTTAATACGGAATACCATTTTGTCTGAGAGGCTATAATTCATATTAGTACTTCCAAAATCTGGAAGTCTTAAAATTGATTGGCTACGTTTGTGACGCAAACATTAGTACTGAACTTTTCTCGCAGGTCACAGTTCATTTCCACGCTACGCCAAATTACTTGTACGGGAAACAATTAGAGGAAGTTTTGTGTGCATGTGTGCTCATAAAATCCTCCTAACACTTTTTTGTCAACATAATTTATCATCCTGCGGCGAGTGGCATGTTTATACTTAACAATATCTTTACGAAGGGCAATACATTTGTGCGATGTTGATCAGGCAAAGTGCGAGAAAGGTCTGGAGCCCACTCAGGTCATTTGCAGTAACTTCCCACAAATAACGTCATCCAAAATGGAGACAGAGGCTTTAGCGCCTGCACTGACAAACCTGAAACCAATAGAGCACGCACGGCAAAGATTTTCATCAGTAGTAACTAGGTAGATTTTTTTTTTTTTTCGGCAATATGAGGGTAAAGATGTGAAATGAATAATTTATGCAAATCTTGTGAGGTGTAGCAACGCAAGAAGAAGAATTTACGATTACAAGAAAATTTCTCCCCTTCTAACTTTTGTTCTCGCAATTTTTTTTTCCCTATGTATAAGCTGAAACCTTGGGAAAAATTACGAGAGAATGATGAATTTTATATTTCTTATTCTAAATAACGGAGATATTTGCATTTTTACGGAAAACGGTTCTATGCACAAAAATTCAAAAAATAATATCTTCTAATCTATCAGAAACAAAAAAAGTTGAAACTTTAGGGGTTTTTTTTATAACTTGGAGGCAGCTACCCGTAAAAAAAAAAAAAAAAAAAAAAATTGCAAGGATCGGAGATGTGTTGGTGGAAATTTATTTCAATATCTGACGATTTTGCGTAGAATGACCCCGATGTGAAAATCTATGGTTCCGGGCGTCGGACTACCCTATTTTTCTCAACCAGCCAACTCTTGCAGTAATTGGAATATCGTCTTAAAATAGCTATAAATAAATTTCTTCATGCATTATGAAATAGAAATATGACAGAATAAAAAAAAAATCTCTTTCCGGCCATAAAACCGGAAGACAACGAATCTAGAAAACGGCCGTGAAATCTGGGAAATATGGTAGGTATGCAATAGTACCAGCTTCATTGCATGGTATTTTTCATATATTTTTTGTCAAAATACTCGTAAGTACTATGAAAAAAATAAATCTTTCCCCCTCTTTGAAGAATCTTCCTATTTCATAATATTTTCCCTGTTCTAACATTTGAAGGTACATACTTTTCCAACTATACCAACTCTGCTACAGAATTACGAAAGCGAAGCTTTAGTTCGTAAGTGATACGAACCTTTTTCAAAATAAATTAGGTGCCCTCAATTTGCAACATTCATCCACACTGCTCTTGAAGAGGGGGGGTATTAGGATGGCCAACATCCGGCAAAATAAAATGTTTTTTGTACGGTTTGATAAAAGACAACTAGAACATAGAACATGCAAGGGGGGGGGGGGAGCTCAACTTTTAAAGTTTCCAATGAATTTCGTAAAAATGGAACGTTATTTTTATATATCTTGCCCACTGTAAACATTTTAGTTGTTTATTTAAAAAATTGAGGAAATAGCTTCTTCATAATTTTTCCCCAGTCTACGCAGAGAACCGGGGCACCTACTCAGGAACAAATGACTGCCTCTCTTCCAAACGCCAGCAGATAAGAGCCTGCGAAATGGGTGTGTGATTAATGGCTTTCTCTGATGCTTTGACGTGTGTATTTGTTCGGTTGTAGTTTAGATCATCTGGAGACGGGGTTAACCGCAAAGAGAAGAAATCCCCTGCACAGCTGGAAGAAATCCCCTGCACAGCTGCACTTTAATCGGTGGGTGGGTTGCGGAGTTGCCTCGAAGGATAAAACAACTCGGAATTATTTTAAAACTTAGCAATACAGAAATATATTTTACAAAAGTCTGAAACAAAATATTTTTCTGGCAAAATAAAAAATTCCCTGCCTTTATAATTCTCTGATAAAAAATTCCCTGATTTTTACGGAAAAACACAATTTTCCCTGAGTTTTGGAACAATTTTCAAATTCCCTGAGAATTCCCGATTTTCCAGGTTGCATGGGAACCCTGTTGTTTGATAACAAAACAAACTCTCAAGGTTCGACAAATTGTCTACATTCACTATAAGCATGGAAATGCTGTGTTTTCTATCAAACATTGTAATACATACATACATACATATCACCAGTGTTTTTTTTCTGGCGGTACACAACAGTACGCAGAACCATCCGCTTTTTTCTTAAGTTTAAAAAAATGCGATTTATTGACAGCAAAATGTATTATAAATATTCCGGCAGATGGTACTGTGTTCACCAATTGAGACTAATGCAAGACAAGTTTTCTAGTGTTATTTTCTGGCATTGTGTTAGCTATCATCGCCTTGAATTGTCTGTTAGTGACACAGTGAACAATGTAGCAGCAGTGAATCGCTTCAAGAGTTCTATGGACAAACTTTATGTGACTTCTCACGCTTCAAGTAAGAATGCTAGGGAACTACAGGAATGTGCAGCGACTCAAGAACTTCAACTTCTTAAAATTGGCAGAATTTTAAGCACTCGCTGGGTTGCATCTAGCTTTCGCACTGTTTCTGCAGTGTGGCAAGACTTTGAAGACCTCTTCCATTACTTTCAGAAGGCAAAAGAAGACAGCAGAGGAAGCAAAACAGATAGCTGTCTTTATGAGGGCCTTTTAAGAAAAATAACATCATATGAGTTTGTTCTTGATTTGGGCCTTATGTGTGATGCTCTCCAAGAACTTAGCGAACTAAGTCTAGATTTACAAGAGAGAAATATTGACTTGTACAAAGCAAACAGGAAGATAAAAAATATAGTTCAACTTTTTGAGGAAAGAATTGAAAATCCTGGTCTATACTACAGTATGTCTCTTTAAAGTCAGAAGAGCGTGAAGTTCAAAGGGATTGAAAGACACAGTCCTGCAATAAGTTCATCTACTTTTATGAAAGTCTGAAAGAGGCTGTTGGAAAGCGTTTGCTTGAAGATGATGCTAATTTGCCTGAATGTGCCAAGATTTTAGATTCCAAGTATTGGCCAGAAAATCTGGGAAGCATCTAACATTTGGTGAAGCTGAAATTAAAAAGTTAGCACGCAAATTCCGCTTAAATGAAAGAAAAGCAGTTCGTAGTTTCCGTGAATATCTTCAAGTAAATAAAGTCCCAGACATATTTCCTCTAAAGCACACTTTGAGCACAATTGCAATATCTTCCAGTGAATGTGAAAGGGGTTCCTCTCAGATGAATCTTATAGTAACTTCATCTAGGTCATCTCTGTTTGTATGGACAACTTCTGCACTGATGTTCATCTGGACAGTAGGACCTCGCCTCACTCAGTTCAACCCTAGCAAATATGTGGACTCATGGTTGCTACAAGGTCGTCATTCTGCAGTTGATACCAAAAGCAAGAAGCGATCTAGAGACGACGAAAATATATCGGATGAAATGTTAATGGTGTGGAAGTTGCTGTAATAACATCTTCATGTTGAGTACAGGCACCTTTTTTCCCAGAAAAAAGCACTGCATATCACTAAGCTGTTCTCTGTTATTTACAGGTTAGCTCTTGACAGAAAGAACTTACTGTTGCTGTATCAAATGTCTCCATTTAGTGATCTCATGGATATTAATGAAGCCCAAGCACACAGCTTGGGCTTCATTAATATCCATCACATACCGTACGCAAGATCTTTTGTACTTCATACCCATTTTCTTTTTCTCATGCAGACATTCCTGAATCTGGTCCTCCTATCATTTCCTTGGTGCCTTCCTCTACCTTTCTTTCCTGCCACTTGAGCTGAATAAATTCTGTTAGTAAGCACCTCATCACTCATTCTTTCACCATGGCCAAACCACCTAAGAATATTAAGTCTTCACCTTACTAACAACATTTTGCCTCACATTACACATCTGCAATACATTTCATTCCTCACATGATCAGAGTGTGTCTTCCCACAAACCCCTCGTAAGTAACACATCTCTCTAGCACACAAACAACTCCTATGCCTCTTCTGTAGTATCCAGGTTTCACTGCCATACTTCAGAGTAGAAACAATTACACTTTCATACATAGCCAATTGGGACTTTCTTGAGAACCCATCATTCCTGTGAAATCCTTCTAAAGCAGCTATGGACTTTCAATGAAAAATTCACTCGCCTACTTATTTCACCATCTAGTTTGTTCTCTCTGTCGAACATGGTTCCCAAATATACAAACTTGTTTACCTGGTCAATAACTGTGCCATTTAGACTTATCCTCAATTCAGTATAAACAGTTCCTCGCTCAAAACCACAACTTTAGTTTTTCCCATATTTATACTCAGTTTGAAATTCATACAAACTTGATACATCCGGGCCAGCATACTTTGCAACTCACTTTTGCTCTCTGCCAACAGGACTGTGTCATCAGCATGTAGCAATCTACACACATGGACATTACCAAGACATAAACCAGTATTGTCCATTTTGGCATCACGTATGCACACATCCATAAATATATTAAACAGCTATGGTGACATTACACAATCCTATCTAACTCCTGCTCCAATAGATAGAAAACCATTTTGATACAACACCATTTACTTGTACATGCTCTACTGCCAGAATATATGGTTTTCACACTATTGAGTAGAATACCAGTGACACCATATTAACTCAGTACCTTCCACAGAAGAGTCCTATTTACTCGCTCATAAGCTTTCTCTAAATCTATGAAAGCAGCAAAAACTTTCTTATCAAGATATAAGTACTTTTCAATCATCAAACATCGAGCAAAAATGTATTAAAAATTTAACCACTCTGTACATCCCACACTTTCTCTGATGTAAGACCTCATACCTTATCAAAAACAACCTTTCCAAATACTTTCCCTGGCACACTCAGCAAACTGACACCATGAAAGTTCTTGCATTCTGTCTGACCACCCTTTCCCTTTTACAAGGGAACAACTATATCATCCCTCCAATCCTGAGGGGCCATTCCTAACTCCCAGCACAACTGGCAAATTTTAGTTTACTAGTCAATTACAGAGTCACCACCATATTTTAGCATCTCAGCAGTTATGCTATCCACTCCCAGAGCCTTACCGTTCTGAACAGATTTTAGAGCTTTACACACCTCTTCTTTTGAGATCCCACCTGTACTTCCATCTCTCACTGTGACATCACCTGCTTCTGCCTCAGAATCATCTTTGCTTTCATGCTCTAATAACTCACAGAAGTATTCACCCCCATCTTACACTTAACTCATTGGGCTCCCATATCATTTTTCTGGTCCTATTCTTCACACAACTTGCAACTTTGTTTCCCCTATTTTCCTGTGTTTGATGTGATTCCAGAAAGTTTTTCTATCTTTCCAAAAAGCCAAATCGTGCCTTTCCTCCTTTTCCTTCCTATCTTTTGCCTTACTCTGGTGAACTAGCTTGGCTGCTTTACGCTTCTTAGTGATATTCATCCTCAGAAACTCTGCCTTGCAACATCCTCAAATATGCTTCCTTCTTTCTCTTTAATGCCTCTTCAATCTCACTATTCTACCAAGCATCACCTCTGTTACCCACCATTGCAGTACCACAGACTTCTTCAGCAGCAGTGACAAAGAAAATGGAACTCAAAAGGTACTTTTAGTGATCATTTCATAGAATTTTTAGTAATTAAATGACTGAAGAATATCAAGTACTTCTTAAACTTAAATACCTGAATTTCCGGATTTTGAATGTGACAAGCACTCTGATTTCCTCGCCACACCGAGATTACAAACAGGTCTGGTTTCAGAATGGCCACCACCCAATTATAAGGATCTCTCATTTTTAGGTTACGGTATTTGTGGAGTGTTACTGCGAACCCTTTTTCGCACTTCAGCTGATCAGCACAAATCAAATGGATAAGGATATCAGGGTTTAATAACACCATGACAAATGTATTGTCCCACATAAGGATATCAGGGTTTAATAACACCATCTCATCATTGAGGCCAAACTTGCTGAGTTCTAAGTCCCCACATCTGAAATTTCTTATGAACGCTCTTTGTTTAATTAAACAGCATTCATACTTCAAATTCGATAATCAAATCTACAAGCAAGTGGAGGGCTCAGCCATGGGTTCTCCACTTTCAGTTATATTCGCAGAAATTCTGTTTCAACACATTGAGAATTTTGTTCTCAATGAGTTTCCACTTCCCCCCAGTTTGTATATCAGGTACGTAGACGACATCCTTGTATTTTGGCCTCATACACAGGATGATTTAGCTAAGTTCGCCGACGCGCTTTCATCTGTTTTTTCCTCTATCGGGCTCATGATAGAAACTGAATCAAACCACTCTCTGTCATTCTTGGACTTCCAAATCACCCGTAACCCAGTAACATGTAATCTATCTTACTCAGTTTATTGAAAACCTACTGCTAGCAATAGTCTAATCCCATTTAACTCCTCACACCCATTACCACACAAGCTATCAGCCATCAACTTTTTAATCAGAAGAGCTTTTACGCATTCGTCTGCTGACACCTTGCTTAAATGTGAAATAGATTTCATTTTTGATTTAGTTGCCAAACATGGATATCCTAAATACATGATTAACCAAGCCTATCGAAGAATCTCAAATGATAGATCTACATGTTTGATCAAAGACCAAAAATCAGGAAAACGTTTTGTTGGTACAATAGAACAGTACCCAAGCATTACTAATGTACTGACACACACTTGTATGAAGTATGATATTCATTTTGGCATTAGATCCAGAAATATATTCTCACATAAAAAAAAAAAAAAAAAAAAAAAGACTGAGAACAACCTGATATTTTGTATAAATGGGGGTGTGTACAATATTCCATTAATTTATGTTTCCAATGGTGAACATGCAAGCAACTATGTGGACTATACAAAACGTAGCCTTGAGACTTGAATGCAGGCAGGAACATAAATACGACATTCGCGTGAACCACAGTAACACAGCACTCGCCAGAAATGTAGCACAAGGAACTGTCCAACCAGATTGTAACAACATTAAGTTGCTACATACCCCTGCATCAGCATACTCGTTGCATATAACTGAAAGTTTATACATTGAAGCTTTCGGGGACGGCTGCTGTAATGACAACTCCCCAGTTGACTTACCCAGGGTTTGGAAACTACTTATTTACAGCTATGAACTTACATAATATTTCTTGTTAAATGTATGAACTATAACAAATACATATATTTTGTATAATTTGCCCCCTATTTATCTTATTCCCACATGGACCTGGTCTGATTTGTGATTAGCCATGAAATGATGGCAACAGTATGACACCCTTGCAACGCTGCTCCATACCTGGCAAGTCATCATACCCAGACGTATATATGGGAGCACACCGGCAGCAATAGCTCTCCTCCATCTGAAGATGGGTACGACTGTCGACCCGAAAGTGCTTATGGGTTTTTAATCTTTTTAACTAAATATCCATCATCTTTTAAAAATAAAGTATCGTGCAAAGATGGTGTATGTTTTTAATGTATTGTATATAGCAAGAAAATTTCACTAGTACTACCATGAACAACTCTGAGAGTTATACAAATTTGGTACCACAAGTTCCAGGGAAGCGAGATACTGTGTCACTTGAACCCAGCTTTGACAAACAATCCAATGCCAATGCCTTAGACAGCTCAGCAACCAGGGTGGCCACTGCAGGATGAAAATCCACGCTGACAATAATGTGCTTGGGGAGTTTTACATACAATCTCGTAGGATTATTTCAGTACATGCACTTGGATACTTTTTCCGTAGCATGGAAACAAAAATTGAACCTTCAAACTACTGTTTGGGTCACTGATCTGCCAAATCACAATTTTAGAACTCCTGGATTTATGGAGGTTTACGAATGTTAGCCTCTCAGACAAATAACATTCTGCATCAGTTGTCAGGTTTCTCCACCTCTCGTCCCCATCATTTGTTTTTATCTGTGCTTTTAAGTGATTTGCCATTATGCTGTAGGATGACAGCTCTCTTTGACGACAGATGCATAACCTCCTTTTTTTTTTTTTTTTGATTAGTGATCATTCACTTTTTATACAACTGGTATAGTGTTAAAGCAAAAGAAAACAAATGATTGCACTACAGAGAATCTGCTTAAAACTTCATCATGAACTGTAGTAGCTCTTAGCGGTAGAATTAAACATCCCATTTATGAAGCGCACTGGGTGGGGTGGGGGTAAAGCAACCTATCGTTAACAGCAAGTGTTCAGTGACACCTATATAACCTTCAGTAACATTTTTTTAAGAGTAATTTTTCTTAGAAAATCGACTGTGGCCCAAGATTCCCTGAAATCCTAATTTACACCATCTAGTGAACAGACACTGTAAACCACTGCAATGAATTTTATCAGCTTTATTTTATTCACTTAAAATTTAAAGCTTACAGCCTACCTCTACAGCATTTTTGTCTTAAAACGTACATACTGTTCTCTGAGATTCAGAAGTTAGCTTCTCAAAGAAAGCTCATTTGCCAGATTAAAGTTTAAAACTGATGGTGCTTGATTTTGCTTCCTGTTGAAGTCTTGATTTACAGTGATCTTGACTCACAAACTTGTGCTTCACAGCCATCCATCACACATAAGACCTTTTGTTTTTCATGCAGATACTCCTGAATCAAATGCTCCCATAATTTCCTTGGCCTTCCTCCACCTTTCTTTCCTGCCACTTGGGCTGAATAAATTATCTCAGCATCTCAATACTACTCAAATGACTACCGTCTGTGCAAGATTAAAAATTAAGAGTAAAAACCTATAAAACCTTTAATGGATCTAAATAAAACCTTACATAAGACCTTTCGGATCGTAAAATACGATCCATCATCAGATGTTATAAGTGCTGGCAATACACAATATATATATCATCATCATCATCATCATCATCATTGTCAACCATTATCAATCCACTGCTGGACGAAGGTCTCCCCAAGTTTCCTCCACAACGGTCTGTCTTGTGCCAGTCTCCTCCATGTCACTCCCGCATACTTTCGAATTTCATCCACCCATCTTCCATGTGGTCTTCTTCTGGGTCTTTTCCTGTCCCTTGGAAACCAATCTAAAATTTCGGCTGTCCATCGATGGTCTGTTCTTCTCGCAGTATGTCCAGCCCATTGCCATTTCAGGGATTTAACTCTGATCATGATGTCTTCCAATCTTGTCATTTTTCGGATCCACGAGTTCCTCTTCTTATCTCTCCTGGTTACACCAAGCATGCACCTCTCCATGCTTCTTTGAGTTGTCTGCAGCCTTTGTATGTCTCTTTTAGCTAAGGTCCACGTCTCTGCACCATACATAAGCACTGGAAGGATGCATTGATCAAACACTTTTCTTTTAAGACATAATGGCATATTGCTCTTGAAAATTATGCTGTTTCTTCCAAAAGCTCTCCAGGCAAGTTTTGTACGCCGATTAATTTCTTCATCAATGTGACCCTCACTTGATATCTGCTGTCCAAGATAAACGTATGTGTCTGTTATCTCCAGCTTTTCTTCATGAATCGATAAATCTTCATTTCTTGTAAAAGCATTGTACATCACTTTTGTCTTCTGAAAGTTCCTTTTTAATCCCACTTCTTTACTCGTGTCAGCAAGTTCCTGGATCATACTCTGTAGCTCTGATGGGGTAGTTGCAAAAATGACTACGTCATCAGCAAAACGAAGGTGGGTTAGATAGTCTCCATTAATCTTTATCCCTTTGTTTTCCCAGTTCAGTGATTGAAAGACATTTTCCAATGTCGCATTAAAGAGCTTCGGAGATGTGGTGTCACCTTGTCTCACTCCTTTTCCAATTTTTATGTGTGTTGTATTTTCAAACAGCCGAATCTTTGCACTTGCATTTTCATAGATGTTATTAATAATATTAATGTATGCATCTTCAATACCGCAGGATTTCAGAGCCATTGCAACTGCTGATGGTTTCACCGAATCAAAGGCCTTTTCATAATCGATAAAAGCCATGAACAATGGAAGTTCATATTCCCTTGCTCTTTCAATTAGTTCTCTCAGTACGTGGATATGATCTATTGTGCTGTAGCCACTCCTGAATCCAGCTTGTTCTCTCGGTTGAGCCATGTCCAGTGTTACCTTCAAGCGGTGTGAAAGAACTTTAGTGAAGATTTTACAAACCACTGATAGGAGGCTGATAGGTCTGTAGTTCCTGAGATCCTCAATGTCACCTTTTTTATGTAGCAAGATCATTGTAGCGTTGTTCCAATCCTCAGGAATTTTCCCTTCATTAAGGCATCGAGTGAAAATTTGGGCGAGTACTGTTTCGATTTCTCCACTTGCTTCTTGTATGATGTCTACAGTAATTCCATCTTCTCCTGGAGCTTTTCCCCGCTTCATGTTCTTGATTGCATGTGCAACTTCTGCTGGAAGGACTGGAAGAACTCTGGCACTGGTACCTTTCATGATGTCTGGAGTACATGTATCATCCCTTTTATATAATTTGGAGTAGAAATCTTTCACTCTTGTCAAAATTTCGCCTCTATTTCTTGTTACAGAACCATCTTCTTTTCTCAGTGCCATAATCTGTTTTTTCCCCTTACTGAGATGTCCCTTTGCTATCTTTAGGCTTTGGTTGTTTTCAATTGCTTTCCTTACTAGTTCACAGTTGAATTTCCTTACGTCTTCAGTGATACTTTTTCTTACTGTCTTGCATAGCTCTATATATTCCACTTTGGAAGTCACATCTTCTTTAGTTGTCCTCATCACTCTTCTTTTTGCATCAACATTTTGGGTTTTCCTGATAATTTGTTCACATGCAATTTGTTCTTAGACCCAGCTAATTTTGTTGCTGTTTCCATAAGAGCTTTGGTTACTTTTCTGTTAACTTCAGAAATATCCACTTCTTCTGATGTTAGGCCTTCTAAAGCAGAGAATCTGTTCTTCAGTTCCAATTTGAAGGTATTATGGTGTTTTTTAAGGTTGGTTATGTCAATACATTTTGTTTGTCTTATGAGCTTGCTACGTTCGAGTTTAGGGTTGAGGTGCATCTTACATCTCACCAATCTATGGTCACTGCCTGTGCTGAACTTGTTTAGCACACTGCAGTCTTCTATGACGAATTTTTTGTTACACATAATAAAATCAATTTCACTTGTCATCCCATTTGGATGTCTCCATGTCCATTTCCTGTGTGGCTTTTTCTTGAAAAAGGAGTTCAAGATGAAAAACCCTTCTGCCTCTGCAAACTCTACGAGAGTATTTCCACGCTGGTTTCTGTTGCCGTGACCGAATTTACCTACTGAAGTTTCATTCTGTTGCCGTTGCCCTATTTTTGCATTGAAATCTCCCATAATTATCTTCAAGTGCTGCTTACCTTTATTATTTAGATCACGAATTTCCTCATAAAATTCTTCAATTTCTTCTTCAGCATGACTTGTGGTGGGTGCATAAGTTTGAATAATCTGAGCCTGGTATCTTCTCGAGAGTTGGATAACAAGTCGTGCAGCTCTGTCAGAGGAACTTTCAACTTCTACAACTTTATCCTTCAGTTTCTTGTTTATTATAAATCCAACACCACTAGTTCTGCCAGTATCTGTCCCACGATAGTAGAAGAGATGTCCACTTTTCAGTTCAATGAGATCTTCTCCTTTTCTCCTTACCTCACTTAGCCCGACGATGTCCCACTTGATCCTTTGTAGTTCCTCTTCCAATTCAAGAAGCCTTGAATCAGAAGATAGGGAGCGTCCGTTATACGTAGCCAAGGTCAGCATCAGATGGCAGCCTAGTCCGGTCCTCCGGGGATTCTTAGCACCCTCTGCCTTTATGTCGCACTGGCCGCTGCCTTGGCCAGGTACATTCCAGCTGCCGGAGACTGAGGGCCAAGATTTAAGTTGTGGAGTCATTTTGGAGGGGTTTGGCCATAACTCACCACGCTGGCCAAGCGGGTTGGTGAGTGTGGGATAGCATTTCCTCTAATCCCGATGGTATAGTTATACCGCTATCGGCGGTCGTCAGAGCCCCTTTAGTGGGAACAGGATGTACCACGAGAAGGCAGGGTTGACATTTGTCAAGGAGAGGCTGTGATGTTACGCATCACCTGACCTTACATCCCATACATATATATATATATATATATATATATATATATATATATATATACAACAGGAACTGCCCTCGACATAATTGGTGTGATCGCTGGGAGTAGGCACCGTAAATCCGAACTTTGATTGGATACTGCTGTTGTTGGCATCAAATAGTTGTTTGTGTCAAAATTCCTCTGGGAACAATGGTGGGTAGAATCGAGAAGTACTGATTTCCAAAGAAGCGGTATTAGTCCCGGTGTTAATTATCATTACACACCCTATCCCTGAAAGAATAAATATAAAATGCTTTCTGTGAACCTGAGGTTTGATCTGAACACTGGAATGTTCAGTACAGAAATATGATCCCAAATGGGAACATGGCTGACTGAACGTGACATCGCAGTCGAATTTGCTTTCATTTTTATGTCAAACTTATGTTCAGCCAACCTAGTCCTGAGAGTCCGAAAAGTAGATCCTATGTAGACATTTTCTGATTCCATGGGCAGCACAGGCTCCAAATCATGCCTATGTGTTATGTCCACTGAATCACAATCGCTCTTAATGGAAGAGAGCAAGTTAATAGTTCTTTCCCCAAGATCCATGAGGTGTCTTTTACAAATCCTTTTAAGGGCAAACATTATCCTAGGATCATTCATGACTGATTCTACAGACACTGGCGTGCAAAAATTAAGGACGAGACGATTTTTCGAATGTAATGTCGTGCAGAAGTGCTCCACATCAACTCAAATCATACCATAAGACCCCCGAGATGTAAGAATACGGGACAAGTGAGCAAACCCGTCCAAACAAGGAATTCAAAGGATACAAAGCCACTTTATTGAAAAGGTAGCTTCGAGCACAACTGGACAGAAGACAGAAACGTCCAAGTGACAGTCGGCTGCCAAGAAAAATCCAGTCTTTAGTAGGGGATATGATCACTCCTGACTGCGTTGCAGGATTTACAACGTCTGTTCATGCTGAGGTTGTCAAGGAGCTGTTGAGGCATCGCGGCCCATTACTCTTGTAGCCCCAATCACAGCTGCGGAATCGTTGCTAGCGGCAGGTGACATGCTGCCAAGCATCTCCCGAGAAGGTCCCACACATGTTCGATTGGATTTAGGTCTGGGGACCATGCCGGCCAATCCATGCGTTGAATATTTTCACTCTCCAACAGCTCTGCGACAGCCACTGTATGATGAGGTGTAGCGTTGTCGTCCATTAAGAGGAACTCAGTACCCACAGCACCTCTAAAGAGACGCACGTGAGGCAGGAGAACCTTGGTACAATAGCGGACACCAGTGACTGAACCTCCTTGGAAGATGTGGAGGTCAGTACGGCTACCAAGCATGATACCGCCCCAAACGAGAACTCCGCCACCTCCAACCCGGTCCCTTTCGATAATGTTGGAGGTGTGATTGCGTGTTCCTTGCTCTCTCCAGATGTGTATACGTCCAGAATCCCTCGTCAGACTAAATCGGCTCTCATCTGTAAAGAGAACTCGACCCCATTGCTGATGTGTCCAGTTCTTGTGTTCCTGGCACCACAGAAACTGCAGTCTCTGATGAGCAGGCGTTAATGGCACACACCGTACTGGTCGTCATGCAAATAGACCACTTTTGTGCAGCCTCCTGGCCACAGTAAAACGCGATAACGGACGTCCAGTTGTCTGTTGCATGTGCCTTGCGATTTCTCCCGCTGTCTGCCGCCTGTCTCTTCTCGCCTGTAGAATAATATACCGGTCATCCGCCGCCGTGGTTGCTCGTGGATGACCACTGCTAAACTCTCGAACAGCTGTTCCTGTTATTTGAAATGCTCTCCAAGCTTGTGAAACGATGCTGTGAGTGATTCCGAACTCCTCGGCCACACTAGTCACACTTCGACCTTCTTCCAACTTCCCAATGATGTGACCTCGGGTAAAGTCATCCAGATGTCATCTACTGGATTGCCTGTTGGCCATATCACATGGTGGCAGCAACTCGACATCGTTCAAACCGATGTACACCGTGCAATAGCTTTCATCGAATTGCTGAGTATACACCGCCCGTGTGCTTTATACTCTTCCGACACTCCCCCCCAGTCATGCTGCATATATGCACATGCCCTACCGTATCAGACCCTAGTCTATTTCCTGAGTAGTCTTTCGGTCCGTTCTGCCTGCTTGTTCCGATGTTATGCTGATTTCTCCTCTTCGTCCTTATTGCACACCAGTGTATTTCTTTGGTCGCTTATTGACTGGTTGTAATGTAGAAATATTATTCCTCTGTAGTCTACCAAGCAGTCCAAACACCAGCTGTGCAGTATATCCATGTTCCTCAGCAATACCAAATATCTCGCCAATTTCTTGTCGGCGTAGGAGCTGGGTTGCCGAGTGGGTGGAGGCTTGTTTCAAAAGATAGGAGATGGCCGGTGTTTTTTGACACCAGTGATGAGCCGATGAATATGGAATAATTAACATACATGAGTCTGGTTTCCTGAAGACTGAATATGTCACTTGATTAGAACAAGGATTACGAACCAACCATAAATCTAAAAAGGCTAAAGAGTTATTGTCCTAAATTTTAATTGTAAAATCAATAGACTCGACTAAAATTGACTGGACATCTGAGAAACGAACACGTCACAGTCCTCCCTTGAGGTGGTCCATAGCATTAGCACATTGTCTATATACCTCGCATATAGTAATGGTCTGCAGTCACATTCTCTCAGGATCCATTCTTCTAAATCCTGCATAATAACTTTTACCAGAATTCAGGACAGAGGAGATCCCATCGGGGCCCTCCAGTTTGTCTGTAAAGAACCTGATTGAACTTGAAATAAGTCCTCCTGTGTATTAGCTTTAGAGCCTCCATTACAGTATTAACCTCCAAATTGGACTATATCCCCATGGAAGTTAGCTTGCCCCTTATAATATCATGAACCAACTCCACCAGAACACTGGGAAAGAGAGAATAAATGTCCAGTGATACTAATATGTAATGTAAGTTCATGTTAGTAGCAGATTTAATTCTGTCAATTACCAGTTGAGTACCGGACACTGAATATCTTGAGGCTACTGTTAATGGTTTTAAATATTTAGCTATGGCACTTTCTAGAGGCCTAGTTGGGCTTGTTCTGGCTGACACCAAGGGGTAGATTGGGTAGCCCTTTTTGTGTAGCTTCAATTGTTCAAATAGTTCAGGGACTCGTCACCCAGAAACAGAAGTTAGGCTTGATTTTATATTGGGGGGAAGGGCAGAATGATTTTTAATATGGCTAACTGCTGTTTGTAGTTGACCCCGCAGTGGGATTCTTGCAAATAACCTGGTGGGGTATCTTTTGAATCGCAAGTAGCATTTTGTTTACATAATCTTCTTGATTCAAAATCATTATGCTGGAAGATTTATCGGCAGATATTATTGGCTGAACATAAGTTTGACATAAAATGGAAAGCAAATTTGACTGCGATGTTACGTTTAGTCAGCCAGGGTTCCCATGTCCCCCCCCCAAAGTCTTGGGTAGCACCCCTACCCTTCCTCAGGACTACACTGTAGTAGGTGTAGTCCTGAGGAAGGGTAGGGGTGCTACCTGAAAATTTAACTGTAAGTAATTTCCTTTTTTCCTGTGTAAAACCCATGATTTTTTATTCAAGTCCAGGAATAGCCATGACATCAATTATTACCAAGTTTAAGACTGCACATGGGTCAGAAACATGGCAAGTTGTGAAAGAAGTAGAGAGAAGTAGGATTAAATAAGATCGTTGCTTTTTCCAACTTAAGTTTCTGAAGAAGTGCAAGGCAGTAAACTTCACTCCTCCATCTCTGAAACAAAAATGTAAGTACTCTTTTGTCTGCTAACTTTGTAAGAAGAATTAAACAAAAAACAATTGCTGGAGCAGTGAAAAATAAGTACTAAGATTTGGCTAAGAACAAAGCATTAGAAAAACATATGGGGAACACAGGCACGCTTGGCATGCCTTCAAAATTCAGACAAAAAGTTAATAGAAAGTTGGCTAAATAAAACAGTTACAGATTAAAAAAAATCAGAAAAATTAAAGCTTAAAGAAGAAAGGTGGCTCAGGTCTGCAGAAAATATTACTACACTACCTAAACAAACCTCTCTAAATACACATGTTATAGATCATCTCACAGAGGAAGGAGTAAGTGAAAACTTAAAGGAAACCCTTAATAAAGGTAACAATTACAATTTAACTACCAATAATTTAAATAGAAATAATTTGATATTAGAATTGGAAAGTGTTTGCAGTGAAGTATAAAAAGAAGATCCAGACACTGCATTAAAAATGTGAAAACAATACGCAGACTGTTTAAGTTTATTGAAAAGAAGAAAAAGGTTAAGAAACAACATATGAATTATAAACCAGATCACCTTAATGCTCTTGAGGAATTCAAAAATAATACCAAAATAATTGCTTTAAAAGCAGACAAGAGCAAATCCCTAGTACTTGTGGAAAAAGAAAAACATTAAAAAAATGGAAGAACTTACCAAACCTATGTATGAAAAAATTAAAGACAACCCACTGTAATTGACAGTAAAAAACTATAATAAGCTGTTACAAGAAGGAGTGGTCTACAACATAAAGTGTGAGTGTGGTCTCAACTATGTGAGAGAAACAGGCAGACAGCTTAAGACCAGATTAGCAGAACAAAACGCTGCAATTAGAAATTTGACAAACACTGGGGTGTTAGTGCCCCTACCATGTTTCGGAGCAATTCTTGGAGCAGAAAAATATGCAATTTGGAGCAGAAATGTTGGGTTTCGGAGTGAGAAAATTTGCATTTTGGAGCAGAACTCGGGTTTTGGAGCAGCTAATGATAGTATTTTTAATTGTTTTTAAGTCCATGCTGTGGTTTAAGTTATGTTTATATACTGAATTACCATTATTTTATGAACTATGAAATTTTTTTTATATTTCAGGTTTGTTGACATTTTACTGCTTCTCTTACAACTGTTAATTAGTATTTTTGTCATTCCTACAGTGAGATAAATGGGAAAACAATTATACTACCCACGATTTATTGAAAACTGCATGAGGTGCAATATTTTAAGCATAAGACATTAATATCAGGGATTTTATTCTCAATGCATTTGTTTCGCTGTAACATGAGAATAGGATGCACTGCTGCATCCAAGAACTGTTGCTATTGTTACTGAACGCTTGCGAATATACACTTAGGAAGAATAAATAATATGTAATTACTGTTTGTTTGGTTGGTTGGTTTTTCAGCAGCATATTTTTCGAGATTCATGACATTCAGATGAAAATACATTATTTCTGAAACCAACCAACTGGCAAGACACGTGTACGTGGTTTGCGTGTGCATCACAAAATCCTAAGGTTTTCTGAAGGAAAGCGTACCTTTGATACAAAAGAAAAACTAATGTAACATTTAATAATCAAATTGCAAAATCACCTTTCAGCAATTGCACCACGATACTCTTCATACAATGTTTTTCATCCAGTAATTATCAATGTCAAACTTTCGTTATTGCTGTGAACAATTACAACTGGAACCAAAACTATAAGATAACAGTAAGATTTAGTAAAGTTGGTTAGATAAAAGCTGCTTCCATCACTTAACACTTGCATAGTGACATTTTCGCATAGGATTCCCCCCCGTTTCAGCTCATTCTTCAACAGCAGTAGAATCAGTTTATGACAGTTTTGTTGTTGCTGTCTGAAACAGCCACTGATCTTGCATACGTGAGGTCCTGCATGTATGGACATGAACATTAAGCAGATGTTTGCAAGTTAGTAAGTGGTTCCAATGCACCTTCCATTTGGAAAAAGAAAACTGTAAGGGTGAAGATGTTCCCCAAGGTATGTCAAAATGAGAAAAAGAAAACCTCCTAAAAATTCTGCTCCTTGAACGTACGGGACAAAATTCAGACTTTAAGTAAGAACCAAAAGATCAGTATCCCTGATAATTGATTAGAATTTATGTGATATAAATAATCCTTTCATTTATCCATAGCGCTCGCGAGCAATTTTAATTAACATACACGAGACTGACGAAGAAAAAACCAAAGCTGTACTTTTTAACTTGGTGAAAAATCAGACTGTGTGGTGAGAAAGTGTAAATGCAGCATGAACAAAACTGAATCGTTCACTGTAATTTATTTATGAAAATATTTAACCAGATCACACCACTGTATTGACAATTATAAAATTACTGAATTCCAAACAAATTAGGGCGGTTTTTGAAAGACATAGCCGCAAACAGTTTTTTTTCCTGGTTTTGTTCTTGTACTTGCTATAACATTAGCTCTGGTTTCCTCTTGTGAGCCAACCCTACTTTCTTCTCAGCAAGTTCCACAGCCACATTTGTCTTTTGTTGACTCTGCCACTGCACAACATCCACTGTTTACTTTTTTTTCTGCTGATAGTTTTCCCTTACATATTTCTTTGTTACTTTTCTTTCTTTTTTCGTTTTTTTTATTCCCTCAGATGACAGTTTTATCCATCATGCTTAAAGAACTTTCATCCTGAGAACCATGAATTCTGATATCAGAGCTTCCACTATTTTAGACAAATGGTGTAATTTTCAGAGAATGAATACTTTTTTTGAACACCATGCATCAATTCTTAATTTCCAAACTTCGTCACTTCCGTTTGGGGAAATTTCCCCCACCCTTAATCAAGCTAAAATGCACACACATTCATGAGGGTGATGACATTTAACAACTACATAGGAGTGGGAAAATCGCGGGGGAATACAATTACGCTGGACTTCCGTTTTCGGAAATTTATCCAACATTTTCAAGCTAAAATACAAATATTTATGGAATAAAAGATTACGAGAGAAATCTTACCTCAGTCTACTTTCCGTTTTCGAAGGATGAAATTCCGTTCTCCTACAGAGAACCCCCCCCCCCCCATCACTAATCCACCCAAAATTTCAGTTCAGCAGTGCATCGATCTCGTGTATGGTCCGAATGATAATAAAAAGGACGGAATTCCTCGAATCAGCGTAAGAATCTCGTGGGCGAAGATTACAGGGAAATTTTCGGGTGGTTTAACTTCCGTTTTCGGAAATCATTGCCGACAATTTCAAGCTGAAATTATGCAATGAAATTGTATTTAACAACAATGCTGAACAGAAGCAACATTGCGAGAGAAAAAAAAATAGGATTACGGGAAAAATCTGCACTCCATTTAACTTCTGTTTCCGAACGTTCAATAAGACAAAACAACATCCCCAGACAGAATAAGACTCCCCTCCTCCCCCAACTAATACCCCAAAAATTTCTTCACTTTTTGCATCGATCTCGAAAATGACAAAAAAAAAAAAAAAAAAAAAAGGGAGGGAGACCGCGAATCCGAGGAAGAATCTCCCGTACGAATTAACTGCTGAATCAATTTCGAATGTTGTAAGATTATGCTAAAATATCGATAACCGGTAAATTTTAACTTTTGGCTCAAAATTGGTGCAAATTTCGTCTAAAGCGAGATTTTTTTTTAGCAGAATGGCGCAAGAACAACGTTTTGGCGCAATTAGCGTAAGTCTGGCAGCCCTGTAAACAAAACAGATTTGGACAGAATACAGGACATAAAGTGCTTTGGGACTCTGTAGAAGTTCTGACATCAACAGCACTTTTTTCAAGAGAAAATTGTCAGAAGGACTGGAAATTGAGAGAAGAAGAAGTACAACATTAAATGATGTGAAAGGTTGGAATTTAGCTAATGAATGGCAGCACCTACTATAGTGTAGTCCTGAGGAAGGGTAGGGGTGCTACCTGAAAATTTCAGTGTAAGTAATTACCTTTATTCCTGTGTAAAACCCATAATTTAATGAAATTTATAGTGTATCAAGTTGAGGAATAGCCATGACATCAATTATTATCAAATCAGAAAAAACTTGCAGACTGCACCAATGAATTCCTTGAGAAAAAATTACAAAAAATGGTGATTTTGGAGCTTCTCTTGCACTAAATAATGGAGGTGGCTGTGCTTTTTATGCAAAATAAGTCCTGCCATGCACCAAAATTCAAAAAATAACATCTACGGATCTACCAGAAAAAAAAAAATGAAACTTTAGGGGATTTTCATAAGCCAGGGGCATCTATCTACTCATTAAATTTTTTTTGTAAGAATTGGAGATGGTGTGGCGGACAGCATCTGATGTAGAATGACCCAATTGCACTAGCTGAGTGTCTCACAGCAGAAACACATCCATCTTGAAACAGGGATCCACATCAGAAATTTTTTGTTCTTTAGATGGAAATATTGTAAAAATAAATTAAAATTATTTTGAGTTTACACAGATTGTGAATTGTTTTGTGTTAACTGCTTCATAAGAACTTTTATACATTATGAGTTGCCCAATCCTAATTAATGGTTTTATTGACTGCAGAGCAGGCTTCATGAAGAAACTAAACCCTGTATTCACAAAATCTATGAAAGTTCTGGATAATTCATAAAAGAAGACAGACTGGTACATGGATTTAAAGCTACAATTTGAACACCACATTCCCAATTACCAACTTAAATATTTAATATTAACAGGTTGTCAAAAATATTTGAGATTATTGCAATCTTGAAATTTTTTGCATTTCTGGTCTTTGGAATCAATATATCCGAGTGCCATTTACGCTGGAAATTTAAAAGAGGAAAACTGATTAAAATAATAATATCTTGAAGAAACTAAACATTTAATGAAAATAAGACTTGATTGAGTACTTACATTAATTATTTTTGCAAATCTATATGCATGAAATGCTTTTGCAAAATACAGGTTTTACAACCAGACAAAATGCACATTCATGTGAAAATTCAGAGAAATTCTGTTGTTTAATTTCATATCGTGTTCTAGGTGCAATATTTGCTGTCAATTGTTTGAAATCATTTACAACCTACATTGTTAGAAATTTTATAAGGAGGAGGTGATTCACTTCTGTTTTACACATCATTTTTAACCCTAATCTATCATAGCATTAGTCAATTTGGTCCATCTATACTTATAATATTGCATTGGTATTTTTTGGTAAATGAAAAGAAACAAATCTTAAATTAAAAAAAAAATAGTCCCATGTTCGAAAAACAAACTTCAGGATTTAAAAAGTTTGGTGCACGGTGAGCTGGTCCCAGTGGCACAGATGAGGGTAGTGGGATCAGTTCCTTTCCCTCAGCTGCCTTTCCTCCCCCGAAAATCCAGTATCCATTTCAGCAGCTTTGATAGGCTGGCGATGATCGGAAAACACAACTCCTGTCCCTAGCTGGATCTGAACCACGGACCTCAGGCATGGCAGCCTAGTGCCCTAATCATTATACGACTGTGCCAAACAAATCTCAGAGAAAGCCCCTGAGAAAAAAGTGAACCAAAAATTTTTGATCAAAGTAATAACTTCAGAAACATTGCCACCTAAGGGCCTCGTGGCTGACTGGCAGCATCTGGAACAGGAAAACATAGTAACACTAAGAAAACTGGGTTCTGAGTCCTTACTAAAGTAAAAACTAAGCATTTCCTCAAAATGAAACTTTTAGCAGTTTGGTTTTAAAAAAAATACCCTCCCAAGTCTCCTACAAAGTTAAGTTCAATGGTAAGAGTACTACCAAAACTGAGCTTGGGCATAATTTCAGTGCATTTCAGCTGACTAAAAGCAACCATTCAGGATTGAGAACCACTTTGAGACCTTCAAAATAACACCAAATCAAAACTAAATATACAGTTAATAACTCACCAAATATCCTAAATATCCTATGAAAGCAGTCATCTGAAGTTTTAGTGAAATCATAAAAAAAATATACTGGATTATACTGGGTGGGGGATGGGAGGGGTGGAAGAATAAATTTCACTCCTATTTCCTGACCTTTGACCATTTTCAACATGGATTCGACAAATTAGTATGTACCCCAACATAATAATTTCGTTAAATCAAGCCAAGACATTTTTATGCAAGTTATCATACTTGCATAAAAATGTCAGGACAAAGCACGATTGAAAAGCGTAGAGAACTTTCTTTCTAACGGACCAGCAAAATAAATCATTGCTGGAGAAGCGCTGGGTCGAATGAACACTGGACTTATTTTTTAACTTCGTTATATTAGTATTCTTTTGTTAAGTCAAATTTATTGCCAGAGAAGAAGGTACAAAACCATGCCCCAAATGCATTTTTAATTTCACAAAAGTGGCAGCTTTTGTTTAATTTTGTCTTGTTAGGTATCGATCTGGGCTTAAAAATTCCACAGATTTAAAATCCATTTGAATTTTTTTCTACGATAACTACGTTCTGAGATAGCATTTCGAACTGGAAGTAATAAAGAGAAGAGAGGTGCTCCAATGCCGGCCTACTTGAGAAGTTGCTACTTGGGGGATGAACAATGCATTAAGTGGGAGGGGGAAACACAGCGAAAGATAAATAAACAAGCCCAGCTGGAGCAGTACTTGAGAAGTTGCTACTTGGGGGACGAACAATGCATTAAGTGGGAGGGGGAAACACAGCGAGAGATAAATAAACAAGCCCAGCTGGAGCAGTTCAGTTTACGCATGGCGCAAGCTCTTTAGCGTTTGAAACAACGAAAAACGATAAACCTCAAAAACAAGTGGGAAAACTGCGGACAAATGTTCCCACATAAACACATGTAAGTGAAAAGTTGATTCATAACTTACCTTGACGCTTTATTTTAAAATGCATTAAGTTAAATAAAAAAAGTTTTAATGGTGGGCATACCTGCTAACATTGGGTATAGCCTTGTCAGTAGTAATTAGTATGATCACATGGCATACATGGACGCTTTTTTACAAAACAATCCATCTCTTTGTGAACAACAAACAAGGACACTAACGAAACAAACTTAACACATGCAAAACACAAAGTTGATTCCCCTGGTGAGGGCATGATAGGTAACATTGTGAGATTTAATTTCGAAACTGTCACCAGTAAAAATCAGTCTACGCCCCAGTGGTCTAAGCGATGGCTTCTGATTATTCATTCAGAAGGGGTCCGGGTTCGAATCCCGGTGTGGCATGGATGTTGTGTTTGTCTTACGGCACTGGCTCTCTCCCTTACCTGGAACCAGTGGCCCTAAATTAGGGACGGGCGACTGCTTATAGCCCAATTGAGTTGCTCACGGTGGTCATTAAACCTCCAATTAAAAAAAAAAAATATATCAGTCAGGTGTGTTCAGAATTTTACACTTGACAGATGAGAAATCCAAGCAAGTGAACATGCAGTGAGCAAACCTCTACTTACCATATGATCATACTGCCTCTGACATTGCAGTTTATGACAAGATGAGACCAAAGAAGGAAAAAAAAAAAAAACAACAACTGAATATTTTAACTGGGTGAAAATTCAAAACACACAGCAAGAATGCAGACTACTGTCAGTTTGTCTTTTGTTTACTCTGTAGCCGCACAGCATCCATTGCTTAATTTTTCTTTCTGCTCTTTCTCTCCCTATTTCTCCATTGACGCTTTTCTTTCTTTCCCTTTTTTTATGCCCTCCGATAATAATTTCATCCACCATGCTGAAAGAACTTTCAGTCTGAGAACCATGAATAAGAGCATGATATCAAAACTTTTAACTATTTTAGATAAATGGCGTAACTTTGAGAATATTAATACTTTTGAACACCATGCATCAATTTTTACAAATATTTCAACTTTGCCACTTCCGTTTTGGGGAATTTCCTCCTCCCTTATCAAGCTTGAATGCAAAGACTTAGGGAACGAGGATATTTAAATATTTAACAACGCAAGAGAGTGAGAACATTGCGCGGTGGAGGGGGGCGATTACGGGAGAAATCTTTGCTCTGTCAGACTTCCAAGCTTTGAAAATTTTCCCCTATTTTCAAGATGAAATACAAATATTTATGCAGTAAAATTCATTTAACAATGATACTGAACAGAGGCAACAGAAAGAAATTACGATTACGGAAAAAATCTGAACTCCCTTCCGTTTTCGGAAGTTTTGTAAAAATAAATCCCGCCCTCGCCCCCCCCCCCGTCCCCACCAATTCCCCAAAAATTTCTGATCACTTGTGCAGCGATCTCGCAAATGGGCAAAATAATACTGTAAAAGGCGGAATTCCTCGAATTCGCGAAAGATCACAAGGAAATCTTCGTAGCGTCTAAATTTTGTTTTTTTGCAAATTGTTGCCTACAGTTTCAAGATGGAATACAAACATTTATGCCATAAAATGATATTTAACAAGACTACTGGACACAAAGGCCACATTGGGAGAAAAAAAAGTATGATTACGGCAAATTTTTTTATTTTGTTTAAGTATCGTTTTCAGAAGTTTTGAAACATGAAATACCGTCACCAGGTGGAACCTCCCCCCCCCCCCAAATCTCTTCAGTTTTACAGCGATTTAAAATGACATTTAACAGTAATACTGGGCACAAACACAACATCAAAAGAAAAAAAATATGATTACGAATTTTTTTTTACTCCGTTTAACTACCATTTTTGAAAAACCGAAATACCGCCCCCAGACGATATTTCGTGTTATTTCGTAATAGGAAAAAAAAAAAAAAATGAAAATTAGTAGAATCCGTAGTTTTGACAGTGAGTTCTGTAGTTCCGTAATCAAACAACTAAATCCATAGAAACTACGGACATTTAGCAGTAGCTGGCAGGTATGATGGTGGGTGCAAAATTGCCAGAAAAAAAAAAAAAAAAAAAAATCTCAGAGAATCACCAAATCCATAAAATTAACATTTTGCCGGTAAAACCATAAAATTAGTAGCATTTTCGTAAATTTTACGGGTAAACCCTAAAACCTGGTAGGTATAAAATCATGGCCTGAATCTTACCTTTGTGAAGTTACTCCAACTACTAGAGGTCAACATTCTTTCCTTTAGGGATGAATACACAAATATCCTCAAAGATACACTAGCACAGAAGCATTACAAATCAAGAACATTTTGCTCACTTCGCATCTCGTGTCTAATCTTGTCTATTCTACTTTATTTTGCACTTCGTTCCTTTTCATGGGAGTCAAAATCAGAACCAAAACCACCGGTGTACCATAGTCGCAGTTCACGCGCCATTCATACAAACAGTCACCAGCGGCTGCGGTCCAAGTTCCAACAGCATGCGCAGAATGAATCCCTCGGCCAGGGCTGTTGGCACTGCTTTGTCATTCACTCCCTTTTGTTGGGTCATGCAAACATACATCGCACAATAGAGTATACTTTAAAAACGAAGCAGGAAAAACTGCATTTACATATGATCGTAATAAAAAAAAATGGAGGGACATAAAAATTAAGGACTTTTCAAGAATTAGCATCTTTTTTAAGGACTTTTAAGGCCTTGAAAATCGCTGAAAAAAATTTAAGTACTTTTTAAGGACTTTCAAGAGCCATGCGAACTATGTGATACAGAATAAGTCATAGAAATACTGAAGGTGCTCGCATATAAGTCAAAAGTTTTGGGAAGAAATCCTGCTTTCAAAGTTGGGGGATCGGCTTATATGTGGGTCAGTAAAAACTGGGGCTGAACTTCCATGAATTCTCCTGCAGAATTTACAGACAGATTTATTTACGTTTTAAACCGTAGCACATTAGCTTTCCACGGGTCACTGCACGATTCTTTTCCGACCTTTTGAAAACTATTGTGAAGTGACACAATCATATCTTCTCTCTTAGCTGTGCCCCCACTTTAAGTTTAAATTCGGCAGTGTAACTGAAACATTTCCTTTTTGAAGACATCATAAATAGCAATGAAAGGAAATATCAGCTGCAAAGATGTTGGTCAAAACATCAAAGGACAAACTAAATACAAGGCACAGGGTACACGAGTGCAAAACAAGGAACTATGAAAGGAGGTATGCATAGGTTCATGCACCAAGCACATCTTTTCATTGGCTGGTTGACTAAAACAGTGATGGCGCAACAGTCAGAGTTGTTTTCCTCAAAAATACAAAATGACTCCACAACTTCCCTGATCTTTCATTATGACACCCCCCCCCCCGGCTCCATACAAACTCCTCAACTGAGAAAATTTCTTCTGAGGGATTTCCTTTTCCAATTATACCCCCTCTCCTGCACAATTACCTGTGGATTTTTAAAAAAATTAAAGGGCTGCAAAACCTTTATCTTTTTCTAAATTGGTACATTATCCGCATCGCGTATGATCTGCAGATACTATGACAAAAATTACGGTAGTAGCATTTGCAGTTCAGATGGCAGCTTATCAGGATTTATGTGATTTCAAATGTCGTATGATAGTCAGCGCACGGGAAATGGGTCACTCCATCATAGAATTTACCACGGAATTTGGATTTACACAGTCAACAATTTTAAGGCTGTACCTAGACTACACAAACTCAGGGGGAAAATCCACGGTGTGAGACTGGTGTGGCTGTACAAAAGCCCTGAACGATCGTGGACAGTGACAACAGGCACGCACCATAACATTCGCCTGGCGTGAAACATTGCTGCAAATCACAGCACAATTCAATGCTGGGGCTAGTAGTAGTAGCAGCATTCAGACAGTGTAATGTTTTTTGTGCTCTATGAGGTTCCGAAGCTGACAGCCCACCGGGGTGCCATTGGTGATTTGATGACAGAAAACTGTGCACCTTGCCTGGGTTTGGGAACACTGCCATTGGAAGTGAGATTACTGGAAACATGTAGTCTGGCTCAACAAATCACATTACCAACTGTTTTGGGCAGATGGCCGACAACCCCATGAGGCAATGGACCCTGCATGTGTACAAGGAACAGTGCAGGGCAGTGGTGGCTCTGTTACGGTTTGGGGTGTATTCAGCTGGCACGTATGATGACCCCTCATATGTCTGCAGACCGCTGTGATTGGTAGAGCCTACATACCCATCTTTGGTTACATAGACTCTACACCGTTCACGTCATGCAACCACTTTAACGGGTGCTATCTCTTTCAACACAACAATGTGCCACTGCACATGTACACAGTCGCCCGATTATGGTTTGAGGAATATTCCACACAGTTCGGCATTCTGATTTGGCCCCCTCATTCATTGGATTTAAATGCCATCTAACATATTCGTAATGCTGTTCAACGTTTGGTCAACGTCAGGTTTTTTTTTTTTTGAACTTCAGTGTAACTGACCTTCACCGCCGAATATTATGGAACCGTGTGACTAAAGCTAAGTTTTTTCTATGTAACTTAAGTATATTTTAAAGTTTTAATACTTATTATTTACTGTTATGTGCTTATGTTAAAATATTATCGGCAGTTGAGCCTACTGCCATGACAGAACCATCCGCTGGAACCGTGACAAAGGAAATTCTCAAAGAACTATTATTGCTCATCCAAAAGCACTGAAACAAGATGGCAAACAGAGAAAAACCATGGAACAGCAGCTGTTGCAATAATAAGGGCAGATGAAATGTAGATGAATAAAATCTGCTTAAATTCAATGAAGCATTTTATGAATATGACATTAAACTTAAAACTCAACGAAAAAAAAAAAAAAAAACCCTAATCACAGAGAAAAACAAATAGAAAAAGAAAAAGTATAGAAAAACATGTCACATTAATGTCAATAAAATGCTCCAATCAAAGAATTGCCCACACAACAGATGGCAACTTTGTGCATTTTTACAAAAGAATCAGATTGCGATGCTCAATGGGATATAGGATATTTGGATGTACATCAATTTACAGAAGAATGCGTGAAACACTGCAGGTAGCTCTTTGTTCCTGAGGATGGCAAGCAGGAATTGCCAAAGTGCATCACACTGAACAAAACAATATTCCACCCTTTTAATTTTCTGGAATAATTTATTTTTGAGTTTTCCATTTTCATTTTAGTTCTTTCTTTGTTTTTAAATGTCACACCATTGCTGTCACCTTCAAAAAGTGCTTCGTTTAAGCAGATTTCATTCAACTACATTACAATCCAACTTTTTTTATTGCAACAACTAGTGTTCCACATTTTCCCTCTGTTTCTTTCTTGCTGCAGTTCTGACAGATGGTTTTGGCATGGCTCTTGGCTTGATTGCTATGCCCTCCAGTTCCCACATGTAAGTAAACAATCAATCCTCATTTTCATTTTTTATGTTTGGTTCCTCCAAGAAAGTATTATTTTAATCAATTATCCTCCTTTAAAGGACTTGCCCAGATTGCACCAAGATCAATTATATTGAAAAACCAGAACACGCAAAAATACATAATTATGATTCCAAAGACCAGAGCACGCAAAAAATTTCAAAAGTTTGATAATCTCATTAAAAATTTTTACAACCTATTAATATTTTTTATTACTATATATTTTTTGCGTTTAATCTACACAAAGTTTAGAGAAAACCAAATCAACTCTAAATATTTAAATATTACAACACTGCCACTGCTTACCAGCAAGGAAGTGGTAGTAACAGTATTAACAACAATCATAAATGTCTTGCCAAATTACCTGAGCACATCTGTTGTGAGATTAGAATCCAGGGGATGGTAGTTTCGAGAATGTGGATTGGCATGAAGCAAATCATCAGAACTTTGCTGAACAGAAGGCGAATGTATCAGTAATGCTGACTGTAAGAGAGAGGTAATGAAAATGATTTGATTTGAAGAAAATGTGTGTTTAGTAAAAAGAGAACTAGAAATATTAAACTCACCACATTACTTTAATTAAAAACACAATAAAACTTCAATGAGATAAATTCATTTTCTCTTAACAATATTTACTTACAGAAGGTGCATTGAAAGTTTTGCAATATTTGCATAAATGCATGTGCTGCGGCGGGTATGTAAAATGTTTGAACTAGTTCAAGTCGCGCACTTCAGCATATGAAAGGGATATAAAGTGGTAGTTGTTGTTGTTGTGAACAGCATTGCATGTTGTTCGGTTAGTGTTTAGGACGCCTAAAAGATAAACAGCCACAACCAGCTAATTACGGAACTTTTGCTTTACGAGTTTGAACTCTGTCATAACGCTGCTCAAGCAACATGAAACATTTATCATGTGAAAGGGGAAGGTTCCATCAACCACAGCACTGCAACTAGACGGTTTAAGACATTTCATTGTGGTGACAGAAACCTCGACGATCAGCCAAGGTCAGGTAGGCAGTGAACTGTGTATTTGGAGGCTGTGCGTCATGCCGTAGAGGCAAATCTGACAACCAGCACTCTGAGATTTTCAGGCGAGCTGGGCATATCACAGACCACCATGGTTCGTCACCTTCAGGACCTTGGCAAGGTCTACAGGAGCTGCCATATTGTCCCTCATAAACTGATGCCTGCTGAAGCAAAAAGCCAAGTGGAAGTGTGCATGAAACCCCTTGAAAACCTGCGCGATGTACGTTTCATTCAGAGAATTGTTATGTGCGATGAAAAGTGGGTCTATTTCCATAATCCTAACACACAACTACAGTAGTTAAGCCCCGGCCAGCTTCCTGAACCTGTTGCCAAATGTGGACGCTTTGAGCACAAGGTGATGCTCTGAGTCTGGTGGAATTTCGAGGGGACAATCCATTACGAATTTGTTCTAGATGGTTGGACCATCAACACACCAACCTCTACTATGGACAGCTGGAGCAGATGTATGCCATTTTGGAGAAGAACCCGGCACTGGTGAACAGAAACTGCGCTCTCCTACAACAGGACAACACTCGTTCTTATACAGCGCAAACGACCTGGGCAAAACTCCAGGAACTTGAGGGCATCAAACTGATGCCACACCCAGCATATAGTCTGGACCTTGCTCCGTCAGATCATTACCCGTTACGGTCCATGGCCCACTTCCTACGTGGGCGGCACTTCAACAACCAGGAAGAGGTGGCAGCTAGGGTTAAGGAGTTCTTTGCCTCAAAGGACAACAACTGGCACAGCCGCGGAATCGAAAAACTAGCAGACAGATGGCACAAGATGGTGCAACATGATGGCCTATACTTTGAATGCTAGTCAGCTTTCATTGTAAAGGTACATATGAAGACAAAGTGATCCAAATATTGAAAAACTTTCGACTCACCCTCTGTATTTGGAGCCTATTACTGAGTGCATTTTACTGCTCTAGTTGTCCATCATTTAGTGTTAAAATGATGAAAAATAATTATTTCCCCCCTCACCTTTGACTCTATAGTATCTCTGCAGGTCAAAAGAACACAGTAAAGAAGAGTAATCTATTATAAAATCTTTTGCATTACCTAGTCATCTATTTCCACAGACACAGCTTTAACACAATCT
Organism: Macrothele yani; assembly: GCA_039090855.1. Lineage (NCBI taxonomy): Eukaryota > Metazoa > Arthropoda > Arachnida > Araneae > Macrothelidae > Macrothele > Macrothele yani. Next base: position 100,013,882 of record CM076990.1, on the reverse strand, counting down.
TCAGAAGCACATCACATGGAAAGCCACCATTTAGGAGTCAGTGCTGACTCCAGCAATTTTTCAATAAACTCCTTATACATAATAGTAGAATCAAAATCATTTACACTATCGGCAGAAAGGGATTTAATGTAATACAATGAATACAATAATGAAGAAAAATTTAATGTAAAATACGTAATAAATCATAAGCAAGGAAATTGTTTTCTTTATTATGATTTACACTATTCTGATGTTCTTGAAATCAGAGACTACAGTCTTGTGACAATTATATGTATTAATATAATACAATGTTTGTCACAAATATTTCATTTTTTCAAGTTGACTAAGGTTTCGCTGGGTTCTCACCTAGCTTCACCAGGACAAATGACATGTACATATTCAAATTGTACATGATATCATAAATGGTGTTTAGTCACAGGTTTTGGTTAGTTGCTTCCACACGCTTGATAGAAATGGTGTGGATGCCATGTCATTACCAAGTTGTGAAGAATTCTGATATATATGGAAAGCTTCCAAAATATCAGGTTTGGTGGTTGAATCTGGCTTGTCAATTAGTTTTGCTTCTTCAAAGAGAAATTAAGGGTCCTTTTCGTAACAGAGTTTAGCCATCAGTGACTTCTTTAGGTCACTGTCCTGAATATAGGTCTTATAACTGTGACCTAAAGAAGTCATTGATGGCTAAACACTGTTACAAAAAGGACCATCAATTTTTCTTTGAAGAAGCAAAACTAATTGACAAGCCAGATTCAACTACCAAACTTGATATGACATCCACACCATTTCTTCAAGCACGTGGAAGGAACTAACCAAAACCCATTACTGTAAACACCATTTATGATGTTATGCACAATTTGAATATTTATGTGCCATTTGTCTTGATGAAGCCAGGTTAGAACCCAGCAAAACCTTGGTCGACTTGAAAAATAAAATATTTGTGACAAACGTTGTATTATCTTAATATAAATACTATTCTGATGTGTTAAACACAAAGTATTTTGACCGTCCATTACAGCAAAAACAACCTTCAGCATTTCCTTCACTACTCATTGAGTCCATATATGAAACTTGGAACTGCTGGCATCTTCCACAAGACAGACACTAGGTAACTGTTCTGGCTAGTTTGACTCACCATCCTTATATGTGGAGATGTGTCTTTCTTTCTCTCTGGTAAGAATACCACCCATCATATTTGGAATGAGAGACTCATTCTTCAGTGGTGGTCATAATTTTGATGGTGTCGACAGGATCTAAATGTACACAGCAACAATATTGCAAGTTCTTATTTATATATACACAGTAGATACTGGTTAATTAGGCCATTGGCTAATCAGGGCAGCCATTTATTTAAGACAATTCTGGAAGAAAATAACAAATTAGCTCTTTGGGATAAAGCTTTGTATAATCCGGGCAGCTGCTTAATTGGGCCAAAGTGTTTAAATCCTGATGTGTTCCAATTAACTGGAATCTACTGTGTGTGTATATTAGGGTGTTTCATATCATAGGGCTAAAATAACAATATTACATTTTTGTTGACTTTGCTCATGCCTCCATTCCTATTTATATAAAAAGGATATTTGACAAATTTAAGGAAGATTGGGTAATATTTAGAGGTTGCACACTTTTAACAATAATATATAATATTGGGTGTGCAAATAAGTTTATTTATATCATTTTTCGGTCGAAAAAGGTAATAGTTTGTTATAGACAGATGACGATTATTTTATTCAAAATATTTACCTTCGCAACATACAGCCTTCCCCTACTTTTCAGGCAATAAGTGGATTCGGCGATAGAAGAAGTCCGGTTATTTGGAAGCAATCCAGTTATCAAGCCAATTCTTGTTCTCCTCATAAGAACGTAACCACTCTCCAGAAAAGGCGCTCTGCAGGGATCGAAACAAATGGTAATCTGATAGTGCAATGTCTGGTGAATACAGCAGCGGGTGGGGTAACACATCCCAGCCAAGCACTTCTACAGTTTCCTTGACCTGTACCGTGACACGAGGTCTGGCGTTGTCATGCCGGAGTACAACCTTGTCATGTCTTTTTGCATATTCCGGACATTTCACTCTCAATGCACGGCTCAAATTGATTAGTTGCTGTTGATAACGTTCAGCATTGATGCTCTGGTACGGTTGCAGCAGCTCATAGTGCACCACACTTTTCTGATCCCACCAGATACACAGCATAACCTTACTGCCATGAATATTCTGCTTTGGTGTTGATGGAGCTGGTGTACCTACCTGGATGCACCCATGCTTGAGGTCATTTTGGAGTATTGTAGTGACTCCATTTTGTGTCTCCCGTAACAATTTGATGCAAAAATGATTTTCCTGCGTGTCTTTGTAGGAGCAATTCATATATAGTTATGCGCTTTGCAATGTCTCTTTCTCTTAATTCACGTGGGACCCAATTTCCTTGCTTTTGAACCATTCCCAATGCATGTCATCATCATCATCATCATCATTTTCAACCATTATCAATCCACTGCTGGACAAAGGTCTCTCCAAGCCTAATCCACAATGGTCTATCTTGTGCCAGTCCCCTCCATGTTACTACCGCATAGTTTTGAATTTCATCCACCCATCTTCCATGTGGTCTTCTTTTGGGTCTTTTCCTGTCCTTTGGAATCCAATCTTAAAATTTCGACTGTCCATCGATGGTCTGTCCTTCTGGCAGTATGTCCAGCCCATTGCCATTTCAGGGATTTTATTCTGATCATGATGCCTTCCACTCGTCATTTTTCTGATCCATGAGTTCCTCTTCTTATATCTCCTGGTTACACCAAGCATGCACCTCTCCATGCTACTTTGAGTTGTCTGCAGCCTTTGTATGTCTCTTTTAGTTAAGGTACACGTCTCTGCACCATACGTAAGCACTGGAAGGAAGCATTGATCAAACACTTTTCTTTTAAGACATAATGGCATATTGCTCTTGAAAATTATGCTGTTTATTCCAAAAGCTTTCCCGGCAAGTTTTATACGCCGATTAATTTCTTCATCAATGTGACCCTCACTTGATAACTGCTGTCCAAGATAAATGTAGGTATTGGTTAACTCCAGCTTTTCCCCATCAATTGATAAATCTTCATTCCTTGTAAAAGCATTGCACATAACTTTGTTTTCTGAAAGTTCATTTTTAATACCACTTCTTTACTCTTGTCAGCAAGTTCCTGGATCATACTCTGCAACTCTGATGGGGTAGTTGCAAAAATGACTAACATCATCAGCAAAACGAAGGTGAGTTAGATAATCTCCATTAATCTTTATCCCTTCGTTATCCCAGTTCAGTGATTGAAAGATATTTTCCAATGTGGCATTAAAGAGCTTGGGAGATATGGTGTCACCTTGTCTCACTCCCTTTCCAATTTTTATGTGTACTGTATTTTCAAACAGCCGAATCTTTGCACTTGCATTTTCATAGATGTTATTAATAATATTAATGTATGCATCTTCAGCACCGCAGGATTTCAAAGCCATTGCCATTGTAATTGCTGATGGTTTCACTGAATCAAAGGCCTTTTCATAATCGATAAAAGCCATGCATAATGAAAGTTCATATTCCCTTGCTCTTTCAATTAGTTCTCTCAGTACGTGGATATGATCTATAGTGCTGTAGCCACTCCTGAATCCAGCTTGTTCTCTCGGTTGAGCCATGTCCAGTGTTACCTTCAAGCGGTGTGAAAGAACTTTAGTGAAGATTTTATAAACCACTGATAGGAGGCTGATAGGTCTGTAATTCCTGAGATCCTCAATGTCACCTTTTTCATGTAGTAGGATCATTGTAACGTTGTTCCAATCCTCAGGAATTTTCCCTTCATTAAGGCATCCAGTGAAAACTTAGGCGAGTTCTGTTTCAATTTCTCCACTTGCTTCTTTGTATGATGTCTACAGTAATTCCATCTTCTCCTGGAGCTTTTCCCCACTTCAGGTTCTTGATTGCATGTGCAACTTCTGCTGAGAGGACTGGAAGAACTCTGGTATTGGTACCTTTCATGATGTCTGGAGCACATGTATCATCCCCTTTCATATAATTTGGAGTAGAAATCTTTCACTCTTGTCAAAATTTTGCCTCTATTTCTTGCATGAAAGAAATACGGGATTACGCCATATAATACAAATTTTGAAGATGACAATCCGTTTTTTGGCGTAAATGTGACAAGGATGGTAAGTCAGATAATATCCGAAAACTTGAAAATTTTCCTCGTCCTGGAGCGGGACTCGAACCCGCGTCTCCCAGAAAACGCCTAGGTATGCTAACCACTACACCACCCAGAACGACCAAGTTTCAAGTTTCCGATCAATTTGAATTTAACCATCACAGGATTCGCTAGTCGAAGCAACCGGCATTCATGTTTAGCGAATCTGGAGGTTAATAATCCTATCCCGTGATTGCCCGGAGAAGCAGATAAAGCATGAAAGAAATACGGGATTACGCCATATAATACAAATTTTGAAGATGACAATCCGTTTTTTGGCGTAAATGTGACAAGGATGGTAAGTCAGATAATATCCGAAAACTTGAAAATTTTCATCGTCCTGGAGCGGGACTCGAACCCGCGTCTCCCAGAAAACGCCTAGGTATGCTAACCACTACACCACCCAGAACGACCAAGTTTCAAGTTTCCGATCAATTTGAATTTAACCATCACAGGATTCGCTAGTCGAAGCAACCGGCATTCATGTTTAGCGAATCTGGAGGTTAATAATCCTATCCCGTGATTGCCCGGAGAAGCAGATAAAGCATGAAAGAAATACGGGATTACGCCATATAATACAAATTTTGAAGATGACAATCCGTTTTTTGGCGTAAATGTGACAAGGATGGTAAGTCAGATAATATCCGAAAACTTGAAAATTTTTTTCATCGTCCTGGAGCGGGACTCGAACCCGCGTCTCCCAGAAAAAGGTATTATGATGCTTTTAAAGGTTGGTCACATCAATACACTTTGTTTGTTTTATGAGCTTATCACGCTCGAGTTTAGCACTTAGCATACCTAGGCGTTTTCTGGGAGACGCGGGTTCGAGTCCCGCTCCAGGACGATGAAAATTTTCAAGTTTTCGGATATTATCTGACTTACCATCCTTGTCACATTTACGCCAAAAACGGATTGTCATCTTCAAAATCTCTATTTCTTGTTACAGAACCATCTTCTTTTCTCAGTGCCATAATCTGTTTTCTTTCCTTACTGAGATGCCCCTTTGCTATCTTTAGGCTTTGGTAGTTTTCAATTGCTTTCTTCACTAGTTTCACAGTTGAATTTCCTTACGTCTTTAGTAATACTTTTTCGTACTGTCTTGCATAGCTCTATATATTCCACTTTGGAAATTACATATTCTTTAGTTGTCCTCATCTCTCTTCTTTTTCGTATCAACATTTTGGTTTTTCCTGATAATTTGTTCACATGCAACTTGTTCTTAGACCAAACTAATCTTGTTGCTGTTTCCATAAGAGCTTTAGTTAATTTTCTGTTAACTTCAGAGATGTCCACTTCTTCTGATGTTAGACCTTCTAGAGCAGAGAATCTGTTCCTCAGTTCCAGTTTGAAGGTATTATGATGCTTTTAAAGGTTGGTCACATCAATACACTTTGTTTGTTTTATGAGCTTACCACGCTCGAGTTTAGCACTGAGGTGCATCTTACATCTTACCATTCTATGGTCACTACCTATGTTGAACTTGTTCAGCACACTGCAGTCTTCCATGACAAATTTCTTGTTACACAAAATAAAATCAATTTCACTTGTTTATCCATTGGGATGCCTCCATGTCCATTTCCATTGTGGCTTTTTCTTGAAAAAGGAGTTCATGATGAAAAACCCTTCTGCCTCTGCAAATTCTACGAAAGTGTTTCCAGTCTGGTTTCTATTGCTGTGACCGAATTTACCTATTGAAGTTTCATTCTGTTGCTGTTGCCTTATTTTTGCATTGAAATCTCCCATAATTATCTTCAAGTGCTGCTTACCTTTATTATTTAGATCACGAATTTCCTCATAAAATTCTTCAATTTCTTCTTCAGCATGACTTGTGGTGGGTGCATAAGTTTGAAAAATCTGAGCCTGGTATCTTCTCGAGAGTTGGATAACAAGTCGTGCAGCTCTGTCAGAGGAACTTTCAACTTCTACAACTTTATCCTTCAGTTTCTTGTTTGTTATAAATCCAGCACCACTAGTTCTGCCAGTATCTGTCCCTTGATAGTAGAAGAGATGTCCACTTTTCAGTTCAATGAGATCTTCTCCTTTTCTCCTTACCTCACTTAGCCTGACGATGCCCCACTTGATCCTTTGTAGTTCCTCTTCCAATTCAAGAAGTCTTGAATCAGAAGATAGGAAGGGTCCATTCTAAGTAGCCAAGGTCAGCATCAAATGACAGCCTAGTGCGGTCCTCCAGTGATTCTTAGCACCCTCTGCCTTCATATCGCATTGGCCGCTGCCTTGGCCAGGTACATTCCAGCTGCCGGAGACTGAGAGCCAAGATTTAAGTTGTGGCGTCATTTTGGAGGGGTTTGGCCATAACTCAGTACACTGGCTAAGCGGGTTGGTGAGTGTAAACATTGAGAAATGCATTGTTTGGTAACATGTAATGCCATTGCTAATTCTGTTTCTGTTTGGCATGGGTCTTCATCCAGTAATGCTTCCACAGCAGCATCTTCAAATTTTTTGGTGCACCTTCACGTTCTTTGTCTTAAACGTCGAAATCATTCCCTTTGAATTGTCGGAACCGCTGTCTACATGTGCTTTCAGCTAGAGCATGTTCACCATAAGCTTTCACAAGCAAACAGTGACTTTTTGCAGTGGTTTTTTTTAAAAAGAATAATGCAGCAAAACTTCTCACATATGCTGTTTTTTTGGCATGAAATTCGACATTTTCAATGCACTGACAAACAATGATGTTCACACTGCAACGAACTGTCCTCCACTAATTATCAAAGCTTTATGCAAAGACTTTCTCATACACGTGTTGTCCTTCGCAATTACATGAAATCTGTGCTAGTTATGACATCTATTCGCAAACAATGTAAACTTATTTGTACACCCAATATATAGTATATAGTCTAAATAAACAAGATTTCCAATGATTATTATTTTTATTCCAAAATCCATCCAATGAAACTAAACTTCAAATAAGACTTAGATGAAACAACTTAAAATACATTCATTAGTTAAATTTGTAAGATGCAACTCCTGTTTTCGTTCGCTTGGTGACAACTTTTCTGTGGTGCTCGACAATCCTCAACAGGAACTGTTTCTGGTGTTCATCGAACAACAGGAACTGTTTCTGGGACTCATTGAATTTCTTTATTAGGGCTATGCCCCTTTCAGCAGTGTCATTCACCACTTTAAGGGCATTGATGGAGCTTCTTAGCGCATTGCTACAATATTCCTTCACATTGTTGAGCCCAAACAATCCAAAGAATGTCTTTGTATGACTGGTAACAAAATCACTCAGGTCTTTCCCTTGAAAACCTAGTTTTTTTTCCATCTAATCATTTCATTCCATTTTTCCTTTCAGGATTCTTTAAATTCTGGAATATCTTTTCCTTCTCAGATAGAGTAATGCATTCATCCAGGAAAGCCAATCCAACATTTGTGTCTGGCAGATACCAAATGTGTCTCTCAACCATCTTCAAAGCACTATCCTTGACATCTCCATCTGGGTAAGAGTTCAGAAGTTGAATCACATCCAAGTCAGTTTTTGGTGCCCATCGACTTACAACTGCCTCATGCCAAAAGCGGACATATGTGAGACTGACAAAATTTGCCACTTTTCTCATTCCCTTCAATTCTCGATCAGTCATCTCCAATTGTTTGTGGAATAGGACAATCTTAAGTGCATATATGGCCTTTGCCATCCACCTTGCTTCATGATGGGCTCCAAAGAGCCCTGAATTCGATATCACTTTCAGACCAACCTCCAAGAAAGAGGAGAGACAGACGTAAAAACTCTTCATAATCTTCTCTTGGGCGACTTGCATCTTTCAAGACTTTTTGAAGGTAATCAACCATTTTCACAAGTTGGTCTTCTAGAAAATCTTGGACGGACTCTTCTTGATCCAGCATGGTCGTATATGACTTCTTATTGACTAAATTCCAATGGTTTTGGAACTTTCGAAAGATCTGGATATCAGGACCACTTGTTGGTACGGGGTAACACTCTTGAAAGACGGCCTTCAAGATCAGTTTATGGGTGTGATGGCGGCAAGCCAGCCACAACAGAGTCTGTCCAACTTCTTTCTCAACAATTGTACATGCTCCTCGAATTAGTCCTGTATTTGACGCTGTAGCATCAAACGAGAGACCAATGATATGGTCACGTAAACCGAATCAGTTCAACTCCTGAATGATGACTCGAGCCATTTGCTCACCAGTTCCTTTCTGGGCAACAGGCACTTCAAGCAGATGTTCAAAATCTTTTCTAGTTACAAAAACATCAACTCGGTCTTCCAGAGTTTTGACATTCCCAGTGGCAGCTGTTGGCAACAATATGCTGTCCTAATGTAAAAGCAAATGAGAAGGATTTTTGAATACTGACTCTTTGATGTCCTTTGCCATTTGACTCCTGTTCTTTACCCAAATTTGGTGAACAGCAGATGAAGATATGGCAATTTGTGAAACATCACGGCCAAGACTCAATCAGTTGCAATGAATGAACTACTTGCCTGTCGAACAGAGAGTTGCTCTTGATCCCATGTAGCTGTAACTGTAGGATCAAGACGTTTTAAACGATGACATGGCACTTTCTTTGGTGCATATGGTGCAGCAATTTCGTCTTGTTCATCACTTGAATTAGATGTGGAAGATAAGGATTCTAGAACTACTGTCTTGTTCATTTCCATGATCTCTTCAGACTGTTTTCTCGTTTGAGCTTCAAACTTTGCTCTCTTTTTATTTCTTCTTTTATGAGTTGTGGCAAGAAACTTATCAACACCACTCATTGATAAACTCATTCTGTCCTCTCGTTGTGAAAAAAGAAATGCCTTATCTTCTTGTAATACACTCTTCATTGTCATCAAGTCTTGCAGAGTGATATCAAATAGTTCCTCAAGATCACCTTTCCAAACCTGCCGCTTCATATTTGCTGTTTCCGTATTTTTATTTCTCTTTACCCAGATTTTGGTATTACTTGTATAACTTCTGAATACCAGCTCGGATATTCTCTTCCGTCATTACAGGGATGTTTGCTTGTGTCCACACTTCCTGCAGTTTGATACTTGTGGACTTTGCAGCAGCAAAGAGCATTTTGTGATAGTAGATGAACACTAATAGAACCTGTTCTCTGGAGGGGAGCTGAGCACCCAGAAATTCACCACTTGGCATCTTCTCAAGTAACCAAATTCCTTTTCTAGTATTCATTTTCACAACCTGAAAACGAGAAAATTAGTACACTACAATTTCAGGAAGGAGTAGAGTACACACATGCTACAGCTCTCACACACACAAACACACACAAAAAAAAAAGCTGAACCCTACAAAAATGACAAAAGTGTGCAATCTCCAAATATTATTCACTTTGTATAAAATTTGGCATAAGGATCACTTAGATGAATAGAACCAAGGAGATGAGCAAATTGACATGAAAATAGGAACTTTGGAAAATTGAAACACATTATTGTGTATATATATATATATATATATATATATATATATATACACTGAGTAGACAAAACATTAGAGATAGGGGTGATGGGCAGTTGACATGGTCATTCCCTGAGCAGAGTGGAACTGACCTAAACCGAACGCAGGAGATAAATAGGGGGACAGCAGGACTTCTCAACATTGTATCGTAATTGATGAACACGGGTAAATGCAAGGTTCATACTCTTCCAAGCAAATAAGCACTTTTCAAGGACTTTTGAAAACCAAATTATTATATGTGTGCATTGTTGGCCGGTCAGTAGGTAAGTATTTTAGCATGTTGAAACCATTACACTTTGATGGGATGAGCACACCTTCAATGACCTGCCTGTTACCCCCTCCCTCCATGTTGGTTAATTTTATGAACTTTGGATTGCCCCCAGTAGTGCAGTCTTGAAAAAAGTGGCCTGGTGCTGACACTCCAAATATATATATATATATATATATATATATATATATATATATATATATATATATATATATATATATATATTGGATATATAAATAAGTTTTGAGGGATTTGGGGTGAACAAAACACGTTGTTGGAGAACAGAAACAATATTTTAATATTAACCAAAATATGCTCCCTCTGAAGCTACAACTTAACCCCATCTTTCGGTTGAACGTATGCCCCGAAGGTAGAATTCCGGTTCCTTAGAAGAGATCCAGTTGTCCAGCCAATTTTTGATGTCTTCATAAGAACTAAACCGTTCTCCAGAAAGTGCTGACTGCATCGACCGGAGCAAATAGTAATCCGATGGCGCAATATCTGGCGAATATGGCGGGTGGGGTAGAACTTCCCAGTCTGATCCTTCTAAGTACTTTTTCACAAGTCGAGAAACATGTGGTCTTGTGTTGTCATGCTGTAAGATGACTTTGTTGTGCCTATTCTCCCATTCCGGCAGTTTTTGCACGAGAGTTCATTTTAAACGCATTAATTGGGTTCGATACTGATCACCAGTAATAGTTTCTGACGGTTTAAGCAGTTCATAGTGGATCACACCCTTCTGGCCCCACCAGATACACAGCATTACCTTTGAACCATGGATATTGCATTTCGGCATTGAAGGACCTGGTTCACCTGGCTTCACCCATGCTTTCTGCCATTTAGGGTTATCATACCATATCCATTTCTTGTCGGCAGTAATAATACGATGCAAAAAAACCTTTCTTTTTTGCCTTTGAAGCAGCAATTCGCAAATGGTTTTTCGACGTTCAAGGTTTCTTTCCCGCAAAGCATGTGGAACCCAATTCCCTTCTTTTTGCACCATTCCCATGGCAGCTAAACGTTGTAAAATGCATAGTTGACTAACATTTAATGCTGCTGCTAGTTCTTTTAGGGTCTGGCACAGATCCTCGTCGAGTAAAGCTTCCAATTCGACAGAAATTTTTTTGGGTGGTCCAGAAAGTTCTTTATCACTGACATCGAAACCGTTCCTTTTGAATTGTCTAAACCAATACTCACATGTTTCTATGAATGGGGAATGTTCACCATAGATTTCTGACATTAAGCGATAGCTGTCGGCAGCACTTTTCTTGACAGTAAAGTAATGCATTAACACTTCCCGCAAATGCTGTTTTGTCGGGACGAAAGTTGCCATTTTCCATCGAGTAAAACAAATACGTCTTCACACCTCAATCGAACGTCGTATACTGACTCTGACAGCTGGCAACTCGTACTGCGATATCGCAGTGTTGCCACCTTAAAACACATGCGAGCAGTAATAAGTATGACACCGAACGGAAATCCCTCAAAACTTATTTATACACCCAATATATATATCATTGTCAATCCAATGCTAGAAGAAGGTCTCCTTTTTTTCTTCCAAAACAGCCTGTCTTGAGCCATTCTCCTCCATGTCACTCAGGCATGCTTTCAAATTTCATCGATCCATTTTCCATGTGGTCTTTTTCTGGGTCTTTTCTTGTCCCTTGGTATTCAGTCTAAAATTTCGGTTGTCCATCGGTAGTCCGTTCTTCTAGCAATATGACCAGCCCACTGCCATTTCAGGGATTTTTCTCTGATCATGATGTCTTCCACTCTTACCATTTTCCTGATAAATGAGTTCCTCTTCTTATTTTTCCTGGTTATACCAGACATGCATCTCTCCACGCTTTTTTCAGTTGTTTGCAGCCTTTGCATGTCCCTTTAAGTTAAAGACTAAGTCTCTGCATCGTACGTAAGAGCTGGACGAATACATTGATTAAACACTTTTCTTTTAAGACATGATGGTAAATTGCTCTTTGAAAATTGTATTGTTTCTTCTAAAAGCTCTCCAACCAAGTTTTATATTTGGTGCAGTCCTAAGAAAAAGTACCCTGGTAGTCTCCTACATCCTGTCTGGCACTGCCAACCACTGCCTAATTTGGCAGTGGAGAGGTTGAGTTAGTTGTAGCAGTGGGTCAACCGCAATTGGAAATTTCAAAAACTTTGCAATACTCCGTATTGTCTGAAACGCCGGAAGCGACTTTCATCAAGGCTGTCCCGTCAAGGGGGGGGGCAAGAGCCCCTCCCCCAAATTCTCTGATTAAAAAAATTTAGCACAATGCACTCTCGAATATTACGCAATATACTTACATAATAATTATGTGCTATTTTTTGCCTTACTCCATAGAGTCTGGAGTGTGGCAGTTTATTTGTGTGGCAGTAACCCGCCACACAGGAAAACTGCCATACGTCTTTCAGAAACTTGGAAAACTGCTACATGTTTTTCACTAAGGCGCTGGGCACAAACTGCTGTTTCTTCGAAGAACACTTTGAATGTGTGGCAGTTTTCTAAGTTCCCAAATTATGTGTGGAAGTTTTCCCAGGTTCTTAACGATGGGGAAGGAGGGTAGGGGGTTTTGTTTGTCTGAATTTTCATGCCGGTCATTCGAGTTTAGGGTAACTGGCCACAAAAGTTCAAGGAAGGGGGGTGGCTATAGTGATTACAGTTTCTTGGCCTATATATTCTATATATTGAGTTTCAAGAAAACGTTCTATATAAGCCAAGCCAGAATTGTATTTTAATTTTGACAACTTCAGTGTTCAACGAGACAACAGAATTACAGCATGGCTCATGCTGTATTCTGAAAAGGACAATAAGGTAGGATTTTCTCTCCCATGACTGCTTCATTTTAGGTGATGGTCAGAGGGAAGTTGTACAGCATTAACTACTCATCCCACTCCCACCCCCAATTCAAGAAGGACAGAATTCAGAAAATGCAAGTCCTTCTCCCCTTTTCCACCCATTGGGAGGAGATATTTACTACTTCAAATTACACTACAAATGGAATGGTACCCAGCTGGATGAATTTGCAGTTCGTCTCAGTAGGGGAATTTTTTGCCCATGGCATTTGGCATAGGAAAAGTGGCTTCTCTCCCATGACTGCTTCATTTTAGGCGATGGTGAGAGGGAAGTTGTACAGCATTAACTACCACTTAAGAAATCCCGGATGGGATAACATTTGATTATATACAGTGGGCAGCAGATGAGATCACACCACATGCAAAGTAAAAGGGCATTTAACGCACTGTCATAAACTGTAAGAGCGGTAGTATTACCATTTCAAAGCAAATTCTTTCTTTCTTTCGTTCCCTATAGCCTTTACTCTAAACGACAAGGCGATCTCTTTAGGGATTTAACCTCCATCTGACATCCCCTGTTCTATGTGTGATGTTCTCTGTGACTGTAAGATGTGGGGGTGTCGGGGGTGTGGGGGTCGCCTAATCCCCTGTCTCTGTGACTGATTCCTTTCTTTGTGCGGACTGTCTGGTACCCACTTCACTGGCTGTTTCCGAGGTGCTTTCGGCAAACAAAAGATCTACGGAATTGTGCATAGCCACCATGAAAATAATAATAATAATAAGAGAGAGAGAGAGAGAGAGAGAGAGAGAGAGAGAGAGAGAGAGAGAGAGAGAGAGAGAGAGAGAGAGAGAGAGAGAGAGAAGAAGAAGAAAGAGACAAATAAAATCTCGGTTAAGATTATTTGTGTTAAAAAAAATGTCGATTCCGATGGGCGACGATTGAATAAATAAATTTTAAAAAGACCAATTCAGTTAGGTAAAAAAAGTAGATTGGCGGAGCCAAGCCTCGACTACACCCCTGATTGCCTTTCTGTTTTAGTGTTTTTTGAAATAAATTTATTTTGTGAAATATTTTGAAAGAGTACATTATTTTTGTATTCATCCTCCGACAAGAACGCATCCCTAACCCCAGTTAACAGAAGCCCATTATGAGAATACATCATTCTACTTATTTTACTCCCATGGCTGGTTTTAAAGTAATGCATTAACACTTCCCGCAAATGCTGTTTTGTCGGGACGAAAGTTGCCATTTTCCATCGAGTAAAACAAATACGTCTTCACACCTCAATCGAACGTCGTATACTGACTCTGACAGCTGGCAACTCGTACTGCGATATCGCAGTGTTACCACCTTAAAACACATGCGAGCAGTAATAAGTATGACACCGAACGGAAATCCCTCAAAACTTATTTATACACCCAATATATATATCATTGTCAATCCAATGCTAGAAGAAGGTCTCCCTTTTTTTTCTTCCAAAACAGCCTGTCTTGAGCCATTCTCCTCCATGTCACTCAGGCATGCTTTCAAATTTCATCGATCCATTTTCCATGTGGTCTTTTTCTGGGTCTTTTCTTGTCCCTTGGTATTCAGTCTAAAATTTCGGTTGTCCATCGGTAGTCCGTTCTTCTAGCAATATGACCAGCCCACTGCCATTTCAGGGATTTTACTCTGATCATGATGTCTACCACTCTTACCATTTTCCTGATAAATGAGTTCCTCTTCTTATTTTTCCTGGTTATACCAGAAATGCATCTCTCCACGCTTTTTTCAGTTGTTTGCAGCCTTTGCATGTCCCTTTAAGTTAAAGACTAAGTCTCTGCATCGTACGTAAGAGCTGGACGAATACATTGATTAAACACTTTTCTTTTAAGACATGATGGTAAATTGCTCTTGAAAATTGTATTGTTTCTTCTAAAAGCTCTCCAACCAAGTTTTATATTTGGTGCAGTCCTAAGAAAAAGTACCCTGGTAGTCTCCTACATCCTGTCTGGCACTGCCAACCACTGCCTAATTTGGCAGTGGAGAGGTTGAGTTAGTTGTAGCAGTGGGTCAACCGCAATTGGAAATTTCAAAAACTTTGCAATACTCCGTATTGTCTGAAACGCCGGAAGCGACTTTCATCAAGGCTGTCCCGTCAAGGGGGGGGGGGGCAAGAACCCCTCCCCCAAATTCTCTGATTAAAAAAATTTAGCACAATGCACTCTCGAATATTACGCAATATACTTACATAATAATTATGTGCTATTTTTTGCCTTACTCCATAGAGTCTGGAGTGTGGCAGTTTGTGTGGCAGTAACCCGCCACACAGGAAAACTGCCATACGTCTTTCAGAAACTTAGAAAACTGCTACATGTTTTTCACTAAGGCGCTGGGCACAAACTGCTGTTTCTTCGAAGAACACTTTGAATGTGTGGCAGTTTTCTAAGTTCCCAAATTATGTGTGGAAGTTTTCCCAGGTTCTTAACGATGGGGAAGGAGGGTAGGGGGTTTTGTTTGTCTGAATTTTCATGCCGGTCATTCGAGTTTAGGGTAACTGGCCACAAAAGTTCAAGGAAGGGGGTGGCTATAGTGATTACAGTTTCTTGGCCTATATATTCTATATATTGAGTTTCAAGAAAACGTTCTATATAAGCCAAGCCAGAATTGTATTTTAATTTTGACAACTTCAGTGTTCAACGAGACAACAGAATTACAGCATGGCTCATGCTGTATTCTGAAAAGGACAATAAGGTAGGATTTTCTCTCCCATGACTGCTTCATTTTAGGTGATGGTCAGAGGGAAGTTGTACAGCATTAACTACTCATCCCACTCCCACCCCCAATTCAAGAAGGACAGAATTCAGAAAATGCAAGTCCTTCTCCCCCTTTTCCACCCATTGGGAGGAGATATTTACTACTTCAAATTACACTACAAATGGAATGGTACCCAGCTGGATGAATTTGCAGTTCGTCTCAGTAGGGGAATTTTTTGCCCATGGCATTTGGCATAGGAAAAGTGGCTTCTCTCCCATGACTGCTTCATTTTAGGCGATGGTGAGAGGGAAGTTGTACAGCATTAACTACCACTTAAGAAATCCCGGATGGGATAACATTTGATTATATACAGTGGGCAGCAGATGAGATCACACCACATGCAAAGTAAAAGGGCATTTAACGCACTGTCATAAACTGTAAGAGCGGTAGTATTACCATTTCAAAGCAAATTCTTTCTTTCTTTCGTTCCCTATAGCCTTTACTCTAAACGACAAGGCGATCTCTTTAGGGATTTAACCTCCATCTGACATCCCCTGTTCTACGTGTGATGTTCTCTGTGACTGTAAGATGTGGGGGTGTCGGGGGTGTGGGGGTCGCCTAATCCCTTGTCTCTGTGACTGATTCCTTTCTTTGTGCGGACTGTCTGGTACCCACTTCACTGGCTGTTTCCGAGGTGCTTTCGGCAAACAAAAGATCTACGGAATTGTGCATAGCCACCATGAAAATAATAATAATAATAGAGAGAGAGAGAGAGAGAGAGAGAGAAAGAGAAGAAGAAGAAAGAGACAAATAAAATCTCGGTTAAGATTATTTGTGTTAAAAAAAAATGTCGATTCCGATGGGCGACGATTGAATAAATAAATTTTAAAAAGACCAATTCAGTTAGGTAAAAAAAAGTAGCCTGGCGGAGCCAAGCCTCGACTACACCCCTGATTGCCTCTCTGTTTTAGTGTTTTTTGAAATAAATTTATTTTGTGAAATATTTTGAAAGAGTACATTATTTTTGTATTCATCCTCCGACAAGAACGCATCCCTAACCCCAGTTAACAGAAGCCCATTATGAGAATACATCATTCTACTTATTTTACTCCCATGGCTGGTTTTACTCTGCAGTGATGTCATAGCCAAGGTACCAGCTGTCTTTACGCTCCCTGAGTTGAACACAAGTTGTACGCAATTTGATCAGCTTGGTGTTTTTTTTAGAACTACACAGAAATCTCCTATACAACTTTTGGCACGAACAATTATTTTACACACGCTCTTTCATATCATATTGTGCCATGTCAACAGCTTGGTGTTTTTTTTGGAACTACACAGAAATCTCCTATACAACGTTTGGCACAAACAATTATTCTACACATGCTCTTTCATATCATTACTTAAAAACCAAAATGAACTTTTTTTCTTCAAGGACCTTTCAAGGTTTTCAAGGAGCGTAAGAATCATGAAACGTGGTGATCTGGGCAACTTTAATCATGGACGCAAGATGGATGAGTTGTTCCGTCGCTCAAGTGGTAAAAAGAACCTTAGGACTCACGAGGGCAACCTATCAAGGGTGTATCACGAGTTTATCATTCCCAGACACGCCAATATACAGAGAGCAAGGGTGGCCGACAACACGCGTTTTATGACTGGGGTCGACATACACTATCCAGGCTTGCACAAACAGACAGCTTCGCAATGGCGGCACAAATCACATCCAGGTTAAATGTTGGAAGCCCAAGAAGCATCAACAAGCAAACAGTACAGCAAACACTGCATACCCTGGTGTATGGGAGCCAATGCCCTACTCGTGTGCCACTGTTGACTGCTTGCCATCGGAAATTACATCTCACCTGGTGCCAGGAACATCAAAAACTGAATCACTGCAGGGTGGTCTGCATCGTGGAGTCAGATGAATCCTGGTTTCAGCTGCACCAAGCTGACGGGAGGGCGTGGTGTGGTGCCGACAGCATGAGTCTATGGCCCCATTGTGCCATGTCAACTGTGCTCAAGGCGGTAGTGGCTCTGTAATGGTTTGAGGAGCCTTCCCATGGGGTACATTAGGTCCAACAGTGTGTCTGGAGAGATCCTCAACCACTGCATGCTACAAACACGTGTTGGTTGATCACCTACACACTTTAATGGCCTTCACATATCCTGTGGGCAATGGTCTGTTCCAGCAGGACAATGAGCCACCCCACCAGGCTGCAACCACCCAGGCATAGCTCGAGGGAATACTCATCGGAGTTTGGAACAATCCAGTGGCTTCTAAGGTCCCCAGATTCAAATCCTGTGGAAGCTCTCTGGGTTGCTGTGGAGCGGAACATTAGATCCATGGATTGTGGCTCTGGACAATGCTGAAACAGGCATGGCTGGCATTACCCCTAGAAACCCTTCGGCAACTCACATGAGGAGGACCAACACACTGTTAAGTAGGTTTCTCTAATGTTTTGTCTATTGAGAGAGAGAGAGAGAGAGTGTTGTGTGTGTATATATATAACAATAGGAGCGAGAAAGAAACCAAAAACAAATTCTGTTGTCTTGTTTATTCCTCTTTCTCGTATTCCCCTACCTCCCATTTTTCTTGTTTGCATGTATACAGAGTGTTTCAAAAGGGGGTACACAACTCTGCAGAGGTACAGAGATACTTGGAAGACAGACAGAAGCTGAGTCAGTTGCATAATGTAGTAGAACTCAGCAAATTTCTGCCACATCACTGAATTACCGAATTCCACCATGGGAGGGCATTCCATATGAAATGCTTGTGAAATGGCAACTTTTGAAGATGCAGAGTGAGCACATTGTGTGCTTTGATTCGAGGAAACAAAGTCAGCAACACAAGTTCAGAGGAATTTTTGCATGCAATACAGCAAACCACTGAGTAGGCATACAATCTACATGTGGCACAGTGACTTTGCGGAAACAGGCTGTTCTATTTGCCATCCAATGTCAAGCGGTCAGCAGCGTGCCCTCAATGCTGTTGTGGGTAAAGTGCCTCAGAACTTCATTAGAAGTCCTGGAAAGTCAACGAGATGCATGTTTCAGGAAACTGGCATTCCTCATGTGACTGAGTAGTGTGTTCTGTGACATCTGCATTTCAAGATGTACAAATTTATCATCATGCATCAGTTAAAGACAGATGATGGTAAGATACACAAAAATTTCTGAATGGAAATGATCAGTTGGATAGAAGAAAATGAGGACTTTCTGGAAACGATCATTTTCAGTAATGAGTGCTCTTTTCACATAAGTGGTCTAGTCAACACTCATAACTGCAGAATTTGGGAAAGCGAACATCCCCACACCACTTACGTTGTTTAGGTAACGCTCAAGCATAGCCACAACATGGCCACCTTGTGACAATGATCTTACACCGCTAGATTTAAAACGTTCATTACAGAGCCTAAAAGTTAATGTTTTTGCCCAATGAGAATGAAAAAAGTGTATAGAACCTTCTGTTTTGCTGAGTCCATCATTACTGGTATTGTGTATTTTAAAGTGCTGCAACAGTACTTTATCCCACAGTTAGATGATGATGACCACAACGTATGCTTACACTTTCAGTAAATGGAGCATAAGCATTACCTAAACAACATAAGGCCATACCTAAACACCCATTTTCCATGTAGGTGGATTGGTACAGGTACGCCTGTGGCATGGCCACCTTGTGCCCCTGATCTTACACTGCTAGATTTTTTCTTGAAGGACTTAGCTAAAGATAATGTCTATGTGCCACCACTACCAACCAAAACTTATGAGCTGTGTGTAAGAATTACTACAGTCATGGCTGTTATTACACCTGATATGCTATGCTGCGTGTGGCAAAAAATTGACCACAGGTGGGGCGTCTGCAGAATTACTGGAGGAACACATCGGAATTTGACTCTGTGTTGAAGCTTCAAATGTTACTCTACATTTGCATACTAAGACTAATTGTTCATCTGTTACTATTTCCTTTCTATTGTCTTGAAAAGTTGTACACCCCCTTTTGAAACACCCTGTATATATATCATCATCATCATTGTCAACCATTATCAATCCACTGCTGGACGAAGGTCTCCCCAAGTTTCCTCCACAACGGTCTGTCTTGTGCCAGTCTCCTCCATGTCACTCCCGCATACTTTCGAATTTCATCCACCCATCTTCCATGTGGTCTTCTTCTGGGTCTTTTCCTGTCCCTTGGAATCCAATCTAAAATTTCGGCTGTCCATTGATGGTCTGTTCTTCTGGCAGTATGTCCAGCCCATTGCCATTTCAGGGATTTAACTCTGATCATGATGTCTTCCACTCTTGTCATTTTTCGGATCCACGTGTTCCTCTTCTTATCTCTCCTGGTTGCACCAAGCATGCACCTCTCCATGCTGCTTTGAGTTGTCTGCAGCCTTTGTATGTCTCTTTTAGCTAAGGTCCACGTCTCTGCACCATACGTAAGCACTGGAAGGATGCATTGATCAAACACTTTTCTTTTAAGACATAATGGCATATTGCTCTTGAAAATTATGCTGTTTCTTCCAAAAGCTCTCCAGGCAAGTTTTGTACGCCGATTAATTTCTTCACCAATGTGACCCTCACTTGATATCTGCTGTCCAAGATAAACGTACGTGTCTGTTATCTCCAGCTTTTCTCCATCAATCGATAAATCTTCATTTCTTGTAAAAGCATTGTACATCACTTTTGTCTTCTGAAAGTTCATTTTTAATACCACTTCTTTACTCTTGTCAGCAAGTTCCTGGATCATACTCTGTAGCTCTGATGGGGTAGTTGCAAAAATGACTATGTCATCAGCAAAACGAAGGTGGGTTAGATAATCTCCATTAATCTTTATCCCTTTGTTTTCCCAGTTCAGTGATTGAAAGACATTTTCCAATGTGGCATTAAAGAGCTTCGGAGATGTGGTGTCACCTTGTCTCACTCCTTTTCCAATTTTTATGTGTGTTGTATTTTCAAACAGCCGAATCTTTGCACTTGCATTTTCATAGATGTTATTAATAATATTAATGTATGCATCTTCAATACCGCAGGATTTCAGAGCCATTGCAACTGCTGATGGTTTCACCGAATCAAAGGCTTTTTCATAATCGATAAAAGCCATGCACAATGGAAGTTCATATTCCCTCGCTCTTTCAATTAGTTCTCTCAGTACATGGATATGATCTATTGTGCTGTAGCCACTCCTGAATCCAGCTTGTTCTCTCGGTTGAGCCATGTCCAGTGTCACCTTCAAGCGGTGTGAAAGAACTTTAGTGAAGATTTTATAAACCACTGATAGGAGGCTGATAGGTCTGTAGTTCCTGAGATCCTCAATGTCACCTTTTTTATGTAGCAAGATCATTGTAGCGTTGTTCCAATCCTCAGGAATTTTCCCTTCATTAAGGCATCGAGTGAAAATTTGGGCGAGTACAGTTTCGATTTCTCCACTTGCTTCTTGTATGATGTCTACAGTAATTCCATCTTCTCCTGGAGCTTTTCCCCGCTTCATGTTCTTGATTGCATGTGCAACTTCTGCTGGAAGGACTGGAAGAACTCTGGTACTGGTACCTTTCATGATGTCTGGAGTACATGTATCATCCCTTTCATATAATTTGGAGTAGAAATCTTTCACTCTTGTCAAAATTTCGCCTCTATTTCTTGTTACAGAACCATCTTCTTTTCTCAGTGCCATAATCTGTTTTCTTCCCTTACTGAGATGTCCCTTTGCTATCTTTAGGCTTTGGTTGTTTTCAATTGCTTTCCTTACTAGTTCACAGTTGAATTTCCTTACGTCTTCAGTGATACTTTTTCGTACTGTCTTGCATAGCTCTTTATATTCCACTTTGGAAGTCACATCTTTAGTTGTCATCATCTGTCTTCTTTTTTGCATCAACATTTTGGTTTTTCCTGATAATTTGTTCACACGCAACTTGTTCTTAGACCCAGCTAATTTTGTTGCTATTTCCATAAGAGCTTTGGTTACTTTTCTGTTAACTTCAGAAATATCCACTTCTTCCGATGTTAGGCCTTCTAAAGCAGAGAATCTGTTCTTCAGTTCCAACTTGAAGGCATTATGGTGTTTTTTAAAGTTGGTTATGTCAATACATTTTGTTTGTGTTATGAGCTTGCTACGTTCGAGTTTAGTGTTGAGGTGCATCTTACATCTCACCAATCTATGGTCACTGCCTGTGTTGAACTTGTTTAGCACACTGCAGTCTTCTATGACGAATTTTTTGTTACACATAATAAAATCAATTTCACTTGTCGTCCCATTTATATATATATATATGCTGGATGAAGGTCTCCCCAAGTTTCTTCCACAACAGTCTATCTTGCACCAATCTCCTCCATTTCACTCCCAATGCTTCTTTCAGTTGTCTGTAGCCTTTGTACATCTTTTTTAGTTGACGTCCATGTCTCTGCTCCATAAGTAAGCACTGGAAGCAAGCATTGATTAAACACTTTTCTTTTAAGACATAATCGCATACTGCTCTTAAAAATTGTACTGTTTCTTCTAAAAGCTCTCCAACCAAGTTTCATATGTCAATTAATTTCTTCATCAATGTGACCTTTTTTTTTTTGCTTGATATCTGCTGTCCAAGGTAAATGTAGGTATTAGTTATCTCCAATTTTCCCCCATCAATCAATAAATCTTCATTTCTTGTAAAAGCTTTGTACATCAGTTTTGTCTTCTGGAAGTTCATTTTTAATCTCAGCAAGTTTCTGGATCATACTGAAGGGTCAGTTGCAAAAATGCCTATACCATCAGCAAAATGAAGGCGAGTTAAATAATTACCATTAATCTTTATCCCTTTGTTTTCCCAGTTCGATGATTGAAATAAATGTAGCATTAAAGAGCTAGATTTTTTGCAATGTGGCATGAAAGAGCTTGGGAGATATGGTGTCACCTTGTCTCACACCCTTCTCAATTTTTATTGCTGTTGTATCCTCAAACAATTGAACCTTTGCTTTTACATTTTCATAGGGATGTTCAGAGTGGTTTCGTGCCTGGTAAAGGGTGCACTAACCAAATTTTTGCATTATGCATGATGATTGAAAAGTATCTGGCTGTTGGTAAGGAAGTTTTTGCTGCCTTCATAGATTTAGAGAAAGCTTACGACCGAGTAAATAGGACACTTCTGTGGAAGGTATTGAATGAATATTGTGTTACTGGGAGTCTACTTAATAGTGTAAAAGCCATGTATGCTGGTTGTAGAGCGTGTGTACAAAATGGTTTTCTATTGGTGCAAGAGTCAGGCAAGGCTGGGAAATGTTACCCTCGCTGTTTAATATATTTATGGATGCATGCATGTGTGATGCCAAAATAGATAATACTGGTTTATGTCTTGGTAATATGCGTGTGTGCAGATTGCTGTATGCTGATGACACTGTCTTGTTGGCACAGAGCAAAAGTGAGTTGCAGAATATGTTGTCCCAGATGTACGAAGTTTGCATGAAATTCAAACTGAGTATTAATAAGGGAAAAAAACAAAATTATGGTTTCTGAGCAGGAAACTGGTATAGTGTGTCGCATAAATATAGACACAGAACAAATTCTCGAATAAAAAAGAAACAACAACGAGCTGAAATGTACACCTCATATTTATAGCAAAAATAGCATAGGACACGCAGCTGCCCAATAGTTTGATGGAAACATAACAATTCCAACGCCAAGTACAAGAAAAAAACAGAAATATGCTGTCTCAAAAATATAAAGACTTACTAGTTATGAGCACCTCCAGTATGAATAGTGGAGCCGTTGTTCCGAATAACACTGAAAACCCGACTGGGCATGCTGTCCACCAAGTGATGTAAATGTTCTGGACAGAGTGCATACCAGCTTCGTTCAATTTGCCTTTTCAATGCCACCACACTTGAGAACTGCCGTCCATTCGCATACACATCACCAGCTAGGATACCCCAGAGGTTCTCGATAGGGTTCAGATCTGGACTGAGCGCTGGCCAATCCATTACGATCACATGATGAGTGTTAAACCAGCTTTTCGTTGGTGCAGACCGATGGATAGAGGCATTGTCTTGCTGGAACAGATAATGAACACCAGCTACAGTTTCGGCAAACGGTAGAAGGTGGCTGTTGAGTATGTCCTGATACGTTTCGGAGTTTTGCCTGCCTTGCAGAAAGTGATATCTATTGTCCCATTGAACGCAAAAGCTCCCCAGACCACCACAGACCCCCTCCTTTCTGTCTGCTGAAGAAGGTGCATGGCTTGCGTCGTAAATCATGCCAATAGAAGTTCCAACCGTCAGGGCCGTACAGGTTGAACTTTTCTCATTGGAGAAAATAGTCGTGATCCACTCATCCGTCCAGTGCATGTGGCTGCTTGCCCATAACAATCTAGCTTCCTTGTGGCGCCGTGTGAGGTGAGGCATACGATGCATTTTATGGAGCACAATGTTGAGACTTTCCTTGATTGGTCGATGAACTGTGTCCTTTGAGACGGTGACACCAACAGTCCAAGAAACTTGACATAGTGATAACCTTTGGGATGAAACTAAACGCATGATGGCACGATCATCTTGTTTGGTTGTTATTCGAGGCCTTCCAGGCCGTTTTCTGGAAGTTAACGCACCATGTTTAGATGAAGTCTTATAAATGACTGCCCTACGCCTCCCAATGGCTTTACAAATTTTCACTACAGGCAATCCATTTGCTCTCAGTTTTCTGCCCCTCCTCACCAGAAAGTTGACTGTTGCGTGGCATTTCGGCAAATGAATGTGTGACGGCAGGTCCGCTGTCTTTTGTAGGCTGGACCGAATTACGGCCCATGCGCGTGCGTACGACATGCTAATATGTACATCTCATTTGCATGTGGCTACTTTACATAGTTGTCTTTATATTTATGAGACACCTAAAATTACACTATTTCACTTTGTGGTGTTCTTTTCACACAATCCCGTTATCTCGACAGATCGAAACGTTTGTTGTAGGGTTATGTCTCATTAGGTACCACTTCAGCTTCCTTACCTATATTCGCATTGCGTTCACGGCGCAAAGTCGACTGTCTCTACATTTATGCGACACACTTTAGTACTCAATGTAACACAAGTCTAGATGGCACCGTGATTGACCAGGTGAATGAGTTTGTGTATTTAGGAAACATGTTTGACAGAGAGAACAAATTGGATGGTGAAATTAGTAGGAAAGTGAATTCTTCATTGAAAGTCATAGCTGCCTTGGGAGGTTTTCACAGGAATGATGGGTTCTCAAGGGAGTCCCGCATGGCTGTGTATGAAAGTGTAATTGTTCCTACTTTGATGTATGGCAGTGAAACCTGGGTACTACAGAAGAAACATATGAGTCGTTTGTGTGCTGGAGAAATGCGTTATTTAGGGGTGGTTTGTGGCAAGACACATTCTGATTGTGTGAGGAATGAAGATGTGCTGGAGTTGTGTAATGTGAAGCAAAATGTTCTTAGCAAGGTGAAGACTAACATGCTTCGGTGGTTTGGGTATGTTGAAAGAATGAGTGACTAGATGCTTACTAAGAAAAATTTTTCAGCCCAAGTGGCAGGAAGGAAAAGCAGAGGAAGGCCAAGGAAGTCATGGGAGGATCCAATTCAGGAGTGTCTACATGAAAAAAAGATCATGAGTATGAAGTATAGAAGATGTTGTGTGCGTCATGTGATGGATGTCAGTGAAGGTTGAATTGTGTGCCAAGATTGCTGTACACTGAAAAGCAATTGAATTAGAGACAGCTAGCGTTATGCAAATGTGGCGCTGTGGGCAGCTCTGTAAACGGAAACGACATGACGTGTGCAGCGATCCGACAATATAAGGATTGATGCGACGGGAATCAGTAAGAGTCGGACGCAGTATGGGCAAGACGAAAGATCTAAGTGCATTTGATCGTGGGCAAATTTTCGGGATCTGACGAATGGGTCACTCCATCTTGGAAGTCGTGCAGGCACTGGGATTTTCACGAGCCACTGTGTCACAGGTGCACCTTGAGTACATCGAATCCAGTAAAACCCATCCCTGCAAGGGTCAACTACTGTGGACAACAGCGTGTGGATGAGAGGGGTCATCGTCGGCTAGCTCGCATTGTAACAGCGGATAGACGGGCCACAGTGCAAGAAATCACTTGGCAATTTAACGCAGGTGCACAAAAACGTGTAAGCAGCCACACCATCCAGAACCATCTCCTCGCTATGGGATACAGAAGCCGTCGTCCCACGAGGGTATCGCTGCTGACCGCACATCACAGGGTGCAAAGATTAGCATGGGCGCGGTAACATCGCCATTGGACCCTAGACATGTGGGAAAATGTTCCCTGGACTGATGAGTCGAGATTCACGTTGGTACATGCGGATGGCAGGATATGAGTACGGCGCAAACCATATGAACCGATGGATCCTTCTTGCCAGCAGGGTACTCTTCAAGCTGGTGGGGGTGGCATTCTCATCTGGGGACTGTTTACATGGACTGAAATGGGACCCCTGGTACGTGAGACATCGTCCTTCACAGGCCAACGTTACCGGGATATCCTGGACGACCATTTACTCCCGTTTGTGCGTCTTCAACATCCCACTGGGGACCTCATCCTGCAACAAGACAATGCACCATGCCATCGCACCTGAATTGTTGGATGAACACTCACCGACGTGACCTCGCTTCCTTGGCCAGCTAGGTCAACTGACCTCAATCCCATCGAGCACATCTGGGAAGCCATCGAGAGAGCTGTTTGAGGCTCTGACCCCCCTCCATCAAATCTTCGCGAACTGTGGGAGCTTGTTCAGGGGTTGTGGATCCATATGGTTTCCGAACGCTTCCGGTGTCTTGTAGAGTCCATGCCGAGACGAATCGCTGCCGTCATCAGGGCGAAAGATGGTGCTACACGTTACTAGACAGGTATCTCTAATTCAATTGCTCTTCAGTGTAAGTGGAGGAGCTTGATATAGCAACAGTAAGTAAATAATCTGATAAAAATTATCAGGTAGTTTGTCTTTTCTTTGTGGAGCTAACCGCTGAATCTCAGAGAACAGCTTAGTGAGATGTATGTATGTATGTAAAAAAAAGGAAGGGAAGGGAAGAGAGAGAGAGAGAGAAAACAAAAGATAAAAGTAAAGGGAAAACAGGGACATTGAGGGTAAAAAAACACGGGGCTATTCTTTGTTAGTTCTTTGCTATTGTCATATTGTCTACATCTGTAATGTCTCGAAACAGGGTAAGGCAGAGCTTGGTACTGAAATCAAAGTAGGTGGGAGAAACTCTGAATAACAATCTGATCTACGTACGTGGGTCATAAAGAAAATTCGTAAAAATGTCCCCACCACTTCTTCCCTAATGGTCTTTGTAGGATTTCTTTCTTTTTTCTTATTTTTCCTGCTCCCTCACGCCTCATGGGCACTTCCCATTGTTCCACCCGCTCTGAAGTCAATCCCCGCTTGGGTGGGGTGGGCTGGGAGGGAGGCAGGCAGCGTGGCTAATACGGGGTAATTTTCGGTATCTCCTGCTACTAACATTATATATATATATATATATATATATATATATATATATATATATATATATATATATATACATCTCTTCTACTATCGTGGGACAGATACTGGCAGAACTAGTGGTGTTGGATTTATAATAAACAAGAAACTGAAGGATAAAGTTGTAGAAGTTGAAAGTTCCTCTGACAGAGCTGCACGACTTGTTATCCAACTCTCGAAAAGATACCAGGCTCAGATTATTCAAACTTATGCACCCACCACAAGTCATCCTGAAGAAGAAATTGAAGAATTTTATGAGGAAATTTGTCATCTAAATAATAAAGGTAAGCAGCACTTGAAAATAATTATGGGAGATTTCAATGCAAAAATAGGGCAACGGCAACAGAATGAAACTTCAGTAGGTAAATTCGGTCATGGCAACAGAAACCAGCGTGGAAATACTCTCGTTGAGTTTGCAGAGGCAGAAGGGTTTTTCATCTTGAACTCCTTCTTCAAGAAAAAGCCACACAGGAAATGGACATGGAGACATCCAAATGGGACGACAAGTGAAATTGATTTTATTATGTGTAACAAAAAATTCGTCATAGAAGACTGCAGTGTGCTAAACAAGTTCAACACAGGTAGTGACCATAGATTGGTGAGATGTAAGATGCACCTCAACACTAAACTTGAACGTGGCAAGTTCATAGGACAAACAAAATCTATTGACATAACCAACCTTAAAAAACACCATAATACCTTCAAGTTAGAACTGAAGAACAGGTTCTCTGCTTTAGAAGGCCTAACATCGGAAGAAGTGGACATCTCTGAAGTTAACAGAAAAGTAACCAAAGCTCTAATGGAAACAGCAACAAAATTAGCTGGGTCTAAGAACAAGTTGCATGTGAACAAATTATCAGGAAAAACCAAAATGTTGATGCAAAAAAGAAGAGAGATGAGGACAACTAAAGAAGATGTGACTTCCAAAGTGGAATATATAGAGCTATGCAAGACAGTAAGAAAAAGTATCACTGAAGACGTAAGGAAATTCAACTGTGAACTAGTGAGGAAAGCAATTGAAAACAACCAACGCCTAAAGATAGCAAAGGGACATCTCAGTAAGGGAAGAAAACAGATTATGGCACTGAGAAAAGAAGATGGTTCTGTAACAAGAAATAGAGGCGAAATTTTGACAAGAGTGAAAGATTTCTACTCCAAATTATATGAAAGGGATGATATATGCACTCCAGACATCATGAAAGATACCAGTACCAGAGTTCCTCCAGTCCTTCCAGCAGAAGTTGCACGTGCAATCAAGAACATGAAGCGAGGAAAAGCTCCAGGAGAAGATGGAATTACTGTAGACATCATACAAGAAGCAAGTGGAGAAATCGAAACAGTACTCGCCCAAATTTTCACTCGATGCCTTAATGAAGGAAAGATTCCTGAGGATTGGAACACCGCTACAATGATCCTGCTACATAAGAAAGGTGACATTGAGGATCTCGGAAACTACAGACCTATCAGCCTCCCATCAGTAGTTTATAAAATCTTCACTAAAGTTCTTTCACACCGCTTGAAGTTAACACTGGACATGGCTCAACCGAGAGAACAAGCTGGATTCAGGAGTGGCTACAGCACAATAGATCATATCCACGTGCTGAGAGAACTAATTGAAAGAGCGAGGGAATATGAACTTCCATTGTGCATGGCTTTTATCGATTATGAAAAAGCCTTTGATTCGGTGAAACCATCAGCAGTTACAATGGCTCTGAAAACCTGCGGTATTGAAGATGCATACATTAATATTATTAATAACATCTATGAAAATGCAAGTGCAAAGATTCGGCTGTTTGAAAATACAACACACGTAAAAATTGGAAAGGGAGTGAGACAAGGCGACACCATATCTCCGAAGCTCTTTAATGCCACATTGGAGGGTGTTTTTCAGTCACTGAGCTGGGAAAACAAGGGGATAAAGATTAATGGAGATTATCTAACCCACCTTCGTTTTGCTGATGACGTAGTCATTTTTGCAACTACCCCATCAGAGCTGCAGAGTATGATCCAGGAACTTGCTGACAAGAGTAAAGAAGTGGGATTAAAAATGAACTTTCAGAAGACAAAAGTGATGTTCAATGCTTTTACAAGAAATGAAGATTTATCGATTGATGGAGAAAAGCTGGAGATAACAGACACGTACGTTTATCTTGGACAGCAGATATCAAGTGAGGGTCACATTGATGAAGAAATTAATCGGCGTACAAAACTTGCCTGGAGAGCTTTTGGAAGAAACAGCATAATTTTCAAGAGCAATATGCCATTATGTCTTAAAAGAAAAGTGTTTGATCAATGCATCCTTCCAGTGCTTACGTATGGTGCAGAGACGTGGACCTTAACTAAAAGAGACATACAAAGCCTGCAGACAACTCAAAGACACATGGAGAGGTGCATGCTTGGTGTAACCAGGAGAGATAAGAAGAGGAACTCGTGGATCCGAAAAATGACAAGAGTGGAAGACATCATGATCAGAGTTAAATCCCTGAAATGGCAATGGGCTGGACATACTGCCAGAAGGACAGATCATCGATGGACAGCTGAAATTTTAGATTGGATTCCAAGGGACAGGAAAAGACCCAGAAGAAGACCACATGGGAGATGGGTGGATGAAATTCGAAAGTATGCAGGGGTGACATGGAGGAGACTGGCACAAGACAGACCGTTGTGGAGGAAACTTGGGGAGACCTTCGTCCAGCAGTGGATTGATAATGGTTGACAATGATGATGATGATGATGATGATATATCGGGATGTAAGGTCAGGTGATGCGTAACATCACAGCCTCTCCTTGACAAATGTCAACCCCGCCTTCTCGTGGTGCATCCTGTTCCCACTAAAGGGGCTCTGACGACCGCCAATAGCGGTATAACTATACCATAGGGATTAGAGGAAATTCTATCCCACACTCACCAACCCGCTTGGCCAGCGTGGTGAGTTATGGCCAAACCCCTCCAAAATGATTCCACAACTTAAATCTTGGCCCTCAGTCTCCGGCAGCTGGAATGTACCTGGTCAAGGCAGCGGCCAGTGCGACATGAAGGCAGAGGGTGCTAAGAATCCCCGGAGTACCGGACTAGGCTGCCATCTGATGCTGACCTTGGCTACTTACAATGGACGCTCCCTATCTTCTGATTCAAGGCTTCTTGAATTGGAAGAGGAACTACAAAGGATCAAGTGGGACATCGTGGGGCTAAGTGAGGTAAGGAGAAAAGGAGAAGATCTCATTGAACTGAAAAGTGGACATCTCTTCTACTATCGTGGGACAGATACTGGCAGAACTAGTGGTGTTGGATTTATAATAAACAAGAAACTGAAGGATAAAGTTGTAGAAGTTGAAAGTTCCTCTGACAGAGCTGCACGACTTGTTATCCAACTCTCAAAAAGATACCAGGCTCAGATTATTCAAACTTATGCACCCACCACAAGTCATCCTGAAGAAGAAATTGAAGAATTTTATGAGGAAATTTGTCATCTAAATAATAAAGGTAAGCAACACTTGAAAATAATTATGGGAGATTTCAATGCAAAAATAGGGCAACGGCAACAGAATGAAACTTCAGTAGGTAAATTCGGTCACGGCAACAGAAACCAGCGTGGAAATACTCTCGTTGAGTTCGCAGAGGCAGAAGGGTTTTTCATCTTGAACTCCTTTTTCAAGAAAAAGCCACACAGGAAATGGACATGGAGACATCCAAATGGGACGACAAGTGAAATTGATTTTATTATGTGTAACAAAAAATTCGTCATCGAAGACTGCAGTGTACTGAACAAGTTCAACACAGGTAGTAACCATAGATTGGTGAGATGTAAGATGCACCTCAACACTAAACTTGAACGTGGCAAGCTCATAAGACAAACAAAATCTATTGACATAACCAACCTTAAAAAACACCATAATACCTTCAAGTTAGAACTGAAGAACAGGTTCTCTGCTTTAGAAGGCCTAACATCGGAAGAAGTGGACATCTCTGAAGTTAACAGAAAAGTAACCAAAGCTCTTATGGAAACAGCAAGAAAATTAGCTGGGTCTAAGAACAAGTTGCATGTGAACAAATTATCAGAAAAAACCAAAATGTTGATGCAAGAAAGAAGAGAGATGAGGACAACTAAAGAAGATGTGATTTCCAAAGTGGAATATATAGAGCTATGCAAGACAGTAAGAAAAAGTATCACTGAAGACGTAAGAAAATTCAACTGTGAACTAGTGAGGAAAGCAATTGAAAACAACCAAAGCCTAAAGATAGCAAAGGGACATCTCAGTAAGGGAAGAAAACAGATTTGGCACTGAGAAAAGAAGATGGTTCTGTAACAAGAAATAGAGGCGAAATTTTGACAAGAGTGAAAGATTTCTACTCCAAATTATATGAAAGGGATGATATATGCACTCCAGACATCATGAAAGATACCAGTACCAGAGTTCCTCCAGTCCTTCCAGCAGAAGTTGCACATGCAATCAAGAACATGAAGCGAGGAAAAGCTCCAGGAGAAGATGGAATTACTGTAGACATCATACAAGAAGCAAGTGGAGAAATCGAAACAGTACTCGCCCAAATTTTCACTCGATGCCTTAATGAAGGAAAGATTCCTGAGGATTGGAACACCGCTACAATGATCCTGCTACATAAGAAAGGTGACATTGAGGATCTCGGAAACTTCAGACCTATCAGCCTCCTATCAGTAGTTTATAAAATCTTCACTAAAGTTCTTTCACAGCGCTTGAAGGTAACACTGGACATGGCTCAACCGAGAGAACAAGCTGGATTCAGGAGTGGCTACAGCACAATAGATCATATCCACGTGCTGAGAGAACTAATTGAAAGAGCGAGGGAATATGAACTTCCATTGTGCATGGCTTTTATCGATTATGAAAAAGCCTTTGATTCGGTGAAACCATCAGCAGTTACAATGGCTCTGAAAACCTGCGGTATTGAAGATGCATACATTAATATTATTAATAACATCTATGAAAATGCAAGTGCAAAGATTAGGCTGTTTGAAAATACAACACACGTAAAAATTGGAAAGGGAGTGAGACAAGGTGACACCATATCTCCGAAGCTCTTTAATGCCACATTGGAGGGTGTTTTTCAGTCGCTGAGCTGGGAAAACAAGGGGATAAAGATTAATGGAGATTATCTAACCCACCTTCGTTTTGCTGATGACGTCGTCATTTTTGCAACTACCCCATCAGAGCTGCAGAGTATGATCCAGGAACTTGCTGACAAGAGTAAAGAAGTGGGATTAAAAATGAACTTTCAGAAGACAAAAGTGATGTTCAATGCTTTTACAAGAAAGGAAGATTTATCGATTGATGGAGAAAAACTGGAGATAACAGACACATATGTTTACCTTGGACAGCAGATATCAAGTGAGGGTCACATTGATGAAGAAATTAATCGGCGTACAAAACTTGCCTGGAGAGCTTTTGGAAGAAACAGCATAATTTTCAAGAGCAATATGCCATTATGTCTTAAAAGAAAAGTGTTTGATCAATGCATCCTTCCAGTGCTTACGTATGGTGCAGAGACGTGGACCTTAACTAAAAGAGACATACAAAGGCTGCAGACAACTCAAAAAAGCATGGAGAGGTGAATGCTTGGTGTAACCAGGAGAGATAAGAAGAGGAACTCGTGGATCCGAAAAATGACAAGAGTGGAAGACATCATGATCAGAGTTAAATCCCTGAAATGGCAATGGGCTGGACATACTGCCAGAAGGACAGATCATCGATGGACAGCCGAAATTTTAGATTGGATTCCAAGGGACAGGAAAAGACCCAGAAGAAGACCACATGGGAGATGGGTGGATGAAATTCGAAAGTATGCAGGGGTGACATGGAGGAGACTGGCACAAGACAGACCGTTGTGGAGGAAACTTGGGGAGACCTTCGTCCAGCAGTGGATTGATAATGGTTGACAATGATGATGATGATCATCATCATCATTGTCAACCATTATCAATCCACTGCTGGACGAAGGTCTCCCAAGTTTCTCCACAACGGTCTGTCTTGTGCCAGTCTCATCATCATCATTATTGTCAACCATTATCAATCCACTGCTGGACGAAGGTCTCCCCAAGTTTCCTCCACAACGGTCTGTCTTGTGCCAGTCTCCTCCATGTGACCCTTGGGGAGACCTTCGTCAGCAGTGGATTGATAATGGTTGACAATGATGATGATGATATATATCATCATCATCATTGTCAACCATTATCAATCCACTGCTGGACGAAGGTCTCTCCAAGTTTCCTCCACAACGGTCTGTCTTGTGCCAGTCTCCTCCATGTGACCCCTGCATACTTTCGAATTTCATCCACCCATCTCCCATGTGGTCTTCTTCTGGGTCTTTTCCTGTCCCTTGGAATCCAATCTAAAATTTCGGCTGTCCATCGATGATGTGTCCTTCTGGCAGTATGTCCAGCCCATTGCCATTTCAGGGATTTAACTCTGATCATGATGTCTTCCACTCTTGTCATTTTTCGGATCCACTAGTTCCTCTTCTTATCTCTCCTGGTTACACCAAGCATGCACCTCTCCATGTGTCTTTGAGTTGTCTGCAGCCTTTGTATGTCTCTTTTAGTTAAGGTCCACGTCTCTGCACCATACGTAAGCACTGGAAGGATGCATTGATCAAACACTTTTCTTTTAAGACATAATGGCATATTGCTCTTGAAAATTATGCTGTTTCTTCCAAAAGCTCTCCAGGCAAGTTTTGTACACCGATTAATTTCTTCATCAATGTGACTCTCACTTGATATCTGCTGTCCAAGATAAACGTACGTGTCTGTTATCTCCAGCTTTTCTCCATCAATCGATAAATCTTCATTTCTTGTAAAAGCATTGAACATCACTTTTGTCTTCTGAAAGTTCATTTTTAATCCCACTTCTTTACTCTTGTCAGCAAGTTCCTGGATCATACTCTGCAGCTCTGATGGGGTAGTTGCAAAAATGACTACGTCATCAGCAAAACGAAGGTGGGTTAGATAATCTCCATTAATCTTTATCCCCTTGTTTTCCCAGCTCAGCGACTGAAAAACACCCTCCAATGTGGCATTAAAGAGCTTCGGAGATATGGTGTCACCTTATCTCACTCCCTTTCCAATTTTTATGTGTGTTGTATTTTCAAACAGCCGAATCTTTGCACTTGCATTTTCATAGATGTTATTAATAATATTAATGTATGCATCTTTAATACCGCAGGTTTTCAGAGCCATTGTAACTGCTGATGGTTTCACCGAATCAAAGGCTTTTTCATAATCGATAAAAGCCATGCACAATGGAAGTTCATATTCCCTCGCTCTTTCAATTAGTTCTCTCAGCACGTGGATATGATCTATTGTGCTGTAGCCACTCCTGAATCCAGCTTGTTCTCTCGGTTGAGCCATGTCCAGTGTTACCTTCAAGCGGTGTGAAAGAACTTTAGTGAAGATTTTATAAACTACTGATAAGAGGCTGATAGGTCTGTAGTTTCCGAGATCCTCAATGTCACCTTTCTTATGTAGCAGGATCATTGTAGCGGTGTTCCAATCCTCAGGAATCTTTCCTTCATTAAGGCATCGAGTGAAAATTTGGGCGAGTACTGTTTCGATTTCTCCACTTGCTTCTTGTATGATGTCTACAGTAATTCCATCTTCTCCTGGAGCTTTTCCCCGAAATCATTTTATATACTAAATTTACCGTGTTAATTTCTTAATTACATAAACAGATTTTATATTTAATTAATTAAAATGGCCAAACTCCTTATATATATATAAACATTTCATAATGCAGGGTATCTACCATTTTCAAGAGACTCAGTTTCTTGACCTTAACTTTACGGGACATTTCTTGACCCAAAGCTAAGTTTTATCGACGATTCTTTCTGTCAATAGTGTAGGAGTTTGGCCATTTTAATTAATTAAATATAAAATCTGTTTATGTAATTAAGAAATTAACACGGTAAATTTAGTATATAAAATGATTTCTAAAAAGTTAAAATAAATAGCAATTTTTTTTACCAATAAGCTTGCATTTAGTGAAAAACTCAAAATATCCCAATATAAAGAATTACTTGTAACCGGGAAACCGCGTTACACAAAAGTACGTTAAGCAAGTAGAGAGCGGCGGTCGTAGTAAGCGATGCGTTTGGCTCCTCGGGGCGCTCCGTGGTAACAATGGCACACACAACAGCAACTAGGCCTCTGTGAATCGTGGAGAGGTGCAAGCTAGTTCTGTGTGACATTGGCGAAAAGACCCCAACTCACTGGGTTTTGTTCCAGAATCCTTAGGTTGAATGACCAACTGGAACCCTCCACTGTGGGCTAATCCCCCACACTGATGTACTTACCTGATTAAAAAGACAAAAAGAAATATTAAGAATGACTCACGTGTGGGATATGGTGGACCTACCACACTTGAGAAGGACGGTCCACCACGGAATCGACCTGGACTTTCTAAACGGCGTATGAGAAAGAGATCTCGGCTGAGTGAATGTAAGATTGGTGTATGGAATACTAGAGGTATAAATGGCAAGATGAGTGAGGTGATTGAGGAGATGAATAAGTATAGACTGGATGTGCTGTGTGTAAGTGAAACCAAAAAGAAGGAAATTGGGGTAGAAGAAGTGAATGGCACGGTGAGTGTGTGGTCTGGAGTATTGGATAATATGAGAGGACAGGCTGGTGTAGGTGTGATTTTAAGTGAAAAGATGAAGAACAACTTGATTCATTATCATTGCAAAAGTGAGAGAATTCTCTGGATTCGTTTGAAAGTGAAACTTCAGAGAATTGTAATTGTTGTAGTGTATGCTCCTTGTGACTCGGAACCTTCTGATAAGAAAGAAGATTTCTGGAATGAGCTAAAAGCTGTTTTGAGCCAGTTTGGTGCTAAAGAAAAAGTTATAATAGCAGGGGATTTCAATGCTAGAGTAGGTGTGCAGAATGCAATTTCTGACAATGTTCTGGGTAAGTTTAATGATCCTTGTGTGAATGATAATGGTGAAAGATTAATTGAACTCTGCATTGAGAATGGTTTGTGTGTATCAATTACATTTTTCAACCAGAAGTATATCCACACATATACTTGGGAAAATCATACTCTTGGTCAAAAGAGTGTAATAGATTTTGTTGTTTACGATCAGCGTTTGAAACACTTAGTTGTTGACACCCATGTGATGAGAGGTGCGGATGTTGGTTCTGATCATTACTTGGTAGTGTCACGAGTGAAACTTAATGTTGGTTGGAGGAAAAGGAATAAGAAGAGACCCAGGATAGAAAGAATAAAGGTTGATAAGCTCCTTGAAGATCATCAGTGGTACTCTGACTTACTCAGAGAACGACTGAAATCTTGTGAGAGGGATGTAGAAAAGAAGTGGGAATGTTTTAAGAACTGTGTTGTCACTGCTGCTAAAAAGGTCTGTGGCACCACAATAGTGGGTAACAATAGAGGTGATGCTTGGTGGAATAGTGAGATTGATGAGGCAGTAAAGAAAAAGAAGGAAGCCTATTTGGGGATGTTGCAAGGTAGAGTCTCTGTGGATGAATATCGCTGTAAAAAACCGTGAAGTTGCTAAGCTGGTTCGCCACAGTAAGGCAAAAGATAGGAAGGAGAAAGTGGAAAGGCATGAACTGGCTTTTTGGAAAGATAGAAAGTCCTTCTGGAAGTACATGAGACTCAGGAAAAATAGGGGAAACAAAGTTGTAAGTTGTGTGAAGAATGAGATCGGGGAAATGATATGGGAGCCCAATGAGTTAAGTGAAAGATGGGGTGAATACTTCTGTGAGTTATTAGATCAGGAGAGCAAAAATGATTCTGAGACAGATGCAGATGATGTCACAATGAGGGATGAAAGCACAGGAGGGATCTCAAGAGAAGAAGTGTGTAAAGCTCTAAAATCTCTTCAGAATGGTAAGGCTCCAGGAGTTGATGGCATAACTGCAGAGATGTTGAAGTATGGTGGTGACTCCATAATTGACTGGTTAACTAAAATTTGCCAGTTGTGCTGGGAGTTAGGAATGGTCCCTCGGGATTGGAAGGATGCTATTATTGTTCCTTTGTATAACGGAAAAGGTGATCAGACTGAATGCAAGAAATATCGTGGTATTAGCCTACTGAGTGTGTCAGGGAAAGTGTTTGGTAAAGTTGTTATTGAAAAAGTACGGGGTCTTACATCATTGAAAGTGTGCGATGTTCAGAGTGGTTTTATGCCTGGTAAAGGCTGAACTAACCAGATTTTTGCATTATGCATGATGATTGAAAAGTATCTGGCTGTTGGGAAGAAAGTTTTTACTGCCTTCATAGATTTAGAGAAAGCTTACGACCGAGTGAATAGGACACTTTTGTGGAAGGTACTGAATGAATATGGTGTTACTGGGAATCTACTTAATAGTGTAAAAGCCATGTATGCTGGTAGTAGAGCTTGTGTACGAGTGAATGGTGTTTTATCAAAATGGTTTTCCATTGGTGCAGGAGTTAGACAAGGTTGTGTAATGTCCCCCTGGCTGTTTAATATATTTATGGACGCATGCATGCGTGAGGCCAAAATAGATAATAGTGGTTTATGTCTTGGTGATATCTGTGTGTGCAGATTGCTGTATGCTGATGACACTGTCCTGTTGGCAGAGAGCAAAAGTGAGTTGCAGAGTATGTTGACTCAGATGCACGAAGTTTGCATGAAATTCAAACTGAGTATAAATAAGGGAAAAACCAAAGTTATGGTGTTTGAGAGAGGAATGGGTAGCACTGAATGTAATGTAAGTATAAATGGCACTGTGATTGACCAGGTGAGTGAGTTTGTGTATTTAGGAAGCATGTTTAACAGAGAGAACAAGTTGGATGGTGAAATCAGTAGGCGAGTGAATTTTTCTTTGAAAGTCATAGCTGCTCTGGAAGGTTTTCACAGGAATGATGGGTTCTCTAGAGAGTCCTGCATGGCTGTGTATGAAACAGTAATTGTTCCTACTCTGATGTATGGCAGTGAAACCTGGGTACTGCAGAAGAAGCATAGGAGTCGTATGTGTGCTGGAGAAATGCGTTACTTACGTGGGGTTTGTGGCAAGACACGATCTGATTGTGTGAGGAATGAAGATGTATTGCAGTTGTATGATGTAAAGCAAAATGTTGTTAGCAAGGTGGAGACCAATATGCTTTGGTGGTTTGGCCATGTTGAAAGAATGAGTGATGAACTGCTTACTAAGAAAATATTTTCAACCCACGTGGCAGGAAGGAAAGGCAGAGGAAGGCCAAGGAAGACATGGGTGGATCAGATTCCGGAGTATCTGCATGAGAAAAAGATTATGAGTATGAAGTATAAATGATCTTGTGTAAGGCGTGTAATGGATATCAGTGAAGCACGAGTTGTATGTCAAGATCGCTGTAAATGGCGAAGTTTGATACGACAACAATAAGTAAAAATATCTGGAAGTTTGTATTTCTTTTTGGAGCTAACTACTGAATCTCAGAGAACAGCTTAGTGATATGTATGTATGTATGTATGTATGTATGGGAAACCACGTTACACAAAAGTACGTTAAGCAAGTATAGGAAGTACATTATAAAGGTTTAGACTGTTATCAACAATTAAAATTAATAGCAATTTATTTCAATTTTTGATAACACTATTTACTCAGCAAATAAATGCTATTTAAAACAAGCTTTACACTGTTGCACAAAGTATCCAAACATATTGATATGAAAATTGGGTCTAAATTAATTACGATTAAAAAGAGGGACAGACTTAATAGGCGTGGTTAAGTTACGGTGATAATGAAATTAAATATTTGGCCTATTGCAAATTAAATTGGAAAATTAACTTATTTTAATTGGGGAAGTCGTGTAATTCTCTTTGTCTGGGTGGGCACAGAGGAATTAAAGATATCGCTTCTGGGGGTCCACTTAGCAACAAAAGGACCACCCAGTCGGCAACTGAGAGGCACACAGACTCATAAATACGGGTTCAAGTGTGCCATTAGTGCCAAAAATCTGTAGGGAACACGGAAAATTATGATTATGAGGGAGCGAGGGTCGGTAACGATCCCGGCGGAAACGACGAGCGCTCCGTGCGAAAGGCACGAGAGAAATCTCAAGTGTCGATTGAGAAGAAGCAGATGAGCCCACGTGACAGAGAATAGCTAAAAAGTAGGAAAGGAAGAAAACAGTTAGTTATCTCGGTACGCTGATGCCGGACAGACAAAGAGAAAGCTCGCAAGAAGTGTCGACGTAGCTGTAAATCGCAGGATCCTGCTAGGTGCGAAACCTGAGGTCCGACGCTTACCTAAGATAGCACGGTACTTTAGGCACAGGGTAAGCGCGTAAGAACCCCCAAAGATGCTAAAATGAGAATGTCAACTAACAAGCATTAGTAAAACATGACTAGCAAACCAGCCTTCCTAAAATGCCGTCTCTATTCCAACTGTGGAGTTCGCTGACCTTTCCAAAGCAGTACGTGAACATTTCTTCCTGGCTGCGCTGACGGACTTTCTTCATGGAGTTTACAAGAGATACCCCTGTCCATTCTGCATCCCCACCCCCTGCCTGCTGGGCGAAGAGGAGTCAGCTGTGGATGTTACTTTCTCCCCATCCCATGAGTGGATGGGGAAGAGCGGAGAAATTCTCAGCGACTTCCAAAGAAAGAGTACAAAAAAGCAAGAAATCAGTAGACCCTCTGTGACATACAGGTGAAAAACAAACCATCATCCACTACTATTACAGAGGCGCATGTGTGTGTGTAAGTGATACCGAAAGTGATTTCCATAACCCAGATTATAAAAACCAGCAGTCAACAGTACATGAGTACCTTTTGTTTTTGTCTATTGTTATCCTGTTACTGAGAACTTTGACTAATACCAGACTCTAAATTAGAACTGTTATACGCCCTTTTTGAGGCGGAAATCTGACCTCGTAATCTCGAGGAAGATGATATTAGCTCCGGATAGGGCGCGAAACCTGTGTTTGTATCACCGTGGGCAATGCCCCGGGATAGAGTTTCCTCCTACAATAAAGCTGTTTAATTGTTAATCTTGCTCTATTCGTTCCATAGGCTCTGTTGTTGTGGATAATTCCTTGTATTAAATCTCTGTGTTTTCAGCGAACATCACGTTCTCGCCCATTTATACCAGCTCTCGAACTACAAGTCTCGTTCTTATCAATTGGTGACGAGTGGTAATAAATTATACCGCTTGGCACGTTCTTATCAAATGGTGGCAGCTGTGTGACGTTCGGATAAAAATAAAATTTACTGAAAGGAGACTGGTGGCGGAACGATGCTGAGCAGAGAATTTTCATTATTTAAGCACCAGAGCCAGTAAGATAACACTAGAAATGGAGGACATAAGAACGGCGTTAGCGGACGAAAAGCATAGGTTGGAGGTCCTCACGGAGAAGCTACAAGCGGTGGAAGAGAAGGTTACGGCACGAAGAGGAGAAATAAAAGCTCTCATAGAACAGATGGAATCATGTAGATGGAAACAAGCCCAAAGAAACAATGAGCTGACAACTCAGTTGCAGATTCACAGCGAAGAAGTTGGCACGCGACCGATAGAACTAGCGGAAAATGTTGAAGCGTCACAAGAGGTACCGAAGTTCGAGCTCACTACAAAGATATTGCAGCCCAGAGAAGAATTTGTGGTACAGGAACCCATAGATAAGAATCTCGAAGGGGATGAGAATTCGACACTAGTGACGGGCGCAGGGCTAAAATCTGAATTGGGTAGTCCTCGGGGAGATGGAAAAGTTGTCTGTGAGGGAGTTTCCAAACTCAGCCGTGTAGAAACCATTCCGAGTATAAAGGGGGATGAGGGGGAAGCAGTTATAAATGAATGTGTACTTCCCAGATTGAAGAGTTCTACCTGTGAAGATGAGATGGGCGGTAGTAGTGACTTCAGCGGAGCCCTAACCAATGAAAGTAACTTTTGGGAGAGGGGTAGACGAAATAAGAAAAACAAAAATTCAGTTGGCTGTTTTTTGTAACGCTGTAGTCAATAAACACAGCGAGGGATATATAACGGAATAAGGTTCGATCAGTTCATGTGATGCAACGTGAAGAGGGTCCATCGAAAAAAATCTTTTAAACGAAGAAACTAATGACAGGTAAAGTGTGTCTTTATCATACGGAATTGATGGGGACCGGGGAAAAGGATTACGATTTTGGAATTGTAAATTGCATTTTTTGAGTTTGTATAAAAATGTGTTGCATGTGTGATGTAGGCAAATCTCATGTTTGTCACGGAGCGTAGGCAAAAGGTTAAATTCGGAAAAGAAGGCGCAGGGGATGGGATTATAATCTTTGAGGATATAATCCGAACGTACTGAATAGCGGTGGTAAGCCTCTTCGAGAAAATGTACTGAGTAGCAGTGGTAAGCCTATTCGAGATAAGGTACTGAATAGCAGTGGTAAGCCTATTCGAGAAGATGTGTGTGAGTTATGTAGAGAGAGAAAAGTTCTTCGTCTTGGCAGATGTCAGTCCAAGAGAGAACATAGTTCCCAAACTGAATAGCAGTGGTAGGCCTATTTGAGAAACGAGAAAGGTAGTTGCTAAGCGCAGCTGTCAGTCGTTCGACTTACCAGTTATGAACTGAAAGAATTTGTGGTGAAATGTATGAGGTCATGGCAGTTATGTGGTGAGAATTTGTTTCGGTCTCGACACGTAACGAAGAGTTATGCGCCCCGTGCCAGTTACTGTTCGAGGGAAATTTTCTTGCATTGGAAATTCGTGTCCCATACGCAAAGATTGCTGACTCGTTGCCCTGCCAATGCAAATGTGCTTGAAATTTTTCTTTTTGTTGGAATGTCTGGACGCCAATACCTGGAGCTACGAAAGTCCGGTCAGTATGGAAAGGAGACGGGAGCGAGGGCACTCGATTCACAGTGGTCAGACGAACGAGGGGCTATAAAATTTTCTCCCTGGGCATCCGACGGTGAGCTAAGGTGGAGATGAGCACGCATCTCCGGAGTTTCGGTTTCAGCATTCCGACGTGTGGTGAAATTAAAAGGACATTGGCGGCGTGTCCGAGCGTACTACTAAATTTTCCTTCTCGCCTCAGAACTCAGTGTCTGAATCATTCCTCAGCAAAAAGTTTTCTTTCTGGCGTGCGCGGGATGCACGGAGGGCAACGTCGCCCTGTACTGAAATTTTAGATGATAAAATATTTGAGTACCAGGGATGGATTGATTCCCTGTAGTTTTTGGAAATTGGCTGAGTGAAAGCTAAAATGTTTGTGTATCTTTTTCTGGTGGCTGTGTAACCAATGAGGTTAAGTTTACGACAAAAGGAATATGGGTGGCGCACCTAACAATCTCCACATTTTTCTGTTTAGTTGAAATGCGTTGTCTCGGAATCCAATTCAGTGATGTGTTTTTGTTCGAGTGAAATTGCATGGAGTTTGGAATTTATGAAAATGTGGGAAATTATGAAATTTCTGGAATTTTGAGAAATTGAATGTTTGAATTGTTTTTGGCTGACTACGTGGTTACAGGAATGTTAATGAGGCTGTCAGGCCGGCAATGGTAACGAAGGATAGGAAAATATGAGAAATTTAAGAAAGTTTATAGGCTGAGAAAAGTACGGATTTCAGGCGTCCGACCTGGAATAGAAGGAGCCTATGAAATTTGGTGAGCCACGGGAGGTGAGCTCTGATTAGTGTGTCTTGTGGAAGTCTGATTGATATAAATTTCTATGAGTTTGAAATTCAGGTTCCGATGTAGGCTGATGATTGGTATCTATTGCTAGCGTGGAGGGCGTGAATTAAGGGAATCATGAGATTTGATTGGTCTGATTTTTCTTATTGTATACATTGTCAGATTGTTGATGTTGTCATCATGGAATGTGGAATGTTCGTGGAATTCACGGAATGTAGATTAATTTTTATAGGTTTAATGCAGTACTTGTGTAGAATGTGTGCATTATTCGGTTGGTATCTGGGTAGTACTAGTGGTAAGTGTTTGTACAGTGTTGGTGTAATATTTGTGGAACGTGTATAGTAAATAATGGTTTAGTGAAAGGATTTTTGGTATCGTGTATTAGTAGTAATATTAGTGAAAATAATGCCTTGGTAGAATCATGTAGTGTTAGTGGAATTTTGTGTATGAAGAATTTAATTTACCGTGTAGTGTAGGTACCAAATAGTGTTGTGTTGGGTATGGCTCCGGAACAGAGGTGAGCAAGTTAATTTGTTCAAATATGCCAGGTATGCGGGGATAGCAGGGGATATCTCATTGAAGTCAGTTAAGTGGCCCCAGAAACTTTGGGAGGGCCAATAAGAGGTTTCTTG
Organism: Macrothele yani; assembly: GCA_039090855.1. Classification (NCBI taxonomy): domain Eukaryota; kingdom Metazoa; phylum Arthropoda; class Arachnida; order Araneae; family Macrothelidae; genus Macrothele; species Macrothele yani. Next base: position 99,970,729 of record CM076990.1, on the reverse strand, counting down.
GATGCTAGGCATAGATCAGGATTAGTCAGGAGTCCCAAGCAAATAAAAGGCGGACGCTCGGGACAAGCGTTTTGGTAAGGAGGGGGCAGTGATACGAAAATTGGGTCTAAATTAATTACTATAAAAAAGAGGGACGGACTTAATAGGCGTGGTTAAGTTATGGTGATAATGAAATTAAATATTTGGCCTATTGCAAATTAAATTAGAAAATTAACTTATTTTAATTGGGGAAGTCGGGTAATTCTCTTTGTCTGGGTGGGCACAGAGGAATTAAAGATATCGCTTCTGGGGGTCCGCTTAGCACCAAAGGGACACAGACTCTCATAAATATGGGTTCAAGTGTGCCATTGGTGCCAAAAATCTGTAGGGAATGCAGAAAATTATGAGGGAGCGAGGGTCAGAAACGATCCTGGCGGGAACGACGACGCTCCGTGCGAAAGGCATGAGAGAAATCTCAAGTGTCGACTGAGAAGAAGCAGATGAGGCCCACGTGACAGAGAATAGCTGAAAAGTAGGAAAGGAAGAAAACAGTTAGTTATCTCGGTACGCTGATGCAGGACAGACAGAGAGAAAGCTCGCAAGAACGGTCGACGTAGCTGTAAAATCGTACGATCCAGGTAGGTGCAAAACCTGAGGTCCGACGCTTACCTAAGATAGCACGGTACTTTAGGCGCAGGGTAAGCCGCTTAGTACGATGGTAAAGAGAGGGCTAAAAAAATAATTAGGAGGCCGCGTAAGAACCCCCAAAGATGCTGAAGTGAGAATGTCAACTAACAAGCATTAGTAAAACATGACTAGCGAACCAGCCTTCCTAAAATGCCATCTCTATTCCAACTGTGGAGTTCGCTGACCTTTCCAAAGCAGTATGTGAACATTTCTTCCTGGCTGCGCCAACAGACTTTCTTCACAGAGTTTGCAAGAGACACCCCTGTCCATTCTGCAGCCTCCCCCTGCCTGCTGGGCAAAGAGGAGTCAGCTGTGGATGTTACTTTCCCCCATCCCATGAGCGGACGGGGAAGAGCGGAGAAATTCTCAGTGACTTCCAAAGAAAGAGTACAAAAAAGCAAGAAATCAGTGGACCCTCTGTGACATACAGGTGAAAAACAAACCACCATCCACTACTATTACAGAGGCACATGTGTGTGTGTGTGTGTGTGTGTAAGTGATACCAAAAGAGTGATTTCTGTAAACCGGATTATAAAAACCAGCAGTCAACAGTACGTGAGTACCTTTTGTTTTTGTCTATTATTATACTGTTATTGAGCGGAGGAACTGAGAACTTTGACTAATACCAGACTCTAAATTAAAACTGTTATACGTCCTTTTTGAGGCGGAAATCTGACCTCGTAATTCCGAGGAAGATGATTTTTAGCTCTAGATAGGGAGCGAAACCTGTGTTTGTATCACCGTGGGCAATGCCCCGGGATAGAGTTTCCTCTTACAATAAAGCTGTTTAATTGTTAATCTTGCTCTATTCGTTCCATAGGCTCTGGCGTTGTGGATAATTATTTGTATTAAATCTCTGTGTTTTCAGCGAACATCACGTTCTCGCCCATTTATACCAGCTCTCGAACTACAAGAACCTACAAGTCTCGTTCTTATCGATTGGTGACGAGTGGTAATAAATTATACCGCTCGGCACTTTCTTATCAATATAAACAGCTGAAAAACTGTACTTAATTAGGGCCCCTCTTATTTACACGCTGTTGTACGATTTTGAAAGTTTTATCGAAAATGTTTGTTAGTGCAGGTTTTCTTTAGTAGTTTATTCAACTGAGTCTTCTTATGAGCCACTTTCCTTGACCATGTTTCAGTTCAATCAAGCCCTCAGTGCTAAGTCATTGTGTGAGGCTAACAATTCTTTCACATCATCAGTTTCTAAATCAAGCTTTTCAGGTAGAATGAGAATTTCTTGAACAATATTATTAATCTAACAGTTGGCTCAAATCCTTTCAAATCATGCATCGCAAATTGTGGACAAAAAGTTTATGTCAAAGTCTAACCATGCATTACCGTGTCATCATTTTTCATGCACTATCAAAGTTTCTGTGATACTGCATGCAAAATATTATAATCACGACTAAACTGTTTAACAGTTCCCTTGTCTTTACTAACTGTTACTAAAATAAACTGTCTTTTGATCACGATGAGATAAATAACACGATTCAAAAGTGGCAACAGCTCCTTGATCCATAGGTCGAACTTAAGGTGTGTTTGTTAGGTAGCAAAAGAATAAAAAAAAATTACATAAGGGTGTGGTCTGTTGAATATGTGAGGTGGCTAGGACCATTTCATAGAGTTTGAAAGTTATGTTAATAACTCACCAGCCTTATATTTATTATGTCCACTATTTCTTGTACCGTAATTTTCGTCATATAATCCGCTGATTATCTGCTAAAAAAGTTTAAAATATAGGTTCTGTGGATCATACGCCGATGCGGATGATACGTTGATTTTAAAAATAATAATTTTTTTACGACCCTCCTACTTAAAAAAAAAAAAAATCTGCAGTGTAATTGTGCAGGGGAGGGGGAATAATTCGAAAAGGAACTCCCTCGGAAGAAGTTTCTTCAGTTCAGGAGTTTGTACGGAGGGGGTGGTTGGGGAGGAATGTCATAACGAAAGATCGGGAAAGTTGTGGGACGGGATGGCAGGGGTCATTTTGTTATCATTGAGGACAGCTCTGACTGTCGTGCCATCTCTGTTTTTGGCAAAAAGCCAAAGAAGTATGCACAGCGCTTGCTGCATGAACCTATGCGTTCTTCCTTTCGGATCTCGTGTGTGCTGCCTTGTGTTTAGTTCGTCTTTCGCCGTTTTGACCAACGTTGTTGCTGCTGTTTTTCTTCATTGCTATTCATTTTGTCTTTGAAAAGGAAATGTTTCAGTTACACTGCTGAATTTAAACTTAAAGTGGTGGACAGAATTGAGGATATGATCCACTGCACGATAGTTTTGAGGTCAGAACACAGTTGTGGTGCAGTAACATGCAGAAAGCCTCTGTGCCGGGGTCTAAAACGTAAAAAAATCTGTCAGTAAATTCCATGGAAGAATTCACGAAAGTTTTTTATTGGCCCACTTATAAGCCAAACTCTCAACTCTGAAGGCAAGAATTCCTCCAAAAAACTTTAGACTTATACACGAGTACATATGGTATTTCTATTACTTGTTCTGTATCAGCCTTTTGTCATTGGCAAGGTGCAATGCAATACTCTGGAGCTGCATCGGCGTGATCTATGGATGCCACACCCTTTACCTGTCCAGAGATAAAAATATAAAACAGTAACCTTTAAAAATGAATTTCTTTATTTAGTAAAATCATTTTTTTCTCTTACTTCTTCAGACTCATGGGTGACCGACTTTTCTGTCGGAAATTCCACTTCCAGTTCAACATCTACGATGTGCGGATTATACGGTGATTTTTCTTCCTGAATGTCAGAGTCTGCGGATTATACGAAGGAATTTTTTATAAATGTGAATTTCGCAGTCTGCAGATTATACGCCGGTGCGGATAATACGACAAAAAATATGATAATTTTATGGAGTTCTGTGACATTTTACCATTATTTCACTTTCAGCACCGCTTTTTCTTTTATGGGAAGACATTTTTACAAGAATGTCCTTAGTAAATCAATAAAAAAGCAATACCAATGAGAATTTTCCCTTCTTCGTTCAACGAAGCCAGAAACAAGCGTACCATAAATGAAGATTTCTAGACTTCAAAGTATGCAGCTTCCAATTGGTGGAAATTTTCAGTGTGGTGTTGATAAGTTATGTCAGGGATGGGTAAAAATGTTGTACATACATTATAGCAAACATGCATTAAGTAGACATATGTAAGGCTCGGTATTACTGTGCATGTACATAAAACTGAAAAAGTTATCTAAATCAAATACTTCCTCATTGGATAACATTTAGCTACCAGGGTACAAATGAAGATCTTTAATAATCCAAATGCAATGTATGACATAGCTTTAACTCCGCAGTTTGTGGGTGCATGTGTATGCTGCTTTAATTTCTGTTTAAATTGCATTAGCTTCTTCAGCCTGTACCAATAACTTTTTCTTAGAGTGTAAGTGCACTGACTGACATTCAGAAAATTATACAGATGTAATTTTAAATGTCCATACATCTCTTTAAGATGTTTTGTTATAACGTGAACAAAAAGAAAACAAGAATGATGACATCGAATATTCGGTTGTAATGAGCATGTCCTTTAAAAATCTTTTCTGATACGAATTAAGTTTATCAAAGTTATTCAAAGTCAGTGCGACCAGTTAGAAAAATATCAACCGGATTTCTTTAATTGACAAAACATCCAGAAATAGAAATAGCTACTTACTTCCACCAGTGACTAAAAAGTATGAACAAAAATTAAACTGTGCACAAAAAGTTTCTCATAGCAGAAGGAAGTTATCGGAGACAAACAGATTTTCAAATTGAACAGTTAAACGAGAGAAATAAAGAAAGAAACATGATACAACTCTATGCCTGCTAGCGGAAGAATTTTGCATAATGGAAAAATAAAACAATATCCATGGAAAAAGCTATGCTAAGGAAAAATAATTTTTCAAATTTTTTTCCACTGTCTCCTTTTCCAGAAGAGGAGACAGTGCAAAAAAAGTACTGACTTTTATGCATCCTAGCAGGAAATCTGTGCATTGTTTAAAGAGGATCATGTACCACATCTCTATTATGGAGAATGACAAAACAGTAAAAAAAAAAAAAATTCTCAATAAAAGTTTTAGAAGCAGAGATACAGCTGCAAGCAGAAGTACACAAACACCACCTACCAGCAGAGCAGAACTGTCAACTATAAAACTCCTCAAATAATAATCTAAAGTGTTCCACAAGGTAAATGGCATCTGGTTTTGAAAGAATTTTTTAAATCGTACATTTAGAAGCAGAGATATTAAGAAAAACAGATTAAACATTGGCGTCCCTAGCAGCAAAATTGGGCATTATTTTGAGAAGAAAATACACACAGAATTTTATAGTTAGTAGTATCTGACCTAAAAAGAATCTTTTATATTAGGTTTTTACTCCCGCAGATATTGCTGTAAACGGAAATGTGAGCTTACGCCCTCTAGTGGCAGACTTATGCGCTAAGAAAAATTTGAAGTTATATAAGAAACATTTCACAATGGAAACGCTCCCCCAAAAAGAAAGAATTTTTAAAATCAGACTCTTAGAAGCAGGGATATTGACAAAAATAAGATATACATCTGTGCCCCCTGGTGGGAATTTAAGCGAGAGTTGTTCTCAAAACATTTTTCGAGGTGAGCGGTATCGGTCTACGAAAGAATTTTTTCAGTCTACCTTTTCAGGAACTCGGATTTTCCTGCAAATGCATCGGAAGCAGAAATTAACGCTTACACTCTATGGTGGCCAAACCATACTTTATCAAAATTTTGAAATTATATGCAAAACATTCCTCATCATGAGCAGTATCTGATGCAGAAAGAATTTTTCGAATCGGAGTTTTAGAAGCAGAGATATCAGGGGGAACACAAGTTACCTCCACGCACCCTAGTGGAAAATCTATGCATTACTTGAAACTATATGAGAAACATTTCGCACCAGAAATGCTCTGTGACAAAGAATTTTTCAAATTGTACTCTTTAGAAGCAGAGATATCAACAAAAATAAGATATACATATACGACCTCTGGTGGGAAAACTATGAGCTATTTTAAACAGTAGTTTATCTGTCAGGGGCGTAGATGTATATCTTTAAAAATATTAAAAATAAAATATTTTTTGGCGTAGATGTATATGTATCTCAAAACATTTTCCGAGGTGAGTGGTACGGTCCATGAAAGGATTTTTTCAGTCTACTCTTTCAGAAGCTCAGATTTTTCTGCAAATAAATCAGAAACAGAAATACACACTTACGCCCCCTGGTGGTGAAACTGTTAATTAACAAAAATTAGTTATTTGCAAAACATTTCCCATGAGAAGCAGTTTCTGATGCAAGAAGAATTTTTCAAATCAGATTTTTAGAAGAAGAGATATCGGGGGAAACAATTTACCTTTGCGCTCCCTAGTGGAAGATCTATGCAGTACTTGAAAAAGAATTTGTGTCGAAAATAGTCCATTATAAATGGCATCAAAAGGAAGAAAGAATTTTTTCAATCGGATATTTAGAAGCAAATATATGCAATAAGATGCATTTTAAATTCGATATCATCTGCATTTAGCCCTCTAGCGGCAAAGTTGTGCATCCAAAAAACTCGGAATGCCAGGTTTATTATTCTTACATTTCAATCTTGCCAATGCAAAAAGAATTTTTTAAATCGGACTAATTATTGCTGAGATATGATTGTCCACGGACGGACGCACAAACCGATAACATAAGCACGATCTTTTTTACAAAAGACGTGCTAAATACCTGCCAACTACTTTCTAGACGAAAAAACCATGAGGAATAATCACTCACCATAAATATCATGGTAACCTAAAATGGACCAAACACTTCCAACACGTCAATTCATCGTGATGTAACTGGGCTTCCACAGGTTTACAGACCTCTTGCTTACGCTTCTTATTTTCGGGTGTGAAACATCGTTTTTTTTTCCTTTGCCTTATAGTATGTTACTATAATGCTTGTCAATTCGATAAAAATCATACATACAACTCATTCATACAATTCAAGTAAAAACTATGTACATAAACCTTACATTCACAGGTGATTAAACCTTAGTCAATTCTAATTATGGAACTCCTCCTTCTGTTTCACAACCTCTGCTACTCCCACTGCAATTGTCACACCCATTCAGCCCCGCACATCCAATCCTCTAGTACTTTCGACAGATCCCTGTCATCTTCAGGAGGCAGGTGTGTCTCATCCACCCACCGCAGCTCAAGTGAGCAGAGCCATCGAGGCCTGGGCCCCAGTCGCTATCTCTGAATCGTTGTGTCTCTGGCGCCATCTATTGTCCCTGCTGCTCTTTTTTCTCTCTTTCTTTTTACGCTGCTGTTCAATTTTTATTATGGCTTTCCATTGTTCGTTTAAGTTATTTGGCTCATTAATGTTGCATAATCTTGATCTGTTTTTTTCAATTAACACTGATTCTGCAATTCTTAACTGCTTTTCGTTTTTACAGCTCTTAATAATTTTAATATCTTCAAACCTTGGACATTTTTGATTTTCCATACAGTATTGGGTCAATGCTGTCTTAGCCTCTTTTTTGTTCCAATTATTAATATGCTGATTCAATCTATATTTTAATTTGTTCTTGGTGCTGCCTATATATGACACAGGTGGTTGCTGGTTTATTGGGATTTCATAAATTCCTGCTCTATCTAATTGGCTAATTTTTTCATTTTTAATCACTAAATTTTTTACAGTAAGTACCTGATTTCCTACCTGTATGCCATACTTGCCACAAACTTTATTAATTTCTGCTGAAACATTTTCTATATATGGTATTCCTCCCACATATTTTACAAGTTTTTTATCACTCTTGACCTTATTGTAACCTTGAGTTACTTCATAAATCCATTTTTTTAATACCTGTTTAGGGTATCCAAAAGCATATGCAATTTTTTCAATATATTCAATTTCTTCTTTTCTATACTGTTCAATTGATGAATGTGTTAAACTTCTTTTAATTAGTGTTTTAATACTATTTCTTTTATGTGTTAATGGATGTGATGACTGAAATGGTATAAGTACTGGGATATATGAAGATTTTCTATGCACTCTGAATTGTAAACTCTCCTCTGTTTTAATAATCAAAACGTCCAAAAATGCCAAAGTATTGTCATGTTCTTGTTCTACTGTCAGTTCTATAGATGGATAAATTTCACTATACTTTTTGTCAAGTCCTCAAGTTCATCATTTTTTAGCCTGGATAACAGAAAAATGTCATCAACATATCTGCAGTATATCAGTGGTGGATCCTCGAGTTTACTTATTATTTTTTCCTCAATGTCACTCATTATAATTTCAGCAAATAAAGTTGACAGTGGTGACCCCATAGGTCCACCATGATTTTGTTTGTACATCTTGTTGTTAAACTTAAAAATGTTATTTTCATATATGTACAATAAAATTTCTCTTAACTCCTCTATTTGTATTGCCTTCATTGTCTGTAGCACATACAATTTTTCAATAATTATTTCTATTGCCTGAGGTACTGGTGTGCTAGGAAAAAGAGCTCTCACATCCATACTAGCCATATGATATTCACTTAAATCTTGTTTAATTACTTTAATTTTCTCAATAAATTCGTATGTATTCTTCACAGTGAACCTTGTCTTCATGAACACAGGTGCCAAAAATTTGTAGATATTCTTTTCTAGTTTTATTAGTGGGGAATTCCTTTTTGATACAATCACTCTCATAGGTGTATCAGGCTTATGAGTTTTTATTTTTGCAATCATTTTTGGTATTCCAGTACCCATTGGTGGGTATGCTTTCTTTATTTCATCAGGTAAGGTGCTGTGATTTCTTATTCTAGCTAAGTACCTTACTTGAGATTCTGTTGGGTCTTTTGTCAGAATGCTGCAATTTAGTTCTTCTATAGCTCTATTCATCTTTAGATCATATTCAGTTGCGTTTAATATTACAATTTGCCCTGTTTTATCAGCTTCACAGAATTTAATTGTTGGGTCATCTCTTAATTTAATCAGTTGTTCTTTCTCATACTGAATTTTATCTATATGATATTTCTTTTTCTTACTTTTTTCATTAAATTCTTTCAAAACAATTCTATACAGTTTACTTCGAAAATTTTCACGTTCTTCTGCTGGTACACTGCGTGCCATTTCTTCTAAGTTGGGTATTAATTCCTCCGTCCTCGGCAGGCTCCGTGGAAACGCAAATTTTTTACCTCTCTGCAAAATAGCTCTTTGCGTGAAGCTCAAGGTCAAGTTGGAGTTATTCTGATATACCTCATACATATTCTCTCGTTGTTCTTGTACACGTTGTCTGTCAATCATCACGTGCAACTTTTTTTCCATGACTGCTCTTGAGCATTTTTTTTCGCATTCCACGATGTCAAAAATTTCTCTGAAGGTTACATCCAAAATCTCATCTCTCCAATTACCGTCGAACTTTCTATACTTTTTATAACATATCAAATCGATTAAATGTAAACATTTCATATTCAAGTTAAAAATCAGTTTCCTTTTATTGACAATTTCAGCTCTTAATCTCTTTTTTTTTTTGGCATTCCTGAATTATTCTATTATCCTTAGCAGTGACTGGGCAATTCCGTATTTTTAAATACTTTGGTGTTATTTCTAGGTCACGGCACGTCACCAAAAATTCTTCTTGATTTTCTGACTTTACTAATTTAATTTTAGCCTTCTTAAACGCCTTAATATCTCTCATCTCGAAGTTGTGAAATTGATTCCTATAGCGCATAATACCAGAGTATGATAGCGACTGCAAACCCCTCACCTCAACTATCCCAGCTCAGAATTTTGCGTGTAATTCTCAATTATTATATTTGCACTTTTAAGGTATTAACCTCTTGCAAAGTGCGCATAGTTTACGTGCAATTCATAAATGAAAAAACCATGAGGAATAATCACTCACCATAAATATCATGGTAACCTCCAATGGACCAAACACTTCCAACACGTCAATTCATCGTGATGTAACTGGGCTTCCACAGGTTTACAGACCTCTTGCTTACGCTTCTTATTTTCGGGTGTGAAACATCGTTTTTTTTTCCTTTGCCTTATAGTATGTTACTATAATGCTTGTCAATTCGATAAAAATCATACATACAACTCATTCATACAATTCAAGTAAAAACTATGTACATAAACCTTACATTCACAGGTGATTAAACCTTAGTCAATTCTAATTATGGAACTCCTCCTTCTGTTTCACAACCTCTGCTACTCCCACTGCAATTGTCACACCCATTCAGCCCCGCACATCCAATCCTCTAGTACTTTCGACAGATCCCTGTCATCTTCAGGAGGCAGGTGTGTCTCATCCGCCCACCGCAGCTCAAGTGAGCAGATCCATCGAGGCCTGGGCCCCAGTCGCTATCTCTGAATCGTTGTGTCTCTGGCGCCATCTATTGTCCCTGCTGCTCTTTTTTCTCTCTTTCTTTTTACGCTGCTGTTCAATTTTTATTATGGCTTTCCATTGTTCGTTTAAGTTATTTGGCTCATTAATGTTGCATAATCTTGATCTGTTTTTTTCAATTAACACTGATTCTGCAATTCTTAACTGCTTTTCGTTTTTACAGCTCTTAATAATTTTAATATCTTCAAACCTTGGACATTTTTGATTTTCCATACAGTATTGGGTCAATGCTGTCTTATAAGAGCTGTAAAAACGAAAAGCAGTTAAGAATTGCAGAATCAGTGTTAATTGAAAAAAACAGATCAAGATTATGCAACATTAATGAGCCAAATAACTTAAACGAACAATGGAAAGCCATAATAAAAATTGAACAGCAGCGTAAAAAGAAAGAGAGAAAAAGAGCAGCAGGGACAATAGATGGCGCCAGAGACACAACGATTCAGAGATAGCGACTGGGGCCCAGGCCTCGATGGCTCTGCTCACTTGAGCTGCGGTGGGCGGATGAGACACACCTGCCTCCTGAAGATGACAGGGATCTGTCGAAAGTACTAGAGGATTGGATGTGCGGGGCTGAATGGGTGTGACAATTGCAGTGGGAGTAGCAGAGGTTGTGAAACAGAAGGAGGAGTTCCATAATTAGAATTGACTAAGGTTTAATCACCTGTGAATGTAAGGTTTATGTACATAGTTTTTACTTGAATTGTATGAATGAGTTGTATGTATGATTTTTATCGAATTGACAAGCATTATAGTAACATACTATAAGGCAAAGGAAAAAAAAACGATGTTTCACACCCGAAAATAAGAAGTAAGCAAGAGGTCTGTAAACCTGTGGAAGCCCAGTTACATCACGATGAATTGACGTGTTGGAAGTGTTTGGTCCATTGGAGGTTACCATGATATTTATGGTGAGTGATTATTCCTCATGGTTTTTTCATTTATGAATTGCACGTAAACTATGCGCACTTTGCAAGAGATTAATACCTTAAAAGTGCAAATATAATAATTGAGAATTACACGCAAAATTCTGAGCTGGGATAGTTGAGGTGAGGGGTTTGCAGTCGCTATCATACTCTGGTATTATGCGCTATAGGAATCAATTTCACAACTTCGAGATGAGAGATATTAAGGCGTTTAAGAAGGCTAAAATTAAATTAGTAAAGTCAGAAAATCAAGAAGAATTTTTGGTGACGTGCCGTGACCTAGAAATAACACCAAAGTATTTAAAAATACGGAATTGCCCAGTCACTGCTAAGGATAATAGAATAATTCAGGAATGCCAAAAAAAAAAAAGAGATTAAGAGCTGAAATTGTCAATAAAAGGAAACTGATTTTTAACTTGAATATGAAATGTTTACATTTAATCGATTTGATATGTTATAAAAAGTATAGAAAGTTCGACGGTAATTGGAGAGATGAGATTTTGGATGTAACCTTCAGAGAAATTTTTGACATCGTGGAATACGAAAAAAATGCTCAAGAGCAGTCATGGAAAAAAGTTGCACGTGATGATTGACAGACAACGTGTACAAGAACAACGAGAGAATATGTATGAGGTATATCAGAATAACTCCAACTTGACCTTGAGCTTCACGCAAAGAGCTATTTTGCAGAGAGGTAAAAAATTTGCGTTTCCACGGAGCCTGCCGAGGACGGAGGAATTAATACCCAACTTAGAAGAAATGGCACGCAGTGTACCAGCAGAAGAACGTGAAAATTTTCGAAGTAAACTGTATAGAATTGTTTTGAAAGAATTTAATGAAAAAAGTAAGAAAAAGAAATATCATATAGATAAAATTCAGTATGAGAAAGAACAACTGATTAAATTAAGAGATGACCCAACAATTAAATTCTGTGAAGCTGATAAAACAGGGCAAATTGTAATATTAAACGCAACTGAATATGATCTAAAGATGAATAGAGCTATAGAAGAACTAAATTGCAGCATTCTGACAAAAGACCCAACAGAATCTCAAGTAAGGTACTTAGCTAGAATAAGAAATCACAGCACCTTACCTGATGAAATAAAGAAAGCATACCCACCAATGGGTACTGGAATACCAAAAATGATTGCAAAAATAAAAACTCATAAGCCTGATACACCTATGAGAGTGATTGTATCAAAAAGGAATTCCCCACTAATAAAACTAGAAAAGAATATCTACAAATTTTTGGCACCTGTGTTCATGAAGACAAGGTTCACTGTGAAGAATACATACGAATTTATTGAGAAAATTAAAGTAATTAAACAAGATTTAAGTGAATATCATATGGCTAGTATGGATGTGAGAGCTCTTTTTCCTAGCACACCAGTACCTCAGGCAATAGAAATAATTATTGAAAAATTGTATGTGCTACAGACAATGAAGGCAATACAAATAGAGGAGTTAAGAGAAATTTTATTGTACATATATGAAAATAACATTTTTAAGTTTAACAACAAGATGTACAAACAAAATCATGGTGGACCTATGGGGTCACCACTGTCAACTTTATTTGCTGAAATTATAATGAGTGACATTGAGGAAAAAATAATAAGTAAACTCGAGGATCCACCACTGATATACTGCAGATATGTTGATGACATTTTTCTGTTATCCAGGCTAAAAAATGATGAACTTGAGGACTTGACAAAAAAGTATAGTGAAATTTATCCATCTATAGAACTGACAGTAGAACAAGAACATGACAATACTTTGGCATTTTTGGACGTTTTGATTATTAAAACAGAGGAGAGTTTACAATTCAGAGTGCATAGAAAATCTTCATATATCCCAGTACTTATACCATTTCAGTCATCACATCCATTAACACATAAAAGAAATAGTATTAAAACACTAATTAAAAGAAGTTTAACACATTCATCAATTGAACAGTATGGAAAAGAAGAAATTGAATATATTGAAAAAATTGCATATGCTTTTGGATACCCTAAACAGGTATTAAAAAAATGGATTTATGAAGTAACTCAAGGTTACAATAAGGTCAAGAGTGATAAAAAACTTGTAAAATATGTGGGAGGAATACCATATATAGAAAATGTTTCAGCAGAAATTAATAAAGTTTGTGGCAAGTATGGCATACAGGTAGGAAATCAGGTACTTACTGTAAAAAATTTAGTGATTAAAAATGAAAAAATTAGCCAATTAGATAGAGCAGGAATTTATGAAATCCCAATAAACCAGCAACCACCTGTGTCATATATAGGCAGCACCAAGAACAAATTAAAATATAGATTGAATCAGCATATTAATAATTGGAACAAAAGAGGCTAAGACAGCATTGACCCAATACTGTATGGAAAATCAAAAATGTCCAAGGTTTGAAGATATTAAAATTATTAAGAGCTGTAAAAACGAAAAGCAGTTAAGAATTGCAGAATCAGTGTTAATTGAAAAAAACAGATCAAGATTATGCAACATTAATGAGCCAAATAACTTAAACGAACAATGGAAAGCCATAATAAAAATTGAACAGCAGCGTAAAAAGAAAGAGAGAAAAAAGAGCAGCAGGGACAATAGATGGCGCCAGAGACACAACGATTCAGAGATAGCGACTGGGGCCCAGGCCTCGATGGCTCTGCTCACTTGAGCTGCGGTGGGCGGATGAGACACACCTGCCTCCTGAAGATGACAGGGATCTGTCGAAAGTACTAGAGGATTGGATGTGCGGGGCTGAATGGGTGTGACAATTGCAGTGGGAGTAGCAGAGGTTGTGAAACAGAAGGAGGAGTTCCATAATTAGAATTGACTAAGGTTTAATCACCTGTGAATGTAAGGTTTATGTACATAGTTTTTACTTGAATTGTATGAATGAGTTGTATGTATGATTTTTATCGAATTGACAAGCATTATAGTAACATACTATAAGGCAAAGGAAAAAAAAACGATGTTTCACACCCGAAAATAAGAAGCGTAAGCAAGAGGTCTGTAAACCTGTGGAAGCCCAGTTACATCACGATGAATTGACGTGTTGGAAGTGTTTGGTCCATTGGAGGTTACCATGATATTTATGGTGAGTGATTATTCCTCATGGTTTTTTCATTTATGAATTGCACGTAAACTATGCGCACTTTGCAAGAGGTTAATACCTTAAAAGTGCAAATATAATAATACTTTCTAGACTGTGGTAAGTCCCGAGATCCCGGAGATTGCAGTCACGGTATAGAAACATGCAGCAGCCTTTATCATGACTTGGAACGATTCACAGTTTTGGAATCATACTGATCAAAACCTGTTCGAACATCATTCCTGCTGGCAGATAGCAGTAGATGTGAATTCGCCAATTTGTGGCATCGTCGACATGCTGCGGCCCGATAAGAACCAGTTTGAACTATGTGTTTGCTTCGTGATGGATTTCCATCATACGCGAAGAAGCTCTGATGTTTGCAATGCCATCGTTTTTTTTTTCCCATCAACATCGTACTTCACTATACATCGCATCGCGATATTGCAAAGGACGACACGTTGTAATACCGTTAGCTAAAAAACCGGAGCCTCGATGTAAAACTTAAACCAGTTTTTTGCGACATACCAGTACATCGCCCAGCCCTAATGATCTGCGATGAATTTTTCTGCGAAGCAAACAAGCAAGTTATCGGTAGCTTATGTTCGTCACAAAGACCACACTGTCGGCCCACAGTTGAAAGAATGGCAGTTGGCAGAGTGCCAAGAGGAGTACATGAACGCTGAAGGAGAGAACAGTATTACGGTGTGTCCATTCAGAACTTGTCTGAAGAAAGGAAATGATGTTATCGCCATTGACAAAAACTTTTAGCTCACAGCTGAAATTTTATTTTTACAGGATATAGCACAAAGGGGAAGGAAAAAAACACACACACACAAAAACTGACAGCGACCTACGCCCTTAATTCTGTGACCTGGTAGACACCCTGTAATAGCTTCTGCCCTCCTTTTTGTACCCGAAAAACTGCTCCCCCTAGAGAAACTTCTGGATCCATCCCTGAGTGTACTCTCCAACAACTGGCTGTGTTTACTGTTGTTTGCAACTCTTTTCAACATCAACTGCGAAATAGCTTCTGGTGGGTTTTCTGATTGGCGACATTCCATTGTAATTCAAAGTAATGAGTCATAAACATAGGTGCTCCTTAAAACTTATATACATTTATTTTCGAAAAGAAAAAAAATCAAGTGAAAGCATCAGACATATTTACAGGAAATGAATGGAGAGGAACTAATCTTTGTGAAAAAGCTTGTTATTTTCTGTAATTTTGAAGCTCTTTGTGTTCCTTTTGCAAACTCAACAGAAACTTCTCTTTTTGTTTGCACTGAGCCTTCAACTGGAGTTCCAGCAAAACAGTTTTTCTTAAATGCAGAACTTTCACAAACATATGATTTGTACATAGTATTGCCAACTTGTGGCTTGTCACAGCTTGATTCTAATATTACATAGGCCATTTAGTGCTGCCTTTTTTTTACACCTCTTATGAATGGGTGTCTCTGAAAAACTGTGATGGGTTACATCCCCCACCCAAGAAAACTAGGTACTTTTTGTGAGCTTTATGTTCTGCTTTCCTCATTTTAGGATCAGGTTCCATGTCAGTACTCTTTATTTTCCTTTGACATAAGCCATACTTTACTATGGATGCAGCCTCATAATTTTCCACTTTAAGTGGAAAATTATGTCATCCATAATATTAAAGGTACCTTCTACAAGAGGGACACTAAATATAATCAGCACAGCTTTAACAAAGGTTCCTACGTATTTGTATCTTAGTTCATCATCACTGCCTCTTAACTGAAGCACATGTGCCCACCAGTTGAAGTCAGTCCAAGCATTTTTATCTGATTCGTTAAATACCTTTAATTTTTCCATCTCATTAATTTGAGTGTCAGCAACCAGTGGCATATATTCGAGGCTAGCCGCGAAGCCCATAGAATGCACAAATAAAAGTCAGTTAAATATACACAAATAAAAGCCAATTAGCAATGGTATTAAGATATATCGATGCTTTTGCTGCGAAAAAAATATGTGCGGATTCACTTCTTTTGACTTAGAGAATCAGTCTGGCAAGCGAAGACCAAGGGATGGTGTCATCGTAATGAAAACAGCTACCAGTCAGTCTTCGTTGTTCTGATCCGAAGATCTTTGATACGATTGGCAGCTAGCGCTTCCATGACAACAAGAATGAGCGGGTGAAGGGGAATGCTTTGGCAACGGTTCGCTCAGAAAAGAGAAAACTTGGACTACATTAGTCACTCGCATGCTCCGGCCGGTAACAGCATGTGTTTCGCGAGAGTTGTTTCAGGTTGTGTGAAGTGTCAATGAATTAAAATCAGCGGTATCGTATCTTAAATTCGTGACTTTGTTGGATTCGAACTGTTTTGATAAATTTTACGAAAGCTTTCCTGAACATCTACTGCCAGAACTTAAAGAACTCTATGCATCAAATTTTGATACAGCTCGACTAAAAAATGAACTGAAGGTGTTTATTGCCTTGATGAATACAAAAAGAAATCAGTAAGAGACATTACTTGTTACATAAAGATGAATAAATTGCTGGACATTGTGTTTAGTGAGGTGTACAAATCAGCAGACCTAATATTAAAGTTTCCATCAACAACTGCAACTGCCAAAATAAGTTTTTGTGCATGAAAAAGAATCAAGATATATCTTAGAGTCACACAAGGGCATGTACATTTGACCAACTTGGCTGTTTTGTCAATAGAGAAAAACACTTTTTAAAATATTTTTAAATATGAAAAAGTACTCGAAAGAAACTTTTTATGAAAACGTAACACTCAAGTCCACACAAAAGGAAAGAAAAATGGAGTTCATGAACAAATAAAGTATTCAGAAGAAGAATTGAGTTCATGTTCAAATCCTAATCCTTATAATTATTTGGTATCATGTTAGCAACAGCATGTACCTAAAATTAAGAAAAAAGTTACTTCTGTTACTTAACAACTGAAAAATAAAGCGCAATTAAAAAAAAAAACAGTACTGGGGGCGGGGGTGAGATAGCCCAGGTCGTGGACCCAAGATATGCCACTGTCAGCAACATATCTGCATGCATCTCGTACAAGGTTATTTTTATCTGAAAAACATTTGGTAGTTTCAATTTACTTCCGATATTGGAGGTTATCTTTTTTTTTTTTTTTTTTAAACGTGCATTAATGCATTTGCATTTTTGAACTTCCCTTTTTGTTGGTGAAGTTCGATTAACACTTACCGCACGTGGGGCTTGGCTTTCAATTCTTATTTCCGTTATCTGGATGCGGCATGGGGGTTTTTCATTTAGTCGTGGGTCCACTTCATTTTTTCTCCCCGTTGGTATTTATCTGGCCTTGTCACTAAATGAGTTTTTTTCCTTTGTTGCCTCCTCATTTACTTCAATAATTTTTCATAACCCAAGTACTTTCGGTAATAATCCATTACCGTCATCTAGGGGACGTTTTGTCCGACTAGCACGGACCGTGTCAGCTGGGCATTTTGGTGGTTCTCGCGGGCTGCTTCTGTTATCGGCTATCGCTTCTTCTTGGGCGTTGTGGCGCCATCTCTTGTTGGTCACTGATCTCATTTTTCGAACTTTTTCATTTTTTTTGCTCAATTTTAATTAAATTTCTGTTCAGCTAGCTTATCAAATGCAACTGTTGTACTTTGAATTTTCTATTTTGGGTTAAGAGCAGATAAATATATGAGCACCTTATTTGTCAGTGGCAAATTCTTTAACAGATAAGCTGCAGTATTTTGATATGCCTTTCTGAGAACTTTCTAAAGCACATTATCCCAATTTTCTTTTTTTAATTACTGCAGTAAGTCTGAGTATATACAATTCTGCCAACATTTAGGTATTTATCTGGATATTATTTATCAATATTTTTAATATCTACTTTCAACAGCTCTTTGATATTATCTATAGGTATAGATGCTGGTTTCACAAAATTAGATCAAAAAATCTTTATAAAAGAAAAACATTTTAGAGTGAATGATTTATGTACTACGATTGTTACTCTGAAAAACTTTAGCAAGTCTGTTGAACTCAAGTAAAATGCCTCTCTGGAAATTTAAATAGCATACACACTTTTTCATTCTTTTTTGGTTGAACAAGGCTACTAAAATTCAAATTCTGTCCTTCTTGATCTGATTTTGAGAAGACCGTTGTTGCTTAGCAAGATGAGTCTGTATTTGGTTTGTTTTATTCTTTTGTTCATCAGAAACTCTATGTATCTGATATATTGTGTTAACCAATTCACCAAGCTGATCATGCTCATCATTTGTCAAAAAACTAAAGCAATATGTTATTATTGGGTCATGCAGTACTTGTAGTCCGCCACATATCACCAGCATTTGCAAAAACCTGGACTCAATTGGTCGCAAAATGCACAATTGGTTGCTGATAATTCAGTGAATTTTACATTTCTGAAAATAGTAATAGTTCCTTTGCTTTTGGAGATTAACCAAAATCATAATACACATCATTAACAAAACTTTCTATGAAATGCTCAAATTGAGAAAAACTCTTTTACAACATTATGAAGTATGTGAACAATGTCACCATGAATGCTCAATATATTTTTCTTTTGAATTAATGTTTCTATGCCACTTTTACATCCTCTCATTGTTGGGCAGTTATCCGTTATCCCTGAGACAACTAATCACCTAACTAAATTGTACATTACTTTTACAAAGAAACTAACCTTTTTTTTTTTTTTTAATGTTAGAGGCTGTGGCAAGATTTCCTTTTTTGACCCTAAATGGTCAGTCACAACCATCATCTGTTTTTCATCAAAATACTTGACAATAACATTAATGATCAAATCTACACATTATTTGTAACCCCATCAATATTTAGGGAGAAAAACCAAATCTTAGTTTCTCAAGCAAAGTCATCTTCATATAAGTGGCCACACTGTGAGTGGTAATGCAAGTGACACTTGTTCTGGCCATACACAACTTTGACTGCTAGCCTATCTCTTGCTAAAAATTGGCCTAGTTCAACTAATCTTGGTGCTAGTGAAAATGAACAATTTTCACTTATAAACATGCTACAACTGCTTTCTGATCAACTAACCAACAACCAAAGATGATTACACAATAATCAGAACTGCTCCAGGAAAAGCGTGAGTTAAATTTTGGACACATAATGTCTTTTGGTGTTCTGCATCATTAGGATGCTTAACTAAAGCTTTTACCATTGATACCATAACTTATTTTCTGCCCACATAGCACAACCCAGGCTGTTTAATTTTATGACAACACTCTTTATGCTTATGTTGATTTTTATCTGTTATGTCTAACCATTCCCACCACCACTTATTTTTGACAAAACTGTTGTCAATTTGAGCAACATTTTTACATTCAATAAACTTCAGTGAACTAATTACAATTACTAAATTCCAGCAGAAAAAAGCACCATTCATTTCACTGTCACTCAAGTGTAATACATTTTTCAATATCAGTACATCTACAGTACCTTATATAAGAACACCGGCAAATTGGCACTTCAGAAAATAGAACAAAAAAAAAAAAAAAAAAAAAAAAGCAGCAGCACTTTGGAGAAAGAACAAAACGTAAATAAATAAATAGGTAAAAGTGGCATCTAAAAAAAAAAGAAGAAAAAAAAGGCACTTTGGAAAAAAAAAGCTGCACTTTCAAGACAATAAAGATGAAGAAAAAAACTCAAAGCTCTCTGATTATTAATCCAAAATATCTAATGGTGGGAAAAAAAGGTGCAATGTTGGGCTGCTTATTTTAAAGCACCACTCTGTTGAGTAGTTTCCAAATGTGGTGGAGATTAAGGCTGTATACAAAGAAAAGAGGGTTTTACAACTGATTCACTTGCAGCGGGGGAAAGACTTGATCAACAACTCACTGCATAATATATCACATAAGACAGGAGGTGATACTTGAGACTAGGATGCTCACCTTCTTTCACATTGCCACTCTTCCACACCAATAAATCACAACTGAAGAGACCAACTCTTCCTGTTACTGCCTAAGATACTCACCTAATGCCTCTGCCAAAGATACTGACCCATTCCTCTAGTCCATGAAATGCTATGTTCCTGCATTTCCCAAGGATCAAGGAGTTGACAGATATTGACTGCAGTTCTAACAACTGGGTTGATTTTTTTTAGAAAACATCTTGGAACACTTTATAACACTGGTGTAACTCTGCAATTTCAGTGATCACAAAAGCAATTTTGAATAATTTTGGGAGGACAAAAATAAAAGGGGGAAACAGAGAAAAAATAATCTGACAATCACAACAAGTTATCAAAATTTTCTAAAGATTGAAATCCATCCCTAGGACAGGAGAATGGCACCCATGGAAAACTACTAGTTGGTGGAAACAAAATTAACAACTGAAATTCATATGTGAAGCTGTAATTTGAAATATTTTTGTAGAGCCATTTTTTTAGTCTTCCAGTAAATTTTTTATTCTTAACGAGTTTTGGACACAGAGGACACTGAACCACATGATCAGATAAAATAAATCACAACATGTGTTCTTTGTGCAGATACACAAACTACGTGCTTACCACTACACTGCATTAGACATGAGCAACAGTACCAGTCAACTGGGAATCTGAACAGTTATCTAATTTATGACCAACAAATATTTAGAGCAGTAAATGACCCCCCCTCCACATAATACTAAAATAAAATCTACAAAATCCAAGGAAAGTACATCATGAAAACACACACAATACATAAAATGTTAAAACTGAGATTTTAATGCTTCAACATGAGTGAAATTTTTTCCAGAAATCAGAGAAAAATAAAGATATAAAGAAATTGATTGATACAATCAAATTCTCACTGGGATATCTATTGAAATGGCAGTAAACATGTTTACTTGCAAACACACAAAAATACAGCCAAAATTTAGCTTAAACACAATCCCTTCATATCTCATGATGCTGTGCAGTGTCTGCAGTGGTATGGTAATGACATACAAGACTGTATTCATGCACAACAAAAGGTGTGTGTGTGTGTGTGTGTGTGTGTGTGTGTGTGTGTGTGTGTGTGTGTGTTGGTAAAAATAGTGACAGCACAAATAGAAGCAAAGCCAACAAATAAAAGACATAGTCACCTTTAAAAACACAGGGCAAACATTTTGGAGCTGAGGACAGGATGACCAAAACCATTTGGGCAAAGACCCTGTCTTAGCTGTGGAAACATAATAGCCAAGAGCAAGTGGTTGCTGGAGTAACTGGAGAGGTTCTTCTATAGTGTCTACTGCCAAGCTTCCTGATCCCTGAAAAATATTAATAGCAATTAATTTTTTTAATATTTTTTGCAAAAAGAATATATATCAGAATATAAAAAACTATTATTATTCACAGTATGCCAAATTATACATCAATTTTGCCAAAAGGGTTATGTATATTGCTATAAATGTAAAGTTGAAAAAGTCCTGCAGATGTATTGTTCAAAAAGATGTGCTCTGCACTGTTTAGTATCACACAGCTCTTGTCATAAATTAAAAACTACTATTTAGGCACTACAATATGCTTAAGCTTTATAATTAAAGAACACTCAACCATTTATTTATGTATTACTTCATTACTTTAACTTCTGGTTTCCTAATGTACGAACAGACAAAACTGCATACTTCAAGATCTTTTAAGTCATACAATACATTTGAATAATCCCCCCTTTTTGTAACCCCCTTCCAATTTAACTAAAACACCCAAAACACATTTATGCTTCATTATGACAGTTTATTTCTTCACCCTGGTCTTCACACTCAATATAAAAGAAGCACTATGTGGTCAAACATTCTAAATTGCAGATTTATCATCCATTGTCAAACCTGCACAAAACTATGTTTTGATGTACTGGCAAAGATTAGCAAGGATAATTAAAGAGGCAGAGTGGCTGAAATCAGAAACACACATGGTTTACAATAAATACAGCTCACAACACATATAACCACTTTGAAGATTCTGCAGACACATATTCCCAAGTAACAACAAGAACAACTGAACTACCCCCCCACCAAAAAAAAAAGGAGCATGGTTTATAAATAAATTGAAATTTTTGTTTACAGAAGATCTATAATAAACGAATGTAAATACACTGATGATCAACTGAAGCACAGGTGCTTATAGATGAAGGCATGTAGCATTGTCAGAAAGACATGGCCAGGATATTGATTTTTATAACTGCTTGTAAAAATAAAGGCATCAGATTTTGGTGATTTCCCCTTTTCTTCCATTCCTTATTACCTACAGAGGGTAGGTGGGGAGCATATCACACAGCAAGCAAAACGATTTTCATTGTTCTGAAATTTTGAGAGCTACCGTGATGCAGGTTTAATTTGAGTGCTGTATTTCTGAATAATACAGATTTCCATTCAGATGTTTCACATTTATCAGCATACATTAAAGCCCAAAGCTCGCTTTATCTACTAATTCAATGGGGAAGGGAGACTTCATTTAATAATACAGTGAAACCTGTCTAAGATGGAATACAAGGGACTGGAACTATTTTCCATTTTAGGTTGGTTTATTTTTATGGCGCAAGGGTCATGTGTGGCCAAAGAGCGCCGAACACAAGATGATGAAACAAACAGTATTAAAAACATGGTATAATAATTAAAATCTGGCTGATTCAGTAAAAGTGAAAAATGAGAATGATGGAAGGGCTAAAGACAATGAAACAAACAGTATTAAAAACATGGTACAATGCTTTAAATCTGGCTGATTCAGTAAAACTGAAAAATGAGAATGATGGAAGGGCTAAAAACTAGATACATTTAAAAAAGTCAATTTGTTTTAAAAAGGAAAAGACAGCGACAGTATCGCAGTGGTCACCTAGGAGCCGCTGCAGCATAGCGGCGTCCTCAGTCAACAAATGAGATGAAAGAAGTGAAAACACACATCACAAAAATGAACACAATCACACAGAAGATGAGTGACAGTGAGTCAGCAATTGCATGTCTCACACATCGGCGCAGTGTCGCCATACAGCAAAAAGCGGTGAGTGAAACGACAATGCCCAATGCGGAGACGTGCAAGCACAACTTCCTCCCTATGGTTTCGACCATATGAGGATTTCCAGATTCCAAGAATAGGTTTAATACGATGCAGTCCCCCCACCTGTTGGTCCCACAGACCCTGCCATGTTCGCTTGATATGATCGTGAACAAGAAAGCAGAAATCCTGGTAAAATAGTGGTAAGGGTGTGACAACCAAAGAGGAAGCAGATCTAGCAGCCGCATCAGCACACTCGTTACCTGAGATTCCAACATGCCCAGGAATCCAGAAGAATTGTATCTGGACACTGGCCTCGAGCAAAGAAGCCTTCATATGTTAAAAAGAAAAGGGTGGCCACAACAGTCCAATGATGACACTGACTGCACAACACTTAAAGAATCAGTGTACACCACAGCCCATTGATGAGAGCCCAACTGAACATGAAGTGTAAGATACACAGCATGCATCTCCACTGAAAACACTGTGGCCTCATCTGGGATTCGCGCTACAGAGATGTCACTTACATAGACAGCCGCGGACCCAACGACTCCATGCATCTTGGAGCCATCAGTGAAAATGGGAGTGTAGTCAATATTGAGGGAACAGTGCTCAGCGAAGAGCTGCTGGTACACTGATGCAGGGAGTTGAGGATTTATTGAAAGATGTAAAGGTGGTATCAACCATGACACCAAGTGGGTGCCATGGAGGATCTTCAAAGACCCTGGTCTCTCCAACAAGTGACAAGTCGAGCCCTGTATCACGAGCTACGGCCGGCATACGAAGATCGAAGGTTGGAATGCACAAGGGCCGGTTCTCAAATAAACGAGCATGCTAGGGATGGAAAACTGCATCATACAAAGGATGGTCTGGAAGAGATCAAAGTTTCAAGTAAAATTGAACAGACAGCTGCAGACGGCGTAATTCAAAAGATGGTTCATTAGCGTCAGCATAAAGGCTGTGAATCGGAGATGTTCGAAATGCTCCCATACATAGACGCAGCGCTTGATGGTAAACAGTATCCAAAGGCCGGAGAACGGGAAGACGCGCAGCGCCATACCCCGATACAACCATAATCCAGTTTCGACCGTATTAAAGAATGGCAAATGCGAAACAAAGAGATCCTGTCTGCACCCCATGAGACTTTTGAAAGGATCTTTAGAAAAGACAGGGCATGTAGACAGGAAATCTTGAGCCGCCAAACGTGCACACAGAACGTAAGCACATGGTCAACGGTCAGTACAAGGAACTTGGTCTCTGGCAAAACTGGTATGGCTGCACGGTCTAAATAGAGCTGTGGGTAAGGACGGAGGCCACGCCTCTGGCAGAAACGGACACACGCTGTCTTGTCGGGAGACAGAACGAAACCATTACTGTGTGCTACTTTAATGATCTGATTAACTGCAGACTGCAACTGCCTTTCAATAAAATTCATGCTTGATGACGAGCAGAATATGTGCAAGACATCAACATACACAGTAGCCGAAACCGCAGGAGGAAGATTTGTGAAAAGACAATTAATGCGGAGGATGAACAATGTGACAGATAAAATACAACCTTGAGAAACACCTTGTGCTTGATGGAACGGTGCTGATAGCGTCGTACCCAGGCACACCCGATTGCGAAGAAAATTAACAATCAGGGTTGCCAGCCTATCACATCACACTAGTTGCTTTAGTAGCCACTAATGGTAAAAATAGTAGCCTAAATAGTAGCCTTAACAACTTATGTTAATGACTAAAATAGTTGCCCAAAAAAGTGTACGAGTTTTAGAATGTACGTGCTCAACACCAAAAAAAATTTTTTTTTCTTAATTTTATTTATTTATTTCAAACCACAGCAACAAAATTAGCACATGCTCACATTTTGGTGGTGGTGGTGGTGGTGGTGCGGGGGGGGGTATGTATGTATATGTATATGAAGAAATTAATTGGCAAAGAAATTAATGAAGAAATTAATCTGCATACAAAACTTGCCTGGAGAGCTTTTGGAAGAAACAGCATAATTTTCAAGAGCAATATGCCATTATGTCTTAAAAGAAAAGTGTTTGATCAATGCATCCTTCCAGTGCTTACGTATGGTGCAGAGACGTGGACCTTAACTAAAAGAGACATACAAAGGCTGCAGACAACTCAAAAAAGCATGGAGAGGTGCATGCTTGGTGTAACCAGGAGAGATAAGAAGAGGAACTCGTGGATCCGAAAAATGACAAGAGTGGAAGACATCATGATCAGAGTTAAATCCCTGAAATGGCAATGGGCTGGACATACTGCCAGAAGGACAGACCATCGATGGACAGCCGAAATTTTAGATTGGATTCCAAGGGACAGGAAAAGACCCAGAAAAAGACCACATGGGAGATGGGTGGATGAAATTCGAAAGTATGCGGGAGTGACATGGAGACTGGCACAAGACAGACCGTTGTGGAGGAAACTTGGGGAGACCTTCGTCCAGCAGTGGATTGATAATGGATGATGATGATATATATATATACACACACACCCAAGAGCAGAGTCAAAGACAAATTTTTTACCTAAGAATTTAAAACTAAATTTGATTAAAAAACAATCTGAAGATCATGACGTGCAATGCAGCAGCTATGAATATTCAGAACTCACACACTACTAAGTAGATACAGTAATAAAAAATTATTTAACAAGTACTAAAACAACATAGAAAACTTCAAAGCCCAACAGGCATGAGTAAACTTCAAAGCCCAACAGGCAAAAAAAGAAAATAAAGTAATAGCAAACCTGAATGTAGAAAGTGTCGAGAATGCCGAGCCTTGGCTTTATCAAAGACCAGCAAAACTCTGCATTTTCTCACTTTCACAAAGACCTAGTTGGAAATGGGTTTCTGTAAAACCATAGATGCAAGTTTAAAGCCCACCAAAATTTTTTAATTAGCATAACCTCCTCAGAGTTGCATGAGGAATAATTTAGTTAAAGTTTTTGCATGCATCTATAACTTTCCTGGTCCAACCCACCACACTTGTCATCTGCCACAAAAAACAGAAAAATGATTACAAAATCACAAGTTGGGAGAGGGTCTGAACAAATCATCAGAAATATTCAGTTAAAACACGTTGCTGAGCAACAAGCCACCTGAGAGAGAATCTAAACTTTAATAACAGTACTACAAAGTCTTATTCTTTGTGGTGAAAAATAGCTTTACCTAAAATGCCATAAAATAAAAAACAAAAGAATAAAAATTTTCAACAGTCACGAGAGTAAACAGGATTTTTGTACTCACAACTTATGCAAAAAATGGACATCACAAAAACTAAAAAAATATAATAATAAAAATTTAAAATGATGCTTTGGGAAATTTTACATGAAGTTAACAAATAGTTGCAATATTTACAAAATATTCCAGGAGTGCTTTAAGGTGGACGTCAAGTGAAAATCCGCCACTGTATTTTCAATGGGAAAATTTTGTTACATAGGTTCTCATACAAGAAATGCTTCTTGACTTGTGAAAATTCGCACACATACGAAGAAGGCACTGAACTATAGGCAGTGGCAAACAAATTTGAGAAAAAATTATAGGAAATATTTTTAAAATTAAATTTCTTTGAGATGGAGTAGTGTAGCCTATCGTTACTAGGTGGCGCTCTAGGTACGCCAAGTACTGAAAATGTGGCATATCCTTGACTTTTTCCTTGAATATTAAAATTAAAAGTTTTAACACAAATAATAATAACTCAGCTGTCATAGACTTTAGTTAAGGATGTCAGTAATTATTTAAATCACTTACATTACAGTTTATTGGCTTTTCTACCCTCAAACTTATGTAAAACAGAAATCACATGCTGGTACTCTAAGATGCTGACCGAAGCTTTTACAAATCATTGCTACTCCCCGCAAAGCAGGGGATGAGATTTTCCCCTCAGCGAAGGGGATCGACTGACGGCATCAGGTTTCTGTAGTATTTGGAGAAAGAGTAATTAATTATGTGTGAAATCTATTGTGCTGACCCTTTTTCACGAATAATGTTTCAAAATAGAACCAACGTTAATTGAGACGGAGCAGGGCTATTGGGACGAGGAACGTATGTTTGGCCGCGACAGAACGAACAAATCTACATTAATTGTTCGTTTATTATTTTTCCCTGAAAAAAATGTAATTGTGAAAAATTAAAAGAAAAACAATTATCAAAAAATGAATAGTAAAAGTAAGACATAGTGGCTCACGGAGGATTTCTTTATGGGGTGGCCCAAAATATTGAAGATGCAAATAAAAAAAATATCCCGAAGAAAACATCTGCCAAAATATTGCAAAGCGATAAAAAATATATACCCCATACTAAAGGGCGCTTCTTATTATTCGTAAAATATATATTTGAAAATATGTACCAATATATTTTTTAAAAAGCAGCCAGAGAACGAAATACTAAGTGATACCTAATGGAGAGGGGCCCGGAAACCTTGTCCACCCAAACTGAATTGGTCACTGGTAAAACAAATGTATGATATAAAATGCCGGTACTTTATTTTTTTAAGAAAGTTACATGTATTCTAGTGTCCAAATAACAAAAGTTACATATGAGCTCACAAATAGTAGCAACAGTCTTCGTTTCGGAATTTGTAATTTAAACTTAAAACTTTTTAAATTCGTTTTTCATCATGTTTCATTTCCTGTCTAGGATAAATCAATCTTTTTTTTTAATTTGAGAAAATAACCCGCAAACCATAAAATTTTTTTTTATGCATTTGTTGTAAATAAGTACACGATATTTACACACAAGACATGGAAAAACAAAAGGTTTATCCAGAAATGAGAACGGACCAAAAGCGTAACAGCGTGAAAGAACACAAAAATCATCCAGAGAACGTAAATAGTGTCCTTAGTAACTTTCCCCTGTCTTGTGTCAAAAATATTTGGCAGAATGGGATCAGGCAAAATGGGAAGAGGATTTTAAAATCAAATTTCATTTTCACGTCCACTAATGACTCCTCCCCCTTCCCTTAATATCTGGCAATATGGGATTCGGCAAAATGTTTTTACACAAAATAGGAAGTAAAATTGCTACTGAAATTTCATACCTCGTTTTACAGCCACTAATGATTTCCATTTGGCAATATGGGATTAGGAAAATGAATAGCGGTTTTCATATGTGTCTTCTTGATACGCAGGAAATGTTTGCCATGGAAGCTAGCTGTGATAACAATTTTTCATTTTCTTTTTCCTTTCTTCTGTTTTTTTTTTCTCTCAGCGTGTTATTATCATGTAGGCAAAATGGAACCGCATGCAAATAAATAAGTAAATAAATAAATAAAAATCCGATAATCCTCACACGTATGACCTCGAGTTACGCGAGTTGAACTGACAGAAACGAACTGCAAATGAATAAATATATATAATTTTTATCAACATTAAAAAATATATTTTTACCAACCTTTAACCGTCCCCTCCCCCAAAAAAAATAATAATAAAAAATAATAATAATAAAAAAACAACAACGAAAAAAAACACCAACTGCATGCACACACTGTCTCATCCACTCCCAGTCCTACCTCAAGCCATAAAATCCTGGAAATATAGTCCCAGTCAACTAACCTTCGTGGAAGGTACAGAACAGCTACCTACTTTTAGGAAAACAGTGACGAGCGTTTAGGACGAAAAGCAACATAATAATTGCTCAGAATCCATTTTTGTCTGTGTGAAAAGTGATATTAAAATTTTCAAAATGGCAGAGCGTTTCAGTAATAGATTTGATAAGTTAATCAATATCCTTGCACTTTCGGCAGCTTAGTCCATCTGGCAAGTTTAAGCAACTTGGAAACGGGCGGGGGTGGGCAGTGGAAGGTACAGAAATCTTCTGCCAACATTCGCTAAACACAAGCAACAAACTGACAATCGGACAAATGCTTGGGAGTAAGCAACTGTGGGGAAACCGATTCTTCCAAGTTAAGACCTTACCTCACCCCGATTCTGTTCTATCTCCACTGTTCTTTCGAAAGATAGGAAGATGCAATGATCTACGTTTAGGTCATAAAGTCGTAAATGGGGGAAGGGGTCATAGCTGGAGAAATGTTACACAAGGAACACAGCGGGATTGGAGTATGATGCAAATTCATACCACTGGCTATCTTGCCCTTCACAGTCCCCTTAGTTTGACTTGGAGTCAGTCAGTGAAGTTTTCCTAGGCACGTGTTTTTCGCATTTGTTGTTTTTCTGCCTGTTGTTATCTCACCTGTTGTTCTTCCTCTTGTTTCATTAATTGTAGATGATTGTCGATTCTTTTGCATTTTGAAGTGATTCTTCCAAGTTAAGACCCTACCTCACCCCGATTCTGTTCTACCTCCACTGTTCTTTCGAAAGATAGGAAGATGCAATGATCTACGTTTAGGTCATCAAATCGTAAATGGGGGAAGGGGTCATAGCTGGAGAAATGTTCACACAAGGAACACAGCGGGATTGGAGTATGATGCAAATTCATACCACTGGCTATCTTGCCCTTCACAGTCCCCTTAGTTTGACTTGGAGTCAGTCAGTGAAGTTTTCCTAGGCACGTGTTTTCCGCATTTGTTGTTTTTCTGCCTGTTGTTCTTCTTCGTGTTTCATTAGTTGTTGATGATTGTAGATTCTTTTGCATTTTGAAGTGATTTTGTATGTTCTGCCTAAAAAATGGGGAGCATCTCATAATTTAATAAAGTCTTTATGTGCAAAATGAAAACACATGAAAGCTATCATAAAGAACAATGATTATTTCAAATTGCTGTGAGCTTAACAAAAAATACCATAATATGGAATGAAAGTTCAGAGAGATAGAGAGAGAGAGAGAGAAACAAATTTATATATATATGTTTATATATGTCAACCCCGCCTTCTCGTGGTAAATCCTGTTCCCACTAAAGGGGCTCTGACGACCGCCAATAGCGGTATAACTATACCATCAGGATTAGAGGAAATGCTATCCCACACTCACCAACCCGCTTGGCCAGCGTGGTGAGTTATGGCCAAACCCCTCCAAAATGACTCCACAACTTAAATCTTGGCCCTCAGTCTCCGGCAGCTGGAATGTACCTGGACAAAGCAGCGGCCAGGGCGACATGAAGGCAGAGGGTGCTAAGAATTACCGGAGGACCGGACTAGGCTGCCATCTGATGCTGACCTTGGCTACGTATAACGGACGCTCCCTATCTTCTGATTCAAGGCTTCTTGAATTGGAAGAGGAACTACAAAGGATCAAGTGGGACATCGTCGGGCTAAGTGAGGTAAGGAGAAAAGGAGAAGATCTCATTGAACTGAAAAGTGGACATCTCTTCTACTATCGTGGGACAGATACTAGCAGAACTAGTTGTGTTGGATTTATAATAAACAAGAAACTGAAGGATAAAGTTGTAGAAGTTGAAAGTTCCTCTGACAGAGCTGCACGACTCGTTATCCAACTCTCGAGAAGATACCAGGCTCAGATTATTCAAACTTATGCACCCACCACAAGTCATGCTGAAGAAGAAATTGAAGAATTTTATGAGGAAATTCGTGATCTAAATAATAAAGGTAAGCAGCACTTGAAGATAATTATGGGAGATTTCAATGCAAAAATAGGGCAACGGCAACAGAATGAAACTTCAGTAGGTAAATTCGGTCACGGCAACAGAAACCAGCGTGGAAATACTCTCGTAGAGTTTGCAGAGGCAGAAGAGTTTTTCATCTTGAACTCCTTTTTCAAGAAAAAGCCACACAGGAAATGGACATGGAGACATCCAAATGGGACGACAAGTGAAATTGATTTTATTATGTGTAACAAAAAATTCGTCATAGAAGACTGCAGTGTGCTAAACAAGTTCAACACAGGCAGTGACCATAGATTGGTGAGATGTAAGATGCACCTCAACACTAAACTCGAACGTAGCAAGCTCATAAGACAAACAAAATGTATTGACATAACCAACCTTAAAAAACACCATAATACCTTCAAATTGGAACTGAAGAACAAATTGCTTTAGAAGGCCGAACATCGGAAGAAGTGGATATTTCTGAAGTTAACAGAAAAGTAACCAAAGCTCTTATGGAAACAGCAACAAAATTAGCTGGGTCTAAGAACAAATTGCATGTGAACAAATTATCAGGAAAAACCAAAATGTTGATGCAAAAAAGAAGAGTGATGAGGACAACTAAAGAAGATGTGACTTCCAAAGTGGAATATATAGAGCTATGCAAGACAGTACGAAAAAGTATCACTGAAGACGTAAGGAAATTCAACTGTGAACTGGTAAGGAAAGCAATTGAAAACAACCAAAGCCTAAAGATAGCAAAGGGACATATCAGTAAGGGGAAAAAACAGATTATGGCACTGAGAAAAGAAGATGGTTCTGTAACAAGAAATAGAGGCAGAAATTTTGACAAGAGTGAAAGATTTCTACTCCAAATTATATGAAAGGGATGATACATGTACTCCAGACATCATGAAAGGTACCAATACCAGAGTTCTTCCAGTCCTTCCAGCAGAAGTTGCACATGCAATCAAGAACATGAAGCGGGGAAAAGCTCCAGGAGAAGATGGAATTACTGTAGACATCATACAAGAAGCGGGGAAAAGCTCCAGGAGAAGATGGAAAAACATGAAGCGGGGAAAAGCTCCAGGAGAAGATGGAATTACTGTAGACATCATACAAGAAGCAAGTGGAGAAATCGAAACAGTACTCGCTCAAATTTTCACTCGATGCCTTAATGAAGGGAAACTTCCTGAGGATTGGAACAACGCTACAATGATCTTGCTACATAAAAAAGGTGATATTGAGGATCTGAGGAACTACAGACCTATCAGCCTCCTATCAGTGGTTTATAAAATCTTCACTAAAGTTCTTTCACACCGCTTGAAGGTGACACTGGACATGGCTCAACCCAGAGAACAAGCTGGATTCAGGAGTGGCTACAGCACAATAGATCATATCCACGTACTGAGAGAACTAATTGAAAGCGCTAGGGAATATGAACTTCCATTGTGCATGGCTTTTATCGATTATGAAAAAGCCTTTGATTCGGTGAAACCATCAGCAGTTGCAATGGCTCTGAAATCCTGCGGTATTGAAGATGCATACATTAATATTATTAATAACATCTATGAAAATGCAAGTGCAAAGATTCGGCTGTTTGAAAATACAACACACATAAAAATTGGAAAAGGAGTGAGACAAGGTGACACCATATCTCTGAAGCTCTTTAATGCCACATTGGAAAATGTCTTTCAATCACTGAACTGGGAAAACAAAGGGATAAAGATTAATGGAGATTATCTAACCCACCTTCGTTTTGCTGATGACATAGTCATTTTTGCAACTACCCCATCAGAGCTACAGAGTATGATCCAGAAACTTGCTGACAAGAGTGAAGAAGTGGGATTAAAAATGAACTTTCAGAAGGCAAAAGTGATGTACAATGCTTTTACAAGAAATGAAGATTTATCGATTGATGGAGAAAAGCTGGAGATAACAGACACGTACGTTTATCTTGGACAGCAGATATCAAGTGAGGGTCACATTGGTGAAGAAATTAATCGTCGTACAAAACTTGCCTGGAGAGCTTTTGGAAGAAACAGCATAATTTTCAAGAGCAATATGCCATTATGTCTTAAAAGAAAAGTGTTTGATCAATGCATCCTTCCAGTGCTTACGTATGGTGCAGAGACGTGGACCTTAGCTAAAAGAGACATACAAAGGCTGCAGACAACTCAAAGCAGCATGGAGAGGTGCATGCTTGGTGTAACCAGGAGAGATTAGAAGAGGAACACGTGGATCCGAAAAATGACAAGAGTGGAAGACATCATGATCAGAGTTAAATCCCTGAAATGGCAATGGGCTGGACATACTGCCAGAAGAACAGACCATCAATGGACAGCCGAAATTTTAGATTGGATTCCAAGGGACAGGAAAAGACCCAGAAGAAGACCACATGGAAGATGGGTGGATGAAATTCGAAAGTATGCGGGAGTGACATGGAGGAGACTGGCACAAGACAGACCGTTGTGGAGGAAACTTGGGGAGACCTTCGTCCAGCAGTGGATTGATAATGGTTGACAATGATGATGATATATATATATATTTATATAAATATTTATATATAAATTCGTTTATATATATATATATATTTTCCCTGGTACATGTTTTAGTGATTGTTTCTTGATGCAAAGTGGAATAACTGACAAATTAATGACATTTTTTATGTTTATACGTCCACAGGTGCGAATGCCTTCTTTTTAATTTCATGTGCCTTTTTTAAAGTCACTGAACAACTGTTCTCCAATATATAGCCCAAAAACAACTGATATTGTCCTTTTTTATTTTTTTAAATTTAAGTATCTGGTTTTCACACCGATTGTAGAACATATAGCAGAGAGATACAAAATTATGTTTGCTATTTCATGAATGAGAAAGGTTGCCATAATAATAATAATAATGGTAATTTGAAATCTGCAAATCTAGGTGACTGTACAATGAAGGACAGTAACCTATTTGAAAGAGGGGGATCATAAACTAAAAAAATATATTTAAAATATATTTTTAAGGGCTTTAAGGGCCTCGCACCCCAAAACTTTAAACAATAAAGAGAGCAAAAATTTTCAGCAAAAATAATTTGTTTTTAATTTTTCCAGCGAAAATGATATTTTATTTTATTTTTTAACCTGAGGAGATTGGGGTGACGCTCCCAGTTGCCCCTATGGTACTCACGCCACTTCTATCACGGTAACAAATATTGAACCTGAGCTGATCGCTGAACTTCATTAGTTGTCACTGTGTACGTTTCCAGGACTCTCTGTGACAATATTGTAATCGTACGTTGTATTCAGCAACACGTGCACTGCGGTTGGCGGAAGACCGCCACACAGGAAAACTGCCACACATCTTTCAGCAACTTAGAAAACTGCCACACAGGAATACTGCCATCGCTTTTCATTAAGGGGCCAGGCACAAATTGCTATTCCTCCGAGGAACACTTTGAATGTGTGGCAGTTTTCCAGGTTCCGAATCACGTGTGGCAGTTTCCCAAGGTGCCTAACGATGGGAAGGAGCTCTCTTGTTTTGAGGTAGGGGGGATGGGAGGTATAAAGATTGCCGTTTCCTGGCCTATATTGAGAATTGAATTGGGAACTCCAAACGAATTTCGAGAAAACGTCCTATGTAAGCCAAGCGAAAATTGCTGGGTTCAGGAAAGGACAATAAGGTGGGATTTTTTTAATAACGCTGCACTTTTATTTAGGCACTAAATATTTAAATAACATGTCAAATTTGTAATATTTTTTTATACTTAATTTAATTCATAGGCCCTACACGTCGTTTTTTTAAACAGCTTTTCATCCGCTGACTTCATATTCATGAAGCTTACGTATCAAATCAAGTCAATAGCATTGCGCTTTTACTTAGGCACTAAATATTAAAGTCATAGGCCACAGACATAGGCCTTTTTGACACTTTTTATTTTACCAGTGTCATATTCACAACGCTTACACATCAAATAAAGTTAATAATATTGCGCTTTTATTTAGGCACAAAATATTTATTCCTAGGCCTAGGTTTAGGCCCTTTTACCAGTTTTTATTCTACCAATGCCATATTCACAACGTTTACACAGAAAATCAAGTTCATAATATTGGGCATTTACTTAGGCACGAAATATTAATTCATAGGCCCTAGGCCTAGGCCTTTTAAATAGTTTTTACTTTACCATTGCCATATTCACAATGTTTACACAACAAATAAATGTAATAATATTGCACTCTTACTTAGGCAGGAAATATTAATTCATAGGCCCTAGGCCTTTTTAGCAGTTTTTATTCTACCAATGTCATATTCACAATGTTTACACAGTGAATCATGTTAATAATATTACGCTTTTACTTGGGCACGAAATATCAATTCATAGGCCCAGATCTAGGGTCTATGAACAAATATTTCGTGCCAAAGCAATATTATTAAATTCTTTTTTTTGTGTAAATGTTATGAATATGGCATTGATAGAGTAAAAACTATTAACAAGGCCTGGGCCTAGGGCCAATGAATTAATATTTCGTGCCTAAGTAAAAGTGCAATATTATTACTACTAAAAAGGACTAAAGCCTATGAATTAATATTTCGTGCCTAAGTAAACTCCGATATTATTAACTTTATTTGATGTGTAAATGTTATGAATATGGCATTGGTAGAATAAAAACTGTCAAAAAGTCCTAGGGCCTATGAATTAATATTTCCTGCCTAAGTAAAAGCGCAATATTATTACATTTATTTGTTGTGTAAACATTGTGAATATGACAATGATAAAGTAAAAACTGTTAAAAAGGCCTAGGCCTATGAATTAATATTTTGTGCCAAAGAAAATGCCCAATATTATTAACTTGATTTTCTGTGTAAACATTGTGAATATGTCATTGGTAGAATAAAAACTAGTAAAAGGGCCTAAACCTAGGCCTAGGAATAAATTTTTGTGCCTAAATAAAAGCACAATATTATTAACTTGATTTGATGTGTAAGCGTTGTGAATATGACACTGGTAGAATAAAAATGTCAAAAAGGCCTATGCCTGTGGCCTATGACTTTAATATTTAGTGCCTAAGTAAAAGCACAATGCTATTGACTTGATTTGATATGTAAGCGTTATGAATATGAAGTCGGCAGATTAAAAGCTGTTAAAAAGGCCAAGGTTAGGCCCTATGAATTAATTAAGTGAAAGAAATATATTAAAAATTTGACATGTTATGTAAATATTTAGTGCCTAAGTAAAAGTGCAGCGTTATTAAAGAATCCCACCTTATTGTTCTTTTCTGAACACAGCAATTTTTGCTTGGCTTACAAAGAACGTTTTCTCGAAATTTGTTTGGAGCTCCCTATTCAATTCTCAATATAGGCCAGGAAACGGCAATCTTTATAACCCCACCCCTCGAACTTCTGTGGCCAGTTGCCCTAAGTACAAATGTAAATGGACGATGTCATAGCTCTTTCCACGTTATTTTTTAAACAACGCATAGCGACTGAAAAATTGTATTCCGGCACCGCTGGGATCGAACCCCAGAACTCTCAATAACTAGTCAAGTGCGTTCGAATTTACGCTACGGCGCCAACAATTCTCAGCGCCATGCGTGGTATATCAGTCAGCATCTGACTACACGAATACGTATTGATGGTCTCAGCAACTGAGATGGCGTCATCTGGTGGCATTTAACGCAACAGCTATTTAATTGTAGCTGATAAATTCAAAGGGCGATAGAAATGGTTAATATATATCAAATACGTGGAGATAATGTAAATGGACGATGTCATCGCTCTTTCCACGTTATTTTTTAAACAACGCATAGCGACTGAAAAATTGTATTCCGGCACCGCTGGGATCGAACCCCAGAACTCTCGATAACTAGTCGAGTGCGTTCGAATTTACGCTACGGCGCCAACAATTCTCAGCGCCATGCGTGATATATCAGTCAGCATCTGACTACACGAATACGTATTGATGGTCTCAGCAACTGAGATGGCGTCATCTGGTGGCATTTAACGCAACAGCTATTTAATTGTAGCTGATAAATTCAAAGGACGATAGAAATGGTTAATATATATCAAATACGTGGAGATAATGTAAATGGACGATGTCATCGCTCTTTCCACGTTATTTTTTAAACAACGCATAGCGACTGAAAAATTGTATTCCGGCACCGCTGGGATCGAACCCCAGAACTCTCGATAACTAGTCGAGTGCGTTCGAATTTACGCTACGGCGCCAACAATTCTCAGCGCCATGCGTGGTATATCAGTCAGCATCTGACTACACGAATACGTATTGATGGTCTCAGCAACTGAGATGGCGTCATCTGGTGGCATTTAACGCAACAGCTATTTAATTGTAGCTGATAAATTCAAAGGGCGATAGAAATGGTTAATATATATAAAATACGTGGAGATAATGTAAATGGACGATGTCATCGCTCTTTCCACGTTATTTTTTAAACAACGCATAGCGACTGAAAAATTGTATTCCGGCACCGCTGGGATTGAACCCCAGAACTCTCGATAACTAGTCGAGTGCGTTCGAATTTACGCTACGGCGCCAACAATTCTCAGCGCCATGCGTGGTATATCAGTCAGCATCTGACTACACGAATACGTATTGATGGTCTCAGCAACTGAGATGGCGTCATCTGGTGGCATTTAACGCAACAGCTATTTAATTGTAGCTGAAAAATTAAAGGGCGATAGAAATGGTTAATATATATCAAATACGTGGAGATAATGTAAATGGACGATGTCATCGCTCTTTCCACGTTATTTTTTAAACAACGCATAGCGACTGAAAAATTGTATTCCGGCACCGCATGGCGCTGAGAATTGTTGGCGCCGTAGTATAAATTCGAACG
This sequence comes from Macrothele yani, assembly GCA_039090855.1. Classification (NCBI taxonomy): domain Eukaryota; kingdom Metazoa; phylum Arthropoda; class Arachnida; order Araneae; family Macrothelidae; genus Macrothele; species Macrothele yani. The sequence goes on along the minus strand of CM076990.1, from coordinate 99,933,395 downwards.
CACTCGACTAGTTATCGAGAGCTCTGGGGTTCGATCCCAGCGGTGCCGGAATACAATTTTTCAGTCGCTATGCGTTGTTTAAAAAATAACGTGGAAAGGGCGATGACATCGTCCATTTACATTATCTCCACGTATTTGATATATATTAACTGCCCTAAGTATGAACCGACATGAAAATTCAGACAAACAAAAGAGCTCCTTCCCATTGTTAGGCACCTTGGGAAACTGCCGCACATAATTCGAAAGCTTGGAAAACTGCCTCACCAGAAAACTGACACACATTCAAAGTGTTCCTCGGAGGAATAGCAATTTGTACCCTGCCCCTTAATGAAAAACATGTAGAAGTTTTCCTGTGTGGCAGTCTTCTGGTGTGGCAGTTTTCCTGTGTGGCGGTTTACAGTGAACCATGCACTGCAGGTAGAGCCAGCCCTAGGCGTGGGCGACGTCTGTCATGTGGAGGGCGGCTGGCCGGTGGACTGACCTTATTTTGCTTTAGCTTTTTCATATAAATATATATATTACATTTATATGATAATGATCAGAAAAATAGTGTTTTATAAAATGCAAATTATTAGCCCTTTTTTCTTTGTGAATTAATCGCAGTTTGTTTCATCCGTATTATTACATAAAAGCGTATTCCTAATTGTAATATTTTATAGCAGTTCTCTTCTCATTCTCTGCCGTTCTTCTAAGCCAGTATATTTAGCCTTTCTATTTTTGAAGTCTTTAATTTTGTGTCTCTTCCTGGACCTGAGAAAACATTACTCGCCTTGAGGCTACAGTCATGAAAATGACTCCAAAGTATGATTGTCACTCGTTTCTTCACCAACCCCTTGTTTTGCAAAGCAGGAGGCGCCAGGAGCATGACGGAAACAACCCTAGGCGTTCTCCCCGTTGCCCTACCACTACAGCACAGTATCATTTTCAAAATGACCGCATCTGCAATTGAAACTAATTACACCATAAAAGGAAGGATGGCATGACCGCTTCGATGGGAATATTTGTTTTCAGAGTTAATATTTGTCTTCCTAGGACCGATTAGGAAATCGGCATGTTTGGTTGGTACAGCATGTGATTTAACAATTCTCATTTTACCCATATGAGGTGAAGAGACTGAATACAGGAAAAATACTCTATACATTTAGAGGAAAAAAGAAAATTAGGATTTCAGTGGGGAAGGAAATTCGTTTCGTTTTTATTTCATTTTCGAAGGATTTTGAATTATTTGTTTTAACGTAATTGCTAATGGAATCCAGATTGCTAATATGGTAAAAAGAGAAACTAAATAAAAATGCGTACACTACAAAATTCAGGTAACTCCTCAATCCCTGTTTTTCTTTGGATACCTTCGTACATACAGTGCTATCTTAATGTGTTGGTTTCGAGCCTCGCATTAATCATAGGACTCCAACTTAATGTTTTAATCGAAAGGAAAAGAGAAATTTCCAGAGAACTTTAAAGTGTAAAATCAGTATTTGGGAAATTTTCCGTGTAAGTTAGTTTGCCCCCCCCTCCCCACACACCCCGGCTATGTGAAGGAAACATACCCGATTCGTCATTTCTGATATACATTCCTCAGTCGGTTTTCAATATTTCATTTTTCTGTTGCCTGTTCTGAAAGTTTCTGGAAGTATTCCCATATGAAGCATTTTTTCCTGATGTGTATTCTTACAGGATTCTCCCTTGAAATACAAAATACAAACTGGCAATTTTTGCGGGTTTTCATTTAATTTTTGGAAGATAATGCTATCACTATGTGGACTGCGTGCCTCATGAGAAGTGTGTGTGGGTGTAGCATGTGTGTAACAAAACATCTTAATTTCATCTAAAGGCGGCCAGACCTCCACCTTACCCACGCATGAACAGTGTCACGGGCCGGCCCTGACTGCAGGGCAATAGGTTTGCAAAGAATCTGCTAGCAAGCTGTTGCTAAGAGAACCAAATGGTGCCTCTGTTTTGTAAACTGTAGTCTGGTAGAGTGCACGATTTGCTGCAGCATGCACGCTAGATGTCTGTACTTATTTCCTATCAACATGTGTGGACGTCCGGAACTGTATACGCACTGCTGTATCCATCATGACCCCATAGTGTGCATAGCGTTGCACTCTGCTGGGTTGGTGTAACCTCAGGGTACTGCATCCCAGCTTTACAGATATCGATTATTCATATTTTATCAGAGTTCAGTAATTTCCCAAATGGATTGCCGTTTCCTTCCCCGAGCATATAGAGAAGTTCGGACATTGTTCTCGACCTCTATACTCTTACTTTTTATATTCTGTCCGCTATGATGAACCGAAATAACTCATTCTACGTGAATGCTTTTCAGTTACAGGCTACAAATTAGAAAAAAATTTTCTAGTGCAAATATGTGTATATAATGGTTGTTTGGAGTAACAAATAAACTTATTAATAATTAATCTTCCGCTTGGGAAAAAAGCGTCACTCCTTTAGGCTGCAATCGTACTATTGTAATATCGTAAATATTAACTTTGGGTGCATTAGATATATTTACCATACTCTAAAATTTGCATTCAAAGGAAAATTTGTGTATATAAAAATGTTGAAAAGCTATTATGCGCTAAATAAAATTTTCACCAATGCATAATAACATATACTATTTACAAGCTGCATGTATAAATTCATTCGTATTCTTGGATTATCAGTCGAAAAACATTCGCTTCCCAACACAGAAAATATCTTCGAAACTCACTTTCTATGCTTGGTACAAAAATGTTATTTGAAAAACCATGGTGTTTTGGAATATAACCTAGCAAACAACTCTTCACTTATTTAGTGAGCAAGTGTTTTTCAGAAATATTATTTATTGAAAACTATGTTACATCACGAACAGTTTTTTTATGCCACTAATGTATATATAATCTTTTTATAAAACCATTTATTCTTTGCAGGGAAATATTAGCGATTCCTTAATTTTTTCTCTAATTTTGGTAACATCCGCAAATGCTGATACAAATTTGCAAAATGCCGCTAGCGAACGAAATCGGTCCCAACTAATATAACAGAAGAAAAATGCACCGATATATTCGACCATTAGGCTCTCTGTATGAAACTAAAAATGTTAACATTATGAACTTCGTAATTATGTGCTTGGCTTATTCCTCTGTAGTACTGGAAAAACACGGATTAATGTGGGCCCTATGCCCATAGCACAGATGCTTTATATTTCAAGTCACGTGTAATTTATTGATTGCGAGCGCAATCGGAGAACAGCCAGTGTTTTTTTTTCGGGGGGGGGGGGCAATGGGACCTTAGAGGGGGCAAGTTTTCCATTTGCTACATATATATATAATAGCCACGGCAGCGGCCAGTGCGACATGAAGGCAGAGGGTGCTAAGAATCCCCGGAGGACCGGACTAGGCTGCCATTTGATGCTGTGACCTTGGCTACGTATAATGGACGCTCCCTATCTTCTGTTTCAAGGCTTCTTGAATTGGAAGAGGAACTATAAAGGATCAAGTGGGACATCATCGGGCTAAGTCAGGTAAGGAGAAAAGGAGAAGATCTCAATGAACTGAAAAGTGGACATCTCTTCTACTATCGTGGGACAGATACTGGCAGAACTAGTGGTGTTGGATTTATAATAAACAAGAAACTGAAGGATACAGTTGTAGAAGTTGAAAGTTCCTCTGACAGAGCTGCCCGACTCGGTATCCAACTCTCGAGAAGATACCAGGCTCAGATTATTCAAACTTATGCACCCACCACAAGTCATCCTGAAGAAGAAATTGAAGAATTTTATGAGAAAATTCATCATCTAAATAATAAAGGTAAGCAGCACTTAAAGATAATTATGGGAGATTTCAATGCAAAAATAGGGCAACGGCAACAGAATAAAATTTCAGTAGGTAAATTTGGTCACAGCAACAGAAACCAGCGTGGAAATACTCTCATTGAGTTTGCAGAGGCAGAAGGGTTTTTCATCTTGAACTCCTTTTTCAAGAAAGAGCCACACAGGAAATGGGCATGGAGACATCCAAATGGGACGACAAATGAAATTGATTTTATTATGTGTAACAAAAAATTCGTCATAGAAGACTGCAGTGTGCTAAACAAATTCAACACAGGTAGTGACCATAGATTGGAGAGATGTAGGATGCACCTCAACATTAAACTCGAATGTGGCAAGCTCATAAGACAGACAAAATGTATTGACATAACCAACCTAAAAAAACACCATAATACCTTCAAGTTGGAACTGAAGAACAGATTCTCTGCTTTAGAAGGCCTAACATCGGAAGAAGTGGATATTTCTGAAGTTAACAGAAAAGTAACCAAAGCTCTTATGGAAACAGCTACAAAATTAGCTGGGTTTAAGAACAAGTTGCACGTGAACAAATTATCAGGAAAAACCAAAATGTTGATGCAAAAAAGAAGAGAGATGAGGACAACTAAAGAAGGTGTGACTTCCAAAGTGGAATACATAGAGCTATGCAAGACAGTACGAAAAAGTATCACTGAAGACGTAAGGAAATTCAACTGTGAACTAATAAGGAAAGCAATTGAAAACAACCAAAGCCTAAAGATAGCAAAGGGACATCTCAGTAAGGGAAGAAAACAGATTATGGCACTGAGAAAAGAAGATGGTTCTGTAACAAGAAAGAGAGGCGAAATTTTGACAAGTGTGAAAGATTTCTACTCCAAATTATATGAAAGGGATGATACATGCACTCCAGACATCATGAAAGATACCGGTACCAGAGTTCCTCCAGTCCTTCCAGCAGAAGTTGCACATGCAATCAAGAACATGAAGCGGGGAAAAGCTCCAGGAAAAGATGGAATTACTGTAGACATCATACAAGAAGCAAGTGGAGAAATCGAAACAGTACTCGCCCAAATTTTCACTCGATGCCTTAATGAAGGAAAGATTCCTGAGGATTGGAACACCGCTACAATGATCCTGCTACATAAGAAAGGTGACATTGAGGATTTCGGAAACTACAGACCTATCAGCCTCCTATCAGTAGTTTATAAAATCATCACTAAAGTTCTTTCACACCGCTTGAAGGTAACACTGGACATGGCTCAACCGAGAGAACAAGCTGGATTCAGGAGTGGCTACAGCACAATAGATCATATCCATGTGCTGAGAGAACTAATTGAAAGAGCGAGGGAATATGAACTTCCATTGTGCATGGCTTTTATCGATTATGAAAAAGCCTTTCATTCGGTGAAACCATCAGCAGTTAAAATGGTTCTGAAATCCTGCGGTATTGAAGATGCATACATTAATATTATTAATAACATCTATGAAAATGCAAGTGCAAAGATTAGGCTGTTTGAAAATACAACACACATAAAAATTGGAAAGGGAGTGAGACAAGGTGACACCATATCTCCGAAGCTCTTTAATGCCACATTGGAGGGTGTCTTTCAGTCGCTGAGCTGGAAAAACAAGGGGATAAAGATTAATGGAGATTATCTAACCCACCTTCGTTTTGCTGATGACGTAGTCCTTTTTGCAACTAGCCCATCAGAGCTGCAGAGTATGATGCAGGAACTTGCTGACAAGAGTAAAGAAGTGGGATTAAAAATGAACTTTCAGAAGACAAAAGTGATGTTCAATGCTTTTACAAGAAATGAAGATTTATCGATTGATGGAGAAAAGCTGGAGATAACAGACACGTATGTTTATCTTGGACAGCAGATATCAAGTGAGGGTCACATTGATGAAGAAATTAATCGGCATACAAAACTTGCCTGGAGAGCTTTTGGAAGAAACAGCATAATTTTCAAGAGCAATATGCCATTATGTCTTAAAAGAAAAGTGTTTGATCAATGCATCCTTCCAGTGCTTACGTATGGTGCAGAGACGTGGACCTTAACTAAAAGAGACATACAAAGGCTGCAGACAACTCAAAGACGCATGGAGAGGTGCATACTTGGTGTAACCAGGAGAGATAAGAAGAGGAACTTGTGGATCCGAAAAATGACAAGAGTGGAAGACATCATGATCAGAGTTAAATCCCTGAAATGGCAATGGGCTGGACATACTGCCAGAAGGACAGATCATCGATGGACAGCCGAAATTTTAGATTGGATTCCAAGGGACAGGAAAAGACCCAGAAGAAGACCACATGGGAGATGGGTGGATGAAATTCGAAAGTATGCAGGGGTGACATGGAGGTGACTGGCACAAGACAGACCGTTGTGGAGGAAACTTGGGGAGACCTTCGTCCAGCAGTGGATTGATAATGGTTGACAATGATGATGATGATGATATATATATATACACACACATCCATACAATACAAAGAGGGCATCTTAAGTTTCAATATAATGCTACTCAAGACAATCAGAACTATAAAAGTGATGGAAATTACCCCCCCCCACCAAAAAAAAAAAAAAAAACACCACCATAATTATTTAATTATATATTAAAAATTACCCTGATACAAACATTGGAATTACAAAACATTTCCTTCTTTGTCATTGTTCTGAAGGTCAGATGTTCTCATCTGTATCAAGCCAGTATGGACAGCTTTCTTCTGCGTTTGTGGTTGGTAAAAAAATATAAGATTTTTCAAGTGGGCTTTATACACTGAGTTGAAAAAATTGTGAATTTCTTAAGGCCATAGTTGTGGTTATTCAGTGTCAGGGCCGGACTGGCCATAGGAGTCACCGGGCAAATGCCCGGTGGGCCGTCGTAAAACTCTGCCGTTGGGCCGTCCGCGTCAATCTATTTCTGTTCAAGAACTGAAACAAATTACAAAGAACTGATTGAGAAATACGGCATGAGCTGAGAGATAGTCTGCATAAGCAGTAAGCGGGAACAAAATCTGAAGATTAACAGCGAAATGGATCACTGCTCTGAGGTCCCATAATCACGTGCTTTAATCTGCTTTTCGAGGGCATGGTGTTCGTGACATTGTTTTAACTGCTGCTGAAGTCACTGACACTACCCTCAGGTCAGCGAAAATGGCCACAGCTGTTTACCCCCCCCCCCCCAAACCGTAACCGGAAGTAGCGCCATGCTTACTTATTCTACTTTTTCACGTGTTGCTTATTTATATAGTTGGAAGTACGGTACTAACAAAATTTTTTTAGTGAGTTGAGATTTTGAAGGTTAACATTTTTTTGATATGGATTACTCCTAAAGGCGGAAGTGCGAGGGTGGTCAAGAAAAGAAAAGGGAAGTGAAGCTTCGTGAACAAGACGCTTCATCAACTCGAAATTTAGGTGATATGTTTAATACCCAGAAGAGAACTAAAACGTCTAGTTTGACAGAACAAAAGGAGATAGATAAAGCTGTGTCTGCTTCCGAAACAGAAGTAATTTCTGTTAGGAATGAAGTGCGAAATTATCCAGAAAAAGGACATTGTTATGCTGAAGCAACAGTTTGTGTTTGTGATGTGCTTTCACATGACGGGGATGCTCTTTCCAGAGGAACTGGTGTTCATTTTGATGAATGTTTTTAAAAACTGCAAGATGAGGACGTTGCTAATAATGATTTTTTTCTTCCTCTTCAGGTTAGTAAAATTACAATTGACTCTTTTTTCAAGTTTCACCCTTGTCAACCAGATATTTCACCCTTGCCTGTTACCGCAAATTTTTTTACGTAAAAGAGTGGCATGCCTAGACAGTGGCTGTCTTATTCAGAAAAAAAAAAAGGTGTTATTTTGTTCTGTTTGCTTAGCATATGGAAACGGATATAATCCCAACATTTTTGTTCATGGTATGACAGATTGGCGTCATGCAACGCAACACATTCTTGAACATGAAACTAGCAAACAAACGACACTTTGCATGTGCCAAAGCACATTTGGTAAGTTGCCGTGGTGGTGATGTGAAAACCGTGTTTAAAAAATTTTATCCAAATGTGATACAGAAATTTTGGAAAGGAAGAAAATATTAGAAAGAATTGTAGAAATTGTAAAGTTTATTGGCAAACGAGGTCTTCCATTTTGTGGAAATAGTGAAAGTGCTGCCATGTTGCAAGATGATAATGTGGATCATGGAAACTTTATTGAATTGTTAAAGTTGCATTCAAAATTTGATGCCACTCTAAAAGTGCATTTGGATAAAGTTATTCAATCAGCTAAAGAGGAATTTTATGAAAATGTTTTAAAATGTGGACGTGGAAGTAAAGTCACTTTTATTTCTAAAACAACTGTTGGCTATATTATTGATATTATAGGATCCTTAATGAAAGAAAAAATAGCAGATGAAATTCGTAATGCTGATATATTTTCTGTTCAGCTTGATACAACACAAGACATCTCTGTAAGGGATCAGTGTTCAATCATTGTTAGATATGACATATCATTAAATGGCCAATCACTTACCCGAAGGTTCTTGGTCATTTTTTCCCGTTACACTTGAAGCACGTCAATTATCATCATGTAGTTGGCCTTCAAAGGTTGAAAAACTTCTTGCTTATGGGATTCGTTATTCCGGTCATGAAACATCGCATTTTTAAATTTTTTTTGTATTTTATTTACTGGACAAAAACGCAGGTTTCATTATGCCGTCTGAGACGTAAACATAGCTCGTCATCTCCATAAAAACCACTCAAATATACACACCATACTACTCATTCATACATTCAGTTAAAACCACTATGTACATAATTACACTATTTACATTCCCAGGCAGTTAAACCTTTGTCAACTGTGACTAAAAAAGTGCTCCATCCACTTCAAACACCGTACTAACCCTATCGCAAATGCCAACCTCATTCAGCCCGTCATACACACACCTCTAGCGCTTTCAGCAGTACTTCTGTCGTCATCAGGAGGCCAATGTGTCACTCTGCCCACCACAGCTCAAGTGAGCAAAGCCATTGTGATTCCGGCTTCAGTCGCAATCTCTGCTTCTTTGTGTATCTGGCACCATCTATTGTCAGTGCTGCTCTCTTTTCTTTTTTTCCCTCTTAACTGTTATTCAATCTTTATTAATGCCTTCCATTGTTCGTTTAAGTTGCTTGGCTCATTAATGTTACATAATCTTGATCTGTGTTTTTCAATTAATACCGATTCTGCAATTCTCAACTGCCTTTCGTTTTTACAGCTCTTAATAATTTTAATATCTTCAAACTTCGGATATTGGTGATTTTCCAGACAATATTCGGTTAATGCAGTCTTAGCTTCTTTTTTATTCCAATTACTTATATGCTGGTTCAATCTATACTTCAATTTGTTATTGGTGCTGCCTATATATGACAAAGGTGGTTGCTGGTTTATAGGAATTTCATATACACCTGCTCTATCCAATTGGCTGATTTTTTCATTTTTTACTAAATTTTTTATAGTATGTACTTGATTTCCTACTTGTATGTCATATTTGCTACAAACCTTATTAATTTCTGCAGAAACACCCTCAACAAAAGGGATTGCCCCTGCATCGTTTAACGAGCTTGGAAAGCATTTCAAACGACAGGAACAGCTGTCGTTTGAAGAGTTTAGCAGTGGTCGTCCATGAGCAACCACGGCGGCGGATGACCGGTATATTGAACTACACGTGAGAAGAGACAGACGGCAGACAGTGGGAGATATCGCAAGGCACATGCAACAGACAACTGGACGTCCGTTATCACATTTTACTGTGGCCAGGAGGCTGCACAAAGGTGGTCTATTTGCACAATGACCAGCACGGTGTGTGCCGTTAATGCCTGCTTATCAGAGACGGCAGTTTCCGTGGCGCCAGAAACATAAGAACTGGACACATCAGCAATGGGGTCGAGTTCTCTTTACGGACGAGAGCCGATTTAGTCTTACGAGCGATTCTGGACGTATGCACATCTGGAGAGAGCAGGGAACACGCAATCACACCTCCAACATCCTCGAAAGAGACCGGTTTGGAGGTGGCAGAGTTCTTGTTTGGAGCGGTATCATGCTTGCTAGCCATACTGACCTCCACATCTTCCAAGGAGGTTCAGTCACTGGTGTCCGCTATTTTACCGAGGTTCTCCTGCCTCACGTGCGTCTCTTTAGAGGTGCTGTGGGTCCTGAGTTCCTCTTCATGGACGACAACGCTAAACCTCATCATACATTGGCTGTCGCAGAGCTGTTGGAGAGTGAAGATACTCAACGCATAGATTGGCCCGCAAGGTCCTCGGACCTAAATCCAATCGAACACGTGTGGGACCTTCTCGGGAGACGCTTGGCAGCACGTCATCAGCTGCAAGCAACGATTCCGCAGCTGCGATTGGTGCTACAAGAGGAATGAGCTGCGATGCCTCAACAGCTCCTTGACAACCTTATCCTCAGCATGGACAGACGTTGTAAATCCTGCAACGCAGTCAGGGGTGATCATATCCCCTACTAAAGACTGGATTTTTCTTGGCACCCGCCTGTCACTTGGACGTTTCTGTCTTCTGTCCAGTTGTGCTCGAAGCTACCTTTTCAATAAAGTGCCTTTGTGTTCCTTGTTTGGACGGGTTTGCTCACTTGTCCCATATTCGTACATCTTGGGGATCTTATGGTATGATTTCAGACGACGTGGAGCACTTCTGCACGACGTTACATTCAGAAAACCGTCTTGTCCTTAATTTTTGCACACCAGTGTATATAGGTATCCAAAAATATGCTCGTCTGTTATAAGATATAAATTTATGGTGATAAGCAATTAGTTTTTGTTTTTTAAGTAACACATTTGTTTACATTCATGTATCATTATTATTTTATATACTTGTACGAACAGAGCGGATCAACATGAAGATTATCCTCATAATTTTTCAGTACATCGTTGTTATCAGATTCTCTTATGTGATACTGTAAAAAAATTACTGACCACAACAAAGCATACCCAGGGAAGCAGAAAATTGTACCTTTCTTGATTTTTCCCAGAAGGATTCATTAATAACTCTAAAAATTTTAGTAACCATGTACAGAAAAACTATGAAAGTCTATTCCAATATCGGGAACAAATATGTAATATATTAACTGCTGGAGGTTGCAACCAGTACATATTTTTTTGTTATTTTAAGTTATAATCTTAGCCCTTACAGTAAGGTATTTCTAATTCCATGATTTGAGAGTACTTCAGTTTTGTTGTAGCATTATCACATGTAATTAGTCGTACAGGCACTTCTCCAGGAAGTACCAACATAAACAGTAAATTTTTAATTTAGAATCTCTTTTTCTGAATGTTATTTGGCTATTTTTAGCATCCCTGTGCAGTGTGCATGTTACCTATTATACTGTAAAAGAATTCTTGAAATCGTAATCACACGCATAAGTTACGGTGAAAAATTATGAGCGGGACGTTTGGTAGCGACTTCTACCTTCATCAGCCATGGAATGAGACACGTGGTAAAAGTGTCAGTTGTTGCCAGATTTCAAAATCGTTTTCCAAATAATAGGGATGTTAAAAGGTGCGTCAGTATTGCAGGTGTTAGGGGTAAGGTAGATTTCAATGCTTTCGCGGTATCTGAGGGCATGCCGATTGCTGAACGGTGCGATTCACTTAACGTTGTGCCAATCAGGAGCCGCAGACATATCGCTGATGGTTAAAATTGAAAGGGAGGTGGAAGGGTTACCTTTCTTAACATCAGCGATATGCTCCATCAAACACCGGTTTATGCTGCTGTAAGTACTACCAATATAGTGGGTAACACCTGTGGAAGTGTTGATAGGGATAGAGTAGACACCTTGTAACTCTAGGGGTTTATTGAGATCTCTGTCCTTAAGGATGAGTTTGACATACGTACCTAATAAGGGAAATAATCCCCGTCATGTTGGATGCATTTGAGCCATCGGTCAGGGAGCTGCCAAATGCCATTGCAGAAAAAAGAGGACTCTTTCGAGTTGATAAAGTCATCAATACTTGTGTGGACCTCCTGGACAGAAGTGAAGTGCGTATTACTCAGGTGATGTTGCAGGGAGCGAAAGAGGAGATAATCCGACAAAGAAAAGTCTGGAGAATACGCCGGATGGGACAAAATCTCCCATCCCAGGTTGGTGATCGTGTTTAAAGTCGGTTTCACGGTGTAAGGATGCGTGCTATTCTAAAGCAACAGGGCTGACCTTCTGCCCTTGCCGGTGTATAGCCTTTTCGCCTCCATTGTGCCACTCACACGAATGAGTTGTCGATAATAACGTTCAGCATTGACCGTTTCACCAGGTTTGAGCAACTCATAGTGTACGACACTGTGCTGGCATGGATATTCGGTTTCGCGGTATTGGTGATAGGCTGACCTGGATAAACCCATGATTTGCGCCGTTTAGGATTATAGTAGAGGATCCACTTATCATCACAGGTAAAAATCTTGTGGAGGAAATCCTTCTTCTTGAATCTGGAGAGCAAGGACACAGCAACATCATAGTGCTTAGACTTGTTCGCAGCTGTGAGTTGGTGAGGCGCCCAACGGCCCTGCTTGTGAATCCGTCCAAGCTTGTGCAGGCGCTTTGCAATGGCTTGCCGTGTTACTCCGAGTTCCTGGGCGATCTCTGACTCTGTGCGACAGGGATCCACATCCAACAGTTGTTCAAGTTCCTCATCGTCAACTTTCTGTGCCTGTCCCGGACATTCTGCATTACAGAGATCAAAATTTCCCTGCTTAATCTGCTGGAACCACTTTTTACACATACTGTAGGACACAGCAGCACAGATTATTTGCTGGGCTTCCGCTGCCCTTTTTTTCAGCTGAAACGCGAACAGGAGGCAGTGTCTCAAATGTTGCTTCTTGAACGACATTGCTTTCACAGTCAACTTTTGTCCCTTCTGTTACTACAGCTGTGCGCGGTTACATTTGACTGGAAAGCTGTTGGATGGCGCTGTAATCAGCCATTATAGCACACAGCTATTTGCATTTGCCGACGTTCTATGATTGCTTGTGGTTAGGGGTCGAGAATTAAGTTGCACACCTAATATCATCTCTCCATGGGGCTAGCTGTAAAAATTATGTTCAGTCTTAAAAATGTATATGGTGTGAAATTGCAGTTTCAGTGATGTTTCTTCTTTTTATATTACTCAGCCCAGCAGAGGGGGAAATAAGAAGAGAGCAGTGTAAATATTTCTGTTTTTTTTTTTCTCGCTGTGTATGAACATAATGTAGCATTCATATCTTTCATTATTTAAGCTATGAGTAGGATGATTCAGAAGTTAATAGGATGTATTATAATTTTAATCTTGCAATTATGAGGTTGGTGAGGTGAGGCCATGGTAGACTTGATAAGTAGGCCTTAAAAACAAGAATAAATATAATAATCAAAATAGAAAGAAAAATCTTTTGCCGGGGCAAGTAACTTATGATATTTCTTTTGGTTGAGTGATAAAAGGAATGCAAGAAAAGAAAAACAAAGCTGGTTTATGCTCAAAATAGGTAATGAAAAAAAATGTAGTCTTTTTATGGTATATGATGTATGTATTTATATTTTTTGTAAGTCACATGCAGTTCCCTTCTTTGTTCCAAAGGTCGATGGGTTCGAGCTCCTTCCAAGAAAGGGGATTATAGTCTGGAATTTTTAGAATGCCGCTTTCTGGGAAGGTTTTTTTTGTTTTGCATGAGAGGGGTGAAAAACCACCCAGTTGCGCTCTGTTACCATCCATAAACACATTCTTTCTCTTTCACCAAATTTGGAGATTTCCTTATCTGGTCAGCATTTCTGTTAATCCCCTTATAGCCTTGTTGGCGAAAGAAACAGCTTAACACCAAAAGAATTATGGGTTCTTTGGCCGAGCTGAACAGCAGAAAAGAGGACGCGCATTAAAATTTATGTGTTTGTGTCCAAAAGCAAGAATGGATCGATCCTTGGCTAGAAGAAGTCAAGCAATATCAAATTACATCTGTGCCATTAGTGGGAAGTTTTTCTGCAGTTACTAGATTCTCCTACACGGAGATGCTTGTGGTTAGCATGTGATTTAACCGAGGTCCCTGCGTGTTTTTGGCCGACTGACTAATGGGAGCTAAGCACCTCTCTTGGGCTGCGCTGATTGGCTCTCCTTGTCCCTCTGCAAGGAAGATGTGAGGGAGCGTTTTTTGAGTCTGTGAAAAGAACTCTCTCTAAAGTTGAGACGTGATGTGAGAAGCTACAGGCTTCTTTTTGAAAAATGGGAGAGAAGAGTGGTCGCAGCCGGTGAAGGAGGTTGTATAGATATCAACCTCCTAAGAAAAAGAAAAAAAAAATCAAACTAAATATTGCAACCGAAAAAAAGACCTGGTGGAAGCTGCCTTCACGGAAGCAGGGGTTCATCTTGGCGGCATGCCCATAAAGGTCAGCTAGGCCTAAGTGGCTGAAGTTACCGGGATTCCTTACGGTGATCAAAAGGAAAACAAGTCAACCGACCAATGGGCTGGCTTTCTTCGCAAGCAGCAAAAGTTATAGTCCACACTCTGTACACCCATCCCAGCGACCCCAATCGCGAAAATGGAGGTTCAAGGCCTAAACACGTCGTCATGAGCTCTAGTGGACAGGGTGATGGGTCTCCAGCCATCGACTGGTGTATTCACTTGTACAGTGAAAGTGAAATAAAAAGCAAATCATGAAAATCCCACTCTGAAAAAAGGTCGCCCTCCCAGGAACCATCCAGTGGTAAGTCCTAAATCCTATTCACCTTTTTGGGGGACCCAAGCCAGAACCAGGCAGCCATTATGCTCTTACTAAGAAAGTGGACAGTAACAACCACTCTCTTCAGACATATCGGGTAAATTTTTCTTTTTCCCCCCATTGAAGTTCTTCTGCCGGCACGGCGGTGTTCCCAGTTGAGCGTATAAGAGCAAGGGAACTGTAGTTGATTGTGCTATTGTAATGTAGTCTGCACAAACAGAGAAGGTCGACATAATTATGTATACTTAAATTTGTCTTTATATGTCAGTTACTCGCCTCGTAAAGGAGGGCGTTGTCCTGTAACGTCTAAATTTTTTAGCTTAAAGGTACTTTCGAGACTTAAGAAAATTATATTTGTGGTTTTTGCCCTGAATATTTGCAAAATTTTATATCTTCATACAGGGTTCGTACACTTTTTGGGGGAAAAAATTCAAGGACTTTCCAGGCTTTTTCCAGGACATATACAAAAAATTCCAGGATGATTATTACACTTTACAGTATCATGTTCAAATTACTTTTTAAAAATAATTTCACTTTTAAGTAATAAAAATGATTAAAGATGCAAATGGATGAGTGTGCTTTATGCAAATGGATCAAGTTTATCAAGCACAAGATCATAAAGAATGGATTCTGTTCTTATGCCCTGACCTTTGAATTCAATTTGGACCATTTTCTACAAGGGTAGGTTTCTCCTCCCTGATAACATACCAAAACTTTGTTGCAATCAAACAGATTTTATGTGAGTTAACATTAATAAGCTTGGAGAACGAATACTGCTCTTATGTCTCGGCCTTTGAATTTAATTTCGACCATTTTCAATAGGGTAGGTTCCCAGGTTGTACCAAATGGCATACTAAAATTTCGCCGAAATCCAACCGCTTTCATGCAAATTATCGTACGGACAAACCCAAAGCATAAACGTTTCTGACACCTATAGTTCGAAAGGGTTAGTAATTTCGAAAATAAAAGCATAACGAACAGCGCGAAAACTAGCTCATAAATAGAATATTTGAAACTACAGTATGAACTCTTAATTATTAGGTATTAGAGGGGAAGGGAATAGAACTGTCCAAAATTAGCATGTTTTCGTTGCGCTAGGCGCTTAAGTACTGCTGAATTCCGTCAGACCCCACCTACCCCCAATGGTCAAATGATTGAAATGTGCTGATGTTCATGGAATGAAATGGTTGATCAGCTATGATGACCGCATAAAAGTTCAGAAGAAGGGGGAGGGGGTTAAAGGCTATGCAACGTTTTACATCACTTCAGTATTTATCTTGTCATCATCAACAATCGCATTGCAACTACCACTTACGATCGCGGATATCGGCAACCGAAAATCTGCCATATCACTAAGTGATACAACACACAGGTATCCTGTTATTATGTATTGTAATTGAAAAAAAAAAAAGATGTGGAAAAAAGAAACTTTCAGAAATTAAGATCATCGTCAAGCCATGGCGTTTCAAAAACTCCGTTTTCCTTTATAATGTTTAAAAACATGTTTTTGCTTTTTTACCTGTAGTGTATAATAAAAAAAAACTGTTGATTTTTTTTTATGGAATCTGATGTCCGTATGTCTGATTGTCTTGTCCGAGTTCAAACGTTAGCTACTGTGTAAAGTAGACGTATTTTTTCAGATCAAAAATATGTAGTTTTGTATATATTCACAGTATAAGCCATTCCTTATTCCCACAGAACTGAATTCAGCAGATGCAAAATGAAGAAGAACATCAAGACCCGCTCAACACCATGTTTCTGATTGTCTGCTGTTTATATTCAAGAAATGCAAATATGGATCAATGGTGAATGCAGCAACTATGATTTTTATTTATTACCAAGAAAAAAAAGCTGTGAAAGCTGTAAAGCTGAAACGGATATCCCCCCCCCATGTACAAAAATATTCTGATTAAGATCAAACAGCAGGAGCACGCGTCCACGCACATGCACAACCTTTGGAATGTCCTGATGGAACGGCTTCTTTTCATTTGGCACATCACCATAAATAACCACCTGCAGCTCATTGAACTGTCAAGCTGCACCCTTCCTCCTTCACCCTAACTATAGGAGAAAATGTAAGAAGAAAAAAAAAATGCTCCCCAATTTTTGCCAAAATGACCAAATTTACGTCATGATGTTGCAATTTACTAAAAAAAAAAACGTTTATCTGCTGAATTTCGCCTAAATCCATTAAACTTTTTAATTATAGATGATTTTTTTTATTAAAACAGTAACTCAGACATCTGAATAAAAATGTATGTTTGCAATTCAAATAAGAGTCCATATCATCACAGAAAAAAAAATTAAGGATCACTCTGTTTAAATAAACCATGGCATCTAAAAAAAAAATAATTCACTTGCTTTTCCCGTAATTTAGAATTACTGTTTTATTCTTTTTCAATCTGATTATGCAAGGAAGATTTTTTTTTTTTTTTTTTTTTTTTGCATCTGCTAAAGTTTCTAACGGAATTTGGCGAAATTTGCACTAGAACTACATTGTCATGTATCTTAACCACTGTAAAAAATTTACTGTGTTATTTTCAAAATTCGGGAAAATGGATTTCTGAAAATTTTCTCCTAGTCCCTTTGAGCAGTGGAAGTGATAAACAGGTGTTTGCTTTCTTCCCAACCAAGGGCTTTGGATCAGCACTCCCAGCTGTCAATCAACTGTTGCTATGGTAACACCCTTTCTGCCCCAGGCTTACTCTGTCCAAAGAGGCACACATACTTGCCAATAATAAAAATTTCCAATGCTAACTTTTTAAGTTTTTAACCTCTTCATTTGGAATTTTGGGAGTAAGCTTCTGTAATCCAATTATAAAGAATGTAAAAATTTCAGCCACTTTCGTGAAAAATTCGCAAAGATAGGTTTCTTATTTTTTATCATAAGTAGCGGAAGTCTCTTGAGGGGAGGGTTGGAATGCACATAAACAATGAGCAGATGAATGTGTTGTTCAGGCATACTCCTCACTGGTGGATGCCAGCTGACTTGGTGCAAACGCGACCCCCTACAAATGCTAAATGTTTCTTCTTTCTCCTTCCGTTGTCCGACGGACATCAAGCTCCCCTTCCTAACACATCTACTAGCAATCATCCAATTTTATTGCACTGGAAGTAGTGCTTTTTTCCCCCAGCCAAATTAGGATTTGGTGCACGTTCGAAACATTTTTTGAGAACAGAGGAGAGGAACTTTAAAAAATGAAGGGGTAATAGTAACACGATTTCCTATATAGGGCATTTTTTTAAGCACTATTTTCAAATTTCAAGGCTTTTCAAGACAACATTAAAAAACACCATTTTTCCAGGATATTCCAGGCCTTGAAAACGTAATCATGATTTTGATTTTCCAGGACTTTCCAGGTTTTCAAGCACGTGTGCGCACCCTGTTCATAACATGTCAAAACCCGCAGGGTGAGATATGTAAAATTTCCTAAGAATATGTAAATGTACCAGTAGAAACGCAAAGAAATGCCCTAGTGTTGAAATAAAACGTTGCCATAATGATTCCAGAGAAATAGTAATTTAACTTTTTGTTTGTTGGTTAATCAATCTGCTGCTACCACATAAATACAGGCATGAGCCATTGCATCCATCAACCAACGCTTTGACGTTGGCCTGGGATTCTTACTTGAGGTTATTGCCACAAATGTTTTCAATGTCTATAATAACACACTGAACTGAATTTACATGGCAATTTTTTATGCTTATATAAATGAGTTCCAAAATTACTGATTTTCCAGAGTTGACACATTACACATGTAACATGAATACATTGTGATGTTGAACATATAGCAATATTACAAGTGGTGTAAAACAAAATTGTATATGTATACACACAAACACCCTTACAAGTGAAAACCACAAGAATTCTGTTTGATATTTTTTTTTTTTTTGTGCACTTACAAATGTTACAACGTTGGAAAATATGATCACAACATAATTGTTTTGTTTGATTTTCTTGTATTTGGTTTACTCACACATACACAATTGTCAATCACAGTAACAAGAAAATAGCCACCACATAAATACTCTTGTTTCGAAATGCACCTACCCATCTCCCAAATTCTAATTTTTGCCTAAATTCAGTATTTACCTTCTATTTTTATATTGGCATTAAATTTTATAAATAACCATAATTTTTCTTGGTTTTCACCACAACAACTGTGTCAAGAACCTATGTCTCATCTAGGTATGCATACACACTCATTGTCATAAAAATCTGCGCACCAAGAAAAAACCGTATGATTAACGCGAAACTTGGCAAATACCTACGGGGTGGGCAGACATGCAAATGATTAAAGTTTCATGCGATTCTGCATGCCAGTGCGTTCAAGACCAGCACTGCAATCAAAATTTTTGGGGCTTATAAGAAGGCCCCATATGCAAGGAACTCCACATTCATGCCAAAGTGCATGGTAAGAGTCAGTTGAGATCCCTGAGCGATAGACATACCGAGGAGCCGCCGTAGTGCGTACAGGCAACTGACCGAGTTTGAACGAGGCTGTATCATTGGGATGAGAGAGGCAGTGTGGCAGCCATTTGGGCCGGTCAGACAGTACAGTGCGATCGTGTAGAGAGCAATGGACATGGGAAGGCACCCAGATACGGCGGACTGGCTCTGGACGACCCAGACACATCACCAGCAGAGAGGACCACGGGATCATGAGAGCGGCACGCACAGATTCAACGATGTCCTTGTCCAATATCCAGACATGTGGTGGCTGTACAAGGGACTCCTGTGTCTACTAAAACCACTGCCAGCATGGGTGCAAGTTGTGAGATGCGGCCAAGACTGAAAATACACTGCTGGCCATCCAAAATGCAACACCAAGAAGAACATGACATAGCAAAACCAGATTTACTGGACACGTAACAACAGATACAAAGATGAAACGATTGAGCTTACAGGCCCGTGCGACTTGCGGAACATGCAGACATCAATAGTTCGTGTGGCCCCCATGGCTGGAAATAATGGCCGCTACACGCGGCGGCATCGAACGAAATAGGCTTTGGATGTAGGCTTGGGGTATGTTGGTCCAGGCTGCCTCCACACGTTGGCACAGTTCATCAGGCGTAGACGCGGGTGGTGCTTGCCAGGCCACTCGGTTGCCGATCAGCGACCAGACGTGTTCAATGGGCGACATATTAGGAGAACAGGCCGGCCACGGCAGCAGTGACACCTGGTAAGCCGTGAAGAATTGTTGCATGATGCGTGCCACGTGCGGGCGCGCATTGTCCTGTTGAAACATGGCCACAGGTAAGGGAGGACTACAGGCTCCAAAACGTCGAAGATGTAGCAGTGGCTGTTGAGTGTACTGGCGATGCATACCAGAGGGGTGCCATATCCAACTGCGCCCCAAACCATAACGCCAGGCAACAGACCGGTATTGCGATGCATAATGCAGGCGTCATACAGTCTCTCGCCGCAGTACCTCCACATGCAGATCCGACCATCGTGGTGTTGCAGGCAGAAAAGTGGGATTCGTCGGAGAAGACAATGTCATGCCATTCCGTAGTCCAGGTGCGGCATTCAACGGCCCACTGCTGCCGCACTCGCCAGTGGTGTAACGTCAATGGCAATAGGAGCAATGGGCGCCATGCTACAAGTCCCCGCTCCTGCAAACGACGTCGAACGGTACGTGCTGACACAGGTTGTAGTGCAACACACCCTAATTCCTGCACTAATGTTCGTGATGTGGCGTAGCGTGCCGTCAATGCCCGCCGCACAACATGCTGGTCCTCTCGTTTGGTGGTGTGCCGCGGCAATCGCTCACGTCGATCTATCCGTTCCTCCTGCAACCACCGAATCCATACTCGCCTCACTGTGGCTGGATGTCATCCCACACGGGCGCCGATGTCTTGGTACGATAAACTGCTGTCGTGATAAGCCACTATTCGTCCTCTGTCGAACTCCGAAACGTGCTGGAATGACTGCCGTATTCTGTGACGAGGCATCAGGAAGCTTCCCACGCACAGGTCCGGCAGCACAACACACTTCCACTACTTACACCCAGTTTTCTGTGCACCCTTCTTATAGTACTTCTCGGTGGCGTGCTGGGCGCACATGATTTGCATATGCCCTGCAATGCTAATCGTTTGTATGTCGTCTCGCGGGCGACGCATGCTGCGAATTTCAGGCCAATCGGATGCTTCCTTTTTAGTGTTGCATTTTGAGTGGCCAGCAGTGTATTTTGAATATAACAATACATTAAATATTATTTAATGCATATTGTGTTTATGTCTGAGTGTAAATTAATTATTATTTAATGTATATTGTGTTTATGTCTGAGTGTAAATTAAATATTATTTAATGTATAGTGTTTATGTCTGAGTGTAAATTAAATATTTAATGTATATTGTGTTTATGTCTGTGTTTTCGCATAAACATGCAGTCAGAACCGCTTTCTGATGTGCAATTCTGTCAGATATTGATACTTTGGCCTGAACAGGAGTGACTCCAGGCAATGTTTGTGTATGCTGCTGTGCTCGTACACACTTTTGCTGATCAGCATCCTTACTGTATCTGAACAGCACTTTTTTACCATTGCTTGCATAGTTTAACTTTCTGCTGCAGAAAACACAAAAGCTAAATCTCGGTTCCTTAATTTTCCGGCACCAAGAACCAAATTTGACGTCATGGGAATCAGTCTCATATAACCATTCATAGCCACTTATTTTTAACACTGCTATCATTCAAAGCCGACGTATTTTTCGAATCTATGAATTTGATAGCTGACTGCATGTTTAAAAGGAATCACAAATTTACCAATACTTGGTTAATTTTGCACACGTAAATTAATATTGAAATGCATACGCATACTCGCGTAAAATACGTCATGATCGACTGGTACGACTCACTCCAAAGATTAGCTGTGACGTATGGCAGCAGAGCCAGTGGTGTCTCCACCTAATACAAGCTCAATGGGTGAACCGGTTATGGTGTGTGATGTACACGTAGCGAAGAGAAAGCCAGGGACGGACGATGTTGGGTTGGGAGTTATGACATAGGCGAGGATCGGCGTAGAACCTCCAAGGGAGCTGCTCCTCAATTCCTCTTCGACCAGAATGCCACTCTTACCCAGAATGCATCAGGCACCGCTGCTCCGAGTTTACGATAAACGAGGTACTACGGTACGAGCATGGTTGCCGATGGCGTACTTACTTTCCGGAGTAGAGCGTATGGATAGAAAGGGAAAAAAGAAAAATACATATTTCGAAATTTTATTTTTACTGATATTTTCTTCTGTCCCGCTTCCGTCTTCGGATATTTTCAAAAGACGGAATTCCTTCCTCTGGATGGAAAACTTGCACCCATGATTGCCAGACACCTGGCAGAGGAGAATTTGCACTCTCAATGACCCTTACGTTTTCTGCCATTAACACCTGACCATCGGTGGCGTCGATTGCAGTGGTGTCAACAGTGAGCAACGTGGAATACTACGGACTGGCGACGTATCCTGCTTCTGTATGGGAACGGACAACCACCATGTCAGAGTGTGGAGGACCACAGGCGAGCGCTACAATCCCAACCTCACAGTACAGAGGCACAAATCCTGAACTGCAGGCGCGATGGTCTGGGGAGCCATCATGTATAACAGCCAGACTATCCTCGCAATGATCTAAGGGATGTTGACAGCCTAGTGCTATGTACAGGAGATCCTGTGGCCCCATGTGCTGCCTTTCCCGGTGGGGCAGCCCGGAGCTATTTTACAAGATAACGCCCGCCCGCAGATGGCTCGGGTTTCCCAGAACTGACGCCATGCCTTGACGTTTCCGTGGCCTGCCAGATCGCCTGATCTCTTGCCCATCAAGCACATGTAGGACCAGATGGGACGCCAGCTTTTTTTATGTCCCAATGTTCGTGATTCAGTTGCAAGAAGTGTGGGCCAATTTGTCCCAGGATAACATACTGCATCTCTTTGACTCCATGCCGGACCGCATCGCTGCATGTATCTGAGCACGAGGCGGTCCGACACAGTACTAATGCTGACCGGAATGTGTACCGTATGTCTGTGGGAAATCATCCTGCTGCTCTAATATTTTAATCACTTCTGTCTTTGGTATGTACCATCTCACTATTACAATCTCATTTCAATCTGACACCTCCTTCTTGGTGAGCGGATTTTTATGACAATGAGTATAGATCACAAGTTCCAGTGCTTTAAAGTATGTCATAAACATTAATGGTAGGTGGAACTCAGGAGTTGTGGGTTTGATTCCCACTCCAGGGCAATGCATTTTTCAAGTTTCTGAAGAGACAGCTACATGGGAAACAGTGAAAATATGGCATCCTTGTAGTGATAATTCCAACTTTATTCCGGAGTTATTAAAAGAAGAGAAATTTCAGCAGGACATGATTTACAGCATACACTGTTATTGTGAACTTAATTACATGGGAGACTCTGACAGGCAATTAAAAACTATTCTGGTGGAACACAATCAGCAATAAAAAAACATGTCTAATAAAACAGGATTGGACAGATATGTAAGAGATCTTCAACATGTAAGGAATTGGCAAACTCAAAATTTATAAGTTGTCAACCAGGGTTCCCGATAGCATGCGCAGATGCGCGCTTTGCGCAAAGAAGTTCGAATTCGCGCAAGAAAAATAAAGTGATGCACGAAATGGGGGGGGGGGGGATGCGCGCAGAATGATTTCAATCATGAGCTATTAGCATGGGAAATCTACAAAGGCGATGCCGTTTCAGATCACGTGTGCCGATTTCATGACGTCACGGTACAATCCCAGTATTTTTCTTCCGGTCGTATATAAACGGATTACAGGATAATCTGCGTAGAGCCATCACCCTCTAATATCTTAGCAGGCCCGCGCACTGAACGCCGGAAGCTGCGTGACGTAGGGGAGAGTAGGCTGATGTCCGTGGTGGGTGGTCAAGCATGCATGAGCTTGCTCACTCTGTGTAAGCGTGACTACGGATGTGCGTGGTTGTTGTTGTCAAATTGTCAACTAAATTTATTTTCATAGATGAATATTAAAAGTATTCAAATTCCTTACTAATGGGGAGGTTCTCGGAAAACGGATTACAGCAATAAAGCGTGAAAATTTTCAACTCTAAGGTACGTGGAAACCTTTTGTTAACCTTATTTTAAACTACTCGTAAAATAAAAATTTTGAACTAGAAAATTTAAATTTGGCTAATTTTATAATCTAATGCATCTCACAGCGGGAAGTCAAAGCACTGAAAAGATTTTTGAAAGATGAAATTTATGTTTGTAATGGAAAGAATAGATTACTTGTGTTGTTATAGTAACCCATAACATGTTTTTGCCAATGTATCAAATAAGTTCAAAGTAAAATATGTATATTTAGGCAGGGATTTTAAACTTTATTATGGACACAGAATAATAAGGGTTGCATGTTTTTGATCCCAAGAGTAATATGTTGATACATTCGTACTTAGTTATTTAAGTGTTTAGGCAGCGCCAGATTACCTTTTTTGGGGTCCCTATTTCTGGGCACAAGTGCTTGTAAAATACCTATATCCTATACGAAATATATGTATGTCATGTACACATCTAACATGCCTATGTTCTTTATATAAATGCTAAGACCTTGTTGCCATGTGAAATACATCTTTTGTGTTTGCAGACATGGAGAGTTGCATTGAATTATCATTTTTAATATTTATTACTAAAGGAACACAAACACTTAATCAAGTATAGACAGCAAAAATTAGATATGAATGCACAAAAACAGAAGTTCACACATAGTTCAGGAGTAAGTTTGCCTTTAAAATGTCCGTTTAAAGATTTTGAAGCATTTTTCTACAAACCAACACATTGAAGAACTCTCGTGTGAGCAGTGTGTATGCTCTATCTGTGGTAGGATGAGAATTTATCAGAACCATTCAATTTCTTAAAAATTAGGTGAAATATATCAGTACTACCTGGGCAAGAAATTATTTACTTGCCCATGTAGTAAAAGCTGGATGCGCAGGAAAATGTATCTTTTAAGATAACAAACCAGAACCCTATTTTTTTAAAGTTAAAAATATGAACTGTTTTAACATGTTTGCACTTCCATTTTAAGGGTGTGTATTACAAATGTTCAATGCACAAACGTGTGTATATCAATTTTTAAGATGCTGATGCTAAAATTGGTATGAAATGGTACGATGATGAAACTGGTGTTTCGGAAATTTAGTGATTATGCCATGTTCCTTTTGTTAAAGTTTTCTCCCTTTGTCACTAAACATGAGAGGCCAGTTACATCAGAGGCATGCATACTGTTGTTGATTATAAACAAAATTTGGAGCAAAACTAGGTTTCCGATTTCTGGGCGTAGAGCATAACATAATTAAAGATGTGATATTACTCTTTCCTTGGTACTTCGTAACAATAATACAACTTCCATTAATTAACAATGACATGAAACACGACATGGGATGACTGTCTTTTTTCTTGTGTAGTAGGAAATTTTATTACAAACTTTTTTATTTTAAAATTTAGTTACCATGCACAGGCAATTAGATGTTTTATTTACCTGCCCAGACGAATGATTTACATCCTCTGCGCATCTCGGGCATGGTATTTTTAAGCCTTGGATATTGTTATTTTTAAGAGAAAAAAAAGTACGTGGATCGACATGAATCCACATATTGTGGAAACTATGTTCTAAACAAACAAGATTTTTAAAATACAAGTAGAAATATATACTCGCTTCTTCTTTTTTTTTTTTTTTTTTTTTTTGAGAACATTTGCTTAAAATGAGAGATCAACTTTTTATTCATTTATCTAGACTTATCTGTTTCCAGACTTCCTGCACTGTGTCTTCACAAGCTACAGCAATAACAACTGGAACTAATATATCTCATATTATCCGATAACTACTAGAAACTGTGCTTCCAAATGTGAGGGGCTGCCCCAGTGGCGCAGTGGTCTAAGGCGTTGGCCTCTGATCATTCGTCCGTAAGGGGTCCGGGTTCGAATCCCGGTCAGGCATGGATGTTGTGTTTGTCTTACGGCACTGGCTCTCTCCCTTCCCTGGAACCAGTGACCCTAAATTAGGGACGGGCGACTGCTTATAGCCCATTGAGTCGCTCACGGTGGTCGTTAAACCTCCAATCAAAAAAAAAAAAAAAAACGTGAGGGTGGGTGTCAATTTTTGTATGGGGAAAAACTTCAATCCTTCATAGAATTTATTTTGAAACCAAAATCATAAAAAAAGGAAAAAACAATCTTTTTCAATAGCTTTAGCAATGACAAAACATTTGTGCAAAATTTTATACCACTGCTTTTTATAGTTTCTGAGAAAATGGTACATCAAGTTAGTCAATTTATAATGAAACATGTACATCTTTTAAAATACATCCTATAGTACCAAAACAATCGCTTAGATTTATTCAGTACAATAACTCCATGTGCATTTGTCACGTTCTCAAAAAATATAATAATTATCTGAAAAAATACTTTAAGAAATTATTGGAACAAATTTCAGATTTTCTTAGAAACGTGTCTTTGAAATTCTTCAAGGAACAGCTAACGAACACTTAATCAAATTGTGCTTGTGATACACAAAGAACTACACAACCATAATTATATGTACATTGGCAGTTTTCCTGAATACTTCTTGAAAATCAAATTTCAGGAAATTTCTGCCAATAAGTTACTTGTATTTTTGCAGATAAAAAGAAATACTTATATTGTGGATCCAAATAGTTTTGCTTAATGCTACTAATATACTTAATACATTGACAAAGGTAACTTTTTTGAAATAGTGCTCTGGAAGACAAAAATTATAAACTTTATATTTGCTTATCAAAATGAAGTTGTCCAAACACGTAACTAGATGGTACTAAAATTAGGAAAACTTGTTATGTCATTATTGTACGTTTAATAATGTAGCAATTGCATAATTTTCTTGAAATCTTAATTTATTTGATGCAATCAGTGGATCAAGCAGCAATTCACTGTATGTATGTTAAAACGGGTTTTATTGAGCCTTTGGTAATAATTAAAAAACACAGAAAAAAATTCAGTTTTTCTTGACCTTTTTTCATATATTAGTGATCACGGATTGCATATAAAATACATTTTCACTAAAGGAATTATTTCATTACTAAAATTTTCATAGTCATAAGTTTGCAATGAATGAAAAATCTGATTCTTTAAATATGTCAATCGACATCTTTTGAAACGACAGCGATACTTCGTAATGGACCCTCAAACTAATCTTTCAAGTACAAGAACGATTTGTTCACAAGTACAGGAATCGTTCGGCTAACTATAAAGACACTATAACTTCAAGTGAAACTACGACAACAGTTTATAATTTCGATTATAGGAATGGTTTATCACTTCCAGTGAAATGACAGGGATGCTTTCATTAAGTTGACGAATCTGTGTTGCTTACCCTTTCAAGTCGAAATTATTGCTACGCTAAATTTTACGCTGTAATTTCTTTTTCTTCTGTATTTTAAAAGATTATTAAACAAACTTGTTAACTCTGCAGTTATTTGAAAACTAACACACAAGTTCTTATTTAAATGCAGTGAAACTCTAAAAGAACGCACGACCTGGTTAGTTGGTGTACGTAAAGACGCGTTCGTTCGCACATCGCCGTAATGCCCCTCTCCGCGACTACGACTACTGTAGTGACGTCACAAATCGGTGCGCGGGCCTGTTAAGCTATTAGGGGGTGATGGTAGAGCCCAGGTGCTGGCCCCCGGTAGTAAAAAGGGCGTCTTCTACCTTGCTTTCGTGTCACTTTCCTATCGGGCACTCTAGCCCAAATCTCCTAGCTTCCTATTTCTAAGCGTTGTTTAAGACCTGGGGTCAGACACTCCCTTCCTAAAATCCTTTACATATGATCATAATCATAATCCGCATAGAGTACAACGAGACGAAAGCCCACGCGCTGCTAAGGGTGCCAACCATTATGGTTTCGGCCACATGATTACCGAATTACGGACAGGTTGGAAGAATTGCGGATTTCAAAGTATTTCGTAAAACTTCTGAATTTTGTGTCCTTTTTTGTTAAAATCACGGTTTAAACTGCGATCGTATTTTGCGAATATATTTATAGTTTTTTTTCGCACAAATGCGAAAACTATTAATTGGTTCCGTTTCTAAGTAAGTGCCTTTGAAATTCAGATATTGGATACATTGGCAAAGCCAATATCGGACGGATATGGGGTGAAGAACGGCCAGAGGATATTGGATGCATTGGCAAAGCTGATATTGGGTGAAGAACTGCAAGGTGATATTACATAATATGTCGGAAAAGCCGATATCGGTGCAGTGACGTCCGCATGCCTGCCAAGTATTCCGGATTTCCCAAAAGTTTTACGGAGCTTTAGGTAGTTTTACGGTTGGAAGATAGTTTCTTCCGAAATTTCACCAAAATGGCTCGTGATTTTTTTTTTTACTGATGGAAATTGATATCGTTGTTATTGTTGATTAGTGTAAACTCCTGCTTTTGTTTTATTATGATCTCATAGCGATTGAACTTTATGTTATCTCATGTTTCTAGCTGGGAGCGATCGCACACCCCCTCTCGCCAATCCTTCCAAACTTGCTCTCCCTCAGTGTTGGAATAGCTGCGCTAATTGCGCCAAAGTGCTTAATATTTTTTAATTCTGCGCCATGCAGAGTTCGCCAAAATGCGTAATTACGCATCTAGTACGCATCAAAATTTTACCAACTCATAAAAATACGCACCAGGACGGTATTTCGTCTTCTAAAAACGGAAGTAAACGAAATAAAGATTTCCATAATCGTAATTTCTTTTTCCTGCGATGTTGCCTATGTCCAGTATTGTTGTTATACATCACTTTATTCCAAAAATATTTGTATTTCAGTTGGAAAATGGAGGGAAAATTTCCGAAAACGGAAATTCGATGGTGCAAAAATTTCCCTGTATTCTTCAGGCATGAGCGTGCAACAGCTTCGAGAAATTTCTCCTTTTCTGTTATAATTGGAGTTTTCCTCGAGATCGATGCATAACTGAACAAAAATTTTGGGGCAATTGGTAGCGGAGGAGAATATTTTTCGCTGGAAACTTCCGAAAACGGAAGTTAGACGCAGTGAAGATTTCTCTCATAATTGTAATTTTATTTTTCATGCGATGTTTTCTCTGCCTAGTATTGTTGTTAAATATCATTTTATTTCATAAATATTTGTATTTCAACTTGAAAATAGAGGGAAACTGTCCGAAAACGAAAATTGGACGTAGCAAAGATTTCTCCAGTAATTTTACCCCCCCCCAAACGATAATCTGAACATGTACCCTGTATTCTTAAATATTCCCCCACCCCCCAAAATAAGGTTTGCATTTCAGCTTGACAAAAAAAGGGGGGGATAAAGATTTTTTCCGTAATGGTAATTCTTTTTCCTGAAAACGAAAGTGAAGAAGCTGAAAATTTGTAAGAATTGATGCATGGTGTTCAAAAATATTCATATTCTCAAAGTTACACTATTCATCCTTTATCTAAAATAGTGCTATCGTGCATTCGTGATGGATAAAATTGTCATCCAAGGGCATTAAAAAAAAAGTCACTGTCTTGTCATTGCTTAAATGAAATCAAGTTATTTCTAAAATTGCATTATTCAATTAAAAAAAAAATAAAAAATTCAAAACCTTGAAAATCATCTAAATTTCTGAACTCCATCTATGAGTGACTGATACAGAAAAACAATTGAATACAAGTATCATCAAACATACTGCTAGCACATCCCATACATTACCACTCTCCCCTAACAATAGATAATCATAAATTAACAGTTCTGGTACTGTCTCAAATGTTCTTGATTTTATAGTAAATCTTGATTTTTGAAAACAATCTTCTTGATTTAGGAAAAAAAAAAAAAAATTGGGGGGGGGGGGGCAATTGTGGTAACATACTTTGATAATCATTGCAAGCGAGTGAGATGCATGCTGCTCTCTTTGCCATGCCTAGAAACCAGTTCAACAGGTGAAAATATTGCCAAACTTGTGTCTGCAGAATATCAGTATCATGGTATTCCGTGGATGAACTGCCTGGCCTTATGTATAAGACTCCTGTTATGGTGGGGAGAAAAATTGGTGACTCTCTGAAAATAATAGTGTATCACTCTCTAAAAATGAAACTCATTTACAAGGTTTGTTAATCTTATTTTATACTTAAATACTATTTTTTTTAAATATTTCTTTATTTGTATTAAATTATTAACTGTAATAAAAAAAATAGAGAAACCTAAAATATATAATTTTATTATTTATAAAGTGTAAATATGCGCCGCTGAACTCGCGTTGATGTCCCGGTTTTTGAAAAGTTGGTAGCTCTGATATTTGTTCTTACTATAACACAATGGAAAAGTTCCTCATTAGAAAGAGGAAGCGTTCTACTGATGATTCTGCAAGTTCGGCATTGAGTGCTACGATTTTAAACAGTGAAATATTGCCTGAGAAATGTAGTGAGGCTGCTCCTGCTGTAACTCCAACTAAATAAAAAAAATATTAACTTTCAAGAGAAATGGCGCAAAATGTATGACTGGCTTGAAGTCGAAACCGACGAAAATAAAACAATTTTGATGTTTTGTTCATTTTGCAAGGCGTCATCAAAACCACTGTTATTTGCAAAAGGTAAGTTAATGCCATTCATTATTTTATCAATATATAAATGGTCTGTTTTTTCTCATCTGGAGAACTCGTTTCTAAAATTTGGCTCATGCTTTTATTGATACTGAGAATTTTTTTTTTCTTATCCTGTCGTAATTTTTGGGCTAAAAGCAACGGCTCATACAGTGTTAAAGTGATTTTTTTGTTTTCAACATTGTAAAGGTCCCTATGTTTATTTTATTATTCATTGTTGTGAAAGGAACCAATTCGCTCAAACGCTTTTGGGATGGGAAGTAAATATCCTCATCGGTGCCATGCAAATTTGTTTTGAAGTTGTTAGACCACTTCAAAGATTTTGAAGACTTGAAATGCCTGTTGAGTGAATATCCATATATATTTATTCTGCTAAAAAATAGCTATGCTAGTTTTAAATTTGCAAATTGCTTTGGTTGTGCCAATAAGTTCTGCATCAATAGAGCGTTCTTTTAGCACACAAAATCGAATAAAAGATAAGTTTCGCAACAGACTGAAAGAATAAACTTTAAAAAATTTGATTCGAATATCAGCAGCAAATGTAACAAGGCTTTCCATTTCACAAAGCTGCTGAAATATTTAAAAACTAAATTGGAAGATATGTATAAAATATTTATATTATTTTTGTGTTTGTTCGTTCCCCCCCCCATAAATGTAGTATTTTTCTCTAAGTTTACGATTGTTTAAAATTCACCCGTTTTTTCAAAATCACCCCCAGAAAAAAAGCCTGGGGGTCATTTTCACCCCTGATTCTGGAACCCTGGCAAGAACCCTGTCAACCATAAGTTATAAGAAAGAAATTAAAGCAAGGTCTGGAAAATGATAGCACAGGAGGAGACAGATCACATTCATAACCTAAAAGGCAACTCATGGATTCTGACTCATCCTATATGCACAGTAGATTCCAATTAATTGGGCCAGCCAATTACTTGGGACAATTCTTGAAGAACATACCATATTAGCTCTTTGGGATAAAGCTTTGCATAACTGGGGTAGCAGCTTAATTGCTTAATTGGGCCAAAGTGTTCTAGCCCTGTTGTGTTCCAATTAACTGGAATCTACTGTAGTAGGTTAAAGAAGGAAACTAACACATTTACAGCAAAAATGATGATGCATACAGAAAACCAGTGAGACAGAAGTTTTGTTTTTATATTGGAGGTTTAACGACCACTGCGAGCAACTCAGTGGGCTATAAGCAGTCACCTGTCCTTAATTTAGGACCACTGGTTCCAGGGAAGGGAAAGAGCCAGCACCATAAGCCAAACACAACATCCATACCTAACTGGGATTCGAACCCGAACCCATCTCAGATGAATGATCAGAAGCCATCACTTAGACAACTGCGTTACAAGGCTGGCACAGTCAGAAGTGAATTACATGTCTTCCACACAAGGGGGCAGTGTCACCACATAGTAAGTAGCAGTTAGTGAAAAATAACAATGCTCAGCACAAAGATGTGTATGAACTTCCTTCCTTTCTGTGGTTCTGGTGAAAGCTCAAAGCCCTAAGTTCAAGAGATATAATGCAGTTTGTTTCCTAGATATAATGCAGTTTGTTTCCTACCTGTTAGTCCTGTAAATCATCTTGTCATGTACACTTAATGTGACCCCCCCCCAAAAAAAAAAAAAAAAACAGGATGCAGATCCCAGTGACAAAAATTACTTCCAATAAGATATATATAATCTATATGGTGGCAGCAGAAGTGGTGAACTCATTGCCCAAGATCCAAACTTTACCATGAATCTAGAAGAAACAGATCTAATAACAGCTTTGTGAAAAGAACAGGGTAAACATGAATGTTACCCTTTTCAAAGGACAGGTTCCACAAAATACCCATGGAATCCAGATAAACCACAGCACACCAATGAGGTTCCCACAGTACATGGACAAAGTGCCAGGCACACGGCAGATGTCTTCTCTGAAAACACTGTGGCTTCTATCAGAATCTTCTCTATGCAAACAGAATCAACACAGACAACAGAGGGCCCACTGTTCTATAACTTGCTACCCTTATTCAACTACTTCTGCAGAACATAGCAACAGCACTGCTGAGGGTCAAAAATAAAAACAGTGCAAACACTTGTCACAATTGGGCTCCAAAGAGGGTGATAAATTTTATTGCAACAAACTGAACCCCCACCCTCCCCCATAACTTGCAAGGAAAAGCCTTTGGTAACTTGCATTTGGCCAGTTCATTTATCAACTGCCCGAGTAAAATACTGAGGTATTTACGTGCAAATGTGACACCAAAAGTTAAAACAGCAGACTTGACATATTTTCAGAGCCAAATATCTCAGAAAGAGCCACCTCCAATTTTTTTAAACCATTGGAAAGAACAAATTTAGAACTAGGATGTTGTGTTCCCATTGCAATATCTTTCCATTTAAGGCAAGAAAAAATTCCTTTACAGTTGGCAGATTTCTGCATGCATATTGACCCAGTCGTCAATTTTCGTATGCTGCCATTCTGTCAGTGCTGGGAAGTAGAACAACTATATTTATTTTGATGAAATAAATATAGTTGTTGACACACTATATTTATTTGCATCTAAACCATGCAGCTAAACCATTATTTGATGAAATAAATATAGTGTGTCAACAACCAACAGAAAATATGATTCGTTACGCAGAAGCAATAGTAACAGAAAAAACCAAAAAGAACAACTGTAATATACATTTTGGTATCGACCTATCACTCCCCTGGAAAATATAGATAAGAGAGGAACAGGAGGGTATGATAAATAGAAGGGGAAGGTTGCGGACGGAAGTGCCGGGAGCTGATAGTCGGCGGGAGCAATCGGCGCACAGAACTGCAATTTTTCGAAACCGTGATGTGGCAACAGCCCAAAATAATGATGTCATGGATCTTGACGAAGATGAGGCTGCGGTTTAGTCAAAAGTGGCAGAGTGAGTGTGATCACAAAGGACACAGCAGACATTGTTCCTGAAGATGGTAATGCGTGCATTACCGAAATGCATATGAAAAGAATATCGGAAGGACATCATTCCTTATGCTTAGGTCACTGATTTGGCATTTTGGGAGGTTTTTGTGTTATTTGGTGTTTTTTTCCACTTCGTTCCAAGGCATTATTGTCATGTTTCAGCTGTGTTTTTACATCATACACAACAAGAGTTTGACTGTTTTCGTACTCGAAAATTTTAGTGTTTTAAGTTGGTGCTTGCGTTGGTTATTTCATATTCCTTTTTGTGAAGTTTGGTGACATACTAGATTGAGAATCGAATTTCAGTGTGGTGTATTGCCTTGAAAGAATCCTGTTATATCAAACACTTGGTTGGAACAATGTAATCACTCAATGAAAGCTATGTTCTTTCAATTCATTTCTGATGTACACTGAAGAGCAATTGAATTAGAGATACCTGTCTAGTAACGTGTAGCACCATCTTTCGCCCTGATGACAGCAGCGATTCGTCTCGGCATGGACACGACAAGACACCGGAAGCGTTGGGAAGCCATACGGATCCACGACCCCTGAACAAGCTCCCACTGTTCACGAAGATTTGATGGAGGGGGGGGGGGTCAGAGCCTCGAACATCTCTTTCGTTGGCATCCCAGATGTGCTCGATGGGATTGAGGTCAGGTGACCTAGCTGGCCAAGGAAGTGAGGTCACATCGGTGGAGTGTTCATCCAACCATTCGGATACAATTCGGGAGCGATGGCACTGTGCATTGTCTTGTTGCAGGATGAGGTCCCCAGTGGGATGTTAAAGACGCACAAACAGGAGCAAATGGTCGTTCAGGATATCCTGGTAACGATGCGTACTAGACACGCAATTACGCATTTCGGCGAACTCTGCATGGCACAGAATTAAAAAATTTCGCACTTTGGCGCAATTAGTGCAGCTATTCCAAAACTGAGAGAGAGGGAGTTTGGAAGGATTGGTGGGATAGGGTGTGTGCGATCTATAAATAAATATCGCTTATGGCTAGAAACATGAGAAAACACAAGGTTCAATTGCTACGAGATCATAATAAAACAAAAGCAAGAGTTTACCCTAAGCGACAATAACAACAATAACAATTTCCATCAATAAGAAAAATTCACGAGCCATTTTGGCGAAAATCCAGAAGAAACTATCTTCCGACTGTAAAACTCCCCCAAAATCTGTAAAACTTCAGGGGAAATCCGGAATACCTGGCAGGTATGACATTGTGAAAAACACTCCCTTAACACACTTCCAAAATTAAATCACAAAACAGCGTGTGTTAGCGAAGCTCTCTCTGACCACTGGGGAATTTACGGCTGCCGACCTGAACGTGGGGGTGACATTTCATTGGCCAACGCGATTCATGTTGCCACAATGTAAATAGTTTTGTGCGTTCTGTATATTATATCATGTATTCTGATGTTGGTTTGATATTTATTGTAGATCAGACTAGTTGCCTTCCTAGAAGATGTCAAACCAGGTGTATGTGTGTTGACATTAGGCCAGTTGCCTGCACACATTTGTGGCACTAACCATAACTGCAAGAATGAGATAACAAGTAAAAATATATATGACAACACTAAGAGATAGTGTATAAGTAGACATATGGTGTCTGTGTCTATGCAGCTAAGTAGATGTATCAGAGAAAATGGATTCTGAAAGTAGAAGAGCCTATGTATGATAGCTATTATTTTGTATCTTAGAATAGTCACAGTAGCTTTTGATATATGTTATGTGTACCACATAACAGCTTTTGATATATGCTATGTGTACCAAGTTTGTCAAGATGTCATGACAAGTGATACATGCATAAGCCTTCAATATCTCAAGAAATAAAGATGAGGTTAGCCCTTTATAGTGCCTTTCCCTTCTTTTCTTCACATCTTAAAGGTAGTAGGATGGTTAAATTATTATTTTTCTATCTTGAACATTTGCAACAGAGGTTATGGGCCTAGTCACCCAAGGCTAATAAAAATATGCAGAAGAAAGGGTGAAGGTGCAACTTGAAGAGTTTAACCCTAATGTGCAATATTTAACCCTAATGCCAAATGTGTAAGCCTAATGGATTAAGAAGTTTATGTAAACTGGCCCAAATGTACTTAGTGATGTCATGCATACAATACAGGAATAGTTTGCACATATTGTAAAAAATCTGTATATACACTGGCGGAAAGTGAAAAAAGAACACCAAGAAGGAATTGGCGGACGATCATGAAATTTACATATGTTAATGGGGTCGAGTTTACGTAGGCGTGATGTTAATTTCGGGACCAACCGGTGAGCGCTTATGCCACAGCACGGCATAATATGCAAATTATCGTCGGTGGTATTTAAGGAGTACAGCGAAGTGGATGTAATCAGTCGTCGGCGTACGGACACATGCGAAGACCCTAAAGAAGCTGCAATGCCTGGACATGGAAGACGTGTACGATTTCAGCAGTTATCGGACTTTGAGCAAGGTCGTCTAGTCGGATTGTGCGAGGCCGGGTGGTCGTATCGTCGTATTGCGGAGCGAATTGGACGGGAAATATTGGTGGTGGTACGATGGTGGCGTAGATGGTCCGAGGAACATTCTCACACGAGAAGACGTGGAACCGGGAGTCACAGACGGACTGATGAGTGGACCGATCGACGCATAAGAAGAGCGGCGTTGTCGAGCAGAACATTCACTGCGACGCAAATCCGAGCTGCCGTTGCACCTGAGGTGACTGTGCGAACAATTCGCAACCGTCTACTGGATGCAGGACTACATGCACGTGTGCCTCTGGCATGTGTACCTCTGACTCCAGCCCACCGTGAGGAACGGCTGCAGTGGTGTCGCCAATGTCTTCACTGGAGAACACAATGGCGATCTGTCGTGTTCAGCGATGAAAGCAGATTCTGCTTGGGAGCCTCCGATGGCCATATGCGTGTTCGCAGACGCACAGGGGGGGGGGGGTCTCTACCCTTCTTGCATCCGCTAGCGACACACAGGGCCTACACCTGGTCTCCTGTTGTGGGGAGTGATCAGCTATCACTCCCGTACACAACTACTGTTTGTACCGGGCACGTTAAACAGCACCTCCTACATCAACAACATCATTCAGCTCGTTGTTGTGCCATTTGTAAGGTTGGTCTATCGTGGTGTTTTCCAGCAAGAAAATGCACGCCCACACACGACACGTGCAACGCAACATGCACTTCAGGGTGTGAGACAACTTCCATGGCCTGCACGTTCACCGGATTTGTCCCCCATTGAGCACGTGCAGGATTTTATGGGACAACGACTTATCCGGTCTCCACGGCCAGCCACGACCATCCCCGATTTACGCGTCCAGGTTGAGGATGCTTGGAATTCAATACCCCAGACTTACATCCAACATCTGTACGACAGACTCCATGCCAGAATTGCACAGTGTGACGCAGTTCATGGCGGTTCAACCTCGTGCTAACCATGTTACATGGAAATGTTATTTTTCAGTTTACCAGCAAATACAGCTGTATTTTGCCATAATGTTTTGATCACGTTATCCTCTGTATTCCGTTATTATGCTGTATAAATTTCGTTGGTATCAGACGTCTCCTTCTTGGTGTTCTTTTTTCACTTTCCGCCAGTGTAGAATTAATTCGGTTAATACAATGGCAGACTTAGAAAGAAATATGTTCAATTTTCCTAAACTGAATGGGTAGATTTATAGACAGTGGCAGAAAGATATTTCAATGCTCTTAATGGACAGGGGTCTATATGGATTTATAGATGAAAAGCAACCCATTTCAGAAGAAGGTTTAACTCTTAAAGAGATACATGAACTTAATAGAAATAAATATAAGGCTATGTATGATAGCTATTATTTTGTATCTAGAATAGCCACAGCTACCAATTATCTATGCTTAAAAGAATCACAAAAAGGCTTAATTGCAGAAGCTAAAACAGCTTTAGAAGCATGACGATGATGGGCAAAACACGTAACAATATTAACAAATAAAGGTCCCTTGATCACGCTAATTACGTTAAATGAAAACTTTTACAAAAAGTTCGTAAGTTGGAAGCTTTCGACCTTATCTTAGGTCTTCATCACGCTAATGGAGTTGATCAGTGTCTGTAGTCTGAACTACAGACACTGATCAACTCCATTACGGAAAAATTTCCTTCCATTAATCTCACTATATCTAAGGAAGTAAACCACAAAATTGATTTACTGGATGTATCTACCTGCAGAAACGCTGATCTCTCTATTACTCGTTCCGTCTATCGTAAACTTTCCGCGTCCACTAACATCATTCCCTACAAATCTTTCACCCTGCACCTCTACAAGCTTGCAGCATTCAAGTCCTACATCCACAGGGCTCATATCATTTGCAACAACCAACTCTCTCTTCAAGAACTTTCCAAAATTTCTACAATAGCCCTCTCCCATGGTTTCCCTGCTGTTACAGTCAAGTCCCTCATAAAGAAATATGAAAACCATTCGAAAATCGAATGCCTCCTCCTTCATAAGAAAGAAGACCTGAAATTCTGTGGTTCTGTTCATTACCATCCTTCCTATGCTTATAAGTTACAGATTCTTTTTAGAAGTTTTGGTTACCATCTTGCCATTAAATCTACCCCAAACATCTTGAAACTTCTACAAAGGGATAAGGACAAAGTTGAAAGCCTGAACCTCCCAGGAGTTTACTGCATTCCTATCTCTTCTTCTACTGGGGATAACTTATACATTGGAAGCACATACAGGAGCATTAGCCATAGAATTTTGGAACATAAAAAAGATGTTTCGAAAGCCAATCCTAATACTGCCTTGTCTATTTTGGCAATGGAAGACACTTGTGCAGTTCCCCACTGGAACAAAGCAAAACGAATTGCTTGGTTGTTCACCCAAACCTAAGAAGTTTAGATGGAAATGTTTTACATGTAATAACTTTGGTCACAGAGCAAAAGAATGTTGTGTGAAGCAGAATAAGAAAATATATTTTGTTTCAGCATTATCTATACATTCTGATATAGTTGAATGCAGGGCAGGAGCGACTAGGGTGCGGGAGGTGCGACGCACCAGGGCGGCACTCTTCAGGGGGTGGCATTTGTTTTGGCAAAAATAATGAAAGGAGAGAGAATGAAAAGTAGAAAGATGATGAGAAGAAAAAATGATATAAAATATTAAAAAACTGAAATAAATAAGTAAAAATAATAATTCAAATTTAATTTCGGAAACAATTAGATAATATTGTTTCAGTTCGCCTGGGTTCAGCAAAAAAATAAAATACCGATGGCGACAAAGATCTGGCGTGCCGACTTTGACGAGAGAAGCTTTAGTGGATCACGTGAGTGCAGTGCATAAGCTTTCTTCTTCAGCTGTCTCGCTCTTGGAGCAGTGGGTGTTCGGAAACTCAGTAGTGAAGTTGTTTATCCTGTATCGTGTTTGTTCCTCCTGTGTAATATCAAGTACTTAGTGAATGTCAATGCAGTATGTACAGAAAGTGTAATTTAATTTTGTGTTAGTAAACTTCATCGTGTGAAAATGCTGTCAGCAGTCAGCTATTTATTATATACAAAGCAGCGTGCTTAGCTCGACGATGACCGTGAGCTTCAAACAGGTGCACAGACATATTGATACTACGATAGTCGACCTACAATCTTTGGTTTGTGAATAAGTGCCATCACAAGGAGATTTATGGTAAGAGTGATATAGCATACAAGTAATCTGATCATTAAAAGCAACAATTGAAAATGCTGTGTTGACAGGCCTTTTTTAAAACTTTCTCATTCATTAGTATGAGGAAGTATTCATCGTGCAAAAATTTGACTTCGAGATTTCAACGGAAATACACTTTCTGGGGACCGCCGAATACGATTTCACTATTTTGGTCGTGGTGTCTGTCTGTTTTGTGTCCACCATAACTCAAAAACTACATTAGCAAAAGTTAATATTTGAGGGTTTTGTGGCACTGATTATATATTATATTTATAATTTTTTTGTGTGCTGATTATATATTGGTACATATCGGAGAAACAGAAGGGGGCTTTCCCCATAACGCGTTTGCTCTTTCTTTGTAAAGCTCAAATACCATTGTGGATATTTAGATGAAACTTTTTAGCAGTTTTGTTATACATATATTCATGTGCTCACTAGATTTTAGTAAAAATTGGGTAACTGGATGTAGGCGTTCCCTATTGAACTTTTCTTATTTTGTTATATAACTCAATAATTGTTGGGCTTATCAACATTAAATTTTATATTTTGCAGTTTTTTTTTGTTATGCATCTTCACATCTCAATTTATGTATGAGAAAGTCCAGTGGAGGTTATTACAGATTTTTTAGCACACCTTTTGCAAAAAAAAAAAAAAGATTGTGCTCATGTTATTGGCTTGTCTGTCTGTCCGTCCGTCTGTAAGTAAGTCTGTAGACACCATATCTCTGCAACTAATAGTCCGATTTGAAATTTTTTTTTTCGCATTAGGAAGCTTGAAATGTGCGAATGATGATCCCTCCTTTAGTTTATTTTTTGCGATACACAATTTCGCTGCTAGAGGGCGTAAACGCAGATGATATCGAATTCAAAATGCTTTTGTTCCATATACTTGCTTCTAAACATCCAATTAAAAAAATTCATTTTACCTTTCGATTCCATTCATGCCGAAGATTATTTTAGGGTATAGTCACTTTTTCAACTTAGGCATAGATTCTCCGCTAGGGGGCGTAAAAGTAAATTGCGCTTCCCCAGATATCTCTGTTTCTAGAATGCCGAGTTGAAAAATTATTTCTGCCGCGGATACACAGCTCCTGATGAAAAATATTTTGCATATAATTTATAATTTTTTTTTACAAAATGTTTTGGCCACCAGGGAGGTGTAAGTGCTAATTTCTGCTTCTGATGTATTTGCAGCAAAATCTGAGATTCTAAAATCTCGATTGAAAAAATTCTTTCGTGGACCATTACTACTCACGTCGAGAAACCTTTTCTGAATATTTTCTTCTTAAAATAATGCATGGTTTCTCCGCCAGGGACGCAGATGTATATCTTATTTTTGTCAATATCTCTGCTTATAATGGTCCAATTTGAAAAATTTCTTCTTTGTTGGATAGAGTTTCCAGTGCGACATGTTTTTCATATAATTATAAAATTTTCAAGCAATTTATTAACTTTCTTCTAGGGGGAGTTAAAATAAATTGTGCTTTCCCCGATACCTCTGCTTCTAAAACTACAATTTGAAAAATTCTTCCAGCACCAGATACAGCTCCCTGTGGGAAATATTTTTATTGTAATTCCTAATACTAGGGGGCTACATTAGCAAATTGCCTTAATGTCTGCTTCGTAGGTATTTGCAGCAAAATCTGAACTTCTAAAAGCTTGATTGAAAAAATTCTTCCGTGGACCGATATCGTTTATGTCGATAAACATTTGAGAATATTTTCATAAAATAATGCATGGTTGTTCCTTCAGGTGGCGTAGATGTGTATCTTATTTCTGTCAATATCTGTGATTCTAAGAGAAAGTTGAAAAGTCTACGGAAGAAATTTTTTTACGGGACAGATTTTTGACTATAAATGAAATTTTCTTTATGAAAATGATGCAGAATATGTGAATTTAAATACTAACAACATATTTTATTACAAAACATACTAAATTAAAATATGTGATAATTTTAAATAAATTCACTCATTATTGATCACCTGGGTATCCTCAAAATAAGTAGGGCCGCAGTGGCTTGGTGGTAGCTTGCCTCGAGTTGCACTGGATCACCAAAGATCCGCTGAGGTTTGGAAGTCTCATTCAGCCGTTGGTGCCACGTGCCGGAGTAAAGAGACTCTGACTCCTCGTTATGAACAATTCTAACACCCCATCTCAAATTATCGGATAATTGATTTCTTATGTCATTTAACGTCTGTTCACATACTTCTCTTGCTCTATTAAGAGGTGTGGAATTTTAACCAAAAATGTTTCTCAGTTTACCCTGAAAGCAGTTGCAGACACTAGATGGGAAAGTCGAGTCGGAAGTTTGTGACAGCTTATCAGAACTTATCGATGTAAAAAAAAGTGAGCTACCTGCCAAGCATGACGCCCAATGTTTGTTAGAAAAATTGGAATCTTTTCCGTTTATATGTTCCATCGTTATATGGTATGAGGTGTTATACAGAGTAAACATTGTTTCCAAACTGATGCAAAATCGAAAAACACAAATTTATCATCTTGCATTGAACATTTAGACCTCCTTAAAAAAGTCTCGCAAACCACCGAGATAAATTTCAACACATGATACACACTGCGTCTGAAATTGCCACCTCATGTAATGTAGAGCCACACTTTCCTTCTCAACAGTTTCGTAGGAGAAAAAAGAAAACAATGCTCGAATATGAACACGAAGATGAAACTATGACCAACACTAAAGATAACTACCGCATAGATTTTTTTTATGTTATCATTGACATGACTGTTAGATCAATGGACGAAAGATTTGATTTGCTTCAAAATCACAGTGAAGTGTTCAGTTTTTTGCACGATTTTGAAAAAAATGTCGGAACTGAGTAAACAACTGTTGAAACATTGCATGGATCTTGAAATAAAGCTATCTGA
Organism: Macrothele yani; assembly: GCA_039090855.1. Lineage (NCBI taxonomy): Eukaryota > Metazoa > Arthropoda > Arachnida > Araneae > Macrothelidae > Macrothele > Macrothele yani. Next base: position 99,891,803 of record CM076990.1, on the reverse strand, counting down.
CAAAACTGATGAAAACTGCCTGAAGGACATAAGGGCTAAGGAACTTGCAGATGAACTTAGCATCATTATGAGTTTTCTAAAAACCGAAACTTCACCAACAGATGTCTTGCAGTACATTTATAATAATACACTGAGGGGAACTTTCCCAAAAATTACAATAGCAATACAGATTTTATTAACGCTCCCTGTGGCAGTTGCTTTTGGAGAGAGGTCCTTCTCGAAATTAAAACTGATCAAAAACTATTTGAGATCAACAATGCTACAACAAAGACTTACTGACTTAGCTCTAATATCAATTAAAAGAGAGATATTCGGGAAAATTAATTGAAAAATGTTTTGGAAAATTTTGCTAGCTTGAAAGCTAGAAAGGTAAAATTCCTTTAGCTTATCTGTGGATTACAAAATGACCTACTTTTAACATAGAAAACAGATTTCATTGCTTTAAGTTAGAAAGTGCAGTGACCTTTATCTTTTCTGAATCTTCTGAGCGTTCATGGACGAGTCAACTGGTCCTCTGCGAGTCTGCCTCAAAGTGGTAGAGACAAACTTTTTGTCCTGTGGAAATTGTTTTGAAGGCCAGCTCACTGCTGAATGATTTCAATACTATTTCCACAAGGAGAATAAGTTCTCCTCTGTCGCTTTGAGGAATGCTCACCGAGGACGAGTTGACCTGTTGGACTCTCGGAGGGTTAATGACATGTTCGACAGTACGAAAAAGTATCACTGAAGACGTAAGGAAATTCAACTGTGAACTAGTGAGGAAAGCAATTGAAAACAACCAAAGCCTAAAGATAGCAAAGGGACATCTCAGTAAGGGAAGAAAACAGATTATGGCACTGAGAAAAGAAGATGGTTCTGTAACAAGAAATAGAGGCGAAATTTTGACAAGAGTAAAGGATTTCTACTCCAAATTATATGAAAGGGATGATACATGTACTTCAGACATCATGAAAGGTACCAGTACCAGAGTTCTTCCAGTCTTCCCAGCAGAAGTTGCACATGCAATCAAGAACATGAAGCGGGGAAAAGCTCCAGGAGAAGATGGAATTACTGTAGACATCATACAAGAAGCAAGTGGAGAAATTGAAACAGTACTCGCCCAAATTTTCACTCGATGCCTTAATGAAGGGAAGATTCCTGAGGATTGGAACAACGCTACAATGATCTTGCTACATAAAAAGGTGACATTGAGGATCTCAGGAATTACAGACCTATCAGCCTCCTATCAGTGGTTTATAAAATCTTCACTAAAGTTCTTTCACACTGTTTGAAGGTAACACTGGACATGGCTCAACCGAGAGAACAAGCTGAATTCAGGAGTGGCTATAGCACAATAGATCATATCCACGTATTGAGAGAACTAATTGAAAGAGCGAGGGAATATGAACTTCCGTTGTGCATGGCTTTTATCAATTATGAAAAAGCCTTTGATTCGGCGAAACCATCAGCAGTTACAATGGCTCTGAAATCCTGCGGTATTGAAGATGCATACATTAATTCTTCAGGATGACGCTTTAACGTCTGTAACTTCTGTTTTACACGTACTGTAAAGTGGATACAGTCTGTGGTGGTGCATTAACTTATTCAATTAAAATATAAATCGGTTAGAAGTCCTAAAGATGTTACTTACGGAATCGCGTGTTCAGTCCAACGTCAGTAGTTATTGAGTTTCTTTGTCCAAAGTTGAATCTTGCTTCAATATGGTCAGTTGTTAGGGTTAGTTCGAGAGCCATTTCGTTATAAGTTGTACCCTACTTTGGACATGTCCAGATGTTAGGGTTAGCTCCGTTTTGGCTATGTCGACATCATGTTGAATGGGTAAAGGTTTACAGATAATAATTAAAAATTCTTGAGTTAAGAGTTACTATTTACATACAACTTGAAGTTCCACGTAGTATTTGGCCTTTAGGGCTATCTCGTCAATGCTGCACTCTCTTGGAGACGCTGAGGAAGTCTTCAAAGTTTGGTCAGGTTCATAAAAAATTTAAAAGCTTTAAAAAGGTTCCAGTTAAAACCGTCACATACACCACTTCATACCGTCCACAGTCTCAATCACCGGACGCGCGTTTCACCTAGGCTCTACCCTGGTGTTTTCAACGGAGACTTCACATCATCTGTCGAAGTCTGCTATCTGAAAGTCTCGTGTCCACAGTGCGCATGTTCCCCATTTAATCCATTGCCAATGCCATCTAGTGTCAGGTCACATCAACTTTATCTTCATCTACGTCACTCTCACCCTTCCTTTTTCTCTTCTCTCTCCTCCCCCTATTCCATTTCTTCTCAGTTTCGATCAGGTTCCTCCAAGTGTAGGAAAGGTCGTACGGACTGTTATTATTGCAGTTAAATGGTTTGGTCTTATTTATTATTACTGCTTCTGCTATTTGTATTGTTCTCATATTATTCTGCTGGTTTGATGTAATTCCTTCCCAATAGGGTATACATTGACTATCCAAACAGAAGTCAATGAGTGCTGTTTTATTCTCTCTTCTGCTCCAGTTCTTCATGTGTTCGGTCAATCTGATTTTAATATTTCTTTTTGTACTGCCTATATATTGTTGAAGATTTTATTTTGATTATTTATTATTGGTATAGAGTAGACACCCGCTTTTTGTAAGATTGGGGTCTTTCTGTGATAGTTACTAAGAGATTTTGTTATATCTCTCGTTTGTACACCAAAATCTAGGTCATATTTTTTACATGTTTTCTTCATAACAGTTGTGATCTCCGGTATATATGGTAATGATCCACAAAATTTTTTTACCTGTTGAGTCTGTGTATTCCTTTGTTGTTTATTTCTAGGGTTGCATCTATTAATAAGGTTATTTATTTTCTTCACATCATAACCAAAGTTTATTGCTGTGTTCTTTATCCAATTCAATTCATTTTTTAGTAGTTGGGCGTTAGATGTATGAGTAAACGCTCTATTGATATATGATCGGAAAGCTGCAAATTTGTAAGATGCTGGATGGTGAGAGTTCTCAGGAATGATATTAGTGATGTTGTCTGGTTTTTTATATACTTGGAAATCGATGTTATTTTGTTTATGAGATAGCAATCGTCAACCAATATATAGGCAGTACAAAAAGAAATATTAAAATCAGATTGACCGAACACATGAAGAACTGGAGCAGAAGAGAGAATAAAACAGCACTCATTGACTTCTGTTTGGATAGTCAATGTATACCCTATTGGGAAGGAATTACAATATCAAACCAGCAGAATAATATGAGAACAATACAAATAGCAGAAGCAGTAATAATAAATAAGACCAAACAATTTAACTGCAATAATAACAGTCCGTACGACCTTTCGTACACTTGGAGGAACCTGATCGAAACTGAGAATAAATGGAATAGGGAGAGGAGAGAGAGGAAGAGAGAAAAGGAAGGGTGAGAGTGACGTAGATGAAGATAAAGTTTATGTGACCTGACACTAGATAGCATTGTCAATGGATTAAATGGGGAACATGCGCACTGTGGACACGAGACTTTCAGATAGCAGGCTTCGACAGATGATGTGAAGTCTCCGTTGAAAACGCCAGGGTAGAGCCTAGGTGAAACGCGCTTCCGGTGATTGAGACTGTGGACGGTATGAGGTGGTGTATGTGACGATTTTAACTGGAACCTTTTTAAAGCTTTTAAATTTTTTATGAACCTGACCAAACTTTGAAGACTTCCTCAGCATTTCCAAGAGAGTGCAGCATTGACGAGATAGCCCTAAAGGCCAAATACGACGTGGAACTTCAAGTTGTATGTAAATAGTAACTCTTAACTCAAGAATTTTTAATTATTATTTGGAAACCTTTACCCATTCAACATGATGTCGACATAGCCAAAACGGAGCTAACCCTAACATCTGGACATGTCCGAAGTAGGGTACAACTTATAACGAAATGGCTCTCGAACTAACCCTAACAACTGACCATATTGAAGCAAGATTCAACTTTGGACAAAGAAACTCAATAACTACTGACGTTGGACTGAACACGCAATTTCGTAAGTAACATCTTTAGGACTTCTGATTTATATTTTAATTGAATAAGTTAATGCACCACCACAGATTGTATCCACTTTACAGTACGTGTAAAACAGAAGTTACAGACGTTAAAGCGTCATCCTGAAGAACCTTGAGGTCACGTAATTGTATGTGAACTATATAATAGAATCACATGAGATATAATGGCATACATTAATATTATTAATAACATCTATGAAAATGCAAGTGCAAAGATTTGGCTGTTTGAAAATACAACACACATAAAAATTGGAAAGGGAGTGAGACAAGGTGACACAATATCTCCGAAGCTCTTTAATGCCACATTGGAAAATTTCTTTCAATCACTGAACTGGGAAAACAAAGGGATAAAGATTAATGGAGATTATCTAACCCACTTTCGTTTTGCTGATGACGTAGTCATTTTTGCAACTACCCCATCAGAGCTGCAGAGTATGATCCAGGAACTTGCCGACAAGAGTAAAGAAGTGGGATTAAAAATGAACTTTCAGAAGACAAAAGTGATGTTCAATGCTTTTACAAGAAATGAAGATTTATCCATTGATGGAGAAAAGCTGGAGATAACAGACACGTATGTTTATCTTGGACAGCAGATATCAAGTGAGGGTCACATTGGTGAAGAAATTAATCGGCGTACAAAACTTGCCTGGCGAGCTTTTGGAAGAAACAGCATAATTTTCAACAGCAATATGCCATTATGTCTTAAAAGAAAAGTGTTTGATCAGTGCATCCTTCCAGTGCTTACGTATGGTGCAGAGACGTGGACCGTAACTAAAAGAGACATACAAAGGCTGCAGACAACTCAAAGTAGCATGGAGAGGTGCATACTTGGTGTAACCAGGAGAGATAAGAAGAGGAACTTGTGGATCCGAAAAATGACAAGAGTGGAAGACATCATGATCAGAGTTAAATCCCTGAAATGGCAATGGGCTGGACATACTGCCAGAAGGACAGACCATCGATGGACAGCCGAAATTTTAGATTGGATTCCAAGGGACAGGAAAAGACCCAGAAGAAGACCACATGGGAGATGGGTGGATGAAATTCGAAAGTATGCGGGAGTGACAAGGAGGAGACTGGCACAAGACAGACTGTTGTGGAGGAAACTTGGGGAGACCTTCGTCCAGCAGTGGATTGATAATGGTTGACAATGATGATCATGATGATATATGCTCTCACGGACAATGAAATTTGCGCACCTAGAAGAAAACATGCTACAACCGTGAAACTTTGCAAATAGCCAGAGTGCGTGCTGGTATGCAATCTATCCACATTTGGTGTGAGTGCGCATGACCGCACACCCTGTGGCGGCACTGCAAGCACTAACCGGCGTGTAGTCGATGTCCGATGAAAGCGAAAAGCACTGGCTGACGCAAGCAAGAGTACAGAGTGACAAGAATGCAGGGTAGATGCCAGAGACGTCGATTTACGCAACTTACGGACTTTGAGAGAGGCCAGATCATCGGGATGAAAACAGCGGGGTGGTCGGTGCTCTGTATCGCCCGCCACATGGATTGTTCTGACCATACCGTCCGACTGTGTTGGGAGCAGTGGACATATGACAGCACTGCTACATGGCGGAGCGGCTCTAGACGGACCACCGGTAGAGGATCGACGGATCGTGTACCATGCACGAACGGATCCCATGGGGACCCAGTCCACTATACAGGCAGATGTAGCGGCTCCTGTGTGCACACGAACCATTTCCCGACGCCTCGCGGAAGCCAATCTGCGTTCACAGCGCCCCTTACGTGTGCTGCCATTAACACAGGAACATCGCTGACTCCGTGTGCAGTGGTGCTATGCCAGGCGACGTGAAACGCCACAGACTGGCGACATGTGGTGTTTAGTAATGAATGCCGCTTCGTTTTGGGGACAGATTATCGCGTCCGGGTGTGTAGGTCCCCGGGTCAAAGGCACAATCCCAACCTCGCTATCAAGCACCACACCTTCCTTACTGCAGGAGTATGGTCTGTTGATCCATTGTCTACGATAGCCGATCAGCTCTAGTAGTGGTACGTGGATCATTGACGGGCCAGCAGTATATGGATTAGATCGTACGGTCCCATAAGCAGGACAATGCCCGCCTGCACAAGGCTCGGGTTGCCGAGGTTTGCCTACGTCATGTCCAGATACTTCCATGGCCTGCCAGCTTTCCAGACATATCCCCTATCGAGCATGTGGGGGACCAGTTGAAACGCCATGCTGCCGCCGTGCCATACTATCCGGGATTTGGAGCACACCGTCTAACACGTGTGGGCCAGTCTGCTGCAGGACAACATCTGGCATCTATTCGCCTCCATGTTGGACCGTATTGCAACATGTATCGCTGCAGGAGGAGGTGCAATGAGCTATTGAAAATGACCGGACTGCGTGACACAGATCCCTCTGTAATTGTCCTGCAGCTCTGTCTTTGCCATCATGTGTATCATTCATCTGTATCATTATGTCCATAAAATTTCAGTTCAATCCTATGCTTTCTTCCTGGTGTCGCAAATTTCATTGTTCGTGCGTGTCCATAAGGCAACCCTAGTGACCAGAAACCTCTTTATTCATTCATATTTTAATTTCAAAAAAATTGTGGAAGGGGGCGGCAAATTGTTTTCTGCAACAAGGCAGCAAGTGGTCTAGCTCCGGCCCTGGTTGAATGGACAATAGACACAGCTGCAACTGATCGATTTTGTAATAATAAGGAATGGTTCCATGAATTTCATGAAATTCCAGTTAGAACTGCAAACCTTGGTGAAGAGAGTACAAAAATTCTTGGGAATGGGAACATAATTCGTAACATTAAAGATGGACAAGAGACAAAAATACTTGGGAAAGGGAACATAATTCGTAACATTAAAGATGGACAAAAGACAAAAATCCTTAAATTGTTAGATGTGTGTTATACGCCCAAGCTTAGGAGAAACTTAATCTCTGGTAGACATATTGACCAAACAGGCTGCTCAGCTACAATAGGAAATGGGCAGATACTAATAAGGTACCCAAATGGCAAGAAATTTTTTGCAGCACACTTAAAAAATAACTTTTATACTTTTGAGGGGAAAGTTGTTCATACAGAACAGAATGGCAAATTCTTAAGGGAAGCACACAGTATAAGGTCAACAAATGAAGCAGCTTTTATGACATGTAAGATTTGGTCACATAAATTCTGACATACTAAGGAAAATGTCCAAAGATCAAAGTGTATATGGCTTGAATGCTATGCATGAGAAGATAGAAGATTGTGAAATCTGTAAAATTTGCAAAATGATAAAGCCAACAGCAAAGAAGTTGCCTGGTAGAAGTACAACTGAAACCTTACAGTTGCTACACATGGATGTGTGGGGTCCATCTAGAGAAGAGTCAAAAGGTGGAGCTCTATATTTCTTGAGTATCATTGATGATTTTTCAAGAAAAACTGATGTGTATGTGATGCCAGACAAAAAGAATGTATTCCAATACTTTAAGGAATATCAAGCAATGGCTGAGCATCAATTAGAAAATAAAATAAAGCCTATTCACACAGATAATGGAATGGAATTTTGCTCTCAATATTTCATAAATCATCTTAAATCTTCAGGAATCAAAGTGAAATGTACTAATGTTTATTGTTCGGAGATGAACGGTGTAACTGAGAGATATAACCACACCACTTTAGAGGGTGTATGTGCTATTCTAGAAGATGGAAAACTACCAAAGGATTTGTGGGCTGAAGTACTATTAGCTTTGACATATCTGAAGAACAGAACCACACATAGTCTAACAGGAGACAAGAGCCCACTAGAATTGTGGACAGGAAAGAAACCATCTGTAAGACATATAAAAAGAATTGGCAGTCTTGTATTTTTATATATACCTAAGCCACATTAGAAGTAAGTTAGAGAATAGGTCTAAACCTGGTATACTTATAAGGATATGCCATGAAAACCCGTGGATATAGGATATGGTATCCAGCTAGTGGAAAAGTATAAGAAACAAAACATGTCTACATAAATGAAAGAAAAAGAGGTGGTGAATGTTTTGAGAAACATATATGTCACAAGATATTAAATTCATTCCAACTAGCTACTGGGAAGAATCTCCAAGTGAAGATGAGGAAATACCTGAAGAAAAAGATTCTAAAGTTGAGGCAATAAAAACTGAAGATGACACTTACAAGCAAGACATCAAATGGAAAAGAGTGGAAATAACTCATCAATCAGGGAAAACAGCAGATCAAAAAGATGCATACTACTATCCTGAACCTAATATATGGCTCAGAAGTAAAACGGAAGTGCAAAAGTATTGTCTCACAAAAGGGACTCCTTATCATGAAGAATTTAATTTTTCAACACACGGTGTTCCAGTCCAGAAGGAGTCAAATGATATACCCGAGCAAGCACATACAATACTTTAAGGAATATCAAGCTGTGTATCAAGTGAATATCAATTGCTGTGAACTTATGTGCATAGAACTTCCCCAAAGCTATGAGGAGGCACTGGAAAGTCCTGCGAAAGAGAGATGACAGGAAGTAATGGAGCATGAAATAGGAATACTCAAAGAAAGAGATGTATGAGAACTTGTTCCATTTCCTTCTAATCATCACATTATTGGTTGCCATTGGGTTTATACAACCAAAAATGATTCCACAGGTGTCATTCAGAGATACAAAGCTAGACTCATTGCACAAGGTTGTAGCCAAATAAAGGGACATTCGACAAGATTGCCATGATACATTTTCTCCAGTAATCAATTTCATGTTGGTAAGACTGTTCTTTATTTTGTTTGTCATACTTTGTGGGTGGTGTCACAAACATTTGGACATAGAATGTGCTTATTTATATAGCCCAATAAAGGCAAAAGCCTATATGAAACAGCCGAAAGGTTATATGGATCCAACTCAAAAGGACAATGTTTTATTGCTGAAAAGAGCAATATATGGTCTACATCAAAGTGGATGTGAATGGTACAATGAGCTAGACAGAACATTTAAATCCCTGAACTTTTACAAATTCAAGTACTGTAATTGTGTATACTCGTATGATTCAAGGGCTATAATCCTGGTATATGTACAGTGATGATATAGCCATTTTTTCAAGGGATCAAAAGACCCTAAAAGAGGTAATAAAGAACATTGCTTCCAAGTTTACATTACGTGACCTAGGTCCCACAAAAAACTTTCTTGGTATAGAGTTTGAACAAAGTGGGAATAACATTTATATGCATCAACGGGAATACATAAAGAAACTCATAAAACGTTTTCAGATTGTGATTTCAACAAGAACCAAGCTACCTTTGAATCCAGGTCAAATTATTTCCAGATTTGAATGTCCACGAACAGAACAAGAAAAGCAGAACATGAAACAATTTCCTTTTTGGGAACTGATAGGATGTTTGATGTTCCTAGCTACAAGAACTCATCCGGACATTCAGTTTGCTGTGAACTTATTGTCACAATACTCCAGTAATCCTGGACTAATTCATTGGAAAGCTACAATACATATATTACAGTACGTAGCTACAACAATTTATTACAGTATTGAATTAACTAGAGCTACAGGTGAGAACATTATTGCTTATTCTGACTCTAACTGGGCCGGTTGCTTAGATGATAGAAAATCCACTAGCGGATTTGTGGCATTTTTAGGAGGAGTTTCTTTTACTTGGAAGACTAACAAACAGAAGTGCATTGCATTGTCAACTATGGAAGTAGAATACATTACAATATCGGAAGCTGCTAAAGAGCTTGTATGGACCTCCAGAGTTTGTAGTGAGTGTAAAGTGTAAAATGTTAAATGTAAATATTAAGCAACCAATTCTAATGTGTGATAACTTGAGTGCAATTTGTTTCTGTAAAAATGCAATTGAAAATAATCGTACCAAACACATTGATATTAAATACCATATAGTTAGAGAATTGTATAAAAGTAAAGTGTTTGATATCAAGGCCATACACAGTAAAGGTAATATTGCTGATATTTTTACAAAGAATTTAGTGCATAGTGTACATAATTAACTTATATGTAGTATATTATCAGAAATGCCTAAAAAGGGGGAATATGTTGCCAAAATGTAAATAGTTTTATGTATTCTGTATATTATATTATGTATATGTGTATTCTGATGTTCGTTTGATATTTATTGTAGATCAAGCTAGTTGCCTTTCTACATGATGTCAAACCAGGTGTGTGTGTGTGTGTTGACATTAGGCCAGTTGCCTGCACACACGTCTGTGGCACTAACCATAACTGCAAGAATGAGATAACAAGCTAAGTAGATGTATCAGAGAAGATGGATTCTGAAAGTAGAAGAGCCTATATAGAATAGCTATTATTTTGTATCTTAGAATAGTCACAGTAGCTTCTGATATATGTTATATGTATCACATTAAGTTTGTCAAGATGTCATGATAAGTGATACATGTACAAGCCTTCAATATCTCAAGAAATAAAGATGAAGTTAACCCTTTATAGTGCCTTTCCCTTCTTTTCTTCACATCTTCATTTGCAACAATTCAGTTCCCCCCTTTAATTTCTATGCCCCCCTAAATACAGCGGCAAAATCCACATCTCTCTTAAGCACAACAGTGATCTCCACCCCTCCCTGTGCGCTCGCGGACGTAACATCCAATCCATTAAACCAGGACCGAAACTTGAAGTTTCGGACTTCCCATCTAACTTCCGTTGGTGAGAACTGGAGATCTACTTTAACTCTTCTGTACAAGCAAGAAAGGAATCTCCGAACTTTATTTTTGGTGTGAAGGAATCAATCGTATGCGAAACAACGAAGGAATTGTCAGCACGTGCTTTAAAAACAGTGAGAAAGAATTGAACTATATTCTGTAGTGTAGCACTGCAAAGTGGACCGCTCTCCTGGAAACATCTTAACTGGTTCCTCCTATACTCTCTTTCGCCCATGCATTGGCTGCCGCAAAGAACCTTCGTTTCAACGGAGCAAAGCTTGATGTCGCTGCAGCATTGTATTAGACCTGCCGCAGCTTCTGTTCACAGCGTTGTACTTGCACATAAATACTACAGGAAAAATCTTTAAAATGCACTATAAGGATGACATTTTTTTCACCATCTGTATTTTTAGTGCAGTATATTTCTGGCTACTGTCGTTTGAGGAAAAATGGGTAATGAAATAAAAATGTAGTTTTTCGGAGAAAATCCCAAACTACACGGAGTGGCTACATACATCCGGGATAATCTGGATATTCTGGAGCAGTTGGCAGGTATGAGTTCCTCTGTAGATACATAGGAATCTGCTTGAAATTTTGACCAACATAGAGAGAGTGAGTGTCCTTCTCTGTACTAGGCTGAGTAGAACTTCACCAGTGGAGACAGCAGCACATATGTTGAACAGGTACTGTAGGTCAATACTCAAACATTCTCTGTCAGTATCCAGAAGAGTCATCTGTATTTTCTTGAATCTGTATTCTGAAACAAGCAAAGGAAAAGTAGTTCGTTGCCATGTAGCATGCACATGAACTAATGCAATGATTTTTGTTGTCAGGTTTCTTCAATGCACTGTGTGATGTCTTTCTTCCACCCCATGTTTCCAGTTGTCCTGTCACAACCAGTTGCACTTCCAAGTGTTGCTACTTCTTTTCTGCTGTTGCAAAAACTGTAGAATTGTTTGTGATAGAGCCATTAGGTGTCACATGTCCTAAATATTTCGATCTGGGCTTCTGCACACAACTAATGTGTTTTTTTGCCATAAACCATGGTGTCATACTTATTTATGCCCATCAAAATATAATGCACACAATGGATCTGCCCTTCCATACTCTGTTTCTATTAGCCCATAATTCTTCCTCTTTTTATATCTTCCAATTAAATTTCTATCGAATGCCTTGGACATATCCGATTCATTTAGCAGGCCCAAGTCTTCCATGGTAACAGTAGCAATCATAGCCCCTGTGCTGTCTGACACACGTGCAGATAATTCGGAGGGTAAGTAAGCTGTCGATGCACGATAATCAACAAGCCATGATAATTCAATTGCAGATAAAAGCGACTTTATATAAACTAGGCCGAGTGGAAACACTAGGCTGTTTTGCCTGATGATGGGTTTGAGGCAAGCCAGAAAGATCTTGCATGTGTCATTTTAACCTACTGTAGCTAGTGTTTTAAATTGTATATAAAGTTCATCTTTTATCTGCAATTGAATTCTCATGGCTTGTTGATTTTTGTGCATTAACAGCTTACTTACCCTCCGAATTGTTCCACCTGCGCGAAAAAAACTTTATCTTTCATCACACATGCAGATGCAGGCTTTTGTGAGTTTTGATCTTTCAAGCATTGTCCAGCTTAAAAATTACCGTTTGTTGTTCTATCTAAGCTGTTCGTCAGTGAAGAGCTTCATAAATCTGATCGGCCAACAGCATTCACTCTGGCCTAAACAAGATGCTTTCATTCCTGGAGAGAGTAACGTTTGTCCCAAACCCCTAGTTAATCCCTCTGATGTGCTGCTTTCACCACTTCATATCAAACTGGGGCTGATGAAAAACTTTGTAAAGCCTATGGACAAATTTGGCCCAGGTTTCTTGCACATAAAGCAAACATTTCTGCAATTAAGTGATCTCAAAGAAGGCATCTTCATTGATCCTCTGATAAGTAAACTACTGCGTGATTCTTACCAAAAAGCTAAACAGCACAGAGCTCGCCGCATGACAAATTTTCACATCTGCGGTCAAGGGATTTCTGAGTAACCACAAAGAGGGCAACTACAAACAGCTGATTCACAACCTTCTCCTCCAGAACTATAAAAACCTTGGGTGCCGAATGTCCTTAAAAACATATTTCCTCCATTCGCATCTGGACTTCTTTCCTGACAAAATAAAAGCAGTCCGTGATGAACAAAGAGAATGTTTCCATCAAGATATCTGAATGATGGAGGAGAGGTATCAAGGCAGATGGGATCCCTCAATGATGAGTGATTATTGCTGGTTTTTGTAGGAGGAGAACAACACGACACATAAGAGAGAAAAAGAAAAAAAAAAAAAAAGTACCTGTACGGGTATACAAGTATGTGTGTATATATTTGCATTTGTGTTAATATTGTTTACTCTATTTCTTTTGCTGTCTCATATGCAGTGGTATACGAATATGGTATTTATACTTTGTAACACTAATTCTATAGCTAACAAGACACATCATCATCATCATCATTGTCAACCATTATCAATCCACTGCTGGACGAAGGTCTCCCCAAGTTTCCTCCACAACGGTCTGTCTTGTGCCAGTCTCCTCCATGTCACTCCCGCATATTTACGAATTTCATCCACCCATCTCCCATGTGGTCTTTTTCTGGGTCTTTTCCTGTCCCTTGGAATCCAATCTAAAATTTCGGCTGTCCATCTATGGTCTGTCCTTCTGGCAGTATGTCCAGCCCATTGCCATTTCAGGGATTTAACTCTGATCATGATGTCTTCCACTCTCGTCATTTTTCGGATCCACGAGTTCCTCTTCTTATCTCTCCTGGTTATACCAAGCATGCACCTCTCCATGCTTCTTTGAGTTGTCTGCAGCCTTTGTATGTCTCTTTTAGTTAAGGTCCACGTCTCTGCACCATACGTAAGCACTGGAAGGATGCATTGATCAAACACTTTTCTTTTAAGACATAATGGCATATTGCTCTTGAAAATTATGCTGTTTCTTCCAAAAGCTCTCCAGGCAAGTTTTGTACGCCGATTAATTTCTTCATCAATGTGACCCTCACTTGATATCTGCTGTCCAAGATAAACATACGTATCTGTTATCTCCAGTTTTTCTCCATCAATCGATAAATCTTGATTTCTTGTAAAAGCATTGAACATCACTTTTGTCTTCTGAAAGTTCATTTTTAATCCCACTTCTTTACTCTTGTCAGCAAGTTCCTGGATCATACTCTGCAGCTCTGATGGGGTAGTTGCAAAAATGACTACGTCATCAGCAAAACGAAGGTGGGTTAGATAATCTCCATTAATCTTTATCCCTTTGTTTTCCCAGTTCAGTGATTGAAAGACATTTTCCAATGTGGCATTAAAGAGCTTCGGAGATATGGTGTCACCTTGTCTCACTCCCTTTCCAATTTTTATGTGTGTTGTATTTTCAAACAGCCGAATCTTTGCACTTGCATTTTCATAGATGTTATTAATAATATTAATGTATGCATCTTCAATACCGCAGGATTTCAGAGCCGTGGTAACTGCCGATGGTTTCACCGAATCAAAGGCTTTTTCATAATCGATAAAAGCCATGCACAATGGAAGTTCATATTCCCTCGCTCTTTCAATTAGTTCTCTCAGTACATGGATATGATCTATTGTGCTGTAGCCACTCCTGAATCCAGCTTGTTCTCTCGGTTGAGCCATGTCCAGTGTTACCTTCAAGCGGTGTGAAAGAACTTTAGTGAAGATTTTATAAACCACTGATAGGAGGCTGATAGGTCTGTAGTTCCTGAGATCCTCAATGTCACCTTTTTTATGTAGCAGGATCATTGTAGCATTGTTCCAATCCTCAGGAATCTTCCCTTCATTAAGGCATCGAGTGAAAATTTGGGCGAGTACTGTTTCAATTTCTCCACTTGCTTCTTGTATGATGTCTATAGTAATTCCATCTTCTCCTGGAGCTTTCCCCCGCTTCATGTTCTTGATTGCATGAGCAACTTCTGCTGGGAGGACTGGAAGAACTCTGGTACCTTTCATGATGTCTGGAGTACATGTATCATCCCTTTCATATAATTTGGAGTAGAAATCTTTCACTCTTGTCAAAATTTCGCCTCTATTTCTTGTTATAGAACCATCTTCTTTTCTCAGAGCCATAATCTGTTTTCTTCCCTTACTGAGATGTCCCTTTGCTATCTTTAGGCTTTGGTTGTTTTCAATTGCTTTCCTCACTAGCTCACAGTTGAATTTCCTTACGTCTTCAGTGATACTTTTTCGTGCTGTCTTGCATAGCTCTATATATTCCACTTTGGAAGTCACATCTTCTTTAGTTGTCCTCATCTCTCTTCTTTTTTGCATCAACATTTTGGTTTTTCCTGATAATTTGTTTACATGCAACTTGTTCTTAGACCCAGCTAATTTTGTTGCTGTTTCCATAAGAGCTTTGGTTACTTTTCTGTTAACTTCCGAAATATCCACTTCTTCCGATGTTAGGCCTTCTAAAGCAGAGAATCTGTTCTTCAGTTCCAACTTGAAAGTATTATGGTGTTTTTTAAGGTTGGTTATGTCAATACATTTTGTTTGTCTTATGAGCTTGCCACGTTCCAGTTTAGTGTTGAGGTGCATCTTACATCTCACCAATCTATGGTCACTACCTGTGTTGAACTTGTTTAGCACACTGCAGTCTTCGATGACGAATTTTTTGTTACACATAATAAAATCAATTTCACTTGTCGTCCCAATTGGATGTCTCCATGTCCATTTCCTGTGTGGCTTTTTCTTGAAAAAGGAATTCAAGATGAAAAATCCTTCTGCCTCTGCAAACTCAACGAGAGTATTTCCACGCTGGTTTCTGTTGCCGTGACCGAATTTACCTACTGAAGTTTCATTCTGTTGCCGGTGCCCTATTTTTGCATTGAAATCTCCCATAATTATCTTCAAGTGCTGCTTACCTTTATTATTTAGATGACGAATTTCCTCATAAAATTCTTCAATTTCTTCTTCAGGATGACTTGTGGTGGGTGCATAAGTTTGAATAATCTGAGCCTGGTATCTTCTCGATAGTTGGATAACGAGTCGTGCAGCTCTGTCAGAGGAACTTTCAACTTCTACCACTTTATCCTTCAGTTTCTTGTTTATTATAAATCCAACACCACTAGTTCTGCCAGTATCTGTCCCACGATAATAGAAGAGATGTCCACTTTTCAGTTCAATGAGATCTTCTCCTTTTCTCCTTACCTCACTTAGCCCGACGATGTCCCACTTGATCCTTTGTAGTTCCTCTTCCAATTCAAGAAGCCTTGAATCAGAAGATAGGGAGCGTCCGTTGTAGGTAGCCAAGGTCAGCATCAAATGGCAGCCTAGTCCGGTCCTCCGAGGATTCTTAGCACCCTCTGCCTTCATGTCGCACTGGCCGCTGCCTTGGCCAGGTACATTCCAGCTGCCGGAGACTGAGGGCCAAGATTTAAGTTGTAGAGTCATTTTGGAGGTGTTTGGCCATAACTCACCACGCTGGCCAAGCGGGTTGGTGAGTGTGGGATAGCATTTCCTCTGATCCCGATGGTATAGTTATACCGCTATTTGCGGTCGTCAGAGCCCCTTTAGTGGGAACAGGATGCACCACGAGAAGGCGGGGTTGACATTTGTCAAGGAGAGGCTGTGATGTTACGCATCACCTGACCTTAAATGCTGTAATATATTACAATGTAAAGCTGTAATGTGTACATCTTGCATTGTATATATGTATCTCGAAATATAGCAAAAGTTTACACACCAAAAACTGTACGTGATGAAGAGTTTTTACAGTCATATTAGAATTCAGCACCCCGAAATCAGTTAAAAACACTTTATTTCACCAATGTTATGAAAACAAAGTTTAAAAACGGTGACTAGTGTTATTTACTTTCTGTTGTCACATCAAACTTCTCCATTCTCAGCGACCTTGACACACAACCCGGGCTTCACTGACATCCATCACACGGTGTACACAAAACTTCTTATACTTTATACTCATAATCTTTTTCTCATACAGACATTCCTGAATCAGATCCTCCCATGACTTCCTTGGCCCTCCTCTGCTTTTCTTTCCTGCCACTTAGGCTGAAAATTTTTCTTAGTAAGCAACTCATCACTCATTCTTTTAACGTGGCCAAACAACCTAAGAAGACAAGTCTCCACCTTGCTAACAACATTTTGCCTCACATTACACAACTGCAGCACATCTTTATTCCTCACACGATTAGAGAGTATCTTGCTACAAATTCCCCATAAGTAACACATCTCACCAGCACACAAACAACTCCTACAATACCAAGGTTTCACTGCCATACATCACAGTAGGAACAATTACACTATAATACAAAGCCGGGACTCTCTTGAGAACCCACCATTCCTTTTAAAACCTCCTAAAGCAGCTATAACTTTCAGTGAAGAATTCACTCTCGCCTACTAATTTCACCATCTGAAATTAGTAGGCAAGTAAATTCAAATAGGAAGAGTAAAAAAAAAGAAAGAAAAAAAAAGACGAACTGATACCATTCACGCAATAATACTTCTTTCACAGACTCATGCTTATCAATAAATTTTTATCCATTACTTCTGTCAAGTAAAACACCCACAGCCATCTTACTGTAAGAATATCTACAAGGCAGGTTCAAAAGGTTTTGGTACTCATCTCCAATTGTGAGACCAAAGAATTGTGTGGGGGATTTTTCTGTACGGCTGGCAGCACCCAAGATATTGTCTGATGGCGAGTGGCACCATACCATTTCTTGTCTGTGTGCAGCACCATAAGTTTATTTGTTTACTGTGCATTCAGTAATTTTGCTGATGAAAATCTTGGCACTTGAGCAGTGTACAAACAACAAATCTTGTGTTTTGTTTCGCAAATCACCATCAAAGATATTAGCCATGCTGCAGCAAGCATATACTGAAATAGAAATCACAATGTTATGCATGCATGCATCTTCTTGATGGTCATGTGAGTTTCGGTGATGATTATCCAGTGGGAGCCTGTCTACCTCTTCAACTGCTGAAAAGGTTGAGTGCACACACCACATTGTCTGATGTGACTAAAGGAAAATTGCAAAAGAAATAGAAATAGCGTCACAAGTAGAAATATCATTTAGAAGTGCTCACAGAATTCTCCTTAATGATTTGAAACATTTGTCAACACTTGGTTCCAAAAAAACCGACTCCTGGAAAACAAGAAACCACGAATGACCTTTGCTGGAGACCTAATCACTATTAATGATCAATTTTCTAAGCAACCTAATAACAGAAGACATGACATAGTCTTTGATCCACAGACAAAATGTCAATCCTGTGAATGAAAATTAACATCCCCTTGAAAACAGAAATCCTGTTTCGTCAACAGTAACAGAGAAGTAATGCTGTTAAGTTTTCTTTAACTGTCAAGGTCTAGTTCACTACGAACTTATTCCAAAAGGGAGGACTGTAAACAAAGAAACGTGTGTCAATATCTTCCATTGCCTTAGGGATGCAATCCAAAGGAAACTTCTGGAAAAAAAGGAAAACAAACAGAAGGTTTTTCCTTGATGACAATGTGACTGTACATCAATCCCCTCAAAGCACAATGTGATGTCACTGAAGTAACCACCATATTCTCGTGACTTGGTTTTTACTTGTTTCTGTGGTTGAAATCTGCCCTAAAAGGATGATGATTCATGAGTTCTGAAAACATAAACAAAAATGCAATAATGGCGCTGAAAGAGGTTTCAAAGAATGGATTCCAGGAATGCTTCAAATGGCTTTACAGACATTGGCAAATGTGTGTAGATGCCCAAGAAAACTATTTCAGAGGAAATGCAGTGTAAGTAACAGTAATGTTATTGCTTTCTGTATAAAGCGGAAATTCTTGGAATTTTTGAACCTACCTTGTACATAAAATGATAAAAAGAAATATGTTTGGTATGATTTTCTTCAATTATCACAGAAGTTATGCACATATGGGGGGGGGGGGATAAAAAAGATATACATACCCTATTTGGGCCACCATGGTGAAATGGAGAGTGCCTGCCTCCCATGCCACAGCTAGGGCTTCCTGGTTGAGATATTGAATCTCTGCGGGGTGAAGCACCTGGGCTTTGTGTAGGACTTTCCGTCCAGCGGAAAATGTCATTTATATCTTGACCTACAGCAATGTCATCATCATTCAGTGCTTGAAAGATGTCATCATCACCTAAAGTACCAGCTAAAGGATCAATATGCTCTTGCTGAAAAGTTGCTTGAGAAGACTGGAGTAAAAAAAAAGAAAAAAAAAGCGGTGAATGAGCAAATAGATTCAATAAAGGACATACATATATTTTGTAGACAATATATTTACATCATGTATAAATCAATGAATAGTATAAATGCTACACATTACTATTTGCTACAATTTTTTATAAAATATTTTAGTTGGTTGTAAACTTACAATGTGTTTTTTGTTATTAATCTTGATTTTTAGTTACTATTAAAATGTTACTATCAGTTGACAAAAGTTGCCATTGTTGGCATTGGAAACAGATTTGTATCACTACAGAAATGAACAGGGTAAACACAAACAGGGGTGATTGTGAGGTGAAACAGATCACCCGGAAACTCTGAGCTCAGTGCCAATATACAGTATATACAGGGTGTTTTCCAAAGCCACGGCTCACTTCAATAACTCGAGAATGAATTAGAACAGAAAAACAGGGTCAACGGGTATTAATAAGGGATGATATGATCTATTTAAGGGATATGTGAATGACCCCCCAGGCCCCTCCTGATCAGGGGGCTTGGGGGCTATCTCGTAAACAAAGCAAGTTAGGAAAAAATTTCCAATTACAAAGTTATACAGCGTTTTTACCTTAGTGTAAATCTGCAGAAAAATTTCTAATAGCTCTTCAGGTTCGGGCTGTGCCCTCTTGAGCTCTTGAGCTGGTTTGGCCATGTTAACAGAATGAGTGATCAGATGCTTACTAAGAAAATCTTTTTAGCCCAAGTGGCAGGAAGGAAAGGCAGAGGAAGGCCAAGGACGACATGGGTGGATCAGATTCAGGAATGTCTGCATGAGAAAAAGATTATGAGTATGAAGTATAAAAGATCTTGTGTACGGCGTGTAATGGATATAAGTGAAGCCCGAGTTGTATGTCAAGATCGCTGTAAATAGAGAAGTTTGATACGACAACAGTAAGTAAAAATATCTGGTAGTTTGTATTTCTTTTTGGAGCTAACCTCTGAATCTCAGAGAACAGCTTAGTGATATGTATGTATGTAAATACAAAAGATCACGTGTGAGACCTGTGATGTGTATCAAGAACGAGTTGCATGCCAAGATTTCAGTAAAATGTGGACACTTTGTACATCTACAGTAAATAAATTTGGTATCACTAGAAATTTTAATTTGACAAATCTATTTTTGTGGGAAGGTAACCTTTGAATCTCATAAAACAGCTTAGCACCCTGCTAAAAATTATTATAATTAAATATATTAACTGAAAGTCTTCTCTTTTGCATACATTGCATGTTACTAATAATTTACATTTATATGAATTATTGCTGTTAATTCATGTTATCACTAAAAAACAAGTGTCAAAAATTTCTATCTCATTGCAAAATCACAATAAAGTCTTAAACTGATAATTAAAGATAGTTACCCACTGAAAATTTAATTAGCTAACAGGTGTAGACTTAGGCCCACTTACGATGTAAAGTATTTATGGTAAAGGGGAGACGGTGCCAACAGGTTCTATGTTGGTGACCTCAACACCATCACATAGATGTGGGGTGATGCAATGAGGTGACCTCAACACCATCACATAGATGTGGGGTGATGCAATGAGACTAGGGTCACAAAAATTAATTCTAATAACACTTAAATAAGTGAAAAACTCACTATCTAATAGCAACAAAAGTTTATAATTAATTAAAAGAAAACATAACAAAAGTATTAATGTGTATTGTGACTACGGAGGGAAAAAAATTTAATTAGCAAAGCATACCATCCTAGCAAACAATTAGCAGTCTGTCCTGGCAAAACAATTTCCCCTTACTAATTGCACAAAACTACTTATATTTTGAAAAACACAATTTGTTGACAACACCAAAATTTGTAAGTACTATTCCAAAACTCTGTCAATTAAATTACAACAAAAATCAGGTGGTGGTGGAGTAGGTTAGGGCTGACAAGACTACACACAAAACTCAATATTAACCTTGTTTTAACTTGAGTTTATTGTCTGGGTAAAAGCGCACGTGCATGCTCTCTCTCTCTCATACACACACACAATTTCTGAAAACTTACTTTCTTTTTTTGTCTCCCAAATATTTTTACTCGACAAAATATATTTGGCATAATGGACATCTAAACTTTAGGTACAGGACATCAAAAGTTATCTAAACTTTTGATATCCTGGACATAATCTACAGACTCCAACCATGAGTGGAAGTTTTTAATAGTAAAAACTAAAAAAATCTGCAGTTTTTAGCTTTCTTCGGAGTAAAAACTACAAAAATCCGTAGTTTTCAATGCTTTTCAGCAGTAATGAATAAAATTATATTACACACTGTGTAAAAAATAAATTGTCAAGGAAGCAAAATGACAGTGTAAATTCATAAAAAGTGAAATTTTGCTTAATTTTTTCCATAAACTGAAGACATTTTGTGGGAAACAATAAGTGGCTCCAACATTTTGTTTTCTAGTTTATCTCAAAAATCAATGAGTGTATGTTGTTCCAATAGGAACCTTACAGTAAACATTGTAAGTGCCTACACAGATTGGAAGTTGTGCATGGTCATCTTCAAACCCCAAAACAAGAAAAATAAAATAAAATAAAATAAAGAATTTTATTCATAAAATATGGTCAGTGCACAAAAATTGACTTAATATTATTTAGAAACGTTTCCTAGTGAAATGTACCTTTTTTAATTCCTTAGAGTACTTTCTTTATACATCAATCAATGGAACATGCATTTTTGCTTCTTAAGGAAAAATTTGAACTGAAAATCATTATGTATCCACAGATGCCAACATCTAGCAGAACTTTATCAGTGATCAATAGGAAAATTTTCAGTAATGTGTTGGTAAGGAAACACCAACCAACACATTACTGAAAATTGCTGAAAATATAAGGAAATATTTTCAGCAATGTAACAGGCCACTTTTTCCAACGTTAATAAAAATAAGAATATTATAGTACTACTGTGTAACCTGTAATAATTGCATGAATATCATAGAAACTTACTTTCACATGAATTACAGGACATTATCATGAAATAATTCATGACAGGCCTGCTTTAATGAATTTTTCTTTGTTTCTAAATTCAACAATTTGACGGGTACCCTTAAACAGAAATTATAATAATACAGAAGTTTTAAATTAAGAAATCTAGGAATATTATGAAAATGTATTTTAACAAATTCTTTACTATTCATATAAATTTCTTCTTCAAAATCATGGGTGTGGTAGAAATTAATGTATACTTATAAAGAGAAAAATCAACTTCACACAACCCTCTTTTCCCCCAGTATGAGGGAAAAGAAACGAAAAAACAACAACAAAAAAACCCTTTACGTGCAGAGATGCCAACCTGTTTCAGATATTTTCAGTAGTACTCGTACAAATTTTCAGTAATTTTGGCCATTTTTCAGTAGTCATACCAAAAAGAATAATTTTAACCGAGGAAAACAACTCATTTAATTAGCATTTTTTTACTTACTTATTCATTTATATACATGAAAATCTGTATCAAAATATTCCAAATTTTTCACATGGAAAATAATGTACACCATGACTGATACATTTTTTTTACACAACAAACAACTGATTAAGCAGCTTTCTTTAGTGATTTCGCTGTACAGTGTTTTGTAGATTTGAGTTCCTCAGCAGAAAATCTTTTTTCATAACACACTTGCCCAGAGGAGAACATATTCATTTTTGCAATAAGAAGTGCTTCTACAGTTTCTAAACCTAAATTAGGTTGGAAACAGGCTTGATTTTTCGCACTAAACTAAAATCTCTCTTACTCACAGCATTCGAGTGTGGAACTACAAGTATAGCAAACATTACTTTCGAGAGAATAGTATACTTAACCGCTCCATTATAGCCTCTTAATTTTGAGATTTCTGACCAAGTGACATCTATTCTATCGGTTACTGCTATGGCCTCTAATTTGTCAGCTTGATAACAAGGAATTCCGCTTCCAGTATATCAAGTTAATTTTCAGTTATTATAAATGAAAAGAGTTTGACTATGTGTAATACAGAAGTAAATGATGTTATGGTTCTAAGTGAAGGATCTACTACTTCTGCATGTTTTAAGAATTCATCATAGATCAGTATCTTTTCTTGAATATAAGAACATTCTTCAATGTGAAATTTTCCGACAGATGTATAGAACTTAGAAAGTTCATTTTCGTTTAAAAAGATTTCGCTTTACTACATTCTTGTTTTTACTTCAATTACCAGTTGTGTCCTTTCTGATTTTTCTTTTTTGAAAAACTGTTATTTGAAAAATTAAGCTCAACATCACCATCAACTACGACAGTAGGCTTCACAAACCCCTTGGATGCCATGACAATTTTATTCATCATGCTGAAAGAACTTTCAGTTTGAGGACCATGAATGCATGATAGCTTTCACTATTTTAGATAAAAGGTAGTGTAACTTGGAGAATATGAATGCTTTTGAATATCGTGCATTAATTCTTACAAATTTTTCAGCTTCGTCACTTTCGTTTTCGGACTCTCCCCTCTTTATCAAGCTGAAATGCAAACCTTTTTTTGGGGGATATGTAAGAACACAGGATACACGTTCGGAACATCGTTGGGGAAAAAAATTACAGTTACGGGAGAAATCTTTGCTACGTCCTATTTCCGTTTTCGGACATTTCCCTTCCACATTCAAGGTGAAATACAAATATTTACGAAATAAAATAAATTTAACAACAATACTAGGCAGAGGAAACATCGCGTGAAATATAAAATTACGATTACGGGAAAAATCTTCACTGTTTCCGAAAGTTTTGAAAGACGAAATTTCTGTTTTCGTAAGTTTCAGGTGGAAAGCATCCTTCACCATACCAATTGCCCCAAAATTTCTGTTCAATTATGCATCGATCTCGAGGATAACCCAAATTACGACGAAAAAGCAGAAATTCGTCAAAGCCAAAGATTACACGGGAATTTTTGTGCCGTCGAATTTCCGTTTTCGGAAATTTCCCCTCCCATTTCAAAGTGAAATACAAAGATTTATGGAATAAAATTATGTATAACAACCATACTGGACAGAGGCAGCATCGCAGGAAAACAAAATTAAGATTACGGAAGAAATCTTTATTTTGTTCACTTCCGTTTTTGAAAGGCGAAATGCTTTCCCGATGTGTAGTTCTACGCGTTTCTCGATGTGCGTTTTTGCGCGTTGATGTGCATTTTACTCGTTTTTTGATGCATACTTTTGAGTGTTGATGCGTACTTTACGCGCCTCACGACGTGTATTTCTACGCAGTGCGAAAAATTTCTGATGCATATTTTTACGCGTTGGTAAAATTTCGATGCGTACTAGATGCGTAATTACGCATTTTGGCGAACTCTGCAACGAAATCCAAGCATACTTTTTTGCAATGCAAGAAAAAATTTCAAAATATTAATTACTGACATGAATGGTCGACGCACGATTTAAAAAAAAAAAAAACTCTGATGCCAGGCAATGACACTCACGATCTGCATCAAACGATTTTCAACAACTTGCACCTACACTGTGAAAGAGATTCAGGTCGAACTCCGCCCACTTCCACCGCCAAAGCGAGCTACGCTCAACGTCCCCAGAATGTTGCATGCTGGGGAGAGAGGGTTTTCACGTGCCATCCGCTCGCACTAAGATCCGAGCAGCTTCGAGAGGCAGAACTGGAAGTGCAGGCAGCATCACAAGCATGACAGATCGTCAAGTGGCTGCCGTTGCATTGGGAAGGGGAACAAGCAAAATAAAAATTAATAACTTCCGTTAATTTTCCGTTGAAAAATCACAGTTTTCCGCATTCCGTAGTACAAGAGCTTTTTCCGTAGGAACTACGGAGATTCCGTAGTTGTTGGAATCTCTGTACCTGTCAATTTTGCTTTGCCTTAAAATGCTTTCTTTCACTTCAATCCTAATAAAAAATTATGTCCCTGTATGCTGACAGTTTACAAATTGCACCTTTTCCTATGAACATATTTGCACATCCTACATTAAAATTCTTTACATATTCACAAGCCTTTAAAAGAACAGTACACTTAAAAAAAAAAAAGGTTCACGAAAATACAAGTTTTTGCTGTCATGTTATGTGGGTGACGGGGGGATGCTCATAGAGTCTAAATTTGTTTCCCTATGGCCATTGGGAGTTGAGAACACAGCCGACAAAGTTTCTGGTGATAACGTCACACTAGACAAGCGGTCAGCCAGACCCCTTCTCCCACCAGCGACATCTGTGTACTCGAAGCGGTAGGGGTTGTGAGGGAAAGTACGAGGTATTTAGTGTCAGGAATTTCTCTCCTTATGTTGCATGTGTTCTGTTTGTTAGTCATCAAACTTTCTGCTACAATTTACACAACTGAAATGAATTTTAAGTAGTTTATGGATTTCGCTGAAACTCTTGGTTTACAATCACTCAGTAGCACTACTTTTTACAAAATGGTGAAATTTTTATTTGGGCCAATAATCAAGTTTACGTGGCACAGTATGAAAAAACAAATTACTGATGATTTAAAATTACCCGATTCCGAAATTTGGGTGAGCGGAGATGGACAGTTTGATTCGCCAGGGTTTTGCGCCAAATACTGTACATATTCCATTATGGATATTTGCAAGAGAAATATTTTTGTATTGTCGTCCAAACAGGTGTTTTTGAGGGGCACTTGGAAAAGAATGCAGGCGATTTATTACTCTCAGGCCTCTCTGAAGAATTAAAGACATCAGTTTTTTATCAGATAGACAGAAGCATTCGTGCCCTCATGAAGAAAAAATATCCCCAAATTGATCATCAGTTTGATGTGTGTCACATGGCCAAAAGTTTGACTAAAAATATAAAAGCTGCTGAAAAGAAAACTCTTTTACTAGTAGCATGGCGGTCCAGTATAACCAACCATTTACGGTGGTCAGCTCAAACGTGTAATGGAGATGCTGAACTGCTGGTAGAAACATTTCTATCTGTAACTAACCTGCCATACAGTAAGAACAGTAGAGCTACAATAGATAAACTGCCCCTTTATCTAACTGTTATTTTTAGAGCTATATATCATATATCATGTTCAACTACTTCAGTATTTCTATTTTCATGGGCGGGGGGTTGTCATTAATGGCTTTGCATTTGGGCTACGAGACATACTCGTAAAGTTGTTTGTCCCATGACAACAGGAGAAACTAAAACACACACACACACACACATGAAATATGCACTTAGTTCAATGAAAAAATATCTTTTATATACTCGTATATAGACAGCAGCTGACAAATCTTTAGTGACAGTGGAAGTTAATCGAAATAGTCTGGATCATTTCCAGGGCAACAAACAAAACCCGAATACTGTTCATGCGATTCAGGAATACATTCTCTAATTTTACTCACAACACAGGAAGGGATTACTTTTCTGATTTTTTGCCCAACAGGTATCCAGGCATTCACCCAATATACAAATTGTTTGTATACAACATGTCTCCATAGTTTGGTTTGTTACATACAAGTTCATGATTTTTTTCTCATTTTTTTTTCTGCCAGAAGAATTATTTGATAACACAACTTGCCTGTAAGGCGTGGATGTTTAAAACAACACTGTCGAATGTTTTGTAGTTTATTATACATTGGGCACTACTTTTTATTTTTGTCCTCTGATCACTCTTGTTGCAACACAAACACTCAGCGTCTGTTGACATTCTCTCACAGTTATCGCATTGGCACCAGTCAAGATTAACTTTTCAACCCTCGAATTTGTTTTCACATTCCTTGTTAAATATTCGTACTGTACTGGCAGAACATCATGGTTCAAATGAATAAGGGTTTACATCAGCCATTTTACAGATTGATGGGAGTTGCCTCATCCTAAAACAGATCTATTGCAACTCACAAATTTAATCACTGAAAAATTCCTGTCCATTAGATTCACTATTAATGAAGAAATTGATGGCAAGATATATTTCTTGGATGTCAGCATCTTAAAATGTAATAATTTTCTTTCCACTTCTGTCTACCGAAATCCAGTTTCTACCAATGGCATTATTCCTTTCAATTCTCATACCTTCCACACCAATATAAACTGTCAGCCCTCAAAAGTCTCTCATTCATCGAGCTCATTTGGTTTGTAACACGGAAGTTAATCTAAAAATGAATTAGCAAACATCCGCTTGATCGCTACTCAACATGGCTACCCCCTCCTGGTCTCTAAATTAATTCATAATGCTAAGAAAAAACCAGTTGTTGCTCTTCAACCTGTCTCACCCAACAAGGAACTAATGCTTGCTGGCTCAAACCCTTACCACGAACCTTCTGTCTACAAACTCATCAGCATCTTCAAAAGAGAAGGATATAGACTTGCCATTCGTTCTTCCCCGTCAATTTCTGTTATCCTCCGTAATGACAGAGACCCAAGACCTCCGCTTTCTTTGCCTGGAGTGGATAAAATTCCGATCAAGACTAACGTTGGATTAGCCGTGTACATAGGAAGTTCCTTCCGAAAAATTCTCTCAAGACTTCAGGAACACAAATCTGATGTGAAACTTGGAAAACCTTCCTCTTCCTTGTCTCTCCTTCCTATGGCTGGCACTTCTGCTATTCCAATTTGGTCCGATACTAAAAAGTTGGCTCCCTTCCAAAATCGGTATGCTCTGAGGTTTAGAGAAAGTTTGGAAATTTTATTTCCAAAAATTGCAACTCTGAGTTCCCCATTTTCATTCCTTACATCTGGAAATCCCTCATTGCATCACGTCACCCGGAGTTACCATTACAAAACTTACCTTTCCAATCTGGCAACAAAAATCAATCGTAGGCGCACTGATGAAGACCATAGTAATGGCTGAAATATATTTGCCTTAAAACTTTTTATACGCAACTTAGCGTGTTCTACACTACCTTCTTAATTTGTTTGTTAGTTACGTGCATTGATTACCTACTCATTTACGACTCTTCCCCGAGGTTGGCGTGCATTCTTCGAAATGATAAATTATCTGCAGAGTTTTCATTAAAGGTCACTGTATTTTCTACTGTTTTCACAAAAACATGAATTAAAAGCTTAAGATACCAAGATTTTGTCTTGAAATTTTTAATAATTTAGCATTGTATACTTTTTTTGGTGCATCTTTTTTATACAATATGAAGTCACAGTGGATTTCGCCCATTAACGATTTCAAGTGTAAACATGGTGGTGTGGGTGAATGGTAGTGAAAAAGCTGAAACTGTATCACCAACCACACTGCACACAGCGACATGGAACGTTTACCCCTAGTGAGTCACTCCCTTGAAATTATTTGTCTTCTAGTCACTGTTTCTAATCGAGTGGAATTCATAGGAGACAAACTAATATTCTAATTCCTTCTCTATATAAATATACAAATATAAGCTGTGTATTATTTGCAGTGTAGAGGCATGTTTCTTGGGCCCTTCATAATGGTGGGCGATTAGATACCCCTTAATCATTGTTAGATACCCCTTAATCTGGCCCTACTTTAAAAGCAAAAGAAAAAAATGAGTGTTCTGTTTTTTGATGTAGCAGGAAGCGTCTAACAAATGGGAAAGCACTAAGGGAAATTAAGTGTAAAAAATCGGTACACTGCGTTGCTCACTCTCTTGTGAAATTTTTTACGAATCACGGAAATGACGCAGATTTCACAACGGACAGATACTGGTTTTGAAACTCTTAATTCCATTAGAAAAGGGCAAAAATGCTTGCTCTCTACTGATTGGTTTTAAGACAATACTGTGAGAAACAGGGAAATATGCAGTACATTAGAAGAGATTCTTAAAAAAAATCAAAGTTGTTCTTTTTTCACTTTTACCGATTATCTTAAGAATGATTATAGAAGAATAAAAAAGAACAACAACAACAAAAATTTGATCAGAATAATTGAAAATGCAGAAATGGAAAACAACGAAATATTCTCATTGTTGGTAGAGCAATCATTTCCAGCAGACCGGAACATTTACGAGATTCACAGATATTCTTTGGTTTTTCCAATCTCGCCACCCTACCCTAATTTTTCAACATTTTTCTTAAAATTGTTTACAGCAGGAAATAATTTCAGCAGTACTACAGAACTTTACTAGAAAAGAAAAAAAAAAGAAGGACTTTCCAATATCTGGAAAGGGAAATAAAATTTCAGTATGTTTCCAGGATTCCATGGGCCATGATAACTATGTCATGTGAACAGAGATGTTTAATATCCAAAATATATTGAAAAACCATTGAAGAAATGCAACAGTATCAAAAACCTCCAAGAAACACTGCAAAATGTTTAATGCATGTTAGAATCTTGAATGCACAAAAATAAACTTGATGCACTTCATTAAACAGATTATTTCACTGAAATTTTTGATTTCAGGAGTATACACTGATGAGCCATTACATTATGACCACCTACCTAATAAGCTGTAGGACCCCCCCTTTAGCCCGTGAAACAGTGGCCACTCTGCGAGGCATCCATTCGATGAGGTGGTGATAGGAATCCTAGGGTATTTAGTACCATAATGTCAACAGCAGGTCCTACAGTTCCTGTACATTTCGGGGTGGTGGTAATTTAGTGTGAACCTGCTTTTCCAAGTCAAACCACAAATGTTTGATTGAGTTCATACCAGGTGTATTTGGAGGCCAGGACATTAACAGAAAGAAATCAGCATGTTCTTCCAATCACTCCTTGACAATTCTGGCAGTGTGGCATGGCACATTATCCTGTTGGTAGGTGAACTTGGTCAGCAACGGTGTTCAGATACCTGACAGCTGTCAGGGATTGTGCTATTGGGATAATGGGCACTAAAGTGTCCCAAGAAAACATTGCCCACAGCATAGAACTGCTGCTGCCAGCCTGTTTCAGTCAGAACAACAGTAAGTAACTGTTCTAGGCCAGCGCCGAAGACACCCCCCCCCCCCATATAACCTTTTTTTTTTTAGTTTTTTTTTTAAATTATATATTAATTTTGATTAATTGCAGGCACATGCAGGAATTTATGCCCTCCCAAATTTTTTGTCTAGAACCGCCACTGCCAACAGTGCACCCAGGTGCCATTGCCTCCATTGGTAATCGGCGTATCCACGCTCGGCCATCTACATGATACACCAGGAATCTTGATTCGTCAGACCAGACCACTTTCTTCCAATCATCCATGGTCCAATCTTGATGATCTCATGCACATTTATTTTATGCATTGTTGGCGATGACGTGCAGTGAGTATGGGGACATAGCTGCGTGCTGTGACACATTGCCCTGATCACCAATGTTGCAGCTGTAGGTGATTTGTCACACTGTGGCCCTGAGGTTGCCGTAAACAATGCGTGACAGTCTCCGCTGGTATCACTGAGCTGTGGACGACGGTTCATTGTTTAGCCATCTGTGCAACACTTTTGATATGTACTCACTACAGTGGCCCGTGAACAACTTACAATATTTCCGAGATTATAGTTCCAAGGCGCTGTGCCATCACAATTTGTCCTTTATCAAATTCTGATAAATCGGCAGCTTTCCCCATTCTGACTCCGAACACTCTACTAACCAAAAGCCGGTCCTTGGGTTGTACACTGCCAGACAATTGCTAAGGACGGATGACAATAGCAACGATAGCAACCATAAAATGGAAGGCAGGAAAATGTGGAAATTAGCATAAGCGCGGGATACAGTAAGACGTGTTGTGCGTATGCAAATTTTGGATTGCCGAACTTGTTCATGACGTCATAGCGCTGATAAGAGATATAAAGGATTTGACACGTGTTGACCGTTGTTGTTCAAACGCAAAGTTGAAAGGGAAAGAATCAATTGACGAACTTGCAATTTTCAGTAAGTCTTCCCGACATCACCTAGATGATTTTATGCATGGCCGTATTATTGGCAAGATTGAAGAAGGGCGAAAAATAACAGATGTTGCCAGGGAGTTTGACGTCAGCCCCAGTGTTGTTTCAAGGCTTTGGAAATCATTTCAAACAAATGGAGAGTGTAGCAAACGTCACGGGGGAGGTCGTGTTTGCAGTACGACACCTGCAGAAGATCGGTACATAGTTCTATCAACAAAAAGACACCGGCGCAGCACAGCTAGTAAGGTAGCAAATCAGTTTATGGCTGCTAATGGCAAGCGGATCTCCCGAAAAACTGTCGCCAGACTTTGCATGAAGGAGGACTATACGCCCGCCGTCCTGTTGTGTGCATCCCATTGTCCAGACGTCACCGTACCGCCCGTTTGCAATGGTGCCATCAACATCGCAATTGGACTGATAACGACTGGTCTGCTGTCCTCTTCTCAGATGAGAGTAGATACAGTCTATCGTCTGATTGTTGACGACAACTGATCTGGTGTGATAGTAGTACTGCATATTGTCCAGCAAACATACAGGAAAGGGACCGATATCCGACATGTAGTGTCATGGTATGGGCTGGCATCATGATCAATGGCCGTATGTCCCTCTATGTGCTTCCAACTGGGACTATGACTGGCCAACGATACATTAATGATGTTCTGCTACCTCATGTTCGCATGTTCTGTGGTGCTGTCGGTGATAGATTCATTTTCATCGACGACAACGCAACATGTCATCGAACAGTCGCTGTCCAGGAGTGTCTTGAGAGCGAGGATATTCAACGCCTCGTATGGCCAGCACGTTCTCCAGATCTGAATCCCATTGAAAATGTGTGGGATGCTTTGGGGAGGAGTCTTGCTGGTCGCCAATGCCCTCCAATAAACAAGGACACCCTCATCCGTGCACTGACAGAGGAATGGGATAAATTCCCCCAAAAGCTGCTTGATAATGTTGTGCAAAGCATGACACGACGTGTGGAATCTTGCATCGCCATCCATGGTGGCCATATCCCGTATTGACATCTTACGCCGGAACGCCTGCGGATGGTAATTGCATTTTTCACGTTTACATATTCTGCACAAAATGGCCTGTTTGTCCCTTGAACACGTTCCAAAGCCTTCTGGATTTCAGAGCACAATAAATTGTCTTTCTTGTAATGTCCTGGCATTCTGACATTATTTTATTTCACTTGGCATCCAACCACACTTACTTTTTTATGCGCTATATAACCGTTTATGATCCGTCCTTAGCAATTGTCCAGCAGTGTATATATACTGCTCTGTGAACTTCACCTGTACCACCTTTCGGTCTCTAGGTGGCTCATTTCTCTAGGCTGGGGGTGGTCATAATGTAATAGCTCATAGGTGTATTTCAATGCTTTCCGTAATCTGTAATGCAGCAACAATTTCCATAGTGACTATGGAGAATCCATATAGTTGTTGGAGTCTCTCTCTGATAACATGGTTCATACACATTTTCACTCACAGAATTCCAGGACGTTTGATTTTTTTTCCAGGACATACGATCCAAATGCTCCTACTTAAAATATAGTGAAACTATAGGCCTGTTCAACCTGTAACTTACGACAAACAACTCCCTACATGCTTGAGAAAACTTACTGCAAAATGTTGAAAATTATGTCTGCTGCAGCTAATACAAAACTCAGAATCACAGATAAATACTGAAATACCAAAACTGTTATTGAAAATGTAACCAGGTTTAATTTCTACAAGACTTCTATATACATTATACTATACCGATTTTGAGAAATAATTATTTTTCTACTTTGCTTTCAGTTCAATTATTGAAGCAAATTACAGAATAAAAAATATAAAACTGAAAAAAATATAGGTATAAAATCTATAGTTAGAACACAAATGCAGCATTACTCTTGAAATGCTTACATATACCATACAATCAATATACAAAACACTATTTGTATTTAATTATTTTGAAATAAAAATAATGCTTACATTGGGAATTTAAGGAAAAGGAAAGGTGAAATATTTGAAACTTTTTCAAAGGAACATTAAGGATTATTATTTCTTAAACAAATACTTGTGGGAGCAAAGATTTGTGTTACATTTTATTTAGGGAAAGAATTTTGAACAAGATATTGATGCTCGAGCTTCTAATATTGATGCTCTAGCTATATTTTAAATTTGTACACACCAGCAAACAAAGTATGCACAAAAAGTTTCAAAATGAAATGGCAGAGAATATGGGAAAACTTTAAATCCAAAGGCTATGTGTATAGCTGCATTCATCAATGATCAAGGCATTTTAACTGGGCATGATTAGAAAACTAATTATAGCAGATGGAAAAGTGATTAGTCAGCTCAGAAAATACTAAGAAACACCTAGATTTAAATTTCTGATATTAGAAAGCAATCAGATTTTATGGCAAAGTTTTACATAAAGTATTCATTAGTAAATTTTAGTAAAGGTCAAAATAAGCCACAATAAAATAAAAAAAATCAGCTACTTACTTCCACCAGTGGCTAAAAAAGTATGTTACGAAAATTAACAAATGGAGCAAAAAAGTTTTTCATAGCAAAAGGAAGGTATCAGAGACAGAGATTTTCAAGTCAAACAGCTAAAAGAAGAGATATAGAAGGAAAGATGATACAACACTATGCCTTCAAGTGGAAGAATTTTACATAATAGAGAAGTTCGAAATAGGCAAAAAGTATTTTTCATGTCGAAAGCTATGCTAAGAAAAAAGAACTTTTCAAATATGTCTCCCAAAAAAAGAGTTAACAAAAAAAAAAAAAAAAGGCTCTGACCTTTACACACTCCCTCTGGGGGAAAGTTTTGCATTATTTAAAAAAGATTTTACTGTATCAAAAATCTAATTCATTCCCTATCTTTATTGTAGCGAATGGCATACAGTAAAAAACAAATTTCTCAATTTAGGGTTTTTAGAAGCGGAGATACAGCTGCAAATGGAAGTACACAAGCACCACCTAGCGGCAGAACTGTGAACTACAAACCTCCTGAAATATAAACCTAAAATCTTCCATTAGATAAATGGTATCTGGTGTTAAAATAATTTTTTAAATCGGACATTTAGGAATACATATATTGAGAAAAATAGATCACATATTAGCATCCCCAACAGCGAAATTGTGCATTATTTTGGGAAGAAAATATACACAAGGAGTTTTCATAGTTACTAGTATCCGATTGAAAAATATTTTTTTTCAATTGGGTTTTTAGTCTGGCAGATATTGTTGTAAACGGAAACGTGAACTTATGCCCTCCAGTGGCACATTTGTGCATTAAGAAAAATCTGAAATTACATGAGAAACATTTTGCACTGAAAATGCTCTCCAACAAAGAAAGAATTTTTCAAATTGGACTCTTAGAAACAGAGATACCAACAAAACTAAGATATGCATCTATGCTCCCTGGTAGAAAAACTATGCACTATTTTAAGCACGAGTTATTCTCAAAAGATTATACTTAGTGAGCAGTATCTGTTCATAAAAGAATTTTTTTAATTGAGTTTACAGAAGCTCAGATTTTGTTTGAAATACATTAGAAGCCAAAATAAACACTTATGCCCCCTGGTGGCAAAATCATTCTTTACCAAAAATAAGAAATTATATGCACAACATTCCCCATCAGGAACTGTATTAAATGCAGCAAGAAGTTTTTGAATCCAGACTATTAGAAGCAGGGATATCAGGAAAACGTCGATTTACCTTTACGCCCATATTGGAAAATCTAAGCATTACCTGAAAATGAGACTGTAACTTAAATAGTCTTCGACGTAAATAGCATCGGAAGGAAAAATAATTTTTTCAATCGGATATTTAGAAGCAAACATATGAAATAAAATGTATTTTGAATTTGATAGGAACTCCATTTATGCTTTTCTAGTGGGAAAGTTGTGCATTGAAAAAAAAAAAAATGCAATTAAAGGGTCATCATTCTCACATTTCAAGCTTCCCAATACAAAAATACAAAAATAATTTTACAAATTGATCTAATAATTGCAGAAATAAGAAATATGGTGTCCTCAGCTGGACAGACAAAGTGATAACATACACATGATCTTTTTTTTTTTTTTTTTTTATGAAAGATGTGCTAATAATGCAGATTTCAGTACAGTTAACAGACAAGGAAACCAACAGCCCCCCCCACGTACGGCAATTTGCATGGGGTGGGGAGGTAAATTTGTCAGACTAAGTTTATATATATCAGCAGAAAAATCCTCAACTACAAAATATTGTGCAGTGACAAAAAAGCAAGAATGAATAAAATTCCAGGACATGTAACAGAATTTTAGGACATTTCCAGGACTTTTGCAAGACAAAATGGAATTCCAGGACTTTTCCAGGATGTGTACAGACCATGGATCATCACACAAGCAGGCACACAAATTAGTTTCCACGATATAAATTTTCTAAATTTATTGACCAAATTCCATAAAATGTTTATATGCAAAACTGAACTATTGCACCTTAGCAGTTGTGTAATAGTCTATATCTATCTACATGGTACATACAAACACAAAATATTAGTAGTGTTCTTACCTGAGTAGTTGCTGATGTAGGGAAGACAAGGATGTGGGTACATGATGCATCTTCAGGAGTACTAAGATCACAAGAATTGCAACTGCTGCTGAAACGATCATCAGGAGTAAATTGGTCTGCCATGATTCTGAGAGAAGAATCAGGCTCCAGAGATACTAAACATGCAGAGAGAATTGCGGGAGTGTCAGGAGGACCTAAGACAGCACACTGATGACACAGTTCTCGTAGCTGACGACTGTATCGAAGCAAAGATTTGCGGCTCAATAAAGTAGCCCAGTCTCTAAGTTCACCATGTCCTAATCTACCTAAGCGTCCTATAACTAAACGCCATGCATGAAGACACTTGGAAAGCACTTCTAAGATGAAATCCAACAGCTTATTAAGACCTAACCTTCTAACAGAAGCCTTTTTTCTTCGTGTTCTAAAAATAAAAGTATGAAATCTGATGAGAATTAAGAAATCAGAATCCATGCAGAGAAAATAAATATACACAGAAGTAGCTGAAATATTAAAGTGTTAACATGCTGAAGCATTATAGTCCCTCCCTACTAACAAGCAAGCTATGGTTGCCGATGTCTTCAATATCTTGAATTTCATTTGAATCTACAGTATGTGATAAGTGATTCAAAAACAAAGCTTCACTATAGAAACACCTCACATAAAATGAAACAAAAACAAAATCAAGTGTACAACAATTACACTAGGCCAGGTTCTTTATAATTCCCAATGTATCTCAATCTAATAGATATCATATTTCAAGTTTCTATAAAACGAAATAAACAGAGCTCTTAAATTTAATCCTATAATCTTTCCAGATATTTCACTTTAACAGATTTCTTTCTGAAGATTATGAAATATTGCCTTGATGTGTTAGGTTTTGTTGTTGTTTTTAAATCAATACTGAGCAACAGTGAAACTTGAACACCAGGAATGGGTAGGTAGGTGTAAAGCCATTCACATCACAATGATTGAAGTTCCACAGCAGAAAGGGAAATTAAACTTTAGCACAGGGAGGTCTGTCCTCCTAGTTACAAAAATATTTTGTGCTGTGTTTCAGCATCATGTGCAGTTGCGACATGTTCAGAATGGATAGAATCATAATCACTTATGAAGCTTGACTATCCATGTGAGTTATTCCCCATATGGGTGTGCCATGATGCTAGCACAGTGCATCAGCGAACAACAAACCGCATGACACAGAGAAACTTAGCACAATCAATCTTTTCCACATGGTCCAAGAATGGTAGTGCAAAATACTTTCTTCAGTGGAACTCTGTCGGCAAGACCAGCTCTCCCGACGTTCCTCTCAAAAACATTAAAGAATCTGTTGTTAAAAGTTTTTCACAGTTTGACATCACTAGAGGCATCTGTGTTGTTCAGTGATGTAATCAGGTCCTCATAATGAACATCCTAACCAATATCATGAAATAGCATTAACTGTTGAGCATTGCACAGTCTAGCACCCAGCTCACGTATGGTAGGTAGATAAATCTGATTCACATTCCAGGCACTTAAACAGCCCACTAGTATGTTAAAACACCTTCGAACCATCACCAGAAGCATGCATGCCATAAAACTGCTATGGGACAAAACCTGTACATATCCTAATGATGAACAACTCTGCAGTTTCACATTATTTGGATCTGTTTCCTTCAAGATGCGGAAATTTAAATGTTGCCAACTTAACTAGTACTCTCTGAAGCAGTTGTGTGACCAGCTAGATGCGCATGGAAATTCTACTGCCTCATCTACAGTATGTCATGCCACCTGGAAGTATGTATTTGCTGGATGAGATGTACATCCTATGTAGCTTTGAAACAAGACTCATAAATGTGAGTATTTTGTACATTTGTCTTAAACTTTGTATGCATATCTCAGTCAGCCATGTGTATGTCGTGTTTTACGTAACTTCACACTAATTCATTTATGGTGTTGCATATAAGTTGATGAGTCATATTAACATAAATAAAAAGAACTAAAATATTCATCGTGAGGGAAGGGACCCAGCTTTGCCAGAGTTTAATTTAAAAAAAAAAAAAACATTAATCAGCTTCTAGGCCAGCATTTTTGACTTTTTCTGAAATTACATATAGCATATATTGTATAGAAACATTTAATCAAAATAAGTTCCAGTTATCAAAAGAAAAGAACTTAGAAAAAAAAAAGAATAAAATCTATATTTGTGCAGAGCCAACAAACTTTATTAAATATGAATATAGGAAATTTGAAACATATTTTTCTATTGTGTTGTGATCTACATAATGTACAGTTTTTCTGAAGCGCAAGTAAGTTTATCTTTGAAGAGCTTCTGCATCAATGATGTTGAGTGCTCTTCCACTTACAGCCCAGATGAAGAAGCTTTTATTTTTGCTAACCCTGGAGCAACCAACATAGAACTGGCCATGGGATAAGAATGGGTTTTGCAGATTGAGTTGACATTTAAAAATGATTGACCAATTTGTAGATGCTCAAGGAGAAACTGAGACAGACAAGGAACACAGCCTGAAATGGAAGGTCAGATGGGATGATTGGAATACATGGAATTAAAACACGGCAGCATACCAGTTATATTAGAAGGTAGCTTCAGTGACAGTTGATGCCAGTCAGCCATGCTCTATTGCAGGGTGTTGGTGGATCCAGGTTACATTAAGACAAAATAGTGTAGAAGAAATATTCTTCACAAAACACTTGGAGATACATCTGATTTATTATTACAGCAATCAGACATCACTGAATTGCAGGTTTATTTTACTGTTTCTAACATAACATTAATCACATTAAAAAACTTGAAAATTACATTGCCCTGAAGCGGGAATCGAGCCTACATCTCCTGATTTCGTTCTATTCAGATGCATATCCATGTATCATATGAAGAACATTTTTCCACACTATTTACTTGAGTGACTGGAGATTTACTTAACTATAATACTATGATGAAGCAGAATTTCCTTCGACCGGCAAACATCAGAGACCATTCTGGTTCTTCACACTCAGATACTTGGGACTTCATCATCCTGGTTGGTGTAATCAGACCTCAGTGCAGACTTCATTGTAAAAGTAGTGAGAAAAGTGACTTTTTTGGAGGAAAAAGTGAGAAAAGGGACTTTTTGGAGGATAAAGTGAGAAAAGTGACCAATTTTTTTTTTTAGTTGCCAGATAGTGACTGCTCAAATAATTGAAAACCAGACTAAACCATTTAAAACTACAGAACACACACATATGTACAGGACACTCCCATTATAAGAAACTCGGATATAAAAAATTAATGGTTATAATAAAGAAATTTATAACTTTGGTTGGCCCAATGTTAAAGTATAGGAACGTTTCATGTTTATAGGAAAGCAAAAAATGTCAAATTTTGGTTATAAGAAAGTTCCATTTTTTTCCCCCCAAAATAAAACTTTTTTGACACATGTTGCAATGTTTATTTTCTGTATCTCCCATGGAATTTCAAGGCCATTTTTGGAGCGACTTCCACCAGATAATGCACATCATTTTTTCCCCCTGTGCCCCTCCCACAATGCATGATAAAGGTTTTCTTGGAAGTGGTAAATCCTATTCTGACTTGCCCCTTACAAGAATTCTAAGTCATCACCTGCGCATTCATAGATGAAGATCGGCACATTGCTACATACAGTATGTATGAATTCTTTGTTCTCAACTTTTCATTTTGCTTTGTTTTTGAGTTTTATTTCTTCCTGTTTGTATCAGCGAGCGAACTAGTGATCTGACTGTTTGATATGAAAGGACGTGCCTAAAATCACGCGCCACGCCAAAGATTGGAACGACCTTGGAAGCACCGTTTGAATGATGTAGCTAGGGCGAGTGTAAGTAGAGCGAGCTCATTGGGGACATTTACCGGTGTGCAGTTGCAGGGCCGGTGGGCAGGGAGAAATCGGTGTGCAGTTAATGGGGCCCCGGACTGTCATGTTGTCCAGCACGATCAGACATCACATGAAGAGTTGTTACAGTTCTGAGTTGTTAGATTTTTTCAGTTGTTCATGTACAATGGCACCAAAGCATAAAGCTCTGTCAATCAAGCAAAAGATTTTAAAGGTCGTCAAAGCTGTTGATAGCAGAAGGAAAAATGGTTATTGCCACAGAATTCGGAATTCCAGCCTCCACACTTTCCAACATTATAAGCACATGGGAAAAAATCCTGTCTGGCACCATAAGGCAAGATCGAAAAAGGATTCGAGTTCCCACGTCCTAATGTCAAAAGTGCACTACTCTCGTAGTTCAAAGACATGAGGGGCCGCAATCTATCAATTGTGTGGGGGCAAAAGTTCTACCCGTTTCTGTAATAGATGCAAATTGCAATCAGAGTAGTTACGTCACACAGACGATGCTGCAATGTCGAATTTTCGGCTAATAAAGCTAGGAGCAGTAGAGCATATAAAGACACTAGGTTTGTCCGAGTGAGTCATTTGTAACAGAAATCAGACTGTGTAACATGGTATGTGATAAGGAGCACATTAGACATTGTTTACTGTATGAGTTTGATAAAGGCAGTACTGCAGCCGCGGCTTGCCACAACATCTGTCAAGTGTATGGGGAGGATGCAGTTCATGATAGCATATGTCGCCGTTGATTTCAGAAATTCTGGGACTGAGGCAGAAGCTGTAAAGACCAACCATGTCCTAGACTTCCATCCATGGTTTCTGACCAGGATGTGGACCAAGCCATGACAAAAAACCCACATCCAACCATTCAGAAATTAGCGGAAATGTTCTCGGTACACATAACAACAGTCGAAAGATGGATGCATGCACTTGGGTTCATCACCAGCTTTCTGCAAAGCAAACGAGAGAAGAGAATCCGTACCCGTGTTTCTTTGCTTTCTCGTCACAGAAATGAACCATTTTGGGGACAAATTGTAACAGGTGATAAGAAATGGGTACTGTACTGTAATGTAAAGCGTTGACAGATTGTGTGCTAAGGTGCGGAGCCTGCACCATCAACCTCAAACGGAGGATGGCATCCCAAAAAGGTTGTGTTGTGTGTTTGGTGGGATGTCCAGGGAATAATCCACTGGGAGGTGTTGGCACCTAACCGAATGATAAATGCTGACCACTAGTGCCAACAGTTGGACATAATGCGAGAACAACTGACATTGAAGCGGCCAGCACTCGTCAATCGCAAAAGCATGATCCTTCATCATGATAACGCCAGACCTCATGCTGCTTTAATCACTTGGCAAAAATTACTAGACTTTGGTTGGAAAGTGTTGCCTCACCCGGCGTATTTCCGTGACCTAGCACCTACAGAATACCAACTTTTTCGATCATTACAGAATGCCTTCACTCTCGAAACCTTCGATGATGTGGACGATGTGAAAACAGTGCTACATGACTTTTAAAACACAGGAGTTTTTCTGTCGTGGGATTCACCTACTCATAGACAGATGGCAAGAGGTCATACAGAATGATGGCAATTATGTGAAATCCTAGGTATGTTATTTGTTGTGTTCTACTCCTTTCTTTGTAGCCTACAAAAATGGGTAGAACTTATGCACACACCTAATATTAGCAGTGCTATTTTGGAAGAGAAGGCAGAATCTTTGCTGTTGGATTTGGACATACTGATTTCAAGGCCAGCAGCAGTTAAATTAGCAGATTCAAAGATCAATACGATATTGCTTGCCATCAGCTGTGTAGTGAGTCCGCCTCGGTTTCCAAAACCATTGCAGAGGAATGGATCACCAAGTTAATACTGATCATGCTAAATATGATGCACAAGATGACTCCAATGCAGATGAGACCAGATAATTTTTCTGAATGCAGCATCATTCAGAAAAATTATCCGGTCTCATCTGCATTGGAGTCATCTTGTGTATCTTGATAAAAGTTTTGCATTCAAAAACCAAAAATGTTGTGGTGGTAAAAAAGTAAGGAGCGCTTGCCACTTTGTTTTGCATGCAATACGGATGGTTCAGACGAGAGAAAAATCGTTGTGATTGGTAAATTAAAGAAGCCTCTGTGCTTGTTTTGCAGGGATACCATGTTTACCAGTGAAATATCTGTCTAATAAGAAAGCTTGGGCGACTACTACTGTCTTCAAAGCCTGGTTAAAGGAATGGGACAATGAAATGAAGACACAGAAGAGGAAAATTCTGTTTGTTTTGGACAAC
This sequence comes from Macrothele yani, assembly GCA_039090855.1. Lineage (NCBI taxonomy): Eukaryota > Metazoa > Arthropoda > Arachnida > Araneae > Macrothelidae > Macrothele > Macrothele yani. Next base: position 99,850,495 of record CM076990.1, on the reverse strand, counting down.
TGTTCCACCCATAGATGTTGCATACAGCTGGATACAATTCAGATGTATCTCCCTCCAAACACAACATCTTAACTGCAGCCTCTTGATCAGGGGATCATCCAGTGACTAGTGCATTATTGGAAGAGGCAAAAATTGATCTGAAAATTGCCATTGATTTTGTACACACAGCTTGGAATTCAGTGGACTGTACAGTAACTAAGAACTGCTTTTGAAAAGCTAGATTTTACAATGAAGAAAATTCTGAACTGGAACAAGGCTTTGAGGATGAAGTTTCCCTTGATGAGTGGGTTCAATTGGATGTGGAAGGTGTTTCTTTTGAGGATTTTGTCACTGCAGATAACGGTGTGCAAACAACGCCTGAGCTGACAGATGCCGTAATTTTGGCCCACGTGAATCCTGTTGAAGAAACTGGAAGCAGCAGTGAAGAAGAGGTTGACAACTTTTCTGAGCCGCAGCTACCGATGCGGGTGGAAGTTATGGATATGATTCAGAAGGTGAAGGACTATGTAAGTAGGATTCCAAGCGCTCAAGAAGCAGAGAAAGAGCAATGTTTGATCGGACACTAAAAATGTGAGACAATAGTAATGGTAAATGCAAAAAAGCACACTTCTATAACATAATTTTTTAAATGAAAGGTATGTATTGATGTACACTTGTTCATTCATAAAATACATGTACTGTACTTATGTATCTGCTTTAATTTTGAAGTTTTTGCCATTTTAATCCAAATTTGGTTATAAGAAACAGATTTTCAATCCCCTTGGACTTTCTTATTACGATAGTTGACTGTATATGGACTGAACATATAATTTGCATTTTGAACGGATTTACTTTATTCTTTGCTCACCAGTGAACAATTCATTTTATATTTTGTGATAGAACATATGTTAATCAATTTAATCAATTATCTGTTGTAAAAAAAAAAAAACAATATACTGGATGGACAGGTGATTTTTTTCAATAGTTTTTCATATTTTATCAGCAGGATGGTATTTGACAATTTAAATACTGCACTAGCAAAGTAAGTATGCCCTAGAAATAATTACCAATACAAAGTATAATAGGTTTATATAATGAAAGACTAATAAAGAATGAATGTAATGTTTAAAAAAGTACAGTAACCCTTTGCATTTTTAACTCTCTACTGCCTGCATTTTCCTACAATCATATTCACAAATTACATTTTCAACAATGTTTCAACAAATTTGCATGTTTTAGTTAGAGATAAATTTTTACTTGCAAACTACTCACACACACATTTCATCAAACTTTTAATTTGTCAGCAGACATGTTTTACGAGCTAACACTGGTTTGATATCTATTTCAAACATCAGTGCAATACAGTAATAAAAAGTGCAATTCCAAAGATTTTGGTTATAAATCAAAGTGGCGCCAGATAAATTTAAACTATACTGTTTAACCCAACTCTACTGCAGTATTTTAAGCTAATATTAAATTAATGATGCATTTAAATGGTAATATCTTCACTTACCACATCTGCGAGTATTCTGGGACCTATGTGCTTGTGGTTTCTCTATATATGGTCCTTGGGTTAGCAAAATTGACATGCTTTAAAAATGTCAACATTATGAAGTTTCAATCATTTTGAACTTCGCTGTCTCATAAAAGTATGATGAGTAAAATTGGGAAGTAGACTTCCTTCTCTACATTACGTAAAGGCTCTTTATTCTTTATGTACAAGGTGCTTTCAAGTGAAATCCATAATGAGTCAACAGAGTCTACTACAAAAAATTTGATTTTGTAATTGCAGTTAGCAAGAAATGTAGATGCAAAACCTGAAGAAAATGTTTGCTCCAATAGCTGTTGAAGATGAAGAAAGACAAAGGGAGGTGTAGCACAAGTATTTCGCATTAATAATTCATATTTGATGCTTTTTACAAACAAATGTTTAATGAAATACCATGCAGCTCTTTACAACATACCCATTTGGGAACTGCTGCTCTGGACTATACAGGTAGAAACACATTGCATAAAAAAACAAACAAATTAGGATCAGAGTTTCAGAAAAATTGGCATTGCCACTTTTGTGATGTCTCAGTGAAGTATAGCTGAAAACGCTTTGTGAATGTATGTGCGTGAAAGTTCAGTGATACATATTTCTCTCATTCGGCACTATAACATTTATTACCACCTGTCTGTAGTTTGGTACATAAGCCATCAAATTTTTCATGAATAAAAAATGCGCATAGTGCTGAATTCAGTTGTTTCTTATCTATGCACTTGCCTTACAGGTTAAAACAATTTCAGATTTTCAAATAAATTGCTTAAAATTGTAACCCTCTTTGCCCACACGTGGGTACAAATATCCACACACCTAAACGCAATTTGGAACCTTATTCCAATGAAATCACTCCACCCACCCTAAACGCACACCATTTTGATCTGCATTTTAATTGAATATATTTTCTTTATTCTCGGGCAGTCTTTGGACAGTGAGAAATATAATCAGCAAAACTTTCCAAGTTTATATAATTATATGAAATTACTACTTCAGTTTCAATAAATTCTAATTAATTTACCTGCAGTTGTTGAAACAAACATATTGGGCTGATATTGAAGATCATGTCAAAACAAAAATTTCATCTCTGTAAAACGAATATTCTTGTCTTGAAGAGAACTAGTAAAATTGGCAGCTAAACACTGATTAATATTTTATCAGTATGGAACTTGTCCATCATTTTCTATAATTTAGATAAACTTTCTGATAGATTTTGAAGAAGGAAAAAACTGGACTATGTACTACACTTTTTGATAGATTTTGAAGAAAAAACTTGACTTAACTATTTACAGCACTTTCAAAGCTTTTGAAGCCACATTCTGATAGCTTCAAATTTCCCAGTTTGACTAATTCCTTTAAAAAAAATCTTGCATATTTTGTGAGAAATTATGATGAACAATTTGTATTTTCAAAGTTGTAATACTTGAGAACCAAAAAATGCCCAAAATTAGGCTGTTGCCATAATTTCTACATCGTCTAAATTCAATTTATTTGGTTAACACACATAAAAAAATATTTCTGCAGAAATTCAGTCTTGAAAGGCACTAAAAAGGGATATCCAATCATAATTGTACTCTTGACTTAAAAAAAAAAAAAACCATTTGTAAATCTGACTGAACATCAGTACATATTTAGCTTTCATAAATTTTATGCTGAATGTGCGTCCTTTTTTTATCGTAACAATTTTTTTTTTGTTCTGGAGTAAATTCGTCTGTGAATCATATTTGTATTTCACTACCACTAAATTAAGTTGAAATCCCTACACATGCTGAGAATAATTTAATTGCCCTTTCCACTTTACCACCACCCTCTTTGATACAGGGATCAGATAACAAAAGAAGTTAACCTTTTAACTAAAAAAGAAAAACTGCTGTTTCTCTTTCTCTACAATTCGTTTCACCTCCACTACAGCAGTAGAAGACAAGACAGCCTTTGCCGAAAGACTGAAATGGGTTTCAAAAGATATTATTTTTCGAATTTTTATCAAAATCAACGGCTTTTTTTATGAGCATCATAATTCGGAAAATCATGATGATCATTTAAAAATCCCCTGAGTCCATTTGAAAGTTTTAAAATTATTATACTACTTTTTTCATTTATTTATTTAATTGCTTTTATGCCAACAGCAAGCATTTTCCTCAGCAGGAAAGGAGTTTTGTTACAACTGCACACTGGAAGGGACAAAAAACCCATCCAATGAAAAAAAAAAAAAAAAATAGAAAATAATGAAAAAAGTGCTAATAAAAACAAACAAGCAGACAGGTTCTGCTTGTTTGCTTTTATTAGTGAGCCAGAGGCTGGTAGCTTCAAATGACCGGGCTGTCACTGGAACTGCTAAATAGTTGACTAATAAATTGCTACCCAAAGCCTTCGACAATTTCACTTTGTGTTAGGTCTTTCTTCGAGAAATTAAGACCGGGGGAAAGAGAAGCTGAGAGAGGTGGAGAGGGTGTGTGTGTGTGTGTGTGTGTGTGTGTGTGTGTGTGAGAGAGAGAGAGAGAGAGAGAGAGATCTCGTTAACACTTCCTAGGCTTCAGCGCATCAAAGTATTTTAATCCAAAATATTTACTTTGAAAGCTATTGAATCTGTCAGTTGCTTCGAAGTAGGCTCATTTTTGCTTCAACTTAAACTTTGGTGATGGTGTTGAGTCCGAACTAGCCACGGTTAGGCCAACAGACTTCAAATCTACCTCTCGTATTCACGAAAAAGAATGTCTACAGGAGAGTAGTCAGTAATGGGAATTGAACCAGTTACCTCCCACTCCATACTATTAACATTTAATTCCAACCGGGCGTAGTTATTCATAGAGTTGGCCTAAGACCCATGGGTTGGGAGCATCCAAGGCAGACTACCATCGTATTCATGTAAGGATGTCCACAGAAACCGGTGGACAGGGCAGCAGGGAATCGAATCAATCACCTCCCCCTCCGGACTGGTCCACGAGAAAAACTGCCAAAACATCGCTTGTATCACTTGACCAGGGATGGTCAACTAAATTTGGCCTGAAAAGGACATAGATGAAAAGATTAGATGAATGAGCAAGTCCATTTTCAATTCAGGAAAGCATAAAACTACGTCATGATTTGAAACTGTTACAATTCTGAAAATACAACATGAATCCACATTTTTTTTATTCATTTATTTTTTGAAGTTTAAAAATCTAATAAAAAAGAAAACTGATTTTACTGCTATTTATGCAATATTTTAAACACTGCAACGATGATGCTAAAATTAAAATGTCATCGGAAAACACGAATGTAATAAAATTTGTGGTTATGCAAACTTAATAACCCTGAAAAGATTAGAGCTCCTCATGCTTTAGCCCCTCCCCCAACTCCTCTGCAGAAAAGAGAGAATCATGAATCAGAAAAAGAAATTGTTCAAAAAATAGTAAAACAAAAATAGAATTAAAAAAAGATGCTGAAAAAAACCCTTAACAGATTTGCCAGCTATTCCTGTATTTCCCCACATAAAATTTATTTTTTGAGCTTATATTAAAAATTATGTTGATTCACGTGAAGAATACAATTCCACAACTTTGCTGACCACCCCCGTTCATGTGGTAAGCAATGTTTCACTGGCTCATATTTTGCGGACCAGTTTGAAGTGGGAGATGATGGGTTTGATTCTGATTGATGACCACCCTGTCCACTGTTTTTCCTTCAACATCCTTACATGAATGGGCGGGGGAGGGGGGGGAGTTTTTCCCATTGAAGTCGGCCCTGGACCCAGACCCTCCTCACCCAATGGTTTCAACACAAACAAACATCAGAACTTTACTAAATATTTTATGTAGGACTGTTTCGCCAAATTTTTATTAATTTTTTTCAAGGGGGGGGAGAAGATCGATTCAAACTTCGGCACCTCCACCAAAAATAAAAGAGATCATGAAGAAAAATCAAATGAAATTCCACTGACTTGCAGAAAAGTTAAAATGATAATTAAAAATGCTAATTGCAAGTAAAAATATGGTTGGCACTCAGAAAAAATTAAGACCAAGATCTTTATTTTGGGCAGCATCGTTACATGTTTTTGCTAGTCCAGCCTTCTGCTGAAATTCAAGCCAATGCTGAACCTCACAAAAAACACCACACACACACACACGTCCTCCAAGATTTTGAAAAAAAAAAAAAAAAAAAAAACCGGCCACTGACTGTTTGGAATTTTGGAATGATTTTCTAAATGAAAGTCATCCCAATGCAGAATGATGCTAAAAACAAACTACCATTTTTTTGCAACTGCCCTTGCTCTGCTGTGATAAAATCATTACCAAATGACTCTCCCACCCATTCCTCTACTGTCGCCATACCACAACTGTCCTGTAAAAAGAATCCTTTTATTTCTCACACAATAAATAAGATCACTGGACTTTCCCATGCCTGCCACTTGCTGCAGCTGTGTGTTTACAACTCGTGACCCAACCCACTCGTCCTGCAGGGATGGGTGTCTCTCCATTGCACCAGATGTAGATCAGAATGTGAGCAATCCTCTCCAGTTTGTTTAACAAAACAATTTATTTTTGTTACAGCATTTTTTTTCATCTGACGAAAAAATCCCCTAGATATAAAACAACAACAACGCAAAACTAGCTAAATTCAAAATAATTACAGGCACACATAAGAAAAAGGTGAAAACAGTGAATTTTTTTTTAAAAAAGGAGACAAATAGTGAGAAAAGTGACTTGCACTATAGTCTATGTAATGGTTAGCATGCTCAAATGGAAATCAGGAGATATGGGTTCAATTCCCACTTTAGGGTGATGCAATTTTTAAGTTTTCTGACGTGATTAATGTTAAGTGAAAAACAGTAAAATACATGCAATTCAGCGGTGTCTGATTGCTGTGTTAATAATTAAAGTAAATAGTTAAGATGAAGTGGGAGAATGAGTGATAAAAGGAATAGCAATATTAAGCTTTGAAGAAATGAAATGTCAGAAAATTTACATTTTTCTTACATTTCATTTCTTGTATTCCATTTGCGCATTTCACTGAAATATATTTCCTCTCAAAAAGAATCGTGTTACTATTTTTTTAAATAGTGGAATGATTTATAGTGCATGATAACTATATCCTGGATGTTCAGGCAAAATGCTCATTCTGCATATTTAGCCACTTTCGAAGAATAAAAGCATATTTTCATATTTGTGGCATATTTCTGCATATATCCTGAAAATATTTAGGAAGGCACAAACGAAATTATCATTTTTTAGGCACTAAACTCTTAACAGTATCATGGTACAATAGCAAAATCACTTGTTAAAAAAATTCTGCTATACATATATACGGAAGGTGGTACTCAAACAAACCACTTCCAATCAAAAGAGAAATGTTTAGTCTACTCTTCACTAAGTGAGTGCACCAACATTGTGAATGTTTCTGTATATAGGATGGCAACTTTTATTGAGCCAGACAAATTAATTATGGAAAGTGGTGCTGAACTCTAATCAAGAGAGTAGGCAGGCAGTGTATAGCAAGACTACTAAAGATATAAAAAAAGGTTGGGTTTGCTACAAAGTTAATGCCACTAGCTGCTGAAATGGTGTCACGAAGGGTGCAGATGTCACGGCTCTTGTTTGTTTACATGCTGTTAAGTGAGACCCCCTGAATGCATGGGGTCACAGTAAGCACGAAGTTGGAGCAGTCCGCGAAGGTCATATGATGATTGTTTTCCTTTCAGCATTTCATGAACAAGCAATTGTATATAATATTGTGTGAATGTGAAAAAGCCCTTTTCTATATACAGGTCCACAATCCTGTACCCAAAGTTCCGAAAACCGAAGTTTTTTTTTTCTACTCCTCCCCCAATCGTACGTCACCAAAGGTGTGATGTGGCGGCATGACCCAGCACTGACAGCCAGAGTGGCAGGCGTCAGTTGTGTCTCAGTGCTTGTACTGGTCACACGTGTGTCTGCTGTTTGCTGACATTTTGTTTTTGCTTTTTATTTTGTGACTGTATTTAATTTCACTGTGAAATTGACTGTGAAAATGTCAAAAAGAGCTGCAGATACCCTTATGGGTAACAGTGAGAAAAAGAAAAGGAAGCATCTGATATTATTAATAATGCAGAAAGTAGAGTTATTGCAGAAGCTTGATCGAGGTATGTCAGTGGGGTGTCTTACTAAAGAATATGGTGTTGCAACTACCACTGTTATGATTTAAAATAAAAGAAAGAAAGTTACTGTTACAGTAGTATTATAGTGACAGTGATGACCTGTTTTTGCTGTATTATTAATGTTTGGATTATGGGGTGCTGCGGAGGGCACTACCTTTATTCTGAAATGCAAAACAACTGGCTCCAAGAGTTTCAGAAAAGGGATTGTGGACCTACCAGTATAAGCATATTTTTTCTGACAGAAGGCATGACTTTTCTTTCAAAAATGTAAAAAAGCATTTAGTTATAATGTACAATCATTAAAATATTCAAAAGTAAAATGTACATTATATCTACATCATATAAATATATGAAACCTATAGTATATAACTTTCAAGTATGTTGAATGTCTGTTCCTTTTATTTTAGTGCATAAATGCTTGCTTATTTTGAAGGTTTTGGTGCTTGAACACCTGGGCTTTAGTAATAACACACGGAAAACGAAAAGAAACACAACACTTGTGGAAGTCTAATATGATAAACAGCAAGATTAAACTTCAAATTGCAAATCTTGTGCATTATGCCAAAGTTACAATGGGTGAAAAAACCTAGTCAAAATCTTCCTGAAGAAAAAGCTTCGAACTGCTTATAGTGCGTGCTAACACAATGGGAGCTGCAGTCTGAAATATAAACAAACCTACTGCCAAGTTAAACAAATGCAACCAATGATCTAACTTACATATGCAACGTAGCCCACTGGTTCCACTTCTTACATTTCCGGCACGTAGAGTTTGCTCAATTATCATCTTGCTGGATGAGAGGATCAATGCTTCATCTTATCCTTATTCAGTATTAACACTTTAAACACCAACAACTGTGATATCTCTTGTTAACTTCAAAAACTTACAAGTAATAATGAGCTGAATGAATTTACTTTTTTGCAAATTAGTACCAAGGAAAATTCATATACCTTCATAATGCATTAAACCCACAGAAACCACAATTAAATATATATATATATACAAAGGTAAAAATCATGCCTTCAATTGAATTTTCCCCTCCTTGTCGCCACAACTTCGAAGACTTTAAATTACCAACATAAGACACATATGCAAGTTATTGAAAGACTTTTTAAAACATTTCATTCACAAGTTAAACTATCAAAAACATTACATCATACGAACCAAAGACTATGCACAAATTAATTGAACGAACACGAAACCTTGCAACAAAAGGCTTTGAAAACTCAACTTAAAAAACATATTTACAAAGTTAGAAATCATGCCTTCATTGAAATTGCAGAAAATTTACATAAACCATGCCCTCCATATCGCTACGACTTCAAAGACTTTAAAATATGAACACATGAGACTGTAAACTAAAAGCAAATGAAAAACCTTTTAAAAACATTTCATCCACAACTAAAATATCAAAAACATTACACCATGCAAACCAAAAACTATGTTGTAAATGCATTTATGGCACCTCTATTCATAGTGATTGTGGAATAACTTTTTTACGGGTCTTTTAGAGGTTATTTTTAATGAAAGTTGGTTGTCAAATTTTCGAACTAAAACCTAGTTCGTCATCAGGACTATGTCACTGGAGTAGTTGCTGCCACTCAATTGGAAGAGACCATCCGCAATTATCGTTAATTGTGGTACTTCTTCTTCTTGCTATTTCGATCCCTTCTTCTAATTTTCTCTTTACTAAGTTTGACTGGTGGGCGATTATTTTCACTGAGTCCCAATTTATGGAGTGTCCACTTGCTTGTACATGTCTGTCTAGCCCTGTTTTGTTCCCAATGTTCCTAATAGCTGCTTGGTGTTCTTTCATTCGGACCTTAATACTTCTCCCTGTTTCTCCTATATAGCTGAGTCCGCAGTTACAGTCGATGCAGTAGATTACTCCTTCCTGCAATTGGATGTCCAATTCTTTCTGCTTTAAAGCTGGCAGGAATTTCTTTATTTTGTTATTAAGATCTGGAGCTAGCCTGATATTATATTTTGCTCCGATCCTTTTCAGTTTCTCGAAAAGTCCCTTGTGGTACGTAATTTTGCTGGTGAATTTGAAGTTGGTTTTTCCTGCTTCTTTTTTGGCACTTGTTTAAATATTTTCTCAACATATGGGGAGGGGTAATTGTTTTCTGCCAACATTTCCTTTAATTCTTCTTTGTGAAGATCTTTTGAGAAGCTGAAGAGACCAGGATTTCAATTTTTTCCAAAAATTGTCTCGCTGTATTCGATTTAATATAATCAGGGTGGAATGAGCAGAAGTCTAACATCTTCCCTGTGTTGGTGGGTTTTCTAAAAAGCTGAGTGAATATTTTCCCTTCTCTTGAGGTCAAGGTTAAATCCAGGTAATTGATGCTATGGTCTTTTTCCTGTTCTAGGGTGTACTTCAAGGTATTCTCTAGTAAGTTAAATTCTTCCAGAATCTGAGAGGGTAGAGATTGGTCCACAGTATCTACTATAATTAGGACATCATCCATGTACCTTACATAGAGAGCAAACAAGGAGGGTTGTATAAGGATTTTTGCCTCTAGTTTACTTATATAATAATTTGCTAGCAGAGGTGCTAGTGGAGAACCCATTGCAAGTCCTGAAGTTTGCCTGTAATATTTCTTTCCAAACTGGAAGAAATTATTCTTGAAGGAAAATAGGAGCAGTTCATTTATGCCAAGTAGTATTTCTCTATTGTGATTATGGAATACTATTTTTTCCGCAAGGTCATCTGCAATGAATTCCAGTAGGAGGTCCAGGTTAATGTTGGTATACATAGAGACTATATCCAGGCTTGCCATTACTGGATGAATTAATTCTGGCAAGTTGTCCAGTTTTCTTTTTAGCTGCATGGAATTTTTTAGTAGGTAGGGAGGAGAAGGGAAAATATCTCTGAGGTGACCAAGCAAATAATAATTAATGTTGGAGAGTGGCGAATTTCTAGTGTCTATTATAGGTCTTATTGGATGGCCTTCTTTGTGAACTTTTATCGTACCATAGATCTGTGGAATTCTTGACTGGATTTTGGAGAAGTTTTTGAAGAGCTCATTAAGCTGTTTTTTATTTCTTAAAGAGCTGATTAATTTCTTAAGATTTTTTACAGTTTGATCTATAGGATTACCATTGAGTTCTTCATAATAAGGCTTGCTCAATTCAGCTTCCATTTTATTGTAATACTTCTCTTTTTCTACCAATACCAAAATTTTGCTCTTATCTGCTCTCAGTGCTACTACTTTATCATTGGCTTTGAATTTTTTAAGGTCAGTAATGGCACTTCTATTAAAATTGTAATCAACTTTTACTGGCTTTTTTACAAATTTTGAGACGCAGTCTGATAATTCTTTCCTTAAAGTAACTGCTGTATTTTCATCTTCTCTTTCTACCTTACTACAGATGCTTTCTAAATCAATCAGTATACGTTTTTATCAAGTGTTGCGGAGGAAAGGTTGTAATTATATCCCTTATTGAGGAGATTAATCAGGTTTTCATCTACTCCTTCTTCCGTCAGATCCATGACATGTTTGTAAGTGGTGGATGGTATTAACTGTGGGCCAGGTGCTGTAGACATTAACTTTGGACTTAACCATTTATTTTCTTTAATTTTCAATTTTTCCTTAAACTTTTTGTTTTTATCTCTCACTGCTTTAGCTAACCAATTATCAATATTTTTCTTTTCTGCTTCCGGAATTTCACCTAATGAAGAGGTCCAAATACGAGCTTCTATTCGTTCGCATTGCTCATTGCTCAATATTATTGCGGATGGTCTCTTCCAATTGAGTGGCAGCAACTACTCCAGTGACATAGTCCTGATGACGAACTAGGTTTTAGTTCGAAAATTTGACAACCAACTTTCATTAAAAATAACCTCTAAAAGACCCGTAAAAAAAGTTATTCCACAAAAACTATGTACAAACTAATTGAATGGTGGTAAACAGAAGAAGTGGCGCCATCTATGAAACATAGAAGTAAGTATCTGAAGTTTGCAATTTAAATCAAATTAACTATTTTCTAGAAACGTTTTCCCTCTTCCCTTTTTTTGGCTTTTTTAAAATTGCTCTCAAGCTGTATCATTTCTTGCCAATAATTTTCAAGCTGTCTAGGATCATTAGTATTGCAAATAAGTTTACAATTTCTTTGGACTAATACTGCTTCTGCTGTTCTTAAGTGCTTTTCCGATGTACATTTCTTCAACATTTTTATCTGATCGAAATTTGTGTATACCTCGTTATCAATGCAGTTTTAGCTTTTTCTTTTCTTTTCTTTTTTTTTTGCCAATTTCTTATATGTTGTTTCAGCTGTAATCTCAACCTATTCTTTGTACTGCCAATATAAGACATGGGTGGATTACACTGAATTGGGATTTCACAAACTCCAGCTGAATCAAGAAGCCTACCAGACCTATCAATATTAATAATTAAGTTCTTGATAGAACAAACTGTACTACTCATTTGCAAACCAAATTTTGCAGCAAATTTATTAACCACCAGAAAAACCTTTAATAAACTGAAAAGCTCCTACCCATTGTTATGGTTGATTTTTTAAATCAAATTGTGTTTTTACCAAACTTTCTTTCGACCTCAGTAGTCCATTTATTTATTAATCTCAGGAGGGGGGGGGTTAACCATACTTTCTTGTAAAATCTTCAATATACTGTATTTCTTCAAGTCTGAATGTTCCATTAGAAGAATGTGTAAAAGCTCTTTTTAACAAATTTTTAATACTATTGCTTTTTGAAACTTAGGATGGAATGAGTCGTACAGGATTATCACTGGAATGTAGGAAGGTTTTCTAAAAACCTTGAAATCAAATTTAGTTGAATTTTTCAGCAACAAAACATCTAAGAAAGGCATCTTGTTATTTTCTTCAAACTCAATAGTTAATTCTATAGATGGACAAATTGATTTTAGTAAACTTGTTAGCCAAAGTTTGCAATTGTACTTCGTTTAGTTTAGACAAAATGAAAAAATCATCAACATAATGACAATATATTAACGGAGGCTCCTCCATGTTTTCAATAACTTTATGCTCAATAAAGTCCACGATTACCTCTGCATAAAGTGCGGACAAAGGCGATCCCATAGGTCCTCCTTGCTTTTGTATGAACACAGTTCCATCAAAAATAAAAATGTTTTTATCATTAATAAATGACAAGACCCTTTTCAAATCTGCTATTTGCCTTTCATCAAAGTACCTCCCCTTTTCTAATTTTTCAATAATAATATCGACTGCCAAGGGAACAGGAATACTAGGAAACAAGGCCTTGACAATCAAGACTTGCCATATAATAATCTGTTAAATCTTGATTAATATCTTTAATTTGATCAATGAAAGATGTTGTATTTTTCAAGTTAAATGCAATCTTCATGCATAGTGGTGCCAAAAATCTGTAAATATTCTGTTCCAATTGAATAAGTGGAGATCTCTGTTTTGAAACAATAAATCACATTGAAGCCTCTTCTTTATGGGTTTTGATTTTGGCAAATATCCTTGGTATACTCGCTCTAACAGGTGGATACACTTTTTTGATCACTTCAGGTTGTAAACTATTATTTCTAACACCTGCTAAAAACAGAGTCTGCTTGTCTGTAGGATCTGTTTTAACAATACTACATTTTAAATCTGCAATGGCTTTTTTAACTTTTGCATTATACTCTTCCAAATTTAAGAGAACAATTTGACCAGATTTATCTGCTTCGCAGAATTTTAAATCCGTATTTTTACGTAATTGCATAAGCTGTTCTTTTTCATATTTAAGTTTATTGAATCTATAATTCTGTCCATATTTGGTGTTATACTTTTTAAAATCATGCGATATAATTTAAAACTAACTTCATTTTTATCTGCAGCTGGAATTTTATTCATAATATCTTCCAATTTCGGGATATATTCCTCTGTAGCAGGTAAATCTTGAGGGAATGCAACCCCCCCCCCTGTAATACAGCGAGCTATGCATAGTTTAGTTTCTCTTGCGATTGATTCTGAAAAACCTTGAAAGCATTACAGTATTCTTGAGGTCTTTTAATATTATCCAACAAATTATTCAATTTTCTTGCATTAGTTTGTCTTGTACTGTGCATATGTTTTTGCACAATCTCATCAATTTCCATTGAAGAGACATCCAAGAAATAATCCTTCCAAACTGCTCCATATACGAATTCGGACTTTGAATGCAAATCACGCCAGCAATGCAAAAGTTTGGCTTGAAGTTTATATATCAACCTACGTTTTACAACAATTTTAGCAGTCAAACGTTTTAATTGGCAAATTTTTAATATCTTATTATCTTTATAACCTAATGGTATGATTTTTATCTTAAGGTAATTGGGTATTATACCAAAATCTCGACATGTCACCAAAAACTCCAGCTGTATTTCGCCTTTAACCAATTTAATCTTATATTTCTTGTAAAACTTCAGTGTCTCCACCTCCCATTTCTTGAATAAACTTCGATACTACATGCTAGATCAAGCTCCTGCATACACTGACTTTCCTAAGAGTAGTGCATGTAACTCAAAGTTTGCAATATACAATGCACAGTTTAAGCTTGAAAGCCCATGCAAATACTTTGCCAAAAACGTGCTTATTATAGTTAAACAAATGCAACCAAAGATCCCACTTGATTTAAATTGCAAACTTCAGATACTTACTTCTATGTTCCATAAATGGCGCCACTTCTTCCGTTTACCACCAGCTATTAGATCGGTAGTGGGATCGTGGGCCTGCTGGATACGCTCGACACAAACGCTTGATAGATGACCAGCGTGCAACAACTACTTTCTGAAGACATCCACGGCTGTTGGACGAAAACGTTCAAAGTCGGCTTGCTGGTTGGGAGGAGTTGATGTCGAGTTCTTTAAATGGATTTTTCGTATGTTTATTGTGGTTTGTACTTGATGCTTTATAGAGAAAACTTTTTGGTAGTTAGGTGTAGATATTTTGGGCGTAAGTGCTAGTGAGTTTGAGGTTTTGGTTGCAAAGGTTTTTGATGTCGTTTAATTAGTTTGTACAAAGTTTTTGTTTCATAGGGTGTAATGTTTTTGATATTTTAGTTTTGGATGAAATGTTTTTAAAAGGTTTTTCATTTGCTTTTCGTTTACATTCTTATGTTTGTATTTTAAAGTCTTTGAGGTCATAGCAATATGGAGGGTGTGGTTTATGTACATTTTCTGCAGTTTCAATGAAGGCATGATTTCTAACTTTGTGTAAATATGTTTTTTTAAGTTGAGTTTTCAAAGCCTTTTTGTTGCAAGGTTTCATGTTCATTCAATTAATTTGTGCATAGTCTTTGGTTCGTATGATGTAATGTTTTTGATAGTTTAACTTGTGAATGAAATGTTTCAAAAAGTCTTTCAATAACTTGTATATGTGTCTTATGTTGGTAATTTAAAGTCTTCAAAGTCATGGCAATAGGGAGGGGCTGTTAATTTTCATAAAGTTCAATTGAAGCCATGAATTTTACCTTTGTACATATGTTTTTAAATTGTGGTTTCTCAGGTTTTAATGCATTACGAAGGTATATGAATTTTCGTTTGTATGAAAAAATCAATTCATTCAGCTCATTATAACTTGTAAGTTTTTGAAGTTAACAAGAGATAGCACAGTTTTTGGAGTTTCAAGTGTTAATACTGAATAAGGATAAGATAAAGCATTGATCCCCTTGTCCGGGAAGATGATAATTGAGCAAACTCTATGTGCAGGGAATGTAAGAAGCGAAACAATGGGCTATGTTGCATATGTAAGTAGGATCATTAGTTGCATTTGTTTAACTATAATGAGCACATTTTTGGCAAAGTATTTGCATGGGCTTTCAAGCTTAAGCTGTACATTGCATATTGCAAATGACTGCCGACACAAGCGAGACTTCAGAAGCCCACACCAAATATTTTGGCATGAGGTTCTTGCAGTTTACACAACAATGCAATGGAAAAATGTGCAAAAGTAAAATGTTTTATGACCTTATGGCACAGTAAACCACAAGATCAGATATTCAGAGTTGAAGAAATATTTTTCTCATAATATATATACGTCATGATAAATAACACAGCAATTGGACATCGCCAAATTGACTGTAATTACTGTTTCACACGTGAATTAAATCACATCAGAAAACTTGAAAATTTTGCCGTCGTGGGTGATGCAACGGGTAGCGCGCTTGAACGTAAATCGGGAGATGCGGGTTCGTTTCCCACTCCACGGCGGCGAAATTTTCAAGTTTTCTGATGTGATTTAATTCACGTGTGAAACAGTAGTTACAGTCAATTCGGCGATGTTCAATTGCTGTGTTAATTATTATCACAAGTTCAGATTTTAACAATGGTTCCTTCAAAAATGGTTGAAAGCTTTAAAAACTGATTTCAGGGTTCCCATAAAGCACTAGAAAGAAATTCCGTAACTTTTCCAGGTTGTGAAATCCCTAAGACATACAACCTGAGAAGGAAACTTATTAGCAAAAAGTTTGTTTGCAGTTGTCATAAATTTTTCAAAAATATCAGGTTAGTATTCCTCATAAAAGTATGTGTATGGCTTCCTCCATATAATCTCACAGCTGTACCATACCTCTCCTTAGCTATATGCATGAAGAAATAAAACTGGTGAGTGCCAGGAGAGGGCCTCGCCAGTTTTATTTCTTTAGAAGGAAAATTCAAGGCACATGTGTCCTATCAAGATCTTTTCCAAACTTTTAACCCCATTTTGTAAAGCTATCTTACTTTGATTTTTAAACTAGATTCAAAATGACAAAGGCAAGTAAGCACCTGCTAGCAAAATAGAGAAGCTGTTTGGCCCTTTCCTTCATCCTACTCTACATCCAACTTTACATCTGTATTTCCCTTCCTTGCTCAGCTGTGCAGTTAAAATCCATTACCACTACAATTACTTTAGTGAAAAACAGAGCAGAAAAGGAAAATAAACAAATGGATATTTCAGGTGAGTATAACACAAAATTCACAAGAAAAACTGGGCTTGGGGTGGGAGTATTAACTAAGTATACTGAAGTGATTTTGCTTAGTTCCATTCAGTCTTCAAACACTTTAATTATTTAAATTGAATTTATTTCATTTAAATTCATTCAGTCTCAATCCAATTGAATTAAATTCATTTTTAATGGTAACATGAATACCATAGGTATACAGACTGCAAGCTATAAATTAAACAGATGATAATGCCTCTGCTGGTTTTGTTCGGGAAATTCAAGTTTTATGTAGTCCATATTTATTTATTTCTCTTTTCAAGGTAAATTTCAATTTTAACAGAATAAAATGATATTACTTGTATATATTAAAACAAAAACAAAAAACATATGAAATCAACTACAAAATAAAGGAATATCAAAATCAAAGTTTAGATAACATCAAAATTGTTCCATATAACTTAGGACACAATTTGGACATAAAATGAGAAGAATTTATACCACTGAATTGAAATAATGTAGTTAATTTGAATGTTACGTAATCAGGGGTGTTAGTGCCCCTACCATGTTTCAGAGCAATTCTTCGAGCGGGAAAATATGCAATTTGGAGCAGAACTCAGGTTTTGGAGCAGCTAATGATAGCATTTTTAATTGTTTAAAGTCCACGCTGTGCTTTAAGTTATGTTTATATACTGAATTACATTATTTTATGAACTATGAAAAAATGTTATATTTCAGGTTTGTTGACATTTTACTGCTTCTCTTGACTATTAATTAGCATTTCTGTCATTCCTACAGTGAGATAAATGAGAAAACAATTATACTACCCACGATTTATTGAAAACTACATGACCTGCAATATTTTAAGCGTAGCACATTAATATCAGGAACTTTCTTCTGAATGCATTTGCTTCGCTGTAACACGAGTAGGATGCTGCCACGTCCAAGAACTGTTGCTATTGTTACTGAATGCTTGTGAATATACACTTTGGACGAATAAATAATATGTAATTACTGTTTGTTGTTTGGTTGGTTTTTAGCAGCATATTTTTCGAGATTCATGGCATTCAGATGAAAATACAGTATTTCTGAAACCAACCAACTGGTATGCCACGAGTATGTGGTTTGCATGTGCATCACAAACTCCTAAGGCTTTCTGAAGGAAAGCGTACCTTCGATATAAAAGGAAAACTAATGTAACATTTAATAATCAAATTGTAAAATCACCTTTCAGCAGTTGCACTATGATACTCTTCATACAATGTTTTTCATCCAGTAATTATCAATGTCAAACTTTCGTTATTGCTGTGAACAATTACAACTGGAACTAAAACTATAAGATAACAGTGAGATTTAATGAAGTTGGTTGGATAAAAGCTGCTTCCATCGCTTAATGCAGTGACATTTTGGTGCAGGATTGCCCCCCCTCTTCTTCAGTAGTAGTAGTAGTAGAATCAGTTTTTGAGTTTTTTGTTGTTGCTGTCTAAAAGAGCCACTGACTGCTCTTGCATACATGGGATCTTGTATGTATGGACCTAGACATTAAGCAGACGATTGCGAGTTAGTAAGTGTTTCAACGCACCTTCCATCTGGAAAAAGAAAAGTGTGAGGGTGAAGATGTTCCCCAAGGTAGGTCAAAATGAGAAAAAGTAAACTTTCTAAAAATTCTGCTCCCTGAACATACAGGGCAAAATTCAGCCTTTAAGTAAGAATGAAAAGATCAGTATTCCTGATAATTGATTACAAGTTATGCGATATAAACAATCCTTTAACTTATTCATAGCGCTCGTGAGAGATTTTAATTAACATACATGAGACTGACGAAGAAAAAAACAAAGCTGTACTTTTTAATTTGGTGAAAAATTGGACTGTGCAGTGAGAAAGTATGAATATTACACAGCATGAACAAAACTGAACCGTTCATTGTAATTTATTTATGAAAATATTTAACTAGATCACACCACTGTATTTACAATTATAAAATTACTGAATTCTAAACAAAATAGGGGGTTTTAAAAGATATAGTTTCAAACAGTTTTTTTTTTCCTGGTTTTGTTCTTGTACTTGCTAGAAAATTAGCTCTGGTTTCCTCTTGCGAGCACACCCTACTTTCTTCTCATCAAGTTCCACAGCCATATTGTCTTTTGTTGACTCTACCACTGCACAGTATCCACTGTTTTTTTTTTGTTTTTTTTTCTGCTGTTAGTTTTCATTTGCCATTTTTCTTTGTTAGTTTTCTTTCTCTTTTTGTTCTTTTTTTATTCCCTCAGATGATAATTTCATCCATCATGCTTAAAGAACTTTCAGCCTGAGAACCATGAATTCTGATATCAGAGCTTTCACTATTTTAGATAAATGGTGTAATTTTCAGAGAATGAATACTTTTTTTTTTTAACACCAATCACCAAGCATCAATTCTTACAAATTTCCAAACTTGATCACTTCCGTTTTTGGAAATTTCCCCCACCCTTATCAAGCTAAAACGCACACACATTTATGAGGGTGATGACAATTAACAACTACATAGCAGTAGAACATCGCGGGAAAAAAAAAAAAAAAAAAAAAAACCAATTACGGAAGATATCTTCGCTCAGTCCGAGTTCCGCTTCGAAAATTTATGCACCATTTTCAAGCTGAAATACAAATATTTATGGAATAAAATGATATCTAACAAAACTGGGTAGAGGAAACTTCGCGATAAATAAAACGATTACGAGAGAAATCTTACCTCTGTCTACCTTTCGTTTTCGAAAGATGAAATACCGTCCTCTGACAAAGACCCCCCCCTCCCAAAATTTCAGTTGAGTTGTGCATCAATCTCGTGTATGGTCCAAATGATAACAAAAAGACGGAATTCCTCGAATCAGCATAAGAATCTCGTGGCCTAAAATTACGGGGAAATTTTTGGGTGGCATAACTTCCGTTTTTGGAAACCGTTGCCTACAATTTCAAGCTGAAATTATGGAATGGAATTATATTTAACAACAATACTAAACACAATCAACATCGCGCGAGAAGAAAAAATATGATTACGGGAAAAATCTGCACTCTGTTTAACTTCTGTTTCCGAATGTTTAAAAAGACAAAACAACGTCCCCTGATGGAATATGACTCCAACCCCAACTAATACCCTGAAAATTTCTTCACTTTTGCATTGATCTTGGGAAAAAAAAAAAAAAAAAATTGAACGGAACTCGGCGAATAATCTCACCGAAAAAAAAAAAAAAAAAAAAAATCACACAATTGCTTCACAGCTTTTTGATACCTTATAATAAGCCCACCAAATAAAGGCCAAAATTGGTTCAAACCCGGAACAAATTAGGTAAAAGCTGAATTTTTGCAGGCTGGTAGAACTCATTGGGCTGAGCATTTTCACAAAAGTCCCCACCCCTCCCCTGCTTGCTTCCCCACTACATCCCCATAAAGGGGAAAATTAGGTATAATACTAATCCACTTGTAACTCCCGAAAAAAGGATCAAGTGGGACATCGTCGGACTAAGTGAGGTAAGGAGAAGATCTCATTGAACTGAAAAGTGGACATCTCTTCTACTATCGTGGAACAGATACTGGCAGAACTAGTGGTGTTGGATTTATAATAAACAAGAAACTGGAGGATAAAGTTGTAGAAGTTGAAAGTTCCTCTGACAGAGCTGCACGACTTGTTATCCAACTCTCAAGAAGATACCAGGCTCAGATTATTCAAACTTATGCACCCACCACAAGTCATCCTGAAGAAGAAATTGAAGAATTTTATGAGGAAATTTGTCATCTAAATAATAAAGGCAAGCAGCACTTGAAGATAATTATGGGAGATTTCGATGCAAAAATAGAGCAACAGCAACAGAATGAAACTTCAGTAGGTAAATTCGGTCACAGCAACAGAAACCAGCGTGGAAATACTCTCGTAGGGTTTGCAGAGGCAGAAGGGTTTTTCATCATGAACTCCTTTTTCAAGAAAAAGCCACAAAGCAAATGGACATGGATGCATCCCAATGGGTGGACAAGTGAAATTGATTTTATTATGTGTAACAAGAAATTTGTCATGGAAAACTGCAGTGTGCTGAACAAGTTCAACACAGGTAGTGACCATAGAATGGTAAGATGTAAGATGCACCTCAAAGCTAAACTCGAGTGTGGCAAGCTCATAAAACAAACTATGTGTATTGACATGACCAACCTTAAAAAACACCATAATATCTTCAAGCTGGAACTGAAGAACAGATTCTCTGCATTAGAAGGCCTAACATCGGAAGAAATGGATATTTCTGAAGTTAACAGAAAAGTAACCAACGCTCTTATGGAAACAGCAACAAAATTAGCTGGGTCAAAGAACAATTTGCATGTGAACAAATTATCAGGAAAAACCAAAATGTTGATGCAAAAACGAAGAGAGATGAGGACAACTAAAGAAGATGTGACTTCCAAAGTGGAATATATAGAGTGCAAGACAGTACGAAAAAGTATCACTGAAGACGTACGGAAGTTCAAATGTGAACTAGTGAGGAAAGCAATTGAAAACAACCAAAGCCTAAAGATAGCAAAGGGACATCTCAGTAAGGGAAGAAAACAGATTATGGCACTGAGAAAAGAAGATGGTTCTGTAACAAGAAATAGAGGCGAAATTTTGACAAGAGTGAAAGATTTCTACTCCAAATTTTATGAAAGGAATGACACATGTACTCCAGACATCATGAAAGGTACCAGTACCAGAGTTCTTCCAGTCCTCCCAGCAGAAGTTGCACATCTAATCCAGAACATGAAGCGGGTAAAAGCTCCAGGAGAAGATGGAATTACTGTAGACATCATACAAGAGGCAAGTGGAGAAATCGAAACAGTACTCACCCAAGTTTTCACTCGATGCGTTAATGAAGGGAAGATTCCTGAGGATTGGAACAACGCTACAATGATCCTGCTACATAAAAAAGGTGACATTGAAGATCTCAGGAACTACAGACCTATCAGCTTCCTATCAGTGGTTTATAAAATCTTCACTAAAGTTCTTTCACAACGTTTGAAGGCGACACTGAACATGGCTCAACCGAGAGAACAAACAAGCTGGATTCAGGAGTGGCTACAGCACTATAGATCATATCCATGTACTGATAGAACTAATTGAAAGAGCAAGGGAATATGAACTTCCATTGTGCATGGCTTTTATCGATTATGAAAAGGCCTTTGATTCAGTGAAACCAACCGCAGTTACAATGGCTTTGAAATCCTGCGGTATTGAAGATGCATACATTAATATTATTAATAACATCTATGAAAATGCAATGGCGGCCGCCCCAGGGGCGCACTGGTCTAAGCGATGGCCTCTGATCATTCGTCTGAATGGGGTCCGGGTTCGAATCCCGGTGAGGCATGGATGTTGTGTTTGTCTTACGGCACTGGCTCTCTCCCTTCCCTGGAACCAGTGACAATAAATTAGGGACGGGCGACTGCTTATAGCCCATTGAGTTGCTCACGATGGTCGTTAAACCTCCAATTAAAAAAATGCAATTGCAAAGATTTGGCTGTTTGAGAATACAACACACATAAAAATTGGAAAGGGAGTGAGACAAGGTGACATCATATCTCTCAAGCTCTTTAATGCCATATTGGAAAATGTCTTTCAATCACTGAACTGGGAAAACAAAGGGACAAAGATTAATGGAGATTATCTAACTCTCCTTCGTTTTGCTGATGACATAGTCATTTTTGCAACTACCCCATCAGAGCTGCAGAGTATGATCCAGGAACTAAAAATAAACTTTCAGAAGACAAAAGTGATGTACAATGCTTTTACAAGAAATGAAGATTTATCGATTGATGGAGAAAAGTTGGAGATAACAGATGCATACATTTATCTTGGACAGCAGATATCAAGTGAGCGTCACATTGATGAAGAAAGTAATTGACGTATAAAACTTGCCTGGAGAGCTTTTGGAAGAAACAGCATAATTTTCAAGAGCAACATGCCATTATGTCTTAAAAGAAAAGTGTTTGATCAATGCATACTTCCAGTGCTTACGTATGGTGCAGAGACGTGGACCTTAACTAAAAGAGACATACAAAGGCTGCAGACAACTTAAAGTAGCATGGAGAGGTGCATGCTTGGTGTAACCAGGAGAGATAAGAAGAGAAACTCATGGATCCGAAAAATTACAAGAGTGGAAGACATCATGATCAGAGTAAAATCTCTGAAATGGCAATGGGCTGACATACTGCCAGAAGTACAGACCATCGATGGACAGTCGAAATTTTAGATTGGATTCCAAGGGACAGGAAAAGACCCAGAAGAAGAACACATGGGAGATGGGTGGATGAAATTCGAAATAGTGGAAATAACATGGAGGAGACTGGCACAAGACCGACAGTTACGAAAGAGGCTTGGAGAGACCTTCGGCCAACAGTGAATTGATAATGGTTGATAATGATGATGAACTCCCAAAATAATTGGCATACAGTGATAACTTTTTAAAAATATTTATTCCTCTTGATATGATCTATAAATTTTTTTCTATTCATTTTTATTATATCTCCTATATTTTTGCTGCAATTTTTGAAAACCCACAAAATAGCACCTTTTTTTCTTGACATTTTACCGATTAATTGCAATTATCGCTTCACACATCAAAATTTCTGAAAAAGGCTATGAATAAAAGTTGTAGCAAATTTTATAACCTTTACAACGATATATTATTTGTCTTACAGTGACATATAGTTTCGCTTACACTGTATCTAAATTATTTCTGCCTTAAGCACTTCTGTTGTGAAGAATTTGCGTCACAGAAAGACCATGGTACTGATATATAGAGAGAAAGATAAGAGGCACTGACTCACGCAGTTGGTTTATTTATTTGACACATGGGGAGAATAAAATGCATTCCTAAAATGCCCCCCCCCCAGTCCACACATATGACACAAAGCAAATGGAATTAAGTCATCGGACAGGTAGGGAGTCCACATGGGAGCTTTGCTGAGTCAGGAAAAATCAGTAGTTCTCCCCAAAGGTTTAAAAAGGATAACTGATTCTAGCCTGAAAAGAGAATGTTACTTCTATTCTGATTCACCTGATTTGCCGGCGGAATTACATGCAAAAAAGTAGTATTAAGGCTTTACATGTTACAAGTATTTCTTCAGCATCAACATCTTTAAATCCACTTTTACAGACTTTTCAACAAACTTTTGACATTAAAAATGACTGCTTATTCTGTGAATATTAAGCTTCCTCTCAAATACAGAAAAGCGGTCCATATGGTATCGACTCTAAAAATTAAAGATAAAATTTTAACTTTCTGTGAAAACCATAACGATGAATGGGGAAGAAATGTGAAGTCAAAAATTCTCGGGGTTATTGATCTAGTAGCAGTTGAGAAGCACGATATCATTCCAAGTGCTACAGAAAATTCAGAAAAACAAAGCTGTTTAGAGCACCTGGTTGGCCACAAAATCAGAGCACTGAAACTGCTTTCTCATTATTGTGTGACTACATTAAAAAAAAAAAAAAAATGAATGCCACTACACCCGAAATGATTTACAAAATATGAAATATCATGGCCTTTCTACAGCCATTACTGATAAATATTTGAAGCAGTGACTGTTACAGCATTTTGGAGACAGGATATAGTGATAACAAATATTTCTTTTTTTTTTTTTTTTTTTGATTGAAGGTTTAACGACCACTGTGAGCAACTCAATGGGCTAAAGCAATCGCCCATCCTTAATTTAGGGTTACTGTTTCCAGGGAAAAAGGGAGAACCAATGCTGTAAGACAAACACAGCATCCATGCCTCACCAGAATTCGAACCCAGACTCTTCTCGAAAGAATGGTCATAAGCCAGCGCTTAGACTACTGCACCACTGAGGCGGGGCAAATATTTCTGGGAAGAAGAATATTGTATGTATGACAGATGTTAATCATAAATTGCTGACTGATCAATGGTACAATGAGAGAAAGAAAGATAAAGTTTGTGAACGAAGAAGAGTTGTTAAAGCAGCAGCAGCAGCAATTATTAGAGAGGACATACAGAAAATGATTTACAACAGTACCAAATATCCGAATACAAACGAAATCAAGGATAATTGATTAAATGTTGTTCCTGAAATGCTGCAAATATTTACAGACATGGTTGCAAAAAAAGACGGGGTGATGGCAGCACATCCGGGATTTTTAGCAAACGAACTGTAATAAACCATGCTATAATATCTGCTGTAAGACCTAGGTAATTTCTGTCAGCTATTCAAGTCAGCATTGTGATGTATTTAAGTTGTAGATATGGTTCCAAACACTTAGTTCAATTGTTATCATCGATGGATATGTGTTCTTCATACTACAAAGCAGAGCAATATCAAAATTCTCTAATTAGTTCACGATTACCTTCTGTGAGTATTGAAGCCTTTATTCAGTACGTGTTTGGTAATGCAGAAGTGAACGTACATGCTTTAGATGGATTAAAGACTTTTCATGCAACGGAAAGAATTCAATGCATTACACCAGCCATCTGTGTTTACAAGAAGGTTGATGTTTCATGACTACAGTCTGGAAACATTTCTAAATCTCAGGTAAGCGTATTTCTTTTTATCTATTCGGTAAACAAGAAATGACTCATGAGCCCCGACATACGAGCTATAGAGGCATCATAGGCGCGGCGGATGACACCCGACCTATTGGGTGATTTCATAATGTCTGGTATCACCCGACGGTCGAGCAGAAAGGTTTATTTTTTTATTTTTGTTTTGGTTGGAGGTTTAACGACCACCGTGAGCAACTCAATGGGCTATAAGCAGTTGCCCATCCCTAATTTAGGACCACTGGTTCCAGGGAAGGGAGAGAGCCAGCGCCGGAAGGCAAACACAACATCCATGCCTCACCAGGATTCGAACCCGGACCCCTTTCGGATTAATGATCAGTAGCCATCGCTTAGACCAATGCACCACCGGGGCGGCCGGAAAGGGTTAAAACGTTTGCACCGGAATTTTCACAAGCACAAAGTCACATGTAATCAATGTAAAGAATTCGCAAAAGGTGCTGTGCTAAGCTCTTTCTTGGCTTTTGTGCATGGCACTCTCAAATCGCTGTACGGCAATCACGTGACAAACAGCATATGAAAAGCTCCGCCTCTGTTGGCGGGGGAAGTCAGAACATCGGAGGTGTATCGAGACTACCTGCAATGTGTGACCAAAAGAAGGCAAAAAATAAATTGAGTGCACGAGCTTTTCTGTAGTTTTTTGGGTGACTTCCGTAAAACTGTAAAATGGAGTGAAAAACCGTACGAACTATACACAGCCTCTCCTTGACAAATGTCAACCCCGCCTTCTCGTGGTACATCCTGTTCCCACTAAAGGGGCTCTGACGACCGCCAATAGCGGTATAACTATACCATCGGGATTAAAGGAAATGCTATCCCACACTCACCAACCCGCTTGGCCAGCGTGGTGAGTTATGGCCAAACCCCTCCAAAATGACTCCACAACTTAAATCTTGGCCCTCAGTCTCCGGCAGCTGGAATGTACCTGGCCAAGGCAGCGGCCAGTGCGACATGAAGGTAGAGGGTGCTAAGAATCCCCGGAGGACCGGACTAAGCTGCCATCTGATGCTGACCTTGGCTATGTATAACGGACGCTCCCTATCTCCTGATTCAAGGCTTCTTGAATTGGAAGAGGAACTACAAAGGATCAAGTGGGACATCGTCGGGCTAAGTGAGGTAAGGAGAAAAGGAAAAGATCTCATTGAACTGAAAAGTGGACATCTCTTCTACTATCGTGGGACAGATACTGGCAGAACTAGTGGTGTTGGATTTATAATAAACAAGAAACTGAAGGATAAAGTTGTAGAAGTTGAAAGTTCCTCTGACAGAGCTGCACGACTCGTTATCCAACTCTCGAGAAGATACCAGGCTCAGATTATTCAAACTTATGCACCCACCACAAGTCATGCTGAAGAAGAAATTGAAGAATTTTATGAGGAAATTCGTCATCTAAATAATAAAGGTAAGCAGCACTTGAAGATAATTATGGGAGATTTCAATGCAAAAATAGGGCAACGGCAACAGAATGAAACTTCAGTAGGTAAATTCGGTCACTGCAACAGATACCAGCGTGGAAATACTCTCGTAGAGTTTGCAGAGGCAGAAGGGTTTTACATCTTGAACTCCTTTTTCAAGAAAAAGCCACACAGGAAATGGACATGGAGACATCCAAATGGGACGACAAGTGAAATTGATTTTATTATGTGTAACAAAAAATTCGTCATAGAAGACTGCAGTGTGCTAAACAAGTTCAACACAGGCAGTGACCATAGATTGGTGAGATGTAAGATGCACCTCAACACTAAACTCGAACGTAGCAAGCTCATAAGACAAACAAAATGTATTGACATAACCAACCTTATAAAATACCATAATACCTTCAAATTGGAACTGAAGAACAGATTCTTTGCTTTAGAAGGCCTAACATCGGAAGAAATGGATATTTCTGAAGTTAACAGAAAAGTAACCAACGCTCTTATGGAAACAGCAACAAAATTAGCTGGGTCAAAGAACAATTTGCATGTGAACAAATTATCAGGAAAAACCAAAATGTTGATGCAAAAAAGAAGAGTGATGAGGGCAACTAAAGAAGATGTGACTTCCAAAGTGGAATATATAGAGCTATGCAAGACAGTACGAAAAAGTATCACTGAAGACGTAAGGAAATTCAACTGTGAACTAGTAAAGAAAGCAATTGAAAACAACCAAAGCCTAAAGATAGCAAAGGGACATCTCAGTAAGGGGAAAAAACAGATTATGGCACTGAGAAAAGAAGATGGTTCTGTAACAAGAAATAGAGGCAGAATTTTGACAAGAGTGAAAGATTTCTACTCCAAATTATATGAAAGGGATGATACATGTACTCCAGACATCATGAAAGGTACCAGTACCAGAGTTCTTCCAGTCCTTCCAGCAGAAGTTGCACATGCAATCAAGAACAAGAAGCGGGGAAAAGCTCCAGGAGAAGATGGAATTACTGTAGACATCATACAAGAAGCAAGTGGAGAAATCGAAACAGTACTCGCCCAAATTTTCATTCGATGCCTTAATGAAGGGAAAATTCCTGAGGATTGGAACAATGCTACATAAAAAAGGTGACATTGAGGATCTCAGGAACTACAGACCTATCAGCCTCCTATCAGTGGTTTATAAAATCTTCACTAAAGTTCTTTCACACCGCTTGAAGGTAACACTGGACATGGCTCAACCGAGAGAACAAGCTGGATTCAGGAGTGGCTACAGCACAATAGATCATATCCACGAACTGAGAGAACTAATTGAAAGAGCGAGGGAATATGAACTTCCATTGTGCATGGCTTTTATCGATTATGAAAAAGCATTTGATTCGGTGAAACCATCAGCAGTTGCAATGGCTCTGAAATCCTGCGGTATTGAAGATGCATACATTAATATTATTAATAACATCTATGAAAATGCAAGGGCAAAGATTCGGCTGTTTGAAATTACAACACACATAAAAATTGGAAAAGGAGTGAGACAAGGTGACACCATATCTCCGAAGCTCTTTAATGCCACATTGGAAAATGTCTTTCAATCACTGAACTGGGAAAACAAAGGGATAAAGATTAATGGAGATTATCTAACCCACCTTCGTTTTGCTGATGACATAGTCAATTTTGCAACTACCCCATCAGAGCTGCAGAGTATGATCCAGGAACTTGCTGACAAGAGTAAAGAAGTGGGATTAAAAATGAACTTTCAGAAGACAAAAGTGATGTTCAATGCTTTTACAAGAAATGAAGATTTATCGATTGATGGAGAAAAGCTGGAGATAACAGGCACGTACGTTTATCTTGGACAGCAGATATCAAGTGAGGGTCACATTGATGAAGAAATTATACGGCGTAAAAAACTTGCCTGGAGAGCTTTTGGAAGAAACAGCATAATTTTCAAGAGTAATATGCCATTATGTCTTAAAAGAAAAGTGTTTGATCAATGCATCCTTCCAGTGCTTACGTATGGTGCAGAGACGTGGACTTTAACTAAAAGAGACATACAAAGGCTGCAGACAACTCAAAGTAGCATGGAGAGGTGCATGCTTGGTGTAACTAGGAGAGATAAGAAGAGGGACTCATGGATCCGAAAAATGACAAGAGTGGAAGACATCATGATCAGAGTTAAATCCCTGAAATGGAAATGGGCTGGACATACTGCCAGAAGGACAGATCATCGATGGACAGCCGAAATTTTAGATTGGATTCCAAGGGACAGGAAAAGACCCAGAAGAAGACCACATGGGAGATGGGTGAATGAAATTCGAAAGTATGCGGGAGTGACATGGAGGAGACTGGCACAAGACAGACCGTTGTGGAGGAAACATGGGGAGACCTTCGCCCAGCAGTGGATTGATAATGGTTGACAATGATGATGATGATGATATATATATATATATGGGATGTAAGGTCAGGTGATGCGTAACATCACAGCCTCTCCTTGACAAATGATAACCCCGCCTTCTCGTGGTGCATCCTGTTCCCACTAAAGGGGCTCTGACGACTGCCAATAGCGGTATAACTATACCATCGGGATTCAAGGAAATGCTATCCCACACTCACCAACCTGCATGGCCAGCGTGGTGAGTTATGGCCAAACCCCTCCAAAATGAATCCACAACTTAAATCTTGGCCCTCAGTCTCTGGCAGCTGGAATGTACCTGGCCAAGGCAGCGGCCAGTGCGACATGAAGGCAGAGGGTGCTAAGAATCCCCAGAGAACCGGACTAGGCTGCCATCTGATGCTGACCTAGGCTACGTATAATGGACGCTCCCTATCTTCTGATTCAAGGCTTCTTGAATTGGAAGAGGAACTACAAAGGATCAAGAGGGACATAGTCGGCCAAAGTGAGGTAAGGAGAAAAGGAGAAGATCTCATTGAACTGAAAAGTGGACATCTCTTCTACTATCGTGAGACAGATACTGGCAGAACTAGTGGTGTTGGATTTATAATAAACAAGAAACTGAAGGATAAAGTTGTAGAAATTGAAAGTTCCTCTGACAGAGCTGCACGACTCGTTATCCAACTCTCGAGAAGATACCAGGCTCAGATTATTCAAACTTATGCACCCACCACAAGTCATGCTGAAGAAGAAATTGAAGAATTTTATGAGGAAATTCGTCATCTAAATAATAAAGGTAAGCAGCACTTGAAGATAATTATGGGAGATTTCAATGCAAAAATAGGGCAACGGCAACAGAAACCAGCGTGGAAATACTCTCGTTGAGTTTGCAGAGGCAGAAGGGTTTTTCATCTTGAACTCCTTCTTCAAGAAAAAGCCACACAGGAAATGGACATGGAGACATCCAAATGGGACGACAAGTGAAATTGATTTTATTATGTGTAACAAAAAATTTGTCATAGAAGACTGCAGTGTGCTAAACAAGTTCAACACAGGTAGTGACCATAGATTGGCGAGATGTAAGATGCACCTCAACACTAAACTTGAACGTGGCAAGCTCATAAGACAAACAAAATCTATTGACATAACCAACCTTAAAAAACACCATAATACCTTCAAGTTGGAACTGAAGAACAGAACAGCAACAAAATTAGCTGGGTCTAAGAACAAGTTGCATGTGAACAAATTATCAGGAAAAACCAAAATGTTGATGCAAAAAAAAGAGGGATGAGGATAACTAAAGAAGATGTGACTTCCAAAGTGGAATATATAGAGCTATGCAAGACAGTAAGAAAAAGTATCACTGAAGACATAAGAAAATTCAACTGTGAACTAGTGAGGAAAGCAATTGAAAACAACCAAAGCCTAAAGATAGCAAAGGGACATCTCAGTAGGGGAAGAAAACAGATTATGGCACTTAGAAAAGAAGATGGTTCTGTAACAAGAAATAGAGGCAGAATTTTGACAAGAGTGAAAGACTTCTACTCCAAATTATATGAAAGGTATAATACATACACTCCAGACATCATGAAAGGTAACAGTACCAGAGTTCCTCCAGTCCTTCCAGCAGAAGTTGCACATGCAATCAAGAAAATGAAGCGGGGGAAAGCTCCAGGAGAAGATGGAATTACTGTAGACATCATACAAGAAGCAAGTGCAGAAATCGAAACAGTACTCGCCCAAATTTTCACTCGATGCCGTAATGAAGGGAAGATTCCTGAGGATTGGAACACCGCTACAATGATCCTGCTACATAAAAAAGGTGACATTGAGGATCTCAGGAACTACAGACCTATCAGCCTCCTATCAGTGGTTTATAAAATCTTCACTAAAGTTCTTTCACACCGCTTGAAGGTAACACTGGACATGGCTCAACCGAGAGAACAAGCTGGATTCAGGAGTGGCCACAGCAAAATAGATCATATCCACGTACTAAGAGAACTAATTGAAAGAGCGAGGGAATATGAACTTCCATTGTGCATGGCTTTTATCGATTATGAAAAAGCCTTTGATTCGGTGAAACTATCAGCAGTTACAATGGCTCTGAAATCCAGCAGAATTGAAGATGCATACATTAATATTATTAATAACATCTATGAAAATGCAAGTGCAAAGATTCGGCAGTTTGAAAATACAGCACACATAAAAATTGGAAAGGGAGTGAGACAAGGTGACACCATATCTCCGAAGCTCTTTAATGCCACATTGGAGGGTGTCTTGCAGTCGCTGAGCTGGGAAAACAAGGGGATAAAGATTAATGGAGATTATCTAACCCACCTTCGTTTTGCTGATGACATAGTCAATTTTGCAACTACCCCATCAGAGCTGCAGAGTATGATCCAGGAACTTGCTGACAAGAGTAAAGAAGTGGGATTAAAAATGAACTTTCAGAAGACAAAAGTGATGTTCAATGCTTTTACAAGAAATGAAGATTTATCGATTGATGGAGAAAAGCTGGAGATAACGGGCACGTACGTTTATCTTGGACAGCAGATATCAAGTGAGGGTCACATTGATGAAGAAATTAATCGGCGTACAAAACTTGCCTGGAGAGCTTTTGGAAGAAACAGCATAATTTTCAAGAGTAATATGCCATTATGTCTTAAAAGAAAAGTGTTTGATCAATGCATCCTTCCAGTGCTTACGTATGGTGCAGAGACATGGACTTTAACTAAAAGAGACATACAAAGGCTTCAGACAACTCAAAGTAGCATGGAGAGGTGCATGCTTGGTGTAACTAGGAGAGATAAGAACAGGGACTCATGGATCCGAAAAATGACAAGAGTGGAAGACATCATGATCAGAGTTAAATCCCTGAAATGGAAATGGGCTGGACATACTGCCAGAAGGACAGATCATCGATGGACAGCCGAAATTTTAGATTGGATTCCAAGGGACAGGAAAAGACCCAGAAGAAGACCACATGGGAGATGGGTGGATGAAATTCGAAAGTATGCAGGGGTGACATGGAGGAGACTGGCACAAGACAGACCGTTGTGGAGGAAACTTGGGGAGACCTTCGTCCAGCAGTGGATTGATAATGGTTGACAATGATGATATAATTTTTTTATTATATCATATGAAAAAATAATTATATATATATATATATATCATCACCATCATTGCCAACCATTATCAATCCACTGCTGGACGAAGGTCTCCCCAAGTTTCTTCCACAACGTTCTGTCTTCTGCCAGTCTCCTCAATTTTACTCATGCATACTTTCGAATTTCATCCACCCATCTCCCATGTAGTCTTCTTCTGGGTCTTTTCCTGTCCTTTGGAATCCAATCTAAAATTTCGGCTGTCCATCGATGGTCTGTCCTTTTGGCAGTATGTCCAGCCCATTGCCATTTCAGGGATTTAACTCTGATCATGATGTCTTCCACTCTTGTCATTTTTCGGATCCACAAATTCCTCTTCTTATCTCTCCTGGATACACCAAGCATGCACCTCTCCATGATTCTTTGAGTTGTCTGCAGCCTTTGTATGTCTCTTTTAGTTAAGGTCCATGTCTCTGCACCATACGTAAGCACTGGAAGGATGCATTGATCAAACACTTTTCTTTTAAGACTTAATGGCATATTGCTCTTGAAAATTATGCTGTTTCTTCCAAAAGCTCTCCAGGCAAATTTTGTACGCTGATTAATTTCTTCATCAATGTGACCCTCACTTGATATCTGCTGTCCAAGATAAACGGACGTGTCTGTTATCTGCAGCTTTTCCCCATCAATCGATAAATCTTCATTTCTTGTAAAAGCATTGAACATCACTTTTGTCTATTGAAAGTTCATTTTTAATCCCATTTCTTTACTCTTGTCAGAAAGTTCCTGGATCATACTCTGCAGCTCTGATGGGGTAGTTGCAAAAATGACTATGTCATCAGTAAAACGAAGGTGGGTTAGATAATCTCTATTAATCTTTATCCCTTTATTTTCCCAGTTCAGTGATTGAAAGACATTTTTCAATGTAAAATTAAAGAGCTTGCGAGATATGGTGTCACCTTGTTTCACTCCCTTTCCAATTCTTATGTGTGTTGTATTTTCAAACAACCGGATCTTTGCACTTGCATTTTCATAGATGTTTTTAATAATATTAATGTATGCATCTTCAATACCGCAGGATTTCAGAGCCATTGTAACTGCTGGTGGTTTCACCGAATCAAAGGCTTTTTCATAATCGATAAAAGCCATGCACAATGGAAGTTCATATTCTTTTGCTCTTTCAATTAATTATCTCAGTTCCTGGATATGATCTATTGTGCTGTAGCCACTCCTGAATCCAGCTTGTTCTCTCGGTTGAGCCATGTCCAGTGTTACCTTCAAGCGGTGTGAAAGAACTTTAGTGAAGATTTTATAAACCACTGATAGGAGGCTGTAGTCCCTGAGATCCTCAATGTCACCTTTTTTATGTAGCAGGATTATTGTAGCGTTGTTCCAATCCTCAGAAATCTTCCCTTCATTAAGGCACCGAGTGAAAATTTGGGCGAGTACTGTTTCAATTTCTCCACTTGCTTCTTGTATGATGTCTACAGTAATTCCATCTTCTCCTGGAGCTTTTCCCCGCTTCATGTTCTTGATTGCATGTGCAACTTCTGCTGGGAGGACTGGAAGAACTCTTGGTACTGGTACCTTTCATGATGTCTGAAGTACATGTATCATCCCTTTCATATAATCCGGAGTAAAAATCTTTCACTCTTGTCAAAATTTTGAGAACCATCTTCTTTCTCAGTGCCATAATCTGTTTTCTTCCTTTACTGAGATGTCCCTTTGTTATCTTTAGGCTTTGATTGTTTTCAATTGCTTTCCTCACTAGTTCACAGTTGAATTTCTTTACGTCTTCAGTGATACTTTTTCGTACTGTCTTGCATAGCTCTATATATTCCACTTTGGAAGTCACATCTTCTTTAGTTGTCCTCATCTCTCTTCTTTTTGGCATCAACATTTTGATTTTTCCTGATAATTTGTTCAAATGCAACTTGTTCTTAGACCCATCTAATTTTGTTGCTGTTTCCATAAGTGCTTTGGTTACTTTTCTGTTAACTTCAGAAATATCCCCTTCTTCCGATGTTAGGCCTTCTAAAGCAGAGAATCCGTTCTTCAGTTTGAGCTTGGAGGTATTATGGTGTTTTTTAAGGTTGGTTATGTCAATACATTTTGTTTGCCTTGTGAGCTTGCCACGTCCGAGTTTAGTGTTGAGGTGCATCTTACATCTTGCCAATCTATGGTCACTACCTGTGTTGAACTTGTTTGGCACACTGCAGTCTTCTATGACGAATTTTTTGTTACACATAATAAAAACAATTTCACTTGTCGTCCCATTTGGACATCTCCATGTCCATTTCCTGTGTGGCCTTTTCTTGAAAAAGGAGTTCAAGATGAAAACCCCTTCTCCCTCTGGAAACTCTACGAGAGTATTTCCACCCTGGTTTCTGTTGCCGAGACCGAATTTACCTACTGAAGTTTCATTCTGTTGCCGTTGCGCTATTTTTGCATTGAAATCTCCCATATTTATCTTCAAGTGCTGCTTACCTTTATTATTTAGATGACAAATTTCCTCATAAAATTCTTCAATTTGTTCTTCAGGATGACTTGTGGTGGGTACATAAGTTTGAATAACCTGAGCCTTGTATCTTCTCGAGAGTTGGATAACGAGTCGTGCAGCTCTGTCACAGGAACTTTCAACTTCTACAACTTTATACAGGAACTTTCAACTTCTACAACTTTATATCCTTCAGATTCTTGTTTATTATAAATCCAACACCACTAGTTCTGCCAGTATCTGACCCATATCTCAAGAGATGTCCACTTTTCAGTTCAATGAGATCTTCTCCTTTTCTCCTTACCTCACTTAGTCCGACGATGTCCCACTAGATTCTTTGTAGTTCCTTTTCCAATTCAAGAAGCCTTAAATCATAAGATAGGGAGCGTCCATTATACGTAGCCAAGGTCAGCATCAGATATCAGCCTAATCCGGTCCTCCGGGGATTCTTAGCACCCTCTGCCTTCATGTCGCACTGGCCGCTGCCTTGGCCAGGTACATTCCAGCTGCCGGAGACTGAGGGCCAAGATTTAAGTTGTGGAGTCATTTTGGAGGGGTTTGGCCATAACTCACCACGCTGGCCAAGCGGGTTGGTGAGTGTGGGATAGCATTTCCTCTAATCCCGATGGTATAGTTATACCGATGTTGGCAGTCGTCAGAGCCCCTTTAGTGAGAACAGGATGCACCACGAGAAAACGGGGTTGACATTTGTCAAGGAGAGGCTGTGATGTTGCGCATCACCAGACCTTACATCCCACACGCACACATATATATATATATAGCTAAATCAGAGTCAGCGCACCATTTTAAGCCCCGCAGAACTAGAAATAAAGCCATACGACATGTGGCTCTAAACCCGAAAATTATGGTACTTGTAATGTTAAAAACAAGTGAAAAAATAAGTTTTAATTCCTTTGCATAATGCGGCCAATTTGTCACTACATTTTAATGATCAGGAAGCAGAATCTTTTTTTGCAAACAAAAAAGTCGTAAGCTCTTGTCGCAACACCAGGCTTGAATGAGGATGTTCGCTTCATTGTACTTAATGGTGCAAAATTCATGCCCAACTAATTGAGAAAAACAGCGATGTACATCTGTTAAGAAATCAAGAATGATACGAAATAAAGAAAAACGTGAACTAATGCAGTCATTTTCAAAAAAGTTTTAGAGAAAATTTCAAAATTTACGTATTTGCGAGATAACGGCGAAAATTTAAAAATAAAAAAAAATGTGACATACATCTTTAAAAAAAAACAAAAATGATATTTAAAAAAAACAAAAAAAGTACACTAATACAGCCATTTTTTAAAAATGTTTTATGGAAAATCGAAGTAACGAATTTTGCCGTTATGCTGCATTCGTGTCAGAGCTAAGATCTGCCGGCAATCATTACGTCATCGTTGCTCCACACTGCATAGCCACCTGTAGAGCAGATACGCAAATTCTCTGAAATATTTTTTTAATGGTTATATTAGTCTAATTTTTTGTTCATATTATATTATTTTTAATTTCTTAACAGATGTACGTCATAGTTTATTAAAATTCTTTGCCCGTGATTTTTGCCGCATTCTTTCGTTAGGTCAGATTTATTGTTAGAGATGAGAAGTTAGAAAACCATGTCCAAATGCATTTTTAATTTCATAAAACTGGCAGCTTTTGTTTAATTTCGTCATGTTTGGTATCGATCGGGGCTTAAAAATTCCACAGATATAAAATTCACTTACATTTTTTTTTCTACGACGACTACGTTCGGAGATAGTATTTCGAACTGGGAGTAATAAGCTCCAATGCAGGACCCCGCCCGCCTGAGAAGTTGCTACTTGGAGGACGAGCAATGCATTATCTGATAAGTGGGAAGAGGCCCAACTGCTTCCCAGACAGGCCCAACTGCAGTTGTTTACGACCGGAGAAGAGAAAAAAAAAATGCGGACAAATGTTCCCACAAACACGTGTAACTGATAAATAAAGTTTTAATGCTGGGTGCAAAATCATCAGAAAAAAAAAAAAATCTTGAAGAATCACCAAATCCGTAAATTAACATTTTGCCCGTAAAACAAGTCGCATTTCCGTAAATTTTACGGATAAATCGTAAAACCTGGGAGGTATGAGTTTTTTTTTAGCATTAATGCAATTTTACCTGAAATTTCATAAAAAAATATGAACAATACATAAAACCCCACAGGTTCCATACATTTTACAGAAAAACCATAAAAGTAGGCACACAATTTCAATTTACACCCCGGCATCTTAGAAAATTGCCTTTATTTACTTTGGATCAATTAAAACTTTTATTTTGAACTTCCCATAGTTTGATTACATTGCACGAATTTATTTTTAAGTATTAATAAAAAGAAATGTCTAACAGTTACCTCTCATGTGAACTTTAAGTCCAGTTTCACCCAATCTACTGATGTCAAATACTTCACTGCATAGTAGACACTTTGTTTTATGCCTATCTGTATCCATTGTCAACCATGCCCTGTATGGCTTCTTTTCTAGCCATAACTTATGAAACACACCCATAATACCAAAGTGCACACAACACATACAAAGAAAATTAATCCGTAACTAATGAAACGGCTGATGATTAAATGAAACCAAAACCACTCATCATCACCGGAGCCTCCACTAAAGAACAATGACAACAGCACCACAGAGGCGTGATTTTTTACGTTGTAATATCAACACCCCAGATCGTAAGAAATTTCCCATCATCCCACATGATGCACTCCTGCAACGTGAAATGACATACGCACAAAAAACAATGAAGAAGCACTGCGTTTATAAGTTGGAGGAAGTTTACTTGGCCATGAAAATTGCGAATCAGACGTTTCGAGATCTGAAAGTAAAATTAAGACTTTTTAAGGACTTTGTGAAATATTTAGTACTTTTTAAGGGCTCTTAAAAAATAAAAAATAAAATATTTAGCACTTTGTTTGACCCATGCGAACCCTGATATATGTCTATACATACATACATACATACATACATACATACAGGGTTCGTACACTTTTGGGGGAAAAAAATTCAAGGACTTTCCAGGCCTTTTCCAGGACATATACAAAAAAATTCCAGGATGATTATTACGCTTTACAGTATCATGTTCAAATTATTTTTTTAAAGTAATTTCAGTTTTAAGTAATAAAAATGATGAAAGATGCAAATGGATGAATGTGCTTTATGCAAATTGATCAAGTTTATCAAGCACAAGACCATAAAGAATAAATTCTGTTCTTATGCCCTGACCTTTGAATTCAAGTTGGATCATTTTCTACAAGGGTAGGTTTCTCCTCCCTGATAACATACCAAAACTTTGTTGCAATCAAACAGATTTTATGTGAGTTAACATTCCTAAGCTTGGAGAACAAATACTGCTCTTATGTCTTGGCCTTTAAATTTAATTTCGACCTTTTTCAAGAGGGTAGGTTTCCAGGTTGTACCCAACAGCATACTAAAATTTCGCTGAAATTCAACCGCTTTCATGTGAATTATCCTACAGACAAACCCAAAGCATAAACGTTTCTGCAACCATAGTTCAAAAGTGTTAGGAATTTCGAAAATAAATGCATAACGAACAGCGCGAAAACTAGCTCATAAATAGAATATTTGAAACTACAGTATGCACTCTCAATTATTAGGGATGGTAGAGGGGAAGGGAATAGAACTGTCCAAAATTAGCATGTTTTCGTTGCGCTAGGGCGCTTAAGCACGGCTGAATTCCTTCAGATACCCCCAATGTTCAAATGATTGAAATGTGCTGATGTTCATGGAATGAAATGGTTGATCAGCTATGATGACCGCATAAAAGTTCGGGGGGGGGGGGGGGGGCTTTTTTTTTTTTTTTTTTTAGTTTATGCAACATTTTACATCACTCCAGTATTTATCTTGTCATCATCAACAATCGCAATGCACCTACCGCTTACGATCGCGGATATCAGCAACCGAAAATCTGCCATATCACTAGGTGATATAACTCACAGTATCCTGTAACAGTGTATTGTAATTAAAAAAAAAAAAGGATGTGGAAAAAAGAAACTTTCAGAAATTAAGATCATCA
This sequence comes from Macrothele yani, assembly GCA_039090855.1. Taxonomy (NCBI): domain Eukaryota; kingdom Metazoa; phylum Arthropoda; class Arachnida; order Araneae; family Macrothelidae; genus Macrothele; species Macrothele yani. The sequence goes on along the minus strand of CM076990.1, from coordinate 99,811,953 downwards.
AGTCATGCGTTTCAAAAATCCGTTTTCCTTTATAACGTTTAAAAACATGTTTTTGCTTTTTACCTGTAGTGTAAATAAAAAAACTATGTTGATTTTTTTTATGGAATCAGACGTCCATATGTCTGATTGTCTTCATCTGAGTTCACACGTTAGCTACTGTGTACAAGTAGACCTATTTTTTCAGCTCAAAAATATGTAGTTTTGTATATATTCACAGTATAAGTCATTCCTTATTCCCACAGAACTGAATTCAGCATATGCAAAATGAAGAACATCAAGACCCGCCCAACACTATATTTCTGATTGTCTGCTGTTTATATTCAAGAAATGCAAACATGGATCAATGGTGAATGCAGCAACTATGATTTTTATTTATTAAGGAAAAAAAAAAAAAAAAAAAAAAAGCCGTGAAAGCTGTAAAGCTGAAACGGATATTTCTCTCAACCCCCACCCCCATGCACAAAAACATTCCGATTAAGATCAAACAGCAGGAGGACGCGTCCACACACACAACCTTTGGAATGACCTGATGGAATGGCTTCTTTTCATTTGGCACATCGCCATAAATCACCACCTGCAGCTCACTGAACTGTCAAGTTGCACAATTCCTCCTTCACTTTAACTATAATAGAAATTGTAAAAAAAAAAAATGCTCCCCAATTTTTCGACAAAATTAAATTACCAAATTTACGTCATGACGTTGCAATTTACTAAAATACTTTTGTTTATCTGCTGAATATTGCTTAAATCCATTGAAAACGTTTTAATTATAGATGATTTTTTTATTAAAACAGTAACTCAGACGTCTGAATAAAAACGTATGTTTGTAATTCAAATACAGTCCATATCATCACAGAAAAAAAATTTAAGGATCACTCTGTTTAAATAAACCATGGCATCTAAAAAAAATAATTCACTTGCTTTTCCCGTAATTTATAATTACTGTTTCTTTTTTTTTCAATCCGATTATGCAACGGATTTTTTTTTTTTTTTGCATCTGCTAAAGTTCCTAACGGAATTTGGCGAAATTTGCACTAGAACTTTATTGTGATGTATCTTAACTACTGTAAAAATTTTACTGTGTTATTTTCAAAATTCGGAAAAATGGATTTCTGAAAATATTCTTTTAGTCCTTTCGAGCTGTGGAAGTGATAAACAGGTGTTTGCTTTCTTCCCAACCAAGGGCTTCAGATCAGCGCTCCCAGCTGTCAATCAACCGTTGCTATGGTAACACCCTTTCTGCTGGAGGCACACTCTGTCCAAAGAGGCACACATACTTGTCCATAATAAAAATTACCAATGCTAACTTTTAAAGTTTTTAACCGATTCAATTGGAATTTTGGAAGTGAGCTTCTGTAATCCAATTACAGTGAATGTAAAAATTTCAGCCACTTTCGTGAAAAATTCGCAAAGATAGTTTTCTTATTTTTTATCATAAGTAGCGGAAGTCTCTTGAGGGGAGGGAGGGTGGCATGCACATTAACAAGAAGAAGATGAATGTGTTGTTCAGGCATACTCCTCACTGGTGGATGCCAGCTGACTTGGTACATACGCGACCCCCTGCAAATGCTAAATGCCTCTTCTTTCCCCTTCCGTTCTCAGTTGTTGGACGGACATCAAGCTCCCCTTCGACCTACTAGTAATCATCCAATTTTATTGCACTGGAAGTAGTGCCTTTTTTTTCTTTTTTTCCCCCCCAGCCAAATTAGGATTTGGTGCATGTCGGAAACCGCTGCCGGTGGTTTCTTTGAGAACAGAGAAAAGGAACTTTAAAAAATGAAGGGGTAACAGTAACACGATTTCCTAAAAGGGCATTTTTTTTAAGCACTAATTTCAAATTTCAAGGCTTTTCAAGACAGCATTAAAAAAAACCACCATTTTTCCAGGATATTCCAGGCCTTGAAAACGTAATCATGATTTTCCAGGACTTTCCAGGTTTTCAAGCACGCGTGCGCACCCTGTACATATCATTAAACTGTTCTCTGAGATACAGATGTTAGCTCCTCAAAAAAAGCTCATCTGCCAGATTAAAGTTTAAAACTGATGGTGCTTGTATTTACTTACAGCTGATGACTTCATTTACACTGATCTTGTAACACAGCTGAAGCTTCATTAACATTCACAAGCCTCACACAGGATCTTTTGAACTTCATACCCATTATTTTTTTCTCATGCAGGCAATTCTTGAATCTGGCCTTTGCATGATTTCCTTGGCCTTCCTCTATATTTCTTCCTTGCCACTTGGGCTGAATAAATTATCTCAGCATTGCACCCCTCACTGTTTCAACAGAACCGAACCACCCAAGAGTATTTGTCACCAACTTACTAACAATAGTTTGCTTCACATTACACATCTGCAACACATCTTTCCTGCTCACACAATCAGAACATGTTTACAATTCCTATGTTTCTTCTGCAGTATTCAAGTTTCATTGGCGTACACCAGAGTAGGAACGATCACACTTTCATACACAGCCACATTCAGAACTTTTTTGAGAACCTGTAATTCCTGTGAAATCCTCATGAAGCATGCATGATTTTCAAAGATGAATTCAATTGCCTAATAATTTCACCATCTAATTTGTTTCTGCTGTCAAACATGCATTCTAAATATACAAATTCAGTCACCAAATCTATATCTGAGCAATTTAGACGAATCTTGCATTCAGTACTGACAGCCCCTTGCTCAAAAACTATAACTTTAGTTTTCCCTTATTTATATTCAGTTTGAATTTTATACAAACTTCATACATCTTGGACAACATACTCTGCAACACACTTTTGCTCTCTATCAACAGGACTGCATCATCATCATCAATCTGCACATATGGATATTACCGAGACATAAACCAGTATCATCTATTTTGGCATCATGCATGCACACGTCCATGAATATATTAAACAGCCATGGTGACATTACATATCCTTGTCGGTTACCTACGTCAATAGGAAACCATTTTGATAAAGTACCATTCACTCGTACACATACTCTACTGCCAGCATACACAGCTTTCACACTAGTTAGCAAATTCCCAATTTTGCAGTAATTATTCAAGACTTTCCACAGAAAAATGCTTTTTACTCAGTCATAAGCCTTCTTTAAATCTATAAAGACAGTAAAAACTTCCTCACTAACAGACAAATATTTTTTGATCATCATACATAATGCAAACATTTGGTCCGTGCAGCCCTTACCAGGCATAAAACAACTTTGTACATTTCCCACCTTCTCTAGACCTTATTGATAATGACTTTTTCAAACACTTTCCCTGTGGGCACTCAGCTGACTGATACCACGATGATCATTGCATTCAGTCTGATCCCCTTTTCTCTTATACAAGGGAACAATGATAGTAGCATCTATCCAATTCCAAGGAACCATTCCTAAATTCCTAACTCCCAGAATAACTGGCCAATTTCAGTTAAACAGTCAATTATAGTCACCATCTACCTTTCATCTACTCCTGAAGCCCTACCATTCTGAACAGATTTTAGATCTTTACAAATCTCTTTTTCTCTGGTTCCTTAACATGCTTTCTTCTCTCACTGCAGCATCAACAGCATCTGCCTCAAAATCACCCTTTTTGTTTTCATGTTCTAATAATAACTCACAGAAATATTTACATCATTTTACATGTAACTCATTAGGCTCTCATACAAATTTTCCAATCCTATTCTGCACACAAGTTTGAACTTTAGTAGTATATAGGGGGTACTATGGCACACACCAAAATCACATAAAAACTTCAAAATCAGGCATTTTTTGATTTTTCAGACCTCAATAATCACAACATTTTAAGGCTTTCTATGATCAAAAACACCATATTTTCATTAAAAATCATTGATTTTTGAGTATAAAACAGTTAAAAATATCAAATTTTTAAAAAACGAAATTTCATCCCTGTTTTTCATAAAAACAGAGCATCATAAAAACACACATTTTAAGTCATTTTTTATTATATTTGACGGCTTTTTTGAACAATTGCAATCATTTTGAACTTTGAATAGCTTTGATTTTAAAAGAGCTAAAATGAAAGTTTTAATATTGAAAATCAATTGAAAAGTTGTAAAACAAACTACTTTGAATTGGTACTTTGCAAAGTCCTTTTTAAAAATGCATTAAAAAAGGGGTACCCAAAATGGATACCCCTTACAGAAAGATTAAAAATTGTTGGAAGATTAAAAATATAGGAAGATTAAAATATATTTAAATTTTATGACATATCTTTGTAAGTAAATACACAAGTTTTTTATAGTTTTCATTTATAAAATCGTCAGAGAATTTTCTGTTGATAACAATATCACACCAGTTAATTTTATCTTTATATTTCATAATGAAATCTTCTGTTAATTCTTGGTTTCTTGTAACTTCTTTCCAGTCAATAAAATCACTAAGAAAATCTATAATTTCTTCACTTAATTTTTGTTTTATTGGAATTATTGACATGTCTAAGAGTCGAAAGTTTTCTTTTATAAAATCATTACTTAATTTTTGATACATAGAAATTCTCCTCATATCTAATTTATCAACATTCATTAACATAAAACTCTCAGAAAGTGTTTGATATTGAGAAATCAAAGACCAGTTTAATTTATCAACATTGTTATTCATAAAATATTCAGAAAGAATCTGATATTGAGAAATTTTATCCCAGTTCACTTTATCATGAAATTCTGAAATAAAATCTTCAGATAATTTTTGATATTCTGATATTCAATCCCAATTTACTGCATCTTTTACATTTCTAATTATATCTTCTGAAAGTTCATTATCTTTAGAAAATGAATCCCAATTAATATTACTCCTAATTAACCTATCCATTTAAATAGAATGTATTTTTATAAAAGGAATGTTATTTTTTCAATTTCTAAGTAAGGTTTAAAAATGTTTAATTCTAAATAAGACATGACTTGTATGCTTAATTCATCATTCTTTTTCCCTGATGCAAAGAGTATTAAAGGTTTATCTGTGTAGGCATCACCATTAAATAATATATTCTCCCCAAGTGTAATTAAAACTTCCGATTTCCCATTAGTATAATTAAGACGTAAATAAAATGTAATTTTCATATCCATATTTTCACTCAGTTTCATATTTCTGTCAAGGAGATTGCTACTAAATTTCATAAAAACGACTGTTTTCCAGTAATGCATAGCACCAAGAGTATTATATGCTTTTTTATCTTCTTGAATTGTTGCATAAAATTTTTGATTATCCACATAATTTTTATTAACTGCGTCATACGTATCCTGAGGAGATGGAATATTCACTAGTCTTTTATTTTGAACATCAAACTTTTCATCTTTTAAAATTAAAACATTATTTTCTAAATACCTCTTATTTACTACATTCTTATCTGCTGTAGGATCAGCAACATTTCCTATTCTTTTACCTTTTGCATTAATTACATTCCCATCTTGAATATGTAAATATTTTTGATCCAAATTACTTAATTCACCTTTAAGTACAGCATCTAAATCTCTTATTCTTACAGCAGTTTCTTGAACAAAATCTGAAAAACTACCATTAATATTTTTTTCTATTTCACTTTTAACTTCCAGATTATTCTCTCTTATTTGTTTTAAAACATATTCTCTTGTAGTAACATCATGTTCATCTATAGGTTCTTTACAATTTTTTAAATTTTTTTCTTCCACATCATAATGACCATCATCTGTTAATTTAAATCCATTTCCAGGAGGTCCAGGTGGTCCAATTCCAAATTCTTCATAAGGTGAACCAAAAGGGTACCAATTCATTTATTTAATCTAAAGTTTTTAAAATTTTAAATTCCTTATTAGCCATATTAAGTGATCCTCTTTTTCTTTCATTCACGATGAAATAAAATCTATATGGTTTACCTGGATTTGATCCTAATCTCCAGTTAAATTCTAGTCTTAAATTTGAAATATTAGTATACTCTGGATGATTAGATAAATTAAAATAAAAGGTTGGATACAATCTTGCATAATTTACATAACTTATAAGACATCCACTTTCAGTATTATGAGTATTTAATCCAGCTGCTAATAATTCAGAATAACATCTATTATAATCTAACTGCCCATCTTTAAAATTCGTTTTATAAATTTCTTCTGGAACTTTTTTATTATTACATAATATCCAGCATTCAATGGGATCTAAATTATCAAAAATCATATTATTCTGATTTTGATTGTTTTCTTTTTCTACATACTGTGGAATGACAAGAACACTTAACACCTTATCAGATGTAGTTCTTATATGACATGCACCACTTGATGTTGTTTGCTGATTACTTTTCTCAATTGAAGCAGAACACCAAGTAATTTTAATAGGTGTAGAATTCAAAGCTATACTTTTAAATTCAGCCTCAATGGATGGGTACAACTCTACATAAGGTAACCATAATTGAAAATCAGATATAATAACTTTATAATTAGGATTTGCAACATCTGTGTATAACATATTCATTATGACTATTTCTTTGAAATTCAAATGTAACTTTTATATCAGAAATTAATCTTCTAAAATCGTTGAGAAACCCAAACAGTTGTCTTAAAGGAATCCAAAATTTTATTATATTGCTTTTTTTTGTTAAAAGCCATCTCTGTCTAAATCCTTTATTATAAGAGGCATTTTCTTTTAATTTGATATCTGATCCTTTCTTTACATCTTTATTAGGATCATCTATTACTATTTTATCTTTATCAGCTGATTCTGATGTATCAACATAATACATCATATTTGTAGCATCTGAAGTGGAATAATCTTTTGTGAAATTTATAAGTCCGTTAATTTGATGAATTAATGAAGCACATTCAATATTGGAATCAGTTTGTTCTTTTCCTATAGTTAATGAAGCGGATCTAAACAGATTCCCTCCATTTACAAATGTAACATTATCAGTTCCTATAATATCATTATTATTTTTTACTATTTTACTTTCTAAGCATATATAACCGTTACTATATAATATAGGTGAATTTGAATCTTTAATAGTAAACTTATATTGATTAGATTCTTTTACATTAGTACTATCTTCATTATGTTTTATATATTCATACTTAGCAATTTTATTACTATAATAATCTGGAATACATTTTAAGTCCCAAAGTTTTTCCATTTATTAGGATAAAAAACTCATTTATACCATTTCAAACCAGATCCATATCGATCTTGAATTTTCGACTTAGCTAATATATCATTAACAGTTACAGGGGGCTTAGATAATATATTTTCAAGTTTATTTTGAATAACTTTTTTAGCTTTATCTTCAATTGCTGTTTTTGCTGATTTACCTAAAACTTCTAATATTTTTTTCCAAAAGTTTTAATTCCTTCAGTGAAGATATTACCACCATATCGTTTTGCATATAATCTATGTTTGTTATAATTTATTTATTAAGCTGAAAAGCTTAAGCTAAAATTAATCTATATAAAACTCTCATATTATTCAAGTCTATCAGTTCATTATCTTGATTTGTGATATACATTCAAATTCTATGAATATAATTTCTTCTATTAACAGGTAAAAATAAAGGATTTATTTCATCAATTTTTATTAAACTACCAGGAGGATTAGATGGTGTAAAAGAATATAAAATATCTGAATTAATATTATTATATAGAGCTCTTGTGATTACATCACAATGAATGTGTATGTAACTCCTCTAGAAATGTTTGCCATTTATTTTCTTTCTTGATGATTATCTTCATATATTTCTGATTCAAATCCTAAAATTTCATGTAATTTACTCTCTCTAAGATCAATTTTATATTCATCTTTTAATTCAATTATAAAGCGTTGTGTAGCAAAATTAGCTTTAAATTTAATTGGTGGTTCATCTCCAAATCGTTTTATTAAAAAGTTATTTAATTCCCTTAATGTGTAATTTCCATTATCTAAAGTTATTTCATGCCATAAACTACCATCAAAATACTTAAATGTATTATTTTCATATTCTTCATCAATATTGTTCCATGAAACCCACATAGACATAGATTTTAAAGATATTTTTGAATTTTCATTAACAGGAATAGGTGGGACATATTCAATTGTAAAATTTTCTGACTTCTCAAAATTTTTTGAATCTAAAATTAACATTCATTAAGCACAAAATCTTCATTATAACCATTTGGTTCTTGGGTAAAAGAATAAAAAACTTCAACAGGTGATTTACCTTTATTCCTTTCAGTTATGTATTTCATACAATAAAAACGACATTTAACATATGTTGGCTCTTGTAAAAAACTCGAATTATAGTTAATTCCTTTTATAGTTGTTTCAAGATATTTTACAATATTTTTAGGTATGAAAATATTATTTAGTTTAATGTCTTTATATTTATATTCTCCAAACAGATCAACATATTCCACAAAATTATATTTAGGATCATTATAATAACAGACCCAATGAGTCCCAGGTCCTGTAGATATATCTAAATTAATAATTCCACTTTCAAATTTCTTAATCTTTTTAGGTAATAAATCTGATGTAAATACACCCCTGAATCCTTTTACATCTTTCATATTTTGTTCTATCATTTTATTGGATATACCTCGTACTTCTGAAGAACTCCCTTTCCAGAATGTTTTTTTTTACAACCTGATCCAGTTACTTTACTTAAAGCTTTATTCACACCAAAACTAGCAGCACCAGATAGAGCACCAGTACCAAGAGCTGCTAAGATAGGGATCAAAAAGGGTAAAATACCTCCGTTTTTCTTTAATTGTGTCTTACTTATAGTTATTCGTTTACCATTTTTAATTTGATTAATTTGAGTTTTTGTTAAATACATATCATGATTAGCACTTTTAGTTTTATCAATTTGCAATGTAATTTCTTCACCTTTCTTAACCGCTGATTTTAATTTATTTTTCTGACCTTCACTCAAATAAATTCTTGATACAATATAATTACTCATTTATTAAGATAGAAACTTTGAATAATATTGTTTTACTTGCTCATTAGTCATTTTACCCTCTTTCAATAATATATCTAATATTTGAACTACTTGGTTATATACTTTCTTATTTTTAGTTCCCTTACATATTTTATCTGTTAATTTATCTAAAATATTAAGACCCTCACCCATATAGTAATTCCCCATTTTGAGAGCTTCTAATGCTCTAATATATTTTCCCACCTCAGCCATTTTATAATCGAAACGATCAATTTTTTTCTGTAATTTTTTCTTTTTTTCTTCATCTTTAGCATTATTAAGTGCTTTTACTTGAGGACCTTTTAGACATCTGAGTTCATTGTTTTTTTCATTTGCTTGATTTATTTTTTCATCAATCTCTTCATCAGATTTATTAACTAATTCTGAAGGTAAATCAAATCCTAATTTTTTTTTAATAAGTGATATATTCAAGTTTTTGTTTAAGTTAATTTTATGAATTCCTGCTTCTCTCTCATACATTTCTTTAGCATCTGAAATAGGTTCTTCAGCATCTTCTAAGGCAGGAATTCTTGAAGATTCTGCAATTGGTTGAAATGAAAGTTCTTCAATTGCATCTTAAATAGCTTTTAAATTTTCTTTTCTAGATACATCTTGAAATTCTAATTTTTCAACTATAGGTTTATGAAATTTTGTGATTGCCTCTTCATATCCTAAATCTTCTAATTGCTTTTCCTTATTTCGTTTTCTTAGTTCAGCATTTACTTTTGCTAATTTTAATAAATCTTGTATCACTTTACTCATTTACTTAACTGAAAATTTGCTTCCAAGCAAATTATTTTACTTCCAAGCAAATTATTTTACTACCAAGTAAATTATTTTACTTATATAAATGGAAGATTTTGAACAACTTGAGGAATATTTATCTTTTGCTGAAATGGCTTTAGATCTAGCTGAATATTATTTATCTCAAGGAATACCAGCTGAAGACTTATTATTTGAAGCTGAAATGTTTATTGAAGATGCTGAATTTCTATTAAATAAATATGATTAAGCAGAAAGCTTGCAGCATTAAACTAAAAGATTATTCAGAACCTGAAGAATTTATAGATACAAATCAAAATCCAATATTACCTATTCATCTTTTTAAACTTTTAATAACAGGATCTTCAGGATGTGGAAAAACAAATTTACTATTAAATTTAATATATGATCATTTAAATTTTGATGTATTATTCATATGTGCAAAAGATAATAACGAACCTAAATACTCTAAATTACAAGAAAATTACTCAATGTTTGATGATATAGAAGAGGAAGATATTTTAAAAATAAAGGGAAAGAATAAAAATAAGTTATTAAAATTATTTAAAAAGTTTAAGAAAGAAACATTATTTAGTTCAGACATAAATGAATTTATTACTGTAGATGACTTAGATCCTTTATTAAAAAATCTAGTTAATTTTGATGACTGTGTAAAAGAAAAAGATCAAAATGAAATTGAAAATTTTTTTATAACAGGAAGGAAGAAAAATGCATCCATTATTTATTTATCACAGACCTATTATTCAACACCTATTGATATAAGAAAAAACTGTGATTACTTTATATTTTTTAAACTTCAGCACAGAGAAATTAAACAAATTATTAGAGAAATTGGTGGTGATTTTAATATAGATCCTTATCAAAAAAGTATTAAAAAACCTTACGATTTCTTCATGTTAGATTTGAAAAATCCTCATATGAGATACAGACCTAACTTTGATCCTATATAAATGGAAGAATATTTAGAAAAGAGAATGTATGTTTACAGAAAAAGTTTTAATTACTATAATAAAATTAGTATATCATTATCAGTAGGCAAATTTATATTTAGTGCTTCAGGTTTATCAGCTTTTGCATTTATTACTTTAGCAGCACTTTCTTTAGGAGCAGGAGTCATTGAAAATGTTGATAAAACTCTAAATATTTCAGAAAGAAAAGAAGAATATAAACAAGCTTACAAATTTTATAAACAGATATTAAATTTAATAAACGCTAATTCAATTTCAGAACAGGATGCTTACATTAGAGAAGAAGATTTTATAAAAAATATTAAGTATTTTCCTTTAGAAAAATATGTAAAACAAACACAGCTAAATGGTTATAGATACGTAGTTAAAAAATAGATTTACAGATAAATAAATGGTGAGGAATATTCATATATTCAAAGAAATTAAAGGTACTACTGGTTATGTAGGGGTAATAACAGGAGGTGATATAGTAGGATGGTTACAAGATAAATTAAATCCACCTGAAATGCATATACCTGGGTACCAGTATTGTGGTCCATTTACAAAATTAGAAAAGAGATTAAAAAGAGGTGATCCAGGAATTAACAGAGTTGATAAAGCTTGTAAAAAACATGATGTAGCTTATAGTAAAACTAAAGATACTAAACAGAGACATATTGCTGATCAAGAACTCTTAAACGATTTAGATTCAATTGAAAATACTACAAGTGGATTCTATCCATTAGGAGAGAAACAAGATAGAGCTGTTATAAAACCAATTATAAAAGCAAAGAAAACATTTGGTTTAGGAATTTCATCCTATATAAATATGTATTGCTTAAAGTGCAAACAGAAAACTGAAACTAAAGATATTCAAGAAACAGTAGCTAAAAATGGAAGACCCGTGGCAAAAGGAATATGTGCAGTCTGTGGATCTAAAACGAGTGTTTTTTAAAGACGTCGTGAAACACCTTAAAAATATTTATTATACACCAGAAACTGGTTATTGTGGTATTAATGAATTACAAAGAAAAACTAAATTACCCAGGAAAGATATAGAAGAGTTTTTACATCAACAAGATGTATATACTACACATAAACCACTTATTCATAGATTTAAAAGAAGAAGAATTTATGTTTCTCATGTCAATCACCAATTTCAAGCTGACCTTATAGATATGCAAGAATTTAAATCCTTTAATAATGACACAAATTATATTTTATCAGTGATTGATATATTCAGTAAATATGCTTGGACAATTCCGATTAAAAGAAAAACGGGCGAAGAGGTAACTAGAGCATTTAAAAAAATATTTAAAGAAAGAAAACCAGAAAAACTTCAAACAGATAAGGGTACAGAGTTTATAAATAAACAAACTCACAAGTTATTCAAGGATGAAAATATTCACTGGTTTACAACTGAGATTAAATGTGCTGTTATTGAAAGATTCAATAGAACTTTAAAGACTAAAATGTGGAAGTATTTCACAGCAAATAATATTAGAAAGTGGTTAAATGTACTAGATAAATTAATTAAAAACTATAATAATTCTTATCATAGATCCATTAAAATGATACCTATAGAAGCAAGTAAGGAAGAAAATGAATTAAAAGTTTATAATAATTTGTATAAAGAAAAAGAGAAAAATAAACCAAAATATCAAAAAGGAGATAAAATAAGAATTTCAAAATATAAAAGAGAATTTAAGAAAGGTTATCTTCCAACATTTACAGAAGAAATATTTAAAATTTCCAATATATTGAACACAGATCCTCCGACATATAAAATAAAAGATTTAAATAATGAAGAAATTACAGGAAAATTTTATGAAAAAGAACTCGTGAAATATGATAAGAAAGATGAGGTATAATAAGATTGAAAAAATTATCAAAAAGAAAGGAAATAAATACTTAGTTAAATGGATGGGATATCCTGATGAATTTAACAGTTGGGTTGACGATGTAATTTGAAATTTTTTTGCAAAACACCCCTTCGGTGGAGGGTCTATGCTTCCTTTTTTTAATTTTATTTGTACCTGGCCAGCCAGGTACTTATGAGGCGTTAACTTTTTCAACCCTCCACCAGAACACACAGAACTTTTCAGATGTTATTCACACACACGCTCTACCATGAACCCAAACTTTTTTAAAAATCAAAGTGGGACAGGGAGCTACTCAGATTCAAACCAACGACCTTTTGCATGCAAGCCTAACACGGTACCACTCGGCCACTGCTGGCCGATGAATTCTTGCTTGAAACATCTATTTACATCCTCACCAGTCAAGATAAGAAGTGTTCGCCCTCTTATCAGTTTAGTTCCGAGAACTTGGCAGCTGTTCAAGTCTGCCTGAAGGAGGTTATGTAAACATTTTAGCTCGAAGTAAGTTCTTATGTAATGGTTGCTTTTTGCATCTCTGCAAGAAACAGATTTCATTGCTTGTGCTGCCATCTATATGTGAAAGAAAAAACTGTAAAACAATAACTAAAAGGTTTTTAATAAAATGATATCTAATAAATGGATAATTTTAATGAAGAAGCTAATTACTTTTCTTATTCATCTTCAGAAGAAGAACAAATTGAAATTCCTGAAAATTAAAAAAAAAGTAATGATACAAATAAAGAGAATGAAATACGATGAAGAGGAAGACTGTTATTAGGTAGATTATAATAAATATTTAAAAAGTAGATATGTTAGTAGAATAAGATATTTTAATCAGTTTAAAAGAAAAAATAACCTTAAATTTAATAAGGAAGCAGAAGATTTATTTTTAAAATTACTAGATTTTATGTACTATGAGAAAAATTTAAAATATGCATATTTTATTAAAAAAAATTGTGACTATTATAATATATCAAATGATATTAAAATTAATATAAATCCAAAAAATGAAAAGACTTTAAGGAAAAGTATTTATAAATTTGTTTCCTAATAAATGGAGAACAAAACATGCAAAAGTTGTAAACAAACAAAACCTATAGATGAATTTTACATTCAACGTCTTAAAGGTTACATTTATAGACAGCACTATTGCAAGACTTGTGATTCCAAAAGAAAGTACCAAAAGAGAATTTGTGACTGTGGAAGAGAATACACTGTAACTCATTATCAGACATTTAAGAAGTAATTATCATAATAAATGTGTGCAACCTGTTTTTTAAAATCCCTTTATAAATTTACATCCTAATAAATGGAGTTAAAAAAATCTGAAGCCTGTTATTGTGCAGCATCTTAAAAGTGCTCTAAATGTTATAAGTGTTCAGAAACTTAAATGCTGCAAAACAATTAAAAATCAAACAATAAAAAAATGTAAGAAAAGGTGATTTAATTAAATCGCTGATAAAATATATTAGAAAGACAGGTGATTATAAGTCTGTTTTAGTAGATATCCTTGGATTAGATACATCAGAATATTTAGATAGAAAAAGAAAAATATTTATTAATCATCCAGAGAGAAGAAATAGAATTAAAAATTATTTGATTCTTTTAATTTAAAATTCAAAGATAACAAACTGAAACCAAGAAAAGAAAAGAAAATTAAAACAGCTGTAAATCTTGAAAAATTATTTAAACCTGATTATGAAATTATTGAAACAAAAGGAAAATATATTAAAAAATATATGGTACATAGAAAGAATTATAGAGTAGCTGGAGTAAACATTAAACCTGAACAATATTTCAATATTTTACAAGATATATTTAGAAAAGCAATTGGTAAAATTCAAGGTAAAGTAGATGTAATTGTATATAAATCCTAAACTGAATAAACCATTTCATGATAAAATGATGTATACTAAGGATGCCTATGAGCTATATATTTATAAATTATCTGATCAAATTGAATATAAGGAATTAGAAATAACTGATTGTATATTTGATTTTAATGTAATTGAATTACTTTCAGGAGGTAAACATATAAAGATAATTAATGATGAAACAATAGAAAATAAAAGAAGTATCTGTCAGATAAAAAATTATAATATATGTTTAGCTAGATCAATTGTAACTGCTCTATCTATTCAAAATCCTAAGCTATTATGTGATAAATTGAATCATAATGAATTATCAAAAAATGATATTAGATACATCAAAATGGGTAGAGTTTTACAAAAATCATTAGCTGTAAAATTACATGAACTATGCAATATTCCATTAGAAATATGTTGCTTAGAAGAGGTTAAAATATTTGAAGAATTCTTAGATATCCAGATAAATATATTTTGCAGAGAATTTTAATGAACGTATATATAGTGGTAAATATAAATCTACATGTATTTACATATTGAAAAATAGAAATCATTTCGATGTAATTACTTCTGTTAAAGGATTTTTAGGAAAAGAGAATTACTGTGATTATTGTCAAATAAGCTATAAAAGATCAGATCAACACAGATGTCCTCTCAAATGTGATAGATGTTTTAAAACAGATAGTAACTGCAATGGTGAAGAGATATTTTGTAAAAAATGTAATCAATTATTTAAAGGTGAGGAGTGTTTTGATAACCACAAAAGAAAAAATAAGAAAGGTGTTAGTGTATGTAAATGTCTATGGAAATGTTTAAAATGTAAAAGAATTATTAATCAATATGAGAGAAAACCCAAAGAGCATGTATGTGGTGAAAAGAGATGTAAAAATTGTTGGAAATATGTATTACATGATCATAAATGCTAATATGAAACGTTAAGATGCTAAAGGTGGTAAATATGAAAATGATTGTCCTAAGTTAACAAGAAATCAAAAAGACTGGTGTGAAAAATGTAGATATGAATATACTGAGAAATATATATTCTTTGATGTCGAAACTAAACAAGAAACAGGAACTCATGAAGTTAATCTAGTTGTATGTCAAATGTATGATGGTAGTGAAAAGATATTTGAAAATGAAAATTATTTTTGTAATTGGTTATTTCAATAAAAACATTTTGGATATACTGCACTAGCTCATTATGGTAAAGGCTTTGATTTTCAATTCTTAGCTAAATACTGTTTTAAAAACAAAATAGAAGTGTTTACTATATATAATGGAAATAAACTCAATTATATGCAGGCATCTGGATATAATATAAGATTCATAGATTCAATCAATTTTACTATGATTCCATTAAGAGATTTTCCAAAAACATTTGGATTAGAAGAGATGGCAAAAGGTTATTTTCCTCATTATTTTAATAAAGAATGTAATCAAAATTATATAGGTAAATACCCTGAAAAACATTACTATGGATGTGATTCTATGAAATCTAAAGAGAGAAATGAATTCTTAAAATGGTATGAAACTGTTAAAAACGATACGTTTGATTTTCAAAAGGAATTTGTTAAATACTGTAGATCAGATGTAGATATTTTAAGAAGAGGATGTTTAGAATTGAGAAGATTATTCTTAGAAATCGCAAATATCGATCCATTTAAATATGTAACTCTAGCAGGTGTATGCATGAGTATTTATAAAGATCAATTCTTAAAAAAGGTACAATTGCCATAGATGATGATACAATTCAAAAAGACAAATATAGTAAAAAATCAATTGCTTGGTTAGATTATCTGTCTAAAAGGAATAATATCAATATTCAACATGCATTAAATGGTGGAGAGAAAAAATTAAAATTAGGTAAGAAAATTTATAAAGTAGATGGATTTTATGAAAACACAGTGTTTCAATTTCATGGATGTCACTGGCATGGATGTAATAGATGTTATAGAGAATCAACTATAAATGAACAGAATCAGATATGTATGAAAGACTTATATAAAAGAACTAAGAGGATTCAAAAGAAGATTTTAAAAGCTGGATATGAATTAATTGTTATATGGGAATGCGATTTTAATAATAATAAAGAAATTACAAAATATATAAAAAATGAATGGAATAGAGATTTTGTGGAACCTTTAAATCCTAGAGATGCAATTTATGGGGGTAGATGTGAGCCTACTAAATTGAAATATGAATTTAAAAATAATGAAAAAGGTAGATATATTGATGTATGTTCACTATATCCAACTGTAAATTACTTTGATAATTATCCAATTGGTCATCCTGTTAAGATATTTAATCCTGAAAAATTTGATAAAGAATGGTATGGTTTCATCAAATGTAAGGTCTTACACCACCTAGAAATTTATATCATCCAGTGTTGCCAATTAAAGATGAAAAATTGATGTTTGCTCTTTGTAAATCATGTTCTAAAACTATCAAATGTAATCACTTTAAAACTGTTGTAGATAAAAAGAAATGTAAAGAATGCTTTGAAATTAGAAATAAGGAGTGTAATCATAAAAGAGATGAAAGATGTTTCACTAGTACATGGACTACTGATGAAATGAATTTAGCAATTAAAAAAAGATATAAAATTTTAAGGATATATGAGGTTTGGAATTTTGAAAATAAAACTGATGAACTATTTAGAGATTACGTTAAAATGTTTTTTGAAAATCAAATTAGAAACAGATGATAAATGGTCTGAAAACTTTAAAAGTGAAAAAGAATATAAGAAGACAGTTTACAAGAAATTAGATATAAAATTAGAAAAAATAGAAAAAAATCCAGGAATGAGATTTATAAGTAAGATATGTTTGAACTCATTATGGGGTAAGTTTGGACAGAGAAAAAATATGAAACAGACTAAATACGTAATGGATATAGATGAATTTTATAAAATTATATTAGATGATAATCTCAAAGAATTAAATATGATATTTATGAATGATGACTGTGTAGAAACGACTTATAAAATGAAAGATGAATATGTTAAAAATAACTTTAATGCTAACGTTTATATAGCAGCTTTCACCACTAGTTCTGTTAGAATTAGATTATATAAAATGCTTGATAAATTACGTGAAAAAGTGATTTATAAAGACACAGATAGTGTTATGTATATAGATGATGGAACTAATAAAATCAAAACAGGATGCATGTTAGGAGAATGGACAGATGAATTGGGAGAGGATAAATATATGAAACCCTGGATAGCTGGTGCACCAAAAGACTATGGATACATACTAAATGATGGAACTGTAAAAGGTAAAGTTAAAGGATTTAAAATGAGCTATGAGAATGAAAATATTTTGAATTTCAATGATAGAATGAAAGTAATAACAGGTGAAACAGATTACTTAGAAATATCAAATAATCAGTTTAAGATACAAAAAGATAGAAATATAGCTGTAGATACACTGAACAAGGAATACATGTTTGGATTTGATAAAAGAAGAATTCTAGATGATTTGAATACTGTACCTTTTGGATATGTATTTAAAAAAGTGATTAAATATAAACAATGAATGATATAATTGTGATTATAAATATTCAAGGATTTGTCCTCCCAAATCGTAAGATAGCAAGAGAGATAAGTTGAGTACACTCAAAACTGAATATTGGTGAAACAATATCAGTGTTCACACCTGACTGCAAATTAGATGAACAAGAATTGAATATCGTACGTAAGTGTGTTTTAGATGTGCATGGACTGAGATTTAAAAGATATCCAAATAGCAAAGAACTATGGATTAATAATTGTGAGGTAAAGAACTATATTAAAAACCTGTACCATATTTATGGTGGTACATTTGCATATAAAGAAGGAGTAATGGAAAAAGAGATGCTTGAAGATATTCCATCTGTTGATTTAGATATACCTAAATGTCCAAGAGTTTTAGGCCCCGGATGCTCTATGTATAGATGTATGCATTATAAGAATTATATTTCAAAAAATGAAAACTTATAAATGGATTTAATGGGTGACCTTAGAGCTCTATACTGTTCTTCAGATAAAAAATATAGTAACGAAATATCTCAAATCGCTCATTTTTGTGATGACTTGATTCATATGTATAGAGATAATTACAAGTTTTCAGATATTCTAACTATAGTTTATAAATATTTAAAAATAAAATAAAAAGAATAATTGATAAAAAAGAAAAAAACGAGGAAATTAAAAACAAAGGATTAGAAATTTTAAATGAGTTTGTAAGTTATTGTAATTTACAGTTCTCATCACATGTATTCAAAAGCCTTTAAAAAATAAAATCTTATAAATGGATGAGTTCAATAGCATCAGATTATTTACAGAAACACAGAAATTAAAAGATTTGAAACCTGGAGATTATAAATTGATGTCACTGAAAAAAATCCAAACAAAATTCGGAGATGCAACTATTGCAAAAATAGAAGTCAATGATGAAGAAAGAGAATATTATCTTAGAAAATGTCACGGGAAACTATCTGACAGTGCAATTAAAAAAATTAATAAAGGTAATTATATATTCAGATTCATAGGTAAAATTGATGATCTATACTATGATTATGAATTAGTAAAAACTTAAAAAAAACGAATTCTATTAAAATGAAAGTTCACTTTGATCCTAATGCTGTTGTCATGTAGGAAATGAAAATCGAAAAGGTGTACGGGAAACATATGCAGTTGATCGAGAGAGGTTCAAAAGAAGAATTACTGAAACAGAAAATAAAATAGGACATATCTTTAAAGAGAAACATAGAAATGAAGTGTTACATAACAAAACGTTATATTATTGAATTCGTTTAAATCTTTGTAATATATTTTAATCTTCCTATATTTTTAATCTTCCAACAATTTTTAATCTTTCTATAAGGGGTATCCATTTTGGGTATCCCTTTTTTTAATGCATTTTTAAAAAGGACTTTGCAAAGTACCAATTCAAAGTAGTTTGTTTTACAACTTTTCAATTGATTTTCAATATTAAAACTTTCATTTTAGCTCTTTTAAAATCAAAGCTATTCAAAGTTCAAAATGATTGCAATTGTTCAAAAAAGCCGTCAAATATAATCAAAAATGACTTAAAATGTGTTTTTATGATGCTCTGTTTTTATGAAAAACAGGGATGAAATTTCGTTTTTTAAAAATTTGATATTTTTAACTGTTTTATACTCAAAAATCAATGATTTTTAATGAAAATATGGTGTTTTTGATCATAAAAAGCCTTAAAATGTTCGTGATTATTGAGGTCTGAAAAATAAAAAAATGCCTGATTTTGAAGTTTTTATGTGATTTTGGGGTGTGCCATAGTACCCCCTATATACTACTAACTTTAGTTCCTCTATTTTTACTATGTCTTGTGTACTTCTAAATATTTTCTTATCTTCCCAAAAAGCCAAGTCATACCTTTACTACCTTATCCTTTGCCTTAATCTGATGAACCAGCTTTGTTGCTTCACACTTATTACAGTGATACTGTATTTATCTTAAGAAACTCTACCTTGCAACATCCCCAAATATGCTTCCTTCTTTCTCTTTACTGCTACTTTAATCTCACTGTTCTACCAAACATCACATTTAATGCTACCAAAGTTGTTGCAGTACAACAGAACTCTTTATTATAGGATGTTAATTTAAAATCAATTACATACCTATAACTTGAAATCAGTGTTAGAGGGTAATTTTACTTGAATTGTCACTTTTGCCGATTAGGTCAATCATTGTATGCATTGTTAAGCCTAATCTTGTATGGTCATGAAAATCAGTTCTGCCAGAATATAATTTATTTAAAATTAACTGTCCATAATAAATAAGCCCATAATACATACATGAAGCCTAAAAAGAAAGAAAAAAAGCTGAACTTTTTAACTGGGTGAAAAATCAGAATGTGCAACGAGAAAGTGTGAATATAATGCAGTAGCATGAGCAACACGAAATAATACACTGTAATTTATTTATGCAAATATTTGACTAGAGCACACCACTATATTCACAATATAAAATTACTGAATTCCAAACAAAATAAAATGGCTTTAAAAGACATTGCTTTAAACACAGTTTATTTTTTCTTGTTTAGTTGTTGTACTTGCTAGAACATCAGCTTAGGTTTCCTCTTGCAAGTAAGCCTTGTTTTCTTCTCAGAAAGTTTTACAGCCATATTTGTCTTTTGTTGACTCTACTGCTGCCCAGAATCCATTGCTTAATTTTTTCTTTCTTTCTGCTGATATTTTTCCCCTTCCCATTTTTTTTATTATCACTTCCCTTCCTTTTTTTTTTTTTATGCCCTCAGATGACAACAATTTCATCCATCACGTTGAAAGAACTTTTCTATTATTATAAATATTGAACGGGAATTATAGAGGATAAATTTATTACGGTACTTTACCTTCAAATTTTCGATCTAGCCACTAGATCATCTTCAGGAGTTCTTGCGTTTTACTGCCTAATAGTAAGATGATCTAGTGCTTAGATCAAAAATTTGAGAGGTAAAGTACCTTAATAAATTTATGCTCTATAATTCCCATTCAATATTTATAATACTGAAGTAATTAGAGGAAGCCATGATGTAATTAATTATTATCATTAATTATAAAAACTTTTTAGCCTGAGGATCATGAATGTTGATGTCAAAGCTTTCACTATTTTAGATAAATGGTGTAACTTTGACAGAATGAATACTTTTGAACACTATGCATCAATTCTTACAAATTTTCCAATTTCTAAACTCCCAGAATAACTGGCCAATTTTAGTTAAACAGTCAATTATAGTCACCATCTACCTTTCATCGACTCCTGAAGCCCTACCATTCTGAAGAGATTTTAGATCTTTACAAATCTCTTTTTCTCTAGTTCCTTAACATGCTTTTGCTTTCTTTTCTCACTGCAGCATCAACAGCATCTGCCTCAAAATCACCCTTTTTGTTTTCATGTTCTAATAACTCACAGAAATATTCACATCATTTTACATGTGACTCATTAGACTCTCATACAAATTTTCCAATCCTATTCTGCACACAAGTTTGAACTTTAGTTCCTCTATTTTTACTATGTCTTGTGTATTTCTAAATATTTTCCTATCTTCCCAAAAAGCCAAGTCATACCTTTACACCTTATCTTTTGCCTTCCTCTGATGAACCAGCTTTGTTGCTTCACACTTATTACAGTGATACTGTATTTATCTTAAGAAACTCTACCTTGCAACATTCCCAAATATGCTTCCGTATTTCTCTTTACTGCTACTTTAATCTCACTGTTCTACCAAACATCACATTTAATGCTACCAAAGTTGTTGCAGTACAACAGAACTCTTTATTATAGGATGTTAATTTAAAATCAATTACATACCTATGACTTGAAATCAGTGTTAGAGGATAATTTTACTTGAATTGTCACTTTTGCCCATTAGGTCAATCATTGTATGCATTGTTAAGCCAAATCTTGTACGGTCATGAAAATCAGTTCTGCCAGAATGTAATTTATTTAAAATTAACTGTCCATAATAAATAAGCCCATAATACATACATGAAGCCTAAAAAGAAAGAAAAAAGCTGAACTTTTTAACTGGGTGAAAAATCAGAATGTGCAACGAGAAAGTGTGAATATAATGCAGTAGCATGAGCAACACAAAATAATACCCTGTAATTTATTTATGTAAATATTTGACTAGAGCATACCACTATATTCACAATATAAAATTACTGAATTCCAAACAAAATAAAATGGCTTTAAAAGACATTGCTTTAAACACAGTTTATTTTTTCTTGTTTAGTTGTCGTACTTGCTAGAACATCAGCTTAAGTTTCCTCTTGCAAGTAAGCCTTGTTTTCTTCTCAGAAAGTTTTACAGCCATATTTGTCTTTTGTTGACTCTACTACTGCCCAGAATCCATTGCTTAATTTTTTCTTTCTTTCTGCTGATATTTTCCCCTTCCCATTTTTTTTATTATCACTTCCCTTCCTTCCTTTCTTTTTTATGCCCTCAGATGACAACAATTTCAGCCATCACGTTGAAAGAACTTTTCTATTATTATAAATATTGAACGGGAATTATAGAGGATAAATTTATTACGGTACTTTACCCTCAAATTTTCGATCTAGATACTAGATCATCTTCAGGAGTTCTTGCGTTTTACTGCCTAATAGTAAGATGATCTAGTGCCTAGATCAAAAATTTGAGAGGTAAAATATCTTAATAAATTTATGCTCTATAATTCCCGTTCAATATTTATAATACTGAAGTAATTAGAGGAAGCCAAGATGTCATTAATTATTATCATTAATTATAAAAACTTTTTAGCCTGAGGATCATGAATGCTGATGTCAAAGCTTTCACTATTTTAGATAAATGGTGTAACTTTGACAGAATGAATACTTTTGAACACTATGCATCAATTCTTACAAATTTTCCAATTTTGTCACTTTCATTTTCAGAATTTTTTTCTGTCTTGTCAAGCTTAAAGCACACATTTATGGGGTAAAATAACATTTAACAACAACACAGGATAGTGGAAACATCAGGGGGGGGATGGGAAGGTTCAATGATTATGAGAGAAATCTTTACTCCGTTCAACTTCCATTTTCGGAAATTTTTCCGATATTTTCAGGCTGAAATATCGGATATTTATAGAATAAACTGATAACTGACAACAACACTTGGCAGAAGGATTATCATGAGAAAAAAAAATACAATGATAGAAGAAATGTTCTCCTGTAAATGGTTAATTCTGTTCAACTTCCATTTTCGGAAATTTTCTTACATTTTCAAGCTGAAATGCAAATATTTATGGAATAAATTGATATCTAACAACAACGCTGGGTAGAACAAATATCGGAAAAAAAAAAAAAATTAAGACAAGTAGTCTTATCTCCATTTACCTTCCATTTTCAAAAGTTTCGAAGGTTGGATTTCTGTCAGTTGACTCTTATCCCCACTCCCACCCCCAAAAACCTTTTGTTCCTTGTGTGCATCAATCTTGTGAAGAACACAAATGATAATAGAAAAGGCAGAATTTCTTAAATCTGTGGAACAATCTCATGCCTGAAGATTACAGAGAAATTTTCGTACCATCTAACTTCATTTTCTGAAATTGTTGCCTACAGTTTCATGCTGAAATACAAACATTTATGCAATACACAGTGATGGAAAGTTGCAAAATCATTTTTGGAGCAGCAAAATGCTTTTCTGGAGCAGGTGAAATACATTTTTGGAGCAGATGAAATACATTTTTGGAGCAGGTAAAATATTAGTAGATAGAACAAACTCTTAAGCAAAAAATGATTTGGAACTAGAGGCACCCTACTCAAATTTAAAAGATCTTACACTTTTTACACCCCCACACACACACATATGCAAAATTTTAGTTTTCAAATACATTAAAAAACTTGTAACCATAGCAGAATTCTGTTATTAATCACTTATTTTACAAAAAATGTTTAATTTTTAAAATTTTTTGCTGCTTTTCTCAATATTATTATTAATAGCTCACTTCTACTTTTTTCTAATTTTTAAGGTAGTTAGCAATGTTTTGTTTCTTTTAATAGTACCTGTCCACTTTCTATTGCATTCATGTCTTTCTTTTTTATGCCACATTCAATGTTCATCTCAGCACTGTTTAACATTTTATAAGAATCCAACTGCTGCAAAAGTTCAGCTTCTTCCCGATTCAAATCACCATGTGAACATTCAATTTCTTCTCCTCTTTTCGCCTATTTTGCTGCATTTTTCCAGCACTAATCCACTCTTGATATTTTTTCCAGGAATCTTTGTAAGCTGACAGAAATTTTTTGGTTACATTAATTTTACTCACATCTCCATGTAGTCTCTTGACATGATCTTTGTGCTTCTTGATCTCTGCACGACGCCTACAATCATTGCGGCCGCCATGCGCTAGGCTAAAATCGCAGCCACATGGCTTACAAAATGTGATTCGGGAAAAATTTAGATGCTTCATAAAAAGGCCATTCTTTACTATATATATCGTGATACACTTGACGATAAGTTTTACCTGACTTCGTTCTTTTTGTTGTCATAGCTGTTTCACTGCTACGTTTCATTTCGTTTTAATCTAAATCAACCCTTTCCATTGGAATAACTTTTCACCCATACTCACCCAGCACTCATATTTTTTTCTGCAGTAGAGACCACAACTTAGTAGTGAAAGCTCAGCTTTGGCTTGCCAGCCCCGACATACGAGCTATAGAGGCATCACTGGCGTGGCGGGACCTATTCAGCGAAAAAGAAATGTCTCGCGAGTGTCAACATGCGAGCTACATAGAGGCATCATCAGCATGGAGAGTGACGCCCGACATATTTGGCGAAAAAGAAATGTCTCGCAATTCCCAACTACCAGCTATTCAGCAAAAAAACAAAACAAAAAAAATCCTCGGGAGCGCCGACACCAGACCTATTTGGCGAAAACGAAATTCCTCGCGAGCGGCAACACCCGACCTATTTGGCAATAATGAAATTCCTCGCGAGCACTGACATGCGAGCTACTGAGGTGTCGTTGGTAAGGCGGGTAACACCCGACATACTGATGGCGTTTCTTTTGCTCTATTCGGTGAAAAAGGGTCTCGCGAGCTATAGGGGCGTCATCTGCGTGGCAAGTAATACCCGACCTACTCGACAAAAAAAAAAAAAAAAAATGTTTCGCAGGCCCCAACATGCAAGCTATAGAGGTGTCATCGGCGCGGCGGGCGCGAGCTGTTTAGCGATTTCATAATTATGGGTGTCACCCGACAGTTGAGTGGAAAATGGTTAAAACGTTTGCACCGAAATTTTCACACACACAAAAACCACATGGAATCAATGTAAAGAGTTCGCAAAAGGCGCTGAGCTGAGCTCCCTCTCGTCTTTTGTGCATGGCACTCTCAAATGGATGTACGGGGAATCACGTGACAAAACTTCGCCTCCGCTGGCGGGGGAAGTCAGAACATCAAATGCGTATATGGACTATCTGTAAAGAGCGTTTTTTTGTTTCGACCAAAAGACGGTAAAAAATAGAAAATTGCGTGGGCTTTTCTGTATTTTTTTTGGGTGACTTCCGTAACCGTAAGATGGAGTGAAAATCCGTAAAAGTTGGCGTCTCTGAATACCTACCTATGAATCCTTTAGAAACAGAACCATCATATCCTGCCACGGAAGAGCCATTTGCAGTCATCGTTCGTATCAACGAAATAGCTAACGACTGACCTTACGCTGCATTTACGTAATCGCGCACCTCGACCGGAATGAAATAAAGTGCCATCCCAAAGAGCAGGAAACAACATATAAACAATCTCAATTGCACAACACTCCAAAAGACCACCAAACCATTTGTGAACAATCTTCATCATGATTTCATAACGTACAGCATCGTTTCTCCTACATACCACATGATTACAACAAAACTCCTCCTCCAAGAGCTCCACCTACATGCCGAAAAAAAAAAAAAAAAAAAAAATCAGAAAGTAGGTGAAAAACATTCCAAAATATTGGGATTGGTGTTACATGTTGATGAAGCGTCGTTATACGTTTAACCAAATAATGCATCAAACTTAAAAACGCGTCATTTGATTCGCCGTTCAAAACGGCATATTCTGCCGTGAAAACATTTTTTCGCTCGGCAGTTTTTGCTGTAAATTGCCGTTTCGGTGTTGTTGGGTGCAAATATTTTTTTTTTCGTAATTTGTAGCTGAAAAAGATGAAAAACCGTTCCCAGATAGAAAACGAACCCTCCAAAATTTCTCTTCAGTTTCACATTGATCTTGAGAACGACCAAAAGATGACAAAACTCGGCGGAATTCCACGGAAGAACTTGATGTATGAATATAGTGCATAAAATTCAGAAAAAACATATAGAACAGAAAATGATGATACTAAATACCATAATACATGGTTAAAAATTGTCCACATATTAGGCAAATACATTATATAATGTAATTTAGTAAGCACATAACTTAAAAGCGAAATAACCATAAATTGAATGAATCAACTAATAATCAATATATAAAAATATGATTAGTGATCAGTTTAGTGCTTTTCATAATACAGTAAGACCTCAGTTATACATTTTTCTAAAAAATGGCCTTAAAAACACAAATGTAAAAATACATATAAACTAGGGGTCTTTGAACCGGGGGTTCTGCGGGCCATGGGTGTCAACTAGGCAAACATTCTATTAGGGGCCCCATTTTGTTTGGGGGGGGTGAAATTTATATGTGCCAAAATCCACAATGTGGGAATAATACAATGTTTGTGGAGGGACGGGGTGGGGAGACAGTTTCAAAAAATGACAATGATTGCTACCATAATAATAGTAATTTTGTGATTTTCAAATCATAATTTACCATAAAATTTTGCATTACATAATTTAGCAAAATATAATTACCATCTATTGGAGTCAAACATCAGCTGCTAGTGTCTGGAAAAAGTGTCTGTTAGTGTCCGATGAACTGCTAGGTGTTAGCACCCTTTTTGCCGCCTATGTATTCTATTCCCCAAAATTGCCACTATCCTATCAAGGGGAATGTACGGTTGGAGGAGAACATTTGTGTGACCCTGAGGTTAAGAAGGTTGCAGGTAGAATAAAACTCATGATTGGTTGGTGATAAGACGGGTGATGAGTAGTTGACCTCAGCTGAATGAAACACTTCAGTCATCAGCTGTGTTTGGTCTTTGAATGTGTTTACAATGGTGAAATGTGATAGCAAGAGGTGGAAAGTTTGGGAAAAAAGTGCGATTTTTTTCAAGAAAAGTAGTTATCCCAGTACTTTTTTGTTAACAATAAGGCAGTTTGCCTTATTTGTAATGAGAGGTTGCTGTAATGAAAGAATACAACACCAAGAGGCAATATGATACACAGCACAGTGCAAAAGATTCTGAATTTGAAGGACATTTTTGTAGCGAAAAAGTGTGAATTCAAAAAAGCTAAATTGTCACCAGTCATTATTCTCCAAGGTAAATACACAAACAGTGTGAAAACAGTTTTCACATTAGCTACATGATAGCAGAAAAAATTGCAAAATGTGGAAAGCCTTTATTGAAGAAGAGTTTGTGAAAGAATGTGCTGTTGAAGTGCTTTGCCCGTCACAAACTAAAGTTGCTTTGAACATTAGCTTACCTGGTGTGACAGTAACAAGGTCAGTAGAGGTTCTGACAGCAAATGTATTTTGCAATTTCAAATTCAAGTGCAAGTAGTTTGTGTTATATTCTGTAGAGATGGATGAATCCACAGATGCAACCGATACTGCACAAATAGCCATTTTTATTAATGGCATTGATAGTAATTTCATAAATGAGTGGTAGGCAATGCACTTAACGAACAAACTAATTAAGAAGAAGGTAGTGTAGAACACGCTAAGTTATGTATAAAAATTTAATGCAAATATATTTCAGCCATTACTATGGCCTTCATCAGTGCGACTATGATTGGTTTACTTTGCCAGATTGGAAAGGTAAGTTTTGTAATGGTAACTCCGGGAGACGTGATGCAATGCGGGATTTCCAGATGTAAGGAACGAAAATGGGGAGCTCAGAGTTACAATTTTTGGAAAATAAAATTTCCAAACTTTCTCTAAACCTCAGAGCATATCGATTTTGGAAGGGAGCCAACTTTTTAGTATCAGACCAAAGTGGAATAGCAGAAGTGTCAGCCATGGTAAGAAGAGATAAGGCAGATGAACGTTTTCCAAATTTCACATCAGATTTGTGTTCCTGAAGTCTTGAGATAATTTTCCGGAATGAACTTCCTATGTACGTGGTTAATCCAACGTTAGTCTTGATCGGAATTTTATACACTCCAGGCGAAGAAAGCGGAGGTCTTGGGACTCTGTCATTACGGATTATAACAGAAATTGAAGGGGAAGAACGAGTGGCAAGTCTATATCCTTCTCTTTTGAAGATACTGATGAGTTTGTAGGCAGAAGGTTCGTGGTAAGGGATTGAGCCAGTAAATGTTTGTTCATTTTTTGGTGAAACAAGTTGAAGAGCAACAACTGTTTTTTTCTTAGCATTTTGAATTAATTTAGAAACCAGGAGAGGGGGAAAGCCATGTTGAGTAGCAATTAAGCGGATGTTTGCTAATTCATTTGTTAGATTAACTTCAGTGTTACAAACCAAATGAGCTCGATGAATGAGAGACTTAAGGGCTGACAGTTTATATTGGTGGAAGGTATGAGAATTGAAAGGACTAATGCTATTGGTAGAAACTGGTTTTCGGTAGACAGAAGTGGAAAGTAGATTATTACATTTTGAGATGCTGACATGCAAGAAATTTATCTTGCCATCAATTTCTTCATTAATAGTGAATCTTATGGACGGGAATTTTTCAGTGATTAAATTTGTGAGTTGCAATAAATCTTTTTTAGGATGAGGCCAGATGACAAAAATATCGTCGACATAACGGAGCCGTAAGGTAGGTTGTTGATCATGTTGCATCACTATTGATTACTCAATATTTTTCAGGTATACTTCAGCCAAAAGTGGGGAAAGGGGTGACCCCATCAGTACACCTTTGATTTTGTTGATAGCATTGATTATTAAAAACGAAGAAACTGTGTTGACGAAGAGATGCAGGCAATCATACAAATCCTTGGTTAAAGTGCCGTCCATGGGGTATTGTTCTTCGAATTTATGAATGAGTAGCATGTGTGCTTCAAATTGAGGCACAGAAGGAAAAAGTGATTCAACGTCCAGGGTAAACATACTAGCATGACCATCAATTGAGTTTGGAAGTCTAGAGATGAATTCAGCAGCGGATGAAATATTGAAGGGGTGGTTATTAGTGATAATCTTGAATTTTTTGGGAAGACATTTTTCCAAGTTACAAGCAGGAGAGTGAATATTTTCCACAAGAGGTCTAATTGGATTACACAAATGAGTTTTGTGTCTCTTTCCCGCAAAGCATGTGGAACCCAATTCCCTTCTTCAGAGGGAGCATACTTCGATTAATATTAAAATACTGTTTCTGTTCTCCAACTATGTGTTTTGTTCACCTCAAATCTTATTTATATACCCAATATATATATATATATATATATATATATATATATATATATATATATATAGGCAAAATTTTTAAAAAAGCCAGAGCAACCACTGAGTGGGTGGTCCAAAAAAACTTTTTTTTTTTAATTTTTTAGACTTAACTTCAAATATTTGTACACATGTTAAAAGAGGCCGCCATGAGAAAAATCAGCTGAATTAAGTAATATTTAAAGGTAGCTCAAGATGATTTAATACTACAGTAAATAACAAAAACTTTGTAATATATTTATTGTTTATGTTTTTAATACCACCAAAAAGGTATTAAAACATGTTTCTAGTTTTTTATTTATACCTTAAACAAGAAAACCGAGCAGTTGTAGTATAACACACAAGAAAAACCCAGTGCAAACAATAATTTTCAAAAATGACATTTTGATCAAATGTATTTTTTTTGTGTGTGTGTCTAAATTTTTTCCTGTGCATTTCTACAACCTGCAATAAAAATTGTTTTTTGTCTAGGTAATTGATGCTATGGTCCATAGCATCAGTAGCATCAATTGTGGTCCATAGCATCAATTACCTAGATTTAACCTTGACCTCAAGAGAGGGGAAAATATTCACTCCGCTTTTTAGAAAACCCACCAACACAGGGAAGATGTTAGACTTCTGCTCATTCCACCCTGATTATATTAAATCGAATACGGCGAGACAATTTTTGGAAAAAATTGAAATCCTGGTCTCTTCAGCTACTCAGAAAGATCTTCACAAAGAAGAATTAAAGGAAATATTGGCAGAAAACAATTACCCCTCCCCATATGTTGAGAAAATATTTAAACAAGTGCCAAAAAAGAAGCAGGAAAAAACCAACTTCAAATTCACCAGCAAAATTACGTACCACAAGGGACTTTTCGAGAAACTGAAAAGGATCGGAGCAAAATATAATATCAGGCTAGCTCCAGATCTTAATAACAAAATAAAGAAATTCCTGCCAGCTTTAAAGCAGAAAGAATTGGACATCCAATTGCAGGAAGGAGTAATTTACTGCATCGACTGTAACTGCGGACTCAGCTATATAGGAGAAACAGGGAGAAGTATTAAGGTCCGAATGAAAGAACACCAAGCAGCTATTAGGAACATTGGGAACAAAACAGGGCTAGACAGACATGTACAAGCAAGTGGACACTCCATAAATTGGGACTCAGTGAAAATAATCGCCCACCAGTCAAACTTAGTAAAGAGGAAACTAGAAGAAGGGATCGAAATAGCAAGAAGAAGAAGTACCACAATTAACGATAATTGCGGATGGACTCTTCCAATTGAGTGGCAGCAACTACTCCAGTGACATAGTCCTGATGACGAACTAGGCTTTAGTTCAAAAATTTGACAACCAACTTTCATGAAAAATAACCTCTATAAGACCCGTAAAAAAGTTATTCCATAAATTTAATTGTTTCAGAAATTCTAAGTCCATGAATGGTGCATCAGTTGCATTCGGGCAGGAAAACCAAGCTTTCAAATGCAACAGACTGCTGAACTCATTAAATCGTTTCAACCCTTTAACTTCTTTTGTTGCGCGCTTGAATTGATTGAAAAAAACATATATCTTTAAACAGTAAATAACTTTAGCCATCCACCTTACATAATGAAATGCTCCTGGGGCTGCAAAATTTACTCCGCGTGGTGGAATTTCTCCCAGATAAATCAAAGTCAGTTTTAAGAACTCCCTGTAGTCGTCCTTTGGCAGTTTTAATTTTTCCAAGATAAGATAATGTGTCACAAATTTAATAGCATTTTCTTTTAAAATTTTCCAATTTTCTGAAAGTTCCATGGTTTCTTCTTGACATTTGAAAGAACATTTATCTATAAAGTCCCGATGGCTTTTAAATCTCTTGAATAGCACACAAGGCCCACTAGATGGTCCAATTTATACACTAAACACACCCAATAATGATCTCATAAATGTGGTGCCTGCAAATCAAACTAAGAAGCTGTCTTCCCGTCTTCTGTTCTAAAATTTTACATGCATCCTTGTGATCTCCAGTGTTATTTGATGTAGCATTGAAGCACATTCCTTGAATTTTGTCTATAATCTCTCAATCGTTAAGTATATCGAATACTGCTTTTGCCATTGCACGACCTATACCAACTAGAAGTTTTGGTACGCCAAGTAATTTCTCTGTATCATTGCCAGTGACAAGAATAGGAAGGCTGTCAACTTCCTACACTCTTCATACACTCTTCATACACTTTCTGTCAATTGACAACATACAGCCCTGGAGTCCTCTTTGTTGGAGCAGAAATTGCTTCTCTTCTGCAATTTTAATCATCTGAAGAGCATTTTCATGAGAGATAGTTCACAAAATTTTGCATTCATCCAGAAACATATGTTTATTGATTTCTTCAGTATTTGCAAGCCATTTTCTATTCTTTTTCAATTTCTGGTACCTCTCCACTAAATTTACTAACCGTTTAACTGCATTATGCTTTTCAGTTGTTGAAAGTCTAGCCTTGATCCCAAAAGCCAACACACTATCAACTGTGTTTCTTGAAATTTCATGTATTGTTTTTGTTTCAAGGTGGAAGAAGAGGTGTTGCAGCACTAGTCTATAACACAGAAATTATCTCCAGAGGATTTCAATGGGAAAACTTCAATGTCATTCAGCTACCTCTAAATATCCTCCAAACTACATGAAATTTTGAATGCAAACACAGGTTTTGGCATGTACAAGAATTAGAGGTTAAAATTTGCGCATTTAAAAAAACCTTTTTTTTGCACCACCCTACTGAGTAAGCATCAGAAACTGGGTAGGAACAACAGTTGTCATCTTGATACCAGCTCTTAATGAAAAATGCGAAATATTCTGAATTATTACAAAGTCCAAACAAAAGCCACATCCGCTTTGAATCATCACTAGGAAAGTATCGAAACCTTATCTATCAGAAAACAGCATTTTTTTCTGAAGATATATACATATGTTTATGAAGGCACTCTTGAAATTCTTAAAAGTATACATTCATTAGCAGCCCATTTCGTTCTTTCCAAAGAGTAAAGGAGCATGACCTGGAAGGTCGTTTTCTCACAGCACGCACTCAAGCTCGTAACGTTGTAAAAGGGTTTAATATATGATGCCAAACGTTGTTGGCTTCTCAAAAGTAAAGGCACTGAAAAATCATTACTTTTCTGACCCAAGAAAGGACAGGAGATATCGTTTAAGAGTTTAATTCAATATTAATTTCTCTTTCTTCTTTAATTCCCCCCCCCTTCTCTATTGGTGATATCTGTCACTTCACCACAAAGACTAAGACTGGAAATAAATCATGCAATATACATATAAGCACGACTTATTGAATAGAGAAAAAAAAAAAAATCAAAATCACGGTGGGAAGGGGCTGATGGCATAATAACTTTTACAATTAAAAAAAAAAAATTCTCGGTGTCTGTAACATCTCCCTTGCCGGAAGGAAAGTTAAAACAAGAAAATCATCATGTTTGCACTCACAGTAAAACAAACTTAAACTTCAGTTAGTCCCCATTTTTCACAGCCCAGACCCACTACAATAATGGGTGGATTTACATCAGCATTTTTTGTTTGTACCTAAGATGACAGATTATTTTTTTTAATAGGTAGATCATAAGTGGATTATAAGTATGGTAATTTAGAGGTTTACCACATCATCTTCACGATGATCATACTAAGATGCTTGTGACCCAGAATTGGGAACACGCATTTTTGACACATACTAAGCTGATGTTTCTAACAATATGCTTCATCTACTGTATTAAGTTGAAGACTGCACTTCCTTTATTAAGCTGAATTCTTGCACTTCATTTGTTAAACTGATGCTTGTAACATAGCCCCTTGGTAGTTGGTCTGCCACTTGTGTGATACACTCGATTTCAGCTGAGCATGACATGGAAATGGAATAGTAGGTCATCACCAATCAGCTAATTAGTGGATTCAATTTTTTTAATCACTGTCTTGTGATCTCTGGACCAGTCTTTCTGATCCTTAGCCTTGGAACCAACCATGATCCATGATTAAGCACGTAGAGATCTGTTCCACATTACAAGATGTACATTTTCTTCCTAAGGCCGGATGCGATGTGGATGCTTATGTCTTCCATCATGGCTCGCCTCACCACAAAGGTCAGAGTTTCACCAGAATGCTGAGCATTGCAAATAATTGATTCTTGCTGTCTTTCTACTTTATTGCAGTGAGAAGAATATGGTCCAGTAGCAAGAGCAGCTATAGCAGCGAAAATTCTAAGGCACAGAAAATAGATGTGCTTACGTCTGCGTCCCAGTAGAGACTGCCAGTAAACTTTTAAGTTATCCAATTAAATGAATCAACCACACCCAAACGCTGCAACTTCATTGGTCAATCACCACATTTCTTCTAGAAAGATCATAAAGCTAGGCACTTAAAAAAAGATAAGAAATATACATCCATCAGTGGAAAACTTAAATTCTGAACTTTACCATTTCACTAAAATGAAACTCATGTTTCAAAACATATATAGATCAAATACTTTGAATTTTCATACACACTATCATGTGCAACTAACGAATTTGTTCAATACCCCTTTCTTTTCTTCTTCTTTTTTTTTTTTTTTTTTTGATTGGAGGTTTAACGACTACCATGAGCAACTCAATGGGCAATAAGCAGTCACCCGTCCCTAATTTAGGGTCACTGGTTCCAGTGAAGGGAGAGAGCCAGTGCCGTAAGACAAACACAACATCCATGCCTCATAGGGATTCGAACCTGGACCTCTTTCAGACGAATGATCAGAGGCCATCCCTTAGACCACTGCGCCACCGGGGCGGTGGTCTAAGGGATTCCTTCTCTGATGGCGCAATTCAGAATTGTTATGATTTACATGAATTTTTCTGATTTAAAAAACAAGAAATAATGCATTAAAACATTCCTAACAATTTGAGTTTCAGCATTTTCTAACATTTGATCTTAGATAAACTGTTTATTTTTGCTAAGACACAAGTGTGGAATTTCAACGTACATGCATGTATGTATGTATGTATCTTTAGCATTCCAAATGCGTGCTTTGGAATTAAATTTAATATCCTTGCTGAAAGTGAAGAGACAAATTAAATTACACTAGAATTTTCAAATTTAGTCCTCTAGGTTCAATTAATGTATGATTTTTATGCATCTGAATCATCTCATAGGAATTTGTGTGAAGTTTCAAATTCATTAACACAAGCATATCATCATTTTTTGCTATTACTCTAAGTATGGAGTTAGGGTGGGGTCAGTCAATGATAGCTACAAGTTCACATGCTCTCTTGTTCGAGGAAATACTACCTGATCAGCATAATCATATACTTTTCTTTTTGTTACCAAACAGCTTTTGCTTTGCAAAACATGTTTGGGGTAATGGACTGGATAATATATTCAGGTCAAGATGATGAATTACTTGTCATTGTGACCAGAAGAGAAAATTACATTGTTCACAAAAAGCAACACATACATTTAATTTAACAAAGCAAAATGCAATGAAAATGAGCATACCTGTTTGGAACTTCAATATTTACACAACATGTTTCTATAATATCTCCTTTGTCATTTGTACAGCATGCTATTAACCACCTTTGGTCATCTGTGAGGCAATAGTTGCAAAATAATATGCTGGATTTTTCTCGTCTATCACCAAACATTTCACCCAGCTCCGTTTGTTTATCCTTCTGAGGTGCCAGAGTAAAGGGCTTACTTGGTATAGGCCAAAACCCTGAATTTCGTTCCTGCAATTAAATTCTTTTTGTTTACATTTTTTAAAGTCAAAAACATGAAATATAATTGACTCAAAGCATTTTGAGGTTTATCAGAATAATTTGTATTTCAAATTTACACTGCTTCAGAATTATTTGTCGTTTGTACCATTTCACTTTAAAGATAATATTCAGTAAACCACATTTTTAATTTAATAAAATTTACATATTTTCATTGTTGCAAAGTAAGAAAAGAAAAACAAGAAAAACTGTGTAAAATAATCTTCAAATTGTAAAATGAAAATATTTAACAAAAAAGGACCAAATAAAACACCATAATAAAAAAATATAACAAAGTAATTATTTGCAATTCTTTATTAATGAGAGATTTTGTATGCATTTGATTTTGTGAACTTTGCACTTATAATGCAACAATTAAACATATTATTTTGCCATTACCCATTTTCCAGTTAAATATCCCTATCTCTCATTTATTCACATGTGTGAAATTTATATAATTAGGCGAGAAAGATTTGTTTTATGGCAGGCTTACATAATCAGACACGATAAAATAACCCATCTTCACAAGCAGTGCTTTAAGAATGAAATCTAACCACACAATTTTAAGATCTGCATGCTAAAAATATATAGTTCTATGCAGAGGAAATTTTAGTTAGTGAATTTATATGTAACAATGCAAAATGGAAACTTTCAATACATTAAAATTTCTCTACTTCAAACTGTCCCTGCCTTATGTACATACATACATAATATCATTAAGCTCGCTACTGTTGTTTTTGTTTCGATGATAAAAAGTCAAAGACACCTAGAAAATTTTCTGGGAAAATTAAATGCGCTTAAAGGATTTTAAATTTGTATGCATAAGAATGTGTGAAATCATATACACCTACCCTACACTGCAGGAATACCGTTTTCAGCATGTTTACACCAATTTGCGATATGAACATGAGGTACACAACGTTCATATTGCAAATTGATGTTAACATGCTGAAAATAGTGTTATTTTTACAAAGAATGTAGGGTAAGTATATTCACACATTCTTATGCCTACAAATTTAAAATATCACTAAGCTATTCTCTGAGATTCAGATGCTAGCTTCTCAAAGAAAGACCATCTGTCAAGTAAGCATTTAACCAATGGAACTACAATTTACTTACTGTTGGTGTATCAAATGTCTCCTTTTACAACAATCTCGGCACACAGCTGAAGCTTCACTGACATGCATCAAACGCCGCAAACAAGACCTTTTGTACTTCACACTCATAATCTTTTTCTCATGCAGACATCCCTGAATCTGGTCCTCCCAAGATTTCCTGGGCTTTTTTCTACCTTTCTTTCCTGCCACTTGGACCGAAAAAATTCTCTTCGTAAGCATCTCATCACTAATTCTTTCAACATGGCCAAACCACTTAAGAATATTAGTTTCCACTTTAGTAACACAACACTAAGTTGTTCTCCGAGATTCTGCCAGATATATGTTTAAATAATGGAACTAGAATTTACTTACTGTTTGTGCATCAAATGTCTCCATTTACAGCAATCTTGGCACACAGCTTAAGCTTCACCAACATCCATCATCACTACAAAAAAAAAAAAAAAAAAAAAAAAAAATGCAAAACGTAAAAATTGACAAAATTCAGATTAAAAACAGTAAAAATATACTAGTAATCTGAATTTATTAGCATAAAACAAAAATAAAAGGTTCCAAAATTTCCCATATCAACCAGATGACTTTTTCAAGGAAGATAGACACCCCAGAGGGTAAAGTCTTTTCATCTGGTAGTTTCCAAATCATAATCATCTCCCATAACTATCCTACATGGAAAGCTTAGAGGCCCCCAAAAAACTGGGTTACTAAAAGCTTCTTTGGGTGAATTAAGCATCTGAATTCACCCAAAGAAGCATCGCACTCATTTTGATTTCATTATGTTAAAAAGCGAATTAGGTGTCTTTTACTCTTTCCCCTGGATTAAGCAGTAAAACAATGTACACATTGTTCAAAGCTTTGTACAAACTTGGTTTGGATAAATGCTTGAGGGAACTAATACCTTGTGTCATTAAACTGCACAAATAAAAACCTATTCACGCAATATACACAAAGACAAGACATATTATTAAAATCTTCTTAGAGGTAGGAGTAG
This sequence comes from Macrothele yani, assembly GCA_039090855.1. Lineage (NCBI taxonomy): Eukaryota > Metazoa > Arthropoda > Arachnida > Araneae > Macrothelidae > Macrothele > Macrothele yani. The sequence continues at coordinate 99,774,713 of CM076990.1, read as the reverse complement.
TAGTGACAATATATTTGTAGGCAACAATGTAGTGACCTTGAACACCCTTCTAGAAGAAAAAAAAAGCTTGTTTACTTGTCAATTTTTTAAAAATTTCACTAGCCTACTGGCCACGTTCAACTTGTGAAAGTAGTAAGAAATTGCTGTTATCTTCAACAATACTTTCATGAAGATTTTTTGCCGATTTCACTAATTTAGAGTGAATGACATGTACAAGGAAGGGGTTCATTCTTCTGTAGTGTGCTTGTGATATCTGCAAATACTTTTGCACCAGATATTACAAAACTTATCTCAGCTTACATTGTTGTAAGATATTTGAGAAGCTTGGTAACAGACTAGTAGTATTTGTGGGATGGATGACTTTTCCTTTGACTTTTTCTTGAGGTATGAACTTCATAAAGGAACATCCCATTGCTCTAGATCTCTTTTGCATGTTTCTGTCATTGTCAGCCACCTTGAAGTTACATGCTTCAAAAACGTATGTTTAGCAGTGACAGCTTTGATTGGATTTGGGAAAGGTCCTCACATCTGGAGGGCCAGTCTCTGAAACAATAGTATATTTCAATGATTAAATTGCTGATATCCAGTCCAACATTTTCTAGGCCTTCTGGAAAGCATTATGAACTGTGTGAATCATACACAAGCCTAAGTCTAGGAGCCACTTACCACGCATGGATTTTATATCCTTTATGAACGGTGAACTTTTTATTTACATTTTACCCAACTGAACCAATCATGAGCAATGACTGTCTGCGTAGCAGAGCATTGTTGATAGCTAAGTTGATATGACTGAGGAGAATTTCACCTGGTGCCTTGCCCAAGAAAAATGTCTCCAGGTGACTTGACTCTGCCTGATTACTAGAATTCAACCGACATCTGACCATTAATTGGAGCTCTCTTTTCCCGGCAGTATTAGTGGCTTCATCAAACTGGGTCGTGTAGCAAGGTGTGACTGCGGTACATCTTCAACAATCTTTTCCATAAAATATGGTCCAAAACCATCTGTTATCAAGTACTTCATTTTCCCTGCAGACATAGAAAAACTCTCAGGAACTGCTCCAGGAAACATAGCTTGAAATGTATACCAATTCCATCAAATGAAGAGGCTGAAAAATCAGAAGTTAAAGCCTTCAAACCGAATTAACTCTGGTCTCTTTCACTGTACAATGCTACGCAAAGTAAGATGAAGGTTATGTCACACAGATAAGAGGTAGAGTTTTAGCAGCAGGGATTTCCTCTGAAGGACTGACGGCAGTAAGGTGAAGTTGATGAAGTTCTCGTTTAATCTGAGCATTTGCCTTATGCCTACTAGTTGCAGCATGCTGAGAAAAACCTTGGATTCCTTTGATTATGCTCATATTTGTGTCACAAATGATGCAAAATCCTTCAGTGTCACTGAACTTCTTCACTCATTTGGAATAAAGAATACCATTCTCATCAGTTTTTAGAAGCTACTTCTTAAAATTGCACTTCCCTGTTAAAAGTCAAAGCAAACAAGTTAATCTGCAGTATTAAAACTACTATCTCAGAAGTCAAAAATAATCTACTCTGCTAAAAATCTGAAAGAAGGAAACAGGCCATTGTTGGACAAGAAATCAAACAATGCACACTAACAAGTATCTATATTATTATATTTGCACTTTTTAAGGTATTAAACCCCTGCAAAGTGTGAATAGTTTACGTGCAATTCATAAATGATATACTATTAAGAATCACCAATCACTTACCCTAAAGATCATGGTAATTTCCATTCACAAAATACTTCAAGCACGTCAATTATCGTAATGTTGTTGGCCTTCAAAGGTTTACAGACACCTTGCTTACGATTCCTTCTTCCGGGGATGAAACATTGTATTTTTTTTTTTTTTTATTTGCTAGACAAACAACGCTGTTTTTTTTTTTTTTTTTTTTTTTTTTTTAGCCACATGAGATGTAACCATAGCTCGTCAATTCCATAAAAACCACTCAATTCCATAAAAACCACACAAGCATACTACTCATTCATACATTCAATTAAAAAACTATGTACATATTTACACTACATTACATTCCCAGGTCGTTAAACCTTTGTCAACTGTGAATAACAAAATGCTCCATCAGTTTCAAAACCCGTGCTAATCCTACTGCAAGTGTTGCCCTCATTCAGCCCCTGCACTCCATTTGTCCTAATGAAGCCAAGCCAAATGCTCAGTGAAACTACAGTAGATTTAAAATCTTAAAATAAAATATTTAATTGTGAATAAACATTGCTTATTTAAAATATTCTATCTCTACAGCCCAAGTATTGAAGTCATAAAATATATTTGGGAATTACTTGGAGCAAAAACATAACGTAGAAGAGCATTAACCAGAAAAGAAATCATGTGTTTCTTTGGAAAAAAAATTAAATAACCGTTTGCAGTGTGTGTTTTTTTGGTTTTTTTAAGTGACCCCCCCCACCTGTTTATTGGGGGGGGTAAAAATCCTGCTTGATCTGCAGCATTTCCATTCGGTAGAAATTTTGTGTGTAGCTAGCTTGCAAAACTCCTAAAGCAGCAACTGCATCAATCTGCCGTACACCTGCATGTAACATGTCAACAGCCCTATTTCTGATGTCAATACTTAAACGTCGTCTGGACATCTTTTCAAGTTAATCCTACTCTGAAGGAAATGCATTCAGCAAACTTGTAGTCCCAGCAGTGAGACGACCTGTTTTCTACTTCTCGGAAGCTACTTTTATCGGAGCTTGCGCGCGCGCGCACACACACACACACACACACACACACACACACACACACACACACATGATGTGTCATCATGATGCTAATTTATGCTGATAACCTATCTCCTGTAGTCACTAAATATGCACATCACCACGTTTCCCTTTTGAAACCATAATAACCCAAACTTTTTGTGAGTACTGTATATCATCATCATCATCATTGTCAACCATTATCAATCCACTGCTGGACGAAGGTCTCCCCAAGTTTCCTCCACAACGGTCTGTCTTGTGCCAGTCTCCTCCATGTCACCCCTGCATACTTTCGAATTTCATCCACCCATCTCCCATGTGGTCTTCTTCTGGGTCTTTTCCTGTCCCGTGGAATCCAATCTAAAATTTCGGCTGTCCATCGATGATCTGTCCTTCTGGCAGTATGTCCAGCCCATTGCCATTTCAGGGATTTAACTCTGATCATGATGTCTCCCACTCTTGTCATTTTTCGGATCCACGAGTTCCTCTTCTTATCTCTCCTGGTTACACCAAGCATGCACCTCTCCATGCTTCTTTGAGTTGTCTGCAGCCTTTGTATGTCTCTTTTAGTTAAGGTCCACGTCTCTGCACCATACGTAAGCACTGGAAGGATGCATTGATCAAACACTTTTCTTTTAAGACATAATGGCATATTGCTCTTGAAAATTATGCTGTTTCTTCCAAAAGCTCTCCAGGCAAGTTTTGTACGCCGATTAATTTCTTCATCAATGTGACCCTCACTTGATATCTGCTGTCCAAGATAAACGTACGTGTCTGTTATCTCCAGCTTTTCTCCATCAATCGATAAATCTTCATTTCTTGTAAAAGCATTGAACATCACTTTTGTCTTCTGAAAGTTCATTTTTAATCCCACTTCTTTACTCTTGTCAGCAAGTTCCTGGATCATACTCTGCAGCTCTGATGGGGTAGTTGCAAAAATGACTACGTCATCAGCAAAACGAAGGAGGGTTAGATAATCTCCATTAATCTTTATCCCTTTGTTTTCCCAGTTCAGTGATTGAAAGACATTTTCCAATGTCGCATTAAAGAGCTTCGGAGATATGGTGTTGCCTTGTCTCACTCTTTTTTCCAATTTTTATGTGTGTTGTATTTTCAAACAGCCGAATCTTTGCACTTGCATTTTCATAGATGTTATTAATAATATTAATGTATGCATCTTCAATACCGCAGGTTTTCAGAGCCATTGTAACTGCTGATGGTTTCACCGAATCAAAGGCTTTTTCATAATCGATAAAAGCCATGCACAATGGAAGTTCATATTCCCTCGCTCTTTCAATTAGTTCTCTCAGCACGTGGATATGATCTATTGTGCTGTAGCCACTCCTGAATCCAGCTTGTTCTCTCGGTTGAGCCATGTCCAGTGTTACCTTCAAGCGGTGTGAAAGAACTTTAGTGAAGATTTTATAAACTACTGATAGGAGGCTGATAGGTCTGTAGTTTCCGAGATCCTCAATGTCACCTTTCTTATGTAGCAGGATCATTGTAGCGGTGTTCCAATCCTCAGGAATCTTTCCTTCATTAAGGCATCGAGTGAAAATTTGGGCGAGTACTGTTTCGATTTCTCCACTTGCTTCTTGTATGATGTCTACAGTAATTCCATCTTCTCCTGGAGCTTTTCCCCGCTTCATGTTCTTGATTGCATGTGCAACTTCTGCTGGGAGGACTGGAGGAACTCTGGTACTGGTATCTTTCATGATGTCTGGAGTGCATATATCATCCCTTTCATATAATTTGGAGTAGAAATCTTTCACTCTTGTCAAAATTTCACCTCTATTTCTTGTTACAGAACCATCTTCTTTTCTCAGTGCCATAATCTGTTTTCTTCCCTTACTGAGATGTCCCTTTGCTATCTTTAGGCTTTGGTTGTTTTCAATTGCTTTCCTCACTAGTTCACAGTTGAATTTTCTTACGTCTTCAGTGATACTTTTTCGTACTGTCTTGCATAGCTCTATATATTCCACTTTGGAAGTCACATCTTCTTTAGTTGTCCTCATCTCTCTTCTTTTTTGCATCAACATTTTGGTTTTTCCTGATAATTTGTTCACATGCAACTTGTTCTTAGACCCAGCTAATTTTGTTGCTGTTTCCATAAGAGCTTTGGTTACTTTTCTGTTAACTTCAGAGATGTCCACTTCTTCCGATGTTAGGCCTTCTAAAGCAGAGAACCTGTTCTTCAGTTCTAACTTGAAGGTATTATGGTGTTTTTTAAGGTTGGTTATGTCAATAGATTTTGTTTGTCTTATGAGCTTGCCACGTTCAAGTTTAGTGTTGAGGTGCATCTTACATCTCACCAATCTATGGTCACTACCTGTGTTGAACTTGTTTAGCACACTGCAGTCTTCTATGACGAATTTTTTGTTACACATAATAAAATCAATTTCACTTGTCGTCCCATTTGGATGTCTCCATGTCCATTTCCTGTGTGGCTTTTTCTTGAAGAAGGAGTTCAAGATGAAAAACCCTTCTGCCTCTGCAAACTCAACGAGAGTATTTCCACGCTGGTTTCTGTTGCCCTGACCGAATTTACCTACTGAAGTTTCATTCTGTAGCCGTTGCCCTATTTTTGCATTGAAATCTCCCATAATTATTTTCAAGTGCTGCTTACCTTTATTATTTAGATGACAAATTTCCTCATAAAATTCTTCAATTTCTTCTTCAGGATGACTTGTGGTGGGTGCATAAGTTTGAATAATCTGAGCCTGGTATCTTTTCGAGAGTTGGATAACAAGTCGTGCAGCTCTGTCAGAGGAACTTTCAACTTCTACAACTTTATCCTTCAGTTTCTTGTTTATTATAAATCCAACACCACTAGTTCTGCCAGTATCTGTCCCACGATAGTAGAAGAGATGTCCACTTTTCAGTTCGATGAGATCTCCTTTTCTCCTTACCTCACTTAGCCCCACGATGTCCCACTTGATCCTTTGTAGTTCCTCTTCCAATTCAAGAAGCCTTGAATCAGAAGATAGGGAGCGTCCATTGTAAGTAGCCAAGGTCAGCATCAGATGGCAGCCTAGTCCGGTCCTCCGGGGATTTTTAGCACCCTCTGCCTTCATGTCGCACTGGCCGCTGCCTTGGCCAGGTACATTCCAGCTGCCGGAGACTGAGGGCCAAGATTTAAGTTGTGGAATCATTTTGGAGGGGTTTGGCCATAACTCACCACGCTGGCCAAGCGGGTTGGTGAGTGTGGGATAGAATTTCCTCTAATCCCGATGGTATAGTTATACCGCTATGGGCGGTCGTCAGAGCCCCTTTAGTGGGAACAGGATGCACCACGAGGAGGCGGGGTTGACATTTGTCAAGGAGAGGCTGTGATGTTACGCATCACCTGACCTTACATCCCGTACTGTATATATATATATTTTCTTATGATTCAGAATACATGAATTGTGTTTGAAGCCTATGAAAATAATGAAATGAATGCATGAATTGTTCATTTGTTTCATTATAACTTTTTGTGACCACCTATGAATTGAAACAGAAAAATAATTTATACATTTTAGGAACTTGAAGTTAATGTTATGTACAGAAATAGAGAGAAGAGCACAGCACAATGTCAGAGTACAACAACAAATGGCATTAATGAACAACCAATAGAAGAAAATATTTTTTTCTGGTTGGCCAAACAATGCAAAGGGTTACTCGTGAAATGAGTATATATGTATGAGTAGCAACAGAATTTAACCCAAGACAGAACAAACTAGATTGGGTGGCTGTTTTCATATCTTATTTGCATACAAATTTTTGAAAAAGGTGTTTCAACATGCATAATCAATTGATTCTTACAATTATTTATATGCTACGTACTGTTTGTTACACAATAGGACCCTCAAGCAGAAACTAAAAATTGCAATTTCTAAGCACAAGATATAAACTAGGGACATTACACTAAACAAACTTCCTCAAATACTAAGACAATTATAACCAAAAATTAAGTCTAAATTCGCAAACTAGTGAAAAAAAAGATTAAGAACCAAAAACACATGGGTTGAAAAAATACAAAGCAACTAACATACCAAAATAAAAGGCTCTCCTCTGTAAAAATACAGAAAAAATGATAAAGAAACGTAAACTATGATATAAATACACAGATCTGCAGCAGAAACACAGATAGCCTTTAGCTACACTTAAAAGAAAAATTAAAAACAAAGCTGTGAAAGTACTACTTGATTTATCTCCCAGCATTATTTCACCTCACATTTCTAATAATCTATCAGCTAAATTTCAGATGTGTCCGAAAAACTCGTAAATGAACAACACAACTGACTCAGTTTTATGTTGCAATAACTTAGATGTTAGTGGTATTAAAATGTCTACTTTATGTTCAGTTAAATATGAGCAACTGAATTTTCAAGAAAATTGCAACAGCCACAACGAAGCCAGTGAAATGGACTTGAGTCAAAACATAGTTTGTGAAGTCGTATACCTTGTGAACAATAAATATACAGGGTGTCCGAGAATAATTGGACACAGTACAAAATTATGTAAAAGAAAACATTAAACAGATAGAAAGAAACTGACTGTACTAACTTACAATGTAACTACACATGTTAATAAATTTCGATGTAAGATCCCTTGGTTGCTCGTAGTACGTCCAAGCGATACTCTATTTCATGCCATGTATTTCCAAGCATCTGAGAAGATATGGAATTAATAGCAGCTGTGATATGCTGCTTCAGTTCCTGCAAATCAGTACAAGGTGTCTGATAGGCACGTTCCTTCACATAACCCCACATGAAATAATCCAATGGAGTTAGATCTGGGGAGCGAGGAGCTGCGGAATGGGACCACCACGCCCAATCCATCTGTTGGGGAAATGCTCATTTAGGCACTTACGTACACACATTGACCAATGCGAAGGCATGCAGTCTTGTTGGAAAACGACGTCATATCTTTTGATCTGGGGTATAGGGAAATTTTCTAACATATCCAAGTAAATGTCACCATTTATGGTTTTTTTACAGAAGAAAGGGCCAATCACTTCTCTTTTTTATAGGGCGCACCACACATTAACTTTTGGAGAATCACGTTCCAGTTCAATAGCAGCATGAGGCGGTTCACTGCCCCATATCCAAACAAAACATAGTTTACGAAGTGAAACAATACCTCATACATGAAATGTGGATTAATCACTAAAAATTACAGTACTGAGAAAGTTTTTATCATTTTCCACTTGATTCAGCATATCCACAGCAAAATCGTATTGCAGAGTGTGATTATTTGCATGCATCTTTTGCACTATTTGAATTTTATAAGCATGAAACCAATTTCTTGTGCAAGATATCGTGAACTGTCTATTTTGGAATGCACAGTTCCCTGCTTGCTTTATGAACGGATTTCCTGGGGCTTCGTCGGAAACTTTCATACCTTGGTCAACCATCTCACCTCTGACGCTAGGCCTACCGGTTCCTCCACGATGTTCCACATTGCCAGTTTCTTTAAACTGTTTCATTCACCGCTTAGTTGAATTTGTTGACGGAGGATTACAACCATACTCTAAACGGTACCGTCTTTTAACTTTAATGACAGACTTTAATTCCGCAAACCATAACACACACATCGCCTTCTGCTGTATGGATGACATGACTACTGATTGCGCATTTCTCATAAATTCCTCATCAGGCCACACCTAGCGCCATCTATCGGATTCTGGGAGTAACAATTCTGCAATACAAAAATATAGGAACCGTGTTAGTAATATGTGACATAGAAAAACAGACAATGCTCATAGTTTTTTTTTTTTTTGGTACATAATTTTGTAATGTGTTTAATAATTCTTGGACACTCTGTATAATGGTGAGAGATTGTGTTGCACTAGTAACTGTGATAGAAATGCTTTCTTTTTTATAACATTACTTTCCTAACAAAGTCATCCCTTATAAAGCTTCAACAAAAATAAGTGATAGTAAAATAACTATTAAGGAACAAGAAAAGTTTTGTGAAGGGGCCTTCATATGATGAAAATGATATTTTATGATATGATGAAAATGATTTTTTAGGTTAGCTAAGAACTTCATTTATTTACCCCCAAATTTTTGTAGACTAGGTAACAAGACTGTATACAACAGATTATCATGGCAGCTTTAAGATAAGCATTACCGTACGTCCCTCTTACGGAGCACAAACGTTGCTAAACGGTTTTGCTACGTTATGGAAACGTCGTTTAAACGGTTTTGCTACATTATGGAAACGTTTGTTTTCAATGTAATATGCAAAGTAAAAGATTTGAAGAGTGATTCCGTATCAACTCAACACAATTTGAAGGCATTTTTTATCTCACCATCTCAGATTTTAATAAAATTTGGTACATAGCCTCTGTATAGATTAAGAAAAATATCAAATTTCATCGTCATATAGCCACCGGTTTTGAAAATACAGCTATATAAAATGTCCAAAAACACCCCAAAATCAGAAGATTGATATGTTTTTAAATTATGATTGCAGCTCCCCTAATTAAGATAGAAAGATGGGAAAGGTATCTTTTTGTAGTATTTTTTATGCTCTTTTACTACAAACACCGTAGATGTTAAGATTAAAAAAAAATTAAATTTTAAAATTAAAATTTTGAATTTTTTAAAATGCGACTCTCCAAAAAATTTGATATTTTTTTAAAACAATCTATATGTTTGGTATTTGATTACGTGAGTTGTAACTTGGGATGATAATGAGTTTACTTAAAAAGCTATATTCAAATTTAGCCTAACACAAGAGTTTAATGAAAAAAAAAAAAAAAAAAACATGTAAACTGAAAATAAATTTTGGATAAATCTCAAAAAAGTTTCATTAATAACAATAGATATAGTATTTTTGTTATTTAAAACTATTTATTTAAACAATGTTTTATTTTTAATTGATTTGTTTAAAATCTGAGACTACATGGGTTTAAAAATTTTATTAATTTCATTATTCAGAATTTGTAATAATTCACAATTCAATACAAAAAAATAAACAGACTTTAAAAAGTAATTTGAATTACTGCTCAAGAAACACATCAAAATAATAATAACATATGACATTGAATTGTTTACATTTATGCAAATTATATTCCTAATCTTAAACTTAGATCGTCACTTAAAGCAGAATCTTCTAAAATTAAAAAAAAAGTTGCATCATTGTTTTGAAATGAAATCACACGTGTAGATCCTTGATATACTTTAAAAGCTTTAATAGTTTGGTGTATTTCTGTTTCAGAGAGATTGTAGAGTCTTCCTGTCGGAGTCAAAGGATTTACTTTACACAAGACGTAACTTACAGGAAGCTATAATATATCTTGTGGGCTAGGGTAGGAAAAGGATGTAGATGGACCAGCTGGATGTAAAAATGAGACCTTAATTTCATTCTCACTCTCTTCTTTTGGTAGAACATACGCTACCCACCAGTTGTTTTCATAGATTATGGTTATGTAACCACTAATTTCTGTTATTTGCAGTCTGTCTTGTAATGCTCATACTTTTTCAGTAGCTGACTCGTTTGATTCTGAGAACATCTTCACTTTTATTTTTGAATTACTCAATGGGATAGGAATAAAAGCATGAAGTTTCTGGGTACCTTGTATTGTTAGAGACTTGCTTAGGCGATTTTCCAAAAATTGGTCTGTTTCTATGTATTCTTCTTGACTTACATATGTAAAGTTTGCCACAAAAATGTTCTGAATTGCCCATTCGTACAACTGAAATGGTGTTTGAAATTGATTCTCATAAGGGCGTTGTAAGCTGGCTCGGGCAGCTAACCTTTTCACCGTTCCACCAACGCCATCACATGGCCCCTTCCTGTGTGCTGTTGCTGAAAAATGCCATTCAGCATCAATGTTGAAGTCATCTTGATGGAAACATAAAAGTTTGTGAAAAAATTTCCAATTTTTGCACTGGGCTGCAGACCCGTCAGAGAAATAGTACATTTTTTTGACGCTGTTGTCACCAAACTTACTTTTCAAGAAGTTAATAAGGTTTTTTTTTGGAAGCAGTACAGTGTAATTGTGTTGTGCTCTAAACATTCAGAAATTACTACAAAACTTGCATGTTCAGTCTTTTCTGTTTTGTAATAGATGACAAATGGGTGGACTGTGGCTTGCCCACTGGTCCAGTGATAGCTCTGGGCTTCATCTTGAAGAAGAAAACTATAATTTTTAGCAAAATCACAAATGATGAGAAATTCTGAGTCATAAAAGAGCTTTGCTGCTTAGCAATGAAGTCATGTCTGACCAAAGCAGACAGTTTTTTTGCAAAACAAATCAATAAAATTTGAAGTTGATTTTTCTAATGTCTCCAAGTTGCATCTATCAACTGTAATCCATTGGCGAAAAGTTAGTTTTTCAACCAAGTTCTCAAAACCGTGTTCCCAGAACAGGTGGGACACTTCCCCAAATGACAAGCAAGCTATGGAAGTAGGGTTGCATAATACTCTTGCAAGACAATGTTTGTAGGAAGAAAATTGTCCATTCGTTAGTGAACCAATTCTTGCATTTTCCATCATCAGTTTTACATTTTGGTGTGTGCTGCAAACACATACCGTATGAGTACCACTAGACCCTACCAGGACACGGTTTTTTGGTCTGAGCTCTGCGAATTTGGAAAAACTGACATTCGTGCTTGCAAATTGTCAAATTACATAAAATCAGCCTGTTTGACAAACTTTATCTCCGTTTTCAGTCCTAACAGAAACACAATCTTTCATTCCAGGTAAAACCCGACTAATTTCATCACTTTGGTAAAACGATCATACTACAACTACTTCAGAAGAGAGAGACTTACCTGGTTTTCTATTAAGGCTTTCCAAAATTCCTTTCTCCTTCAGAATTTTTTTTTATTGTCTTACCATATAATTAGGAGCATTGAATTCTTACATGATTTTCCTAACACTCCATGACTCTGGTAAGCAAGTCAAAATCATCAACTGTTTATCTCTAGTGCAGTTAGAAAAATTACTTTTAAGATTGTCCATAAGAGAGTCGTGAAGTATTTCATCCTCGTCATCAGATGATTCTTGAATATTTGTAAAAAGCTTCCATTTCATAGCAGAACTGATTTTTTGAATTTTGGTTGAAGCATAACATTTAGATTTTAGCTTTTTCTTATTGACAGCTGATTCACCCAATTCATGGAGTGAAGTATTCAGTGTTTCAATTACTTCTGACATAGATGCAAAATTTTCGTCCATTTTCTCATCAGCACAGGTTTCATTTGCTTCTCGACTAATTATTAAAGTTTTCAGCTGCTTTCTGCAAGAATCACAAATTTTAGTCTCCTTTGATAAGTCATCAAAATTTTCCAATATCCAGTCTGTCACATTTCTAAATGGATTGAAACATTGTATTAATGCATATCTTGTACTTTCCATTGTTGATTATTTGTGCATAAAATGTAAAATTCAAATAGTAAAATAATTGCCTCCCATTACCTGTTCTTTTTATTTTTCCTAAAAAAATCCTGCACAGCTTCAATTTATAAAAGTCTAGTTTCAAAACTGAAAAGGATGTACTTTATTCAATTTAAAGTTTTCTACCACAAAAGTTTTCAAACACATATCACTTTCACTGCAAGAAACACATGATCACCATCAAAACCGAAAGCAGACTGAGAAACACATCTGATCACCATCAAACCCTAAAGCAGACTGAGGTCTGCAAGGTAGGAATGCAAGTTGCTGCTTGTTGGGTCTTGTTACCAATGATCTAAACAACAGAATCGGTTTTTTAAGTCGGAACATGCAGAGTTTTGTCCAAAACAAAATGTAGCCTACAGTATAACTGCACAGTCTTTATTTTTTTATATTGTATTGGGAATTATTACAAATTCTGAATAATGAAATTAATAAAATTTTTAAGCCCATGTGACTCAGATTTTAAACAAATTAATTAAAAATAAAACATTGTTTAAATAAATGGTTTTAAATAACAAAAATACTATATCTATTGTTCTTAATGAAACTTTTTAAAGATTTAGCCCAAATTTATTTTCAGATTACGTTTTTTTTTTTTTTTTTTTTTCATTAAACTCTTGTGTTAGGCTAAATTTGAATATAGCTTTTTAAGTAAACCCATTATCATCCCAAGTTACAACTCATGTAATCAAATGCCAAACATATAAAGATTGTTTTAAAAAATTTTCGAATTTTTTGGAGAGTCACATTTTGAAAAATTCAAAATTGTATTTTTAATTTTAAAATTTTAATTTTTTTAAAATATTAACTAACCCCTATGGTGTTGTACATCAAATAAAATAGCATAAACAATACTACAAAAAGATACCTTTCCCATCTCTCTATCTTAATTAGGGGAGCTGCAATCAATTTAAAAACCCATCAATCTTCCGATTTTGGGTTGTTTTTAATACTTTTTATAGCTGTATTTTCAAAACTGGTGGATATATGACGATGAAATTTGGTATTTTTCTTAATCTATATAGAGGCCACCTATGTACCAAATTTCATTAAAATCTGAGATGGTAAAGTCGTTGTGTTGAGTCGATATGGAATGACCCAAGAACGAAATAGAAACGTTGTTCTAACGTTTTGCAACGGCACACGTAAAGCCAAAAAAAAAAAAAAAAAGTGTTAAAACTGGAATATAGCCTTCGATAAAAGGTTGTGGTAACGTTTTTTGCGACGTTTGATGTAATACACAAAGGACGGCAACGTTTAATAGAGGAAATTTAGACGTTGATTAACCGTTGCTGTTACATTTACTAAACGTAATACAGAAAGGAAAAATACGTTGTAAAATCGAAAATAATACGTCGCTAAACGGTTGTTAAAACTGTTTCTCAACGTAATAAAGAGGGAATATGACGTTTAAATAACGTCATTTAAACGTTGCTAAACGTTCTTAAAAACGTTTCTCAACGTCATAATGGAAGGAATATGACGTTTAAATAACGTCATTCAAACGTTGCTAAACGGTTGTTAAAACCATTTCTCAACGTAATAAGGGAAGGAATATGAAGTTTAAATAACGTCATTCAAACGTTGCTAAACGGTTGTTAAAACCGTTTCTAAACGTAATAAAGGAAGGAATATGACGGTTAAATAACGTCATTCAAACGTTGCTAAACGGTTGTTAAAACCGTTTCTAAACGTCATAATGAAAGGAATATGACGTTTAAATAACGTCATTTAAACATTTTAAAAACAGTGCTACAACGTTATAACAACGGTTGAAAAACCATTGAATCAACGAGACGTATTAGCGTTTTATAAACGTAATATTGTGATGTTTTTTCAACGTCTCGCTGAACTGGTTTTAAAACGTTTTTGTGCTACTTGGGTTTACGCCCAACTTCCAGAAATGTCATGAATCCCGAAAAACGCATTTTCCGACCGGAAGAGAATAGCCAAAATTCGGAAAATCTGGCAGGTATGCAATCGTGTCGAACTTTTTAGAACATTTTGATCACTTTTAAAACATTTGGTGCAATTCCACAATTTCAATGATTACAGAAATACACATAACTTTGGGAGGAAGAAAGAAAACAGAATTTTAAAATATTCTCACAATCATAACAGGTTTCCAAAATCTTCAAAAGACGGAAATCTGTCCCCAGGACGGAAGAATGGCAGCCATGTCAGAGTGTGCCTGATGGACCATGGTTATTGCAGCTCAAAGAACATGGCATTACTCTCACTGTCACAATGGAGCGTGTATAGAATCCACAGAGATCAAAATTCTCCTAGGAACTGATATCGCTGGGAAATTTTTGACAGGTAATATTCATCCAATGAAGTTCGGCCCTGTCGATATGGAAGCATATCTGGGTTGGACTCTTATGGGGAAAATCCCTGTTTATCTGCGGAGGAGTAAAGAAAGCACCTTGCTAGTAAAAAGTCTACTAATAAAAGATGTGGAAATAGCCAAATTATGAAAATTGGATGTCACTGACATAGCGGACCCCATCGAGAGCAAAAGCCGAGATGAAATTCAGAGAGAAGCAATGAATCATTTCCTTCACACTGTGAAGAGGGATTCTGAATATGTAAAGAATGTTTATATGTTTAACATGGATTGAGGACATGCTTCACTATCTAACAACAGTCAGCTGGTGGAAAAAAGATTGAAATACTCTAGATAAAATAACCAAAGTGGGTATAGTTGAAGCCTATGAAGAAGTTTTTGATGACTGGTTAAATAACAGTGTAATCAAAGAAGTCACACTTTAGAGTTGCCATTCTTTCAGACATTACTTGCCTCATCGTCCAGTTCTCAAGTACGCAAGTGAAACTACAAAAATCAGACCAGTGTTTGCCTATGAAAAAGATTTACCTTCTCTCAAGGCATTTACCTACTACTTGGAAAGAGCTGCAATTCCTCTCCTGAAGGCAGCACAGAAGCTGAAGAATTTCTTTTACATCGACAACTGTGTCACTAGTTTTGATAGCATGGAAGATATGAAGCAGTTTATAAGGGATTTTAAGTTTTGCTATCATCTGCCGAGTTCAAATTGAGAGGTTGGAAATACAACCAGAAAGAAGGTAATTCTGATCAGACAACCATGGAGGACGTGCCTATTCTTGGACTATCTTGGAACACAATAAGTTTTGTTGTAATGTTCGTTAAATGAAAGGCATTGACGTTGAGAATGTCAGTAAAAGGAAAATTCTGTCAGCCGCTCACAAAGTATTTGACCCAATAGGCTTTACTTGTCCAGTGACTACAGTTCCTAAGATCCTACAGCAAGTAGCCTGGAGGCTAGGAGTAACTTGGGGCAACAATTTACCTGAAGAATTATCTAGACTATTTATATCATGGATCTCCCAGTTAAAAACACTCGACTCAATAAAGATACCAAAGTGGTTGAAATTTAACTCTAATAAACAGCAGAGCATCAGCATGCATGTCTTTTGCAATTTTAGCACAAACACATACGCCACTTGCCTTTACCTACGTGTAGAAATTAACGATAATACATCAGTACAATTGATACAAGCCTGATCTCATGTGACACTGTTAAAAGGGATGACAATTCCTCGTTTGGAATTAATTGTCTGTTGCATCGGTTGCAGATTAGCAGAAACAGTTAAAAGGGATATGGAAATATCTTACTTGAAGTCATATTATTTGTCTGACTCTATGAATGCCATATGTTGGATACAGAGAGAAGTACAGTGGATGACCTTTGTGAGAAATAGGGTGAAAGAAATTCGAGCCCTAACCAATCCTGATGAATGGCGTCATATCTCGGGAGTAAAAATCCTGTAGACCTTCCATCATGAGGTTGCACCACAAAGCGCATTGTTGAACTAAGATGGTGGGAGGGACTGCCTTGGTTCAAGCTGCCTGAAGAGCAATGGCCAAAACTGGAGTAAGCCGCGAATGAAGAAATAGTTAGAACCAAGAAACAGACAACTATTGCCTTGGCACCATGTATTAAAAGGCAGAACAGCTGGTACCATGAGTGATTTTAATCGTACCTCAAGATGGTCAGAATGATTGCATGGATGAGGTGTTTCTGCTGTAAAACACTGAAAAATCTATTGGAGCGAAGCTCGAGAGAACTGACTAAACCCGAGATCGAAGAAGTAGATAATGTAGTATTTCATTTGGTGCAGCAGGAAGTGCTTCAAGGTCAGGAGGATAAATGAATTAAAAAACTCAGGCCTTTAATAGATCCACATGGTATTTTGAGGTTGCAAACCAGATTGAATTTCCTGGAGGACACAGCGGATTTCCGGTATCTTATTATCTTACCATCTAACCATCCTGTTGTTGAGCTACTGACACTGCATGAACACAAAACCCACTCTCACGCAGGAGTATTAGTACTAATGTCTGTTCTCAGAGAGAGATTTTGAATTTTGAGAAGCAGAAAAGTCGTACCGAAGGCACTGCGTGGATGTGGAAGATGTTGTAGATTCCAAGCTGAGAAGGATGAAGTCGATGTTGCACCTTTGCTAGAAAGTTGCACCAGAGATGCAAGGGTTTTTGAAATTATTGGTATCGATCTGGCTGGTCCACTATTTATGAGAGGTGGTGGTAAGGCTTGGATAGTTCTGTTCACCTGTGCCATATAGTGAGTCATATATCTAGAGCTGGTGGCATCATTGTCAACAGAAGCTTTCCTTCAATCACTGCAAACATTCATCGCAAGAAGAGGTAGATCCTCAATTATTTACACAGACAATGGCACAAATTTTACTGGAGCTAATAGCGCATTCCCTAGTTAAGACTGGAATTCTATAAAAGCTGGGACCACACTCCAGAAAATAGATTGGAAGTTCAACCCTTCAACTGCCGCTTGGCAGGGGAGTAAAAACCTTTCAACTCATAGCTCATCTTGAGGCACATATCTAACAATTATACTCAACTGGTCATGGTGGGAAACATCTGGTGTAGAATCCACTACGATAGAAAAATATTTTGAAGAAATCACTGTTCGTCTATTTTTGCCCTCACTGACTTTCCCATTAGCAGTACCAATTCTTCATAAGTTGCTGCTGACAAAAATGAAGCAGACACTTTTCCTGCATTGCAAATATGAACCTTGCAATATGATCGGCCAAAGAAGAATCATATTCTGCAATTAATTCTATGCACATAAAAAAATTCCCATTTGCCACAGAGCCAAACTTTTCCTCATCTCCACGGAATGCTAGGCCTCAAGAAGCTAGTGTTTTCACCACAGACACAACCTTTTTTAATATATTTCTCCTGTAAGCAATTTCTTGTTCATGCTGGCTAATTAACCTTTTTTTTTTATTCTTTTCATTGCAATCCCTCTGCCTTTCAGTTTTAATCAGCAGTCTCTGTGTGATGCCGAATTTTCATTTTTAGCTATGCTCTAGTAATTGAAACCTGATGTTACAAATATTGATGAAACACAAAATAATTTGCAAGTCGCAGAACAGTGACCCTTGAATGGGAGAATAAACAAGATATTCTCGATTAATAGTCTCGCTATTAACTAAAACCCTTTTGAAAAAGATTTTACTGCAAAATTGTTTTACTCCTCCCCATATTGCCATAAAGAGTGAGAGAAATCATAACTTTTATTTTGGTTTACACCATTTTTTATTAAACAATCCCGGGTTTCTTTACTGATTTCCCAATAAAATGGATTGCTACCTGGACTTGCTGTCCCTATTGTTTCTTGCACAGATTTTGTATTCACACATTCACTTGGAGAATCAACACTCGTCTCGAGAATGAAGTTCTTGAGACAAGACTTTTGAGCAATCACGACCATCAGGACTGCAGTGTACACTTTTGCCAGTACTACTGAAATAAGATTCCGATCCGTTAGTTTTTTGTAGAATTTCACTCTCCCTTTGTCTTTTTCTTCTGTGTTTTTATGATATGCAGCACCACCCAATTACGATCGTCCATCCATTTAAATTATATGAACCTAAACTACTTGTAATACACGTTATCTCCCCCCCCCCTCCTTCTTAAACACAATTTTGTTTAGACATGTAAATAGAAAACACAAGAACACTGCTGAACTGTTTACACATGAGTCTTGAAAAAGAATGTTTAAAGACAAAAAAAAAAAAAAAACTCACTTTAAACACAAACAACACATGCCACAAACAATAACATAATCTCACCTCATTGAAGTAGGGATGCAATATCAATCAACAATCAATGTTTCTTAAACATCAAAGGTTAGTCAAGGATCAATGGTTCCCTGCCACAAGGGACCCCCTAGCTGTTGGTACAGCCAAATTTTAAACACAGATGAAGCCTTTTGTTAAAGCATTTTTTAAAAATAATAAGTTATTAATGATTGATTGTATAAATTATTTTTGTTGTATTTTAGCATCTTGTACATTTACTAAAATGTCTGACAGCCTTAAAGGAGGTAAGGATTTTTCTTAGCCCCCACCCCCAAAGTACTCATATGAGCCACACTGTCTTCAAATTAGCCATCAGCACAAACTGCAAAATAAATAAAAAAAAATAAAAAATAAAAATAATAATTTGAGATTGCAAGCTATTTTTTGTTTGGAAAATGCATTTCAAACTTTAAAAAAAAAAAAATCGTGTTTGCTCGCTATTAGTAAACATAATTCGCAGGAAAGAACAGTAAAATAAAACCCCATAAGTCGAGTGGACCGAGAAGAAATCACAGTGTGAGAACGCAAAACCACACACACTCCAGACATAGACCGCATACGTTGGCTACTATCCTCATGGGGCCACTGATACACAAACTTCTGCAATCAGCTGTTCTGTTTGTTTGTCTTCCCATCGCTAACCGCTGATTGGCCAGGTTGTCTCTTGAAGGAAAACTCAAGATAACTTCCCGCCGATGCATCCGGGTTTTGAAGTCACTTGAGATCTTGGGCAGCACATAAAAAAACAAAAACAAAAAAAAACCTGTTTCCCTGATCAGGATGTCCGTAGGCTTTCTTAATTTCTAAACTAGCACAGAGGGGAGGGAAATCATTACACTTTGCATCAGTGGATGCAGGAAGTTTTTTTCTTTTTTTCCTCTCTCGCACATATATAAAATACATGTGAATGAATCATTCACAATGCGATTTATGAGATTTTTTTAAAGGTAGTGATACCATTAAAAAAGTTAAAACTAATGCGATACAACACATGGAGCCTTCTTCATCGGAAGCTGAAATTGCAGATGTCTGTTCCCGAAAGAGGAACAGACATCCAGGCTAATTTTTTTAAATTGTATTATAGCAGACTTGAATGCTTTCATACCGAAATTTTTGCCGCCCCTCAAATTTTGCTGCCCTGTGAGCTGCACATGCCAAAATATGGGCCTGTGTATGAGCAAGAATGAATGAATGAGCAAACAAATAATTTTGGTTTATAGCAATCTTCTGTCTTCCACTACCTTTTATGCTTTTAGTACAGTTTTTCACCATTAACCTTTATGTAAAAAGAGAGTTAAATAAATAAATCAAAAAAAGATAGAGATGCATATCTCTCTAACTCACATCTTTGCTCTTCAGGAACAGATCTTGGGCAGCTGCTGGGCCAAAACCAGTAAGAGATTTTACTGTTGACTGGTGGGTAATCAGCTGATGGCATCGAGAGAAAACAGAGAATGCCAATGCCTTTAACTGATCTTTTCGTTTATCTGCATCTTCATTTTGACCTAGGCTCATAAGGGAATCCAAAGTAATAACCTACAAAGAAACATTATGATAAAAGAATTGAAAACCAATGACAATAAACATATGGTAAGAAATTTGGAGGGAAGTGAAAACAAAGCAAAACAAAAACAATTCATTTACTACATACATACATATCACTAAGCTGTTCTCTGAGATTCAGAGGTTAGCTCCAAAAAGAAATACAAACTTCCAGGTATTTTTTACTTATTGTTGTTGTATCAAACAATTCATTAACAATTCATTTACTGCAATGCAAATTAACAATAACTTAAATAAAACTGCATAAAATAGTTTCCATCGTCCACTATCCACATGAAAGCACACATTTACTGCTCCAAACACACACACTACTATATACAGCTAGTGACTGTGAAAGTCAACAAAAAATAAGAAAATATATGAAAGAAAAAAATGCTTGCTCTGCCCCTTGATACAGCAAGAAGTGACTAAGGAATAGAAAAAGTTTTAAGTGAAATTGAATATAAAAAATCACTATTGCATTTTTCACTTTAGGTGAAACTATTTTTACAGGTTACATAAATGGTTCAGATTAAATATGGATTTTGAAATTTAATTTCACTTTAAAAAGGAGGGAAAGTTGGAATGCTTGTTCCACCAATTAATTTTGAAGAAGAGACGAGACTGTCAGAAATACGAAAACATACACTTCATTAGAAAAATTTCTTAAAAATATGAAGTCGTTTTCTTTTCTTATTACGTAATAAATAAAAAAAGGAACATTATCAGGAAAATATAGAAAATGAGAACACACAATCAGGATGAAAAATGAGGAGTGTGGAGGCAGCTATGTAAAAAAAAAAAAAAAAAAAATTGCAATCATTGAACGAGTAAAACAATCATTTCCAGTTGTTCGGAAGATTTTTCTGCCAGCAGATGGCATTGAAGTCGCCAAAAGACTGCTCAAAAAAGAAAGAAGAGAAGTCGCAACTTTAAAAACATATCATAAACAATCCCCAATATATTTTTTAATAAAGGATAGAATCTTGAAAATAAACTTTACAGAGATGCTGAACAACTTTGCAATTTAGTGAGATTTTCAATTTCTGTATTATATTTGATGTTTCCCATACACCATAGTGGACCAACAATTCCACCAATGACTACGGAGAATCTGTACGACCATCTGTAATAATTTTTAAATAGGGGACATTTTACAGTCAAAAACAAAGATTACACCTTAGTCAAACATCTAACATGGTTTTTTTCTTCTACGAAAATAATTTAATTAAAACATGCTAATTTTTGGAGAAAACTCTTCTTCTTCAGGCAGTCTTTTTTGTCACTCTTTTTCTGTCACTTTCGTGGTTATGGTTAAATGCTGACGGTTACGGTTATTTCTTTACCAAATCTTGCCAGATGTTAGGAAACGACAAACCTCTGCAGCCATTGATGATGGAAGTTTGATTTTTTAAAAATTCTGTTACTTCTTTTAATTTTCTTTTTTGATAGTTGCTCCAGGAGCTGCGAAAACTGAAGTTCGTTGACCGGGCTCTAAATTTCGATTCGTGGTGCTCCTCCTCCCTTCCTTCTTCCTGGAACAAACAGAAGAAAAACAATGCCTAAGGAGCTTTGTTAGGGATTAGGACCACCTGACCAATTACCTAGAGGAAC
This sequence comes from Macrothele yani, assembly GCA_039090855.1. Classification (NCBI taxonomy): domain Eukaryota; kingdom Metazoa; phylum Arthropoda; class Arachnida; order Araneae; family Macrothelidae; genus Macrothele; species Macrothele yani. Next base: position 99,753,265 of record CM076990.1, on the reverse strand, counting down.
TTCCTAAGGCACATCACAACAAAAAATTGCCCATATACCAAATAAAAAATAAAATAAAAATAAAACTCTTGGCTAAAATTATTGACCGGGCCAGGGCCCTGGTGGCCCGGGCAGTTCTGCCGCCACTGAGTTGCTCTGGAAACTGATGACTTTTGGTGAGTTCCAGCCCATGCTGTGTCTGGTTTCTGTAACCTGCCTATCTAATCCCGTCTTACTGAAGTAAATTTTTTATAGCTGCTTTATGTTCTGCTATCTGAGTTTCTAGTCTGCAACCTGTCTCAGATATGTAGAATAGTCCACAATCACATTTTACCTCGTAGACCACTCCTTGCATTTTAAAAATATCTTCTTCTTTTTGAAATATCTTTGGGAAATATTTGTAAACTTTGTTCTTTAAACTTTGAGATAGCCTTATGTCATACTTCTTAGTAATTCTCTTTAAAGATTCAAATAAACCTTTGCAATAAGTAATTTTTCTAGTGAATTTTATTTGTTGCTGTTTAACAAAACTGTGGCAAGTCAGATTTTAGAAAAAATAAATAAAGTAGTATCTACAGCAGAAATGAAAAAAGCACACAAAGAACTTAAAGCCATCCTTACAGAAAATAACTATTCTAAGAATGAAGTTGAAAAATTTCTAAATTTTTCACGTAAGAACAACACACAACAGCAACAAATAAAATTCAATAAAAAAATTACTTATCACAAAGGTTTATTCGAATCTTTAAAGAGAATTAGTAAGAAGTATGACATGCTAGCTCAAAATTTAGAGAGCAAAGTTAAAAATTATTTCCCAAAGATAGTTCAAAGAAAATATTTTAAAAATGCAAGGAGTGGTCTATGAGGTAAAATGTAATTGTGGACTATTCTACATGGTGAGACAGGTCGCAGACTAGAAACTCGAATAGCAGAACATAAAGTAGCTATAAAAAATTGTTCTAACAAGACAGGATTAGATAGGCATGTTACAGAAACTGGACACAACATGGACTAGAATTCATTAAAAGTCATCAGTTTCCAGAGCAAGTATCACCAAAGAAAATTAAAAGAAGTAATAGAATTTAAGAAAAATCAGACTTCCATCATCAGTGACTGCAGAGGTTTGTTTCTGCCTAACATCCAGCAAGATTTGGTAAAAAATAACTGTAACCATACGCATTAACCACAACCATGGAAGTGACAGAAAAAGAGTGATAACAAAAGACTGCCTGAAGAAGAAGAGTTTTGTTCCAAAATTTCCGTTTTTTAATTAAACTATTTTTCCTAGAAGATTTGATTTATCATGCCAAGAGGAAGTGATATATTTTAGGTTGTTATTTGTACGAATTTTACCTAGGTTGAATGCACTTTTTACAGTTGTGTGCCTTAATTTCAGTGCCTTGGAAGACAAAAACGACAAGCTACTGTATCTCTCTATATATGCATGTATTTGTACATGTATACCACCTGGACTTGCAAAATATCTGAAAAAAAAAACAACAACAAAAAAACTGGGTATGTGTGGAAATTATTTACCTGCCCAGGTAGTAAAAGTTGGTTGGATGCCCAGGGAAATTTATCTTTTAAGTTAACAAATTAGGAGCCTCATTTTTTTTAAGTTAAAAAATATGATAAACTCTTTATCCATCTTTTGCATTGCCATTTTAAATGCTCGTATTCCATATGTTCAATGCACAAAAGCGTGCATCTTAAGTTTTAAGAAAGGCAATGATGCTGAAATTGGTATTTGAAAAATTCAGTAATGCTGCCATGCCCACGAATTTTTAAAATATATCTTTGTTTTGCAGAAAAATTAAATAATCATTGTTTGAATGTACAACAGTTTAAATAGTGTAGCAGTTATGAATTAAATGATTTATGCATGATTCCTGAACTATGTGACGACACTTTTTCATACACTTTATCACAGTGCCTGCCTGTATAAGTTTCTGTTTTACCAACAATGTAGATTCTGATTCTGAAATTACATCATTCAACAATGCACAAAACAAACTTGTAACTACCATTGACTGATTAGGAATTTCACATATTTACTTATTAGAAGTAAAACTCTCACTGCAGAATTTTTTTCCAATAAAATATTGGACATCCAGTGTTTAAATATAACTTGATCAACCGTGGTTGAAATGACAAGCTGCTGTTCCGGTAAACTAAGTATCAGCGACGGTAATATTAGCTCTTCTCCTGGCTAACCGGAAAACATAGCAGAGGCTCATTTTTAAATGACACTTACTTTTAGCCTTTGCTTCAGCAGTACCATTGTTTGTTTATGGGTAGGATATTCTGTGAACTCACTTCTTGCTTAACTAACTTAACTTTTACCAAACATCCAATGTCAGTAGGAGTTGTGCGATGTCCCTCTGTCGTTTGCTCCTCCCGATTCATAGCATCGTTAACTGTAAACATTTGGAGCAAAACTACAGCTCCAATTCCTGGATCTAGAGCCTAATATAATTAAAGAAATGATTTTCTCCTGTCCTTGGCACTCTGCAACAATAATACAACTTCTGGTAATCTGCAATGAAATGAAAAATCATATGCAATGACATTTCCTTTTTTTTACAGGAGGAAATTCTCCATTCCCAACTGCCTTGCCTGAACAGGCAATTAGATTTGTTTTGTTTTTTTACCTGCCCAGACAATAATTTACATGCTTCATGCAGGGCATTTTTCAAGCCCTAAGCAGGTTTTTTAAAAACAGGTTTTTAATAATGTTATTTCTACAATTTCTTTCATGACTCCAGTGTATGATCTCAAAACTGAAATTTGGAACACTTTCACAAGCTTGAGTAGTTATGTACAGTACTTTTCACAGTAGTTTATATTCTCATGACTGTATGAACCACATAATCTTTAATCTCCCCCACCCAAATGAACATCAAGAGACTTAAATATAAGCTTCATTCACAGCACACATGCATAATGTAATAAAGCCCTTTATATATAACAATCATGAAAAGAAGGAAATTATAATGTTATCCACTAAAAATATGAACTGGCCAATCTAAGGTTGTTTTTAGTTATTTTTTTATTTTGAAACTTTTGTTACCAATGATTTACTGGGTGCTCAGCAACCACTGATAAATTTGAATGGGTGCCTCGACCTGGAGCACCCACATAATAAGCAGTGCCTATTTTCTGCACAATGTGAAGTCCCAAGCAACTGAAGCTACATGGTCATAGCTTAGGAGCCTGAACACTATTTAAATTTACTCTAGTTAAAGCAATTTGGTGCTTTCTGAAGAAATATATGGGAAACAGTGAACATGTGGCAATTTTATCCCAATAATGGTATTTGTATTCGCATGTGCTTTCCACTTAATTGTGAAAAATGATCTCTCTCTCTCTCATTTGCTTCCTGCTGATATTAACGATTTTATTTGAAACACTGGAATTTGTGACCTACATCCATACCTTGATGAGAAATTGCTCACTGATGCTGTGAGGAAGCATTGGATTGTTTCGACTACGGCAAACTTGTATTGATATTGATGATAAATACTCAATATGAAGATAATGAACATAAAATATATAATAGGCTTTCAAATATATGATACAGAAAAGCTCCATTTATGAAGAAATTCCTCTTCACTTGATAAGCAACATGGTTACTAATGGTCTGGAGTGGGGGAAACTTGTCTAAAACCACTGTGTCACCCTCAAGAATTTCGTAAGGTTTGAACAGAAAATACCTTCTTTTCACAGAAAATATCCTTGAAACAAGTACAAGCTTTCTTAATTGTTGAAATAACCATCAAACAGTTGGAAATCCATCCGGAAAACTTACAAAGTTGACTTCAGACTCTTGAATGCCTCAGACTGCGTAGGCTATTTGGATTTCAACCTCCAGTGGGCTGTGAAGAAAACAAGCCATGATGTCCATTTTAATTTATTATATACGAAACATATTTACAGGTCTAGGCTACTTCTCAACATGGTCACCCCCTAAATTGAGACACTTGTATCGATGTACGAGCTTTTGTATCCTTGCATCAAAGAAGGTTGCCACCTGGGAGCTCAGCCAGGATCGGACACTGTTTAACTCCTCATTGTCCCTGAAGGGCTGCGATCCCAACCAGATTTTCATGTGGGTGAAGAGGTGATAAATGATTGGTGCCAGGTCCTGGCTATACAAAGGGTGGTCGAACGCGTCCCAACCAAACTGCTCCAGCAGAGCTCGTGTCTGTCCAGCCGTGCGTGGTGGTGCATGGAAGAGGACAATGCCTAACATCAGCATTCCTCTCCTTTTATTCTGAATTGCCCTGTGCAATTTTCTTATAGTTTCACAGTACCTATGACACAACTGTGGTTAATGGTTCCATTAGTCAGTCAAAGGCACTCCTTTCTGATCCCGGAAAATGGTTGCCATCAGCTTATACTGTGAAAATGCTTGTTTGCACTTTTTGTGCTTGTTTGGTGAATGTGTGGGTATCCAATGCTTTGACTGCTCTTTGCTTTCGACATTCACAAATAGAACCCACATTTCATAACCAGTCACAGCAGACCTGCCAACCTCTCAGAACCAAAAAACGTAACACTCAGATAGAAAAATTGTAACACGATGCATGCTGATAATTTTTGAAGCCTATTTCAGCTATATAAATTCTTGATGATGAGAATGCAGGGATTTTTTCCTACATCAAAATTTTATTAAGAAACTAATTAAATCTAATCAGCAAACACCTTTATGTTGTTAATTATTGAATTCAATATTTAACATTTAAAACATTTATTAAATTTAAACAAATTTCTTTTATGTTCAGGAAAAAAAAAAAAAAAACGTATTAATATGAAACCTTTAGAAAACTATAATGTAGCTCATGGATTTTTGCTTTCCATCCAAAGCAAGGAAACATTAAATTTCACACATGACAACCATTAAGAAATCTAACTTTTATTTAAACCAACATGTGTGGCTGTTAAATCGAAAACAAATGCCGTCTCCTGCATGATACACTTTAATGATAAAAAACTATGTACAATTAAAGTAAATATGTTTAAGAACTTTCAACACCACAACGGCGTCATCCTCAGAAACAGTGCAGCAGTGAGCACAGAAGTGAGTAGCCTATATACTTTACAAGACACATAGCAGTTAATGCGCATGTGCAATAACCAACAAAGTTCAAATCAAGTTCAGTGGGTAAAAGCATAGTTGGTGGGTGCGACCTGGCCCAAAAGTGTTCTCTAAGGAATGGGGATAAACACCAAGGGGGGTGGGGGGGGGGGTCTTCATTACAGCATCTTTCACCACTGACGAATATGTGAATACTTTCACAGGAAAGTGTTGATCGACAGTTCCTGGGAGAATCCACAATAATGGTGTCATTCCAACATGGTAGGTAAGAATTGTTTAAACAGAGTCTCGACAAAGATGTAGCACCAGAATGTGTCTTGAAATTATACTGATGTTCGTAAATGCGGCGCCCCAAATTACGAGTCCACATAACATAAATCGAGCTCTGCAGGGTTAGTAGATTTAAGTGGAACCAAATATACACCGTGACGGTTCACACATTCAACACAGTCTCTGTCCTTTTTAACAATGTTAAATAAAGTACGAGACCTTACACCAAACTTGAGTTTGTACTTATGACATATGTTCTTTAAGATGTTACATAGAATAGAGGTGGTATATATATATATATGGAATGGATCCCACAAATTGGTAGATAAATTTATCTGCAAGCAAGAAAATGAAAAGCAGATAATTTTTGTGACATTGGATGAGAAGAAGTAAAAGGTATAAACGTGGCAGAAAAAGTTGGTTTACAGTAAACAGAAAATGATAAGGAGTTATCGGAAAAATTGCGAAAAAGGCAAAATTCGAGAAAAGGCAAAATGCCTAAATTCTGGAACTCTACCTCAAACTCAATAGAATGATGTCATGAAGAAAGTAAAGTGGCAAAGGAAAGAAGCTCATCGAATAGCTTTTACTTCTCATCCAATGTCACAAAAAATATCTGCTTTTCATTTTCTTATTAATCGTGCATTCACACACTCGTCCACACAGGATCTCCGAGACCAAGAGTTAGCTAGGATTAAACAGTTTGCCTTGACTTTCGGTTACCATTGTCACATGATTGATCGCTTGATTGTTAAGAAATCAATTGGTCGACCGCAGACAGCTTTGCTTGCAGATAAATTTGACTACCAATTTGTGCCATCCATTCCATATATACCACCTGTATGTAACATCTTAAAGAACATATGTCATAAGTACAAACTCAAGTTTGGTGTAAGGTCTCATACTTTATTTAACATTGTTAAAAAGGACAGAGACTGTGTTGAATGTGTGAACTGTCACGGTGTGTATTTGGTTCCACTTAAATCTACTAACCCTGCAGAGCTCAATTTATGTTATGTGGACTCATAATTTGGGGCGCCGCATTTACGAACATCAGTATAATCTCAGGACGCATTCTGGTGCTACATCTTTGTTGAGACTCTGTTTAAACGGTTCTTACCTACCATGTTGGAACAACACCATTATTCTGGATTCACCCAGGAACCGTCGATCAACATTTTTCTGTGAAAGTATTCACATATTCGTCAATAGTGAAAGATGCTGTAACGACGACCCCCCTCTCTCCCACATGTTTATCCCCTTCCTTGGAGAACACTTTTGGGTCAGGTCGCGCCCACCAAATATGCTTTTACCCACTAACTTGATTTGGACTTTGCCGATTATTGCACATGCGCATTAACTTAACTCTTGTAAAGTATATAGGCTACTCCTGTGCTCACTGCCGCACTGTTTCTGAGGATGACACCGTTGTGGCGTTGAAAGTTCTTAAACATATTTATTTTAATTGTACATAGTTTTTTATCAATAAAGTGTATCGTGCAGGAGACGGCATTTGTTTTCGATTTAATAGCTTTTGGTGCAAGAGTTAATTTCTTCATGTGTGGCTGACTTTGCTTTTTTTTTTTTTTTTTGTTTGCTGGGAGCAAGGTCCAGACACACTGGTTTTTGCAATTAAAGGTGATTCAAGTGTTGAAGTACCCAAAGAGTCTCATACATCAATCTTGTTTCTCCTTTCTAAACTAAAAACTCTTTCACATGAGGCATTACTACGAGGCAAGATTAAAATCCCTAACATGGCTTTACAAAGTCTGCTATAAAGAAATTTGCCACAAGAGTTCTTTTCTTTTGATAATAAATACCATTGTTCACTAATTCTTTTGCTATTTAAAATGTTATCTGGTAATGATGCTATTTAAAATGTTATCTGGTAATGATGCTATTTGAAATGTTGAAAATTCACTTTCTATGGCATCAACAGCTTCAGGAATTGCTTCATTCTCACACCTTAAAAGGATACATGGGAACCTATCTATACATACTGAATTGATGAAAAATTAGAATGTTCTCTTCTAGAAATATCAGCAATTTGGACATGATTTAACATTTCCAAATTCCATGGAAATTTAGAAATTATATAGTTGCAGCCCTTAAAAAAATAATTTCTAACTTTAGAAAAAAATTCTTTCTGCTCCTCAGTGCTTACTGTTTTAATCAATTCTTTGGTTTCAAACCCAACTGATAACTCTGCATTGTCTTTTTAGCTCTCTATTTCCTTATATTTAATATTGAATGTTGATTTTGCTTGCTTAATAACACTTACTTTTACAAATCTAATTAGTTAATTAAAAACAGACTGTCAATATCGGATTTAAGAGTATGCACACGAGGTTCCACCTGCTGAAACATTTTATCGTATTTTTCAAAACTTTTGTAACATGGCAAAGAAACATTGCATAAATTTGATTCACAGTTGAACTCAAGGTAAAAAAAAACAAACCCCAATCCTCTCTTGCTTATTCTGTCGCTTTTTATTTACACTTGTTTGAGATTTTTTATCATGATCAGTGTCAACTGCAGTCATTTTAAATTTCTTATTAACAGAAGTCAAATTCACATTTTTTTCTCTTTAACATTTCATTGGGTTTACAACTTTCTGTTTTGAATGATCCAATTTTGGAATGGTATACGAACCAATTCTTGGGGAGAAACCAATCTTTTTTTCATTTTCATTAGAACACTCTTCTTTAAAAAATAAATTTAAGCATCGAGAAATCAGAAACTTCTCTGAGAAAAAAACTCATTCGAAGGGGAAAAAACAGATTATACATAATTTCCCCTCTACTTCTGTATCCCATAGCAGAAAGTTTCTGGTCAGTCTGCGAAAGATATCATGGTGCCACAAAATAATCTGCGGGTGGTCACTAGGCAAAATAACTAGTAGATGCAAAAAACAAAAATTGAAGAGACATATTTTTCTACCTAAAAAAATGTCGAACCTAGGTACTACAGCCATTGCAATGTTAATTAGGATGAAGAACATTCTGGTTCTTTGTATCTGGAATTTTGCCAACATTTTCAAGTTGAAGCAGGAAGATTTATGGAATAAAATGACATTTAACAACAATAAAGTGCAGAGGCATCACTAAGAAAAAACTGTCTTAAGAGGAGAAATCTTCGCTCCGTTCGTTCTACTTCCGTTTTCGGAACATTTTTCTCCATTTCCCCATCACAAATGCAAACATTTATGTAATTAAATAATGATTAAACAATAATACAAAAGCATAGCGGGTGGAGTGTTATTAAAGGGAGACATTTTTGCTCCGTACAACTTTCGTTTTCAGAAAATTTTCGTCCATTTTCAATCTTAAATACAAACATCTATCTAATAAAATGATATTTAATGACCATATAGAGCTAAGGGAATATCGCAAGAAAAAGAATTCAAGAATACTGGGTTCCATCAAACTTTCGTTTTCGAAAACTGTTGCTCCCATTTTAAAACCAAAACACAAATATTTATGCAATAAAATTATATTTAACAATATCAGATAATCCTTCCTTTCAAGCATTGAGGAAACGTCAGGGGAAAAAAAAAAGATTACGGGAGAAATCCTCACTCCGACTAACTTCCATTTTCGGAAATTTTGAAAAGCGGAAAACTTGCATCTTAGGGAGTCTGCAAGATGGTTTAATCGGGTTCTGGGGATGTTGTTTTTGTCTACAGGACCAAAATAAATCTGCGATGTGCATTGGCCATAGCCGCGGACTACTACAAAGATTAGTAGAAAATGAATCTACGATGTACGTCGGCTGTCGCCACGATTCTTTTACGGGGGTGGGTACAAAATAAATCTGCGATGTACGTCGGTCATCACCGCGCTTCTGCTACGAGAATGAGAACAAAATAAACCTGCGGTGTACGTCACCTGTCTCTGAGATTCTTCTACAGGAATGAGTACAAATAGATCTATGATGTACATCGGCCGTCGCCATGATTCTGCTACGGGGACGAGTAAAAAAACAACAAAAAACAACTGCTATGTAGGTCGCCGTGATTCTTCTATGGGGATGAGTACAAAATAAACCTGCGAAGTATGTTGCCGCGATTCTGTTACGGGGATGAGTACAAAATAATGCTGCGACGTGCATCGTCCTTCGTTAGAAAAAAAAAATAAATTATGATTACGATTACGGAAGAAATTCTCATTACGCCTAACTTCAGTTTTTGGAAATTTTGAAAGGCGGAAAACTTGCATCTATCGATAGGGAGTCTACAAGATGGTTTAATAGGGTTCTGGGGATGTCGTTTCTGTCTGCACGACCAAAATAAATCTGTGATGTACGTTGCCCGTCGCCGCGATTCTGCTACAAGGCTTCTGTCTGAAAAGGGAAAACATGACCATTTAAAAAAAAATCTTATTTTTGGCTGCAAAATCTATTAGTGTACTGAAGCATGATTTATCGTACTAAATACGATAAAATTGTAACAGTTGGCAGGTCTGGGTCACGGTATGGTCCAGAAATGCATCCCCAACTTTGCTGTAACATTGCAAGAATGCAAAAGCTGATCCATTTCTCTTCATTTTGTTCCCATCGGTAAGCATTTTTGGCACTCATCTGGCACAGAACTTATGGTAGCCTAGCCTACCTGTACTGACCTCGTACAGAACAGTTCGAGAAATTTGGAGAAAATCACACGACAGCTCTGATTTTGTGAAGCGACACCTTTTGCTCACTTTTTGGTCAACACTCTGAACAAGTTCAACAGTCATCACGAATTGCCGACCTTGATCCCAGTCATCATGCACATCTCTTTGACCATCTTTAAATTTTCTACAGCACTTTCTCACACATCCTTCACTCATAAAGTTCAAACCATACATTCTACTCAATCTCTGATTAATTTCTGGTGCACTTTTCCCTTCAGTGAAAAAAAAAAAAAAAAAAAGAATGGCAGCACGAATTTTACAGCTGGTGGGAAATCAAAATTACTTTTTCTTTAGCAAAAATCAACAAAAATCACTGATTTTTTTTGTCCTATTTCTAGATCTTTTTTAAGAATTCCTGAACATGATGATCCAATACTTCAATTATGTCTTTACAAGCAACTTTGAGATGATTCAATTTACAACACTGACCATGGATTTTATCATTTTTGTTGTAGTACTGGAAGAAATTTCAATTCTTGATTTCATTTCAAGCCCCCACCCCACCCTTTTCATGGCAAGCGAGCCTGCACACACACACATGCACACACAAAGAATGCATTCCAGAACTATCTGACTGTTGGGCAGGTTTCATTAGTTCACCATTTCTACCAGTCAATCACAATTCTGTTTGAAAGAAATAAGTCTAAAGGAAAAATGAAATGACACTCTGATCCATTGAATGAAGCCAGCCACACAGACATGCTGAAAACAGTTTTGATGTTCAGATTTGCTGTTGAAGGAAATAGGATTCAGAGATGGCCTGGATAATGCTCCAAAAGAACATTTTCAGCACCATATTTCTGGACCTCAGAATAAAATTATGGGTGAACCAGTCTTAAAAATGAGATGCAGTAACATAAATTTTTCCAAATTACTCAAATTATTTCATTAACAGAAGACACAACCTGAGAATACATACATATTCTCGAAAATTGTTCTTATATTTTACGTGCAAATTGTAATTAACATCGTTAATAGAAACTCACCAAAAGGTTGTTGCTTCTTGGCACATTTACCGCACGTATCTTTCCGGCTGGACTTGTCATACTGCGAGATAGGCCTTACTTGGTCGTCATATCTCTTTCTCATGTCTTTACGTATAATCTTGCTATTTTTGTTTTTGAACCAACATCTTATAACTACATTCACATATTTCTTACATATGGACATCTTTCATTATCTTCAGCATATATTAAAAACTCTAAAACTCCATACAGAACTCACTCGTCGTTCATTATACAGAACTCTTTCGTCATTCGGCAAATACATTTTAACCTTAACTCTCTTGGTCGTTAAATACCGTCCATGTCTTATTATTCACAACATCCATTTATACACTGAAGTGTCAGAAAAACTAGTAGTACACCAGTCTAAAATTTGGTAGGTCCCCCACGAGAGTGCAGGACTGCTGAAATACGACGGGGCATGGACTCCACTAGCTTCTGGAAATATGCTGTATGCAATGCACACCATACTTTCTGCAGAGCGTTCCACAATTCGGGTGTATTCCGAGGTCTCGGATTCCCATGTTCGATAGCACGTTGCATGGCATCCCAAACGTGTTCTATCACGTTCGGATCTGGGGACTTGGGTGGGAATGGCAACACCCCAAACTCTCAGATGAATGCTCCTCTAACCATAATGTGGCGTCCTGACACTTGTGTGGAGGTGCATTGTCTTGTTGGAACAGGCCCAACCTATCAGCATGAATGCAGGACATGAACGGGTGTACCTCGTCAGAAAGGATGCGCACCTAGCGTTGGCCGGTCACAGACGTTTGTAGACGTACTAGGGGTCCCAGTGAAGTCCAGCTAAACACACCCCAAACCATTACGGACCCCAAACCAGCCGGTACAGTTCCTTGTTGACAGGCGGGATCCATGGCTTCATGGGGTTTGCGCCACACACAAATCCTTCCATCTTCCCGATACAGTTGGAAACACAACTCATCAGACCAGGCTACTTGTTTCCAGTCATCAAGTGTCCAGCGGCGGTGTTATCGTGCTCAAGCGAGGCGCATAGCTCTGTGTTGTGCACCCATGAAGGGGACTTGAGTTGGGCGTCGGGTCCCAAAGCCCATATCGTGCAGGGTACGTTGCACAGTCCGGACGGTGATGTTTGTTGAGGCTCCAGTATTGAATTCCGATGTTACCTGCGAGAGTGTTGCACGCCTATCACGTGAAACGATTCTTGACAGTCGATGATGGTCACGTTCACCCAATGTCTTTTTACGGCCACACTGGTATCGTAGGTTGGAGGTTTTGCCGGAATTCTTGTAGTCACGGTACACCCTTGCAATGGTCGTCTGTGAAAATACGAACTTCGTTTCTACCTCCGAAATACAGTGCCGGACAATTGCTAAGGACGAATGACAATAACAACGATAGCAACCATAAAATGGAAGGCAGGAAAATGTGGAATTTAGCATAAGGGCGAGATACAGTAAGACGTGTTGTGCGTATGCAAATTTGGGATTGCCGAACTTGTTCGTGACGTCATAGCGCTGATAAGAGATATAAAGGATTTGATGTGTATTGACCGTTGTTGTTCAAACGCAAAGTTGAAAGGGAAAGAATCAATAGACGAACTTGCAAGTTTCAGTATGTCTTCCCGACATCACCTAGATGATTTTACGCGTGGCCGTATTATTGGCAAGATTGAAGAAGGGCCAAAAATAACAGATGTTGTCAGGGAGTTCGACGTCAGCCACAGTGTTGTTTCAAGGCTTTGGAAATCATTTCAAACAAATGGAAAGTGTAGCAAATGTAACGGGGGAGGTCGTGTTCGCAGTACGACACCTGCAGAAGATCGGTACATAGTGCTATCAACAAAAAGACACCGGCGCAGCACAGCTAGTGAGGTAGCAAATCAGTTTATGGCTGCTACTGGTAAGCGGATCTCCCGAAAAACTGTCGCCAGACGTTTGCATGAAGGAGGACTATACGCCCGCCGTCCTGTTGTGTGCATCCCATTGTCCAGACGTCACCGTACCGCCCGTTTGCAATGGTGCCATCAACATCGCAATTCGACAGATAACGACTGGTCTGCTGTCCTCTTCTCAGATGAGAGTAGATACAGTCTATCGTCTGATTGTCGACGACAACTGATCTGGCGTGATAGTGGTACTGCATATTGTCCAGCAAACATACCGGAAAGGGACCGATATCCGACATGTAGTGTCATGGTATGGGCTGGCATCATGATCAATGGCCGTACGTCCCTCTATGTGCTTCCAACTGGGACTATGACTGGCCAACGATACATTAATGATGTTCTGCTACCTCATGTTCACATGTTCCGTGGTGCTGTCGGTGATAGATTCATTTTCATTGACGACAACGCAACATGTCATAGAACAGTCGCTGTCCAGGAGTGTCTTGAGAGCGAGGATATTCAACGCCTCGTATGGCCAGCACATTCTTTAGATCTGAATCCCATTGAAAAGGTGTGGGATGCTTTGGGGAGGAGTCTTGCTGGTCGCCAATGCCCTCCAATAAACAAGGACACCCTCATCAGTGCACTGACAGAGGAATGGGATAAATTACCCCAACAGCTGCTTGATAATGTTGTGCAAAGCATGACACGATGTGTGGAATCTTGCATCGCCCTCCATGGTGGCCATATCCCGTATTGACATCTTACGCCGGAACGCCTGCGGACGGTAATTGCATTTTTTTAACGTTTACGTATTCTGCACAAAATGGCCTGTTTGTCCCTTGAACACATTCCAAAGCCTTCTGGATTTCAGAGCACAATAAATTGTCTTTCTTGTAATATCCTGGCATTCTGACCTTATTTTATTTCACTTGGCATCCAACCACACTTACTTTTTATGCGCTATATAGCCGTTTATGTTCCGTCCTTAGCAATTGTCTAACAGTGTACTATGGCCCATTCACGAGCGCCAACTATGACACCGCGTTAAAAAGTGCTTAAATCGTTATTACTTGTCATTCTCATACCGAAAAAATCTCTGACAGCTGGCAAGGATGTCTATCGCTTTACACACGCACTGGCGGATGCAACCAAGTACGCTCATAAGTGACGTTGCTATGTGTTTTGCATAAGCTCGTCTGTACCAGTTTTTCTGGCACTTCAGTGTACCTATGCATACATTCATATTAAAAAGTGCCTTTTATATACACTATATACAACACCCTTATTTCTTCACTCAATTCATTTACTCACTGGCTCATCACTCTTCCTCTTACCCTACTTAGTTTTTGATGGGAAACACAATACGCCTAACCACTGACACAGCAAGCCCCACACCCATGACTATGTCTGCCTCCAGTACTTTCTGCTAGCCTCTGGCTGTCTTCAGGAGGCCTGTTGAATCACCACCGTTCCTCTGCAGCTGCAGAGCAAGTGATGCAATAATCTCCAGGTTTCTGCTCTGTCATCGTATTTTATGATGTTTGCCTATGGCGCCATCTGTCCTTTCTTTTGGTCAATTCCTGTTCCATTTTTATCAAGGCCTTCCAATTACCATTTAGTATATTTGGGTCATTAGAATTACATATTATACCTCTATTTTTCTCAATAAGAACCGATTCAGCCATTCTCAAATGTCTTTCTGTTTTACATTTTTTAATTATTCTAATGTCTTTGAATTTAGGATATTCCTTGTTTTCCAGGCAGTTATGAATTAATGCAGTTTTTGTTTCTTTTTTTTTTTTGCCAATTTTTTAAATGTTGCTTTAATCTATGCTTTAATTTATTTTTGGTACTACCAATGTATGAAACCGGTGGATTCTTCGATATGGGCATTGCATATCCTCCTGCTTGCTCCAAACAACTCATCTTTCCATTGCTTTTTAGCACCAAATTCTTAATTGTATTTACTTTACATCCAAGCTGAATGTTATGTTTAGTACATGTTTTATTAATTTCTGATGACACTCCTTTGAGATATGGGAAAGCACCAATATATTTCAATCGTTCTTTTTCCTTGACATTGTGCCTCTATTTATTTTATTCTGAACTTCTAGTGTCCATTTTTTAACTTGCTGCCTTGGATTACCATAAGTTTCAGCAATCTTATTCACTTGCATTTTTTGGACTTACCATTTAATCCATGTTGAACACTTACTGCACGTGTTGGTTTTATTCCGTATTTCCGTTATGTAGATGCGGCATGGGTTTTTTTTCCCCTTTAGTTGCTGTTCCTTTTTAATTGGCCTCGTCACTAAATGAATTGTTTTCCTTTGCCGCCTCTACATTACTATACGTTTTTTACCCGAGTACTTTAGATAACATTCCGTTACTGTCATCTAGGGGACGTTTTGCTTCGACCAGCACGGACCGTGTCGGTAGAGCATTAGGTGGTTCTTGTGGGTTGCATCTGTTCATGGCTATCGCCTCCTCTTGGATGTTGTGGCGCCATCTCTTGTTGGCCAACGATCTCATTTTTCGAGCTTTTCCATTTTTTTTGCCGAATTTTAATTAAATTCCTCCAGCTGTTTCTTAAAATTTAGGGTCATTGTGGTTGCAAACTTCTGCTCTATTTTTTTCTATCATTACCGACTCTGCTATTCTGAGGTGTTTTTCGGATTTACAGCTTTTTATGATTTTTATATTTTCAAATTTAGGATATTTTTGGTTAGCCAGACAATATTGAATAAGTGCAGTTTTTTTCTTCTTTTTTCTGCCAGTTTTTTACATGTTGTTTTAACCTGTGTTTAAACTTATTTTTGGTACTTCCTATATATGCCATTGGAGGATTTTCTGTAATAGGAATTGAGTAAATGCCTGCTTTTTCTAACATTTTTGTTTTTTCATAAAAAAAATTGCAGGTAGTTTTGGTTATCCAAACCATTTAATAAAAAAATGGAACACAGAAGTACTAAAGAAAATAAAAAATAATGCAGTAATAAATAAAAATGAAATCAAATATCTAAATGGTTTTCCTTACATTAAAGGTACTACTAATGAAATTAATAATATTTGTAAAAAGCATAACATTCAAATTGGAGGAAAAGTAAATACTATCAAAACTATAGTAATAAAAAATAATGAAAAAATAAAAATGTTAGAAAAAGCAGGCATTTACTCAATTCCTATTACAGAAAATCCTCCAATGGCGTATATAGGAAGTACTAAAAATAAGCTTAAACACAGGTTAAAACAACATGTAAAAAACTGGCAGAAAAAAGAAGAAAAAGCTGCACTTATTCAATATTGTCTGGCTAACCAAAAATATCCTAAATTTGAAAATATAAAAATCATAAAAAGCTGCAAATCCGAAAAACACCTCAGAATAGCAGAGTCGGTAATGATAGAAAAACATAGAGCAAAAGTTTGCAACCACAATGACCCTAATATTTTAAGAAACAGCTGGTGGAATTTAATTAAAATTGAGCAAAAAAAAAATGGAAAAGTTCGAAAAATGAGATCGTTGGCCAACAAGAGATGGTGCCACAACGTCAAAGTGGAGGAGATAGCCGTGAACAGATGCAACCCACGAGAACCACCTAATGCTCTACCGACACGGTAAGTGCTGGTCGGAGCAAAACGTCTCCTAGATGATGGTAACGGAATGTTACCGAAAGTACTCGGGTAAAAAACGTACAGTAATGTAGAGGCGGCAAAGGAAAACAATTCATTTAGTGGCGAGGCCAATTAAAAAGGAACAGCAACTAAAGGAGAAAAAAAAAAAAAAAACCTCATGGCGCATCTACGTAATGGAAATACGGAATAAAACCAACACGTGCAGTAAGTGTTCAACATGGATTAAAAGGTAAGTCCAAAAATGCAATTGCATTAATGCACGTCAAAAGCGAATTAACTTTTCAATAGCAAAATTTTACTAACGAAATCCAATATTGGAAGTACTTGAAATCTTATTCACATATTCCAATTCTTTTCTTTTATAACATTCTGTTGAACTGTGAGTAAATGCTCTCTTTATTAACGTCTTCACACTATTGCATATTTGTGCATATGGGTGTGCTGAGTCACATGGTATATTTCTGTTTCTATTGTCAATTGTATAGAAGGATACATTTTTGTGTACAGTCCAGCCAGATCTTCAAGTTGAATCGGATTTAATTTAGACAGAATGAAAATGTCATCGACATACCTGCAATAAATGAATGGCTCTTGTATTTCTTGTTGTTTAATTATCTTTTCTTCAATGTCATTCATTATAACTTCAGCGAACAAAGAGGGCAATGGAGAACCCATAGGACCACCATAATTTTGTTTATATATTGTCTTTTCAAAAGTAAAAATGTTGTTTTCATAGATATATAATAAAGCATTTTTTAACTCTTGAGGTTGTGTTTGATTAATACATTCTTGCTGTTGTAATTTTGTGATTAATTATGTTTATTGCTTCTGGTACGGGGTTGCTCGGGAAAAGAGCTTTCACATCCATACTTGCCATATTATATTCATGTAAATCGAAATTTGCTTTCTTGATGATATTGATGAATTCATACGCATTTTTAACAGTGCATTGGTTTCTCATAAACATCAGAGCAAGAAAATTATAAATATTCTTTTCTAAATTGATAAGTGGTGAATTTTTTGGATACTATTAATCTCATAGGTGCATCAAATTTATGTGTCTTTATCTTAGCACATAGCTTAGGTATCTCTGCTCCAATTGGTGGATATGCATTTTTTATTTCTTGTGTTAGAAAGCTATGGTTCCTTATGTTAGCCAAAAATCTAATTTGGTTCTCTGTTCGATCTCTGTGTACTTCTGTACAGTTTAAATCTTTTATTGCTCTTTTTATTTTTTGGTTGTACTCTTCTGTATTGAGGATTACAATTTGACCTGACTTATCTGCTTCACAAAATTTAATACTATGATCTTCCCTAAGTTTTATCAACTGTTCTTTTTCATATTGTAATTTCTTAATGTGAAAATTTTTATTATAAGTTAAATTCTTAAAAAAAAAATGTTTTTCAGAGAAGAATTCACTAGCCTACTAATTTCGCCATCTAATTTGTTGTCTCTGTCAAATAAACTGCCTAAATATACAAACTCATTCACCTGGCCAATCTATGTGCCATTAAGACTTCCTTTGCATTCAGTATAAACAGTTCCTCATTCAAAAATGATAACTTTGGTTTATCCTTTATTTATACTCAGTTTGAATTTCATAAAAAATTCACACATCTGGGACAACCTACTCTGCAACTCACTTTTGCTCTCTGCTAACAGGATTGTGTCATCAGCATATAGAGCAATCTGCACAAACACACGCATATTACCAAGACAAACCAGCATTATCCATTTTGGCATCACACATGCATGCATTCATAAATATATTAAACAGAATGGGTGACATTACACAACCATGCCTGATTAATGCACCAACAGAAAACCATTTCGATAAAACACCATTCACTCGTACATGTACTTTATTGCCAGTGTACATGGCTTTCACACTATTAAGTAGATTCCCTGTAATACAATATTTATTCAGTACCTTCCACAGAAGAGTCCTATTTTTTTTTCACAAGCTTTCTCTAAATCTATGAAGGCAGCAAACACTTTCTTACCAACAGACAGATACTTTTCAACCATCATGGATAGTGCAAAAATTTGATAAGTGCATCCCTTACCAGGCAGAAAACCACTCTGTACATCTCACACTTTCTCTGGTATAAAACCTCATACCTTATCAATAATGACCTTCCCAAACACTTTTCCTGGCACACTCAGCAAACTGATACCACGATAGTTCTTGCATTCAGTCTGATCACCTTTTCCTTTGTAAAAGGGAACAATGATAGCATCCCTCCAATCCTGAGGCGACCATTCCTAACTCCCAATATAAATGGCAAATGTCAGTTAACCAGTTAATCACAAAGTCACCGCCATATTTTAGTATTTTAGCATCTCAGCATCTACTCCCGAAGCCTTACCATTCTGAAGATATTTTAGAGCTTTACACACCTCTTCTCTTGAGATCCCACCAGTGCTTCCATCTCTCAATATGACATCTGCTTTTGCCTCAGAATAACCTTGCTTTCCTGATCTAATAAATCACAGTACTCACTCCATCTTTCACTTATAGCTCATTGGGCTCCCATATTATTTCTCCAATCCTATTTTTTACACAAACTAGAATTTTATTTGCCTTCTTTTTCCTGTCTTATGTACCTCCAGAATGTTTTTCTATCTTTCCAAAAAGCCAAATCGTGCCTTTCCTCCTTTTCTTTCCTATCTTTTGTTTTACTTTAGCGAACCAGCTTTGCTGTCTCACACTTCTTACAGCGATATTCATCCTCAGAAACTCTACCTTGCAACATCTCCAAGTATGCTTCTTTCTTTTTCTTTACTGCTTCTTTAACCTCACTGTTTCACCAAGCATCACCTTTAAAGTTACACACTGTTGCAGTACCACAGACCTCTTCAGCCGCAATGACAACACAGTTCTTAAAACATGTCCACTTCTTTTCTACATCCCTCTCGCATACCTTCAACTCACTGAGATGTTCACTGAACTGTGGGCAGTTTTAATGAGAGATGGGTTTGTCTCCTCGGGGTGCACCATGGGCAACAATGGCACACAGAACAGCAACAAGGGCCTCTTTAAATCTTGGAGAGGTACCAGATAGTTCTGTGTGACATTGGCAAAAAGACGCCAACTCACTGGGTTATGTTCCAGAATTCTTAGGTGGAATGACCAACTGGAACCGTTAGGTGTGGGCTGATCACTCACACTGAAGTACTTTTATGATTTCTATGAATTCACATTACAATTGTCCATAAAAACAAAGCTTCTAGAAGTTTAATGTGTTCTTTGCTGATGTATGGCTCAAATATACAGATGAAAAACAGAAAGAAAAAGAAATGAGTTGTGGCTGTCACCATTGTCATTTAGAATCTGAAAACAATGTCCAAAACAAGAGCAACTTTGTTTAGTGAGAGTCTCGTTGACACAGACCAAAAATGGGGACACAATAAAATGCCATCCGTAAGGGTTCAAATGAGATGGGCCAGTCCATATACAAGGTAAGAAGCCTTAATTGGCTCAAAAGTGAAATACCTTGTCATAAGGCAGTTATTAAACATTCTTGCAAATGAATGAATTGTGACGAGAAATCATAAAATCTCGACATTCTTCTGTTCCTCACATTTTTTAACAAGGCCGTTAAAAAACACGATGTCCGGACCCCACAGCAATATAGTTTTTCATTGGTCGTCTAACTGAGAGGAAGTAATATGAGTAATAAAATACAAACCAAATACAAATTAACTCTTATAAGTGAGGATAAAATAGCTAGTTACCTTTCATCGGTCAGTAGTTCTTTTTGGCTAGTTGCATTTGGCAAAATTTCACCATTATCATTCACCTTTGACTGACGCACGTTCATCAGGAACAACCCGAGTAATTATGAGAGTTCATGAACTGAAGTATCATTCAGGCAGTATGTAGCCAAATAGTGCAGACACAATGTTAGCTAAACGTAGTTAATGACAATAACTTCTACATATATAACAACACAATTTATAAACAGCTGTCAGGTACACCTATGGGATCACCTTTGTCTGGACTATTTGCTGAGGTTATACTCCAGGACATCGAGAAAAAAAAAATACTTACTGACAAAAAAAAAAAATCACAAACAAAAGTCCTGAATTATTTGTTCGATATGTTGATGACATCTTCATATTTTGGAAACATACTGAAGAACATCTGGAAGAATTTGCTGATATAAATAAACAATTACCATACCTGGGTAT
Source organism: Macrothele yani (assembly GCA_039090855.1). NCBI lineage: Eukaryota > Metazoa > Arthropoda > Arachnida > Araneae > Macrothelidae > Macrothele > Macrothele yani. Next base: position 99,732,543 of record CM076990.1, on the reverse strand, counting down.
CAAAATCATCAAAAATAACTCAAGAATTGATTATGAGGTATACAGGAAAGCAACATTCACCCCAAATATAATACCCAGTAATTCAAATCACTCATGGAAATTTAAAACTGCGGCGTTCAGGCATTACTTAAAAAGAGCAATTTTACTCTCGTCTAATAATACTGCAAAGCAAAAAAAGATAAAATGGATTAAAAGTTTAGCTATAGATTTTGGCTACAGGGAGGGATTGATTGACGAACTTTACAAACAGATTCTAAATAGACCTAAACAAAAATCAGACTGATACATACAGATTCTGTGGAAAACTACCATACTGTTCACCTATACCTGCTCCTTTAAAAAAAGAATGCCACAAGGCAAAATTACTTATCGCAGACACTGTGCTCGACTACAACAGCAGACTTTTGCAATCTAATAATGAACAAAGATCTATATTACGTAAAGCAGGTGTATGTTGGATACCAATTATTTATGTAAACGAGAATCCGGATAATAAAACAGTTTACATTGGTAGCATGAAAAAAGTGCTGATATCAGATTACGAGAACATTTAAATGACTGGAATAAGGGAGAAATTCAAACATCACTTATACAATATTGTCATAATAACGAAGCCACACCCGTTTGGGAGAATGACAGCTGAGGCTGTTATGATTGAGAAAACCAAAATGTACAATTGTAATTCGAATGTCCCAGTCGAACTATCACTGCATGGTTGAATATGATTAAACAAGAAAAACAATGGATAGTACAAAGAAGATCAAATAGACAGCAGAATAGAAGATTGAAAAACTGGGCGATACTAGATGGCGCCAGCGATGTTTCATGTAATTGGCATGACGATGGTGAGAATGGCCCCGAATAATGTGTGCTGAAACGAGTCGGGACTTCAATGTTTGGATTCCTTGGTGTTGTTGGGCATTTGACTTTGGTGTATTCGTTTTCTTTTGAAGTTGAAGACCCCCTCTTTTTTTTTTTTTACTACTGAACTGTTTACAACATCTTGTGTCTGCTAAAGTATCACTTACATATAATCTGGGTTCGGAATGTGCCAGCAGCTTGTGGCGAGACCTGGATTAACCCTAATCACCAAGCTGTCATTACAGGCCTTTGACGATACGGTTTTGGACAGATGGATTTTAATTTAATTTTATTGGATTGGTTGTTCAAGTCTGTGTCGGAAGGTAGGACTTTCGCTTTTCGTTGTTATGGATTTTAGCTGTCTAAGTCTTTTAATAAATAACGTCATCAGTTGTGATTTGTGGCGAATTGCCAGACCCCCCCCCCGCTACATACTGTCTGAATGATACTTCAGTTCATGAACTCTCATAACTACTCAGGTTGTTCCTGATGAATGTGCGTCAGTCGAAGGTGAATGATAACGGTGAAATTTTGCCAAATGCGACTAGCCAAAAAAGAACTACTGACCAACGAAAGGTAACTAGCTATTTTATCCTCACTTTTAACAGTCAATTTGTATTTGGTTTGTATTTTATTGTTTGTATTACTTGCTCCGAGTTGGACGCCCAGTGAATAATTCTATTGCTGTGGGGTCCGGACATCATGATTTTTAACGGCCTTGTTAAAAAATGCGAGGAACAGAAGAAGGTCGAGATTTTAGGATTTCTTGTCACAATTCATTTTATAAGCCACGTAGTGACGTTCAGGTAGTTAGATCATAACCATTTGAACCAATGTTAGTGTTTTTGCAAACAATTTACCTAATCCATGTTGAAAGTAAAAGGAAACATACCCTGTGACCATTTGTAAAAGCGCACAAAATTTCAGCTTCCAAAACATTATGATTAAATACAGAGTTATTCGCTTTACCAATAACATGAGAAAAAAACTTCAGCTGTAGTTCGTTTCTGACCTTTAACATTCAACATGAAATTGCAGTGTTGCTGAAGATGACACAGTAGTGCTATTCATCCCAACTAAAAAAGTATTTTGATTTTTCAGGGTTTTCTGATTTCTGGGGGAGAAATAGTTTGGCAAGAGCAAAGTTGCTTTTTAGCAATACCCCTTTCTCATGGCTGACAACTGCCAGACATTCCAGGTTACTGAGATATAGTTTTTTGGCACACTATACACCTTGCTTTGATATTATCATCTTCCACTTCTGCAAATTACTTAGAGAGAGAGAGATAGATATCTACATAAAAAGACTGTAATAGATATCTACATAAATGCAGTAATACTAAAAATTTTTTTTTTATGCAAATGAATAGAATAAGACAAAGACCTTCTTTAAAATCAAAAGTAAAAAACAAAAATGCCCATACAATAATAATAATAAAAATATTTGCTGAACAGGATCCAGTTTCAAGTATTGTGGGCAGTGACAAAAACCCATTTGATTACCTTTAAAAACCTGATGACATGTGGGGCATCCATCTCCTTATAAATTAATTACCAATTCAAAGAATGATGAATTGAATGTTTACATTGCCTTTAAAGACTTTTTTAACATAGCCAAAAGTGCAATGAAAACATTCAATTTAGAAAGAAATTATTGTCTTGTAAGCAGATAAAAAAAGAGCTTAAAAAAGAGAAATATTTGAGAAAGATGAAAGAGGAGTTAAAGAAACCATTATATGAAGAGATAAATGAAATGAAAACTCACTGGATCACACTATAAAAAACAACAACTCAAAATTAATCTGATCACTTAAGAAAAATAATAATCAGCTTTTTGAAAAACTACAAGGATTTCTCAAAATTACACTTTAGAATTCCTGAACTATACAGTACATCAAATTACACAAACCAGGTGCTCCATACACCCTATAGTTGACACCAAGCCTAAACCACAGTCAAACCTCTCATACTACCTCCTGGACCACCTAAAAAAGCTGCTTTCCACTCTATGAGCTCTCATAAAGAATTCAAAAGAATTGGTAAAAAAAGTCAGAAAAAGTCAGAAGTTTTCCCTAATTTGGAACACCCAGTTCTTGCAAGTCTTGATGTGATATCTATGTATACAAAGATTAACCTTGGCATTCTCACTGAATTTTTGCCAGAAAATTTTGCAGACCTAATTGTTTTCCTCAGGCATAGTAAAGAAAAGCTCACTGGAATCTATGAACTACTGTTATTTACTTTCAAGCATAACTTCTTCCGATTTCAAGAAAAATTATACAAACAGATTCAAGCCCAGCAATGGGTACCCCTTTGAATCCTTTTCTGGCAAACTACTATTTGGGAAAACTGGAAGATAAAACAATACTATCCCAACCTATATTATTCTGCCTGTACACAAGATATATGGACGACATCCTCATAATAGTGGTTAACAATGAGGAATCTCTCCCAGTAAACATCCTCAATGTTTTTAACACCCTGAATAATTCTCTAAAATTCACTTTAGAATTGCAGCATGACAATAGCCTGAACTTTCTGGATGTGACGCTTAGAGCCTCAGAAGGAAAAATTGCTACAAAATTATATAAAAACCTACCAACACTAATAAAGTTCATAACTACCATTCTTACCATCCCTCCTATATAAAATTTAATCTGGGTTCACAACTTCTAGAAAAATAGGAGCTCCAGATTCTTCAGAAACATCAAAGAAACTACACAAAGCAGAATTTAAAAGTACTCTTGCTTATAATAATTATGCTTCTACAATAACAGATTTGTTTTTAATTTTTTAGCAAAAAAAAAAAAAAAAAAGGAAGTCAGATTCTAAGCAGTCAAGCAATAACATAAAACTTACCAGGAAAGTCTCTTGCCATAAAGGTCTATTTGAAAAGCTTCAGAGAATCAGTTTAAAATTCCAGGTTCGTCTGGCTCGACACTTGAACAATAAAATTCAAAAATTCCTCCCTCCCATCAAACAAAAAAGTCAACAGCATACACTGCAATTGTGGTAACACATATGTAGCAGAAACGGAGACAGCTACACACTCGTGTGGCAGAACATAAACTGTTATAAGGAACATTTCCAACAAGACAGGCCTTGAAAAAGACATACAGAATATCAGACATTCGATTAACTGGAACTTTTAAAATTTTTTGGTGTGCAACCTGAAAATTTGACAATAAGTAAGTTTATGTCATCCTAGTAATCCCCATATTGCAAACTTTTACTGTTACATGTTATATTAATTCAATTTATGTAGGATGCTGTTTCGATTCACAGTGCATTATTCAAATTTTGAGCAAGTTATTTTAAAAATATCAATGCATGATGGCTAACTTATCTCGTGAATATCCCAAAGGGGAATTAATGTTAAAGCCTATTGTAGCCTTTCATATTACTCAAAAGTATAAATTTGCAGAAACACAAAATTGAAAGCAAAAACTTATATGACAATCCAAAAGTAACCTACTTACCAGAACTGGTTAAAAAAAATGAGACCATGCTTCCGTAGAAGTGAAGATCATGATCCAAACTCAGTTAGGGCACAGGCAAAAACACATTCTGTTGAGGAAATGAGAAACTACAAGCATGATAACTGCAACTTGCTGTCATTTTTCACAAATGCAATGGTGCTGGTGCTTTAACTGAAATAGGTTAATAGCAGTTTTGCAGCAGGGAAAACAAAACATGCATTAATACATTCAGGGCAACTTGCCATTTCATGGCCTTGCTCCTGGTTCAACATTTCCAGCACGTGCGTTGTAACCAAAATGTTGTATGTTTGTAGAGGTGGCATGGGGGCTATTCACTTTTTTTTTTTTTTTTTGTATCTGAAGTCATTCACTTTATTATATTCTCTTCTGGAGGCCTATTGTAGTATCCTTCTATTACTCCTTCATTTTCACACAAGAAAAATGCATTCATGCCAAACATGTTCACAAGATACATCTGCGGTCCTATTTACATATTAACACTAAAAAAAAAAAAAAAAAACCTAGCTTTTTTTCCCCGTCACACACATACTGAACATACATACACAACTTCATTATAAAATATATACACTCCACAAATGCTCTATGAACTCACTATACACATAAGATATTTCCTCCTCGGTCAACTACATCGATGTTTCTTAATCATGTCTTCAGCTTGCACACATCCCAATCCCACGTCCATTGTAAAATGGTTTCTCAAAGTAACTCTCTCATGCTGCACTCTACCCTCTGCAACATTCTAACAGTAGTACTTTCTGTAGCAACCTGCTACCATCATCAGGGGTGACAGAAACTCTGGCCTATACTCTCAGTATTCTCAGAGCAAGTGAGTGACTCTCTCGGGGCAATATCGATTCTCGAAGCTTCATTCATTTGGCCGTTGTGATACCCTCTCTTGTTTGTTTTAGCTTTCAATTTTCTAAGATTTCTATTTCTCTCTCCCACTTTTATTAAGTTCTTCCAGTTGTTACTAATAACATTTGGATCATTATGGTTACAAACTTGAGCTCTATTTTTTTCAATTAAGACAGATTCAGCAATCCTGAGGTGTCTCTCAGATTTACAACTTTTTATTATTTCAATTTTGTCAAACTTCAGAAATTCATGATTAGCCAAGCAGTATTGAACGAGTGCTGTTTTTTTCTTCTTTTCTTCTGCCAATTTTTCATATATCATGCTTGGAACAATGAATCTCATAGGCAAGGAGTCTTTCAACCTTTGAAGGCCAACAACATTACACGATGACGATTGACGTGCTTGAAGTGTTACAGAAAAAAGTGACCATGATCTTTCAGGTAAGTGATTGGTTATTTTAATAATACATCATTAATGAATTGCACGTAAATATGCGCACTTTGCTGGTGTTGTAATACCTAAAAAGTGCAAGTATTATAATTTTTCATATGTTGTTTCACCCTATACTTTAACTTATTTTTGGTGCTGCCTATGTATGACATTGGAGGATTTGCTGTAATGGGAATTGGGTAAACACCTGCCATCTCTAATTTACTGACATTGTCCTTTTTTAACATAATATTCTCGATAGTGTTGACTTTGCTTCCAATTTGAACATCATATTTTTTACATATTTTGTTAATTTCTGTCGCCACGTCAACCTCTGCCATATGGAAAACCATTCACATATTTGATTTGTTTTTTAGTTGCTATAGTAGTATCATTCAATTTATTTTGTACTTCAATATTCCATTTTTTTATTAATTGTCAAGGATAACCAAAACTATCCAGCAATTTTTTTTATAAATTCAATTTCTTCAGTTATAAATTGATCCTTTGCAGAGTGTGTATATGCTCTCTTGATTAAGGTTTTTACACTATTACATTTTTGAGGGAAAGGGTGTGCTGAATTAAAGGGAATTAATACTGGAACATATGAATTCTTTTGGTACACTCTGTATTGTATTTTTTAGCCAATTCTTTCAGCTCCTCTTCATTCAACCTTGACAGAATGAAAACATTGTCTATGTATCTACAGTACACCTCCGGTTGTTCATCCATATTGTGCAGTATACTTTCTTCAAATGTCATTCATAATTACTTCTGCATATAGCGTTGACAATGGCGAACCCATTGGGCCACCTGAATTCTGTTTACATATTTGGTTACCATATGCAAAAATATTGTTCTCATATAAAAAGAATAAAACTTTTTTAAACTCATGAATCTGTGTGTCATTTATTATTTTAAGAATGGATAATTTTTTAATAATAATTTCTATATCTTCAGGAACAGGAGTGCTTGGGTACAAAGCCTTAACATCCATACTTGCAATCAGGAAATCATCCAACTGAGTCCTTACATTTTTGATTTTCTCAATAAATTTATAAGTTGTTCTTAACTGCAAATTTAGTCATCATAAATACAGGTGCCAGAAAACTATACATGTTTTTTTTCCAATGTTATGAAGGGTGTGTTTTTCTGTGATACAATTAATCTCATGGGTGCATCCTCTTTATGCGTTTTTACCTTTGCAAATATTCGTGGCATGCCTGCTCCTACGGGTGGAACTGAACATTTTATTTCATCCGGTAGTGTACTATGGTTTCTAATATTGGCCAAAAATTTAATTTGGTTATCTATTGGATCCCTATGTATATAAGTACAGTTCAATTCAGCAATTGCAGTTGTCATTTTTTGATTATATTCTTCAGTGTTGAGTGTAATAATTTGGCCAGTTTTATCTGCTTCACAAAATTTGATATCAGGGTCTCTTAGCTCCAATATTTTTTTTTTTTTTTTTCATATTGTAATTTTTTTCTTTGTATGAAAATTTTTGTTGTTTTTTGCATTAAATTCTTTTAAAATTACTTTGTATAGTTTATTTTCAACTTCAGTTTTCTCAGAACCAAGGATATTTCTGAAAATTATCTTAAAGACTTGGAATAATTTCTTCTGTTTTTGGAAGTTCTTGTGGGAAAGCAAATTTCTTTCCTGTTAGTAAAAGGAAATAAATTAGATGTACAAGTAATAAAAACCAGAAATGAATTTCAATACAGAGTGTACCAAAAGAATTCATATGATCCAGTATTAATTCCCTTTAATTCAGCACACCCTTTCACTCAAAAATGAAATAGTGTAAAAACGTCAATCAAGAGAGCATATACACACTCTGCAAAGGATCAATTTATAACTGAAGAAATTGAATTTATAAAAAGAAATAGCTGGATAGTTTGGGTTATCCTCGACAATTAATAAAAAAATGGAATATTGAAGTACAAAATAAATTGAATGATACTACTATAGCAACTAAAAAACAAATCAAATATGTGAATGGTTTTCCATGTCAGGTGTGACTGACATAAATTAACAAAATATGTAAAAAATATGATGTTCAAATTGGAAGCAAAGTCAACACTATCGAGAATATTATGTTAAAAAAGGACAATGTCAGTAAATTAGAGAAGGCAGGTGTTTACCCAATTCCCATTACAGCAAATCTTCCAATGTACATTAGGCAGCACCAAAAATAAGTTTAAATATAGGCTGAAACAACATATAAAAAATTGGCAGAAAAAAGAAGAACAAAACAGCACTCATTTAATACTGCTTGGCTAATCATAAATTTCCAAAGTTTGATAAAATTGAGGTAATAAAAAGTTGTAAATCTGAGAGACACCTCAGGATTGCTGAATCTGTCTTAATTGAAAAAAATAGAGCTCAAGTTTGTAACCATAATGATCCAAATGTTATTAGTAACAACTGGAAGAACTTAATAAAAGTGGGAGAGAAAAATAGAAATCTTAGAAAATTGAAAGCTAAAACAAACAAGAGAGGGCACCACAACGGCCAAATGAACGAAGCTTCGAGAATCGATATTGCCCCGAGAGAGTTACTCACTTGCTCTGAGAATACTTAGAGTATAGGTCAGAGTTTCTGTCCCCCTGATGATGTAGCGGGTTGCTACAGAAAGTACGAGGGTTAGAATGTTGCAGAGGGTAGGGTGCGGCATAAGAGAGCTACTTTGTGAAGCCATTTTACAATGCACATGGGATGTGTGCAAGCAGAAGGCATGGTTAAGAAACATCAATGTAGTTGACCGAGGAGGAAATATCTTATGCTTATATGTATACACTGAGTGGCCACTTTTAAGCAAATGAGCTATGGCTGCATGCTGTTGCCACCAGAGGGCGAGGCTAGAGTAGTAGAAGTGATTTTTGGGTGACGAGATGAGTAAAAAATGCGATTTGACTGACTTTCAACGTGTGATGATTGTAGGAGCTTGGAGCCATGGAGCGAGTATCACTGAAACCACCGCATTCGTGAAATGTTCCAGAGCAGCTGTTGTTAAAGTGTTTAAAGACTGGACTGTCAGCCAAAAAACTGGGTCTCTATGGGCAACATGTGGTCGTTATCGACTAGTGACTGCTCGGGCCGAACTGAGAGTGTCTAGACTGGTAACAGGCAACAGAAGGACAACAGTGCAGCAAATTACCGACCATCTTAATCAAGGATCCCCTCAAATGATCTCTGCACGCACTGTTCGTCGTACACTGCATCGGATGGGATATGGCAGCCGAAGGACTGTTCGAACACCTTTGCTGTCTGCAGTTAACAAGAGAAAACGTCTCCAGTTCGCACAGGAGCACAAGGATTGGGCAGTCGATAATTGGAAACAAATTATGTGGTCCGATGAATCACGTTTTCAGTTGCACCATGCCGATGGCCGAATGAGAATTTGGCGGAAACAGCACGAAAACATGGACCCCAAATGAATTGCTACAATCCTTCAAGCTGATGGAGGCAACGTTATGGTTTGGGGAATGTTTTCCTGGATGGCATGCTTTGGGCTTTTTAATTCGTGTTGATCAACGTCTGACTGGCACATCATATCTAAACATCGTTGTGGACCAAGTGCATCCTGTCATGTGGATAGTTCATCCCAATGGCGATGGCTACTTTCAACAAGATAATGCGTCTTGCAATAGTGCTCATATTGCACAGGATTGGTTTCAGGAACATGCTGGTGAGTTTACTTTGCTCAGGTGGCTTCCTCAATCTCCAGATCTCAACCCTATTGAGAATTTGTGGATGAAGTTGAGCGAGCCATCAGACAGCTGGATCCACAACCCTGTAATCTCACACTCCTTGAGAGTGCTATTCATCAAGCATGGTCTCAGATTCCACAAACCACCTATCAACATCTCGTGGATTCATGCCACAAAGAATCGGTGCAGTATTAAAGGCAAAAGGTGGTACAACGAAGTACTGAAGGGGTGGTCATAATAAAGTGGCAACGCAGTGTATAGTGAGTTCATAGAGCATTTGTTGGTTTTATATAGTAAATAGGACCGCGAGTGTATCTAATGAGCATATTTGGTGTGACTACGATTTGGTATGAAAATTAAGACTTGTTTGAGGATTACCACAATAGGCCTCCGAAAGGGAATATAATAAAGTGAATGACTTCAGATACAGATTTAAAAAAAAAAAAAAAAAAAAAAAGTGAATAGCCCCCATGCTACCTCTACATACAAGCAGCATTTTGGTCACAACTCAAGTGCCGGAAATGCTGAACAGAGAACAAGGCCATGAAATGGTAAGTTACCTTGAATGTATTAATTACATAGCCGCACGTTAAACTAAAAACCTTTGGTATTGGAAAAGGTTCCAATATATGAGGTATTTATAAAACATGCATTAGTTTTTTTTTTTTTTTCAAATATTCCCTGACCTTTTCAGCTTTGTGGGAATCTTGTACTCTTCACTGAGTATTGCTAGAGCAAAAAATAAGGAAATTTCTAAAGAACTGAATTCCAGCTTTTTTCATGTTTCAGAACAATGTGTTAAATCTGCTCTGTACAGAAAGAAGCTGTGGATACAAACTGAGAAGTTTTAGGGCATAACAGAAATGACTGTTAATATGGTAGGTACATGTTGGGGAGGAATTAAACTGGAGTTAGCCGGTGTGGAGAGGGATTAGTTTTGCAACTTGCTAGAATACCAGTATTTCACATGAAATACCCTGCATCATTCATGCACAGATTTTTCTCAAATTGTTATGTTAAATTTTTTCTGCAATATACTCTGTTCTAAACAATTTGTGCCCAGAAGAAGAATAAACATCTGCAAACAAGTGCTATTTCTTCTCAGTCATTATATGACTAAAGATAAAAAAAAATGACAGTTATGAAGGTAATAATAAAAGGTTTTGCATTGTATGTTAATATACATGTGTGTTTTCATAATAATATGACAACTAAGGCCAAATTACCTGTAACTGGACAGCATTTTGTACATGCTCTGGTAGGCTCTGCAACATCTGGACGCAGGAGCGTAGAAGTCCCAGACTAGCCAGTCTATACACATCTGCATCAGCAATTCCATATGTGAAAGGCTCCACCACATAAATCACCACTGTAGGAATTTGCAAGTTATCTTCAGAATCCCAAGGATCATGTGAACTTGATGCAGCACTTGTGGTTGTTGTCCCACTCTCTAACCCAAGAGAATTTTCTGCATTTGTATCAACTATAAGCAAAAAATAAAAAGAAAGAGAGATGTGGGGAGGAGTAATCAACAGATTAGTAGGCAAAATATGAACTTTCAAGTCTTGAAGATTTATAGCCAATTAGCTTTAAAATACTGCTAATATACCACAAATTCAATGAAAAAAATAACATGCACATATTTATGCAAGTAGCTATTCACAATAATCTATACACACATAGGACTTTTAGTTGCTTACAAATATTCAGTTATTTTAATAAAAAATGCAACAACAGCTTATAAAATAATGCCACATGGGGTGTATGTATAGTTTAAGTTTGCTTTTTTAGGGTAAATATACATACATATCACTAAGATGTTCTCTGACATTCAGATATAAACTACTCAAAGGAAAATCACCTTCTAAATCAAATTTACTGATGGTACTAGGTTTTACTTACTGCTGATGTACAAAATATCTTAATTTTGAGTGGTCCTGATGCACAACTTAAGTTTTAACTCATCACATCACTTACTAAGACCTGTTGTGCTTCATATTCTTATCTTTTTCCAAGTAGAAATTCCCAAATCTGGTCCCCCCACAACTTCTTTGGTCTCAGTATTATAAATATTTAACGGGAATTATCGAGGCTAAATTGTTTTAGGTACATTACCTTTCAAATTTTCGATCTATACACTAGATCATCTTCAGGAGTTCTTGCGTCTTACCTACTTCCACAGTCTGGTGACCAAGCCTGGTGGATTTTCCATCCAGCGTGGTCGTTGATGTTGCCACCTTGTGTCTTGTAAATTTCCAGGGATTCCTCTAATTTCCGGATAATTGTATGGGATTGATATTTGATCACTTTTAAGGAGTCCCAGTCCATTTTGTGGCCAGTTTGTTGTATGTGCCTGTCTAATCCTGTTTTATTTGAAATGTTCCTTATTGCTACTTTATGTTTTAATTCTGGTGGTTAACCTTTGTCCTGTTTCTCCTACATATGGTAATCCACATGAACACTCGATTTTATAAATGACTCCTTCCTGGAGTAAAGTATTTTCTTCTTTTTGTTTTAGGCATGGTAAGTATTTTTTAATTTTGTTATTTAAACCTGGAGCTAACCTAATTTTATATTTAGTGCTGATTTTCTTTAGTTTTTCAAACAGTCCCTAGTGGTAAGTGACTTTTCTTGTGAATAAATATTCAATTTTCTCTTTATTTTTGTCTGTAGTGCCAGTTCTGTTTCTAGTAGGATTTCCTTCCAGTAGTTCACTAATTTCTTTTGAAGGGTAATCATTGTCTAATAAGATTGATTTTAACTTATTTTTATTTCTTTGAATAAAGCTCATGTTGAGAAATGGCTTCCTAGTTTAATTGAATTAATAATCTAAAGTAACTTATGGGATTTTACTAGGAAATTTTTTCTTTAATAGCAAATTTTCGGAGAAAACTCTTCTCCTTCTTCAGGCTGACTTGTTGTCACTTTTTCCTTGTCACTATCACGGTTACGGTTAACCTTGACGGTTTAGGTTATTTTTCAACAAGTCCTGCCAGATGTTAGGCAGGGAAAATCCTTTGCAGTCATTGATGATGGAATTTTGATTTTTCTCAATCTCTATTCCTTCTTTCAGTTTTCTTTTTTGGAAATTGCTTTGGAAACTGATTACTTTAAGGGAATTCCAATCCATGCTGTGCCCAGTTTCTCTAACATGCCTATCTAATCCAGTCTTGTTGGAGCAATTTTTTATAGCTGCTTTATGCTCAGCTATACGAGTTTCTAGTCTGCAACCTGTTTCCCCTATGTAAGATAGTCCACAACTACAATTTACTTCATAAACTACTCCTTGCATTTTTAAAATATCTTCTTCTCTTTGAACTATTTTAGGGAAAAAATTCATAACTTTATTCTCTAAACTTGGAGCTAGCCTAATATTGTATTTTTTACTAATTCTCTTTAAAGCCTCAAATAAACCTTTGTGATAAGAAATTTTTCTAGTGAATTTTACTTGTTGCTTTTGTGGGTTCTTCGTACCATTAAAATTCAGAAGCTTCTCAATTTCTTCTTTAGGATAGTTATTCTCTGCAAGTATGACTTTAAGCTCTTCTTTTTGGGCTTCTTTTTTATCTGCTGTAGAAACTATTTTATTAATTTTTTCTAAAAACTGACTTGCTACATTCTTCTTAATAGAAACTGGGTGATACGAATTGAAATCCAGTAGTCTTTTAGTATTCATTGGTTTTTTATACCAACTAGTGAGGAATTTTTCATCTTCATAATAGATAGTAATATCTAAGAAGTTTATTCTTCTTTCTTTTTGAAGTTCAATAGTGAACTTAAGGGAATCATCTAATTCATTGAATGAGTCTAGAATTCTTTCTGGAATAATTTCTGAGCTATCTATTATAAATAAGATGTCATCCATGTATCTGCTATATAAGCAGAAGTATGTGGGTTGTACTAGTATCTTTTCTTCTAGTTTTCCCACATAATAGTTCAGGGTTCCCACTCAAATGTAGAAAAAAAATTCCCTGACTTTTCCAGGTTTTCCAGGTGGTCCTGAGAGTTTTTCCAGAGCGGCAAATCAAATCACATTGCGACAAATTATTGCATTTCCTTACATTCTTGCGTTCCTTACGAAAGCATACATTTGTTAATTCTTTAAATAACTGTCCTTTATACAATTACCTGCTTTTTTTTAATAACAATTAAATGCATGAGGCATATTATTTTTGGTACCATAATTCCATGATATTTTCTGAACATAAGTGGTATACTGCCTATGTAGAATTTGTTAATACATTTCCGTAGAAACAGATCATATGTAAGAAAAAATCTGTATGTTGAATAGTTTGTTTTCCTTTCTTCTATAGCACAGTGTAGATAAGCTTAATGACCGAATGGGCTCCTGCTCAGAGAAATGTCGAAAGAGAATCGACCAACAAAGGGCTTTGATCCATTGTTTAAGTGTTTCTCTTGTGATGTGTTTCTCCAAGTAAAAGTGTACCAGGCCATTGTGCCCAATTGTTCCATGTTACAAAATATGAAGCAAACTATCTGCAGAAATCGAATAGAACCGTAATGTCAACAGGCAATTTTTTAAATTCAGTTTTGATAATTTTTAGAGAATTAAGGAATAATGTAATGTATTGAAAGCAAGATTTATCAAATTCTAGACAGGCTGTAATTGCAAATAATTGCTTACCTGAAATTAATACTGATAATGTTATGTTCATCTCACATATGAGGGAGAATTAAAATGACACCACATAATGAATGTCCCGATTATACAGTCCATAAAGATAAACAGAAAATATGGAATATAAAGGATAAATAACTTTCATTTTCCCAAATTACTTTATAGTTACAAAAATGAGTGTATTTAACATAAATTTTACATAATTTTTAACAAAATCATGTCTTATTTTTTTGTTTCAGGTTTAACGACCACCATGAGCAACTTGTTGGGCTATAAAACAGTCATCCGCCCATCCCTAATTTAGGACCATTGGCTTCACGAAGAAGGAGAGCCAGTGCCGTAAGAGAAACACACCACCCATACCTCATCTGGGACTTGAATCCAGGCTCACTTGGACGAATAGTCAGAAGCCAGAGCTTAGACCACTGCACCACCGAGGTGGCAAACCATGTATTTACATGTTTTAAAGAATATTTGAACAAAGACTTAATTTAAATTCTACATATAATGAAATATTTCAATCGATTAGGTGAAATTATATAACTGATTTATCTGTATTTTAAGTGCACACAAGTATATAAATAACATTTTAAACGACTCACAACATTTAGAGTTCCAGTTAGGTTTAAAAATGCAAGCTGGGAGAAATTGTGACTGAAGAGAATAAATTGCCCTTAAATGATACAATGCTGAAGCTTTAAATCCTTTAAGTGCTTATTTTACATAAATATTAAACAACACAGAAACTTTTGCTGAAATTGAAGTCTAATGGGAATGATAAAATGGTGAGTGTCTGACAGAGTCTCTTAACATTTTGTTAGAGCGGTTCTATCAAATCGATCTACCAATTTGTATTTTCTATTGGAATTTACTTAGAATCTTTAAAGACAAAGCAAAGTAAAACAGTTATTAAAAAATAAAAAAAAAAGAAGAGAGAGAGAACAGAAATCGTGACAGCATTTCTGCGTCTGAGGAAAAACGTGTGCCAGTACCATCCCAACAATTTCTAGCAATCAGAGAAAATACTGCTGACATTTAAAAATCAAAATTGTAATTATTTTAGCTAAAGTTAGTTCTTGCACTTGGCAATGAGAACATCGAATCTATGCTATTTCAGAGGGGCCAACCACTAGCAGAACACATCAGTAATCAATAGGGATTTTTCAGTAATGTTTCAGTAATCGAACACAAACTTTCACTAATGTAACACCCCATTTTTTTTTTCAAAGTTAAGGACAATATTATAGTATTACTGTGTAACCTGTAATACTTGTATGAGGTGCCTATCGGTAATCACCATACAAAGCCTCATCGCTAATGCGTGGAATGGGTATTTCATGAGAAATTAATGCGTGGAATGTGTAATAACTTTATATGTTTACACTATCCTCACAAAAAAATATTAAATTAAATTATCAATATTGTACTTACCTCATGTCATTGCTGACATAAAAACTCCCTTGTTGCTTGTTTTGCAGTGGTATATTCTTTTTCAGAAAACTTTTTATAACACAGCTCACCTGAGGAAAATGCTTTACTTTTCTGTACAAGAAGGGCATTAATGTTTTGGTGCTCATTGTTGGGCAAAAGTATGTGAGGTTTTTCCTTACTATACTAAATATTCTCTACGTAGAGGAATTGCTGTGAGGGATAGTCAATATTGCCAACATTAGTTTAGGCAATGCAGAATACTTGGGAAGGCCAGATGAATCCTTCATCTTAGATATTTCACTCCATGCCACATCTGCTCAAGGATATCCAGCTTCATCAATTTCAGAGTCTGGTAACATAGCATGAAAGAAGCGACCAGCATGATCACAGCTTGCTATAGGTAGGTTATGCTCCACAACGATTGCAGTAAACAGCAATTCAGCGTTTATCACGCTATTTTCATTCGTTTTTGCAAAAAAATTATCCAAAGGCTTTGATCGAGTCTTTAATTTTACACAATCCTGGTGTTTGTTTTGACTGGATATGCCTTCGGCAATCATCTCATCTCATCTTGTCCTACATGGGCTACTGATTACTCTCATATTAGAAGGCACGCAAGAAAACCTTTATTTCAGCATTTTCCATTTCCTTGCTCACGATTTGGGAGAAAGATTTGGATGTTTCTGGAGAAACCTCTTTGCATATTTATTTGTTTCAGAAACGATAATTCCAAGGATGAAATTGGTAAAAAACAAGTAAAAATATTCAATAGGTGCCACATCAGTTGCATGTTTGGGCCCCTGCATTTCATGACAATCAAAAGGATGCTGAGGTTGTTCATAACTTCCCTCTATTACATCCTCCCATTCACTTTCAGAACTTTCATGATCTGAAGATTCACTATGAAGATCTTCACCTTCTGAAGAAGATATGGTGTGCGTGGCACTGTGGCTAGTTTTCTGGCTTGATGTTGCTTGGCCAATATCACTCTCAGATGATTCAAAATCATCACCATCACTTGGCAAACTTTCACTCTCACTACAAGCCATTTCAAATAACCTTAGAATAAAATTTCACGCAGTAGGAAAACGCACGTCTGCTAGTCTGAGGAACAAGCTGTTAATAAAGTCATCCTCTGCTAACACGAGTTTGGAAAAAGAGGGGATTCGTAATTCACGGAGTTTTGCGATTGTGTCTGTTTGTTTGGGAAACAGAAATGAATAATGCGAAGAGCTTCTAGTACTAAAACACCGCACTTCGTTCTTCCGCGCGGCGAAAGTCCGCAAGAAATATAAACATCCGTCATCGCGGGACCACGCGTTGCGACGAGTTGATCGTTATTGCACTTCGAACGAGGCTCGAAAAAGTGATTTCCGACAGTACGACGTCTTGCAATAACACCAACAATGCCAAGTGAACAGCACTGCCTCAACTGCAGTAGGAAAAGTTTTGGCTAAAGTAACCTTTTCTCCTGTCACACGGAGAAATTGCGTGGGGAACCGATAGCAAGCGCAAACTCTTTTACGATGACACTTACGGCATATTACCCGTAATTTTCGTCGTATTATCCGCAGACCGCGAAATTCACATAAAAAAAAATCCTTCGTATAATCCGCAGACTGTGACATTAAGGAAAAAAAATCACCGTATAATCCGCACATCATAGATGTTGAATCAGAAGTGGAATTTCCGACAGAAAAGTCGGTCACATAAACACATCGCTCTTTCCACGTTCCAGAAACACATAGCAACCGAAAAATTGTTTTCAGCTGCCGCCGCCGCCGAATTGAATCACGGATATCTCGATATCTAACCGAGCGCGTTAGCTTTACACCACGGTGGCCAACAATCCACGGTGCTATGTGCATCTTACGGATTTATGATGTCAGCTTCTGACATCATAAATCCGTAAGATGGGCTCAGCTACTGAGACGTCTCCATCTGGTGGGTATTAACGGCACTGGCTATATATATTATAACAGTTAATTCCAAAGGGCGAGATCCAAGGTGAAAATCCTCCAAATACGTGGCGTCAGTAAATAAATAAATACGTCGCTCTTTCCACGTTCCAGAAACACATAATGAGTCCGAAGAAGAAAAAAAAAAAAACTATTTTATTAAATGAAGAAATTCATTTTTAAAGGTTACTGTTTTATATTTTTATCTCCGAACAGATAAAGGGTGTGGCATCCATAGATCACGCCGATGTAGCTCCAGAGTATTGCATTACACTGCCAATGACGAAAGGCTGATACAGAACAAGTCGTGGAAATACCGTATGTACTTGCGTATAAGCCGAAAGTTTTTGGAGGAATTCCTGCTTTCAGAGTTGAGAGATCGTCTTATACGTGGGCCAATAAAAAACTTCCGTGAATTCTCCCGCGGAATTTACCAACGGATTTGTTTACGTTTTAGATCGCGACACAGAGGCTTTCCGTATGTTGCTGCACGATTGTGTTCTGACCTCAAAACTATCGCACAGTGACATGATCATATCCTAAATTCTGTCCACCACTTCAAGTTTAAATTCGGCAGTGTAACTGAAACGTTTCCTTTTCAGAGACATCATGTTTAGCAATGAAGGAAAACAGCGGCAGCGACGTTCGCCAAAACAACGAAAGCAAACTAGATACAAGGTCGCGCACATGAAATCCGAAAGGAGAAACGCATAGGTTCGTGCAGCAAGTGCTGTGCGTACTTCTTTGGCTTTTTGCCAAAAAACAGAGCCGGCACGACAGTCAGAGCTCTTCTCAACAATATCAAAATGACCCCTGCCGTCCCTCCCCACAACTATCCCTATCTTTCGTTACGACATTCCTTCCCCTCCTCCCCGCTCCGTACAAACTCCTGAACTGAGGAAAATTCTTCCGAGGGAGTTCCTTTTCCAATTATTATACCCTTTCCTGAACAATCACGCTGCAGATTTTTTTAAATCGGAAGGTCTTATATATATATTTTTTTATTTTTTTTAAATCGGCGTGTTAACCGCATCGGTGTATAATCCGCAAAACCTATAATTTTAACTTTTTTAGCAGATAATCCGCGGATTATACGACGAAAATTACGGTACCATTCTTCCGATAATATCGCTGTTTGACGATATGATTAATGGACATTCCATTTCAAAACGATATGATTGATAAATGATATGATCATTGAGACACCGAAATCCGCAGTCTGATTCGGAAAATTGCGGATCAAAATCGAAGGCCGACAAATCGGCAGCGTCGCACTAAAAGGGTTTAACAAAAAAGGATACAAAATTGAGATTCTCCAAAACACACTGAATTTCGTAATTCTTCCAACCTGTCCGTAATTCCGTAATCTGACAGTCGAAACCGTAATAATTACGGACAATTCGTAATAGTTGGCACCTCTGCTATTTGCTTCTAAATAACGCAGCATAGGATATTTAGACATTATGCTGTTAAATTTCATAACCAATAAGCTGGCACACAGAGATCCTAATGCCATAACGGCAAAAAAAAATTAAACCCAGGGATAAAGAAAAAATAATGGAAGCAACAAGTGGGGAAAACTAACAGTTAATACGGAATACCATTTTGCCTGAGAGGCTACACTTCATATTAGTACTTCCAAAATCCGGAAGTCTTAAAATTGATTGGCTACGTTTGTGACGCAAACATTAGTACTGAACTTTTCTCGCAGGTCACAGTTCATTTCCACGCTACGTCAAATTACTTGTACAGGAAACAATTAGTGGAAGTTTTGTGTGCATGTGTGCTCATAAAATCCTCCTAACACTTTTTTGTCAACATAATTTATCATCCTGCGGCGAGTGGCATGTTTATACTTAACAATATCTTTACGAAGGGCAATACATTTGTGCGATGTTGATCAGGCAAAGTGCGAGAAAGGTCTGGAGCCCACTCAGGTCATTTGCAGTAACTCCCCACAAATAACGTCATCCAAAACGGAGACAGAGGCTTTAGCGCCTGCACTGACAAACCTGAAACCAATAGAGCACGCACGGCAAAGATTTTCATCAGTAGTAACTAGGTAGATTTTTTTTTTTTTTCGGCAATGTGAGGGTAAAGATGTGAAATGAATAATTTATGCAAATCTTGTGAGGTGCAGCAACGCAAGAAGAAGAATTTACGATTACAAGAAAATTTCTACCCCGTCTAACTTTTGTTCTCGCAATTTTTTTTTTTTTTTTTTCCTATGTATAAGCTGAAACCTTGGGAAAAATTACGAGAGAATGATGAATTTTATATTTCTTATTCTAAATAACGGAGATATTTGCGTTTTTACGGAAAACGGTTCTACTATGCACAAAAATTCAAAAAATAATATCTTCTAATCTATCAGTAACAAAAAAAGTTGAAACTTTCAGGTTTTTTTTTTTATAACTTGGAGGCAGCTACCTGTAAAAAAAAAAAAAAAAAATCGTACGAATCGGAGATGTGTTGGTGGAAAATTATTTCAATATCTGACGATTTTGCGTGGAATGACCCAGATGTGAAAATCTATGGTTCCGGACGTCGGACTACCCTATTTTTCGCAACCAGCCAGCTCTTGCAGTAATTGGAATATCGTCTTAAAATAGCTATAAATAAATTTCTTCATGCATTATGAAATAGAAATATGACAGAATAAAAAAAAATCTCTTTCCGGCCGTAAAACCGGAAGACAACGAATCTAGAAAACGGCCGTGAAATCTGGGAAATATGGTAGGTATGCAATAGTACCAGCCAGCTTCATTGCATGGTATTTTTCATATATTTTTTGTCAAAATACTCGTAAGTACTATGAAAAAAATAAATCTTTTCCCTCTTTGAAGAATCTTCCTATTTCCTATTTCATAATATTTTCCCTGTTCTAACATTTGAAGGTACATACTTTTCCAACTATACCAATTCTGCTACAGAATTACGAAAGCGAAGCTTTAGTTCGTAAGTGATACGAACCTTTTTCAAAATAAATTAAGTGCCCTCAATTTGCAACATTCATCCACGCTGCTGTTGAAGGGGAAGGAGGGGGATTTATTAGGATGACCAACATCCGGCAAAATAAATGTTTTTGTACGGTTTGATAAAAGACAAGTAGAACATGCAAAACGGGGGGAAAAAAAAAAAAAAAAAGCTCAACTTCTAAAGTTTCCAATGAATTTCGGCGAAATTTAAAATGGAACGTTATTTTCATATATCTTGCCCACTGTAAAAATTTCAGTCGGTTATTTAAAAAATTGAGGAAATAGCTTCTTCATAATTTTTTCCCAGTCTACGCAGAGAACCAGGGGCACCTACTCAGGAACAAATGACTGCCTCTCTTCGCGAACGTCAGCAGATAAGAGCCTGCGAAATGGGTGCGTGATTAATGGCTTTCTTTTCACGCTTTGTGACGTGTATGTTTGTTCGGTTTTAGTTTAGATCATCTGGAGACGGGGAAACCGCAAAGAGACGCACTCCTGCACAGCTGCACGTTAATCGGTGGGTGGGTTGCGGAGTTGCCTCGAAGGATAAAACAACTCGGAATTATTTTAAAACTTAGCAATACAGAAATATATTTTACAAAAGTCTGAAACAAAATATTTTTCTGGCAAAATAAAAAATTCCCTGCCTTTATAGTTCCCTGATAAAAAATTCCCTGATTTTAACGGAAAAACACAATTTTCCCTGAGTTTTCCCTGATTTTTGGAACAATTTTCAAATTCCCTGCGAATTCCCGGTTTTCCCGGTTTTCCAGGTTGCGTGGGAACCCTGTAGTTAGCTAAGAGTGGGGAGCCCATTGCTAGCCCCGATTTTTGAATGAAAAAAGTTTTCCCAAATTGAAAGTAGTTGTTCTGCAAAGAGAAAGTAAGCATTTCAAAAATTCCAACTAATATGTTTTTTCCTTGTTGTGAAAAACTATTAGGTCTGCCAAGTCTTCCGCTATAAAGTCTATAAGTTGATCTATATTAATGTGAGTATACATAGACACTATATTTAAACTACCCATAATAGGAGAATCTAATTTAGGAAGAAGTTCTAGTTTTTCTTTTAGCTGCATTGAGTTTTTAATCAAGTTAGGTGGCTCTTTTAAAAGATTCTGAAGGTGTGACTTTAAAAAATAGTTTAGATTTGAAAGAATAGAGTTTTTTTGAGTCTATTATTGGTCTAATTGGTTGGTGTTCTTTATGCAGTTTGACTATTCCATATATTTGAGGTAATCTGAACTGTAATTGCTACTGGAGTTAGCCAAGAATTATTACAAGTGATAAATAAAGGAAGTAATTTCAATCTATCCAAAGAAAAAAATAAATCCAGAAAAATTGATAATTGAATTGGAAAGCATCTGCAGCACTTTAGAAAAAGAGGACCAAATTAAAGCAGACCTCCTCAGAACAGATTACTACAATAGCCTTACAAAATTCCAGAAGCAAGTAAGGAAACCTCAAAAAAATTTTGATAATAGTCAATTAAAAGCTCTTAAAGATTTCAGAAAAAATGAAAGTGTAGTTGCTGTGAAAACAGACAAAAGTAAGTTGATTACTATTATGGATAAGAAAGATTATCTAGAAAAGATGGAAGAAGAACTAAAGAAACCTATGTATGAAGAAGTAAAAGAAAACCCACTACCAGATTTGATTAAAAAAGTATCTAAGCTTATTTCACTTCAAAAAAAGAAAAACCAGCTTCCAGAAAACTATAAACAATTCTCAAAATTACAGTTCAGATTACTTCAAATATATGGAATAGTCAAACTGCATAAAGAACACCAACCAATTAGACCAATAATAGACTCAAAAAACTCTATTCTTTCAAATCTAAACTATTTTTTAAAGTCACACCTTCAGAATCTTTTAAAAGAGCCACCTAACTTGATTAAAAACTCAATGCAGCTAAAAGAAAAACTAGAACTTCTTCCTAAATTAGATTCTCCTATTATGGGTAGTTTAGATATAGTGTCTATGTCATCATCATCATCATTGTCAACCATTATCAATCCACTGCTGGACGAAGGTCTCCCCAAGTTTCCTCCACAACGGTCTGTCTTGTGCCAGTCTCCTCCATGTCACCCCTGCATACTTTCGAATTTCATCCACCCATCTCCTATGTGGTCTTCTTCTGGTATATAGACTTTATAGCGGAAGACTTGGCAGACCTAATAGTTTTTCACAACAAGGAAAAAAACATATTAGTTGGAATTTTTGAAATGCTTACTTTCTCTTTGCAGAACAACTACTTTCAATTTGGGAAAACTTTTTTCATTCAAAAATCGGGGCTAGCAATGGGCTCCCCACTCTCCCCACTCTTAGCTAACTATTATGTGGGAAAACTAGAAGAAAAGATACTAGTACAACCCACATACTTCTGCTTATATAGCAGATACATGGATGACATCTTATTTATAATAGATAGCTCAGAAATTATTCCAGAAAGAATTCTAGACTCATTCAATGAATTAGATGATTCCCTTAAGTTCACTATTGAACTTCAAAAAGAAAGAAGAATAAACTTCTTAGATATTACTATCTATTATGAAGATGAAAAATTCCTCACTAGTTGGTATAAAAAACCAATGAATACTAAAAGACTACTGGATTTCAATTCGTATCAACCAGTTTCTATTAAGAAGAATGTAGCAAGTCAGTTTTTAGAAAAAATTAATAAAATAGTTTCTACAGCAGATAAAAAGAAGCCCAAAAAGAAGAGCTTAAAGTCATACTTGCAGAGAATAACTATCCTAAAGAAGAAATTGAGAAGCTTCTGAATTTTAATGGTACGAAGAACCCACAAAAGCAACAAGTAAAATTCACTAGAAAAATTTCTTATCACAAAGGTTTATTTGAGGCTTTAAAGAGAATTAGTAAAAAATACAATATTAGGCTAGCTCCAAGTTTAGAGAATAAAGTTAAAAATGTTTTCCCTAAAATAGTTCAAAGAGAAGAAGATATTTTAAAAATGCAAGGAGTAGTTTATGAAGTAAATTGTAGTTGTGGACTATCTTACATAGGGGAAACAGGTCGCAGACTAGAAACTCGTATAGCTGAGCATAAAGCAGCTATAAAAAATTGCTCCAACAAGACTGGATTAGATAGGCATGTTAGAGAAACTGGGCACAGCATGGATTGGAATTCCCTTAAAGTAATCAGTTTCTAAAGCAATTTCCAAAAAAGAAAACTGAAAGAAGGAATAGAGATTGAGAAAAATCAAAATTCCATCATCAATGACTGCAAAGGATTTTCCCTGCCTAACATCTGGCAGGACTTGTTGAAAAATAACCTAAACCGTCAAGGTTAACCGTAACCGTGATAGTGACAAGAAAAAAGTGACAACAACAAGTCAGCCTGAAGAAGGAGAAGAGTTTTCTCCGAAAATTTGCTATTAAAGAAAAAATTTCCTAGTAAAATCCCATAAGTTACTTTAGATTATTAATTCAATTAAACTAGGAAGCCATTTCTCAACATGAGCTTTATTCAAAGAAATAAAAATAAGTTAAAACCAATCTTATTAGACAATGATTACCCTTCAAAAGAAATTAGTGAACTACTGGAAGGAAATCCTACTAGAAACAGAACTGGCACTACAGACAAAAATAAAGAGAAAATTGAATATTTATTCACAAGAAAAGTCACTTACCACTAGGGACTGTTTGAAAAACTAAAGAAAATCAGCACTAAATATAAAATTAGGTTAGCTCCAAGCTTAAATAACAAAATTAAAAAATACTTACCATCCCTAAAACAAACTAAAACAAAAAGAAGAAAATACTTTACTCCAGAGAGGAGTCATTTATAAAATTGAGTGTTCATGTAGATTACCATACATAGGAGAAACAGGACGAAGGTTAACCACCAGAGTTAAAGATCACAAAGCAGCAATAAGGAACAATTCAAATAAAACAGGATTAGATAGGCACATACAACAAACTGGCCACAAAATGGACTGGGACTCCTTAAAAGTGATCAAACATCAATCCCACAGAATTATCTGGAAATCAGAGGAATCCCTGGAAATTTAAAAGACACAAAGTGGCAACATCAATGACCATGCTGGATGGAAAATCCACCAGGCTTGGTAGCCAGACCTGTGGAAGTTGTAAGACGCAAGAACTCCTGATGATATAGTGTATAGATCGAAAATTTAAAAGGTAATGTACCTTGATAAATTTATCCTTGGTAATTCACGTTAAATATTTATAATACTGATAGTAATAAGAGGAAGCCATGAAGTTATTAATTATTAGAATTAAAGAAGATTACAGGTCGGAAACATGGCAGAGCGTCAAGAAATTAGAAAGGGTTAGAATTAAGTTAGATCATTTCCAGGATGAAGTTAGTTACTTAAAGGAGTGCAAGAAAGCGGAATTTACGCCCCGAGTCATTAAAAATCAAGCCTAATATTTCAAAATTACTAACTAATAACTTCAACAGAAGTGTAGAACGGAAGAACGTAGCCGGAGCCACTCGGAAAAAGTACAAAAGAATTAGCGTAAACAAGAGGTTGGAAAATACAATCTGGAATTTGGAACTTTCTTTTTTAAGTGAAAATATAAAAATGAATTTAATAATTGGCTAATGCAAGCAGTAAGAGATAAAAATAAGAAATTCCATATTTCTCTAAGGAAAAAACGGGAAAAAATCTGCCTTGAGGTTCCCATAGTACCACATGAAAGAACGGAACTTAAACACGTGGTAGATCTCATAAATAGTGCTGAAAGAGCTTTGTTAAGTGCTTTAGATAAAGGATACAACTTTAATATTCACAGGAATAAGATAGATAAGAAGAAAATAACAATGGAACTTGAATGTATAAGTTATTCTCTGGAAAAGCAAAATCCTGAAGCAGCATTAGCGCTAAGGAAAGAGTATAATTCTTGCCTCTCGAATTTCAAGTCCATTCAGTTTAATGCAGATAAAAATCTTTCGAAGGAAGAATTAAAAGCCCTGGAAAAATTTAAAAAGAACTCAGAAACAGTTTCAGTAAGAGCAGATAAAAGCAAGAAAATAACCCTAATTAAAAAAGAAGATTATTTGTTAAAAATGGAAGAACTAAGCAAACCAATATATGAAAAATTGAATAGCGGATGCTAGAAACGACAATAGCAAATTATAGAAAATTGCTCTTTTCACTTAAGTAGAAAAATATGATTTGTGACAAATTCAAAAATTATTCAAAGATTACCCATGGTACTCTGCAGATGTATGGTTTGTTAAAACTGCATAAAGAAGGACAACCTATCAGGCCATTAATAATAACCTATCAGGCCATTAATAATTTTTGACAAATTCAAAAATTATTCAAAGATTACCCATGGTACTCTGCAGATGTATGGTTTGTTAAAACTGCATAAAGAAGGACAACCTATCAGGCCTATTATTGACTCAAAATATTCTCCTCTGTCCAATTTGCATTATTATTTACTGTTTCATCTATCAAAGTTGCTTCCTAATCCTAAGGCACTGATAAAGAACACTGAATAGCTATTGAAGAAAATAGAAGAACTTCCAGAATTAGAAAACCCTTCCATGGCAAGTTTGGATGATGTGTTTATGTATACGAATATTAACCTGGACAAACTCATAGATTACATAGCAGATGACCCATCTGACCTATTAGTGTTTCATGATTATAATAAAGAAGAAGCAATAGGCCTTTATGAACTTACAGTGTTTGCTCTAAACAACAATTTTTTTCAATTCCAAGGCTGCTTCTATAAGCAAAGATGTGCATTGGGTTCTTCATTAGCACATCTCCTAGCAAATTATTCTGTAAGTAAAATAGAAGAGGCCTTCCTATTGAAACCTTCAATTTTCTGCATGTATACTAGATACATGTATGATATCCTTTTCACCATAGATCAAGATTCAAGTGGATACTCATTAAAAATTCAAGAAGGTTTTAATTCCCAAGATGAATCCCTAAAATTCACTTTAGAAGAGCAAAACGAAAATAGGCTAAATTACCTAGACATTACTTTGAAATGGGAAGGAAAATACATTACCACAGGATTATACAAGAAGCCTACAAATACAGGAAAAAAATTATAAATTATAAATCAGATCACCCTAACTATATAAAGAAAAATGTAGCTTTACAATTTAAAGGAAAAGTTGAAAAGCTGAATTCATCTTCAGAAGCTAAGGAAAAACATAAAAATAAGTTAAAATCAATCTTATTAGAAAATGATTACACTTCAAAAGAAATTTGTGAACTACTGGAAGAAAATCCTACTAGGAACAGAACTGGCACTACAGACAAAAATAAAGAGAAAATTGAATATTTATTCACAAGAAGTCACTTACCACAAGAGACTGTTTGAAAAACTAAAGAAAATCAGCACTAAATATAAAATTAGGTTAGCTCCAGGTTTAAATAACAAAATTAAAAAAATACTTACCATCATTTAAACAAAAAGAAGAAAATACTTTACTCCAGGAAGGAGTCATTTATAAAATCAAGTGTTCATGTGGATTACCATATATAGGAGAAACAGGACGAAGGTTAACCACCAGAATTAAAGAACACAAAGCAGCAATAAAGAACATTTCAAATAAAACAGGATTAGACAGTCACTACAACAAACTGCCCACAAAATGGACTGGGACTCCTTAAAAGTGATCAAATATCAATCCCACGCAATTATCCGGAAATTGGAGGAATCCCTGGAAATTTAAAAGACACAAGGTGGCAACATCAACGATCATGCTGGATAGAAAATCCACCAGGCTTGGTCGACAGACTTGTGGAAGTAGTAAGACGCAAGAACTCCTGAAGATGATCCAGTGTATAGATTGAAAATTTGAGAGGTAATGTACCTTAATAAATTTATCCTCAATAATTCCGTTAAATATTTATAATACTGAAAGTAATAAGAGTTGGTCTACTTCTTTGCTGCCCCTTGAGCTAAATAAATTTTCTTAGTTTGCATTCCATCTCAATCTTTCAACATGGCTAAACTACTTCAAAATATTTGTTTCCTCCTCAACAGCATTTTGGTTTACATTGCACATCTGCTACACATCTTCGTTCCTCGCATGATCAAAGCACGTCTTACAATAAGACCCCCTCTCTCTCACACACACACACACTCCATAGCAACGTATCTCTTCAGCACAAAACCAACTCCTCTGCACTACAAAAATTTTACTATTGTATCTCTGAATAAAAACAGTTACATTTCCATACACAGCCATTTCGGACCTTTTTGAGACCCAGAAATCTTCCTAAAGTAGCAATGACTTTCAAAGCTGAATTCACTTGCCTACTGATGTTACCACCTAATCTATTTTCTCTGTCAAGCATGCCTTCTAAATACTGAAAACCAGACCTCAGTGCAGACTTAATTGAAAAAAATAGTGAGAAAAGTGAACAATTTTTATTTTTTATTTTTAGTGGCTAAATAGTGACTGCTCAAATAATTGAAAACCAGACTAAACTGTTTAAAACAATAGAACACACACACATACAGTATATGGATTTTGCACTTTGAATGAATTTACTTTTTTTTTTTTTGTTCAACAGTGAACAATTCACTTTATATTTTGTGATAGAACATATATTAATCAATCTGATTATCTGTTGTAAAAAGAAAACAATATTATGTTGGATGGACAGGTGATTCCTTTCAATATTTTTTCATATTTTATCAGCATGATGGTATTTGATGATTTATATACTGCACTAGCAAAATAAGTATGCTCTAGAAATACAAAAACAAACTATACTAGGTTTATATAATGAAAGACTAATAATAAAGAATGAATGTAATGTTTAAAATAAGTACAGTAACCCTTTGCATTTTTAACACTTCACTGCCTGCATTTTCCTATAATCATATTAATAAATTACATTTTTAACAATGTTTCAACAAATTTGCATGTTTTAGTTAGATTTCGATGAATTTTCACTTGTAAACTACTCATACACACACATTTCATCAAACCTTTAATTTGTCAAAAGATGTGTTTTACAAGCTAGCTAACACTGGTTAGATACATATTTCAAACATCAGTGCAATCAAAAATGGAAGTACAGTGCAACATAGCAATAAAAAGTGCAATTCCGAAATGGCACCAGATAAATTAAAACTATACTGTTTAACACAAATTTGCTGTAATTTTTTAAGCAAATATTAAATTAATGATGCATTTAAATGGTAATAAGTTTAATATCCTCACTTACCACATCTGCGAGTAATCTGAGACTGATGTGCTTGTGGTTTCTCTATATTTGGTCCTCGGGTTAGTGAAATTGACATGCTTTTTAATGTCAACATTATGTAGTTTCAATCATTTTCAACTTCGCTGTCTCATAAAAGTATGATGAGTAAAATTGGGAAGTAGACTTCCTTCCCTACATTATGTAAAGGCTCTTTACGTACAGGGTGCTCAAGTGAAATCCATAATGAGTCAACAACAAGAAATCTGATTTTGTAATTGCAGTTAGCAAGAAATGTAGATGCAAAGCTTGAAGAAAATGTTTGTTCCGATAGATGTTGAAGATGAAGAAAGACAAGTGGAAGTGTAGCACAAGAATTTGGCATTAATCAATCATATATGCTGATTTTTACAAACAAATGTTCAATGAAATACCATGCAGCTCTTTACAACATACCCATTGGTAACTGCTGCTCCGGACTATACAGATACAAACATGTTGCATAATAAAAAAAAAAACAAAAAAAAAAAAAAACTAGGATCAGAGTTCGAGCAAAATTGGTATTGGCACTTTTGTGATATCCCAGTGAAGTTTAGCTGAAAACGTTTTGTGCCCGTAAGTGCGTTAAAGTTCAGTGATACACATTTCTCTCATTTTGCACTATATCATTTATTACCACCTGTCTGTAGTTTGGTACATGGGCCTTCAGATTTTTCATGAATAAAAAATGCTGTCCTACATAGTGCTGAACTCAATTGTCCCTTATCTATGCACTTGCCTTAAAAGTCCACACAATTTCAGATTTTCAAATAAATTGCTTAAAATTGTAACCCTCTTTGCCCACATATGGGTACAAATATCCACCCAACTTGCACAAATGAAATTTCTTACAATTTATTCACTCATTTTTTGCAATTTGGAATCTTATTCCAATGAAATCACTCCACCCACCCCAACCACACACCATTTTTATCTGTATTTTATATGAATATATCTTCTTTATTTTCGGGCAGTCTTTGGACAGTCGGAAATATTATCATCAAAACCTTCCAAATTTATATAATTATATGAAATTACTACTTCAGTTTCAATAAATTCTAATTAATTTAACTGCAGTTGTTGAAACAAACATATCGGACTGATATTGAAGATCATGTCAAAACAAAAATTTCAGGTCTGTAAAATGAATATTCATTCTATTTTCCTATCTTGAAGAGAACTAGTAGAACTGACAGCTAAAACCTGATCAATATATTATCAGTATGGAACTTGACCCTCATTTTCTACAGTTCAGGTAAACTTTCTGATAGATTTTGAAGAAGAAAAAAACTTTACTACTATTTATCGCACTTTTCCGAAAGCTTTTGAAGCCACATTATGATAGCTTCCAATTTCCCAGTTTGACTAATTCCTTAAAAAAAAATCTTGCATATTTTGTGAGAAATTATGAACAATTTGCATTTTCAATACTGTAATACCTGAGAACGAAAAAACAATTGTGAATTCTGCTGTTGCCATAATTTCTACATTGTTTCAATTCCATTTATTTAGGAAACACAAATAAAAAAATATTTCTGCAGAAATTCAGTCTTGAAAGGCACTGAAAATGGGAGACCCAATCATAATTGTACTCTTGATTACAAAAAATAAAATAAAATAAAAATAATAAAAAAAGAATAATCTGTAAAGCTGATTGAACATAGACCCCCCCTGGATTCTGGTTTTATCAATGTGATGTAAAAAAAGGTGACAAATATATATAATAAGTGTAATGAACTAATTGATAACCCTATAGGGAAAAAAGTACTGCTTGTTAAACTTTTGGTTTCTTCATGAAAAAGGTAGTAATAATAGAAGATTTCCTTTTTTCTACTTTTCTTTGAAGTTTTTCTGTTTCTTTCTTTATTTTCATTTTCTTCTTCTTGTATCTTTCCAAAACACTCCAGCATGGCTTTAGCAAGATGAGCTTATTGAAGATTATACTTTGCTAATGCAGCTTTTAATCTTTGTTTTGTTTCAACAAATAATTTATGACCAGTCTCTCTTTTTATGTCTCGTTCTTCTTTCTTTTTCTTTAAAGCAGCTTCTAGCTTTTCCACTTCTTCTTTTTGCCTGTTTTCCTGTTCCTTTCTCACGGAAGCTTCATGATCTTTTCTTTATTTTTCTAGTTTTTCTCTTTTCTTTTCTTCTTCTAAGTGAGTTGCATAAGAGTGATATGCACACTGTGCCAGAGAGAGAAGCTTTTTAGTAATTGGCACAAGATGTGGAGAGTTACCATATTCTTTTAAGGCATCTTTCATAATCATAATTGAATTCATTGTGCGCTCTGACATAGATGTCTTATCTTCAGTTAAAGCCCACCTTGACACTAAAAAGGCACGTTCAATATCTGCAGCTCCATGCGTAAGTGACAGGCAAACTTAAACAACCTTACTGACTGTAGGATACTTAGCTGAACCATCAGAATTTCGTTGAAAAAAAAAAAAAATGCTTCCAGCATTTATCAATTCTTTCAGATCTAATGTTTGGGGCTTCTGTGCTTTTTTGTAAAGCCTTCCACTCATCTAATAATATGTCTTCAGATACCTCAAATGGCAATGTTTTTGCTACTGTAATAATGCAACAACAGCTCCTAGGTAATGTTCTTTCATTTGGTTGTATACATCGCAAGGCTTTATGGAAACTGGATGATAAAGGAGTCTTTTCTAAAATGTACTGACAAGCACTGATATAATGTTTTTGGCATTTGCTGGAAAACAGTAAGGAATCTTTTTCTGTTAGTTTATTCAATTCCTGTTTTATTTCTTCAGTTGTAACAATTTTTCGTACAGGAAACAAGCTTTTTGGAGAAAGCAAAACTTCTTCCTCTAAGGAGCAGCTTCCTTTTGCCAAACTCCTTAACACACTGTGTTGACAGATGCATCCCAACAGAGAAAATAACACATTTTTTTAATTCTGTATAAAACAAATGGACTAATGGCTCCCTTTTCTGAAATGTTCCTGTAAATTTTGTAAATAACATGGAACTAAAAACGACAAAATAGACTTCTGCTTTAGCTGATGGGTTTCTTAAAAAGGCTATTACTCTTTTATAGGAGTTACTGGACATAAGTTTTGATTTCTTTTCATGAATAAATTTTAAGAAGTAAGTAGAAACACCCTCCCATTGTTCCAGCAGCTCCAAGAGTCAACCACCGAGTTGATGCATGTTTGATGAATTTACGACATGGTAATTTCAGATCTGTTTGTATTTTTGAATGATCTTCACATCTTGCTGGCCACCCATTAAAAAAGTAGTAGATGGCTATTAAAAAATCTGAAGCATCTTGTCCAAAGGCTTCCAAAGCTTTGCGATAGACATTATGAATTGTGTTAATGCTGCACGTACCAATATCGATAAGACCTTTTCCTCGCACTGAAATTACATCTTCATTGAACAGCCGATTCACTTTTTTGTTGATATTTGGACCGTCTGATGCTAGCATTAGAAACTTCACTAAGGGCGAATTAGCACTTTGGATTGCTTTGTGTATTTTTTTATGTAAAATATCTGCATCAGCATGACCAATGAATGCAGCTAAGTGCCTTGTGACAACTTCATTTTTTTTTTCTGACCAATAATGAATGTTTGTTAAGAGCTCTTTTTGTCTTCCACATTTGTAGTTTCATCATAACATAGTGTGAAATATGATAGTTGGCTCTCTTCCAACATGGTTTTAAAACAATAAGGTGCAAGTGCATTTGTTATTAAGTACAGGGCTGAGCACAACCACATAGCTCCAAAATAGTTGAAAAAGTAACAATTTTTCTGAAAAAAAGTAATGAAAAAGTCGAAAAACATTTAAAAAAAAGTAACCAAAATTTCACAATATGTAGCCAAAAAAGTAACTCACCCCCATAATAATAATTGCTTACCTATCAAGCAGAGGTTATTATGGGTAACAGTCACCTTGGAATAGTTAATAAGCAATTTTATTGTTCCCTTTTGATTTTTACATTCTGAAAAGAAAAATGCCCCCCCCCCCCCAACTTATCACTTCCTGTTTTCATAAGGTGTAGCAGGCTGAAGTACTTCAATTTTTTTTTTACTGAGAACAGGCAACCCGCAAAGATTATGCGAAGGAAAATCTGATAATTTAGACCTGATCTATATTATTTATATTAATGTAGTGAAAAATTTGAAATCCTGTACTGTTGTGAAATACAATTTTTATAAGGTTTAATTTTCCCCCTTTTTGGCCAAAAAGCCATCCATCTATAAAAGATTTCCTTTTTTCAACACGACATTAAAGCATATCAACTGCGCTTTTGTGTTCAAGTTCTTCACTTCTGACAGATTTCACTCCTTCTAGCATTGCCTGTGCTAGATGTACTTCATCCACACTGTTACTTCTCAAAGTCTTTTTAAGCCTTTCATTTGCTTCATGAAATAGTGTGTCACAAGCTTTTCTCTTTGTTGCTTCTTGTTGCTTTTGGGCTTTTAGGCTCTCTTCCATCTTTTCAATAGCCTTTTGGTCTTCATAGAATTTCTGAGTTAATTCCATTTCTTTAGCTCTTTTTTCCGCTTCTTCCTCCTTTTGGTGTTTTTTATCTTCAGCCTTTTTTTTCTCATCCAAGTATGACTTGTAGCTTTTTGCAGAACTATGAGCCAAGGCAAGCAGCTCTTTAGTAATGGGAACAAATTCAGGTTTGCATTTATACACTTTTAGAGCATTACTCACAGTGAGTCTTGCATTTAATGTATGAACACTCATTGAAGCTCTGTCATCACTCAGTATTCTTCCTGAAAGTGAAAAAACCCTTTCTACATCAGCATTTCCATGCAATATAGCCAAACAAGCTTTTAGTAATCTTGTTACAGTAGGGTATTTTGGACTCCCAGAAGCACTGTCATGAAGGTTGAAAAAACATTGCCAGTAGTGGTCAATATGGATTCCTTTTCCTTCCTCCCAAATATCAGATTTATTCTCGTTCACAGGAACCACAGGTTCTTCCAGTTGCAGTACTTTCCATTCATCAAGTAGTTGGTCAATACAAACTGGATAGCATGGAAATGCTTGGCCCAGTTTGACGATGTCACTACAGCTACGTTCTGACTTCCTTCCTTCACACTTGAGACATCAAAAATATTGCAGAAGCTGATGTGAATCTCCTAGTCTAGTTTGCTTAAGTATGTGTCTACAAGCACAAACAAAATGTTTCTGCACTTGTCAGCAAAAAACAATTTGGTCTTTTTCTGGAAGTTTGGCTAATTCTTTCTCCACATCATCACACTGCATATGATCTCTGTTATCGGGGTTAGGTTTTGGGAATCTTCAAGTAGGCTAAAATCCACATTGTTACTTGCCATTGCTTTAGGGGTGTATATCTGCCCAAAGAGGGTATAGACAGGTGACTTCAGTGAATCATACATTACATGAATCAAAGGTTCACTTCTCTGGAAAAGTTTTGCAAACTTTGTAAGCATGTGGACACTACTGGTAACAAAAAAATAAATAAAATTGGGCCGTCATTGTTTGATCTTTCACATAACTTACTATCTTTTTGTAACCCTTTGTATTAATTAAAGTTGAGCGGTTCCTTGGCACATGTTTTAAGAAATACTGCACAATGGCATCCCACTGTTCTAACAGTCTCGATGCAGCAGGCTCCAGGGTCAACCATCTTCATGAGACATGTTTGATGAAGTGGTGGGTTGGAAGTCTTAAACCTTTTTGGATTTTCTCAAAATCTTCCAACCTCAATGGCCACCCATTGAAGAAATAATACACCGATATTATCAGTTCCAAAACATCTTCACCCAGATCCTGAAGTCCTTTGTGAAACACATAGTGTATAACATGAAGGTTGCATGTACCAATATGAAGAAATCCTTTTTTCCTCACCCTTAGCATTTCTTCATTCATGAGCCGAATAACTGTTTTATTAACATTTGGACCATTGCAGCTGAGGGCAATCAGATTTTGGTGGGGCAGCTGAGCATTATCCAGTGCAGCACATAAGTTATTGTGTATAACTATTCCTGTCGCTTGACCTATAAAGAAAGTTTCCAAGTGTTGAGAAACCACTTAATTTTTTGAGTCTGACCAGAAGTGCATTTGGGTTTGTAATTTTTTTTTTTTTCTCCCCCAGAACCATTCGTTGTTTCATCAAAACTCAAAACATAGAAAGATGGCTGTGCATCTTCAATAAGTTGTTTTCTGAAATAAGGTGCTAAGGCCTCAGTAATGATGTAGGAAAGTTTCTTATGATTTAAAGAAAATCCCTCAGGAACACACCATGGAAATATGGCTGCAAAGGTTTCTGCAATACTGTCACATGGAGTAGATGACAAATTGCACCACACTGTTTTCATTGCCCATGTTCTGCAGTTCTTACCATGTCCTTTGATATGCACATTTGCAGGGTGCAAGTAGCATTTGATGAAAATGACTGTGAAGCAGCATCATATACACACTCACCTTTAGATTTTGTGCCATGCTTTAGATTACCTGCAAGCAACTGCAGTTGGCTAGGATGCAACTTTAAGTGAATATTTTCCTTGTTTTTGCTAGAATTGTAATGCTGGGTTACTGCTTGAAAAACTTTTCCTACATTCACAATACAAGTGCATAAAACAGTTCTGAATCACTCTGCTTTTTTGCCCATGTAGAAATTTTATATCCTGAAGAATCAGTCTTTAGAAGCCAAACTTCTTTGAAATGGAATTTTCCCATGATGAAGCAGAATTTCCTCTTCCTGGTATGAAATCTCAAATCTGGAAACTCGCTTTTTGGCAGGACATTTCAGAAAATCATCTAAAAAAAAAAAAAAAAAGTAAAAACTGTGTTAGAAAAAATAAAAACCAAAAGTAAAGTAGCAAGTTTTCAGCAATCTTTTCTGAACTGTTTTGATTTTCTGCAAGAACACCAGAATAAAAAAAAAATTCGAAATAATAATAAGAAGTACAACTGAACTTTAATACAGTTCCATTTAGCACAGTATAACCCACATTTCACAAAGCAAATTTCATACAATCAACCCCGCACCCCGCTGATATTTGTAACATCAATTTATATTTCTGTGAGCTAACAAAGTTTTAAATGATGATAAAACAGAAATGCAAATCCGTTAATTCCAGAAAAAAGGAATTTCTGTAATGAAGAGATTTTTTTTTTATTTTTGCTGATAATATATATTTCAGCAGTTTTGAATTTTATATCTCACATCAATCACTATTTAATGGGAAACACCTGGTCATTCAAAAACACAGCTATAAGATACTTTCAGAAATTCGAAACACTTCCCTTCAGATAGGTTTTGAATGCTCAGGTGTTTATCGACTTTGTAAAACTGGCAGAAAATTTTTCAAAAGAAAAAAAAAAAAGAACAAATAATTCTCTGCAACTTCAACTTCGTGATTACTGTCAGCGATTTTTTAAAACTATTTTCTGCGAATCAGTGTTAAAGTGAGAACAGAAAAACATGCATGCATGCATTAAAAATAACTTTTTTTTTTTTTTTTTTGAGGGAGGTTTGACGACCACCGTGAGCAACTCAATGGGCTATATTCAGTCGCCCGTCCCTAATTTAGGGTCACTGGTTCCAGGGAAGGGAGAGAGCCAGTGCCGTTAGACAAACACAACATCCATGCCTCACTGGGATTCGAACCCGGATCCCGTTCGGACGAATGAATGATCAGAGGCGATCGCTTAGACCACTGCCCCACCGGGGCTGCTTAAATAACTTCGCGGTAGGGTTGTAGAATGATGAAGTTTTTTTTTTTTTTTTGAGGGGTGGGGATTGTGTTTTCCAAAAATTTCACATTAAGCCATTTGTTTTCGAAATGCGAAAAAATACCAGACATTCGTCAAAATCCCCCCCCCTAATTTAATGCATCAGACAGCAGAAGTGCCTATCAGTCATCACCATACGAAGTCTCACGTTCAAGTGCGGAAATGGTATTTTGTGAGAAATTTTTTACAATTGATGAGAGAACTTTAGAAAAAACAACAACAACAACAACAATGGGATCATGTTTATGCGGTTTTCAAAACCATCCTCCAAGTTAATCAAATAATGCTATTGGGACTTGTTTTCAATGTTCAAAAGTTTGATTACACTTTATATATATTTTAATTTTCATTCACCAATTATGATTAGCTAATCAATGAAGTTTGCTTCTCTTCTTTGCTGAACAAGTTCCTGAACCCCCATCGCTCCCCGGTCCATAAAATTCGAACTGCGCGAATAATCAATCGGGTAAATTAACGAAAAATGGAAAGATCTGTTCACAAATTTGATCTATTCACTAAATTTCTCTACCATTTTGTTGATATTTATTTCCATCAATGTATGGCAAAATCCACCGGAAACTACTGAGCTTCCATCGAACGTAATTACACGATGCGACAGTAGTAATTTCATAAAACGGGGAATTTGGCTGGCAGAAATTTAAAACTGGCTAAAAGGAGGTTAAAAGAAGAAAAATGCGAATTTGCCAATCCCAATCAGAACGCAACTTTGCGATAAAAAGAGCAGCCGGCCAGGACGTCATGTCGAGAACTTAATTGTTCGCAACGTTTTGACCGTCGAGGATGGATGGTATTTCGAGTGCCGTTTTAAATCTTTTCTTATTTGGTTTTACAAATTTTCTATAAATTCATTTTATTTTAACAAAAAAAGGATACAAAATTGAGATCTGTAATTTTTCCAACCTGTCCATAATCAGACAGCCAAATCTGTAATGGTTGTTACCTCTGGGACAGTAATCAGCGTTTTCGAAAGGAAATTGTAAACATCCTAATTTCTCTTCAATATTTAAAGAAAAATAAAGTTAGCTATTGATAGAAAAGGCCAAGCCTTCAAGTATCAAAATCCCTAAGTTTCCAAATCAGAAGCCATCTCAAGGGCCCAAAAGCAAAAAAAGATACATATCTCGATGTATGGCAAAATTAGAAAAATATTAATACATACAAAATGACTCAAACAAAAACCAATAGCAATCTCAAACATGACCTCCGACCATTTAACGATAACAACGCCACCGAATCAACTAACTAGAAACGATACATAGTTTACAGTATCTTACCAAAATGTAACAATTAACTGCTTAATTTAAAGAAAAAACAACAATGTGCTTCTTCAAACCCAATAATCTGACATTCAAATTTTTGCATGATTACAATACTTCCTCATACTAACGTATGAGAAAGTAAAAATATAATCCAAGTATATAAGCATGTCAGAAAATGAGATATTTATAAAATGTTAAACTTAATAAAAATAAATACAAATTCATAAAATAGCTAACATTCAACAGCAATAAATTATTTATAAAATATAAATACATACCTCACTGAAAGTTGAACGTGTGGTACCAATTCATCACTTGGAAAGCAGTAACACAAAGAGTTGTATGTCAACCATGTGACTGACGAAGTTCAGATTTCATTTATTTGTTTTCCACTGAATATTGGTTGGTTGGTAAGTTTTTATGGCGCAAGGGCCATGCCTGGCCAAAGAGCGCCAAACACAAGACAAGACACAGGACAGACAAACAGTATTAAAAATATGGTAGAAAACTTAAAATCTGGCTGATGAAGTAAACGTGAAAAATGAGAGTGATGGAAAGGCGAAAAGGCAATGAAACAAACAGCATTAAAAACATGATACAATGTTTAAAATTCGGCTGATTCATTAAAACTGAAAAATGAGGATGATGGAAGAGCTAAAATCTAAATGTGTTTAAAAAAGTCAATTTCTTTTAAAAAGGAAAACACAGCGACAGTATCGCAGTGGTCACCCAGGACCCGCAGCAGAGTAGCGGCGTCCTTGGTCAAGATGAATGACAGCGAGTCGGCAATTGCACGCCTCACACATCAGTGCAGTGTCGCTACACAGCAAAAAGCGGCGAGTGAAACGACAATGCCCAATGCGGAGACGCGCAAGCACCACTTCCTCCCTGCGGTTCCGACGAGATGAGGAGTTCCAGATTTCAAGAATAGGTTTTATACGATGCAGTTTATTTTCACCTGTTGGTCCCACAGACCCTGCCACGTTCGTTTGTTATGATCACAAACAAGAAATCGAAAATCACGATGAAAGAATGGCAAGGGTGTGACGACCAAAGAGGAAGCAGATCTAGCATCCGCATCAGCACACTCGTTACCCGAGATTCCAACATGCCCAGTTGCAGAGGAGAACGTGACCTAACAGCCATTTTTCTAAACACACAGCTTGCAGTGAGCTTTTGCTTTTTAGGCTACAAGGAGTACTTGGCTTTTTGCCAAAAGAGCCTGCTTGCTCTCCAAGCCTGCAAATGATCGTTGCAAACAATGAGGGTTAATTTTTTTTTTTTTGTTTTGGTCAGAAAGTAACTTTTAGGGATCGACATCGAAAAAAGTTGAAAAAGTAACCCGTGCTCAGCCCTGTAAGTAATGCACTTTCTTGGGGTTTAAACAGAACTCTTTAGGGAAATTTTCAGAAAACATTGCTTTAAATGTGTTTGCTATATCTTTGCATGAAGCAGCAGAATAATTACAACACACAACTTTCAGGCACCATATTAATTATGCAGTGGTAGCACTATTTTTCACATTGTAAAGATGAACAGTTCATAGTATCATTCCACCATTTTCAGTAGTCGAAACACCTGT
Source organism: Macrothele yani (assembly GCA_039090855.1). NCBI lineage: Eukaryota > Metazoa > Arthropoda > Arachnida > Araneae > Macrothelidae > Macrothele > Macrothele yani. Next base: position 99,693,366 of record CM076990.1, on the reverse strand, counting down.
GGTTAAATGTAGCTGATTTGGATTTACATTGTGAGATTTTTGCTTGTGTTTTGTGCCACTGTTGTGTAATTGCTTGGAAGCCTGTCAAAGATATGTTAATTAATGATGCACACAGTTTGCAAAACATGGCACTACCACTGTGCTTTTCTGCCCAAAAGGACACAATGTGCCCATTGGCATCTTTACACTTCAGCCACTCATCTTTGAATTTGCACCTCCGCATATTAAGGCCAACCCTCTGGAAAACTATTCAGCAAAAAAACTTTAATTGCAATAAATTACTCACCAAGATATCACTGAAATTATGACGAGTAATGCAACACAGGTAGACTAATGCATCAATGATAATCAGCAGCAAAAGCTGGTATCCAAAACCACAAAAAAAAGATGTTTAAAAGGGGAAAAATAGAACACCCCCACCAATAGCACCAATTGATATCACTGTTACTAACAAAAGATAATAAAATATAAAAATATTAATCCACCAGAGTTCCTCAGATAAATAAATCACTGTGTAGTGTGCTGACAAACCAAAAGAGCACATTTACTGACTGAGGGAAGAGGGTCCAGTGGAGTGAGGTTCCGCGGTACAATTCGTACACTGCCGGGAAGAATTGGAATGCGAAACCAAAACCATCAGATCACATTGCAAGATGAATGCCACCGTTGACTCCTACCTCCTGTTCTCCCAGCGAACGAAAACGTAAGCGGGCGCCAAGGGATGTTGATAACAAAATACGACAAGACAGAAACTACTTCATGATATGACAAACCTGCAAAACATACCTTATAACTTACGTAAAGCAATCTTAGGTATAAAATGTCAGTTGTTTTAAAAGCACTTCCGGCGGTATTGTTGTAAAACCCTATAACTATAAATCAAAATGTTTGAATATTTGATGCCTTATGAGGATCGGAAGTACATGGAAACCAACACTTTAGGAAAGAAAAATTGTCAAAATGCAAGTGCGCTGTGCCTTTTTACCACTTTTGCCAATGTGTAAATTCACTCCTCATTGACGACGAACAACGAAATAAATAGGAAAAGTTTGCAATTTAAAAACTGTACTACACAGGGAAAGTAAAAAAAAAGGGGGGGGGGGAGGTTACCCAAGTAGCACACTGACATTGGCCAACGGTTGGCCCAATGATATTTTTGTGTTGGCAGCATTGGGCGAAGGTTGCGTTGTTTATCGAAGATTGGCCCCCGGTTTTTCTAACCACACATGACCAACCATTTATCAACAAATGACCACTTAACGGTTGTCCGATGGTTGTCCAACAACACATGACCAACCATGGTTGTCCAAGAACACATGATCACATTGGAAAACTGTTTGCAACAGTTTTCTAATGTGGGTCCAACTGTTGAACCAACACATATCCAATTGTTGGCTGCCGAGTCGCTAGGCCGACCGTTGAAAGCCCACGGTTGGCCCAACATAATATTGCTACCTGGGTATATATATACTACATTAAATGTAAAATGGGAAGGGACTTTTACCATATAGTTTTTCATTGTCTTTATCGCAAGACTTTATTCCAACTGCTACCGGGTTGTTTTTTTTTATAAATACATACTAGATGAATGTGTCTGTAGGATTGTATATATACATTTTACGATTTTATCAAAAGAGAAAGGGAAGTATATATTTAGCCTTCATAAACACTATGTTGAATGTGCTGTTCTTTCTTTATCAGGACTTTTTTTTTCTTTTTCTTTTTTGTTATTCTGGAGTAAATATGTGTGTGAATCATCTTTGTATTTTACACTCACGAACAATGAAATTTGCGCACCTAGAAGAAAACATGCTACAACTGCGAAACTTGGCAAATAGTTAGAGTGCGTGCTGGCATGCAAATGATCAAGATTTAGAGTGATTGCGCATGACCGCACACCCGTGGTGGCACTGCAAGCACAAACCAGCAGCCTTATAAACCAGCGTGTAATCTATGCCCCATGAAAGCGAAAAGCACCGGCTGGCACAAGCAAGAGCACAGAGTGACAAGAATGCTGGGTAGATGCTAGATACGTCAATTTACACAACTTACGGTCCTTGAGAGAGGCCTGATCATCAGGCTGAAAACCGCAGGGTGGTCAGCTCGTGGATACACGACGGCAATACCACTCGGCGGAGCGGCTCCGAATGGACCAGGAGGACCACCGGTAGAAAGGATCGACGGATCATGTGCCAGACACGAATTGATTCCCATGAGGACCCATCCACTATACAGGCAGATGTAGCGCCTCCTGTGTGCCCACAAACCATTTCCTGATGCCTCGAGGAAGCGAATCTGTGATCCCAGCGCCCCTTACGTGTGCTGCCATTAACACCGGAACATCGCCTGCTCCGTGTGCAGTGGTTCCAGGCCAGAGCGACATGGAAGGCCACAGACTGGCAACGTCTGGTGTTTAGCGATGAGTGCCACTTCGTTCTGGGGACAGATGATCATTGTGTCCAGGTGTGGAGGTCCCCGGGTCAATGGCACAATCCCAACCTTGCTATCGAGCACCATACCTCCCACATTACAGGCATTATGGTCTGGGGAGCCATTGCCTACGATAACCGATCAGATCTAGTAGTGGTACGTGGATCATTGATGGGCCAGCGGTATGTGGATGAGATCCTATGGCCCCATGTGCTCCCATTCCTGGACGGGATTCCAGGTGCGCTATACCAGCAGGCCAGTACACGGCTCGGGTTGACCAGGATTGCTTATGTCACGTCCGGAAACTTCCATGGCCTGCCTGCTCCCTGGACATGTCCCCTATCGAGCATGTGTGGGACCAGTTGAAATGTCAGCTGTAGCCATGCCGGATCGTATTGTAGCATGTATCACTGCACGAGGCACTATTGAAGATGACTGGACTGCACGCCACAGATCCCTCTGCAGCTCTGTGTTTGCTATCATGTGTATCATTCACTTTTATCATTATGTCCATAAAATTTCAGTTCAACCCGATGATTCCTTCTTGGTGTGCACATTTCAATGTCTGTGAGTGTACTACCAGTAAACTGAGTTGAAATTCCTACACATGCTGAGAATCATTTAATTGTCTTTTCTACTTCACCCTGCCCCCATTGATATAGGGTTCCGATATTCAAAGAAAACCATTTAACTAAGAAAAACAAATGCTGTTTCTGTTACTCAACAATTCGTTTCACCTCCACTACAGCAGCAGCAGACAAGACATCCTTCGCCGAAAGACTGGAATGGATTTCAAATGATATTATTTTTCGAATTTTTATCAAAATCAACGAAATTTTTGATGAACATTGTAATTCGGAAACTTATGGTGATTGTTCAAAACTCACCTGAATCCGTTCAAAAGTTTTAAAATTATTATATTACTTTTTTCATTTATTTATTTAATTACTTTTATGCTTCAATGCCAACAACACACATTTTTCTGAGCAGGGAAGGAGTTTTGTTACTACTGCACACTGGAAGGGACAATAAACACATCCGATGAAAAAAAACAACATAAAATAAAAAAGAAGTGCTAATAAAAACAAACAAGCAGACAGGTTCTGTTTGTTTTTATTAGCAAGCCAGAGGCTGATAGATTCGAATGGCAGAGAGTCACTGAAATTGGAACTGCTAAACAGTTGACTGATAAATTGCAACCCAAAGCATATGACATTTTTACTTTGTGTTAGGTTTTTCTTTGAGAAATTACGACCGGGGAAGGAGAAGCTCAGAGAAAAAGAGAGAGAGGGTGAGAGATATTGATATCTCATTGACACTTCCTAGGCTGCGGCGCATCAAAGTATTTTATTCCAAAATATTTACTTTGAAAGCTATAGAATCTCTCAATTGCTTCGCGGTAGGCTAATTTTTGTTTCAACTCAAATTGCGGTGATGGTGTTGAGTCCGAACCAACCACGGTTAGGACAACAGACTTCAAAACTACCTCCCGTTTTCACGAGTTGAAAAGGAGGTCCACGGGAGGGTAGTCAGCAATGGGAATCAAACCAGTCACCTCCCACTGCATACTGTTGATGTTTAATCCGAAACGGGCGCAGTTATTCACAGAGTTGGCTTAAGATCCATGGGTTGGATGCATCCAGAGCAGACTTCAATGGGAATTACCCCCGTTTTCGCATAAAGACGTACACAGAAACTGGAGGACAGCACAGCGAGGAATCAAATCCGTCACCTCCCACTCCGCAGTGTTCAACGAGAAAAACTGCCAAAGCATCGCTTGTACCACTTGACCAGAGGTGCCAACATCTGAAGGAGGTTATCAGTAGTCCATATGGGTGGCACCCATAGTTTTCTGTAGTGAAGTCAAGTCAAGTTCCCGTATTAATATTTGCAGGGTAGCGTGCATATTTCCCAGAGTACTTTTTAGTAACATTTTAATCTGGATGGAGGACAATACTTGGATAAATTTTGGAACATACCTAATTACCCTTAAAATGAAAAAAAAAAAAATAAAAACTGAGTAATTACACAAAAAATACATATTATTTCAACTCCACCTTTTAATAAATATGTTATGTCATAAGTGTGTGATGCCACACACTTATGGTTATTCCTCTTGTTTTTTAGAGTGAAAATGTCGACCGCAATTGTCTTTTCCTCTGTGTGCGATTGAAAAATCAACAGCACACAGGGAACAAAACCTATGGTTTTCAGATACCCTAGACGATTTTTGACACGGAAATTCTTGCGAATAACTCTCCTTGAATTTTCGACAACTTTTTTGCTTTTTAGATTCAAGAATATTAGTAGAGGCAGGTGACCTTTTACTTGATGCTATTGCAAGTAAATTCGCACACGACAAACACGATGGGAGCAAACATCAACGACGCACAGAACAATTAACTATGAAAGGTTTCATAGCTTTATTATGTGGATAAATAAAAAATTAGCATTAAATGCTTATGATACGAAAAAAACTAATCAAAAAAGGTATTTTAAATTGCATAAATAAATCAATTCTGAAAAAAAAAGGATAAAATAAAAAGGCAATGCAAATAAAATAAATTACAATAAAAATCCATGCAACGTTTGATTAGCACAATAGCAGTTTCCTCCTAAGATGTGGGGAAATAAAATGACACAACTTAATACGCAAGTGAGTAATGAAAATAAAATCATCGAATACAAAAGAATTAAAACTGAAATTAAAAGATTCCCAACAAAGAATGATCTGGGAAAAATATTAAATACGCTAAAAAGAAATAAAGAAAGTTCCTGTGAATCTGACAAAATAAAACAAAACACCACTCTCTTTAGCAGAACATTTTTACGAGAAGAAAAAAAAAAGTGCGCTTCACAAATCTGTCAGAGTAACATAAACAAATGCTCACTGTGGAGAGCGAGGAGCGTGAGAAGACATATCACACCTGGCGCGCACGCGCAGTGGTAACAGTCGGGGAAGTAGAAAGTGGGGAAAAACAAACACATGCAGATCTTTCTCAATGAGCATTGTTTCGAAGCGCCAGAAAAACCATTACATTAAACATTTGAAATATATACATTGAAAGCATTGGCTGTTTAGAACAATTGCACAATTAAGGCATAAACATAAAACACATTTTCTAAAGGTTCTTGACATAAAAATTAGAGGAATGCACAACACTTTTATAACGTTAAATAAAATATAATCTAGAAAGAATCAATATTAATAAATTACAATATTTAATTTAAAATATGATAAGGAAGCAAATGCATGCTGCTGCTGTGGTGGGACGTTTTCTTTGGCAGAGAGAGAGAGATTTTTTCTTTTGGTCTGGGCAAAGAATATACAGTCAGCTCTGAACCCAGCCTCAAAGCTTTGACTGCAGCTGTTCGTAGTAATCGGCAATGAAAATAAACCATTTTATACTAAATTCTCAGTAGAAAAATTAATTAAATGCGTAGTCCTAAGTATGTGGTTGTTAACCGTAGAAACTATGAAGAATCTGTCGTAAATGGCATCTCTGCTTGACCAGGAATGGTCAACTAAATTTGGCCTGAAAAGGTCGTAGATGAAAAAATTCGATGAATTAGCAAGTCCATTCTCAATTCAGGAAAGCATAAAACTTTATCATATTTCGCAACTCCTACAACTCTGAAAATACAAAACGGATCCCCAAAAAACACAAACGTAATAAAGTTTGCAGTTTCAAAAAACTTAATAACCCTGAAAAGATTTAGATTTAAAAAAAAAAAAAAAAGAACGAAAAACTACGAGCTCTTCACGTTTTAGTCACCCCTCTCCCCCACCAAAAAAAGAATCTCAAATCAGAAAAAAAAAAAAATCGTTCAAAAAATATTAAAACAAAAAAATGTTGACCCCCCCCCCCCCAACCAATTTGCCTGCATTACTGTATTTTCGACACATTTTTTTGAGCTTATATTAAAAATGATGCAGATTCACGTGAAGAACACAACTTTGCTGATCACCCCTGGTTATGTGGTAAGCAACATTGCGGTGGCTTATTTTTTGCGGACTAGTTTGGAATGGGAGATGATGGGTTTCATTCCCATTGCTGACTACCCTGTCCACTGGTTTTCCTTCGACATCCTTACATGAGGGGGGCACTTCCCACTGAAGTCGCCCAGGACGTTCTCTCCCCCAACACTACCGTGCCCGGTCGGATTTCAACAAACATCAGAACTTCACAAAATATTTTATATACGATTGCGTCTGCCAAATTTGGAGGGGGGTGGGGGGTGGGTCAAATTTCTGCACCTCTACCAAAAATAAAAAAGATCGTAAAAAAAAAAAAAAAAAATCGAATGAAATTCCACTGGCTTGCAGAAAAGTTAAAATAATAATTAAAAATGCTAAGTGCGAGTAAAAATATGGATGGTACTGTGAAAAAAAATTAAGACTTCAAGATCCTCATTTTTTAGCAGCATCGTTACATGCTTTAGCTTGTCCATCTTTCTGCTGAAATTCAAGCCGATGCTGAACCTCACAAAAAACATCACACACACACACACACACACACACACACACACACACACACACACACACACACACACACACACACACACACACACACACACCACATCCACAATTAAAAATAAATAAATACAGCTACCGATTGTTTGGGATTTTGGAAGGATTTTCTAAATGAAAGTCATACCAATGAGGAATGACGCTAAAAACAAACTACAGTTTTCAAACCTCCTTGCTTTGCAGTGATAAAATCACCACCAACTGACTTATGCCCCCCTTCACCCAAGCCCACTCCTCTGCTCAGCCGTGAGTCACGTTTATAGCTCGTGACCCAACCCATGTGCTCAGCAGGGATGGATGTCTCTCCATCGCACCGGATGTAGATCTGTGAGCAATCCTCTCTGGTTAGATGACACAATTTATTTTTGTTTCAGCATTTTTTTTTTCATCTGACAAAAATTCCCCTACATATACATATAAAAAATCAACAACCCCAAACTAGCTAAATTCAAAACAATTACGAGCACACGTAAGAAAAAGGTAAGAATAGAGACAAAATTTTAAAAAAAGGTGGCAAATAGTGAGAAAAGTGACTTGTGCCGTGGTCTGGAATGGAAAAACCTTAAATCCAAGGAATATGTGTACAGCTGCATACATCAGTGATCAAGGCAATTTAACTGGTGACGATTAGAAAACTAATTATAAAAGATGGAAAGTAATTAGTTAGCCCAGAAAATACTGAGAAACAACTACATGTAAGTTTCTGATGTTAGAAAGCAATCTGTTTTTTATAGCAAATTTTCACATAAAGTGAATTAGCAAAGTTCAGTAAAAATGAAAAATAAGCCACAACTGAAAACTTGGTTTTGAAAATATCCTTTACGCTCTCTTAATCTGTTGCCGTGAAACAAGTGTTTCCTAAAAATATCCTCCACAATCTCCTAATCTGTTGCTTCTAAACAAGCGTGTTTTTATTGCAGGGTTGCTGGCCTATCACACCCAAGAAAATAGTTGCTTTAATAGCAACTACTGGTAAAAAAAAATATTAATGACTAAAATAACTGCCCAAAAAAGTGTACGAGTTTCAGAATGTAAGTGCTCCACACTAAGAAAAAAAAAAAAAAATTTTTTTTTTTTTTTTTTAAATTATTTTAAACCACAGTGACAAAAGTAGCACATGTTCATGTTTTGGTGGGGGGGGGGGGGGGAAATTATATATATTGGGTATATAAATAAGTTTTGAGGGATTTGAGGTGAACAAAACACGTTGTTGGAGAACAGAAACAATATTTTAATATTAATCGAAGTATGCTCCCTCTGAAGCTACAACTTTATTCCATCTTTCGGGCAGTGAACATATATCCCAAAGGAAGAATTCCGGTTCCTTGGAAGAGATCCAGTTGTCCAGCCAATTTTCGATGTCTTCATAAGAACTAAACCGTTATCCAGAAAGTGCTGACTGCATCGACCGGAACAAATGATAATCCGATGGCGCAATATCTGGCGAATATGGCGGGTGGGGTAGAACTTCCCAGTCGGATCCTTCTAAGTACTTTTTCTCAGGTCGAGAAACATGTGGTCTTGCATTGTCATGCTGTAAGATGACTTTGTTATGTCTATTCTCCCATTCTGGTCGTTTTTGCGTGAGAGCTCATTTTAAACGCATTAATTAGGTTCAATACTGATCACCAGCAATAGTTTCTGACGGTTTCAGCAGTTCATAGAGGATCACACACTTCTGGTCCCACCAGATACACAGCATTACCTTTGAACCATGGATATTGCATTTTGGCGTTGAAGGACCTGGTTCACCTGGCTTCACCCATGCTTCCTGCCATTTAGGGTTATCGTACCATATCCACTTCTCATTGGCAGTAATAATACGATGCAAAAAACCTTTCTTTTTGCCTTTGAAGCAGCAATTCGCAAAGGGTTTTTCGACGTTCAAGGTCTCTTTCCCGCAAAGCATGTGGAACCCAATTCCCTTCTTTTTGCACCATTCCCATGGCAGCTAAACGTTGTGAAATGCATGGTTGACTAACATTTAATGCTGCTGCTAGTTCTTTTTGGGTCTGGCACGGATCCTCGTCGAGTAAAGCTGCCAATTCGGCATTAGCAAGTTTTTTGGGTGGTCCTGAACGTTCTTTATCACTGACATCGAAATCGTTCCTTTTGAATCGTCTAAACCAATGCTCACATGTTTTTATGGATGGGGAATGTTCACCATAGAGTTCTGACATTAAGCGATAGCTGTCGGCAGCACTTTTCTTGACAATAAAGTAATGCACTAACTCTTCCCACAAATGCTGTTTTGTCGGGATGAAAGTTGCCATTTTCCATTGAATAAAACAAATACGTCTTCGCAACTCAATCGAACGTCGTATACTGACTCTGACAGTTGGCGTCTTGTACTGCGATATCGCAGTGTTTCCTCTTAAAATACATGCGAGCAGTTATAAGTACGACACCAAACGGAAATCCCTCAAAACTTATTTATATACCCAATACACACACACACATTTATACACAACAAAAAGGGCATCCTAAGTTTCAATATAATGCTACTCAAGACACTCAGAACTATGGAAATTACACCCCCCCCTTAAAAAAATATTTTGTTTTTCTTCAATTTATATCAAAAACTACTTACATAAACTAACCTGATACAAACACAAACTTTGGAATTACAAAACACTTTCTTCTTTGTCATTGTTCTGGAGGTCAGGTGCTCTCATCTGTATCAAACCAGTACAGACAGCTTTCTTTTGCATTTCTTGTGGCAAGTAAAAAAATATAAGATTTCCCAAGTAGGCTTCATACACTGTGTTGAAAAAACTGTTGTGTATTTCTTCTTTCCCCTTAGTTGTGGTCATTCAGTGTTATAATGATCACTTGTTTTATTCTGTATACATAATTGTACTTATCTGATATGAGGTATATCAAGAATCTCATTTGAATAGATGAACATTTGGGAATATTTCAAACTTATCTTTTGTACAGCTATGACAATAAATATCAAACACTGTGAATGTGTCTACAGGGGTGTTAGTGCCCCTATCATGTTTTGGAGCAATTCTTGGAGTGGGAAAATATGCAATTTGGAGAAGAAACATTGGGTTTTGGAGCGAGAAAATTTGCGTTTTGGAGCAGAACTCAGGTTTTGGAGCAGCTAATGATAGTATTTTTCATTGTTTTAAGTCCACGCTGTGCTTTAAGTTATGTTTATATACTGAATTACATTATTTTATGAACTATCAAAAAATGTTATATTTCAAATTTGTTGACATTACTGCTTCTCTTACGACTGTTAATTAGCATTTCTGTTGTTCCTACAGAGAGAGAAATGGGAAAATAATTATACTACCCACAATTTATTAAAACTACATGACCTGCAATATTTTAAACGTAACACATTAATATCAGGGATTTTCTTCTGAATGCATTTGTTTTGCTGTAACATGAATAGGATGCTACCGGGTCCAAGAAATGTTGCTATTGTTACTGAACGCTTGCAAACAGACACTTAGGAAGAATAAACAATATGTAATTACTGTTTGTTGTTTGGTTGGTTTATAGCAGCATATTTTCCGAGATTCATGGCATTCAGATGAAAATACATTATTTCTGAAACCAACCAACTGGCAAGCCACGCATACTTGGTTTGCATATGCATCACAAATTCCAAAGGTTTTCTGAAGGAAAGCGTACCTTCAATATAAAAGGAAAACTAATGTAACATTTAATAATCAAATTGTAAAATCACCTTTCAGCAGTTGCTCCATGATACTTTTCATACAATGTTTTTCATCCAGTAATTATGAATGTCAAACTTTCGTTATTGCTGTGAACAATTACAACTGGAACTAAAACTATAAGATAACAGTGAGATTTAGTAAAGTTGGTTAGATAAAAGCTGCTTCCGTCACTTAACGCTTGTGCATTGACATTTTGGTACGGGATTGCCCCCCCCCTCTTCTTCAGTAGTAGTAGTAGTAGAATCAGTTTTTGACTTTTTTGTTGTTGCTGTCTGAAAGAGCCACTGACTGCTCTTGTGCTCTTGCATACATGGGATCTTGTATGTATGGACATAGACATTAAGCAGATGACTGCGAGTTAGTAATTGGTTCAACGCACCTTCCATCTGGAAAAAGAAAAGTGTGAGGGTGAAGATGTTCCCCAAGGTAGGTCAAAATGAGAAAAAGAAAACCTCCTGAAAATTCTGCTTCCTGAACGTACGGGGCAAAATTCAGACTTTAAAGCAAGAACCAAAAGATCGGTATTCCTAATAATTGATTACAACTTATGCTATATAAACAATCCTTTCATTTATTCATAGTGCTCAAGAAGCAATTTTAATTAACACATATGAAACTGACGAAGAAAAAAAAACAAAGCTGTACTTTTTAATTTGGTGAAAAAACAGACTGTGCGGTGAGAAAGTGTGAAAATTACACAGCATGAACAAAACTGAATCATTCACTGTAATTTATTTATGAAATTATTTAACTAGATCACACCACTGCATTCACAATTATAAAATCACTGAGTTACAAACAAAATAGGGTGGTTTTAAAAGACATAGCTTCAAACAGTATTAATTTTTTTCCTGGTTTTGTTCTTGTACTTGCTAGAACATTAGTTCCGGTTTCCTCTTGTGAGCAAGCCCTACTTTCTTCTCAGCAAGTTCCACGGCCATATTTGTCTTTTGTTGACTCTACCACTGCACAGCATCCACTGTTTACTTTTTTTTTCTGATAGTTTTCCCTTACCATTTTTCTTTTGTTACCTTTCTTTCTTTTTTCATTTTTTTATTCCCTCAGATGACAATTTTATCCATCATGGTGGAAACCATGTTTCAACCTGAGAACCATGAATCTCATATCATAGCTTTCACTATTTTAGATAAATGGTGTAATTTTCAGAGAATAAATACTTTTTTTTTTTTAACACTATGCATCAATTATTACAAGTTTTCAAACTTCGTCACTTCCATTTTTGGAAATTTCCCTACCTTATCAAACTAAAATGCACACACATTTATGAGAATGATGACATTTAACAACTACATAGGAGTGGGGATACAATTACGGAAGAAATCTTCGCTCCGTCCGGCTTCCGTTTTCGAAAATTTATCTAACATTTTGTAATTGAAATACAAATATTTATGGAATAAAATGATATCTAACAATATTGGGTAGAGGAAACATCGGGAGAAATAAAAATTACGATTACGAGAGAAATCTTACCTCAGTCTACTTTCCGTTTTCGAAGGATGAAATTTCATCCTGCGACGAAGAAAACGACCCCCCCCACTCCTCCCGAAATTGCAGTTCAGTCGTGCATCAATCTCGTGTATGGTCCAAATGATAACAAAAAGGACGGAATTTCTCGAATCAGCGTAAGAATCTCGTGGCCGAAGATTACGGGGAAATTTTCGGGCAGCCTAACTTCCATTTTCGGAAATCGTTGCCTACAATTTCAAGCTAAAATTATGCAATGAAATTATATTTAACAATAATACTGAACAGAAGCAACATCACACGAGAGAAAAAATGCGATTAAGGGGAAAAATCTGCACTCCGTTTAACTTCAGTTTCCGAACGTTTAAAAAGACAAAACAACGCCCCCTAACTAATACCCTGAAAATTTCTTCTTTTGCATCTATCTCAGAAAAAAAAAAAAAAAAACGCGAATTTGCGGAAGAATCTCACCTACGAATTAACCACTCAATCGATTTCGAATGTCGTAAGATAGATATTATGCTAAAATATCGATGACCAGTAAATTTAAACCTTTGGCACAGATTTTGTCAAAATCGTGATCTTTTTAGCAGAATGGCACAAGAACAACGTTTTGGCGCGGGCTGGCGCAATTGGCGCAGGTCTGGCAGCCCCGTGTTTAGTATGGAACAAAAACAAGAAGCCAAGAATTAAAAAATGAAAACTTGCAGTTTTTATCAACAGAAATGAAATGGGTATAGTATAGTGTAAGCTCCCTCTTCAATAATGGAAACTCTTTAACTGGTAAGTAATAATAATAATGGTGCTTAACATGATTCTGAATTATGTTGTAAAAGAGTACATTTTATTTTGATTCCCATATTTTGAAAGGTAAACATGAAAAACCTGACTGAAATGTCTTCATTTCATTTGGAAATGGACAACTGCATTACGATTCAAGCGCAAGTCTGTGTAGGTTAGGTATAATTGATATGAAGCATTATACTGATATACACCTGCCTGGATAATGTCACAGTCATTTTTCACAGTGTCCTGATGCTTTTGAAACGAATATACAGAAATTACTTTATCCTGCAAAATTATTCCAACTCGTAATTATTGAAACACGAAAACAAAAAACTTGACTTTCTTCAAATAGCTTGTACAAAAATCTAGCGGATAATGCTTACCTTGGCATTCCTTTCTAGCGACAGGAACATTTCACGCACGTGTTTTCCGGTCTTTGTTGATGTTATTGTCTTAAAGTCCATTGTATGCTATGACTGGCTTTACTTCTCACACTTTTCGCTGGGTATACTCATTGGATCTTTGCCTTAGGATTCAAACACATCAATTTTTACCGTTCTTTATACTCGAAATTTTCGCCCATACTCTAGGCATCTTCAGGAGCGTGGCGACTTTACCACCGATGTTCGTGGTTAACTTCGCGCTAATGGAGTCCGATACTCCATGTTGCCATTCGTCGGAAATACTTTCCTGGATATATTTCGTTATCAAGCCCGGCTGGCGCCATCTATGCTTCGTTAAAACACTTTTTTTCTTCTCCTATCCTGGTTTTCCTGTCTTTTTTGCCGGTTTTTCTTTTGTTGTTTTTTTTGTCTTATTAGTTCTTTCCACAAGCCCGATAATGTGCTAGGGTCGTTCTGGTTACATACCCTTGCTTTATTTTTGTAGATTAATATTGCTTCTCGCATTTTTTCCTCTGGTTTTTTTTTTTGACAATCATACTTTTCACGGTGTGCACTGAGCTTCCTAGTTGTAAGTCATATTTAGCACAGTGCCTATTGAAAAAATGCTAGAAGAATCAGGAACCTACGAAATTCCAATTGCACACATACCCCCAATATCATACATTGGAAGTACGAAAAACAGATTAAAAAAAAAGACATAAACAACACATATCTAACTGGCAAAAAAAAGAAGCCAAAACTGCTTTAGTGCAATTCTGCATGGAAAACCGGACATTCCCAAAGTTCGATGAAATTAAAATGCTAAAAAAGAATAAAAAATCGGAAAGGCAAATGAGGAGGGAAGAAGCAATATTAATCTACAAAAATAAAGCAAGGGTATGTAACCAGAACAACCCTAGCACATTATCGGGCCTGTGGAAAGAACTAATAAGACAAGAAAAACAACAACAAAAGAAAAACCGGCAAAAAAGACAAGAAAACCAGGATAGGAGATGAAAAAAAAAAAAAAGTGTTTTAACGAAACATAGATGGCGCCAGCCGGGCTTGATAACGAAATATATCCAGGAAAGTATTTCCGACGAATGGCAACAAGGAGTATCGGACTCCATTAGCGCGAAGTTAACCACGAACATCGGTGGTCTCCTGAAGATGCCCAGAGTATGGGCGAAAATTTCGAGTATAAAGAACGGTAAAAATTGATGTGTTTGAATCCTAAGGCAAAGATCCAATGAGTATACCCAGCGAAAAGTGTGAGAAGTAAAGCCAGTCATAGCATACAATGGACTTTAGGACAATAACATCAACAAAGACCGGAAAACACGTGCATGAAATGTTCCCGTCGCTAGAAAGGAATGCCAAGGTAAGCATTATCTGCTAAATTTTTGTACAAGTTACTTTGAAATATTGCACGTAAAAGAGAATAGTAGAATAATTAGAGCTATATAATAGTCAGAATTAGAACTACTAAGTGGAATTTCTTCAAATAGGTTTACTTTCATAACAACAGACAGTTCAAATACCTAGATGTTAACCATGATCGATTTTCAAAGCTCTAACAACAATAAAACTAAGATTATCCTTACACCCACTGATGACAATAATAAAACCAAAACTCAAATTTTTTGAAATGATTGTTTTATAACTATTCAAAATTACTGTCATGGGACATCAAAATTTTTTATATGCCCCCACCCAAATATGTATAAACAAACTGTTTATCATTTAGCAATTTTTTTTGGAGGGGAGGGAGTCCACTTTGAAGTTCACATTGTTCTTATACCCTGGTAGCAATTCGGAGGAGGTATATGCAGTAAATTATTTAAAAAAATTGAGTATGAATTTATACCACTGGCATCAGTGTATATAAGGGTATGCTTAACAAAAAAGCTTCCTCATTAACCTGAGCTTCATTCCTTTTTTGAGGTTTTCTGCATAAATGCATCAATTCGGAAGGATTTTATTTTATGAACTACCTCATTAATTTTTAATGCTTCAAGTTCAGGTTGTCTTTCCTTTTGTCGGAGTTTCTCTGCTCCTTCTAGAATCCATGCGCAACTTGTATCGCAGGTATGTCTTTTTTTTTTTTTTAATGCTTGCTTTAGTCTCTTATTGGCTTCTTTAAGCACAGAGTCTGACTATTCTTGTACTTCTCTTTTTTCTTGAACAAAAATTTTAATCTTGTTTTCCATGTTTTCTATAGTTTGCTTCCTGCTCTTGAAATCGTTTATTTCGCAATTCCTGTTTTAATCTCTCAACACTTTCTTTCTCTGCTTTCAGTTGCTGTTCCTTTAATCTCTGCTCCTCTTCCAAATGGTTGCTATATGACTTATATGCTTTAAGTGCTAATTTTATTAGTTCTTTCATTATTGGTACCTTTGAAACTTGGTTGTTAAACATTTTTAATGCATCTCGAATTGTTAGTCGCTCATTCAACATCTACTCAGACATACATGTCTTCATATCTGAAGGAACTCTTCATGATACAGAAAAGCCTCTCTCTACATCACTGTTGCCATGTGATAAAGCAAGGCATACTTTCACAACTTTAGCCAAAGATGGATATTTCCAGTCTCCAAGTGTCTTTTGATACATATGTCTCTTCAAAAATGATCAATCCTAATTTTGCTGTTTGGAATAAATTCTTATACACACAAGTAAATCTATACTACAAGTACATCTATACCTAGACCCACATGTGATTAGAGGAACGACCTACTCAAATGACAAAAAGTACTGCTCGTTATTTTTAACAGATACACACAAATGTCTCACCAGGTGTTTTTCGATGACCTCTTAATTTTTTCATTACGAACAATTCCTAATTTATATTAAACAGTTTGTAGATAATGTAAAGGAGTTTAAATGTCTGTTGGCGAAAACATGCATTTTCCGTGTCATTCGGAAAATAAAGTTGTAAAAACAAACAATCGAGCAAATGTATTTCAATGGACATATCATTCATGAAATTCTAGGTACCAAATTTTCGACTTGAAATTGATACATTTAACTGCAAATAAACTTCAGTAAACACAGAAAACAACAGTCTTTAATATGGCGAAAGCAAGATATTTGCTCGCTCTTGGCACTGCCATATTCCAAACAGAAAACCGGGACACTTTTTCGGCGGAATATCTTGATTTGACTAGGTAGTTTTTTTTAATCACATGTGGGTTTAGTCTATACTTGCCATTGACTTTTCTCCATGATATTTGCAATAAAGCAGAAAGCAATAAACTGAACAAGACATATCGATAACGATTCAACATGTACACATCGATAGCAAAGTTGATATTCACGTGTATCAAAATTAAAACTGATGTTACACAAGCACATTGACATGGTTCACACACTTTTTCACTCACAGAATTCCAGGACTTTTCCACTTTTTCCCAGGACATATGATCCAAATGCTCTTACTTAAAATGTAGTGAAACTATAGGTCTGTTCAACCTGTAACCTACAACAAACAACTCTCTGCATGCTTGAGAAAACTTAATACAGAATGCATAAAGTTGAAAATGATGTCTGCTGCAGCTAATAAGGAACCCAGAATTACAGATAAATACTGAAATACCAAAACTGTCACTGAAAATGTAACCAGGTTTAATTTCTACAAAACTTCTATATACATAATACTATGACCATTTCCATCTCAACCAGGCAGGCATGACCAACATGAGTCAGTTGACCACCTCCAATTTTTTTGAAAAAATTATGGTAGCTACTCCTAATAGAGGTATAAAGTACTGCAAAAGGATTTTTCATAAAAAAATTTTTGGTCGAGCCACAGCATTTTGAAAATAGGCAAAAAATACACTTGTGACGAAAATCATGTGAAATGCCAAATTTTTAAGTGCACACTGCTCCTGAACTATAACAGGTAGAGACTCGAATTTTTATTTTATTTTGAAGCTATTGAATTGGTCTTTCTTCAAATTCACAGAAACTGGTCAAACGAATGTTGCCAAATGGCAAAAAAAAAAAATAAAAAAAATATATTTATTATTTTATTTATAAGACAAAAGTCCAGTAACTTGATTCCCCCAGTTAACTACCAACCATTAGAACATTATTTGGACAAAATTTCAGAATTTATAAAAATGGGGTTTTTGAGATATTGCAATTCAAAAATCTTGATTTTTTGAAATTTTGCATATTTTAAAAATTAATTTTATGAGTTGCATGCATCACAGGATAAAAATAAAATTACTGATAAGACCACCCTAGTAGGAGTGCAGGTTGACACACTTACCCACCTGATAAGTCTTTTTCTTTAAAAAAAAAATCCTAAATTTGTCAAAAATAAATATTTTTTTAAAAATAAATATTAACTTTTTTTGCCATCTAGCGATTTCTGTGAACATAAAGAAAGGCTAATTCAATAGCTTCAAAAAAATAAATTCAAAATTCAAGTCTTTACCTGTTAAAAAAAATTCAAGTCTTTACCTGTTATAGTACAGGAGCAGTGTACATTTAAAAATGTGGTGTTTCACATTATTTTTGTCACAGGTGTATTTTTTGCATATTTTCAAGATGCTGTAGCTCGACCAAAAATTTTTTTTGTGAAAAATCCTTTTACGGTACTTTATACCTCTATTAGGAGTAGTAGCTACCATAATTTTTTCAAAAAAATTGGAGGTGGTCAACTGACACCCCCGGCCTGAATTGAGATGGAAAGGGTATTGATCTTGAGAAATAATTATTTTTCTACTTTGCTTTCAGTTCAATTATTGAAGCAAATTACAGAATAAAAAAATATAAAACTAAAAAAAAATATAGGTATAATAGATATAAAATCTATAGTTAGAACACGCCTGTAGAACACAACCGTGCTTTACTCTTGAAATGCTTTCATATACCCCACGAACAATAAACAAAACACTATTTGTATTGAATTATTTTGAAATAATGCTTACATTGGAAATTAATAGATAAGGAAAGGTGAACTATTTTAAACTTTTTCAAAGGAACAAAGGAAACATTAATTTCTTTAACAAATACTCATGGGAGCAAGGATTTGTGTCACACTTTATTTAGGGAAGGAATTTCAAACAAAATATTGATCCTCGAGCTTCTCATATTGATACTCTAGCTATATTTTAAATTTGTAAACACAAGCAAGCAAAGTATGCACAAAAAGTTCCAAAATGAAATGACAGAGAATAACGGGAAAAACTTTAAATCCAAGGGCTATGTGTACAGTTGCATTCATCAATGATCAAGGCATTTTAACTGGGCACGATTAAAAAACTAATTATAGCAGATGGAAAGTGATTAGTCAGCTGAGAAAATACTAAGATACAACTAGATTTAAATTTCTGATATTAGAAAGCAATCAGATTTTATGGCAAATTTTGAGAATGAAAATCCGTTTTTTGGTGTAAATCTCACAAAGATGGTAAGTCAGATAATATCCAAAAACTTGAAAATTTCATCATCCTGGAGCGGGAATCGAACCCGCATCTCCCAGATAGCACACAGGTATGCTAACCACTACACCACCCAGAAGAACTAAGTTTTTAGTTTCCGATTAATGTGAATATTATAACCATCACAGGATTCGCTAGTAGAAGCAATCGACATTCGTGTTTAGCGAATCTGGAGGTTAAGAATCCTATCCTGTGATTGTCCAGAGCAGCAGATAAATCATGAATGGAATACGGGATTACACCATACAATACAAATTTTGAAGATGACAATCCATTTTTTGGTGTAAATATGACAAGGATGGTAAGTCAGATAATATCCGAAAACTTGAAAATTTCATAGTCCTGGAACGGGAATCGAACCCGCATCTTCCAGATAGCGTCCGGGTATGCTAACTACTACACCACTCAGAACGACCATGTCTTTTAGTTTACGATTAATCTGAATACAACCATCACAGGATTCGCTAGTTGAAGCAACCAAAAATAATCGGAATCGAAAAGGCTTAGTCATTCTGGGTGGTGTAGTGGTTAGCTTACCCAGGCGTTATCTGAAAGATGCAGGTTCGATTTCCGCTCCAGGACGAAGAAATTTTCAAGATTTCGGATATTATCTGATTTAACATTCCTTGTCATATTTACACCAAAAAACGCATTTTTATCTTCAAAATTTGTATTGTATGATGTAATCCCGTATTCCATTCAGGATTTATCTGCTCCTCCGGGTAATCACAGGATAGGATTCTCAACCTCCAGATTCGCTAAACATGAATGCCGGTTGCTTCAACTAGCAATTCCTGTGATGGTTATATTCAAATTAATCGGAAACTAAAAGACTTGGTCATTCTGGGTGGTGTAGTGGCTAGCATACCTGGGCGCTATCTGGGAGACGCGGGTTTGGTTCCCACTCCAGGACGACGAAATTTTCAAGTTTTCGGATATTATCTGACTTACCATCCTTGTTATACATGTATTTACACCAAAAATTAGATTGTCATCTTCAAAAATTGGCAAATTTTTACATAACGTATTCAGTAGCAAATTTTAGTAAAAGTCAAAATAGGCCACAAAAAAAAAAAAAAAAAAAAATCAACTACTTACTTCCAACAGTGGCTAAAAATAAAAAGTATGTTACGAAAATTAACAAATGGAGCACAAAAAGATTTTAATAGCAAAAGGAAGGTTTCAGAGACAGATTTTCAAATCAAACAGCTAAAAGAAGAGATGTAGAAAGAAAGATGATATAACTATGCCTTTTAGCAGAAGAATTTTGCATAATGGAAAAGTTGAAAGTAAGCAAAAAGTATTTTTGACATCAAAAGCTTTGCTAAAGAAAATCATTTTTGAAATATGTCTCCTGGAAGGAGAGAAAGCAAATGGGGGAAAAAAAAAAAAAAAAAGGCTCTGACCTTTACACTCCCTTTGGGAAAGTTGTGCATTATTTAAAAAAGATCTTATTGTAGTAAAAATCTTATTCATTTCCCATCTTTATTGTAGCAAATGACATACAGTAGGAAAAGAAATTTCTCAATAGGGTGTTCAGAAGTGGAGATACAGCTGCAAATGAAAATACAAAAGTGTCACCTGGCAGCAAAACTGTGAACTACAAACATACGCAAATATAAACCTAAAATTTTCCATCAGATAAATGGTATCCGGTGTTAAAATAATTTTTTAAATCTGACATTTAAAAGCACATATATTGACTAATTGAAAGAGCGAGGGAATATGAACTTCTTGTGCATGGCTTTTATCGATTATGAAAAAGCCTTTGATTCGGTGAAACCATCAGCAGTTACAATGGCTCTGAAATCCTGCGGTATTGAAGATGCATACATTAATGTTATTAATAACCTCTATAAAAATGCAAGTGCAAAGATTCGGCTGTTTGAGAATACAGCACACATAAAAGTTGGAAAGGGAGTGAGACAAGGTGACACTATATCTCCGAAGCTCTTTAATGCTACATTGGAGGGTGTCTTTCAGTCGCTGAGCTGGAAAAACAAGGGGATAAAGATTAATGGAGATTAACTAACTCACCTTCGTTTTGCTGATGATGTAGTCATTTTTGCAACTACCCCATCAGAGCTGCAGAGTATGATCCAGGAACTTGCTGACAAGAGTAAAGAAGTGGGATTAAAAATGAACTTTCAGAAGACAAAAGTGATGTTCAATGCTTTTACAAGAAATAAAGATTTATCGATTGATGGAGAAAAGCTGGAGATAACAGGCACGTACGTTTATCTTGGACAGCAGATATCAAGTGAGGGTCACATGGATGAAGAAATTAATCGGCGTACAAAACTTGCCTGGAGAGCTTTTGGGAGAAACAGCATAATTTTCAAGAGCAATATGCCATTATTTCTTAAAAGAAAAGTGTTTGATCAATGCATCCTTCCAGTGCTTACATATGGTGCAGAGACGTGGACCCCTTAACTAAAAGAGACATACAAAGGCTACAGACAACTCAAAAAAGCATGAGGAGGTGCATGCTTGGTGTAACCAGGAGAAATAAGAAGAGGAACTTGTGGATCCGAAAAATGACAAGAGTGGAAGACATCATGATCAGAGTTAAATCCCTGAAATGGCAGTGGGCTGGACATACTGCCAGAAGGACAGATCATCGATGGACAGCCGAAATTTTAGATTGGATTCCAAGGGACAGGAAAAGACCCAGATGAAGACTACATGGGAGATGGGTGGATGAAATTCGAAAGTATGCAGGAGTGACATGGAGGAGACTGGCACAAGACAGACCGTTGTGGAGGAAACTTGAGGAGACCTTTGTCCAGCAGTGGATTGATAATGGTTGACAATGATGATGATGATGATACTGAGAAAAATAGATAAAATATTTGTGCCCCCTAGCTACAAAATTGTACATTATTTTGGGAAGAAAATACACACACAAGGAGTTTTCATAGTTAGTACTATCTGATTGAAAAATAATTTTTCTCAATCGTGTTTTTAGTCCCGCAGATATTACTGTAAACAGAAACATGAGCTTATGCCCTCTAGTGGCACAACTGTGCATTAAAAAAAAATTTGAATTGCATGAGAAACATTTCGCACTGAAAATGCTCTCCAACAAAGAAAGGATTTTTCAAATCGGTCTCATAGAAACGGAGATACCGACAAAAGTAAGATATGCATTTACGCTCCCTGGTGGGAAAATTATGCACTATTTTAAGTACGAGTTATTCTTAAGAAGTTATTCTCGGTGAGCGACATTGGTTCACAAAAGAATTTTTTTCAATTGAGTTTACAGAAGCACAAATTTTGTCACAAATTCATCAGAAGACGAAATACACACTTACGCCTTGTGGTGGCATTCTTTACCAAATATAAGAAATTATATGCAAAACATTCCCTATCAAGAGCTGTATTAAATGCAGGAGGAATTTTTCGAATCGGACATTTAGAAGTGGAGATATTGGGAAAACCTGGTTTACCTTTACGGCCCCTAGCGGAAAATTTATGCATTACTTGAAAATGAGACTAACTAAAATACGTCGTATAAATGGCAACGGAAGGAAGAAGAATTTGTTCAATCAGATATTTAGAAGCAAATATACAAAAAAAAAAAAAAAAAAAAAAGTGCATTTTGAATTTGATAGCATCTGCATTTAAGCCCCCTAGCGGCAAAGTTGTGCATCGAAAAAAAAAAAAAAAAAAAAAAAAAAACTGAATTAAAGGATCATCATTCTCACATTTCAAGCTTCTCAATACAACAATACAAAAATAATTTTACAAATCGATCTAATAGTTGCAGAAAGCCGAAGAGACAAGGTGATAACATACACACAATCTTTTTTTTACAAAAGGCTAATAACGCAGCTTCAGTAGTGCTAACAGACAAGAAAACCAAAAGCCCCCCCGCCCCCGAATTGTGCAGGGGGTGGGGAGGTAAATTTGTCAGACATAAGTTACATAAGTAGGAAAATCCTCAACTGCAAAACATTGTGCAGCAGCAAAAAAACAAGAATAGATACAATTCCAGGACAAGTAACAGAATTTTAGGACATTTCCAGGACTTTCTCAGGACAAAATTGGATTCCAGGACTTTTCCAGGATGTGTACGAACCACGCATCGACATAGGCAACACGAATTAGGTTTTTTTTTTTTTTTTTTTAAATAGTAGCCTTACAATTAAAATAGTCCAAGGTTTTTCTGAAAACAGTTGCTTTTGGCCGTTTTTTTTTTTTAAGAAATAGTAGCCATAGTCGCCTGTCATCTAAAATAGTAGCAATAGTCGCCCTGTTAGTCGCCACTGGCAGCCCTGCAAACTGTGCTGTATTAGGTTGAGAGTGAGATGATCAAAGTTGGGTAAAAAAAATCACTGGAAATTATGTAAGGATTAAAAATGTTATAAAATATTGAAGAACGTAGATAGCTAAATACACAAAGTTGGCTGCCTTACTGCATGCACCAAAAGGATGTTGTGAACTTGCCAAAACTCCAAATGAAAGTTAAAAAAAAAAAAAAAACAGCCCAGGTCTCATAACTGCATAGACAAAGAAGCTGCAAGACCTGGGTTGTTTTTTTAACTTTTGTTTGGCATCATTATTTTCACAGTCTGATAATATTGCACCACAGTTTTTAGATGAAAACCCAAGTTTTGAGAGAAGCCAGCAGTTTAAGTGCTTTCTCAAGAGCATCCTTATGCCTTACAGGGCATAAGGATGCAAAAACAAAAGCTGTCAGGACAGACCAATATTATGCAATACTCAGAGCACAGTCTGTTTATACTATTCAATTGCTTCTGAAACAGTACTATTGATGTAAACCTCATTACTACAAGTAAACCTGGATACTTCTGAAACAGTACCATTGATGTTAACCTCATTTCTACAATACCTTCACTTTTGTTTGCTGCTAACATTCCCATCAAAGTTTCTCCCACTGATGTAACATTCATTGCCTTGCTTGGATGATTCTGACCTGGAGGATCATGCACCCACTTCTTCCAATATGTAAACATCTACCATTACGACAACCACAATCACATTCCCTGAAGCCAAACTGACCATTTACCTAGGCAAGTGTTGATTCATTTTAGCAAAAAGGATGTCTCTGTTAATGCTTGTTTTCATATTTTAAATATACTAAGACAATTTAAATATATTTACAGTGCATTTGAGATATTATATTTTATTCTTTATACATTCGATTTCAATTTATGTATGGGTTCTGCAGAATGTATTCAGAGAGAAAGTATAGATGCATAAAACAAAAAGATTACTTGCAACACATTAAAAGCACAGATTATATGAAATTTTGTGACTGACCAGAATCTGTAATCTTTGCTTGCTCTTTATCTTGATTTTCTCCAGGTAGGTTTGGCCTGGGTGAAGCAGCTGACAATGGCTTTTCAGGAGGTTTCAAAATGGGGGCACACGAGTCAAGGAGGCTGCTATCAATTGGCTGTGTTGCCAGATGCGATGCTAAGAATTGATTAAAAGTTCATTAAAATTAAATAATTCTCCATCAATATAGTTCTGTAAGATGAAATTTCAGATGCCCTTTTGCTATTTATCTTGAAACATAAGTATATAAAGAAATCATTGACTACAAAGATTTTGAACAGTTAGTCATACATTGAAAATAACATTTCATAGTTTAATAGCAAACTTTTTCTACATCAAGCACAGAGCAAATGTTTAGAAGCTTACTTAAATCAAACAAAAGTCTACATAAAGTAAATACTGAATCATAAAAAACAATTAAAAAAAAATGTAAAACGATTTTCCAAGCAACCACAGGGTTTCAAGTAAGAATCCTCTCCTGAAGTATGATTAGTGCTATCCAGATATCTCTAGATGAGGTTGCTGTTATGTATCCCCCCCCCCAACCACTCTTTTCTGTCTTGTGTCAAATCAATCTTCAGTTTGGGATTCTGGCAAGAATAAATGTTAAAGTTCTATATTTTGAAGATGTTACAAAATTAGCACAGGAAAACAGCGCACTTTTGAACACACAATCATAATACCAGGGACGCTGCTAGACTTCGAAATCAGGATGGGCGACGGGTGGACGAGCATTATTTTTGGTGCGGCAAGCTTGACAGCAACTTTCTTTTTTTACAGAACACTGAAAGAACAAATTTTTAATGCCTTTTTTTTTTTTTTATTGAATGTTTAACGACCACCATGAGCAACTCAATAGGCTATAGGCAGTCGCCCGTCCTTAATTTAAGGTCACTGGTTCCAGGGAAGGGAGAGAGCCAGAGCCGTAAGACAAACACAAGATTCATGCCTCACTATGATTCGAACCCCGACTCTTCTTGGATGAATGGTCACAGGCCAACGCTTAGGCCACAGCACCAGGGGCGGCTTTAATGCTTTTCACTACCGGCTATAAAAGAATTCATGCAATCCCCACCTCCTCCACCTGGACCCAAATACATACAGGAATCTAACTGTTTACGCCACAGGTGTAAGGTACAAGTGTTGGTAGAATGTTGTCTTCAACTTTTTCCTTGCTCTCAATGCATTGTCTTAAATTACTTTTCAAAGTTTTGCATTGCTAATGAAAACAGTACTGTACTTGAACAATTTATTTAAAAGAAAACATCATTTTCTTTAATCGAAATCAAATTTTAATGTTGTGCCATGCAGACACAACACCTCCCCTCTTTAATTTCCTTCCTTCCAGCCAGCGACTTTGTCTTGCACTCCTCTCCTACAAAGCAGTCGTCAGCCACTTTCTGCACTTTTACTGTCCGGGGGCAGTCTTAAGAGCACTAGTGTAGTTTTAGACTCCACTTTCCGTGTTGGAATCCCTTATTTTGTAAAGAAAACAAACATAGCAATTAGTAATGACTCCCTTAGTGAATTCCTGTCCCACCCTCCTCATTGGCTCCCTGGCCATACAAACATGACATAGAGGCCTAAACTAAGGAATTGGAAGAGTGGAGAACAATTGAATTTACATGAGAGTGCAGTGGTATTTTGATAACTTCTTTTGGAGACGTAAACAACTCACTTCCTAGGGGAAATACATGGCAAAGTGCAGATTACACTTTAAAGTTAAATATATTCAAAAAGGGCACATTTTGCAATGGGTAGGCAAAACAAATTCTAGGGTGGGCTCAAGCCCACCTTCGCACACCTTTGGCGACATCCCTGCATGGTACTCCTCAGCAACTAGAACAATTTGTGAAATAGAAACAGCAAAACACTAAGTAGTGTTGTTCCCATTAGTTTTATATGTGATTAATAATAACAAACTTCAAAGTAATAGTTTTATACAAAGACCTTTATTAGAGTACTTTACTGGACTTGATTTGAAACTTTAACCTCTTAAAAATATTTAAAACTTAAATTACATTAAAGTCTTTCTAATCTACCTCTTCTGCCCAGATTAGGAGTGCTGCTGTGCTCAACTCAATCCCTTGTGCATTTTAAAATTATTTGCCGGTTACCTGCTTAAAAAGACAAAAAGAAATCAATATCCGGACTCAGGTGTGAGATATGGTGGACCTACCACACTTGAGAAGGACGGTCCACCAAGGAATCGACCTGGACTTTCTAAACGGCGTATAAGAAAAAGATCACGGCTGAGTGAATGTAAGATTGGTGTATGGAATACTAAAGGTATAAATGGCAAGATGAATGAGGTGATTGAGGAGATGAATAAGTATAGACTGGATGTGCTGTGTGTAAGTGAAACCAAAAAGATGGAAATTGAGGTAGAAGTGAATGGCACAGTGAGTGTGTGGTCTGGAGTATTGGATAATGTGAGAGGACAGGCTGGTGTAGGTGTGATTTTAAATGAAAAGATGAAGAACAACTTGATTCACTATAGTTGCAAAAGTGAGAGAATTTTCTGGATTCATTTGAAAGTGAAACTTCAGAAAGTCGTAATTGTTGTAGTGTATGCTCCTTGTGACTCGGAACCTTCTGATAAGAAGGAAGATTTCTGGAATGAGCTAAACGCTGTTTTGAGCCAGTTTGCTGCAAAAGAAAAAGTTATAATAGCAGGGGATTTCAATGCTAGAGTAGGTGTGCAGAATGCAATTTTTGACAATGTTCTGGGTAAGTTTAATGATCCTTGTGTGAATGAAAATAGTGAACGATTAATTTAACTCTGCATTGAGAATGGTTTCTGTGTATCTAATACATTTTTCAACCACAAGTACATCCAAACATATACTTGGGAAAATCGTACTCTTCGTCAAATGAGTGTGATAGATTTTGTTGTCTACGATCAGCGTCTGAAACACTTAGTTGTTGACACCCGTGTGATGAGAGGCGCAGATGTTGGTTCTGATCATTACTTGGTCGTGTCAGGTGTGAAACTTAATGTTGGTTGGAGGAAAAGGAATAGGAAGAGACCCAGGATAGAAAGAATAAAGGTTGATAGGCTCCTTGAAGATCATCAGCGGTATTCTGACTTACTCAGAGAACAACTGAAGGAGCTGAAGTCTGGTGAGAGGGATGTAGAAAAGAAGTGGGAATGTTTTAAGAACTGTGTTGCCACTGCTGCTAAAGTGGTCTGTGGCACCACAATAGTGGGTAACAATAGAAGAGATACAAATTTTGAAGATGACAATCCGATTTTTGGCATAAATGTGACAAGGATGGTAAGTCAGATAATATCCGAAAACTTGAAAATTTTCATCATCCTGGAGCGGGACTCGAACCCGCGTCTCCCAGAAAACGCCTAGGTATGCTAACCACTACACCACCCATCTGACTTACCATCCTTGTCACATTTACGCCAAAAATCGGATTGTCATCTTCAAAATTTGTATTATATGGCGTAATCCCGTATTTCTTTCATGATTTATCTGCTTCTCCGGGCAATCACGGGATAGGATTATTAACCTCCAGATTCGCTAAACATGAATGCCGGTTGCTTTGACTAGCGAATCCTGTGATGGTTAAATTCAAATTGATCGGAAACTTGAAACTTGGTCGTTCTGGGTGGTGTAGTGGTTAGCATACCTAGGCGTTTTCTGGGAGACGCGGGTTCGAGTCCCGCTCCAGGACGATGAAAATTTTCAAGTTTTCGGATATTATCTGACTTACCATCCTTGTCACATTTACGCCAAAAATCGGATTGTCATCTTCAAAATTTGTATTATATGGCGTAATCCCGTATTTCTTTCATGATTTATCTGCTTCTCCGGGCAATCACGGGATAGGATTATTAACCTCCAGATTCGCTAAACATGAATGCCGGTTGCTTCGACTAGCGAATCCTGTGATGGTTAAATTCAAATTGATCGGAAACTTGAAACTTGGTCGTTCTGGGTGGTGTAGTGGTTAGCATACCTAGGCGTTTTCTAGGAGACGCGGGTTCGAGTCCCGCTCCAGGACGATGAAAATTTTCAAGTTTTCGGATATTATCTGACTTACCATCCTTGTCACATTTACGCCAAAAATTGGATTGTCATCTTCAAAATTGGTATTATATGGCGTAATCCCGTATTTCTTTCATAATAGAAGTGATGCTTGGTGGAATAGTGAGATTGAAGAGGCAGTAAAGAGAAAGAAGGAAGCCTATTTGGGGATGTTGCAAGGTAAAGTCTCTGTGGGTGAATATCGCTCAAAGAAGCGTGAAGCTGCTAAGCTGGTTCGCCACAGTAAGGCAAAAGATAGGAAGGAAAAGGTGGAAAGCCATGAACTGGCTTTTTTGAAAGATAGGAAGTCTTTCTTGAAGTACATGAGACTCAGGAAAAATAGGGGAAACAAAGTTGTAAGTTGTGTGAAGAATAAGGTCAGGGAAACGATATGGGAGCCCAATGAGTTAAGTGAAAGATGGGGTGAATACTTCTGTGAGTTATTAGATCAGGAAAGCAAAGATGATTCTGAGACAGATGCAGATGATGTCACAATGAGGGATGAAAGCACAGGAGGGATCTCAAGAGAAGAAGTGTGTGAAGCTCTAAAATCTTTTCAGAATGGTAAGGCTTCAGGAGTTGATGGCATAACTACTGAGATGTTGAAATATGGTGGTGACTCTGTAATTGACTGGTTAACTGAAATTTGCCAGTTGTGCTGGGAGTTAGGAATGGTCCCTTGGGATTGGAAGGCTGCTATTATTGTTCCCTTGTATAATGGAAAAAAGTGATCAGACTGAATGCAAGAAATATCATGGTATTCGCCTACTAAGTGTGCCAGAGAAAGTGTTTGATAAGGTTGTTATTGAAAAAGTAAGGGATCTTATTCGCCTATTTGTGCAAAATCAATTTTCAAAGCTGTACTTGAAGCGATTTCCAGAAAACTGTGAACTTACATCAGAGAAAGTGTGGGATGTTCAGAGTGGTTTTATACCTAGTAAAGGCTGCACTAACCAGATTTTTGCATTACGCACGATGATTGAAAAGTATCTGGCTGTTGATAAGAAAGTTTTTGCTGCCTTCATAGATTTAGAGAAAGCTTACGACCGAGTAAATAGGACACTTTTGTGGAAGGTATTGTTACTGGGAATCTACTTAATAGTGTAAAAGCCATGTATGCTGGTAGTAGAGTTTGTGTACAAGTGAATGGTGTTTTATCAAAATGGTTTTCTATTGGTGCAGGAGTTAGACAAGGTTGTGTAATGTCAACATGACTGTTTAATATATTTATGAACTCGTGCATACGCGATGCCAAAAGAGATGATAGTGGTTTATGTCTTGGTGATATCAGTGTGTAAAGATTGCTGTATGCTGATGACACTGTCCTGTTGGCAGAGAGCGAAAGTGATTTGCAGAGTATGTTGTCTCGGATGCACGAAGTTTGCATGAATTTCGAACTGAGTATAAATAAGGGAAAAACCAAAGTCATGGTGTTTGAGAGAGAAACTGGTAGCACTGAATGTAATGTAAGTATAAACTACACTGTGATTGACCAAGTGAGTGAGTTTGTGTATTTAGGAAGCATGTTTGACAGAGAACAAATTGGATGATGAAATTAGTAGGTGAGTGAATTCGTCATTGAAAGTCATAGCTGCTCTGAGAGGTTTTCACAGGAACGATGGGTTCTCTAGAGAGTCCTGCATGGCTGTGTATGAAAGTGTAATTGTTCTTACTCTTGATGTATGGCAGTGAAACCTGGG
This sequence comes from Macrothele yani, assembly GCA_039090855.1. Taxonomy (NCBI): domain Eukaryota; kingdom Metazoa; phylum Arthropoda; class Arachnida; order Araneae; family Macrothelidae; genus Macrothele; species Macrothele yani. The sequence goes on along the minus strand of CM076990.1, from coordinate 99,663,562 downwards.
TACTGCAGATGAAACATAGGAGTTGTTTGTGTGCTGGAGAAATGTTGTGGCAAAACACGGTCTGATTGTGTTAGGAATGAAGATGTGTTGCAGTTGTGTGATGTGAAGCAAAATGTTGTTAGCAAGGTGGAGACCAATATGCTTCCGTGGTTTGGCCATCTTGAAACAATGAGTGATGAGATGCTTACTAAGAAAATATTTTTAGCCCACGTGGTAGGAAGGAAAGGCAGAGGAAGGCCAAGGAAGACATGGGTGGATCAGATTCAGGAGTGTCTGCATGAGAAAAAGATTATGAGTATGAAGTATAAAAGATCTTGTGTACGGCGTATAATGGATATCAGTGAAGCCCGAGTTGTATGTCAAGATCGCTGTAAATGGAGACGTTTGATACAACAACAGTAAGTAAAAATATCTGGTAGTTGTATTTCTTTTTGGAGCTAACCTCTGAATCTCAGAGAACAGCTTAGTGATATGTATGTATGCTGGAAGCAGAGCTGTAATCTGGAGTTCCACTGAGCTATTTGCTTCTGACTTGTACTCAACATCATGCATTCAGCACAATGTTCAGTGATGACAATCATTTATGCCTCAATATGAATGATGGACATATGAGTCAGAAAACATCTGGGTAATAAAAAGTAATAGAATAAATGAGCGATACACAATGTGTACGATTTTGCTGAATAGCAACTAGCAAATTGCTGGTGAAAAAAATGGCAATAGCAAGTGTTGCTAGTAAGATTTTTTTTTTGGTTAAGGCATAGTTCAGTGTCGTAAATTATTCAGCAAAAAGTTTTGAGAAAAAATTATATACATATTTTAAAGTATGTAATTTGGCAGAAAAAGATAAAAAAATCAGCTCTACAATGCATTTTGAAGATTTTTACTGTAAAATTTACCTGCCAGCATGGGGATATTAACAAACCTTACAGCGAGCCTGCCCCAGCACTGTCGCGATGTCATCGAAGGCTCCGCTGAAATGAAGGTCCCAGTCTTGGTTTTTAGCACGTGTTTTGTAAAAAAAAAAGATTATGCTTATATTATCGGTTTGTCCGTCCGTGGGCACCATATCTCTGCAACTATTAGTCTGACTTGATAAATTCTTTTTGCATTGCGAAGCTTGAAATATGAGAATGATGATCGTTTATTTCATTTTTTTAAAACGATGTACAGTTTTGCAACAAGAGGGCATAATAAATGCAGATGATATTGAATTCAAAATACATTTTATTCCATATATTTGCTTCTGAACAACCCATTGAAAAAATGCTTTTACCTTTTAATTCCTTTTATGTCGAAGAATATTTTAGGTATAGTCACTTTTATAAGTTATGCATAAATTTTCTGCTAGGGAACATAAAAGTAAATTGCACTTTCCTTGATATCTCTCCTTCTAAAATTCTAAAACTCCAATTTGAAATTTTTATTCTTCATAGGACACAGCTCCTGATGGAAAATCTTTTTCATAGAACTTCTAACTTTTGGTAAAGAACAGTTTGGTCACCAGGGGCGTAAGTGTTAATTTCTGCTTCTGATATATTGGCAGCAAAATCTGAGCTTCTAAAATCTTGATTAAAAAAATTGTTTGTCGACTGATACTACTCACGTCGATAAACCTTTTGGAATATTTTCTACTTACAGGGGTGTTAATGCCCCTACCATGTTTCAGAGCAATTCTTGGAGCGGGAAAATATGCAATTTGGAGCAAGAAAATTTGCATTTTGGTGCAGAACTCAGGTTTTGGAGCAGCTAATGATAGTATTTTTAATTGTTTTAAGTCCATGCTGTGCTTTACGTTATGTGGATTACCATTATTTTATGAACTATGAAAAAATGTTATTTTTCAGGTTTGTTGACATTTTACTGTTTCTCTTACAACTGTTAATTAGCATTTCTGTCGTTCCTTCAGTGAGATAAATGGGAAAACAATTATACTACCCACGATTTATTGAAAACTACATAACCTGCAATATTTTAAGCGTAACACATTAATATCAGGGATTTTCTTCTGAGTGCATTTGTTTCGCTGTAACACGGATAGGATGCTGCCGCGTCTAAGAAATGTCGCTATTGTTACTGAACGCTTGCAAACATACACACTTAGGAAGAATAAACAATATGCAATTACTGTTTGTTGTTTGGTTGCTTTTAGCAGCATATTTTTCGAGATTCATGGCATTCCGATGAAAATACATTATTTCTGAAACCAACCAACTGGCAAGCCACGCACACGTGGTTTGCGTGTGCATCACAAATTTCAAAGGTTTTGTGAAGGAAAACGTACCTTCAATATAAAAGGAAAACTAATGTAACATTTAATAATCAAATTGTAAAATCACCTTTCAGCAGTTGCTCCATGATACTTTTCATACAATGTTTTTCATCCAGTAATTATGAATGTCAAACTTTCGTTATTGCTGTGAACAATTACAACTGGAACTAAAACTATAAGATTACAGTGAGATTTAGTAAAGTTGGTTAGATAAAAGCTGCTTCCATCGCTTAACGCTTGTGCAGTGACATTTTGGTACGGGATTGCCCCCCTCTTCTTCAGTAGTAGTAGTAGAATCAGTTTTTGACTTTTTTGTTGTTGCTGTCTGAAAGAGCCACTGACTGCTCTTGCATACATGGGATCTTATATGTATGGACATAGACATTAAGCAGACGACTGCGAGTTAGTAAGTGGTTCAACGCACCTTCCATCTGTAAAAAGAAAAGTGTGAGGTCAAGATGTTTCCCAAGATAGGTCAAAATGAGAAAAAGAAAACCTCCTAAAAATTCTGTTTCCTGAATGTACGGGGCAAAATTGCGACTTTAAGTAAGAACCAAAAGATCGGTATTCCTAATAATTGATTACAAGGTATGCGATATAAACAATCCTTTCATTTATCCATAGCGCTCAAGAGTAATTTTAATTAACACACATGAAACTGACGAAGAAAAAAACAAAGCTGTACTTTTTAATTTGGTGAAAAATCAGACTGCGCAGTGAGAAAGTGAATATTACGCAGCATGGACAAAACTGAATCGTTCACTGTAATTTATTTATGAAAATATTTAACTAGATCACATCACTGTATTCACAATTATAAAATTATTGAATTCCAAACAAAATAGGGTGGTTTTAAAAGGCTTAGCTTCAGACAGTTTTTTTTCCTGGCTTTGTTCTTGTACTTGCTAGAACAGTACTTCTGGTTTCCTCTTGTGAGCAAACCCTACTTTCTTCTCGGCAAGTTCCACGGCCATATTTGTCTTTTGTTGACTCTGCCACTGCACAGCATCCACTGCTTCATTTTTTTCTGCTGATAGTTTTTCCTAATCATTTTTCTTTGTTACTTTTCTTTCTTGTTTATTTTTTTTATTTTTTTTTTATTTTCTAGGATGACAATTTTATCTATCATGCTTAAAGAACTTTCAGCCTGGGAACCATGAATTCTGATGTCAGAGCTTTCACTATTTTAGATAAATGGTGTAATTTTCAGAGAATGGGTACTTTTGTTTGAACACCAAGCACATCAATTCTTACAAATTTCCAAACTTCGTCACTTCCGTCTTTGTAAATTTCCTGTACCTTATCAAGCTAAAGTGCACACACATTTATGAGGGTGATGACATTTAACAACTACATAGGAGTGGGAACATTGTGTTGGGGGGGGTACGGAAAAAATCTTTGCTTCGTCTGACTTCCGTTTTTGGAAATTTATCCAACATTTTCAAGCTGAAATACAAATATTTATGGAATGAAATGATATCTAACAATACTGAGTAGGGGAAATATTGTGAGAAAAAAAAATTACGATTACGAGAGAAATCTTACTTCCGTCTTACTTTCTGTTTTCGAAGGATAAAATTCCATCATCTGACGGAGAAAACGATCTCCCCTTCCTCCCACTACCGCCGCCACTAATCCTCCCAAAATTTCAGTTCAGTTGTGCATCAATCTCGTGTATGGACCAAATGAAAAAAAAAGGACGGAATTTCTCGAATCAGCGTAAAAATCCTGTGGCCGAAAATTACGAGGAAATGTTCGGGCGGCTTAACTTCCATTTTCGGAAATCGTTGCCTACAATTTCAAGCTGAAATTATGCAATGAAATTATATTTAACAACAATACTAAACAGAAGGAACATCGCAAGAAAAAAAGAATATGATTACGGGGGAAAATCTGCACTCCGTTTAAGTTCCGTTTCTGAACGTTAAAAAAGACACACAACGTCCCCAGACGGAATACGACCCCCCCCCCAATTAATACCCCAAAATTTCTTCACTTTTTGCATCAATCTCGAAAATGCCAAAAAAAAAAAAAAAAGGAGGAGACTGCGCGATGCGGAAGAATCTCGCATACGAATTAACCACTGAATCGATTTCGAATGTCGTAAGGTTATGCTAAAATACTGATGACCGGTAAATTTTAAGTTTTGGTGCAAAATTGGTGTAGATTTCATCAAAATCACAATTTTTTTAGCAGAATGTTGCAAGAACAACGTTTTGGCGCGATTGACGCAGGTCTGGCAGCCCTGTACTTAAAATAATGCATGGTTTCTACGCCAGGGGCATAGATGTATATATCTTTTTCAATATCTCCACTTCTAAGAGTCTGATTGGAAAAATTACTTCCTTGTTGTATAGCATTTCCAGTGCGAAATGTTAATCACATAATTTCAAAATTTTCAAGTAGCTCCTAGACTTTCCACTAGGGGGCGTCAAGGGAAATTGCATTTTCTCCAATATTTCTGCTTCTACAACTCAGATTTGAAAAAATCTTCCTGTATCGCATACAGCTCCAGATGGGAAATGTTTTCCCCCTATAATTCCTAATATTTGGTAAAAAATGGTTGGCCACCAGGGGGCATAAGTGTTAATTTCTGCTTCTGATGTATTTTCAGTAAAATCTGAGCTCCTGAAAACTAGACTGAAAATATTCTTTCCTGGACCTATACCGCTCAATCGAAAAACCTTTTGGGAATACTTTCTTCTTAAAATAAGTATGTTTTTCCTGCCAGGGGGCGCAGATTCATACAGTATATTATATTTTCGATATCTCTGCTTTTAACAGTCCGATTTTAAAAACTATTTCTTTGATGGACCTTTGATGGACAGTGTTTCTGCTGCGAAATGTTTCGCATATAATTTCAAATTTTTCTTAATGCAGAAGTCTGCAACCAGAGGGCATTAGTTCACGATTCTGTTTACAGCAATATCTGTGGGATTGAAAGCCTGATTGAAAAACTTCTTTCTTCAGTCAGATACTACTGTTTTCCATACCAGTTCCAATGACTTTGATTAGCTTTGATAAATTTAATTCACGTTAGAACGGATTCAAAAGACAGTGTGCTCATTACACCCGAACATTCGGTGTCACCTTCCTTGTTTCTTTTTGCAGTGATGGAAAGTTGCAAACCCATTTTTGGAGCACGTAAAATACATTTTTGGAGCAGCAAAATGCGTTTTTGGAGCAGGTGAAATACATTTCTGGAGCAACAAAATGCATTTTTGGAGCAGGTAAAATATATTTTTAGAGCAGGTAAAATACTTTTTTGGAGCAGGTAAAATACAGTTTTGGAGCAGCAAAATGTGTTTTTGGAGCAGGTGAAACACATTTGTTTAAGCAACAAAATCAATTTTTGAAGCAGATAAAATACATTTTTGGGGTAAAAAAAACCTTTTTAGAGTAGGTAAAATATTAGTAGATAGAACAAACTTTTAAGCAGAAAATGTTTTGGAAATAGATGCACCCTACTCAAATTTAAAACATCTTGCATTGAAATACACACACACACATATGCAAACATTTTAGTTTTCAAATAGATCCAAATTTTTTTAACCATAGCAAGATTCTATTATTATTCATTTATTTTACAAAAAAATGTTTAATTTTTCACTGCTTTTCTCAATATTTAATTGCTCACTTCAATTCTTTTCTAATTTTTTAAGATAGTTAGCAATGTTTTGTTTCTTGTAGTATCTGTCCACTTCCTATTGCACTCATGTCTTTATTTTATGCCACATTCAATGTTCATCTCAGCACTGTTTAATATTTTATGAGGGAATCCAACTGCTGCAAATGTTCAGCTTCTTCCCATTTCAAATCACCTTGTGAACATTCAATTTCTTCTCTATTTTGCTTGTTTTGCTGCCTTTTTTTCAGCACTAATCTGCTCTTGATATTTTCCCCAGGATTCTTTATAAGCTGTCAGAAGTTTTTTGGTTACATTAATTTTACTCACATCTCCATTTAGTCTATTGACATGATCTTTGTGCTTCTTGTTCTTCGCACGACAGCTACAATCACTGCGGCCGCCTTGTGACAGGCTAAAATCGCAGCCACATGGCATATAAAACATGATTCAGCAAAACTTTAGATAAAAGTTCATAAAAAGTTCATTCTTTACTATACATACCGCAATACACTTGACGATAAGTTTTATCTGACTTCGTTCTTTTTGTCGTCATAGCTGTTTCACTGCTACGCTTTGTTTCGTTATAATCTAAATTAACCCTTTCCACTCAAATAACTTTTCACCCATACTCAGACAGAACTCGCATTTTTTTTTTGTCACTTTCAACTTAGCAGTGAAAGCTCAGCTTTAGCTCACCAGCCCCGACATACCAGCTATAGAGGCATCATCAGCGTGGCGGCTGACACCAAACCTATTCGGCAAAAGAAATGTCTCGCGAGCGTCGACATGCGAGCTATAGAGGCATCATCGCCCATCGGCATGGAGGGTGACCCGACACGCGATATATTCGGCGAAAAAGAAATGTCTCGCGAGCGCCAACATGCGAGCTACAGAGGCATCATTGCCATGGAAGGTGACACCCAACAGGCGAGATATTCGGCGAAAAGGAATGTCTTGCAAGCCCCTACCCACGAGAGAGGCATAATGAGCCCAGAGGATGACACCCGGCATGCAAGCTATTCGGCGAAAAAGAAAAGTCTTGCGAGTGCCAACATGAGAGCTATAGAGGCATTATTGGCATGGAGGATGACACCCGACATATTTGGCGAAAAAGAAATGTCTCGCAAGCCCCGACATAAGAGCTATAGAGGCGTCATAGACGTGGCGTATGACATCCGACCTATTCGGCAAAAAGAAATTCCTCGCAAGCGCCGACATCCGAGCAATAGAAGCGTTATAGGCGTGCCAGATAACACCCGACACGCGAGCTGTTCGGTGAAAACGAAATTCCTCGCGAGCGCCGCCGTGCAAGCCATAGAGGCGTCATCCTCATGGGGGGTGACACTGGAGCTATTCGGTGAAAACGAAATTCCTCGCGGGCGCCGACATGCGTGCCATAGAGGCGTCATCGGCATGGCGGGTGACACCGGAGCTATTCGGTGAAAACAAAATTCCTCCCGAGCGCCGACATGCGAGCCATAGAGGCGTCATCGGCATGGCGGATGACACCCGACACGCAGACGACGTTTCCTTTTCTTTATCCGGTGAAAAAGAAATGCCTCGTGAGCCCTGACATGAGAGCTACAGGGGCGTCATTGGCGTGGCGAGTGACACCCAACCTATTCGACGAAAAAGAAATGTCTTGCGAGCACCGACATACGAGTTATAGAGGCATCATAGACGTGGCGGATGACACCCGACCTGTTCGGCGAAAAATAAATTCCTCACAAGTGCCAACATGCGAGCCATAGATGCGTCATCGGCATGGTGGGTGACACCCGACTCGCGGATGACGTTTCTTTTTCTTTATCCGGTGAAAAAGAAACGTCTCGCGAGCTCCAACATGCCAGCTATAGACGCGTCATCGGCATGGAGGGTGCCACCCGACACGTGCGATGTTCGGCGAAAAAGAAATGCCTCCCAAGCACCGACCCACGAGCCATATAGGCGCAATGAGCACAAAGGATGACACCTGACACGCAAGTTATTTGGCGAAAAAGAAATGTCTCGCGAGCACCAACATGCGAGATATAGAGGCATCATTCGCATGGAGGGTGACACCACACACGCGAGATATTCGGCGAAAAAGAAATGTCTCGCAAACCTCGACATACGAGCTATAGAGGCATCATAGACATGGCGGATGACACCCGACCTATTCGGCGAAAAAGAAATTCTTCGCGAGCGCTGACATCCGAGCATAGAGGAGTCCCAGACATCGCGGATAACACCTGACACGCGAGCTATTCGGTGAAAACGAAATTCCTCGCGAGCGCCAACATGCGAGCCATAGAGGCGTCATCGGCATGGCAGGAGACGTTTCTTTTTCTTCATCCGGTGAAAAAGAAACGCCTCGCGAGCCTCAACATGCGAGCTATAGGGGCGTCATCGGAGTGGCGGGTGAGCTATTCAGCGATTTCGCAATGTCGGATGTCACCCCACAGTAGAGTGGAAAGGGTTAAAACATTTACACCGAAATTTTCACAAGCACGACCTATTGGCTGAGTCGGCAAGAGTCGGTAAAAGGCGCTGAGCTGAGTTCCCTCTCGACTTTTGCGCACGGTACTCTTAAACGGATGTATGGGGAATCACGTGACAAACTGCGCCTCCGTTGGCGGGGGAAGTCAGAACATCGAAGGCGCATAAGGGACTATCTGAAAAGTGCGGTTTTTCGACCAAATGATGGTAAGAAAATAGAAATTGCGTGCAGGGATCTTGAGAGGTCTTTACTGTAGTTTTTTTGGGTGACTTCCGTAAAACCGTAAGATGGAGTGAAAATCCGTAAAAGTTGGCATCTCTGAATACCTACGAATCCTTTAGAAACAGAACCATTGTATCCTACTACGGGAGAGCCATTTTCAGTCGTCCTCCGCGTCAACGAAATAGCTAATGACTGACCTTACACTGTATTTACGTAATCGCACACTTCGCCCGGAATGAAATAACTGCGCTATCCCAAAGAGCAGGGAACGACATATATACAATCTCAATTGCACAGCACTCTGAAAGACCACCAAACTATCAGTAAACAATCTTCATCAGGATTTCATAACGTACAGCATCGTTTCTCCTACATACCACATGATTGCAACAAAAATCCTCCTCCATAAGCAAAAACAATTTAATTTCCTACATTGCGAAAATTAATACTTCTTCGTTACTTTTGCCGAAAAAACAACGAATCAGAAGGTAGGTGAAAAACACTCCGAAATTTTGGGATTGGCAGTACGGTACGTGCTGATTAAGCGTCGTTTTCACCAAATTACGCGTAGACATTAAAAAAGCGTCATTCGATTCGACGTTTAAAACGGCATTTTTTGCCTCAGCAATTTTAGTTGTGGATCGCTGTTTTGGCGCAGTTGGGCGCAAATGTTAAATTTTTTCGTAATTTGTAGCAGTTTGGCGCAAGATAATGAAATTGGCGCAGTTCGGCGCAAACTTTCCATCACTGCTTTTGCAATGATCTTAGACACTGAGTTTGAACACCCTTTGTAGAGACAATGATAAATTTAAAATTATTTTTCACGTCAGTACAGATTGTTGTAAGATGCAAAGGTCTCTCTGTCTCATAGTTTACCACTCAAACAATGGCTCCTGCAGCATCTTACAATGTTTACTCTGGAAAAGAATTCTAAATTTATTATTTTTTCAATAAAGGGTGTTAAAACTCAGTTGTTAAAAGAATAGCAAAAGGAAAACAACAACAGCAAAGAAACAAAAAATGCACGACCGTTACCTTCGTTTTGATGGAGCCTAGCAGTGCTTGGGGCAGGCTCGTCGCAGTGTTCCTTCACATCCCCATGCAGGCAGGTAAATTTGACGGTAAAAATTTAAGAAAATGCGTTTGTAGAGATGAAATATGTTCAATATTTCCTGCCAAATTACATACCATAATTTCGGGTATTTAAGCCGCTGCCGTATATGAGTTCAAAATTAAATTTTCGGCCCGTGCAACTTATACGACTTTTATTTTTTTGGCAGAGCGAATTTAAGTAACAAAAAACTTTCGGCTTGTTCCATTCTTTTTTCCATGGGAAGATATCTCAATAGAGAGGGAATGGAATAACGATGTTACAGCCACATGCAATAAATTCCACCCACCCCCTCTTAAAACAACACTGATAGGTTATAGGATTGAGGTGGGACAGGCAAGAGAGAGGCGATTTCGATAACACTCGGAAAAATTCGTGGCTGGGGAAACTTCGTAGGGAATCGATCTTGTTAGCAAGGATTGCTCTTGTTTCATGCTCCTAGCAACTAAGTCTCTTTGAACTCATTACGTCATCAGCTTTGCTCCAAGGCTAACGCTCTCTTTTCCCTCTTGAAATGGGATATCCGACTACCATCCAAGATCGATTGTCAGTGGTTAATGACAGCACGTGCAAATTTTGTCAGTGGTGTGCGCATTCGTTGCATTCAGTTCGCCAAATCGCATTTTCTAGAGTACGCTACGCGTAGTTCTACGTTATCATATGAAGTACAATGACGAAACGCAGAAGTTATACTTCTAGTTTTAAGCTAATGGTAAATAAATATAATTTTACGAATCCAAGAAAAAAATCAAAACTTCCGAAGATTATTTCGGGCTTCACTGAAGCAAACATTATTTCTAAAAACTGTGGTGAAACGCCAGAAGACAGCGAAAGTGATGCGGACGACCCCAAAGTTTTTTTTAGCTCATCGTCTAGATGAGCTTTTAAAACTTTTTAATTCGGACAGTGAAGTTTCCGATTTTGATGGATTTGATTGAAAAACTATATGTACCAGATATTTTCAGAATGTTGTGCATGTATTTTTTAAATTCTTGAGGTATAAATGTTTTATAATTGGTTTAAGCACCTTATGAATTCTTTGAGTAATTTTTTATAAAATAGGTAGTAGGGTAAGTGTTATCCTTAAGATTGAATGTTGTTTAATTGATATTTTTATTTATTATTTGAAAGATTAGGTACGATATTTTTATCTACATAATGTTTTCAAGACTCCGCCGTGGTACTACCCCACCTTACTGTGTAGGTGCGGCGTATATAGAGGCGTAGCGTTTCTGGTGATTTTTTTTTCATTCTGCCCCTTTTTATTATTGCTGTGGCGTATACGCCAGTGCGGCTTATTTGCCCAAAATTATGGTACTTTAAAATATGTATGTAATTTTTTCATAACATTTTTAGCCGAATAATTTAGGACCTTTATTACACCTTTACCATTTTTTTAGTTGAACCAACCAAATATATGGTCAATCCACGAAGTTTACGCAGTATTTTCTATTTTCACCTCTTGTTAAAATAGTGATGCATTGTTAAAATAACGATGCACTATTGTTAAAATTTGCTTTCGATATTTTATTCCAATCTTTTCCATATCTTTCGTTCTTTCCATTCATCAGATATTTAAAAGAGAATCCCCCCCCCCTCACCTTTAACTGATCTATTATTAGAAACCAAAATGGGGGAAGAAATAAAGCATTCGCTGAGCGATGTAGGAGGATTTTATTTCCCTTGAAACAATATAGGCGAACCAGTGAGAGAGGGCAGAGAAAAAACTCTTCCCACCTGCAAAAAAGGGAAAGAAAGTTGATTTGATTCAGCTGGAGTTGTATATAAATCTGAATCGGAATGTCAGTGAATTATATCGATATAATATGAGGATTTATAGGACATTCTTGTTAGAAACAGTCACTAAACTAGTTTAAGATTCTATTTATTTTAAAAAAAGTAAGCCAAAATATTTGTGCATTAAAATTTCTGTGTAACTTTGTTAGAAAATAGGTTACTAGGAGATTCAGTTTTATTTCCTGGTCATGCAAATGTTTTGCTAGCAAACTATTTGCTAGTGAGCATAATATATGAAATCTTGCCCTGGATACACACCCACGGCAAACTCCTTGCGTGACAGCCAGGGGAGCCATCATATGCGACAAAGACGACAAACCTTGTGTTTTAATCCAGTCCCTGTAATGAAGTAAAGTAAAAATTTTTGTTCTGACTAATCAAACCAGTGCTACCACTTAATACACCTAAGAGTAGACATCACCATATTCTGGAGCTGTTTTTCTAGACGCCATTGTCCTAAATGGCTGCCATAAAATTGGTATTTAGCCTATCTCGGCTCCTAAAACCCGTGGAGAAGTGAATTTAGAGTAAAAATATATGTTTTTTTTACCTTAAAGAATTCAAATTTGAAGGTGTACAATATCATACAGGTGTTATATATTGCATAGACAGGTTATTTTAATTTGTGACATAGGAATTGAACCTTATTGAAACAAATATTCAAACTAACTTTTTGAAAAACATATTGATACATATATACATAAATATACAGAAAGTAAATAAAGAAGCATGTCTGGTCTATGTAAACACTCAAGATGTTTAAAACAAACAATAATTATGGAAGATTACTCAACAATATCTTCAAATATGATTGTTTCAATTCTTCTCCACATTTACAGTACTCTGTTCAAGTTACATATTTTACTTTACATTTTCATCTGCAAGTAAGGCAAGTTGTACATGTGCACTGGGCAAGCAGTTCTGAGGGCAAAGTGTTATGATATAGTTCAGGCTTTAGAATGCCACTTGACATTTTGTACCACCCAAAGTCTGTTGGTTGTAGCGTTTTATCCGAGCAGGGTCAACTATTTCCGAAGAACACAAAACCATCATCTCAAATGTCCATTTCTAAGTGAGAATGATGAAACAGGAAGTTGGGATACGTCTACTTGTTGGTGCATATACATTGAATAGCATAGGTCATCCAATGTTTTGCACTTTGTTGAAGGACTTAAAACCTTTACAAGATATTCTTCTGCTTTGTCAAGTGTTTCCACAGACAGGAAATTATCCTCTGCAAATCCACGTAAGAATTTTTCTAGGGCAACTTTAAAAAGCAGAGGGCTTTGTTCCAATTTTGCTAGTGACATCACAACCGGTAAGGGCATGTGCCTTTATTACAAGAGTACACATTGTAGCCCCAATATTTTTGGCTAGTTTGTGAAGAGGCACGTAGTGCACTTTGTCTCCCAGTTCTACCTTTATCCGCATTTCTTTCAATCCATTTGTAAAACGTTGAAATATATACCTAAGTAAGAGTACAACAACATCAGTGTCATTTGATAGTACTATCACACATTTAACTTCTGACTGAACAACAGTGTGAAACAAGTGAACTATCAATCTAGCATCAGCTTCTTCAATGGGGACTTGTAGATCAGGGCAGATCTGAACCTCCTGATTTGTAACCATAAGTGTATCTCTGTTATCATTGCTGCCTATCATGGTTCCACTTAACATCGTAATGGTAGATATCTCTTTGGCTTTGTCAGCGAAGCAATCACTGACAATTGCAACATCTCTTTATTTTTGTTGGAAAACCAGAACCTTTCCATTTGAATTGGAATAGGAGTATTATATCATATACTCATCATTTCAATGGGATCACCAGCCTTCTTCATTCTCTTTCTCCTTCCTTAAGCGACTGGTCAGTGTATCAATCAAAAACATAGTCTATTCGTGTTACACTTTGAAACTTTGTTGCATTGGTCCAAACTATTTCGAACAAGTTTTTGAAAATGTTCACATCTTAGGTTCTTATTTGACGTACTTGCGACATAAAATCGACAATAACAGCTGTTTCCATGATCTGACGCTAATGAAAGTCATAGTCTTTCGGTTCCAGTTGCTTTTCAAGTTCAACCAAACAAAGGTTTTTCACTGGCTTGCTTGGAAAGCCACTGTCATCGAATAATGTGTGTGGCTGCAAAAGGTCATACTTCAATATGTCTTTCATTTTTCTCCTCTTTCTATTGCTACATGCACACTTCGTTCGGCAGCAATTATATCTTTCTTTTGTACACTTAGTGTTGACTTTGTGAATTCTAAAGGTATTTTTTTTTTCCATAGTAGGTACACTTTCACCTTTGAAATTGTGTCTGAAAGTTTTTTAGTTCTTTTCACAAATCTTTCATTTCCAAAAGCTTGGTAACCTTCTTCTGCATGTTCATTCACTTTCATGATGCATAACGCTATCTCTCTAGGTACACACTGATTGGTGATGAAGTTGTGGAGTTGCATTGGACTAGACATTTCGTAAGAATTGCCTCTGGTGATCATGAATTCACAAAGCGTGTTAACTGATAATGCTAGATGAGAAGATAAATTCCCAGTCAATTCGTAATGGATTGTTGTTTCTCTGTATCCAGTGCTATTAGCATCAATTATTTATCTGAAAAAATTGCTTAATACCAACTCTTCATGGTATGTTAACTCCCATTCAGTTACATATGTGCTTTGCCTTGTCTGCCCTATAACACCTTTGGAACTCTTTTAAGACCTCTGTATGGTTTGTTCAAGTTTCATGTCTGGTGACACAGCACTGAATGGTTGATTAGTTTCTTGAACTACAAAGTGGCTCTTAGTTAACTTCTGGTAAATTTCAGGGTGTTCTACTTGTAACAATCACATTTTCTCTAGATACCGTGATGCATATCGTAAGAAGTTAATGCTATCAAATTTATAAAACATAGGCAGAATACCTTGAAGACGGCTTTCACAATCACCTTCCCTGTACGCTGCTATTAGAAACTTTGGTCAGGTTGACTAGTTTAAGGAAAATATCCCACTATTTACACATCTCAGACCTTTTGGTACACTCATTAAAAAATTGTTTGAAGTCCTCATGCAACTCTGGTTTGTCAGACAAAAGTCTTTTAAAATCACTAGGGGATGATTTTACATTCTTCTCTATGAGTTTAGCTCTCATGTTTACTGCCTGGTTGACAGTTTGTGCATATTTTTCTTTACTCCTAGACTTCCAAAATGCAATCCATTTAGTACTTCCTCAAGAACGAGGAATCCTGTGAGAGATCTGTAATAATGGCTTCCATTCATCACCGACTCCGAACTCTTTACCCCAAACACTTTGCACTCAATTAGAGCATCCTGACAACCACTGCCCCGGAGATACTACCCAATAACATGCATGACAATGATTACACAGTGGAAATTTCCAAGCATTGGAATTATGTCTGGAAATTCAGATAGGCTGATCATTATATCAACAACAACATGGTACACACCCTCATTCGAGATAACGGGCAAAGCCGACTGTTTTAGTTGTGAACAGACATTCTGCAAGTTCTTCAGTGCTAAAACGATGGTTGCATGCTCTGCGACTGGTTTTGGAATGAACGGCAAAAGTCCCACTTGCATACGAGGTGGTGTTGCTGTTGACACCAAAGATCGACATCCAGACCATGTTGG
Source organism: Macrothele yani (assembly GCA_039090855.1). NCBI lineage: Eukaryota > Metazoa > Arthropoda > Arachnida > Araneae > Macrothelidae > Macrothele > Macrothele yani. The sequence continues at coordinate 99,648,405 of CM076990.1, read as the reverse complement.
AACAACTTTAGCATTTCATTCTTCAGAAATTCCATGTTTATGATGAGGCTGAATGCAAACTCAGTTTGCTCATGTCACTCTGATGTGCTTTCTAGGGAAAATAGATTTCCTGAACAATGAAACAGTCCGGTAGAGTTGGTTTGGGAAGTGGTTTCTTGTAGTTCAAAGATCTCTGGCATGGCAATTCTTTATGGAAATGGTGACTTCGTTGATCTAAATCGCTCTCAGATATCTTTGGCTTACTTGGTAACTTTGTGGAACCAGGACATACTTAAAAGAACACTTACAGTGATCGATTTTCGTGATCAAAACTGTTAATGGCTGCAATAGCAAAGTTTTAGTTATCAAAATGACTAGGCAATAGTGTATTTCCTCCGCTTGCTTGTACAGTGTACGCTGGTAAGTTATGTCTTTTTCTCAATACTTCAGTGTAGCTAACTGAAACTAATGCTTTGTTCATGCATGCAATTAAATCTTGGCTTCTGCATTTGTTATGTATACTATCACCAACAATGACATGTAGCAGTGTCTGCTTTCTTTCGTTATAAAGACAGTACAGAGTATTTGGAATATAACCTTTGCACAAACAGCCTTTTTTTTTTTTTTTTTTTTCACTGAAAATGCAGGAGTACTACTTTTTGCATTATCATCATCATCTGCTTCGTTGCACTTTTCTGTTGGATCTTGCTCTGGATCATCTTCATCTTCAAGAGTGACAGTGTTTGATATTAACAGTCCCTTATTAATATAAAAAGTGCTAACAAAAATGTTAAAATTTAATCTGGAACCGGAGTAGCATTCCACGAAATTTTCAGTTCTTCAGAATCACCGAAGCTGTCTGCAAGTTCAAAATTTACATCTTTTAAAGCATCTCTGATATCGTTCGCAGCTGATTAGATGTTCTGAACTTTTCGTACATGTTGGGTAATTTCATCAATCCCTAGACTTCAGGAGTATACCACCAAGGGTTTATTTTTACTTGCAGATGAACTGAAGGATGTCTTCTCCATAGTGTCCCTGCAGTCTAATTTTCACTTCATGGTTTCTTATTAAGTTTTCTCCTGCTGTTTTGTTTACTAGGTCATGGATTTCTGACAGTGTGAAACCATATCCTTCTTTGAGCTTAGGACCTATAATTTGGTTAACTCGTTCAAATGATAAATCTTTTGCTGACATTGGTTTTTGTTCTTCATGATGTATCATAGCATACTCGTAGGATTTTCAATATCCTTCAAAACATGTTTTGTGGTAAAATACGTCAGCACCAAACACTTGAGAAGCTGATTTTAAATCTGTCACACGGATGTAAACAAAATCTTGAAAATGAAATGCAGCAGCTAATAAGTTCTTTGCTCTTCCTGCGTCACTTATTTGAAACTTCTCTCGAATGCCTTTATGACTTTGCTGTATGCAGATTACACACCTTACATGGGTTGGTAGTATACCTGAAGAAGGAGGCGGTCGAGGCAAAACTTCTGACTTCATTTTACATGATGTTATGCGTAGATCATGTGTCGTGTTTTCCTCTTCACTACACTTCTCAGATATTTTATCAAGATTTTGTTCAAAGTACAGGATTTGAGACATTGCTTAGACACAAGATAAAAAAAATATATATATATGTGGTCTTTTCCTGTCCCTTGGAATCCAATCTAAAATTTTGGCTGTCCATCTATGGTCTGTCCTTCTGGCAGTATGTCCAGCCCATTGCCATTTCAGGGATTTAACTCTGATGATGATGTCTTCCACTCTCGTCATTTTTCGGATCCACGAGTTCCTCTTCTTATCTCTCCTGGTTACACCAAGCATGCACCTCTCCATGCTTCTTTGATTTGTCTGCAGCCTTTGTATGTCTCTTTTAGTTAAGGTCCACGTCTCTGCACCATACGTAAGCACTGGAAGGATGCATTGATCAAACACTTTTCTTTTAAGACATAATGGCATATTGCTCTTGAAAATTATGCTGCTTCTTCCAAAAGCTCTCCAGGCAAGTTTTGTACGCCGATTAATTTCTTCATCAATGTGACCCTCACTTGATATCTGCTGTCCAAGATAAACATACGTATCTGTTATCTCCAGTTTTTCTCCATCAGTCGATAAATCTTCATTTCTTGTAAAAGCATTGAACATCACTTTTGTCTTCTGAAAGTTCATTTTTAATCCCACTTCTTTACTCTTGTCAGCAAGTTCCTGGATCATACTCTGCAGCTCTGATGGGGTAGTTGCAAAAATGACTACGTCATCAGCAAAACGAAGGTGGGTTAGATAATCTCCATTAATCTTTATCCCTTTGTTTTCCCAGTTCAGTGATTGAAAGACATTTTCCAATGTGGCATTAAAGAGCTTTGGAGATATGGTGTCACCTTGTCTCACTCCCTTTCCAATTTTTATGTGTGTTGTATTTTCAAACAGCCGAATCTTTGCACTTGCATTTTCATAGATGTTATTAATAATATTAATGTAGGCATCTTCAATACCGCAGGATTTCAGAGCCGTTGTAACTGCTGATGGTTTCACCAAATCAAAGGCGTTTTAATAATCGATAAAAGCCATGCACAATGGAAGTTCATATTCCCTCGCTCTTTCAATTAGTTCTCTCAGTACGTGGATATGATCTATTGTGCTGTAGCCACTCCTGAATCCAGCTTGTTCTCTCGGTTGATCCATGTCCAGTGTTACCTTCAAGCGGTGTGAAAGAACTTTGGCGAAGATTTTATAAACCACTGATAGGAGGCTGATAGGTCTGTAGTTCCTGAGATCCTCAATGTCACCTTTTTTATGTAGCAGGATCATTGTAGCATTGTTCCAATCCTCAGGAATCTTCCCTTCATTAAGGCATCGAGTAAAAATTTGGGCAAGTACTGTTTCAATTTCTCCACTTGCTTCTTGTATGATGTCTACAGTAATTCCATCTTCTCCTGGAGCTTTTCCCCGCTTCATGTTCTTGATTGCATGAGCAACTTCTGCTGGGAGGACTGGAAGAACTCTGGTACCTTTCATGATGTCTGGAGTACATGTATCATCCCTTTCATATAATTTGGAGTAGAAATCTTTCACTATTGTCAAAATTTCGCCTCTATTTCTTGTTATAGAACCATCTTCTTTTCTCAGAGCCAAAATCTGTTTTCTTCCCTTACCGAGATGTCCCTTTGCTATCTTTAGGCTTTGGTTGTTTTCAATTGCTTTCCTCACTAGCTCACAGTTGAATTTCCTTATGTCTTCAGTGATACTTTTTCGTGCTGTCTTGCATAGCTCTATATATTCCACTTTGGAAGTCACATCTTCTTTAGTTGTCCTCATCTCTCTTCTTTTTTGCATCAACATTTTGGTTTTTCCTGATAATTTGTTCACATGCAACTTGTTCTTAGACCCAGCTAATTTTGTTGCTGTTTCCATAAGAGCTTTGGTTACTTTTCTGTTAACTTCCGAAATATCCACTTCTTCCGATGTTAGGCCTTCTAAAGCAGAGAATCTGTTCTTCAGTTCCAACTTGAAAAGACCACATGGGAGATGGGTGGATGAAATTCGAAAATATGCGGAAGTGACATGGAGGAGACTGGCACAAGACAGACCGTTGTGGAGGAAACTTGGGGAGACCTTCGTCCAGCAGTGGATTGATAATGGTTGACAATGATGATATATATATATATATATTTTCACACAATTAAGTCTTTTGGCAACCACATTGTCTCTAATATCTGCTGCCTCCCGTATTTGTTTTCTCCCGCTTTTGCTTATGCTTACTGTTGTTTTAGCATTGGAAGTCTGACAGATAGCGTACTTTTTCACATCGACTGAAGCTTGTGTGTCTTCCTGATGCACAGAAGCAAGAGCAGTTCCTAGACATTATTCAAAAGCCATTTTTCTTCATTAAAAACATAGCTTTTATGAAACAAAGAAGTTTAATCATATTAAAGCATATTGTGCCTGTTTGCAATAAACTTTATGTAATGATATGTAAAAATAAACCTGTTTATCCAATATATAGCACCTGTATGATATTGTACACCTTCAATTTGAATTCTTTAAGGTAAAAAAACATATATTTTGACTCTAAATTCACGTTTCCACGGGTTTTAGGAGCCGAGATAGGCTAAATACCAATTTTATGGCAGCCATTTTAGAAAATGACGTCTAGAGAAACAGCTCCAAAATATGGTGATGTCTACCCAAGTTTTTCTGGTCGTCTCTTAGGTGCATTAAGTGGTAGAACTGGTTTGATTAGTCAGAACAAATTTTTGTACAGGACTTCATTACAGAGACAGGAGTATTTGCAGAAGGCACAGAATCATGATGAAAATTTCATGAGCCATGTGGTCATCATGTTTTCATCAAATATGAATGATGTACTTATGCAGCACAAACTACCTACCCTCAGTCATGTTTCATGGCCTGTTAAATCATCGAATCTTACATCAACTGAACATGTCCGAGACATTATTAGACAGTACCTAACCCCAAGTTTTGAAGCCTTCACTTCTGATTCTTCACTTGAGAACTCAAACTGAACAGGCTTAGAATGGCATTACCAGAGTCACTGCATGCATTCATGCATGTGGGAGTACACTAATAGAAATCTTCAAAACTGCAAGTTTTTTTTTGTTTTTTTTGTTATCTTAAAAAAAATACTGCAGTAACTTGGAATTTAATGCATGAATATCACTAAGCTGTTCTCTGAGATTCAGAGGTTAGCTCCAAAAAGAAATACAAACTTCCAGATATTTTTACTTATTGTTGTCGTATCAAACTTCGCCATTTACAGCGATCTTGACATACAACTCGTGCTTCACTGATATCCATTACACGCCGTACACAAGATCTTTTATACTTCATACTCATAATCTTTTTCTCATGCAGACACTCCTGAATCTGATCCACCCATGTCTTTCTTGGCCTTCCTCTGCCTTTCCTTTCTGTCACTTGGGCTGAAAATATTTTCTTAGTAAGCATTTCATCACTCATTCTTTCAACATGGCCAAATCACCGAAGCATATTGGTCTCCACCTTGCTAACAACATTTTGCTTTACATCACACAACTGCAATACATCTTCATTCCTCACACAATCAGATCGTGTCTTGCCACAAACCCCACGTAAGTAACGCATTTCTCCAGCACACAAACGACTCCTATGTTTCTTCTGCAGCACCCAGGTTTCACTGCCATACATCAGAGTAGGAACAATTACTGTTTCATACACAGCCATGCGGAACTCTCTAGAGAACCCATCATTTCTGTGAAAACCTCCCAGAGCAGCTATGACTTTCAAAGAAGAATTCACTCGCCTACTGATTTCACCATCCAACTTGTTCTCTCTGTCAAACATGCTTCCTAAATATACAAACTCATTCACCTGGTCAATCACAGTGCCATTTATACTTACATTACATTCAGTGCTACCCAATCCTCTCTCAAACACCATAACTTTGGTTTTTCCCTTATTTATACTCAGTTTGAATTTCATGCAAACTTCGTGCATCCGAGTCAAAATACTCTGCAACTCACTTTTGCTCTCTGCCAACAGGACAGTGTCATCAGCATACAGCAATCTGCACACACGGATATCACCAAGACATAAACCACTATTATCTATTTTGGCCTCACGCATGCATGCGTCCATAAATATATTAAACAGCCATAGTGACATTACACAACCTTGTCTAACTCCTGCACCAATAGAAAACCATTTTGATAAAAACACCATTCACTCATACACAAGCTCTACTACCAGCATACATGGCTTTTACACTATTAAGTAGATTCCCAGTAACACCATATTCATTCAATACCTTCCACAAAAGTGTCTTATTGACTCGGTCGTAAGCTTTCTCTAAATCTATGAAGGCAGTTAAAACTTTCTTCCCAACAGCCAGATACTTTTCAATCATCATGCGTAATGCAAAAATCTGCTTAGTGCAGCCTTTACCAGGCATAAAACCACTCTGAACATCCCACACTTTCTCTGATGTAAGACCCCGTACTTTTTCAATAACAACCTTACCAAACACTTACCCTGGCACACTCAGCAGGCTAATGCCACGATAGTTCTTGTATTCAGTCTGATCACCTTTTCCCTTTATACAAGGGAGCAATGATAGCATCCTTCCAATCCCGAGGAACCATTCCTAACTCCCAGCACAACTGGCCAATTTCAGTTAACCAGTCAATTATAGAGTCACCACCATACTTCAACATCTCTGCAGTTATGCCATCAACTCCTGGAGCCTTACCATTCTGAAGAAATTTTAGAGCTTTACACACTTCTTCTCTTGACATGCCTCCTGTGCTTTCATCCCTCATTGTGACATCATCTGCATCTGTCTCAGAATAATTTTTGCTCTCCTGATCTAATAACTCATAGAAGTATTTGCCCCATCTGTCACTTAACTCATTGGGCTCCCATATCATTTCCCCAATCTCATTCTTCACACAACTTACAACTTTGTTTCCCCTATTTTTCCTGAGTCTCATGTACTTCCATAAGGACTTTCTATCTTTCCAAAAAGCCAATTCATGCCTTTCCACTTTCTCTTTCCTATCTTTTGCCTTACTGTGGCGAACCAGCTTAGCAGCTTCACGCTTCTTACAGCGATATTCATCCACAGAGACTCTACCTTGCAACATCCCCAAATAAGCTTCCTTCCTTCTCTTTACTGCCTCATCAATCTCACTATTCCACCAAGCATCCCCTTTATTGCTACCCACTATTGTGGTGCCACAGACCTCTTTAGCAGCAGTAACAACACAGTTCTTAAAACATTCCCACTTCTTTTCTACATCCCTCTCACAAGATTTCAGATCCTTCAGCCGTTCTCTGAGTGAGTCAGAATACCGCTGATGATCTTCACGGAGCCTATCAACCTTTATTATTTCTACCTTGGGTCTCTTCCTATTCCTTTTCCTCCAACCAACATTAAGTTTCACTCGTAACACTACCAAGTAATGATCAGAACCAACATCCGCACCTCTCATCACACGGGTGTCAACAACCAAGTTTTTCAAACGCTGATCGTAAACAACAAAATCTATCACACTCTTTTGACCAAGAGTACGATTTTCCCAAGTATATGTGTGTATATACTTGTGGTCGAAAAATGTTATAGATACCACAAATCATTCTCAATACAGAGTTCAATTAATCTTTCACCATTATCATTCACACAAGGATCATTAAACTTACCCACAACATTGTCAGAAATTGCATTCTGCACACCTACTCTAGCATTGAAATCCCCTGCTATTATAACTTTTTCTTTAGCACCAAACTGGCTCAAAACAGCTTTTAGCTCATTCCAGAAATCTTCTTTCTTATCAGAAGGTTCCGAGTCACAAGGAGCATACACTACGACAATTACAATTCTCTAAAGTTTCACTTTCAAACGGATCCAGAGAATTCTCTCACTTATGCAACTATAGTGAATCAAGTTGTTCTTCATCTTTTCACTTAAAATCACACCTACACCAGCCTGTCCTCTCATATTATCCAATACTCCAGACCACACACTCACCGTGCCATTCACTTCTTTTTCCCCAATTGCTTATTTATTTAATTCCTATTTTTGTTTTTGAAATTGTTCCTAATACCGGACAAATTTAATTGCTCTTTTAATGTGCTACGAGTTTCCAATTTCTTCAGTGTATTTTGTATAACAATAAGCAAAATATTTGGTTTTCATTTATTGGCTAAGAAGTGTCATAACTCATTATTATTCCAGGTGGGAAATTTATTAGAAAACTAAAAATTTGTATTCTCATGAAGTAAGAAACAGACCTGTTTCTTCAGATTGCCTTACAAATATGCTACCATTACATCAACACCTGTGATAAGTTTTTCTTCGTTTTTTTAATATAAAATAATAAACTAAGAAAACTACAGCTATCTGCCACCAGAGATAAATAATAAATTCCACCAAAGAGGTTCAGGTATCATGTATTATACATGTATAAAAAAAATAAGACAAAATTTTAATATGTCACCTCTTTTGTTTACATTTAAGGTATCATGACTACATGACAAAACACATCATATTAATTTATGACTCTCACTTGAAATATTTTTCTATGGTAACACAATTGTTTACAAACACACACGCACATACACACCACTAAGCTGTTCTCTGGCATTCTGAGGTTAGCTCCACAAAGAAAAACAGACTACCAGATATATTTTAACTGATTATTTACTTACGGCTGCTGTATCAAACTCCTCCATTTACAGCGATCTTGACATACAACTTGGGCTTCACTGACATCCATCACACAATGCACACAAGATCTTCTATACTTCATACTCATGATCTTTTTCACATGCAGACGCTCTTGAATCTGATCCTCCTATGACTTACTTGGCCTCCCTCTGTCTTTTCTTCCTGCCTCTTGGGCTGAAATTTTTTTCTTAGTAAGCAACTCATCACTCATTCTTTCAGCATGCGCAAACCACCGAAGCATATTAGTCTCCACCTTACTAACAACATTTTGCTTCACATTACACAACTCCATCCAACACATCTTCATTCCTAACATGATCAGAACGTATCTTGCAACAACCCCCACCCCCGTAAGTAACGCATTTCTCCAGCACACAAACGACTCCTGTGTTTCTTCTGTAGTACCCAGGTTTCACTGCCGTACATCAAAGTAGGAACAATTACATTTTCATGCACAGCCATGCGGGACTCCCTTCAGAACCTATCATTCCTATGAAAACCTCCCAAGGCAGCTATGACTTTCGATAAAAATTTCATTTGCCTACTAATTTCACCACCCAATTTGTTCTCTCTGACAAACATGCTTATTAAAAAATACACAAACTCATTCACCTGGGCAATCACGGTGCCATTTAGACTTATATTACAAACAGTACTACCGGCTCCTCTCTCAAAAACCATACCTTTGGGTTTTCTCCTATTAATACTCAGTTTGAATTTCATGCAAACTTCATACATCCGGGACAACATACTCTGCAACTCACTTTTGCTCTCTGCCAACAGGACAGTGTCATCAGCATACAGCAATCTGCACACACGGATATCACCAAGACATAAACCAGTAATATGTATTTTGGCATCGCGCATGCATGCATCCATGAATATATTAAACAGCCACGGTGACATTACACAAACTTGCCCGACTCCTGCACTAATAGAAAACAATTTTGATAAAAAGAAAAAAAAACCTCATTCACCTGGGCAATCACGGTGCCATTTAGACTTATATTACAAACAGTACTACCAGCTCCTCTCTCAAAAACCATAACTTTGGGGTTTCTCCTATTAATACTCAGTTTGAATTTCATGCAAACTTCATACATCTGGGACAACATACTCTGCAACTCACTTTTGCTCTCTGCCAACAGGACAGTGTCATCAGCATACATCAATCTGTACACATGGATATCACCAAGACATAAACCAGTATTATGTATTTTGGCATCGCGCATGCATGCATCCATGAATATATTAAACAGCCATGGTGACATTACACAAACTTGCCTGACTCCTGCACCAATAGAAAACCATTTTGATAAAAAGAAAAAAACTTCATTCACCTGGGCAATCACGGTGCCATTTAGACTTATATTACAAACAGTACTACCGGCTCCTCTCTCAAAAACCATAACTTTGGGTTTTCTCCTATTAATACTCAGTTTGAATTTCATGCAAACTTCATACATCTGGGACAACATACTCTGCAACTCACTTTTGTTCTCTGCCAACAGGACAGTGTCATCAGCATACATCAATCTGCACACACGGATATCACCAACACATAAACCAGTATTATCTATTTTGGCATCGCGCATGCATGCATCCATAAATATATTAAACAGCCATGGTGACATTACACCAACTTGCCTGACTCCTGCACCAATAGAAAACCATTTTGATAAAATACCATTCACTCGTACACAAGCTCTACTGTCAGCATACATGGTTTTTACACTATTAAGTAGATTCCCAGTAACACCATATTCATTCAATACCTTCCACAGAAGTGTTCTATTTACTCGGTCGTCATCTTCAAATCATCTTACATTCACTCAGCCGAGATCTCAATCAAGATCTTCATGACCAATCTTACATTCACTCAGCCGAGATCTCTTTCTCATATGCCGTTTTGAAAGTTCAGGTCGATTCCGTGGTGGACCATCCTTCTCAAGTGTGGTAGGGCTACCATATACCACTCTTGAGTCCGGGTATTGATTTCTTTTTGTCTTTTTAATCAGGTAAGTACATCAGTGTGGGGGATTAGCCCACAGCTGATGGTTCCAATTGGTCATTCAGCCTAAGGATTCTGGATACAAAACCCAGGGAGTTGGGGTCTTATCACCAATGTCACACAGAACTAGCTGGCACCTCTCCAAGATTCACAGAGGCCCTTGTTGCTGTTACGAGTGGTCATGTTAGTTCCAGGCTCCGTGATTTGCATGCAATATAGTAATTTCAAGTGTACTTAAGTTTTTCTTACTTGTGCATCTTCAAGTTGAAGGTCAGTGCTTTTCTTTGGTGTGTCTCACAAGTTGGTGAGTTAAGTTTTATTTTTTCTATTGTTCATTATTCTTTTTCGACCAAGCCGGTCTATTTGGTTTTTGACGCTAGTGATAAGGGCAAAAACCATGCCCACATCATGGAAGCCAAGCTCCCTTCCTCTTCTTCTTCTGCTAAAGATACTAACCCCGCTTCGCACGATGACAACATTTCGGAACGGCCGCATGACGTCAGAAGCTCCCATTCTGATACAGCTCAGGCTAACTGTCCTCCCTCAGATGGTTCTGACGCTTCCAGCGTGCACTCCATAATGGATGAGAATACTATGGATGTGTCGGGTGGAGATGCTTCTTTGCCTTCCACTTCTTTACAATTATCAGTGTTGCCTTCTTCTTCCGGGGCTGCCGCGTCCCGTCCTCGCACTGGCGCAGCTACCCCATCGTATGCTTCTGCAACTTCGAAGGCTCCCGAAACCCTCCACGTCGACTGCAGAGCCCTTTCTAGATTCTTATACCAGCATTGCAGGATCTACTGCCACGAGTGATATCCCAGAGGACTCCCCCGCCAGACGACTTTTGCACTCTATCCTGGAACTCAGAGTATGTTTTGACGAGCTCTTTGACACACCACTTCAGTGCTATAGTCGCGCCCTGAAATTCATCTTTCCAGTGGATGCTATTGATTTTATAGCCAGGAAACTACGCTCTGTGTTCGTCTACTTTACGAAAAAGGCATTCGCTGATCAACTATTGACGGAAGGTCTGACTGTAAATGATGTTCATCTCCTTCCTCAACTGGTAGCGCACCGCCCTGTGCCTCCAGAAGTTTCTAACGCTGTTCTTTGCACGTTATTTAGCAAGTTCGGTAGTGTGATTGGTCCCATCACAACTCTCTCTGCTGAACCCAAAGATCCTGTCGACAAAGCAATCAAGGGCTTTCATCGCACCGACCGCATCCTTTTTCCGTTGGACGCTCATCTCCACGCAAGTCCAACCGTTCTTCATGTTCGCTGCAGACAACAGCATCGCAGGATTGAAGTCATCACTTCGTAGCACTGCACCCTGTGTCAGAGTGACAGCCATGTCCAGGCTCGATGCCCAAAAGCTTCATCGTCGAATCTTCCCAGCGCCCCATTGTTAACTGTCCCTTCAACTACTACTAAGTCGACTCCTTCCTCTGCCTGGAAGGTCTCCAATTCGAAATCTTCCAAACGTTCGACTCCAGCCATTGGTCAACAGAGGTCTTTGCTGGATTACCGCTCTGTCACCGAACAGAACTTTCCTATGCTTCAGTCACCGCCTCTACTATATATTCTCTCAGCTCCTGCAGAGTTGACTGCTGATCTAGCCTCTGTGTTCACTATTGGTGCCATGGATTCTGAGGTTGAAATTCTATCCAGTACTGAATCTCCGAGCACACACAGAGTCTCGGCGACTTCTGCCAAACAGAGTGGATCTACTCGTTGACGGATGAGGAAGTCGAAGACTTCTCCATCTCCACATTTGTCTCCACGCATGTCTTCTCGCTTGAGTGTTTTTCGTCGTAAGGCTGCGACTTTATCAGCCCGTACCTCTTCTGCTGATGTGCACGAGGGTCCGTTTCCCTCAGGAGATGCTTTTTCGGTAGAGCCCCTGCCCTACGAAGATATCCTTGAGTATCTGGTGTGTCCCACCAGTGCAGCCACAGCTCATGCCTTTCTCCGGCCGTACGAAGCAGTCCTTCCCAGGGTTCTTGGTCAACTTAGCATGCTTGAACACACACTACAGAGGAACTTGGACGACATTCCGTGGAGTTCGTGCTTCATTACTCACCTCCATTCACTTGCCACAGCTGGTCAATATTCTCTGCATCTTACGACCAATCTGAACGTTCCGGGTCATGCCACTTAACTGTCGTGCATTTGCGACACCATTGCATTAGCTTTTGAGAACCTCGCCGCTTTGGGCGCGGTCTTGATACTCTTACAAGAAACTAACTGTCAATCCTCCACCTTGTTTACACACTGGCGGCCATGGAACTATTCGTTCCATCATGCTTACAGCCACGCGTCTCGCGGTGGCATTGTCAAAGGTGTACGCACAACTTTTTGCTCTCATCTGACCTCCTTTTCTGTCAAGAATCTTTGTCGTGACTTATTACAGCACGTCACAGTCACAATTGACACACAGCATTTTCATATATTTAAAGTCTATGTGCTGTCCACCTTGACGTATTTACCGAAGCTCTTCCAGTGCTTTCGTCAAGCTCTTTCTAGTCTCTCAGTCACCGAACATGTACTAATAGGTGGCGACTTTAATTTTAACCTCCACCCTCAGCTTGATCGATTCTCACCTTCCAAAGAATATCGAATCGGGACTGGTTAATCAGCTGCAGTCTCTGGTCACTGATTTTTCACTGATTGATGTCCACTGCCAACTGTATCCGACAACACCCGCCCACAACTGGAGCTCATCTTGTGCAACTGATCCTGCCACGGCCAGACTCGACCGCTTCTATATTATGTCCATGCTTCTTCCTGCGGTATCAGACTCTTGCTGCCAACCCACTGCATCGTCCGATCATTGTGCCATCGTGCCCACGGTATTAACCACCTCTGTCCAGCCACGGACCAGACCAATCGGCCGTGGACATTTGAGGCTGCTCTTCTTGCTGAAGAAGGATTTTGTTCTTCGGTCCGTGATTTTCTTGCCACATGGCAACCCAAGTTACAAGATACTCCATGCGCTTTGACTTTCTGGTTGGAAGTCAAAAATAGTCTCCTCCTTCTTGTGCATAATCAGTCATTCACGCTCTTAACGCTACGCAGGATGCGCCTAGATCATACTCAACAGATGCTCTCTCTTTTAAACCTAGCTGATCCTCTATTTTCTGTGTACAAAGCAAAACTCAATTCACTTCTAGTACCGATTGCACAACAAGCCCTTCGACGTCTTTGCTTACAGCATCTCACGCCCGATGCTAGCTCATACGAGTTTCTCTCGACTCTCGAATCTCAGCGCCGTGCCTCTTCTACAATTCATCGCCTCTGCCTCCCTACTGGCAAGATATGATCCAACTCAGTTTCTCTATGCTCTTTCATCCAGAGCTTTTACATGCATAAGTTTTGTGAAGCTCCTCCCCGTCCAATGCAGCTTAACCTCTTTTTCATTCTGCTTTACCACAAGTCCCCTTTCATCTTTCCGATTCTCTCCTTCTTCCTCCCAAACTCAGTGAACTCTCTGAGACATTCTCCTTCCTTAACCCCCGGGCCACACCTGGCCCGGATGGCCTTCCTTTCTGTTTCTATAAAGCTTTTTTCCCTGTTCTCCTTCCTTTCCTTCTTTGCGCTTTCTCTGCAGCCATGCATTTTCCTACCCTTCCGAGGAGTTTCACAAATGCCCACGTCGTCCTCTTCCCCAAGAAGGGTGATCCACTTGACTTGGGGAATTGGTGTCCCATTTCCCTATTAAACCAGGATTATAAACTCTTTACTAAATTTCTCTCCTGCCAGATTAATCCTATTCTTCCCCACATTCTCTCCACTAATCGGACCTACACTGTCCCTGGACGCTCAATCTCACATAACATTCAGCTCCTCAATGACCTTATCCACCTCGTCCGAACTCGCTCTTCTCTCCCTTGATCAACAATCCGCTTTTGACAATATTTCTCACACTTACCTCTCTACCACGCTTCTCAGTTTCGGCTTTCCACCATCTTTTCTATCTCTTCTCCTCTCCCTCTACCGGGACGCAATTTTCCATGACAGGTTGCCCACCCTTCTCACAGCTCCGATCCCTTTCCGTTGTGGTGTCCGACAGGGATGCCCTTTATCCGGGCAGCTCTTTGCCATTGCAATAGACCCTCTTCTACATTTCGTGCACAGTTCTTTCCTTGCATCTTTGCCACCTGTGATTGCCGGTATACGGCACCATGCAATCACCAATGTTGATTATGCGGATGACATCACTTTCTGTGTACGTCAAGAATCTCAATTTCACAGTCTTTGACGACTCTACGATGACTATGCTTCATGTTCTAGCGCCACACTCAATATCTCGAAAAGCACTGACTTGTGGGTCGGGTCATGGGCTCACCACATGTCGATTCTCCGGACCGGGGGGGGGGGGGGCGCAAATGGTCCTCCTCCTTCCAACAGTTTCTTGGTGTCCAACTTGGAACACCTTCTGCAGCCTCTATCACCACATGGAATGCTCTTCGCCTATGCCTGCTTTGCATGGCCGCCACCTCGAGGCGAGCCCAGTTCTGCACCTCTTTCTACCAGCGTGCTCGCATAACACAAACCTATCTGGTATCCATGTGTACATATTCTTGGATTGCGTCGACACAGCCAGTCTATCGCCTACTCGAACTCACCCGCTGCCAGACCAATGTCATATGGACTGGTCATCATTGGATTAATGCCTCACAGCTTTGCTTGTCTCCCCGTGCAGGGGGGTCATTGGTCTGCTTGACGTGCGCTAGTACTATAAGGCATTCCGTGTTACCACGTTTCTATGTCTCCTCGCTACGTCTGTTTTATCTGCGGAGATTACCCGTAATGTCACTGTCTCCCCACGCAATCCACACTTTACTTTTCTTTCCTTCCTTCTAATGGACCACTGCCCTCTCCTTTCTCACTTACCTTCTGTATACTGGGAGGCTATTTCTCTGCTTCGCTCTTTCCCACTCTCCTCCTGCTTCCACCACCGAACTTCTTTCTGAACCTCTCGTTTTCTCCTCGGTCATCCCCCCCACCTCCCCTGCTTCGCTTTTCCAGCTTGGCAATGCAACGGAGTCATAACAGTCCGCGATCTCCTCACCACTGAATTACTCTGGCGTTCCTTTTCTGACTTACAGCCTCTACGTGCCCTACCACATGCTCCTGCTGTCTACAACTCCCTTATCTCTTCATCATTTCCTTGTTCCTCACCCTTGCTTCTACCTCCGGCCTAACATCTGTTCTTCCCGCACCTCTCCCTCTGCCCTTTTTCCAGTTGATTCATGACACAGCTCTCCCAATCTTTTCCCTCTCGACATCTGCATCTATCGCTTCCTCCCCTTCCCCCGTCTCTGACATTTCCTCTTCCTCTGTTGTGTGGTCCGCTGCCCTTTCTCCTCTATCTGCACCTATTTAGGTGAACACACATTGGCTTTTTACATAATCGTCTCCCTGTACCATCTCTCCTCCACCGCATGACCCTTCTTTCCTCCCCGCTATGTCCGTTTTGTGCTGGGGAGGCTGATGTTCCACATGTATATCTGTTCTGCACCGTTCTAATGCCACTACTACATCTTGCGTTTACGACTGCTCAATGCTCATGTACTACCGACCTCACCTTCAGTGCATATCGCACGCTGCTCCTGTGTCCTTCTCCACCAGTTCAACTTCCGGCAGTCTGCTCTTATATTTTTGTGCTCGTCAAGCACCTAATATACGTGTACCATCAACAGCGTCATACACATGCGGACCCCACCACAGTCCTTCAAGCTGGAGCCGCATTACTTTGCATTTTTTGTGACTATCTACTCTCACGTCTTCGCTTCGAGTATAGCACTGCTGTTGCTCGCAATAGTGAATCTACGTTCTTCTCCACATGGTCCCCAGCAGCCCCATGGTTTGTTGGTACGCCAGCCACACTTCATCTCACAGTTAGTACTACTGCTCCTGCTGACTCTTAACTCTGTGCAACCTGCACAGAGCCACCTGTGCTATTCCGACATGCTTATGTCTCCGGTCCACAGGACTTTTAACTGTTTTCAATTCTTTTATTTCATGAATGTGTATATATTTGTAAATAGGATGTAGAATTGGGCTACCCTCATCTGTATATAACCGTTTTGTTTGTGTCATTGTCATCATGTCCATTTCCTGTGCTCTTACCTTTATTAAAGATGTTCTGAAACCTAGTTGCTGTTGTGTGTGCAATTGTTACCACGGAGTGCCCCGAGGAGGCAAACCCATCGCTCACTACGACCGTCACAAGCTCTAGTTAATCCCTCTGATGTGCTGCTTTCACCACTTCATATCAAACTAAGGCTGATGAAAAACTTTGAAAAAGCTATGGACAAATCTGGCCCAGGTTTCTTGCACTCAAAGCAAACATTTCCACAATTAAGCGAGGCAAAACTTAAAAAAGCATCTTCGTTGCCCCTCAGATACGGAAACCAGGGTTGCCAACTTTTCAAGAACAGCTTGAGGAGCATTTTGCCTTACTTGAGGAGCAGTGATAAAAAATATGTGCAAGAAATATTCAAAATTTTTGGAATCAACAATCATTTCTATTAAGTCATTGTAATTTATTTTTCACTTACCTGTACATCATTTTAGAGATAAATATGTGGCTTTTTTTTTTGCAGTACTTCATTGATGAACACAGTCTGATAGCAGACACTTCCTTCGGCTTTAGCAGAACATTTTTCAATTAGCAATGCTATTAAAGCAAAAACTTCTAGGCTACTTTTAACAGCTGCATCCCGTTCTGCAGACTGTTTTTTAAAGATATTTTGCTGGCTGGTTAGTGACCGCTTCACAGATTTAATTTTCTGCTCGCGTTCCCGACTTTGCATGATGAAGTCCTTATGCTGCGTTTCATGATGCCTCTTCACGTTCAATTTTTTTGGCACTACTACTGAAGCATTGCACAAGAGACAAATAAGTGAATTGTTTTGTTGTACAAAACAATGTTTATATGCCCAAGCCTCTTGAAACTGATGATTTTCGGAATCCATCTTGAGTTTGTACCAAGTGCCATGACCCCATGATTATTGTTTCCAAACTACGTGTTCCAACACTAATTTCTGATGATATGTAAGCACAGTAACAATATGTAAATATGATAACGACATCATTATTTGCATAGTGAAAAAAAGATTTCCTCGCAAGAAATGTTTTAAATCTTTTTTTATTCCCGCTACGGAAATAATGATATCGATATCGTTATCAGAGATTTCTCGCAAGAAAATATCTGACGGAGCATTGGAGATAGAGGTTTGTTCCGGCCGCCGACCTTTTTCACTGCATCGCCGCCGCAGCTATTTGATCGGCGCGCCGATTCGCACAATGAAGTACTAGGAAATCATCAAAATCCCCAGAAATCTGACACTGACGTTTCAAATAATCGCTAATCAAAAATTTTACATCGATTTTTACACAAACGCCACTATCGTAATTACTAGTCAAGGTCTCGCCGCTGCGCTGTCTACAAAATCTAGCCAGCACGTCACCGCTGAAAAAATCTAACCGACAAGCCGCCGCTGTGTTCTTTGCTTCAGTGCAGACCTCTAGTTGGAGATCATGACACCATTTTGAACCACTTCCAAACTTTCGGCAGACCGGAGGTTGTGCATCCCTGGTAATAAGATAGGGAAAATCTCAGATTTTTTTTTTTTTTTTTTGCTCAATGCTCAATTAAGAGGATTTTACTCGTTATAGTATTTTATGGATTATGACTCGATTTCCGAAGCAAAAGAACAACTTCGCGGAGTTTTAGTGTTTTTACGGAGAACTCCGCAAAATTTGGAGCAGTTGGCAACCCTGGGAAACTACTGCGTGATCCTGTTTTTACCGAAAAGCTAAACAGCACGAAGTTCGCCACATGGCAATCTTTCACATCTGTGGTCAAGGGATTTCTGGGTAACCACAAAGAGGGCAACTACAAGCAGCTGATTCATAACTTTCTCAAGAGCTAAAAAACTTTGAGTGCCGGATGTCCTTAATAATACATTTCCTCCATTTATATTTGACCTTCTTTCCTGACAACCTAGGAGCAGTGAGCAATGCAAATGGAGAAAGGTTCCACCAAGATATCTGAACGATGGAGGAGAGGTATTAAGGCAGGTGGTGGGATCCCTCAATAATGAGTGATTACTGGTTTTTGCAGGAGGAGGACAACACGGCACATAAGAGAAAAAAAAAATGAACTACTTGTAAGGGTATACGAGTATGTATGCATACATTTACATTTGTGTTAATATTATTTACTCTATTCCTTTTTTCTTTTGCTGTCTCATATGCAGTGGTATATAAATATGGTATTTCCACTTTGTAACACTAATTCTATAGCTAACAAGACACATAAATGCTGTAATATATTACAATGTGAAGCTGTAATGTGTACATCTTGCATTGTATATATGTATCTGGAAATATAGCAAATGTTCATACACAAAAAATTGTATGTGATGGAGAGTTTTTAGTCATATTTGAATTCAGCACCCCAAAATTAGTTAAAAACACCTTATTTCACCCATGTTATGAAAACAAAGCTTAAAAATGTTGACTAGTGTAATATTAATAATAATAATAATAATAATAAGAAGAAGAAACGGTCATATCAATCATGAAAGTTTGGAACATGACAGTTGCACCTGTCTACATTTGATGCCTTCATGATTATTTGTAACTGAACTTTTACACTTGGCATTGGGTAACTACATAAAATCTGTGATCGTTGACAGGATGATTATGCTAAGCACTAGTACTGACAATGCCCATTGTTACAGACAGTTTCATTAGATTCTTGTTCACATGAACCAATCAGAATTGCCAAACCAGTTTCAAGACCCAAGAAAAATAAAATTGATATCCTATACCATTATGTTATTCAGAGATATAATGAAGGTACAGGAACATGTATTGATGTTGACATCAGAATTGCCAAATGATTTTCAAGGGCCACGAAAAAGAAAATTGATATGATCAATACAATTTTCTTATTCAGAGATATAATGAAGGTATAGGGGGGGGGTGTGAGACTGTTGACTGACTTTTCGGTAGTTATCGTTCTAAACTATGCAGTGAAAGGTGACAGTGGAATTCGATAACTAATGCACTGAATGTACGACTATGTCTTGGTAGCAAGCTGAATCTTGTATTGTGAATTCCACGAAAAGGTGCTTTCACATCTGGAATTCAGAAGGGAAAAGTCCCTATGAATTTTCACCAAACAGAATGCCTGTCAAGTAGCACTGCACCCAGAAGCTAAACTCTGCAAGCTTCTTTAATACCCAACAACCACTATCTTGTACCATCTTCACAACGATGCTTCGCTATTTTTCAGGAAAATACAAGAAACAAATGT
The DNA here is from genome assembly GCA_039090855.1 of Macrothele yani. Lineage (NCBI taxonomy): Eukaryota > Metazoa > Arthropoda > Arachnida > Araneae > Macrothelidae > Macrothele > Macrothele yani. The sequence continues at coordinate 99,628,857 of CM076990.1, read as the reverse complement.
TCAGAATGTGAAAGAACACTATGTCAACATTGTTTCTCAGCTTACCATGGGTACTAAACTATGATACAGTAAGGGACAAAGTAAATACATACATATACACTGCCGGACAATTGCTAAAGACGGATGACAATAGCAACGATAGCCACCATAAAATGGAAGGCAGGGAAAATGTGGTAATTAGCATAAGTGCGGGATACAGTAAGACGTGTTGTGCGTATGCAAATTTTGGATTGCCGAACTTGTTCGTGACGTCATAGCGCTGATAAGAGATATAAAGGATTTGACGCGTACTGACCGTTGTTGTTCAAACGCAAAGTTGAAAGGAAAAGAATCAATTGACGAACTTGCAAGTTTCAGTATGTCTTCCCGACATCACCTAGATGATTTTACGCGTGGCCGTATTATTGGCAAGATTGAAGAAGGGCGAAAAATAAAAGATGTTGCCAGGGAGTTTGACGTCAGCCACAGTGTTGTTTCAAGGCTTTGGAAATCATTTCAAACAAATGGAGAGTGTAGCAAACGTCACGGGGAGGTCGTGTTCGCAGTACGACACCTGCAGAAGATCGGTACATAGTGCTATCAACAAAAAGACACCGGCGCAGCATAGCTAGTGAGGTAGCAAATCAGTTTTTGGCTGCTACTGGCAAGCGGATCTCCCGAAAAACTGTCGCCAGACGTTTGCATGAAGGAGGACTATACGCCCGCCGTCCTGTTGTGTGCATCCCATTGTCCAGACGTCACCGTACCGCCCGTTTGCAATGGTGCCATCAACATCGCAATTGGACTGATAACGACTGGTCTGCTGTCCTCTTCTCAGATGAGAGTAGATACAGTCTATAGTCTGATTGTCGACGACAACTGATCTGGCGTGATAGTGGTACTGTATATTGTCCAGCAAACATACAGGAAAAGGACCGATATCCGACATGTAGTGTCATGGTATGGGCTGGCATCATGATCAATGGCCGTACGTCCCCCTATGTGCTTCCAACTGGGACTATGACTTGCCAACGATACATTAAGGATGTTCTGCTACCTCATGTTCGCATGTTCTGTGGTGCTGTCGGTGATAGATTCATTTTCATGGACGACAACGCAACATGTCATCGAACAGTCGCTGTCCAGGAGTGTCTTGAGAGCGAGGTTATTCAACGCCTCGTATGGCCAGCACGTTCTCCAGATCTGAATCAAATTGAAAATGTGTGGGATGCTTTGGGGAGGAGTCTTGCTGGTCGCCAATGCGCTCCAATAAACAAGGACACCCTCATCCGTGCACTGACAGAGTAATGGGACAAATTACCCCAACAGCTGCTTGATAATGTTGTGCAAAGCATGACACGACGTGTGGAATCTTGCATCGCCCTCCATGGTGGCCATATCCCGTATTGACATCTTACGCCGGAACGCCTGCGGACGGTAATTGCATTTTTTTTTCACGCTTACGTATTCTGCACAAAATGGCCTGTTTGTCCCTTGAACACGTTCCAAAGCCTTCTGGATTTCAGAGCACAACAAATTGTTTTTCTTGTTATGTCCTGGCATTCAGACATTATTTATTTTCACTTGGTATCCAACCACACTTACTTTTTTATGCGCTATATAGCCGTTTATGATCCGTCCTTAGCAATTGTCCATCAGTGTATATCACTAAGCTGTTCTCCTAGATTCAAAGATTAGCTCCTAAAAGAATAATAATACTCCAGATAAATGCTTAACTGATGGAAAAAGGATTTACTTGTTGTTACCGTATCAAATGTCTCCATTTACGGCGATCTCAGCACAGAGCTCGAGCTTAACTGACATCCATCACATGACGCACACAAAACCTTTTGTACTTCATACTCATAATCTTTGCTTCATACAGACATTCTGGAATCTGGTCTGCCCATGATTTCCTTGGCCTTTCTCGACCTCTCTTTCATGCTACTTGGACTGAAAAAATTATCTTACTAGCATCTCATCCCTCATTCTTTCAACATATGCAGATAACCACCTAAGAATATATGTCTCCACCATGTTAACAACATTTGCATCACCTTATGCAACTGCAACACTTCTACATCCTTCACATCATCACAGCATGACTTGCCAGAAACCCCCAGTAAATAATGCCTCTCTCAAGCACAGAAACAACTCCTGTATCTCTTCTGCGGTACCCTGGTTTCACTGCCATACATCAGAGTAGGAAGAATTTCACTTTCATATACAGCCATTCGGGACTTTCTTGAGAACATATTATTCCAGTGAAATCCTCCTTAAAGCAGTAGTGACTTTCAATGAAGAATTCACTTGCCTACCAATTTTGCCATTTAATTTGTTCTCTGTCAAACATGCTTCTAAAATATATAAACTTGTTCACCTGGTCAATCACTGTGCCATTTACACTTATCTTGCATTCAGTATGAACAGTTCCTTGCTCAAAAACCATAACTTTGCTTTCCCTCTTATTTATACTCAGTTTGAATTTCATGCAAACTTCGTACATCCTGGACAACATATTCTGCAACTCACTTTTGCTCTCTGCCAACAGGACAGTGTCACCAGCATACAACAATCTGCACACATGGATATTACCAAGAGATAAACCATATTATCTATTTTGGCATCACGCATGCATGCATCCATAAATATATTAAGTTGCCAGAGTGACATTACACAACCTTGTCTGACTCTAGCACCAATAGAGAACCATTTCAATAAGACACCATTCACTTGTACACATGCTCTACTGCCAGCATACATGGCTGTCATGATATTAAGTAGATTCCCAGTAATACCATATTTAATCAGTACTTTCCACATAAGTATCCTAATTATTGTCATAAGCTTTCTCTAAGTCTATGAGAACAGCAAACACTTTCTTACCAACAGACAGATACTTTTCAATCATATGTGTAATGTAAAAATTCAGTAAATGAAGTTTATTATTTCAAATACACCATGTAGACAAAAGTATTTGGACACCTCCACATATGCAGATAAACATGCACTTGCAGAGCCAGAAGTGCACATACGGAATATATTTAGTGCTGTATGTAAAGGGGATAGCATTGACACAACTGTCAAACTACATTGGTAAGCAACTTTGCCACATGGAGTTGAAGTGTGGGACTTTGAAAGGGGTGGGGTGATTGGATGCCTCCTCAGTAAAAAATCATTGCATAGTGTTGCCATTCTCCTGGGATTTCCCAAATCTACTGTCACTGATGTTCATCGATGGAAAACATGAGATGCTGCTAAAACAAAGCCGCGCTTTTACAGACCACATAAACTGAATGATTGTGGTAGATGAAGCTTCCTGAAGAATGTGAAGGCATGCATATCCTCTGTCGCAGACCTAGAGAGTGACTTTGAACAAGCCACTGGAACTTCTATTTGCACAACAACAGTCTGTTGGGACTGTATACTGAAGGTTACCAAAGCTAGGTCAGCTGTACATAACATTCCATGTAATGCCAGTCTGTGACTACAGTGGTACTTTGCTCCCATTTTGTGGACAACAGAAGAATCGAAGGGGGTTATATGGATGGATGACTCATGGTACTTACCATTTTGTTCGAACTGACGTATTTGGGTGTAGTGTTTGCACAGGGAATGCTGTCAGCTGGACTGCATTGTCCTTACATTCAAGTTTGGAAGGGAGGGGTGGGCGTGATGGTTTGGGGGCATTTTTGATGGAAAGGACTCAATACTTCAGTTGTGGTGCTCTTCAGTCTAACAGTTGCCAGATACAAAGATATTCTTCACAGGGATCATAGCATACTTCTGGAAAATTTTAGGTAGGAATTTTAGGACTTTTTAGAAAAATTTTAGGAAAATTTTAGGAGTGTATTTCAATAAAAACTAGATGTATATTTGTATACATCTAGTAAAACAACTTTGTATACATTGTAAAGAGTCTGCTTCACACGCTTCAACCATATATACTGATAGACTGCGCATGACATCAGTCAAAAAGATGGGTTACACCTGCTGTGCTTATGGTTGCTCTGAGCGATATAGTAAAGAAAGTTCTATGATTTTTCATGGGTAAGAAATGAATTAAATACCTAAGTCAATAAAGTTCAATTACTTAACCAGAAACTTGCAGCTATTGATATAAAAATATAGTAACTTAAGAAAAAAAAATGGAATGCATGGTCCAAATTCTTCGCAAATGTTCATCACATTATATATCACAAAATGTAAACAACCCGATCATGCATGTATATAGCTCATAAGTAAACTTACCTGAAGAGTTTTCATTATATATGAGGCGCATTCACATAATACACCGAAAACACTGAAGTTCTGCAGCGTAAATTAGTAATCATAACAGCATTTTTACACGAAATTTGGAGTCTGATGATGACGTGCCCAATGATTGAGCCATGGCGGCTTTGATGCAGCTATTGCCAATGCGCAGTCCATTAGTATATATGGTCGAAGTTCATACCCAAATTTTTTGCATAATGTCTAATGTCTAAAGTTTAAGTATGATTTACTTCTTATGTTCAGTTCTTATCTTTTCACGTGTTATTATCATATTCAAGTATATTTACCACATTCAAGTTTCACTTTGAACATTAATATGCTGTTGAAATAGAAGCCATTCACGATTTTCACAGTAAAGTTTCCAGGTTTCACATTAAATTATAATATCCTAAAAAGGTAATTGAAAACCAAGAACTATGTACAATTGTTCACTGAATTACTTTTTTCATATTATTGTTTTAACCTTTTCCTGATAAGCCTATCTTTTTCTGCTTCCACCACAACTAATTTACTTTCAGTTTTCTTTATTTCAGCTGAACCTTGTATGATCAAGTTAGAGGCAACTGCTATTTCAACAGTATTTTGTTTTTCTACAGCTTTTCTCATTCTTTCTGTTCCCTCTTGAATTATTGCTAGGGAGGCTTCTTTATCTTTTTTAAGCCTATTTATTTCTGCATCATTTTCTTTTATTTTGTCATCAAACTCAGCTTTTCTTTTTTTCTCTAGCTGCTTTTCCTTATTTTCCCTCTCTTTCTGCTTCCTTTCTTTTACCTTTTTTTATTCTTCTTCCTTCAGCTTATCAACATACTCTTTATAAAATTTATGTGAATCACGAACACTATTTAACAAATTTCTTGTTATGGGAACTTTACTTACACATCCATAGTGTTTAATGGCCCCTTTAACTATTCTTAATGTTGTTATAGTTGAGTCTTTTAAGTTAGCCTTGTCCTTCCTTAACAGAGCAGTGTTAACCAAAAATCCCCTTCCTGCATCAGCATTACCATGAGGTAAAACTAAAATTGACTTGATGAGTTTAGCAAGATTTGAGTATTTTTCTTTTCCGCTAGAGTCTTTAATACTAAATATATTACGCCAGTAATGATCAATCCGCACTGCAATATGCCCTTCCTCTGAAAATTTCAAGAGTTCATCTAGAGTTGGCTTATCGCAATTTAAAAGTTTCCACTCTTCTCTTACTCTATCAATTTGTTCCTCAGAAAGATGCAAAACACTTGAAATTCTGGTTATTTCCGAAAGTCCTTCAGTGACTGAAAGTTGAGTTGACTCTTTCTTTGGTTCTTTTACCTTTAAAACTTCTATGTCTCTTAGCTTTTGACTGCAGAATGGCAAATTTGACTTTAAATATTTTGTGGTTGCAATTAGTGATGATCTTACATCTAAGAGAAATAATTTCTGCCTGGTCTCCTGAACATTCCTAAGGAGATTTTTTGTCTTCATACCAACTTCTAACTCCCCTAGTTTTTTCCATGAATTTTTGTTTTCAAAATCTACATTCTTCAGGTCTTCTCCAAATTTCCCTGCAATAACATCATCTTGGATAAACTGAGCCATAACATTCCTCATTAAAGTATTTAAATCAGAATATAACTGGTATATTTTTGGTTCTTCACTCTGATAACATAATGAAAACTTTTCAAAATTTTGGTGTGAAAATGAAATTAATGCTAAATAGCAAGGAGTTAGCTCATTTTTCAAGAAACAGTGAATTCTTTTATACCTTGCCGAATTGCGTAGTTGTTTTTCAAATATTTTTTGAGATGGCAAGAAGTTTAAAAAATATTCTGTAATATTTAGCCATTGATCCAAGAGCCTCTGGGCTACAGAACCAACGGTTAACCATCTGTTGCTGACATGACGCAAAAGAAATTCGTCAAAATCTATATTTAATTCGTCAAAATCTATATTTAAGCTTGTCAAAAATTTTTTAAATGCATTACTAACAACATGCAGGTTGCAAAAACCTAGTTCCAAAGATTTCTGGCCTGTTTCTTGTTTTACAACTTCATTGAATTTGCGTAAAAAGCACTTATTTACATTTGGGCTGTCCATGGATACACAAATAATTCTGTTCAACGAAATATTGAAGGATGATAACACATCAAGAATTTCTTTTAGCAAAATATCTGCTGTTGCATGACCCAGAAAAACGCTTGTTAGGTATCGGCAAGAAACTGAATTTATTTCTGAAGACCAGTACCTGAGATACACATCCAACTGCCGTTTCACTTGTGTATTTGTAGTTTCATCAAATGCTATAGTAACCTTTCCTGGGCTACTAGATGCAATGTCTTTTTTCAAATCCTCTTCAAAATATTTTGACAATCCATGTGATATCACATAAGCAACTTTTTTTCTTTAAGTTGCATTTTGGCTGCAATAGCAGAATCAGGAAACATTTCTTTGAAAAGTTCAACTGTTTCAGTGCATGAAACAAAAGACATATTGTCCTTAGCAACTTTCATGGCCCATAATGCTTCGGCTTTAGCCAACTAAAAATCATGACCCAGTACTTCACTAATATTTGTTTTGGGCTGAAGATCCTGTCCTCCAAAGGCTTTCAGGATGGACTTATTTTGAAATTTACTTTGAAATTTCTGCAAATGTTTTTTTCCTTTATGATGCGCTTTTACTTGTGAAAAGCCACTATTAGAAATATTGAAAATTTCTGAACACAATATACACTTCAGAAAATATTGTTTCAGTTGCAGAACACCATTCTTTCAACTTTACTCCGTCCAATTCTTTGGCGAGCCACGTATCTTGAAATTTCGTTTTGGATTTAGGCATCTTAAACACTTGTTTTACTAATCAGAAAATGAAAGGGAAGTACAAAAACACGTTCCAATATTGCAAAACCAGACAACTTCCCGAAGTTTGGCTGCGAGGATGTCAGAAGATAGAAAAAAAAAAAAGCAGGTCACCACTAGAGAACTGAACCTGCACACAGCAGAGAAACACCATAAAAGACGCAAAACCAGAAACTATCATATGCATCTCGCGCAAGTTCAGTCAAAGCGAGTCGGAGCCGAGATATATTGCGCAGCGAAGGTCGCTGTCGCCGACGCACGATCAAAGGTCAATGATCACGTGCTCTACTGCCTGCCACTATAACACTCAGCTACCATCCCATCGTCATTACCGGAGGTTACGGAAGGAGACCACATGTTTCCTCTTTGTTTCCGCTGATGTTTTGTTTCCTCTTTGCTTCTGCTGATGTTTTTTTATTGTAAACCGCAGGTTTACAATAACAAAACATCAGCAGAAAGAGGAGGTTCCACAAGGCATGTACAAAAATAAAGTACGATCTTCTGCGTGCCACGGAGTTCATCTGCTAAGAGCAAACCAGGGGTGAAAATGACCCCTCCCCTTTTCCCTTAGACCTCTTGTTACTCTCGAAAACTGACCGAAGGCATAAAAGTGGAGCGCCCGCCCCGAAGCAAGTGCATCTCGATGGCGTCATTTCCCACCCCTTCAGCAGCACAGCATATGGCTGTGTTTCTACAATAACAGGTCTTTTTACCTTACCGAAATGGTAAATTTATTGGCGTTAATAACGGTTGTATTTTTAATAAATAAGGTTACGAAAATTTTAGGAAGAATAGCAAATTTTAGGTATAATTTTAGGAATTTAAGGAGGGTCACAAAATATTAGGAATTTTAGGAGGAATGCGATCATTGTCTTCATCATTCTGCACTGCCTGTGCTGTGGCAGTACTTCGGCAAAAAATCAAGTTCTAGCAAAATAAAACACTTTTTAATACCACAAGTACTGTCCAAGCCTTGTTTGAGGAGCAGGGCATCCAGATGTTGGATTGCATGACTCAAAGTCTCTACCTAAATCCCATAGAACAAGCTAGAATGCCAAATCATATCTCAGCAGATAAGACCTTACTTATACGGCAAGTACAAGTAATATAGCTAATCAATAATTAGCATGGTAAGGTGAAAGTGCAAAAAACTAATCATCATCATCATCATTGTCAACCATTATCAATCCACTGCTGGACGAAGGTCTCCCCAAGCTTCCTCCACAACGGTCTGTCTTGTGCCAGTCTCCTCCATGTCACTCCTGCATACTTTCGAATTTCATCCACCCATCTCCTATGTGATCTTTTTCTGGGTCTTTTCCTGTCCCTTGGAATCCAATCTAAAATTTCGGCTGCCCATCGATGGTCTGTCCTTCTGGCAGTATGTCCAGCCCATTGCCATTTCAGGGATTTAACTCTGATCATGATGTCTTCCACTCTTGTCATTTTTCGGATCCACGAGTTCCTCTTCTTATCTCTCCTGGTTACACCAAGCATGCACCTCTCCATGGTTCTTTGAGTTGTCTGCAGCCTTTGTATGTCTCTTTTAGTTAAGGTCCACGTCTCTGCACCATACGTAAGCAATGGCAGGATGCATTGATCAAACACTTTTCTTTTAAGACATAATGGCATATTGCTCTTGAAAATTATGCTGTTTCTTCCAAAAGCTCTCCAGGCAAGTTTTGTACGCCGATTAATATCTTCCTCAATGTGACCCTCACTTGATATCTGCTGTCCAAGATAAACATACGTGTCTGTTATCTCCAGCTTTTCTCGATCAATCGATAAATCTTCATTTCTTGTAAAAGCATTGAACATCACTTTTGTCTTCTGAAAGTTCATTTTTAATTCCACTTCTTTACTCTTGTCAGCAAGTTCCTGGATCATACTCTGCAGCTCTGATGGGGTAGTTGCAAAAATGACTATGTCATCAGCAAAACGAAGGTGGGTTAGATAATCTCCATTAATCTTTATTCCTTTGTTTTCCCAGTTCAGCGATTGAAAGACATTTTCCAATGTGGCATTAAAGAGCTTCGGAGATATGGTGTCACCTAGTCTCACTCCCTTTCCAATTTTTATGTGTGTTGTATTTTCAAACAGCCGAATCTTTGCACTTGCATTTTCATAGATGTTATTAAGAATATAAATGTATGCATCTTCAATACTGCAGGATTTCAGAGCCATTGTAACTGCTGAGGGTTTCACTGAATCAAAGGTTTTTTCATAATCGATAAAAGCCATGCACAATGGAAGTTCATATTCCCTCGCTCTTTCAATTAGTTCTCTCAATACTTGGATATGATCTATTGTGCTGTAGCCACTCCTGAATCCAGCTTGTTCTCTCGGTTGAGCCACGTCCAGTGTTACCTTCAAGCGGTGTGAAAGAACTTTAGTGAAGATTTTATAAACCACTGATAGGTCTGTAGTTACCGAGATCCTCAATGTCACCTTTTTTTTGTAGCAGGATCATTGTAGCATTGTTCCAATCCTCAGGAATCTTCCCTTCATTAAGGCATCGAGTGAAAATTTGGGCGAGTACTGTTTCGATTTCTCCACTTGCTTCTTGTATGATGTCTACAGTAATTCCATCTTCTCCTGGAGCTTTTCCTCGCTTCATGTTCTTGATTGCATGTGCAACTTCTACTGGGAGGACTGGAAGAACTCTGGTACTTTTCATGATGTCTGGAGTACATATATCATCCCTTTCATATAATTTGGAGTAGAAATCTTTCACTCTTGTCAAAATTTCTCCTCTATTTCTTGTTACAGAACCATCTTCTTTTCTCAGTGCCATAATCTGTTTTCTTCCCTTACTGAGATGTCCCTTTGCTATCTTTAGGCTTTGGTTGATTTCAATTGCTTTCCTCACTAGTTCACAGTTGAATTTCCTTTCGTCTTCAGTGATACTTTTTCGTACTGTCTTGCTTAGTTCTATATATTCCACTTTGGAAGTCACATCTTCTTTAGTTGTCCTCATCTCTCTTTTTTGCATCAACATTTTAGGTTTTCCTGATAATTTGTTCACATGCAACTTGTTCTTAGACCCAGCTAATTTTGATGCTGTTTCCATAAGAGCTTTGGTTACTTTTCTGTTAACTTCAGAAACATCCACTTCTTCCGATGTTAGGCCTTCTAAAGCAGAGAATCTGTTCTTTAGTTCCAGCTTGAAGGTATTATGGTGTTTTTTAAGGTTGGTTATGTCAATACATTTTGTTTGTCTTATGAGCTTGCTACGTTCGAGTTTAGTGTTGAGGTGCATTTCACATCTCACCAATCTATGGTCACTACCTGTGTTGAACTTGTTTAGCACACTGCAGTCTGCTATGACGAATTTTTTGTTACACATAATAAAATCAATTTCACTTGTCGTCCCATTTGGATGTCTCCATGTCCATTTTCGCGTGGCTTTTTCTTGAAAAAGGAGTTCAAGATGAAAAACCCTTCTGCCTCTGCAAACTCAACGAGAGTATTTCCACGCTGGTTTCTGTTGCCGTGACCGAATTTACCTACTGAAGTTTCATTCTGTTGCTGTTGCCCTATTTTTGCATTGAAATCTCCCATAATTATCTTCAAGTGTTGCTTACCTTTATTTAGATGACGAATTTCCTCATAAAATTCTTCAATTTCTTCTTCAGGATGACTTGTGGTTGGCGCATAAGTTTGAATAATCCGAGCCTGGTATCTTCTCGAGAGTTGGATAATGAGTCATGCAGCTCGCTCTGTCAGAGGAACTTTCAACTTCTACAACTTTATCCTTCAGTTTCTTGTTTATTATAAATCCAACACCACTAGTTCTGCCAGTATCTCTCCCACGGTAGTAGAAGAGATGTCCACTTTTCAGTTCAATGAGGTTTTTTCCTTTTCTCCTTACCTCACTTAGCCCGACGATGTCCCACTTGATCTTTTGTAGTTCCTCTTCCAATTCAAGAAGCCTTGAATCAGAAGATAGGGAGCGTCCATTATATGTAGCCAAGGTCAGCATCAGATGGCAGCCTAGTCTGGTCCTCCGGGGATTCTTAGCACTCTCTGCCTTCATGTCGCACTGGCCGCTGCCTTGGCCAGGTACATTCCAGCTGCCGGAGACTGAGGGCCAAGATTTAAGTCGTGAAGTCATTTTGGAGGGGTTTGGTCATAACTCACCACGCTGGCCAAGCGGGTTGGTGAGTGTGGGATAGCATTTCCTCTAATCCCGATGGTATAGTTATACCGCTATAGGCGGTCGTCAGAGCCCCTTTAGTGGGAATAGGATGCACCACGAGAAGGCGGGGTTGACATTTGTCAAGGAGAGGCTGTGATGTTACGTATCCCCTGACCTTACATCCCGCAAAAAAAAAAAAAAAAAAAGAAAAAAACCCAACAACAACTAATAATTGAAACTAAATTTAGAATTTTTTAAATCCCTAATATATGTCAGTGGCACTTTAGTGTACTGCATAATGAAGAAAACAAATTTCTACAAAATTGTAACAGAATTATTAACACCACATCTCAAGGTTCTTAAAAATGGGAATAAAAAAGGAAAAAACAAACAAAAAAGATAAAAAAAACAACTAGTATTTTTTTTTAAGAAAGTATCAAAACTACAATAAGCTTTTTAAACTGAATTATATACAACTACAATAAGCTTTTTAAACTGCATAATAAGTATGAAACACACAATGAATATAGTGTGTGGCATTTAAAAAGTTAATATTTCTTTTTGCTGATATCTTTTCCTTCCTGTTTTTTGGTCTCAGACGACAATAATTTTATCTTTCACGTTGAAAACTTTCGGCTGGAGGACCATGAATACATGATATCAAAGCTTTCACGATTAAAAAAAAATAAATGATGTAACTTTGAGAATATGGATAACTTTTGAAGACCATCTATGCATCAAATCCTACAAATTTTCCAACTTCATCACTTCTATTTTCGCCCCACTCAGTCTCCTATCCGATGAGCACCAAGGGCTTTCTCTGAGGTTAAGTCTGCCATGCATGATGGTATCTAGATGTCCCCATGTATGTGCTACAGTTTTGAACGTATGAAGCGTGCATCACCATATCAACCTACATACCTTCTTGGCATTATGCAGTTCATGCAATTTATCTTTACTTTACTTTTACACTACAACTTTTATTGTCCGGTCTAATCTTACATAGCTAGTCGGTTACAAAAAAAAAAAAAAATAAAAATAAAAATAACGTATGCAGATCTATACAATGACAGCATAAAAACATTCCACTTTCATCTACAAATAATATATTATTTTGTTACTTAGAATATTTAAAGTATGCAATTAACTTAGGTGGCACTCTACTTTAAAGGAATATTTAAATTTTTGATGTGCTTCACATATTTTGAAATAGCTACCACTTCTTTTACTAGACCTATGGATATCTAAAAGGGAACAAAACAGTATAGGCCACATTCCTACACAATCAGCAAAACTTATTCCCAATAGCTACACATTATGTTTTAATGAAGAATAGGTTAAAATAAAACATATTCAGTAATAACTATGCGCCTGAAATGATAGTGTTGTGTACTTTTATAAAACACAGATATCAGTTTTCATAAGAAGAATGATGTTTAAAAATCAAAACAACTCTTTTATATGAAATTACATTTAGAAATAATAGCAATTACTTTTATGCATAACTTATCAAGGCCAACAGCAGGGGTGGACAAACCAAAATTTCCAAGCACCAGCTCCTTTTTTACAGAGGTCAGCATATTTTTTTCAAGTTATTCGAGGAGAAAACCTCGATCACTATAAATCAAAACCCCACATACAGAATTGGGACCAACAGTAAAAATTAATGTATTATTTCTAACATCTTGTTCAGTAATTCAGTACAATGTGAAAAACTAAAACCGGGGAACATTATTGCATAATTGTATTAATAAGTTGCACTTCAAAATAGGTTTCATTTCAGAGAGTTCAGCTCTTTCTTCTTGTGTATAACACTCAATAAAACCACTAATGAATATGTAACCTTATAAGTACCGGCTGGAAAATCAATGCCATAGCTATGGGCATCTCTCATACTCACTCTACTTGAGTGCACGGTGGAACATCCGCATGAATTACTACAACGATATTGATGCAAAACCTATAACTCTGCTAGCGACAGTTCCAAAAAATAAATGTTGGAATCTTCATTATTGTTTTTATGGCAAGTAGTCTTAAAAAAATCTGCATACAAAAGATCTGTATATTTATTGTGCTTATTGCTTAATTAAAGAGATGAAAGCTTCATAATAGAAATTCAAATTTCGAAAATAAAATTTTCAGTATAGAATTCGAAAACTCAGGTGCCAGGTGAAAATTTTCAGGCACCATGGTGACAGGGTGCCTTGGATTTGTTTACCCTTGGCTCACAAGTATTCTCTTATGGCTATTTTTTTTTTATAAAAGCAGTGGTGTCAGTGCATTTTATTTATATTTTTGAGTTTAAGAGCTGGTTGGTTGGTTGGTTGTTGGTTGGTTGTTGGTTGGTTGATTTTTTATGGCGCAAGGGCCATGTTTGGCCAAAGAGCGCCAGGCACAAAACAAACAAACAGTATTAAAAGCGTGGTATAAAACTTAAAATATGGCTAATCAAGTAAAACTGAACAATGAGAATGATGGAAGGGCTAAAAAGACAATGAAACAAACAGTATTAAAAAACATGGAACAATGATTAAAATCTAGCTGATTCAGTAAAACTGAGGAATGAGAATGATGATAGGGCTAAAATCTAGATACGTTTAAAAAAGTCTATTTGTTTAAAAAAGGAAAAAACAGCAACAGTTTTGCAGTGGTCATTTAGGAGCCGCTGCAGTGTAGCAGCGTCCTCGGTCAACAAATGAGAATGAAAGAAATGAAAACGTACATCACGAAAACGAACACAGGTACACAGAAGATGAGTGACAGTGAGTCGGCAATTGCACGTCTCACACATCGGCGCAGTGTCGCCACACAGCAAAAAGCGGTGAGTGAAACGACAATGCCCTATGCGGAGACGCGCAAGCACCACTTCCTCTCTATGGTTCCGACGATATGAGGATTTTCAGATTCCAAGAATAGGTTTAATACGATGCAGCTTATTTTCCACCTCCTGGTCCCACAGACCCTGCCACGCTCGCTTGATATGTTCGTGAACAAGAGAGCGGAAATCGAGGTGAAACAGGGGCAAGGGTGTGACGACCAAAGAGGAAGCAGATCTAGCAGCCACATCAGCACGCTCGTTACCCGAGATTCCAACATGCCCAGGAATCCAGCAAAAGTGAACATGAAAACCGGCCCCGAGGAAACGACAAAGCAACTGTCTCACATCCAAGAGAACAGGATGGTCACCGCAATCTGAAGATGACAAAGAGTGCAAGACACTTAAAGAATCTGTATAGATCATAGCACAATAATGAGAACTCGACCGAACATGGAGAAGAGCAAGATACACAGCATGCACCTCCGCCGAAAACACTGTGGCCTCAGCTGGGATCATCGCTACTGAAACATCATCTACACAGACAGCCGCGGATCCAACAACTCCATGCATCTTGGAGCCATCAGTAAAAATAGGAGTGTAGTCAGAATTGAGGGCACAGTGCTCAGTGAAGAGCTGCCGGTACACTGACGCAGGGGTTGAGGATTTATCAAAAGATGTAAAGGTGGTATCAACCATGACACCAAGTGGGTGCAATGGAGGATACCCAAAGCCCCTGGTCTACGGCCGCCATACGAAGACCAAAGGTTGAAATGCACGAGAGCCGGTTTTCGAATAAACGAGCATGCTGGGGTTGAAAAACAGCATCTTATAAAGGATGGTCTGGAAGAGATCTAAGTTTCAAGTAGAATTGAACAGACAGCAGCAGACAGCATAATTCAAGCGATGGTTAGTTCGCGTCAGCGTAAAGGCTGGGAATCGGAGATGTTCGAAATGCTCCCAAACAAAGACGCAGCGCTTGATGGTGAATAGTATCCAAAGGCCAGAGAATGAAACGACGAGCACAGCCATACACGATACAACCATAATCCAGTTTCGACCGTATTAAGGAATAGCAAATGCGAATTAAAGACACCCTGTCTGCACCCCACGAGACTCTCGAAAGGATCTTAAGAATAGATAGAGCCTGCAGCCAGGAAGTTTTTAGCCGCTGAACGTGCGCACGGAATGTAAGCGCACGGTCAATGGTCAAACCAAAGAACTTGGTCTCTGGCAAAACTGGTATGGCTGCACGGTCTAAATACAGCTCTGGGTCAGGATAGAGTCCGCGCCTCAGGCAGAAATGGACACAGGCTGTCTTGTCGGGAGAAAGAACGAAACCATTGCCATTCGCTGCTTTAAAGATCTGGTTAATCGCAGACTGCAACTGCCTTTCAATAAAATTCATGCTTGATGATGAGCAGAAAATGTGTAAGTCATCAACATAAACAGTAGCCGAAACCGCAGGAGGAAGATTTGTGAAGAGACAATTAATGCGAAGGATGAAACAATGTGACAGATAAAATGCAACCTTGAGGAACACCTTGTTCTTGATGCAACGGTGCCGAGAGCGTCGTACCCAGGCGCACCTGGAACACCCGATTGCGAAGAAAATTAACGATGAAAGTCAGAAGATTTCTTCGCAATCCGCATGCGTGGAGGTCATGAATAATACTGTGCCACCACGCTCGATCATAGGCTTTTTTAATATCGAAAAAAAAAAAAAAAAAAAAAAAAACCAGGTGCTGCCTACGCACGAACCACTCGCGCACAGATGTCTCAAGGTGCAGGAGATGATCGTGAGGTTAATGATGACGGCGAAAGCCGCTTTGTGATGGTGAAAGTACTTGATGATGTTCTAAAAAATGAACTAACCGGTATTTAACCATGTGTTCAAGAACTTTACACAGACAGCTAGCGAGAGCAATTGGACGATAACTAGAGGGAGACCCGGGATTTTTGCCAGGTTTGGGAAAAGGCAGAACAAAAGCTTTTCGCCAAGATTCCGGGAAACTGTGCTCCGACCAAATGCGATTATACAGGATTAAAAGATTCTCGAGAGACGACTGTGAGAGATGACGGAGCATGTCATAGTGGATGCTATCGGGACCGACAGATGTAGCGCCGGACCGATGCAGAGCCACCTTGAGTTCAAACATGCTGAAGGGGGAGTTATAGTCAGTTCTACGAAAAGGCGCAAAGGAGACTTTCTGGCGTTCCGCAGTGGATTTAATCCTCAGAAAGGAGGAAGGATACGCCAGGTCACTCGACACGGAGGCAAACGCCTCCCCCAAACAATCAGCAATCTCCCCGACTTCAGCATATGTGCAGCCGTTACTCTCGAGAATCGAGATCTGGTGAGAGCTGTAGTTACCTCGGATCCTACGAATCTTGTCCCACAGACTTTTCGAACTGGCACGTGAAGTGAGAGATGAAACATACTGGATCCAAGACTCCCTCTTGCTACGTCGATGCACCAACCGAGCATAGGATTTTGCTCGTTTGAATGTAATGAGATTAGCATCGGTCGGATAACGCCGAAACGTAGACCAGGCCTTATGATGAGCTCTCCTAGCCGCTGCGCATTCAGGGGCCCACCAAGGCTTCGGACTTCTGGAGAGTGTCGTAGATGTTTTTGGTATAGAAAGATCAGCTGCCTGAAGAATGCAATTTGTGACTTGAAGAACAGCCGCGTCGATTGACTCTTGGGTCACCATTGCAGAAGATATCACTGCTGACGATGTGAAGACCTCCCATCTCGCACGCTCCATCCTCCACCGAGGAGGGCGGGAGGAAGATGGCATGATCACACGATGCGAGAGGACAATTGGAAAATGGTCGCTCCCGTGGAGGTCGTTGCACACTGTCCACGACCAATCAGCAATAATCGATGGTGATCCCAAGGTCAAATCAATCGCACTGAAGGATCTTGTCGGCTCATGGAAGTACGTGTCAGCATCGGTGTTAAAAAGGCACAAAGAGGCCGAGGACAGAAGAGACTATGCGACGACCTCTTGTGCTGATGCTGACACTACCCCACAAATGATGATGGGCATTGAAGTCACCCATTAGAAGAAAGGGTGAAGGCAGCTGATCGACCAAGCTCTCCAGAACAGAGACGCTCACGTTCTCTTCCGGCGGCAGATAGACACTGCAGACAGTAAGAGGCACAGGCACAGATATACGAACCGCCACGGCCTGCATAGTTGTGGATATTGCAACGGAAGACACCGGAACACTGTGAGGGACAAGAATAGCAACTCCCTCACAGGCGATGTCTCCCGATACATTATCTGTCCGATACACACTGTAGCCTCGAACTGAAAGCAGGTTTGATGGTTTAAGTTTCGTCTCCTGTAGACAAAGGCACACCGGAGAGTACAATGAAAGCAGATGTTTCACATCATCAAAACTTGTCCGAAAACCTCGACAATTCCACTGAATGATTGAAGCCATGGTTAATAGTGAGATGAAAATGGAAATGATCAAACGAGGTCAGCCTCCATCACCTCTGATGAGGGTTCCCCCAGATCTGGAGGCGTGTGACCAGGGGTCAAGATGAGAGCATGCTTTGTTCCAAGTGTCTTAATGGGAGGCGCTTTCCGTTGAGTCGTTTGCTGAGATTTTGAAGGAGAAGAAATGCTTTTCTTATCCTGGGCTTTGGTTTTCTTGCCAGAAGAAGTGGCCTGAGTTCCCTTGCTGGTGGTAGGGTGACTATGCTTCGGCGAAGTGGTGGGTGAAGCTTTCTAAGAGCTGATCATTGTTAATCACATTATATAACACTTTTTACTATCACTAATGAAGTTTTAAGCATTAAAATTTTCTGCCATCACTTCTTAAGCTGGTTACTTTGTGGTTTATTCATAATTCACAGTTCTAATAAACTGTTTGATTAATCTTGTTTAAATATAAACATTGAAAGAAGATGTTCAGAACTCCAATTAAAAGTTAAAATTTGTTCCATACCTGTTCATTCATCACATATAAAATTAATGTTTGTTGCCAGTCCATGTCGTAGGAAGCAAACTGGTTATTTTGATTCATACATCACTTAAAAAACCTGTACTGAAGATAAATTATTCCTTTACAATATCAAATAAAATTATCAAATGAAAATTGATCATGTACTTTTAATGGTAAGTTGAAACACACTTCACATGCTGAAAATTTTTCAGAATTCTTGGAGAACTGAGTTTTGGAGAGTATAAACTAATTTATTAAGCAGTCACTCTATAACAGTTTGTTACCATCACTAGTGAAGCTGGTTATTTTAAATTTATACACTAGTGACAATTATGAACTGTTTTGTAGCTAAATTATTCCACTGTAGCATATGGTAAAATTAATACATGCAAAGGTTGTAACATTTTGTATAATGCTAAATTTTAACACCATAAATTCCCTGAAAATAGTGAAGTTTATCTGCTGTATGCCACAAGCTATTTGATTTTGTAACCACAGTTATGTTGCAGAAGTCTTCTTCCCCTTGTGTATTATCATCATCAGATTTTATCAGTGCCGCAATGTCAGTTGCTAAATCCACCCTTCCCAAGCGGTTAAATTCTAAAGGAATAAGCTCCATGACCCTTAAAAAAAGGATCATAAATGTGAGGCTATTGCTAGATTGTCGCAACATTTTTTAAAATTGTATTTATTTATTCTGGTGGAGTTAAAGACTTAATTTAACTTATTTAGACTGTAGAAACATTGAACAATTATTGTTTTATTGATATTTGAATGACTATGCTGTAAAATGTAAAATAATACTGTACCTTTTAAAGATAAGTTACATAGACATATGCATTTACTCGTATCATTAAATTTTTATTGAAATATAACTAATGAAATGTACAAAAAAAAAAAAAAAAAAAAAAATCTGGGCTTACAACATTCACAATTGCAAGAGGTTTACAATAGTTTCCACAAGGCTTCCTTCAATTTGTCTGTCTCTGCATCAAGTCTATATTTACAATAAGCAAGGGCACTCTTTCTTCCTTAGGACACCCAGCACTTTACATATGGATGATAATCCCACTGGGAAATTGGTGGACCACAGCTATTTACTGTTAGCAAAAATCAGACATTTTCAACCATGAGTGCATTTCTTGTTGATATCACAATATTGTTCATAATGTTGAACCCCTGCTCACACTCTGCACTGCTCACTGGTATTGTTTCAATACATTTCAGAAGTTTTTTATGGCGTCTGACACGTGCTTAGCTCCACTGTCCTTAAAATCCCTATAAGATTGAATGACCTCATAATAACACAGAGAAAACAAATCACACAGATCTTTCAATTCTTGTTCACTATAGTCCACGGCAATATCATCAGGTAAAACTACTTTTATTATTTCTGAGTACTTTGTGTCCTAATCTGTCATGCACCAATTTGTCAAATTTGTGACTATACTTTCATAAAATTGTTCTTTATTTATTTCCATTGTGTTGCTCCTACCCCCAAATACTTTCAAGGGAACTCCTTTGAATTGATTTGCTTCTATAGCTTTCTGAACTTCCCTCCAGTAAATACCTCCTCTTTCTTTCTGACCTTTAAATACTTATCTTGCTCTGTGCAGAAGTTAGTTTGCTCTAGGTAACATCACAGTTTGTTTTTGCAAAGGTTCTGAGAGACTAGAAAGCTGAGACAATGCATCCATCATTATTCTTAAATTGTTTATGAAGTACGTTTCTTCAAGTTTACCGGCTAACCCTTCAAATGTTGCTCTTCCTTTAATATCTTGATTTCCATAATGAGCTGCTATTATTATTTCTGAGTACTTTACACAGTAAAGAAACTGTGTAGCCCATTAAGAATCTGAAGATCAGTTAATTTTGAATGATCTACAAAAGGATGATTATGCTTTGCAATATGATACGCAGTGTGAAACGCACTGAATGTGACTTCGTGAGCTAAAGAGTTCTGTTCTTCTACAATGTGTCGCAATGAATTCTCACTTTTTGCTTCTGCACTTTTGTTAGATTTGGTATCTCTACATTGGTAAATTTTCTTATCAAGTTGCTTTTGTTGGCATTGCAGACCCTTCCCCTTTAATACGTATTAATCCATCTATCCACTCTGATGCTAAGTGAATACCCTGATGTGAAGAACTTGAGCCTAGGCTCTGTACCCAAACCTCCATCCATACAAAAAAAAAAAAAAAAAAAATTGTATTTACCTTTGAATGATACCAACTGGTCACACGTCCAGCAAGTTGGCAAATCTTTCCTTTTATTCAACATATTAATATTATTGCATTGTAACTGATGGGAATCCTATGTTTCTGTGGATTCGTTACAGACTTCTTTCTCTTCAGAAACTACAAACAATCTGTCATTACAAACTCATTTTGTATTATCAATGGCATCCGAGCTAATTTTCCATTTAAAGAAGGTGCCAATGTACTTATCCATAGTTGAAATAGTCCATAAACACAAAAATATTACACGCTTTTCTTTGTGCTTCTCACAATCACGAGCTATGATAAACAACTGCTAATCTGCTGTTCTATTGTTGGTTACGGTTACTGACTTTTGTTGACAGTGTTGCCAACCAGAAAATACAAAATATCACTACGAGTCTGTCATAATTCCGCTACACTATGGCACGTGTGCTGCAATAATGCTTGCTTGTCAATCGCTGCAAGATAACACATTACAGGAAGCTCCAAACCTTCCCATTCCTTTTCATTATGCGTCCGTGATCAGGCAACTGTTGATATTCACTTTATAATGTTTATATACACATTCAAAACTGTAAACAATTGTTGAATAATAACACAGTAATGTAGGCATAATTACCATAAAGGGAGAAAAGTCACAAAACAGATAAATGTTCCGGGTCCACTTATGCAGATAAGTGAATCAAGCTGTTCTTCATCTTTTCATTTAAAATCACACCTACACCAGCCCGTCCTCTCATATATCCAATACTCCAGACCACACACACAAATTCCATTCATTTCTTCTATTCCAATTTCCTTCTTTTTAGTTTCACTTACACACAACACATCCAATCTATACTTACTCATTTCTTCAATCACCTCTTACACTCACTCAGCTGAGATCTCTTTTTCATACGCCATTTGCTATTTTCGTATTGTTTCCGTATTGGACCATCCTTCTTAAGTCTGGTAGGTCCACCATATCCCACAGCTCATGCAATATGCACATAAATAATTTACAGGGTTCCCACTCAGTTAGTGAAATCAAATTCCCTGACTTTTCCAAGTTTTCCAGGTGGTTTTGAGTAAAATTCCAGGTGTTGGCAACAGCATTTTGAAAATATGCTTAACAACATATAATGAGAAAAAAATACTGGCTAATTAGATACTTCCCCAGATTTGCATGCAAGATATTAAAATATTGTTTTAGTTAGCTGAGCAGAAACTTGTGAATAAGCAATTCCATAACAGGATATTGAACTAGCTTTAACTCTTGTAATGCAGTGTTTTGACATGCAAGACAGTGATACTCATAACAGATTCTAAAACATATTACATGCTGCACATACTTACAATTATACCTATCCCAAGTTACTGAGTCATATAGTTACTGAGTTTTAGAAGTTTACATTCTTATTAAAAAATATGGAATACAAATTGGTGAACAGCAAAGAAAAAGAAATTTTCTGCACATACCAGCATGGTTTTGGCTTATCCTGCTGAATAATTAACATACCTAATGATAAAATACTGCTGTTTTTAAGTTATCTGTACCCAGAGGTGTTTTTTTTTCTCATATGAAAATAACTGACTGAGGTTCAAAGGCAACTCTAAAATCATTGAGGTCTAACTGGCTAACAAAAAATCTGGGCAGATTTTTTTTGTAAACACGTTATAACTACACATGTAAAGTGAAACAAAAATAAGTCACTGCTTCCTTGCAATAAATTTTACACTGAATACTACAAGAAATCACTGAAATCTAGTTAGTTTTATGCACAGTTAAATCAATTTTGACAATTCCTGAATTTTCTGGTCAATTTTTCCTGTCTCCAAAATAACCTCATGAGACAACTTTCTCTTTTCTTTTGCACTAAAATACTTATCTGATCAGACACCTTGCGATTTTTTTCACGAGTTGTATCTTTTTATTTTTCTTTTTTCTTTGTACTGCTAATGCCTGCTGATATCTTGATCGAGACATCCTCACATACTGCAGTAATTCTGCAGTTATGGGCACTAAAACTACTCTGTTATGCGACTTTATGGCATCGTATACTGTACGCAATGAAATAAGTGACTTTTCATGAAGATTCTCAACCCAAATGTCTTTATTAATTGAAAAACCACTTTCAACAGGCGCATTTCCATGCGATAAAGTAAGAACCAATTTAACAACCACCCACAGTTCCTTGAAATGTTCTTTATCCTAAAGTAAAGAAGAATAGAATGCATCCAGGCGGTTATTTTCTAAGAATGCAGAAAACACATCCTTCAGTTCAGTTTTTTGCTCTGCTACACAACTGTTGAAATTGCTGTTTTGCTCAATCTGCTGAAGCAGAAAATATTCTGTTTTTTTTTTTCATGCAATATATGCAACAACAAATGCATTCTTTTTTCACAAATTATTGAATTTGACTTTATGAGTTTAGTATTCAGACTTGAAACTGCTTTAATAGCAGAAAAGTTTGTGGGACCTCATTCTACTATTTTCTGTGTGGTTGCCACTAAAAATTTCATGCATTATGCTCTGAATTCCTTTTTCTGAATCTCTGAAGTTTTACTTTTCATCAAATATCCATGAGCAGCAACATCAATGTCTACATTTTGCAGTTTACAGTGGTTAACCTTATCACTTATGTCAAGCTTAAACAATTTTTCTGGAATTGCACATTCCTCCATCACCTCTTTCCTTATAAATCTAGACATCAACTGCCGGACAAGATCACATAAACTGTCATACAGAAATGGAATCACAAGATCAGCTGTTTGGAATTTTTTCAAAAATGGTTCCAAAACATTAGCTACTGATGAAAAAAATGCAAACTTTGAAAGGATTAGGTTATCTTTACATGCTACTGCAACACGTGCACATGTTTAAGTTTTTGGCAAGGTATTTGTCTCTTTAGCGTACTTTTTTATGTTGATAAAAATCTGAATGGCCCGCTCTGCCACAGCAACATTTTCAACCCACCTGACTTGGCAGAACTTAGGAGGGAAACTTTCACATCCTGTTATCGATACATAATCAGCTCGCCATGCAGGGCTATTTTTGAACAACTGATAGAAAGCTGTGAAGATATAATTAAAATTCCAGTCAGTAGATCATGGCCTCTCCGAAAGGCTCCATGAACCACATGCAGTCCACATGAACCCAGACCAAGTAGATCACATCCATTTTCTGTCAACAAATCTTCTCTTATAACTTATAGAAATTTATGATTAACATAGGGCCCATCCATTGAAATTTGCAACAGTTTATTTAAATCTAGTTCTGAAACTCCTTCATGGAACTTTTCAATGAGATCAGATGCTCTGGCATGGCCAAGAAATACTGAATTCAAATAACGTGTACATACCTGGTTCAATGACTTAAACCAAAATCTAACAATCAAATCCATCTGCTCTTCCTGAGCTACTTTATTAAGGGCTTCATCAAAGCATATGACAAATTCAGTACCTGATATCTCTGATAATAAGCATTTAGAAAAATATGGCACAAGCCCAAAACAAATTATATATGACATTTTTGTTGCACCAAGACTGACCTTTTTTGCTATATCACTGTCCATAGACATATGCTGGAATACATTGCTAGCATCTTTAAAAGAGTTGTATGAAGAATTTGACATTACAAGCTTCATGGACCAAATTCCTTCTGCTCTTAAAATGCACTCTTTTGTCATAAAACTAGTGATGTTCAACATTGAAATATTAGTAGGAGATACAGTGGATGAAGATCCACTTTGCTTTGCTACAAAATCTGCTGAATATGGCATGGACGGTATCAAATCAGGAGCCATACTGCCTAAAGTTCCCCTTTGTTTTTCTGAACAATCCCTTTGAAGTGGTGCAGTATCCAATGTAAAAAAAAAAAAAAATGTCACAGCATGAGAAGCAGAAACCTGGCTTAAAGCTTTTATGTGTTTAGCACTTCGTTCATGGCTCAAAATCGCTTGGTGGCCCATATTGCTCAAGTTGAAACTTCTTAAACAAACTTTACATCTTGCTTTGTATGGGTCATCCTGAACAGGTAACAGCCATTCTGAGCACTGTGGGTTAAGTTTTTCTTCAAGCCAATTCACATTAAATAGAGTTTTCTTGGAAGCCATAATTGCACCAGTCAGAAACCTTGTAGACCTCTCAATTCGCCGATTACTTTAATTTGACACAAACGCCGTCAAAAACTCTATGCAAGGTGCAAGCACGGGAGCAAATACTGCCGGGCAGGCACCACGTGGCCGGCTGTTTGGGGGTGACGTGGGGGATTGGCAGAGACTCTCTGATTGCAGTAAAAGCATGCGCGCCAGCAGGAGTCCCTCTTTTCGCATTGGCCAGAGGCTTTGGTTTGATAACGAAGTATCCGACACGACGTTCTGAGACTGCGATACAAAATGTTGAAAATATATTTTTGCGGATTTTTCACAAAACTCACTGAACCTTTAATCAACTCCATAAATCAAGTGAATCGGATAAAAGCTTAAAAAATAAATAAATTTAAGCTCGTCATCCTGCAGCACGTTTCTCGCGGAGAGTGAATTCATAACTTTGTTATGCGGTTATAATAAATATCAAAATAAAAATTTTTTTAAAAGGAATAGATGAAGTCATTGAAATATTTAGCACGCATACTTAAAAGTCAAACATTGAAGTGAAATATTTTCTTGCAGAGAAAAGGAGGGGGGGGGGATAGAATACGAACACTTCATCTTCTTTCTAAATAGCAGTAAAAAAAAGAATGAAAAGCATTCTGCAACATATTCAGTGAAACATAAACATTTACTCCGAAAAGAGTCTCGGAACGTTAAAGAAGGCAATAACTCAGTTGGCTCCTGTTGGCACACGCAGTCATTGCGACCGCTCAAAGCCTGTTTTTAGTGACCCTTCACCAGTAAGCTCTCCCAGCCTAAAATGCACTGAGGCATGGCAAAGCTCACCAGAAACCCTCAGTAAGAATGCTACATTAAAGATTTATCCCATTAAAAATTTTAAAGGATAATTTCAAAAGTTCTTTACTGATTCATGCAAAATTTTAGAGGTCAGCTTCTGTTAACCAATTATGGTGTATGTAAAAATTTCAGCCAGTTTCATGAAGAATAGAAAAAGTTAGTTTTCACCATTTTTATCCCCAGTCTGGCAGTCAAACAAAGGCATGAAGGGGGCAGGAAGTGCTTTGGTTACTCTATCGTAGCCCCTCCACAGGCTCCACTCTCACTCCAACACTACGCACCCTTTTCATTTCCTAGTAGCCACCATAGGGGTTTCCTCCCCACGTGGCTGCAATGAATTCCTTTTCTAGTGCTCAATGACGGAGAACTCTGCCAAATACGTTACTTCCCCCCCTTTAACCTAACAGTTCGGTCCTTGGGAGTGAACTAAACGAAATGTTAAATACGGAGAAAGATCAAACACAGAGGAAAAATTATTTTATTTTAGAAACTCCCCAAATTCCCTGACTTACGAAATAAAATTTCCAAATTCCCTGATTTCTTTTATGAAAATTCACGTTTTCCCTGACTTTTTGAGCCAATATTTTCCCCCTGACAATTCCCTGATTTCCCGGTTCTCCAGGTAGCGTGGGAACCCTGAATTTATCACCCATGACTTTCAATTCATGGGCTTACCACCGTGAATGTTTCCTTATTTAAGTCCTTCAAAGTCATCAGATTCACAGAGTTCCAGACAAGGAAAACTTCAGTTTTGCACCACCTACAAGATTCCAAGGAAAAATGTAAGACAATTCTTCAATGCCTTGTGTGACTTTTTTTTTTTCCCTCCTGTTAATTTTTATTACTGTGATAAAAAAAATTATGCGATGTCATTTTCTTCAAATTCAAACCTGTCTTGTCAACATATAAAATTTACCTTGGTGAACAGCTTCCTTCACGGGTAATATTTCACAGTTCAGCAGGAAACACATCTGTAGTGTCAATCAATGTTTCCGGCACCTTTGTGTATGTACAATTCTTCAGCACTTTTTTTAAAGTTTTATGCTATAAAAAGGCATATTACTGATAACAAACCATGACTTGGATAGCAAGGATAAACTCTGATGCTTGCTTCTTTCTTCTATACTGTTTTCTTTCTGATGCTATCAAATCAACATATGGCCTTAGCTTAGACCACCAAAAAACTTACAGTAGTATGCTCGAGTGTCTCGCTATCTTTTGTGTGATGTTAGAACACACTTTCTAATCAAAATAATCAGTTGCTTTAAAAACCTTCATGATTTTCATACATATAAGTGGGAAAAAAATCTCCCTGAAGAAATAATTCTTCAAAAACACATGAAACCCAATACAAATACAGACTTGCCAACCTTAGGAAGAGAAAAATCCTGCAAGCATACTTTCGTATGTTTGAAATATTAATGGACATAATTTGAAGCACTAATAATACATTAATGTATATAAAAATGTAAAAAAAAATTCTGTTAAAAAATATAATTTTTTTTTTTGTTCAGTGATGCATTGATCTTGAGGAGAACCCAAATTATGACGGAAAAGGAGATATATAACAATGCCGGACAGAGGCTACATCACAGAAAAAAGAAATTACGATTACGGAAAAAATCTTTATTTCGTTTACTTCCTTTCTGAAAGACGAAATACCATCCCGATGCATATTTTGATGAATTGGTAAAATTATTCGATGCATAGTTTTACGTGTGTAGAAAAATTCCTGATGCGAATTTTTGAGCGCGTAGAAAAATTCACCGAAGCGTATTTTTACGTGTCGAGAAAAATTCCTGATATGTATTTTTACGCATTGATAAAATTTCGATACATACTAGATGCGCAATTACGCATTTTGGTGAACTCTGGGCTTGGCACATCACTTAAGCACTCCCATGGAAAGAGAGTTACCGCACGACGCCAGCGACTTAAAGATGACATCATCGCATGACACGGCACGGCGCTCATAAGGTCCGGGGGAAAATCTACAGTTCCCGCCAACACCAAACCTGTTCCTGCAGTGCCAAAGATCATTAGCGGACAGAAGAGTAAATATCGCTACCAACGGCAGAGCAGGACTGCTGACTCAGAGGAGAAAGGTCGCTTCTCCGCTAATGAGCCGATGCATCGAAGAACTTCGAACTTTTCTCCTCGATTCTTTTTAATTTATGCGACGGAAATCATGATGGAATCCGGCAATGTTAATTTATAATCCAAAATTCCGGGAAATGTAATGGAATCCGGCATTGCTGGCCTAAACACGGAGGGTTGACAGGCCTGCAAATGCAATTGTTGGCACAAATGTGCCAAATTTTCATGGTTTCCATGTAGCAACTCTTTTAGAAAACTTGAAAATTACATTGTCCTGGAGCAAGAACGCAACCTGCATCCCCCGATTTCCGTTCGAGCAGGCTATCCATTACACCACCCAGGACAAGAAGGAAGTTCCAAGCAACTGAAACTAAGCAGACGCAGCTTAAAAATCTGAGAACGGTTCAGATTTCTGGTAGCCCAAGCTACCCTGTGCTTCTTTTGTAGTGCCTTCATTTGTTGCTTTTCATGTATGTGTGAAGAATTATTTTTTCAGAGAGACTGGTTTCTCACTTATATGAGTGATCTTCTCTGAAGCACTGGAAATTGTGACCTACATCTGACCCTGGATGCGACAAAAGTTTGTGGTGATGCTACGAAGAAGCACAAGATAGCTTCGACTAGCGCAAATCATAATGGTTCACAGATTCCTAAGCTATGTCTGCTTAGTGTCAGTTGCTTGGAACTTCCTTTTTCTGGGTGGTGTAATAGATAGCATGCTTAAATGGAAATCGGGAGATGCGGGTTCAATTCCAGCTCCAGAACAATGTAATTTTTGAGTTGTCTGAAACAGTTGCCACATGGAAACAGTTAAAACATCGCACATTTGTGCCAACAATTACATTTCTAAATGGTTGTTTAAATGTTTTTTAACTTTATGCTTGTTAATCTTTGGAGAACATATGATCAGGCCACCTGTTTAGGGATTGGCTCCCAAATAGGCCTCTTACACTGTTGTCCTGATGATATGTTCTCCAAAGATTAACAAACAGAAAGGTAAAAAATGCTTGAAACAATAATTTAGAACTGTTTCAAAACCACAAATGATTTTTACAGAAGTATGTTACACCTTTTGTGGCTGTTCATCCAGTGCATCGAGAAGCTTCTAACTATTCAAATGCTGAAGGTCTATTTTTTGACATGTAATGCATTTTCACTCTCTCAGCATGATTCAGTTGTCTTTCCAAGTTCTCATTGCTCACAAAACTGTGTGACTCGCTGATTCAGTCAAATAAATGGACATAGAAATTTACTTTGCTGCCTCTTTAAAATGGGTCTCATAACTGCTTTTGTAGTAACAAGCATGGCTGTTTTCGCCCTTTTCAAATAAAACTAAATGCTCCTTTTACTTGTTTAATTTCCTCTTTCACTTTTGGTGCTGACGGACATAAAAAAGTTCAACATCAAATAGATTTCCTTTTGTATCCATGTTGGTGGCTACAGTTGTACTCTTGGAACTGTGAAGAAAGTATGTAGATATATATATATATATATAGAGAGAGAGAGACTTTAGCGGTATGATTCTTGATTTTGTGACTTACATGAGATGTATATTTTTCTTGTGGTAAAAAGCAATGAGATACTAGCCAATCTTAGCAAACCATAAGCAGAAAACAGCTATGGAGAAGTATGATTTGTAAATGATGTTGAATGAAGAACCGTATCTTGATTTTTAGCAAAATAAAACAGTACAGCAAGAAATTATTACAGTAAAATTTAAACTTACCCAGATGATATCTACAAGCCTGAGCATACAGTTTGAGTTTGCTTGCTATTGGCCCATCACCGATAAGATTAAACCACTCATCAACTGGTTGATCAGCTAAATTCTTGACAGCACTCTTCCCAACTCTCATGATTCCATCTCGAAGAACTTTAGTAATAGGGCAATGCCGACCTAACCTACATAACTCATATATGGAACTAAGTTCCCTAAAATATGTTTTAACATGACTGAGAATGAAGTCATTGTCAGGTGCAACAACGATGTAGGCTACATCTCTGCTGTTTGTATATGGTTCAAGGAGAAGTTTATCCTAAAAAAAATGGCAGAAAATAATTAATCATCAAGTTCTGTTCATTGTCATTTTTAAATTAAATACTTTATCTTAAATTAAGAATATGGGGATGGGAAAATTATGTGCACTCACAAAATCATGAGCAGCAGAGAAGATGACTTGTTTTAATTCATAACTTAGCACCCCCCCCCCCAAGGTTGACTAAGGTTTTGATAGGCGGCATACCGATCTGTCATAATAGTAGTTCCATCGCTTAGCTTATATAAAAAGGCTAGCCAATTATATACCTTTGTTCAGAGATTTACACCATTAGAAAGCACTAGATCAGAGGATAGAAGGGAGCACAGGCATTATGTCATCTATTTTCCATCTTAGAACTATTTGGGTTTCAAATATGGAAAGAGCATGTGTTCTACCAATTTAGTACAGGATCGGATGTGCATGATTTGCTCTTGTGAAGACAGAGTAAGAGACAGTGTGTCGACTCCCACACACAGGAAGCTTGGAGGCAGTAACCACACCTCCGAGCGCTGCACATGTATGGGCTCAGAGACTGACATACTAAAGCTAACATGATGAAAGCAACTTTTGTTTCTCCATAGATCAGTGGCACTGAATAACTGAAGTTGGGGATGCTGCCTTCTGGTAGCACGTAATTTTTATGACAAAAATCCTTAAAATACATACTATGATTCTTTTTGCAACATATACACCAACTGCAACTCTTTGAATAATTCACTATCACAGGCAACCATCTGCATAATTTAGGAGGGCAATACAAATAAGGGTGGACAAAACTTATGATTACTTACATCACACAGGCGTGTGCAACAGTTTTTAGTAGAAACAGTGTTCAGTGAGGTTCATGCCTTTTTTTTTTCTGTGACACTCAAACTTTCATTTCTGTTGCATAATTAGCCTTTTTATCTTTTTCACCTAAGCTTGCACAGTCAAAAATGCTCCTAGGATGGCCACTGGATGTGACATTAACCCGCTAACATAATCATTTTTTTCACAAATCTGTTCAAAATTGACTTACTTTTTTACAACTGTTTTTAGATCTATTTGAAAAAATGACACTCTGGCCAATACTAAATGCCAATTTTTTTTGAAATCTAAGGAGATAATTGAGGTAGAGAATGGTTTATAGTATTATTCTGAGTTAACTTCGATAAAATAGTAAAACATGGAAATGTTCACTTACAAACATTGTTTATCATAATGTTGATACCAAACATTGCTGAATGGAACAATAAAACATAACAGTGGCATTTATAATTATAACAGTGTAGAATTATTACAAATTCTTTTGCATGTAGTATATTTTGAAGCACAGCATTGTGCAAAGTAGAAATTGACACTGGGAACAGTAGTAATGTATTCCTGTACATATGCATATACCTTGCACATCCTGTAGGGCAATACAAATAAGGGTGGACAAAACTTATGATTACTTACATCACAGAGGCATGTGCAACAGCACTTTCAGCCTCTGCCAGGATGTTATGCTTGTTTCTGAGGGGAGAGAGGTCCGTGATTGTTGAGTATAATGGTTGTGTCAGGTATTTAGGTTTATTTTAATTGGGCACTGATGTGCAATTGTAAATAATTTAGGGTTACAGCTTTTTAACTTTGACATTTTAGGAAATGTGTAATTTTTTAAATTAGATTAAAGTGTTTTAGGGAGTTCAATTGTGTATATTTGTGGTGGATTATTTTGAATCTGAATTTGATCATAGGGAAAAGAAGGGAAGGGAATGAAGTTTGCGTGAGTTGAAAATGATGTTTATTTTTTTATTTATTTTTTTTATTTTGCGGCCTTGAACCACAAAGTAAATAAGAAAAATATGTGTTGGAAATGTGTAGAGACGAAAACCTTCTAAAAGATTTAGGGAATAAAGGTGAGTAACCTCAAAATATAGATTGTCTAAATAGCACGTGAATAATTAAGCAGCTAGATGACATTTGCAATGCTGTATGAATATATGAGAAATAGAATATATAGATGGATTGTCGTTAAACAAGGTAGAATTTTCCTATTCCCTAATCCCTAGCTTGTTTGTGGTGGCGGAATGACAGTGTGAAGTATTCTTTAAACCTTTGTTCTAGACCTCCTTCCAAATAAGCTTCGGCTAATGGTCGGCAATATGTGAGGTCTCCAGTCAATAATGCTTGTAATTTGTGCTTTAATGATAACAAAGTTGGAAGTAGGATGAAAAAATACATGCCATTTTCACCTTGGAGGATGTCTAGGGCCTCGACGATGTGTTTAGTACATTTAACATATTCTTCCAGATAACTGAAGTCTTGATCTCTCAGTACACTCTTTAAGTCCAATGCTTTATGCAATGTAGCTGACTTGTCTTTTATGCATAGAATTTGTTTCGTAGCATCGTATAAACTATTCCACCGTGTTACACCAGGCTTGCCAAGTGTGTGACCTAAAATAGCTTGGATAATTTCTGCAGATTTTGGGTGATTTTCAGCTCTCCACAAGGTGTTAAACCCTTTTCATCACTTGTTGATGGATTTTGGAAAGATTGGCATTGCAGTACAAAAGTACTTTATAAGTATCTGTAGTTGCACATAAACTGAGGTATGTTATGCACATCTGAACTGCAAGGGTAACCATTCCCCAAGATGTATACGTGTAGCCAACAAATGCTCATCATCATCATCATCACTAGGTGAGGCCGAGGCAACGCCCGTATCATAATTGGAACTACCTGAACTGTTTTTCAAGTCAAAATCCACATCTTCCTTAACAATGCTTGTCACTTGAATTCTGAATATTTGAAATGCTTTAACGAAATTGCTCCCATTGTCAGTAATTGCAGCCACTACTTTAGAAGAATCCATACCAAACGTTTTGTATATCTGCAGAAGCATTACATATATTCTATCATTACTATGCGTTCCTTTAAATCTTTGACAAGCTAAAGCACTGGAAACTCTTTGTAATGTCTGTGACTCAATCCAGTGTACCGTCACACCGGAGAAACTTCTGTGTCGTCCAGACCAGATATCTACTGTTGTGCAAATGAATTTGGTGTTTTCTGCCTCTTGTTTTATGTTTGCCACTTGTTCTTTATAATAATCATAAAGTTTGCAGCCAAGTGATCTGCGACTCCTTATTTTCAGATGTTTGGAATCACCATTCAGCTTTTCGATTGTTTTGTGGAAATAGATGTTGCCAATGCATCTAAGGGACATCATGGAATCCACAAAATATGTAAGTACATTACTGTCGAAATCTTCTTGCGGATAATATTTTCTTTCGAATACTTTATAACATGATTACCCTGATGTGCCAGTGGTTCTTTGTGGTTTCTTCACTTCTTTCAAATACTCATGGTACTCTTCTACATAACCGTCTCCATGTCTCCTTTTCAAATGTGTTGTAAAATTTGGAAGTCCACCTTCTTGATCTACTTCGATGTTGCATTTGGTACACTTTGCTACAACTTTGTCTTCATTTATTCTCCACTATTTCAAAAAACAAAACAAAAAAAAACTAACAACAACAAAGAAAAGACCATCTAATATACAACTACGATACTTACTTGCAGCTTCTGTGATATCAGCTATTGATCCCGTGGGGCTGCCACTGGTTGATGGATTGCCACAATCCATTGCCAAAATACTAATTTCGTCCATCTCCAGTACAGTATTCTCGTCCATTACATACATTTCACTGTACAAAATAATTACCCCATTATAGCCACAAGCACATATTAGCACTACACTCACAGTTCAGCAACTCGGGGTGCACTGCCGAATATTACAGAGATTTGCGAACTCTTGACATTTTTGATGTACTTCTCAAGTGTTGTTGTCCACTACGTGTCCGACAGGAACACTGGACTAACGAGCGACTGACTCCTTTATATATACTTCCCAACAGGACCTGAACCTTCTGGAATATTTTTGATTTACATAAAGCTCTCTAACTTCCCACTGCACAATCATTCTGGAACATTCTACAAGCGTCTAACCCATTCTTGCCGCTTCTAGAACATTCTACATAACACTTCGGTCTCTGTGTGCTATGTTACATGGCCGACTTTTCTAGACATAGCTTTTGGCACACGTACATTTCTATAAACTATTAGTATCTCATCAATCAGAAAAGCCAAACACTTACCTAAAAGCTCTTGGCTACTTTCCTGCTAGGAAAGTAGCCAAGAGCTTTTAGGTAAGTGTTTGGCTTTTCTGATTGACAAGTCTTAATTGACGTGCATGAAGTGTATAGCAGGAAAGTAGCCAAGAGCTTTTAGGTAAGTGTTTGGCTTTTCTGATTGATGAGCCATTAATGACTTGCACGTAAATATGCACACTTTGTTGGCACTTAATATGCCTTTAAAGATGCAAATAATATAACTATTAGTATGTAATTATTATTTGCAAATTGTGTAATTTCATTACCAAATAATTCCATTGCATTGGAAAAGCATTATTGAATAATTGAATTATATCCTCTTCATTGTAATGCATTACAGATTAATTCTATTACCTTGTGCAAACCATACTTGGTATTTACCTTGTAATGGGTCATTCCATGCCAAATCAACAAGTTCCAAAAAATTTTCAAGCTACCCCATCTTGACTTTTTGCGAACATTTTTGTGAGTGTACATATATAAAAAACACTGAGTTTTCCTGAATTTCAGGTTTGAGACTTTAAAACTGATGCCGTAAAAAATACTTAAAATTTATACAAATGAGGGACCCCTGTGCACAATTTATGTGTGTTATTTGCACAACTTCTGTTCTAATAAAGGTAGAAATCTGAAATTTGCCTGTTTGTAGTTGTTTTTGATGCTGCATACAAAAATGCAAACTGAATTATACTATCATAATTAGTTTCCATGATATGGCAAAAAATATGGGTCCTGTTTGGGGCTCACCACCAGTGGGGCCCTCCTCAGAGAAGCATGATTTTTTTTAATAAGATTAAAATATCTTTACTTGAATCTAAAAGTTTTGAGGATGAGAATTACTTCCTTGAATTTCTTTTTTTACTTTTAAATTTTGCCACATATGTGCCATATTAACACTGTAAGAGAGTGCATATATTTCAATATTTTAATTTCATCATTTAGTTGCTTATATGATATAAGCACATTCAAAATATCAAATAAAAAAACCCCACACAGATATTTTTAAAATATTTACTTACCTATAATTAATATTTTAGAGTGATTTATTGAATATGAGTACGGTACAGCAGAAATGTGGGTGTATCTTTAAAAGGGTTCTTATATCTTTTCTGCTGAAATTAATGTTGACTGATAAAGAATGGAATTTTTGAACAATTCATTCTACTCCTCCGTTTCAAGTTGTCTTAGACTTTATATTTTCTTTGGCTTTTAACAAACAGCAATTTCACTTTTTGCAAGCTCGAGTCATTAAAGTACTATTGCCTTCCACTTGATGTCGTTGGACAGTTAACTTTACAAAGCAGTCTGCATTCAGGAATCCAACCTTTGTCTTTCCTTTCTGGCCAAAAGTGTGTGCCAAAAGTTTTTTTTTTGGAGAACATCCCGAAAGAGTAACTGTTTCATTTAAAGTTTCTGTTTCAAATTCCATGTTGACAAAATCATTGTCATTATCTTATGAGTTAGAATCTGGCTCACATTCATAGGTGGCACAGGTTGGACAGATTTTTCAATCAGGTTTTACATGGCTTCAAAATTTTGTTGAAAATTCACATGCTTTATCAGCAAAAATTACTCTCATGCCTTTTGTAATTGTTGTCTGTTAAATGGACCACAACATTTTCTTTGGTATTCACTAAATTTGGTTAAATATACCTTTTCATGATGAAAACAAATTGTTGAATTAGTATCATTCAGCTGTAGATTTGTACTTTGTGATAAAATATTTCTGTTTCTGGTTGACAATTTACTAATTTGAAGAAGTGCAGTTTTTTCACGAGTGTACTGTCTTATTACAGTCTGCACTAGTACTTGTTAACTGAATAATAGAGCATATTTCAGATGTCGTGGAACGTACTTCAGAGGTCTCCATATTTCATGAAAACTGATATACTTCCTTCTTATTCAAATAAACAATTTCACATTTGAAAATACTGTTAAATTATTTAATGCTTCTACTCATTTATTTTAGCAAAATGCATGAAAATAAAATCATGATCAGTCACCAGATAACATGGTTAGTCTTAACTATCCATTTGGGTTTACATGGCTATAATATACCTTAATAGTTGTATGACTATTCTTCTTACTGTTTCATATGTTATGAAAGTTTTCGAGTCTAATGTTCTTTTGCCACGCAATTTCTGCTGTAACATAATATTTTAGTGATGTGAAGTAAAAGTCCATTAAAATCATGTTCAAAAAAAGAAGAACAAGCACTTACCCACTATGGCATCATAGGGAAGAATTATTGTTGGTTCCATTATTCAGTGATATCCTTTCGGTCATTTTAGAGTTGATTGCAGAGCTGCCGTTGTTCGTAGAATAAAATTTTTTCGTTGGTCTAAATAGACATTTGGAACCTGAGTAGAGTTTCGAATAAAAATGAAAATTGGAGTTTTGAGTCCCTGAATTAAAAAGACTATATACAAAATAATTAAAATCATTATCGTTACTCGCAGTCGTCGTAATATAAGACCATTAGGTTAGCATAGATTTTGGACCAAGAGCAAATAATTATTAGCAAAGAGCACCCATAACACAAATAACAAACAGACTAATTTTGATCCGTATTCTTCACAGTCATCTTCAGCGGTACTACATTCGTTGTTCGATGTTGAGCTATGTTGGTACATCAGGCCGACTTCCACGTCTCATTTATGACTTGAGTGTTCCACGCGACAAGTCACGTATACGTGTGGCCATGCGGCTATGTGGCAGAGCGCCATCTATCGAGTTGGTCGTACATTATTGTTGTTACCCTTAATTACTCATGTTCGAATTTCTTCTTCTTTTCTTGTTCAATAATGTATTTCCAAGGGAATGGGATTTCTTTAGGTCTAGAAGTATTACAGTTCTCACCTTGGGTCTTTTCAATTGCGACAGCCTCAGACCATAGAATTTGATTATGTTTTTGATGTGTTGTCAGAATTTTGATATTTTCCCAATCCAGTACAAGTTCAGTATCTATGCAGCGCTGTATAAGTAAAGTTTTATCTTCTTTTCTAGTCCAATTATTAAAATGCTCTTTCAGTCGAGCAGCAAATCTTTTTGTGCTACCTATATAATATTTGTCGTATTTACCATCTTTAAGATCGATAGTCGGGATCCTGTACACACCAGCCCTATGTAATGGATATTTTCCATTACCATCAGTTGTCAATAAGAGTGAATTGTCAATTACTTTTTCAGCAATATCAAAGTGGTTATTCTGGCATTGTTTTTTCAGAATACTACTAATGGGTGGTAATTATGGGATGCTGAAGCAAAACTGTAATTTATTTTTGCTATATTTGTTATGTTTTTTAGAATTTCTTTGTTTCATGATGTTCCAATATATTGAATCAATCAAACTACTTGAGTATTCCAAAACAGGTTGCTGTATCTTTGATCCATTGTATTTCATCTTTTAGCGCTTTCTTAGTTGATGAGTGTGTAATGGCTTGCGCTACGAAAGATTGGAAAGCTGCTGTCTTGTATCTCCAAGGGTGACAATTCTTTAGGTATTATGGTAGGAACATATGTCGTTTTTTGGTAAACGTTGAATTCGATCTTGTTCTGACCTTTGAATAAAGATATGTCTAAGCAATTAAGTGTGTTGTTTATTTCCTTTTCACATGTGACCTGAATTGCTCCATTTCGGTTTCAGAGAAAGGCCAGAAAATCAAGATATCGTAAGTATAGTAATGGTAAGTTATTTGCAATGTTGGTAAATACCTTTTCTTCAATATCTTGCAATATAACTTCTGCCAATAATCCGGAAATCGGGGATCCCCATAGGTGCTCCAAACACTTGTTTGTAAATTGTTTTATGTAGAAGAAATTATTATCTGTGATCAAGTTATGAGCGTAAATGATACCTTCGATAGCATTAGTTTCGATTTTCTATCTTCTCAGTTTGTCCTCGATGAGGAGGATTGCTTCGGTGGTAGGGGTGTTTGGGTATAAGGACACCACAACTAAACTGTACATAGTAAATCCTGTGTTGTCGATAGATTTAATTCTGTTTATCACTTCGGCGGAGTTATTCACAGTGTATTTATTCACGGTTGCAGTAATATACTTTTAAGTAATTGTATAGGCTTTTCTCTAGTTTAATAGTTGGAGCGTTGTTCTTGTTAATGATAAAACTGATTGGGTTGTCATCTTTGTGGCTTTTCATTTTGCCAAAAATATATGGTGTGGATGCAGCAATAGGTGGATATGCATTTCTTCTAACTTCGTTGGGTAGTATCAGATGGTTCTTCAGGTGGGCTAGTTTTCTGATAATATTGTCTGTGGGGTCCTTATTAGTCAGAACGGCTTTTAATTTTTCAATAGCTTTCTTCATTTTCAGATTATATTCTTCTTCTTCAATGATAATCATTTGCTTGGATTTATCGACTAAAATGCATTTGATATTTGGATTGTTCCTCAGTTCCAGTAATATCAGTCGTTCATACTGCATCAGGCATATTAATATTCATATGATTGATGCATCTTATGATTTTAAATCTTGTGGCATCCTGCTTCGTTTTAGGTATTTTATTAATGATGTCTTCGACTTGTGGTATAATGTTCTCCAATTTAGGCAATTTAGCAGCATATGCATATTTTATACCCTTATTTAGGGCTATTTCTTGCCAAGGGGAAAGCTGTATACTAGAGTTGTTGACGAAGAGTTGACCTCGTTCTTTATTAACATTGCCTTTGTTGTCTCGATTTTTGTAGTCAATCAAATGTTCGACTTAATAAAAATGTTTCATTTTACTTGACTTTTGTTGACTTTCAACGGTAGCCAATATTTTAATCATTTCAATCCTTACCACTTCATGTTTTGAGGTACTCAGAACATTTAAAATATTTTTCGTAACATATTTTACTCAGATAGTCTACTGATTTACGTTTATCTCGTATAACCGCTCTTAGTCTCTTAACTTCACATGTTTTAATGATCTTCTTGTCACAGTAGTTAATAGGTTTATTATTAACTTGTAATAATTTGGGGGTAATGTTGTTGTCCTTACAAGTAGTTAGGAAATCAAGATGTTCAACTTCTTTACATAGTTTTAATCGTAATTTCTTGAAGTTTTTCACTGTTCTGATGGCTTGTGGCGTATACATAGCTATAGTGGCTTCTTGTCGTTAAATCAACCTGCAAACCACAAAGATGACAACCCAATCAGACCCATCATTAACAAGAACAATGCTCCAACTATTAAACTAGAGAAAATCCTATACAATTACTTAAGAGTACATTACTGCAACCATGAATACACTGTGAATAACTCCGCCGAAGTGATAAACAGAATTAAATCTATTGACAACACAGGATTTACTACGTAGAGTTTAGATGTGGTGTCCTTATACCCAAACACCCCCACCACCGAAGCAATCCACCTCACCGAGGATAAACTGAGAAGACAGAAAATCGAACCTCATGCTATAGAAGGTATCATTTACACTCTTAACTTGATTACAGATAATAATTTCTTCAACAATAAAACAATTTACAAACAAGTGTTTGGAGCACCTATGAGATCACCTGTTTCCAGATTATGGGCAGAAGTTATAATGCAAGGTATTGAAGAAAAAATATTTACCAACACTACAAATAACTTACCATTACTATACTTACGATATGTTTACAATATCTTGATTTTCTGACCTTTCTCCAAAACCGAAATGGAGCAATTCATAAATAGCTTCAATGGTTTTTATACAACAATTCAGGTCACATGCGAAAAGGAAATAAACAACGCACTAAATTACTTAGACATATCTTTATTCAAAAGTCAGAACAAGATCGAATTCAAAGTTTACCGAAAACCGACATATGCTCTTACCATAATACCTAAAGAATCATGTCCCCCTTAGAGATACAAGACAGCAGCTTTCCAATCTTTCGTAGCGCGAGCCATTATATACTCGTCAACTAAGAAAGTGCTAAATGATGAAATACAATGGATCAAAGATACAACAACCTGTTTTGGATACTCAAGTAGTTTGATTGATTCAATATATCGGAACATCATGAAACAAAGAAATTCTAAAAAATATAACAAATATAGCAAAAATAAATTACAGTTCTGCGGCAGCACTCCATAATTACCACCCATTAGTGCTATTCTGAAAAAACAATGCCAGAATAACAACTTTGATATTGCTGAAAAAGTAATTGACAATTCACGCTTATTAACAACTGATGATAATGGAAAAAATCCATTACATAGGGCTGGTGTATACAAGATCCCGACTAAAGATCCTAAAGATGGTAAATACAACAAATATTATATAGGTAGCACAAAAAGAAGATTTGCTGCTCGACTGAAGGAGCATTTTAATAATTGGACAAGAAAAGAAGTTAAAACTTCACTTATACAGCACTGCATAGATAATGAACTTGTACCGGATTGGGGAAATATAAAAATTCTGACAACACATCAAAAACATAATCAAATTCTATAGTCTGAGGCTGTCGCACCTGAAAACACCCAAGGTGAGAACTGTAATACTTCTACACCTAAAGAAGTCCCATATACTTGGAAATACCTTATTGAACAAGAAAAGACGACGAAAAAAGTAGAAAATCAACTAAGAAGAAATTCAAACATGAATAATTAAGGTAACAACAATAATGCACAACCAACTCGATAGATGGCGCTCCACTACATAGCTGCGTGGGCACACGCATACATGAACACAAACGTGACTTGTCAACTTGGAACACCCAAGTCATAAATGAGATGCGGAAGTCGGCCTGATGTACCAACATAGCTTAACATCGAACAATGAATGCAGTGCCACTGAAGATGACCGTGAAAAATACGGATCAAAACTAGCCTGGTTGTTATTTGTGTTATGGGTGCTCTTTGCTAATAATTATTATTTCCTCTTGGTCCAAAATCGAAGCTAACCTAATGGTCTTATATTACGACAACTGTTGCTTGATTGCAGATCGACTTTATAAGTTGACTGCGAGTAACGATAATGATGAACCAGTGCCAACGAATTTGATTGAAGAAGGCGAGCAAAGAGAATTTTTTAATGCAGATAATTTCGAGGAATACTTTGGTGTGGATGAAAATGTTCTCACTTTGGATGTTATGACTGTGGATGACATAATTGCTGCAGATTTAGCCGAGAATAATGAAGACAATGCATCGGATGATGAAGAACAGGCCGAAATTGACAATTTTCAACCAAGTGTTTCACTGACCCAAGCGGCAGAAGCGTTAAAAACACCCCAAAATTTTCTTCTGGAACAGACAAATAATGCCTCACCTGCAACGAACAGCTAGGAAGAGGTCCAGAATTTCTGGAATAACTGCTACATCCAGAAAATAAAACAACGGTCTATTAAGGATTACTGTACCCAACAATGCACATAGATATGTACATAAGTGGTACGTATGTAAATTGAATCAATTTGTATTTTCCCTTTTAAAACTATAAAAATTATTAATACATATTACATAGCATGTATCATATTCTATTTCTTATGTGCCATATTCAATCATTCAATTTTCCCTTATGGGAAAAAGTGCAATTTTTTTTATTTATTGGTTAACATGAAATTCGGTTAACTCGAAATAATTGCCTTGGTCCCTATGGTTTCATGTTAACAAGGTTCGACTGCAAATTGTTTGGCAATATCTCTAATCCAATTGAGCTCTTTATGAACTGTATAGTTTATCTGATGAATACGAATATGCTCGGTTAATATATGCTCCAAAAGCTGTGAGTTTGTAACTGTTTGGATGATTAGAATTATTACAGCTGGTATAATATCCATTGTACACATTGATTTTCTGTAAACTAGATAACTTATTGAAGCATTCTTCTTCATAAGATTTCAAGAAAAGGTAATGCATTTTGTTTTTCAAATTCCACTGTTACTCTGACAGTCATATATATTATTTCATTTTTCGGTAAAAATCAATAATTCTTCATAGGTATCTTCCAAGATTATAAATATGCCATCTACATAGCGAGAGAAGAGCACAGGCTTTACTCTAGAACTTTGTAATATTTTATTTTCAACATGCTGTAAGATTATTTTTGCTAATAGGCCCTATAGTGGTGAGCCCATGGATGCATCTTGATTCTGCTTATAAATTTTATTCTGATAATTAAATAAATTATTTTCTCTAATGAAGTGTAAGGCTTTAATAATATCCTCTATTTCTGAAGTTGGAACATTATTCTGGAGGAGTTTCTCTTCTATTAGGTTTATTGCTTCATCTGTAGCTGTACTGGGAAAAAGTGACTTTACATCTAAACTTGCCATGATGAACTGTTTCTTATTGTTACTATCGTTAAATTGTTTAACTTGCTGTATTACATCATTATCATTATTTATTGTATACTTATAATTATTGTTGTAAAGTTTTAAATATTGATATAAATCTGTTTCCAGGTTAATAGTTGGTGATGTGCATTTAGCTACTATGGGTCTTATAGGTTGATCTTCCTTATGAGTTTTTATTTTCCCAAATATTTTAGGTATATTAGCTCCAATTGGTGGATATGCTTTTTTCTTTTTTATATCTGGTAATGCACTATGATTTTCAAACATGGCTAATTGCCCTATTTAATTATTATATATTGTCTGTTTTATCCTATTGCACCATTTCTGTCTGAAGGTCCTGAATTGTTTTTAACATTTTTTCATTATATTCAGTTTTATTCATGATTATTAGTCAATTTGTTTTATCAGCCATTAATATCTTAATATTTGGATTGTTACAAAAATCTAAGAGTGCCTTTCTTTTGTAGCTAATGCTGTTTGTTTTATTTTTCTCATGCATCATTTTATTGGGTGCTCTATTAATTTTGAATCTTGTAAGATCTCTTCGTTGTATTGGCAAATGCTCAATAATTTCTTGTACTTTAGGCATAAACTGTTTAGTTTTTCCTAAAGTTCCTTTATAGGCATATTTTATGACTCTGTCCAAAGCTGTAATTTGTAACTGAGTTAACTGGGTATCAGACATATTGATCTATGTAGGTTCTTTTTATCCTTTGCTGCTGTTGCTCCTTGTCAATACATTCAATTTTTTAAAATATCTATTTTATTGGATTTATTTCAATATATATTAGCATAATACACGCATCTGTGTCAATATCCTCTTCCTTGTAATTTTTTCTGAGGTTGGTATACAGATCGTATGCTTTTTTTTTTTGATAGGTGGTAAATATATTGTCTCTTTCTTCTTATTTCAGTTCTTAGTTGTTTAAATTCTGCTGTTTCTATAATTTTTTTATCACCATTATTCAAGGATCTTGTTTTAATTTTAAGATATTTCAGTATAACATAGTCTTGACACTGTTTCAGAAAATCCAGGTGGACTACTTGATCATTTAACTTAATCCGTACTTTTTTGAATGATTTTATTTCTAGCCTGTAATCTTGCATAATCAATCACATCACACTTTCTGAAGTACGGAAATTTACTGCAGTTGTATTCACTTTACTTATAATCACCAGATAATATCTGATTTGAATTCATTCATTCATAATATCATCATGTTGAGTATATCAATTATGTGTTATATTGGGTGTGTGCATAAGCTCTGCTTGTTTTTGTCGGCTACAAAGAAAGGAGCAGAACACAACAAATAATGTACCTAGGATTTCACATAATTGCCATCATTCTGCATGACCTCTTGCCATCTGTCTATGAGAAGATGAATCCCACACCGGAAAAACTCCTCTGTTTTAGAGTAAAAAAAGTCATAATGCCGTTTTCACATTGTCCAAATCATTGAAGGTTTGAAGAGCGAAGGTGTTCTGTAATGATCGAAAATGTGGTAGTCTGTAGGTGCCAGGCCAGGGGAATACGCTGGGTGAGGTTAACACTTCCCAACCCAAGCCCAGTAATTTTTGTGGAGTGATTAAAGCAGCATGAGATCTGGCGTTATCATGATGAAGGATCACGCCTTTCTGATTGACGTGTACTGGCCGCTTCCACGTCAGTTGTTCTTGCAATCTGTCCAATGGTTGGCAGTAAAGGTCAGCGTTTATCATTTGGTTTGGTGCAAACACCTTCCAGTGGATTATTCCCTGTACATCCCACCAAACACTCAACAAAACCTTTTGGGATGCAGTTTTCGTTTTGAGGTCGATGGAGTAGGCTCTGCACCTTGGCACATAGTCTGTCGACACTTTACATTATGGTACAGTACCCACTTCTTATCACCCGCTACAATATGTCCCAAAAATGGTTCATTTCTGCGACAAGAAAGCAAAGAAACACAAGTACGGATTCTCTCCTGTCGTTGCTTTGCAGAAAGCTGGTGTGGAACCCAGTTATCGAACTTGATGATGAACCCAAGCGCATGCATCCATCTTTTGACTGTTGTTCTGTGTACCAACAACGTTTCCACTACTTCCTGAATGGTTGGATGTGGGTCATTTGTTATGGCTTGGTCCACATCCTCGTCAGAAGCCACAGATGGATGTGGTTGATCTTTACAGCTTCCGTCTCCATCCTGGAATTTCCGAAACCAACGGCGACATGTGCTATTATCAACTGCATCCTCCCCATACATTGTTAGATGTTGCAGCAAGCCGCGGCAGTAGTACTGCTGTTATCAAACTCGTACAGTAAACAACGTCTAATGTGCTCCTTATCGCATGCCATGCACTGTCTGTGATTTCTGTTACTAATGACCAACTCAGACAAACCTAGTGCCTCTGCATGCTCTACTGCTCCATGCTTTATTAGCCAAAAATTCAGCATCGCAGCGGCATCTGTGACATAACTACTCTGATCGCAGTTTGCATCTATTACAAAAACGGGTAGAACTTTTGCACACACCCAATATACAGGGCATGCACAAAAATATGGAAACACCTGGTAAAAGAAGGAATTCCATACCTAATATGGTGTAGGACCGCCTTTTTATTTCAAGATGGCGTCGATTCTCCTGGGAATGGACAAATATAAGTCTCGGATGGCAGATAATGGGATGTTATACCATCCTTCCTGCAACATGCGTTCAAGTTCCTGCAAAGATGCTGGAGGCAAATAGTGTACTCGAACCTTGTTCTCCAAAACAGCACATAGGGGCTCTATTATATTGAGGTCTGGTGATTGAGAGGGCCAGGGAAGATGGGAAACCTCATCAGCATGCTCAGAAAACCATGAGTGAATGATATGAGCTGTATGAATTGGGGCCTTATCGTCTTGATAAATGGAATTGCCTGCAGTAAACACTGTT
The DNA here is from genome assembly GCA_039090855.1 of Macrothele yani. Taxonomy (NCBI): domain Eukaryota; kingdom Metazoa; phylum Arthropoda; class Arachnida; order Araneae; family Macrothelidae; genus Macrothele; species Macrothele yani. The sequence continues at coordinate 99,584,230 of CM076990.1, read as the reverse complement.
GGTGCTATGGGATGGACTTGGTCGCTCAAAATGCTTGAATAGTCCTTGGCAGTGACACAATCTTGCAAGGTAATAATGGGGCAGGCAGAATACCATGATATGGCTGCCCAAACCATAACAGACTCGCTACCATGCTTCACTGTTGGCAAAAGACACGTCAGATCATAAGTTTGGGCGGGTGTTCACCACACGTAAACTCGCCCACAGGTTAGAAACAGTGTAAAGATCGATTCATCGGACCAGATGACAGTCTTCCATTGCTCAGCAGTCCATGTTTTATGAGTGTTGCACCACTCTCTCCTGCAGGCTGAATTCATGTTATTAACTAGTGGTTTAGCAATTGCAGCTCAACCAAAAATTCCCTGCCTATGGAGTTCTGTTTGCACTGTTTTTATACAGACAGGGTTTGAAAATCATGTTATTCAGCTCGGCAGTAACTTTTGCAACTGTTTTCTTCTTATTTGTGGTCACAATCCTCCACAATGTCCTTTTCTCTCTGTCATTCAACGCACACTTTCATCCAGGCTGGTGTTTATCGGATGATATTTTGCCAGAAGCACAATAGGCAGTCGTAACTTTCAATACAGTAACTTGTGATACACCAAATAAACTTGCTACTTTGTCATGGAAGCACCCACCGTACGGGCTCCAACAATTTGCCCTCTTTGAAACTCTGTAAGCTCCAACATAATTCACTTGCAACGCACAAATCAATGTTTAAACAGCAACTGTGGCTACCTTCTGGTTTGCCACGTTTCGTATTACACATTCGCTATCAAGATCTCCAGCGCCATCAACATTTTCATGTGGAAACCATTGGTCATTTTACCCATACTTTTTATCAGGCGTTTCCATATTTTTGTCCATCTCCTGTATATCCTATTCAATAGCAAACCACCTTACTACCTTATCTTCTGTTCTACACATTTACTATACCATCAGATTCAAAGGTGAGCACTTCGTAATAAAATAATGTCTAATATGTAAAATGCCCTTATTGGGTCTTTTATTCTAACATAACACCTCAAAAGGAACTTATAATTATACATAATTCAACCAATTATTATATGAGTACTGGCAGTTGTTATAGCCAGTTGCACAATTTATCTGTTCTTCATATCCACTTCTAATTTATTCTTGACCTTATGCTTCCTGTTATTCCTTGATTTTAAATGTAAATTTTCTTTCAGTTGATAGGTTTGATGTATGACAACTGCACCGGGACCTTCCCATTCTGCCAAATTTTCGTACTATTTCAGCCATGGCCTAATTTTTCTGTCCTTTTTAACTGAACATTTAAAAAAAGTCATTAAACGGTTCTGTATAAATTATTTTGCATATCCACCATGCAACTTTGAAGTCACGATCCTTTTGCAAAGTTGCCATAGATAGTCTATCACTGTTGTCTAAAATTTATCACTTTATGATTAAGATAACACTAAACAAACTACTTACATTCTAAAATCATCTATTTACATCTATTCACAAATTCCTGGCTCACAAAGTATTATGTTGTACTTAACGCTGTCGCCACACCCTTCCTTTGTTATTGTTGCAACCACGTTCTTGAGAATCTGCCACTGTCAGCATACACTTGAAACATTTAAATATTAATAAAGAGAAAAGGATAATGCCACAGCAGTGATGTACATCTTCAAACTAACCATATACATCAATTCACAAAATCCCGCAGTTCCCCCCACGAGATCTGAAGTACTAAGCAGAACGTGTGTCGCTCAGCCTATCTTGCTGGCATCTTCAGCAATCACTAACAAGATCAGTGGTTCTTCTGAACTTTTATTAGTGACTGTTGAAGATGCCAGCAAGATAGGCTAAGCAAAACGCACTTCGCGTAGTACTTCGGTCTCGAGGGGGAGAACTTTGGGATTTTGTGAATTGATGTATATGGTTAGTTTGAAGATGTACATCACTGCTGTGGCATTATCCTTTTCTCTTTATTAATATTTAAATGTTTCAAGTGTATGCTGACAGTGGCAGATTCTCAAGAACGTGGTTGCAACAACATCGGCAACAAAAAACAAAGGAAGGGAGTGGCGACAACATTAAGTACAGCATAAAACTTTGTGAACCTTGAGAGGATGCACTTCAGGAATATGTGAATAGATGTAAATAGATGATTTTAGGATGTAAGTAGTTTGTTCGGTGTTCTTTTAATCGTAAAGTGATAAATTGTAGCCGACGGTGATAGAATATCTATGGGGTTGCGGCAACTTTGTGAAAGGCTCTTGACTGCATAGTTGCATGGCAGATATGCAAAATAATTTATACAGAACCTTTTAATTTTGACTGTTTTAAAATGTTCAGTTAAAAAGGACAGAATAATTAGGCTGTGGCCGAAATAGTACGAAAATACGACAGAATGGGAAAGTCCAGGTGCAGTTGTCGTACATTGAACCCATCCATTTCTATACCTAGTTAATACAATACAATACAATACGACATAAACCTTTCAACTGAAAGCAATTATACGTTTAAAATCGAGGAATAACAGGAGGCCTAAGGTCAAGAATGAATAAGAAGTAGATATAAAGAACAGATTAATTGTGCAACTGGCTATAACAACTGTTAGTACTAACACAATAATTAATTGAATTATGTATAAGTTCTTTTTGAGATGCTATGTTAAAATGAAAGACCCGATAAGGGCATTTTACGTAATAGATGTTCTTTTATCACGAAGGGCTCACCTTTGAATCTGATGGTATAGTAAATGTGTAGAACAGAATATAGGGTAGTAAACTGGTTTGTTATTGAATAGGATATATATAACACATAATTTGAAATACTTAACATGATGATATTATAAATGAATGAATTCAAATCAGATATTAGCTGGTGATTAGGATTAAAGCGAATACAACTGCAGAAAATAGCCCTACTTAAAAAGTGCTCATGTGATTGACTATGCAAGATTACAGGTTAGAATTAAAGAGATTTAAAAAAATACGGATTAAGTTAAATGATCAAGTAGACCACCTGGATTTTCTGAAATTGTGTGAAGACAATAATGTTATACCAAATTATCACAATATTAAAACAAGATGCTTGAATAATTGTGATAAAAAATTATATGAACAGAGGAACTAAATGACTAAGAACTGAAATAAGAAGAAAGAGACAATAATACATTTATCACCTATCTAAAAAAGCATACAACCTGTATACCAACCTTAGGAAAAATTACAAGGAAGAAGATATTGACACAGATATGTGTATTATACAAATATATAGTGAAAAAAATAAAAAATAAAATAGGCACTTTAAAAAAATGAATACATTGACAGGAAGGAGCAACAGTGGCAAAGAATAAAAGAACCTACATAGATCAATATGTCTGATACCCAGTTAACTCAGTTACAAATTACAGCTTTGGACAGAGGCATAAAATATGCCTATAAAGGAACTTTAGGAAAAACTAAACAGTTTATGCCTAAAGTAGAAGAAATTATTGAGCATTTGCCAGCCAATACAACGAAGAGAACCTACAAAATTCAAAATTAACAGAGTAACCAATAAAATGATGCATGAGAAAAATAAAACTAACAGCATTAGCTACGAAAGAAAGTCACTCTTAGATCTCTGTAACAATTCAAATATTAAGATATTAATGGCTGATAAAACAATTCAACTAATAATCATGAATAAAACTGAATATAATGAAAAAATGTTAAAAACAATTCAGGACCTTCAGACAGAAATGGTGGAATAGGATAAAACAGACAAGATATAATAATAGGGCAATTAGCCATGTTTAAAAATCATAGTACATTACTAGATATAAAAAAGAAAGAAGCATATCCACCAATTGGAGCCGATATACCTAAAATATTTGGGAAAATAAAAACTCATAAGGAAGATCAACCTATAAGACCCATAGTGGCTAAATGCACAGCACCAACTATTAACCTGGAAACAGCTTTATATCAATATTTAAAACCTTACATCAAAAATCATAAGTGCGGGCAGTCGTAGTGAGCAATGGGTTTGCCTCCTCGGGGCGCTTCATGGTAACAATAGCACACACAACAGCAACTAGGGCCTCTGTGAACCTTGGAGAGGTACCAGCTAGTTCTGTGTGACATTGGCAAAAAGACCCCAACTCACTGGGTTTTGTTCCAGAATCCTTAAGTTGAATGACCAACTGGAACCTTCAGCTGTGGGTTAATCTCTCACACTGATGTACTTACCTGACTAAAAAGACAAAAAGAAATCAATACCCGGACTCAAGTGTGGGATATGGTGGACCTACCACACTTGAGAAGAATGGTAAACCACGGAATCGACCTGGACATTCTAAATGACATATGAGAAAGAAATCTCGGCTGAGTGAATGTAAGATTGGTGAATGGAATACTAGCGGTACAAATGGAAAGATAAATGAGGTGATTCAAGAAATGAATAAGTATAGATTGGATGTGCTGTGTGTAAGTGAAACTAAAAAGAAAGAAATTGGGATAGAAAAAAATGAATGAAACGGTGGGTGTGTGGTTTGGAGTATTGGATAATGTGAGAGGAAAGGCTATTTATTGTAGGTGTGATTTTAAGTGAAAGGATGAAGAACAACTTGATTTACTATAGTTGCATAAGTGAGAGAATTCTTTGGATTTGTTTGAAAGTGAAACTTCAGAGAATAGTAATTGTTGTAGTGCATACTGCTTGTGACTCGGAACCTTCTGATAAGAAGGAAGATTTCTGGAATGAGCTAAAAGTTGTTTTGAACCAGTTTGGTGCTAAACAAAAAGTTATAATAGCAGGGGATTTCAATGGTAGAGTAGTTGTGCAGAATGCAATTTCTGACAATGTTCTGGGTAAGTTTAATGATCCTTGTGTGAATGATAACGGTGAAAGATTAATTGAACTCTGCATTGAGAATAGCTTGTATGTATCTAATACATTTTTCAACCACAAGTATATCCACACATATACTTCGGAAAATCGTACTCTTGGTCAAACGAGTGTGATAGATTTTGTTGTCTACAATCAGCGCCTGAAACATTTAGTTGTCAACACTTGTATGATGAGAGGTGCGGATGTTGGCTCTGATCATTACTTGGTAGTGCCACGAGTGAAACTGATTGTTGGTTGGAGGAAATTGAATAGAAAGAGGCCCAGGATGGAAAGAATAAAGGTTGAAAGGCTCCCTGAAAATCATCAGCATTATTCTAACGTACTCAGAGAACAACTGAAGGAACTGAAGTTTTGTGCAAGGGATGTAGAAAAGAAGTGAGAATGTTTTAAGAACTGTGTAGTCACTGCTGCTGAAGAGATCTGTGGCACCACAATAGTGGGTAACAATAGAGGTGATGCTTGGTGGAATAGTGAGACTGAAAAGGCAGTAAAGAGAAAAAAGGAAGCTTATTTGGGGATGTTGCAAGGTAGAGTTTCTGTGGATGAATATCGCTGTAAGAAGCGTAAAGCCGCTAAGCTAGTTCGCCACAGTAAGGCAAAAGGTGGGAAGAAGAATGTGGAAAGGCATGAATTGGCATTTTGGAAAGATAGGAAGTCTTTCTGGAAGTACACTAGACAGGAAAAGTAGGGGAAACAAAATGTTGTGTGAAGAATAGGGTTGGGGAAATGATATGGGAGCCCAATGAGTTAAGTGAAAGATGGGGTGAATACTTCTGTGAGTTATTAGATCAGGAAAGCAAAGATGATTCTGAGACAGATGCAGATGATGTGACAGTGCAGAATGAAAGCACAGGAGGCGGAGGGATCTCAAGAGAAGAAGTGTGTAAAGCTCTAAAATCTTTTCAGAATGGTAAGGCTCCAGGAGTTGATGGCATAACTGTCGAGATGTTGAAATATGGTGGTGACTCTGTAATTGATAGGTTAACTGAAATTTGCTAGTTGTGCTGGGAGTTAGGAATGGTCCCTCGGGATTGGAAGGATGCTATCATTGTTCCCTTGTATAAGGGAAAAGGTGACCAGACTAACTGCAAGAACTATCGTGGTATTAGCCTATTAAGTGTGTCAGGGAAATTGTTTGGTAAGGTTCTTATTGAAAAAGTACAGGGTCTTACATCAGAGAAAGCGTGGGATGTTCAGAGTAGTTTCATGCCCGGTAAAGACTGCACTAACCAAATTTTAGCATTACACGTGATGATTGAAAAGTAGCTGGCTGTAGGTAAGAAAGTTTTTTCTGCCTTCATAGATTTAGAGAAAGCTTACAACCGAGTAAATAGGAAACTTTTGTGGAAGATATTGAATGAATATGGTGTTACTGGGAATCTACTTAATAGTGTAAAAGCCATGTATGCAGGCAGTAGATCCTGGGTACGAGTGAAGGGTGTTTTATCAAAATGGTTTTCTATTGGTGCAGGAGTAAGGCAGGGTGTGTAATGACACCATGGCTGTTTAATATATTTATGGATGTGTGCATGCATGATGCCAAACTAGATAATACTGGTTAATGTCTTGATGATATCCGTGTGTGCAGATTGCTGCATGCTGATGACACTGTCCTGTTGGTAGAGAGCAAAACTGAGTTGCAGAGTACGATGCCCCGGATGTACAAAGTTTGCATGAAATTCAAACTGAGTATAAATAAGGGAAAAACCAAAGTTATGGTTTTTGAGAGAGGAACTGATAGCACTGAATGTAATGTGATTGACCAAGTGAGTGAGTTTGTGTATTTAGGGAGCATGTTTGACAGAGAGAACAAATTGGATGGTGAAATTAGTAGGAGAGTGAGTTCTCCATTGAAAGTCATGGTTGCTCTGGGAGGTTTTCACAGTAATGATGGGTTCTCCAGAGAGTCCCGCATGGCTGTGTATGAGAGTGTAACTGTTTCTACTCTGATGTATGGCAGTGAAGCAGTGAAACCTGGGTACTGCAGAAGAAACATAGAAGTAGTTTGTGTGCTGGAGAAATACTCGTTACTTACGGGGGGGGGTGGCAAGACACGTTCTGATTGTGTGAAAAATGACCATGTGTAGCAGTTGTGTGATGTGAAGCAAAATGTTGTTAGCAAGGTGGAGACTAATATGCTTCGGTGGTTTGGCAGTGTTGAAAGAATGAGTGATGAGATGCTTACTAAGAAAATCTTTTTAGCTCAAGTGGCAGGAAGAAAAGGCAGAGGAAGGCCAAGGAAGTCATGGGAGGATGAGTATGAAGTATAGAAGATCTTGTGTACAGTGTGTAATGGATGTCAGTGAAGCCCGAGTTGTATGTCAAGATCGCTGTAAATGGAGAAGTTTGATACGGCAACAGTAAGTAAAAACTATCTGAAAGTTTGTATTTCTTTTTGGAGCTAACCTCTGAATCTCAGAGAACAGCTTAGTGATATGATATGATGATGATTATATGATAATAATTGTAAGCATACAATAAATAATACTAATGATGTAATACAACAAGTTAAACAATTTAACAATAGTAACAATAAGAAACAGTTCATCATGGCAAGTACAGATGTAAAGTCACTTTATCCCAGTACAGCTACAGATGAAGCAATAAACCTAACAGAAGAGAAACTCCTCCAGAAAATGTTCCAACTTCAGAATAAGAGGATATTATTAAAGCCTTACACTTCATTAGAGATTATAATTTATTTAATTATCAAAATAAAATTTATAAGCAGAATTAAGGTGCACTCACGGGCTCACCAATATCAGGCCTATTAGCAAAAATAATCTTACAGCATATTGAAAATGAAATATTACAAAGTTCTGGAGTAAAGCCTGTGATCTTCTCTCGCAATGTAGACAATTTATTTATCATCTGGGAAAATACCTACAAAGAATTATTGATTTTTTAAGAAAAATATAATAGTATATATGACTCTATTAAAGTAACAGTGGAATTTGAAAAACAAAATACATTACCTTTTCTTGGCATCTGGTCCCGGTACAGTTGTCATGCATCAAACCCATCCATTTCTATACCTTGTTAATGCAATACAATAGACAAACCTATCAACTGAAAGAAAATTTACATTTAAAATCAAGGAATAACAGGAGGCCTAAAGTCAAGAGTGAATAAGTAGTGGATATAAAGAACAGATGAACTGTGCAACCGACTATAACAGCTATAAGTACTCACATAATAATTGGTTGAATTATGCATAACCATAAGTTCCTTTTGAGATGTTATGTTAAAATAAAAGGCCCAATAAGGGCATTTTACATATTAGATGTTCTTTTACTACGAAGTGCTCACCTTTAATTCCGATGGTATAGTAAACGTGTAGAACAGAAGATAAGGCAGTAAACTGATTTGCTATTGAATAGGAGTCACATTCCTATTGCCAATATTTGAATGTTTTTAAAAATGTCAGATGTGCATAACCATGACAAGAAAAAAGGGGACAGTGAATTACTGTGACAGTTGCAAAACAACAAGACAAACTTATGGTTTCTAATAAACACGTGAAGGAAACACACTGCAATTTGAAGCTTGAAACAGCATACTTGTATTGTTTCACATAACTGTATAATAGAGGATATTTGTTGACAATATACCATTTCGTACACTAAGAACAATGAATGATTACATTTGATTTCATTTGTACTGAATTTTTTTTTTTATGCAAGCCTATATTTATTCAAACTATGGTTAGTAAGTATTATGTTATAATCTAATATATGCTTTAAAATGCTGACAAACCTTAAATAAAAATGACTTTTGGGTGCACAATATGAAGAATGCGTACCAAATTTTCTAAATACTGCATTAAAATTACTTATTTCTAATTAAAAGTATCTTTGATTTACATTTTAAACAAGGCATTTTTTGAAGCAAAACTGCTCACAGAAATTTTGCACTCAGAATGTCAAACATGGCCTCGCAAAGATCAGAATCAGAGCTGATGAAACTTAATGAAAAACATAATTACATTTGAGTCTCTATTTAACGAAGTCCCATTGTTCCACCTAAAAATTTCGTTATAAAGAAAATTTGTTAAATAGATATTAGTGACTGAAATTGAACAAACGAGAAGCAAATAAAGACTGAAACTTATGTCTCTTCTTTATGGTCTTTAGCACATATGCTGAACTGTAAAAATGTCTATAATACTGCTCTATACAGGTTTATTATAAAAAAACACATTCTTCATTAAAAAATTCACATTTTTGTAAAAATCAGAACACTTCATCTGCAACACTTACTTGAAACTGTATTCCCCTTCGTATTGTATCAAATGCTTTTACCATTTCTTCTTGTGAAGGTTTTTTAATAGCCTCTTCATTATCATCTTCATCAGTCATCACTCACTAACTACATTTCCCAACATTTTGCAAGATGTCATGCTTAGTAGGATATTCAGCGATCACAATGTCTTCATCAACTTTGAGAAAATTAGAGAGCTCTGTACCTTCTTCAACAGCTGCCATGTCTTTCAGATACTGTCATTTTCTCTTCAGACCTGCCAGGCTCATTGTATTGGATTCAGCATCACTTTTGAAGCCGGCTGTAACAAAACAGTTGGGTATAGTGGACGAAGTCACATCACCCTGCCAAGCTTTCGTCATCTCCGATACAGATATTCTCAAATTAATAACATTATCTATACACTGGCTGCTCTCTAAGGCAAGAGTAACGTTTTACAGGATCCTTTTTCGACAATGCACTTTAAAATTTTTAATTATGCCTTGGTCTAATGGCTGAAGTTTCGAAGTTGTATTGGCAGAAAGAAAAATAACTTTTATGTTCTTCAATCTGCATTTTGAAGCACAGTCTGGTGGATGTGCAGGGCAGTTGTCTGAAAGCAACACAATTTTGCGATGCTGTTTTGTCAATTGTTTATCCCATTTTAATAGCCACTTTTCAAAAATCTCCGAAGTCATCCATGACTTATTGAATTCATAGTCCACTTCTAAAGATTTCGTACCTTTGAAGCATCTCGGGTTCAGACTTTTCCGATTACTAATGGTTTTAATTTTTCATTGCCAGTCATGTTCGCACATAACAAAACAGTTATTCTTTGCCTGCTATGTTTCCCTCCGAAGCACTTGTCTTGAAATGTTAAGGTTTTATTCGGTAGACCCCAAAAAAATAATACCGTTTCATCTGCATTAAAGATGTCTTTTGCACCATATTTTCCCAAAAGTTTTGCAGCTTCTTTTTTCCATTTTTCACACACATCTTCTGAAACATCTACGTTTTATCCTGATATGGTTTTATATGAAATTCCGTGTCTCTTTTTAAATTTATCTAGCCATTCAACATTGGCTTGAAAATTTGAGTGTCCTAAATCCTGAGCAAATTCAATGGCTTTTTGTTGGATCATTGGACCGGAGAGAGGCACATTTTTATCTCGAATCATCCTTACCCATTTTAAAATACCGGCATCAACGTCTTCATATGAACATTGTTTAAATCTTTTTCTATTCACATTCATACTGCTTTCGTGTTGAATGACTGCAGAATGATTTTAAAAAATTGTTGACACAGTGCTTGCTGCTATACCATAATTTATAGACACATCTTTCTCTATTCCTTTATCAATATCATCTAAAAGTTTCACTTTATCTGAAAGACACAAACACTTTCTATTCAACATTTTGAGTGCGTTAACACACAGGTGAGAGATACGCGTACTGACTGAATAGGAATGTGTCTTCTACTTAATCAGGAAAGCCTCGTGCCGTATGCATGATTCCATGCATGCCCTCCCCCATCCCCCCCACAAACACAGGACTTGGCTGTTGTCACATGCGCCGGCACGTGCGGAAGACAGCAAGGTGGCAAGAAACTCATGGTGAGAAGAGGGATAAAGAAAATGAGGACTTTCACACGGGTTCCAAATCTCGGAGAAAAGAACTGCGTGTGCGCGCATAATCATAAACACTCATGACTTAGTGATGTTTTAAGTCCAGCTTCCAAAGACGACCTTCCAGCCCCGCAAAGATAAGGATTTAAGGCAGCAACTTCCTTCCCTTTGTTGTGGGTTGGAATTAATTTAGTTCTCCCCTCTTTACTTTTATGGTTGTTCACGCACATATCACCCCAAAAGGAAACATCGTAAAAAAAAAAAAAATTAAAAAAAAATTACATTTTAGTAGGAAAAACTTTGTTATATAGAAATTGTTTCTCGTAATATGGAGATTAATTTGCATGTAAGTGCCATTAAAAGTCAAGGTTCTGCAAAAAATTTTAGTTAAATGGAATTTCATTATATAGAGACTCTACTGTATATACATAACAGAACTATATCACAATATGAACTTATTGCCATTTAATCAATGAAGTCAACTTTTTTTAGTGGTATTTAAAATGCTTTTGATTGTAGTGAATTTTAGCAATAGCTTTTTAATAATAATATTAATTACCAGCTTTAATTTGCACATAAATAAGAGGTATCAATAGTAGCAGTGGGGGGTGTGGGAAAAATAAAAAAAATAATAAAAAAATAAGTGCAAAAGAACTGGAGTTATGAATAAATAATTCTCATTTATCTCAATGGTGGACTCAAAAAACTTTACCAGGACTAAGAACATACACACTAATAAAACAAACAATAATTAGCAGTGCTCTGTCAAATTCCTGTGCAAAAATGAAATGTACAAAGTAATTTTAACGAGTTGCTGAAAATATAGAGGGGACATACAATTAGCCAAATAACTAGCTGGAATAGCTAAAAGTTGTATGTTAAAATATCTCAGCCATTAACTTCTGAACACACTTCATTGCAGAAGAAAAAGAAAAACAAAAAGCCTTATAATATGTTGCTATAGCAATAGAGAACTACTTACCCAATATTTTAAGGCAAAAGGTGATAATGCTAACCAATCCTTGTCATATCCCACAAGAAGAGATGGAATAGGTTGGGGTTCACATTGGTCCTCTGTACCTAAAAGAGAAGGAATTATTTCATTAGTAGTGATAAATACAAATCATTAAGCTGTTGCAGATTCAGAGGTTAACCACTCAAAGCAAGACCATTTGCCAAACCAAAGTTATCGATCGTGTGAAATTTTACAAACTCTTGCTGAACCAAATGTCTCTGTTTACAACAATCATGGCACACAACTTGAGTTTCACTGACATCTATCTTGTCATACTCAAGACCTTTCATACTTCATACTCATTATCTTTTTCTCTTGGAGCTACTCCTGAAGGTTGTCCTCAAGATTTCCTCAACCTACCTCAATCTTTCTTGAATCATGCCATCTGGGCTGAATAAATTATCTAATCATTCATTCTTTCAACATGGCGAAAGCACTGAAAAATGTTTGTCTCTACTATACCAACAACATTTCACTTCACATTACATATCTTCATTCTTCACATGATCCAAGTGCAGCTTGTGAGAAGCACCCAATCAGTAATTCATCTCTTCAACACACAAATGACTCGTGCGTCTCATCTGCAATACCCAGGATTTGCTACTATACATCAGAATAGACATAATTATAGTTTTGTGCATGGCCATTTTTATTTCTCTCTCTGTCTATATTTTTTTGAAATTGTTTTCGTTCTTGGAGAAGTTGGACTTCCCCTGAAAATATTAGGTTCTGACGCCCATGTAAACAGTCAATGACAGAGTCACCACTATACTTTAACATTTCAGCTGCTTTACCATCTACTTCTGAAGCCGTATCATTTTGAAGATATTTTATACAGGGTGTTAAATTAGGTAGTTCCCCCAAAGAATGACCTATTCTTTTCTTCCCACACTATATAGAAATACAATGTTTGAATTACAAGTGATCTTGATGCTTGAGAAATGTGCAGGAGTGATTTTCCTGATAAGACGATGACTCATTGGGACACAGAGCCAGATGGAACTTTTGCGGGACCCGGGGCAAAATATCATTGCTGGGGTGAGAAAATAAAACTCATATTTTAATAAAGTCATTGCATAAAATTTTTTGTCAGTAAAGAACTCATATGAAAGCTATCATAAAAAGAAAATTTCTAACTAAAAAAAGTACTTGTCTTAAGCCTAGGAAAAAGACTAATATGAAATGAAGGCTCCGAGAGTATAAAGTGTTCAAACCCTCGATTTTCTTTCCGTGGAGAGGAGAATGAGCTTGTATTGTGATTCTTATAAAAACTTCCTCACACAATGATAAAAAGATAATTTCAAGTAATCTGTGTAGATAATATTTTTTCATAGGGATTATTTTTGCATATGGAATACGAATAATTCTTCTAAAATAAATTTGTATATTAAGTTTTTCTTCTCTGATACGTATTTAAGCAATTCGTTTTTGATGCAAAGAACAGTAACTAATAAATTAGTACCTTTTTTAAACTTTCATATGTGCTCATATATGAAAATTGCTTTTAATTTCTAAATTTCCAGTATTGCTTTTAAAGTCACTGAGCAAATGGCATCCAAACATAGCCAGCAGTAACACTGATACTTTTTTTTTTTTAAATTTAAATATCTGGTTTACACACAAATTGTTGAATATATAAAGGCAAACAGCCACAAAATAATTAAATTTAATTTGCTATTTCAGGAATATGGAAATAATAATTTAGGTCGTTAAAAAATTCATCAATTTTTTTTAATTAACACAGAATCTGCAATCCTGAGGTGTCTTTCAGATTTATAACTTTTTATTATCTCACTCTTGTCAAACTTTGGAAATTCCTGATTAGCTAAGCAGTATTGAATGAGTGCTGTCTTTTCTTCCCTTTTCTGCCAATTTTTTATATGTTGTTTCAGCCTATATTTTAATTTATTTTTGGTGCTGCTTATTTACAACATTGGAGGATTTGCTGTAATAGGAATTGAGCAAACACCTGCTTTCTTTAATTTGCTGATATTGTCATTATTTTTTAACATCAAGTTCTTGATGGTACTAACTTTGCTTCTAATTTGAACATCATATTTTTTACATATCTTATGTTATGTATCTTATTTCTGTTGTCACACTTTTGACATATGGGAAACCATTCACATATTTGACTTGTTTTTTAGTTGTTATAGCATTATTAATCTTTTTATTTGTACTTCAAGATTCCATTTTTTTATTAATTGTCTAGGATAACCAAAACTATCAGCAATTTTTTTCTTGTAAATTCAATTTCTTCATTAATAAACTGATCATTTGCAGAGTGTGTATATGCTCTCTTGATTAATGTTTTTAAACTATTACATTTTTGAATATAAGGGTGTGCTGAATTGAAAGGAGTTAATACTGGAACATATGAATTCTTTCGATACACTCTGTATTGCAAATTATTTCTGGTTTTTATTACTTGCACATCCAAAAAGGCTATTGCATTTTGTTCTTCAATTTCTACAGTAAGTTCAATTGTTGGATACAAAGCACTGTAGTTTTTTGCCAGTTGTTTTAGTTCTTCTTCATTCAACCTTGACAAAATGAAAATATTGTCCACGTATCTACAGTAGATCTCCGGCTGTTCCTCCATACTGTGCAGTATACTTTCTTCAATGTAATTCATAATTACTTCAGCATACAGAGATGACAATGGTGAACCCATTGGGCCACCTGAATTCTGTTTATATATTTTGTTGCCATCATTATCATCATCATTGTACACCATTATCAATCCACTGCTGGACGAAGGTCTCCCCAAGTTTCCTCCACAACGGTCTGTCCTGTGCCAGTCTCCTCCATGTCACTCCCGCATATTTTCGAATTTCATCCACCCATCTCCCATGTGGTCTTCTTCTGGGTCTTTTCCTGTCCCTTGGAATCCAATCTAAAATTTCGGCTGCCCATCGATGGTCTGTCCTTCTGGCAGTATGTCCAGCCCATTGCCATTTCAGGGATTTAACTCTGATCATGATGTCTTCCACTCTTGTCATTTTTCAGATCCACAAGTTCCTCTTCTTATCTCTCCTGGTTACACCAAGCATGCACCTCTCCAGGCTTCTTAGAGTTGTCTGCAGCCTTTGTATGTCTCTTTTAGTTAAGGTCCACGTCTCTGCACCATACGTAAGCACTGGAAGGATGCATTGATCAAACACTTTTCTTTTAAGACTTAATGGCATATTGCTCTTGAAAATTAGGCTGTTTCTTCCAAAAGCTCTCCAGGCAAGTTTTGTACGCCGATTAATTTCTTCATCAATGTGACCCTCACTTGATATCTGCTGTCCAAGATAAACGTATGTGTCTGTTATCTCCAGTTTTTCTCCATCAATCGATAAATCTTCATTTCTTGTAAAAGCATTGAACATCACTTTTGTCTTCTGAAAGTTCATTTTTAATGCCACTTCTTTACTCTTGTCAGCAAGTTCCTGGATCATACTCTGCAGCTCTGGTGGGGTAGTTGCAAAAATGACTATGTCATCAGCAAAACAAAGGTAAGTTAGATAATCTCCATTAATCTTTATCCCTTTGTTTTCCCAGTTCAGTGATTGAAAGACATTTTCCAATGTGGCATTAAAGAGCTTTGGAGATATGGTGTCACCTTGTCTCACTCCCTTTCCAATTTTTATGTGTGTTGTATTTTCAAACAGCCGAATCTTTGCACTTGCATTTTCATAGATGTTATTAAGAATATTAATGTATGCATCTTCAATACCGCAGGATTTCAGAGCCATTGTAACAGCTGATGGTTTCACCGAATCAAAGGCTTTTTCGTAATCGATAAAAGCCATGCACAATGGAAGTTCATATTCCCTCGCTCTTTCAATTAGTTCTCTCAGTACGTGGATATGATCTATTGTGCTGTAGCCACTCCTGAATCCAGCTTGTTCTCTCGGTTGAGCCATGTCCAGTGTTACCTTCAAACGGTGTGAAAGAACTTTAGTGAAGATTTTATAAACCACTGATAGGAGGCTGATAGGTCTGTAGTTCCTGAGATCCTCAATGTCACCTTATTTATGTAGCAGGATCATTGTAGCGTTGTTCCAATCCTCAGGAATCTTCCCTTCATTAAGGCATCCAGTGAAAACTTAGGCGAGTACTGTTTCAATTTCTCCACTTGCTTCTTTGTATGATGTCTACAGTAATTCCATCTTCTCCTGGAGCTTTTCCCCGCTTCATGTTCTTGATTGCACGTGCAAGTTCTGCTGGGAGGACTGGAAGAACTCTGGTACTGGTACCTTTCATGATGTCTGGAGTACATGTATCATGCCTTTTCATATAATTTGGAGTAGAAATCTTTCCCTCTTGTCAAAATTTCGCCTCTATTTCTTGTTACAGAACCATCTTCTTTTCTCAGTGCCATAATCTGTTTTCTTCCCTTACTGAGATGTCCCTTTGCTATCTTTAGGCTTTGGTTGTTTTCAATTGATTTCCTCACTAGCTCACAGTTGAATTTCCTTACATCTTCAGTGATACTTTTTCGCACTGTCTTGCATAGCACTATATATTCCACTTTGGAAGTCACATCTTCTTTAGTTGTCCTCATCTCTCTTCTTTTTTGCATCAACATTTTGGTTTTTCCTGATAATTTGTTCACATGCAACTTGTTCTTAGACCCAGCTAATTTTGTTGCTGTTTCCATAAGAGCTTCGGTTACTTTTCGGTTAACTTCAGAAATATCCACTTCTTTCGATGTTAGGCCTTCTAAAGCAGAGAATCTGTTCTTCAGTTCCAACTTGAAAGTATTATGGTGTTTTTTAAGGTTGGTTATGTTAATACATTTTGTTTGTCTTATGAGCTTGCCACGTTCGAGTTTAGTGTTGAGGTGCATCTTACATCTCACCAATCTATGGTCACTACCTGTGTTGAACTTGTTCAGCACACTGCAGTCTTGGATGACGAATTTTTTGTTACACATAATAAAATCAATTTTACTTGTCATCCCATTTGGATGTCTCCATGTCCATTTCCTGTGTGGCTTTTTCTTGAAAAAGGAGTTCAAGATGAAAAATCCTTCTGCCTCTGCAAACTCAACGAGAGTATTTCCGCGCTGGTTTCTGTTGCCGTGACCGAATTTACCTACTGAAGTTTCATTCTCTTGCAGTTGCCCTATTTTTGCATTGAAATATCCCGTAATTATCTTCAAGTGCTGCTTACCTTTATTATTTAGATGACGAATTTCCTCATAAAATTCTTCAATTTCTTCTTCAGGATGACTTGTGGTGGGTGCATAAGTTTGAATAATCTGAGCCTGGTATATTCTCGAGAGTTGGATAACGAGTCGTGCAGCTCTGTCAGAGGAACTTTCAACTTCTACCACTTTATCCTTCAGTTTCTTGTTTATTAATAAATCCAACACCACTAGTTCTGCCAGTATCTGTCCCACGATAGTAGAAGAGATGTCCACTTTTCAGTTCAATGAGATCTCCTTTTCTCCTTACCTCACTTAGCCCGACGATGTCCCACTTAATCCTTTGTAGTTCCTCTTCCAATTGAAGAAGCCTTGAATCAGAAGATAGGGAGCGTCCATTATACGTAGCCAAGGTCAGCATCAGATGGCAGCCTAGTCTGGTCCTCCGGGGATTCTTAGCACCCTCTGCCTTCATGTCGCACTGGCCGCTGCCTTGGCCAGGTACATTCCAGCTGCCGGAGACTGAGGGCCAAGATTTAAGTTGTAGAGTCATTTTGGAGGTGTTTGGCCATAACTTACCACGCTGGCTGGCCAAGTGGGTTGGTGAGTGTGGGATAGCATTTCCTCTGATCCCGATGGTATAGTTATACTGCTATTGACGGTCGCCAGAGCCCCTTTAGTGGGAACAGGATGCACCACGAGAAGGCGGGGTTGACATTTGTCAAGGAGAGGCTTTTTTGAACTCATGAATCTGTGTGTCATTTAATATCGTGAGAATGTGTATTTTTTAAAGACAATCTCTATACTGCAGGAACAGGAGTGCTTGGGTACCTTAACATCCATGCTTGCCATGTGGAAATCATCCAACTCAGTCTTTACATTTTTTATTTTCTCAATAAATTCATAAGTGTTAATTAATTTTCTCATAAATTCATAAGTAATTGTGAATTTAGTCTTCATACAAATAGGTGCCAGAAAATTATATATGTTTTTTTTTTTTTCCGATATTCTGCAAATAAATTTCAGCAAGTCAGGGAGAAAGAGGAGAGCCCATTGGTATGCCTTGTTTTTGTTGGTAGTAGATGACATTGCATACAAAACAGGAATACTGTTCCAATGAATCAAAGCAATCATAAAGACCTTTGATGAGTTCCCCAGGAAGTTCTTGGTGCTCCATTAGTTTTTTGATCATGAGCTTGTAGGCATTGAAGAAACGAACAGAAGGAAATAATGAATCCACGCCAAAAGTGTACAAGAAATCTTGAGGATTGATGGATATGTCCGTGATTCCCAATTGGCAAAATGTTCAGCGTATCGCTTTAGTCAGCAATCGGAAAGCCCTCAGGTACCGCAAAAGCATTGAAATATACCTTACCCCTAACACCTGCAATACAGATGCACCTTTTCACATACCTATCAATTGGAAAGCTATTTTTAAATCTGGCAACTGATGCTTATACCATGTGTTTCATTCCATGGCTGATGAAGGTAGAAGTCACTACCGAAACGTCTACCACTTATAATTTTAACGTAACTTAGAATGATATGAGGATTTCAAGAATTATTCTAATGTAAACACTATATTTGTCTGTTCTGAATGTTTTCTTATTAGTATTGCTCTATAATCTCAGTGAACACTGTGCTCACAACATTGTTCGTCTAGATATATAACTGCCAGCAGATAAAACTGATTAAAAAAGTGTAAGATAAAAAAAAAAAGTAAAAGGACAATAAATAAATAATCACATACCTTTAGATGTATCATCCCTCTTCGTGTTTATACGCTATCGGGCACTCAAAATTTCATTCCTATCGATCTCTTGGCAGCAAATTCATGAATGATGGTCGTGAAGTATGTTTCTTGCCAAATAGAATCTCAATTGATAATGCTGACAGACCAATTAATCTTTCTTTGCTCATCGTTGACCGCAAACAGTTCTTTATGATCTTCAATTTTGAAAAACTTCTTTCTGATGATGCAATTGTTACAGGAAGTGTAAAAAAAAAAATTCTAAGTGAAATAAAAATGTTTGGATAAATGTCTTTTAGTTCATTTTGGAAATGTGCCTTAAGCATTCCAATGACAAACTTGAATTTTTGGGAGTAACATTACAAAAATATTGCAGTGCTTCAAAAAGTCCACTTCCTTCGATATCACAAGAATCTCCATCCTTTAGTGTCTTATGAAGAGCCATGCAGTTGTTTCGCAAGGTTTTTTTTACGCTTTCTTTAAAGCAGGGTGAGGAGCTAAGGCAACCTTTGATAACTGAGAAAGGTGACAAATTTTTTTAAAAAAGTGACTAAAAGGTGATTAAAAGGGACTTCTTGCCAATAGCACAAAACAACAAATATAGTTATAAATGGTTTTTTTTTTTTATATATCCCTACCAAAAAAGGCCAGGTAAGATCATAATAAATTTATTTATTATGGTTCTGGATGAGGTATGACTATTTTATTGTCATTATAAAATTTTACAGAAAAAAAAAATACACAAAATTCTGAAAATCTAATGACATATAATTCTTTTCAATGTTCCAGAAAAATAATTCTGAAGAAAAAACTGTTTGGCTTACTGTTTTCTAGGCATCTTAGCAAAAAATTATGTAATCATACTTGACTTTCTTTTCTCAAGGTTCTTCTGAATGATTTACACTTCTGTTTCTCTCACTCTTTCGTTTGCATACATTTTACTCCCTCGAGCATGCCTTCAGCTAATTTTGCTCCCTTTAAATAATTTTTTTCAAGTGCTTTCTTCAGTTTAGCCAAAGCTTCCAAAAAGAGTTCTCTTGCTTTCTTAGTTTGTAGGTGTTCTTTTTTCTTGTCATTCAAAACAGTAGTCTCACATTAGATTGACTTTTTTATCTTTTTCATATTTTCTTCATATTCTGTTCTTTTTTGTTCTTCCTTTTGCTTTTATTCTAATTCAATTTTCTTTTTCCTCTTACATTCTTCCATAAAGGCAGTGTACTTTGAATGTTCTTGTTGTCCATACTTAAAATGAGTTTTGGATTAATGGGTCTAAAACAAAATTAGGATATTGTTTCAAGGCATCCCCTCAGTCAGTACACTGTTTAAAAATATTTTGGTCATTGCTGATTTATCTTCTAATATATGCTTAGAAATGAAAAATCATCTCTCTATGTCAGCATTTCCATGTGACAAAGTAAGAGCTGCCTTTATGACTTTTGCAACATTTGGAAACTATATCTTTTGATAATGAGTCCCTTTTTGAAATGTGTTGTTGCCAGTAATCATCAATAGTTTTGTTTCCAAATGCTGTATCATTTTTTTCTAGTTGCAAAATTTTCCACTCATCTAACAAATAATCCAGTTGAACATGAAATGGCATAATTTTTGCAACTTTCAACATGTCTCTGCAGCTTCTATCATTCATTCTTTCTTTTGGGTCTAAAAATCTAAAATTTTTAAGTGATCCATTTGATAAGCAAGTCTTTTCCATCACATGCTTACAAGCAGTAATACAGTGCTTTTGAGCTTCCTTCAGAAACAACTTATCACTTTCTTTCAGTTTAGAAAGCTTGTCTGTGACCTTTTCATTAATGACAAGTTCTTTAAGAGGAAGCAGATTGTTAACTGTAAACAGTTCATCAAGATCAACTTTAGAAAAATTAGTGATTTTTCTAATGACAGCAGTCTTCAAAACACAAGCCATGAAGGTCTGAAGAACGATCCCTATTTCTTCATGCAATTTGTGGATCATGGGTGCTTGGCACTGAAAATGTTGAATGAACTTCATGAATAGTTAGTTCTGCTAATGAAATAAGTTCAGCTTTTATAGAAGGTTTCTTTAAGGCACTCACAACAGCCTTGTAAAATCTGGATGGAAGAGCAGCAGAATTTTTTCACAGAGGCATGTGCTTAAGGAAATAGAATTGAATACTGTCCCACTGCTCAAAAATCCTGTGGCAGAAGGCCCCAAGTTAAGCCACCCTGTTGTTGCATGTTTCAAAAATCTGTGGTGTGGAACGTTACATTTAGATTGGATTTCTTCAAACCCTTCCCAACAGGGCAGGCCAACCATAAAAATAATGGTAAATGTTGATCAGCAGCTTAGCGGCTTCTTCACCTAAACACTGCAATTATTTTATATAAGCATTATGTGGATGTTGCAGGTACCTACATTTATAAAACTTGTCCCTCGTGTCTCCTGGACATTACTATTGAAAAGCTTAAAAACGTTTCTTATTAACATTAGGTTCACCTGATCCAAGCATTAAGTATCTGTTTTATGGTAAATTGGCCTCAGACAGTGCTTCACATAGTTTTTTATGCAATGTTTCACCATCTGCTGGACCAAAAAGAAATTTCTGAGGTGCAGTGTTGTTACGCTACATTTGCTTTCTGACCAAAATGTGATGGTTGTTTGCAGTACCTTTTTTCCGCTTTCCAAATGTAGGTTGAAGAAGCGTATACGCTCCAGCTTTTTCCGTCCGTCTGTCCGTCTGTCTGTCTGTCAGCACGATAACTCACATAAAAATGGTTCGATTTCGATGAAATTTTAGTATGTGGTAGGGGACCACCAGGGACGAACCCTATTGAAAATGGGTGAAATGGGGTCAAAGGTCATGCCATAAGAGCAGGATCCATTCAATTGCCCTTATGCGTCATAACTTGCGTAAATATGATTCGATTTCGATGAAATTTAAGTATGTGGTAGGGGACCACCAGGGGACGAACCCTATTGAAAATGGGTGAAGTGAGGTCAAAGGTCACGCCATAAGAGCGGGATCCATTTCATTGCCTTTATGCGTCATAACATGCGTAAATATGGTTCGATTTCGATGAAATTTCAGTATGTGGTAAGGAACCACCTGGGGACGAACCCTATTGAAAATTGGCAAATTGGGGTCAAAGGTCAGGCAGGGCATAAGAGCGGGATATATTCCATTGCCCTAATGCGTCATAACTTGCGTAAAAATGGTTCGATTTCGATGAAATTTTGTTATGTGGTAAGGAACCACCTGGGAACAAAACCTATTGAAAATGGGTGGAATGGGGTCAAAGGTCAGGACATAAAAGCGGGATCCATTTCATTGCCTTTATGCATCATAACATGCGTAAATATGGTTCCATTTCGATGAAATTTTAGTATTTGGTAAGGAACCACCTGGGGACGAACCCTATTAAAAATGGGCAAAATGGGGTCAAAGGTCAGGGCATAAAGGTGGAATCCATTCCACTGCCTTTATGTGTCATAACATGCATAAATATGGTTCGATTTCGATGAAATTTTAGTATGTGGTAGGGAACCACCTAGACACGAACCCTATTGAAAATGGGCGATATGGGGTCAAAGGTTAGGCAGGACATAAGAGCGGGATTTGTTCCATTGCCCTTATGCGTCATAACTTGCGTAGAAATGGTTCGATTTCGATGAAATTTTAATATGTGGTAGGGAGCCACTGGGGACGAACCCTATTGAAAATGGGCGAAATGAGGTCAAAGGTCAGGACACTGGAGTGGGATCCATTCCATTCCCTTGTGCATCACAACTTACCAAAAAATGCTTCGATTGTGACAAAACGTTATCATGTTGTTCCGGAGGTATAGTGAACCGGTTCTGTTGAATATCAACGAAATGGGGTCAAAGGTCATTGCACAAAAGCAAGATTTATTCCACAGCCATTATTCTCATAACTTGCGTAAAACTGCTTCTATTGTGACAAAACTTTAGTATGTTATTCTTGAGGTGTACTGAACCGGTTCTGTTGAATATCATCGAAATGGGTTCAAAGGTCAGGACACAGGAGCGAGATTTATTCCGCACCAATTATCCTCATAACTTGAGAGTAATAATTTCTGGTATGTTGGAAAGCGTATCATAATCAATGCATTGCATGATTTTACTAACTTGTTATCTTTAACATTAGTTATTTCATAATAACTCAATGTGCAGTACGATGAACATGCTTCCTCTAACGTAAGTTCTTGGAAATAAGAAGCCAGTGAAATAAGGAGCCGCTTTGTACTTACAATGTGAAGTAAAGTTGGACTGCATATAACGTCATGTCACTGGATGTGCAGTGGCATATGCTGCCTTGCCCGCAAACATGTTACTTATGAGGCCTTCCTACAATTATTAGGGGAGGTATACGAGAACAAAAATAAATACATTCACACAGTTGTACTATGTAACAATATTCACATAGTTGTAGGTATCACTGCCCAATGCACATTTTGGTTTCTTGAAAGTTGAACCTATTCTTAGATATATTTGAAATGCTGATTCCAAATATGGCATCAGTTTTACCCTATCAGCTCTAGTTTTGGAGAGAGGGCATACCCACCCTATATGCTGATTCCACCAGTCATTCGTCAAAATTTGGGATCTTACATCGCAAAACTGCTACTTTTGACATGATTTTGACAAATATTGATGCTTAATTACATACTATTTAATATTTAAACAAGCACATATTACAAAATCCCAGATATATTTGGAAATATCTGAGGCACAGAGTCCACAAATGGCATCAGTTTTGCCATATCAGCTCTAGTTTTGGAGATAGGGCATACCCCACCTTATTTGTATGCTGATTCCACAGGTCATCCGTCAAATTTCGGAATCCTACATCGCATGATCTGCTATTTTTGATAGATATGATCTTGACAAATATTGATACTATATACATACTACTGAAACAAGCACATATTACTAAATCTGTATATTTTAACACAAGAGCATATAAACTGATCAGTCATTGAAAATATGAGAAACATATTTTACAGGACTTTTTAGAGTGAGATCTGTGAGGACAGTTCTGCTGAAGGTTCCAGCAGTAATCTGCCATAATGTGGGTATTCCAGCTACCCTGGTATCTGTCTTCCATAGTTTTTATATCCTGTTGAAATCTTTCACCTTGCTCTTCGCTTAAATCACCAAGGATTTCTGGAAAGCGATCTAGGTGGCTGTGTAGATAATGGACCTTGATGCTCATATTATAGCTGAGCTTATTAAAATTGGAGACCATGTCCTCAACTTATTCAGAGTAGTTGCTTGCTTTATATTTGCCAAGAAAGTTTTTGACAACTAGAACAAACGAAGTCCAGGCACAAGACTCACTGTTGTCTACTGAATCTAAGAAATATGGATCTGCTTTCAGTTTTTCCGCACTGTCCAGGGAATGTACATGACAAATAGCCACAGCACAAACCTTCTGTGTTCAATGCCTTTATAAACTGTTTCATTAGGCCTAGCTTGATATGTAAAGGTGGCAGGATGATTTTGTCTCTGCTTACCAAAGGTTCCTTAATGACATTTTGTTCTCCAACTACCATATCTTTTCTGAGAGGCCACACTTTTCTTATCCAGTGATCGTGTTTGGCTTTGCTGTTATAAAGACATAAAAATCATGAATATTTTGTGTAGCAACTTTGCTGACCAAGGAGAAAGTTTACCATCTTTAGGTCTACACAAATCATCCATTGATGTTCTTCATACTTCAGGTTTTCAAAGACTAGAGAGAGATTGCCTCGTATGTCTGTCATACTGGCTGAGTGACTACTTAGAACTGAGCCATATCTGTTGCAGTTGTGTAAAAGAACACATTTTAAATTCTGCTTACAGCTATCAATGGAAAGGTGCTATTCATTTGGCATGTATGATGATAGACTGATTTTCCTGAGAAGGCCACTAACATCATTGCAGAACACTTGGTTGTTGTCCTTAGAGGAAAAGGGCAGCAAATCCTTTTCTCTGCTATGGTAAAATGTAATGTTGGTTCCAGGTTGAAGTAAATTCTTTTCATTCAACCTGGAGGCCAACAATTCTGAAGACTCCTTTTGAGAGGTTCAGATCCCTGATGAAGTCACTCAGTTCATGTTGGTTAAAACTTTGAGCACTTGATGAAGTTCCTACAAAATTACTGTCACTTTCCCCACTGCTGTTATCTTGTGTGTGATCAGACATGCTTGATTCCTCATCCTCTGGCAGCTCTGGTAGGTGGATGAAAGATGAAATGGGTACTTCATTTGAGTGTGGATGTGGTCATCTTACTGAATCGACGTCAGGATATGTCTAATTGATTCGATAGTTTCGATTGATGCCCTTGATGCTGACAAGACAAAAATAACAGTCATCATGGTGGTTTTTAGGTTCCCTCCACAATACTGGTATTCCAAATTTCAGAGATCTCCTTTTTCAGTTTGTCTACTGCCGTAAATGCTCCGTGCAAGTTTTGCATACAATATGGGGAGCCCACGACTTATCAAGGTCTCCAAGCTGAACACCAAAATAACCAAGATATGGCTTCTTTACAAACTCAGAAATAGGTTTCCTACTTTCTTTAAGGGTGTACTCGCCACAAATGTAGCAAAAGACATCTGGATGATTCAAGCAACTTCTTCGTGGGGAACATCTGGATGGTGTCTACTAAATCTACAAACAAAATTAGATCACAATAAACAAATACATTGCTCTTTCCACGTTTAGCAACACACAGCAATCAAAAAATTATTATTCGGTCACTGCTGGGGAATTGAATCCCGGATCTCTCTATATCTAGCAGAGGGCATTAGCCTTACACCAAGGTGGCCGACAACCCACGGATTATGTGTGTTTTTCAGTCCACTTCTGACATAAATCCGTAAGATGGGCTCAGCTACTGAGACATCTCTATCTGGTGGGTATTAATGGCACTGGCTATATATTATAACAGTTAAATCCAAAGGGCGAGATCCAAAGTGAAAATCCTCCAAATACGTGACGTCAGTGAATAATGCCCACCAGATGGAGACGTCTCACCAGCTGAGCCCATGTTACGGATTTATGTCAGAAGCGGAATGAAAAACACACATAGCGCCGTGGGTTGTTGGCCACTGTGGTGTAAGGTTAACACACATCGGCTAGATATCGAGAGATACGGGATTCAATTTCCGGGTGGTGACCAAATAAAATATTTTCGGTTGCTGTGTGGTGCTAAACGTGGAAAGAACGATGTATTTGTTTATTAACTGACGCCACATATTTGGAGGATTTTCACTTTGGATCTCACCCTTTGGATTTAACTGCTATAATTAATATATAGCCAGTGCCGTTAATGCCCACCAGATGGAGACGTCTCATTAGCTGAGCCCATCTTACGGATTTATGATGTCAGAAGCTGACTGAAAAACACACATAGCGCCATGAATTGTTGGCTACTGTGGTGTAAGGCTAACGCGCTCGGCTAGATATCGAGAGATCCTGGATTCAATTTGCCGGCGGTGACCGAATAAAATTTTTTCGGTTGCTATGTGTTGCTAAACATGGGAAGAGCGATGTATTTGTTTATTCACTGACGCCGCGCATTTGGAGGATTTTCAAAATTAGATCACATTAGATTATCTGGTTGTATAGTTGTTCACAAACTTCATATTAAACTAACAGACACTGGCTTTATACTCATAAAAAATAACAATATTTCTGCACATCAGCATATAGAGTGGGTATGCCTTATCTCCAAAACTAGAGCTGATAGGGCAAAACTGATGCCATTTTTGGAATCAGTGCCCAAATATACCCAAGAATAGGTCAACTTCCAAAGCACCAGAATTTTTTTTTTTTGTTGGGCTGTGTAATCTTTCAACTTTTAGCATCTTCTTTTTAAACTATACTATTAAATTGAACATTTTCTCCCAATATGGTCAAAAAGGTTTGAAAAGGTTACAAAAGCTGACAAAAGGTGACTAATTTTAAAAAAAGGTGACAAAAGGTGACTGGCTCCTCACCCTGTTAAAGCTGATATATGGGTTAAAAAACAAATCACTGGTAAAATGTTTGTAAGTTTTAAAATGTTTACAAAATAAAGCCTGGACAGTGTCAACAATTTAAAAAATATTCGTTTTTAAACAAATTCTTAGGGTTGTTTAATGGCTCATCAATGCTTTCGTACGAGAAAAGTTTCCTCTTGAGAGATATTTGTTTCATTTAAAATTGAGCTGTAACATTCAGAGTTTGCTAAACCTTTAGCTTCTAGAATTGCTTTATCATAACCATTGTTGCGATATTCAGTGAAAAACTGAATTAAATGCTGTATGTAAGTGCTGCACTGCAACATTATCAACATAATTTTTTTAAACTATTTTACTAGTTATGTGAACTTGCATCAAAATATCATAACATATTATACTAGGCTAAGCAGGAACTAGTTTGTTTAAAAAAAAAAGAAAAAAAGACAGCTTCAGTTTTCAAATTAACGTCCATTGTGACATCAATGCGATTGGTCAATGCATCACAAATGCCTTGAATTTGAAAGCAAACAGCTTTTACACTGTCTATATATATGGCACTCCCACCTGGTTTCTGAGAATGGTTTGATAGAAAAAGTGGGTTATGCTTCTTGAAAACATCCCAGCATGTAACCGAAGCTGAAAATAGTGTACAAAGTGTTTGCAGTGTACAAAAAAAGGTTACTGTCCAGGTGGAACACTTTGCAATATCCCCTAGTATAAGATTCAAATTGTGACACGCACATGGTAAGTAAAAACTGTGAGGATTTTCTTTCATTATCAGAGCTTGGACAACTTGATTTTACCCTTTTATATATTGGCAGCATTATCATATCCCTGCCCACTGCAGTCAGCAAAATTTATATTTCGTTCCTTTAATGTTTCCGCTAATCCTTTTCCAGTGGTGTCACATACAAATAAAAAGTTCATGAAATGCTCAGCTATCTCAGCAACTTTATTTCTGATACGAACAAACTGTATAAGAGATAACTGCTCTTGGTGACTTATATCTGAGGTACAGTACAGAAGGACTGAATAATATTTCGCTTCCGAAATCTGGTCTTTGATTAACAATTAAATTTTTCTAGCCATAGCATTAACTAGTTCATCCTGAATTGAATGGAAAAGGAAATGCCTACTTACTTACTTTTTTACTATATGATTACCGTATATCATCATCATCATTGTCAACCATTATCAATCCACTGCTGGACGAAGGTCTCCCCAAGTTTCCTCCACAACGGTCTGTCTTGTGCCAGTCTCCTCCATGTCACTCCCTGCATACTTTCGAATTTCATCCACCCATCTCCCATGTGGTCTTCTTCTGGGTCTTTTCCTGTCCCTTGGAATCCAATCTAAAATTTCGGCTGTCCATCGATGATCTGTCCTTCTGGCAGTATGTCCAGCCCATTGTCATTTCAGGGATTTAACTCTGATCATGATATCTTCCACTCTTGTCATTTTTCGGATCCACGAGTTCCTCTTCGTATCTCTCCTGGTTACACCAAGTATGCACCTCTCCATGCTTCTTTGAGTTGTCTGCAGCCTTTGTATGTCTCTTTTAGTTAAGGCACCATACGTAAGCACTGGAAGGATGCATTGATCAAACACTTTTCTTTTAAGACATAATGGCATATTGCTCTTGAAAATTATGCTGTTTCTTCCAAAAGCTCTCCAGGCAAGATTTGTACGCCGATTAATTTCTTCATCAATGTGACCCTCACTTGATATCTGCTGTCCAAGATAAACGTATGTGTCTGTTATCTCCAGCTTTTCTCCATCAATCGATAAATCTTCATTTCTTGTAAAAGCATTGAACATCACTTTTGTCTTCTGAAAGTTCATTTTTAATCCCACTTCTTTACTCTTGTCAGCAAGTTCCTGGATCATACTCTGCAGCTCTGATGGGGTAGTTGCAAAAACGACTACGTCATCAGCAAAACGAAGGTGGGTTAGATAATCTCCATTAATCTTTATCCCCTTGTTTTCCCAGCTCAGCGACTGAAAAACACCCTCCAATGTGGCATTAAAGAGCTTCGGAGATATGGTGTCACCTTGTCTCACTCCCTTTCCAATTTTTACGTGTGTTGTATTTTCAAACAGCCTAATCTTTGCACTTGCATTTTCATAGATGTTATTAATAATATTAATGTATGCATCTTCAATACCGCAGGTTTTCAGAGCCATTGTAACTGCTGATGGTTTCACCGAATCAAAGGCTTTTTCATAATCGATAAAAGCCATGCACAATGGAAGTTCATATTCCCTCGCTCTTTCAATTAGTTCTCTCAGCACGTGGATATGATCTATTGTGCTGTAGCCACTCCTGAATCCAGCTTGTTCTCTCGGTTGAGCCATGTCCAGTGTTACCTTCAAGCGGTGTGAAAGAACTTTAGTGAAGATTTTATAAACTACTGATAGGAGGCTGATAGGTCTGTAGTTTCCGAGATCCTCAATGTCACCTTTCTTATGTAGCAGGATCATTGTAGCGGTGTTCCAATCCTCAGGAATCTTTCCTTCATTAAGGCATCGAGTGAAAATTTGGGCGAGTACTGTTTCGATTTCTCCACTTGCTTCTTGTATGATGTCTACAGTAATTCCATCTTCTCCTGGAGCTTTTCCCCGCTTCATGTTCTTGATTGCATGTGCAACTTCTGCTGGAAGGACTGGAGGAACTCTGGTACTGGTATCTTTCATGATGTCTGGAGTGCATGTATCATCCCTTTCATATAATTTGGAGTAGAAATCTTTCACTCTTGTCAAAATTTCGCCTCTATTTCTTGTTACAGAACCATCTTCTTTTCTCAGTGCCATAATCTGTTTTCTTCCCTTACTGAGATGTCTCTTTGCTATCTTTAGGCTTTGGTTGTTTTCAATTGCTTTCCTCACTAGTTCACAGTTGAATTTTCTTACGTCTTCAGTGACACTTTTTCTTACTGTCTTGCATAGCTCTATATATTCCACTTTGGAAGTCACATCTTCTTTAGTTGTCCTCATCTCTCTTCTTTTTTGCATCAACATTTTCGTTTTTCCTGATAATTTATTTACATGCAACTTGTTCTTAGACCCAGCTAATTTTGTTGCTGTTTCCATAAGAGCTTTGGTTACTTTTCTGTTAACTTCAGAGATGTCCACTTCTTCTGATGTTAGGCCTTCTAAAGCAGAGAACCTGTTCTTCAGTTCCAACTTGAAGGTATTATGGTGTTTTTTAAGGTTGGTTATGTCAATAGATTTTGTTTGTCTTATGAGCTTGCCACATTCAAGTTTAGTGTTGAGGTGCATCTTACATCTCACCAATCTATGGTCACTACCTGTGTTGAACTTGTTTAGCACACTGCAGTCTTCTATGACGAATTTTTTGTTACACATAATAAAATCAATTTCACTTGTCGTCCCATTTGGATGTCTCCATGTCCATTTCCTGTGTGGCTTTTTCTTGAAGAAGGAGTTCAAGATGAAAAACCCTTCTGCCTCTGCAAACTCAACGAGAGTATTTCCACGCTGGTTTCTGTTGCCGTGACCGAATTTACCTACTGAAGTTTCATTCTGTTGCCGTTGCCCTATTTTTGCATTGAAATCTCCCATAATTATTTTCAAGTGCTGCTTACCTTTATTATTTAGATGACAAATTTCCTCATAAAATTCTTCAATTTCTTCTTCAGGATGACTTGTGGTGGGTGCATAAGTTTGAATAATCTGAGCCTGGTATCTTTTCGAGAGTTGGATAACGAGTCGTGCAGCTCTGTCAGAGGAACTTTCAACTTCTACAACTTTATCCTTCAGTTTCTTGTTTATTATAAATCCAACACCACTAGTTCTGCCAGTATCTGTCCCACGATAGTAGAAGAGATGTCCACTTTTCAGTTCGATGAGATCTTCTCCTTTTCTCCTTACCTCACTTAGCCCCACGATGTCCCACTTGATCCTTAATAGTTCCTCTTCCAATTCAAGAAGCCTTGAATCAGAAGATAGGGAGCGTCCGTTATATGTAGCCAAGGTCAGCATCAGATGGCAGCCTAGTCCGGTCCTCCGGGGATTCTTAGCACCCTCTGCCGTCATGTCGCACTGGCCGCTGCTTTGGCCAGGTACATTCCAGCTGCCGGAGACTGAGGGCCAAGATTTAAGTTGTGGAATCATTTTGGAGGGGTTTGGCCATAACTCACCACGCTGGCCAAGCGGGTTGGTGAGTGTGGGATAGAATTTCCTCTAATCCCGATGGTATAGTTATATCGCTATTGGCGGTCGTCAGAGCCCCTTTAGTGGGAACAGGATGCACCACGAGAAGGCGGGGTTGACATTTGTCAAGGAGAGGCTGTGATGTTACGCATCACCTGACCTTACTCACGTATAAGTCGAGAAATTTGGGACAAACTGAGAGCTTCAAA
The DNA here is from genome assembly GCA_039090855.1 of Macrothele yani. Lineage (NCBI taxonomy): Eukaryota > Metazoa > Arthropoda > Arachnida > Araneae > Macrothelidae > Macrothele > Macrothele yani. Next base: position 99,553,231 of record CM076990.1, on the reverse strand, counting down.
GTAATGGGGTTGACTTATACGCGGGGTCTAAAAAAATCGTAAGTCCAAAAATTCTTCCCGTGAGGCAAAAGGCAATCCATCCCAAAAAAAAAAAAAAAAAAAAAAGAAAGAAAGAAAAAATGCCGATGTGGTAGAATAACGAAATCGCAAACCTAAGAATGTCTCCTCTCTCCTGGTTTTGCGTATCCACAGCGCAGTCACAGCCGCGCATAGAAAGCTCCGCACTTCCTACTACCAGTTGATTGCACTGATCTTCGACATAACGGCAAAGAATATCACGCGAAGCGTTTTTCTTTGGTAACGGAGCCATGCGACAGCCAGTGTTAGGTGTTGCTTGTTCTTAATCGCAGGTGTCTCGCTTCTCCTATTATGGGTGACAGGGATTGTGTAAAGAAATGGATGTCCTATAACGCAGGATTCAAGTTGAAAGTGGTTTCTTTTGCAGAAAATACTAACAACTGTGCTGCTTCATGTCAATTTCGCATTAACGAAAAACTGATTCGAGATTGAAAAAAAACGGACTTGGTGAAAATCCCAAAATCGCAAAAGACGCTGCGCCGTGGAACGACATCTTTCCCAGAGCTGGAAAGTGTCTTGAATGATTGGATTGTGGGCTGCAGACAAAATGGTTACATTGTAACGCGAACTGGTATACATTTGCGAGCAATGAAGCTCGCACAAGATGAAAAGTTTGCAGCCGCAAATAACACTTTTCGTGCCTCACCAGGTTGGTGCACAAGGTTCATGAACCGCTATGGGTTGTGTCTACACCAGCGCACCAAAATTGCACAAAAGTTACCTCGTGAACTCGAAGCAAAGATAATGGAATTTCAAAAGTATTTATCGTAATTTTTGGGCTAAGAGCCGCAGGTCTTACAATACTAAAAGTGAAATTTTTCGGGTGAGCGGCCCTTATGCCGAATTTGTTTTCGATAAGACTTTCTTCCCTCCCTTTTTCTTTTTTTTTTCATGCAGATGCTTAGTAAATTTTTTCAAACCACGTCTTTTTTTGTTCACGAACTCGACTGTGATCATGCCTCCCCCCCTCCTTTCTACTCATACGTCAGACAATAACTCTGCTGTCCTGATGTTGGTTTAGGAGGGAAAGTGGGGGAGAACAGGAATGCCTGACTCAAACGCCCTTTGCATGGGGGATGGAATGGGGACATAAGCACACAGACGCTCCGAGGCTTCTGTGGGTAGCGCGCCCAGCGGTAACGGCTCAGTGCGCAGTAAATGAAAGTAGGTCAAACCACTTGAAAGAGAGAAAGCACACCGCCGTTTCGAATTGTTAGCGGCAGATCAGCGGCGAACACGTGCGAAGCAGCTGGTAAAAGGAAACGTCTCTACATGAGAAAAAAAGCATAACATAGAAGGAACTTGTTATTAAAGAAAACATTAATCGAAAGCATAACAAGCGATAATTTATAAGTTAATTACTTCTAAGACAGATTCTATTGCGGTGAACAGAGAACCATCCTGTAGCAGACATCCACATTGAATGGAATTTAGACAACTGTGCGGTTTTACGAGCAATGCGATATTCTAACGGGAGTCTTAAGAATAACTGTGATTTATATTGATTATATAAATGGTTCTGAGCATTTAATAAAGGCAAACAAATAACATCATTAGCATGATTAATAAAAAATGTATAAATAAAAATGCTTGCCAGTATGAAAAAATAAGTGTGTAAAGCAGATCAACACTGAGTTGCAGAATTAGCCTTTGAAGTATACATATAATCACGTTGGGCGTGAGTTAATTCATGAAAATAAGGAAGACAATTTAGCTTTCTGAGCAGCACCACGACTTCACAGGTGCGGCCCTTACGGCAACTTTTGCTTCCAAGATTGCAAAAATTCTCACCTGCGGCACTTAGTCCGAAAATTATGGTAATTCAAAAGAGAAAAGAGACTGCTTTTGAACTTTCCCAAATAGGGAACATGGATGAAACCGCCATGTGTTTCAACCTTCCTGGAAATAAGACGGTGAACCAAAAGGGCGAAAAAAATATCTTGATCAAAACGACTGGCCACGAAAAATCCAGTTTCACGGTTGTTCTTTCCTGTTTGGCCGACGGCAGTAAGCTACCTCCGGTAATTATTTTCAAACGCAAAACTGCCGAAAAGCATTGTCTTTCCGTCTGGTGTGCTCGTTCGTGCCCATGAAAAAGGATGGATGAACGAATCCGGAACAATTGACTGGTTAAAGAATGTGTGAAACAAAAGGCCAGGTGCACTTTTGAGGAAACCTTCTCTTTTGGTGTGGGATATGTTTGTTGCACACCGTTGTGCAGAAGTGAAAAAAACTGCAGAAAATTCAAAATCAACTCTTGCTGTCATCCCAGGTGGGTTGACATCTGTTCTTCAACCACTAGATGTCTGCCTTAATAAGCCCTTCAAGGACAATGTGCGGAGGTATTGGGCTGATTGGATAAGTTCCAATTTGCCGACTGAAACCAAGGGCGGAAAACTAAAGAAGCCGGATATCGTTTTGATTGCGCGATGGGTCAAGGATGCGTGGGATGCGATACCTGCGGAAATGGTTGTGAAATCATTCAAGAAATGTTGCATTAGTAACAAACTTGATGGCACAGAGGATGATGAGATTTTTATGAGCGATGATGACAGTGATTCTGATGACACAGGCATAGATGGGAATACTGATGTTTATGATGACGCGCCGATGACAGAGAAATACTTTTTTGAACTGTTTGGCGAGGCTGACTCGGAATCGGATTTTGAAGGGTTCCGATGAAGTTTTTGGGTATGCAAATTAAATTTAGTATTATATATATAATTTTTTTCGTTTTCAAATGTTTTTGAATAAATTCATTGAAATTTTTTTCTCATTCCGGGATCGACTTACACGCGAGTACATACGGTAACATGTTTTTCCATTACAGGGTAAAATTTGGAAAGCAATTCATTGAGTCCTGGAAAATTACTCTTATTGCTCTTCAGAAAGACACTTTGACATCTGTAAGTTCTGTTTTACATGTTCTATAAAGTGAATACAGTCTGCGGTGGTGCATTAACTGATTCAATTAAAATATAAATCGGTTAAAAATCCTAAAAATGTTACTCACGGAAGTGTGTGTTCAATCCGATGTCAGTAATTATTGAGAGTTTCTTTATCCAAAGTTGTATCTTGCTTTAATATGGTCAGTTGTTAGGGTTAGCTCAAGAGCCATTTCGGCAAAAGTTATACCCTACTTCGTTTATGTTCCGTTATTAGGGTTAACTCAGTTCCGGCTGTGTCAACATCATATTGAACGGGTAAAGGTTTCCAGTTAATAATAAAAGATTCTTGAGTTAAGAGTTACTATTTACATACCACTTGAAGTTCCACGTCGTACTTGGCCATTATGCTATCTCGTCAATGCTGCACTCTCGTAGAATTGCTGAGGAAGTCTTCAAATTAGGTCAGGTTCATAAAAAATTTAAAAAGCTTTAAAAAATTCCTGTTAAAATCATTATATGCACCACCCCATACCATTCACAGTCTCAATCAGCTGACGTGCGTTTCACCTAGGCTCAATTTTGGTGTTTGAACGCGCGTCCGGCGATTGAGACTGTGAACGGTATGGGGTGGTGTATATGATGATTTTAACTGAAATTTTTTAAAGGTTTTTTGAACTTGACCTAACTTGAAGATTTCCTCGGCAATTCTACAAGAGTGCAGCATTGATGAGATAGCCCTAATGGCCAAGTATGATGTGGAACTTCAAGTGGTAAGTAAATAGTAACTCTTAACTCAAGTATCTTTAATTATTATCTGGAAACTTTTACCCATTCAATATGATGCTGACACAACCAGAACTGAGTTAACCCTAACAGCTGGACGTAATGGAAGTAAGGAATAACTTTTGACGAAATGGCTCTCGAGCTAACCCTAACAACTGACCATATTGAAGCAAGATACAACTTTGAACAAAGAAACTCTCAATTCTCAATAACTACTGATGTCGGATTGAACACGCACTTCCGTGAGTAACATTTTTAGGACTTTTAACCGATTTATATTTTAATTGAATAAGTTAATGCACCACCGCAGACGGTATCCACTTTATAGAACGTGTAAAACAGAACTTACAGACGCCAAAGCGTCTTCCTGAAGAACCTTGTGGTCACGTAATGGTATGTGAACTTTATGATAGAATCACATGAGATATAATGATACTCTTACTGCATTAAAATAAACGTTTATTTGTACCTCTCAGGCATCAAAGTGAGCAGTGATAGAAAAAGCTGAACTTCCACGCGTGGCGGCGGTAATAAAGTGTTGAATCTTTTATTTCACTCTCTAATGTATACAACCATGACATTTAGGTATTGGTCACATGCCTGCCAATTAAATAGATTTAATGTATGTATTTTGTTTCAAGAAAATTAAATATGTAGTACAATATAATGCAAAGGGGAAAATTGCTGATGAGATCATATGCATAGAAAATCACTCACCTTAGTACATAACGACGTCTTTAATAATCAAATGAGGAAATTAATCAAATGCCTCTATGTTGTACGGAAATGAAATCTTGAAGGTTTGAAAAACTTCAGACATGTTTGTTGATAAGCAATAAAAGTTTGATGAAGAATAAATGTTCATTCTTGATTTGACACAAAATTATTAATGAAGAAATATGATAAATGCTTGCCAAAACGTTAGACATTTTGTAGATAAATAACAAAAAAGTCATTCACAACTAATAAAATTTCATTTTCTTAAGTTGTTTCTGTTTAACAATTTGTTCTAACCTTTTATGAATTAGCCGGCTAGAGTTTTCTTTCCTTTGAACCAATTCATTTGATTTTAATTTGCTGCGTAAGTTATTAGAGATATTTAGCTCTTTTCATCTTTTTTTGATTTCTTCTTCCTTATCTTGTAATTCTTTCCTATATCCTGAATATGATTATTTCATATTTTGGCATAAATCTCTTTTACAGGGTCATGCAAATAATCGTTTTTCTTAAAAACTTCCAAGGCTGACTTATACTGATTCAGTAGCTTATATTTCATGGTTTGAACAGATGAAATGTTTCAATTTTCATGCTGCTGAATTCTATATCAAGTACATCCCCTATCATACTAAAGGAATTTTCCACTTCCGAACCAGGAAAACAACTCAATAATGCCTTCATTATTTTTCAGAGGGCACTGAAATTTATTTATGTAAATATTAAACTAGATCACATCACTACATCCAAAGTATAAAATTACTGACATTTAACAACAACACAAGGTAGAGGAAAAGTCACACGAGCAGGAATTACGATTGTCGGCGAAATCTTTGCTCCGTCCGACTTCTGTTTTCGGACATTTACCCTCCGTTTTTCAAGCTAAAATATACAAATATTTATGCATTAAAATGAAACTTAATAACAATACTGGGCTGAAGAAACATCGCGAGAAAAATAAATTAGGATTATGGGAAAAAATCTTCACTACGTTTAACTTCCGTTTTCGAAAGTTTAGAAAGATGAAATACCGTCCCCAGACGGAAGAGACCCCTCCCTTCCCCCCAAAAAACAGCTTTTCAGTTTTACATCGATCTCGAAATGACCCAAATGATGACAGAAAAAGCGGAATTCCGCGAATTCACGAAATAATATCATGTATGAGTAAGAAGTAACTAAGAAATGGAAAACAAGAATTTTATGGAAAATGAAAGTAAAAAATCGATACTGCGTTGCTCACTCTGCCGCGAAATAAATTTTACGGGAAGCGGAAACGGCGCGGATTAAATACTGATCTAGAAATTTAATTTCGTTTAATAAAAGTGAGAAAACGATTGCTCTCTTATGATTAGTTTTGAAGAAGTATGTATTAGAAATAGGATAACATGCATTTCATTAGAAAAAATTCTTTAAAAAAAACAAAAAAACGAAGTCGCTCCTTTTCACTATTACCGAAGATATTAAAAACAAGGAATATGACAAGAAAACATAAAAAATAAAAATATAATCAGGCAGAGAGAGAAGGGAGAGGGGGCGGGGGGAGCTTAGTCGAAAAAATTAATATGAGGAAACGGAAAACGACGTGACATTCTCAACACCCAAGAAACATTCCCGAAAATATTTAACAACAAGTGTTAGAATCTTGAAAATACAAAAATAAACTTTACACAGATGTTTAATAACGTTATTTCACCGAGATTTTCGATTTCCGTTGCATACTCGACGTTTTCCGTCGCCCGTAGCGGATCGACAATTTCCATAGCAAACTCGATGTTTTCCGTCGATGATTTCCATAGTAACTAAGTAAATTCCTAGTACTTGGAGTCGCTGAATCATTCTTCCCACCACATGGACTTACTCTGCGTCAAGCGGAAGAGTGCGTACGGAGAATTTACTGTACCGAAGTTCTTTTTTTTTTTTTGATTGGAGGTTTAACGACCACCGTGAGCAACTCAATGGGCTATAAGCAGTCGCCCGTCCCTAATTTAGGGTCACTGGTTCCAGGGAAGGGAGAGAGCCAGTGCTGTAAGACAAACACAACATCCATGCCTGACCGGGATTCGAACCCGGACCCCTTTCGGACAAATTATCAGAGGCCAGCGCCTTAGACCACTGCGCCACCGGGGCGGCGTACTGAAGTTCCGACGATGACGACGGGGCACATAGGTTCGGCGCCCAATGGCACAAAACCTGCCTTTTGTAGCAAGATGGCGCAAGACTTTTGTTTTGGCACACTTTGGCGCAGAATTTCTATACCTGGAAGAGGTAACGTCATTCCCAGCCGCAACCATCCCGTCGTTCGAAGTCATTATGATTTTGCTTTCCGCAAGAGCGAGGCATAACACCCCCCCCCCATCAAAAATGTATTGCATTTTTGGAATAATATCGGTAACACCAAAAACGGAACAGAAAAAAGCGGATATCCGCGTTTTCGTGGAAGTCTTTCATGCCTGACCTCTAAATACTGAGTTTCGGCTTGCCAAAAAAATAATAATTTCAATGAAACGCTGAAAAACCTTTATGTACCTCCTCTTCTTGTTTTCTGTAATACGTTGGTGACTACTGTCCACGGTCGCATCCGTTTTCAAGTTCTTTTTTAATTCAAACCATGTCTGCGCACATTCTCTGTGAAATGTTGATGTTTTGTGTTATTTTAGTCTATTTCCCAAATGCTTCCAGTCAATCAAACCATTATGAGCAAAAGCAGAATGATTAGACAATTCCCTAAATATCTTGCAACAAAAGCAAAATACACTATCAGCGGATGAAGAGTATACTAGCCATCTTCTTTTATCTGTTCGCCATTTTTCAAATGTCGAAAATAGTGTGTGGATGAAAAACATTGTTTCTTCTCATCATGTAGAAATTTACAGTTCACTATTTGTATAGGTCCACTTTGAACGATATAAGTCCTTTGATTGGCTGTAAGTTCTTTGGGCCACATTGCTGGATCTGCGATGACATCAAAATTGAAGTTATCAGCTGGAGTTTGCCCTTGGATTTTGGTAGAAACAATACTGTTTCCTTTTTCCGATTCTTGTATCGCAGAACAAATGTTCACTTTCACACTTTCTTTCTTGATTGAAGAACTATTCAGAATTGGATTCAGTTGAAGGGATTCCAATGAGTGTGGAGAGATTTTTGCTTTCATGAATCTATCCACACATTAGTCCTTTCTGTCCTTCATTTAATTCTTTGGTGGGTTTCTTTTTTTGTCTTTTTGCTGCTCCGATAGGTATTTTCTTCCTTTATCTCTTTCTCTACTGAACATAATATAATTACAAGGCCTACTGATTTCCTGGCATAGAATTGTAACAAAGTAACAGCAACTCTTTTCCATTGGTGTGCAGATAAAACATATGTTTAGTTTTGAAATATTTCATTTGAGTAGCGTCTCATCTGCAGTGGAAATCCCTTTTGAAAGCTGTTCATGTTTGTGACGTGTAGACCCAAAATTATAGCCCATGTGACATGCCACACACCCACATTTGCTTCTTGAACAAGAAAGGAGTCCCCAAGTTCTATTAGGACGACTGCAGTTGTTTTAAAATCCAAGAATAAAGAAATTGGTGAGAACGAAGAAAGACATAATTGTTGTAAATTTTAGCACAGTGAACGAGAACCAGAATATACATGACTGAGATTAAAAAAAACACAAAAAAACCTGCCCCTATAGTCTAGCTAGCCCCGTTGGGACATCATTTCACCAGATGGCCAGACACGCTGATTTTGTTCGGAGGCAATCTGCATGTTTTACTGTGTCATTAAACGTCATTCAGGATGGCTCTGTCTACCATTTAGAAGCAGGTGTTTATTGTGAAAAGTTATTGGAGAACAAAGTCTATAAAGGTAACACAGAATGAATTATAACCATATTAGCTCATTACACCACATTTGGAATCACTTCCTTTGTTCCATCCACTAGAGATAAGTCAGAAATCACGTCACTCTTTGTCGTCATTACTGAACAATCACTGTCACGCCCAGCGACATAAAAGTAACTGTCATATATTGTTGTCATATTCTCCGGTATTCCCAAGCCATTCAATTCTGTAGGAACCCTTTTTTTGTTTATTCTTAACGAAAGGAATTCTTTATTCATCACTGCCCTCATTTCCTGAAGTTGATTCGGAGCCCATTCTTGGAACAGTAATGACAAGAGTGACATGTAATTACTGTTCCAAGAAGGGACACTATGCGCACCAATGAAAAGCTAATATGAAAACCCTTAAGTCACGAAATAAGGAAGTTCATGAGATAAGCGAATCTGATAGTGATTTGGAGGACATTACTACATATACCTGTGATACTTTACATATCAGTGAAGTGGTTAATTTCTCAAATAATTACCAAGGTAAATGGTATACAAAGGTGCTATTTGATAAAGGAATTTGTGCCATTTTAAGATTGAAGGGAATGTCATAACTGCAGAATTGCCAAGACAACTATCTGTGAAAATTTCAAATTCACAAGTTAAACCACTGAGGTCTTTTAATAATATGTATACACCAGTTGAAGGACCACTTGAAGGATAAAGTGGTAGAAGTTGAAAGTTCCTCTGACAGAGCTGCACGACTCGTTATCCAACTATCGAGAAGATACCAGGCTCAGATTATTCAAACTTATGCACCCACCACAAGTCATCCTGAAGAAGAAATTGAAGAATTTTATGAGGAAATTCGTCATCTAAATAATAAAGGTAAGCAGCACTTGAAGATAATTATGGGAGATTTCAATGCAAAAATAGGGCAACGGCAACAGAATGAAACTTCAGTAGGTAAATTCGGTCACGGCAACAGAAACCAGCGTGGAAATACTCTCGTTGAGTTTGCAGAGGCAGAAGGATTTTTCATCTTGAATTCCTTTTTCAAGAAAAAGCCACACAGGAAATGGACATGGAGACATCCAATTGGGACGACAAGTGAAATTGATTTTATTATGTGTAACAAAAAATTCGTCATCGAAGACTGCAGTGTGCTAAACAAGTTCAACACAGGTAGTGACCATAGATTGGTGAGATGTAAGATGCACCTCAACACTAAACTGGAACGTGGCAAGCTCATAAGACAAACAAAATGTATTGACATAACCAACCTTAAAAAACACCATAATACTTTCAAGTTGGAACTGAAGAACAGATTCTCTGCTTTAGAAGGCCTAACATCGGAAGAAGTGGATATTTCTGAAGTTAACAGAAAAGTAACCAAAGCTCTTATGGAAACAGCAACAAAATTAGCTGGGTCTAAGAACAAGTTGCATGTAAACAAATTATCAGGAAAAACCAAAATGTTGATGCAAAAAAGAAGAGAGATGAGGACAACTAAAGAAGATGTGACTTCCAAAGTGGAATATATAGAGCTATGCAAGACAGCACGAAAAAGTATCACTGAAGACGTAAGGAAATTCAACTGTGAGCTAGTGAGGAAAGCAATTGAAAACAACCAAAGCCTAAAGATAGCAAAGGGACATCTCAGTAAGGGAAGAAAACAGATTATGGCTCTGAGAAAAGAAGATGGTTCTATAACAAGAAATAGAGGCGAAATTTTGACAAGAGTGAAAGATTTCTACTCCAAACTATATGAAAGGGATGATACATGTACTCCAGACATCATGAAAGGTACCAGAGTTCTTCCAGTCCTCCCAGCAGAAGTTGCTCATGCAATCAAGAACATGAAGCGGGGGAAAGCTCCAGGAGAAGATGGAATTACTATAGACATCATACAAGAAGCAAGTGGAGAAATTGAAACAGTACTCGCCCAAATTTTCACTCGATGCCTTAATGAAGGGAAGATTCCTGAGGATTGGAACAATGCTACAATGATCCTGCTACATAAAAAAGGTGACATTGAGGATCTCAGGAACTACAGACCTATCAGCCTCCTATCAGTGGTTTATAAAATCTTCACTAAAGTTCTTTCACACCGCTTGAAGGTAACACTGGACATGGCTCAACCGAGAGAACAAGCTGGATTCAGGAGTGGCTACAGCACAATAGATCATATCCACGTACTGAGAGAACTAATTGAAAGAGCGAGGGAATATGAACTTCCATTGTGCATGGCTTTTATCGATTATGAAAAAGCCTTTGATTCGGTGAAACCATCAGCAGTTACCACGGCTCTGAAATCCTGCGGTATTGAAGATGCATACATTAATATTATTAATAACATCTATGAAAATGCAAGTGCAAAGATTCGGCTGTTTGAAAATACAACACACATAAAAATTGGAAAGGGAGTGAGACAAGGTGACACCATATCTCCGAAGCTCTTTAATGCCACATTGGAAAATGTCTTTCAATCACTGAACTGGGAAAACAAAGGGATAAAGATTAATGGAGATTATCTAACCCACCTTCGTTTTGCTGATGACGTAGTCATTTTTGCAACTACCCCATCAGAGCTGCAGAGTATGATCCAGGAACTTGCTGACAAGAGTAAAGAAGTGGGATTAAAAATGAACTTTCAGAAGACAAAAGTGATGTTCAATGCTTTTACAAGAAATGAAGATTTATCGATTGATGGAGAAAAGCTGGAGATAACAGACACGTACGTTTATCTTGGACAGCAGATATCAAGTGAGGGTCACATTGATGAAGAAATTAATCGGCGTACAAAACTTGCCTGGAGAGCTTTTGGAAGAAACAGCATAATTTTCAAGAGCAATATGCCATTATGTCTTAAAAGAAAAGTGTTTGATCAATGCATCCTTCCAGTGCTTACGTATGGTGCAGAGACGTGGACCTTAACTAAAAGAGACATACAAAGGCTGCAGACAACTCAAAGAAGCATGGAGAGGTGCATGCTTGGTATAACCAGGAGAGATAAGAAGAGGAACTCGTGGATCCGAAAAATGACGAGAGTGGAAGACATCATGATCAGAGTTAAATCCCTGAAATGGCAATGGGCTGGACATACTGCCAGAAGGACAGACCATAGATGGACAGCCGAAATTTTAGATTGGATTCCAAGGGACAGGAAAAGACCCAGAAAAAGACCACATGGGAGATGGGTGGATGAAATTCGTAAATATGCGGGAGTGACATGGAGGAGACTGGCACAAGACAGACCGTTGTGGAGGAAACTTGGGGAGACCTTCGTCCAGCAGTGGATTGATAATGGTTGACAATGATGATGATGATGATACACCAGTTCTGGGAGAGATAAGCACTAAGTGTATTATACAAAACATACCTGTTACACTTAATTTACTAGTGGTTGAGGGTAGGTTCAACTGCATTTCTGGATGCAACGCTTGTGAGAACTTAGGTTTAATAGTAACAAATAAGGATTTCATTCAAGTTCATGAAGTTGTAAGTCCTATTCCAGAAAAGATTTTTCAAGGTATTAGTACATACATACATACACATCACTAAGCTGTTCTCTGAGATTCAGAGGTTAGCTCCAAAAAGAAATACAAACTTCCAGATATTTCTACTTATTGTTGTCGTATCAAACTTCTCCATTTAGAGTGATCTTGACACACAACTCGTGCTTCACTGATATCCATTACACGCCGTACACAAGATCTTTTACACTTCATACTCATAATCTTTTTCTCATGCAGACACTCCTGAATCTGATCCACCTATGTCTTCCTTGGCCTTCCCCTGCCTTTCCTTCCTGCCACTTGGGCTGAAAAGATTTTCTTAGTAAGCATTTCATCACTCATTCTTTCAACACGGCCAAACCACCGAAGCATATTGGTCTCCACCTTGCTAACAACATTTTGCTTCACATCACAGAACTGCAATACATCTTCATTTCTCACACAATCATATCGTGTCTTGCCACAAACCCCACGTAAGTAACGCATTTCTTCAGCACACAAACGACTCCTATGTTTCTTCTGCAGTACCCAGGTTTCACTACCATATATCAGAGTAGGAACAATTACACTGTCAAACACAGCCATATGGGACTCTCTAGAGAACCCATCATTCCTGTGAAAACCTCCCAGAGCAGCTATGACTTTCAAAGAAGAATTCACTCGCCTACTGATTTCACCATCCAACTTGTTCTCTCTGTCAAACATGCTTCCTAAATACACAAACTCACTCACCTGGTCAATCACAGTGCCATTTATACTTACATTACATTCAGTGCTACCTGTTCCTCTTTCAAACACCAGAACTTTGGTTTTTCCCTTATTTATACTCAGTTTGAATTTCATGCAAACTTTGTGCATCTGAGTCAACATACTCTGCAACTCACTTTTGCTCTCTACCAACAGGACAGTGTCATCAGCATACAGCAATCTGCACACACGGATATCACCAAGACATAAACCACTATTATCTATTTTGGCATCACGCATGCATGCATCCATAAATATATAAAACAGCCATGGTGACATTACACAACCTTGTCCAACTCCTGCACCAATGGAAAACCATTTTGATAAAACACCATTCACTTGTACACAAGCTCTACTACCAGCATACGTGGCTTTTACACTATTAAGTAGATTCCCAGTAACAACATATTTATTCAATACCTTCCACAAAAGTGTCCTATTCACTTGGTCGTAAGCTTTCTCTAAATATATGAAGGCAGTAAAAACTTTCTTCCCAATAGCCAGATACTTTTCAATCATCGTGCGTAATGCAAAAATCTGGTTAGTGCAGCCATTATCAGGCATAAAACCACTCTGAACATCCCACAATTTCAGTGATGTAAGACCCCGTACTTTTTCAATAACAACCTTACCAAACACTTTCCCTGGCACACTCAGTAGGCTAATACCACGATAGTTCTTGCATTCAGTCTCATCACCTTTTCCCTTATAAAAGGGAGCAATGATAGCATCCTTCCAATCCCGAGGGACCATTTCTAACTCCCAGCAAAACTGGCAAATTTCCGTAAACCAGTCAATTATAGAGTCACCACCATATTTCAACATCTCTGCAGTTATGCCATCAACTCCTGGAGCCTTACCATTCTGAAGAGATTTTAGAGCTTTACACACTTCTTCTCTTGAGATCCCTCCTGTGCTTTCATCCCTCATTGTGACATCATCTGCATCTGTCTGAGAACCATCTTTGCTTTCCTGATCTAATAACTTATAGAAGTATTCACCCCATCTGTCACTTAACTCATTGGGCTCCCATATTCATTTCCCCATCTCATTCTTCACACAACTTACAACTTTGTTTCCCCTATTTTTCCTGAGTCTCATGTACTTCCAGAAGGACTTCCTATCTTTCCAAAAAGCCAGTTCATGCCTTTCCACTTTCTCCTTCCTATCTTCTGCCTTACTGTGGCGAACCAGCTTAGCAGCTTCACGCTTCTTACGGCGATATTCATCCACAGAGACTCTACCTTGCAACATCCCCAAATAGGTTTCCTTCTTTCTCTTTACCGCCTCTTCAATCTCACTATTCCACCAAGCATCACCTCTATTGTTACCCACTATTGTGGTGCCACAGAAGTCTAGCAGCAGTGACAACACAGTTCTTAAAACATTCCCACTTCTTTTCTACATCCCTCTCACCAGACTTCAGATCCTTCAGTCGTTCTCTGAGTAAGTCAGAATACCACTGATGATCTTCAAGGAGCCTATCAACCTTTATTCTTTCTATCCTGGGTCTCTTCCTATTCCTTTTCCTCCAACCAACATTAAGTTTCACTCGTGACACTACCAAGTAATGATCAGAACCAACATCCGCACCTCTCATCACATGGGTGTCAACAACTAAGTGTTTCAAACGCTGATCGTAGACAACAAAATCTATCATACTCTTCTGACCAAGAGTACGATTTTCCCAAGTACATGTGTGGATATACTTGTGGTTGAAAAATGTATTAGATACACACAAACCATTGTCAATGCAGAGTTCAATTAATCTTTCACCATTATCATTCACACAAGGATCATTAAACTTACCCAGAAGATTGTCAGAAATTGCATTCTGCACACCTACTCTAGCATTGAAATCCCCTGCTATTATAACTTTTTCTTTAGCAGCAAACTGGCTCAAAACAGCTTTTAGCTCATTCCAGAAATCTTCTTTCTTATCAGAAGGTTCCGAGTCACAAGGAGCATACACTACGACAATTACAATTCTCTGAAGTTTCACTTTCAAACGGATCCAGAGAATTCTCTCACTTATGCAACTATAGTGAATCAAGTTGTTCTTCATCTTTTCACTTAAAATCACACCTACACCAGCCTGTCCTCTCATATTATCCAATACTCCAGACCACACACTCACCGTGCCATTCACTTCTTCTACCCCAATTTCCTTCTTTTTGATTTCACTTACACACAGCACATCCAGTCTATACTTATTCATCTCCTCAATCACCTCACTCATCTTGCCATTTATACCTCTAGTATTCCATACACCAATCTTACATTCACTCAGCCGAGATCTTTTTCTCATACGCCGTTTAGAAAGTCCAGGTCGATTTCGTGGTGAACCGTCCATCTCAAGTGTGGTAGGTCCACCATATTCCACACTTGAGTCATTCTTAATATTTTTTTTTGTCTTTTTAATCAGGTAAGTACATCAGTGTGGGGGATTAGCCCACAGCTGTTCAAGGTATTAGTTGTATAAAGAATTTTAAATATGATATAGAGCTCTAAGAAGGTGCTTCATTAACCATACATCCACCACGGCGAATACCTTATGCAATTCGTGAGGCTAAGAAGGAGATTGACATGATGGTGAAGATAAAAATTCTTGTACCCGTCGCAATCCTACTACTGCAGTAAGCCCATTGGTAATAGTTAAGAAACAAGACAAACTGCCATTACAGATCACAACAACCACCGTGATGATGGGTGTTGGCAATCTCGTTTATTCATCGACAAATTAGCTATATAAGAAAACCGGAAAATATGACAACAATATATGACAGTAACAGTTTCAAATTCACTCATAACAATGTCACTGTTAGTCTGTGCAATGCTTGGGGGTCAAAAACCAGTTACTATGTCACAGTTTTAGTTACCATGTCTAAACAATTTGTTTCATTTTTTATTGAACCATCATTACAAAGGGCGCTAGTGATGTCAGCATTTTTCCGTCTCCCTTTTCCCTATGCTTAAGATAGTTTTTATTTTGGCTTTCACCTTGCATTCACTCATAAACAATTTAGCTTTCGCCTTGTGTTCCCTCATAAACAATTTAGCTTTTGCCTTGTGTTCACTCATAAACAATTTAGCTTTCGCCTTGCATTCACTCAAATAAACTTTCAATTACTTCCGATATTGGAGGTTAATTTTTTTGACGTGCATTAATGCAATTGCGTTTTTGAACTTACCGTTATGTTGGTGAAGTTTGATTAACACTTACCGCACGTGGATCTTGGTTATTTTCGTTTTTCCGTTATGTAGATGCTGCATGGGGGTTTTCATTCAGTTTCGGGTCCTCTTCAGTTTTTTTCCCCGTTGGTTTAATTGGCCTCGTTACTAAATGAGTTTCTTCCTTTGCTGCTTCCACATATACTTCAATACGTTTTCTACCGGAGTACTTTCGGTAACATCCCGTTACTGTCATCTAGGGGACGTTTGCTCCGACCAGCACGAACCGTGTCAGTAGGGCATTTTGGTGTTTCTCACAGGCTGCATCTGTTATCGGCTATCGCTTCCTCTTGGGCGTTGTGGCGCCATCTCTTGTTGGTCACCGATCTCATTTTCTGAAATTTTCCATTTTTTTGCTCAATTTTAATTAAATTCCTCCGACTGTTTCTTAAAATATTAGGATCATTATGGTCAATATTTTAAGAAACAGTCGGAGGAATTTAATTAAAATTGAGCAAAAAAATGGAAAATTTCAGAAAATGAGATCGGTGACCAACAAGAGATGGCGCCACAACGCCCAAGAGGAAGCGATAGCCGATAACAGATGCAGCCCGTGAGAACCACCAAAATGCCCTACTGACACGGTCCGTGCTGGTCGAAGCAAACATCCCTAAATGACGGTAACGGGATGTTACCGAAAGTACTCGGGTAGAAAACGTATTGAAATATATGTGGAAGCAGCGAAGGAAAAACTCATTTAGTAACGAGGCCAATTAAAACCAACGGAAAAAAACTGAAGAGGACCCAAAACTGAATGAAAACCCCCATGCCTCATCTACATAACGGAAATACGAAAAAAAAAAAAAGCCAAGATCCACGTGCTGTAAGTGTTAATCGAACTTCACCAACATAACGGTAAGTTCAAAAATGCAAATAAACTTGTTCGAACGAGTCAGACTGCCTCATTTCATGGCAGAGAACGAATTCCTTAACATACCGTCCCCTTCAGAAAAAAAATGGTTTTCCAGCCTTGCTCCTTCACGAGACATCTATGAGAGTGAATGATTAAAGAGTTAATTTGGTTCAGCATGCAAGGTAATAGAATGGCTGATGCAAAGCATACGAAAACTAAAATGATGTGGAATTATTTCACTATCATCAAGGAAAATTTTGCTTCATTTAATATTTGCAGTGATGGGAAGTTGCAAAACCATTTTTGGAGCAGCAAAATGCGTTTTTGGAGCAGGTAAAATACATTTTTGGAGCAGCAAAATGCGTTTTTGGGAGCAGGTGAAATACATTTTTGGAGTAACAAAATGCATTTTTGGAGCAGGTAAAATATATTTTTAAAGCAGGTAAAATACATTTTTGGAGAATACATTTTTAGAGCAGCAAAATGTGTTTTAGGAGCAACAAAATGCACTTTTGGAGCAGATAAAATACATTTTTGGTGTAAGAAAACATTTTTTAGAGCAGGTAAAATATTAGTAGATAGAACAAACTCTTAAGCAAAATTTTTTTGAAAATAGATGCACTCTACTCAAATTTAAAACATCTTGCATTGAAATACACACACACATATATGCAAACATTTTAGTTTTCAAATAGATCAAACAATTTGTAACCATAGCGGGATTCTATTATTAATCATTTTTATTTTACAATTTTTTTTTATTTTTTGCTGCTTTTCTCAATATTTAATTTATCACTTCTATTCTTTTCTCATTTTTTTAAAGATAGTTAGCAATGTTTTGATATGCTTCTTTTAATAGTATCTGTCCACTTTCTATTGCACTCATGTGTTTTTTTTGTTTTTTTTTATGCCACATTCAATGTTCATCTCAGCATTGTTTAACATTTTATGAGGGAATCCAACTGCTGCAAATGTTCAGCTTCTTCCCATTTCAAATCCCCTTGCAAACATTCAATTTCTTCTCTTTTTTTTGCTTGTTTTGATGCATTTTTCCAGCACTAATCTGCTCTTGATATTTTTTTCAGGATTCTTTATAAGCTGTCAGAAGTTTTTTGGTTACATTAATTTTATTCACATCTCCACTTAATCTTTTGACATGATCTTTGTGCTTCTTGCTCTCAGCATGACGCCTACAATAATCGCGGCCGCCTTGCGACAGGCTAAAATCGCAGCCACATGGCTTATAAAAGTGATTCAGCAAAACTTTAGATGCTTCATAAAAAGGCCATTCTTTACTATACACACCGCAATACACTTGATGATAAGTTTTATCTGATTTCGTTCTTTTTGTTGTCATAGCTGTTTCACTGCTACGTTTTGTTTCGTTTCGTTTTATTCTAAATTAACCCTTTCCACTCAAACAACTTTTCACCCATACTCACACAGAACTCGCATTTTTTTTTTTTCTTTTCTGCAGTAGAAGCCACAACTTAGCAGTGAAAGCTCAGCTTTAGCGCGCCAGCCCTGATATACGAGCTATAGAGGCATCATCGTGGCGGCTGACACCCGACCTATTCGGCAAAAGAAACGTCTCGCGAGCGTCGACATGCGAGCTATAGAGGCGTCATCAGCATGGAGGGTGCCACCTGACACGGGTGATATTTGGCAAAAAAGAAAGGTCTTGCTAGCCCCGACCCATGAGCTATATAGGCGTAATGAGCACAAAGGATGACACCCGACACGCAAGCTATTCGGCGAAAGATAAATGTCTCGCAAGCGCCAACATGCAAAATATAGAGGCATCATTGGCATACAGGGTGACACCCCACACGGGCGATATTCGGCGAAAAAGAAATGTCTTGCTGGCCACGAGCTATAGAGGCGTAACGAGCACAAAGAATGACACCCGTCATGCAAGCTATTCGGCGAAAAAGAAATTATTCGCGAGCGCCAACATGCGAGCTATAGAGACGTCATAGATGTGGCGGATGACACCCGACCTATTTCGCGAAAAGAAATTCCTCGCGAACACTGACATCTGAGCTACAGAGGCGTCGTAGGCGTGGCAGATAACACAAGAAACGCGAGCTATTCGGTGAAAAAGAAATGTCTCGCGAGCGCCAACATGCGAGATATAGAGGCATCATTGGCATGGAGGGTGACACCCGACATATTCGGCGAAAAAGAAATGTCTCGCAAGCCTCGACATGCCAGTATAGAGGTGTCATAGACGTGGCAGATGACACCCGACCTATTCAGCCAAAAAGAAATTACTCGCGAGCGCCGACATGCGAGCCATACAGGCATCATCGGCATGGCGGGTGACACCCGACACGAAGACGAAGTTTCTTTTTCTTTATCCGGTGAAAAACAAATGTTTCGCGAGCTATATGGGCGTCATCGGCGTGGCTAGTGACAACCGACTTATTCGGCAAACAAGAAATGTCTCGCAAGCCCCGACCCACGAGCTATAGAGGCGTAATGAGTGCGGCGGATGACACCCGACACGCAAGCTATTCGGCAAAAAAGAAATGTCTCGCGAGCGCCAATAACATGCAAGATATAGAGGCATCATTGGCATGGAAGGTGACACCCAACACGCGAGATATTCGGCGAAAAAGAAATGTCTCTCAAGCCTCAACATACGAGCTATAGAGGCGTCATAGACGTGGTGGATGACACCCGACCTATTCGGCGAAAAAGAAATTCCTCGCGAGCGCCAACATTCGAGCTATAGAGGCGTCGCGGATAACATTCGACACGCGAGCTATTCAGTGAAAACGAAATTCCTCGCGAGCGACAACATGCGAGCCATAGAGACGTCATCGGCATGGCGGGTAACACCCAACACGCAGATGACGTTTCTTTTTCTTTATCCGGTGAAAAAGAAGCGTTTCGCGGGCCCTGACATGCGAACTATAGGGGCGTCATCGGCATGGCGAGTGACACCCGATCTATTGGAGGAAAAAGAAATGTCTCGCGACCATCGACATGCAAGCTATAGGGGCTTCATCGAGTGGCGGGTGAGCTATTCGGCGATTTCGTAATGTCGGGTGTCACCCGACAGTCGAGTGGAAAGGGTTAAAACGTTTGCACCGAAATTTTCACAAGCACAAAGCCACATGCAATCAATGTAAAGATTTAGTTGGCAAAAGACGTTGAGCTGAGTTCCCTCTCGACTTTTGCGAATGGTACGCTCAAATGGCTGTATGGGGAATCACGTGACAAGCTCCGCCTCCATTGGCGGGGGAAGTCAGAACATCGAAGGCGCATAAAGGACTATCTGTAAAGTGCGTTTTTCGACCAAAAGACGGTGAAAAAATAGAAATTGCGGGAACTTGCTACGGAAAAGCCCTCGCAGGGAACTTGCGAGGGCTTTTCCGTAGTTTTTTCGGGTGACTTCCGTAAAACCGTACGATGGAGTGAAAATCCGTAAAAGTTTTTATCTCTGAATACCTATGAATCCTTTAGAAACAGAACCACTGTATCCTGCCACGAGAGAGCCATTTTCAGTCGTTCTCCGCGTCAACGAAATAGTTAACGACTGACCTTACGCTGTATTTACGTAATCGCGCACCTCGCCCGGCATGAAATAACTGCGCTATCCCAAAGAGCAGGGAACGACATATAAACAATCTGAATTGCACAGCACTCCGAAAGACCGCCAAACTATCAGTAAACAATCTTCATCAGGATTTCATAACGTACAGCATCGTTTCTCCTACATACCATGTGATTACAACAAAACTTCTCCTCCATAAGCAAAAACAATTTAATTTCCTACATCACAAAAATCGTTGTTTTTTCGTCACTTTTGCCGAAAAAACAATGAATTAAAAGGTAGGTGAAAAACTTTCCGAAATTTTGGGATTGGCAGTACGGTACGTGCTGATTAAGCGTCGTTTTCACCAAATTACGCGTAGACCTTAAAAAAGCGTCATTCAATTCAACGTTTAAAACAGCATTTTTTGCCACGAAATTTTTTTTTTCGCTCGGCAATTTTTGCTGTGGATTGCCGTTTCGGCGCAAATATTACATGTTTTCGTAATTTGTAGCAGTTTGGCGCAAGATAATGATATTGGCGCAGTTCGGCGCAAACTTTCCATCACTGTATTTGTGATCAAATGCTTTATTACAAAAATTTGACTGCAAAAATGTAGAAACACCTTGGAAGAAAGCATCCTGCTGTAATGCTTTGGGCCCAAATTATTGAACCCAAATTAGCATAAGAATCTCCAGCTCTACTTGTAAATATTTATTGAACCCAAATTAGCATAAGAATCTCCAGCTCTACTTGTAAATATTGAAAAGGAAATAATAACCCATATTGTTACAGATAATAATGCCATGGTTGAAAATCAAGTTTCGGGAAGTGCTGAAAGAAATTTATGGAAAAATCGAGGACAAAGCTAATGCAAGCAAGAAGTCCCTCTGTTTCGATTGTTTTTTAAAGCTCCAATCATTAAAAAAAAAAAAATTGATTGTTTTCTGATGAATTTGTTTATGTTAAAATTGTGTACATGCTGTGAAGGAAAATTTGGCTGATGTGTTAGGCATCTGCCTCACTGCAGACTTTTGAACATCTAACATTAATGGGAATTATAGAGCTCTAATCGCACACTATATTAATGATGAATTTCACGTAGAATCCATACTGCTAGAGTGTGCATATCACTGGGTTATATCACACAACAAAAAACATTGGTGCAAAATGTATATCAGAACAAAAAACATTGGTGCAAAATGGGATCTAATGAATAAGATTCTGTTTACTGTTACTTACAATGCAACAAATATAAATAATGCAATTATTGGAAATGAACTTGGTTGGAACCACGTTGGGCACTTTGCACACACACTTAACCTAACTGTTCAGGCTGTGTTGCAGTAACTTTCTCTTAGCTCCAGACTGGCTCAAAACAAAAAAACACTAATTGTTCAGGCTGTTCATCGAAACCAATTCAAGAAAGGGTAAAAGTGATTGTGGCACATTTCAAGTGAAGTACCATGGCATGTGAAAATTTGCTCGCCTACCAAAAATAATTTACTGAAGCACGGCCAAAAAGATTACTGTAAGATGTGTACATGAAGCAGATGCCTCCTACTACAAGCTAAAATGTTTTATGGATTTGCAAGATGCAGTAAAGAGTGCAATGGCATTGATTTATAAAAAAATACCAATAATTCCGTAGAAGAATTGAATGTATACAGACAATTTTGCAAAGTTTTAATTAAAGCTCTTTAAAGAGGTAACAAAAAGCACATGCAGAGAGAGATACACTATGGGGGTGCAGTGTCATTGTAACAAAGGAGTGGTTGGAAAACTTGTGCAATGAATTTTGTAAAGAAAACATTCATGTTACCGTAAGGACTACTGTTCAATTACTGAAGTGTCAAATAAATGATAGGTTTCACAATATTGAAAGAACAAGGCATTTGCACTGTGTGCCTTTCTTGATCCATGATTCAAACATTATACATTCTCCAGGGTTTGTATTGATTTACAGGAAAAAAATTCCAGAGGTTTTCCAGTTCATCAAAATATTCTAGAAGCTTAAATGTTTGTTAAAATCATAGTGCTTTATATTTTACAAATTGCAGTGAAATTTTCTATCCATTTAAAATTCTTATGAAGTCCTATGTGTTCTGCTGTTAAAAGTGTTCTTGGATGTGTGTTAAACAACCTTCAATGAAACAGCAAAATTTCCTCATATAAAATTTGCTTTGAATAAAACTTAATGAAGTAATTCAGAACCTAACAAAATGATAATATTATATCAAACATTTTGTCATGGCATGGAAGATTCCTTGTTCCCTAGTTATCTATTCCCACACACACTGCCACCACGGAAGTCAGACATCAATCTTCCTCAGCGAGGAAAGCACGTGCTAGAAAGAAAGACCACCGTGGACTCATGGCAAGGTTTCTACAAGCTGTTGTAACTCCAACTGCACACAACTATGCCACAAACCAGATGACTAAATATACCACTCAGACAAACATCTTGCACTCCAGCTTCACATAAGATGCCATGTCTCCATACTCCACCGGCGGAAGCAATGTCACTCCGAGCAGACACTGCAGGCAGCTAAAACAAAGTGACACAATTCACCAATTTTTTAAAAGTATTTTTTCATTGCAAATAAAAATTCCAGGACCTTTTACAAAAACGGGAAAAATCAAAGATTTTTCAGGCCTTGAAAAAAGTGAAATCAAATTCCAGGACTTTTCTAAAACTCCAGGGGCCATACAAACCTTGATCCTCAAATCAACAAGCTGCTGAATGCTCTAAGAAAACTACTACTGAATTAATATACCTCTATTAAAAATAGACGGTCCACCACAGAATCGACCTGGACTTTCTAAACGGCGTATGAGAAAAAGATCTCGGCTGAGTGAATGCAAGATTGGTGTATGGAATACTAGAGGTATAAATGGCAAGATGAGTGAGGTGATTGAGGAGGTGAATAAGTATAGACTGGATGTGCTGTGTGTAAGTGAAACCAAAAAGAAGGAAATTGGGGTAGAAGAAGTGAATGGCATGGTGAGTGTGTGGTCTGCAGTATTGGATAATGTGAGAGAACAGGCTGGTGTAGGTGTGATTTTAAGTGAAAGAATGAAGAACAACTTGATTCACTATAGTTGCATAAGTGAGAGAATTTTTTGGATTTGTTTGAAAGTGAAACTTCAGAGAATAGTAATTCTTGTAGTGTATGCTCCTTGTGACACTGAACCCTCTGATAGGAAGGAAGATTTCTGGAATGAGCTAAAAACTGTTTTAAGCCAGTTTGGTGCCAAAGAAAAAGTTATAATAGCAGGGGATTTCAATGCTAGAGTAGGTGTGCAGAATGCAATTTCTGACAATGTTCTGGGTAATTTTAATGATCCTTGTGTGAATGATAATGGTGAAAGATTAATTGAACTCTGCACTGACAATGGTTTGTATGTATCTAATACATTCTTCAACCACAAGTATATCCACACATATACTTGGGAAAATCGTACTCTTCGTCAAAAGAGTGTGATAGATTTTGTTCTCTGTGATCAGCGTCTGAAACACTCAATTGTTGAAACTCGTGTGATGAGAGGTACGGATGTTGGCACTGGTCATTACTTGGTAGTGCCACAAGTGAAACTGAATGTTGGTGGAGGAAAAGGAATAGGAACAGGCCCAGGATAGAAAGAATAAAGGTCGAAGGTCTCCCTGAAAATCATCAGCGTTATTCTGACTTACTCAGAGAAGGAGCTGAAGTCTGGTGAAAGGGATGTAGAAAAGAAGTGGGAATGTTTTAAGAACTGTGTAGTCACTGCTGCTGAAGAGGTCTGTCGCACAAGTATAGTGGGTAACAATAGAGGTGATGCTTGGTGGAATAGTGAGATTGAAGAGGCAGTAAAGAGAAAGAAGGAAGCCTTTTTGGGGATGCTGCAAGGTAAAGTCTCTGTGGATGAATATCGCTGTAAGAAGCGTGAAGCCACTAAACTGGTTCGCCAGAGTAAGGCAAAAGTAGGAAGGAGAAGGTGGAAAGGCATGAATTGGCTTTTTGGAAAGATAGGAAGTCTTTCTGGAAGTACATGAGACTCAGGAAAAATAGGGGAAACAAAGCTTTAAGTTGTGTGAAGAATAAAATCGGGGAAATGATATGAGAGCCCAATGAGTTAAGTGAAAGATGGGGTGAATATTTCTGTGAGTTATTAGATCAGGAAAGCAAAAATGATTCTGAGACGGACACAAATGATGTCACAGTGAGGGATGGAAGCACAGGAGAGATCTCAAGAGAAGAAGTGTGTAAAGCTCTAAAATCTCTTCAGAATGGTAAGGTGCCAGGAGCTGATGGCATAACTACCAAGATGTTGAAATATGGTGGTGACTAATTGATTGGTTACCTGAAATTTGCCAGTTGTGCTGGAAGTTAGCAATGGTCTCCTCGGGATTGGAGGGATGCTATCATTGTTCCCTTGTATAAGGGAAAAGATGATCAGACTGACTGCAAGAACTATTGTGGTATTAGCCTATTAAGTGTACCAGGGAAAGTGTGTGTTAAGGTCGTTATTGAAAAAGTACGGGGTCTTACATCAGAGAAAGTGTGAGATGTTCAGAGTGGTTTATGCGTAGTAAAGGCTGCCCTAACCAAATTTGTGCATTACGCATGATGATTGAAAAGTATCTGGCTGTTGGTAAGAAAATTTTTGCTACCTTCATAGATTTAAAGAAAGCTTAAGACCGAGTAAATAGGAAACTTTTGTGGAAGGTATTGAATGAATATGGTGTTACTGGGAATCTACTTAATAGTGTAAAAGCCATGTATGCTGACAGTAAAGCCTGTGTACAAGAGAATGGTGTTTTATAAAAACGGTTTTCTGTTGGTTCAGGAGTCAGGCAAGGTTGTGTAATGTCACCATGGCTGTTTAATATATTTATGGATGCGTGCATGTGTGATGCCAAAATAGATAATACTGGTTTATGTCTTTGTGATATCCATGTGTGCAGATTGCTGTACGCTGATGACACTGTCCTGTTGGCAGAGAGCAAAAGTGAGTTGCAGAGTATGTTGTCCCGGATGTACGAAGTTTGCATGAAATTCAAAGTGAGTATAAATAAGGGAAAAACCAAAGTTATGGTTTTTGAGAGAGGAACTGGTAGCACTGAATGTAATGTAAGTGTAAATAGAAC
This sequence comes from Macrothele yani, assembly GCA_039090855.1. Classification (NCBI taxonomy): domain Eukaryota; kingdom Metazoa; phylum Arthropoda; class Arachnida; order Araneae; family Macrothelidae; genus Macrothele; species Macrothele yani. The sequence continues at coordinate 99,527,936 of CM076990.1, read as the reverse complement.
AGTGATTAGCCAGGTGAGTCAGTTTGTGTATTTAGGAAGCATGTTTGACAGAGAGAACAAATTGGATGGGGAAATTAGTAGGCGAATGAATTCTTCGTTGAAAGTCATGGCTGCTTTGGGAGGTTTTCACAGGAATCATGGGTTCTCAACAGAGTCGTGCATGGCTGTGTGTATGAGAGTTTAATTGTTCCTACTCTGATGCATGGTAGTGAAACCTGGGTACTGCAGAAGAAACATAGGAGTCGTTTGTGTGCTGGAGAAATGTGTTACTTACAGGGGGGAGGGGGCAAGACACGTTCTGATTGTGTGAGGAATGAAGATGTGTTGCAGTTGTGTGACGTGAAGCAAAATGTTGTTAGCAAGGTGGAGACTAAAATGCTTCGGTGGTTTGGCCATGTTGAAAGAATGAGTGATGAGATGCTTCCTAAGAAAATCTTTTTAGCTCAAGTGGCAGGAAGGAAAGGCAGAGCAAGACCAAGGAAATCATGGGAGGATCAGATTCAGGGGTGTCTGCATGAGAAACAAATTATGAGTATGAAGTATAGAAGATCTTGAGTACTGTGGGTAATGGATGTCAGTGAAGACCGAGTTGTATGCCAAGATTGCTGTAAATGGAGAAATTTGATACGGCAACAGTAAGTAAAAATTATCTGGTAGTTTGTATTTCTTTGTGGAGCTAACCTCTGAATATCAAAGAACAGCTTAGTGATATGTGTGCAGAGATGCCAACTTGTTTAAGATATTTTCAGTAGTACTCGTACAAATTTTCAGTAGTTTTGGCCATTTTTCAGTAGTCATACCAAAAAGAATAATTTTAACCGAGGAAAACAACTCATTTAATTTAATTAATTAGCATTCTTTTCTTTTTTTTTTATCTTACTTATTTATTTATATACATGAAAATCTGTATTAAAATATTCCAAATTTTTCACATGGAAAATAATATACACCCTGACTGATACATTTTTTTTACACAACAAACAATTTATTAAACAGCTTTCTTTAGTGATTTAGCTGTGCAGATTTTTTTGCTGATGAGTTCCTCAGAAGAAAATCTTTTTTCATAACACACTTGCCCAGAGGAGAACATATTCATTTCTGCAATAAGAAGTGCTTCTACAGTTTCTAATGAACGTGCAGACCAGCTAGCGAAGGAAGCTACTGGTAAAGATGACATAGATTTTCAGATGCGAACGCTGCTGCAAAGCGTGCGGACGCAACTGAAAACAGCCACATTGGTGGAGTGGCAACAGAGATGGGATGAGGGGGACACGGGTAGAAGAACACGCTGTATTTTCCCCCGAATCTCGATAAGGCGCATTGAGAGTAATGGCTTCCTCAACCAAGTACTAACCGGGCACGGAGTGTCACCGGAGTACTTCCGCAGATTTGCGGTTAGGGAGCGAGTGTGCATGTGTGGTGCCCAGACTGCAGATGTCACACACATGATTCTAGAATGTGCTTCTCTGGCAGGGAAGAGAGCAACATTAGTGTCAGAATTGGCAAAAACGAGGGACCTCTCGATCCTGCTCGCGTACCCAAGAGCGCGACAGGGGCTCATCGAGATGGTCAAGCACCTCAAAGAGGAACAGGCGGTCTACCTAATTGAGGGGTGACCAAAGAAGAAAGAAGAGGGATGAAACCGAGAAGAGAAACCGATGACTCGAGCCCAGAGTCATCACCACAGAACAGACCCTAGTCCTGTGGCAATGTAAATAATGTAAATATTTAAATAATTTTCAATGTGAGAGGGCCCATTGAGCAAAGGACTTGTTTCCTACGCAGAGATGGGTTCCTCAGTGTAAATAAATATGCTTGTATCCATGTTTCTGTTTGAATAAAGGGCGGACGCCCCAAACAGTTCGCGCCAGCAATTGATTCTCCCAGTCAGGCGCAGAGAATTTTTCTAGCCCCTGCCCAAATGGCACGCACACCCGGGTCATGACGGAGAGGTGAGAAGTGCCGGCCCACGGGGGTAGCAGCAAGCTGCAGGTCTACGGACCGATTCTGTCTGGATGGGGGAATGTCGGATCCTGGCGGGATTACTCGCAACGCCGTCACTAAAAATCTTTTGAGAGAGTTCTTTTAACCCTGTGGAGTCCGCAACTGGACGGTACAGGTTAATGGTCATCAGCTAGTTATTACCCTACAGTTTCTAAACCTAAATTAGGTTGGAAACGAGCTTGATTTTTTCGCACTAAACTAAAATCTCTCTTACTCACACAGCATTCGAGTGTGGAATTACAAGTATTGCAAACATTACTTTCGAGAGAATAGTATACTCCGCTCCATTATAGCCTCTTAATTTTGAGATTTCTGACCAAGTGACATCTATTCTATCTGTAACTGCTAAGGTCTCTAATTTGTCAGCTCGATTACAAGGAATTCCGCTTCCAGTATATCAAGTTCATTTTCAGTTATTATAAATGGAAGGTGTTTGACTATGTGTAATACAGAAGTAAATGATGTTATGACTCTAAGTGAAGGATCTACTACTTCTGCATGTTTTAAGAATTCATCGTAGATCAGTATCTTTTCTTGAATATAAGAACATTTTTCAACGTGAAATTTTCCGACAGATGTATAGAACTTAGAAAGACATGTATAGAACTTAGAAAGACATGTATAGAACTTAGAAAATTCATTTTCGTTTAAAATGATTTTGCTTTAATATATTCTTGTTTTTACTCTAATTACCAGTTGTGTCCTTTCTGATTTTTCTTCTTTGAAAAACTGTTATTTGAAAAATTAAGCTCAACATCACCATCAACTAGGACAGTAGGCTTCACAAACCCCTTGGATGCCATGACAATTTTATCCATCATGCTGAAAGAACTTTCAGTTTGAGGACCATGAATGCATGATAGCTTTCACTATTTTAGATAAAAGGTAGTGTAACTTGGAGAATATGAATGCTTTTGAATATCATGCATCGATTCTTACAAATTTTTCAGCTTTGTCACTTTCGTTTTTGGACTCTCCCCCTTTATCAAGCTGAAATGCAAATATTTTTTGGGGGAATATGTAAGAACACAGGATATACGTTCGGAACATCATTGGGGAAAAAAATTACAGTTATGGGAGAAACCTTTGCTACGTCCAATTTCCGTTTTCGGACATTTCCCTTCCATATTCAAGGTGAAATACAAATATTTCCAAAAAAAATGAAATTTAACAACAATACTAGGCAGAGGAAACATCGCGTGAAAAATAAAATTATGATTACGGGAGAAATCTTCACTGTTACCAAAAGTTTCGAAAGACGAAATTTCCGCTTTCGAAAGTTTCAGGCGGAAAGCATCCTTCACCACTACCAATTGCCCCAAAATTTCTGTTAAATTATGCCTAGATCTCCAGGATAACCCAAATTACGACGAAAAAGCAGAAATTCCTCAAAGCCGAAGATTACACGGGGATTTTTGCGCCGTCGAATTTCCGTTTTCGGAAATTTCCCCTCCAATTTCAAAGTGAAATACAAGGATTTATGGAATAAAATTATGTATAACAATACTGGACAGAAGCAACATCGCAGGAAAATGAAATTACGGTTACGGGAGAAATCTTTATTTCGTTCACTTCCGTTTTTGAAAGGCGAAATGCTGTCCCGATGCATATTTTTGCACATTGGTAAAATTCTTCAATGCGTAGTTTTACGTGTTTCTCGATGTGTATTTCTATGCGTTGTGAAAAATTCCTGATGCATATTTTTACGTGTTGGTAAAATTTAGATGCATACTAGACACATAATTACGCATTTTGGCAAACTCTGCAACGAAATACAAGCATACTTTTCTGCAATGCAAGAAAAAAAACTTAAAAATATTAATTACTGATATGAATGGTCGACGCAAGATTTAAAAAAAAACTCTGATGCCAGGCACTGACTTTCACGTTCTGCACCAAACGATTTTCAACAGCTTGCCGCTGCACTGCGAAAGAGCTTCAGGCCGAACTCCACCCACGTCCACCAAAGCGACCTACGCTCAATGTCCCCAGAATGTTGCATGCCGGTGGGGGGTGTCTCATTGAGCGTCGGCCGCTCGCGCCGAGATCCGAGCAGCTTCGAGAGGCAGAACTGGAAGTGCAGGCAGCATCGCAAGATTGACGGATCGTCAAGTGGCTGCTGTTGCGTTGGGAAGGGGAACAAGCAAAATTAAAATTAATAACTTCCGTTAATTTTCCGTAGAAAAATCACGGTTTTCCGTATTCCGTAGTACAAGAACTTTTTCTGTAGGAACTACAGAGATTCCGCAGTTGTTGGCATCTCTATGTATGTATGAAAAATAAGTCAGCAACACCACAAAGTTGAAGAAACTAGCTGACGTGCAGAAGAAAAGGAATCCTCAGCGCGAGACTGTTTTGATAAAAGTACGCACTAAGTTAGCTTTGCATCACGAACACCCCCAATTTTACATATTCCGAGTGACAATGAAGTACGACGTGATATCAAAGTCATGTGCAGCTACTATAAATTGTGCACATCTATCCTCTGTATGTAATCAGTAAACATTTGCCAGTAACAGAGAAACGTGGTGACTTAAACCAATTTCACCACGGCCAGATAGTTGGAGTCCAAGAGGGCAGCTAGTGCCAGTATTTCAGAAACAGAGGTACTTGTTGGCTGCTTCCATACCACTGTTTCAGGGATGTACCAAGACTAGGTTAACCAGCAGCATGACATCCAGCAGAAGGACTCACACTGCTCAGCCACACGTGGTTTATCATAGAGGTGAGCGTCAGGTGCCATGACTGGTATCTTAGCAACAACGTGCAACAGTCACCCAGCTAACTCACCAATACAACAGCAGTGCAGTTCGACCTATTTCCACAATCACAATGTGCCATACCTTGCTTCGCTGAGATTTTACAGTTGGAGACCAGTGAGGGTACCCATTATGACACCCTTTCAACACAAACAATGCTTTTCATGGGCCAAGGAACATTGGCAATGGACCCTCGACAGATAGAAGGAGGTCATTTCTGGAGTGACGAGTCCAATTTCCTGCTGCATCATGCTGATGACAGAGTCTGAATATGGCAAAAAAAGCATGAAGCCCTATCCTCTGGTTATCATCCTACAAACAGTGAACAGGGACCAGTTAGCCGATCATCTCCATCCACACCTGCAGGAGGTTTACCTGGACCACAGTGACATCTTTCAACAGGAAAATGCACCATGTCATTGGACTCATCTACCTACTGAATGGTTGGAAGAACATAACAATTAATTCACCACACTTTCTTGGCCCCCAAACTACCCTGACAGTAACCCAATTGAACATTTGTGGGATACGCTCAGGGGTGTTAGTGCCTCTAATGTGTTTTGGAGTAATTCTTGGAGAGGAAAAATTTGCACTTTGGTGCAGAAAAGTTAGGTTTTAGAGCAGCTAATGATAGCATTTTCAATTATTTTTTAAGTCTAGGCTGTGCTTTAAGTTATGTTTATATACTGAATTACCATTATTTATGAGCTACAAAAAAAAAAAATGCTTTATTTCAGGTGTGCTAACATTTTACTGCTTCTCTTACGAATGTTGATTAGCATGTATGTGGTTCCTACAGTGACATAAATGAAAAAACAATTATACTACCCACAGTTTATTGAAAACTACATGATCTGCAATATTTTAAGTGTAACATATTCACACCAGGGACTTTCTTCTAAACGCATTTGTTTCGCCATAATGAGAATAGAATGCTGCCGTGTCCAAGAACTGTTGCTGTAGTTACTGAATGCTTACGAATATAAACTTAGGAAAACTAAATAATATGGCTCTACCACTCGTAATTTGGGGCGGCACATTTACGAACATAAGTATAATCTCAGGATGCATTCTGGTGTTACATCTTTGTCGAGACTCTGTTTAAATGGTTCTTACCTACCATGTTGGAATGACACCATTATTCTGCATTCTCCCACGAATCGTCAATCAACATCAATCGTGAAAGATGTTGTAATGATGAACCCCCGTGTTTATCCCCCTTCCTTGGAGAACACTTTTGGGCCATGTCACGCCCACCAACTATGCTTGTACACACTGCACTTGATTTGGACTTTGAAGATTGTTGAACATGCGCATTAACTGCTATGTGTCTTGTAAAGTATATAGGCTACTCACTTCTGTACTCACTGCTGCATTGTTTCTGAGGATGACGCCATTGTGGCATTGAAAGTTCTTCAACATATACTTATTTTAATTGTACATAGATTTTTATCATTAAAGTGTATCGTGCAGGAGACGACATTTGTTTTCGATTTAATAGCTTTTGGTGCACGAGTTAATAATTTCTTCATGTAATTACTGTTCGTTGTTTGGTTGGTTTTTACAAACATATTTTTCGAGATGAATGGCATTCAGATAAAAATACATTATTTCTGAAACCAACCAACCGGCAAGCCATGCATACATGGTTTGCATGTTAATTGCAAACTCCTAAGGTTTTCCGAAGAAAATCGTACTTCCAATATGAAATGAAAACTAATGTAACATTTAATAATCAAATTGTAAAATTACCTTTCAGCAGCTGGACTATGATGCTTTTTGTACAATGTTTTTCATCTAGTGAATATCAATGCAAACTTTCGTTATTGCTGCAAACAATTACAGCTGGAACCAAAACTGTAAGATAACAGTGATATTTAGTAAAGTTGGTATGATAAAAGCTGCTCCTATCGCTTAATGCTTTTATGATGATTATGACATATTTTGATTTTTTTTTTGCTGTCTGAAAGAGCCACTCTTCTTTGCATGCATGGAGCCCCGCTTTTACGGACATGGGCATTAAGCAGGTGATTACGAGCTAGTAAGTGGTTTCACGCACCTGTGGGAAAAAGGAAAGTGCGAGGGCAAAGATGTTCCACAAGGAAGGTTAAAATGAGAAAAAGAAAGCCTCCTGAAAATTCTGCTCCCAGAACATACAGAACAAAATTCAGACTTTTAAGTAAGAACCAAAAGATTGGTATTTCTGATAATTGATTACACGTCACGAGATATAACCATAATTCTTTTATTTATCCCTAACACTCATGAGCAATTTTAATCAACATAAATGAAACTGACGAAGAAAAAAAAAAGCTGTATGTTTTAATTTGGTGAAAAATCAGAACAGTGGTGAGAAAGTGTGAATATAACACAGCACAAACAAAACTGAATTGTTCACTGTAATTTAAGTAAATATTTAACTAGATCACACCAATATAAAATTACTGAATTCCAAACAAAATAGAGTGGTTTTAAAATACATAGTGTCAAACACAGCTTTTCCACCTGGTTTTGTTGCTGTACTTTCTAGAACATCAGCTCCAGTTTTCTCTTGCAAGTAAGTCCTTTTGCTTCTCAGCAAATTTCATACCCGTATTTGTCTTTCATTGACTCTGCCACTGCAGAGCATCCACTTTTTTCTTTTCTTATGCTGATTGTCTTCCCTTACAATTTCTTTGTTACTTTTCTTTCTCCCCACCCTCCTTATTTTTTTTTTTATGCCCTTGGATGAAAATAATTTCATTTATCATGTTGAAAGAACTTCCAGCCTGAGAATTATGAATTATGATATCAGAGGTTCTCCTATTCTAGAACAATGGTGTACCTTTCAGAATATGAATACTCTTTCTTTCTTTTCTTTTTCTTTTTTTTTTTTTTTTTTTTTTTTTTAACACCATGCTTACAAATTTCCAAACTTCATCATTTCTGTTTTGGGAAATTTTGCCTACCCTTATCAAGTTCAAATGCACACACATTTATGGGGGAGGGGAAAACATTGAACAACATAAGACAGTGGGAACACTACTGCGGGGAAAAAAATACAATTATATTACAACTGACCCCCGTATTCGGAAACTTCTCCAACATTTCAAGCTGAAATACAAATATTTATGAAATAAAATATCTAACAACAATACTGGGTATAAGAAACATCACAAGAAAAAAATTACGACTATGAGAGAAATCTTACCTCCATCTACTTTTGAAGGATGGAATTCTGTCTTTCGACGGAAATTGAGGCCCCCTTCCAATCTCCAAAAATTTCAGTTCACTTTAGCATCGATCTCGTGAATGGCCAAAATGATAAAAAAAAAAAAAAAGATGGAATTCCTCAAATCCATGTAAGAATCTCGTGCACGAAAATTATAGGGAAATGTTCACGCAGCCTAAGTTCCATTTTTCGGAAATTATTGCCTACAGTTTCAAGTTGAAACTACTAGTATTGTTTATATTTAACAATACTAGACAGAAGCATCTTTATCGTGAGAATTTGTATTTTTTTACCTCTAAAAAACCGTTAACTTCTGTTTTCGAAAGTTTAAACAGACAAAATGCACCATCCCCAGATGGAATAATCCGCCCCACCCCCTTCAGTTTTACATAGACCTCGGAAATGACACAAATGGCGAAAAAAAAAAAAAAAAAAAAAAGTGGCATCCCGTGAATCTGCGAAAAAATCTCACGTATGAATTAATCACCAAATTCATTTTGAATGTCGTAAGTTTACGCTAAAATATTGACCGGTAAATTTTAACTTTTGGTGCAAAATTGGGGAAGATTTCGCCAAAATCGCAATTTTGTAGTAGGCAGTTACAGCAGCTTCGTCAGTCTACGCTAATTTGATGGAGGAGGATCAGCAGTTTTCACATCCCATTCTAGCCATACAGTGCTGGCAGATCTGCACGAATTGTGAGTCTGCACCAAAACATTGTTGGTTACACTATGTCATAAGATTACGCTAAAATATTGACCAGTAAATTTTAACTTTTAGTGCAAAATTGGGAAAGATTTCGCCAAAATCGCAATTTTGTAGCAGTATAGTGTAAACAACAATGTTTTGGTGTAGACTCACACAATTCGTGCAGATCTGCCAACACTGTATGGCTAGAATGGGATGTGAAAACTGCTGATCCTCCTCCATGGAATTAGTGTAGACTGACAAAGCTGCTGCAGCAGACATGGGTCAAGTTATGCATGGAAGATGTTCGACACCTTGTAAAAACCGTTACTAGACATCTGCGAGCCGTGATTACACAAAAAGGTGGACCAATGCATTATTGAACAGGTGTTCCTAATGCAAAGCTAACTTATGGTAGTTTTGCTTCAACCCCAGGTTACTATAGCCACAAAGATCTGTTAGCAAAGTCTAGTGATATGCAAAAGATGCAATCATACCTTGAGTCAAAAATTATTTACACTGGTGGAACAGACATGTGTACTCACAAATGGAAATATTACTGAAAACTAGAAGTAATGCACATGCTACATCTGTTCCCTTGGGGAAAATGCTTTCAAAAGCATGAGCTATTATTACAGATTGGCATACTAAAATTGGAAGCCAAACAGTACAGCAACTGATGTTTTTAAATGTCAACAGCAAACAAGTTCATGTGACTTAAATATCTTTCATTTATATTCTTATGAATAAATATTGTATGTCTATTTGGTAGCACAAGAGACTGAGCAAACATTTGCCCTAATACAGTTTGGAATTGCATGAAACAGTAAAAACAGGTTTTGCACAGGTTGACCTTGGAAACTATTGGATTGAAAAGAAAGTAATGTCTGATGACAAGGTACCCGAAAATGAAGTCCCAGTCATGGCACACATTGCCCACTGTATCCAGCACACTGCCATAACATCAACAAGTAGGTGGCTTAAGTCAGTGGCAGTTAGCCGTCAGAAGGCGAAGAGTGCAAGCGCCAGCCAACATGAAAGTAGACAAGGAGCGAATCCTTCTTTTCATGCTGTATGAGTTTTGTAGTGGTACCCCCCGCTAGTGCTGTAAAGAACATTAACAGTGTGTACCCCAATGCCATTCACATTGCCAGTGTTGTCGCTAGTTCGAAAGGTGTCCAGGGAGAAATTTTGACCTGTCAGACTGTCCCAAAGTCGGAAGACCTGTAACAGTGGATATGGACATGCTGTGAAGACCTTAGTGAGACAGACTTATGTGTGACCATCCGGAAGTTGGTGGAACAGCTGGGTACTATGCACACGAGCATTACCACACATCTGTTTCAACTTGGGAAGGCGAACAAGTGGGAAGTTTGGGTATCCCAACAACTCACAGTTGAGCAGAATGCAAATCGCATGAGTGCATGTGTTTCCCTGTTTGCACGTGACCAAGCTGAAACGTTGTTGGACTGCAGTGTGACGGGTGACACAAAATGGGTCCTGTGAGACAATGTCAGTGCCCAGAAACAGTGGCTGGACCCGAAACAGAAGCCCATGTTGACCCCCCAAAGCCGGCTTACACACACATAAGTTCCTGCTGTCAGTTTCATGGGATATGTGGCGGGTTGTGAATTTTTTTATCTGCTGGCAGACAGCACTACTATCATTGATGATATGTACTGCCGTCAGCTCGATGATTTGCGCACATTGCTCACGCCAAAATGACCAGCACTGCAGAAACACAAGGACGTCTTCCTACACCAGAATAGAGTGACACATCACAAAGCACAGGTGCCCTATCACAATGTCAAGGACATGGGCTGGAAGCTACTACTACACTCACCATATTCCCCAGACATTACCCCAAGAGACTGCCACCTTTTACGGTAGTTGCAGAGTTTCCTGGATGCACAGCAGTTCACCAACTGGGCAATGTCCATAGCATACTTCACTTTTTTTTTGCATCCAAGCTGCCATAATTCTACAGGGATGGTATCCAACATCTGCCCAGGTAATGGGAGCAGATAATGGAACATTATGGCAACTACATTTTGGACTTTGTTTGTATGTCTGTGGAGCTGTCCATCACATTTGTCATGTCAGAAAAAACTGATTGAAGAATTTGCATCAGATTTTGTCAAAAACTTGCATAGACACATACTTAAATTTACTGCAAGTCTATGGGGAGGATTGTACGAGTCGAGCACAAGTTTATGAAGGTTCATACTCTTCCAAGCAAAATAAATTCAAGCACTTTTCAAGGACTTTTAGACCTGAATTATCATATGCGTGTACTGTCGGTCAGTCAGTAAGTAGGTATTTCAGTAAGTTCAGATCATTAATTTTAGCCGGGGCAGGCATACCTTCAATGACCTGCCTGTTACCCCTTGCCCACCCAGTTGGTTTATTTTATTAACTTTGGATTACCCCTGTGTTTTGGTGTTTTCCCGAAATTTTATTTTGTGGAATATTTTGAAAAGGTACATTATTTTCATATTCATCTGCTGGTAGGACACTTATTGTTTGCTTTAACTTTTTATTTTTGATGCACTTTTTGGTGGATTTTTTGATGCAGCCAGGAGATGAAGGGTTCACGCATGAAGCACAAGCAATTCCTGAAAGTTCCATCCTCCAGCAACAACATGTCCCTAACCTCGGTAAACAGAAGCTCATCATAATTTGCGAATACGCACATCATTCCACTTATTTTGCTCACATGGCTGACACTTTATTGTTTAGTGATATCGTAGCCAAGGAACCAGCTGTGCACAAACTCCCCTGGATTGAACACAAGTTCTGCGCTGTTTGATTAGCTTGGTGTTTTTATTGGAACTACACAGAAATCTCCTATACATCTTTTTAGCACAAACAATTATTTAAGACATGATCTTTCACATCATTACTTTAAAAAAAAAAAAAAATTCAAGTACTGTTTACAGAGCCTTAAACCTTTTCCAGTCCTTTCAAGGACTTGAAAATGAACTTTTATTCAAGGACTTTTCAAGGAGCATATGAACCATGTTTATGAGTGGTGTAAACATTCTAAAGATGGCAGTGAAGGTGTTAAAATTGATGGTCTGGGAGGCCCACAACCAACGAGATAGAAATACATAGAGTACTTCTGTGATTGGTTCTCCGCTGAGACAGCTGAAAAGCCAACGAGATGAGAGCCCGCCATATTTGTTGAGGTACAACTTCTGTGTGTGTCAAGGAGTCACCTCAGTTCTTTCAGCTGTTTGGCGATCATGTTATGTTTAATTAGAAATTTAGGGATACAGTTTTGTGAATATTCACAATTATCAGCACATTTTGGATAATTATATCAACATCAAAATGCCATTTTACTGTGCAGCATTTAATTGTAAGACTAAAAGGAACAAGGATTGCGGAACTACATTTCACAAGTAAGCATTTATAAATAAGGTTGAGATGTAAATGCTCAGTTAATCAAACACAAAAATTAAAACATCTAATCTGTGTTATCTTAAGACTTTTTATTCCTTATATTTTGTAAACAGAGTCGTACTTAATGTGAACCAGTACTGAATCGCGTTTATTATTTACTGTGGCAAGCTGAGGTTAACTGTGGGTTACCAACTTCAAGGCTTTTTGGGAACAATTTTTACTTATGTAAGTTCTTTTTTTTACATATACTGAGTATGTCTTGCAAATGGCATTTGCATACATATCCTAGAATATGTAGAGTGTACATGCAACTTGTCTGCCAGGACAACAAATATTTCAAAATCTTAGGAACCAGCAATTTCTTTTTATGTGACAAAAATCATGTACCCATGGCTAATGCCCATTAGATAGCAAATACTGGTAGCAGTCTATTTAGTCACTTAAATTGCAGAAGTAATAATTGTGATTGGTAATATAAATTTATTACTTGCTGACACTTGTCAGGAAAAGAAAGGGACTAGCAACATTTTGTAAAAACTACTTGCATTTGATTTTTCTGTGATGGATGAACAGTCAGTATGTCCATGCATAAATTGCCAGTTATTCCTTTTCAATCAACCATATGAGAGGTTACTATTAAACAAATATCACTCATGTAAATCAATCTTTCTTTGAATTGAACAAGTTGTGCCTGTATTTCTCTAAAATACAAATCAGACACACTTGTATTTCCAGCAAGACTGCTGAAGGAACCTACAAAATAACACAAAACATAAACATTTGCTCACCAAATTTTCTGCACACCTTGAATGCAAATCAGTGGTTGTTAATTTTTCACTTCATATTAATAAGAGGCTGTGCCCTTAAAATTGAAAAAAAAAAAAAAAAAAAACTATGTGCAGCACATCTTAACAATTGTCAAAATGTGTACAAATATCAGGTGAAAACTACCAAATTTGAGCTTTGGAACTACAAAAAACTAGGCTTCTTAAAAAAAATGTAAAATATGAAAGTTCAAATAAAAAATATTAAATACTTAATATTGAAACACAAAAAAAAATAATATATATATATATATATATATATATATATATATATATATATATATATATATATATATATATAAATTCAAGTCCATAATCTGAATTTTTTGGTCACTGACCCCAGGGCTTGAAAAATATCTAAAATAATACTTGCCCAGAGAAAATTTACCTGCCCAGGTATTAAAAGCAGGATGTGTAGAAATATTTTTCTTTTGATACCAAAAATTATAAGTCCTTTTAGGTTAAAAAAACACATAAAACCTGTTTTTAGCTACTCAGTACTGGTGTTGCTAACTGTAAAGAGCATTTGGAGCATCATATTGCCCCAATGTCTGTCTATACATAGGTCACAGGGGAGTTACAGAAGTGATATACACATATATATATATATCTGTTAAGAGGAAGGTAGTGTAGAACACGCTAAGTTACGTATAAAAGTTTAATGCAAATATATGTCAGCCATTACTATGGTCTTCATCAGTGCGACTACGATTGGTACACGTTGCCAGATTGGAAAGGTAAGTTTTGTAATGGTAACTTCAAGTGATGTGATGCAATGAGGGATTTCCAGATGTAAGGAACAAAAATGGGGAGCTCAGAGTTGCAATTTTTGGAAAATAAAATTTCCAAACTTTCTCTAAACCTCAGAACATACCGATTTTGGAAGGGAGCCAACTGTTTAGTATCGGACCAAAGTGGAATAGCAGAAGCGTCAGCCATGGTAAAAAGAGATAATGCAGATGTATGTTTTCCAAATTTCACATCAGATTTGTGTTCCTGAAGTCTTGAAAGAATTTTTCGGAATGAACTTCCTATGTATGCAGTTAATCCAACATTAGTCTTGATCGGAATTTTATGCACTCCAGGCGAAGAAAGCGGAGGTCTTGGGTCTCTGTCATTACGGAGTATAACAGAAATTGAAGGGGAAGAACGAATGGCAAGTTTATAATATTCTTCTCTTTTGAAGATAATACTGATGAGTTTGTAGGCAGAAGGTTTGTGGTAAGGGATTGAGCCAGCAAATGTTAGTTCCATATTATCAACCATTATCAATCCCCTGCTGGATGAAGGTCTCCCAAAGTTTCTTCCACAATTGTCCGTCTTGAGCCTATCTTCTCCATGGTTTCAAATTTCATCCACCCATTTGCCATGGGGCCTTCTGTGTCTTTTTCTGTAACACCTAAACTATGATTTTACTCCGGGGCACCAGATGTCTTTCCCTGAAGAGTGGTCTGGGGTTCCTGAGTTGTTTTATTCTATGTCATTTGTGTTTAGAATCATGAAAGTGGGTTGCTTGTGGTTAAATCTATGTTTCTTTCTACTACGTCTAATTCCTGCAGCAGGGCGCAGTGTTGATGTGGTCAAATTACATGAGTGTGCTTTACTTCTTTTTACTGATATATATACACTGAGTGGCCACTTTATTATGACCACCTGACAGTTTTAAGCAAATGAGCTATGGCTGCATGCTGTTGCCGTCAGAAGGCGAGGCTAGTAAAAAGGGGAAGCTTAGAGCTTGCGACAGTAGTAGAAGTGATTTTTGGGTGACGAGATGGGTAAAAAATGCGATTTGATGGACTTTCAACGTAGGATGATTGTAGGAGCTCGGAGCCATGGAGCGAATATCACCGAAACCGCCGCATTCGTAAAATGTTCCAGAGCAGCTGTTGTTAAAGTGTTTAAAGACTGGACTGCCAGCCAAAAAACTGGGTCTCTATGTGCAATGTGTGGTCGTCATCGACTAGTGACTGCTCGGGCGGAATGGAGAGTGTCCAGACTGGTAACAGACAACAGAAGGGCAACAGTGCAGCAAATTCTACACCATCTTAATCAAGGATCCCCTCAAATGATCTCTGCATGCACTGTTAGCCGTACACTGCATCGAATGGGATATGGCAGCCGAAGGCCTGTTCAAACACCTTTGCTGTCAGCAGTTAACAAAAGAAAACATCAGCAGTTCACACAGGAGCACAAGGATTGGACAGTCAATAATTGGAAACAAATTATGTGGTCCGATGAATAACGTCTTCAGTTGCACCATGCCGATGGCAGAGTGAGAATTTGGTGGAAACAGCACAAATGCATGGATCCCAAATGCATTGCTACAATCCTTCAAGCTGGTGGAGGTAACATTATGGTTTAGGGAATGTTTTCCTGGCATGCTTTGGGCCGCTTAATTCGTGTTAATTAACGTCTGACTGGCACATCATATCTAAACCTCGTTGCGGACCAAGTGCATCCTGTCATGTGGATGGTTTATCCCAATGGCGATGGCTACTTTCAACAAGAAAATGCGTCCTGCCATAGTGGTCGTATTGTACAGGAATGGTTTCAGGATCATGCAGGTGAGATTACTTTGATTATGTGGCCCCCACAATCACCAGATCTCAACCCAATTGAGAACTTGTGGGATGAAGTTGAACGAGCCATCAGACAGCTGGATCCACAACCCTGCAATCTCACACTCCTGGTAAGTGCTATTCATCCAGCATGGTCTCAGATTCCACAAACCACCTATCAACATCTCTTGGAGTCCATGCCACGAAGAATGGACACAGTATTAAAGGCAAAAGGTGGTTCAATGAAGTACTGAGGGGGTGGTCATAATAAAGTAGCCACTCAGTGTGTATATATATATATGAAGACATCATGATCAGAGTAAAATCCCTGAAATGGCAATGGGCTGGACATACTGCCAGAAAGACAGACCATCGATGGACAGTCGAAATTTTAGATTGGATTCCAAGGGACAGGAAAAGACCCAGAAGAAGACCACATGGAAGATGGGTAGTTGAAATTCAAAAGTATGCGGGAGTAACATGGAGGAGACTGGCGCAAGAGAGACCATTGTGGAAGAAGCTTGGAGAGACCTTCTTCCAGCAGTGGATTGATAATGGTTGACAATGATGATGATATGTGGGGTATTGGGAAACTTCCCCACTATGGGTTCGACAAATCACAACACTTAAATAATTAATGGACGAGCACAAACATTTAATATGACATACACTTACAACTGATATCAGGATATAACAGCTACAGTAACAATGGAACCTACTCGTTCCACTAAGAAATACAAAATGCCGAACACAACACCCTTTGGCACACAGCACCTGTCTCGGTGTTCACACTTCACAACTCTCTGCAGCTCTGACTCTAGTTTCTGGGAGCATGTTTTAGCGACGCGCCGGCGTCAGATGCTCACGCCATCCAGTGTTCGTTCCTCTGTGTGCTGATCTCGGCGTTGCACCGTCAGGAAAACACATACCGAAAAACCACAGTCTCGCCCGTGCGGACAAGGCGCTGTCTTCAGCGGCTGCTGCATCCGTTAGTGTTCATGGCAGCATTATTGTTCTGGACATTTAGACAACAAAAGAAAACAGTCAAATAAAACACATACTCATAGTCATTTAAAGAGGAGTTGAAAATCCATCAGTGACCCCCTGTAGGCCATGGCTTCATATGGTCCACTGCGGTAGATGTGTTGTTTGGTCCTTCGTGGTTTCTCACTTTCTCGATGTCGTACTGATTCTTTGGCTTCACTGCCTTGACATGATAAGGGCCAAAGAATTTTGGTCGCAGCTTTAACCCCGCACCGAACTGCGTCCTCTGAATTGCAACTAGGTCGTTGACTTTGTACAATTTAGGTGGTTTTCGTTTCCGGTTGAATTGTCGACTATTTTCCTGTTGCAGTCTCAAGATTACTCTTGGAGTCTTCACGCATATCATCTCTATCACGTAGAATGCAGTTTAAATGCTCCTCTTCTAACAGTTCTCTAATTTTTAGATCTCCAGTATTCTTCATTTTAATGGCAGTCATCAGTTCAAATGGGGTGTATTTAATGCTTCTTGAAATTGAGCTATTTATAACGTGATGTATGTCAGCTACGTACTTATATTACTTTGCTGGGTCATCAATAGATAGCTTTGTGAGATTGGTAATCATGATGCTGTGCATTCATTCTACCTGCCCATTCCTCTTGGCATTCCTGTGGTGGTGGTCTTCACGTGCTCTGTTCCTTGTTCGACACAGTAATCTTCAAAATCCTTGAAAGCAAAAGCAGATCCTCTATCTGAAATTATTCGTGTGGGGTCGCCGAACGTGTTTTGCTGTAGTTTTAGTTTGTCGATTGCGCTTTGTGATGAAGTAGACTTTACTGGATAGAACCAGACAAATTTGGACCAAACGCAGCTACCACTGCGATAATGTGCTGGCAGTTCTTATTCGTCGATGTAAGGGGCCCAATAAAATCAACATGGTAAGTATAAATGCATTTATGGCACCTCTATTCATAGTGATTGTGGAATAACTTTTTTTACGGGTCTTTTAGAGGTTATTTTTAATGAAAGTTGGTTGTCAAATTTTCGAACTAAAGCCTAGTTCGTCATCATATAATTACAACCTTTCCTCCGCAACACTTGATAAAAAACGTATACTGATTGATTTAGAAAGCATCTGTAGTAAGGTAGAAAGAGAAGATGAAAATACAGCAGTTACTTTAAGGAAAGAATTCTCAGACTGCGTCTCAAAATTTGTAAAAAAGCCAGTAAAAGTTGATTACAATTTTAATAGAAGTGCCATTACTGACCTTAAAAAATTCAAAGCCAATGATAAAGTAGTAGCACTGAGAGCAGATAAGAGCAAAGTTTTGGTATTGGTAGAAAAAGAGAAGTATTACAATAAAATGGAAGCTGAATTGAGCAAGCCTTATTATGAAGAACTCAATGGTAATCCTATAGATCAAACTGTAAAAAATCTTAAGAAATTAATCAGCTCTTTAAGAAATAAAAAACAGCTTAATGAGCTCTTCAAAAACTTCTCCAAAATCCAGTCAAGAATTCCACAGATCTATGGTACGATAAAAGTTCACAAAGAAGGCCATCCAATAAGACCTATAATAGACACTAGAAATTCGCCACTCTCCAACATTAATTATTATTTACTTGGTCACCTCAGAGATATTTTCCCTTCTCCTCCCTACCTACTAAAAAATTCCATGCAGCTAAAAAGAAAACTGGACAACTTGCCAGAATTAATTCATCCAGTAATGGCAAGCCTGGATATAGTCTCTATGTATACCAACATTAACCTGGACCTCCTACTGGAATTCATTGCAGATGACCTTGCGGAAAAAAATAGTATTCCATAATCACAATAGAGAAATACTACTTGGCATATATGAACTGCTCCTATTTTCCTTCAAGAATAATTTCTTCCAGTTTGGAAAGAAATATTACAGGCAAACTTCAGGACTTGCAATGGGTTCTCCACTAGCACCTCTGCTAGCAAATTATTATATAAGTAAACTAGAGGCAAAAATCCTTATACAACCCTCCTTGTTTGCTCTCTATGTAAGGTACATGGATGATGTCCTAATTATAGTAGATACTGTGGACCAATCTCTACCCTCTCAGATTCTGGAAGAATTTAACTTACTAGAGAATACCTTGAAGTACACCCTGGAACAGGAAAAAGACCATAGCATCAATTACCTGGATTTAACCTTGACCTCAAGAGAAGGGAAAATATTCACTCAGCTTTTTAGAAAACCCACCAACACAGGGAAGATGTTAGACTTCTGCTCATTCCACCCTGATTATATTAAATCGAATACAGCGAGACAATTTTTGGAAAAAATTGAAATCCTGGTCTCTTCAGCTTCTCAAAAAGATCTTCACAAAGAAGAATTAAAGGAAATGTTGGCAGAAAACAATTACCCCTCCCCATATGTTGAGAAAATATTTAAACAAGTGCCAAAAAAGAAGCAGGAAAAAACCAACTTCAAATTCACCAGCAAAATTACGTACCACAAGGGACTTTTCGAGAGACTGAAAAGGATCGGAGCAAAATATAATATCAGGCTAGCTCCAGATCTTAATAACAAAATAAAGAAATTCCTGCCAGCTTTAAAGCAGAAAGAATTAGACATCCAATTGCAGGAAGGAGTAATTTACTGCATCGACTGTAACTGCGGACTCAGCTATATAGGAGAAACAGGGAGAAGTATTAAGGTCCGAATGAAAGAACACCAAGCAGCTATTAGGAACATTGGGAACAAAACAGGGCTAGACAGACATGTACAAGCAAGTGGACACTCCATAAATTGGGACTCAGTGAAAATAATCGCCCACCAGTCAAACTTAGTAAAGAGAAAACTAGAAGAAGGGATCGAAATAGCAAGAAGAAGAAGTACCACAATTAACGATAATTGCGGATGGTCTCTTCCAATTGAGTGGCAGCAACTACTCCAGTGACATAGTCCTGATGACGAACTAGGCTTTAGTTCGAAAATTTGACAACCAACTTTCATTAAAAATAACCTCTAAAAGACCCGTAAAAAAAGTTATTCCACAATGGTAAGTATGTAAAGGAATATGTTTCTTTGGTATCGGGTTTAGCATACCTTCCCACGTTTCTTGTTGCATAGGATACATTCTACACAGTTCGCTATAACGCTTTCAATCTGCTGTCTAATCTTGGGGATGTAGAAGTCTTGCTTCAGGATTTCTTCTTTCTTGGCAGCAGCAAAATGACCCTTCTTGTGAACCTCATGGACGATACCTGCCTGCATAGTTTGAGGGACCACCATGACATCTCTGTCACCTTCTATTTTGTACAGCACTTCACTTTTAAAAACGCAGTCATTCACCTTATCATCGGCCAACAGTTTTTTGATAGCACTAATGTATTCGTCACTTGCTTGTGAAGCTATGATTTTAGAGGTCAGCTCATTACAGTAAATGGCCATTACTGGATTTCGGCTTGTCCACATGTTTCATCTGTTTGCCCGAGTGATGTACAATTTCATAATCCAAACCCTTCTACTTTCTGTTTTTCGAGAAAAGATAATCTGTGTTACCTTTGACATACAAGAATGTCATCTGTTAACACAATTTTCATTTTTAAATTGGTACTTTTGGTTTTGCTTGGCTTGTAGTCATTTACAAGCTTCGAAACTTCCCTGCGCAATTCCAAATCTTGTATATGATCCAAGTTCAGCATGACCGAATCTTCCGTCACACTCGCGACGAGCAGCAAAAAACTATCAAGCACATTCTCATTTCGCTCTCCTGAGCTGGCGATAATAATCTGCTGTTCTGACAGGCTTGGCTCACACGACGCCAGCATCTGACCTTGACCCACTTTCATCTAGGCAAACAGGTTTGCAGGGATTATACACTGAGCATTGAGGTTACTCGAAACTGCTACTGTTACCTCAACGACCACATGAGAACTCTTTAGTGAGATCTGGAACTTTGCCAGTGGAACTTCATGCTTATCATTAAAACAACTAGAAAGAATTACCCTACCCTCTGTTATTTTTTTGGCAGGGACCACATTACTATTCACTACTGCAATTTGGGCACCTGAATCAATAAGAACAATTACTTTTTACCATCAATCAAGATGTCAACATACTCCAGTTCGTTTATAAAACCATTTCTCTCAACGGGCTGTTCCGATTCCAGTACATTGACTAACCTTCCACGCTACCCACCTTGCTCACTTACGACCTCAGGTTGTTTTCAGAAACGTTTAGGGCATAATTTTGCGAAATGTGTTGATCCATATATGTAACAGCTGGGTTTTCCCTTATTTTGCCCATAGCTATTTTTGTTGGACCTTTCGTAACATACATTTTTTTAAATTTCCGCTTCCACCTTTACTCGTATTCTCCACCGATTTGTACCTATTTGCTTGAACATGCTTTAACGATTTTCCTTTCGACACAAAATAAACATCGCACTCTTTTCGTTAATCTAACAGGGTCAAACCAACTTTCTCCCTGCTTAATACCTATGTGAGATGCAGTGTCTATGTCTAAGGTTTGGTACAATTTATCCGCCACCATTAATTTGCATAACGGGTTAAAATCACTAACCTCACGCAGTTTACAATAATACTCGAAGTTTGCTGTTAATCTCGATGCGAATTGAATATGTGTTTCACTCGGCTGTCGACGAGCGTTCCGAAAATTATTCGAGCATTTCTGTGCTGTCGGCTGAAACTCTCTTAATATTAGAGACTTAAGCTCATCATAATCTTTTATCTCCTCCTCCCCGATGTAAAGCAATATGTTATTAGCTTTTCCCCCGAGAAGGTTTATCAAAATCTCTGACCTCATGTCCGGCGGCACCCCTTTTATAACAAAAGCTTACTCAACAGATTGGAAAAACAAATTGAGATTCTCGGGTTTATCCGGAATAGACATACTCAGTATATGAACACTTTAAACTAGGTTTTCAAGATTAAACGTACGCTGTTTAAGTCCTGCATTATCACTTCACTCATTCAGCTCCAATACCGAACGACTTTGAATACTTTCCAGTTCTACTTCCTTCTCCAATTGCGCTAATTTGATGTTTTCCATCTCTAATACTCTATCAATTTCAGCCCTCGCCTTCCTCTCTTCTATTATATAATTTAAGAAGTCTTTTACAAAATCTGGATCATTTTTATAGACTTCGGTGCTCTCTATTTTTAATTTTAAATCAACTATCAACGCTCCTGTTGGCACGATTTCATCGATCTCTTGTGCTACTTGAATCACGTCTTCTTTGCGCGAATTTTCATACATGGTTGACAAGAAAGCTTACCTCCAAGATGTGATATAAAAGCTCCGTCTTTGCCGCTGCGTAATACACAGGCGATCCGGGACAGATCACACTTGCTGACACCAGAATTTTGGGTTATTGGGAAACTTCCCCACTATGGGTCCATCAAATCACAACACTTAAATAATGGACGAGCTGGACGAACACAAGCATTTAATATGATGTACAATTACAATTGATATCAGGATATAACAGGCTACACTAACAACGGAACCTACTCGTTCCACTAAGAAATACAAAATGGCGAATACAACACCCTTCGGCACACAGCCCCTGTCCTGGTGTTCACACTTCAGAACTCTCCACAGCTCTGACTCTAGTCCCTGGGAGCATGCTTTAGAGACGCGCCGAATTCTGATGCTCACGCCATCCAGAGGTTGTTCCTTTGTGTGGTGATCTCGGAATTACACTGTCAAGACGATGCATACCAAAAACCCACATACATATATCATCATCATCATCATTGTCAACCATTATCAATCCACTGCTGGACGAAGGTCTCCCCAAGTTTCCTCCACAACGGTCTGTCTTGTGCCAGTCTCCTCCATGTCACCCCTGCATACTTTCGAATTTCATCCACCCATCTCCCATGTGGTCTTCTTCTGGGTCTTTTCCTGTCCCTTGGAATCCAATCTAAAATTTCGGCTGTCCATCGATGATCTGTCCTTCTGGCAGTATGTCCAGCCCATTGCCATTTCAGGGATTTAACTCTGATCATGATGTCTTCCACTCTTGTCATTTTTCGGATCCACGAGTTCCTCTTCTTATCTCTCCTGGTTACACCAAGCATGCACCTCTCCATGCTTTTTTGAGTCGTCTGCAGCCTTTGTATGTCTCTTTTAGTTAAGGTCCACGTCTCTGCACCATACGTAAGCACTGGAAGGATGCATTGATCAAACACTTTTCTTTTAAGACATAATGGCATATTGCTCTTGAAAATTATGCTGTTTCTTCCAAAAGCTCTCCAGGCAAGTTTTGTACGCCGATTAATTTCTTCATCAATGTGACCCTCACTTGATATCTGCTGTCCAAGATAAACGTACGTGTCTGTTATCTCCAGCTTTTCTCCATCAATCGATAAATCTTCATTTCTTGTAAAAGCATTGAACATCACTTTTGTCTTCTGAAAGTTCATTTTTAATGCCACTTCTTTACTTTTGTCAGCAAGTTCCTGGATCATAATCTGCAGCTCTGATGGGGTAGTTGCAAAAATGACTACGTCATCAGCAAAACGAAGGTGGGTTAGATAATCTCCATTAATCTTTATCCCCTTGTTTTCCCAGCTCAGCGACTGAAAAACACCCTCCAATGTGGCATTAAAGAGCTTCGGAGATATGGTGTCACCTTGTCTCACTCCCTTTCCAATTTTTACGTGTGTTGTATTTTCAAACAGCCGAATCTTTGCACTTGCATTTTCATAGATGTTATTAATAATATAAATGTATGCATCTTCAATACCGCAGGTTTTCAGAGCCATTGTAACTGCTGATGGTTTCACCGAATCAAAGGCTTTTTCATAATCGATAAAAGCCATGCACAATGGAAGTTCATATTCCCTCGCTCTTTCAATTAGTTCTCTCAGTACGTGGATATGATCTATTGTGCTGTAGCCACTCCTGAATCCAGCTCGTTCTCTCGGTTGAGCCATGTCCAGTGTTACCTTCAAGCGGTGTGAAAGAACTTTAGTGAAGATTTTATAAACTACTGATAGGAGGCTGATAGGTCTGTAGTTTCCAAGATCCTCAATGTCACCTTTCTTATGTAGCAGGATCATTGTAGCGGTGTTCCAATCCTCAGGAATCTTTCCTTCATTAAGGCATCGAGTGAAAATTTGGGCGAGTATTGTTTCGATTTCTCCACTTGCTTCTTGTATGATGTCTACAGTAATTCCATCTTCTCCTGGAGCTTTCCCCCGCTTCATGTTCTTGATTGCATGTGCAACTTCTGCTGGAAGGACTGGGGGAACTCTGGTACTGGTATCTTTCATGATGTCTGGAGTGCATGTATCATCCCTTTCATATAATTTGGAGTAGAAATCTTTCACTCTTGTCAAAATTTTGCCTCTATTTCTTGTTACAGAACCATCTTCTTTTCTCAGTGCCATAATCTGTTTTCTTCCCTTACTGAGATGTCCCTTTGCTATCTTTAGGCTTTGGCTGTTTTCAATTGCTTTCCTGACTAGTTCACAGTTGAATTTTCTTACGTCTTCAGTGATACTTTTTCTTACTGTCTTGCACAGCTCTATATATTCCACTTTGGAAGTCACATCTTCTTTAGTTGTCCTCATCTCTCTTCTTTTTTGCATCAACATTTTCGTTTTTCCTGATAATTTGTTTACATGCAACTTGTTCTTAGACCCAGCTAATTTTGTTGCTGTTTCCATAAGAGCTTTGGTTACTTTTCTGTTAACTTCAGAGATGTCCACCTCTTCCGATGTTAGGCCTTCTAAAGCAGAGAACCTGTTCTTCAGTTCCAACTTGAAGGTATTATGGTGTTTTTTAAGGTTGGTTATGTCAATAGATTTTGTTTGTCTTATAAGCTTGCCACGTTCAAGTTTAGTGTTGAGGTGCATCTTACATCTCACCAATCTATGGTCACTACCTGTGTTGAACTTGTTTAGCACACTGCAGTCTTCTATGACGAATTTTTTGTTACACATAATAAAATCAATTTCACTTGTCGTCCCATTTGGATGTCTCCATGTCCATTTCCTGTGTGGCTTTTTCTTGAAGAAGGAGTTCAAGATGAAAAACCCTTCTGCCTCTGCAAACTCAACGAGAGTATTTCCACGCTGGTTTCTGTTGCCGTGACCGAATTTACCTATTGAAGTTTCATTCTGTTGCCGTTTCCCTATTTTTGCATTGAAATCTCCCATAATTATCTTCAAGTGCTGCTTACCTTTATTATTTAGATGACAAATTTCCTCATAAAATTCTTCAATTTCTTCTTCAGGATGACTTGTGGTGGGTGCATAAGTTTGAATAATCTGAGCCTGCTATCTTTTCGAGAGTTGGAAAACAAGTCGTGCAGCTCTGTCAGAGGAACTTTCAACTTCTACAACTTTATCCTTCAGTTTCTTGTTTATTATAAATCCAACACCACTAGTTCTGCCAGTATCTGTCCCACGATAGTAGAAGAGATGTCCACTTTTCAGTTCGATGAGATCTTCTCCTTTTCTCCTTACCTCACTTAGCCCCACGATGTCCCACTTGATCCTTTGTAGTTCCTCTTCCAATTCAAGAAGCCTTGAATCAGAAGATAGGGAGCGTCCATTATACATAGCCAAGGTCAGCATCAGATGGCAGCCTAGTCCGGTCCTCCGGGGATTCTTAGCACCCTCTGCCTTCATGTCGCACTGGCCGCTGCCTTGGCCAGGTACATTCCAGCTGCCGGAGACTGAGAGCCAAGATTTAAGTTGTGGAATCATTTTGGAGGGGTTTGGCCATAACTCACCACGCTGGCCAAGCGGGTTGGTGAGTGTGGGATAGAATTTCCTCTAATCCCGATGGTATAGTTATACCGCTATTGGCGGTCATCAGAGCCCCTTTAGTGGGAACAGGATGCACCACAAGAAGGCGGGGTTGACATTTGTCAAGGAGAGGCTGTGATGTTACGCATCACCTGACCTTACATCCCACACACACACACACACACATATATATATATATATATATGTAGAATTTAAGCTTAACCAATTTGTTAATGTGGGTGCTCCATATTTTATATAATAATACTCTCTATAAGCAAGTTAACGGGATACCTATGGGAGTAGCTCACTCCACAAATATAGCAAATCTATTCCTATTCTTTAAAGAATATAAGTTCATTAATAAAAGCTCCACATGCTCTGATAACTACCTATACACTGATAGATATATTGACGATTTGCTTTGTACAAATAATTCGAAGTTATAGAAAGAGATTTTCCAAATATCTATTCTAGCTCTCTTAACTTAAACCAACCAAAGTAATCAGGAACTAGATTTCCTAGACTTAAACATTAATATTAACTGTGGTAACCTGACCATCAGCCTTTTTGATAAAAAGTTAATTTTCCTTTTAAAGTAATAAAATATCTGCACTGGAACAATAATATCTCGACCAAAGTAATTGAGAACGTACTAATTTCTCAGGTACTTAGAATTTCAAGAATTTGCAGCAACAATTTGGATTTCAGTAACCACATTAGAATCTTATTAAACTGTTTTCTAGAAAACAAAATTCCTATTATTTGCATAAAAAGAACTTTAAAAAAATTGTTCTGAATAATAGAGTTAGGTTGGCAGATCTGTTTTATTTTCTACACAGTTAATAAAATGATTCTGGCCAATGAAAGCCTTTTGGAAGTTGGTCTGGAGGATGCATATTAATTACAAAAGAGAACCTTTAGTGCTATGGACAGGACAGTCCTATAAAAAAAATGCAAATAAAATCACACAAAAAAGTTTATAATTTGATTAAAAAGTAAAATAAAAATAAATAAAAAGTAACATAGGTATTCGCTCACTAGAATCACTATCCTAAAAATGGAAAAACTTACGTTAAAATAAATAGGAACTTGAAGTGTCTGTAGAAGCACGCTAAGGTAATTAAATACATATAAAGGTTATTAAATACACTACTAGTGTATTTGATAATACTTTTCATGTATTCTGGAGAGTTATTATACTCTATCTGGACAAGCAGCACTTCATTCTTAGTTGTATAACTCTCTTGGAAGAAATTTAACGGGCAGCGTCTTTTATGCGGAGAAAAGTTGGGAACCTCCCCCAACACTCCCCTGATTCTGGGAATGGCGAGAAGGGAGTTCGGCCATGTTTTTTGGCACTTGAACTGCAAGTGTGGCTTTGAAGGTAAGCTCTCATCTTTGTTCTTATACTTACTTCATTCTAAGTTTTATTAATGAACATTCTTGGCGGAAATTTTAGTTTTTTAGCATCAAGTATTAGGAGCTAGCATTTTTGTTAACTTTTTGAGTATTTTTCCCTTTCACTTAACTTGGAATTTTAGCGTGTTTTGTGGCACTTTGTTTAAGTAGATAGCCGTTTTATTGTTCTTGTTGTCAAAGATGTTTTTTCATTGTTGGTAGGAACATAATATCAACATAATTATACTCTTAAAGCACTACTGGAATATTTGTAAATATTGCAACTAAATGTTAACTTCATATAATTTTTCCAATGCATCTTTTTTATTTTTATTATTATTATTTTTTATTCTTGTGATGTCAGTTGATGGGAAAGTTGTGGGTACCAAAATCCTGATTACTTTTAGGAATCTCATTTAAAAAAAAACCCTTGTTATTCTCTTGTATCTTATTTTATGGCATTTTGGATAAAGCTATTTTCACCACAAAGCATAAGATTTTGTAGTACTTTGGTACTGTTATTCATGTTTAAAATCTCTCTTAGGTGGCAAGGTTGCCTGGCAATATGTGCTTTAGCTGAACAATTCTGATAGCTTATTCAGACACTCTCACAACTTGTGTTTTTTTAATCGTTTTTCTGGTTTTTGTGGCAGATGACGAGCGTGGGTTGGGCCAGGAAAGTTATAGATGCATGCAAAAACTTTAACTAAATGATTCCTCATGCAACTCTGAGGAAGTTATGTTAATTATAAAAACCTTTTTGTGTGCATTAAACTTGCATCTATGACTTTACAGAAACCCATTTCCAACTAGGTCTTTGTGGAAGTGAGAAAATGCAGAGTTTTGCTCGTCCTTGATAAAGGCAAGGTTCGGCATTCTCGACACTTTCTACATTCAGGTTGCTATTACTTTATCTCTTTTTTACTCATACCTGTTGGTTTTTGAGTATTTCTTAGTTCTTTTAGTACCTGATAACGATTTTTTTGCATCTGTCTCTTCTTAATAGTATGTAAATTCTGAAAATTCATAACTGCTGCATTGCAAGTCATGATCTTCAGGTTTTTTAGCAAATTTAGTTTTAAATTCTTAGGTGAAATTTTGTCTCTGACTCTGCTCTTGATTATATATATATATATATATATATATATATATATATATATATATATATATATATACTTAAGAGCAAAACTGAAGACTAAGGAAAAACTTTAGAATTTAAAACGAAGGTTGCAAAATAACCTGAAGATCAAAACGCGCAACGCAGCAGTTTTGAAAATTCAGAATTCACATTCTATAAAGAAGATACCTAAGCAAAAAAATACAGATATAATTTTGACTCACACCTAGTACAACATAGAAAAGGTTATGTATCTACCTGTGTGAGTAAAAGGAGAAAAGATAAAAAAATAAAATAAAACTACTGAATGTAGAAGGTGTCGAGAATACTGAGCCTTGGCTTTATCAAGGACCAGCAAAAACTCTGCATTTTCTCACTTCCACAAAGACCTAGTTGGAAATGGGTTTCTGCAAGGCCATAGATGCAAGTAACATTCCCACCTAAAATAGTTTAAAATATATATATATGTCATGTCCTCCGTAGAGTTGCATGACCTAGCACTAGTTAACAATTTCGCTTGCATCCATTAACCTTACTGGCCCGACCCATGCTCTTCATCTGTTACTATTAAACAGAGAGAAGAAGATTAAAGAGAACTCAAGCTGTGAGAGTGACATAATAATTAGAAATGATTTTCAGCCATAACGAAACGCCAAGTTCGTTTGAGAGAGAATTTAAACCTGAAAATCAATGCAAAAGAAATCGAAATTTTTACATTGCAATTAAAAAAGGAAATATTAATTTTTAACGAACAGATTTTTGAAAGAAAACTTGAGTCTAAAACCCCCTACTCTACAACTTATGACAGCACGAAAACGAGAATAAGTTAAAGATAATAATTAACTAAAGAAAACTTTGTGAAAGTTATATACCTTAAACAGTTAGTTGCAATATGTACAAAGTATTTCAGCAGTGCTTTAAGTGCATAATTAATTAGTTATTAAGAACTTAACTACTTTGAAAAAACAGCGCATAGAAAAGGAACAAGCTTAGCCATCTTCTGTTCCTAGGTACCCCAAAAGACGCTCAAAGTTACAAAGAAAAGAAAGAGTTAAAACCCGCAAAAATGTTAACAGACAAACCAACGCCTAAAAGCTGAAAAGCTAAAAAACAACAGAGAAAAAGTACATGAAGTACAAACATTGAACTTATAAAACCTAGAACCCAAAAACAAGGAAGAGAGCTTACCTCTTGTGTGACAAAAACTTTTCTCCTCACAAGAGAAGAACATGGCTGACCTCTTCCGCCACTCCCTAGTTGCTGGGGGCAGTGAGGGTGGGGCTGATGGCCTCCTCATACAGCAAGAAACCAACGCGCGGATATTTTAACCAGAGAAAAAAATATATATAAACTTAAGACTGTGGATCTGTATGATCAGAAAGAGCAGAATTAACTCTCCAGAATACATGAGAAATATTATAAAATACACGAGCAGTGTATTTAATAATCTTTGCATGTATTAAATCACCTTAGTGAGCTTCTATAGATTAATCAGAATCTTATTAATTTTAATGTTGGTTTTACTATTTTTAGTATAGCTATCCTAGTGATGAATAACTAGTTTTCTTTTTTATTTGTTTTTATTTTCTTTTATAAACAGATTTTTAAGCTTTTTTTGTGATTTTGTTTATATTATTTAATTTTTTGTTTTAATAGGACCGTCATATCCATAGCACTAAGGTTCCTTTAGGTAGTTAATATGCATCCTCTAGCCAACTTCCTTACGGCTTTGATTGGTCAGAATCATATTATTAACTGTGTAGAAAATTAAAGCAGATCTGCCAACCTTACTCTATTATTCAGAATAATTTTTCTTAAAGTTCTTTTGATGAAAGAAGAAGGAATTTCGTTCTCTAGAAAACTTTCTAATAGTATATTAATGTGGTAATTGAAGTCCAAATTGTTGCTGCAAATTCTTGAAATTCTTAGGACCTGAGAAATTAGTACATTCTCAATTACTTTGGTTGAAATGTTATTATTCCAGTGTAGATATTTAATTACTTTGAAAGGAAAATTAACTCTTTTATCAAAGAGGCTAATAGATGGGTTACCTCTGTTGAGCTTAATGCTTAAGTCTAGGAACTCAAGTTCCTGATTACTGTGGTTGGTTTTACATAAGTTAAGAGAGCTAGGATAGATATTATCAAAATCACTCTCTATAACTTCTGAATTATTGATACACAGCAGATCATCAATATATCTAAAAGTGTAAAGGTAGTTATCTGAGCAGGTGGGGTGATTTTTAATGAATTTATATTCCTTAAAGAACAGGAATAGATTAGCGATATTCGTGGACGTTGATGTTCCCATGGGAATACCGTTCACTTGCTTATAGAGAGTATTATTATATAAGATATGGTTATTTTCTATGCAGCAATTGAGATAAGAGTTCCAAGTTCCTACATTAACAAATTGGTTAAGTTTAAATTCTGCATACAGCTCTTTAAAGGTAGTGATTATATCTGATAGAGGCAGATTAGTATATAGGTTTTCAAAATCATAACTATTAATATCTAGGGGACAAACTTTGAGTATAGTAGAAATTACTTCTGCATTATTATTAATTATCCAAAAATCTCTGTACATCAAGTTAGAACAGTTTCTAATGTGTTTCAAAACCTTCTTTAAGACATCTTCAAAAGCAAGATCTATTTTCTTTTTATGACTCCTTACTCCACTAGCTATGAACCTGAACTTCACAGGATCCTTATGAAACTTAACCGTTGCAAAAAGAAATGGAAATTCAGGCTCATATCTTCTAGTTTGTGGAATTTTAAGTTTCTTGAAGAATGCCTTAAACCGATTTTCTAACTGCTTGGTAGAATAACTTACGGGCTCGTATGTTACTCTATTATTGAGTTCCATAGTTAACAATTCAAAATAGAACTTCTTACAGATAATTGCAAAATTATTGCTAGCTTTATCCGTAGTGGTAAAAATAAATTGGTCTTGTAGTTTGGAGAGTGACCTTTTAGCTTCTCCAGAGAAAAAGAGATTTCTGTCGAAACAAAAGTCCAGACCTGCCAACTCACCGGTGAAGCTATTGATTATATTATATTTCCATTCTGCGAAGGCCTCAATAGGCTGATTGTACGTTAAACTGGTTTTTACTATGTACCTATTAACATCTTGAGTGAAGCTCTCAAGAATCCTTTCTTTGGAAATTGTGAAGGAAGGTCTGAATTTAGAGCCATACTCTAATAAAATCCTAAGCTTTTCATTGTCAACAAAACTCAAGTTTCCGGTGATAATATGGTTGTAATTCTTATCATAGTGAACTGTTTCTTTATGTTCAACACAAGAACATGTAGTAATTACAGGAATGTAGCTCGAAGAGTTAAGTTTGTAGTTTTTAACTATTGACCCTAAGGTCTTAACATATTTAAAACTTACAATAGACTGGTGCCTGTGGATGGGAAAAAAAATTGCATTATTGTAGAACAGCTTCCTTACATTGAGATTATCGTAGGCTTTATTTAGAAACCTGATGGTAACAAAATTACTGGAAAATTCTTTAAGAGAAATTTTATCTTTAAGAATATGTTTAAGAATGTCCAGAACCAAAGCAAAAACATGCTTATTAACATGGTCAGCAGTTTCATTCCAGAATTTGAAAAAACTTTTAAGGACAGAGTGCTTGAAGGACTTGAGAATTTTGTAAGTATTTTTAACAAAATTAGTGCCAGTTTTAAAGCTTTCCAGAGTTTTTAGCAAGTTAGCAAAATCAACTTTGCTTGATGTGCGAAATAACCTCTGTCCTCTATTACCTCTAGAGCAGCTCTTATTATTAACAAGAAAGAAGAGTTCACGAATTGAAAATTTATGCTGATTATGCTTATTGTCAGATAGAGTGGAATTAAGGCCATAGGGATAAAGAGACTGATGCTGCAAAATTTCAAGGGATTCAGTTTCTAGCCGAGCATAGAGGTCAGGGATAATATGTAGTACCTCTATTTTCACTTTGTCAAAACCATGAGTATGGAAATGCTCTAATTCAAAGGTAGAGTACTGGTTGGCGTTTGTGGAGGGGTTCACTCCTGAATTAGAGAACTTGTTAACTAGAGACCTGTGACCATTAATCCTAAGATGAAGAGGATTTTTACTTTGGCCAATATAGCTAAGGTTGCAGACAGTACAGGTGAGCTTATAGATAGTATTGTAGGCTTTGCAAAACTTGTTGGAGCAATTATCCTCAACAGAAGAATACAGGTTAGGATCTGCAGATTTACATGTCAAACAACGTTTGTCATTTCATAACTTTAGATTACCTTTGCCAGCGAGTTCATACACTATGGGAAAGGGTGCTAGCCTAACCGAGCGGGAGGACTTAAAATATCTGAGCTGACCTCCAATCCTTTCATCGTCCTTAGAACTCCACTTGGGCCAAAACATACAAATTCTGAGCAAACCAACTAGGAAAAACTTTTTAGAAATAAGCAGTCCAAGAAAAGACCAAACTCGAGTATAAACTACACTCCAAAAAGCCGCATCCAAAACATACAAAAATAAAAATTAGAAAATGAAAAAAACCTCAAATAAAAAAATAGTAATAAAAAAATAATAATAAAACATTTCAACTAGAATTTGCGCATGAGCTGCTAAATAATAAATTGAAATTAGTTACTTAAGAGCAAAACTGAATGGTCTGTCTTGTGCCAGTCTCCTCCATGTTACTCCCGCATACTTTCGAATTTCATCCACCCATCTTCCATGTGGTCTTCTTCTGGGTCTTCTCCTGTCCCTTGGAATCCAATCTAAAATTTCGACTGTCCATCAATGGTCTGTCTTTCTGGCAGTATGTCCAGAACATTGCCATTTCAGGGATTTTACTCTGATCATAATGTCTTCCACTCTTGTCATTTTTCTGATACACGAGTTCCTCTTCTTATCTCTCCTGGTTACACCAAGCATGCACCTCTCCAGGCTTCTTTGAGTTGTCTGCAGCCTTTGTATGTCTCTTTTAGTTAAGGTCCACGTCTCTTCACCATACGTAAGCAATGGCAGGATGCATTGATCAAACACTTTTCTTTTAAGACATAATGGCATACTGCTCTTGAAAATTATGCTGTTTCTTCCAAAAGCTCGCCAGGCAAGTTTTATATGCCAATTAATTTATTTATCAATGTGACCTAAACTTGATATCTGCTGTCCAAGATAAATGCAGGTATTGGTTATCTCCTTTTTCCCAACAATCAATAAATCTTCATTTCTGGCAAAAGCATAGTACATCATTTTTGTCTTCTGAAAGTTCATTTTTAATCCCACTTCTTTATTCTTGTCAGCAAGTTCCTGGATCATACTCTGCAGCTCGGATGGGATAGTTGCAGAAATGACCACGCCATCAGCAAAACGAAGGCGAGTTAGGTAATTTCAATTAATCTTTATCCTTTTGTTTCCCCAGTTCAGTGATTGAAAGACATTTTCCAATGTGGCATTTAAGAGCTTGGAAAATATGGTGTCATCTTGTCTCACTCCCTTCCCAATTTTTATGAGTGCTGTATTCTCAAACAGCCAAAACTTTGCACTTGCATTTTTATAGATGTTACTAATAATATTAATGTATGTATATTCAACACCACAGCATTTCAAAGCCATTGTAACTGCTGATGGTTTTGCTGAATCAAAGGCCTTTTCATAATTGATAAAAGCCATGCACAATGGAAGTTCATATTCCTTTGCTCTTTCAATTAGTTCTCTTCGTACGTGGATATGATCTATAGTGCTGTAGACACTCCTGAATCCAGCTTGTTCTCTCGGTTGAGCCATGTTCAGTGTTACCTTCAAGCAGTGTGAAGAAACTTTAGTGAAGATTTTCCATCTTCTCCTGGAGCTTTTCCGCGCTTCATGTTCTTGATTGCATGTGCAACTTCTGCTGGGCGGACTGCAAGAACTCTGGTACTGGCACCTTTCATGATGTCTGGAGTATATGTATCATCCCTTTCATATAATTTGGAGTAGAAATCTTCTACTCTTGTCAAAATTTTGCCTCTATTTCTTGTTACAGAACCATCTTCTTTTCTCAGAGCAATAATCTGTTTTCTTCCCTTACTGAGATGTCCCTTTGCTATTTTTAAGGCTTTGGTTGTTTTCAATTGCTTTCCTCACTAGTTTCACACTTGAATTTCCTTACATCTTCAGTGATACTCTTTCGTACTGTCTTGCTTAGTTCTATAATATTCCACTTTGGAAGTCACATCTTCTTTAGTTGTCCTCATCACTCTTCTTTTTGCATCAACATTTTGGTTTTTCCCGATAATTGTTCACATGTAACTTGTTCTTAGACCCAGCTAATCTTGTTGCTTTCTCCATAAGAGCTTTGGTTACTTTTCTGTTAACTTCAGAGATGTCCACTTCTTCTGATGTTAGACCTTCTAGAGCAGAGAATCTGTTCGACAGTTCGAATTTGAAGGTATTATGATGCTTTTTAAGGTTGGTCACATCAATACACTTTCTTTGTTTTATTAGCTTGCCACGCTCGAGTTTAGCATTGAGGTGCATCTTACATCTTACCAATCTATGGTCACTACCTGTGTTGAACTGTTCAGCACACTGCAGTCTTCTATGACAAATTTCTTGTTATACATAATAAAATCAATTTCACTTGTCCATGCATTGGGATGCCTCTATGTCCATTTCCTTTGTGGCTTTTTCTCGAAAAAGGAGTTCACGATAAAATACCCTTCTGCCTCTGCAAACTCTATGAGAGTAGAGTATTTCCATGCTGGTTTCTATATATATATATATATATATATATATATATATATAATAGCAACCATTATCAATCCACTGCTGGATGAAGGCCTCCCCAAACTTCTTCCACAATTGTCTGTCTTAAGCCTGTCTCCTCCATGTCACTCCGGCATGCTTTCGAATTTCATCTATTCATCTCCCATGGGGTCTTTTTCTGGGTCTTAAGTATATATACACTGACGGGGGAAAAAATCCCAACACCAAGAAGGGGTTGTGTTAGATAAATGACAGTTGGTCGGCAGTGAGAGTACATTTGTAAGATGACGTCTATGCAAATTTTGCGCTTGGCGCATACGTGCGGCGCTAGTAGCGCCTCGGAACATGCAAAGCAGGTTTGCTGTAAATACGTGCTGTAACGTTCGTGAGCGTTAGTTATCGTTGAGATTCGACGTAGGGTGTTGATGTTAGTCAAGAATGCCTTTAAGAAGACGAAGAAGCCATTATCAACAACTCACGGAGTTTCAATGAGGTCGTGTAATAGGGCTACGATAAGGTGGATTTTCTTTCCGCAATATTGCAGAACGACTTGGCAGGAATGCAGCCACTGGGCATGATGATTGTTGGCAACGGTGGTAAAGGAAGGTACTGCCTCAAGAAGACCGGGTTCCGGCCGGCCACGTGGCAGTACTGAGAGGGAAGACCGCCGTGTACGGCGCATGGCCGTGGCGCATCGTACCGCGTCTGCGGCAGCAATTACAGCTGCTGTTGCCACCACAGTGACACAACGAACTGTTACAAATCGGTTACTTGAAGGACAGCTCCGAGCCAGACGCCCTGTAGCGTGCATTCCACTTACTCCAAACCACTGCCACTTACGATGTCAGTGGTGTCAAGCTAGAACTCATTGGAGGACGGAGTGGAGATCTGTTGCGTTTTCTGATGAAAGCCAGTTCTGCCTGGGTGCCAGTGATGGCCGTGTGTTGGTTAGAAGGAGGCCAGGTGAGCACCTGCAACCAACCTGTCTGCGGCCGAGACATACTGGACCTACACCTGGAGTTATGGTCTGGGGAGCAATTTCCTATGACAGCAGGAGCACTCTCGTGGTTATCCCACGCACCCTGACGGCACAGTTGTACGTCGGTCTGGTGATTCAACCTGTTGTGCTGCCATTCATGAACAGCATTCCAGGGGGGGGGGTTCAACAGGATAACGCTCGCCCGCATACCGCTGTTGTAACCCAACATGCTCTACAGAGTGTCGACATGTTGCCGTGGACTGCTAGAACACCAGATCTTTCACCAATCAAGCACGTATGGGACATCATTGGACGACAACTCCAGCGTCACCCCCAACCAGCATTAACCGTCCCTGTATTGACCGACCAAGTGCAACAGGCATGGAACTCCATCCCACAAACTGACACCCAGCACCTGTACGACACAATGCATGAACGTTTGCGTGCTTGCATTCAACGCTCTGGTGGTTACACCGGTTATTAATGTACCAGCATTTCACATTTAAAATGGGTCTTCTCGCGCTTACAATAAGGTGTGATCTTTGAAACCTTAATTGATTAAATATGTTACCTATACAAATGTATTGCTGCCATTTCATTCCTCTACAACTATTTTTTCGTGGTGTTGGGATTTTTTTTTCCGTCAGTGTATATACAGGGTGCGGACAGTATTTGAGGACATGTGATTGAGCACCTGCAGTTATGTGTAAAATAATTTCTGGACCTTTATCTTTACAGAGCATCAATGGCAGACTCTCAGCTAACGCAAGAAATGAAGAGACACGCTGTGATCATTGCGCTACACGCACAGCACAGCGATGTTGAGATTGCAAGATTTTTAAAGTCGCCAGATCGTTTGTGAACAAGGTTCGGAAGGGGTTGGAAGCCTATGGCGGACATGTGTCACCTGTAGCGAAGCACAAAAGCACTCACAGCGTTCAGACTGTGTGAGAACACCACAATTCGTACATCAGGTCCAAGACATTATCGATGCGAACCTCGTTATGTCCATCGGAGTCACTGCCCGAGATCTCCAGGTTTTAGAGAGTGCACGAGGACATTCATTATCAGTCGTACGTGCGGAGGAAAGTGCAGTTCATGCCGGCGAAGACACAAGAATAACGACTGCTTCGAGCAAAGCGATTACTGAACAAGGTGAAACATGTAGAGGAACCTGGCTTGCTCTGGTTTTTCTCTGATGAAAAAAAACTTCGACCAGGACCAAAAGGTTAACCGTAGAAATGACAGGTGGCTATGTGCTGATACTTCCGATGTCCCACGTGTTATGCACACAAAGTTTCCAACAACTGTGATAGTTTTAGGGGTGGTGAGTAGCGAAGGCCACGTCAGGACACCTCACTTCTTCCCACAAAAGTCCTTCGAGTGAATGCTGCTGGCTACATTGAGGTGCTGGAAACAGTTGTGAAGCCCTGGATAGACAGCGTACACAATTGAAGGTCATATGTCTTTCAGCAGGACTCTGCACCTGCACATAAAGCTCTGACAACACAAGACCGGATGGCAACCCATCTGCATGATCACATCACACCCAACTTATGGCCACCTAACTCACCAGATCTCAATCCCCTGGACTATTACACGTGGGGTGTTGTTGAACGGGAAGCTAATTGACATCCCTACACAACCATTAATTCAGTAAAGGCCGCCATTAGCCGAGTAATGTCCGACATCCTGAAGGACCATGTAATTCGGGCATGTCAACGCTTTCGGTCCCGCATTGAAGCCGTCATTGCGGCTAAATCGAATAAACCTGTTCTCCAACCATTACTGCATTTGTGTACCGCATTTTGTAATGAATAAAATACGTTGTTTGTCCTACTATCTGCAGAGTGTCCTCAAATACTGTACGCACCTTGTATATATACACTGCCGGCCGCCCAAAATGAAACACCAAGAAGGAAGCATTTGATTGGCTTGTAATTCGCAGCATGCGTAGCCCGCAAGAGAACATGCAAACGATTAGCATTGCAGGGCATATGCAAATTATGTGCGGTCGGCACGCCACAGATAAGCACTGTAAGAAGGGTGCACAGAAGGCGGGGTGTAAGTAGTGGAAGGGTGTTGTGCTGCCGGACCTGTGCGTGGGAAGCTTCTTGATGCCTCGTCGCAGAATACGGCTGTCATTCCAGCACGTTTTGGAGTTCGACAAGGAACGAATAGTGGCTTATCGCGACAGCGGTTTATCGTACAGAGACATTTAGCCCAGGTGGGACGACATCCAGCCACAGTGAGGCGAGTATGGATTTGGTGGGTGCAGGAGGGACGGACGGACCGACGTGAGCGATTGCTGCAGCCACGGCATAATACCGAACGAGAGGACTGGCATGTTGTGCGGCGGGCATTGATGGCTCGCACCGCCACATTACGAACATTAGCGTAGGAATTAGGGTGTGTTGCGCAACAACCTCTGTCAGCACGTACCGTTCGACGTTGTCTGCAGGAGCGGGTAATTGTCACACGGCGGCCATTGCTCGGATTACCATTGACGTTACACCACCGGCGAGTGCAGTGGCAGTGGACCATTGAACGCTGCACCTGGACTATGGAATGGCATGACATTGTCATCTTCGACGAATCCCGCTTCTGCCTGCAACACCACGATAGTCGGATCCACGTGTGGTGGCACCGCAACGAGAGATTGTATGACGCCTGCATTATGCATCGCCATACCGGTCCGTCGCTTGGCGTTATGGTTTGGGGCACAATTGGATATGACACCCTCACCCCTCTGGTACGCATCGCTGGTACACTCAACAGCCACCACTACATCTCCGACATTTTGGAGCCTGTACTCCTGCTTTATCTGCAGGACCTGCCAGTGGCCACGTTTCAACAGGACAATGCGCGCCCGCACGTGGAATGCATCGTGCAACAATTCCTCACGGCCCACCAGGTGTCCCTGCTGCTGTGACCCGCCTATTCTCCCGATGTATTGCCCATTGAACACGTCTTGTCACTGATCGGCAAGCACCACTTGCGGCTACGCCTGATGAACTGTGGCAACGTGTGGAAGCAGCCTGAACCGACATACCCCAAGCCCACATCCAAAGCCTATTTCGTTTGATGCTTCTGCGTGTAGCGGCCGTTATTGCCAACCATGGGGGCCACATGAACTATTGATGTCTCTGTTTTCCGCAAGTCCCACGGGCCTGTAAGCTCAATCGTTTAACCTTTGTATCTGTTGTTATGTGTCCAGTAAATCTGGCTTTGCTATCTCATGTCCTTCTTGGTGTTGCATTGTGGGTGGCCAGCAGTGTATATACATAGAGAGAGAGAACTATATTGTGTGAAGTATTTAGTGTATGTGCTGGAAGATACCTTTATTATGTTTATCGTGGGCAAGTTACCACAACTGCCTTGCCTGCCCACGAATGAGACCTACAGATCTGTGCTGTCGAATGCTAAGACTAACAAACAGATTAGAAACATGCCCAGTGCTAAGGACTTTTAATTTTTATTAAATAAAAACTAGTTAAGTAGCAGTTTCTTTCTGATTATATAAGAAAGGAGCAGTTGGTAAAAGTTTTTAATATTAGTGCCTCTTGGCTGTGTAAACTCATTGTTTGTGTTCCGTTTTTCTTGGAACTTCTTTTTTTTTTTTCAATTAAAACTCTCATAAAATATTTGGCGTCTACGTATTTGGAGTGATAAGCTATGGGATGATTTAGCATTCTGATGGTGATGACCGACGAATATCTAAGATTTTTACCGAAATTGGGGACTCACAGCAACTATAGTTTTTCTTAATTATTATTTTTTTTTTCCATTTACTCTATTACCAGTGACTTATATTTCGCAGAAAATTTGTTCCAAAAAATTTCTGTGAAATGTCCAAAAATTATGGCTTCAGATTTTATTCTATGAAACCAAGCTGCATCCATTAAAATATAATTTTTTTTAAACACTATTGCCACCCACTAATGATAAAAAGCATTATTTGATGTGTTAATGTTACAGCCTTACCCCCTTGGAGTTTATGAAAAAAATCTCGTGTTATATCTTCATTTAACATCAAACCATATATTGTGAAAAGTCCCTTTCGTAACATGGAATGGAAGTTCGTTCTGTACCTCATCAAACATGGCTGCCACTTGTTTCCGGTGGCTTCACCCATTCACCAATGCAAGCACTCTACGTACTTCTATCTCGTTGCCCACAACCAGAAAAAGAGAAAACAATGTCAAACTTATGCACACAGCTGTGAGAGAAAACCACAGATTCACTATTCATGAGTTATCTGAAGATTTTAACAGTAGTTTCGGTTCAGTTCAGTCAATTCTTATGGAAGATTTGGGTACGAGACGTGTCTTGGGCAAATTTGTGCCAAACTTGCTCTCAAGCTGAGCAAAAATAGGTTTGTGTTTCAGCTGCTTGTGACCGGTATCAATGCATCGAAAACTTTAAAAAACTATCAGGTGATGAGTTGTGGGTTTACAAGTTTGACCCTGAAACGTAGTCTTTACAGTCAAAGACCCCAAACTCTCCCAGATGAAAGCAGCATGACAGTGTCGCAGCAATGTCAAGATGACGCTAATTTTTTTTTCCCCCTTTCAATCATGAGGGGATTGTGCATCGTGAATATGCTCCATCAGAACAGACAATCAACAAGAAGTACCATTGTCAAATTTTGTGGCATACACAAAATTGACAATAGTACTCCTTGCATTGAAAATAGTACAATGCAACGCCATCATGACAACATGCCTGCCCTAGCATCACAACTTCTATAAGAAGTTTTTTGTGAAATGCTGCATTTTGTGGGTCTGACACCCACCCCCTCATTCATCAGAACTTGCGGCCTGCAACTTTTTTCTCTTCCCAAAAAACAAAAGCAACTTGAAAGGAAAAAGGTTCGACGATAATGAGATACAACAGAATGAGACAAAGCAGGTGTTCACAGTTTCAGAAGATAAGTAAAAAAAGAAATGCTTCAGACAGTGGAAACGGTGCTGGACTAACTGTGTAGCTTCAGAAGAGAACTATTATACTTTGAAGGTGATTAAGTTTCAATTCTGCAAGTCTTGTGATTATCTAATTATTATTTTTTTAAATAAATCCCATCTGGCTGCCTTTTGATGGATGAAATTAGAGAGCATGCCACAGTGAGTTTGACGATACTGAATCAAGACAGACTGTGCTTAGTGAAAAATTTTGGGAGACCTTTTTCCAGCAATGGATTGATAATAGTTGATGGTATATAAAACTCAAAAATATATAGCTATGTATAAAATTTATAGTTATTCACTCCTTAAAAGAAAAAAATTAAGCCCCCCAAGAAAATCATTCGATCCTGATGAAACTATCCATGCAAGTACATCAAGGCCAAACATGAAAATGACTAAAAAATAACGACCAATGACAAAGTAGTAGTCCACTACAACACATGGGAACAACACACTGAGGAGGGTATATCAAGAGCCAAGCTCACATGCAGCAACGACTGCGACAGCGGATTTCAATTTCATTAACCTCACAGACTGTGAGAATACTTCAATATCAGATCTGTGCACGAAACATGGTTCATACAGTTTTTCAATCAAAGAATTCCAGGACTTTTCCAGAACTTTGGGATTTTTTTCCCCCCAGGGCATACAATCCAAATGCTGCTACTTAAAATATAGTGAAACCATATGTCTGTTCAACTTGTGACATACAACAAACAACTCACTGCATGGTTGAGCAAACTTAATACAAAATACATGATGTTGAAAATAATGTCTGCTGCAGCTAATAACAATTTAGAATCACAGATAAATACTGAAATACCAAAACTATCACTGTAAATGGAACCAGGTTTAATTTCTACAAAACATTTATATACACTCATTCTCATAAAAATCCACGCATCAAGAAAAAAAAAGTGCGATTAACGCAAAACTTGGCGAATAGCTACGGGAAGGGCAGACATGCAAATGATTCATTTAATGCAATTCTGCATGCCCACACATCCAAGACTGGCACCGCGCAGGGGACTCCACATTCGTGCAGAAGTGCATGCAAAGAATCACGTGAGATCTCTGAGCGATAGACATGGCGAGGAGCTGCCGTAGATGTGAGTACGGGCAACTGACAGAGTTTGAACGAGACCATATTGTCAGGATGAGAAAGGCAGTGTGGCCGGCACGCCAAATCAGCCGTCATTTGGGCCAGTCAGACAATACAGTGTGATCGTGTTGGGAGCAATGGACACTGGAATGCACCCGGACATGGAGGACTGGCTACGGATGACCCAGACACACCACCAGCAGACAGGACTGTGGGATCGTGAGAGCGGCATGCACAGACGCAACGACGACCTTCTCCAATATCCAGAGACATGTGGTGGCTGTACAAGGTACTCCTATGTTCAACAGAACCCTTTCCAGACGCCTGGCAGAGGCGAATCTGCACTCTCGACGGCCCTTATGCTTTCTGCCATTAACACCTGACTGTCATTGGAATTGATTGCAGTAGTGTCTGCAGCAAGCAACATGGAATACTACAGAATGGTGACATACAGTGTTCAGCAATTAATCACGCTTCTGTATGGGAGACCACCAGGTCAAAGTCTGGAAAACCTCAGGCGAGCTCTACAATCACAACCTCATTGTACAGCGGCACAAGTCCCGATCTGTTGGCATGATGGTCTGGGGAGCTATTGGGTATGACAGCCGGACTTCCCTCGCAGTTATCGCCCAACCTCATTGTACAGCGGCACACGTCATGATCTGCTGGCGTGACGGTCTGGGGAGCCATTGGGTATTACAGCCGGACTTCCCCTGCAGTTATCCGAGGGACGTTGACTGCCCAGCGCTATGTACAGGAGATCCTGTGGCCCGATGTACCGCCATTCCTGGCGGGGCGGCCCGTAGCCGTTTTCCAACTTGCAGGGATCATAGCATACTTCTGGAAAATTTTAGGTAGGAATTTTAGGACTTTTTAGAAAAATTTTAGGAAAATTTTAGGAGTGTATTTCAATAAAAACTAGATGTATATTTGTATACATCTAGTAAAACAACTTTGTATACATTGTAAAAGAGTTTGCTTCACACCCTTCAACCATATTACTGATAGACTGCGGATGACATCATAATTTCTGGCTCCAACATAAAATCACATGACATCAGTCAAAAAGATGGGTTACACTCTGCTGTGCTTATGGTTGCTCTGAGCGATATGGTAAAGAAAGTTCTATGATTTTTCATGGGTAAGAAACGAATTAAATACCTAAGTCAATAAAGTTCAATTACTTAACCAGAAACTTGCAGCTATTGATATAAAAATATAGTAACTTAAGAAAAAAAAATGGAATGCATGTTCCAAATTCTTCGCAAATGTTCATCACATTACAAATCACAAAATGTAAACAACCTGATCATGCATGTATATAGCTCATAAGTAAACTTACCTGAAGAGTTTTCATTATCTATGAGGCGCATTCACATAATACACCGAAAACCCTGAAGTTCTGCAACGTAAATTAGTAATCATAAGAGCATTTTTACCCAAAATTTGGAGTCTGATGATGACGTGCCCAATGTTTGAGCCATGGCGGCTTTGATGCAGCTATTGCCAATGCGCAGTCCATTAGTATATATGGTCGAAGTTCACACCCAAATTTTTTGCATAACGTCTAATGTCTAAAGTTTAAGTATGATTTACTTCTAATGTTCAGTTCTTATCTTTTCACGTGTTATTATCATATTCAAGTATATTTACCACATTCAAGTTTCACTTTGAACATTAATATGCTGTTGAACCAGAAGCAATTCACGATTTTCACAGTAAAGTTTTCAGGTTTCACATTAAATTATAATATCCTAAAAAGGTGATTGAAAACCAAGAACTATGTACAATTGTTCACTGAATTACTTTTTTCATATTATTGTTTTAACCTTTTCCTGATAAGCCTATCTTTTTCTGCTTCCACCACAACTAATTTACTTTCAGTTTTCTTTATTTCAGCTGAACCTTGTATGATCAAGTTAGAGGCAACTGCTATTTCAACAGTATTTTGTTTTTCTACAGTTTTTCACATTCTTTCTGTTCCCTCTTGAATTACTGCTAGGTAGGCTTCTTTATCTTTTTTAAGCCTATTTATTTCTGCATCATTTTCTTTTATTTTGTCATCAAACTCAGCTTTTCTTTTTTCTCTAGCTGCTTTTCCTTATT
This sequence comes from Macrothele yani, assembly GCA_039090855.1. NCBI lineage: Eukaryota > Metazoa > Arthropoda > Arachnida > Araneae > Macrothelidae > Macrothele > Macrothele yani. Next base: position 99,484,350 of record CM076990.1, on the reverse strand, counting down.
TTCCCTCTCTTTCTGCTTCCTTTCTTTTACCTTTTTTTATTCTTCTTCCTTCAGCTTATCAACATACTCTTTATAAAATTTATGTGAATCACGAACATTATTTAACAAATTTCTTGTTATGGGAACTTTACTTACACATCCATAGTGTTTAATGGCCCCTTTAACTATTCTTAATAATGTTATAGTTGAGTCTTTTAAGTTAGCCTTGTCCTTCCTTAACAGAGCAGTGTTAACCGAAAATCCCCTTTCTGCATCAGCATTACCATGAGGTAAAACTAAAATTGACTTGATGAGTTTAGCAAGATTTGAGCATTTTTCTTTTCCGCTAGAGTCTTTAATACTAAATATATTACGCCAGTAATGATCAATCCGCACTGGAATATGCCCTTCCTCTGAAAATTTCACTAGTTCATCTAGAGTTTGCTTATCGCAATTTAAAAGTTTCCACTCTTCTCTTACTCTATCAATTTGTTCCTCAGAAAGATGCAAAACACTTGAAATTCTGGTTATTTCCGAAAGTCCTTCAGTGACTGAAAATTGAGTTGACTCTTTCTTTGGTTCTTTTACCTTTAAAACTTCTATGTCTCTTAGCTTTTGATTGCAGAATGGCAAATTTGACTTTAAATATTTTGTGGTTGCAATTAGTGATGATCTTACATCTAAGAGAAATAATTTCTGCCTGGTCTCCTGAACATTCCTGACGAGATTTTTTGTCTTCATCATCATCATCATTGTCAACCATTATCAATCCACTGCTGGACGAAGGTCTCCCCAAGTTTCCTCCACAACGGTCTGTCTTGTGCCAGTCTCCTCCATGTCACTCCCGCATATTTACGAATTTCATCCACCCATCTCCCATGTGGTCTTTTTCTGGGTCTTTTCCTGTCCCTTGGAATCCAATCTAAAAACTTCTAACTCCCCTAGTTTTTTCCATGAATTTTTGTTTTCAAAATCTACATTCTTTAGGTCTTCTCCAAATTTCCCTGCAATAACATCATCTTGGATAAACTGAGCCATAACATTCCTCATTAAAGTATTTAAATCAGAATATAACTGGTGTATTTTTGGTTCTTCACTCTGATAACATAATGAAAACTTTTCAAAATTTTGGTGTGAAAATGAAATTAATGCTAAATAGCAAGGAGTTAGCTCATTTTTCAGGAAACAGTGAATTCTTTTATACCTTGCCGAATTGCGTAGTTGTTTTTCAAATATTTTTTGAGATGGTAAGAAGTTTAAAAAATATTCTGTAATATTTAGCCATTGATCCAAGAGCCTCTGGGCTACAGAACCAACGGTTAACCATCTGTTGCTGACATGACGCAAAGAAATTTGGCTGTGACCAATGTTATATCCTCGACAGATTTATAATCCTCTTGTCTTGCAGCACTACTCTTTAAAAAGTAATGCACATCAGTAGCAAATTTGTCAAAATCTATATTTAAGCTTGTCAAAAAAATTTTAAATGCATTACTAACAACATGCAGGTTGCAAAAACCTAGTTCCAAAGATTTCTGGCCTGTTTCTTGTTTTAAAACTTCATTGAATTTGTGTAAAAAGCACTTATTTACATTTGGGCTGTCCATGGATACACAAATAATTCTGTTCAACGAAATATTGAAGGATGATAACACATCAAGAATTTCTTTTAGCAAAATATCTGCTGGTGCATTACCCAGAAAAACGCTTGTTAGGTATCAGCAAGAAACTGAATTTATTTCTGAAGACCAGTACCTGAGATACACATCCAACTGCCGTTTCACTTGTGTATTTGTAGTTTCATCAAATGCTATAGTAACCTTTCCTGGGCTACTAGATGCAATGTCTTTTTCAAATCCTCTTCAAAATATTTTGACAATCCATGTGATATCACATAAGCAACTTTTTTTTTTTAAGTTGCATTTTGGCTGCAATAGCAGAATCAGGAAACATTTCTTTGAAAAGTTCAACTGTTTCAGTGCATGAAACAAAAGACATATTGTCCTTAGCAACTTTCATGGCCCATAATGCTTCGGCTTTAGCCAACTGTAAATCATGACTCAGTACTTCCCTAATATTTGTTTTGGGCTGAAGATCCCGTCCTCCAAAGGCTTTCACAGGATGGACTTATTTTGAAATTTACTTTGAAATTTCTGCAAATGTTTTTTTCCTTTATGATGCGCTTTTATACTTGTGAAAAGCCACTATTAGAAATATTGAAAATTTCTGAACACAATATACACTTAACAGAAAATATTGTTTCAGTTGCAGAACACCATTCTTTCAACTTTACTCAGTCAATTCTTTGGCGAGCCACGCATCTTGAAATTTCGTTTTGGATTTAGGCATCTTAAACACTTGTATTACTAACCAGAAAATGAAAGGGAAGTACAAAAACACGTTCAATATTGCAAAACCAGACAACTTCCCGAAGTTTGGCTGTGAGGATGTCAGAAGATAGAAAAAAAAAAAAAAAGCAGGTCACCACTAGAGAACTGAACCTGCACACAGCACAGAGAACACCATAAAAGATGCAAAACCAGAAACTATCATATGCATCTCACGCAAGTTCAGTCAAGGCGAGTCGGAGCCGAGATATACTGCGCATCTAAGGTCGCTGTCGCCCGGCGCAATCGAAGGTCAATGATCACATGCTTTACTGCCTGCCACGATAACACTCAGCTACCATCCCATCGTCATTACCGGAGGTTACGGAAGGAGACCACATGTTTCTTCTTTGCATCCACCCACCTGCGGTTTACAATAACAAAACATCAGCAGAAAGAGGAGGTTCCACAAGGCATGTACAAAAATAAAGTACGATCTTCTGCGTGCCACGGAGTTCGTCTGCAAAGCGCAAACCAGAGGTGAAAATGACCCCTCCCCTTTTCCCTTAGATCTCTTGTTACTCTAGAAAACTGTCCGAAGGCACAAAAGTGGAGCGCCCGCCCGAAGCAAGTGCATCTCGATGGCGTCATTTTCCCTCCCTTCAAGCAGCACAGCATATAGGCTGTGTTTCTACAATAACAGGTCTTTTTACCTTACCGTAATGGTAAATTTATTGGCATTAATAACGGTTGTATTTTTAATAAATAAGCTTATGAAAATTTTAGGAAGAATAGCAAATTTTAGGTATAATTTTAGGAATTTAAGGAGGGTCACAAAATATTAGGAATTTTAGGAATTTTAGGAGGAATGCGATCTGAACTTGATAACGCCCATTCGCACAGGGCTCGAGTTTTACAGGACTGTCTACATCATGCTTTGACACTTCTGTGGCCTGCCAGATCACATGATTTCTAGCCCATCCAGCACATGTGGGACCAGATGGGACATCAGATTTCTCCATGCCACAGTGTTCGTGATTTAATGCGTCAGTTGCAAGAAGTGTGGGCAAATCTGTCCCAGGATAACATATGGCATTTCTTTGACTCCATGCCGGACTGTATCACCACATATATCGAAGCACGAGGCGGTCCGACATGGTATTAACGCTGACCAGAGTGTGTACGTATGTTCGCGGGAAATCTTCCAGCTGTTGTGATATTGTAATAATTTCTGTCCTTGGTATGTACCATCCCGCAACTAAAATCTCATCTCAATCCAACACCTCCCTCTTAGTGCACGGATCTTTATGACAATGAGTACATTATGCTTTGAGAAAAATTAATTTTTCTAGTTTGGCTTTAGTTCAATTATTGAAACATATTATAAAATAAAAGAAAACAAACTCAAAAATATATAGGTATAAAATTTACAGTTAGAACATAAATGTGGCATTATCCTTGAAATGCTTTCATACACCACACAAACAATATATGAAACACTATTTATATTTTAATTATTTTGAAATAATGCTTACATTGGAAAATTTAAGGATAAGGAAAGCTGGAATATTTTAAACTTTTTCAAAGGAACAAAGGGATTATTGTTTCTTAACCAAATTATTCATGGGAGCAAGAATTTGTGTTACTTTTTATTTAGGAAAGGAATTTTCAACATAATATTGATGCTGTAGCTATGTTTTAAATTTGTACTCACAAGCAAACAAAAAGTATACACAAAAATTTCCAAAATGAAGCAAAAGAGAATAACAGAAAAACTTTAAATACAAGAGCTATGTGTACAGAAATTTAACTGGGCATGATTAGAAAACTAATTATAGAAGATGGAAAATGATTAGTTAGCTCAGAAAATACTAAGAAACAACTAGATTTCAGTTTCTGATATTAGAAAGCAATTTGATTTTATGGCAAATTTTTACACAAATCATTAATTAGTAAAGTTCAGTAAAGGTTAAAATAAGCTACAAAAATATAAAAAAATCAGCAACTTATAAAGCATCAGCTACTTAATTACACCAGTGGCTAAAGAGGATGTTACGAAGATAAACAAATGGTGCATAAATAGTTTCTCACAGCAGAAGGAAGGTGTCAGATACATAGAGATTTTCAAAATGAACAGTTAAAAGAAGAGATGTAGAAGGAAATGATATAACTCTATGCCTTCTAGCTTAAGAATTTTGCATAACGAAAATGTTGAAAATCTCTTTGTACGCTATTTCAAGAGGATCTTCTTACTGTAGCAAAAATCTTATTTGATCCCTAACTTTACTGTACCAATGGCATAGAGTAAAAAAATTCTCAAAGGGATTTTTAGATACATAGATACAGCTGCAAATGGAAGCACACAAATACCATCTAGTGGGAAAACTGTGAACTACAAACCTCCTCAAATACAAACCTAAAGTGTTCCGTAAGGTAAATGGTATCTGGTGTTAATTTTTTTTTTTTTTTTATATCGGATATTTAGAAGTACAGATATTGAGAAAAATAAACTCAATCTTTACATCCCATAGCGCCGAAATTGTGCATTATTTTGGGAAGAAAAACGCACAAGTTTTCATAGTTAGTAATATCTTATCATAAAAGGATTTTTTTAATCGGGCTTTTCATCCCACAGATATTGCTGTAAATGGAAACATGAACGTATGCCCTCTACTGGCACATTTGTACATTAAGAAAAATTTTTAGGTTATATGAGAAACATTTTGCATGGAAAATGTTCTCCAACAAGGATTAATTTTTCAAATTGGACTCGTAGAAACAGAGATACGCCAAAAATTAAATGTGCCCCGGTGGAAAAACTATGCAATATTTTATTTTAAGTAGGAGATAATCGAAAAAGGTTTTCCAAGGTGAGTGGTATCGGTTTACAAAAGAATTTTTTAAATCAAGTTTTCAGAAGCTCAGATTTTGTTGGAAATACATCAGAAGCAGAAATAAACATTCACCCTGGTGGCTAAACGATTTTTTGCCATTAATGAGAAAATATATTCAAAACATTTCCATCAGGAGCTGTTTTCGATACAGGAAGTAGTTTTGCAATTGGATTTTAGAAGCAGATATATCAAACTTAAGTTATACCAATAGCAGGGATCATAGCATACTTCTGGAAAATTTTAGGTAGGAATTTTAGGACTTTTTAGAAAAATTTTAGGAGTGTATTTCAATAAAAACTAGATGTATATTTGTATACATCTAGTAAAACAACTTTGTATACATTGTAAAGAGTTTGCTTCACACGCTTCAACCATATATACTGATAGACTGCGCATTACATCAAAATTTCTGGCTCCAACATAAAATCACATGACATCAGTCAAAAAGATGGGTTACACCTGCTGTGCTTATGGTTGCTCTGAGCGATATAGTAAAGAAAGTTCTATGATTTTTCATGGGTAAGAAATGAATTAAATACCTAAGTCAATAAAGTTCAATTACTTAACCAGACACTTGCAGCTATTGATATAAAAATATAGTAACTTAAGAAAAAAAAATGAAATGCATGTTCCAAATTCTTCGCAAATGTTCATCACATTATAAATCACAAAATGTAAACAACCCGATCATGCATGTATATAGCTCATAAGTAAACTTACCTGAAGAGTTTTCATTATATATGAGGCGCATTCACATAATACACTGAAGTTCTGCAGCATAAATTAGTAATCATAACAGCATTTTTACACGAAATTTGGAGTCTGATGATGACGTGCCCAATGTTTGAGCCATGGCGGCTTTGATGCAGCTATTGCCAATGCGCAGTCCATTAGTATATATGGTCGAAGTTCACACCCAAATTTTTTGCATAACGTCTAATGTCTAAAGTTTAAGTATAATTTGCTTCTAATGTTCAGTTCTTATCTTTTCACGTGTTATTATCATATTCAAGTATATTTACCACATTCAAGTTTCACTTTGAACATTAATATGCTGTTGAACCAGAAGTAATTCACGATTTTCACAGTAAAGTTTTCAGGTTTCACATTAAATTATAATATCCTAAAAAGGTAATTGAAAACCAAGAACTATGTACAATTGTTCACTGAATTACTTTTTTCATATTATTGTTTTAACCTTTTCCTGATAAGCCTATCTTTTTTTGCTTCCACCACAACTAATTTACTTTCAGTTTTCTTTATTTCAGCTGAACCTTGTATGATCAAGTTAGAGGCAACTGCTATTTCAACAGTATTTTGTTTTTCTACAGCTTTTCTCATTCTTTCTGTTCCGTCTTGAATTACTGCTAGGGAGGCTTCTTTATCTTTTTTAAGCCTACTTATTTCTGCATCATTTTCTTTTATTTTGTCATCAAACTCAGCTTTTCTTTTTTTCTCTAGCTGCTTTTCCTTATTTTCCCTCTCTTTCTGCTTCCTTTCTTTTACCTTTTTTGATTCTTCTTCCTTCAGCTTATCAACATACTCTTTATAAAATTTATGTGAATCACAAACACTATTTAACAAATTTCTTGTTATGGGAACTTTACTTACACATCCATAGTGTTTAATGGCCCCTTTAACTATTCTTAATGATGTTATAGTTGAGTCTTTTAAGTTAGCCTTGTCCTTCCTTAACAGAGCAGTGTTAACCGAAAATCCCCTTTCTGCATCAGCATTACCATGAGGTAAAACTAAAATTGACTTGATGAGTTTAGCAAGATTTGAGTATTTTTCTTTTCTGCTAGAGTCTTTAATACTAAATATATTACGCCAGTAATGATCAATCCGCACTGGAATATGCCCTTCCTCTGAAAATTTCACTAGTTCATCTAGAGTTGGCTTATCGCAATTTAAAAGTTTCCACTCTTCTCTTACTCTATCAATTTGTTCCTCAGAAAGATGCAAAACACTTGAAATTCTGGTTATTTCTGAAAGTCCTTCAGTGACTGAAAGTTGAGTTGACTCTTTCTTTGGTTCTTTTACCTTCAAAACTTCTATGTCTCTTAGCTTTTGATTGCAGAATGGCAAATTTGACTTTAAATATTTTGTGGTTGCAATTAGTGATGATCTTACATCTAAGAGAAATAATTTCTGCCTGGTCTCCTGAACATTCCTGAGGAGATTTTTTGTCTTCATACCAACTTCTAACCCCCTAGTTTTTTCCATGAATTTTTGTTTTCAAAATCTATATTCTTTAGGTCTTCTCCAAATTTCCCTGCAATAACATCATCTTGGATAAACTGAGCCATAACATTCCTCATCAAAGTATTTAAATCAGAATATAACTGGTGTATTTTTGGTTCTTCACTCTGATAACATAATGAAAACTTTTCAAAATTTTGGTGTGAAAATGAAATTAATACTAAATAGCAAGGAGTTAGCTCATTTTTCAGGAAACAGTGAATTCTTTTATACCTTGCCGAATTGCGTAGTTGTTTTTAAAATATTTTTTGAGATGGCAAGAAGTTTAAAAAATATTCTGTAATATTTAGCCATTGATCCAAGAGCCTCTGGGCTACAGAACCAACGGTTAACCATCTGTTGCTGACATGACGCAAAAGAAATTTGGCTGTGACCAATGTTATATCCTCGACAGATTTGTAATCCTCTCGTCTTGCAGCACTACTCTTTAAAAAGTAATGCATATCAGTAGCAAATTCGTCAAAATCTATATTTAAGCTTGTCAAAAAAATTTTAAGTGCGTTACTAACAACATGCAGGTTGCAAAAACCTAGTTCCAAAGATTTCTGGCCTGTTTCTTGTTTTACAACTTCATTGAATTTGTGTAAAAAGCACTTATTTACATTTGGACTGTCCATGGATACACAAATAATTCTGTTCAACGAAATATTGAAGGATGATAACACATCAAGAATTTCTTTTAGCAAAATATCTGCTGTTGCATGACCCAGAAAAACGCTTGTTAGGTATCGGCAAGAAACTGAATTTATTTCTGAAGACCAGTACCTGAGATACACATCCAACTGCCGTTTCACTTGTGTATTTGTAGTTTCATCAAATGCTATAGTAACCTTTCCTGGGCTACTAGATGCAATGTCTATTTTCAAATCCTCTTCAAAATATTTTGACAATCCATGTGATATCACATAAGCAACTTTTTTTCTTTAAGTTGCATTTTGGCTGCAATAGCAGAATCAGGAAACATTTTTTTGAAAAGTTCAACTGTTTCAGTGCATGAAAGAAAAGACATATTGTCCTTAGCAACTTTCATGGCCCATAATGCTTCGGCTTTAGCCAACTGTAAATCATGACTCAGTACTTCACTAATATTTGTTTTGGGCTGAAGATCCCGTCCTCCAAAGGCTTTCAGGATGGACTTATTTTGAAATTTACTTTGAAATTTCTGCAAATGTTTTTTTTTCCTTTATGATGCGCTTTTACTAGTGAAAAGCCACTATTAGAAATATTGAAAATTTCTGAACACAATATACACTTAGCAGAAAATATTGTTTCAGTTGCAGAACACCATTCTTTCAACTTCACTCAGTCCAATTCTTTGGCGAGCCACGCATCTTGAAATTTAGGCATCTTAAACACTTGTATTACTAACCAGAAAATGAAAGGGAAGTACAAAAACACGTTCCAATATTGCAAAACCCGACAACTTCCCGAAGTTTGGCTACGAGGATGTCAGAAGATAGAAAAAAAAAAAGCAGGTCACCACTAGAGAACTGAACCTGCACACAGCAGAGAGAACACCATAAAAGACGCAAAACCAGAAACTATCATATGCATCTCGCGCAAGTTCAGTCAAAGCGAGTCGGAGCCGAGATATATTGCGCAGCGAAGGTCGCTGTCGCCGACGCACGATCGAAGGTCAATGATCACGTGCTCTACTGCCTGCCACGATAACACTCAGCTACCATCCCATCGTCATTACCGGAGGATACGGAAGGAGACCACATGTTTCCTCTTTGCTTCCACCCACCTGTGGTTTACAATAACAAAACATCAGCAGAAAGAGGAGGTTCCACAAGGCATGTACAAAAATAAAGTACGATCTTCTGCGTGCCACGGAGTTCGTCTGCAAAGTCAAACCAGGGGTGAAAATGACCCCTCCCCTTTTCCCTTAGATCTCTTGTTACTCTCGAAAATTGTCCGAAGGCACAAAAGTTGAGCGCCCGCCCCGAAGCAAGTGCATCTCAATGGCGTCATTTTCCCTCCCTTCAGCAGCACAGCATATAGGCTGTGTTTCTACAATAACAGGTCTTTTTACCTTACCGTAATGGTAAATTTATTGGCGTTAATAACGGTTGAATTTTTAATAAATAAGCTTACGGAAATTTTAGGAAGAATAGCAAATTTTAGGTATAATTTCAGGAATTTAAGGAGGGTCACAAAATATTAGGAATTTTAGGAGGAATGCGATCCCTGCAGAAAAATCCTCAACTACAAAACATCACACAGGGACAAAAAAGGCAGGAATGGATAAAATTCCAGGACATGTAACATAAATTTAGGACATTTCCAGGACAACATGGAATTTCACAACTTTTCCAGGATGCACACAAACAATGACAATATGAGCAGTTGAGTGACTTTGAGAAAGGGCATATAACTGAGGTTGAGAGAAGCTGGTTGGTCAAGTCGTCATATTGTCACAAATTTGGGTCAGAGTGGCACAGCAATTGGACGTTGTTGGCACCCATGGGTCAAGGAGGGCACAACCTAGCAGCACGCAGGCTATGGATAGCAAAGGGCAAGTGATTGTGAGAGCTACGTGAACAGAAATGAATTAGTCACTCTCAACCATCCGTGGTCACGCTGCCTCATCTACAGATACGGAAGTGGCCATCTGGACCATTGTTAGAGAACTTGCAGCAGGGAAGTTGCATTTGAGGAGAACACTACAATGCCTACCACTGACCAGCGAGCATCACTGGCACACCATTTGAAGTGGTGTCAGGCCCTATGAACATGGGATAGGGTCAAGTGGTGGTGTGTTGTCTTCTGTGATGAATGACAGTTTGCACTTGGTGATGATGACCAGCACATACGTGTCTGGAGACTAGCTGGCCAGTGCCCGGATCCTTCATTTACCATGGAGAGGCACATGGCTTGCACATCAGGAGTGACTGTCTGGGGAACCATTTCCTACAATAGCCAGATACTCTTGGTAGTTCTCAGTACTACCCTCATGGCACAATGGTATGCCAGCAATATTCTAAGACCTATTGTATTGCCATTCCTGTTGCAGCATCACCAAGCAATTTTTCAGCAGGCAAATGCCCAGCTACACATGGCATGGCTGTGTCCCAGGTCTGCCTCCATACTGTCAACACCCTTTCATGGCCATCCCGATTGCCTGGCCTCTCATCGATCGAACATGTTTGGGACACGATGGGATACCACCTATGCCCAGCCAAGGATTTTAGTGAACTGTCCTGCAATTTTTATGGTGGTGTAGTGGTTAGCATACGCGGGTGTTATCTGAGAGACATGGGTTCGATCCCACTCCAGGACGATGAAATTTTCAAGTTTTCGGATATTATCTCACTTAGCATCAATATCATATTTACAACAATAAATGGATTCACATCTTCCAAATTTGTATTGTACAATGCTGTATTCCCTTATTTGATTTATTGATATTCTGCGTCTCTGAGCAATCACGGGAATGAATTCTAAACACCCAGGTTTGCTATATATGAATGCTCATTGCGTCGACTAGCGAATTCTGTGATAGTTACATTAAAATTAATCGGAAACTTTAAACTAGGTCGTTCTGAGTGGTGCAGTGGTTAGCATACTCTGGTGCTATCTGAGAGGTGCAAGTTCGATTCCCTTTCAGGACGACAGAATTTTCAAGTTTTTGGATATTATCTGACTTAACCTAACATCCATGTCATATTTACACCAATAAATGGATTCACATCTTCCACATTTGTATTCTACAATGGTGTAATCCCGTATTTCATTCACTGATAAAAGCATCAATTTTTGAAGTACAGTTTCCTATTCTTTAGTTACTACTTGCTATATTGACAACAAAAAGGCCAATATTTTTTCTTTTCTTTACAAAAAAAATTTTAAATTCAGAATTGGAACTTCAATCCTCTGAAGCAGTTATTCATTCCCCATAACAACTTTTGCTGTACAAATTAAAAAAAAAAAAAAAAGTTGCAATATTAAAGACATCCAATAAACAAACACAAAAATGTTTAATAAATATAAGAAACTCGAAAACATGAAGACTTCACACAGAGATGTTGAATATCCTGATGTCACTGAGATTTTGGATTTCCAAACTCTGTAGCCGACCAATATTTCTCATACTGACCATAAAAAATTCGTAATTATAAAAAAAAAAAAAAAAAAAAAAATGGCGAAGAAATAATAACATTAAAATTCCATAAAAATAGACATTTTCTATCAAAAACCCAACAGATTCCTTTACAGTGGGTTTGAAAATCAGACATAATCCAATTAAATCGGAAAGCTTGACTGCTATGCAGTATTACAACACTAGAGAAGCCCTGAACTACAAAACATCACATGGGGACAGAAAAATGGTAATGGACAAAATTCCACTAAATGTTGACATGCCAATCTCTGGAACTTGTTTTCACTAATAAACATTTTTCTTTCTTTCTTCTTCTCTCCCCCCCCCCAGTAAGGTTTAGTAATCCAGCACATAGCAGCAAATTTGAAATATCTAACATGGCAATGAATTCTAATCTGTCACAACAAATATTACATATAAAAAATAAAATAAAAACATTAAACAATAATTTGTTAGTGATAAAATTAAAAACACTGTCTACAGGAACAGTCTAAAAGATTACCTTCAGTAATGTTTTAGATTTTTTCTTTCCTTTCTCTCTCTCTCTCTCTCTCTCTCTCTCTCTCTCTCTCTCTTCTAATGAACTCACATTTCGGCAGAGTTGGAATCAACTGCTTCTTCTACATAACCCAATTTAGTGAAGAACTGAACTGCACTGCACTGCACACTTACGCTAGGTTTTAAGGTGGTGGTTCACAGAGTTTATATAGCCAAACAGGCTTTGATGTTTATTCTTCCTCACTTTATGACTATAACTTCAACCATTATATTGAAAGAACTTTCAGCCTGAGGACCAGGAATGAATAATATCAAAACTTTCACTATTTACATAAATGGTGTAATTAGGAGAGGATGAATATTTTAGAACATCATGTATCAGTTCTTACAATTTTTTTTCTCTCCTTATCAAGCTGAAATGCAAACATTTATGAGGAAAATAATATTTAACAACACAAGACAGTGGAAACATTGAAAAAAAAAAAAAAAAGATTATGTGAGAAATCTGTGCAGCATCTGACTTTCGTTTTTGAAAATATTTCCTCCATTTTCAAGGTGAAATACAAATATTTTTTGGAATAAAATTATATTTAACAGCAACAGAGGGTGAGAGGAATGTCAAGAGAAACTGAATGTACAAATCACAGGGACAGTTTTGCTTCATCTAACCTCCAGTTTTGGAAACTGTTGCTTATATTTTCATGCTGAAATATGAACACTTCTGCAAAAAAAGTTATATTTAAAACTACCGGAGCAGCGTGTCTACCAGATTTACAAAGTGGAATTTCGTGACTTTTTGGGGAACACTCTTGGTGACCTATAATTTTTTTTTTTTTTTTCTTAACCTAATGACAAAAGCTTCTGAAGCATTTTGCAAGCTTTAAAAAACATGAAATAAATAAAATATTAATTATTAATGAGCTTAGGCTTCACAAGCTAAATATAACAATTGTGTAAAAAAAAAAAAAAAAAAAGAGACACACACAACTTTATTACTGTATTCATTCAGTTTATCTTTTCTTTATGTTTACCATTTTGCCCCTTTTGATTGTCAAAAAAACCCTTTAAACATAGATGAGGCCTCAAAAACTGAAGAAAGCTTCTGTGTGAAACAGGACATACACAATAATGTGAATGCCAATTAATTTAGGTTTTATCTCAGTTTTATGGTTACATTTCAAAAGCTTATGCTGTGGTTATATGCATATTGCCTTGAATAAAGGCTTTTAATAACTACTTCAGTGTTTAAATAAATGTGGATTTTCTAGAAAAAAGTTCAATAAGGTTGTTATAGTGAGTTTACACTTTAAATCATACAATAATATTTTCATTATTTACTCTTTATCGCATGCACATTGTTCTTATCTGAACTTTGTTTTTCACATAGGTTACATATATTCGTGACCTTAAATTATAAATAGACCATTTTTCAAACTTTAGCCATGTTGTGAACTGGAATAAATATTTCAATATGTTGAGAAAATATGTTGAGAAAATATTTAAACAAGTGCCAAAAAAGAAGCAGGAAAAAACCAACTTCAAATTCACCAGCAAAATTACGTACCACAAGGGACTTTTCGAGAAACTGAAAAGGATCGGAGCAAAATATAATATCAGGCTAGCTCCAGATCTTAATAACAAAATAAAGAAATTCCTGCCAGCTTTAAAGCAGAAAGAATTGGACATCCAATTGCAGGAAGGAGTAATTTACTGCATCGACTGTAACTGCGGACTCAGCTATATAGGAGAAACAGGGAGAAGTATTAAGGTCCGAATGAAAGAACACCAAGCAGCTATTAGGAACATTGGGAACAAAACAGGGCTAGACAGACATGTACAAGCAAGTGGACACTCCATAAATTGGGACTCAGTGAAAATAATCGCCCACCAGTCAAACTTAGTAAAGAGAAAACTAGAAGAAGGGATCGAAATAGCAAGAAGAAGAAGTACCACAATTAACGATAATTGCGGATGGTCTCTTCCAATTGAGTGGCAGCAACTACTCCAGTGACATAGTCCTGATGACGAACTAGGCTTTAGTTCGAAAATTTGACAACCAACTTTCATTAAAAATAACCTCTAAAAGACCCGTAAAAAAAGTTATTCCACAATCACTATGAATAGAGGTGCCATAAATGCATTTACAACTAGGATTAAAACCACATACGGGCTGGATATATGGCGAAACATCAGAAAGATAGAAAGGAGTAAGTGCAAAAGCGACAAATGTAAGTCACAACTGTATTTTCTTAAGAAATGTAAAAGAGCTAATTTTGTTCCACCTTCTTTGAGACTCACGAAAAACATCGCGGAAAATCTGTCAAGAAATTTTATTAGAAAAATAGAACTAAAAACGGTGAATGGCGCGATTCGTAATAAATTCAAAACTATTGAGCAATGCGAACGAATAGAAGCTCGTATTTGGACCTCTTCATTAGGTGAAATTCCGGAAGCAGAAAAGAAAAATATTGATAATTGGTTAGATAAAGCAGTGAGAGATAAAAACAAAAAGTTTAAGGAAAAATTGAAAATTAAAGAAAATAAATGGTTAAGTCCAAAGTTAATGTCTACAGCACCTGGCCCACAGTTAATACCATCCACCACTAACAAACATGTCATGGATCTGACGGAAGAAGGAGTAAATGAAAACCTGATTAATCTCCTCAATAAGGGATATAATTACAACCTTTCCTCCGCAACACTTGATAAAAAACGTATACTGATTGATTTAGAAAGCATCTGTAGTAAGGTAGAAAGAGAAGATGAAAATACAGCAGTTACTTTAAGGAAGGAATTCTCAGACTGCGTCTCAAAATTTGTAAAAAAGCAGTAAAAGTTGATTACAATTTTAATAGAAGTGCCATTACTGACCTTAAAAAATTCAAAGCCAATGATAAAGTAGTAGCACTGAGAGCAGATAAGAGCAAAGTTTTGGTATTGGTAGAAAAAGAGAAGTATTACAATAAAATGGAAGCTGAATTGAGCAAGCCTTATTATGAAGAACTCAATGGTAATCCTATAGATCAAACTGTAAAAAATCTTAAGAAATTAATCAGCTCTTTAAGAAATAAAAAACAGCTTAATGAGCTCTTCAAAAACTTCTCCAAAATCCAGTCAAGAATTCCACAGATCTATGGTACGATAAAAGTTCACAAAGAAGGCCATCCAATAAGACCTATAATAGACACTAGAAATTCGCCACTCTCCAACATTAATTATTATTTGCTTGGTCACCTCAGAGATATTTTCCCTTCTCCTCCCTACCTACTAAAAAATTCCATGCAGCTAAAAAGAAAACTGGACAACTTGCCAGAATTAATTCATCCAGTAATGGCAAGCCTGGATATAGTCTCTATGTATACCAACATTAACCTGGACCTCCTACTGGAATTCATTGCAGATGACCTTGCGGAAAAAATAGTATTCCATAATCACAATAGAGAAATACTACTTGGCATATATGAACTGCTCCTATTTTCCTTCAAGAATAATTTCTTCCAGTTTGGAAATAAATATTACAGGCAAACTTCAGGACTTGCAATGGGTTCTCCACTAGCACCTCTGCTAGCAAATTATTATATAAGTAAACTAGAGACAAAAATCCTTATACAACCCTCCTTGTTTGCTCTCTATGTAAGGTACATGGATGATGTCCTAATTATAGTAGATACTGTGGACCAATCTCTACCCTCTCAGATTCTGGAAGAATTTAACTTACTAGAGAATACCTTGAAGTACACCCTGGAACAGGAAAAAGACCATAGCATCAATTACCTGGATTTAACCTTGACCTCAAGAGAAGGGAAAATATTCACTCAGCTTTTTAGAAAACCCACCAACACAGGGAAGATGTTAGACTTCTGCTCATTCCACCCTGATTATATTAAATCGAATACAGCGAGACAATTTTTGGAAAAAATTGAAATCCTGGTCTCTTCAGCTTCTCAAAAAGATCTTCACAAAGAAGAATTAAAGGAAATGTTGGCAGAAAACAATTAACCTCCCCATATGTTGAGAAAATATTTAAACAAGTGCCAAAAAAGAAGCAGGAAAAACCAACTTCAAATTCACCAGCAAAATTACGTACCACAAGGGACTTTTCGAGAAACTGAAAAGGATCGGAGCAAAATATAATATCAGGCTAGCTCCAGATCTTAATAACAAAATAAAGAAATTCCTGCCAGCTTTAAAGCAGAAAGAATTGGACATCCAATTGCAGGAAGGAGTAATTTACTGCATCGACTGTAACTGCGGACTCAGCTATATAGGAGAAACAGGGAGAAGTATTAAGGTCCGAATGAAAGAACACCAAGCAGCTATTAGGAACATTGGGAATAAAACAGGGCTAGACAGACATGTACAAGCAAGTGGACACTCCATAAATTGGGACTCAGTGAAAATAATCGCCCACCAGTCAAACTTAGTAAAGAGAAAACTAGAAGAAGGGATTGAAATAGCAAGAAGAAGAAGTACCACAATTAACGATAATTGCGGATGGTCTCTTCCAATTGAGTGGCAGCAACTACTCCAGTGACATAGTCCTGATGACGAACTAGGCTTTAGTTCGAAAATTTGACAACCAACTTTCATTAAAAATAACCTCTAAAAGACCCGTAAAAAAGTTATTCCACAATCACTATGAATAGAGGTGCCATAAATGCATTTACAACTAAAATATTTCAAGTCGAAAATCCATAAATGGAAACTTAAAGAAAGAAGGAACAGTCACAAAACAAATTAAGTACATGGTTCAAAACAGTAATTTGTATTTTACCTATGATTTAGAGCAGTACAGACAATGTAGTAGTTCTCTGGTTGTTCGTTCTTTGTCATATGATTTTTATCTTTAGTAACAAAAAAAAGTCTATGCTTGATTGAAGAAATTTCAGAAATCTTGAAGCAGCATTGATATAAAAAACAAAGTCTGAAAAAAAAAATATACTAAAAAAGATAACCAAAAATGAAGGATACGATGTCCACCTCCAGAAATAGTAAAACTATAGGACTTGCACTCTGTCTTTCCGTCTATGCATTTTAATCCTAATACCGAAGGCCATCCTTTGGGACAATAGCATCCATCGACAGACTGATGTCTTGTCACACTGTAGTTCTCACATCTGTGAAAAGCCCATGTCACTACACACTTTCATGTACTGGTCAAGTGTCACAATGTTGAAAACACTTGTTAATTCCAAGCTGCACTCCATCTGTGCTAAAGAGAAAGTTATAATAGCAGGGGGATTTCAATGCTAGAGTAGGTGTGCAGAATGCAATTTCTGACAATGTTCTGGGTAAGTTTAATGACCCTTGTGTGAATTATAGTGGTGAAAGATTAATCGAACTCTGTATTGAGAATAGTTTGCGTGTATCCAATACGTTTTTCAACCACAAGTATATCAACACATATACTTGGGAAAATCGTACTCATGGTCAAAAGAGTGCGATAGATTTCGTTGTCTACGATTAGCGCCCGAAACATTTATTTGTTGACACTCATGTGATGAGAAATGCGGGTGCCGGCTCTGTTCATTACTTGGTAGTGTCATGAGTGTAACTGAATATTGGTTGGTGGAAAAGGAATAGGAAGAGACCTAGGATGGAAAGAATAAAGGTTGAAAGGCTCCTTTAAGACCATCAACGTTATTCTAACTTACTCAGAAAACGACTGAAGTTAAGTGAGAGGTATGTAGAAAAGAAGTGGGAATGTTTTAAGAACTGTGTGGTCACTGCTGCTGAAGAGGTCTGTGGCACCACAATAGTGGGTAACAATACAGGTGATGCTTGGTGGAATAGTGAGATTGAAGAGGCAGTAAAAAGAAAGAGAGAAGCCTATTTGTGGATATTGTAAGGTAGAATTTCTGTGGATGAATAACTCTGTAAGAAGCATGAAGGAGCTAAGCTGGTTTGCCAGAGTAAGGCAAAAGATAGGAAGGGGAAGGTGGAAAGGCATGAATTGGCTTTTTGGAAAGATAGGAAGACTTTCTGGAAGTACAAGAGACTGGAAAAATAGGGGAAAGAAAGTTGTAAGCTGTGTGAAGAATAGGATTGGGGGAAATGATATGGGAGCCCAGTGAGTTGTGTGAAAGGTGGGATGAAGACTTCTGTGTTATTAGATCAAGAAAGCAAAGGTGATTCTGAGGCAGAATCAGATGATGTCACAGTGAATGATTGAAGCACACGAGGGATCTCAAGAGACGAGGTATGTAAAGCTCTAAAATCTCTCCAGAATGGTAAGGCTCCGGGAGTGGATTGCATAACTGCTGAGATGCTGAAATATGGTGGTGACTCGTAATTGACTCGTTAACTGAAATTTGTCAGTTGTGCTGGGAGTCGGGAATGGTTCCTCGGGATTGGAAGGATGCTATCATTGTTCCCTTGTATAAGGGAAAAGGTGACCAGACTAACTGCAAGAACTATCGTGGTATTAGCCTACTGAGTGTGCCAGGGAAAGTGTTTGGCAAGGTCATTACTGAAAAAGTACCATATCTTACATCAGAGAAAGCATGGGATGTTCAGAGTGGTTTTATGGCTGGTAAAAGCTGCACTAACCAAATTTTCGCATTGCGCATGATTTAAAAGTAGCTGCCTGTGTGGTAAGAAAGTTTTTGCTGCCTCCATAGATTTAGAGAAAGCTTATGACCAAGTAAATGGAACACTTTTGTGGAAGGTATTGAACAAATATGGTGTTATTGGAAATCTACTTAGTAGTGTAAAAGCCATGCATGCTGGCAGTAGGTTTTCTATTGGTGCAGGAGTCAGACAAGGTTGTGTAATGTCACCATGGCTGTTTAACATATTTATGGATGCGTGCATGCGTGATGGCAAAATAGATAATACTGGTTTATGTCATGGTGATATCCGTGTGTGCAGACGGCTGTATGCTGATGACACTGTCCTGTTGCCACAGAGCAAAAGTGAGTTGCAGAGTATGTTGTCCTGGATGAATGAAGTTTGCATGAAATTCAAACTGAGTATAAATAAGAGAAAAAACAAAGTTATGGTTTTCGCGCGAGGAACTGGTAGTACTGAATGTAATGTAAGTCTAAATGGCACAGTGACTGACTAGGTGAATGAGTTTGTGTATTTAGGAAGCATGTTTGACAAAGAGAACAAATTGGATGGTGAAATTAGTAGGAGAGTGAATTCTTCATTGAAAGTCATAGCGGCTTTGGGAGGTTTTCACAGGAATGATGGGTTCTCAAGGGAGTCCCGCATAGCTGTATATGAGAGTGTAATTGTTCCTACTCTGATGTATGGCAGTGAAACCTGGGTACTATAGAAAAACAATAAGTCATTTGTGCCTGGAAAAATGCATTATTTACAGGGAGGTTTGTGGCGAGGCACGTTTTGATTGTATGAGGAATGAAGATGTGTTGCAGTTGTGTAATGTGAAGCAAAATGTTGTTAGCAAGGTGGAGACTAATATTCTTAAGTGGTTTGGCCATGTTGAAAGAATGAGTGATGAGATACTTACTAACAAAATTTTTTAAAGCCCAAGTGGCAGGAAGCAAAGGCAGAGGAAGGCCAAGGAAGTCATGGTCAGGAGTATCTGTGTGAAAAAAAGATTAGATTCAGGAGTGTCAGCATGAGAAAAAGATTAGGAGTATGAAGTACAGAAGGTCTTGTGTATGTTGAGTGATGGATGTCAGTGAGGCCGAGTTGTGTGTATGTATGCCCTTCATCTCTGTGTTGTCAAATGAGAAACTTTTATTGACTTTTTTAGTATTTCTTTACAAACTTTTATGAAATTTTAATGATCTCAATGCATTATGAGTATTATTTTTAATGGCCAGCTGCTTTGAGATTTCTGAAAATTCTTCAATCGACCCTAGTTTTTCATTTTTTTCCCCCTGTTACTGAAGATAAAAGTGATGCACCAAAGTGCCAAAGGACTACTACACTATTTTTACTGTTCTAAATCGTACATAAAATACAAATTGCTGTTTTATGTACCATATACTTCTTTTGCTTCATTACTTTTCTTCACTTTTTGTCACCACCCAGTTTACAGGTACCAGAATATATTTGAAGATTAAAAATCACTGATCACTGAAGTCTAATGAAAATTTCAGGCTTTAATTCATGAGAACACAGTAGAAAAGAAACCATATACACTGGCGGAAAGTGAAAAAAGAACGCCAAGAAGGAATTTGTGGACGATCATAAAATTTACATATGTTAATAGGGTTAAGTTTACGTAGGAGTGATGTTAATTTCGGGACCAACCAGTGAGCGCTTACGCCACTGCACGGCATAATATGCAAATTATCGTCGGCAGTATTTAAGGAGTACGGCGAAGTGAATGTAATCAATCGTCGGCATACAGACACGTGTGAAGACCCTGAAGAAGCTGCAATGCCTGGACATGGAAGACGTGTACGAATTCAGCAGTTATCGGACTTTGAACGAGATCGTCTAGTCGAACTCCGCGAGGCCGGGTGGTCGTATCATCGTATTGCGGAGCGAATTGGACGGGAAGTATCGATGGTGGCGTAGATGGTCCGAGGAACATTCCCACACAAGAAGACGTGGAACCGGGAGTCACAGATGGACTGATGAGCAGAACGATCAACGCACAAGAGGGGTGTTGTCAAGCAGAACATCCACTGCGACGCAAATCTGAGCTGCCGTTGCACCTGAGGTGACTGTGCGAACAATCTGCAACCATCTACTGGATGCAGGACTACGTGCACGTGTGCCTCTGGCATGTGTACCTCTGACTCCAGCCCACTGTCAAGAACGGCTGCAGTGGTGTCGCCAACATCTGCACTGGAGAACGCAATGGCGATCTGTCGTGTTCAGCGATGAAAGCAGATTCTGCTTGGGAGCCTCCGATGGCCGTGCATCCGCCCGTGACACACAGGGCCTACACCTGGTCTCCTTGTGTGGGGAGCAATCAGCTATCACTCCCGTACACAACTAGTGTTTGTACCAGGCACGTTAAACAGCACCTCCTACATCAACAACATCATTCAGCCCGTTGTTGTGCCATTTGTAAGGTTGGTCCATCGTGGTGTTTTCCAGCAAGATAACGCATGCCCACACACGGCACCTGCAACGCAACATGCACTTCAGGGTGTGAGACAACTTTCATGGCCTGCACGTTCACCGGATTTGTCCCCCATTGAGCACGTGTGGGATTTTATGGGACGACTTATCCGGTCTCCACGGTAGCCATGAGCATTCCCAATTTACGCTTCCAGGTTGAGGATGCTTGGAACTCAATACCCCAAACTTACATCCAACATCTGTACGACAGACTCCATGCCAGAATTGCACAGTGTGACGCAGTTCATGGCGGTTCAACCTCGTACTAACCATGTTACATGGAAATGTTATTTTTCAGTTTACCAGCAAAGACAGCTGTATTTTGCCATAATGTTTTGATCACGTTATCCTCTGTATTTCATTATTATGCTGTATAAATTTCGCTGGTATCAGACGACTCCTTCTTGGTGTTCTTTTTTCACTTTCCGCCAGTGTATATTGCAGGGAAAGCTTTTATTTGCCTGATTTGAGGGAATGAATTTATTACAGTACTTCCCAAGTGTATGGTGGGGAGTTATCAGTAACTTTTTTTTGGAAATTCTCTTCCCCAAGTCCACCAGCTAACCAACTAACTTCCTTTCTTCTTAGTCCACTGGCTAACTACCTTTGTTTCCCTCTTGTTGCTCTTTAAATTCCTACTCTTACAAGGGATGAGGTCGTTTCAACACTTGGGGAAGAAATTCTTATGCCCCACTCGCGTACGTTAATGACGAAAGTGACGGGCTGTAATTTTATTGTCCTGTATTCATGTTGCTTTGCAACATGAATACAGTTTTCAGAAAATTCCGTTTTCAGAAAATTTTCCTCCATTTTTAAGCTGAAATACAAATATGTATGGAATAAAATGATGTTCAACAACAACACCACCACGCAGAAGGAACATTGCAAGAAAAATAAATTACAAAAATACAGAAAAAACCTTTATTCCATTTAACCGCCGTTTTCTAAAGTTCTGAAAGATGAAATACTGTTTCCAGACAGACAACGATCAGCCAACTAATCCCCAAAAAATTTCGCTTCAGTTTTACAGTGATTTACAGGATCATTCAAATAAGACGAAAAAGGCGGAATTCCGCGAATCCATGGAAGAATCTCATGAATGGTAACTGAGAAAATACTCATATAAATGCTCTTAAGGCAGGTTCCACAAAGTTTTTCTTTAAACAACAGAACATTAAAAGCAGAAACAAATGCGTGATTTTAAACTGAAATTCGCAACTATTTTGTGATCTTACTCTCATTTCGTTACTTTTTCGAAACTTTCAGGACCGGTAAGACACCCTGTGGACAGAGGCAACTTCAGGAGTTAAAAAATATCTATATGATTTCAGGAGAAAGCTTCACTCCATCTAACTTTCGATTTCGAAAAACCGAATTTCGTTCACAGATGGAAAACAATAAATATCCATAAATATCCAAAATCATGCTGGTAAAAAAAAACAAAAAAAAAAACAACAACAAAAAACAAACAGAATTCTGCGATTACGCAGAAGAATTTTGTGACTGTTTCTGAAGCAGAAGCATCAAATGGCAATGATATTGAATTCTGTAATTTCATTGCCATGCCCGTACTTCCAATGAAACATTCATAATAGTACAGAAATTCTGTACTAGTTGGCATGTAATAGAATATTAGGGCATTTCCAGGACAATATGAAATTCAAGAATTTCCAGGACAACTACACACCATTATCTGAGGAAATATGTTATTTATGTTATTACATGACATACTTTACTGCATGTCTTTATTCTTAGAACCAGACATTGAATCCTGCAAACACAATTTAAATTGAACATTGATAAAAAAAAAAAAAAAAAAAAAAAAAAAGTCTTTACAAATCATCTTTCAATTAACAAATTTCTTACCTCTGCCAGCTAGTCTATGAAATTGCCTCCATGTTAGAGGTCCTAAGACAGGATAGGTGACTTCCCAAAGCTTTTGATGTCGACGTTGTTGAACTGCTTCTTGTAGCACTGGTTGCAAGGAACGTAAAAGACGCACTACCTCTAAATTGCTGACTGGCACCTTAGCTGTAAAATGAAAAGAAATATATATTGAAGAAATAAAACACAGCTCCAAAAATTACCATTGCACACTAAATTACAACCAGAGCTTATTCCATTATGACATTACAATAAAACAAAAATACCATATAAAATTATTTTGTGTATTAGGAGTATGTCTGTTGATCGAACATGGTTCCCACTCCAAAAGTGCTTTTTAAGAGCTTTTAAAAGCACACCTTAAACAAGTTTTTAAGGATACTACCAACTGCTTACACAACAATGACATATGCACAATCACAACTTAAATAATGACATATGCACAATTTGACACACAACTTAACTATGTTGAAGAAGCTTGTCATTTTTCCCCCATGTGATTTAAGTTTGTAGATGCAATAAATTAAAACTTCTGTAACTCAATATACATACATAGCTGGTCACATCAGCTTTCCTATCTGAGAAAATAACCACATATGTAATACTGGGTATGCAAATTGTAAAATTGCAGTTAAAATTAGAACTTCAAGATTTGAATTTTGCGCATAATCATATAATGGTTTAAATCATTAAACGAAAGTCAAAATCATAATAAATGTTCAAGACATCATTTGCACATCATTATCCAATGACATAATAACTGAATAATTATAATTTGCATATGCACAAGAGAGAAACACAAAAGTGAAATTTGTTGTGTTACAGTTTTGCTGGGTCAGAAGGTATAAATCAGCTAGACAGGAATAATAGTTGAACCTGTTTCTGTTAATAATACCATAAACAACAGAATGACACTGACCCAATTTAAATGACACTAATATTTATGAAGCACTTTCTTACAGCTAATATTATATGTTAAGACATGAAATCACATGCTGAGCAGTGGGGGACAATGACTATTGTATCATTCATTTTGCATTTCTTCACTGAATAGCTTGGTGTTCAAATTACCAATACATCTGTATAAAACTACAGAGACCAAATATTTTTCCCATGATGGGAAAGAGCTGTGAAAACTTTTAAATTACGTAGCAATAGTAATAGGAAAAACTGAAAATAAATTGCCCTGACATTATGTTGGCTGGTAAGCCATCCCCAAGGAGGTTAGAAGAAGAGGAGGTGAAAGGACCCGTTTTGAGTGAAGCCAAAACAGATAAGCTGTTTCGATACTCTCTCCGAGGTGGTGCGGGAGTTCAGCAACGTGACGTCACTTCCTGTGCCTGAAGCAGTTACGCTTAGCGCATGCAAACCATGCAAAACTAGGATACAAACAAGGGATATTTTGGACTTCGTATTTCTCAAGATTAGAGTTTTGGTAATACAGTATTTTTAACATGGCTACTTGCACAAGCGCAGTATGCAAGTAACCACTTGCAGTATGCACTTCTGCTAAAAAAATCATTGTTTTGTTCAATTTTTTAAAGAAATACCAACGCATATTTTTTAATTTATTTCTGGAAATTTTTAATTATGGGAATGAATATTTCAGCCTCAATTTTTTTCATGACTGTATGTGTACAGTAAGGGTCCGAAAAACTGTTCAAAATTGCGATTTCGCCATAGAGATATACAGGAGATCCTCGGATTGGGCGCATTAGCGTAGTCAGCTGATAAAAAGTGGCGTCACGTCAGCAACCCACGAAGAGGTGCTGTTGCCACCTTCTCTTTCTTCTAACCTCCTTGGCCAACCCCCTTCATCTTTTTCAGCCTATAACTGATTTTCCAGTTTATGTCGTGTAGTCAAATAAGAAAAAATGGCAGAAATCCACATAACAAAATAACAATTAAATACATTTTTACAACTTTTCCTACATACAAAACATAAGTGATGTATTTTTTTTCAAAATATTATTAATATATTTGTTCACTGTTATGTCTTGTATCACTGTTTCCTCCCCCTTTCATAGTTCTTCAAAAGCTGTTTGACTGGCAAAGAAATCTCATGTCATCCGTGTTCTCAACTTTACCAGCAATATAGGTTTGCAGACTTTGATTCACTGTACTCCAAAGACAGGTTTCACTTAGATCTCAGTACATCAAATCATCAAAAAATTACTTCCTCTTCTCCCCTTCAGCTTCTTGTTCTTTAGCATTTCACTGTTCTGCAAGATAGGCAACATATTTTGGCTTGACCACTGCAGCAGCGATTCACAGTTCCTTGAAAGTAGGTACGGCCATTTCCATCTCAATTCAGGCAGGTGTGACTAACATGTGTCAGTTGACTAACTCCAGTTTTTTTGAAAAAAATATGGTAGCTACTCCTAATAGAGGTATAAAGTACCGTAAAAGGATTTTTCATGAAAAAATGTTTTGGTCGAGCTACAGCATTTTTAAAATAGGCAAAAAATACACCAGTGACGAAAATAATGTGAAACGCCAAATTTTTAAGTGCACACTGCTCCTGAACTAAAACAGGCAAGGACTCTAATTTTTTTTTATTTTTTTTTTTAAGCTATTGAATTGGGCTTTCTTCAAATTCACAAAAATTGATCAAACAAATGTTGCCAGACGGAAAAAAAAAAAAAAAAAAAAAAAAAAAAAAAAAAACATTTATTACAAAAAATTTTAATTTTCCACACATTTAGGATGTTTTTTTTTTAAGAAAAAGACATCAGGTGGGTAAGTGTGTCAACTTGCACCCCTACTAGGATTGTCTTAGCAGTGATTTTATTTTTATCCTGTGATGCTTGTTACTCAAAAAATAAATTTTTAAAATATACAAAATTTCAAAAAATCAACATTTTTGAATTACAACATCTCAAAAACCCCATTTTTTTTTAATTCTGAAATTGTGTCCAAATAATGTCTAATGGTAGGTAGTTTACTTCAGGAGTCAGGTTACTGGATTTTTGCCTTGGAATCTTTCTTACATATTTTTGAAAATGACTTTTTTTTTCAACTTCTTTTTTCTCCAAGTTTTGAAAAATGGCACTTTTTTTTTTTAATTTTTGAATTCAGTGGAAAAAATGAGAACTGTAAGCATTATTTAGTAAATTTTTAACAGCAGGAGAACACAATTCCCGGCAGGGCTCAAAACTAAGCATTTGCCAAGTTACCAAATGTGACTAAATCCGAGAATGGCGAGAAGAAATTTGTAACAGTGAAAATGGTGGTGAATGATTTTATGAAACTTAGGCAATTTTTGACTCATGGGTAAACTGCAACTTGTGGTAATTTTTGGGCTAAACTGGTTGGTTGGTTGGTTAATGGATTTTAATGGCGCAAGGGCCATGGTTGGCCAAAGAGCGCCAAACAAAAGACATCAAAACAAAACAAAATCAATAAAAAACGTACACAAGGTTAAAAAACAGGCTGATGTGGTAAAAATGAAATATGATAGTGAACAAGTTGAAAGCTAGATAAGTTTAAAAAAGTCAATTTCTTGTAAAAACGAAAACACTGCTTTCATGTCGCAGGCTTCGCCAATAATAGTTTGCAGCGTAGCTGCTCCTTCGTTCAACAGATGAGAGTGAAAATGACGAAAACGATGATCACAAAAATGAACACAAGTACACAAAACATGAAGGACAGTGAGACAACAGTTGCATGCCTCACACACCGGGACACCCTCGCCACACAGCAAAAAGCGGTGAGTAAAATGACAGTGCCCAATGCGGAGATGTGCAAGAACAACTTCCTCATGACGGTTCTTCCGCAAACTAGACTTCCAAAGTCCGATCTGGGGTTTGATAGAATGCAGCTTATTACTGCCCTGCTGAGACCACAGGGACTGCCATTCGTCCAGGAGAAATGTCCGGATCAAAGGTATAAAATCGCGGAAAGACAGTGGCAGCCGAGCTGGCGACATGGAGGAAACAGACCTGGCAGAGAGATCTGCCAGCTCGTTACCCCGGATCCCAACATGGCCAGGAACCCAAGAGAATCGGACCAGGAAGCCATCACCCTCCAAAGTTCCCAGAAGACGACAGACATCACGGATGACAGGTGAGTCCGTGTCCTCTGGAGAAGATAAAACTTGGATGACGGAGTGGGAATCAGAGCAAACCAGAGCGCGACAATGTGATCGAGACTGTATGTGGCACAAAGCGAGGTGTACCGCACGCATCTCTGCCGAAAAGACGGTGGATTCAGGCGAAAGCCTCTCAGCATGTGAGGCATCGCCACACACAAAAGCGGATCCAACGACATCCCCGGACCTCGAGCCATCGGTGAACACAGGCACGAAATCCAGGTAGACAGACAGTTTTTCAGCAAAGAGCTGCTGGTACACCAGAGCAGGAGTGGACGACTTTGGCCACACACAAAGAGAAAGGTCAGCCGTTGCTTGAATGGGCTGCCAAGGAGGATGGTTGAAAAAGGTGGTCAAACCAATCCTAGACATGTTGAGACCAGCATCGCGCACTATGGCAGACATCCGAATCCCGAACGTCGGAACACAAGGGGGGCGGTGGGAAAACAAGCGGACACAGTGCGGTTGGAAGATGCAACCATGCAGTGGATGATCAGGAAGAGGTTTCAGTTATGTATAAAACTGAAGAGACAGCTGCTTACGACCGATGCACAACGGCGGCTCATGAGCCTCCGCATACAGGCTATGCACGGGAGAGGTACGGAAAGCACCAGTACATAGCCGCAATGCCTGGTGATGGACGGGGTCCAAAGGCTTTAAAACCGATGGACGCGCTGAACCGTACGTAATGCATCCGAAGTCTAACTTTGACCGAATGAGAGAGTGGTAAATGCGAAGCATTGAGCCCCTATCAGCCCCCCAAGATGTTCGAGAGAGGACCTTCAGGATACTCAATGACTTCGTGCACTTCACCTTCAAAGACTGAATGTGAGGCAGGAAGGTGAGCGCTCGGTCAAAAGTTAGCCCAAGGAACTTGGCTTCTGACACCACGGGGATGGTAGAACATCCCAGACGGAGGCTGGGATCTGGGTGAAGACCCCGTTTGCTGCAAAAATGCACGCAAACGGTCTTCTGCGTCGAGAAGCCAAATCCATTATGGGAAGCCCAGTGAGAGATCTTGGTAATGGCAGACTGGAGCTGTCTCTCGATGGAGCGCATGTTAACGGAGGCGCAAGAGATCTGTAGATCATCCACGTACATGGTTCCACGAACCGTCGGAGGAAGCAGTTTGAATATGTGATTCACACGAAGGATGAACAGAGTGACTGATAAAATGGAGCCCTGAGGTACACCCTGTTCTTGCAGGTACACCGCAGAGAGGGTCGACCCGACGCGCACACGGAAACTCCAGTCCTGGAGAAATCCGGCAATGAAAGATGGTAAGTTTCCCCGCAATCCGCACTCGTGCAGATCACGGAGAATGCCGTATCTCCAGGTGCGGTCGTAAGCTTTCTCCATATCGAAGAACACGGAGACCATGTGCTGATGCCGGACAAACGTCTCCCTGACAGATGTCTCAAGGCGAAGATGATGATCTGAGGTGGAACGGAATTTCCGAAAACCACTCTGATGAGGTGAAAAAATGCGATGAAACTCCAAATAAAAAATGATACAAAAATTAATGATACGCTCAAGTACTTTGCAAAGGCAGCTGGTCATAGCAATCGGCCGGTAGTTCAACGGGTTGGTGGGATCTTTACTAGGTTTGGGAACAGGAACGACAATGGCAGTGTGCCAAGATTCGGGAAACACATGCTCTTGCCAAATCCTGTTAAACAGGATTAGCAGACATTCAAAAGAGGACGGAGAAAGGTGCTTCAGCATCTCATAATGGATGTTATCTGGTTCAACAGATGTCCGGCCGGACCTATTCAGAGTGGTCTTCAGCTCCACGGCAGTCAGCAGGCTGTTATAATCTGCGGAAGAAAACGGTCCAAAAGAAATCTTGGACCGTTCAAGCTGTGGCTGTAACTGCCGGAACGAAGCAGGGTAATTGCTGCTGCTGGACACCGAAGAAAAAGCGGCGCCCAGACAGTCAGCAATACCCTGAGCGTCAGCAACCGTTTCTCCATCACTCTCAAGAATGGAGATTTCCCCAGATGGGTACTGTCCCCGAATCTTACGGATCCTGTCCCAAACGATCTTAGGGCTAATAGTGGTGTTAATCCCGGACACATAGTGTATCCAAGACTCCCGTTGACTACGCCTACGAACCAATCGCGCGTAGGACTTGGCTTTCTTGAAAGCAAGTAGGCTCGCGTCGGTGGGGTACCGACGAAACCTACCCCAAGCCCGATGTTGGGCCTGACGAGCTGCCATGCAAGTGGAATTCCACCAAGGTCTCGGGCAACGTGGAAGTTTAGTCGACATCCTGGGGATGGTAAGTTCTGCCGCTTGCACAATACAATCCATTACCGCCGCAACAGCTTCATTAACCGTTCCTGAGGTCACCATAGCTGGAGTAATACTTGCCGAAGCTGTGAATGTGTCCCACTTGGCACAATCAATATTCCATCTAGCAGAGCGAGAAGGGTAACGGTACCCGCCACTCGCTAGACGGAGAAAGATGGGAAAGTGATCGCTGCCAAGGGGATCACCAGACATGCTACAGGACCAGGCAGGATATATTGATGGTGAACTCAGAGACAAATCAATGGCTGAGTACGAGCGGGTGGGTTCATGAAAATAGGTATTAGCTCCCATGTTGTGGAGACAGAGGGACGTGTTGGAGAGAAGAGACTCAACAACACGGCCCCTGGAGTCTCGAGTGGTAGAACCCCACAACGGATTGTGTGCATTGAAATCTCCTAAGATGATGAAAAAAGGCGGCAGCTGGTCAACTAAATCTTCCAGATCCGAAAGGCCTACAGCTTCATCTGGTGGTATGTAGATGGAACACACAGTGAACAGAGTGTTCACATATAGTCTCACTGCCACTGCCTGCAAAGTCGTCCGAAGGGCAACTGCAGTGACAGGAACACCATGAGGAACAACGACGGCCACTCCTCCGCAGGCGATAACGCCGTCCTGGTGATCTTTGCGGAAAAGGGAATGTCTCCGCAGCGAAGGACTGTCCGTCGTGCGAAGCTTTGTCTCCTGGAGACAAACGCACACAGGTGTGTGCGAAGACAGTAAGCCTTTCAAATCATCAATGCGTGATCGCAGGCCTCGGCAATTCTACTGAATGAGCGTGGCCAGAATGAAAAATGAAATGAAAGAATAAATGAAGACAGACGACTAGAAAGTCTCCATGTCGTCCGTCACCTCCAATCCATCAGCAGTGTCTGGAGGTAACACAGGGCTGTGTTTACCCCCTGTGTTGAGAGGTGGTTTTTGCCTGCTCTGTTTCGGGGAGGATGAGAATGGTTTCAACTTCTACGGCTTCTTCTTTGCAGCGCCCTGGGTCCCTGTGCTGGCAGATGTTTTCGGCATAGAGGAAGGTTTAGGCGACGATGTTGATGTCGCCTTGGAAGCAATGCGGCGAGACTTCAGTGCTTCCAGCCCAGCAGCGACGATGTCCTCAAAATCATAAGGACACCGCGCTGGGATAGTCACCTCAGTCTGGACCGCCACCGAAGCCTTCTGCACCACAACTGAAGCATATGACCGCCGGCCTGGTTGTAAAGGGGCGATCCGCCGTCTAGCTTTGGGATATGAGAGATGCTCAGTTGTCTTCAGGCGTTGGATTGCCTGTTCCTCTATCCACTTTGGACACTGCTTAGAAGATGCAGGATGAGTCCCTTCGCAGTTGACACAATGATCAGACTCTGCAGAGCATTCCACCAAAGAGTGTTCTGTGGAACCACAGCGACCACACTTTGCAACATTACGGCAAGACTGCTGGGAGAGACCGTAATGCTGGCACCTGAAACATTGCAAGGGGTTCGGGATATACGGCCGAACATCAAGCCGTAAATAACCCGCCTTGATGGAAGTAGGCAGGGTTGGTGAGTCAAATGATAGGATGATGTTACGAGAGGGAATAGATTTCCCATCCCGCCTAAAAAGAATCCGTCGAACCCCAATGACATGCTGTTCACCAAGTTCCTCCAGCAATTCCTCATCGCTGCACTCAAGCAGGTCGCAGGAGTTGACTACACCACGAGAGGAATTGGGGTAACCATGGGGAGAAACCTGAAAAGGAATGCCAAGCTAAACGGTCGTTTCCAGCAAGGTGGCACACTGTGGCGTGGATTAGAGGTTTCCACGAGAAGATCCCCTGAAGGGAGCTTCTTGACACTTTGGAGAGCCAGCAACGGCCTGCAGAGCCTTGGTGATCCAGAAAGGACTCTTTGCTACTAAGGGACTGTGAAGAGTCACCAGATTTGATTAACAGAAACAGAGCATTGCAAGTAGTTGAGACAAGTTTCTTTGTTGAGGAAGGTGTACCTTCCTCCACAGGGCGCTTTAAGTTGTTAGCATGGGAAACACTTTGGTTAGCCATGAAAAAGAGAAAAGATTCGTCCGCCGACCTCCCCACCCACTACCGAGCTCAACGAGGGAGAGCCGGAGGTCCGCAAGCCCAAGAGGACGCAGGACACGGCTCTAGGGATAGTCAGCGGATATAGCAAGTTGGTAGGGCCGACATACGCTCGGCGTGCACCCAGACTTTCCCGTGCCCGGGGAACAACCCTTTGGCATGCCCACCCTACCCCCGAACTCGCCCTGCCGAACAGAACGACAAGCCGCTAGAAGTCTGGACGCCACTCGGCCACAGACTTCCTGACTAGGAGTGGGTTAGTTCCCAGCCTCCCGTTTAGGGTGAAGCAGAGGGCAAAGAGGAGTGTTGGCATCTGGAGACACTACAACCCGGGCCCCAGATACCTCAGCCTCCAGTATCCCCATTTCCACCTGTACGGGTCACCGCACACGGCAAACGTGCAGGTAGGTCTAAGCTAACCAGCTCCGGAAAAACAGAAAATGTAACAGAAAAGACAGGGAAGGGAACGAGGAACAACACCCGGAGCTGGCGCCTCATCACAACCTCAGCAGCCTATAACTGAGGCGGGTACATGTCAATAAATGAACTAAAGACGAAAAAGCAAAATTATAAGAGAAATCGGCTCGGGCCGTGGGGACGCCATCCCCATCAGCTGGATGAACAGCTGTCCCTTCGGTGATGTTATCGTTCAAGAGAAAACGAAATGTAATCCGTCACAAGGTGAGCTTGGGCCGTGGGGGCGCCGCTCCCCAAATAACTGGAAAACCAGTTATCCCCGTGCGGGCGGGCTAAACTGCAGCTGATATGATTTCAAAGTTTGATTTTCCAAAGCTAAGGCACTGAAAACGGTACTGCCCGGTGGAATTTTTATGAAATACTGTGAAACACCTATTAAGGCTGCTTAAGAGTCACTGGGGGAGTCAATGAAAATAAGAGCTACTGAAGGTGGGGGATATCGAGAGGGAAGAAACACTTCCGTTATTTATAATGAGCGGATCCAGAGAAATGGTATAGCAGAAGTTAAACAGTGTGCAGCACATAGTCCAGTGTTGGTGTTGCACTTTGACTTTGCTCAAAACTGATCTGTAATTTTACCTGACAAAGTGCAAAGTTACTACTGGCAAACAATGTCCAGATCTCCCTCTTTATATGGATTGTGTGCCATTCTGCTCATAAAAAGTGAAATTGCTAAGACTTGTCCTTTGGAAGAATTTAAAACAATTGTTTACATCTCAGATGGAACAGCCGGGCACTTCAAAAACAAATATTAGTTTTATGAACTTAAGAAGGGGGACCCAAATGTAACAAGGAAGTGGATCTTCTCAGCCACAGGCCAATGCAAGAGTGCATGTGATGGTGTGGGTGGCCTGTGCAAACATTTTGCAACTAAATTCAACTGACAGAAAGAACAATCACATAATGGTTGCCGTAATATCTTTAACCATATTTATTACATGATATTGAATTTTCTTTTTTTTTCGAACAACATTAATGTTATTGCCCAAACATTACTGTTATACACATTGTAAGTGATAATGTTATTTGGTACTGGGTGCTTTCATATAATTATTCCATAATATAATAATATAGTACAGATACTCAATGATGATGTTTTAGGTTGTCATTTTTATTCGTGCTCTTGGTTTATGCTTTCAGATTTTTTCCCCCCTTTTATAAATGCTAATCATCGATTTTGGTAAAACATTTGCAGAATATGGAACATCGGAGTCATTAAGGAATGACGTTTAAGCACCGGATCGAATGACAAGGACAATCAGACTTTATTAAAAATAATAATAATAAAAATAATAATAATAGAAACCAAAAGTTTCGACATGAACGTTCAATGAAATATTAGAACTTTGGATCAAAAAGAAGTGAATGATAAATCAATATTTTCCGAACGTAGCTTGTCTAAATCAACAAAGGATGACATTTACGCACCGGATCGGATAAGTCAGAATATGGAACATTGGAGTCATCAAGGAATGATGTTTAAGCGCCGGATCGAATGAAAAGGACAATCAGACTTTATTAAAAATAAAAATAATTAATTATAATAGAAGAAACCAAATGTTTCAACATGAACGTTCAATGAAATACTTGAATTTAGGATCAAAAAGAAGTGAATGATAAATCAATAATTTCCGAACGTAGCTTGTCTAAATCAACAAAGGATGCCATTTACGCACCGGATCGGAGAAGTCGGTAGTTGGATATAGTTTTTGTAAAAAAAAAAATCTGAGAGCGTAAACCAAGAGCATGAATAAAAATGGATGGCAACCTAAAACATTATCATATGAGTTAATTCTATTATGCAATAATTATATGAAAGCATCCAGCACCAAATAACATTATCACTTACAACATGTATAACAGTAATGTTTGAGCAATAACATAATGTTGATTACACAAAGAAGCTTCACAAGCTATAAGAGATGCACCTTCATTTGTTGAAACTGTCTCCACCTCGATCCCAAAGACTAAACTTCTACTCCTCACAACTTATGAAGTTTAATCCTATCGAACCAGCAAAGTGAAAGAGTGGGATACAGTAAAATCTGTTGTTGGATTGTTGGAATACAGTCATAGCATTCCTGGTTAGTACAAGGAAATAAACCATCAATGGCCAGAACAGTCCGGCACCCACATAAAGCAGTGCAATTTTCATGCCAATATAAAAAAAAAAAAAAAGAACCCATTTTCTGTGAATGATTTTCAAATAGGAGAATTTATAGGATTCATTTATGACGATAACTGGTGGATGGATGGGACAGATTACAAACATATCTAAAAAATTCGAGGACACAACAGTATCTTTCATGCACCCCCTCATGGATCAGCCAGAGGTTTTTGTGGCTCGAAGAATGTGGCAAGAAAACAGACAAGTGTCCAGTGCCCTTAAAAAATGTACTTCTAAAGGTGAATGCCCCAACTCCTGTTGGATGTGCTGCACGACTTCATACCTTTGGTGAGTAGTTGTGCAGAACATCCAACAGGATAACTACAAATTATTCTCAGTTTGAATAATTTGTAGTTATGATGGTAACCTCATAATTTAGTTTTTTGAGGCCTTTTT
Source organism: Macrothele yani (assembly GCA_039090855.1). NCBI lineage: Eukaryota > Metazoa > Arthropoda > Arachnida > Araneae > Macrothelidae > Macrothele > Macrothele yani. Next base: position 99,449,845 of record CM076990.1, on the reverse strand, counting down.
TCTTATGTAAATAGAAATTGAATCTTAACTGTAACTGAGATAATGTATTGTATGTGTATAGACTATGGATTTAAAAAAATTAAATGTGTACATAGGTGAAAATTATTAAAAATCATAAAAATGACTTTAAAATATAGATTGGCACTGCAATTTGGAATATATACTCAGGTAAACTTTTCAGAAATATCTTTCGAAGTTTTTTTTTTTTTAATAATAACCCAACCGTAAGGTTCGAGCAGGAGAGAAGTGCATTTTCAAAAATTTGTAGGAAAATTTCAAGGCAAAAATTCAGTAACCTGATTCCCCCAGTTAACTATCTACCATTAGGACATTATTTGGACAAAATTTCAGAATTTTTAAAAATGGGGTTTTTGAGATATTGCCTTACCCACTTGATAAATCTTTTTGTTACAAAAAAAAAAAAAAAAAAAAAAAATCCTAAATTTGTGGAATTTTTTTTTTTTTTGGGTAATAAATATAGATTTTTTTGCCATCTAGCAACATTCCTTTGATCGAATTCTGTGAACACAAAGAAAAACCAATTCAATAGCTTTAAAATAAAAAACAATTCAAGTCTCTACCTGTTTATAATACAGGAGCAGTGTACATTTAAAAATTTGGTGTTTCACATTATTTTCGTTGCAGGTGTATTTTTTGCCTATTTTAAAAATGCTATAGCTCGACCAAAATTTTTTTCATGAAAAATCCTTTTACAATACTTTATACTTCTATTAAGAGTAGCTAGCTACGATAACTTTTTCAAAAAAATTGGAGGTGGTCAACTGACACCCCCTGCCTGAATTGAGATAGAAAGGGTCGTAGATCACTTCAGGCGAGTTCCTTATGTGATATCTAGAATGATTTCAGAGCAATGTTAAAACTGCTGAGCTAGATATTCTACCTCTACTCTATGGCTTTGTTGGGTTGAGAATCTTTCAATTTCAGCTTAACCATTGGACAAAATAAAAGGCACCTCAACTATATGTCAAGCTTTTTATTACATCTCTTCAGGACAATAGTTCTGCAAAAATCTGTGAAGTCTACAATCCTTATTCACAGCATAACATGTACTGAATTATGAAATCTTTCTTTGGCAACACTAAATAATACCGGAAGTTTATGGAATTGAAGCAGCACTTCTTTGCTGCTGTTGTTTTTTTATCCCAGGTACATAATTGTCTTCCACAAGTAACATTACCATGTGCTTCATTTTGAGAATAGCAATCATGGCTGCGGGCTGTTACATATATGCCAGGGTTCTACATAAGACATATATCTGACAACAGATTATTTTACAGGTGACTTATACATTAATTTTTTTCACCACTGAAAATATGAATTGCTGGTACTGTAATTTCAATTCAATCACCTTCCTGTCAGAGACACTTTTGCTTCGGTCAAATTTTTAATTATGCAGTCTCCCATAATTGTTGAACATATTTTGTCCAAAGAGGAGTATGGAATCTTTACAGTGCAATCAAATTCTGAAATCCTAAGACCATTGTTTAAATCAGTAATATACTTCTTTTTCATTATACTGAAATTGGATAGGCAGCTTTATCTCTTTTAAGCTTTCTGTGCTATAGCACAAGTGCCATGTGACCTTGGAAGCAGGTTAGTAAAAGCTGTATAATTTTTGCAACATATAAGAAAAACTTCTGACAATGAGAATATCTTTAGAAGACTGAACATTTTGAAGTAGTCTGACACTTCCATTGCCTCAAGAGATCTTAAGCAATTTTTAACATAATCCACATCTCTAAAGCCCGCGAGGTTGTAGGATGTTTTCCAGCCACCTGTGCTTACACAGCTTTTGGCACTGACACCCTGAAGTTTTCACATAGTCTTCATTCAAGCAGAAGAGTCTCAATAAATTTAGTATAAGCCAATGGGAATTACCTATATTTTTGCTTCACAGCATTATGCAAAGTACGTAGATCACAGCTGCCTGCATTCATCACCTAAGAAATGAACTTTTACTTCCTGTAGATGCAAATAAAAAAAAAAAATTAAAAAAAAAAATCCATAATTTCCTAATACAAGCAAATTTGAAATTCACTGGTAGATTACCATAAGTGAAATCTCCTGGCATAGATCACTGGCTAAGCTGGCAGCTTTCTTCACAGGATTGTCAAGGGGTGGCATACAAATTGGAATCTGACTTACTAAATTGACTTAAAGCATCTGTACTCTTTTATAGTGCAATGAAGTGATTCTTCCATACCATTGTACTAAGCAATTCTGCAGCTAGGAAATGAGTGAGAGCCCAAATGAAAAAAATGAGGAGTCAGTGTATGCACATGAGCTGATACCAAGGACTATCTCCAGAACTAAGGAAGATACAGAATTCTAATACAGGTTGTACACTCATTGTCATAAAAATCTGTGCACCAAGAAAAAAATCGTGCGATTAACACAAAACTCTGTGAATAGCTACGGGGAGGGCACACATGCAAATGATTACAGTTTCATGGGATTCCGCATGCCCACACGTCCAAGAATGGTGCTGCAATCGCAAACCTTGGGGCTTATAAGGCGATGCCGCGCAAGACTCCACATGTGTGCCAAAGTACACTGTAAGAGTCGAGTGAAATTCCTGAGCGATAAGACATGCTGAGGAGCTGCCGTAGATCTGCATAGGGCAACTGACGAAGTTTGAATGAGGCCGTATTGTCGAGATGAGAGAGGCAGGGTGGCTTGCATGCTGAATCGGCCGCCATTTGGGCCGGTTTGACAGTAGGGTGCAATTGTGTTGGGAGCAATGGACATGGGAAGGCACCCGGATGACCCAGACACACCACCAGCGGGCAGGACCATGGGATCATGAGAGCGACTTGCACATATGTAACGACATCCTCGTCCAATATCCAGAGACGTGACGGCTGTACAAGAAACTTCTGTGTCTGCTAGAACAATTGCCAGGCAGAGGCGAATCTGCACTCTCGACAGCCCTTACGTTTTCTGCCATTAACACCTGACCATCGTCGGTGTTGATTGCAGTGGTGTCAGCAGTGAGCAATGTGGAATGCTACGGACTGGCAATGTATAGTGTTCAGCGACAAATCCCAACCTCACTGTACAGCGGCACACGTTCTGAATTGCACGCGTGATGGTCTGCGGAGCCACTGCGTATGTCAGCCGGACTTCCCTCGCAGTGATCCGAGAGACGTTGATAACCCAGTGCTACATACAGGAGATCCTGCGGCCCCATGTGCTGCCTTTCCTGGCAGGGCAGCCTAGAGCCATTTTCCAACAAGATAACGCTCGTCTGCACCCGGCTCGGGTTTTCCAGGACTGTCCACGTCATGCTTTGACACTTCCGTGGCTAGCCAGATAGCCTGATCTTTCGCACATCGAGCATATGTGGGACCAGATGCTTTGCCAGCTTTCTCCATATCCCAGTGTTCGTGATTTAGAGCGTCAGTTGCAAGAAGTGTGGGCAAATTTGTCCCAGGATAACATATGACGTCCCTTTGACTCCATGCTGGATCATATCACCACATGTATCCCAGCACGATGCGGTCAGTCATGGTACTAACGCTGACTGGAATGTGTACCGTACGTCCACAGGAAATCATCCTGCTGCTGTGTTATTATAATCACTTCTGCCAGCAGTATGTACCATCTCACTACTAAAATCTAATTTTAATCTGACGCCTCCTTCTCAGTGTGCAGATTTTTATGACAGTGAGTGTATTAAAGCTTAGAACAAGGACTATTTGTCGTCAGAATGGACACTGGGAAAATACCAAAAAAGCTATTAAACATTATTAGCCTGACAACAAGTAAAACAGTGAGGCGACAAGTGAAAATAAAGCTAAACTTCTGAATTTAAAATTTTTACAATGTAATAATAGCACTTAGTAGGAAGCTCAGAAAACATAGCACACCGGTGAGACTAAGTGGAAGCACCAGAGACTACTTTAGTAGTTTGTTTAAGATCCATTTTCCTGATTTGCATAAATAAATGGATCAGGACACTTAGGCTAAGAATTAAGGGAGCATGCCACTTAGGATTTCAGTGGAAGGGGCGAGAAAGAAATACAAGTGTATGTAAGACATTGGTTCTTGTATACAGTGTAGGACACAGTAGCAGGGCACCAGCCCAAAACAATACCAGTGAGAAAAAGCAGGGAAAGGAGTAAAGGTGACCCTCCTAATTCTAAGTAAAAACACCATTAGGTGCAGTTGGTATAGGTCGATGATCTACACCATAAGCATTCTGTTCATCCTGTATCTGTAAGAATGAAAACATTGCCTGCATATTATGCGCTGTGTTGATTGTAAACAAAGTAAAGCAATGGATTATACATTGATAAGTATTATAATTTCAAATAATAGCAAAACATATTACATACATTGATGATCCACGTGTTCTAGGACAGTCGACACTGTAGCAATAGTCACATGGCTAAGTTGTTAATATTTTCAACAAAAATAATGTATGCTTGAGATCATATGAAAAGATGGTTAAAGATAACATATAATGGACCTTGAGAAACTTCAGTACGGAATTAAAATTGAATGGAAATAAATTTATATGGATAGAAAACGAGGTGTGATATTCACAAGTCCTCCTCTATAGAATAAAGGAACCATGGGTCGCTGGCATACTTATCACAGAAAAATGAAGTAGCAATAAATGACAAGGGGTAAATTGCTCGAATAGTTAAAAAAGAGGAGGAATGAAAACCATAAAAGTTTCATAATTGCAAACAAAAAATTCAAAAACCGTACGACATATAAGGTGCATGTGGTTGTCATATTGCGACACGTTTTGCACTGCACATTGTTGGCATTCTCAAGCTACAAGTGATCTAAGATCATTGTTAAGCTATGGCCCAGATGTAAAGTACATTGGACATGTACGTCATTATCATGGTTACAATCTTGCTCGCCAGTTAGTCAGTAATGCTATATTTTTGCATTTGTTAAGTTTCTTTTAGTTTTCTTTTTCTTTTCCAGGATACTTTTTTCTACATCAATTATGTGTTTCCATGAATATAATAGATATACCATGATAATGACATTCATGTCCAACATATTTTTACATCTGGGCCAATACTTACCAATGTAATACTTTATCCATTACTTTGCTTTGCCTACTACCAACATGGCAATATGCATTCAATATTCTTCTTCTTCTTGCAGATATGTGATAAACAGAATGTTGTATGGTGTAGATCATTGACCTATACCAATTGCAACTAATTGATGTACCATGTAAATATTGATTGATATTATAACATAAGTTAGGATATATAATGCACCTACAAAAATACATCTTGTTAAGAGGGCAACCTGTATGAGAAAATACAAGTACATGTACAAGGGTATGGATGAATCACTTCATTGCACAACAGAGTGCAGATGCTTTTTGCCAATTTAGAATGTCAGATTTCAATTTGTATGCCACCCCTTGACAATTCTGGCTGTGTTTTTCCTAGGGTACTGTTTCAAATGCAATTTGTAGATGGGTACCTTAGGAATCAGAGCATCAGCTGTTGTCATAGAAGAAAGCTGCCAGCATAGCCTGTGATATACGCCATGGAACATTGTTACCTCCACCGATGGATTTCGAAGTTCTTTGTATTAGGACATTACCAGAATTCCAATTTACTGCTGGACAATCCATTCAATAGCTATAAATCCTTCTTACACTTTAAATTCCAAAATGCTTCATGGAACATTTTTAAACAATACTTCAGCTGTGGCACAGCCCATGAATGCAGAGGTAAGAAATCACATTACCAATTAATTAGCTGAACCATTCAAATATCGTACATAAAAAATATCCATTTGCAAGGATTTTTTTCAAGATTTTCATCAAAGGACAAAACTAATGCTCTAATCTATCTCTAATGCACTAATCTATCTAGAGCAGTGATACAGAGTTGTACAAAAAAATGTATCTGCATAGACAACCATGGCAACAGAAAACTTGCTGCAAACCTGTGAAGCATGAACTTCGATAACAAGAGAATAACATAATTTAAAGAAATTAATAAAACAATAAATAATTATTAGAATATTACAGATTTCAATGAGGACAAAATAAGTACATTGCAATTGAATGTGCTGCAATGAGAGTGAGATGGAGCAAAATATTGCACTATGAACCTCATAAACACAAGAGACTGATTCAAGTTTTTACATCTAGAAAAATAGTTCTATCAATGAACCTTCAAAAATTACAAACAGCATTTTCAACAACTAATTCAAAAATAGTAGACTTACAAGATATATAAGGATAAGATTTTAATTTGGTATCTGGTAAATGCAAGAGGAACCCGGCAATAAAATTTAAATCCGTTCTGTGTAAACAAAACTTTTGATACGGTTTCTATACATTAAGAACAGGCTTTGATAAAAATCTAGAGGCCAGAAATGTCTGTAAAAACAAAAGCACTCAGGTGTGAAAAATAATTGAAAGTTCTTCAAGTTAAAAAGAATTAAGTGCATTAATGTGAGTAGTCTTGAATAAGTGTTTTAATTCCTGTAAATAACATTTTTTTTTTCTAATCTACAAGCAAATACTATCTGCAAAATCTGCTTATGATTTGGGAACTATACATGTACACTGCATGCACATGTCTACTTAAATGCAATTCTTGTAGTGAGTAACTGTGACTTATAATATGTCTACTTAATTCCAAACATACTAGGCATGCACATTTTGTAGGCTCACAAGAAAACTACTTTGCTATGAGGCTATCATGAAAAATCCAGCAAAATAGGGTAGCAATACCATCACAAAAGCTGAATGCATGGTTATTTCTCACCCTCTCAAAGATCCATTTAATTTCAGTATCAGGAACACTTTTTCCCTTTTGCATGATGAAATATTGAAAACTTGTAGTACATTCATTTGCTCATATGATTCTTTAAGACGTGGATGCCTCAGATGATGTAAACTTCCCAGGAAAAAAAAAAATGCTTGACACACTCAGCAACAGACGCTTTTGCATCCATAAGTGAACAGTGCTTCTTTCCTGACAGAATTTCTTTCTATCACTTTCACTGAATAGCACATTCTGAACATAAAAAATCATTCTTAAAACCCATGCATTCACGCACAAATGACACAGTGCAGAAAACAAGCCTTTTTGCAATTTAATTTAAGTATTTTCAGTAAAAGAAAAAAAGTTCCATGTAAGAAGTTACAATTATCTCTGCTCAAGAAGTTCCTGCTTCAGACATTCTCTAATATAAAATGCATTTTCACAATCTTGAAATGCACCATGATGGATGGACATATGGCGATTTTTTCTGCTTAAAATATTTCATTTCCTCTTTCAAGAGTTTCAAAATGATGAGTGTATTTTTTTTTTTTTTTTAAGTATGTCAAGAAAGACATTATTTGGAGTGTTTGTGGTGACTATGAGTATGAAGAGCTGACTTGTGCCCCTAATTGATATTAAGGTACAAGATTTCTTTTGTTATCTTCAATGCACTTCTTTATCACTCTCTCAGAATCATATTCAAACAATATGTCTCTTTGAATAAAGCTCATGTTGAGAATTGGCTTCCTATTAGGTTGTCGGAAAAGTCATGACATATTTTGGCACCCGATGGTGGTTGGGCAGTTTTGGAAGTACTAGAGGCATGCACAGCTCTGTTATTGCTATGGCATTCGACAGGCGCCAGTTCTACCTGCAGCTTAAAAGGAATAGGGAGCAATTTGGTTGATTTGCGGAGATTTGACATGAAGTTGATTCAGATGAAAGACCAAACTGTGCATTTTTGCAATATTTTACTTCCATAAAGTAAGAATGTGCGTCAAGCTGGTGAAAAGTTGCGTAAAGTGTACGGTGATAAAGCTCTACAAGAATGTCAGTGCCAGCGGTGGTTCACAAAATTTCGTGCTGGTGAATTTGACCTCAACGATGCGCCTCGGTCCGGGAGGCCAACGGAGGTTGATGACGACTAAATCAAGGCATTGATCGAGTCAAACCCACGTTACATGACACGAGATATTGCAGACACATTGCACATCCATCATTCAAGCGTTCGTGACCACTTGAAGAAGCTGGGATACGTAAGCAAGCTCGATGTGTGGGTTCCTCATGAACTCAAAGAAGCTCAATCGACTGTGCGCATAAACATCTGCAATATGCTCATTAAACGTGAGGAAAACGGTCCTTTTTTGAAGCGACTGATAACTGGTGACGAAAAGTGGATTGTGTACAACAATGTGCTGCAGAAACAGTCTTGGTCCCGACGTGCTGTTTCGTCTCAAACAACATCCAAAGCAGACATTAATCAGCAGAAGGTTCTGGTCTCAGTGTGGCGGGATTTTAAAGGTGTCGTGCTTTTCGAGCTCCTACCACGGAACCAAACAATCAATTCGAATGTGTACTGTCAGCAATTGGACAGTTTGAACGAATCCATCATCCAGAAACGTCCAGAGCTCGTTCATCGTAAAGGTGTTGTGTTCCATCATGACAACACGAGACCACACACAAGTTTGATCACCCGCCAAAAATTAATGGAGCCTGGGTGGGATGTGTTGCCACACCCAGCATACTCGCCTGACATTGTGCCATCAGACTTCCACTTGTTTCGCTCTCTTCAATAGTCTTTGCATGGGATAACGTTCAATTCAGATGAGGCTGTAAATCAGCACCTTGTACAGTTTTTCGCCACGAAAGATAGGTCCTTCTATGAATGAGGCATTCTGCAGCTCACTGACAGATGGCAAAAGGTTATCAAACAAAACAAGCATTACATCATTGATGGATCTTTGTTATTTCTATTAATAAATGACCTTTGCAAAGCATGGATAAAATATGTCATGACTTTTCCGACAACCCAATTAAAAACAACTATTATTCAAAAACAACTATTATGGGAATTTTACTAGAAATTTTTTTTATTTAAATTGCAAATTTTCATAGAAAACTCTTCTCCTTCTTCAGGCTGTCTTTTTGTTGTAACTCATTCCCGTTACTATCGCGGTTACGGTTAACCTTGAAGGTTACGGTTATTTTTCATCAAATCCTGTCAGATATTAGGTAGAAAAATCCTTTGTAGCCATTGATGATGGCATTTTGATTTTTCTGAATCTCTATTCCTTCTTTTAGCTTTCTTTTTTGAAAATTGCTTTGGAAACTGATGACTTTAAGGAAATTCCAATCCATCCAGTGACTAGTTTCTCTAACATGCCTATCTTAAACCAGTCTTGTTGGAGCAATTTTTTATAGCAGCTTTATGCTCTGCTATATGAGTTTCTAGTCTGCGACCTGTTTCACCTATGTAAGATAGTCCACAACTACATTTTACTTCATAGACTACACCTTGCATTTTTAAAATATCTTCTTCTCTTTGAACTATTTTAGGGAAATTTTTTTAACTTTGTTCTCTACACTTGGAGCTAGCCTAATATTGTACTTCTTACTAATTCTCTTTAAAGACTCAAATAAACCTTTGTGATAAGAATTTTTTTTAGTGAATTTTACTTGTTGCTTTTGTGGGTTCTTCGTACCATTAATATTCAGAAGCTTCTCAACTTCTTCTTTAGGATAGTTATTTTATGCAAGTATGACTTTTAAGTTCCTCTTTATGGGCTTCTTTCTTATCTGCTGTAGACACTATTTCATTATTTTTTTCTAAAAACTGACATGCTACATTTTTCTTATTAGAAACTGGATGATAGGAATTGAAATCCAATAGTCAGTTAGTATTCATTGCTTTTTTTATACCAACTAGTGAGGAATTTTTCATCTTCATAATAGATAGTAGTATCTAAGAAGTTAATTCATCTTTCTTTTTTAAGTTCAATAGTAAACTTAAGGGAATCATCTAATTCATTGAATGAGTCTAGAATTCGAACAATTTCTGAGCTACCTATTATAAATAAGATGTCATCCAAGTATCTGCTATATAGGCATAAGTATGTGAGTTGTACTAGGATCTTTTCTTCCAGTTTTCCCACGTAATAGTTAGCTAAGAGTGCGGAGCCCATAACTAGAAGTTGTAACAATAATTCACCTATCGATATTCCACATGCATGGAGATATCTGTTACATTCTGATAATCAACGCAATATTAAACGAAAGTTAGATAAACTCTGCTTGCTTGGCTTAGTTGATCAGCAGGACGAATATGTCGGCGAAATCCCCACAGATGGAGCTATTCCAGAAATGCGCGATAAGGTATAGGTGTTCATAGCTTATGTGATGAAGTTAACATACTGTCTTTTTATTCAGGCATATCATATTACATCTAGTCGATTACGGAGGACCATGCACTTGTGAACTCCTCCACTGATGAAGGCTTAATATTTGCCGAAACATGTATGGATGCTGTAGCATGGGTAGAATGTAAATAGGTTCCGTGGTTTTGTCATTTTCAGCTTTTAACTTTGTTGGTTTTACTTTTCAATCGATTTTAATGTTCTCATTTCATTTCAATTTCACAATTCCGTACTCGGTTTAGTGCCATTTCATTCATGTTTTATTCAATTTGTCTTTTTTACTGTTCATTGTGATATGTCCTTTCGACTGCTGACATATGTTCACTAGCAGAGGAAGTTTTTACTGTCTGTTGAGATATTTGTCTTTTCAACTGCTGATATACATTCACTAGCAGAGGGCCCTACGACAATGGATGTAGGCCTACTTTTCAAAGTTGGGGTAAATCCTTTTGAATATGCTGTTTGTAGTTTGCTTTTAGTTAATATTACCAGGAACCTGTTGACTTCTGCTTAAAATTGTTAGTTCAACACGTGATGAACAGTATTTTGCTACTGTAGATGGTAGTTATTGATACATTTTCTTAGCCACGTAGTATCCGCTCGTGCAATCATGCACTTGTGATTTTTTAGTTATGTTTCTTAACTGGTGATTTTGAATACATTCTATTATTGTGCTGTTCTCCGTTAAATAATTATTATTTTTATGGATATGCCGATGGTGAACACAACGACAGTAGATTCCGATACCACTGCAATTGGGGCTTTTAAGAAGAGTCAGTCGTATCAAGCTGAGTAAAGAAGTAGAACACATGCAATTTTTGACATTATGTAAAAACAATAATCTTACACCTTGTTTTTTGAGAATTAAAAGCAAGCCATTGAACTCTAAGGACAAGAACATTATCAACACTTGTGAGGTTTAAAGGCTTCATGCAATTATTAGAGACAAAAGGAAGAATTTGAACATACTTAGTATTCAGAATTACAGATTGTATAAGTGCATGGCTCTGAATTTACAGGAGGATAGGCTAAATATAGTTTATTAAAATTCATGCCACTATTGATAGTCTCATTTTACGACCGTGATAAACTTTCAAAAAAGTTTGAAAACCTACTTGAGGAGAAGAACAGAAATTGTCATAAAAACAACAAAATACCTATTCATAACAACATGTTTGTTAATGAATCTAACTATGCACTTTCTGAGCTACAAGTGAAGGCTTTGAAAAGAGGTGTCAAGTTTGCATATAAAAGGCATAAACCAAAGCCAGAAATTATCCTTCCACATATTGAAAACAGTATACAGGAGTTACCAGCTAGTAGAAGAAATCTAGTAAGATAAAAAATGATGAGAAATTTCAATAAAATTAATGACCAACAAGTCAATGCTCCTATTAAATATGAACGGAAGACGTTACTTGAACTTAAGAACAACCCTAATATTAAATGCATCATGGCTGACAAATTCAAACAACTTGTTATCTTGAATAAAGAAGACTACCAACAGAAAATGAAGACAGCTATAGAGGATCTAAGGGTGGTGAAAATTAATAAAGACCCTGTTGATGATAAAGCAAGTAGCTACTTTTAAGAATCATAGTGACCTGCCTACTGAAATTAAACGTAAAGCCTACCCACCCATTGGTACTAATCTTCGGCAAAATTAAAACACATAAAATAAATCAACCGGTTAGATTGATTGTGAACAAGAATGTCACTCCAACTATCAATTCAGAAAGGGATATTTATCAATACCTAAAACCTTTATATAACAACCATGTTTACAATGTATCTAATTCTATAGAGTTGATTGATAAAATTCAAGCTATTCAGGATTTCAACTTTACTATGTTTCGCCTTGATGTAGTAGCACTTAACCCGAATACCCTCACAGATGAAGCAATTTATTTAATTAATCAGCAGTTGTCAACAGAGGGAATTGAAGACAAAGAAAGGAACAGCATTATCTCGTCTTTGAAGTATATTACTAACAGCAATTATTTTTCATATGATGAGATAATTTATAAACAAACATTTGGAGCTGCCATGGGATCCCCACTCTCCTGCAGTATTACAGCATATTGAAAAAAACAATCTTCCAACAACCTAGCCTGGACTCACCTTGTTTATAACTATGCTACATAGATGATGTTCTTCTCTTCTGGCAACATTCTAGAGAGAAACTTGATGAATTTATAAATGCATTTAACAGCATTTATCCTACTAGTAGGACCTTATTAGAAGAAGAAATTGGTAACAAACTAAATTTTTTGGATTTGAGTTTACTCCGCCACGATGATTCTATTGAATACAGTGTTTTTAGAAAGCGAACTTATGTTCCAGCATTGATCCCATGCGATTCCTGGCATCCATGGAAGTACAAAACAGCTGTTTTTTTCTTACTATATCAAAAGAGCAATTACACATTCCTCTTTCTCACAATCTGAACAGGCAGAGTTGCAGTGGATCAGGAATACTGCAGAAGCATTTGGTTATAGTGGTAGACTGATTACTTCCATTTATAACAGTATCAAAAATAAAGTTCAGATTTTGCATAATAAAAAAAAGTGAATATAAAGCTTACTTATCAATTCCTTTTTTACCACCTATTACCAATTTGTTAAAGAGAGAATGTGCAGAGCATCAAATACACTATCTACCGACAAGTAATTGGACACCCCTGCAATCGACGATATCTGCGGTTCTGATACACATCAAGGCAGCCGCCGTTAAATATCCTGTGGGAAACAACAACACAACCAGGCGCATGCAAGATGCCACGCAGTTCGGAGCTCTCTGATTTCGAGAAAGGTGTAATCGTCGGGAATCACAGAAATGGCCGATCCATACGTGACATATCCAGCGAGGTGAAGTACCCAAAATCGACAGTGCTCTACGTGATTGGCAAGTGGAAGATGAGAGGTGACTGTCGGAATGTGCCCCGGCCCGGCAGACCCACAAAACTGGGAGTTAGAGACAGACGGGTGCTGGCCTGAGAAATTCGGAAGAACCACACCAAATCGATGGGCCACATCCCCGAGGAGTTTCAACAGGCATCCGGGAGTGTTCTTTCGATGAATACCATCCGTAAGGAAGCCCATCTGCTCGGTTATCATGGACATGCTGCCGCCCACAAGCCTTTGATCAAGAAGTCCAATAGCGCTGCTCGGCTAACGTGGTGCAAAGAACGTCGACAGTGGACTGATGAACAGTGGAAACAGGTTCTCTGGAGCGAAAAATCAAGCTTCACCCTTTACCATTCGGATGGCAGAGTCTGGGTTTGGCGTCTTCCTGGAGAACGCCTCCTGCCGGAATGTATTGTGCCAAATGCAAAGTTCGGGCGGAGGAATTATGCTATGGGGGTGTTTCTCCTGGGATAACACGGGGCCCTTGGTCGCAATTCCTGGTAGACTCAACGCCGAGACCTACTGCACCATTTTGGATGACCATGCACTTCCTACGTTGTGGCAGTTTTACGGGGTGGACCCATGTTACTTTCAGGATGACAATGTCACCTGTCATGTTGCGAAGTCCACCATGGCTTGGTATGGTGACAATGGGGTTAATTGAATGGACTGGCCTGCGCAGAGCCCGCCCCTTAACAATATCGAGCACCTCTGGGACAAGTTGGAGCGTCGACTTCAGGGGTGCCCCCACCGTCCGAAATCGGTGAAGGAACTGACCTGTCTTCTCCAAGCCGAGTGGAAGAAAATACCGCTAGCCGTCGTACAACCTATGGTTGAGAGTATGCCCCGGAGGGTCGCAGCTGTAATCGCAGCTCGTGGAGGCTCCATCAACTATTGAAGGTGAATAAACTTCATTTCCCTTTGCTATTACAGGTGTCCAATTACTTGTTGGTAGATAGTGTATTTCTGGCTGAAACTATCATCGTAATGGTGCCTTATTGACATACAATGACAACAAGTCAATCTTCGATAAATCGAGCGTATATTGTATCCCAATAATAACTAACCTCAATCACAAATATTCTATGTGCATAGGCAGTACTAAGAGACACCTTATTACTCAATTAAAAGAACATGCATACGATTGGGAAAAGAAAAGACCCAAAACAGCACTCATTCAGTATTGCATTAAACACAATGATGTACCTGATTGGGAAAATGTCAAAATTCTAACATCACTTCGATCTCATAAATAAATCCTCACTTCTGAGGCTCTAATTAATGAAAAATATAAAGGGAAATGTTGTAACAATAATACACCTATCGATATTCCACACGCATGGAGATACCTGTTACAGACGTGCCAACCTTTCAAAATCGAAAAATCAAGAGATTTTTTACAGCTCATAAAATCACACAAGCGTTATTTTTTATCGACATTTTTCAGATGCAGGAGCAATTTTCCAGAAGTGCTATGTACCAATACATAGCATTTTTAATGTTTAAAAAGTTATTCTACATGCAGACTGTATGTTTATATGCAAAATAAAATGCATAGTAAAAATAGTTGTCAACCAGATACAATTAATATAATTAATACAAGATATGTACTTAATTTTTGATACATTATTTAATCATAATTAATCTTTATCCTTATTTAGTGAATGTACAGTAGCCAATTTAGCTCTTTTTAACAAAGTTCTACAAAAGTTTTGTTCAAAGCATTTTTCTTTCATTCTGGACTTAACTGTCAGCAGTTTTTCCAGTGTTGGAATATATATATATATATATATATATATATATCATCATTGTCAACCATTATCAATCCACTGCTGGACAAAGGTCTCCCCAAGTTTCCTCCACAACGGTCTGTCTTGTGCCAGTCTCCTCCATGTCACCCCTGCATACTTTCGAATTTCATCCACCCATCTCCCATGTGGTCTTCTTCTGGGTCTTTTCCTGTCCCTTGGAATCCAATCTAAAATTTCGGCTGTCCATCGATGATCTGTCCTTCTGACAGTATGTCCAGCCCATTGCCATTTCAGGGATTTGACTCTGATCATGATGTCTTCCACTCTTGTCATTTTTCGGATCCACGAGTTCCTCTTCTTATCTCTCCTGGTTACACCAAGTATGCACCTCTCCATGCTTCTTTGAGTTGTCTGCAGCCTTTGTATGTCTCTTTTAGTTAAGGTCCACGTCTCTGCACCATACGTAAGCACTGGAAGGATGCATTGATCAAACACTTTTCTTTTAAGACATAATGGCATATTGCTCTTGAAAATTATGCTGTTTCTTCCAAAAGCTCTCCAGGCAAGTTTTGTGCGCCGATTAATTTCTTCATCAATGTGACCCTCACTTGATATCTGCTGTCCAAGATAAATGTACGTGTCTGTTATCTCCAGCTTTTCTCCATCAATCGATAAATCTTCATTTCTTGTAAAAGCATTGAACATCACTTTTGTCTTCTGAAAGTTCATTTTTAATCCCGCTTCTTTACTCTTGTCAGCAAGTTCCTGGATCATACTCTGCAGCTCTGATGGGCTAGTTGCAAAAATGACTACGTCATCAGCAAAACGAAGGTGGGTTAGATAATCTCCATTAATCTTTATCCCCTTGTTTTCCCAGCTCAGTGACTGAAAAACACCCTCCAATGTGGCATTAAAGAGCTTCGGAGATATGGTGTCACCTTGTCTCACTCCCTTTCCAATTTTTATGTGTGTTGTATTTTCAAACAGCCTTAAGGTCAGGTGATGCGTAACATCACAGCCTCTCCTTGACAAATGTCAACCCCGCCTTCTCGTGGTGCATCCTGTTCCCACTAAAGGGGCTCTGACGACCGCCCATAGCGGTATAACTATACCATCAGGATTAGAGGAAATTCTATCCCACACTCACCAACCCGCTTGGCCAGCGTGGTGAGTTATGGCCAAACCCTCCAAAATGACTCCACAACTTAAATCTTGGCCCTCAGTCTCCGGCAGCTGGAATGTACCTGGCCAAGGCAGCGGCCAGTGCGACATGAAGGCAGAGGGTGCTAAGAATCCCCGGAGGACCGGACTAGGCTGCCATCTGATGCTGACCTTGGCAACGTACAATGGACGCTCCCTATCTTCTGATTCAAGGCTTCTTGAATTGGAAGAGGAACTACAAAGGATCAAGTGGGACATCGTGGGGCTAAGTGAGGTAAGGAGAAAAGGAGAAGATCTCATTGAACTGAAAAGTGGACATCTCTTCTACTATCGTGGGACAGATACTGGCAGAACTAGTGGTGTTGGATTTATAATAAACAAGAAACTGAAGGATAAAGTGGTAGAAGTTGAAAGTTCCTCTGACAGAGCTGCACGACTCGTTATCCAACTATCGAGAAGATACCAGGCTCAGATTATTCAAACTTATGCACCCACCACAAGTCATCCTGAAGAAGAAATTGAAGAATTTTATGAGGAAATTTGTCATCTAAATAATAAAGGTAAGCAGCACTTGAAAATAATTATGGGAGATTTCAATGCAAAAATAGGGCAGCGGCAACAGAATGAAACTTCAGTAGGTAAATTCGGTCACGGCAACAGAAACCAGCGTGGAAATACTCTCGTTGAGTTTGCAGAGGCAGAAGGGTTTTTCATCTTGAACTCCTTTTTCAAGAAAACGCCACACAGGAAATGGACATGGAGACATCCAAATGGGACGACAAGTGAAATTGATTTTATTATGTGTAACAAAAAATTCGTCATAGAAGACTGCAGTGTGCTAAACAAGTTCAACACAGGTAGTGACCATAGATTGGTGAGATGTAAGATGCACCTCAACACTAAACTTGAACGTGGCAAGCTCATAAGACAAACAAAATCTATTGACATAACCAACCTTAAAAAACACCATAATACCTTCAAGTTGGAACTGAAGAACAGGTTCTCTGCTTTAGAAGGCCTAACATCGGAAGAAGTGGACATCTCTGAAGTTAACAGAAAAGTAACCAAAGCTCTTATGGAAACAGCAACAAAATTAGCTGGGTCTAAGAACAAGTTGCATGTAAATAAATTATCAGGAAAAACGAAAATGTTGATGCAAAAAAGAAGAGAGATGAGGACAACTAAAGAAGATGTGACTTCCAAAGTGGAATATATAGAGCTATGCAAGACAGTACGAAAAAGTATCACTGAAGACGTAAGAAAATTCAACTGTGAACTAGTGAGGAAAGCAATTGAAAACAACCAAAGCCTAAAGATAGCAAAGGGACATCTCAGTAAGGGAAGAAAACAGATTATGGCACTGAGAAAAGAAGATGGTTCTGTAACAAGAAATAGAGGCGAAATTTTGACAAGAGTGAAAGATTTCTACTCCAAACTATATGAAAGGGATGATACATGCACTCCAGACATCATGAAAGATACCAGTACCAGAGTTCCTCCAGTCCTTCCAGCAGAAGTTGCACATGCAATCAAGAACATGAAGTGGGGAAAAGCTCCAGGAGAAGATGGAATTACTGTAGACATCATACAAGAAGCAAGTGGAGAAATCGAAACAGTACTCGCCCAAATTTTCACTCGATGCCTTAATGAAGGAAAGATTCCTGAGGATTGGAACACCGCTACAATGATCCTGCTACATAAGAAAGGTGACATTGAGGATCTCGGAAACTACAGACCTATCAGCCTCCTATCAGTAGTTTATAAAATCTTCACTAAAGTTCTTTCACACCGCTTGAAGGTAACACTGGACATGGCTCAACCGAGAGAACAAGCTGGATTCAGGAGTGGCTACAGCACAATAGATCATATCCATGTGCTGAGAGAACTAATTGAAAGAGCGAGGGAATATGAACTTCCATTGTGCATGGCTTTTATCGATTATGAAAAAGCCTTTGATTCGGTGAAACCATCAGCAGTTACAATGGCGCTGAAAACCTGCGGTATTGAAGATGCATACATTAATATTATTAATAACATCTATGAAAATGCAAGTGCAAAGATTAGGCTGTTTGAAAAAAAAAAATATATATATATATATATATATATAGAGAGAGAGAGAGAGAGAGAGAGAGAGAGAGAGAGAGAGAGGTATCTGTCAAAACAAATGTGGAAGTGTCAAGCTTTCTTCTTGGTTGGAGGTTTAACAACCACAATGAGCACCTCAGTGGGCTATAAGCAGTTGCCCATCCCTAATTTATGGCTACTGGTTCCAGAGAAGGGAGAGAGCCAGTGCCGTAAGACAAATACACTGGCGTGCAAAAATTAAGGACGAGACGGTTTTTCGAATGTAACGTCTTGCAGAAGTGCTCCACATCGACTCAAATCATACGATAAGATCCCCAAGATGTAAGAATATGGGACAAGTGAGCAAAACCGTCCAAACAAGGAATCCAAAGGATACAAAGACACTTTATTGAAAAGGTAGCTTCGAGCACAACTGGACAGAAGACAGAAACGTCCATGTGACAGGCGGCTGCGAAGAAAAATCCAGTCTTTAGTAATATGATCACCCCTGACTGCGTTGCAGGATTTACATTGTCTGTCCATGCTGAGGACGAGGTTGTCAAGGAGCTGTTGAGGCATCGCGGCCCATTCCTCTTGTAGCGCCAGACACAGGTGAAGAATCGTTGCTGGCGGCTGGTGACGTGCTGCCAAGCGTCTCCCGAGAAGGTCCTACACGTGTTCGATTGGATTTAGGTCCGGGGACCTTGCGGGGCAATCCATGTGTTGAATATCTTCACTCTCCAACAGCTCTGCAATAGCCACTGTACGATGAGGTGTAGCGTTGTCGTCCATGAAGAGGAACTCAGGACCCACAGCACCTCTAAACAGATGCACGTGGGGCAGGAGAACCTCGGTACAATAGTGGACACCAGTGACTAAAGCTCCTTGGAAGATGTGGAAGTCAGTACGGCTACCAAGCACGATACCGCCCCAAACAAGAACTACGCCACCTCCAAACCAGTCGCTTTCGATGATGTTGGAGGTGTGATTGCATGTTCCCTGCTCTCTCCAAATGTGTATACGTCCAGAATCGCTCGTCAGACTAAATCGGCTCTCATCTGTAAAGAGAACTCGACCCCATTGCTGATGTGTCCAGTTCTTGTGTTCCTGGCACCACAGAAACCGCCGTTTCCGATGAGCAGGTGTTAATGGCACACACCGTACTGGTCGTCGTGCAAATAGACCACCTTTGTGCAGTCTTCTGACCACGGTAAAATGCGATACTGGACGTCTAGTTGTCTGTTGCATGTGCCTTGCGATTTCTTCTGCTGTCTGCAGTCTGTCTCTTCTCGTCTGTAGGACAATATATCAGTCGTCCACCGCCGTGGTTACTCGTGGGCGACCACTGCTAAACTCTCGGACAGATGTTCTTGTCATTTGAAATGCTCTCCAAGCTCATGAAACGATGCTGTGGGCAATCCCGAACTCCTCGGCCACACTAGTCACTATTCGACCTTCTACCAACTTCCCAATGATGCGAAGTCGGATAAAGTCATCCAGATGTCGTCTACTGTATTGCCTGTTGGCCATATCACAGCATGGGTAGAATGTAAATAGGTTCCATGGTTTTGTCATTTTCAGCTTTTAACTTTATTGGTTTTACTTTTCAATCGATTTTAATGTTCTCATTTCATTTCAATTTCACAATTTTATACTTGGTTTAGTGCCGTTTCATTCATGTTTTACTCAGTTTGTCGTTTTTACCTTTCGTTGTGGTATGTCCTTTCGACTGCTGATATACGTTCACTAGCAGAGGAAGTTTTTACTGTCCGTTGTGATATTTGTCTTTTCGACTGCTGATATGCATTCACTAGCAGAGGAAGCCCTCGACAATGGATGTAGGCCTACTTTTCAAAGTTGGGGTAAGTCCTTTTGAATATGCTGTTTGTAGTTTGCTTTTAGTTAATATTACCAGGAACCTGTTGACTTTTGCTTAAAATTTAAACACGTGATGAACAGTATTTTGCTACTGTAAATGGTAGTTATTGATACATAGTTGTTTTTGATTAGTAATTGAAATGCATCTTTTTTGCAATCACTGATACAAAAAGTAGTGTGTGTGTGTGTGTGTGTGTGTGTGTGTGTGTGTGTGTGTGTGTGTGCGCGCGCGTGAATTCACAAAGTTTCAATGTTACACAGTTAGCATTAACTCTTTCCCTCAAGAGGCTGAAAGCAAGGTTTGCCAATAACTCTGCCTGGTTAGGGATCAGTCAAAATTGTGTCACAGTTACAAGAAAGACTAAATGGAACAAAAAATGTAAAGCAAAAAGATATCTTCTGTCATAGACTAACATAAGGTAAGCCACTAAATAATGCATTTCCTTAACAAAATAGATTAACTGCTCAAAAAAGGAGTCTCATCCAAATTCATAACATGTGATTCCTGCCAAGGAAAAAAAACAAAAAAGAAACAAAAAAACAAAAAACATGATCTTAGGTTCACATAAGCTTAGGACTCTGTATGTAACCCAGGCAAAGATCAACTGAAAATAGAGATTCTCATTATTATTTTTTAAACACTGTTGCAACTCTATTGGCTTTAAAAATTCTGCCTTTTCCAAAAGATAATTTTATAGGGAATTTCAGGTAAAATTTACAGATTAACTTGTACAGAAAACTAGCGGATAATGCTTACCTTGGCATTCCTTTCTAGCGACGGGGACATTTCACGCACGTGTTTTCCGGTCTTTGTTGAGGTTATTGTCCTAAAGTCCGTTGTATGCGATGACTGGCTTTACTTCTCACACTTTTCGCTGGGTATACTCATTGGATCTTTGCTTTAGGATTCAAACATCAATTTTTACCGTTCTTTATACTCGAAATTTTCGCCCATACTCTGGGCATCTTCAGGAGCGTGGCGACTTTACCACCGATGTTCATGGTTAACTTCGCGCTAATGGAGTCCGATACTCCTTGTTGCCATTCGTCGGAAAAACTTTCCTGGATATATTTCATTATCGAGCCCGGCTGGCGCCATCTATGTTTCGTTAAGAACACTTTTTTTTTCCGTATTTTTTATTTTATTTTTTAATTTTTTTAATTTCTTCTCCTATCCTGGTTTTCTTGTCTTTTTTTGCCTGTTTTTCTTTTGTTGTTGTTTTTCTTGTCTTATTAGTTCTTTCCACAGGCCCGATAATGTGCTAGGGTCGTTCTGGTTACATACCCTTGCTTTATTTTTGTAGATTAATATTGCTTCTTCCTTCCTCATTTGCCTTTCCGATTTTTTATTCTTTTTTAGCATTTTAATTTCATCGAACTTTGGGAATGTCCGGTTTTCCAAGCAGAATTGCACTAAAGCCGTTTTGGCTTCTTTTTTTTGCCAGTTAGATATGTGTTGTTTAAGTCTTTTTTTAATCTGTTTTTCGTACTTCCAATGTACGATATTGGGGTATGTGTGCTATTGGAATTTCGTAGGTTCCTGATTTTTCTAGCATTTTTTCCTCTGTTTTTTTGTTGACAGTCATACTTTTCACGGTGTGCACTGAGCTTCCTAGTTGTAAGTCATATTTAGCACAGTGTCTATTGATTTCTTTACTCACTCCTTCCAGGTATGGGAAAGCTCCAATGTATTTCAATTTTTTATTTCTCATCTTCCTTTGGTTGTGCACTTCTTGGCCTTCTTTACTCTGAGTCATATGCTTTTTACTCTCATGTATCCATTTATTAATTAGCTTGCTCGGGTACCCATACTCTTGTGATATTTTCGAGATAAACTCTAGCTCTTGATTTTTTAGCCTGTTGTTAGATGTGTGTGTGTACGCTCGCCGTATCAAGTTTACTATGCTGTTTTTTTTATGTATCACTGGATGGTGCGACGAGTGTGGTATCAGTACAGGTATGTAAGTTGCTTTTCTGAACACAGAGTATTCAAAACTATTTTTGTTTTTCTTTAGTTGAATGTCCATACTATGTGTTCAGAAAAGCAACTTACATACCTGTACTGATACCATACTCGTCGCACCATCCAGTGATACATAAAAAACAGCATAGTAAACTTGATACGGCGAGCGTACACACACACACATCTAACAACAGGCTAAAAAATCAAGAGCTAGAGTTTATCTCGAAAATATCACAAGAGTATGGGTACCCGAGCAAGCTAATTAATAAATGGATACATGAGAGTAAAAAGCATATGACTCAGAGTAAAGAAGGCCAAGAAGTGCACAACCAAAGGAAGATGAGAAATAAAAAATTGAAATACATTGGAGCTTTCCCATACCTGGAAGGAGTGAGTAAAGAAATCAATAGGCACTGTGCTAAATATGACTTACAACTAGGAAGCTCAGTGCACACCGTGAAA
Organism: Macrothele yani; assembly: GCA_039090855.1. Taxonomy (NCBI): domain Eukaryota; kingdom Metazoa; phylum Arthropoda; class Arachnida; order Araneae; family Macrothelidae; genus Macrothele; species Macrothele yani. The sequence goes on along the minus strand of CM076990.1, from coordinate 99,427,465 downwards.
AGTATGACTGTCAACAAAAAAACAGAGGAAAAAATGCTAGAAGAATCAGGAACCTACGAAATTTTAATAGCACACATACCCCCAATATCGTACATTGGAAGTACGAAAAACAGATTAAAAAAAAGACTTAAACAACACATATCTAACTGGCAAAAAAAGAAGCCAAAACGGCTTTAGTGCAATTCTGCTTGGAAAACCGGACATTCCCAAAGTTTGATGAAATTAAAATGCTAAAAAAGAATAAAAAATCGGAAAGGCAAATGAGGAGGGAAGAAGCAATATTAATCTACAAAAATAAAGCAAAGGTATGTAACCAGAACGACCCTAGCACATTATCGGGCCTGTGGAAATAACTAATAAGACAAGAAAAACAACAACAAAAGAAAAACAGGCAAAAAAAAGACAAGAAAACCAGGATAGGAGAAGAAATTAAAAAAATAAAAAAAATAAAATAAAAAATACGGAAAAAAAGTGTTCTTAACGAAACATAGATGGCGCCAGCCGGGCTCGATAACGAAATATATCCAGGAAAGTTTTTCCGACGAATGGCAACAAGGAGTATCGGACTCCATTAGCGCGAAGTTAACCACGAACATCGGTGGTAAAGTCGCCACGCTCCTGAAGATGCCCAGAGTATGGGCGAAAATTTCGAGTATAAAGAACGGTAAAAATTGATGTTTGAATCCTAAAGCAAAGATCCAATGAGTATACCCAGCGAAAAGTGTGAGAAGTAAAGCCAGTCATCGCATACAACGGACTTTAGGACAATAACCTCAACAAAGACCGGAAAACACGTGCGTGAAATGTCCCCGTCGCTAGAAAGGAATGCCAAGGTAAGTATTATCCGCTAGTTTTCTGTACAAGTTACTTTGAAATATCGCACGTAAAAGAGAATAGTACAATAATTAGAGCTATATAATAGTCAGAATTAGAACTACTAAGTGGAATTGATTTACAGATTATGTATAACTCCATGATCATATGTATACTAAATGCCACATCTATAATGCAATATATTCAAAGAAAGAAGTAAAAAGCTATCACTGCTCATTTCAATTCATTGTTGGCTACATCAATTCATTTTTATTTCTTCACAACATTCAAGCACAAGAGTCGGAACAAATTCATTTCTTCGCAGCACCCGAAATCAAGCTAATTACATAAAGTGCAGAATTATGTCACAGTATATTACCACTTGCACCTGGAACATATAAACTAAAAGGAACATTTCCATTTATTTGCTGCTTAAGCCATTTCACAAATGTTACTTTTAACTTTTCTCTCTCCATCCAAATGCCACTCATTACAATGTTCGTACTGGTCAGTAAAATATAGCAATTAAATTCCCTGCAATTCAGGGATCTGCATATATGTTTGATTGAGTCACAAAACATTTATGAATCTGCAGTGTATTTCAGTACACTTATCATTAAAAAAAGAAGCAGTAAAAAGCTCGATGGTTATAAAAACATTATGCTGTTGCTTAATTACATGGATATATGATTAAATTATCATTATTGCAGAACACAAATTCCCCAGTTTGTTATAATGTTTCTCACGTTATGATTAGTTCTTATTTTCAAGAAGCCCAATGACATACTACATCGTTACAAGTCTGAAATTATAAATATAAGTTGCTACTATAATTCTTAGGTTAAGAGTGGCAAAAGCTTACAGTGATAATTTTCTTGACCAAGCACATTACGTCATTAGCAGTAACTTCCAATTGATTGATCAGTATATTACAGATATCTCTGTCACTATTGACCAAAAGCAGGATTTTGCAAGTGAAGATTAAAACATGGTTATATGAAAAAACTTGTTCTATAGTAGACTTTCCGTATGCAAGACTTATAGTAGTCCTTTTAATATGTATATGTTTGCAACTGTTGAATTCTATAAGTAATCTTTATGTACAACAGTCATGTCTTGTCTAATGGATATTTACACTCGTTGCATTATGAACTACAAAAGAAAATACAATGGATGAATCGATTTTGGAAGTCGGATACATTAGGCCTAAAATTGAAATGTTATGTTAAAAAATGTTACCTTGAAAGACTAAAATCATCATAAAAGGAAATCAAGAATAAATGAAGTACCACATAATTGTTAGTATTCTCAGACTAGTTTCAGCTTATATTGTTTAAGCCTTCATCAGTGAGTTGTTCCTGCTAAATGAATTGGCTATTGATGTTGCTTGGCCCTTTTGCAGCGATCACTGTGACGATTTTTGTCCAGTGCAATGTCTCCATCATCATTATGTGTCAATCACAGCAGAGTTTAAGCTGGCTCAAAAAATGTTGTAGCAAAAATGCTAAAATGAAGGAAAAGGTGTAGCAAAGGGCTAAAGAAATTTAGCCTCTTTTGTCAACGAAGTGACGTGCTAGGAATAGTCGTAGTGCGTAGTGGACGGACTGGCGCGTTAGGGATAGGGCGTAGTGGACGGACTGACGCGCGACGTCTCACCCTAGTGGACAGACTGACGCGCGACGTCTCACCCTAGTGGACAGACTGACGCGCGACGTCTCACCCTAGTGGACAGACTGACGCGCGACGTCTCACCCTAGTGGACAGACTGACGCGCGACGTCTCACCCTAGTGGACAGACTGACGCGCGACGTCTCACCCTAGTGGACAGACTGACGCGCGACGTCTCACCCTAGTGGACAGACTGAGGCGCGACGTCTCACCCTAGTGGACAGACTGAGGCGCGACGTCTCACCCTAGTGGACAGACTGAGGCGCGACGTCTCACCCTAGTGGACAGCCTGAGGCGCGACGTCTCACCCTAGTGGACAGACTGACGCGCGACGTCTCACCCTAGTGGACAGACTGACGCGCGACGTCTCACCCTAGTGGACAGACTGAGGCGCGACGTCTCACCCTAGTGGACAGACTGAGGCGCGACGTCTCACCCTAGTGGACAGACTGAGGCGCGACGTCTCACCCTAGTGGACGGACTGCCGTGCGACACCGTCAGACCGAACAATGGATGACGGAGTTTCCGCCGTATGACGAAATACTTTTACCCACGAGTTAGCAGTAGAATTTAAATTTTTTCCCTGAACTATGGGAGTTCAAAATTTCGGAACACAATCACCTTTGTGATATTTAAATGCCTGCCGCCATTTTACGACGGTCGCTAATTTTTTCGCGCCTTTTATATTAATTCATCGCATTTTGCGAAAATAGCGATCGTGGCTTAACCTCTGAATCACAGCATCATCAGACATTTGAGTTCAGTGCCGCCACCTTCCGACATTCCCATTCATCAGTTGACAAGCACAGTAGGTAATTTTTTTTGATGTTTTTCTTTTTATTTGATTTATTCTTTGTCTTTTTCTCCTGTTCAATTAGGTATTTCCAGGCATAGGGTAAGTCTATAGGTGTGGTAATACCAATAATAGTGAAAGATCTATTTTGAATACTGTAGGAGTGTATGCCATACTTGCCAAGAATGCTGAAGACAATAAATCTGACTTAATATATATTGGTAGTACTAAATGGCGCTTCCAGACACGTCTGCATTAACACATTAAAAATTGAATAAAAAAGAAGAAAAAACAGCTTTAATCCAACATTGTGTTCAAAACAAAGTAATATCAAATTGTCATACATACATACATATCACTAAGCTGTTGTTCTCTGAAATTCAGAGGTTAGATCTAAAAAGAAATACAAACTACTAGATAATTTTTACTTACTGTTGCCGTATCAAAGTTCTCCATTTATAGCGATCTTGACATACTCGGGCTTCACCGACATTCATTACACGCCATACACAAGATCTTCTATACTTCAAACTCATAATCTTTGGCAAGAATCAAAAATCCTGATTACACACGATACACACCAAAAAAATTTAACAGGAAAAGCTGTATTAATAGAAAAAAATGTGATAATAATTGTAATAATACTACACCAATAGACTTACCCTATGCCTGGAAATACCTAATTGAACAGGAGAAAAAGACTAAATCAAACAAAAAGAAAAACATCAAAAAAGAATTACCTACTGAGCTTGTCAATTGATAAATGGGAATGTCGGAAAATAGCGACACTGAACTCAAACATCTGATGACGCTGTGATTGACATATAATGACGACGACAACACGGCACTGAACAAGAATCGTCACAGTGGCCGCTGCAAAAGGGTCAAGGAACATCGATAGCCAATTAATTTAGCACTCACTGATGAAGTCTTACACAATATAAGCTGTAACTAGTCTGAGAATGTTTATGACAAGAAGATGATGATGTACTTCATTTATTCTTGATTTCCTTTTATGATGTTTTAAGCCTTTCAAGGTAACATTTTTAAATATATCATTTCAATTTTAGGCCTAATGTACCTTACTTCCAAAATTGATTCATCCATTGTATTTTCTTTTGTAGTTCATTATGCAACGAGTGTAAATATCCATTAGACAAGACATGACTGTTGTACATAAAGTTTACTTACAGAATTCAAGAGTTGCAAATATATATGTATTAAAAGGACTACCATTACTCTTGCATACGGAAAGTTGACTATGGAACAAGTTTTTTTTCTATAACCATTTTTTGATCTTCACTTGCGAAATCCTACTTTTGGTCAATAGTGCCAGAATTCTCCGTATCATAATGTTCAGTACACTGGAAGTTACTCGTAACGACATAATGTGCTTGGCCAAGTAAAATATCATGGTAAGTAAGCTTTTGATACTCTTAACCTAAGAATTATAGTAGCAACTTATATTTATAATTTCAGACTTCTAATGATGTAGTACGGCATTGGGCTTCTTGAAAATAAGAACTAATCATAACGTGAAAAACAGTATAACAAACTGGGGAATTTGTGTTCTGCAGTAATGATAATTTAGTAGTAAAATGATCTGTTAAATTTCTTCCCATCCGGAAAACACTTATTCTCCTCTTCCTCTGAAAAAGTACCCTTTCATCATTTTCCCACCAAGAGTGAATTATTGTGTATTCCAAACACATTACACGTAAGACTAAATTATGATGCATATGTACAATTTTATTAACATATAACAATTTAAGCAGCATACTTTCTCAATCCAAATATTCACCTATATGTGAGACGTGATCAAATGAAACCTGTTTGTACCACATCACATGGACTGGCGCACGGGTAGCATGATGACGTCACAGCTCGCGAGATAAAGTGAGCTCACATTCATTCTCCTCGCATGTGTAGTTTGTGCTGCAGATCGTTGACAACATGGCTGGTGTGATTCTGAATGCGTCCAAGGTGGATGAGTGATCAGTGATTCAGTTCCTAACAGCTGAATGATGTCGACCAGTCAACATTCATCGCAGTATGTGGGTGGTGTATGGTGACAAATGTGTGTCAAAGACAACAGTGATGGACTGGGTGCGAATGTTTCGGGAAGGACGTGAAGAAACGAAAGGTCTGCAGATGGGCCAGGTTCATGCTGTTGCAACAGATGAAGCCATTGCCAAGATTGATGCAGCAAAACGGGTGGACCATCATCGGAACTTATGTTCGCTTGCAGAGGAATTTGCTATGTCTTTTGGGACAGTTCAAACGGTGGTTACAAAGACACTGCAGTATGAGAAGGGTGTGTTCACAGTGGATATTATGGATACTGACCAACCACCATATGGAAGAACGCATGGGTTGGAGTTTGAACTACTTGCTGTGTTACGACACAGAGGCCGATGCACTTCTGTCACGCATAGTGGCAGGTGACGAATCGTGTTGTCACCACTTTCAGCCATCCAGCAAATTAGCGAACATGCAAAGAAAACATCCCAGATCACCAAAACACGAAAAATTCAACTCACAGGGGCTTCTGCTGGTAAGGTTATGATGACTGCATTTTTTGACCATGAAAGACTTTTGAACCTCATGTGGGCATCAATGCTAACTGCTACAAGGACACACTGGACAAGCTGCACAAAGCCGTCAAGAATAAGTGACATGGCATGCTTTTGTGTGGTGTGATACTGTTGCATGACAATGCTCGCCCACAATTTGTAAACATTGTGCAGGATGCACGGAAAAGGTGAGAGGTTTGCACCACCCAGCCTATATAGCCCTGATCTATCACCATATGACTTTCATTTGTTTGAATGCATAAAAAAAGCTCTACAGGGACAATGATGCAGACGTCATGGAGCGGCGACCAAATAGTTCAAGGAGCAACCAAAGTGGTTTTTGGTGGACTGTATGAGCAGTCTCCCCAAGCAATGGGATGAGTGTCTGAATGCCTATGGCGACTTCAAATGAACACTGGTGCGTTCTTGCTTCTTTATATATTGCTTTGTTTAATGCTGCCACACCTGCAGCTGTACCTCTTCATTCATCTTACTAAAGCCACTCGAGTGAGTTTCATTTGATCATTTCTAATAGAAAAGATGGCTGCAAAGATATTAGGGTTTTCCACATTTACATCACAGTTCATATAGGAGAACACATAAGTAGGGTCTATAAAAGAAAAGCTCTTATAGATCCTTTTCATTTGGGTAACTGTTTGCATTGTTCAAGCCAGAGTTACTGATGTACTTATGGCCCCTAGGACATGACTCTTTCCACAGCAATGGTAGAGTACTTTTCTCATCAAAACAACAGAGAAGATTTCCCGCATTTCTTTTCCTATTGCCTCCCTTTGACAAACACGATTCAATGTCTATATAGGAAGGTTGTAACTTTTTTTAATTGTCACATTCTGCAATTTCTGTAAGTTCTGACTACTGCATTCTCATTAACACAATGTTGACCGACAGGGGCGGGTTTACCATTGGGCCAACCTGGGCCATGGCTCAGGGCGCTGCACATAAAGGGGCGCCAAAATTTTGAGAATACATGTGGTACAAGAAGTTTTATCTCATCCTCCCTCTAAAAAAAGAATGAAATGGGATTTTTCATTTCTACAAATTATAAACTGAGTAGTATAATACCTTTAATACTTAAGAAAATATTAAATAGTGTTAGTACATTCAATGTGTTTAATTATTAAAAATATTCATTCATTCTGAAAGTGAGTTCAGTAAGACTCGGGAGCCCCCGAGGAAGTTATTTCTTCCTGCTTCCTGGCAAGGTCAAAACTCAGAAGAAGGCGGAGAGGGGGAGCATTTCATTTACAGAGCTCGCAGACAACGGAGAACAAGAGTGGGAGGCTAGGGGAGGGGCACTACACCAGAGCATAGTTTTTACAAGGCATTATAAAATCTGAGCGTGAGGACAGCCTAGGGATGCAGGTTGAAAGATCGAAATAGGACTCTATGAATTCAAGGTCAAGGCCCCATAGTATTGTGGGTGACAAGAGAGGACAGAGTACTGGTTAGAATGAATTCCAATTTAGCTTATGACACCAGCTACCTACTTTGGGATTCATTCCCCCTCCGCCCTCCCATTAGTTTACATGTATGTTTTCATTCTCGCTGTGTTCTTTTGATGGAAATCATTACTATAAATCACTGTCAGCGAAAATGCCGAGTTTTCTGGATGCAAAAATAGAAAAAGAAAGCTTAAAAAGATTAAAAAAAAATACCAAAACTAAAATAAAATTTTAAACCGGCAGAAGATGACACAGTAAGTGAAAAGAAAATGCAGTGTTTGGTTGCAAGATCTACCGATGAAGAAGTGAAGGAGCCAACTGAACTAGAACTAAGGGCTCAGAGCGAAGATAAATTTGTGAGTCTTCCGATGGTGAGGATGAGGAAGATAAGCCTAACATAAATCATGGAGGAAATTTTCAAGATGTTGAAGGAAATTAACTTTTGTTACATCATATGATATTAATTCCTGCTAAATGGAAAGTAGACGATTCATTTGTTGATTATATTACAAAAAATCCTCAGAATCAAGATTTAAAGAAATTGATTTTACAGTTTCAAAAAGATCTTATAGTGATCAATTTAGATCTGCCTCAAAAGGGTTATTTTATAACAGTCTTCAAAATGGTGAAATTAAAAGAAGAGAATGGCTATTGTATTCTGAGTCAACTGGACGTGTTTTTTGTTTACCATGTAAACTGTTTGCAAAACCAAAGAGTTATTTCTCAAGTATAGGTTTCAATTATTGGAAACACGAAAACCTTATACGAGCACATAGTGCTTCATTTGAGCATGTAGATTCTGTAAAGTGTTTCATAACACATGCAGAGAATAGTGGAAAAATTGATTCTGCTGTAATTAAGCAACTGATGAATGAGAAAAATTATTGGAAAGCAGTACTTTTACGGATTACTGAAGTTATTAGATTTCTGTCTTCCCGTGGATCCTTGAACTGATAGGAAAATTTAACCCTTTTCTGGATCAACATTTGAAAAAATTTGGAAATAAGGGAAGTGGAAATGTTTCATACCTTTCAAAGGATGTATGTGAAGAATCCATTTCATTAATGACCATATCAGTCACTGACACAATAGTTAAAGAGTTGAAGTCAAGCAAATATTATTCTATTATTATAAACTCCACTCCAGATTTGTCAAAAGTTGACCAGTTGACTGTTATTTTTCGTTATGTTCTGAAAAATGTACAACCAGTGAAACGATTTATTTGTTTCTTGCCCAACACTGGTCACAAAGCAGAAGACATGGAGAAGGCTTTATTGAAGCTGTTACAAGATTTAAAAATAGATGTTAAAGACTGCAGAGGCCAAAGTTACTACAATGCGAGAAATATGTCTGGTGAATATTCAGGTCTCCAAGCTCCATTAAAAAGTCATAACAGTTTAGCCTACTATATTCCGTGCGCAGCACACACTCTTAATTTGGTTGGGAAATCCGCAGCGGGATGCTGCCTAGAAGCTACATCTTTTTTTATGTTCGTACAGGAAATATACAACTTTTGGTCATCTTCATCACATAGGTGGCAAATCTTGAAGACAAGTCTTCAAGACAGCTCTAAGCTCCACACGAATCTGGATCGCAATCGCCACTTCTTGTGCTCAAAACGTAATGTGAAACCCAATGGTCTGCATGGGTTGATGAATGCAAGGCCTTACGCTCTAGTTATTCCTGCATTAGAGATGCACTTCAAGACTCACAGAAAACACCGGTGAAAAATTAGAAGCAAGAGTAGAAGCAGAGGGATTATTAAATAAGATGAATTTGTTAGAAACGGGCATTCTCTTAGAGCTTTGGAGTGATATTTTACAAAGAATTCATAGTTGCAATAAAACACTGCAGAAAGTGAATATTGACCTTTCAGTTGCTGTATAACTGTACAATTCACTTATTAAATATTTAAGTAATCTCCGGAATAAATTTGATAAGTATGAGGAAGATGGAAAACTTTTGTCTCAGTGCGACGAATATAAGAAAAATGTTACTAGAACCTGTCGAAGAAAACTACAATTTCAAGAGATGAATGGCAATAAAGAAACTGTTTTCACTGGAAAGGAAAATATGCAAATATGCGTTTTCCATACGATCATTGATAACTTGGTGCAGCAGTTGAAACGTCGACGAGATGCGTATTCCGATGTGGAGAGCATGTTTGGGTTTTTAACGCAATTATCAGATGTTGATGAGACAACAGTATCTCAAAAGACAAAAAACTTACTGACAGTTTACTCTCAGGATTTAAGCAAGAATTTGAACAACAATGTGTTCATTTCCAGAAATTTTGAAATGATTTAGATAGACAAGCAGTGACAGATTCAAGTGTTAGTGTTCCTGTTGAGGATATGTTGAAACTGATTAGGGAAAAAAGAATTGATTCAACTTTTCCGAACATTGATATGATCCTAAGGATTTACCTATGCATACCCATCACTAACGCCGCTGAAGAAAGCAGTTTTTGTCTTTTGAAAATCATCTACAATTATCTGAGGACATCTAGTTCTCAAGAAAAAACCAGTGCATTGCCAATTTTGTCACTTGATTTGAACATTGTAGAAACATTAACATTTGATGATATAGTAGAGGATTTTGCCACAAAGAAATCAAGAAAAAAAAATCTTTTAGTGGTGAGTAATTTTACTATATATAAGTTTATGTTAATTAATTTCTTCTATCTCTCAGTCACTTAATCGATATACAATAAACATTGGTAGCAGCACTATCATTATATTTAAAAAAAAATCTAAAATTAATATTGCATACGTTGTAAATCTAAATCAGAAATTTTGCAGTCAAATGTTTCAGAAGTGTGTTAAAAAACCAATTTCATTTGTAAATATAAAAATTTACTGTGAAATGATGTTTTAAAATTATGCGAATTAAACTTGTGAGAAAACAACATCTATAAATTTTTATTTCAATGCCTAGTTTTAAATAATACATGTGCTAAACATTCTACAGGTTTGGGTTGTTCTTGAGAATATGCTGATTATTTGCGTGCTAAAAATCTATATGTAATTTAAATATGAAATTCTAACTGGCCTCAAATTTCTTACAATAAGTTTACTTAGGGGCGTCTGATTTTTCTTGGCCCAGGGCACTGTAATGCTTAAACCCGCCCCTGTTGACCGAGCATGATAAACTTACCTCTCGTTGGTAGCCTTTTAATTTTTAAATCATTAAAGAGCACAGAGAAAGACAGCAAAATTTAAAGTACTTCAGTCTCTACATAAGTGAGATGTCTACACTGAAGAGCAATAGAATTAGAGATACCTGTCTAGTAACGTGTGGCACCACCTTTCGCCCTGATGACGGCGGCGATTCGTCTCGGCATGGACTTGACAAGACACCGGAAGCGTTGGGAAGCCATACGGATCCACGACCCCTGAACAAGCTCCCACAGTTCACGAAGATTTGATGGAAGGGGTCAGAACCTCGAACATCTCTCTCGATGTCATCCCAGATGTGCTCGATGGGATTGAGGTCAGGTGATCTAGCTGGCTAAGGAAGCAAGGTCACGTCAGTGGAGTGTTCATCCCACCATTCGGATACAATTCGGGAGTGATGGCACGGTGCATTGTCTTGTTGCAGGATGAGGTCTCCAATGGGATGTTGAAGATGCACAAACGGGAGCAAATGGTTGTCCAGGATATCCCGGTAACGTTGACTTGTGAGGGACGATGTCACACGTACCAGGGGTCCCATTTCAGTCCACGTAAACAGTCTCCAGACGAGAATGCTACCCCCACCAGCATGAAGAGTACCCTTCTGGCAAGAAGGATCCATCGCTTCATGTGGTTTGCGACATACTCGTATCCTGTCATCCGCATGTACCAACGTGAATCTCGACTTAACAGTCCAGGTATCATTTTCCCACAAGTCTAGGGTCCAGTGGCGATGTTCCCGCACCCGTGCTAATCTTTGCACCCTGAGATGTGCGATCAGCAGTGGTACCCTTGTGGGACGATGGCTTCTGTACCCCATAGCGAGGAGATGGTCCTGGATGGTGTGGCTGCTTACACATTTTTGTGCACCAGCGTTAAATTGCTGAGTGATTTCTTGCACTGTCGTCCATCTATCCGCTGTTACAATGCGAGCTAGCCGACAATGACCCCGCTCATCCACACGCTGTTGTCCATGGCAGTTGGCCCTTGCAGGGATGGTTTTACCAGATTCGATGTACTCACGGTGCACCGTGACACAGTGGCTCATGAAAATCCCAGTGCCTGAAAGATTTCCGAGATGGAGTGACCCATTCATCGGGCCCCGACAATTTGCCCATGATCAAATGTGCTTAGATCCTTCGTCTTACCCATACTGCATCAGACTCTTACTGATTCCCGTCACATCTCTCCTTATATTGTCGGATCACTGCATACGTCATGTAGTTTCCGTTTAGAGGGCCGCCCACAGCGCCACATTTGCATAACGCCAGTTGTCTCTAATTCAATTGCTCTTCAGTGTATATATAGTGCTACTTAATTTTTTCATTTTGAGAGTACTTCAATTAATAGGTACAACAGGGTGTCTACCAGATTTAGGAAGTGGAATTTCTTGACTTTTTGGTGATCTATTATTTTTTTCTTGACCTAATAAAAAAGCTTCCGAAGCATTTTCCAAGCTTAAAATAACATGTAATAAATAAAATATTAATGAACTTAGGCCTCACAAGCTAAATATATCATAACACACACACACAAACAACTTTACCACTGTATTCATTAATTTATCATTTTTTTTATGCTTACCATTTTGCTTCTTTTGATTGTAAAAAACAACAACTCAAGACATAGACGAGGCCTCACAAACTGAAGAAAACTTCTGCGTGAAAGAGGACGTACGCAGTAGTCTGAATTCCAATTAATTTGGGTCTCTTCTCAGTTTTATGATTACATTTCAAAAGCTTATGTTGTGGTTATGTATATTGCCTTGAATAAAGGCTTTTAATAACTACTTCAGTGCTTAAATAAATGTGGATTTTCTAGAAAAACGTTCAATGAGGTTCTTACAGTGAGTACACTTTAAATTGTACAGTAATATTTTCATTATTTACACTTTATCGCATGCACATTGTTCTTATTTGAACTTTCTTTTTACATAAGTTACATATATTCGTGACCTTAAATTATAAATAGACCATTCTTCAAACTTTAGCCATGTTGTGAACTCTGGAAGTGGGAATCAATGTTTCAAGTCGAAAATCCATAAATGGAAACTTAAAGAAAGAAGGAATAGTTACAAAACAAATTAAGTAGATGGTTCAAAACAGTCATTTGTATTTTGCCTATGATTTAGAGCAGTACACACAGTGTACTAGTTTTTTGGTTGTTCGTGCTTTGTCGTATGATTTTTATCTCCAGTAACAGAAAAAGTCTATGCTTGATTGAAGAAATTTCAGAAATCTTGAAGCAGCAGCATTGATATAAAAAAGAAAATTTGAAAAAAAAATACCAAAAAAAAAAGGTAACCAAAAAATGAAGGATTTGATGTCCACCTCCAGAAATAGTAAAACTACAGGACTTGCACTCTGACCTTACACCTATGCATTTTGACCCTAATACCGAGAGTCATTCTCTGGGACAATAGAATCCGTCGATAGACTGGTGTCCTGTCACACTGTAGCTCTCGCATACTGTGAAAAACCCAGGTCACTACACCCTTTCAGGTAGTGGTCAAGTGTCACGATGTTGAAAACATTTGTTAATTCTGAGCTACCCTCCATCTCTGTGCCCTCAAATGAGCAACTTTTATAGAATTTTTTAGTATTTCTTTACAAACTTTTATTACATTTTAATGAAATAATGAAATCTCAAAGCAGCATGGGTATTGTTTTTAACGTCCAGCTGGTTTGAGATTTCTGAAAATTCATCAATTGATCCTAGTTTCCCTGTTATTTTTTCCTGTTACTAAGAACAACCAAAGGCTGTTCTTACTGCTTTAAATCATACATAAAATACAAATTACTGTTTTATGTATAATATACTTCTTTTGCTTCATTACATTTTTTTTACTTTTGGTCACCACAGAGTCCAGAGGTACCAGCAGATATTTGAAGATTAATAATCACTGAAGTTTAATGAAAATTTCAGGTTCTAATTCATGACACAATAGGGTAGAAAAGAAAAAAATATATTGGGCAGAAAGCTTTTATTTGCCTGATTTGAGGGAACAAATTTATTTTAGTACTTCCTGAGTGTAAGGTGGGGAATTCAGATTTTATCAGCACCAGCTAACTCTTTCTTGAAACCTCTCTACCTCGAGTCCACCAGCTTATTAACTTCCTTTACTCTTAATCCACTAGCTAACTGTCTTTCCCCCTCATTGCTCTTTAATTCCCTACTCTTACATGGGATGAGGAAGTTTCAACACTTGGGGAAGAAATCCTCATGCCCCTCCCCTGCATGTTATTGACGAATTTGTCCTGTATCCATGCTGCTTTGCAACAGGGATCTCTCTTGCTTTCATTTGTCGGTGGGGGGTCTCAGGGCTGTTAGCTAGGAGCCAGACCCAGGAAAAGGTTAGTTACATTATTACAAACTAACCTTTTCCCCGAATACAGACACAAGTTTTACTTTGTTTCTTCACTCACTTTGTTAATTTACTTCACTAGCTAATAAATTTTCCATTCCAGAATGCAAAAACAATAAAATAAAATACAAAATATAAAAAAACGAGGGGCTGAAAGAAAACTGAACCGTCTTGAAATACATTTAAAAATTCACATTATCTGAATTTATTTTATTGTGGCTGAGTCGCAGGTTCCTTATTGGTGGATGAACTATGCTACTCACAATAATTAGGGAAGCATGTGACTTTGGCGACATTACGGAGGCCAACTGCGAGTTATCTTGTCGAAACGTGCAAAACTTGAGTGTGAAATAGACAGCTGAATCATACAGATTCTTACGCAAATTAGTGCCTGTGACATCATAGATCCTTTATCATGATATTTGATTTCTTGAAGTTCGGTTTCAATGATGCCACAGCAGTATGATTTACCGGAATCAACGGAGAGGAAAGCAAGTGGCAGGCTGGAAGTAGGTCAGAAACAGCAAACGGTAGCAGAAGCCATTGGAATGTCACAAAGAGTCATTTCCTGACTATAAATGTGATTCCAGAAAAAGGGGAAATGTTCGATGAAGGCAAGGTCAAGCTTGTCTACAAACAACTACAGCATGGTACAACCATTATCTATTGTTAACAGCACGTCAGAACAGGTACCAAAATGCTACTTAGTTCCAGCAAGAGCTTCTCATATCAACAGGATGAAAGTTGTCATCTCAAACTATCTGTAATCATATTTACCAAAGTGTCCTTTATGCATGTAGACCAATGGTGTGTATCCCTTTAACCACAAGGCACCGTACTGTCCATAAAAACTGGGCTGCGGAATATCATGGTTGCAGTGGCGGCTCGTGGCTGAGATACTGGTGGGTTCACTACATTTCTACACTCACCTACGTATAGGAGAGTCTGTGTGGTGTTGTGTATGTGTCATGGATCGTGTAGCCTAGTTTGGCAACAATAAAATAAGAAATTGATTCATGCTCTGAATACACAAATGAAAAAGTTATTGGTATAGTCAACCTTAATTGAAAATACAAAAGAGTTTCAGTACTATAGTGAGTTAAAAAACAAAACAAAAAACAATACAAAATGAAAATTGCTTGTATAAACAGTCAGTGGCGGCTCGTGGGTTATTCAAATGGGGGTTCACAATACATAAATTGTAAAAATTAAATTTTCAGTTACGGCATAACATACAGGCTAAAACACATTTGTTTCTACAAGTTAAAAAAAAGCAATGCAACTAAAAGAAAAAAACAAGCACTCATATGTAGAAAAACTATAACATTAAACTTTGTACAAAGGAAGATTCTATTACAACAGTGCTTACAATTTACTTCAAAGTAAACATTCAAAAGGAATGTTGATTACTCAAATGCAATTGTTGTAAATTAATAGAATAATAGCTATATACTATACTCACTACTGTTTCACACGTTATATATGTTCTATGCGTCGTGTGCATATTTGCAGCAAAATCATCTTGGCATTTATATATCATATGACTAGGAATATTATTATAAGTTTCAATTATTATATTATCAAGGACTCACCTTGTATCGGTATTCCAAATTAGTAAGCTTCATCTTGTATCTTGAAATAAAATATGTATCTAGCGTGTCATTAGCCACGTAGAATCATCGTATTGCAAATAGGCCCAACTGAAATTTGCGACCAGGGTTTAAATTCAAATAAAACACGACTATGGATATCATACAAAGAGAGTGTGAATTATATACAATGCAATTAAAAAACTTTACCATCAACAGGTATCGTCAATCTTTAAAAGAAGGAATGGATATAACCAACAACATTACAAACAGACCTCAAATAAAATTTTCGTCAATTATTGAACAATGCCAGACAATCTCTGCAACACGCACACGACTCCTCATAAACCACCGGACATGTTTCCCATTATCAACGGTATGCATCCTGGATCAATGTTCAAAGTTGTTGTATATCTAGGTCACCTCGGCATCACCTCCGCTATAGTTGTTCCACGTCGACGTTTTCCGTCATCATTACATGTACGTATATTCACGTGTGAGTCACATCCACGCCATCTATTGGGTTAATTCCGAAATTGCTGTCGCTGTTTTTATTTCGTAAGTATATGTTATTTCTTTTATTTTCCTTTTTGTTGTTATATTTCGTATTATTTTCTTGTTGTATTAGATATTTCCACGGATACGGGATATCTTTCGGAGTAGACGTATTGCAATTGGATCTTTGGGTTTTCTCAATTGTTATAGCTTCAGATCACAAAATTTGATTATGTTTATTGTGGGAAGTTAAGATTTTACTATTTTCCCAATCGGGTATTAATTCATTTATCATACAATGTTGTATAAGTGATGTTTTTTCTTCTTTTTTAATCCAATTATTATAGTGCTCATTCAACCTCGTTTTAAACCTTCTTTTAGTACTACCGTTGTAATATTTGTCCTGCTTATTTTCCTTTGGGTCTATTGTAGAAATCATGTATACACCTGCCTTATTTAGTGGATTTTTATTATAACCACTATTTGTCAGTAATTTAGAATTATCAGTAACCATTTCAGCAATTTCAATATTGTAATTCTGGCATTCTTTTCTTATAATATTGCTTAGTGGAGGTAAATATGGTATACTTCCGTAAAATAACATATTTCTTTTTGTTAATCCATTGTTGTGCCTCTGTATACCAGGTCTTCTTATTTTGCGATATAATGAATCTATCAAGCCAACAGGATATCCAAAACATTTAGCAGTGTCTTTAATCCATTTTATTTCCTCAATAAGTGCAATTTTCGTTGATGAATGTGTTATAGCTCTATTTATGAATGCTCTGAACGCTGAAATTTTATAACTCCATGGGTGACAGGATTCTTTGACAGGATAAATAGAGCTATAACACATTCATCAACGAAAATTGCACTTATTGAAGAAATAAAATGGATTAAAGACACTGCTAAATGTTTTGGATATCCTGCTGGCTTGATAGATTCATTATATCGCAAAATAAGAAGAGCTGGTATACAGAGGCACAACAATGGATTAACAAAAAGAAATATGTTATTTTACGGAAGTATACCATATTTACCTCCACTAAGCAATATTATAAGAAAAGAATGCCAGAATTACAATATTGAAATTGCTGAAATAGTTACTGATAATTCTAAATTACTGACAAATAGTGGTTATAATGAAAATCCACTAAATAAGGCAGGTGTATACATGATTCCTACAATAGACCCAAAGGAAAATAAGCAGGACAAATATTACATCGGTAGTACTAAAAGAAGGTTTAAAACGAGGTTGAATGAGCATTATAACAATTGGATTAAAAAAGAAGAAAAAACATCACTTGTACAACATTGTATGATAAATGAATTAATACCCGATTGGGAAAATAGTAAAATCTTAACTTCCCACAATAAACATAATCAAATTTTGTGGTCTGAAGCTATAACAATTGAGAAAACCCAAAGATCCAATTGCAATACGTCTACTCCGAAAGATATCCTGTATCCGTGGAAATATCTAATACAACAAGAAAATAATACGAAATATAACAACAAAAAGGAAAATAAAAGAAATAACATATACTTACGAAATAAAAACAGCGACAGCAATTCCGGAATTAACCCAATAGATGGCGTGTATGTGACTCACACGTGAATACACGTACATGTAATGATGACGGAAAACGTTGACGTGGAACAACTATAGCGGAGGTGATGCCGAGGTGACCTAGATATATAACAACTTTCAACATTGATCCAGGACGCATACCGTTGATAATGGGAAACATGTCCGGTGGTTTATGTGGAGTCGTGTGCGTGTTGCAGAGATTGTCTGGCATTGTTCAATAATTGACGAAAATTTTATTTGAGATCTGTTTGTAATGTCGTTGGTTATATCCATTCCTTCTTTTAAAGATTGACGATACCTGTTGATGGTAAAGGTTTTTTAATTGCATTGTATATAATTCTTTCACACTCTCTTTGTATGATATCCATAGTCGTGTTTTATTTGAATTTAAACCCTGGTCGCAAATTTCAATTGGGCCTATTTGCAATACGATGATTCTACGTGGCTGATGACACGCTAGATACATATTTTATTTCAAGATACATATTTTATTTCAAGATACAAGATGAAGCTTACAAATTTGGAATACCGATACAAGGTGAGTCCTTGATAATATAATAATTGAAACTTATAATATTCCTAGTCATATGATATATAAATGCTAAGATGATTTTGCTGCAAATATGCACACGACGCATAGAACGTATATAACGTGTGAAACAGTAGTGAGTATAGTATATAGCTATTATTCTATTATATAAAACCACATATTTTTATTTTTGGTTATTTTACTAACAAAAATCAATTAGTTGTAAATTAAGTCAACCTGCCTGTCTCTTTTTGAGGCAAACAAATCAATAACATTTTCGTTGAATTTAGTATGTCATTTATCATGTTTTTTTCGACTGAGAGCATGGCTAGAATGCTCAGTCGGCCCTCAATAATGATGCTTCTTAAAAATGTCTTAACTCATTTTAAAGTTGAGAAGCATCTTTTGACCTCAGCAGTTGTCATTGGAATAGTAGAAATAATTAGCAACCGTTTGTAGGTCTCCGAGAACGTAGTGTGCAATTTATTTTCTGTAACGAACTGTAGAAGTCTAATGGCACCATTCATATTTCTGAAATCTAGTCTTCTGTAAATTACTCTTAGTTCAGTTTGCACAGGCGATCCTTCTGTAACATGGGATAAACATCTGTTGTTTGTTCAACAAGCTGATTTGGAAACTTTTTTCCGTACTCCTGAAAATTTTCAGCTTGGAAGAGAGAAACAGCAGAGTAGTGAGTTATAAAAGAAAATCTATCTTTTACTAGATTTGTGATAACATCACATATCTCTTTAGCTGCCACAGTTTTATTTATGTGAATATTTTCCCTCTTCCTTTTCTTTGATGTTCCCTCTGTTTCTGATATCTTCATGGTCACTGTGTCCATTCTTTTCCCTTTTTTTTTCCATTGACTGCAGCATCAGCTAGTGTTTTCTGATAACACATCCATATGTGGCATAATATTGTGAAAAACTGTAAGCAAAAACACAAATAGTGAGTCTTCTAACATACGGCGAATAGCCACTGCTTGATTTATTGCGACATCTTGTTTCGATGATGACTATTTTTCTCATGCATTCAGTTAACTGTTCCCAGTATTCATACACTGTATTGATGGTTCGACTCTTGAAATTCCACCCTGTGGCTGAACCATGAGGTATCCTTTTTCTAACAGTTTCATCTAGAATAGCAATCCTCTGTGGAGAGTCACTGAAAAAGTTAATAATGTCACTTAGGTTGGAAAAAAAATACTCAAACTTGTTGATTCTGACTGGTTGCTTGGCCGACAATCAAATTGAGCTCATGTGTGTAGCAATACACAAAATGTGCATTCTTATAGGTACGTTTAATAATAGCCTGAACACCTGCGTGGTGACCACTCATCACTTTTGTACCATCATAGCTCTGGGATATCAATTTTTCGGTTTTGTCTACAACGTTTTCCAAACTAGCTTGAATACATCCAGCAATAGATTCTACATCATGTCCAGGGGGATTAGTGAATTCCCAGAATCTCTCAACTGGTTGTGCGTTACCTAAAATGTATCGAAAAACGACAACCAATTGGGAAGCAAATGAAACATCAGTAGTTTAATCTGCTATCACTGCTACAAAACTTGCTTTTGAGATTTAATTTTTTATGTGGTCCTGGCAAACAGTGAGCATACAGTCTAATAAATCGCTTTGAACTGCTTTTGATGTTCCTTAAAAAACAGTGGCATTAGTGAGATGGTCTTTTAGAGATGCATCAAGTTCTGCTGAGAAGTTTATAAGACCTCTGAAAACGCCTTGATTTAATGAATCATCGCATTCATTATGTCCTCGAATTGTGAGCTCAAATGTGCCGCAAAACAGAATATAGTCAATAATTTTGGAAAGAACATAAAGATATTTGGCTACTTGCTCATTGTGTTTTTTAACATTCGAACAAAATGCACTGCCAAGCTGTTGGCGAATATCAACCTTTCATAAAAAACTAAACTTTAATGTGGATTTTAAATGTGATTGGGAGCAGTGATGTTTATTTATTTTTTGAGTTAGATGTGATAAATCAGCAACACTGTAACTCACCCAACTTGAATCGCCACTTTGTTTTGCGAACAGGAGACAGTGAAAACAAAAGAGCCTGTAAGTTAATTCACATCCACAGATCCATGGATATTTCTCATATAAATCTGGTTTGAATTCCCTTTTGAAATATCTAGTTTTACATTTTGTCAACTGGATCAGCTTAAGTCTAGGTGTTGGCCTGAGCATTTTAATTTCAATTTTTCTTACCAGCGGCGACGTTGAAAAATGTAATTGCTTTAGCTCAGAAGCACTGATTTTACTAAGTGTCATCTTAACTGTTTACACATGTTCTTACACACAACAATAAAACTTACCTATAAAAACTAATAAACAGATTAATAACTGATAAACAACTACACTTACCACTTGTTGCCGCAAAACAAGGGAGAATCCGGACGAATAACAAACTGCCAATGCATCTGCGTGAGCTCCTGCACATGGTGCGAATTGAAAGCTTATGAGCGGCGCTTATTCCTCACAAACACGCCTCCTCTTCCAACCGGACAAACTGGTTTTCAAGTAGTTTCTTCTATCGCATGTGCGATCGACGCAAGGCCAGCAAATCTGTGCTGCTAACTTTCGAATTTTATACTATTACTACAGTTGTGTCTTGCAAAGGGTATTTAGAGGGAGGGAGGGGGGCTTCGTCCCAAAACTGGCAAAACCTGGAAATGTGTTTAATTACTGTTTTATTTTATTTAACTTGTTATATTATAATTTCTTTCTTTCGTTTTCTCTTTTTCTGTTTTGGGGGTCCACGTGCTCATGTGCAGCAACAGAGGAGCCGCCACTGCTTGGTTGCCACCTTTTGGTATACTTTATTTCCGGCCATAGTGTATTTTATGTTCAACAACGTGAGTCGTGCATGATTTTCCTTACAATATCTCTTTTTCTCCCGATTCTTCAGAGCAGTGAATTTAATTATTTTATTTTACTATTCTGGTCCTTTCTGAGGATCTGCATAACAGCATCGAGGAGTTACTGATGTCATATTTTGATTCCCTTAACTCCCTTTTTTCAATACCAATTTTTCTCTGTCTTTCATCACGTGTTCTCACTTGCTGGTGTTCAGAGATAGCCGCTTCTTGCTGCAGTAAACAGCCAAACCCCCTTCCTTCCCTACTCAAAAACCAACAGACCTCAGATTCATGCCATCAACCCTTTTATCCCAATGAATAGGAAAAAGTTAAAAGCTCTCTCTCTCTCATAAAGATTTCTTTTTAGGACTATTTTCCAACACCTAGAGAGATGCATATTTAGCTTCCACCCACATCCGCTTGCCTTGACATTACTTCTTTACAGGCAATTAAATACATAGAAGTTCCTTAACAGCAGCTTCACATCTTATATAGTTCCTTATCGTGTTACAAATAGAATTATCCTTTCTGCGCAACTACACATTCACATTTCCGTTTTTCCCCCCCCCCTTCTATTCATTTCTTGTCGGGAGGAGGGGGCTTTCTTCCATATTTCATGTTTCTTCGAAGAAAAAAGGGGCATTTTGCTATTTCTCTCTTCCCTGACCCTTACCACCAACAAGCCTTGTGCCTGTGTGATTCAAAATCATTGGTGCAACTGTTTCTAGAGATTCACTCCAAGAAGGTTTTTTTTTTTTTTTTTGTTATTCATTGTTTATACTGTATCATCATTTCAATTTTCAATTTCAAAAAAGTTCAATACACAAATAAATAAGGTATTTATGCTTATGATGAAGATTAAGAGTAATTTTTATAAATCACAGAAAATAAAAATTCATAGAATTTACAACAACACCGTCTTTCAGGAGGAGAGGGGGGGGCAGCTGAGCCTCCTCAGAGCTACACCACTGGGGGGGGGGTGTCTATGAGATGTCTTTCTTGGATAATACGCACATCAGGCTGATGAATGAAAAAGAAAAAGCTCATGAGGCTGATGAAGAAGAAAAAAAGCAGACCTTTAAATAACCAAGTGAAAAAACCTGAATTCGTGGCAAGACTGAATTGTTTACTGTATTTTATTAATATAAATATTAAACTGGAGCATACTGTATTCAAAACAAAATATAATGGTTTTAAAAGACACCTCTTTTTTTTTTTTTTTTATTGTTCTGTTTTACTTGCTAGACATCAGCTCAAGTTTCCTCTTGTGAACATACTTGACTTTCTTTTTAAGTTCTGTAGCTATATTTGTCTTTTGTTGACTCTGTAGTTGCATAGCACCCATTGCATAATTTTTCTTTCTGCTGATATCTATCCCTTTCCATTCTTCACTGTTGTTTTTCTTTCTTTCTTTTTATGCCCTCAGATGACAATAATTTTATTCATCATACTGAAAGAACTTTTAAGCTGAGGACCATGAATGCATATCAAAGCTTTCACTATTTTAGGTAAATGATGTAACTTCGAGAATATGAATACAGTAACACCCCAAGTTATGTAAGTAATGCGTTCCATAAACTGTTAGTAATTTGAATTTTATGTAAGTCGAATTTTTGAATTCGGTTCATAAGAAACTGCAATATTTATTATTATATGTAAGTACATGTATATTATTTATTATTTTTTTATAAAAGAGACATCATGTAGCAGTATTTACTCTGATATACGCAAACTATAAGTATGAAAAATATATACATTCATAAAATAATATAAAAATAAATTGAAATACTGTACATGTGTATTCACTTTTTAAATAGGTAAAAAAATGTCTTGTGACAACTAAGTTGGATATGTAAGAGGAGAGATATCAAGTGAAACTAAAAAGACACAGCTGCACAAAGCCGCAAACGTGTTCATACGTGCTAGTAAGTAGTTCTCAGAATTTTCATTTTTTTTTTTTAACTTCAGGATGAAGGTCATGGGTGAAGCAGCAAGTGCAGGTAAAGAGGCGGCAATTATTACCTAACTGCTTATTTATGCAAGTCGCGTGTTACGTAACTCGGGGTGTTACTGTACTTTTGGACACTATGCATTAACCCTTAAAAATTTTCTAACTTTGTCACTACCGTCTTGGAAAGCTTTTTCTTCACTTATCAAGCTTAAAATGCAAACATTTAGGAAGCGCAGGATGATGCTTAACAACAACAAAGGATACAGGGAACATTGTGGGGGAAAAATTGCGATTACAGGCAGGATATTTGCTCTGTCAGACTTTCCATTTTCGGACATTTCCCCTCCATTTTCAAGTTGAAAACTTCTAGAATGAAATATTTAACAACACTGAGCGAGAAAAGAATTTGAATCACAGGAGAAATCTTTACGCTGTCAAACACCCATTTTCAAAATTTTTGAAAGTCGGAATTCCATCCTCAAACAGGGAAACAGCCCCTACCCCCTCTCCCCATTCTTTTTGTTCAATTGTGTATCGATTTCATGAATGATTCAAATGATAACGGAAAAGGCAAAATTCCTCGATTCTGTGGAAGAATTTCATGCCTAAAAGATTACAGGGAAATTTTCTTGACGTCCAAAATCTCCGTTTTCAAAATATTTTCCTGCATTTTTTAGCTGAAATGCAAATATTTATGAAATAAAATGATATTTAAAAACACTACGCAGAAGGAACATCGCGAGAAAATAAATTAGGACTACACAGGGGAGATTTTTGCTCTGTTTAACCTGCATTATTGAAAGTTTTGAAAAAGGAAATACTGTCCCCAGACAGGACCAGCCCACCAAACTAATTCCCCCCAAAATTTCTTTTCAGTTTTACATCGAGAAAAAAATGGAATCCACGGAAGAATTTAATGCGTGAAGATTACAGGGAAATTTTCCTGATATCAAAAAATTTCCATTATTGGAAAATTTTCCTCCATTTTTAAGCTAAAATGCAAATATTTATGGAATAAAATGATATTTAACAACATTTAACAACAACACTACGCAGAAGGAACATAACGAGAAAATAAATTAGGACTACACAGGGGAGATTTTTGCTCCGTTAAACCTGCGTTTTTGAAAGTTTTGAAAAATGAAATATTGTCCCCAGACAGAAAACGACCAGCTCCCCAAACTAATCCTCCCAAAATTTCTTTTCAGTTTTACATCAAGAAAAAAGCGGAATCCACGGAAGAATTTAATGCATGAAGATTACAGGGGAAATTTTCCTGATATCAAAAATTTCCGTTTTGGAAAATTTTCCTCCATTTTTAAGCTAAAATACAAATATTTATGGAATAAAATGATATTTAACAACGCTACGCAGAAGGATCATCGCTAGAAAAATAAATTACGATAACAGGGGAAAACCTTTATTCCGTTTAACCGGAGTGGCATTTTAAAAAGTTCTGAAAGATGAAATACTGCCCCCAGATGGAAAACGATCAGCCAACTAATCCCCAAAAAATTTGTCTTCAGTTTCACATTTATCTACAGGATCACTCAAATGAGACAAAAACGGCGGAATTCCGCGAATCCATGGAAGAATCTTGTGTATGGTAACTGTGAAAATATTCAACAAAAAAAAAAAAAAAAAAGTGCAGGGTGTTCAAAAACTGTTGTACCAAACTTCAGGGGATGATTTCTTACGTGCATTCAAACACAAAGCATTTTCTCACATTTTTTGCATTTAGGGCTGATTGTGATATCCATTATGTCATATCCATTGGATTGCCCAATGGGTGTAAACTTTCTGTAAATTATATTTCACAGCACAATCTGCAGTCAAAAAACTTTACAGGGAAACATATAAGTTTACAGTTTTTCCTGTGTTTACCTGTAACATTCTTTGGCTGCCTATCTGCAAAGAGTGCAGTGAAACATAACTTACAGGAAAGTTTACACCAATGGCGCAATGAAATGGATATTACATTACCAAACTTTGAGGGTTGATAGTTCGGGAAATAAGTTCTAAATGAAAAAATGTGAGAGAACTTCTTGTGTTTGAATCTATCTAAAGAATCCCCCCCCCCTGAAGTGAAAATCCTCCAAATACATGGGCATCAGTGAATAAACAAAGACATCACTTTTTCCACATTTTCACAACACACAGCAACTGAAAAATTGTTATTTAGTCACCACTGAAGAAACAAACCCCAGTCAGATGCTGACAGAAAAACACACATAGCGTCGTAGATTGTTTGCCACCGTTGTGTAAGACTAACTCGCTCTGCTGGATATTGAGAGATCTGGGATTCGCTTCCCCAGCGGTGACCGAATAATTTTTTTCGGTTGCTGTGTGTTGTTAAAACGTGGAAAGATTAATGTCTTTGTTTATTCACACCCCTGAAGTTTGGTACCTTTTTGGAACCCCTGTATACAAAAAACTTACACAATAAAATGTTTAAATCATTCATAGGTAAAATGGTGTATATATTTTGTTGTGTCTAAATGTATGTATGTAAGTGGCTTTTATATGTAAATTTTTATAATTGAAAAATATGTGTATATGAATGAAATGTTTATTTCATTCTGGAAAATTTTGAAATATAGCCCCTGAAGAACAAAACAAACGTATTTACAGTTTCTTGCAATGAAGTACCCTGCACTTGAATAAATTGTTTAGCATTTGAAAGTTTAGCAATTTGAGGATCAATTCCAGTTTCCAGATCATTTTCATGTATGAACTTGTTTTCTTTTACCACAACATTTTGATTTGGTCTGAAATTTTTGTTTTCTCTCTATCTTGTTTCAACAGTTGGTCGGTCATTCAATTTCCTTTTATTTTCTAACGAGAGATGACAATGTGAATGGGAAGATATGGCGTTCTGCAGCAGCTCAACATTGAGAGGCATAGCCTTTATTCCACCATGGCTTTTTACAGAGTCATATACAGTCCACATCAAGCCTATCAAGGAGTCTTCATGCAGATTTTCGATAATAAACTCCTTGTTCACAGAGAAGAAACTTTCTATGGACAAAATAAACATAACTTTCAGAACACCCGATAAATTCCCCAAATTCTCAGCACTACTAAGAAATTTGCAATAAAGGTCATCTAAACGAGTTTCATTTTCTGAGAATCCCAAAAATTCTTCTGTGAATACACTTTTTATTTGACATATGAATATGTCAAACCGTTGTTTTGCTCTGTCTGCAGAAGCAGAAGATATTATTTCTTTCTCGTGAAATATTTGCAACAATATATTCTTTTTGCACACAAAAATGGATTAATTCAGAGGAGTTTTGGGTTCAGGCATGATGTAGATGTTTGAGCACGAAATGTTGCAGAAGTTTGAATTATTACCTTTAACATAAATTGCTTCAAGTGCATTGCATCAGGAATGCCAATATCAACATCCTTTCCTTTACAAATGTTAGCATCATCTTTAATATTCATTTTATGCAGACTTTCAGGAGCTTTAGTACATTCCAGAACTTCCCTTTTGCCAAATTTTTCCTTAACTGAGAAATCAGGTAGCACATGGCTTCATAAAAGAAAGGTACTATCATTTTCAGTCAGGGAATTTTTAAGAAATGCTTCTAACATTGATGCAACAAATAAAAAAAAAAAAATCCAACTTTGCTAAAATTATGTTTATGTATGCAAGCTATCAAATTGCTCACAAGTAAAGGTAGTAGGTAGCAATCACATACTATCTATGTACTTTTTAGCGTCTGGGAAAACCTGAACAGCTCAATGAGAAATAGCTGCATTTCCCACCCATCTGACCTGGAAAGACTTCAGAGGAAATGTAGAACTTTCAGTAATATCAAAACAGTCAGCATGCCTAGCAGGGCTATTTTTGAATAACTGATAAAATGCTTTCAAAGTTACGCACCATGAATAACATGAAGACCATGTGTGCCTAAAGTAAGAATATCATGATTATGTTCAGCTGCAAAATCTAGTTTAATGTTCTTCAAAAACTTTATATAAATGTTTGGACCATCCATTTATATTTGGAAGAGCTTCTTCAAATTTAAGTTTGATAAACCTTCTTTAAATTTAGCTGTCGAGTTTTCTCATGTAGCATGGCATAAAAATACAGAATTCCAGTAGTGTGTGCATATTTGTATGATTGCATGAATCACACAAAAAGCTAATTAGTATATCCATTTATCCTCTCTGAGAAATTTGATTCAGTGCTTTGTCAATACAACAAATGTGCTATTCCACACTGATTTATGAAGGGAATGATGAAAATATTGGGTCAGTGTTTTGTCAAAACAACAAATGTGCTATTCCACAATGATTTATGAAGGGACTGACGAAAATATCAGACTTCGTAACCTGCTGCACTATTTTTCCCTAACTAATTTCGACTATCAATTTCGTAGTCTTCATCTGTGGGTTAAACGACGTGTTTCTCATCGTGCAAGTTGTTCAGCAGCCAAGTATCTCACAATCTGCAATATGATCCAACAGTTCCACGTCGGCAGAACGTTTTGCACATTCAAATCTCGGTTTTATTGCGCATTTTTACGTCATGTACGTGTTAGTTCTTGATTGGACACATCCAAATTAGTTCCCAATATTAAATTGCCTGGTGTCGCCACCTTCCGTATATCAGTCGACTCAGTGTTTGTCTTGATTTTAAATCGTTTATTTTGACTGGTTTTTTTTTTTTTTTTTGTTCTTTTCTTGCTCAATGAGGTATCTCCATGCATATGGTAGATCGACTGGGTCGTTGTAATTACAGTTCTTATCTCTTGTTTTTTTAACCATAACTGCCTCTGATGTTAAAATTTGGGCTTTCGTTTTATGCGATGTTATTCATGGTTCGTACTCTTCCAAGCAAAATAAATTCAAGCACTTTTCAAGGACTTTTTAAACCCGAATGATCATATGTGTGTACTGTCCGTCAGTCAGTATAGGTATTTTAGTAAGTTCAGACTATCAATCTTAGGTGGGGCTGGCACACCTTCAATGACCTGCCAATACCCTTTCCCCATACCCACAGTTCATTTATTTTATTAACTTTGAATTTCCCCTCTGTTTTGGTATTTTTCGAAATCATTTTATCTTGTGAAATATTTTAAAAGGGTACATTATTTTCGTATTCATTTGCTGGTATAACACTTATTGTTTGCTTTAACCTTTTATTTTTGATGCATTGATGCATATTTTTGATGCAGCGAGGAGAAGAAAGGGTCCACACATGAAACACAAAAAAAGAGAGAGAGAGAAGTTCCACCCTCCGGCAAGAATGCATCCCTAACCCCAGTAAACAGGAGCCCATCACAATTTGTGAATACATCATTCCCTTATTTTACTCACATGGCTGATGCTTTACTCTATAGGGATATCATAGCCAAGGCACCAGCTGTCCACACACACCCCTGGGTTGAACGCAAGTTCTGCGCTATTTGACCAGCTTGGTGTTTTTATTGGAACTACACAGAAATCTCCTATGAAACTTTTTAGCACAAACAATTATTTTACACATGCTCTTTCATATCAATACTTAACAAATGAAACATTTTTTTCTCAAGTACTATTTACAAAGTCTTAAACTTTTTCAAGTACTTTCAAGGACTTGAAAATGAACTTTTTTATTCAAGGACTTTTCAAGGTTTTCAAGGAGCGTACGAACCATGTTATTAATTTGGCTTCCGGCCAATCTGGGATTGTTTCATTATCAATACAATGTTGAATTAATGCCGTTTTATTTTATTTTTTATTCCAGTCTTGTCTTAAATCTTCTTTTGGTACTTCCTATGTATATTTTATTCGTTTTATCTATTATCTCTGCATTTGAAATACTTCTTGTTGCAATACAGTACACACCTGCTTTTTCCAAAATCAATCTTTTTTTCGTTGCCTGTTGTCAAAATGGTCTTGTTATCTATAACTGTCTCCACTAGTAATAAGTTCTCTTTCGCGCATTCCTTTAAAAAAAAAATTCGCAAGTGGAGGAATGAATGGAAATTTACCTCCAAATTTTCTTTTCATTTTTAGGTTTTACGTTGGTGTTATTTAGAGACATTTTAGTATTTTTAGGTATTTCTTCAATTAGCTTTTTCCTGTATCCAAATTTCTTTGCGGTTTCGGTTATCCAATTAATTTCTTTAATTGTTTGTTCTATTGCTTGAGTCAGTTAAAGCTCTTTTACATAAAATTGCAGTGCTGACCATTTGTATTTCCATGGGTGGCTGGAATTTATCGGAATAATTGCAAGTATAAATGTTGGTTTTCAATAAACTGCATATTCAATCTTACTGTTGTTTCTCAATATAGATTTATCTAGAAAATGTAGTTGTCTATTTCTCTTTCAATTGTAACCTGTATTGAGGGATAGAAGCTCTTGTATTTTTGTATGAACTTTTCTAGGTCTTTTTCAGAATGTTGCCAGAAGATGAGAATATCATCGACGTATCTTATATATATTAATGCTTTATTTTCATTGAGTGGTTTGATTAAGTCATTTTCAATGTCTTGCAATACAATTTCAGCCAGAAGAACGGAAATTGGAGACCCCATTGGTGCACCTTGTTTTTGTCTATAGATTTTTTATCGTATGTTTTAATGTAAAATTCATTAGTAACAATAACTACTTCACATACGATAAAAAAATTTATAGACAAAAACAAGGTGCACTAATGGGGTCTCCAATTTCCGGTTTTCTGGTTGAAATTATATTACAAGACATAGAAAATAACTTGATCAAACCACTCAATGAAAATAAACCATTAATATACATATAAGATACGTCAACACCAGACAATTTAAAATCGGGAACAAATTTGGACGTGTCCAATCAAGAACTAACATGTACATGACGTAAAAATGCACAATAAAACCAAGATTTGAAGGCGCAAAAGGTTCTGCCGGCATGGAACTGTTGGATCATATTGCAGATTATGAGATACTTGGCCACTGAACAACTTGCACGATGAGAAACACATCGTTTAACCCACAGATGAAGACTACGAAAGTGATAGTCGAAACTAGTTTGGGAAAAATAGTGCAGTGGGAAACTAAGTCTAAGCTGTTATCAAGACTGAATATTTTATCAGATCGATTTCCCTTCAACTTGAAGGCGTGATCGTTCGCAATTTTATTATTTTGATTTCATTTTATATTGAATTGTTTTATTGATTAGAATCACGATTCATTAAGAGGTGTGGTTACCCACCTTTTATCAACTTACCAAGTGGAATACCTTTACGAAGTGACTGCTAGGAATGCTAACAGAAGACTTCAAAGCAAATTTATGCTTCTGACAAGTAAAATGTGAAATATCCCTTAGTATTCCAGGAAAATGAAAATGTGAGTTACAGCTTTTATCTATAAAATATTTTACCTTCAATTTTTAATATTCAGTGGCATTCAACTGTGATAATTTAATGTCAGACAAAGATGATTAAGTTTCCCACAAGTACTTTGATATTTATACAACGTGAGAAACAGTACAAAATATCACAACTGTTAAGTTGAAAGATATATATACAATAAATCTTATAACCACGTTATGAAGTTCAACACCGAAGTGTGTTTGAAGAACTAATTTTTTTAAAAACACCGGGATTTCAATTGACTATGCAAAATAAAATTCAAAAAGAAAGTAGAAAAAAAATCAATTACTTACTATATGAAGAAAGTTCTATGGCACAGGAGCCAAAAAATTCAGTTCTACAGTGCTGGAGTCAAGGGAAATGCTCCATATTTGATTGAACTTAACAGTATTTTCAATAGAGGAATTAACACACAAACCTTGCTACATGAAAAGGGTATGCATGACACAGTCACGTGATGTGCCACTGATTTAAAAAAGTTAGATAAGTCTCCTGTCTGCTATAAAGTCTTATTTTATCCACCATGTCACAAAGCTTTAAAAAAATTAACATAGTTTTACCATACATACCCCTACTAGCATTCGTTATGACTCCTGTGGGCTTTTAAGTGGTTAACAGTTGCTTGTTTTGCTGCTTCAAGCTGTTCTTGGTGGAATTCCCTCTGATAACATTCACTGTATGCAGACATCCTGATTTTTTCAACCAACAATGCATTTAACGTTTCAATACTGAGACTAGCACGAAATTTTGTAGGATTCTTTCAAACAACACTAAATATCCTTTCTGTAACTGCATTACTGTGAAGAACCAATAGTTTGCTAACATGACCTTAGCAAGGCAAGAGTATTTTCATGTTCCACTCCCATCTGTTAATTTGGAAATCGTATCCCATGCAATGTCCAGCCTTGGAGAGTTCAAAATTTCTTGATCAAGATTCTGTACCTGGTACCTCATCAACTTCATCCCATGGTTATCCATATCACTGTTACTAACAATTCCAGGAAAACTTGTTACTACGAACTGCACTGATGCATAGGAGGATTTCTGACTCACTGATATATCTGCCACCTCAGCATGCTTCAAAAAATCATCAGGCAATAGAAATTTCTGAATTATATATTCACATCCCTTTTGGTAGAAACGTCTGGCAGAAAAATAAAAAGTTTCAGTTGTGATTCTGGAAATTCTTTTTTTACTTCTGTCAAATAAGATCTTATTTTTACACCAATAACAAGACCTTCATCAGCTTTCTGGTATTTAACTTTTGTGAACTTGGCTTGTGTGGCATCAGTAGTGTTGTTTAATGGTTTAAAAAAATCTGATCAGCAAGTCTGTGAGTAGACTACAAAGTTCTCTTCTTACAGTGTGAACTACTGGAGCTTCAAGCTGCAATTTTACATGCAGATCTACAAAAAGGGGCAATGTGCTGCTGAGAAACAAACAATAAAGTTTGGTATCTAAGGATCTAAAAGCAATTCTAGAATTTCTGAAGAGAACAATTCTTTCTAATACTTTAGAATCATCTTCATTTACACAAAACAACTCTGTGACTGCATCCCACTGTGTCAGAAGCTTATTGATTGCATCTAGTAAGGACAGCCAGCATGTAGATACATATTTCAAAATCCTGTGTGGTTTCACACTACATAGCTTTTGGCACTCAAGTAGTGTTTTCTTTCTTTTTGAGCTCTTGTCTAGGAAAAAGTAAATATCTATTAGAAGAGCTTCTATATCACAGGGTGCCCGATACAGTGCGCAGACGCACGTTTCGCGCAAAGTAGTTTGAATTCGCGCAAGAAAAATAAAGTGACATGCGAAATGGGCGCGCGAGCAGAAAGATTTCAATCGTGAGCTATTAGCATGGAAAATCTACGAAGGCGATGCGGTTTCAGATTACGTGTGCCAATTTCACGACGTCACGATACAGTCCTATTGTTCGTCACATGTGCCGATTTCACGACGTCATGATACAATCTTATTGTTCATCACATGTGCCGATTTCATGTCGTCACGGTACAATCCCAGTATTTCCCTTCCGGTCGTACAATAAACGGATTACTCGATAATCCGCGTACAGTGCAACGAGCCGAAAGCCCATGCGCAGCTAAGGGTGCCAACCATTACGGTTTCGGCCACATGATTACCGAATTACGGACAGGTTGGAAAAATTGTGGATTTCAATGTATTTTGTAACAGTTCTGAAATTTGTGCCCTTTTTTGTTAAAATCACGGTTTAAACTGCGATCGCATTTTGCGAATATATTTATAGTTTTTTTCTCGCAAATGCAAAAACTATTAATGGTCCCATTTCTAAGTAAGCACCTTTGAAATTCAGATATTGGATACGTCGGCAAAGCCAATATCGGACGGATATGGGGTGAAGAACAGAAAGAGGATATTGGATGCATTGGCAACGCCAATATCGGGTTCGGGTGAAGAACGGCAAGGTGATATTACATAATATGTCGGAAAAGCCGATATCGGTG
The DNA here is from genome assembly GCA_039090855.1 of Macrothele yani. Taxonomy (NCBI): domain Eukaryota; kingdom Metazoa; phylum Arthropoda; class Arachnida; order Araneae; family Macrothelidae; genus Macrothele; species Macrothele yani. The sequence goes on along the minus strand of CM076990.1, from coordinate 99,394,746 downwards.
CAATGACATCTGCATACCTGCCAAGTATTCCGGATTTCCTGAAAGTTTAATGGAGTTTTGGGTAGTTTTATGGTCGGAAGATAGTTTCTTCCGGATTTTCGCCAAAATAGCTCATAATTTTTTTTTTACTGATAAAACTTGATATCGTTGTTATTGTCGCTTAGCGTAAACTCCTGCTTTTGTTTTATTACGATCTCATAGCGATTGAACCTTATGTTATCTCATGTTTCTAGCTGGAAGCGATCGCACACACCCCCTCCCGCCAATCCTTCCAAACTTGCTCTCCCTCAGTGTTGGAATAGCTGCTCTAATTGCGCTAAAGTGCGATTATTTTTTTAATTCTGCGCCATGCAGAGTTCGCCAATATGCATGATTACGCATCTAGTATGCATCAAAAAGTGTGTTTACACATCAAAATTTTACCAACACATAAAAATACGCAGCGGGACAGTATTTCGTCTTTCAAAAACGGAAGTAAACGAAATAAAGATTTCTATAATCTTAATTTCTTTTTCGCGCGATTTTGCTTCTGTCCAGTATCGTTGTTATACATCACTTTATTCCAAAAATATTTGTATTTCAGTTGGAAAATGTAGGGAAAATTTCCGAAAACGGAAATTTGACGGCGCAAAAATTTCCCTGTAATCTTTAGGCATGAGCGTGCAACAGCTTCAAGAAATTTCTCCTTTTCCGTCATAATTGGAGTTTTCCTCGAGATCGATGCATAACTGAACAGAAATTTCAGGGCAATTGGTAGCGGAGGAGAATGTCTTTCGCTGGAAACTTTCGAAAACGGAAGTTTCGTCTTTCAAAATTTTCGAAAACAGAAGTTAGATGCAGTGAAGATTTCTCTCATAATCATAATTTTGTTTTTCATGCGATGTTTCCTCTGCCTAGTATTGTTGTTAAATATCATTTTAATTTATAAATATTTGTATTTCAATTGAAAATGGAGGGAAACTGTCCGAAAACGAAAATTGTACTTAACAAGGTTTTCTATTGTAATTGTACCCCCCCCCCAATGATGTTCTGAACATGTATCCTGTATTCTTAAATATTCCCCCAACCCCCAAAATAACAAAATAAGGTTTGCATTTCAGCTTGACAAAGAGAGAGTGGGGGTTTTTATAAAGATTTTTTCCGTAATCGTAATTCTTTTTCCTGAAAACGAAAGTGAAGCAGCTGAAAATTTGTAAGAATTGATGCATGGTGTTCAAAAGTATTCGTATTCTCAAAGTTACACTATTCATCCTTTATCTAAAATAGCACTATCGTGCATTCGTGATGGATAAAATTGCCATCCAAGGGCATTAAAAACAAGTCACTGCCTTGTCATTGCTTAAACAAAATCAAGTTATTTCTAAAATTGCATCATTCAATTTAAAAAAAAATTCAAAACAAACCTTGAAAATCATCACAATTTCTGAACTCCATCTATGAGTGACTAATACACAAAAATAATTGAATACAAGTATCATCAAACATACTGCTAGCACATCCCATACATTACCGCTCTCCCCTAATAATAGATAACCATACATTAACAGTTCTGGTACTGTCTCAAATCTTCTTGATTTTATAGTAAATCTTTATTTTTGCAAGCAATATTCTTGATTTAGGATTGGGGGGGGGGGGGGGGATTGTGGTAACATACTTTGATAATCATTGCAAACAAATGAGATGCATGCTGCTCTCTTTGCCATGCCTAGAAACCAGTTCAACAGGTGAAAATATTGCCAAACTTGTGTCTGAAGAATTTCAGTATCTTGGTATTCCATGGATGAACTGTCTTGCCTTATGTGATAAGACTTCTGTTATGGTAGGGAGAAAAATTGGTGACTCTCTGAAAAAAATAGTGTCTCACTCTCTAAAAATGAAACTCCTTAACAAGGTTTGTTAATCTTATTTTATACTTAAATACTAATTTTTTTTTGTAAATATTTCTTTATTTGTATTAAATAATTAACTGTATATATAAAAAAATAGAGAAACCTATAATATATAATTTCATTATTTATAAAGTCTAAATACGCGCTGCTGAACGTGCGTTGATATCCTGGTTTTTGATTTTGAAAAGTTGGCAGCTCTGATATTTGTTCTTACTATAACAATGGATAAGTTCCTCATTAGAAAGAGGAAGCAATCTACTGACGATTCTGCAAGTTCGGCATCGAGTGCTACCATTTTAAACAGTGAAATATTGCTTGAGAAATGTAGTGAGGCTGTTTCTGCTGTACCTCCAACTAAATTTTAAAAAATCTTAACTTTCAAGAGAAATGGCGCAAAATGTATGACTAGCTTGAAGTCGAAACCGACGAAAATGATAGTGTTAAAGTGTTAAACCATACAGTGTTAAAGTGATTTTTTGTCTTCGACATTGTAAAGGTCCCTATGTTTATTTTATTATTCATTGTTGTGAAAGGAGCCGATTCGCTCAAACACTTTTGAGATGGGAAGTAAATATCCCCATCAGTGTCATGCAAATTTGTTTTGTTGTTAGACCTTTTCAAAGATTTTGAAGATTTGAAATGCCTGTTGAGTGAATATCCATATATATTTATTCTGCTAAAAAATAACTATGCTAGTTTTAAATTTGCAGATGTTGCAGAACTTTTCATCTGCAGGTATAAAGATGTGTATCCAAGCACAGTGCTGTTATATGAAATTGCTTTGGTTGTGCCAATAAGTTCTGCATCAGTAGAGCGTTCTTTTAGCACACAAAATTAAATAAAAGATAAGTTTTGCAACGGACTAAAAAAATAAACTTTAAAAAATTTGATTCGAATGTCAGCAGCAAATGCAACACTAGAAAGCCTTCCATTTCACAAAGCTGCTGAAATATTTAATAACAAAATTAGAAGATATGTATAAAATATTTATATTATTTTTGTGTTTGTTCGTTTTTTACTCCCATAATGTAGTATTTTTCTCTAAGTTTACAATTGTTTAAAATTCACACCTGATTTTTCAAAATCACCCCCAGAACAAAAGCCTGGGGGACATATTTTTACCCCTGATTCTGGAACCCTGGCGAGAACCATGATATCAGTACCCAATTACTTCACAGCTTTTTGGGCACATATGTGGATAAATGAAAAATTCAGCCTCGTACTACAATTGCAGGATTAGCCTTTCTTAAATTTGCTGCAACACCACTTAGGTTTCCCAACTTTGTATTGGCATTGTCACAGCCAAATGAGACACTGTTACTCCATGGAATGCCATTTCTTTTCATTTCATTATCCAGAAGTGTAAAAATACCATGCCCTGTATTGAGTTTTAAAGCCTTGTATTGTTATCTGATTGAAGTATACTTAATAAAACACACTATTTCAGCCATAGCACAGTCATAATATCTGACAACTGATCGGTGCTTCCATCAGGTGCCATCGAAACTAACGAATTACGAAGTGCAGAAACTACTGTGGACTGCGTAAAGCTAGCCATGGATTTCACTAGTGAGGTGGTTTTTGTTCGTACACAGCTGTATTTCTTGGCAATGTGGAATCGGGGAGCATTTGCCTGAACAAATTCCCAGCATGATCAGCTGCCGCGATAGGTAAATTATATTGCCAGAAAGAGGTGAACAAGATGTAATATTTGTAATATTCGTAAATCTTCCGTTTTAACGAAATATTCACTCAATGGCGTCGCTTCTGACCTTTCTTCTGCAGTATCCTTTGTGTTTCACTTATGTTATGTGACGAGAACAGTCGAACTTCCTGCCATGTTTAATTGAGAAATCAGAATTACACATCACACAAACTGAGAGATGCTTTGAAAGCTGGAAGGGGTGCAAGCAAGGCCACTTTTTAGAATAACTTGCTCTGAAGAGCTGGGAAGTTATTTTCTCCTTCAGTAGCGATCGATCTAATTTTTCAGGTGGAGACATCCTTATTGATTAAAAAAGTTATACACGAAAAATTGCAGCCAGAAGACTTCTGGAGATATGTTCAGCCATGTCGTTTCTACAGCCACCCACAGTTCCCTGGTATTTGCAGGTGCAGGATCTTGGGTGAGAGGACCCAAACTGTGCCATGTAAAGGCACTCCACACATTTATGGAACCACCACCAGCTTGCACAGTGCTTTGTTGACAGTTTGGGTCTATGACCTCATGGGGTCTGTGCCACACCTGAACCTACCATCAGCTCGTAACAAGTGGTGGCCTGACTCATTGGACAAACAACACGTTGCCAGTCTTTCAGGGTCCAATTACCGTGTTCATGAGCCCAGGTGAGGAACTATGTCCAACGTCATAGTGTTGACAAAAGCACTCTGGTGAGTCTTCTGCTCCCACACCCCATTGATGCTCAATTACGCAGCACTGACCTGATGGATATGTCTCTGGTACCTGCTGCATTGAATGTGGATGTTATTTGAGCCAGTGTTGCTTGTCTTTTAGCATGGACAATCCTGGTCAGATACCACTGGTCGTAGTCATTCAGAACCCATGGTCGGCCACTGCACTATACATGGTGGGTGGTAATGCCTTCCATGAGGTATTCTCGGTACACATGTGACGCTGTAGATTGAGGAATGTTGAACGTTCGCACAACTTCAAAAACTTAATGTCCCATCTGCCGGTCTCCCACTACCATGACTCATTCAAGTTATGATAATTCACATCCACTTGCCATAATCCTACTGGCAGTTGTTCAACCTGACTCACGAAATTACATTTCACAACTCATAAAAATCATGACATGTGTCGAAGTTGTAATACTATGGCAGCACTAATTACAAATTTGCACACAGCTATTCCATGACTTTTGGTGCTTCAGTGTATATATGGTGGGTATATATATCACCATTATTTATCCACTGCTAAATGAAAGTCACCCCAAGTTTCTTTCACAACTGTCTGTCTTGAGCGATTCTCCTCCATGTAACTCCGGCATGCTTTCGAATTTCTTCCAGCCATCTCCTGTGTGGTCTCCTGGGTCTTTTTCTGTCCCTTAGAATCCAGTCTAAAATTTCACTTGTCCATCTGTGGTCCATTCCCCTGGCAACATGTCCAGCCCATTGCCATTTCAGGGATTTTACTCTCATCATGAGGTCATCCACTCCTGTCATTTTCCTTATCCACAAGTTCCGCTTCTTATCTTTCCTGGTTACACTAAGCATCTCATCATGAGGTCATCCACTCCTGTCATTTTCCTTATCCACAAGTTCCGCTTCTTATCTTTCCTGGTTACACTAAGCATGCATCTAACCATGCTTCTTTGAGTTGTCTATAGTCTCTGTATATCTTTTTTAGTTAAGTTCATGTCTCTGCTCCATGCTTAAGAACTGGAAGAATGCATTGATTAAACACTTTGCTTTTAAGATATAAAGGCATATTACTCTTGAAAATTGTACTGTTTCTTCCAAAAACTCTCCAACCAAGTTTTATATGCCGATTAATTTCCTCATCAATGTGACCCTCTCTTGATACCTGCTTTCCAAGGTAAATGCAGGTATCGGTTATCTCCAGCTTTTCCCCATCTATTGATAAATCTTCCTTTCTTGTAAAATCATTGTACATCACTTTTGTCTTCTGAAAGTTCATTTTTAGTCACACTTTTTTATTATTGTCAGCGAGTTCCTGGATCATATTCTGCAGCACTGAAGGGGTAGTTGCAAAAATGACTATGTCACCAGCAAAATGAAGGTCAGTTAAATAATCTCCATTAATCCTTATCCTCTTGTTTTCCCAGTTCAACGATTAAAAGACATTTTGCAATGTGGGATAGAAGAGTTTGGGAGAAATGGTGTCACCTTGTCTCACTCCCTTTCCAATTTTTATTGGTGCAGTGTTCTCAAATAACCAAACAACCACATTTTCATAGATGTTATTAATAATGCTAATGTAGGCATCTTCAATACCGCAGGATTTCAACGCCATTGCAACTGCTGATTCTATAAAGCCCATGCATAATGAAAGTTCATATTCCCTCGTTCTTTCAGTACATGAATATGATCTATGGTGCTGTAGCCACTCCTGAATCCAGCTTGCTCTCTTGGTTGAGCCATGTCCAGTGTTACCTTCAAGCAATGTGAAAGAACCTTAGTGAAGATTTTATAAACCACTGAAAGGAGGCTGATGAGCTTGTAAGGTCTTGAGATCCTCAATGTCACCTTTTTTATGTAGCAGGATCATTGTTGCATTGTTCTAATCCTCAGGAATCTTCCCTTCATTGAGACATCTAGTGAAAACTTGGGCGAGAGTAGTTTCTATTTCTCTGCTTGCTTGCTGTACAATGTCCACTGTAATTCCATCTTCTCCTGGGAGGACAGGAGGAACTTTTGTACTGGTACCTTCCTTAATGACTAGAATAGGTGCACCATCTCTTTCATATAATTTTGTGTAGAAATCTTTCACTCTTGTCAAAATTTCACCTCTATTTCTTGTTACAGAACCATCTTCTTTACTCAGTGCCATAATCTGATTTTTTCCCTTACTGAGATGTGCCTTTGCTTTCTTCAGGCTTTGATTTTTTTCAATTGCTTTTCTCCCTAGTTCGCTATTGAATTTCCTTGTCTTCAGTGATATTTTTCTGAATTGTCTTGCATAACTCTGTATATTCTACTTTGGAAGTAAAATTTTCTTTATTTGTCTTCATCTCCCTTCTCTTTTGCATTAGCACTTTTGATTTTCCTGATATTTTCTTCAGGTGCAATTTGTTCTTAGTACCACCTGTTTTTGTTGCTGTTTCCATAACACCCTTGGTGAATTTCCTGTTAACTTCAGAGATGTCAATTTCTTCAGTTCCAACTTTAAGGGATTATGATGCTTTTTAAGGGTGCCCATGTCAATATATTTTGTTTGATTTTTGAGCTTGCCACATTCAGTTAAATGTTGAGATGCATCTTACATCTCACCATTCTATGGTCACTACCTGTGTTGAACATGTTTAGCACATTGTAGTCTTTCATGACAAATTTCTTGTTACACATAATAAAATCAATTTCACTTGTCAATCCATTGGGATGCCTCCATGTCCATTTCCTATGTGGATTTTTCTTGAAAAAGGAGTTCATGATGAAAAACCCTTCTGCCTCTGCAAACTCTACGAGAGTATTTCCATGCTGGTTTCTGTTGCTGTGACTGAATTTACCTACTAAAGTTTCATTCTGTTGCCATTGCCCTATTTTCGCATTGAAATATGTCATAACAATCTTCAAGTGCTGTTTGCCCTTGTTATTTAGATGCTGAATTTTCTCGTAACATTTTTCAATTTCTTCCTCAGGATGACTTGTGGTGGGTGTATAAGCTTGAATAATCTGAGTCTGGTATCTTTTTGAAAGTTGGATAATGAGTTGTGCAGCACTGTCCGAGGAACTTTAAACTTCTAGAACTTTATCCTTGAGTTTCTTGTTTATTATAAATCCAACACCACTAGTTCTGCCAGTATCTGTCTCATGATAGCAGAAAAGATGTCCACTTTTCAGTTCAATGATATCTTCTTTTTGTCTTCTTACCTCACTTAGCCTGACGATGTCCCACTTGATTCTTTGTAGTTCCTCCTCCAATTCAAGGAGCATTGAATCAAATGATAGGGAACATCCATTAAACGTAGCCTAGATCAGCATCAGATGGCAGCCTAGTCTGGTCCGCTGGTGATTTTTAGCACACTCTGCCTTCATGCCGCTGCCTCGGACAGGTATATTCCAGCTGCCGGAGACTGTGGCCATAACTCAACAACCTGGGCGAGCGGGTTGGTGAGTGTGGGATTGGTATAGTTATATCGCTATGTATCGGTCGCCAGGACCCCTTTAGTGGGAACAGGATACACCACGAGAAGCAGGGGCTGACATTTGTCAAGCAGAGGCTATGTAATGTTACGCGTCACACGATCTTGCGTACCAGATACACATATACACATAAATAAATAAATATATACATAAATGAATCCCACTTGATTCTTTGTAGTTCCTCCTCCAATTCAAGGACCAACCCGCTTGGCCAGCATGGTGAGTTATGGCCAAACCCCTCCAAAATGACTCCACAACTTAAATCTTGGCCATCAGTCTCCGGCAGCTGGAATGTACTTGGCCAAGGCAGCGGCCAGTGCGACATGAAGGCAAAGGGTGCTAAGAATCCCAAGAGGACCGGACTAGACTGCCATCTGATGCTGACCTTGGCTACGTATAATGGACGCTCCCTATCTTCTGATTCAAGGCTTCTTGAATTGGAGGAAGAACTACAAAGGATCAAGAGGGACATCGTCGGGCTAAGTGAGGTAAGGAGAAAAGGAGAATATCTCATCGAACTGAAAAGTGGACATCTCTTCTACTATCGTGGGACAGATACTGGCAGAACTAGTGGTGTTGGATTTATAATAAACAAGAAACTGAAGGATAAAGTTGTAGAAGTTGAAAGTTCCTCTGACAGAGCTGCACGACTCGTTATCCAACTCTCGAAAAGATACCAGGCTCAGATTATTCAAACTTATGCACCCACCACAAGTCGTCCTGAAGAAGAAATTGAAGAATTTTATGAGGAAATTTGTCATCTAAATAATAAAGGTAAGCAGCACTTAAAGATAATTATGGGAGATTTCAATGCAAAAATAGGGCAACAGCAACAGAATGAAACTTCAGTAGGTAAATTCGGTCACAGCAACAGTAACCAGCGTGAAAATACTCTCGTTGAGTTTGCAGAGGCAGAAGGGTTTTTCATCTTGAACTCCTTCTTCAAGAAAAAGCCACACAGGAAATGGACATGGGGACATCCAAATGGAACGACAAGTGAAATTGATTTTATTATGTGTAACAAAAGATTCGTCATAGAAGACTGCAGTGTGCTAAACGAGTTCAACACAGGTAGTGACCATAGATCGGTGAGATGTAAGATGCACCTCAACTCAAAACTTGAACGCAGCAAGCTCATAAAAAAAATAAGTCAAACAAAATGTATTGACATAACCAATCTTAAAAAACACCATAATACCTTTAAGTTGGAACTGAAGAACAGATACTCTGCTTTAGAAGGCCTAACATCGGAAAAAGTGGATATTTCTGTAGTTTACAGAAAAATAACCACAGCTCTTATGGAAACAGCAACAAAATTAGCTGGGTCTAAGAACAAGTTGCATGTGAACAAATTATCAGAAAAACCCAAAATGTTGATGCAAAAGAAGAGAGATGAGGACAACTAAAGAAGATGCAACTTCCAAAGTGGAATATATAGAGCTATGCAAGACAGTACGAAAAAGTATCACTGAAGACGTAAGGAAATTCAACTGTGAACTAGTAAAGAAAGCAATTGAAAACAACCGAAGCCTAAAGATAGCAAAGGGACATCTCAGTAAGGGAAGAAAACAGATTATGGCACTGAGAAAAGAAGATGGTTCTGTAACAAGAAATAGAGGTGAAATTTTGACAAGAGTGAAAGATTTCTACTCCAAATTATATGAAAGGGATGGTGCACCTATTCTAGTCATTAAGGAAGGTACCAGTACAAAAGTTCCTCCTGTCCTCCCAGGGGAAGATGGAATTACAGTGGACTTTGTACAGCAAGCAAGCAGGGTTCCCACTCAAAAGTAATAAAAAATTCCCTGACTTTTCCAGGTTCTCCATGTGGTTTTTAAAGTTTTCCAAAGTGGCATGTTGCAAAGAATTGTTACATTTTATTGCATTCCATTCATTTTTCTCACCAAAGCAGACACTTGTAAATTCTTCACGTAATTTGTCTTCATAAAATTACCTGCTTTTCATTAATAACAACTAACTGTGCACATTATTTTCGGTACCAAAGTTCCGTGAACTTTCGTGAATACTACCCACACAGAATTTGTACATACATTCCCATAAAACAGGTCATATGTAAGAAAAAATCTGTCAGTTGAATGGTTTCAGTTTCTCTATAACACAATGCAGCTAAGCTTAATGACGGAATGGCTCTGTTCAAAGAAACATGTTTCGAGAGAACCAACAAAGGACTTTGATCCATCATTTGGTTGGTTCTCTTGTGAAGTGTTTCTTAAAGCAGGAGCCATTGTGCCTAATTGTTCCATGTTATAACAACTGCCTGCAGAAATTGAACAAAAGCTTAATAACTGGCAATTTTAAAAATTCAATTTTGCATCTTTTTTTAGAGAATAAAGGAAATACTTAATATAACTGAAAGTAAGATCTACCAAATTCTAGGCAGGCAGTAATTGCAAGCAAAAGTTTGAAATCTTGAAAAAATCAGTTTTTTTGGCAAAATAAAGTATTCATTGATTTTTACAAAAAAATAAAGGGTAATTTTACCTGAGTTTTCCCTGACTTTTACAAAAAAGGGTAATTTTCCCTGAGTTTTCCCTGATTTTTGGAACCATTTTCAAATTCACTGAGAATTCCAGGTTTTCCCTGTTTTCCAGGTTGAGTGGGAACCCTGGTGTACTCCAGACATCATGAAAGGTACCAGTACCAGAGTTCTTCCAGTCCTCCCAGCAGAAGTTGCACATGCAATCAAGAACATGAAGCGGGGAAAAGCTCCAGGAGAAGATGGAATTACTGTAGACATCATACAAGAAGCAAGTGGAGAAATCGAAACAGTACTCGCCCAAATACTCGCCCAAATAATTGTTCCAATTATTAATATGTTCTTTCAGTCTTGATCAGGACCGCTGTAAATGGCGAAGTTTGATACGACAACAATAAGTAAAAATATCTGGAAGTTTGTATTTCTTTTTGGAGCTAACCTCTGAATCTCAGAGAACAGCTTAGTGATATGAATATATATTGAACAAAACCTTCTCTTGGTGCTACCTCCATATATTCTTTTTGTTCATTATTTCTAATGCTGTACACCCCGGCTTTATTCAGTATATTTACCTTTATTGGAACTTAGAATTGTACCATTATCGGTAATTTTTTCAGCAAGTTGTATATTTCCTTTGTTGCATTCTTTCTTCGGGATTTTACTTATAGGGGGAATATATGGAAAGCTTCCACAAAATTCTTTTGATTCTTTCGTTTTTATATTGGTGTTTTTCATTGATTCTGTGATATTTTTGTGGATGGTCATGATTAAGTTATTATATCCATACTCTCCGACAGTTTTTTTTTTTTTTTTTGATCCAATTCATTTCTTCTTCTGCTGTTTTATTGAAGGAGTGCGTGATGGCTCTTCTTACGTAGTATTGGAAGGCTCTTATTTTGTAACTCCATGGGTGATTTGAATTTCTAGGTATAACTGCTGGTACGTAAGTAGGTTTTCTGTAAACAGAATATTCAATTTTATTGTTATTTTTCAATAAAGAAACATCCAAGTAATGTAGCTGTCCATCATTTTCTTTGTCAACTGTTACTTGTATTTACTGGTGAAATGTGTTGAATTTATGTATGAAATCATTCAATTTCTTTTCAGAATGTTGCCAAAATACCAAGCTGTCGTCTACATATCTTATATACAGTATGGGTATTTCCTGCTTTGCTGTTGTTAATATGTTATTTTCGATCTCTAGAAGTACGACTTCTGACATTAGTCCTCACAATGGTGATCAAATTGGTGGCAATAGCATTAGTACGACTTCTGCCATTAATACTGACAATGGTGCTCCATAAAATTTATAACTAACAGCAACTACTTCATGTATCATCAAAAAATATATAAACAGCAATCGGTGCACCAATGGGATCACCATTGTCAGTACAAATGGCAGAAGTCGTACTGATGTTATTGTCACCAATGGGATCACCATTGTCAGGACTAATGGCAGAAGTCGTACTTCAAGAAATCGAAAATAGCATATTAACAGCAGCAAAGCAGGAAATACCCATACTGTATACACTGAGTGGCCACTTTATTATAACCACCTGACAGTTTTAAGCAAATGAGCTATGGCTGCACGCTGTTGCCGTCAGAGGGCGAGGCTAGTATAAAAAGGGAAAGCTTAGTGCTTGCGACAGTAGTAGAAGTGATTTTTGGGTGACGAGATGGGTAAAAAATGTGATTTGACGGTCTTTTAATGTAGGATGATTGTAGGAGCTCGGAGCCATGGAGCGAGTATCACCGAAACCGCCGCATTCGTGAAATGTTTCAGAGCAGCTGTTGTTAAAGTGTTTAAAGACTGGACTGTCAGCCAAAAAACTGGGTCTCTACGCGCAATGTGTGGTTGTCATCGACTAGTGACTGCTCGGGCGGAATGGAGAGTGTCCAGACTGGTAACAGACAACAGAAGGGCAACAGTGCAGCAAATTCCAGACCATCTTAATCAAGGATCCCCTCAGATGATCTCTGCATGTACTGTTAGCCGTACACTGCATCAAATGGGATATGGCAGCCGAAGGCCTGTTCGAACACCTTTGCTGTCAGCAGTTAACAAAAGAAAACATCAGCAGTTCGCACAGGAGCACAAAAATTGGACAGTCAATAATTGGAAACAAATTATGTGGTCCGATGAATCACGTTTTCAGTTGCACCATGCCGATGGCCGAGTGAGAATTTGGCGGAAACAGCACGGAAGCACGGGCAACAAATGCATTGCTACAACCCTTCAAGCTGGTGGAGGCAACATTATGGTTTGAGGGAGTGCTTTCCTGGCATGCTTTGGGCCCTTTAATTCATGATGATCAACGTCTGACTGGTACATCATATCTAAACATCGCTGCGGACCAAGTGCTACCTGTCATGTGGATGGTTTATCCCAATGGTAATGGCTACTTTCAACAAGATAATGCGTCCTGCCATGGTGCTTGTATTGTACAGGATTGGTTTCAGGAACATGCCGGTGAGTTTACTTTGCTTAGGTGGCCCCCACAATCTCCAGATCTCAACCCAATTGAGAACTTGTGGGATGAAGTTGAACGAGCCATCAGACAGCTGGATCCACAACCCTGCAATCTCACACTCCTTGAAAGTGCTATTCATTAAGCATGGTCTCAGATTCCACAAACTACCTATCAACATCTCGTGGAATCCATGCCACAAAGAATCGACGCAGTATTAAAGGCAAAAAATGGCCCAATGAAGTACTGAGGGGGTGGTCTTAATAAAGTGGCCACTCAGTGTATAAGATATGTAAACAATACCTTGGAATTTTGGCAACATTCGGAAAAGAAATTGAATGATTTCATACATAAATCCAACACATTTCACCAATCAAAATAAGTAACAGTTGACAAAGAAAATGATGGACAGCTACATTACTTGGATGTTTCTTTATTGAAAAATAACAATAAAATCGAATATTATGTTTACAGAAAACCTACTAACGTACCAGCAGTTATACCTAGAAATTCAAATCGCCCATGGAGTTACAAAATATGAGCCTTCCAATACTACGTAAGAAGAGCCATCACGCACTCCTTCAATAAAACAGCTGAAGAAATGAACTGGGTCAAAAAAAAAAAAAAAAAAAAAAAAAAATGCCAAAGAGTATGGCTATAACAATGATTTAATCATGACCATCCACAAAAGTATCACAGAATCAATGAAAAACACCAATATAAAAATGAAAGCATCAAACGAATTTTGTGGAAGCTTTCCATATATTCTCCCTATTAGTAAAAGCCTGGAGAAAGAATGCAATAACCAACTAGCTGAAAAAATTACTGATAATGGTACAATTCTAAGTTCCAACAAACAGGGGCGCTAGTGCCTTTATCATGTTTCAGAGCAATTCTTGGAGCGGAAAAATATGCAATTTGGAGCAGAAACGCTGAGTTTTGGAGCGAAAAAATTTGCATTTTGGAGCAGCTAATGACAGCATTTTTAACTGTTTAAGTCTATGCTGTGCTTTCATTTGTGTTTATATACTGAATTACCATTATTTTATGAACTACGAGAAAAATGTTATATTTCAGGTTTGTTGACATTTTACACTGCTTCTCTTACGACTGTTAATTAGCATTTCTGTCGTTCCTACAGTGAGATAAATGGGAAAACAATTATACTTCCCACAATTTAATGAAAACTACATGACCTGCAATATTTTAAGGATAACACATTACTATTGGGGAATTTTTTCTGAATGCATTTGTTTCACTGTAACATGAAAAAGATGCTGTTGCGTCCAAGAACTGTTGCTATTGTCACTGAATGCTTGCAAATATACACTTAAGAAGAATAAATAATGTTTAATTGGCGTTTATTATTTGGTTGGTTTTTAGCAGCATATTTTTTGAGATTCATGGCATTCAAATGAAAATATGTTATTTCTGAAACCAACCAACTGGCAAGCCACACGTACGTGGTTTGCGTGTGCATCACAAACTTCTAAGGTTTTTTTAAGGAAAGCATACCTTTGATATAAAAGGAAAACTAATGTGACATTTAATAATCAAATTGTAAAATCACATTTCAGCAGTTGTGCCATGATATTCTTCATACAATGTTTTTCATCCAATAACGTGTGGCTTGCCATAATTATCAATGTCAAACTTTCGTTATTGCTATTACAACTGGAACCAAAAAAAAAAAAAAAAAAAAACAATTACAACTGGAACCAAAACTATAAGATAAGAGTGAGATTTAGTAAAGTTGGTTAAGTAAAAGCTGCTTCCATCGCATAACACTTATGCAGTGACGTTTTGGCAATGGATTGCCCCCCTCCCTTTCAGCAGTAACAGAATCATAATATTTGCCCTTTTTAGGTATCAATCACCAGCAAAGTGCATATGTTTACGTGCAGTTCATTAATGATATGATGTAAAAACAACCATTCTATTACCCGAAAGATTTTGGTCATTTTTTTTTATCTTGTAACACTTCAAAGCACGTCAATTATATTGTTGTTGGCTTTCTGAGGTTGAACTGACTCTTTGCCTATGACTTTTCTTCTTCCGGGGATGAAACATCGTACTATCTTTTATTTATTTTTTTAATTTACTGGACAACACACGCAGGTGGTTCTTTCTGACATATGAAACGCAACCATAGCTCGTCATAACGATAAAAATCTCACACATACAAACACTATACCACTCATTCATACATTCCGTTAAAAACACTATGTACATATTTACACTATCTATATTCCCAGGCAGTTAAACCATTTGTCAACTGTGATTAAAAAAGTGCTCAATCCGTTTCAAACTCCGTGTTAACCCTATTGCATGTGCCAACCTCATTCAGCCCGTCATACACAACCCTCTGGCACTTTCAACAGGCACTGTTATCCTCAGGAGGCAGCTGTGTCTCACCCGCCTACCACAGCTCAAGTGAGCTGATTTATTGAGGCTCGGGTCTCGGTCGCAATCTCTGAATCTCTGCGTCTCTGGCGCCATCTATTGTCATTGTTGCTCTTTTTCTTTTTTTTTCTCTCTTAGCTGTTGCTCTATTTTTATTAAAGCCTTTCATTGTTCACTTAAGTTGCTAGGCTCATTAATGTTGCATAATCTTGATCTGTTTTTTTTCGATTAATATTGATTCTGCAATTCGCAACTGCCTTTCGTTTTTACAGCTCTGAATAATTTTAATATCTTCAAACCTTGGATAATGATGATTTTCCAGACAGTATGGGGTTAATGCGGTCTTAGCTTCCTTTTTATTCCAATTACTTATATGCTGGTTCAATCTGTATTTTAATTTGTTCTTGGTGCTGCCTATATATGACACAGGTGGTTGTTGGTTTATAGGAATTTCATAAACTCCTGCTCTATCCAATTGGCTGATTTTTTTCATTTTTTATTGCTAGATTTTTTATAGTCTGTACCTGATTTCCTACTTGTATATCATATCTGCCACATATTTTATTAATTTCAGCTGACACGCCTTCAACATATGGTATTGCACCAACATATTTTAATAGTTTTTTATCAGTCTTGCCTTTATTATTAGCCTGAGTTACTTCATAAATCCATTCCTTTTTAATACTTGTTTAGGGTAACCAAAATCATGTGCAATTTTTTCAATATATTTAATTTCTTCTTTTTTATATTGTTCCATTGATGAGTGTGTTAAACTTCTTTTAATTAGTGTTTTAACACTATTTCTTTTATGTGTTAACAGGTGCGAAGACTGAAATGTTATTAACACAGGAATATATGATGATTTTCTATGCACTCTGTATTGCATATTATCATTTGTTTTGATTGTCATAATATCCAAAAATGCCAATGTATTGTTATGTTTTTGTTCTACTGTCAATTCAATCGATGGATAAATATCACTATACCTTTTTGTCAAGTCTTCAAAAGTTCATCATTTTTTAGCCTCGACAACAGAAAAATGTCATCAACATACCTGCAGTATAACAGTGGTGGATCTTCTAGTTTACTTATTATTTTAATCTCTATGTCACTCATTATAATTTCTGCAAATAAAGTTGACAATGGTGACCCCATAGGTCCACCATAATTTTGTTTGTATACCTTGTTATTAAACATAAAAATGTTATTTTCATATATGTATAATAAAATTTCTCTTAGTTCTTCAATCTATTGCATTCATTGTCTGTAACATATATAATTTTTTAACAATTATGTCAATTGCTTGAGGTACTGGTGTGATAGGAAACAGAGCACGCACATCCATACTAGCCATATGATATTCACTTGAATCTTGTTTAATTCCTTTAATTTTCTCAATGAATTCATATGTATTCCTCACAGTGAACCTTGTCTTCATGAACAATGGTGCCAAATATTTGTAGATATTTTTTTTCCAGCTTAATTAATGGGGAATTCCTTTTTGATACTATTACTCTCATAGGTGTATCAGGCTTGAGTTTTTATTTTTGCAAACATTTTTGGTATTCCAGTACCCATTGGTGGGTATGCTTTCTTTATTTCTTCAGGTAAGGTGCTGCGATTTCTTATTCTAGCCAAGTACCTTACTTGAGATTCAGTTGGGTCTCTTGTCAGAAGGCTGCAATTCAGATCCTCTATTGCTTTATTCATTTTTTGATTATATTCAGTTGTGTTTAAAATCACAATTTGCCCTGTTTTATCCGCTTCACAAAATTTAATTGTTGGGTCATCTCTTAATTTTAGCATTTGTTCTTTCTCATACAGAATTTTATCTAAATGATATTTTTTACTACTTTTTTCATTAAATTCTTTCAAAACAATTCTATACAATTTACTTCTAAATTCATTGCGATCTTCTGCAGGTACACTACGTGTCATTTCTTCTAGGTTAGGTATTAACTCTTCAGTCTTCGGCAAGCCACGCGGAAACGCACATTTCTTACCCCTCTGCAAAACAGCTCTCTGCGTGAAGCTCAAGGTCAAGTTGGATTTATTCTGATATACTTCGTACATATTCTCCCGTTGTTCATGTACATTTTGGCGGTCTATCATCACATGCAACTTCTTTTCCACGACTGTTTTTGAGCATTTCTTTTTGTATTTCGCAATGTCAAAAATTTCCCTGAAGGTTACGTCTACGATCTCATCTTTCAAGGGTAATTCCGTATTTTCAAATATTTCGGTGTTAGTTCAAGGTCTCGGCACGTCACCAAAAATTCTTCTCGATTTTCTGACTTCACTAATTTATATTTAGCTTTTTTAAATGCTGTAATGTCTAGCATCTCGAAGTTGCGAAATTGATTTCCGTAGCGCATATTCACAGAGTACAATAGCGACTGAAAATCCCCCACCTCAAATCCCTCAGCTCAGAATTTTGCGTGTAATTCTCTATCATAATATTTGCTCTTTTTAGGTACCAATCACCAGCAAAGTGCGTATATTTACGTGCAATTCATTAATGATATAGTATAAAAACAACCATTCACTTACCCGAAAGATCTTGGTCATTTTTTTTATCTTGTAACACTTCAAAAGCACGTCAATTATATTGTTGTTGGCTTTCTGAGGTTGAACTGACTCTTTGCCTATGACTTTCCTTCTTCCGGTAATGAAACTTCGTACTATCTTTTTTTCTTTTTTAATTTACTGGACAACACACGCAGGTTTCTTTCTGCCATATGAAACGCAACCGCACTTATCATCATGATAAAAACCTCACACAGACGCACACTATACCACTCATTCATACATTCCGTTAAAAACACTATGTACATATTTACACTATCTACATTCCCAGGCAGTTAAACCATTTGTCAACTGTGATTAAAAAAGTGCTCAATCCGTTTCAAACTCCGTGTTAACCCTATTGCATATATAGGCAGCACCAAGAACAAATTAAAATACAGATTGAACCAGCATATAAGTAATTGGAATAAAAAGAAGCTAAGACCACATTAACCCAATACTGTCTGGAAAATCATCATTATCCAAGAATAGCTATGAGTTTATAGAAAAAATCAAATTAATTAATCAAGACCTAGAGCAAATAACTATGGCCTCCATGGATGTTAAGGCGTTATACCTAAACACTCCTGTCGAGCTAGCCATCGAATTGATTATGCAACAACTAAGCATCAACAAAGAACTAAACTTGTCACAACTGAAAGAGCTAAAGAATACCTTATATTTCATCAAGGAAAACAACATCTTCCATTTTGAAGGAAATATATTTAAACAAACGCAAGGTGGCCCTATGGGATCCCCATTATCGGCATTATACACAGAAGTGATTATGGCATACCTCAAAAAAGAAGTTATTCAAAATTTACCTGAAAAACCAATACTTTATGCTCGATATGTAGACGATATTATTATAATGTCTTAACTTAACAAAGCCGAGCTACAAGATCTAGCACAGCAGTTTAGCAAAATCTGTAACACCATAGAGCTAACTATTGAGTTTGAAGAGAGGATAATCGCTATATTTCCTGGACATTCAACTAAAGAAAAACAAAAATAGTTTTGAATACTCTGTGTTCAGAAAAGCAACTTACATACCTGTACTGATACCATACTCGTCACACCATCCAGTGATACATAAAAAAACAGCATAGTAAACTTGATACGGTGAGCTTACACGCACACATCTAACAACAGGCTAAAAAATCAAGAGCTAGAGTTTATCTCGAAAATATCACAAGAGTATGGGTACCCGAGCAAGCTAATTAATAAATGGATACATGAGAGTAAAAAGCATATGACTCAGAGTAAAGAAGGCCAAGAAGTGCACAACCAAAGGAAGATGAGAAATAAAAAATTGAAATACATTGGAGCTTTCCCATACCTGGAAGGAGTGAGTAAAGAAATCAATAGGCACTGTACTGTGCTAAATATGACTTACAACTAGGAAGCTCAGTGCACACTGTGAAAAGTATGACTGTCAACAAAAAAACACAGGAAAAAATGCTAGAAGAATCAGGAACCTACGAAATTCCAATAGCACACATACCCCCAATATCGTACATTGGAAGTACGGAAAACAGATTAAAAAAAAGACTTAAACAACACATATCTAAATGGCAAAAAAAGAAGCCAAAACTGCTTTAGTGCAATTCTGCTTGGAAAACCGGACATTCCCAAAGTTCGATGAAATTAAAATGCTAAAAAAGAATAAAAAATTGGAAAGGCAAATGAGGAGGGAAGAAGCAATATTAATCTACAAAAAATAAAGCAAGGGTATGTAACCAGAACGACCCTAGCACATTATCGGGCCTGTGGAAAGAACTAATAAGACAAGAAAAACAACAACAAAAGTAAAACAGGCAAAAAAAGACAAGAAAACCAGGATAGGAGAAGAAAATAAAAAAAAATAAAAAAATAAAAAAATTCGGAAAAAAAAAGTGTTCTTAACGAAACATAGATGGCGCCAGCCGGGCTTGATAACGAAATATA
This sequence comes from Macrothele yani, assembly GCA_039090855.1. NCBI lineage: Eukaryota > Metazoa > Arthropoda > Arachnida > Araneae > Macrothelidae > Macrothele > Macrothele yani. Next base: position 99,375,130 of record CM076990.1, on the reverse strand, counting down.
TCCAGGAAAGTTTTTCCGACGAATGGCAACAAGGAGTATCGGACTCCATTAGCGCGAAGTTAACCACGAACATCGGTGGTAAAGTTGCCACGCTCCTGAAGATGTCCAGAGTATGGGCGAAAATTTCGAGTATAGAGAACGGTAAAAATTGATGTTTGAATCCTAAGGCAAAGATCCAATGAAAATACCCAGCGAAAAGTGTGAGAAGTAAAGCCAGTCATCGCATACAACGGACTTTAGGACAATAACATCAACAAAGACCGGAAAACACGTGCGTGAAATGTTCCCGTCGCTAGAAAGGAATGCCAAAGTAAGCATTATCCGCTAGATTTTTGTACAAATTATCCAAGGTTTGAAGATATTAAAATTATTAAGAGCTGTAAAAACGAAAGGCAGTTGCGAATTGCAGAATCAATATTAATTGAAAAAAATAGATCAAGATTATGCAACATTAATGAGCCTAGCAACTTAAGTGAACAATGGAAGGCTTTAATAAAAATAGAGCAACAGCTAAGAGAGAAAAAAAGAAAAAAGAGCAACAATGACAATAGATGGCGCTAGAGACGCAGAGATTGCGACCGAGACCCGAGCCTCAATAAATCAGCTCACTTGAGCTGTGGTAGGCGGGTGAGACACAGCTGCCTCCTGAGGATAACAGTGCCTGTTGAAAGCGCCAGAGGGTTGTGTATGACGGGCTGAATGAGGTTGGCACATGCAATAGGGTTAACACGGAGTTTGAAACGGATTGAGCACTTTTTTAATCACAGTTGACAAATGGTTTAACTGCCTGGGAATGTAGATAGTGTAAATATGTACATAGTGTTTTTACGGAATGTATGAATGAGTGGTATAGTGTGTGTATGTGTGAGGTTTTTATCGTGATGACGAGCTACGGTTGCGTTTCCTATGGCAGAAAGAAACCTGTGTGTGTTGAAGAGTAAATTTAAAAAAAAAAAAAAAAGATAGTATGATGTTTCATCTCCGGAAGAAGGAAAGTCATAGGCAAAGAGTCAGTTCAACCTCAGAAAGCCAACAACAATATAATTGACGTGCTTGAAGTGTTACAAGATAAAAAAATTACCAAGATCTTTCGGGTAAGTGAATGGTTGTTTTTATACTATATCAGTAATAGAACCAGTTTGTGACTTTTTTGTTGTTGCTGTCTGAAAGAGCCACTGCTCTTGCATATGTGGGGTCCTGCATGTATGGACATGGACATGAAGCAGACGATTGTGAGTTATTAAGTGGTTCAATGAACCTTCAATCTGGAAAAAGAAAAGTGTGAGGGTGAAGATGTTCCCCAAGGTAGGCTAAAATGAGAAAAAGAAAACCTCTTAAAAATTCTGCTCCCTGAACATACGGGGCAAAATTCAGACTCCAAGTAAGAACTAAAAGATTGGTGTTCCTGATAATTGATTGCAAGTTATGTGATATAAACAATCCTTTCATTTATCCATAGCGCTCGTGAGCAATTTTAATTAACATACATGAGGCTGACGAAGAAAAAAATCAAAGCAGTACTTTTTAATTTGGTGAAAAATCAGACTGCGCGGTGAGAAAGTGTGAATATTATGCAGCATGAATGAAACTGAATCGTTCCCTGTAATTTATTTATGAAAATATTTAACTAGGTCACACCACTGCATTCACAATTATTAAATTACTGAATTCCAAACAAAATAGGGTGGTTTTGAAAGACATAGCTTCAAACAGTTTTTTTTTTTTCCTGGTTTTGTTCTTCTACTTGCTAGAACATTAGCTCTGGTTTCCTCTTGCGAGCAAACCCTACTTTCTTCTCAGCATCCACTGTTTACCTTTTTTTCTGCTGATAGTTTTCCCTTGCCATTTTTCTTTGTTAGTTTTCTTTCTTTTTTCGTTTTTTTTTAAATTCCCTCAGATAACAATTTTATCCATCGTGCTTAAAGAACTTTCAGCCTGAGAACCATGAATTCTGATATCAGAGCTTTCACTATTTTAAATAATTGGTGTAAAATTTTCAGAGAATGAATACTTTTTTTGAACACCATGCTTCAATTCTTACAAATTTCCAAATTTCGTCACTTCCATTTTGGGAAATTTCCCCCACCCTTATGAAGCTGAAATGCACTGACATTTATGAGAGTGATGACATTTAACAACTACATATGACTGGGAACACCAGGAGGGAAGGGGGGGGGATGGGCGCCACACAATTATGGAAGAAAAATTCGCTCCATCCGACTTCTGTTTTCGGAAATGTATCCAACATTTTCAGGCTGAAATACAAATATTTATGGAATAAAATGATATCTAACAATACTGGGTAGAGGAAACATCGCAAGAAATCTTACCTCCGTTTACTTTCCATTTTTGAAGCATGAAATTCCTACCTCCGACGGAGAAAACAATCCCCTCTTCATCACCACCCATCCTCCCAAAATTTCAGTTCAGTTGTGCATCGATCTCGTGAATGGTTCAAATGGTAACAAAAAGGACGGAATTCCTAGAATCAGCCTAAGAATCTCGTGGCCGAAGACTACGGGGAAATTTTCCGGCAGCCTAACTTCCGTTTTCGGAAACCGTTCCCTACAATTTCAAGCTGAAATTATGGAATGAAATCATATTTAACAACAATACTGAACAGAAGCAACGTCGCGCGAGAAAAAAAAAAAAAAAATGATTATGGGAAAAATCTGCACACTGTTTAACTTCCGTTTCCAAACGTTTAAAATAGCACCCCCCCCCCCCCCAATACACCGAAAAAAAATTCACTTTTGAACTGATCTCGAAAATGACAAGGGGGGTGGGGAGAATTTGCAGAAGAATCTCGCGTACAAATTAACCGCTGAATCAATTCAATTTCAAATGTCATAAGATTACCCTAAAATATCGATGAACGCTAAAATTTTAACTTTTGGCGCAAAATTGCCGCAGATTTCAACAAAATCGCTATATTTTTTAGCAGAATGGCGCAAAAACAAAGTTTTGGCTTGGGCTGGCACAATTGCCGAAGGTCTGGCAGCCCTGAACAAAGATAAAACATCTATACTGAATAAAGCATTCCTATAAGCTATGATGGAAATGATAGAAATAATGAAAAAAAGAATATATGTAGGTAGCACCAAGACAAGGTTTTGATCAAGACTGAAAGAGCATGTTAATAATTGGAACAAGAAAGAAGAAAAGACATCGTTAATTAAACATTGTATGGATAACAAATCCACCCCTGACTGGGCCAATGCCAAGCTAATAACATCACATGGAACGCATGCGCAGATATTAACATCCGAAGCCGTAATAATAAAAAAAACAAGGAATTATAATTGCAACACTAACAGCCCTATAGAACTACCATACACATGGAAACATCTGATTCAACAGGAACAAAGAAAAGAGGAAAGAAAAATTGAAAACAAAAGGCATGGTGAACATCATGAACAATAGCGATCCACAATGAAAAAGAGTGGCACGTGAAAGCACGAGATAACCAGGCTTCTACAAGGATGTGCAATAAAAGTTGTGCACTAAAACACAAGACTGAATGACGTGGCGTGGCGGTGAGAATGAGGGGGATAAGCATCTCGGTTTGACAGTTCAACATCGGATGTCGCAATCGACAGAAGTAGTGAATCCCACAGAAGATGACTGTAAGAAAACAATCGAAACTAGTATGGGTGCAGCTGCACGGGAGTGATTGTTCATTTGAGGTTTTCTTTTTATGTTTTTTAGCAAGTATGTTTCCTCTTTTTACCTTTTTATTAATCGATAGACTTTTAATGTCAATACCTTCCAATATGGTCATTGACCCGTTCAAAGTCTCGAATATTTCTTTTACCATATCATCCAAATTCTTTTAAAGGTTCTTTTCATCGTTCATAGTTTTAATTCAAATAGCTTTATTCTATTTTAACTATGCGAAGTGACGACGACGGCAATTTTTCCCATATGGTACTTCGAGCGCACTTGGATGGCCACAACAACCGTTGACTGAACAATAGAACCCCAAGGAGAGAAAGCTAGCCCTTTTCTGACAGAGGGTCAGGGAAGCTTTCACCCACGCATCAGACAACACCACATTCCACGCCGAGCTTGACACCGTGATGTCTTTAGCCTTTCCTGCAGGATACTCACCCACGATGGTTGACCAGATCATACACCAGACGAGGTCTAATCTCGCATCCCGTGGCACCAGATGCCCTAGCCAAAAACTACAATACATCGGCTCATGCCAGTATGTACCAGGCTTCAAGTATTTCTTGAAAAATTCTCTGAAAAAAAATTGGTTTTGGCATAGGGATTACAGCACCTAGGACAATCACATTTTGTCTCGCATCAACAAAAACGTCGCCGTGGACCTGGAAGATGAGGGCGTGTACACTATACCCCTTTTGCACCCAGATGGAACAACCAAAAACTATGTGGCCATGACCAAGAGGTCCTTAAGACTAAGACTCCAGGAGCACCAGAGAGATGTCAAAAGAGGACTTCTCACTACGGCACTAGCGCGTGAAGTCGCCAACAACTCTGCAACACCTTTGTGGGGACAAATATATAAAATCGCACGATACACAACCGCCAGAGCCATCCTCCTTAAAGTGACTATAGAAATCCTATCCAGTCATTGGATATGCAACGAGGAAACATCAACGGACCTCCCATATGTATGGCACACGCTCATGAATACACACGCCTTTAATCAGACATCTTAAATATGACGCGCACCTTCTATAACATCTATAGCAAACATCTACTTTTGAATTCATAACTGTAACTGTTTTTGCTTTTGCATTTGAATAATACTTCTGCCTGAAGAAGCCACCCGTGGTGGCGAAAGCTAGCGTTTTGTTCTAGTTTTTGTAATATTACACCAATAAGAATGGATTTCAGCATTTTGTTACTAGCCTCCAGTGTTTTGTGACAAAGAGCAAAAACTTAAAAGGAACATGGCAGAATCACTAAATTTCTCAAATATCAATTTCATCATTATACCATTTCATACCAATTTCAGCATCATCATCTTAAAACTTAAGATACACATTTTTATGCATTGAACATTTTGAATACAGACTCTTAAAACAAAAATGCAAATTATATAAAAAAAAAAAACATTCTTTTAATTTAAAATAAAATGAGGGTTCTGATTTATTATCCTGAAAGATTAATTTTCTTGATCATCCAGCTTTTATTACTTGGGCAGGTAAATAATTTCTGCACATGCCCATCTGGACATGTAACTTTTCAGATATTTTTCAAGTCTTGCCCTAAAAATCTCTGTGTTCAGTTGTGCATCATTCTTCTGATTAGCCTAAATGATAGAGAAAAAGGCAAAATTCCTCAAATCCATGGAAGAATCTTATACCGAAAGATTACAGGTAACTGTTTGCAATGTCTGACTTCGGTTTTCAGAAATTGGTGCCTAAAGTTCCAAGCTAAAATATGAACATTTATACAATACAATTATATTTAAATACAATATTGGACAGAGGCAACATCGTGTGAAAAGAAAAAATTACGAATACAGGGAAAATCTAAACTCTGTCCTCGGAGATTATTAGTGGACGCTATTTTGGAAGACAAAATACCATCCATAAATAATCCCCTCAAAATTTTTCTTCAGTTTTACTTTGGCCTTGAGACTAATTCAAATGATAAAGAAACAAGAAAAATGACACCGAATTTTTGGATGTAATGAGCACGTCTTTTGAATCCGTTTTGACATGAATTAAATTTACCCAAGCTATTCAAAGTCAATGGATCCGGTATGAAAAATAATAGTATCTGACCGAAAAAGAAGTTTTTCAATCGGGTATATAATCCCACAGATATAGCTGTAGACAGAATCATGAACTTATAAATTCTTGTTGCAGACTTGTGCGTTAAGAAAAATTTGAATTTATATGAAAAACTTTTCGCAGCGGAAACACTCTCCAACAAGGAAAGAATTTTTCAAATCGGACTCTTTGAAGCAGAGATATGGACAAATATAAGATATGCATCTACGTCCCCCTGGTGGGAAAACCATGCATTATTTTGGAAGAAAGTATTCTTAAAAGGTTGTTCGATGGGAGTGGTATCAGTCCACGAAAGAATTTTTTCATTCGGGTTTTCAGGAGCTCAGATTTTGCTGCAAATACATCAGAAGCAGAAATTAACACTTATGCCCCCTGGTGGGCAAATCGTTCTTTACCAAACATTAGAAATTATATGAAAAACATTTTCTATCAAAGAGCTGTATGCAATACAGAAAGAATTTTCCAAATCGGAGTTTTAGAAGCAGGAATTTTGGGGGAAACACGATTTACCTTTGCACCCCCTAGAGGAAAGTCTATGATTTCCTTGAAAATTTTGAATTTATAGGGAAAACATTTCGCATTGGAAACATTATCCAACAAAGAAGGAATTTTTCAAATCAGACTCCTAGAAGTAGAGATATTAACAAGAATAAGATACACATATATGCCCCCGGCATAGAAATCATGCATTATTTTAAAAATAAAATATTCCTAAAAGGTTTGTCGACGTGAGTAGTATCGGTCCACAAACGAATTTTTTTCAATCAAGATTTTAGAAGCTCAGAATTTGCAGCAAATACATCAGAAACGGAAATTAAAACTTATGCCTCCTGGTGGCCAAATCATTTTTTAACAAAAATCAGAAATTATATGCAGAGGATTTCCCATCAGGAGCTGCATCTGGTGCAGAAAGAACTTTTCAAATCGGAGTTTTAGAAGCACAGATATCGGGGGAAACACGAGTTACTGTTACACCCCCTAGTGGAAAATCTATGAATTACTTGAAAATTTTGAAATTATGAAACATGTCACACCACAAACTCTATCCAGTAAAAAAGGAATGTTTTAAATCAGACCATCAGAAGCAGAAATATTGACAAAAATAAGATATACATCTATGCCCCCTGACGGAGAAACCATGTAACATTTTCAGAAGAAAATATTCCGAAAATGTTTACGGATGTGAGGGGCATTGGTTCGCGAAATAATTTTTTCAATTGAGATTTTAGAAGCTCAAATTTTATGGCAAATAGGCAAATACATCAGAAATAAAAAGTAACACTTACGAATCCTGGAGGGCAAAGTACTCTTTACCAAAAATTACAAATTGCATGCAAACGATTTTTCATCGGGAGCTGTATCCACTGAAGAAATAAAAAAAATTTAAGTCAGAGTTTTAGAAGAAATATCGGGGAAAACGTAATTTACTTTTACAGCCCCTAGTGGAAAATCTATGCGTAACTTGAAGTAACTATACCTAAAATACTCTTCGACAAGAATGGAATCGAAAGATAAAAATTTTTTTCGACTGGATGCTTAGAATCAAATATATGGAATAAAATGCATTTTGAATTCGACATCATCTGCATTTAAGACCTAGCAGCAAAATTGTACAACGTAAAAAAAAAAAAAAAAAGACAAGAAATGAAGGATCATCATTTGCATATTTCAAGCTTCCCAAAGCAAACAGAATTTTTCTAATCAGACTAATACACTGCTGGCCACCCAAAATGCAACACCAAGCAGCAAACGAAATAGCAAAGCCAGATTTACTGGACACAACAACAGATACAAAGATGAAATGATTGAGCTTACAGGCCCGTGTGACTAGCGGAACTTGCAGACATCAATAGTTCGTGTGGCCCCCACGGCTGGCAATAACGGCTGAAAGAGGCTTTGGATGTGGGCTTGGGGTATGTCGGCCCAGGCTGCTTCAACACGTTGCCACAGTTCATCAGGCGTAGCCGCGGGTGGTGCTTGCCGGGCCACTCGGTTGCCGATCAGCGGCCAGACGTGTTCAATGGGTGACATATCGAGAGAACAGGTGGGCCACGGCAGCAGTGACACCTGGTGGGCCGTGAAGAATTGTTGCACGACGCGTGCAATGTGCGGGCGCGCATTGTCCTGTTGAAACGTGGCCGCTGGCAGGTTCTGCAGGTAAGGGAGGACTACAGGCTCCAAAACGTCAGAGATGGTGCGGTTGGTGTTGAGTGCACCGCCGATGCGTACCAGAGGGGTGCGGGTGTCATATCCAATTGCGCCCCAAACCATAACGGCAGGTGACGGACCGGTATGGTGATGCATAATGCAGGCGTCATACAGTCTCTCGCAGCAGTGCCACCGCAAGCGGATCCGACCTTCGTGGTGTTACAGGCAGAAGCAGGATTCAACAGAGAAGATAATGTCGTGCCATTCCATAGTCTAGGTGCGCCGTTCAACAGCCCACTGCCGCCGCACTCGCCGGTGGTGTAACGTCAATGGTAATCGGAGCAATGGCCGCCGTGCGACAAGTCCCCGCTCCTGCAGACGACGTCCAACGGTACGTGCTGACACAGGTTGTTGCGCAACACACTCTAATTCCTTCGCTAACGTTCGTGATGTGGCGGTGCGAGCCGTCAATGCCCATCGCACAATACGCCAGTCCTCTGTTTCAGTGGTGTGCCGCGGCTGCGGAAATTGCTCACGTCAGTCCGTCCCTCCTGCACCCACCGAATCCATACTCACCTCACTGTGGCTGGATGTCGTCCCACACGGACGCCAATGTCTCGGTACGATAAACCGCTGTCGTGATAAGCCACTATTCGTCCCCTGTCGAACTCCGAAACGAGCTGGAATGACTGCCGTATTCTGCTACGAGGCATCAGGAAGCTTCCCACGCACAGGTCCAGCAGCACAACACATTTCCACTACCACCTTCTGTGCACCCTTCTTATAGTGCTTCTTGGTGGTGTGCCGGGCACACATGATTTGCATACGCCCCGCAATGCTAATTGTTTGCATGTCCTCTCGCGGGCGACGCGTGCTGCAAATTTCAGGCCAATCGGATGCTTCCTTGGTGTTGCATTTTGGGTGGCCAGCAGTGTAGTTGCAGAGACATGATGTCTACAGACGGGCGAACGGACAAACCGATAACATAAGCACGGTCTTTTTTTACAAAAGACGTGCTAAAAAGTGGAATGCTGTGAATCTGCAAACGAATCTCCTGTATGTTTAAAGAGTCAGGGGTTGAAAATTATCTGAAAAGTTTCATACCCAGCTGGGCATGTGCAGAAATTATTTTACTTGCCCAAGTAGTAAAAGCTGGATACCCAGGAAAATTTACCTTTGAAGACAACAAAGCAGAACCCTCATTTTTTTGGAAATAAAAAAATATGAACTCTTTTTACATGTTTTGCATTTCCATTTTAAGGTCTATATTCAAATTGTTCAATACACAAATGCGTGTATCTTAAGTTTTAAGATGATGCTGAAATTTGTATGATGATGAAATTTGTATTTGAAAAATTTAGTGATTCTGCCATGTTCCTTTCGTTGAAGTTTTTGCCTTTTGTCACCAAACACCAGACGCTAGTTCCATCAGAGGCATGCATAATTTGTTGCTGACTATAAACAACATTTAAAGCAAAACTACATAGAATTCCAATTTCTGGACCTAGAGCATAATATAATTAAAGAAGTGATATTCTTTTGTTCTTGGCACTCTGTAACAATAATGCAACCTTCGGTGATCAGCAGTGAAATGAAGCACATGTGACGACTGTCTTTTTTCTTGTAGTAGAAAATTCTATTGCGAATTTCATTATTTTAAAAGTTAGTTGCCTGTACCGAGCTATTACATGTTTTATTTACTTGCCCAAGCCAATAATTTACATGCTTAGGGCATCTTTGGCATATCATTTTTCAAGTTTTCAGAGTTCTTCATTTTCTCCACCACGATGGATTAACGTGCTTACCCAATTGCCATGCAATTTAAACACAGATATAAATCAGCAAAATTTGCACTACAAGAAAAATAATAACAAATATAATCTTGACTTACCTTTCATGTGTACCTCCAGAGCCACTTTGCCCATTTTAGAAATGTCCAGCTCTTTTATGGCATGGTTGACAATATAGTTTGAGAAGCTCATTTTTTATTGAAGATATCCATAGTGATGGTCACACCATACAATACTTAAAGGAACATTTTCCTAGCATGACTTTTGGGTTATTTGAAAGATCCACTAATTACTGTATTTCGTGGAATATATGACACACTTTTTTTCCCAAAAATTCAGTGGTTAAATCTACCTGCATTTTACATACCAAAGGTCATTATTATCATGATGAATATAGATGTATGAATGCCACTATAAATGACTCCAAGTGAGTTCATCAAAAGTGGATTTGTTGAAAATGAGTTCGTCAAACAAGGAATTCATCGCAGAGCAAATTTTTCAAAAATCAGGGCTTTAGATGATTTGATGGAAAGCGAAATCACACAAAGATGCAATATCATTGGGAAAGCTTTTTTAAATCACCAATGTAAGTGGGATTCAGCCAAATGGCCACAAAAGCATTAGAGACCGAATAAAACTTGCATTTTGTATTTCTTCGTGACCACTTTCATGTAAAATTATCACAAAACTGTTATTGGTCTTACAAAACTACTTTTGATTTCACCTTGTCCACTTCTCCATAGATCACCCCCCAGAGATGCCAAATCCTAGCAGAACTTACCAGTAACCAATGGGGGAACTTTCAATAATGTGTCAGTAATCAAACACAAATTTCCTGTAATATTTTCAGTAATGTAACATGCCACTTTGTACAAAGTTACTAAAAATAAGAACAATATTATATTACTACAGTGTAACCTCTAATACTTGTATAATATTGTAAATTATTTTTAACTTACTTTCATATGAATTACAGGACACTATCATAAAATTTTCATTTAAGTCCTTCTTTAATGAATTTTTCTTTGTTTCTAAATTTGACACTTTGATGGATACTGACTGTTAAACAGAAATTATATTAATACAGAAGTTTTAAATTAATAAATCTAGGAATATTGTGGCTTTAACAAATCTGTTATATCATACAAATTTCTTCTTTCAACAGCATAATTACGAGAATCTATTTTAACAAATACTTTACGCTCATGTCAATTTCTTCTTCAAAATTATGGGTGTGGCTAGAAATTAATTTTACACTTGTAAAGGAGGACCAACTTCACACAACCCTATTTCCCCCAATATTCATGTGGTGTTACCAGTATGATGGGAAAAAAATGAAAAATAATAATTAGGTTTACCTGTCCATTTTGCCCAGAGCTTCAGTTTCACTTTGACTTACAAATGCTGTCCTTCACTGTAATACAATCAAAAATTATGTCCCCGTGTGCTGAAAGTTTATAAATTGGAACTTTTCTTACATATATATTATATTTCAAAATTCTATACATATTTATAAGCCTTTAAGCCAAACTTCTCTAAACTAGTTGACTGCCTTGGTTGCCTTTCCGTGCTTACACTGTGGCATGCTTTGCAGCAGCCAGTTCTTCTGAAAATGTGGCAGAATGGCCAACCTCTGAAAATGATGCCATCTTCACTTTCAAGGCTAACAATGTCCCTAAAGTTTTCATAGCTAGGTTTGGCCTAAACTCAGTTTGATTCTTATGGACAATGTTAAAACTTGTTTCTGCAATGGCATTACTGTGTTGCCCAACAAGAATAGCATGCAGCAGGTGTGGCAAAACTTCACACTTCTTAGCACCACTCACTTTCCAAATGTTTGACCATGTGGTATCAATTCTGTGGTTATTCAAAACATATTCTAATTCATCAGTGGTATAAAGCAAACTCCAATTTCAACTTGTCTAGATCACCACCAATAACACAACAGCAGCTCGGAAAATATTTGCAAGCTACATTACCGAAGAAAAGGAAGCTTTCTTCCTAATTCCTATAGAAGCAACTACTGTGTGCAGCAGCAGTGGCAACGTGAGCAGCTCAGAACTGGGAGGCTAAGGAATGTACAGAGGGGCACAAATTTTGAAGTGCTTAGTAGAAAATTTGCCGAAAAAATCCCCTCATGTAGATCTTACCTTACGCTGATGATGGTATTTATACCCAGTAACAATAAAAATTTCAGGTGTGTAGTATTTATTCAGTGTATGTAATACTGGGAACAATCGATATGAACCTCAATGGCCTTTAACAACTTATTATTTCTTAATGGTTTTAACTTACATCATATTTTTTATTTCAATATTTGCTCTCATAAGGCTGCTTCTGAATTTTAGTTTGCAACCTGACTAGGAATATCACTTTCTCTCATGTCTTTTAAAACTGTAATTATGAAAACGGTGTCTTTCTACTACTTTCTTAGATATTCTGTCAGAAAAATCCCTCCATTTCACAGAATAGAACAACACTAAGTTAAAAAAAAAATCATTTCATATAACAGAATTTCTGTGAATTAGAACATTCACATAAATTTATTCAAGTTCCCTGAAATCTCAGATGGTTGCACTCGCTATGTGCTCAAATTGTTTAATTTTTTTTTTACAACACGGGATACTGAAAATATTGCAGAAGAAAAAATTATGATTACATGAAAAATCTTTACTTCAACTGACTTCCATTTGCAGAAACTTTTTTCTCTATTTTTTAAGCTGAAATGCAGATATTTATGGAATAAAAGGATATTTAAGATAACAATACTGGGCAGTAGGAACAAACGAGAAAAAATTACGATTACGGGAGAAACCTTCAGTCTATCTAACTTCTGTTACCGGAAGAGAGAATTATTTCCACAAAAGGAAAACGAATTCCCTCAACCACCACAATCTCCCCAAAATTTCTGTTCACTTGTGTATTGGCATCGAGAATGGAGAATACCCCAAAAGATAATGGAAATGGCGCAATTCCTCGAATCCACAAAATAATCGCATGCCTGAAGACCACAGGGAAATCTTAGCGCCATCTTAACTTCCGTTTTCGGAAATAATTTCCTCGTAGTTTCATGCTGAAATACAAACATTCTTGCAATAAAAGTATATTTAAAAACAAAACTGGTCAGGGATTAGATAGGGGGAGAAAAAAAGAAACAACGATTATGGGAAAAATTTTCACTCGGCTTAAATTCAGTTTTTGAAAGATTTAGAAGCTTTTAAAATGGCACTGTAGTCTTCAGGAATGAGATTCTTCATGAGATTTGAGGAATCCTGCCATTTGCGTTATCATTTAAGGCTTTCTCGAGATCAATGCTCAACTGAACAGAAATTTGGTGGGGATTAGTTTTCTGTTTGGGGACGGAATTCTATCTTCCAGTTTAATTCTGTTCCAAATTGGGGGGGGGGACCTCTTTCCACCCATTAATCCCCCCAAAAAATTATCTTAATCTTTGCATCAATCTCGAGGAAGTCCCAAATGAGGAGGGGGGGAGAAAAAAGGCAGAGTTTTGCAGATTCGGGGAGGAATCATATGTACCACATTCGCCGTGGCAGTACTGTTGCCCTGCAACTGACTTAATTGTGGGTAATGTCAGCAACAACCAACAGGTGCACTTGGTTGGTGTTTCCCATCTGCCCGCAGGGCTGCTGACACACCAGATGTAATCCCGGCACCCTGCACCATACATTCTTCCAAATTAGCTTTCAAACAAGCAAAACACATCCTTCCTCATCAGGGGGAAAAGAAAAGAAACAAGGACTGTGTCACAAACTTAGAGGTTTTTGCACTGATTAATTACAAAATCAGTACAAAATTCTTAATAACAGCAAAAATCTGAATATCCATAATTTCTGGCAAGTCATCCATAGTCCTGGGGAGAAATCCGCAATCATTACGGAGATTCTGAAATGGTTGACATCCCGGGGCCTCTAAAGATTACCATTTTATTATTGTTACCTCGTCGTGTTCCTTCTTGTCGGTAAATTAACAATTTTTAATCAGCCTTACTCATATTCATTCATAAGGTCTGCATACTAAGTCAAGCAAGCTATGCGCTTTTACATAGGCACTAAAGCACTGATTTCTAGGCCCTATGAAGGCCATTTTAAAATTTGCAACATTATTAACTTGGCTTGTCATGTAAACTTTATGAAAATGAGATATCTGCAGAGTAATATCCATTAAAAGGGCCTAGGCTCTATTAATTAATTTTTAGTGGCTAAGTAAATGCACAATATTACTAACTTCACTTGGTGTACAAACCATATGAATAGGAGCATGAAGGAATTAAAACTGCTAAATAGGCCTAGGCCTAAGGTTTTATAATTAAAGCTTTGAGCCTCAATAAAAGTGTGTATACTGAAGTGATGTCATATGCATGTTTCCAAAGCAAATATTTAGCACTGACAAAGTCTCTAAAGTTTCCCACTTCTGAATAAAATTTTAAAACTCCAATGAATTTCCTCAAAAAAAATAAAATAAAAAATAAATAAATAAATAAATAAAAAAAAATCCTTCAGTGGAATTATAGCATGAGTCATGGTAGAATTTTTTTTTTTTTTGGTTCAGTGACTACCATAAGTTTAAAAAATTTTAAAGTCACAGTAACCTATTTTTCCAAATGACAGTGCAATATTTACTTAACCACCTAATACAATTCAACAAAGCACTTTTCTATTGGTATAAGAAAAATTCATTTATGTCAATGGAATTTCAAATTCAATTATCACTTTATAAGGGGCAATAACATTAGTTGCATGACATATTTTCCATACCAATATATTTCCATTATGTAGGTAAAGTGGCCGAGAAACTCCAATTTCTATACGGCCCCTAAAGTTTGTGTGGTCACTTGTCTATGCTGCCAGCTGTCTAGTGATCAGTTGTTCTGTGGCTACTTGTCCTAAACTCCATTTTGATCAATTGGTTCCACCTCCTCCCCCCAAAGTCATCTTTCAGTAAACTGCTCATTCAATGAATTTGTTTTCAATGAATTCATTTTCAATTAATTATCCTGCTCCCATTTATGTTGATGTAATTTCTAATTTAATTCTTCTTTTATAAGTGACAATAATATTAGTTGCAAATGTCAGATTTTTCACAGCAATACATTAGCAACTTAATTCTCGGCCACAGGCATGACACGCTGACAGCAAATTATAGCAAATCGAATACGTACCCAATCAGGTAAATAATCACCGTCGTGTTGGATACATTTCAGCCATCAGTCAGGGAGCTGCCGAATGCCACTGCAGAAAAAAGACGGCTGTTTCAAGTTGATAAAGTCATCAATACTCGTGTGGACCTCCTCGACATAAGTGAAGTGCGTATCACTCAGGTGATGTTGCAGGGAGCGAAAGAGGTGATAATCCGACTGGGCAAAGTCTGGAGAATACGCCGGCTGGGACAAAATCTCCTATCCCAGGTCGGTGATCGTGTTTAAAGTCATTTTCGCAGTGTGAGGACACGTGTTATCCTGAAGCAACAGGACCGACCTTCTGCCCTTCACGGTGTGTGGCCTTTTCGCCTCCACTGCATCACTCACATGAATGAGTTGCTGACAATAATGCTCAGCAGTGACCGTTTCACCCGGTTTGAGCAACGCATAGTGTACGACACTGCGCCGATCTCACCATATGCACAGCAACAACTTCCTGGCACGGATATTCAATTTGGTAATACTGGTGGTAGGCGGACCTGGATAAACCCATAATTTGCATCGCTTAGGATTATCATAGAGGATCCACTTCTCATCACGGGTCAAAATCTTGTGGAGGAAATCTTTCTTCTTGAATCTGGAGAGCAAGGACACAGCAACATCGTAGCACCTAGACTTGTTCGCAGCTGTGAGTTGGTGGAGCACCCAACGGCCCTCCTTGTGAATTAATCCAAGCTGGTGCAGGTGCTTTACAATGTCTTGCCGTGCTACTCCGAGTTTCTGGGCGAGCTCTGACTGTGTGTGACAGGAATCCGTGCGCAACAGTTGTTCCAGTTCCTAATCGTCAACTTTCTGTGGCTGTCCTGGACGTTCTGCAGCACGAAGATCGAAACTGAGGGTATAGCACGAGGGTATTTGTGACTGCAGGGATGTATGGTAATTTACCCACGTATGAAGAGGCTGGTCTTGTTCTCTGTAATGTTGAGTATCATGCATTAAAACCATGGCACATTATGGAGTTAACAGTGGTAGTTGGGTAATCATAGAATGCGGCAATGTCTTTATCTTTTGCAATTTCTAGGTCTCTTTGATCGACTGTGACTGAATGCGTTACTGCTCGATGAAACATAAAATGAAGGGCTAAGAGTTTTTGCATGAGTGGGTGGAAGAAGTTGTATAGAATCATAGATATTGTTGCAGTTGGGTTTCTATATACAGAGTGAGTTACTTCGTTTGTAATACAATTTCTTTCCAACAAGAAGTCTAGATATGGTAATGCATAATTAGTCTCAAATTCTGCAGAAAACTTTATGAAACTGCATTTTGTAGACAGCAAAGTGGTGAACTATGTAAGGTTTTTAAGGGTGGATTGCAAAAATAATAACATATCATCCACATACCTCAGGTATAGAATAGGTTTCACATAAAAGTTTGCCAAGACTTTGTTTTTCAGATCTTGCAATAACAATTCAGCTAGAACAGCTGAGAGGGGTGATCCCATAGGGGCCTCCTCCCGTTGACGGTAAATACTACTATTAAATCAAAAGAATGTTCTATTATACACTAGTCTTAAGGCATTAGCAATGCCTTAAATTTTATTATGGGTATAAGTTCTCTGATCTAACAGCTTTTCTTCGATGATACGGTGGACAGCAGGGACTGGTACGTTAGGATATAAGGAGATGGTATCAAGTCAAACCATTTATAAACTGCGAGCTAGACGGCAAAACTGAATGTATTTTATTTAGCACCTGAATGGAGCTGGAAACAGAGTAGACGAATGAAGTAGTTAATACAGCTCATAAAATCACATGAGCGCTTTTTTTATCGACATTTTTCAGATGCAGGAGCAATTTTCCAGAAGTATATTATTGGTACACAGCATTTTTAATGTTTAAAAAGTTATTCTAAATGCAGACTGTATATAATATATATATAAAATAAAAAGCTTAGTGAAAATAGTTGTCAACCAGATACAATTAATAGCATTTTTCCCCCCACCCTCAAATTTCCGTTTTCGGACATTTTTTCTCCATTTTCAGACTGAAATACAAATATTTACGGAATAAAATGATATATAACAACAATACTGGACAGAGGTAACATCACAGGAAAAATAAATCATGATTACGGAAATTTTTTTTATTTCATTTACTTCCGTCTTTGAAAGACGAAATACAGTCCCGATGCGTATTTTTATGAATTGGTAAAATTCTTCTATGAGTAATTTTATGAGCCAAGAAAAATTCACGATGTGTGTTTTTTACGACCCGAGAAAAATTCCTGACACGTACTCTTACGCGGGGAGAAAAATTCCAGATGCGGTATTTTTACGTGTCGAGAAAAATTTCTGATGCACATTTTTATGCGTTGATAGAATTTCAATGCGTACTAGACGCATAATTAGATTACGCATTTTGGAGAACTCTGGTCGGCATGTCACTTGTGCACTCCCGTGGAGAAAGAGAGAGAGAGAGCTACCGCACAACGCGGAGACATCATTATACTTGATGGCTATACTAGACATCATTATACCGCATGAAGCCGGCCAGTCAAAGATACCGCATGAAGCCGGCGAGTCAAAGATGACATCATCGCATAACACTGCGCTTGTAAGGTCTGGTAAAAAATCTAAATGGATGGTTGCAGACTTGCAAGGGATTGAAATATTTCGATTGAGCAATCAAAATATTAAAAAATTCGTAAAAAAAAAAAATACTTCTAACCATAAATCAGTAAAATTAAGCAGAAATCCGTAAATTGTACGGATAACCCGTAAAAGTTAGCAAGTATGCAACATCCATGCCCCACTGCGATTTGAACCCGGACCCATCTCGGACAATTTGTCGAAAGCAGGCGCTCAGTTTCACAACTTTATTATGCAGCAAAGACAACAACAGCTAATATGTAAACAAGAAAAAAATTGACAAAGATATGACATAAAATAAAATATTAAAAACCGTCATAGTGGAGTAATGCAAAAGGAAAAATCTCCCGCCAAAAGTAAGGGAAAGGAATGCGAAAAAAAAAAAAAAAAATCACAAACTAAGTGTACACAAAATGCTACAATAGAAGATAAAACAAAGCTGATAATAACAGATCCGCAATTAGAGATGAACAAAGGAGCACATTAATCTTCTACAAAATGCGATGAAGAAGGGAAAAAAAGACAAACATGGTACTAAACAAGAATTAAAAATCTCCACAGTAAAGCAAAACCGAAAAACACTCCGCGTAACTCTGAAGAAAACAAACAGAGCTCACAGCTAAGAGCAGGGAGACGTGAAACAATAAGTAGGTCACAGCTGACGCGTGAGTGGGTTTGTAACCAACATAAAATAGACCACTGCGCTACCGGGGGTGGCTTCCTTTTTGCAGATATGAGGAAAGGAAGAGTACGACACTGATGACTGTAAATGCCGCCTTGCATCGACGCAGAAAGAAAAAGATTTCACAAGCGGTTCAAAATATTTTTCTTCTGCGTCGATCCAAGGCGGTGGTTGATGGAATTTTGTTATTTCGACCATCGTAACGGCTAATTATCGGCGAAAATTGGGAGAATTTGACATTTATCCGGAGAGCAGGATGAATGGCTGAAAATCCAGAGTCTCCCGCCTAAATCCAGAGAGATGGCACGTCTGCAAGTGAGAGGGATGCAGAAAAGAAGTGGACATGTGTAATGAACTGTATTGTCACTGTTGCTGAAGAGGTCTGCGGTACTGCAGCAGTGGGCAACTTTAAAAGTGATGCTTGGTGGAGCAGTGAGGTTTAAAAAGCAGTAAAGAGAAAGAAGGAAGCATACATATATCGATTATCTTCAACCAGTGAAAGATT
The DNA here is from genome assembly GCA_039090855.1 of Macrothele yani. Lineage (NCBI taxonomy): Eukaryota > Metazoa > Arthropoda > Arachnida > Araneae > Macrothelidae > Macrothele > Macrothele yani. Next base: position 99,356,429 of record CM076990.1, on the reverse strand, counting down.
TGCATTCGCTTTTAAACATGTTATGTTCTGGACGTCGGAAGCACAAATCTCTTGTATTTAGAAATACTATTGTAAAATAAAATAAAAAACTGTACTCACAAATTTTGATGGCCCTCTTCTTTTATTACTTTAATTTTGAAATCAATGTAAAATGTCATTTTCAATCACAAAAAACTTTGTTGACATATTATACTTCTACTGGAACATATGATAATTTCTTAACAGGTATTCACATTCTCGAATGCAGGTACCTTGAAGACTTTTTTTGTCTCCAAAGGTGAGTATGTAAGGTTTAAAAAGGAAGTCTTGGATAAAAAACCCGATAAAACTCGAAAAAGTCGGAAACTATAAACAAGCAAACTTTAAAACCTTTTAAGTCAAAAAACATCTAGAAAATTTCAGCACTCCTCCGGACTTCCGTGATATGTCGAAGGGCACTACCACTGATATTTAATTGCGGACTTCTTTTATGTCTCCAAGGTGAGTATGTAAGACTTAAAAATAGAAATCTTGGTTAAAAACCTGATGAATCGAACAAGACCTAAAAAACTATGAAATCGTGAACTTTAAAACATCCAGAAACTTACGGCCATCCTCCGGGCTCTTCATGTCATGTTGAAGGACACTCCCACTGAGGTGTAACTTACACAGGGTGTCCACAGAATTATCAAACCTGATTGCACTGACTTTCCCTGACCAAATATAGAAATCCCTGACCTTACACAAATAGGTTTATTTGAGTTTTTCAATATATGTGCCATGATAATAAATAAAATTGAATTGAATAATTGAGAAACTTATATTATTTAAAAGTGTTTCCGTTTGACGTATAAAGTTTCCCAAATAACTGATTCATTTAATTTTTTTTTTTTTTTTTTAATCGCCCTCCACCTTCCCCATAGCCGTCCAACTCACACCTGTTTAATTTTAAGTTTACTCTTTTTTTCATGGTTTTACATTTATTGAAGAAACACTCAAACAAACCCATACACAATATTCAGAACAGTTACTATAAAAATATTACAGTAGGAACACAGTCACTGTTTTTATATTACACACCACTTTTCTTCTTTTCCCAATCTGAAATCTTCGCCTGCAATGCTGCTTCTTCTAACTCTAGTTCCTTCCGTACTCTTTGTCTTTTTTCCTTCAATTCCTTTATTTCATGATCAATTTTTCTATTTCCCTTCAGTTTTCTTTCTTCTTCGTTTTGAAGAACACTTTTTTTCTGAAGATAATCATGATATTTTCGTCTGTAATAAAAATGTAACTTTAAAAAAAAAAAATTATGCACATAACCTGTATCAAAGGATCAACGTCTCATCAATTTCCGCCTTGAAGTGAGTGATTTGGACACTGTGTGTTCCTAATTCCATTGTATCTTTTCCCTCTGCAAATACTGTGTGCACTATGACAGATATAAGTACAGCACGACATCAAGATGTGAATTTCCGAAGCAACTCTAACCAAAACTGGTAACAGAGTTTAAAAAATACTCATGAAATGAGTTTAATACAATTAATTTTTACACACGTTTATAACAAGTCACATCTGAACATGTTGCATGTTCATGACATGACTTTCTGATATCTCTGTATCTAGATTCAGAATTGCCTGTTCCATTTTATTTTTGTAATTAGATGTGTTTACTATTTTATAAGTTGTTTAGTTTTCATGCTATTATAAGTTGTTTAGTCTGTAGATGTGTTTACTATTATAAGTTGTTTAGCTTTTTGTTTACTATTATAACTTGTTTAGTCTGCAATATTGTCGATAATGGCGAGCCCATAGGTGATTCGGCAGAAGTCCGGATCACCTATGGGCTCGCCATTATCGACAATATTTGGATAGGTTATAATGCAGCAGTTGGAAGAAAAGGTACTTAAAAAACATACCCCGAAACCATTGATGTATTGCAGATATGTGGATGATGTGTTGGTATTTTGGGAAAATGAACAAACAGAACTAATTCATTTTAAAGAAAAAATGGCGTCAGTGTTTCTATCAATAGACCTAACAATTAATTGAATTGGAAAAAAATAAATAAATAACCAACTACATTTTTTAGATATCAATCTAATAAAAAACAAAAGCAAAATTGATTGCCACGTATACAGGACACCTACGTACGTTCCATCAATAATTCCGAAGAACTCTAACCATCCATGGGCACATAAAATAGCAGCAATTAGAAATTTAATAAAAAAAAGCATTTATTAATTACAGCAGCAATAAATACAAAGAGGGAGAACTAACATGGAAAAATAGAATGATAAAAAATGTTGGATATAATAAAAAATTATCTCAAAAAATTATATATGACATTAAACATAAGGTACAAAGACCAAAAAAGAAAGAAAATAAACACTGCAGAAGTTTTTATATATTAAAGGACTATCCCATACCATAGAACGAATTTGTGAAATTCACCAAGAAAACGTCGGAATATCGGTAAGACACAAAGAGATACGTTAATAAAAAATAAAGATCAAGTACAGTTAACGGAAAAATCAGGAGTGTATAGCATTCTAGTAAAAAAGACTAATAGCAATGATAAAAAAATAGGTTATATAGGAAGTACCAAAAATCAGTTAAAAACCAGATTAAACCAACATATAATGAACTGGAATAAAAGGGAGGAAAAAACGGCATTAGTGCAATATTGCATACAAAAAAATACAGAACACAATTTCTGAAACATCAAACATCTAAAATCACATTGAACAGAAAAAGAGATCAGAATCATGGAATCTGTAATTATTGAAAAAACTCAAAATACAAACTGCAACATTAATCAACCCTAATAAAATACCATTGCAATGGAAAAAAAAAAAAGAAAATAAGGAAGAAAGTGGGATACACCAGATGGCACCACCAAAGGCATAACGAGCTAAATTACGTAACAACGACAACGAATCAAAACCGAGAGGGGAGGAGGAGCCGATTGAGGAAAACTCCGAAGAACTGCATGTGAGAAGCCATTCCGAACTCTGAAGATGGGTGAACGAGCCTGAAACACTTGTAAGTTACACCTCAGTGGGAGTGTCCTTTAACACAACACAAAGAGCCCAGAGGATGGCCGTAAGTTTCTGGATGTTTTAAAGTTCGTGATTTCATAATTTATTAGGTCTTGTTCGATTATCAGGATTTTAACCAAGACTTCCTTTTTAAGCCTTACATAATCACCTTAGAGACATAAAAAATGTCCTCAGTTAAACATCAGGGGGAGTGTCCTTCGACATATCATGAAAGTCCGGAGGAGTACTGAAAGTTTCTAGATGTGTTTTAACTAAAAGGTTTTAAAGTTTGCAGTGTTCATAGTTTCAGACTTTTTCGCGTTTCATCGGATTTTTTAACCAAGACTTCCTTTTTAAACCTTACATACTCACCTTTGGAGACAAAAAAAGACTTCAAGGTACTTGCAGTTGAGAATGTGAATACCTGTTAAGAAATTAGCTTATGTCCCAGTAGAAGTATAATATGTCAACGAAGTTTTTCGTGACTAAAAATGACATGTTACATTAACTTCAAAATGAAAGTAATAAAAAAAGATAACCATCAAAATTTGTAAGTATGTTTTTTTATTTTATTTTACGATAGTATTATTCTTAAATTCAGGAGATTTGTGCTTCCGACGTCCAGAACATAATGTGTTTAAAAGCGAATGCAAATCTTTCGCTGGTTGAAGATAATAGAATGTTATGAGCAACACATTGAATTCAAAATATTCCCATAATAAGGAATATAATACAACATGAAACACTTGGGGATGTTGCAAGATATAGTCTCAGAGGATGAATATCGCTGTAAGAAGCATGAGGCGGCAAAGCTGGTTCCCCAGAGTAAGGCAAAAGATGGGAAGGGAAATCAGGAAAGGCATGATTTGGCTTTTTGGAAAGATAAAAAAATTCTGGAAGTACATAAGACATAGGTGAAATAAAATTCTAGGTTGTGTAAAGAATGGGGTAGGAGAAATGATATGGGAGCCCAATTAGCTAAGTGAAAGATGGCATGAGTACTTCTGTGATTTATTAGGTCATGAAAGCAAAGATGATTCTGAGGCAGAAGCAGATGGTGCCATAGTGAGAGATGGAAGCACTGGTGGAATCTCAAGAGAAGAGGTGTGTAAATCTATAAAGTCTCTTCAGAATGGTGTAGATGCATATCTGTTGAGATGCTAAAATATGGTGGTGACTCTGATTGACTGCTTAAATGAAATTTGCCAGTTATGTTGGGAGCTAGGAATGGTCCCTCAGGATTGGAGGAATACTATCATTGTTCACTTGTACAAGGGAAAAGGTGATCACACTGAATGCAAGAACTATCATGGTATCAGTTTGCTGAGTGTGCCAGGAAAAGTGTTTCGGAAGGTCATTATTGATAAGATACAAGATCTTATGTCAGAGAAAGTGTGGGATGTACAGTGTGGTTTTATGCCTGGTAAGGATTGCACTAATCAAATTTATTATTTACGCAAGATGACTGAAAAGTATCTGTCTGTTGGTAAAAAAGTGTTTGTGCCTTCATAGATTTAGAGAAAAAGCTTATGGCAAAGTAAATATGACTCTTCTGTGGAAGGAACTGAATACATATGGTATTACTGGGAATCTACATAAAGTATGTAAGCGATTTTTTACTATTTTTAGACTCCTCCCTCCCCCATGTCACATAATTCCTGCAACACCCTTTATTTTTGATGACTGCTTTTAAAGGTCCCTTGAGAAACAGAAAGAAAACATAATTATTTAAAGGAATCTTCCGCATATTTACACGTTTGCTTCAGAAAATATTTATTATTTAGGCATTAATTTATTCCCAAATGCTACAACGAACTTTATCATTCTGAAATAAAGACCTGCAAATGAACGCAAGCATTCAAGGTTGCAACACTCCCCTTTATATGGTCTACAAAACACGATAGATTTGGTAGTACAAATACGAGAACTTAAAATTAATATTCTGATTTAGCTAAATATCATCAGAAATCTGAAATGAAATATTTCATATATTTTTTAACTATTAAAAGAAGAAAAAAGAGAAAACAAAACGAAGAAATGCCATCCACTATATTTTTGCCGCTGGATGTTCAAATTACTAAACCTCCCCCTTCCCCATGTCACATTTTTTCCGGTTGTCAGGAACTCCCCTCCCCCCATGTCCCATTTGTTTCAGTTGTCAGGAACACCTCTCCTCCATGTCACATTTGTTTTGGTTGTCAGGAGCCTCCTCCCCCTCTAATCTCAAATCCCGAACGTAATTTATGGACGGCCCCTTAATAGTGTGAAAGTCATGTGCACTGGCGGTAGAGCTTGTGTACGAGTGAATGGTGTCTTATTAAAATGGATTTCTATTGGGGCAGGAGGCAGGCAAGGTTGTGTAATGTCTCCATGGCTGTTTAATAAATTTATGGATGCATGCATGTGTGATGCCAAAATAGATAATACTGTTTTGTGTCTTGGTAATATGTGCGTGTGCAGATTACTCTATGATGATAACACAGTCCTGTTGGCAGAGAGGAAAAGTGAGTTGCAGAGTATGTTGTTCCGGATATAAGAAGTTTGTATGAAATTCAAACTGAGTATAAATAAGGGAAAAATCAAAGCTATGGTTTTTGAGTGAGGAACTGTTCATACTGAATGCAAGATAAGCCTTAATAATGGCACAGAGATTGGCCAGGTGAATGAGTTTGTATATTTAGGAAGCATGTTTGACAGAAAGAACAAATTAGATGACAAAATTAATAGGGGAGTGAATACTTCATTGAAAGTCATAGCTGCCTTAAGAGGATTTCACAGGAATGATAGGTTCTCAAGCCTTCTTAAGTCCCGAATGGTATGAAAGTGTAATTGTTCCTACTCTAACGTACGGCGGTGAAACCTGGGTACTGCAGAAAAGACATAGGAGTAGTTTTTGTGCTGGGGAGGTGTGTTACTAATGGGGAATTTGTGATATGATGCACTGATCATGTGAGGAATGAAGATGTGTGATGTGAGGCAAAATGTTGTTAGTAAGGTGGATACTAATATTCTTCAGTGTTTTGGCCATGTTGAAAGAATGAGTGATGAGGTTCTGACTAAGAGAATTTTTTCAGTCCAAGTGGCAGGAAAGAAAGGTAGAGGAAGGTCAAGGAAATCATGGGAGGACCAGATTCAAGAATGCAGTGATGGAAAGTTCCAAAATCATTTTTGGAGCAGCAAAATGCATTTTTGGAGGAGGTAAAAACATTTTTGGAGCAGCAAAACGCACTTTTGGAGCAGGTAAAATACATTTTTGGAGCAACAAAATGCATATTTGGAGCAGCAAAATGTGTTTTTGGAGCAGGTGAAATACATTTTTGGAACAACAAAATGCATTTTTGGAGCAAAGAAAATACATTTTTGGTGTAAGAAGGCATTTTTTTCGGAGCAGGTAAAATATTAGTAGAAGAACAAATTCTTAAGCAAAAAATTTTTTGGGACTAGATGCACCCTACTCAAATTTAAAGCATCTTGCATTGAAACACACACACACACACACACATGCGAAGGTTTTAGTTTTCAAATAGATCAAAATTTTTTTAACCATAGCAGGATTCTATTATCAATCATTTATTTTACAAAAAATGTTTATTTTTTTTATTTTTTGTGCTGCTTTTCTCAATATTTAATTGCTCACTTCTATTTTTTAAGATAGTTAGCAATGTTTTGTTTTGCTTCTTTTAATAGTACCTGTCCACTTTCTATTGCACTTGTGTTTCTTTTTTTATGCCACCTTCAATGTTCATCGCAGCATTGTTTAACATTTTCTGAGAGGAATCCAACTGCTGCAAAAAAAACACCTTGTGAACATTCAATTTCTTCCTCTCTTTTTCGCTTATTTTGCTGCATTTTTCCAACTATATGCGCTCTTTATATTTTTTTAGGATCCTTTATAAGCTGTCAGAAGTTTTTTTCCCAATTAGTCTCTTGACATAATCTTTGTGCTTCTTGCTCTCCGCATGATGCCCACAATCATCACGGCTGCCATGCACTATGCTAAAATCGCAGGAACATTGCTTACCAAACATGATTCGGCAAAACTTTAGATGCTTCATAAAAAGGCTATTCTTCACTCTATATATATCGTGATAGGCTTGATGATAAGTTTTATCTGACTTCGTTCTTTTTGATTTTACAGCTGTTTCACTGCTACGTTTCATTTCGTTTTAATCTAAATTAACCCTTTCCACTCTAATAACTTTTCACTCATACTCACCCAGCACTCGTATTTCTTTTTTCTGCTGTAGAGGCCACAACTTGGCAGTGAATGCTCAACTTTGGCTCTCTAGCCTCGACATACGAGCTACAGAGGCATCATCGGCGTGGCGGGTGACACCCGAGCTATTCAGCGAAAAAGAATTGTCTCTAGAGTGTCAACATGCGAGCTATAGAAGCGTCATCAGCATGGAGGGTGACACCCGAAACGTGCGATATCCGGCGAAAGAGAAACGTCTCGCAAGGCCCGATACATGCGTAATATTCGGCGAAAAAGAAATGTCTCGCAAGGCCCGACAAGCGCGATATTCCGTGAAAAAGACATGTCTCGCAAGCCCCGACACACAAACTATAGAGACGTGATATCCGTGGTAGATGACGCCCAATCTATTTGGTGAAAAAGAAATTACTCGCAAGTGCTGACATGCTAGCTATAGAGGCGTCATCAGCATGCAAGGTGACGCCTGAAATATTCGGCGAAAAGAAATTCCTCGCAGACACCGACATGCGAGCTATAGAGGCGTCATAGGCATGGCGGATGACACCCAATTCGTGAGCTATTCGGCAAAAAGTGACACCCGCCATGCCGATGGTTTCTTTTTCTCTATTTGGAGAAAAAGAAATTTCTCGCGAGTTCCGAAATGCTAGCTATAGAGGCGTCATCAGCATGGCTAGTGACACCCGACCTATTCGACAAAAAAGAAATGTCTCCCAAGCGCCGACATGCAAGCTATAGAGGAGTCATCTACGTGGCGAGTGATACCCAACCTATTCCGATGAAAAAGAAATGTTTCGCGCGCACGGACATGTGAGCTATAGAGGCGTCATTGGCGTTTTGAGCTATTCGGCAATTTTGTAATGTCAAGTGGAAAAGGTTAAAATGTTTGCACCGAAATTTTCACAAGCACAAAGCCACATGTAATTAATGTAAAGAGTTCGCAAAAGGCGCTGAGCTGAGCTCTCTCGACTTTTGCACACGACACTCTCAAATGTCTGCACGGGGAATCACGTGACAAACATCGTACGATATGCACCACCTCCATTGGTGGGGGAAGTCAGAACATCGAAGGCGCGTAGGGACTATCTGTAAAGTGTGTTTTTTCAACCAAAAGATGATAAAAAATAGAAAATTGCATCCAGAGATCTTGGGTGGACTTTTCCTTAGTTTTTTAGGTGACTTCCATAAAACCGTAAGACGGAGTGAAAATCCGCACAAACTATGGAAAATCCGCACAAACTATGGAAAATCCGCACAAACTATGGAAAATCCGTAAAAGTTGGCATCTTTGCGTACCTATGAATCCTTTAGAAACAGAACCATCGTATCCTGCCACGGGAGAGCCATTTTCAGTCGTCCTCCGCGTCAACAAAATAGCTAACAACTGACCTTACACTGTATTTACGTAATCGAGCACCTCGCCTGGTACGAAATAACTGCGCCATTTCAAAGAGCAGGGAGCAACATATAAACAATCTCAATTGCACAACACTTCAAAAGACCACCAAACCATCTGTAAACAATCTTCATCAGAATTTCATAACATACAGCATCGTTTCTCCTACAAACCATGTGATTACAACAAAACTCCTTTCCACAAGCTCCACCTACATCGCAAAAACCATTCGTGAATTATGTAAAAAAAACCAAAAAAAAAACAATGAATTAGAAGGTACGTGAAAAACATTCTGAAATGTTGGGATTGCCGGTTTAAGTTGATTAAGCGCGGCATTCTATGTTTAACAAAATTACGCGTAGACCTTTGCTACGAAAACATTTTTTTCGCTCGCCAGTGTTTGCTGTGGATTGCCATTTCGCCTCAGTTGGGTGCAAGTATTACATTTTTTCATAATTTGTAGCAATTTGGCGCAAATATTACATTTTTTCATAATTTGTAGCAACAATCTTCATCAGAATTTCATAATATACAGCATCGTTTCTCCTACAAACCATGTGATTACAACAAAACTCCTTTCCACAAGCTCCACCTACATCGCAAAAACCATTCGTGAATTATGTAAAAAAAAACAAAAAAAAAAACAATGAATTAGAAGGTACGTGAAAAACATTCTGAAATGTTGGGATTGCCGGTTTAAGTTGATTAAGCGCGGCATTCTATGTTTAACAAAATTACGCATAGACCTTTGCTACGAAAACATTTTTTTCGCTCGGCAGTGTTTGCTGTGGATTGCCGTTTCGCCTCAGTTGGGTGCAAATATTACATTTTTTCATAATTTGTAGCAATTTGGCGTAAGCTAATGAAATTGGCGCAGTTTGGCGCAAACTTTCCATCACTGCGAATGTCTGCTTGAGAAAAAGATTACGAGAATGAAGTACAAAAGGTCTTGTGTGAGGCATGTTATTTGAAGTTAAAAACAAATTTGCACCAAGGAACCTGGTGCATGCCATTTTTTCTAGCCTGGATTTTAGCTATTAGACTCAAAATCAGTTCTTCAAACCAGACATTTTTTATGTTGAGATACCACACAAAAGACAAGCAAGCAAAGATTTACACCATCTCATCTGTGAGATAGTGCAGGAAAATGGAGTAACATACACACTAAAAAACAAAACAAAATAAACAAGAAAAATTTAGCTCATCACACACAAACATACCCTCCTGATATTGACTTTAGAAAATTGTGAGATACTCTATATTGCAAATAAATATGCTTATGCCTGCATATTACACAGAAATAAACTGTGCCACGGAAATAGGGAAAAATGACGATATCATCACTCCTGTGATCCAGCCCAGATATCAAACGTGAAAACAATTTTTCACATCTGAAAAAATGATGCCAGTTTTCAGATTCTAGCGACAAATGTAGAGATCTCTATAAACATGTAGGTAAAATGCTACTTTACATACATACATACATACAGATGAACTTCTCTCTCTTTCTCTCCCCCCCCTCTCCAAAAACAAAAAAAAAAAAGAGAGAAAGAAAACACACCATCTTTATCTTTTTGCTTTTCTATTTGAAGTTCACTCATCAAAAAGATGAGAACTGGCTAGGTTCATGTGCTATGCCAACAAAAGCAGCAGAACTTAAAAAACTGAGTATTTCTTAGTGACGAGGCCAGATAAATACCAACGGGGAAAAAAATGAAGTGGACCCGTGACTAAATGAAAAACCCCCATGCCGCATCCACATAACGGAAATAAGAATTGAAAGCCAAGCCCCATGTGCGGTAAGTGTTAATCGAACTTTACCAACAAAAAGGGAAGTTCAAAAATGCAAATGCATCAATGCACGTTAAAAATACAACCTCCAATATCGGAAGTAAATTGAAATGTTAAAAAAACTGATTTACACATTATTGCATGCACGTACCAGAAAACCCAATAGATTTTTAAAATTTTGCAACCTTAAAGAACCGATGACAGCATGCGACATTTCAAAAATGCCATGCTCTGTCATACTTGTCTGTGTTATAACATTTTCTGCATTGCGTGAAATACTGGGGCATAATCCAAGCCACTTCGTATACACACACACGTAAGAGACAGTGTATATATACTTTTCACGCAGGATTTGTAAAAAACAAGATTTTTTTTTTTTTTACACTTTCTCCCTTCATATTTCTAATGGAACAAAAACAAATTCAGAGCTACTATATTATTGCGAACCACAAGCAGGAAAAACAGAGACACTGTGTGTTTACACTATTTCAATAGAGGGCACAAAATGCCAAATTCTTGCTAAGTAAAATGATAACGAAATACTTTATATGCGGAATGAATGCCCAAAAGAACCGTTTACTGTTGGTATACTGGTCAGATCAGTAACATAGCGTGTCAGATGAGAAAAAATGTATAAATGCCCTGTCAGTATTAATAAACCAAATCCCCACAGTTCTTTTAAGACTCAGAAAAATAACAGTGAACTGGATTAAAACTGGCAACTAATTTAAATTCAGGGTCACTGGTCCCAGCAGCACATAACCAATCCCTTTTCCAGATGAAAATATTCCAAATACGTGGCGACAGTTAATAAATAAATACATCGCTCTTTCCACGTTCCAGAAACACACAGCAACCGAAAAATTGTTTTTCAGCCCCGCTGTGGTCTATCTTGGACAAATGGTTATAAGGCTGAGCCTCATACTACTCAGCCACCAGGGCAGCAACAACACATTCCTCATGCATGATGAAATTGTTTAGAAACCACACATGAAAAACGTGTAGTGGCAAGCATCTGGCAAATCACACACTAGGTATTCCTGATAAAACCAGTGAAGTATTTCTCCGTGGATAAAACAGTAATTCTATAATAACAGATCCGACTACATGGGAAATCCTCAGAAAATTAAAAAGGTAAGACAAATAAATCCAGCTCAGTTGCATAAATGCACAGGAGGAATAAGAATTAGCCACTTTCAACCTAAATGTGGTACACAGCATTCAGAGATGCATGGAAAAAATAGAGACCAACCACTAGGACAAAAATGTTACCTGGGAATGGAAAATCCTTAGTGACATTGCAATAACACACCTAAAAAATATCCTATGACTTTGGGTCTTACTCAGATAATTCCTCTATAACATATCCATTTATGGATGGCATATGATGGTTTCTTCCTCTATAAAAACAGAACATGTGGAGAGACAAAACAACATACTATCAAAACATCTTTAGAAAATTATACGTCTTATTTCTTTTGTAACAGCACACCATTCATGAGATGCCAAACTCAAGACCATCATTCCAATAAAATGTATGTAAATTTTGGAGTTTTTCCTGTAACTAATATTTTATGCAGTATAACAGTACAGAATCCTTTATCTAGAGCTCTTGGAACTTTCTGGATGAAGTGTTCTTTTTCCTACACTTTTTTGAATTTTCAAAGCTTCAGCAGACCTTATTGTTATTATCTGAAACCAGAGGCTCTCAAAATGTGCGCCGTAGAGCCCTGTGGCTCCGTGACACTGTTCATGAAAATTTCCTCGTCACACCATCATGTTCGACAACGAAAATCACTGGAAAAATCAATGTACTTCCTCAATTTCCTTACACAATGAATGTACATAACACTTCCTTCAAATCATGTACCAATGGTATGTAGCAAATCATATTGGAAGCTGCGCGTAGTTGTTTGTTATCCTTCGGACGAAGTGACAACAGTTTTGAAACAGGCAGGCAAAGCAAAGCACAACTTATCGTCATTGAAGTCGAAAGTGTGAAATTGCTGTGGTGCTCTTGATTCCCATATCTTTCTCTCAAGCCTTCATGCTGTCACGCCCGATGATCAAAATTGCTGCAAAGCTGCGATACGACATGCCTCGAATAGGTTAGTTCTCAGGAAAATGATACCACTTCCAAAACAGTAAACCAGCATGACACAACCTCTCCCTCGCGCTGTTCCTTATTGCTCGATACTTGGAATTTGCTACACAACACACGATTGCACCACGTGACCACGACATTCACTCAAGCTTTATTCTGTCTGTCTGGTGAGTTAATTTCACTTCAGTTGATTCGGGGAAAGTGGCTCATCGTAATTCTGAGCATTAGTGGTAGTGTTTAAAATTTCTGATGGATCAGTGGCTCAAGACTGGACTGTTACATCACCCGTCAAGAAAGTGTTCGTCTTCCACAGCAGATGTTTCAGGGCTAGAGCCAAGCCCTTCAAAGCCAGATGATGAGATGACTAAAGAGTCTGCAATAGAAGACAGCTCAAGTACCGTATATACTCGCGTATAAGTCGAGAAATTTGGGACAAAATGAGAGCTTCAAAGTAATGGGGTCGACTTATACACGGGGTCTAAAAAAAGCGTAAGTCCAAAAGTTCTTCCCGTGAGGCAAAAGGCAATCCCCCCCCAAATGCCGATGCGGTATTAATTACGAAATTGCAACCCTCCAAAAGAAAAAAAAAAAGAAAGAAAGAAAGAAAGAAAGAAAGAAAGAAAAAACGCTGATGTGGTAGAATTACGAAATCGCAAACCTAAGAATTTCTCCACGATTTGAGAAGTCTCCTCTCTCCTGGCTTTGCGTATCCACAGCGCAGTCACAGCCGCGCATAGTAAGCTCCGCCCTTCCGACTACCAGTTGATTGCACTGATCTTCGACGTAACAGCAAAGAATATCAGGCGAAGCGTTTTTCTTTGGTAATGGAGCCATGCGACAGCCAGTGTTAGGTGTTGCTTGTTCTTAATCGCACGTGTCTCACTTCTCCTATTATGGGTGACACGGATTGTGTACAGAAACGGATGTCCTATAACGCAGGATTCAAGTTGAAAGTGGTTTCTTTTGCAGAAAATACTAACAACTGTGCTGCTTTACGTCAATTTGGCATTAACGAAAAACTGATTCGAGATTGGCGTAAAAAAAAACCGGACTTGGTGAAAATCCCAAAATCGCAAAAGGCGCTGCGCCGTGGAACGACATCTTTCCCAGAGCTGGAAAGTGTCTTGAATGATTGGATTGTGGGCTGCAGACAAAATGGTTACTTTGTAACGCGAACTGGTATACGTTTGCGAGCAATGAAGCTCGTAAAAGATGAAAAGTTTGCAGCCGCAAATAACACTTTTCGTGCCTCACCAGGTTGGTGCACAAGGTTCATGAACCGCTATGGGTTGTGTCTACGCCAGCGCACCAAAATTGCACAAAAGTTACCTCGTGACCTCGAAGCAAAGATAATGGAATTTCAAAAGTACGTAATTCAAAAGAGAAAAGAGACTGCTTTTAAACTTTCCCAAATAGGGAACATGGATAAAACCGCCATGTGTTTCGACCTTCCTGGAAATAAGACGGCGAAGCAAAAGGGCGAAAAAAATATCTTGATAAAAACGACTGGCTACGAAAAATCCAGTTTCACGGTTGTTCTTTCCTGTTTGGCCGACGGCAGTAAGCTACCTCTGGTAATTATTTTCAAACGCAAAACTCTGCCGAAAAGCATCGTCTTTCCGTCTGGTGTGCTCGTTCGTGCCCATGAGAAAGGATGGATGAACGAATCCGGAACAATTGACTGGTTAAAGAATGTGTGAAACAAAAGGCCAGGTGCACTTTTGAGGAAACCTTCTCTTTTGGTGTGGGATATGTTTGTTGCACACCGTTGTGCAGAAGTGAAAAAAACTGCAGAAAATTCAAAAACAACTCTTGCTGTCATCCCAGGTGGGTTGACATCTGTTCTTCAACCACTAGATGTCTGCCTTAATAAACCCTTCAAGGACAATGTGCAGAGGTATTGGGCAGATTGGATAAGTTCCGATTTGCCGACTGAAACCAAGGGCGGAAATCTAAAGAAGCCGGATATAGTTTTGATTGCGCGATGGGTCAAGGATGCTTGGGATGCGATACCTGCGGAAATGGTCGTGAAATCATTCAAGAAATGTTGCATTAGTAACAAACTTGATGGCACAGAGGATGATGAGATTTTTATGAGTGATGATGACAGTGATTCTGATGACACAGGCATAGATGGGAATACTGATGTTTATGATGACGCGCCGATGACGGAGAAAGACTTTTTTAAACTGTTTTGCGAGTCTGACTCGGAATCGGATTTTGAAGGGTTCCGATGAAGTTTTTGGTTATGCAAATTAAATTTAGTATTATATTTATCATTTTTTTCGTTTTCAAATGTTTTTGAATAAATTCATTGAATTTTTTTTTCTCATTCCGGGATCGACTTATACGAGAGTTTCCGATTTCTTACGATTTTTTCCTCTGAAAGTGGGGGGGGGGGGGGGTCGACTTATACGCGAGTATATATGGTAATACGTTTACTGGGAAGGAGGTAGTGTGCTGCTGGAAGCAAAACTCATGAGTGTGCCATTAAGAAATGTAAATATAATGAAGCCACCTTTCTCTTGGATTTGTAGATGCTATTAATCCAGTGATGGAAACTAGTCAGTGGGTCAAAATTACTGACTTTACTGACCAATTACTGACAAATTTACTTTCAGCATATCAAAATTACCATTTTAGCAGTAAAATTGGGAATTCATTAAAAAAAATTATCTGGCCTCCATCATCCACATAGCCAGCAGCCATCACACACCTTTTTATTGAAAAAAATATTTTTATGAATACACGATAATATTTTCATTATTGTACTACAAAATTTAAGGCAGAAAAATATTCCTTTTTTAAAAATAATAGAGTACTGCAGATAATAAATCAGCAAAACATATTAAAATTCATACATACACTGCTGGCCACCCAAAATGCAACATTAAGAAGGACACGAGATAGCAAAGCCAGATTTACTGGACACATAACAGATACAAAGATGAAACGATTGAGCTTACAGGCCTGTGCGACTTGCGGAACACGCAGACATCAATAGTTCATGTAGCCCCCATGGCTGGCAATAACGGCCGCTACACGCCGCGGCATCGAACGAAAGAAGCTTTGGATGTGGGCTTGGGGTATGTCGGTCCAGGCTGCTTCCACACGTTGCCACAGTTCATCAGGCGTAGCAGCGGGTGGTACTTGCCGGACCACTCGGTTGCCGATCAGTGACCAGACGTGTTCGATGGACGACATATCAGGAGAACAGGCGGGCCACAGCAGCAGTGACACCTGGTGGGCCGTGAAGAATTGTTGCACGATGCGTGCCACCTGCTGTCACGCATTGTCCTGTTCAAACGTGGGCGCTGGCAGGTCCCACAGGTAAGGGAGGACTACAGGCTCCAAGACGTTGAAGATGTAGCGGTGGCTGCTGAGTGTACCGGCGATGCGTACCAGAGGGGTGAGGGTGTAATATCTAATTGTGCCTCAAACCATAACGCCAGGTGACGGACTGGTATGGCGATGCATAATGCAGGCATTATACAGTCTCCCACAGCGGTGCCGCCACACGCGGATCCGACCATCGTGGTGTTGCAGGGTGAAGCAGGATTCGTCGGAGAAAACAATGTCGTGCCATTCTGTAGTCCAGGTGCGGCGTTCAATGGCCCACTGCTGCCGCACTCACCGGTGGTGTAACGTCAATGGTAATCGGAGCAATGGGCGCCGTGCAACAAGTCGCCGCTCCTGCAGACGACGTCCAACGGTACGTGCTGACACAGGTTGTTGCGCAACACACCCTAATTCCTGCGCTAATGTTCGTGATGTGGCAGTGCAAGCCAACAACGCCCGCCGTCCAACATTCCGGTCCTCTCGTTAGGTGGTGTGCCGCGGCAATCGCTGACATCGGTCCGTCCGTCCTTCCTGCTCTCACCGAACCCATACTCGTCTCACTGTGGCTGGATGTCGTCCCACATGGGCGCCGATGTCTCGGCACGATAAACCGTTGTTGCGATAAGCCACTATTCGTCCTCTGTTGAACTCCGAAATGTGCTGGAATGACTGCCGTATTCTGCGACAAGGCATCAGGAAGCTTCCCACACACAGGTTCGGCAGCACAGCACACTTCCACTACTTGCACCCCGCCTTCTGTGCGCCCTTCTTATAGTGCTTCTCGGTGGCATGCCGAGTGCACATGATTTACATATGCCCTGCAATGCTAATCGTTTGCATGTACTCTAGCGGCCGACGCATGCTGCGAATTTCAGGCCAATCGGATGCTTCCTTCTTGGTGTTGCATTTTGGGTGGCCAGCAGTGTAAAATATTATAAATGAGAACAAAACATAATTACTGTAAGGTACAACCTGTTTTTACTTTGTCTTCGGTTTTTTGTTGAAAAAAGAAGTTATGAACAAATTCTTTCGTTTCTCAACAGTTTTCTGCACTGTATACTGCATACTCTTATTTGTCCTTTTCTTACATTGCTTTCTACATTCTTTTCAGCACGAAATGTGCTATGTTGAATCCCACCAGACTCTTTAATGCTTGATATAAAGAGATTTAGTATCTATGTAGAATTACTATTACGTACATCGAAACTACTTAATATGTTTGGTTACTGCATTTAGCAACGTTCAAGCAAGCAACCTCTTCTCATGCTGTTCTTGTGTCAGCTTTTTCAGTTTTCCTTCCTTCTCTTGTATATTATCCTTTTCATTGTCTATCTTCTTCAATCTTTCTAGCTCCTCTGCTTTTTCCCTTTCATTCTTTTCTTTTCTTTTTGCTCCTTCTCTTTAATGGCATGCTGTACATCACAATATTGCTTGTAATGAACATGAGCTGCTCTTGCATCTGTAAAAGTTCCTGGGTGATATTAACATGGTATATCTTGCTTTCGTACACATGATATAACGTTTCTTTGACCAGAAGGTGGGCACTCAAAGTTCTCTCCGACTTTCTGGCCCTTTCATCAGTCAAAATGTGACCATATTTAGAAAACCTTCTTTCTATGTCAGCACTACGATGCGCTAACAATAATGCTGATTTCACCACGTTGGTAACCAGAGGGTATTTAGGATCTCCAGATGGTTTTGTCTTTTCAAAGAACTGATTCCAGTACGTATCTATGCGGCAAGTTTCATCATCAAGTCTAAGAAGTTTCCATTTATTCACAATCATGTCCAGTGGAATATCCATAGGGAATGCTGCTGCTACTTTCATTATATCCTTGTGAGTTCTTTCGTAGACTCACTCTGCTGGAGCTAAACATTGAAGATTTCTGAGGATGAGCTTGTCCAAAGATGAGTGGAGTAAAAGGTGTTTGCAGCTTGCTGTGAAATGTTTTTTTGCTCCCGTTAAAAAGAGTATCTTTTCCTTTTCAGAAAGTTTTCCCCGTTCATTGCAGATTCTACTTTCACTTATTAGTTCTCTTGCAGCTATATGAAAAATTAGCGGTCACCACTCGCCACATGGCGATTGGATAAAATAAAATGTGCAGTAGAAAAAGTAACTTTAGTCGCCACGCTCGAAAATTTGCCTTTTTTTATTGCTAAAGAATTAATTTGCATTTTTAAAACGCTCCTGTTGTAGGAAATGTATTTTCAAATCATCCAACTTGCGCGCGTTGAAAAACAGCCTTTTCTTTCGCAAATAAGTGGGGACGATCTATTTATAGATTCACTCTTCAAGAAGGGGGGGTTCTGCTTAAGTTGGTGCTCAAAGTAACCATATTGGGAATGAATACCTGTAGTTTCAGATGGAACTGTGGCATCACAACTCGTCTTCAGCAGCTCGTTTTTTAAAGTTTGGTTTCTCTGAAAATGCACGATTTTCCATTGCTTAGGCACTGCTTGCTTATCATCAAATAAAATGGGCAAGCATTTTCCCTTTTGTTTACTAAAAGAAATCAAAGGTAGAAAATCGGGACTTCACTTTCCACGCTGTGCGCCGTCTTTCTTTCCACGCATAGTCGCGTTTCCTTTGCACGTGTGAAGTTGGCTTTAAACAAAATAAAACATGCGGGTTTTTACGGGTCACAGAAAAAGCCGATTCCATCACAGGCTTCCGGAATAAGTACCGATTTTGAAATTTAATTTAGCTCTAAAAAAGTGGAAAAGAAAAAAACACTTTCCGTATTGATTGGTTTCGAAGAACAGGCAGTTAGAAATAACTAAAACTGTACTTCACTAAAAAAACCTTTAAAAATATGTTGTTCTTTTTTACTAATACTGAAGCTATTAAAAACGAGAAACATAATCAGAAAGAATATAACATAAGAATATAACCAGAAAGTGAAAAGAAAGTGCATAAAAAAAAAAAAATTCTAAATTTAGAAAACTACGGAACATTTTCATCCATGCTACCATCATTTTTAGGCGACAAGCGACATGAAAGATGCTCAAATTAAATCGGACAAATGTCGCAACATTAAAAACATCCAATAAACAGTCCCAAAAATGTTAGATGAATGTTAGAATTTTGAAAACATGAAAATAAACTTTGAACAAATGATTGAATAACATTATTTCATAGATTTTTTATTTCCGTAGTATATTTTATGTTTCCCGTACTATGCAGCGATCGACAATTTCCGTAGTGACTGTGAAGAATTCGTAGCATTTGGAAGGTCTGAGGTGTGGGCAAACAGGAAAAAGTGACAAATCATTAAAATTCTACCGAAACATTTTCTGAAAAAAAAAAAACCCCAACGAACAGGTTTTTTTTTTTTTTCCCGTAGTATATTCGATGTTTCCTGTACTCCGTAGCAATAGACGATTTTCATAGTGACTATGGGGAATTCGTAGTATTTGGAAGGTCTGTGGTGGGCAAACAGGAAAAATGACACATCTTTAAAATTCTATCAAAACTCAACGTTTTCCGGAA
The DNA here is from genome assembly GCA_039090855.1 of Macrothele yani. NCBI lineage: Eukaryota > Metazoa > Arthropoda > Arachnida > Araneae > Macrothelidae > Macrothele > Macrothele yani. The sequence goes on along the minus strand of CM076990.1, from coordinate 99,337,079 downwards.
AAGAAAAGAAAAAAAAGCTTACACTGGGTTCGAAAACTGGACAGAATTTGATAGAATCAGAATACTCTTCAAGTGTTCTTATTTCGCCATGACTATTTTTTTAATACCTGTTAAGGTTTACCAATGTTTTTAATGTAATATTTATTAGAACAACCCAGGAAATTACTGAATATTTTCTGTTAGTGGCCAGGAATCATTGCGAGTCTGTAAAATAAAGTGAACAGGTTGGTATCATATTTCTCCCAATCTCAGCTGTACCACAAAATGATTCTGCTATAAGATATCAAATTCATTCTTGAAAGCTATACAGCCAGTTTACATTTTGACACCAAGAAGAACCTAACCAAAAATAAATGGAATGAAAAGAAAAAAATTAGCAGAATGGAAGCAGCTTTGAAACATAATGTCTGAACATTTTTAACCATCAATAACTCACTAAAAACTGCTACAGAAACAAAAAACAAGCAATTTTTAGTACATGAAGGTCATTGCACAAATTTTTGAAATACCCAATATTGCTGACTGTTATGCCAAACAATGCAGAAGTTAAGAGAATGGAAGCATTGTGGGCAATGTTCTTGATGACAAGACAATGCTCGTGCAAAGAATGACTAGAAAATACAGCAAATTAAATAAAGTAAGCAAAAGTAAGTACTCCTTGAAAAATTTGACCCATCCACTGCTATCAATTTATGGTGGAGAAATTGAGAGATTTTATTTGTGAACATAGCGATACCAAAAAAATAAAAAAATTATTAAATTATCTTTCCAATAAAAACTGTCTAGAAAATTTGGTCGATGTGGTTGAAGAAAAATGTAACTTTTAAGATTATATGTATTCATTTAATTGCACTGGACAATATAGACAGTGGGCCTTGGTAACTACTAAGCTTAAATTTAACTATGTCTAAATAAGTGAAAGGTATATAGTGCAGTGATAAAATGTGTATATAACACAAAATAGCCGTAAGGAAAGTGGCCACTAGATTTTGGCCACTTGAAAAAATCACCAATTTTAATCTTTAAGCTATATAGTGCTCATCACTGAAGGCTTCAAGAGACAATGGTGCTGAACTCTTACAAACACGATTCATTATGGTTCTTGTGAATGTTTTTAGTTCACTATGCATAGCATGCACCAAAGGCTCATCATTTTGAAACACTCCAATGAACTTTGTAAATAAAAGCAGGCACTCATGCAACAAAACATCACCTCTGCTTTCATAGTCTCATGTTTTAAGAGGTTAATTATGTTCCTATAGTTTGTGCAAGATTTCACCAAATCAATTTACTTTTAGGAACAAAGTTGATAAAGTACTTCGTAACTCCTGGCCACTATTCAATCAGTCTTGCGGCAGCACTCTCTAGGGATGATGACCTAAAAGGATCATGTTTCAAGAAACGATTTGGGATTTCCAGATCTCTTGGAATTTTGGTGAAATCCTTCCATCGAGATGGTGGCCAAAACGATGGAAGGATTCCATCAAAAAAATCATGAAGAAGGAAAATTAAATTTGATGCATCGTCACCTAGTTCTGCCATGCCTCTACGGAATGCATTATGGACCACTGAATGTCACAAGTGCCAATATCTACCATAGCCTGTCTCTCTGTGAAAATAAGATAATCATTCATGAGTTTAGTGACAGCCTTGTTGACATTTGGCTCATCATTACTTATTATTAGCAGTTTTGACCAAGGAAGTTGTGCCGAATCCAAAGCTTCATCCAGTTTGCAGTAAATATCTTTAGCTGTTGTTTGAACGGGCCCAGGTTGTGGGCCGGGTTGGGCCTTTGCTCATTACTAAGTTGAGAAAAGGGGCCGGGCCTAGGCCTTCACTATTTAATGTGACACAGGTCGAGCAGGTATTTATTTTTTTTTTTTTATTTTATTTTTTTTTTTTTTGTATGAGCAAAACAATTGCTGTACGGTGTGCCTTTCTCATTTGGAAATCTCACAACATACAGCAGCAGGATAAGGTTGAATAATTTCCACTGTTGGAAAAAATAGAAGTTTTACAACATCCTCCTCTTCTACAAAACAATTGGAGTGGGTCAGCTCTCTTAGTTTTTCAATGTGAATGAGTGTGGTCCCTTTTTTCTCTCTCTAACTTCCACCCTCCTCTCATGCTTCTGGGCAGGCTATTCACTGCAACATTTATAAACCGAGCCACCCGCTCACAGACTATCTTTTTTATTGTTCTCTAGATGTGCGAAAAGCTTTTAAGTTGTCTTAAATGGCACTGGAGAAATGGGCTGGGAGAAACTTTTGTGTATAAATCTATGCCGTATTTTTCACATTTGTACTGTCAGGGAGTCAGCTAATGGCAAATGAACCCTTACACTGGTTAGCTGGGCAGTGTATCATTGTTTACCCTAGCATATACTCAGTTCAGTGTTGCTGATAAATACTCTTCCATACTTATTACGGAGTTTAAGAAAGGGGAAGATTTTTGCAAAGAAATCGCTGCCGGAGAATATGTGCTTGTAGACAATATAAAGTAGAACGATCAGATTCATAATTCTGGATATTTCGTACTTTTCGGATTTACCTCCCACCAACGGTATTCCGAGTCCGGTGGTAGGCAACGAGATAATTTGAAAACCCAGAAAATTTGAAAGGCATGGGAATTGTTGTTTGCATGGGATATCTTTGAGTGTAAAGCCCCCCTCCCCCCACACACACACCTCCTCAGATGTCACGTGACTTATACAATCACAGAAATATTCTGAATTAACATTTATTGTAATAGAATACGTGTAGCAATTAAGAAAATGAAAACTCTTTAGAAGTCGAATGACTGAGTGCACCAGGTGTCAAATTCATGTTTTAGTAATTGTTGAAATTTTATGGGCCGGCCCAGGCCCTGGAAACAGGAGAAATACACAGGCCGGGCTTCAATTAATAAATCTGAAACGGGCTGGGATTTCCAAATAAAGGCCCGTGCAGACTTCTAGCTGTTGTTTATCCCATTAAAGAAGTGTGGGGGTGCCTGGTAACAATCATGTTTTTTAGTTAATGACCAGTATCTAACAGCTACCTGTAATTCTTTGCAAGATGCTGCATTGGTGGTTTCATCATAGCACAAGGCGTAATATGCATAATCAAAATCCTTCAGCAACTGTTTTCAGAAGTATGGGGCCAATGCATCTGTAGTTAGATACTGTGCCTTTGTCCTTGATAAGGCAAAATCTTGGGGCACTGCATTTGGAAATATAAACTTGAAAAGTTTCCCCAATATGTTCATAAGATGGCTCAAAAGCAGAGTCAGCTGAAATAGTTTTCAGTACCCAGATAAATTCTGCTTTCATTGCACTGTCTCTGACACTGTAAAGTGGAATAGTTCCTGTGCAATCTTAAGGTGCAACGTGGGTACCAGAACTAGTTAACTCCAGCACACCAGGACAAACCTTCGACAGATGTAGTTGCGATGAAACTAACTGATTACTGCACTGATTCTTATGTTTACGAGATGCAGCATGCTGTTAAAGCACTTCAAACTCCCAACTGACACTAAATCCTTTAGCACACACAACACAAAACATTTCTCCTTCACTTGTTTTCTGTCCCCATTCAGATTTATACATATTCATTTTTGTCTTTTTTACTCCACCACTCAAATTTAAAAGTGCATTTTCCCATTGTTCATTAGTCTCCCTCACGAATAAGTTCAATCAGCAAAATAAAATAGTGTTCACAAGTGCTTCAATATAATATATGTACTGTAGACTCAGATTGTGAACCTGAAACACAAAAGACAAATTAAGATTAATGCACTGAAAACAAAGGTGACATGATAACATAACATGATGAATAACATAGTAAGAAGTAGAGAAGAAAGCATGGCTCTCAGACATATTTTTGAACAATTAGAGAAAGCCAATGCTCAAGAAACACTTTCATCATTGGGCCACTTTGCCAGTACAATAATAAATATTCCTAGGTTAGGAAAAATCAGAAAAAGAAACTGAGTTGAACTGAAAAAATTTGTCATATCACTGGGAAGTCATCATGTTCCCCCCAAAATGCAGTAATGAAAACAAAAAATAAAAACATGCTGACTTTACTGACCAATTAAAAAAAAAATACTGACCAATATAAAAAAAATGACAAATTACTGACCAAGATAAAAAAAAAAAAAAAAAAAAAAAAAAAAACTGACAAATGACTGATCAAGATTAAAAAAAAACAAAAAAACTGGAAAATTACTGACCAAGATTAAAAAACAACTGACTTTTACTGACCGTTTTCCATCCCTGTTAATCATCCTCACTCAGTATGTTTTATGCCCAATTTTTTTTCTAAATAACTCCATGTTTCCAGCAAAATTGCACCATCATTTCAAAACCACGCATTTGGGTTACAAATATAAAGATGTCATTTTTTTTTTTTTTGTGCACAAACAGGATGAATTATTACAGATTAAAAAAATTATGGTTTAGGCATCTCATACTCATACTGCTAATGAAAAGGCAAGTGAGACATCTTATACAATTAGTTACCAAATAGCTCAGGTAAGACCACATAACAGGAGATAGAGTAGTTAAACCATGTGCTGTTGAAACAGATATTCCCCATACCTCTCTCAAATGACACAGTGTCTCACCGGATTAAAGACCTAGCAGCTAACGTGAAGGAGCTAATTCGCCATCTCAAGTGCAATGATTTTACTCTGCAAATGGACTAATTTACCAAACTGGCAGGACTTGGGGTAGTTCTTGTGTTTGAGCTATATGAACATCAACATTCACTGGAAGAGGACATGCTTATGTGAACCACTGCCATCCAAAGTGACAGGAGCTGAGATATTTAAACTCCTGAATAATTTGTTTGAAGAACACATGGCTTATCATGTGACAAGTCTATTGACATTTGCACAGACAGTGGGACAGCAAAGGTTGGAAAATATGCCGGTGATGTTTCATGAATCAAACTGATGGCCAAAAACTTTAGCAGCAGCCATTGCATTCTTCACAGGCAAGCATTTGCTGCAAAAAATATGCTTACTTCTCTTAGAACCAAATGCTATGAAAATAATTTTATAAAATCTTGACCACTTAATGCAGAGTTAACCCAGATTTTGCATGAAGATATTGGAAATTTTCACACATCCTTGTTGCTCCAGTCAGAAGTGTGGTGGTTGTCTTGAGAGAAAATGTTAGTGCAGCTGTTTGAACTGAGAGCTGAAGTGTGCACTTTTCTAATTGGTCACTGTTTTGGCATGGAAGAATGCATGAAACATGAACTGTAGTTGTGTAGACTTGCATATTTAAATGACATATGCATAATAATTAATGAAATTAACCTAGGCCTCCAAGGAAAGAATGCTACTGTTTTCACAGCAAATGACAAATTTTACGCTGTCAAGGGGAAGGTGCAGTTTTTGAAACAGTGAGGTTGATAGGTTTCCAACACTTACGAATTTTCTGGAAGAGAATGAAGGAAGCATTCGTGAATCTGATGAGATCTTTGGAGAATTTACTCAGCACCTACAAGAAGTAAGTGATGTCTTCTTGCAGCACTTCCCAAACGTAATGCATGAAAATTTGGAAAATTATACATGGGTAAAAAATCCATTTGAAGTTAAAGACAAGTCTCACAGCATGACTGCAAGTGAATATAAAAAAACTTATTGATCTGGCACATGACATTTCTTAAAAGGCAGCATTTAATAGACTACCATTGGGCAAATTTTGGTGCAGTGTCAAGAAACAGTAGCCATTTAATCACATAAAGCTGTTAGAATACTCCTTTCCTTTGCCAGTACTTGCCTGTGCAAGACTAGCTTTTCAACTTATGTTTCCACAAAATCAAAGTACACTGGCGTGGAAAAATGAAGGACGAGACGGTTTTTCGAATGTAACGTCGTGCAGAAGTGCTCCACATCGACTCAAATCATACCATAAGATCCCCAAGATGTAAGAATATGGGACAAGTGAGCAAAACTGTCCAAACAAGGAATCCAAAGGATACAAAGGCACTTTATTGAAAATGTAGCTTCGAGCACAACTGGACAGAAACGTCCATGTGACAGGCGGCTGCCAAGAAAAGTCTAGTCTTTAGTAGGGGATATGATTACCTCTGACTGCGTTGCAGGATTTACAACATCTGTATGCTGAGGACGAGGTTGTCAAGGAGCTGTTGAGGCAACGCAGCCCTTTCCTCTTGTAGCGCCAATCGCAGCTGCAGAATCGTTGCTGGCGGCTGGTGACGTGCTGTCAAGCGTCTCCCGAGAAGGTCCCATACGTGTTCGATTGGATTTAGGTCCGGGGACCTTGCGGTACAATCCATGCGTTGAATATCTTCACTCTCCGACAGCCACTGTACGATGAGGTGTAGCGTTGTCGTCCATGAAGAGGAACTCAGGATCCACAGAATCTCTAAACAGATGCACGTGAGGCAGGAGAACCTCGGTACAATAGTGGACACCAGTGACTGAAGCTCCTTGGAAGATGTGGAGGTCAGTACGGCTACCAAGCATGATAACTGCCCCAAACGAGAACTTTGCCACCTCCCCGGTCCCTTTCGATGATGCTGGAGGTGTGATTGCGTGTTCCCTGCTCTTTCCAGATGTGTATACGTCCAGAATCGCTCGTCAGACTAAATCTGCTCTCATCCGTAAAGAGAACTCGACCCCATTGTGATGTGTTCAGTTCTTGTGTTCCTGGCACCACAAAAACTGCTGTCTCCGATGAGCACGCATTAATGGCACACACCGTACTGGTCGTCGTGCAAATAGACCACATTTGTGCAGCCTCCTGGCCATGGTAAAACGCGATAATGGATGTCCAGTTGCCTGTTGCATGTGCCTTGCAAATTCTCCCGATGTCTGCCGTCTGTCTCTTCTCTCCTGTAAGACAATATAACGGTCGCCCACCTCCATGGTTGCTCGTGGACGACCACTGCTAAACTCTCTGACAGCTGTTCCTGTCGTTTGAAATGCTCTCCAAGCTCGTGAAAAGATGCTGTGAGCGAACCCGAACTCCTCGGCCACACTAGTCACACTTCAACCTTCTTTCAACTTTACAATGATGCGACTTCGGGTAAAGTCATCCAGATGTTGTCCACTGGATTGCCTGTTGGCCATATCACATGGTGGCAGCAACTTGACGTCGTTCAAACCGATGTACCCCGTGCAATAGCTTTCACCGCATTGCTGAGCGTACACAGCCCGTGTGCTTTATACCCTTCCGTCACCCCCCCGTGCTGCATATATGCGCATGCCCTACCGTACCGGACCCTAGTCTATCTCCTGAGTGGTCTTTCGGTCCATTCTGCCTGCTTGTTCCTCTGTTATGCTAATTTCTCCTCTTTGTCCTTAATTTTTGCACACCAGTGTATCACGGCAGAGTGGATACAAAGCTGGACATGGGACTGCAACTCTCCTCCATAGGGCTGGATGTGAAAGAACTTTGTAAGGAGAAGAAACAACTGCACTCATCGCATTGAGGTCAGTAATTCAATCATTTTTTTTGTTTTGTTATGAATACTTGCTATGAATTTGTAATGGTATTTTCTTCCTTTCTTTCATCTCCACTGGTTTAATTATGAAAGAATACTTGAATATCAGAAACACTATAACTGTTATGTATGCTGTTAGCTAAATAAAACCAACACTTCACAGAAATTAAACCAATACTTTTCAGATTTTTTCTGAAATGAAATTCTTAAATTCTCATTGCCTGTATAAACACAGTTTTGAATTGAATATAAACACGAGCATAGAGAGAAATGTTGGGGCTCTGAGGCCTCATTCTTGGGTGAAATAGGCTCCACAGTGTAAAAAGTTTGAGAACCGCTGCTCTAGATCCATTCCTTGTAGGCATGATATGCCCGTGAACATGATGAACCAGGACGGATGTACCTCCTGAAGGGAATTTTGGCCTGGCCCTAATGGCTGGAGACTGTAACAAGGAACTCAATGTGCTGTTTAGCCAATCATTTTTTCTTATGAATACTTGCCATGCATTTGTAATAGCATTTCCTTTCTTCTTTGATCTGTATTGGTTTTATTATTAAAGAAAACTAAAATACCAGAAACACTAAAAGTGTTATGTATGTTGTTAGCTAAAGAAATCTAATGCTTCTCAGAAATGAAACCAGTGCTTCTCAGAAACGAAATCCTTACAATACTCATTGCCTGTATAAACACAATTTTGAGCTGAATATAAACATGGGTATAAAAAATGTTGGGGCTCTGTGGCCTGATCCTTGGGTGAAAAGGCTGTGATGTCAGAAGTTTGAGAACTGCTGTCCTAAACTAAAGAAAATACTTTTGGTAGTAATAAATTGCTTACGAGAGTTGCAAATGGCGACTTTTTTTTTTTTTTTTTACAAAGGAGGTTTTTTAAGAAATCTTCCTTGTAAAAATTGCGAGTGACCTTGATGGTTGTGTTCCCAGCTGCAGGAACTTGGTGCTTGCTATCTGAGAGAATGCTGTTGTTCTTAGAAGTTACATTTACGGTATTCTATCCATTATGTATGGGGTTGGTTGCCAAGTGGTGCTTGCTGTGTAGAGAGATATATCTTATTTTTTAATATAAGTTACAAGATCCAACAATACAGTGAACAGCAATTAAAAATAAAATGAAAAAACATCGAAAAAACAATCTTCTCGAAGAACTTCTAACACCAGTATATAGGTACCAACACATACCAGTCAGTGAATTAGAAACCTTTACGAAATATACGTAAATGTCACTTATGCAGCACGTATGCAAAATAAATTATCACATGCGTCACAACAGAACCTAGGCAACTACTTAAGACTACTGATCATCAGTAATTGTCAGTAGTGTTGATCACAATGGGAAAAACAAAGGATCTTTCAGAGTTTGGTAAAGGGCTTATTGTGGGTGTCCATCTGGCTGGAGCAACAATTTTGAATACAGCACAGCTGACTGGTTTCTCAAAAAGTGAGATATCCAGAGTCTTTAAACAGTAGAAAAATAACCCACAGCACTTGTTGAAAAGGTGTAACTGTGGCACGTAGACATTCTGTCAGGAACAAAATCGTCGTTGTCTGAAAAGGCTTGTACAGAGGAACAGGACTTCTTATGTTTGGCAATTGACCATAGCATTCAACGAAGGTTGTTCTCAACCCATATCTCAGTGAACTGTGCACAGAGAATTAAAGAGAATTGGTATTGGCAGTCACATGCTTATATAGAGATCATTGATTTCTACAAAGAACCAGAAAAAGTTCATCTACAGTGGCATTTCAAATATCATGCTTGGACAATAGAAATAAGTTATGTGGTTCAATGAGTCACTGCAACTTTGTTCTGTACCAAAGGTAGGCAGAGAATTTGGCAGGGGCTCCATGAAGCAATGGACGCAGTTTGCCTTGTAAACACAACTCAAACTTCTGGAGGTGGTGTCATGGTGTAGAGCGTGTTCTGTTGTTACGAAATGAGTCCCTTGATACTGCTGGAAGGTCGCACATCTTCCAAGGATTATCTGAACATTATTGCCGATCAAGTTCATCTAGCAAGTGACTGCTGTTTCAAGGACAATAATGCTACTGTCTATAGCACAAGATATGTTCATTAGTAGTTAAGAGAGAAAGTTCACTCTCATCAAATCTGAGCTAATTCAAGGACTGTCTGGTGAACGCCTGGCATGCAGCAGACGTAAATACCTTCCAACACCTTGTGGAATCTATGCTAAACCACATACATCCTGTAATTCAGGCTAAAGGAGGTTCGACATGGTATTGAACAAAAGTTCCTAATTCAGTGCCAGCACAGCTACCGAGGACACCAAACAAAAGAGATGCTCTCCGAGTTTTTTAATTATGCTAAGGGAAAATTTGTTTTTCTATGCTGATTTTATTAATATTTAATTACCATTTTCTGTTTCATTGGTTCCAGAACTCTATAATAAAAAATATGTTTTTATCTTCAACCAAACAGAGAAGGGAAACCTTGCCTAATTACATAGCAAAGACAACTGGTGCACAGGGACAAAAACAGGCAGAAAATCTGCACCCCTTGGGAAACAAAAACACAAAAGATTTAGAATAGTTTCAGAAACACTACCAGAGTATCAATAAATGCCTATCTGAGAAAATTCTTCACTGAATACAGCTCTAACTATAATTTAGCACAAGCACAAACAAGGAACTCTTTTCATTATACACAACAAAATTAATGTTCAGAAGCTTATTTGACAGGAAGACAATAACTAGTAACTTCCTTGCATTACTTTCATAGAAATGTCCATAGCAAACGATTGTCACAATGTTATTAAGAATCATATTATATTCGAACCTAACTCAAAATCCCAAAACCCATTTTCCATCACACAGAACAGCAGCCTGCGGATTTGGCAGCCAATCATTGGGGTGCAGATAATTCTGGTGATTAAATCCTTTAATGACTACATAATAACACTAATTCTTCTTGGTTTTACAATAAATTCACACTTGAAACTATCTGAAGAATTAAGCATCACACATAGATTTCAGTGTTATAAATTAGGACACCAAAACCAAGGATTACTATGCCTCACATTACATAACACTTATTTGAAATTAATTCATTTTGAAGCACTGCCAGTTTTTGAAGCATCACAGATATTGGAACATCAGATACAAGACCCCACACTGTATTAAAAAAAAAAAAACATTTAAGTAACCCAGTCACTCATAAAACAAAACAAAACATTTAAAAAATCCACAAGAAAATTGATTTACCTGTTAGGTAAGGCCACTTGTGAAGGCAGGAAGACTTCAAACTTTCATCCATTTTGTTGCTATTTATGTTGTCTATGGCTTGTCTACCTGTATCCAGTGCTAAGAAACATATTTCACTACAGTCTGATATTTCTAATGCATTAAAATGCAAATATGTCCTATCAAGACTTTGGAGCTGCTCAGCTTTTTGGAGCAGTGAAAATGAAGTGTTCAAATGAGAGCACTGTGCTTTAATTAAATCAATAATGGAAGGAGGTACAAGATCTATTTGAGACACGACATCCTCATCTACAGCCATATTATTCCCTTCGAATGGTTTTTTTTCATTATTTTCCACCAGTAATAAGCTCTTGCGACAATAGAAGGATTCATAGTGCTGCCCTGTTATGTCAATCTCATCCTCATAAAATATTCCAGATCGGTATATGTGATGGCGATTAACAACAGCACTGAAGCCACAAGTGCATTTGTACTGAGGTTCATCTGTCCCAGATGGTATCAAATGACTTGGTAAATAGATACCTGCATCAGCACCCTTTGTGTTCATATTGCACACACACACTGTACAGCTAGCAAAATTGTGGTCCTTAAAGAGGTTGAGCATAGAATCTGCTATAACTAAGTTAACAAGCAGACTGTGGGCTTCAGGAATTGGTGATGCTGCACTGCTGCTATCAATGGAATTCAAATGTTTGTTTAAGTATGATGACGCATTTGATGCTGGACTCTGTAACTCATAACTCATGATAGGCAAGCTGCGCTGGTCAACTGGAGTGTCACCTGGGAATACTGGTGGAATTATTCTTTCATTCTCATTTATTTGCATCAGTGGGAACTGAGAACTGAAATAATTATAAGAATACCATTAATGCAAATGCATCTAAATAATGTGTTTAAAACACATACAGCATTAACTGATATAACTGAAAAAATCATACACCAACAATTAATATAACTGAAAGATCAAAAATATGTTTTCAAAAGGCATTTTCTCTTGTATTTACAGAAATTTGTAAAACATCATTGTATCAAAATTAAAATGCTAAAATAAATTAAATTTAAGCTAAATATTTATCTGCAGCATAAGTAATTTATAAAATAAATGAAAACCAAACCACCTGCAGCAGAAGTAATCTCTCCACAGCAGGAGTCACATTCTTGCAGCAGAAGTAATCTCTCCACAGCAAGAATCACATTCTTGGAAAGCACGTGGATATCAAATTTTACAACTTGTAGAAAAAATACAATTAAATCAGTCTTGAGCATAATGCTAATCACTTTTCTAATAATAGTTATGGTTTAATATGACAATCATACATGAGACCAACAAAGGAAAAAAAAGCTGAACTTTTTGATCAGGTGAAAAATCTGAATGTGCGTCAGAAAAGTGGGAATATAACATAAACACGGGTGCCACTAAAGCGCTCACGCGCAGACCAGAGTTTGCCCCCCCCAAAAATAAAAAAAAATCAAGGAGTATTTTTACTCTTTTGAAAAAATTTACGGACTAATTTTTTAAAGTGGGGAGTATTTTAGAAAGATTAACAGATTAAATAAAAAAAAACTTACAAAATTGGTGGGCAATTATGAAAAATCAATCCAGATTTTTTTTTCATATTAAAAAATATTTCAGTACCATGAAACAAATACGGGATTACACCATGTAATACAAATTTTGAAGATGACAATCCAGTTTTTGGTGTAAATGTGACAAGGATGTTAAGTCACCGGGCAATCACGGGATAGGATTCTTAACATCCAGATTTGTTAAACATGAATGCCGGTTGCTTTGACTAGCGAATCCTGCGATGGTTATATTCAAATTAATCGGAAACTTGAGACTTGGTCGTTCTGGGCGGTGTAGTGGTTAGCATAGCTGGGTGCTATTTGGGAGACGTGGGTTTGAGTCTCGCTCCAGGACGATGAAATTTTTAAGTTTTCAGATTATTATCTGACTTAAACATCCTTGTCCCATTTACACCAAAAATCGGATTGCCATCTTCAAAATTTGTATTTCACTACCACACAATATATTTAGAATTTGGATCCATTTTGCTTCTTATTTTAGTAATAAATATAATATTCGTATTTTAAAACAATAACATTAAATGTATCATGTTTTGTAATGACCATATGCAACAGCAATGTGTTCAAGAAGAGAATACATTGCTCTTTTGAGATTCTTATAGATATCTAAAAATACACCAAGCATGCATCTCTCCATGCCTCTTTGAGTTGTCTGCAGTCTTTGCATGTCTTTTTTAGTGAAGGTCCATGTCTCTGCTCTATATGTAAGCACTGGCAGGATGCATTGATTAAACACTTTTCTTTTGAGACATAATGGCATACTACTCTTAAAAATTGTACTGTTTCTTCTAACAGCTCTCCATCCAAGTTTTATACACTGATTAATTTCCTCATCAATGTGTCCCTCACTCAATATCTGATGCCCAAGATAAATGTAGATATCGGTTTTTCTCCATCAATCGATAAATCTTCATTTCTTGTAAAAGCATTGTACATCACTTTTGTCTTCTGAAAGTTCATTTTTAATCCCACTTCTTTACTCTTGTCAGCAAGTTCTTGGATCATACTCTGCAGCTCTGAAGGGTTAGTTGCAAAGATGACTACGTCATCAGCAAAACGAAGGTGAGTTAAATGAGTTAAGTAATCTCCATTAATCTTTATCCCTTTGTTTTCCCAGTTCAATGATTGAAAGAGATTTTGCAATGTAGCCTTAAAGAGCTTAGGATATATGGTGTCACTTTGTCTTACTCCCTTTCCAATTCTTATTTGTGCTGTATCGTCAAATATCCGAACCTTTGCACTTGCATTTTCATAGATGTTATTAATAATGCTAATGTATGCATCTTCAATACCGCAGGATTTCAAAGCCATTGTAACTGCTGACGGTTTCACAGAATCGAAGGCATTTTCATAGTCAATAAAAGCCATGCATAATGGGAGTTCATATTCTCTTGTTCTTTCAATTAGTTCTCTCAGTACATGGATATGATCTATAGTGCTGTAGCCACTCCTGAATCCAGCTTGTTCTCTTGGTTGGGCCATGCCTAGTGTTACCTTCAAGCGATATGAAAAAACCTTAGTGAAGATTTTATAAACCACTGAAAGGAGGCTGATGGGCCTGTAGTTCCGGAGATCCTCAACGTCACCTTTTTTATGGAGCAGGATCATTGTAGCATTGTTCCAATCCTCAGGAATCTTCCCTTCATTAAGACATCTGGTGAAAACTTGGGTGAGTGTGGTTTCAATTTCTCCACTTGCTTCATGTATAATGTCCATGGTAATTCCATCTTCTCTTGGAGCTCTTCCCCATTTCATGTTCTTAATTTCATATGTAACTTCTGCAGGATTGCTTAGAGAATTATACCACTGCAACCCTTTTTTGGCAAATTCATCATTTATCACTTATAGCTTTAAAATTCCTTTACTGGTGTTACCACTGCATGCCAACAGTTAGAAACAAGCAAAGCAATTATTTTTCCCACTCACCTTCTCAAAAAAATGTGATTAACAGTAGATACAGTTTCATATGATTATTGCCATTACTTCCATCAGTACTAACTGCAAAGAAAGAATTTAAGGAAGAAATAATTTATTCCATATTTGTTTGAGCTATACTTGTGATTATTGCTGTGGTTTTCATATGGACAGTACTATAATTTCACACTGTCTTGGAATTGGGGAACATTGCCATAAACAAAGGTCTAGCGTGATCGGTAGCTCATATTGGCAGATTGTGTTCAATCAAACAAATAAACTTTTAGCCTTTATGGCACTTAAGGTTTCATCATCCTTAGTGATTAAATTGATGCAACATCTTTTGACTTCACTTTTGTTTGGGCATATTCTTAGTGTTTTTTTTTTTTTTAAACACATGACGTCAATAATCATCTTGTAATCATCTTGCCCTCTGTGGGTGATATTTATGTTTTTTGAACAACTAGTACAAAACACCATATTGGCTGAAACTTTTGATGGTTGAAGACATGGAAATTTAATACTCGTATATAAATCTTCAAATTTTTGATTGCTTTTGCACTTTTTACCTCTTGTACCATAAGAAAAGATGAATTTCATTTTCCAGAATTCATTGTTTCAACCACAATAACACAAATCTACAAACGAAATAATAAAGAAGCCTGCCAGCTGCTGCTATAATAAGAAACTGAAAGAATGAGAAATATCTGTTGACATCTAGAAAAGAAGCCAGCGGAATGTGGTTACAGGGTAGCACAAACAAAACAAAGCCAAAACAGCTTCCCACTCACTTCCACTACAATCACGTGAGCAGAAACTTATAAGACATCTACAAAACGTAAAAAAAAAGTCAAAGAAAGCTCATGATATTGAAATAATCCAAGAAGCCATTCCAAAAACATTTAATAAATGTTAGAATCTCTACAATGGATATAAAACTCACACAGAGGCTTTTAATAACATTTCACTGAGATTTCAATTTCTGTAGTACATTCCAGGCTTCGCGTAATCCATAGGTTGACTGATGATTTCCATAGAAACGATAGAGAATCTGTAGTGTTTGGAGTCTCTGCATGTGATCCTCGATTTTTATGCTTGATACAGAGTATTGGAATCAATAAGCACTTCTTTAGCAAACTATTTTGGTCATAAACTATTTTGAAAGTACTGGAAACTACATTGGCCTTCATAAAAACCCCACCTCACCCCAAATCACAGTCTTTGTTAAGCTTTAAGTTTTCAACTGGTATATACCTTCGCAGATGCTGTCTTTTCATGTTTTTGTGAATGCTGCAGTGGCATTGCAAATAATTTCCAGAAAAGCACTCAACAATTTAAGCAATTGTACTGTGAGATACCCACACTAAGCATTTTTTAATGTAATTTGAATATTCACTCAGCTGACTATATTGAAATATCTGGGAATATATGTTGTATTAAAAATATCAGTTGACAGAGTTCCCACTCAAAAGTAGAAAAAAAATTTCCCGACTTTTCGAGGTTTTCTAGGTGGTCCTGAGAGTTTTTCCAGAGCAGCAAATCAAATCACATTGTGACAAATTGTTGCATTTTCTTACATTCTAGCGTTCCTTATGAAAGCATACATTTGTTAATTCTTTAAATAAATGTTATTTATACAATTACCTGCTTTTTAATAATAACAATTAAATGCATGAGGCATATTATTTTTGGTACCATAATTCCATGATCTTTTCTGAACCTAAGTGGTATACTGCCCATGTAGAATTAGTTAATACATTCCCGTAGAAACAGTTCATATGTAAGAAAAATCTGTATGTTGAATAGTTTGTTTTCCTTTCTTCTATAGCACAGTGCAGATAAGCTTAATGACCAAATGGGCTCCTGCTCAGAGAAATGTTGAAAGACAATCAACCAAAATAGGGCTTTGATCCATTGTTTAAGTGGTTTTCTTGTGATGTGTTTCTCCAAGCAAAAGTGTACCAGGCCACCACTGTGCCTTATTGTTCCATGTTACAAAATATGAAGCAAACTATCTGCAGAAACCAAATAAAACCGTAATGTCAACAGGCAATTTTTTAAATTCAGTTTTGATAATTTTTAGAAAATTAAGGAATAATGTAATGTATTGAAACAAGATTTATCAAATTCTAGAAAGGCTGTAATTGCAAATAATTGCTTACCTGAAATTAATACTGATAATGTTATGTTCATCTCACATATGAGGGAGAATTAAAAAGACACCACATAATGAACATCCCAATTATACAGTCCATAAAGATAAACAGAAAATATGGAATATAAAGGATAAATAACTTTCATTTTCCAAAGTACAAAACTTAATGTATTTAACATAAATTTTACATAATATTTAACAAAATCATGTCCTATTTTTTTTTGTTTCAGGTTTAACGACCAGCATGAGCAACTTGTTGGGCTATAAATAGTTATCCGTCCATCCCTAATTTAGGACCATTGGCTTCACGAAGAAGGAGAGCCAGTGCCGTAAGAGAAACACACCACCCATACCTCATCTGGGACTTGAATCCAGGCTCACTTGGATGAATAGTCAGAAGCCAGAGCTTAGACCACTGCACGACCAAGGTGGCAAACCATGTATTTACATGTTTTAAAGAATATTTGAACAAAGACTTATTTTAAATTCTACATATAATGAAATATTTCAATTGATTGGGTGAAATTATATAACTGATTTATCTGTATTTTAAGTGCACACAAGTATATAAATAACATTTTAAACGACTCACAACATTTAGAGTTCCAGTTAGGTTTAAAAATGCAAGCTGGGAGAATTGTGACTGAAGAGAATAAATTGCCCTTAAATGATACAATGCTGAAGCTTTAAATCCTTTAAAGTGCTTATTTTACATAAATATTAAACAACACAGAAACTTTTGCTGAAATTGAAGTCTAGTGGGAATGATAAAATGGTGAGTGTCTGACAGAGTTTCTTAACATTTTGTTAGAGCGGTTCTATCAAATCGATCTAACAATTTGTATTTTCTATTGGAATTTACTTAGAATATTTAAAGACATAGCAAACTTAAACAGCTATTAAAAAAAATAAAATAAAAGAAGACAGAGAGAGAACAGAAATCATGACAGCAGCATTTCTGTGTTCAGCGTCTGAGGAAAACACCTGTGCCAGTACCATCCCAACAATTTCTAGCTATCTGAATAAATACTGCTGACATTTAAAATCAAATTATAATTATTTTAGCTAAAGTTAGTTCTTGCACTTGGGCAATAAGAACATCAAATCTATGCTATTTGCTTCTAAATAATGCAGCATAGGATATTTAGACATTGTGCTGTTAAATTTCATAACCAATAAGCTGGCACAAACCAAAAAAGAAAAAAAAAAATGTGCAAAATACAGTTTAAAATCATACCTTTGTAGCAACTATGTGAAATGTTGCACTGTCTGCAAAACTTTATGATTGAATGTAGTAAGTTTTTTGCTCCATACATGATGCAGCATGATTGTTTAGTAAAAGTACAGTTAATATGGCACAAACATCAGTTGATTTTAAATTTCTTCTGTAGCACAAAGATAGCACAGGCACAAATGTTTTTTGCAACATTAGCTGGCAGAGAATAAAATTTCTGTTTACCAAGTCTAGGAGATACATGATATCTTCACTGCTGTTGTAATTTGATCAGTTATATTTTTCTGTCAGTCCTTAACAGTTTCACTTTTTCTTTTTTTTTTTTTTTTTTTTTTTTTTTGCTATGCATACACTAAAAAAATGTAAGAACTATTCTAACATAATCTATGGAGAAAAAATGCAGGAAAGATAGGAAGTTCCATAAGTGATGATCTTGAGCAGAGAAGGTAATTTGGATATCTAAGAGATATCTTCCTGAAGTATCTAGAATAAAAATTATTCTTCAAAATTTTTTAGTAGCACCACAGTTTTATATTTCATTCATTTTGACTGAAAAATTCTATCACAATACGTTCACAATTGGTATATGACTGCCAACATAAAGCTATAAATGTGTTTCAAAGTTTACACCTCAAAATGAAAAAGAAAAATAATCTTTTACATGAAGCATCTGTAGCACAATCAGACTTCAGCGCAGACTTCATTGTAAAAAGTAGTGAGAAAAGTGACCAATTTTTTTTTTTTTTTTTTTTTTTTTTTTTTGGTGACTAAATAGTGACTGCTCAAATAATTGAAAACCAGACTAAACCGTTTAAATTGATGGGACAGACAGTGTCAGACAGACACTCACTCACTCACTCACACAGTATCTGGATAGAACGTATAATTTGCACTTTGAACAGATTTACTTTATTCTTTGCTCAACAGTGAACAATTCACTTTATATTTTCTGATAGAACATATGTTAATCAATGTGATTATCTGTTGTAAAAAACACGCACACAATATATTGGATAGGCAAGTGATTCCTTTCAATTTCTTTTTTTTTTCATACACTCCTGTTTGTGAAAATTGCAACACCAAGAAGGAGGAACCATGTGATTCGAATGAAATTTATGCTAAACATTACTGATATTACTATACAAAAGCGATTTAATTTTCGGAACAATACAACAATTTTTACCTGCAAAAATCAGTATCTTGTGATGCCTCTGCGAGCTGCAATAAGAGCTTCGAGACGGGTTGGCATTGAATCGAAAAGGCGTTGGATGGCGTCCTGGGTAATTGCTTGCCAGGCAGCATGTATACATGGCCACAGATCACTGGTACTGACCGCTGGAGGACTTTGATGGGCCAGTTGTCAAGTGACCATACCCCAGATATGTTCGATAGGCGACATGTCTGGTGAACATGCAGGCCAGGGAAGAAGCAGCATCTGCTGTGCTGCGAAGAGGGCTTGAACATTCCTGGCAACATGAGGTCAGGCATTGTCCTGCTAGAATATAGCGCCTGGAGTGCCACGAAGGAAGGGTATGACTTCTGCCTGTACAACTTCCCTGATGTAGTGGTTGCTGGTGATGTTGCCCTTAAGTCATAGCAGCCGAAATCGCGAATGTTACCCAATGGCACCCCACACCATCACACTTCATGTTCAGCCTGAATGACGCTCAACAATGCATGCTGGAAGAAGGCGCTCACCACAATACCATCTAATGCGTATGAGGCCATCATGGTAGTCCAAGTTGAATCGGGACTCATCCAGAAACACGACACGTTGTCAATTAGCACCCCATTTTCTGCATTGAAAACCTCATTCCAGCCTGAGGCGTCCGTGGTTCAGGGTAAAAGGAATCTGCCACAAAGTGATGCATGCAACCAGTCCTCTGTGCAACAGACGCGTCGAACTGTGGAGGCAGACAATGCCACACCTGGTTTAGTGCTCCACCGTTGTTCTAACACTTGCGAATATGCGAAACGGTTCGCCACTGCCATGCGGACAAGGTGTCATAATATTTCTTGGTACACTGCTGGATTGTCGATGCACCTGGTTCTTCTCGGTCCACTGCCGCCACACGCACTTCACTATCATGGCGTTATGTCTCGTCCGAGTCGCAATGCCACGGTACGAAAATGCACCTTCACGCAGACCAATCATTCGTCCCTGTTCAAACTCTGTCGTATGGTGATATTGAGCCCTTCATCGTCGCCAAAGCATTATTGAATCCTGGAGACACTTTCACAACTTGCTGTCCATGATGACCTACTAGTGTGTATCCTAAACAGCCCTCTCTTTATATCCCTCATTCGACTGTTCAGGCAACACCGCTGGGCCAAGACATGCGCAATGACTATGCATTTCTAATCATTTGCATGTCCTAACCTGCTCTGCTCTGCTCTGCATATCCATTAAGTTTCATGTGATTACCATCATTCCTTCTAGAATGGTGTTGCAATTTTTTACAAACAGTAGTTTACTTTATCAGCAAGATGGCATTTGACGATTTATATACTGCACTAGCAAAATAAGTATGCTCTAGAAATGATTGCATATATAAACTACAATAGGTTTATATGTATAATGAAAGACTAATAATAAAGAATGAATGTAATGTTAAAAAAATACAGTAACCCTTTGAATTTTTAACTCTCCACTGCCTGCATTTTCTTACAATCCTATTAACAAATTCAATTTTCAACGATGTTTCAACAAATTTGCCTGTTTTAGTTAGATTTAAATGAATTTTTACTTGTAAACTACTCATACACACAAATTTCATCAAACCTTTAATTTTCTAGCAGATGTGTTTCACAGTATAACACTGGTTACATACCTATTTGAAACATCAATGTACTTGAAAATGGAAGCACAGAGCAACATAGCAATAAAAAATGCAATTCTGCAGATTTTGGTTATAAATCAAAATGGTGCCAGATAAATTCAAACTATACTGTTTAATACAAATCTGCTGTAATATTCTAAGCTAATATTAAATTAATGATGTATTTAAATGGCAATAAGTTTAATTTCCTCACTTACCACATCTGCGAGTAATCTGGGACTGATGTGCTGGTGGTTTCTCTATATTTGGTTGTTGGGTTAGCGAAATTGACATGCTTTTTAATGTCAACATTACGAAGTTTCAATCATTTTCAACTTTGCTGTCTTATAAAAGTATAATGAGTAAAATTGGGAAGCAGATTTCCTTCCCATTATTATATAAAGGCTCTTTATGTACAGGGTGCTTTTAAGTGAAATCCATAATGAGTCAACAGAGTCTACGACAGGAAATTTTAATTTGTAATTGCAGTTAGCAAGAAATGTAGATATAGGAAAGCATAAAACTCCAGGGTGTCTACGAAATTTGGAAAATGCAATTCCATGACAAATTAACAATTTTTATGACGATTTTTAAAAGTCATGTATGTGTATGTGTGCGTGTGTGTCCAAGTATGCATGCATGTGTGGGTACGTACATATATTAAAGATGGGAGACATTCTGCTCCCCATTTTTTCTACGGAAAACGTACACCCCTGCCCTTCTGATAGTAACAAAAATCTGACTCGTCAAACTTTGACTATGCCTGAAGTAAGCTGAAATACTCAGCATTGTGCTAAACAATTTCATTACACACCTTTCTTCAACATTTACATTTGAAAATGTTAATGACTCTATAAGCAGTATAATTTAAATTGCTAAATTGACCATAAAATTTTGCTAACGACATTTACACATATATTTCTATGCTAAAACATTTTTTGCTGTAACAGTTCTTTGTGGAGGAGAGCACAAGTACCCCTTTTTTTAAACTCTTGTATCATTATATGGAAACCACATTTATGTCTTATGTGGTCGGTGCATGGATAATTACTCAGATTGTCCCCAGAAAATGAAAAATTATTAAATATAAAAAGAAATGCATGACCCCAAAGCAAAATTTGACTTTTTCTTGACTTTTATTACCCTTTTCTGAATTCATGCCTTTTTCATGATTTTCATGACTACTAGACACCTTGAACTCCTACAATTCTGAAAATTTGATACAAACACGAATCCACAATTTCTTTACATTTATTTTTTGAAGTTTAAAATCCTAATAAAAAAAAAGGGATTTTACTGTTATTTATGCAATATTTTGAACACTGCGATGATGGTGCTAAAACTAAAAACATTACCAGAAAACATGAACGCAACAAAATTTGCAGTTCCGCAAATAATAAACCTTGAAAAGATTTAGATAAAAACAAGAAAGAAAAATAGTGAGCTCTTCACGATTTCGTCCCCCCCCCAAAGGGAACCTAGAATCAGCAGAAAAGAAATTAAAAACAAAAAGAAACAAACAAAAATGCTGAAAAAAAAGTCCCTCAGATTTGCCCATTATTCCTGCATTTTTCAACAGAAATTTTGTTTTTTGAGCTTATATTAAAAACGACGTCGATTCACATGAAGAAAGCAATTCCACAACTTTGCTGACCACCCCAGGTCACGTGGTAAGCACCATTTTGGTGGTTTATTTTTCAAGGACCAGTTTGGAGTAGGAGATGATGGGTTTGATTCCTGTGGCTGACTACCCTTGTCCACTGGGTTTTCTAGTGTTTTCCTTCGACATCCTTGCATGAACGCGGGGGGGGGGGGGGGGGGATGGTTCCCATTGAAGTCGGCCCAGGACACACCCAGACCCTCCTCACCCAACACTACCATGTGCAATAACCGTGCCGCTTGGGTTTCAAAGCAAATATCAGAACTTTCACTAAATATTTTATATAAAATTTCGTCCGCCAAATTTTTATTGGGGGGGGGTCCAATTCAAATTTCTGCACTTCCACCAAAAATAAAACAGATAGTGAAAAAAAAAAAAAAAAAAGGAATAAAATTCCACTAGTTCGCATAAAAGTTAAATAATATGAGGGTTGTGTCAAAAGTAATGCAAAAGTGGACATAACTTTTTTATTAACGTTCAAATTGCACATGTAACTCAACATAGTCTCCATCACAAGCGATGCATTTGCATCATTGATGAACCCAACTCTCGAATCCTCTTTGAAAAAATTCAGGTGTGGACTGTTGTAACGACTTCTTCACAGCCACTTTCATCTCATCTGTGCCATCAAATCGTTGTCCCCAGAGTCTGTTCTTCATTGGACCGAACAAGTGGAAGTTGGACGATGGCACAGCGCGGCTGTACAGTGGATGGAGGACCACTGACCACCTGATTTGCTGATCACCTGATTTGTTCCCAAAGATGTATGTGGTCTCGTATTGACATGGTGAATGCGGATCCTTTTCAGATTCTGGTTCATTCTTTTCCTTCTTACGGCTTCTTTAAGCTTCTTGAGTGTCTCAATGTACCGCTTGCTGGTCACGGTACGACAACGTTCCAGAAAATCAAGAATGACACCCCTGTCATCCCAAAAAACAGTCACCACGACTTTCTGAGCTGATCGCTGACTCTTGAACTTCTTCGGCCTTAGTGAAGAGGTGTGACACCATTCCACGGATTGATTCTTTATTCCAATATTTCGGATCGTAAAGATACACCCATGTTTCATTCCCTGCCACCAGATCGAAAAAAAAAAAAATTATGTCTTCATTGGCTTCAAACGCTTCCAGCAAATCAGAGCAGACTTCCACCCTTCTTTCCTTCAAATCAGGTGTCAACTGCCGAGGTACCCACTTTGCACACACTTTCTAATACCCTAAGTCTTCCACCATCTTCTGTATGGCATTGTGACCACAGTCCAGTTGTGCACAAGCTCACGGATCGTGATTCATTTCTCTGCGCGAATCAATTCATCCACTCACTGACTATTCGTGTTACTGGTCACAGATGATGGTCTCCCACTGCGTGGCTTGTCGTCAATGCTGGCTTCCTCTTTTTTTAAACTTCTTTATCCATCTGTGCACATTGCTCTTGTCAATGGTGTCATCTCTGTAAACATTCTATAGCCTTCTGTGGATGTCGGACAGAGTGCACCCTTCGTTCCTTCCTTCGTCAAGAACTCAATGACAGCATGTTGCTTCTGCTTGGAATGCATTATTTACCTGCAATGCAGAAAAGGGGTTACCATAGAGGAACAGTTACTCTACCAACATGTGCAATTGAACGTCCTCTATCAGTTAATAAAAAAGTTTTGCCCACTTTTGCTTTTGGCACAACCCTCATAATTAAAAATGTTAACTGCAAGTAAAAATATGTATGGCACTGAGAAAAAATTAAGACTTTTTCAAGATCTTCATTTTTTGGCAGCATCGTTAAATGCTTTTGACTGTACATCTTTCCACTGTAATTCAAGCCAATGCTGAACCTCACAAAAAACACCGCACACGCATGCACGTCATCCACAATCTTGAAAAAAAAAAAATGGCTGCAAATGGTTTGGAATTTCGGAAGGATTTTCTGAACGAAAATCATACCAATGCAGAATGACGCTGGAAACAAACTACTGTTTGCAAATCGCCCTATACCTGCCAACTTCCAAAGATGAAAACACAGAAGCTTTTAAAATTTCCCCCTAAAATTCAGAACTTTTTAAAGTATAAGAATAAAAAACAGATTGTAAAAAAAAAACAAAAAAAAAAAAAAAAAAAGATAAAAAGGTTCTTTCTTGATGTGTACTACGGTATACTGAAGTGAACCATAGTACAGTGTTTTAGATTGGATTCCAAGGGACAGGAAAAGACCCAGAAGAAGACCACATGGGAGATGGGTGGATGAAATTCGAAAGTATGCAGGGGTGACATGGAGGAGACTGGCACAAGACAGACCGTTGTGGAGGAAACTTGGGGAGACCTTCGTCCAGCAGTGGATTGATAATGGTTGACAATGATGATGATGATGATATACTGTAATATAAAGATCATTTATTTTAAACAGAAATCTAAGATGAATAACAAAACAAGGCGATATAAAATAAAGGGTGTATCTGAAATAATTTCACTCTTTAAATATCATTTATTTTTCAAATAAATTTTAGCAATTTCCTTTACAATCAAATGTGTAGAGGGTAAATTACTTTTATGCTTCTTAATGAATAACAAGAAGGATGACACCAAATTTTCAGATGTAATAAGAATGCCTTTTGAATGCATTCTGATGCAAATTAAATTTATCAAAACTATACAAAATCGATGGAACCGGTTTGGAAAACAATCAATTAGTTGCAACAATCAATAAAACATCCAGAAATAGAAACATCTACATAGTTCTACCAGTGGCTAAAAAATATGTTATGGAAATTAACAAATGGTGAACAAAAAGTTTCTCATAACACAAGGAAGGTACCAGAAACGAAGAGATTTTCAAATCAAACAGTTAAAAGGAGAAATACATACACCGCTGGCCACCCAAAATGCAATACCAAGAAGGACACGAGATAGCAACGCCAGATTTACTGGACACATAACAACAGATACAAAGATGAAACGATTGAGCATACAGGCCCGTGCGACTTGCGGAACATACAGACATCAATAGTTCGTGTGGCCCCCATGGCTGGCAATAACGGCCACTACACGCCGCAGCATCGAACAAAAGAGGCTTTGGATGTGGGCTTGTGGTATGTCGGTCCAGGCTGCTTCCACACGTTGCCACAGTTCATCAGGCGTAGCTGCGGGTGGTACTTGCCGGGCCACTCGGTTGCCGATCAGCGACCAGACGTGTTCGATGGACGACATATCAGGAGAACAGGCGGGCCACAGCAGCAGTGACACCTGGTGGGCCGTGAAGAATTGTTGCACGATGCGTGCCACGTGCTTACACGCATTGTCCTGTTGAAACGTGGCCGCTGGCAGGTCCTGCAGGTAAGGGAGGACTGCAGGCTCCAAAACGTCAGAGATGTAGCGGTGACTGTTGAGTGTACTGGAGATGCGTACCAGAAGGATGCAAATGTTATATCCAATTGTGCCCCAAACCATAACGCCAGGCGACGGAACGGTATGGCGATTCATAATGCAGGCGTCATATAGTCTCTCGCCGCAGTGCCGCCACACGCGGATCCGGCCATCGTGGTGTTGCAGGCAGAAGCGGGATTCGTCGGAGAAGACAATGGCATGCCATTCTGTAGTCCAGGTGCAGCGTTCAATGGCCCACTGCCACCGCACTCACCGGTGGTGTAACATCAATGGTAATTAGAGCAAAGGGGGCCGTGCGACGAGTCCCCGCTCCTGCAGACGACGTCAAACGGTATGTGCTGACACAGGTTGTTGCGCAACACACCCTAATTCCTGTGCTAACGTTCGTAATGTGGCGGTGCGAGCCGTCAATGCCCGCAGCACAACATGCCGATCCTCTCGTTCAGTGGTGTGCCACAGCTGCAGAAATCACTCGCGTCGGTCCATCCGTCCCTCCTGCACCCACCGAATCCATACTCGCTTCACTGTGGCTGGATGTCGTCCCACATGGATGCCGATGTCTCTGTACGATAAACCGCTGTCGCGATAAGCCACTATTTGTCCTCTATCGAACTCCTAAACGTGCTGGAATGACTGCCGTATAGAAAAAGAGATATTGATAAAAATAAGATGTGACTTTACGAGCTCTGGTGGGAAAACTATTATTTTAGGAAGAAAGAATTTGCAAAAGGTTTTTCCATATGAGCGGTATCAGTCCAAGAAAAAAAAAAAAAATTTTAGTCAATGCAAATACATCAGATGAAAAATTTCTGCATCTGATGTATTTGCATCAGATGCAGAAATTAACACTTATTAAACCTGGTGGCCAAACCATTCTTTACCAAGCATTAGAAATTGTATGGAAAGCATCTTCCATCTGGTGTTGTATGTGATACAGAAATAATTTTTTTCAAATCGGAGTTTTAGAAGCAGAAAAAACGCAATTTACCTTTGCTCCCGCTAGCAGAAAGTCTGATTTACTTGAAAATTTTGAATTTATATGAAAAACATTTCGCATCGGAAACACTAACCAACAAAGAAGACATTTTTCAAATCGGACTCCTGGAAGTAGAGATATTGACAAAAATAAGACATACATCTACGCCCCTGGCGTAGAAACCATGCATTATTTTAAGAAAAAAATTTTCCTAAAAGGTTTGTCGACATGAGTAGTATCGGTTCACAAACAACTTCTTTTTTCAATCGAGATTTTAGAAGCTCATACTTTGCTGGAAATACATCAGAAGCGAAAATGAAGACTTACGCCCCCTGGTGGCCAAACCATTTTTTACAAATATTAGAAATTATGTGCATAACATTTCCCATCAGGAGCTGTATCCTCTGCAGAAAGAAAGTTTCAAATCGGAGATTTAGAAGCAGAGATATAAAGGAAACACAATTTACCTTTACGCCCCCTAGCAAAAAGTCAATGAATTACTTGAAAATTTTGAAATTATATGAAAAACATGTCACACCGGAAACTATCTAATAACGAAAGAATGTTTCAAATCGGATCATTAGAAGCTGAGATATTGACAAAAATAAGATATAAGTCTACGCCCCCTGGCAGGGAAACCATGAAATATTTTAAGAAGAAAATACTCCGAAATGGTTTATCGAAGTAAGTGGCATCAATCCACGAAGGAATTTTTTCAATTGATATTTCAGAAGCTCAGATTTTATGGCAAATACATCAGAAGCAAAAATTAACACTTACACCTCCTGGTGGCCAAAGTATTCTTTACCAAAAATTAGAAATTATATGAAAAATATTTTTTATTGGGGGCTGTATCCGCTAAAGAAAGCATTTTTCAAATTGGAGTTGTAGAAGAAGAGATATCGGGGAAAACATAATTTACTTTTACGCCCCTAGCGGAAAATATATGCGTAATTTGAAAAAGCAACTATTCCTAAAATACTCTTCGACATAAATGGATACGAAAGATAAAATAATTTTTCAATCGGATGTTTAGAAGCAAATATGTGGAATAAAATGTATTTTTGAATTCGACATCTGCATTTACGCCCTCTAACGGTGAAATTGTACATCGTAAAAAAAAAAAAAAAAAATGAAACGAAGGATCATCATTCGTATATTTCAAGCTTCCCAATGCAAAAAGAACTTTCCATATCGGACTAATAGTTGCAGAGATATCGTGTCTACAGACGGACGGACAAACCGATAACATAAGCACGATCTTTTTTTTACAAAAGACGTGCTAAAAAATTAAGAAAACTATTTTTCTGAATTCTTCACGTAACTGGCTGAAATTTGTACACATACTACAATTGGCTAGGAGATGATGACCTTAAAAATTTCAAGTGAATTGGCAAAAACGTTTTTAAATTAGCCGTAAAATGCCGATTACGAATTCTGGGCAGGCCAGCCACATGATAAAGACCAAATAAAAAAAATTATGGCCCGTTTAAAAAGTTTTAATTGATTTACGCAAAATTTGTAGGGTTCATTCCTATTAGTGATTTATGGCGATCAAAATTTCAGAGATTTTCATGAAAAAACCACGGAGATAAACTTTTGTCATTTTTATTGCACTTGAAAAAATCCTTGAGAACCCACTGGCTGCCGTGGGCTCACTGCCTCTTGCTTTGTTACGAAACTCGAAGCTCGCTCTTGCTGCTGCGGTGAGTGGTGAGTCGTGTTTACAACTTCTATATAACAACTGCTACGCAAGCTTCTGTTTGCCGAAAAAAAACAAAAAAAAAAACAAAAAAAACACTGGTGATCCTACCCACGTGTTCCACAGGGATGGGTGTTTAACAAAACAATTTATACAAATTTTGAAGATGATAATCCGATTTTTGGGGTAAACGTGACAAGGATGGTAAGTCAGATAATATCCGAAAACTTGAAAATTTTCATCGTCCTGGAGCGGGACTCGAACCCGCGTCTCTCAGAAAACGTCCGGGTATGCTAACCACTACACCACCCAGAACGACCAAGTTTCAAGTTTCCGTTCAATTTGAATATAACCATCACAGGATTCGCTAGTCGAAGCAACCGGCATTCATGTTTAGCGAATCTGGAGGTTAAGAATCTTTCAAAACAATTTATTTTTGTTTCAGCATTTCTTTTTTCATCTGACAAAAAATCCCCTAGATATAAAAAACAACAACACAAAACTATAGCTAAATTGAAAAAAACATATGGGCACACTTAAGAAAAAGGTGAGAATAGTGACAAAATTTTAAAAAAGGTAACAAAAAGTGACAAATTTAAAAAAAGGTGACAAATAGTGAGAAAAGTGACTTGCGTAGAGGTCTGTACAATATAATATGAAAAAACATTCAGGAAAATAATAAACTGATGCATTTGCTGAAGCAAATTAATTCACATTATCATGCTTTTGTCAGTTATTCAAGTAACATACTGTAAGTTAAAGCAATAAGCACCAAGAAAATTTTTCAAAGAAGATTCAAAACCACTGTCATAATTTCTACACTAATCAAAATAACAAAAGTTTGAAGGAAGGGTACATTATAAATGCTTTGATAATTCAGCTATCTGGAAGTCTATACTACTTGCTTCCAAATTCATGTCATGGCATACTTTGCTTTCTTTTGCCTTAGAAATTTTATCTGATCTAAAGCTTTCCTATTTTTATTTTCTTTTATTTTTTCTTCACAGTCAGCTTTTTTTTTTTTTTTTATCTAGATATTGGTGGTAACGAGAACGAGACATTTTGGCATTACTTAGTAGCTCTTTTGTAAGAGGAACATTTATTACACCACCACTTGCCTTAATGAAGTCATAGACAGTACGTAAAGCTATCAAAGACTTGCCATGCAAATTTTCAACTAGCATGTCTTTATTTATCGAAAAGCCACTTTCCACAGAAGCATTGCCATGAGATAGAATCAAAGTAATTTTAATAACTTCCCATAAATCTTTGAAGTTTTCATTGTCGTGTAGTAAGGTTGGATAAAAGACATCTAAATCAGTATTGAGTTGGAAAAATGAAGAGAAAGTTTCCTTCCATTCCATTTTTGACCGCTGACATAATGAGCTGAATTGCTATTTGGCTCTGTCTGCAGCAACAGATGTGACATATTTATTTTAAAAAAAAATCTGCAACATCTTGTCCATATGCTTTTCACAAAGAACTGCATTGGAACACAGTAACTTTGGGTTCAGACAAGATGCATGTTTGACCATTGGAAATTTTAATGGGCTGCGCTCCAATAATTTGGCAGTTGTTTGCATCAAGAATTTATGGCACTCTTTACGGAACATCAATTTCTGGAGTTCAGATGCACTGCTTTTTTGCAAGATACCGCCCAGCAGCTATCTACAGATTTAACATTACAGTGCATGGTTTCATTGCAGATATCTATTGTCAACAATTTTTCAGGTGAAGATATAACAAAAAAGTTCAGTTTTAATTAATCTTTTCATTAACTTATACACCAATTGATATACTGCATGATAAAGAAATGGTACCATCGGTTTTACTGTCTGAAATGACTTCAGGAATGGGTATAGGATAGTTGCTACTGATGAGAAGAAGGCCATTTTTGCCAAAATAAGCTTGTCTTCACAAGCAATTGCAATTCTTTCACAAGTCACAGACTTGGAAAGAGTTGTTTTTCAACGTACTTCTTAATATTGGGGAATATTTCAATTGCTCGTTTGACTACAGAAACATTTTCCAACCATCTAACCTGGCAAAATTTCAGTGGAAAAGTTTTACTTCCTGTGATAAGATATATAATCTGCACGACATGCAGGGCTATCTTTGAACAGCTGGTACATAGCTCTAAATATATCGTTTAAGTTCCAGTTTGTTGCTTTGTGTCCTGTCTGAAATGCTCCATGCACAACATGTAAGCCACATGAACCTAGGTCTAAGAGCTGACAAGCCTTTTCATCAATATCTTCTTTTATGCTCCTCAGAAATTTTAAATTTACATGAGGACCATCCATTGAAACCTGACGCAACCTGCTTAAATCAAGTTCTATTAGTCCTTTATAAAAAAATTTAACCAAGTTCCCTGATGTGGCATGATCAAAGAAGACTGAATTTAAATAACGACTGGAAACTTGGTTAGATGCATTGGATCAGTATCTGATGACAAAATCCATTTGACATTTTTGAGATACCCGGTTAAGTGCTTCATCAAAGCACACAACAAAATGGGTGTTGGATAACTCTGAGAGAAGACACTGATGATAATACTGAGCAAGACCAAAATAAATTAAGTATGCCATTTTTGTGCTTCCCATTGTCACAGTTTTGGCAATTTCACTGTCAGGAAACATGAGCTGAAAGACACTAGAGGCATTTTTGAATGCATTATATGAGCTATGAGTCATGACAAGATTCATTGCCTAAATCACTTCAGCTCTCAAAACACTTTCCTTGGATAAAGCTTGGGATGGAGGATGACAGAACTTTGCTATTAGGTTTATCAATAACATAACTGTCAGTTTCTACAGCAGGTGTACCTTTAATTATACATTACTATTACATTCATCTTTCTTTATGAAGAAGTTACTCACAGTAAGTGAAGTTCCAGAAGCTTTTACATTTTTCTTATGTTTGGAACTTTGACCATGGCTCATATGGTCAAAGTTCCGAACATAAGAAAAATGCCTACTCATATTACTTAGGCTGATGACTTTGCAGCATAAAATACAGCGTGCTTTATATGGTTTATTGTCAACAGCTCTTAGCCAGTCACCCCACTGGGGATTTAAATTTTGATCAGTCCACTCAGGATTAAACACTGTATTACAAATCATGAAAAATTGCAATTCACAAAAATAAATTTATAATTTGCTTGTGTGTGTGATGAATGTCACAACTTTCAATTTTCTTATGACAAAGTTTGCATTAAATCCTAGCATGCCATAATGGTAAATAAAAACCAGTCCATTTATGTAATTTACATACCAGAATGCTCCAAAAATGCAACAAAATTCAATAAAAATTATAGTGAACACAACAAACCTCTATAATCATGATCTTTTTTCAATCTTTAATAATCTCTCTGCAGAAATTTATTTCATCAGAAGATTGCAGGGTGAATGCAGATCGCCTAATTATTGGTAAGTAATACTTCACAGAGAAATGTAATCACAGATGAGCTTTGAATAATTTTTATTTTGCTTTACTTTATAATCTACGGGTTCACAGGCTAGCATTTTTTTTAAATCGCTGGACACAGATTTCTAAAACTGCATGACATCCCTTACTTTGCATATCTTTTCACTCTTTCTTTCTCTCAATGTTTTTTTCTCTCTCCCACTTTCGCTGGACAGCAGCATCAAAAATCAAAATAGTCCTTCTCCCTTCTCTCGACTCCAGTCTTTACGATCCCCCTTAGTTTCCGAAAACGCTCCACTCACACTATGGGTGTGTCCTTTGCCACCTGGGAAAGTTAAAATTCGTAAATATTTCAATTAACTATTTCTGTTCGGACAGCCCCAACATGCATGCGATCCCAAACAACGATGGGTAATTCCACACCAAATCGTCAGATGCTATCCACCACACCATCTCCGATTCTTACAATTTTTTTCTATGAAAAGATTACTCCACCATATGGAAATCCTGAAAGTTCCATTTTTAAAAATTTCCAATAGATTAGAAGATGTTAATTTTCAAATTTCGGTGCATGGCGTGCCTTATTTGCGTAAAAACGCAATGCACAAATTTCTATCTTCTATAGTTTTTGAGTACGTGCAACGAGAAAGCCCTCTTTCAAAGCGTAAAAAAACTGTGTAGTACAGCACTTAGAAAGTCGCAACTGTTTTCGTATTTAAACAAAAGTTTCATTTAATAAATGAAGAAAAAAAAAATTGGGTTTTTGCGTGCATGCTGATGATATGTTGCTGAAAATCTGTGGACACCTGATCAATGTTTTCAGATTTTCATCAACATTATCCACGTTTTTCTTGAAAGAAAAAAATAAATCGAAGGGGTAATAGTGATCAGTTCAGGAAAGGGTGACGATTCCTCCCTGGAGTGATTTGCTGTTAAACTTTTCGAAAACTTAGATTTCACCTCCCCTGGGTTCGATCTTTGGATCCAGAGAGAGAAAGTAAAGAAAAAGTTACAGAAATTCTATTTCTCATTTGTTTTGTTTTTTTCCTTCTTTGTTCTGTGGGGCCTGAAAGAAAGGTGTTCGTTTTTTTTTTTTCACGAAAGAAAGAAAAAAAATGTATATAAGTGTGGACTGGCAGTCACAATGCTGTCCTTTTGCTTTTGGATTACTCAGCCCAGCAGGAGGAAAGGAAAAACATACTCAGCAGAATTAAAGTAAGAGCAGTGTTAATAATTTTTTTCTCTATGTGTATGAACAACATGTAGCATTCATACGACGCAGTACCAAAAGGTGCGATGTCGCAACATTCATGAGAATAAACCTGGGGTATGCTCATAAAAAAATAATTAAGAAAAAATATATATATTTTGTATTTCTTGCTTTGTTCAGTGTATGAGGTAACATGTTAAAACATTTTGTAAGCCAGATACAGCCTCCCTCCTTTAATGGATAGCGGTTAATGATCCAAGTTTCCCAGAAAAAGGCTGGAAGGCAGAAAATTCTTTCGATCCCTTTCAGAGATTTTCTTTCCTGGGAAAAGACCACCAGGAGTAACCAACATTCTTTTCCCCATGGTCTGGCAAATCTCACTAGCTGAGAAGGGGCTTAGCGAACTGAAATAGATACCCGTGTAAAGCACTATGAAAGGGGAAGTGGTTGGCCGGTTGAATGTGGGAAGCAGCAGTCCCTCGCGCCAAAATTTATGAGGTTGTTTTCGAAATGTGGACCCTTGCGAAGCATTCAGCTGTCAGGTGTCGAACACGTGCACTTCACGTGTTCTTGGCTAGAAGCAGCCAATGGGATGGGAGGCATTCTCATGGCCTGGTGCAATTGGTCGCTTGACCTATGGAAGGGGAGAAGAGCTCTGCGCATCCATTTTGATTTTAGAGGGAGGTCGCAAAAATGAACTGCTAGAGAGAGGACTAAAAAAAAAAATGATTGCTGGCTGGTAGGTGTAAAGAAAATGAGGCAGATTGTCTTCGAGAAGCCCAGAGTGAGGTTAGGTGGTTATCCTCCTCCTGAGAAGCTCAAAATTTTTTAACATAGGCTACCTACTTGGACCTGCAGCCCCAGAGAAAAAACCAAAAAAAAAACCCACGCATTATGATGCCTCTCTGAGAACAACAGCGCTAAGTCCGGTTTTTTTTAAAACAGCTATCCCTAGCTTTGAGGAGAGCCCTGGGAAACTAGTGGCAGCCGACCCACCTACATGGCCGAGGTGAAAAAATGAATGGAGACCAGGTTATCCACTTCTCTACGAGGAGTAATCAAATAGCCTCATAACAGTCTCCCCCTCCGTACTCTGTGCCATCATCATCAAAAAGGAAAAGGAAAAACAACACAAGATTGAGGAGATAGAAGAAATTCTCAACAACCTAAGGTACCATTCCGAGAATAAGGAAGATGCTGGAAGGAACCACTTCAACTACGCTCTTCGAGTGGAATTAGCTCGAATAACCCACAAAATGGTCCAGACAGGCCTGCCGAAGATGTGCCCACGAAGAGAAGTACAGTAATTCGACTAAGCGCGGCGGGACAGTATAAAAAAAAAAAAAAAAAAAAAAAAAAAAAAAAAGAGGAAACAGGTGAAACGGTGGGCCACACCAACAACAGGTCCTCGAGCTTAATTATGTAAGTTGTCTTTTATTGCTTTTTTTTCCTCTCATAATATGGTTAAAGGTGTCTTTTTTTTTTTTTTTTTTTTTTTTTTTTTTTGGATAAGGGGAGGTATAAATTAGCTGAAAAGTTCACTGAGTGAAACACTATTGAAAAGGGAAGGCTGTAGCTGAACTAATGTTATTGCCCAAAAAGAAAAAAATTCTCATTAAAAATCACTCATGATATTTTGTAATGGCCTCAAAAAAATCCATGAAAATGGTAGAGGCATGTGAAGCCAAATCTACAAAAACAGGCAAAAATGTATCAACAGGAATTGTTATGACATAAGAAAAAGGTTGTGATCCCGGAACACTATCAGTACAGTTTGTTCTTCTAATATTCTTTTTTTGATACCATATTGTTATTGTTTTACAAATAAATATAGGCATTAGCCTTTCAAAAACCAAATTTTAATAAGAATTGGCAATTCAGTTTTCTTGCTGTCTCTTAAATTTCTGAGCAATGGCACTCATCACCCAACGCTCTGACATTGGCTAGGAAGTCCCTTGGTTGTTTTTTACATAATGATAATGTCCTAATAAGTAAAATAATTACGGTCTGATATTTTCTTTTTTTCATGCTTACAAACACAAGTTCATAAACACGGTCTCTTTGAGCTGACACATATGTTACACATGTACCAAAAACACAGTGCTTTAGTTATTCCTCGGTTGAAACAAAATTCACAGAAAAAACAACACAGGTGAAAACTCAGGTGTGCTATAACAAATATGACAATCTCAAAGTTTCTTCTTATAAGTTTAATTTTTGGTTGTTTCAAAATGCATCTACCCATCTCCCAAAGTTAAATTTTAGTCTAAATTCAAAATTTTCTTTCAAGTTTACTTTTGGCTATCAATGATAATGAACTTTATACAACGTGGCTGAGATTTACGCCACAACATAAATGGTGCCGTGTCCTAGGATGCGTGCCATGGCTCAATTTTTTTAAGACAATGAATGCCAAATAATTCCAAAGTGTTGTAATAATACTGATAAGTTGTTGTTAAATGAAAATAGCTGAGTAGTCTCTGAAAATTTTGTAAGAGCATACGCCAGTGGAAATTAAAGGTTGAGTTGGGGTTATAATTGTGAAAAATAGAATAACACAAGGTTCCAGTAAACAATAATTTTTGTTTTGTACATCTTCACTGCTATTAATAATCAGAGAGTAAGGATATTAAGTCAAAGCTTCAGGGTGTATATATATATATATATATATATATTTCTTCAAATTTCAAAGTTAGCAACAATATAATCTAGTGTTTAGTGCATATGTTATTTCTAGTGTTTTGCATATATAAGTTTTTGGAGCAATTTGCATACATAAGTGTTTAAATGAATAGTGTAGAATTTTGAGTATATTAGCATAGTGTGAATTTTTGCATTGAAGATTTTTCTTTGAGTGAGCTTAAATCTGAATAGGTATGATGATAACTTGCACAATTGATAGAACATGTCAGTATTAATAACAGTTACAGGATTACTTAGTTAGTGAGTTGTTACAAAGCCCTAGGAAAAAGTAAAATTTTTTTTTTGTGTAATATTGCAATTTGTATGGTTTCGGCTCAAGTTGGGAGTAAAGTGAAGCATAACATCATACTAACTAGGACAACCATAATTTCTTTATTTTGCTTCTTTTTCCTTCTGCTGGGAAATCAAATTAATATGGAGACTTGAGTTTTGGGTGCTATTTGAATTTTAGAACATAGAATTTGCATTTTTTTTTATTTGAGCAAAAAGATTCTTTCGATATTCTGTGAGAGTGTGAGCATATAAATTTCTTTTGAAGTTGTGATTATATCAGTGTTTGGTAAGTATTATTGGTATTTTGTGATGTGGGTAGATTGTTTATTCCTTCAAATGCTAGGAGGCGAATACAGTGTTCTTCGGTGTAGTGGTTTATGGTAGTGTGAATTTAGTGTAATTTCAAATAATTTTTGTTTTGGGTTTCCTATGCTACAGTGAGTTAGTTTCATTGAGAGTGTTAGTATAGTGAAGGTGTAGTGCAAGATTAATAGGGTGTTAGGATAACCTTAGATACAGCTACAGCAGTGCTGGTGCTGAGTATATATAAATATTCCAATTTTTTTCCGTGCTGAAGCAAGAGTAAATTGAATTAGTGAAATCATGGCTAATGAAGGAGAAGGTACTGGAGAAATCCAAGGAGTAAATTGGAGTCTCCCAGGTCTAATGGGACTAGTGAAGGAGTTTTCTGGGGATTCGAGTAGATTGTCAGTGAAAGAGTTCTTTGAGACATTAGAGGATGTGGCACTCATGGGATGCTGTGCAGCAGATCAGAAATTTGTGGTATTGAAACATAGGTGTACAGGAGAGGCCAAACAACTAGTTAGGGATGTGATTGCTCGGTCAGAGAATGTAGATTATGAGGGGTTGAAAAAGGAACTAATTGAGAGGTTTGCTTCACCTGAATCGGTAACTGTCAAGATGGGAAGATTTCACTCGTGCGTACAGAAAAGGGGCGAGACAGTGAGGCAATTTGCAGCTAGGCTAGAACGGGCAGCCTTTAGCTACTTCAATGAAAACGCTGGAGCTTTGGCCGAGTCAGAGACCAGAATGTCTTGGCCCAGTTCATAACAGGAGTGGACCCAAAAATTTGTCGCCTGGTTCTGTCCCATCAACCACGAACCTATAAAGACGCAAAAGAGAAGGCCATATTGGAAGAAGAAAATGAGAAGTACATGGCCAGTTTTTCTCGGGGCGTATCCTTCGTAGGAGTGGAGAAAGGAGATAATCGTGCCCCTAGGCATGGGCTTGGGGAGGAAACGCCTCCAAGTCCCATGATGTTGGCTCTGTGTGACCAAGTTAGGGAACTAGGCAAACAAGTAGCCACTTTAGCAATTGCTAATGCCAGTGCCAGTGAGAAACCACCGAGGGAAGAGCCGAGGCACAGCAGTTTTCCTGCTAGGAGGGAATCAGGTTTTTCCTTAGCCAGGAACAATTACTCTTCACCCACAAGGTACCGGAGAGATAGGAGACAGGAATATCCACGAGAAGGCAGGTCGGATAGATACAGATCCCCTAGTCGTCCAAGACAGGAAGATTTCCGCTGGAGCAGCAGGCTCACTGTGATCTGCTATCGGTGTAACCAGGTGGAGCATTATGCAAATGAATGTCGCCAGATAGACAGGCCAGGCCCTCTCAGGAGTATAGAAATCAGGGTCGAGGAAGCAGTCAATATCTTTCCCATTCCAGGGGCGGAAGGACTCGACATGCACCACCGGGCAGAAATAGTCAACAATGAAACAGTCAACACAACAGGTCGGATGCTTTAAACTGGTAGTGGGGAGAAGATATTGGGAGTCATCTTATAAGGAAAAAAAACCCCTTATTGTAAAGGCTCCAATTGGCTCATGTTTCACCAACGGTCACTCGTTTGGCATGCCTATTCTGGAAGGAGTAGTTAGTGGGAAATCCTTGAGGCTACTGATTGACACGGGGGCGTCAGCTTAATAACTGAGGGTTGTCTCAACTCCTTACCAGGATATAAGAGATTCATGGAATATCCCAACCTAGTGGTCAAGGGTGTTTCAGGGAAACACCTGGATATTAAGGCCTATGTGGAATTGAAATTTTGTTTGTCTGGGGTGAATTTTAAGCATAAAGTGTTTGTCACCCAGACTCGGTTATCATCAGATTATGATGTCATTGTTGGTTTTGACCTTTTAAAGGCACAACAATTTGTTTTCAATGCTGCAGCAGGCACTTTAAGTAGAGTAGGAGCACGCATGTCAAATGTTTATCCACGAGAGAGGGAACAAGTGATTGCTTTGGTGAAACAGATGTTCCAAATACCAAAGAGAAAGAGGAAAGTGGTTAAGGGAAAAAGGAGGAAGAGGTGTGCAAGAAAGAGGGTGATACCCCAGAGTACCCCTAAAGTGTCAGAGCATACTAGTGTTGATCCTATTAGTGTGGTTACTGCTGGAGAGGGAGCCTTCTCTACTGAGGAGACCCCCATTTCAAAAGGTAAACAAACCAACCCACCGGCTGAGTCAGTAATGCATCAGGAGGATTCTCTCCCCACTGAGGTATCCGAGGCATCTTCGGGAAGTCAAAATTTAGGGAAAAGGCATTATTTTGGAAAAACTATCCGAGCGGAGAAAATACCCCCAAATCTGAAAAGATAATTTCGGTAACGGTTGCAGACTGTGCAGAGTTGGGGGAAGTTATGCTTTTACAGCAGGCAGATGCATTCAAGTGCGAGTCACTTTGGATAGGTCGCTCGGTGAATATAGCACCAATAAAGATATTACCTTAGTGAAGGTGATCAATTTATCGGACTCAGTGGTTTACCTCAACAAGCATTCTAGGTTGGTTACAGCGGAACCAATTCAGGTCACTTCAGTGTCAACAGTCAAATTGATGATTGTTCCACATGGGCGAACGAGTTCGACGTGTCGCATTTACCTCCTGATCAGCAGTCAAAATTGTCCTCATTTTTGCACTCGCATAGGAGGACGTTTGCGAAGAATGTAGCAGAGTTAGGTGAGTGTGACACCTTGCTACATCAGGTTCATCTAAGAGATGAAATCCCTGTGAGACAGAGAGCCTATAGAGTTCCTTATGCTCTTCGAGACGAACTCAATAGGCAGATCAACGAACTTTTGGAGGCAGGTATTCGGCACCTGTTCTCCTTGTAAAAAAATCGGATGGCAGTTATCGTCTCTGTACTGACTTTAGGAGGCTAAATGCCAAGACAGTACCGGATTCCTTTCCGATTCCAAATTTGGTGGAGATGGTGGATTCCTTAGCAGGAGCCACCTACTTTAGCTCTCTGGATTTGACCTCAGGGTTTTACCAGATGAAAGTACGCCCTTCGGATGTTTACAAAACAGCTTTTGTTACCGATCAGGGTTTGTACGAGTGGCTAAGGGTACCATTTGGGATGCGGAACAGCCCAAACAGCTTCCAGAGGCTGATGGAAATAATTCTATCAGGTCTCAAGCCTCTCCAGGTTGGCATATATATTGACGACATTGTCATTGCCAGCAAAACCTTCGAGGAACATCTTGATAAGCTGGAGATTGTTTTCCAAAGGTTGAGACAACACAACCTTAAGCTTAAACCTGACAAGTGCCACTTTTTGAAGTCTTCAATTAGGTACCTGGGATTTGTTGTCAGTCAAAATGGCGTCACGCCTGATCCCAGAAATTTGGAAGCTGTCAGAAACTTCAAAATTCCAAATTCCATTAAGCAAGTCCGAGCTTTCCTAGGTCTTACAGGCTTTTATAGGAGGTTTATCCCTGATTATGCCAAATTGGCTTTGCCTTTGACTAATCTGATCAGGAAGGATAAAACATTCCAATGGACGCCTGAAGCCCAGACCGCTTTTGAGGAACTACAACAGGCACTCTTAAGTGAGCCCTGCCTGAAATTACCTGATTTGTCAAAGGAATTTGTGGTTGCTTGTGATGCTTCAAAATTTGCTATTGGGGCCGCATTACAACAAGAGGAAGGAGGAAAATTGCATCCAGTGGCATATGCTAGCCGAAAGTTAAAAGGAGCGGAGCTTGATTATTCTGTGGTGGAGAAGGAAATGCTCAGTGTAGTGTTTGCAGTAAACTACTACAAACAATATCTTTATGCTAGACACTTTCTCATCATTACCGACCAAGCCAGTTTGTCATATGCCTTCAAATTAAGAGATCCCACTTCTAGAATAGCTCGCTGGTGCATGTCGTTACAGCAGTTCGATTATACAATTCAGCACAGACCAGGGAAATTTAATGTGGTAGCTGACTATCTGTCTAGGAATGTGCTGACCACCGAAGTGGTGGAGCAGTCGGCAGCAAGACAGGCAGAGGAACGGACAAGAGTGAAGGAATTGCAGAGGTAGGATAGCAGGTGGAATAAACAGATTGAGTTGCTGGAAGGAAAGGGAGAGCTGGGTAAACTCAAGGTCTCAGATGAGTTTTACCTACAGGATGGACTCTTATGGCACTACGTATTGCCCGGGTCAGGAGATACCAGGAATCAACCACGAGAACAGCTGGTCATACCAGAAACTATGGTGGAAGAGATTTTGGAGCAGTGCCACGACTCGGAAACTGTGGCTCATCCAGGGTTCAACAGAACATTGGAGCGGGTAAGCTCCCGATTCTACTTCCACAACATGTACTCAGTGGTTAAGGCATATGTAGACAGCTGTCACAGCTGCTTAAGTAAAAGAGCTTACAAACCTGGTAAAAAGGCACATTTGGTAAGGGCAGAGCTTCCCAGCCGCCCCTTCGAGAAAATTGCTATGGATGTTGTGGGACCTCTGGTCACCACCATGTCAGGAAATAGATTCATTCTAGTTATCACAGACTACTTTACTCGTTGGCCAGAAGCCTATGCATTACCAGACACAAAGAGTGAAACGATAGCCCAGGTCCTCATAGAAAAATTCATTGCTTCACATGGTGTGCCAGCCAAATTGTTGACAGACAGGGGCACAAACTTTCTGTCGGCAGCCATGATGAAAGTCTATGAGAGGCTGGGTATCAAAAAGTTGAATTGTAGCCCATATCATCCCTCTGCTAATGGACAGTGTGAGAAATTGAATGATAGCTTGGTTAAGTCAGTTAGTCACCTGGTCTCGGATAGACAGGATGACTGGGACCATTGCCTTCCCATGGCACTCCTTGCATTCAGGACAGCGGTGCACACCAGTACTGGGGAAACCCCAGCCTATCTCACATATGGAAGAGACCTGGTGTTGCCATATCATTTGATCGGCAGTCCCCGAGTACGTACATATGCTTCTCAGTTGGAATATTGTGACGAGCTCACGGATAGGCTAAACATAGCATTCGAGGCTGTCAAGGCAAAGCTGGAAAAGGCTGCAGACACACAGGAGAAACAACGTGCAAAGACTGCCGTTGATAAGCATATCACCCTTAATGACAAGGTGTATTTATATTCTCCTGCAGTGAAGCCAGGACGAAATAAGAAACTGAGCAAGCTATGTTCGGGACCCTATCGTGTCACCAAGGTGATACTGCCGGTGAATTACGAGATTACCTTCATCCCTGATCCCAGAAAAAGGAGTTGGTCCATGTGGATAGGCTGACCAAGGTAAGGGACAGGCCTCTATTTCCAAGTGCCATGAATAAGAGCGAGGATAGTACAAACTCCGAGGAGTCGGAGGAAGTTCAAGAGGACAATTCTAAAAAAACACCAGTGAAGGAAATTGAGAGTAGTGGTGTAGGTTTCATTCCGTGGTTTCCGTTTCCTGGGAGGAGGACAAGTTATGGGAGATTGCCTAGGCCAGCAAGCACTCCTGCAGTGGTGAGTGAACAGGCGAGTATTCAGACTCCAGCCAGCACTTCTGCAGTGGTGAGTGAACAGGCGAGTATTCAGACTCCAGCCGGCACTCCTGAGGTAGTTAATGAACAGGCGAATATACAAACTCCAGCAAGTACTCCGGTAGTGGAGCAAGCTGGTCCTTCAAGGCCGAGAGCCAGTCGCATACCCACAAGTACTGTGTTGACACCTAGGTATTGTTTGCGTCCTAGAGATGGTCGTGGATTCATAGCTCGGAAATAAATAGTGCACTCCAATTCAGTTGCAACGTTGCGTGTAAATAGTCGTGTGATATTATTGATTGGTACCTTAAGTGTAGTGTAGGAAGCAATTATGTTTTCTGTAGTATTGATAAATCAAGTGAAGCATATTTTGAATTTGTGGTCTCGTATAGTGTTGTGGTTGTTTGGTGAGAATTTTCCTGTCGATTCCAATTTCCACTGCCAAGCCAACAATTCACTTTTGTTTATTTTCTTTGATTAAGGGTCCATACTTACCAGTGATAAGTAGAGTTTGGTTGTGTCCGGGGAG
The DNA here is from genome assembly GCA_039090855.1 of Macrothele yani. Classification (NCBI taxonomy): domain Eukaryota; kingdom Metazoa; phylum Arthropoda; class Arachnida; order Araneae; family Macrothelidae; genus Macrothele; species Macrothele yani. The sequence continues at coordinate 99,295,045 of CM076990.1, read as the reverse complement.
CACCTTGCAGCTCCTGGAATTCCAGGAAATTGTATAGTATTTATGTAAGTATTTGAGGTGTTGGGTGTGATAGTTCATGCCAGTTCTCTGTCGTGTTTAAAATGTTGGTTTATCTGTTCCTTGCTCAGGGCATGGTACATTTCCATGTGGCTTTGGTATGTTTCTCGAAGTTTCTCTTGGTTGTTTTTTTTTTTTTTTAATGTTTTTGTCTCCCATGGGAGGAATGCAGTGATATGTTGCTGAAAATCTGTGGACACCTGATCAATGTTTTCAGATTTTCATCAACATTATCCACGTCTTTCTTGAAAGAAAAAAATAAATCGAAGGGGTAATAGTGATCAGTTCAGGAAAGGGTGACGATTCTTCCCTGGAGTGATTTGCTGTTAAACTTTTCGAAAACTTAGATTTCACCTCCCCTGGGTTCGATCTTTGGATCCAGAGAGAGAAAGTAAAGAAAAAGTTACAGAAATTCTATTTCTCATTTGTTTTGTTTTTTTCCTTCTTTGTTCTGTGGGGCCTGAAAGAAAGGTGTTCGTTTTTTTTTTTCACGAAAGAAAGAAAAAAAAAATGTATATAAGTGTGGACTGGCAGTCACAATGCTGTCCTTTTGCTTTTGGATTACTCAGCCCAGCAGGAGGAAAGGAAAAACATACTCAGCAGAATTAAAGTAAGAGCAGTGTTAATAATTTTTTTCTCTATGTGTATGAACAACATGTAGCATTCATACGACGCAGTACCAAAAGGTGCGATGTCGCAACATTCATGAGAATAAACCTGGGGTATGCTCATAAAAAAATAATTAAGAAAAAATATATATATTTTGTATTTCTTGCTTTGTTCAGTGTATGAGGTAACATGTTAAAACATTTTGTAAGCCAGATACAGCCTCCCTCCTTTAATGGATAGCGGTTAATGATCCAAGTTTCCCAGAAAAGGGCTGGAAGGCAGAAAATTCTTTCGATCCCTTTCAGAGATTTTCTTTCCTGGGAAAAGACCACCAGGAGTAACCAACATTCTTTTCCCCATGGTCTGGCAAATCTCACTAGCTGAGAAGGGGCTTAGCGAACTGAAATAGATACCCGTGTAAAGCACTATGAAAGGGGAAGTGGTTGGCCGGTTGAATGTGGGAAGCAGCAGTCCCTCGCGCCAAAATTTATGAGGTTGTTTTCGAAATGTGGACCCTTGCGAAGCATTCAGCTGTCAGGTGTCGAACACGTGCACTTCACGTGTTCTTGGCTAGAAGCAGCCAATGGGATGGGAGGCATTCTCATGGCCTGATGCAATTGGTCGCTTGACCTATGGAAGGGGAGAAGAGCTCTGCGCATCCATTTTGATTTTAGAGGGAGGTCGCAAAAATGAACTGCTAGAGAGAGGACTAAAAAAAAAAATGATTGCTGGCTGGTAGGTGTAAAGAAAATGAGGCAGATTGTCTTCGAGAAGCCCAGAGTGAGGTTAGGTGGTTATCCTCCTCCTGAGAAGCTCAAAATTTTTTAACATAGGCTACCTACTTGGACCTGCAGCCCCAGAGAAAAAAACAAAAAAACCCCACGCATTATGATGCCTCTCTGAGAACAACAGCGCTAAGTCCGGTTTTTTTTAAAACAGCTATCCCTAGCTGTGAGGAGAGCCCTGGGAAACTAGTGGCAGCCGACCCACCTACATGGCCGAGGTGAAAAAATGAATGGAGACCAGGTTATCCACTTCTCTACGAGGAGTAATCAAATAGCCTCATAACAGTCTCCCCCTCCGTACTCTGTGCCATCATCATCAAAAAGGAAAAACAACACAAGATTGAGGAGTAAGAAGAAATTGTCGACAACCTAAGGTACCATTCCGAGAATAAGGAAGATGCTGGAAGGAGCCACTTCAACTACGCTCTTCGAGTGGAATTAGCTCGAATAACATACAAAATGGTCCAGACAGGCCTGCCGAAGATGTGCCCACGAAGAGAAGTACAGTAATTCGACTAAGCGCGGCGGGACAGTATAAAAAAAAAAAAAAAAAAGGTGAGCCACACCAACAACGGGTCCTCGAGCTTCATTATGTAAGTTGTCTTTTATTGCTTTTTTTTTCCTCTCATAATATGGTTAAAGGTGGTTTTTTTTTTTTTTTTTTTTTTTGGATAAGGGGAGGTATAAATTAGCTGAAAAATTCACTAAGCGAAACACTATTGAAAGGGGAAGGCTGTAGCTGAACTAATGTTACTGTTCAAAAAGAAAAAAATTCTCATTAAAAATCACTCATGATATTTTGTAATGGCCTCAAAAAAATCCATGAAAATGGTAGAGGCATGTGAAGCCAAATCTACAAAAACAGGCAAAAATGTATCAACAGGAATTGTTATGACATAAGAAAAAGGTTGTGATCTCGGAACACTATCAGTACAGTTTGTTCTTCTAATATTCTTTTTTTGATACCATATTGTTATTGTTTTACAAATAAATATAGGCATTAGCCTTTCAAAAACCAAATTTTAATAAGAATTGGCAATTCAGTTTTCTTGCTGTCTCTTAAATTTCTGAGCAATGGCACTCATCACCCAACGCTCTGACGTTGACTATGAAGTCCCTTGGTTGTATTTTACATAATGATAATGTCCTAATAAGTAAAATAATTACGGTCTGATATTTTCTTTTTTTCATGCTTACAAACACAAGTTCATAAACACGGTCTCTTTGAGTTGACACATATGTTACACATGTACCAAAAACACAGTGCTTTAGTTATTAATCGGTTGAAACAAAATTCACAGAAAAAACAACACAGGTGAAAACTCAGGTGTGCTATAACAAATATGACAATCTCAAAGTTTCTTCTTATAAGTTTAATTTTTGGTTGTTTCAAAATGCATCTACCCATCTCCCAAAGTTAAATTTTAGTCTAAATTCAAAATTTTCCTTCAAGTTTACTTTTGGCTATCAATGATAATAAACTTTATACAACGTGGCTGAGATTTACGCCACAACACTGACAAAAGAATTTTTAAATACAGGGTATGACTTGTACTTTGCCACTTTGTGAAAGCGAGGGCAGCGAATCGCGGCTTACAGCCAAATGGCAGCGAGAGTCGATGTAGGCTTCTGGATGGGTGGCAGAAACCACTGGACGCGGGCTTAGGTCAGATTAAATTTATCAGCCCACGATCATTTGATATGATGTTTGAAGGAAGGAAGGAAAGTGCATTAATGTTATGTTTAAAGGCAATTCAAATAACATAACTGTTAAATATCACTAAACTTAATTAGCATTTTCTCAAGAGAAAGTGCCGAATATTGACATGCTCAGCCATTAGACAGTGAGGAAAACTAATATAAACTTTCTTCACCGTAAGCTTACCAATATATCAACCGCATATAAATTTTGCAATGGATGTTGAATACCATTTTTGGAATACTAATCAACGATATCTACAACTTATGAAATATTCTATAGGATTTTTGGACAATAAATAGTTCTACTGCACAGATTTAAAGTAAGATTTTCTACGACTGCCATAAGTGGAATGATCAAGGAATGACAATTTTTGAAAAAAAAAGGCGGGGATATATGTCCTGGTGCCAATTCTTGCGAGGGAGAGGAGATACTACGTGAAAATAATGTGAAATAACGGGAGATAACGACAGAGAGGCCAAGGAGTTAGAAACAATGTCATCGATTAATTACTTTCGGGTAGAGCTAGTGTTTAAATAAACAAGTTAATCTTTCAGTTGTCATCTTGTCTTTTTTTACTATTTTTATTTATTTTAACTGTTTATTTAAAGATTGTGTTGCATACGGAAATGCAGGAAACACTCATGAGATCATATGAAACACAACGCACCACAGCGAACTGTGTTGCTCTCAAATAAAACAGTTTCAGAGTAACACTGGATGAAAATTTTGATGGCCCTAATCACAGCCCGATGTTGGCGCGGTAGTAAAAAATTTTATTTCATTTTTTTTTTTCCTTTTTTTTTTTCCTTTTTTCATTATTTTGGTAAATTTAAAAATAATGGGGGAACATTAGCAGACCTCAGACCTGTGAATGCATTTCTGTTAATGTAGTACACAACGTATCACAATTACTGTCAATCAATATATGAAAAACAAGTGTGGAATGTTACTACATATTTAGGGATCGTAATTTGTTCCCTCTGTTTCATGTGTTTCTTTGTCCTTATCCATATCATTGCAGCTTTCATCCTCACATTGACAAGTTACTTAAAGGAGTTAATCTTTCAGTTGTCAGTAGTTCTCTCTTAAACTAGATTTCTTATTGTTTTTTTGTTCTGTTTTTAACATATTAATGCACAAAGATGCTGAAAACAGGGTTCCCACTCAAAAGTAGAAAAAAAATTCCCTGACTTTTCCAGGTTTTCCAGGTGGTCCTGAGAGTTTTTCCAAAGCGGCAAATCAAATCACATTGCGACAAATTGTTGCATTTCCTTACATTCTTGTGTTCCTTACGAAAGCATACATTTGTTAATTCTTTAAATAACTGTCCTTTATATAATTACCCGCTTTTTTTAATAACAATTAAATGCATGAGGCATATTATTTTTGGTACCATAATTCCATGATATTTTCTGAACATAAGTGGTATACTGCCTATGTAGAATTTGTTAATACATTTCCGTAGAAACAGATCATATGTAAGAAAAAATCTGTATGTTGAATAGTTTGTTTTCCTTTCTTCTATAGCACAGTGTAGATAAGCTTAATGACCGAATGGGCTCCTGCTTAGAGAAATGTCGAAAGAGAATCAACCAACAAAGGGCTTTGATCCATTGTTTAAGCGGTTCTCTTGTGATGTGTTTCTCCAAGCAAAAGTGTACCAGGCCACTGTGCCTAGTTGTTCCATGTTACAAAATATGAAGCAAACTATCTGCAGAAATCGAATAGAACTGTAATGTCAACAGGCAATTTTTTAAATTCAGTTTTGATATTTTTTAGAGAATTAAGGAATAATGTAATGTATTGAAAGCAAGATTTATCAAATTCTGGAAAGGCTGTAATTGCAAATAATTGCTTACCTGAAATTAATACTGATAATGTTATGTTCATCTCACATATCAGGGAGAATTAAAAAGACACCACATAATGAATGTCCCGATTATACAGTCCATAAAGATAAACAGAAAATATGGAATATAAAGGATAAATAACTTTCATTTTCCGAAATTACTTTATAGTTACAAAAGTTAGTGTATTTAACATAAATTTTAAATAATATTTAACAAAATCATGTCTTATTTTTTTTGTTTCAGGTTTAACGACCACCATGAGCAACTTGTTGGGCTATAAAACAGTCATCCGCCCATCCCTAATTTAGGACCTTTGGCTTCACGAAGAAGGAGAGCCAGTGCCGTAAGAGAAACACACCACTTATACCTCATCTGGGACTTGAATCCAGGTTCACTTGGACGAATAGTCAGAAGCCAGGGCTTAGACCACTGCACCACCGAGGTGGCAAACCATGTATTTACATGTTTTAAAGAATATTTGAACAAAGACTTAATTTAAATTCCACATATAATGAAATATTTCAATCGATTAGGTGAAATTAAACAACTGATTTATCTGTATTTTAAGTGCACACAAGTATATAAATAACATTTTAAACGACTCACAACATTTAGAGTTCCAGTTAGGTTTAAAAATGCAAGCTCGGAGAATTGTGACTGAAGAGAATAAATTGCCCTTAAATGATACAATGCTGAAGCTTTAAATCCTTTAAGTGCTTATTTTACATAAATATTAAACAACACAGAAACATTTGCTGAAATTGAAGTCTAATGGGAATGATAAAATGGTGAGTGTCTGACAGTCTCTTAACATTTTGTTAGAGCGGTTCTATCAAATCGATCTACCAATTTGTATTTTCTATTGGAATTTACTTAGAATCTTTAAAGACAAAGCAAAGTAAAACAGTTATTAAAAAATAAAAAAAAGAAGAGAGAGAGAGAACAGAAATCGTGACAGCAGCATTTCTGTGTTCAGCGTCTGAGGAAAACACCTGTGCCAGTACCATCCCAACAATTTCTAGCTATCTGAATAAATACTGCTGACATTTAAAAATCAAAATTGTAATTATTTTAGCTAACACTAGTTCTTGCACTTGGCAATGAGAACATCGAATGTATGCTATTTCAGAGGGGCCAACCTCTAGCAGAACGCATCAGTAATCAATAGGGGATTTTACAGTAATGTTTCAGTAATCGAACACAAACTTTCAGTAATGTAACACGCCATTTTTTTTTCAAAGTTAAGGACAATATTATAGTATTACTGTGTAACCTGTAATACTTGTATGAGGTGCCTATCGGTAATCACCATACGAAGCCTCATCGCTAACGCGTGGAATGGGTATTTCATGAGATATTAATGCATGAAATGTGTAATAACTTTATATGTTTACACTATCCTCACAAAAAAATATGAAATTAAATTATCAATATTGTACTTACCTCATGTCATTGCTGACATAAAAAACTCCCTTGTTGCTTGTTTTGCAGTGGTATATTCTTTTTCAGAAAACTTTTTATAACACAGCTCACCTGAGGAAAATGCTTTACTTTTCTGTATAAGAAGGGCACTTAATGTTTTGGTGCTCATTGTTGGGCAGAAGTATGCGAGGTTTTTCCTTACTATACTAAATATTCTCTACGTAGAGGAATTGCTGTGAGGGATAGTCAATATTGCCAACATTAGTTTAGGCAATGCAGAATACTTGGGAAGGCCAGATGAATCCTTTATCTTAGATATTTCATTTCATGCCACATCTGCTTAAGGATATCCAGCTTCATCAATATCAGAGTCTGGGAACATAGCATGAAAGAAGCGACCAGCATGATCACAGCTTGCTATAGGTAGGTTATGCTCCACAACAATTGCAGTAAACAGCAATTCAGCGTTTATCACGCTATTTCATTCTTTTTTGCAAAAAAATTATCCAAAGGCTTTGATCGAGTCTTTAATTTTACACAATCCTGGTGTTTGTTTTGACTGGATATGCCTTCGGCAATCATCTCATCTCATCTTGTCCTACATGGGCTACTGATTACTCTCATATTAGAAGGCACGCAAGGAAACCTTTATTTCAGCATTTTACATTTCCTTGCTCAAGATTTGGGAGAAAGATTTGGATGTTCCTGGAGAAACCTCTTTGCATATTTATTTGTTTCATAAACGATAATTCCAAGGATGAAATTGGTAAAAAACAAGTAAAAATATGCAATAGGTGCCACATCAGTTGCAGGAGCATGTTTGGGCCCCTGCATTTCATGACAATCAAAAGGATGCTGAGGTTGTTCATCACTTCCCTCTATTACATCCTCCCATTCACTTTCAGAACTTTCATGATCTGAAGATTCACTATGAAGATCTTCACCTTCTGAAGAAGATATGGTGTGCGTGGCACTGTGGCTAGTTCTCTGGCTTGATGTTGCTTGGCCAATATCACTCTCAGATGATTCAAAATCATCACCATCACTTGGCAAACTTTCACTCTCACTACAAGTCTTTTCAAATAACCTTAGAAAAAAAATTTCACGCAGTAGGAAAAAGCACGTCTGCTAGTCTGAGGAACAAGCTGTCAATAAAGTCATCCTCTGCTAACACGAGTTTGGAAAAAGAGGGGGATTCGTAATTCACGGAGTTTTGCGATTGTGTCTGTTTGTTTAGGAAAAAGAAATGAATAATGTGAAGAGCTTCTAGTAATAAAACACCACACTTCGTTCTCCCGCGCGGCGAAAGTCCGCAAGAAATATAAACATCCATCATCGCGGGACCACGCGTTGCGACGAGTTGATCGTTATTGCACTTCGAACGGGGCTCAAAAAAGTGATTTCCGACAGTACGACGTCTTATTATAATACACCAACAATTCCAAGTGAACAGCCCTGCCTCAACTGCAGTAGGAAACGTTTTGGCTAAAGTAACCTTTCTCCTGTCACACGGAGAAATTGCGTGGGGAACCGATAGCAAGCGCAAACTCTTTTACGATGACACTTACGGCATATTACCCCTAATTTTCGTCGTATTATCCGCAGACCGCAAAATTCACATTAAAAAAAAATCCTTCCTATAATCCGCAGACCGTGACATTTAGGGAAAAAAATCGCCGTATAATCCGCCCATGATAGATGTTGAATCAGAAGTGGAATTTCCGACAGAAAAGTCGGTCACATAAACACATCGCTCTTTCCACGTTCCAGAAACACATAGCAACCGAAAAATTGTTTTCAGCCGCCGCCGGGGAATTGAGCCACGGATCTCTCGATATCTAACCGAGCACGTTAGCTTTACACCACGGTGGCTAACAATCCACGGTGCTATGGTGCTATGTGTATTTTTAAGTCAGCTTCTGACATCATAAATCCGTAAGATGGGCTCAGCTACTGAGACGTCTCCATCTGGTGGGTATTAACAGCACTGGCTATATATATTATAGCATTTAATTCCAAAGGGCGTGATCCAAGGTGAAAATCCTCCAAATACGCGGCGTCAGTAAATAAATAAATACGTCGCTCTTTCCACGTTCCAGAAACACATGAGTCCGAAGAAGTAAGAGAAAAAACAAACTATTTTATTAAATGAAGAAATTCATTTTTAAAGGTTACTGTTTTATATTTTTATCTCCGAACAGATAAAGGGTGTGGCATCCATAGATCACGCCGATGTAGCTCCAGAGTATTGCATTACACTGCCAATGACGAAAGGCTGATACAGAACAAGTCATAGAAATACCGTATGTACTCGCGTATAAGTCGAAAGTTTTTGGAGGAATTCCTGCTTTCAGAGTTGAGAGATCGTCTTATACGTGGGCCAATAAAAAACTTCCGTGAATTCTCCTGCGGAATTTACCAACGGATTTGTTTACGTTTTAGATCGTGACACAGAGGCTTTCCGTATGTTGCTGCACGATTGTGTTCTGACCTCAAAACTATTGCGCAGTGACATGATCATATCCTCAATTCTGTCCACCACTTCAAGTTTAAATTCGGCAGTGTAACAAACGTTTCCTTTTCAGAGACATCATGATTAGCAATGAAGGAAAACAGCAGCAGCGACGTTCGCCAAAACAACGAAAGCAAACTAGATACAAGGTCGCGCATATGATATCCGAAAGGAGAAACGCATAGCTTCGTGCAGCAAGCGCTGTGCTTACTTCTTTGGCTTTTTGCCAAAAAACAGAGCCGGCACGATAGTCAGAGCTCTTCTCAACGATAACAAAATGACCCCTGCCGTCCCTCCCCACAACTATCCCGATCTTTCATTACAACATTACTCCCCCTCCTCCCCGCTCCGTACAAACTCCTGAACTGAGGAAAATTCTTCCGAGGGAGTTCCTTTTCCAATTATTACACCTTTCCCTGCACAATCACGCTGCAGATTTTTTTAAAATCGGAAGGTCTTAATTTTTTTTTTTAAATCGGCGTATTAACTGCATCAGTGTATAATCCGCAAAACCTATAATTTTAACTTTTTTAGCAGATAATCCGCGGATTATACGACGACAATTACGGTACCATTCTTCCGATAATATCGCTGTTTGACGATATGATTCATGGACATTCCATTTCAAAATGATATGATTATTGGGACACCGAAATCCGCAGTCTGATTCGGAAAATATGCGGATCAAAATCGAAGGCCGAGAAATTGGCAGCGTCGCACTAAAAGGGTTTAACAAAAAAGGATACAAAATTGAGATTCTCCAAAACACACTGAATTCCGTAATTCTTTCAACCTGTCCGTAATTCCGTAATCTGACAGTCGAAACCGTAATAATTACGGAGAATTCGTAATAGTTGGCACCTCTGCTATTTGCTTCTAAATGACGCAGCATAGGATATTTAGACATTGTGCTGTTAAATTTCATAACCAATAAGCTGGCACACAGAGATCCTAATGCAATGACGGCAAAAAAAAAATTAAACCCAGGGATAAAGAACAAATAATGGGAGCAACAAGTGGGGAAAACTAACAGTTAACACGGAATACCATTTTGCCTGAGAGGCAACAATTCATATTAGTACTTCCAAAATCCGGAAGTCTTAAAATTGATTGGCTGCGTTTGTGACGCAAACATTAGTACTGAACTTTTCTCGCAGGTCACAGTTCATTTCCACGCTACGTCAAATTACTTGTACGGGAAACAATTAGAGGAAGTTTTGTGCGCATGTGTGCTCATAAAATCCTCCTAACACTTTTTTGTCAACATAATTTATCATCCTGCGGCGAGTGGCATGTTTATACTTAACAATATCTTTACGAAGGGCAATACATTTGTGCAATGTTGATCAGGCAAAGTGCGAGAAAGGTCTGGAGCCCACTCAGGTCATTTGCAGTAACTCCCCACAAATAATGTCATCCAAAACGGAGACAGAGGCTTTAGCCCCTGCACTGACAAACCTGAAACCAATAGAGCACGCACGGCAAAGATTTTCATCAGTAGTAACTAGGTAGATTTTTTTTTTTTCGGCAATGTGAGGGTAAAGATGTGAAATGAATAATTTATGCAAATCTTGTGAGGTGCAGCAACGCAAGAAGAAGAATTTACGATTACAAGAAAATTTCTACCCCATCTAACTTTTGTTCTCGCATTTTTTTTTTTTTTTTTTTTTTCCTGTGTATAAGCTGAAACCTTGGGGAAAATTACGAGAGAATGATGAATTTTATATTTCTTATTCTAAATAACGGAGATATTTGCGTTTTTACAGGAAACGGTTCTACTATGCACAAAAATTCAAAAAATAATATCTTCTAATCATCAGAAACAAAAAAAAATGAAACTTTCAGGTTTTTTTTTATAACTTGGAGGCAGCTAATCGTAAAAAAAAAAAAAATCGCATGAATCGGAGATGTGTTGGTGTAAAATTATTTCAATATCCGACAATTTTGCGTGGAATGACCCAGATGTGAAAATCTGGTATGAGGAAAGAATGCCCACGAAAAAAACGCCCATAGAAAAATCGCCCACGGAAAAAACGCCCACAGACAAAATGCTCACGGGGAAAAATATGTGATCGACTGATAAGTTTATATGTGTGTTATAAACGGTGTTCGGACAACTGGTCACAGACTGCTGGCCAAAAAAGCGTTAGGGGTCATATAAAAATTGCGGTTTCTTGGCCACCTCACCTACATAACGAAAATGGGTTTAAGAGAATTGGCCACAAAAGTTCAAGGGTGTGTGTGTGGAAGGGGGGGGGGTAAGTATTATCGATTTTTGGCCTACATTGAGAATTGAATTGGGAACTCCAAAAAAATTTCGAGAAAACGTTCTATGTAAGCCAAGCGAGAATCACAGCATAATTCATGTATGTTCGGAAAAGGACCCTAAGGTGGGATTTTTTAATAACGCTGCACTTTTACGTAGGTACTAAATATTTACATAACATGTCAAATTTGCAATATTTTTCTTTTACTTAATTAATTCGCAGGCGAAGAAAAAAGTGTTGAATAGGCTTAGGCCGACGGCCTATTAATTAAATTATGGATTGAATGTATGGTGCATAAGCAGAAGCACAATATTATTAACAATTAATACAGACATTTGACGTGGAAAAGGAATAGCTGTGGTGCAGTGGAAGCATATCCGGCGCGTAACTGGAAGACCCTGAGTTCGATTCCCGGTGGCAGCCACTGAGAATTTTTCCGTGACTCTCTTATAAACGTGGAAAGAGCGATGACTTCTACTTGATTATTGACAACACTTGTTATGTAAATTTTACGAATATGGGATGACGGAATGAAAACTTTTAGAAGGGCCTAAACGTTAATCCTAATATTATTTTCTGCCTGAGTAATACCGCAATATTAATAATTTGATGTGTTATGTAGACGTTATTAATATAACATCGTTAGAACAAAAACTGTTAAATAGGCCAAGGCCTAGGATGACTTAATATTTACTGCTTAAGTAAAAGTGCAATGCCATTGACTTGATTTGATATGCAAACATTATGAATATGAAGTCGGCGGATTAAAAGCTGTTAAAAAGGCGAAGCCTGTGAATTAATTAAGTAAAAGAAAAATATTACAAACATTTATGTAAATATTTAGTGCCAATCGTAAAAAAAGCAGCGTTATTATTAGAGTCATTCTTTCATACAATCATTATTAGAATACAGCAGCTGTTGAACAATCAGATACTAATCTAGCTAAATACTCTGCAGAGAGAGAAATGTATATTATATGAGAATATGTGTTAATGCATATTTTTCTGGAAAGAAAAGAAGTATTCGCATAACTTGACACTTCTCACGGGGGAGGACCCGCCCTGACCGCTGGCCAACCGATAAATTTAGATGACATATATGGCTTGTTACTTCAGCCCTGTTGTTACTTGGGGCGCTTGCAGGTCTTCCAATTGACGAAAGGCAGATGTCTCTGCCCTTCCTCTCGCCCCGCCCCTTGCTGTAGAAAGAGAGAGAGAGAGACAAGGGAGCCACACAAATAGTTTGATGATCGCACATTCAAAATATTTAGCCTTCAAGTGACTATTTTCAAATCTTAAAATTAAATGCATTATACTTTACAAGTATTTATAAATAAAATAATCTGACTTTTAATGATTTTCCTTTTAATTGATATAGTTAAATAATAACCATGCATAGTTTTATAAAAATTAAGACCTTACTTTAAAAAATAAGAATAGTCAAAAATTTATTACAGTAAAGCCGAACTGGAAATTTAGGAAAGCAGCTACTCTACAGTAGGAAGCTGAAAGTTACCAATCTTATTTGGCTCTTCATTAATATATATATATATATATCAATTAAAAGTAAGATTATTTATTTATAAATACTCCGATTGGCTCTTCATGAATTTTTATATGGTTAGAATTAAATAAATGGGCCTCACGTGCCTACCCAGCAAACCTGGGGGGAGGGGGTTGTATGATAATTGTGAAATATATAGAATTTCTTGTCCGATCGGGAGATTTTCAGCATTTACGAACTACAACTGGAGACATTATATCAGGGCATGAATCTACTGAGCAAACCTGTCGGGAAGGGGGGGGGGGTATTACCAAAAGTGTAAAATATGAAGAATTTCTCTTCCGACCCGGAGATTTTCGTCGTTCACATGCCTTCAGATAATGTGTCGAGTTGTAGCTGCTAATTGCTGAGAATCTCCCGATCGGACGAAATTGCTCGTATTTTACACTTTTGGTATTACCACCCCCTCCCTCTCCCCCTCCTCGCCGACAGGTTTCCAGAGAGTGGATATGCGCTAAGAAAATTTGTCGAGTTGCAGTTTGTAAATGCTGAAGATCTCCTGATCAGAAGAGAAATTCTTGATATTTTATGATTTTGGTATTGCCCCCCCCCCACCCCCGACTAGTTTCATGAGGCAGCAGATACCCTCAGATAATTCGACGAGTTGTAGCTTGTAAACGCTGGAAATCTCCCGATCGAACCAGAAATTCTTTATATTTCAGGTTTTAAGCACTCACTCCCCTCCCCGACAAGTTTCCTGGGTTTGCACATACTCGCAGAGAATTTGTTTAGTTGTAGTTTCTAGAAAACTATCGTATAGCAGTTGGCTTGAAGACAACGGTGAATCATTAGTACGTTTTTAAATAAATGTTTCATAAGACTACCACTGCTTTCAGGCCAACACCATACAACCTCTACAGTCCATCAGTGCAATCCGAACTTTCCTCTCGTGTTTGTAAGATTTGCAGAAAATATTTTACACATCAAATTATTAATATTGCGGTATTACTCAGGCAAAAAATAATATTAGGGCTAACGTTTAGGCCCTTCTAAAAGTTTCCATACCCTCATTCCCATGTTCGCGTTATGTAGGTAAGGTGGCCAAGAAACCGCAATTTTTATATGACCCCTAACGCTTTTTTGGCCAGCAGTCTGCGACCAGTTGTCCGAACACCGTTTATAACAGACATAAAAACTTATCAGTCGACCACATATTTTTCCCGTGAGCATTTTTTCTGTGGGCATATTTTCCGTGGGCATTCTTTCATACAATCGAACATCTATGGTTCCGGGCGTCGGACTACCTTATTTTTCGCAACCAGCCAGCTCTTGCAGTAATTGGAATATCGTCTTAAAATAGCTATAAATAAATTTCTTCATGCATTATGAAATAGAAATATGACAGAATAAAAAAATCTCTTTCCGGCCGTAAAACCGAAAGACAACGAATCTAGAAAACGGCCGTGAAATCTGGGAAATATGGTAGGTATGCAATAGTACCAGCTTCATTGCATGGTATTTTTCATATATTTTTTTGTCAAAATACTCGTAAGTACTATGAAAAAAATAAATATTTCCCCCTCTTTGAAGAATCTTCCTATTTCATAATATTTCCCCCGTTCTAACATTTGAAGGTACATACTTTTCCAACTATACCAATTCTGCTACAGAATTACGAAAGCGAAGCTTTAGTTCGTAAGTGATACAAACCTTTTTCAAAATAAATTAGGTGCCCTCAATTTGCAACATTCATCCACACTGCTGTTGAAGGGGAAGGGGGGATTTATTAGGATGACCAACATCCGGCAAAATAAAATGTTTTTGTACGGTTTGATAAAAGACAAGTACAACATGCAAAGGGGGGGGAGGTCACCTTCTAAAGTTTCCAATGAATTTCGGCGAAATTTAAAATGGAACGTTATTTTCATATATCTTGCCCACTATAAAAATTTCAGTCGGTTATTTAAAAAATTGAGGAAATAGCTTCTTTATAATTTTTTCCCCAGTCTACGCAGAGAACCGGGGCACCTACTCAGGAACAAATGACTGCCTCTCTTCGCGAACGCCAGCAGATAAGAGCCTGCGAAATGGGTGTGTGATTAATGGCTTTCTTTCACGCTTTGACGTGTATGTTTGTTTGTTCGGTTGTAGTTTAGATCATCTGGAGATGGGGAAACCACAAAGAGACGCACTCCCCAGCACAGCTGCACTTTAATCGGTGGGTGGGTTACAGAGTTGCCTCGAAGGATAAAACAACTCGGAATTATTTTAAAACTTAGCAATACAGAAATATATTTTACAAAAGTCTGAAACAAAATATTTTTCTGGCAAAATAAAAAATTCCCTGCCTTTATAGTTCCCTGATAAAAAATTCCCTGATTTTTACAGAAAAACACAATTTTCCCAGAGTTTTCCCTGATTTTTGGAACAATTTTCAAATGAATTCCCGGTTTTCCCGGTTGCGTGGGAACCCTGGAAAAAATAAGTAGCAACTTTCAAATTCTCAAGAGAATTAAAAAAGAGCTAAGAAAATACATTGCAGTGTTTTCCACTTGAGGTAAGCTAGCTAGTTGTAGTTTGCCAGAGATTGTAAATTAGGAACTGGGGGCAGCTCCACGTCTGAGGCCGTAGTTGGTTGTCTGAAGATATGAACGGTTATAGATCAGACAGCAGACGTCACAGAATGTATTTGCTGTTGTTATTGAGTTGCTTGGCCTACCCCCCCCCCCCCACTGGGATGTTAAACCACCATGAACCCCCAACTACTGTTGGTAAAGGAGATTGGGGCACATTCTCTATTGCAGTCATTTATTTGCTTTCTCTTACTTTAATGGATTGTTGAGTACTTTGTCTGAAAAAAAAGGTACTAAAAGAAAGCATGTCGGAGATAAGAGTAGCAGGGATGAAAGAGTGAATCATCTCTAAGAAAAGCAGAAGGTTCTGAAAATGTTGTCAACAAAGACCCTAATGCCATAACGGCAAAAAAAATTTTACCCAGGGATAAAGAAAAAATAATGGAAGCAACAAGTGGAGAAAACTAACAGTTAATACGGAACACCATTTTGCCTGAGATGCTACAATTTATATAAGTACTTTCAAAATCCGGAAGTCTTAAAATTGATTGGCTACATTTGTGACACAAACATTAGTACTGAACTTTTCTCGCAGGTCACAGTTTATTTCCACACTACGTCCAATTACTTGTACGGGAAACAATTGGAGGAAGTTTTGTGTGCACGTGTGCTCATAAAATCCTCCTAACACTTTTTGTCAACATAATTTATCATCCTGCGGCGAATGGCACGTTTATACTTAACAATATCTTTACGAAGGGCACATTTCTGCGATGTTGATCAGGCAAAGTGCGAGAAAGGTCTGAAGCCCACTCAGGTCATTTGCAGTAACTCCAACAAATAACGTCATCCAAAAACGGAGACTGAGGCTTTAGCACCTGCACTGACAAACCTGAAACCAATAGAGCACGCACGGCAACGATTATCATTAGTAGTAACTAGGTAGATTTTTTTTCCGGCAATGTGAAGTTAAAGATGCGAAATGAATTATTTATGCAAATCTTGTGAGGTGCAGCAACGCAAGAAAAAAAAATTACGATTACAAGAAAATGTCTACCCCGTCTAACTTTTGTTTTCGCAAATTTTTGTTTCCTATGTATAAGCTGAAACCATGGGAAAAATTACGATAGAACGATGAATTTTATATTTTTCCTTATTCTAAAAAACGGAGATATTTGCGTTTTTACGAGAAACGGTTCCACTATGCACAAAAATTAAAATATATATATATATATATCTTCTAATCTATAAGAAATAAAAAAAGTTGAAACTTTCAGGGGTTTTTTTTATAACTTGGAGGCAGCTACCCATAAAAAAAAATAATCGTACGAATCGGAGATGTGTTGGTGGAAAATTATTTCAATATCTGACGATTTCGTGTGGAATGACCCTGATGTGAAAATCTATGGTTCCGGGCGTCGGACTACCCTATTTTTCGCAACCAGCCAGCTCTTGCAGTAATCAGAATATCGTCTTAAAATAGCTATAAATAAATTTCTACATGCATTATGAAATAGAAATATGACAGAATCAAGAGAAATCTCTTTCCAGCCGTAAAACAACGAATCTAGAAAACAACCGTGAAATCTGGGAAATTTGGTAGGTATCAATAGTACCGGCTTCATTGCATGGTATTTTTTTTTTTTTTTTTGTCAAAATACTTGTAAGTAACTATGAAAAAAATATTTCCCCCTCTTTGAAGAATCTTCCTATTTCATAATATTTTCCATGTTCAAACATTTGAAGGTACATACTTTTCCAACTATACCAACTCTGCTGCAGAATTACGAAAGCAAAGCTTCAGTTCGTAAGTGATACGAACCTTTTTCAAAATAAATTAGGTGCCCTTAATTTGCAACATTCATCCACACTTCTCTTGAATGGGAGAAAAAAACGAATTTATTACAATTACCAACATTCAGCAAAATAAAATATTTTTGCACATTTTGATAAAAGACAAGTGGAACATGCAAAAAAAAAAAAAAAAAAAGCTCAACTTCTAAAGTTTCCAATGAATTTCGGCGAAATTTAAAATGGAACGTTATTTTCATATATCTTGCCCACTGTAAAAATTTCAGTCGGTTATTTAAAAATTGAGTAAATAGCTTTTTCATAATTTTTTTCCCAGTCTACACAGAGAACCGAGGCACCTACTCAGGAACAAATGACTGCCTCTGCGTGAACGCCAGCAGATAAGAGCCTGTGATATGGGTGTGTGATTAATGGCTTTCTCTCTCGCTTTGACGTGTCTGTTTGTTCGGTTGTAATTTAGAGCATCTGGAGATGGGGAAACCACAAAGAGACGCACTCCCCAGCACAGCTGCACTTTAATCGGTGGGTGGGTTACAGAGTTGCCTCGAAGGATAAAACAACTCGGAATTATTTTAAAACTTAGCAATACAGAAATATATTTTACAAAAGTCTGAAACAAAATATTTTTCTGGCAAAATAAAAAATTCCCTGCCTTTATAGTTCCCTGATAAAAAATTCCCTGATTTTTACGGAAAAACACAATTTTCACTGAGTTTTCCCTGATTTTTGGAACGATTTTCAAATTCCCTGAGAATTCCCGGTTTTCCCGGTTGCGTGGGAACCCTGGAAAAACTAAGTAGCAACTTTCAAATTCTCAAGAGAATTAAAAAAGAGCTAAGAAAATACATTGCAGTGTTTTCCACTTGAGGTGAGCTAGCTAGTTGTAGTTTGCCAGAGATTGTAAATTAGGAACAGGGGGCAGCTCCACGTCTGAGGCCGTAGCCGGTTGTCTGAAGATATGAAAGGTTATAGATCAGACAGACGTCACAGAATGTATTTGCTGTTGTTATTGAGTTGCTTGGCCTACCCCCCACTGGGATGTTAAACCACCCTAAACCCCCAACTACCGTTGGTAAAGGAGATTAAGGCACATTCTCTATTGCAGTCATTTATTTGCTTTCTCTTACTTTAATGGATTGTTGAGTACTTTGTCTGTCTTTGTCTGAAAAAAAAAGGTACTAAGAAAGCATGTCAGAGATAAGAGTAGCAGGGATGAAAGAGTGAATCATCTCTAAGAAAAGCAGAAGGTTCTGAAAATGTTGTCAACAAAGACCCTAATGCCATAATGGCAAAAAAAAATTTTTACCCAGGGATAAAGAAAAAATAATGGAAGCAACAAGTGGAGAAAACTAACAGTTAATACGGAACACCATTTTGCCTGAGATGCTACAATTTATATAAGTACTTTCAAAATCCGGAAGTCTTAAAATTGATTGGCTACATTTGTGACACAAACATTAGTACTGAACTTTTCTCGCAGGTCACAGTTCATTTCCACACTACGTCCAATTACTTGTATGGGAAACAATTGGAGGAAGTTTTGTGTGCACGTGTGCTCATAAAATCCTCCTAACACTTTTTTGTCAACATAATTTATCATCCTGCGGCGAATGGCACGTTTATACTTAACAATACTATACGAAGGGCAATACATTTCTTCGATGTTGATCAGGCAAAGTGTGAGAAAGGTCTGAAGCCCACTCAGGTCATTTGCAGTAACTCCCCACAAATAACGTCATCCAAAAACGGAGACTGAGGCTTTAGCACCTGCACTGACAAACCTGAAACCAATAGAGCATGCATGGCAACGATTATCATTAGTAGTAACTAGGTAGATTTTTTTTTCTGGCAATGTGAAGTTAAAGATGCGAAATGAATGATTTATGCAAATCTTGTGAGGTGCAGCAACGCAAGAAAAAAAAATTATGATTACAAGAAAATGTCTACCCCGTCTAACTTTTGTTTTCGCAAATTTTTGTTTCCTATGTATAAGCTGAAACCATGGGAAAAATTACGAAAGAACGATGAATTTTATATTTTTCCTTATTCTAAAAAACGGAGATATTTGCGTTTTTACGAGAAACGGTTCCACTATGCACAAAAATTAAAAAAATATATATATATATATCTTCTAATCTATCAGAAATCAAAAAAGTTGAAACTTTCAGGGGGTTTTTTATAACTTGGAGGCAGCTACCCATAAAAAAAAAAAAATCGTACGAATCGGAGATGTGTTGGTGGAAAATTATTTCAATATCTGACGATTTCGCGTGGAATGACCCTGATGTGAAAATCTATGGTTCCGGGCGTCGGACTACCCTATTTTTCGCAACCAGCCAGCTCTTGCAGTAATCAGAATATCGTCTTAAAATAGCTATAAATAAATTTCTACATGCATTATGAAATAGAAATATGACAGAATCAAGAGAAATCTCTTTCCAGCCGTAAAACAACGAATCTAGAAAACAACCGTGAAATCTGGGAAATTTGGTAGGTATCAATAGTACCGGCTTCATTGCATGGTATTTTTTTTTGGTCAAAATACTTGTAAGTAACTATGAAAAAAATATTTCCCCCTCTTTGAAGAATCTTCCTATTTCATAATATTTTCCATGTTCAAACATTTGAAGGTACATACTTTTCCAACTATACCAACTCTGCTGCAGAATTACGAAAGCAAAGCTTCAGTTCGTAAGTGATACGAACCTTTTTCAAAATAAATTAGGTGCCCTTAATTTGCAACATTCATCCACACTTCTCTTGAAGGGGAGAAAAAAACGAATTTATTACAATTACCAACATTCAGCAAAATAAAATATTTTTGCACATTTTGATAAAAGACAAGTGGAACATGCAAAAAAAAAAAAAAAAAAAAAAAAAGCTCAACTTCTAAAGTTTCCAATGAATTTCGGCAAAATTTAAAATGGAACGTTATTTTCATATATCTTGCCCACTGTAAAAATTTCAGTCGGTTATTTAAAAATTGAGTAAATAGCTTTTTCATAATTTTTTTCCCAGTCTACACAGAGAACCGAGGCACCTACTCAGGAACAAATGACTGCCTCTGCGTGAACGCCAGCAGATAAGAGCCTGTGATATGGGTGTGTGATTAATGGCTTTCTCTCACGCTTTGACGTGTCTGTTTGTTCGGTTGTAATTTAGAGCATCTGGAGATGGGGAAACCACAAAGAGACACACTCCCCAGCACAGCTGCACTTTAATCGGTGGGTGGGTTACAGAGTTGCCTAGAAGGATAAAACAACTCGGAATTATTTTAAAACTTAGCAATACAGAAATATATTTTACAAAAGTCTGAAACAAAATATTTTTCTGGCAAAATAAAAATTCCCTGACTTTTCAGTTCCCTGATAAAAAATTCCCTGATTTTTACGGAAAAACACAATTTTTACTGAGTTTTCCCTGATTTTTGGAACATTTTTCAAATTCCTTGAGAATTGCTGGTTTTCCAGGTTATGTGGGAACCCTGATTGAGCTACATATATACTACTGTTGATGCACATTTTTGCCAAGGATTTATATGTCAGTTCGTTTCTACAATTTTGATGACCAATTTTTACATTTCTTTAGAATGCACAAAGGACTGCTTCTGTTTAAGGAAAATAAAATACTGTCACATTTTTGCAAACATGATTTAAACTAAAAAATATGTACAACAATGGTAACAAGGCAGCAAAATTATGACATGTTTTTTTTTCAAACTTTCAAGTGAAAGTTTGAAAAGCACAGGCAAAAATAATGAAAGCATATTCCTGAAGTTAAAGAATTCTAATTTCCAAATTGACATGGGTAAAACTACTAGCTACACTACAACTTCCTTTCATTTACTACTACTGCTTTGCAAGTTCATTAAAATAATTTAATAATAATAATAATAGTTGTAGTAGTAGTAGTAGTAGTAATAATAATAATAATAATAATAATAATAATAACTTGCCTTGAATTTCCTACAATTCTTTCAGAATGTGCAGAGTGAGTATTTGGCAAAGGAGCTGCTACTTGTCCAGAAGGTGTAATGACTGACTGTTGCCAAGAGGGCTTGTATTGAAGTTCTGGTTGTGATATAGTCGGTGAAGCTGAAGTGAGACCACTTTGTAATGAATTCAAAGAAGCATAGCGCAGTGAATTAAAAAACTTTTGCTGAACTGGAAGTTTATACACATAAGACCAATCCTATGAAGAAAAAACACAAAATGTGTAACAAAATAATATAATTCTAATAAACCATTGCCATTATTATTTGCACAAAATGTACCCTTAATGATACATAAAAGTATTCATAATTGTAGTGCATCATCCATATCATACAGAATAGCACTCTTGGCAAAAAAAGAAATTAAGTCTCAGTTAAACATAAGTTTTAAATAAAATAATAATGCACCATCATGAATTGACACATCTTTGAGCAGAGCTATCTTAACGATACTCAAAACAATTAGTTGTTCGGGCATAGGTATGAGATGACACTTCAGATCACCGTGATTTTTTGCATGCGATTGGACATTCGTCAGATTTTGACGCCTTCCGATTCCTGAAATTCCATATCACTGAGCAATAATTGCCCAAAAACTTGCATTTTTAGGGGATTTTGAGAAAGGGTTGTTTGTTATCTATCTCCTCCAAAGATCTACAGCTGATCGCGGTGACACTTGCCACAGAGAAAGGGAAGGACATGGTGAGTGATCATGGGGATTGGTCATGTTGCATAAAAATTATGACCATTAAAAAAAAAAATGACCAATTTCAATAATAACTGAAAAAATCTGAACTCGGGACAATTATTTATTTGGGTATAACTACGACATGACATCCGATCACTGTGATGTTTGGCAGGCGATTGGATGTCGTCTATGGTCAGGTTTTGACTCCATCCGATCTATGTCATTGAATAATTTCAATTAAAACTAGATGGCCTTTTACTTGAACCGTTTCACAAAAGTCGGCTCACTAACATTAATTTTAAAAAATCATTTGAATTGAGAAACGAAGAAATGGAAACACTCCGTCTGTTAGCTCAACACTTGCTTAATCTAAGGGTGTCCCACAAAGGACTCCTTGATTTTAAAATTAAATAACTCGGAAACGGAGATCGATAGAAGAATGAAACAAGTGGTATGTTTATTTTGAAAGCTGTAAAAATATGATACAGAAGTTTCAAAATTACTTACAAATGCTGCCGACAGGTGGCGCTGTAAGCTACAGTCCCAGTACGGAGTCCGCGAAATAGTCCATAAACTGTCCTTTGCAAGCAGTCGTTGCAATCACATGACAATTGATTCAAAATGTGAGCCTTTTGCAGCACAGAGATGGCCCAAACGAAGAAAGAAATTTTCAGTCCCCCTCTGTAGTGTGTCAACGGAAATGGACGCACATGCATCACCGATCAACTCTTCAAGCTCATCCAGTGTTGCAGGATTGTTCCGGAAAACAGTGTCCTTCAGTGTGCCCCACAAAAAGTAGTCACAGAGGGTAAAATCGGGTGAGTATGGAGGCCAATCCATGCCTGTTCAAGTAAATGTGGAATAGTTCAAAGCAATGACTATTCCTGAAGTATTCCTCAAGAAAGGCAAAAACCACTGGGGTACGGTGTGGTCGGGCCCCATCTTGCATAAACCACGAAGAGCCTGGTCGATCATCCAACGCTTGTAAGTGTGGCGACAAATTGTTCGAAAACCGCAACGTTCAGTATTGATGGTTTCTCGCAAGAAAAAAGGGCCAATGATGCATTTGCTGGAAACTGCATCCCAAACGTTAACTTTTGGGGAATGTAGTGGTCGTGCTTGACACAAATGCAAGTTTTCCGTACCCCAAAATCGCGAGTTTTGTCTGTTCACGAAACCATCCAGGTGAAAAATGGGCCTCCTCTGTGAACATATGCAGCCAACATCGAATCCATCATGATCAATCATTGAGAGCACATCGTTCGCAAACTCTTCACTTGTCGCACAGCTGAACCTGTTATGGCTAGGTGACATTGGATCTTGAACGGAAACATGTGTAGGGTGTTCCTCAGTATTCTGTGCAGGCTGGAACGCTTTAATCCGGATGCCGATGCAACTCTTCGGATGGGTTTCCTCGGATCATGCTGAATAACTGCAGAAACTGTCGCGCCATTTCCAGGCGTAACTGCAGATTGCCTGGGGCAAACATTTCCCACTAACTCATCAGCCACGCTGCCTGTCCGTTGAAATTTGTTGAAAAGCTGGCGAATTGTTTTCACATCAGGACCTTTTGCAACTTTAAATTGGGATTGAAAACTACACCTTGTTGCCGTAGGACTTTGATTTAATCAGTGATACTAGAGTACCAGAAAAACACGTTGCTTCACGGAATACATGATTTCATCCACTTCCTTCAGTACGTTAACCTCCTTTCACGTTTCAACAGCGAAACTATCCGAAGACTGATCGCTCTGTGTTTCACAGCATTATTTATAGAACTCCGCACTGCGACTACAGCACACAGCGCCACCTGTCGGCAACATTTGTAAGTAATTTTGAAACTTCTGTATCATATTTTTACGGCTTTCCAAATAAACATACCACTTGTTCATTCTTCTATCAATCTCCGTTTCAGAGTTATTTAATTTTAAAATCAGGGAGTCCTTTGTGGGACACCCAAAAGTATGCGCAGTGATGGAAAGTTGCAAAATCATTTTTGGAGCAGGTACAAATACATTTTTGGAGCAAGTAAAATACATGTTTGGAGCAACAAAATGCATTTTTAGAGCAGGTAACATGCATTTTTGGAGCAGCAAAATGCGTTTTTGGAGCAGATAAAATACATTTTTGGAGCACCAAAATGCACTTTTGGAGCAGGTAAAAATACATTTTCGGAGCAGCAAACTGCATTTTTGGATCAGGTAAAGTACATTTTTGGTGTAAGAAAACATTTTTTTAGAGGAAGTAAAATATTAGTTGATAGAACGAACTCTTAAGCAAAAAATGTTTTGATACTGAAATTTAAAACATCTTGCATTTTGAAATACACACACACACATACAAAAATTTTAGTTTTCAAATAAAACAAAAAAACTTGTAACCATATCATAATTCTGTTATTAATAATTTATTTTACAAAAAATGTTAAATTTTTTGCTGCTTTTCTCAATATTTAATTGCTCATTTCTATTTTTTCCTAATTTTTCAAGATAGTTTGCAATGCTTTGTCTTGCTTATTTTAATAGAATCTGTCCACATTTTATTGCACTCATGTCTTTTTTTTACAAAAGCACATTCAATGTTCATCTCAGCATTGTTTAACATTTTATGAGGAATTCAACTGCTGCAAAAAAGTTCAGCTTCTTCCCGTTTCAAATCACCTTGAGAACATTCAATTTTTTTTCTCTTTTTCACTTATTTTGCTGCATTTTCCCAGCACTAATCTGTTCTTGATATTTTTTCCAGGATTCTTTATAAGCCGTCGGAAGTATTTTGGTTACATTAATTTTACTCACATCTGCATTTGGTCCCTTGACATGATCTTTGTGCTTCTTGCTCTTCACATGATACCTACAATCATCGCAGCACCATGTGCTAGGCTAAAATCGCAACCATGTGGCTTACAAAATGTGATTCGCCAAAACTTTAGATGCTTCATAAAAAGGCCATTCTTTACTATATGTATTGCGATACACTTGATGATAACTTTTATCTGACTTTGTTCTTTTTGTTGTCATGGCTGGCTGTTTCACTGCAACGTTTCATTTCGTGAAAGCTCAGCTTTGGCTCACCAGCCCTGACATACAAGCTATAGAGGCATCATCGGCGTGGCGGGTGACACCCGACCTATTTGACGAAAAATAAATGTCTCGCGAGCGTTGACATGCAAACAATATGAGTGTGGCGGATGACACCCTACACGCGAGCTATTTGGCAAAAAAAGAAATGTCTCGCGAGCGCCTGTGTGCGAGCTGTAATACTAGCTGATGACTTTATCTGCACCGTCAAAGTGTTGACTTCGCAGGGAAACGTTGAACTCTCTCGGAAGTTTTGGGATTCATAGAATCCCTGACGGCGTTCCGACAGCTAGCCTGTCAGTCACCGGAAACCACAGTCTTCCACTCGGACAGATTCAGTCTAGAGACCTGTGGGGATCTGCCTCCCCCACGGGACCGGTACCTTACACCCTTCTGTCACAACCCGTGTGTGCGACGTGCTATGGGCAGTTGGGGCAAGCAACTTTTTCAAAAAAATCCCATCTCTTGGCCGGGAGATCGCCCGCCAACGTGAGTTTTTGGGACAAAAGTCCTTTATTTGGTATCAAAGCGGATTACAAACATGCACATTTCACTATGAGGGTCCCATGCACCCCTCTCACAAACATTCAAACACTGAGAAATATTAAAAACACATCACAAAAACAACATGGTCCACAGCACTAGGGCCAGTCTGTGCTGATGACCACGGGCCAGGGTCATCAAAAATACCTTGGTCAATAGACCCAAAAGCTCAATATCGAGAGCAGCATACCTCCGAGGGTACACCCATCTGTCAACCATAGTTGACCCGGCTCTTCCTTTGCTCAAGTTCCCTAATGAGACTAGGGCACGTCTTACTGAAGCTGGAGTGAGAGACGTCCAGCTTCAGGCGGAACTTGGCATTCGCAGCAGTGCAATTGCTGCACTTTGGGGCGGCTGCACACTGGTGGTGCTGGTGCCCAACTTCACCGCAATTGCCGCACCTTGCTTCTGACTCTGGGCAGTTGCCTCGGAAATGACCGAAGCCATTACACCGAAAGCACCTGACCTCCCTCAAAAATTCCTTTAGGCGGAGCACTGACCAACCCAAGTTCAGTGTCTTCCGCCTCACCAAGTGCTTGAAGGCCTTCGGCTCCACGTCTGCCACCCAGTGGACCCTACCTCCCTTGCCCTTGATGGGAAAACAGGCTTTAAACCCGTTCTCGAGTTCTGGGCTCTGCCCGCAAACCGCCTCCTCGAACTCTTTCCCTGAGAGATCCCCGTCAACCCCATAAACTATCAACCGGGGGTATCTCTTTCATGGGGTTGTGGGGAGTGTGCAATCCTTTTTCAGCGGATTGCTTCTCAACTCCTGGGCAAGGCGGTCGAGCTCCCCGGGATTGGAACACTCCACCGCGACCCCTCCTTTCCTAATGCTCCGAAAGCTCTTGACTCCTATCTGCAGTTTAGTTGGGTTGACTGCAGTTTTCAGGGTCTTCTTTGTGTCCTCTGAGGACGCACTCTCGACTGTTGGGTAGACCAAAAGCACATGTCTCCCGTCTCCCGACTTTTTCTTCTTTTTCTTCTCAATCGGGGCGGGCGAAGACCCTTTCGTCATGCTAGCCCTTTTCCTAGCCACTTCGGCATAGGAAACCACTTTCACGCCGGCTTCGCATCTCGACTCCTGACGAACGGACAGCCTGCCTTCAATATAGGCTACCCGATCGGCTTGCTCGTAACAAGCCTTATTAATACCATTCAGGGCAGCTTTCACCTTTTTTCTCCCTGAGGAAGTGACCCGCGAGTCCAATAGAACGGACTCAACTTCCCCAATGAGGGTGAAATGTGCGAGCTGTAGAGGTGTCATCGGCCTGGAGGGTAACAACCGACATACAAGCTACAGAGGCGTCATAGGCGTCGCAGATAATACCCAAGCTATTCGGCGAAAAAAGGAATTCCTTGCGAGCATTGACATGCGAGCTGTAGAGGCGTTATATGCATGGCGGAAAACACAAAACACACGAGCTATTCAACGAAAATGAAATTCTTCGCAAGCGCCGACATGCGAGCTATAGATGTGTTATCGGCATGGCGGTGACATCCGATATGCTGACGACATTTCTTTTCCTCTATTCAGTGGAAAAGAAATATCTTGCGAGCATCGCTATGCGAGCTATAGAGGCGTCATCGGCGTGGTGAGTGACATCCGACCTATTCGGCAAAAAAAAAAAAATGTCTCACGAGCGCTGACATGTGAGCTATAGAGGCGTCAATGGCGTGGAATAGGTTGCATTACGGTATCGCCAAACAGCTTGGGAGCACACGCCATGCGAGCTATTCGGCGCTTTTGTAATGTCGGATGACACCCAACAATCAAGGGAAAGGGTTAAAACGTTTGCACCAAAATTTTCACAAGCACAAAGCCACATGTAACCAATGTAAAGAGTTTGCAATGCAAAAGACGCTGAGCTCAGCTCCCTCTTGGCTTTTGCGCACGGCACTCTCAAATGGCTGTACGGGAGATCATGTGACAAAACTCCGCCTACATTGGCGGGGATGTCAGAACATCGAAGGCGTATAGGGACTATCTGTAAAGTGCGTTTTTTTTTACCAAAAAATGGTAAAAAAAGTAGAAAAATGCGTGCACGGATTTTGCGTGGGCTTTTCCGTATTTTTTGGGTGACTTCCGTAAAACCGTAAGATGGAGAGAAAATCCGTAAAACAATCTCTGAATACCTATGAATCCTTTAGAAACAGAACAATCATATCCTTGCACAGGAGAGCCATTTTCAGTCATCCTCCGCATCAAGGAAATAGCTAACGACTGATCTTACACTGTATTTACATAATCCCGCACGGAATGAAATAACTGTGCCATCCCAAAGAGCAGGGAACGACATATAAACCATCTCAATTGCACAACATTCCCAAAGACCACCAAACCATCTGTAAACAATCTTCATCATGATTTCATAACGTACAGCATTGTTTATCCTGCACGCCATGTGAGATTACAACAAACTCCTACACCATTAGCTGCACTTAAACCGCAAAACCTATTTGACACTTATGCCGAAAAAACATAGAATTAGAAGGTAGGTGAAAAACATTATGAAATGTTGGGATTGGCGATACGTGTTGATTAAGCGTTGTTATACGTTTCACCAAATTAGGCATCTACCTTAAAAAAGCGGCATTCGATTCGCCGTTTAGAACGGCATTCTTTACCATGAAAACATTTTTTTTGCTCAGCAGTTTTTGCTGGGGATTGCCGTTTCGGCGCAGTTGGGCGTAAATGTTAATTTTTTTTCGTAATTTGTAGCAGTATGGCGCAAGATAATGAAATTGCCACAGTTCGACGCAAACTTTCTATCACTGGTGTGTGTGTGCGTGTGTGTGTGTGTGTGTGTGTGTGTGTGTGTCTTTCCGCTTTGTTTGCATGCAATCTGATCACATCCAACATGAAGGTGTGAAGGAAAGTAGTTCACGATAAATTTTAGGATGTTTCGTACTTTTGTTTTGGAAGTCATAAATTTTACGCGTTCATTTTTTAGAATTTGTTATAATAGATGCCTTAATGAGCTTAGATTTTGCAATAGGTTTGCTCAAAATTTGCCAACTGTACCTGAGTTGTCGGTTACCGTTGGCGGCTTGTCCTAGTTTTATTAAGCAAATTAAAAATAAGAGTAATTTACATACACAAAGGCAAAGACAGAAGGTTACTGACTGTTAGTTAAAAAAAAACCTTGATAATTAAAGAAGTTTATTCACATACACTCATTATTTACAAGCATAAAAAAAAGAGATCGAAGTTTAAAATAAATAGATGTGTCACAACATTTAGTCGGTAATATTTCATATAATGAAAACAGCAAGAATTTGATATTTATGTTTACGAATACTTGAGCGATAGTGCAAAAGGTTTCTTTCAAATTTATGACTTGTATATCTGGATACAGATCTAGTTAAGTGTTTGTTTGTTTTTTTAATTGAATATAGTAACAAAAGACTAACATGAATTCCAAAAAATATGAATGATAACGATTTCTGGAATGTAATGAGAATACCTTTTGACAAAATATATGTTTTAGAAGAACCACTGGAAGTATTGACCATGGTGTCAGTTACACCCTCAAACCAAATTTCAATCACAATTTAAGAACAATTATTATGCTCTAAACACAACACTTTGCAAGAAAAGAAAGCATTGTGAAAAGCTAGAAGATAATGGAAAAAACAATCGAAGTACAAGATTTCTGCCTTAGATGCAAGATTAGAACTTGCAGGAGAAATTAAATAGTTTATTAAAAGTTAAAAACACCATGAGATCCTTCGTGGCTGCTACACTACAGCCACATCTTCAGATGGAAAGACCCGAGTGCTCGGAATCCGACAGTTAAATACAGGAGCAAAAAACAGGTCGTTCCCACTAAATCCGAAGAAATACCCAATAACAGAGGGAAAACACAATCATATTAAGGCTACATATATACATAACTTAAAGTTAATGACTTCTATTGCTAAACAATAATAATCTCCACGGTTGATCGCTTTTGGGGAAGGTTCAAAGATAGGCATTCACAACTCTTACAAGGGCGAGTCACCCCACCAAATTCGTTGGAGCCATGGATTACATACCACAATGTGCTGATATCCTGAAAAATGTGTGCCACCGGTATAATTTATCGTTTGGCACTCGAACTCAGAACATCCTCGCTAGGGTTAAAAAAGATCGAGATAGTGTTGATATGTTTGATAAGTACGGAGTGTACTGCATTCCCCTTAAAGAGAGAGAGAACGATGACAACGACTGTATTTATATTGGTATGACCTCAAGAAGATTAAAAACTAGACTCTCTGAACATAAGTACAGTGTGAAAATCTGTTCACAATCTACAGCCCTCTCTCGCTTAGTTAATAAAGGCTCCCACTTGGAGCGAGACTACCATCCTTGCGGTTCCACCCTCCAGAATCTCATTACTACTTACTGAAAGTATGTATATATTTCAAAACTTTAATATTTGTTGTAATGATGAACTTTCTGCCATCTTACATCAACCGTGGAGATTATTGTTTAGCAATAGAAGTCATGAACTTTAAGTTATGTATATATGTAGCTTTAATATGATTGTGTTTTTCCTCTGTTATCAGGTATTTCTTCAGATTTAGTGGCAAAGACCAGTTTTTTGCTCCTGTATTTAACTGTCGGATTCCGAGCACTCGGGTCTTTCCATCTGAAGATGTGGCTGTAGCAGCCACGAAATATCTCGTGGTGTTTTTAACTTTTAACTTTTAATAAACACTTTATTTTCTCCTGAAAGTTCTAATCGTGCATCTAAGGCAGAAATCTTGTACTTCGTTTGATTTACAGCACGAATATTTTATCGCATTGGAAAAAACAATGTTTACAGTTACAGCTACCCAATGGGAAAAGTATTTTTCCAGGGAAACTTTTGCAAGAGGATTTATATCAAATTCAATATTTTTAAGAATAATCTGCAAAGAAAAAACCGCATAGAGTTGACAATTTATGCAAGATAAATGCACTGAAAGTTTTTAAACACGCAAAATTTGCTACACAGAAGAATATCACACATTTGTTTTTGTCACACGTAGGCCAATCCTATATTAGGATTGCGTTAAAATGATGCGTAATTCAACTCCATATTTTAGGTGTACTAGGCAACTCTTGCTTTCACTCCTGTGGTGCATCGAACTGTTTATATCATGAAGACAGAGTATAGATGATTTTCAGTGGTGGAGAGTGATTGGTAGGATAGAAGCCCGACAGTCTCAGATACAATTTTCCAGTGAATTGAAGGTTCCATAAAATACCCCATCAAGATTCTGTATAAAGTTTCAACAGACTGGAGGCATTTGTTGTTTACTACAGCAAGGCCATAACTGTGGCAGATGACTGCTACATCAGCCTGGCTGTGCTGTCAGATGAAACAGAGAGATGCTCTCAAGGAGTTTGCAGTAGCAACAGGAACAAGAGTTTTGAGGCATACTCTTTGTAGGGGAAACTTTGTGAGCAATGCCTTCCTGCATGGAGACCAGTTATTTATGTCCCTCTAACTTCTGCTTACCCAGCAAACTCATTTAATGCAGAGTAACCAACATCACACATAGAGCCTAAGCCAGTGGGTAAATGTTCTTTTTACAGATGAATTTGGATTCAGCTTAAATACAGATTTACAATGTATTCTCATATGGAGATAACCAGTCCCTCTAACATCAGAGAAAGGGTAGTAGTGGCATAATGGTTTGTGAGAATTTGAGAATGGGAACAGACATGCATATCTTCAGTCTCTCTCTGATACTTCACTGAGGAACAGAAGCAAAATCTTGAAAGGTTATTCCATGCCAAATCAACAAATATTAATTTTCTAAGGTTATCTCATAGGCATGGATTTTGCTGCAACTTTAATCATGGATAGTATACAGGGTGATTCAGAATAACTGTTCAATAATTTGCAGGGAGATCAGGAACACAAAACCAAGCAATAATAACATAGAAACATGGGGTCGCAAACGCAAAACAGAGGTGCTACACGGCCACAAAGACAGAGACAGTTATCACAACGTTGGATGAGCAAAATGATTTAATTCTAAGGCTACAAAAAATAAGACATGATTTTAACAGACTTTTGGACAGCAATTAACATTTCACAGTACCTTTACAGGAAGTGTTCGAAGTTGCGGCCTTGCGCAGTAACACACGCTTTACAGCGACGGCGCATCGACCGGCGGACATAGGCAAACATGACTGGTGTATCAAAACAGAGTCACAGGAGGGCGCTGTGTGACGGCCGGGGCTATGGGCGGAAGGAATCAGCGGAGGTTGTCAGTTGTGTCAGGATTGTGAAGAAAGATGTATCGCTACACGAAAAGCGAGATGCATCTCATGTATGGTGCAGCGAACTGCAGTAGACCGGCTGCCAGGCAATTGTATCAGGAACGGTTTCCCGACAGACACATTCCGGCTCATACGATGTTCGGGCAGCTGCATACCCGATTGTATGAAACGGGAAGTTTCAATGTGCAAAGGCGTGATTGGAGCTGACAGAACGACGCGGACAAATAACTTGGAAGAATTAAGAAGTAGGTAGTGTAGAACACGCTAAGTTACGTATAAAAGTCAAATATATTTCACATACATGAGACCGGTCGATGACAAAAAAAGCTGAACTTTTTAACTGGGTGGAAAATTGGGACACGCGAACGCGCGGTGTGAGCAAATTCAAATACAGCATATACAATATTTAAGATTGCACAAGCCATATGGAATTATTTTCTGTAAATTATGTAAGTAAATATTAAAGTGAAGCACATTATTATATTCACAATAGAAAAGTAGGGAATCAAGAACAAAATAAAATGAGATATTTTTAAAAATCAGATTTAAAACATACATGTAAATCTTTACTAGCTAAATCCTGGGGTGAAAAGTATTTGTCTAGGAAAGTTTGTGCATTTAGTCAAGCAATTAGAAGCATATCCACAGATTAGTTTTGGTCAAACATCAGAGTACAAGAGATAAGTCAGTCTTGTTGGCTTAGTAGCACTCTAATGTACCAAATTTTTCAAAAATGAAATGTGTGTGGAAATAAGTTAAATTCACAGATTCTTACTAAATGATAATTGGAATATGTATTTGAATATGTACAAATTAAAAAAAAACATGACTAGAAGTTATGGTTTTTAAACAGATTGCTTCAAAGATATTTTGCCCCTTTTTTGTTGTACTTGCTTGCACAACAATTCGAATTTCCTCTTCTGAGCAAGCCTGGCTTTCTTCTCAGCAAGCTGCACGGCCATATTTATTTTACGTTGACTGCAGCTGAACAGCATCCATTGCTAACTTTTTCTTTTTGCTGATAATTCATTTTCTTTTCCTCTCTATTTCTTTGGTATAACTTGTTTCTGATGTCCTATGATTTTGGCAGAGGTTGGCATCAACTGCTTCTTGGAAAAAATTTCTTTACTGAAGAAATTAACTGCAGACTTACCCTGTGCTTTAAGTTTATACTACACAGTTTGTATAGCTGAATAGGTTTCAATGTTCATTCTTCCTGATTTTATATCTATGGTTTCAGCCATCATGCTGAAAGAACTTTCAACCTGTGGACCATGGAAGCATGATATAAAGGCTTTTACTACTTTAGATAACATAGTGTACTTGTAGAGGTCAAACACCTTTGCCCACCACGCATCAATTTTTACAAAGTCAGGAGATAGAAGTCGTGATTCAAACTGATACTGGTGAATTTCTAGAGCATAGCTTTCCATTTCCTCTGAATTCAATATATTTCAAAGAAACTGTGGAAGTTTTTCAGTCTTTTTTAAAGTTAGATTATGTCCCCTTGTAGAAGGATCAATGATATGTACATTAAAAGATCACTACATAATGGTAGTGTCTTTGGCATGTATTTTGCATGCTGAATATAAGCTTCAGCAGCCTGGCTTACAAAAATTCCCCACAATGTCATTTGATTCGCTTTTCAAAATAATGTTCCTGATCCAAGAATCTTTCACAGGTTTGCCTTATCAAATATTTCATAGGTTTGCCTTTCAGTATCTCTTGTTTTAAGAAACAAGCTAAGAAATCCAAGAATAGTTGCTTCTGCTCATCAAAAACTTTATGAATTAATGGCTCCTTTGTTTGAAATAAGCATACATATTTTTTCAAAAGAGGTAGAGCTGCAACATAAAAATTTAATATAAGCAAGGTTTTTTTTTTTTTTTTTTTTTTTGAGCTTTCAAATAATTTTGCAACAATTCTAGATTTCCATTTTCTTCCATCTTTTGTTAGATTTTTTTTCCCGTAATTTCTTCCAAAGCTCCTGGAATTTTACCTTTTTCTTTCTAATCTTTACATATTTTATTTATCACATCCATGTATATTGGTCTTTCATTAGGCTGCACAAATCCACAATACAGCAGCAAAGGGCATCATGGATATGTAAACTGTTTAATGCCACATGATAGAATGACAACCACCTGCATTGCACCATGTTCTTAATTCCAGTGAATTTTAGCCCTATAATTTCACAAATTTCAGCAAGGGCTTCATGTTGATCTGCCGACCATTTAAAGTAATTGAAGAAGTCAATAAAGTATTTCTCAATGTAAGCTTAAAATGGCTTGCAAAATTTTTTACTTGCATTGTGAATATGGTGACATGAATCTCCATCAATGTCAAGCAAGTGGGGAGATTTTCTCTGCCGAATTCTTGTTTTTAACCATGTTTTTGGGCCACTCATGACACATTCTTTCCATTTAGCTTTCAAACAAGCAAAAAATTCCTCCTCAGAAAGAAAGAAAAAAAAACGGAAAGCTGCGCCACGAACTTTGTTTAGAGGGTTCGGCCGACGTAATACTAGCCCGAAGCCGTGCTTTTTTCCCACTTAGCTTTCATACATGCAAAACACATTTTTCCTTAGGAAAAAACGAAAGAAAGGAGAGAAACAGGGTTGCGTCACGAACTTTGTTCAGAGGCTACGGGCCGACGTTATCCTAGCCGGGCGCCGTGCTTTCTTTTCACTAAGTTTTCAAACAAGCAAAACACATTCATCCTCCTCAGAAAAAAAAACAAAAAACACAGAGGTGCGTCACGAACTTGGTTCAGAGGCATCGGGCCGGCGCAATTCCGGGCCACAGCGAAAGAAGCACGTCCGAGCTAACGTAATTCCGGATCACGGCAAAAGAAGCACGCCAGGCCTACGTAATTCCGGCGTGGCGCCATGCTTCCTTTCCACTTAGCTTTCAAACAAGCAAAACAATTTCTCTCCTCCTCAGAAAGAAAACAACAACGGAAAGCTGTGTCACGAACTTTGTTTAGAAGCTTCAGGCCGACGTAATACTGGCCGGGCGCCGTGCTTTCTTTCCACTAAGTTTTCAAGCAAGCAAAACACATTCCTCCTCATTAGAAAAAAAAGAAAACAAAGAGGTGCGTCACGAACTTGTTTCAGAGGCATCGGGCTGACGCAAGTCCGGGCCACAGCGAAAGAAGCACGTCCGAGCCAACGTAATTCCGGATCACGGCAAAAGAAGCACGCCATGCCTATACGTAATCCCGGCGCGGCGCCGTGCTTCCTTTCCACTTGGCTTTCAAACAAGCAAAATAAATTCCTTCTCTTCGGGATGGGGGGGGGAAGAGAATTTAAGAAAAGAAAGCTGCGTCACGAACTTTATTCAGATGCTTCAGGCCGACGTAATCTCGGGCCACAGCGAAAGAATCACGTAATAGCGGGCCATGCCGAAAGAAGCACGCCGGATTTATGCAATCCTAGTGCCGTGCTTTTTTCTTTTTTTTTTACACTTTCGAACAAGCAAAACAAATTCCGCCACCTCAGAAGAAAAAAAAAAAAAGGATACTAAGGGCTGTGTTACGAACTTTATTCAGAGGCTTTTCATCGATTATTTACAAAACCATTAAAACTTTCTTAATAACAGCGAAAATCTGAATATCCATAATTTTTTGTTAGTCACCCGTAATCCCGGGAAATCCGTAATAATTACGGAGATTCCATAATTTTTGGCAATTACGGAGATTCCGTAATTTATGTGCGTCCTTTGTAGAAAGAGATTTCACGAGAACTTCGATTCTCTAACGATCTCAGAAAAGTGGGAACGCATTCGGATACATCGCAAATTACAAGAGAGAGTTCCTGGCGATGACGTCACGGATAGAATGCAGAGTGGCGATTTCCCGCAAGACACGGAATGGCTCGTGGGCTGCGGCAGTTTCCCTAAAGCACGAAGTAGGCGGAGCTTCCACCCTTCGCGCTGCGATGCTCAAGTGACTGACCCCATCCATTGTTGACAGCAGTAAACGAATTGAGCTCCTGACTCCACCCTCCATTTCTTCTTGCCCCCAGCGCCTGCTCCAAAAACAACGCTCTCAGCTAGAAAGCGCTTAGTTCTTTTACACCACAAAAAAGCGGAATCGCGGAATTCCGCTTTTTCAAGGATTTTTCTATAGAACGACCCCCCCCTAAAAAATTCTGAAAATTTTCTCTTCATTTTTGCAATGACCTCGAGGATGACCAAAATGATGCCGAAAAAAGCGGAATTCCGCGAATTCGCGGAAGAATCTCATGTATGATTTCAGCTATTACTATGGCCTTCAACAGTGCGACTACGATAGGTTTACGTTGCCAGATTGGAAAGGTAAGTTTTGTAATGGTAACTCGGGTGACGTAATGTAATGAGGAATTTGCAGATGTAAGGAACGAAAATGGGAAGCTCAGAGTTGCAATTTTTGGAAAATAAAATTTCCAAACTTTCTCTAAACCTTAGGGCATATCGATTTTGGAAGGGAGCCAACTTTTTAGTATCGGACCAAAGTGGAATAGCAGAAGTGTCAGCCATGGTAAGAAGAGATAAGGCAGATGTAGGTTTTCCAAATTTCACATCAGATTTGTGTTCCTGAAGTCTTGAGAAAATTTTCCGGAATGAACTTCCTATGTACGCGGTTAATCCAACGTTAGCCTTGACCGGAATTTTATACACTCCAGGCGAAGGAAGCAGAGGTCTTGGGTCTCTGTCATTACGGAGTTTAACAGAAATCGAAGGAGAAGAACGAATGGTAAGTGTATATCCTTCTCTTTTGAAGATACTGATGAGTTTGTAGGCAGAAGGTTCATGGAAAGGGATTGAGCCAGCAAACGTTAGTTCCTTTTTTGGTGAAACAGGTTGAAAAGCAAGAACTGTTTTTTTCTTAGCATTTTGAATTAATTTAGAAACCAGGAGAGGGGGAAAGCCATGTTGAGTAGCGATCAAGCGGATGTTTGCTAATTCATTTGTTAGATTAACTTCAGTGTTATAAACCAAATGTGCTCGATGAATGAGAGACTTGAGGACTGACAGTTTATATTGGTGGAAGGTATGAGAATTGAAAGGACTAATGCTATTGGTAGAAACTGGTTTTCGGTAGACAAAAGTGGAAAAAAGATTATTACATTTTGAGATGCTGACATCCAAGAAATTTATCTTGCCATCAATTTCTTGATTAATAGTGAATCTAATGGATGGGAATTTTTCAGTGATTAAATTTGTGAGTTGCAATAGATCTTTTTTAGGATGAGGCCAGATGACAAAAATATTGTCGACATAACGGAGCCATTAGGTAGGTTGTTGGTCATATTGCATCACTATCGATTGCTCAATATTTTGTAGGAGGTACACTTCAGCCAAAAGTGGGGAAAGAGGTGACCCCATCGGTACACCTTGGTTTTGTTGATAGAATTGATTATTAAATACGAAGAAACTGTGTTGACGAAGAGAATACAGGCAATCATAAAATCCTTGGTTAAAGTGCCATCCATGGGGAATTGTTCTTTGAATTTATGAATGAGAAGCATGTGTGCTTCAAATTGAGGCACAGAAGGAAAAAGTGATTCAACGTCCAGGGTAAACATACTTGCATGACCATCGATGGAGTTTGGAAGTCTAGAGATGAATTCAGCAGTGGATGAGATATTGAAGGGGTGGTTATTAGTGATAATCTTGAATTTTTTGGCAAGACATTTTTCCAGGTTACTAGCAGGAGAGTGAGTATTTTCCACAAGAGGTCTAATTGGAGCATTAGCTTTGTGTAATTTATTTTGGGAAAATAATCTAGGAGAATTGTAGAAAGGAGTGGAAAAATCTCCCAAGAAAACCTTTAACAACTGTAACTTATTGAGGCGATCCACAGATGATTTCAAGGTTTCCACAGGATTTTTAGGAAGAAGTTTGCAACTGGTGGAAAGGAGGAAATCATTGACTTTTTGATTAAGGGTATATTTTTCGATAATGACTGGAAGGCCGACTTTATCAGCCAAACATACAGCTAAATTATTAGCTTTTAGGAACTGTTTAATTTTCAAGAGCTTTGAGGCAAACTTAGAATTAGTGACAGTACTTGAGTGTGCTTGCTTAATAAAAAGATGGCAGCAGCCTGAGTACGTATTTTACGCTGAGCGTCGGAAGTGGTGTCATGAATAGCAGATTCCAGCAAGGGGATGGTTTCCACGAGATTCTCAGTTGAAGGAGGAGCAAATTTTGGGCCATGGTTAAGACAGTCATTGAAGACGGAAGGCAGAACAAATGTAGAAAAGTTGACGAATTTAGTGCAGGGTTCCCACTCTTTTTCTCCCATAAAAAATAAGCACTTTTTAAGGACTTTTAAGAACCTATTGAAAAATTTTTAAGGACCTCGGCAATTACACGCGCACTAGCTTTATATACATATAGAAGAAAATGTATGTAAATGTATTTTCTTCTATATGTATACACTGAGTGGCCACTTTATTATGACCACCTGACAGTTTTAAGAAAATGAGCTATGGCTGCACGCTGCTGCCGCCAGAGGGCGAGGCTACTATAAAAAGGGAAAGCTTAGTGCTTGTGACAGTAGAAGAAGTGATTTTTGGGTGACGAGATGGGTAAAAAATTCGATTTGACGAACTTTCAACGTGGGATGACTGTAGGAGCTCGGAGGCATTGAGCGAGTATCACCGAAAGCGCCGCATTTGTGAAATGTTCCAGAGCAGCTGTTGTTAGTTTAAGTTTTTAAAGACTAAAATGTAAGCCAAAAAATTGGGTCGCTACGTGCGATGTGTGGTCGTCATCGACTAGTGACTGCTCAGGCGGAACGGAGTGTCCAAATTGGTAACAAACAACAGAAGGGCAACAGTGGAGAAAATTACAGACCATCATAATCAAGGATCCCTTCAAATTACCTCTGCACACACTGTTCACCGTACACTGCATCGGCTGAGATATGGCAGCCTGTGGGTGATTTCATGCCAAATCAACCAGTCACTCAACCTGACCATTTCAGATTTCAATGAAACCCTTCAGGGATCATTCTCCCTAGTGATATAAATGAGAATATATTTTTGAATTTTTTTTTATCTCATTGGGTTTTCATGTAATTAATTTTTAAAATTTTGAAAAATCGTCCTTTTTTGGCTTGCATAAACTTTTTCAATCTTGAATTTCTCAAGTTTTATAAGGCCTAGAGAGTTGTTTGACCCCTCACTTTAAAGAGAATTTCGTAAGTTTTAATTTGATATGCAACTTGACTATGCTTTGTGAAAAAAAAAATTCTAAATTAAAAAAAAAATGTTTCAGGATTTAAAGCTTATATTACAAAAAACATTTTTTTTTCAAAATTTTTAAAAAATGCTATCTTAATATATATATATATTTTTTATTTTTTTCACCAAGCATAGTCATATTGCATATCAAATTAAAACTTATGAAATTCTCTTTAAAATGAGGGGTCAAACTTTCTAGGCCTTATAAAACTTGAGAAATTCAAGATTGAAAAAGTTCATGCTAGCCAAAAACGATGATTTTTTAAAATTTCGAAAATTAGTTACACAAAAACCCAAAGAAATAAAAAAAATTTAAAATATATTCTCATTTATATCATTGGGGAGAATGATCCCTGAACATTTCATTGAAATCTGAGATGGTCAGGTTGAATATTGAAATTTTTTGGTTGATTTGGCATGGAATGATTCCTGTTCGAACACCTTTGCTGTCTGCAGTTAACAAGAGAAAACGTCTCTAGTTCACACAAGAGCACAAGGATTGGACAGTCGATAATTGCAAACAAATTATGTGGTCCGATGAATCACGTTTTCAGTTGCACCATGTAGATGGCAGAGTGAGAATTTGGCGGAAACAGCACAAAAGCATGGACCCCAAATGCATTGCTACAACCCTTCAAGCTGGTGGAGGTAACTTTATGGTTTGGGGAATGTTTTCCTGGCATACTTTGGGCTCTTTAATTTGTGTTGATCAACGTCTGACTGGCACATCATATCTAAACATCATTGCGGAACAAGTGCATCCTGTCATGTGGATGGTTTATCCCAATGGCGATGGCTACTTTCAACAAGATAATGCGTCCTGCCTTAGTGCTCGTATTGTACAGGATTGGTTTCAGGAACATGCCGGTGCGTTTACTTTGCTTAGGTGCCAACCCCCCCCCCCATTGAGAATTTGTGGGATGAAGTTGAACGAGCCATCAGACAGCTGGATCCACAACCCTGCAATCTCACGCTCCTGGAAAGTGCTATTCGTCAAGCATGGTCTCGGATAGAATAATAATAACAATGTTTCGCACAATAAAATGTTTATTATACATCGACTATAGTTTCGCAGAGCGTTTGGCTTTGCTTCCTCAGGACGAATGGAGCGTAAACATTCAAATCATTGCGACATCATCAGAATTCAGACGGTCACGGGTTTTGGTGAGTTGTTTCCACGCACTTGAAAGAAATGGAGTCGACGTCATGTCGTTGATAAGCCGTGACGAATGATGGCTGCTTACCATTCCTTGATGTCCTTGTGTCATGCTCTCAAGGATCCTAATAATTTATCAAAAACCATTTGCTGTTTCCTTACCCCCTCATGCAAAATCAAATGATCCACGGAAACAAAAGATATCTGCCTTCTTTACATACGTATATATCGTGCAATACATATCTGCTCAACTGAGGATTCCTTACAGAAAGAGCTTGATTTTCTTAAACGAACTGCAGCACACAGAGGATACAGCCCTTCCGTTATAGACAAAGCTGTCCAAAAATTTAGGAAACCAAAGCCTGTCTGCACGCTCATGCCTGTAGACCTCCCAATACGAAAGAATTGGGCAGTTATCCCATTTGTTCCTCAGATTTGCTTCGGAATTTCAAAAATCCTTAAAAGTTTCAATTTTAAAGTTATTTTCAAACCCATAAGCAAGATGAAATTTTACGGATCATGACTACGCCGAAGACTTAAACTGCTGGGGAATTTATCAGATACCTTGTGAATGTGAACTTTCATATATAGGACAGACCCACAGGGATTTAAGTTTCCGTGTGAAGGAACACAAGACCTATGTACGGAACTGTGAACTGAAGAAGTCGTCTATAGCTCAACATTGTCACGAAAATAACCATAAATTTTTATTTGGAAACGCTACGCTTATTGATAAACCGGACTCAACTATCAAGCTTAATATATTAGAAGCTTTCCACATATACCGGAACTCGTCACGCCTTGTCAACGACATGACGTCGACTCCATTTCTTTCAAGCGTGTGGAAACAACTCACCAAAACCTGTGCCGTCAGAATTCTGATGATGTCACAACGATTTGAATGTTTATGCTCCATTCGTCCTGAGGAAGCAAAGCCAAACGCTCTGAGAAACTATAGTCGATGTATAATAAACATTTCATTGTGCGAAACGTTGTTATTATTATTCTATCTTAACACCGCAAGCTTTGTAGTCATAAATTATATATGGTCTCAGATTCCACAAACCACCTATCAACATCTTGTGGACTCCATGCCACGAAGAATCAACACAGTATTAAAGGCGAAAGGTGGCCCAACGAAGTACTGAGGTGAGGAGCTGGTCATAATAAAGTGGCCACTCAGTGTATAAAGACAACTATTTTTTTCTCAGTGTCTAGGCTCCAAATATTAATTAGGTATAGCATTTCATATGAACTCACGTGCTCCACAAAAACGACCGATCAAAAGTTTATGGGCAAATGTGGATAAATTGAAAAAAAAAAAGTCTGAACAAAATGAAAAATAAGCACCTTTAAGCACTCCAAACTAAATAAAAAAATAAGCACTTTTAAGTACTTTTTGCTCTTTTGAGAAAATATAAGGACTTTTAAGGACCCCAAAAAATAAAAGCACTTTTTAAGGACTTTTAGGGATTTATAAGCACCGTGGGAACCCTGTAGCGGCATCAGAGGTGGGAGAGATCAAATTCTGATCAAGACTAACATTGGATTAAACGCATACATAGGTAGTTCATTCTGGAAAATTCTCTTAAGACTTCAGGAACACAAATCTGATGTGAAATTTGGAAAACCTTCATCTGCCTTATCTCTTCTTACCATGGCTGACACTTCTGCTATTCCACTTTGGTCCGATACTAAAAAGTTGCCTCCCTTCCAAAATCGATATGCTCTAAGGCAGTGGTGGCCAACCTTTTTCATACCATGCGCCAATTTTTTCACGTATGAGTTCAGATGCGCCATACAACTCAAGTTTGGGGTTGAAAAATAGGGATCGACCTTGTTTTGCTTTTAATCAAGTTCATGGACGAAAATGCTTGTTCACATCTGTATATCGTTCCAAAGCGACATATATAACTTTTTGCAAATTTTCTTAGCTCTGGGAAATGTTCACAGGATAATGAACGCCAGAAATTAATTATGTCAGAATATTTTTGATCTGGAAAAAGCTCATCAAATTTCACTTTTAATAATGAATTTGTTTTTAAATCAATCACTTCCATTTGTATGTTACTAGGCACCTGACTTACGTTTTGTTCAATAAGTGAAAATGGGTTTATAAATGCGAGCATGCAGTTTTCTTCTTTAGCAAAATCATGAAAATGACTTTCAATTGACCCCTTGCAATATCTTGATTTTTTCAATATATTTGGTCAAATTGCTATTATCCGCAGCACATTCACTCTGCTCTTTGAAGTATGAAAATTGAGTCAAATCCTCATTTTCTAACTGAGAGATGAACAGTTTTAATTTCATTTTAAATGAACTGATGCTGTTGACTAAGCTAGGAAACAATTTATTCTTGCCTTGTAGTTTTAAATTTAGATCATTGAGACGGCTAGTAACGTCAACTAAAAATGCCAAATCAAATAGCCAGCCAGTTGTTGTCCAATAATAGGGTTCTTTCATCAGGTAGTTCATTTTCCTGTTCTAAAAAATTAGAAACAGCATTTTTCAATTTCCAAAATCTACTCAGAACCTGTCCTTTAGATAGCCAGCGTACCTCACAATGAAGGGCAAGTTCACCATATTCCAAATCTAACAATTGACAGTATTCTCTGAATTCTCGTCTGTGTAATGCTCTTGCTGTAATTTTATTCACACATTTCACAACCGGTAGCATAACATGCTGCATATTTAAAGTTTTCTCACACAGTTGCTCTTGGTGTATAATGCAGTGATATTTAAATACAGGACGGTTTAAAAAATTTTCAAGCAAAGTTGTAGTGCCATTGACTTTGCATATCATTGACGGCACTCCGTCCGTACACACACTGGAGTTTTCTATAATCTAATTTTAGATTTTCTAGGCATGATTTTACTTTTTCAAATATGTCTGATCCTCTCGTTTTACCATGCAATGACTCCAGACTGGCGAGTTCTTCAAAGACATGAAAATCATCATCAATTCCTCTTATAAAAATGGTTAACTGGGCAACATTACATGTGTCCGTTGATTCATCCAAAGCTAGAGAACAGAAAGTACAAGAATAGACAAGGTCTTCCAATTGCTGAGATACATCCTGAGAGAGTTCCTCGATACGTCTCATAACTGTCTGCCTTGATCTTCCGTCTGCTTTCCTTTCAATACCTTTATTACCAAGATGGCGTTAAAAAAAATGGAGACAAGGCTTCACAATTTCTCCCCCGTCAGGAAAAGGTTTCTTTTTTCTTCACCAATGCTAAAGAAATTTCATATGGCGCTTCTGTCATCGCCAAGTCTTCACAACTTACTTTAGCAAACATAGTCTTCTTCGGATTTCTTCCTTTTTCTTAGTCACATATTCTTTTCGTAACTCAGACCCAAAAACAAGCTTCATTTTTTTCTTCTATGTTAGTCTGGTTGGTTGGTTGGTTATTAGATTTTATTGGCGCAAGGGCCATGGTTGGCCAAAGAGCGCCAGATACAAGACAAACAGACAAAATTAAAAAACGGGGCATAAATCGCAAAATCTGGCTGACAAAGTAAAAACCGAACCATGAGTACAAAGGAAGGGCCAAAAAAGACAATGAAACAAACAGTATGAAAAACATGGTACAATGGTGAGAAACAAGCCGATTAAGTAAAACTGAGGAATGAGAATGATAAAACACATTACGAAATCGAACACAACTACACATAGGATGAGTCACTCTCCTCCCCCACACACTCCAATGTAATGCTGGCCGAGGGCGAGGACGAACTGTCACTATCCTCCCCCTCATGTTCCTCTGCAATGTTGGTAGAGGCTGGGGACGAACTGTCACTCTCCTCCCCCCGATGTTCCTCTATAATGTTGGTTGAGGGTGGGGACCTCGCTGAGTCCGAGACAGTTGCAATGGTGGGCAGTTGAACCGCGACAGTTGGATGGACACTGCACACCTTTGCGGATTGAGGGCCGGGTCTTCCGCACGTGCAGGCTTTCTGCAGAGAACTGGAAGAGTCGGTCGTCTTCGAAAGAGAAGGCGCAGACTCAGCTATTCGAAAAGGCTGGAGCTCGGGGAAATCCACCTGTGTCGCTTGTTCAGCCGTAGATCGCCTGGCAAGTGCGGCGAGAGCTACAGGGCGCGGAACAAAGGGCTGCACGGGTTGTGGCAGAGACTGAACTACTGCGGCAAAAGTACGCTGTCGGTTGGTGGGAATACCCAACTTGGCCTTGGCAGCAGGGTACGAGAGACCTTCCAGGGTCTTGAGGCGCTGGATCGCCATCTCGTCCTTCCATTTCATACAGTTGCGGGAGTAAGCTGCATGGGCCTCACCGCAGTTAACACAGCAAACCGCAGAAGTGCAACCTTCCCCGTCATGTTCACTGGAGCCACAATTTGCGCAACGAGCGGAACTCTTACAGAAACGTTGTGAATGCCCGTACCTCTGGCACCTGAAACAGCG
The DNA here is from genome assembly GCA_039090855.1 of Macrothele yani. NCBI lineage: Eukaryota > Metazoa > Arthropoda > Arachnida > Araneae > Macrothelidae > Macrothele > Macrothele yani. The sequence goes on along the minus strand of CM076990.1, from coordinate 99,250,585 downwards.
CAGAGGACTGGGAATGTACGGGCGAACTCCACAGACCAAGTAGCCAGCCTTGATTTCGGTCGGAACTTTCGGGGAGTTAAAAGTCAAGATGACATTTTTTGACTTAATCAAAGAACCATCGCGCCGGAACATCATACGACGTGCAGCAATAACACCCTGATCTGCAAGTTCAGTCACCAATTCGTCCTCACTGCATGGCAAGTGATCAAACTCCGAAATAACACCCCGAGAGGTGTTAAGAAACGGGTGAGGTGTCACTTTTACAGGAATGCCTTGAAGACTAGTGAGGTGCAGAAAAGTGTTACTCTGAGAAACACTGCAAGTTTGGACAAGCAGGTCCCCAGAGCGAAGCTTCCTCACAGACTTCAAGGGGCCAACCGCAGCGTCCAAAGCTTTAGAAATGAAAAAGGGAGATCTGGTGGACAGTCTCTCATGCGGATCGATGGATTCTACAAGTAAGTGAGTAGCATGCGTAGTCACAGCAATCGAGGGGAGACGACGCTTCGGAGCGACTGGTACAGCCGCCGAAGAAGAGGTTCCACATTCTTGGTCCAGGTCAAGGTCTAAAGACCGTTCAAGGGTATGAGACTTGGTAGGTTGAGAAGACGAAGGAGAGTCGTTGTCAACTATCATTTTCTCAGGTGACTTAAATTTGGAGTTTTGTTTTTGTGTTTACCCATGGAAAAAAGGAGGAAGATTCGTCTGCAGACTACTCCACCCACCACCGAGCCCTACAAGGGAGAACTGGAGGTCTGCAAGCCAAGAAAATGACGCTGGACACAGTTCTGGAGCTTATACGTCGCAGATATAGTCCGTTGGCTGTGATCCCACGCACTCGGCGGACACTTCGGCCTCCGGGTACCGTCATGCCAACGCCTTTGGCATGATCCCACAGCCCCCGGGCTCACCCTGCCGTGCTATACGACAAAAAGCCGCTAAAGCCCTGCACACAACTTGGTACAAGACTTCTGACTAGAGGTGGGTTAGTCTCTAGCCTCCCGTTTACAGCGAAGCCGGGGTCGAAGAGGAGTGTTGGTACACAGGAGGCACTTATCCGGTCTCCTGCGACCTCAGCCGCCAGACATCCCATTTCCGCCTCATGGGTCTCTCGCACGCGGCAAACATGCAGGTAGGTCTAGCGCCCAAACCAGCTAAAAGGAAAAAAAAGAAATCTAAAGAAGACAAATCCTGGAAGGGAACCTAAACGGAATCTCAGCAACCTACGAACTGAGCGGTTAATATTAAACAGTTAGTGGTGGAGGGTAACAAAACCACAAGACCGGGGTGTTAGTACATAACGTGGTAGCGATTAAGTAAAGTATACAACACGGGCAACTAGCCAGTGGAGAAAATTAATAAAAACGAAAAAGCGAGACACAAGACCAGCTCGGGATCGTGGGGCCGCGACTCCCCAACAGCTGGATGAACAGCCGTCCCTGCATACACCATCAGCACCAAAATAAAAAACAAGCGGTGGCATGACATCAGATGTTGACCAGTCACAAGGTCAGCTCGGGCCGTGGGGGCGCCGCTCCCCAAATAACTGGAAAACCAGTTATCCCCGTGCGGGGCTATGTTAGTCTGATGCTGTGTTTTATGACACTATTAAGAACATGAACAATGCAGTTAATCTGGCATGCGATACAGGTGTTTCTTGGCTCTGTGCTCCTGAGTTTTGCTTTGATTTAAATTTTTTTTTTTATTGACTGACGATAGTGGAAGTTGAAGGCTTCGGCTGGAAATGCTTTCTCACTAATAAGCGCTGTAGCATCATCATCTGATGTTAACAATGGGTAATTAATTTAATACCTGGCTGAAGATAAAATCTTCACAAAAGCAAAAGAAAAAAAGAAGGGAGAGCTTTCCCATTCATATAAAAGTGGAGCTTAACACGAAGGCTCAGTGCGCAGTAAATGAAAGTAGGTCAAACCACTTGAAAGAGAGAAAGCATCACCGCTGTTTCGGAGTGTTGGCGGCTAGACCCGCGATCCGTGAACACATGCGAGGGAGCTGGTAAAAGGAAGCGTAAAGCAACTTCATTCTAACAAAAACATCTGTAGATGAGGAAAAAAATCATAACATAGAAGGAACATATTATTAAAGAAAACATTAATCGAAAGCATTACAAGCGATAATTTATAAGTTAATTACTTCTAAGACGGATTCTATTGTGGTGAACAGAGAACCATCCTGTAGCAGACATCCACATTGAATGGAATTTAGACAATTGTGCGGTTTTATGAGCAATGCGATATTCTAACGGGAGTCTTAAGATTTAACTGTGATTTATATTGATTACATAAATGGTTTTCAGCATTTAATAAAGGCAAACAAAAAAACATCATTAGCATGATTAATAAAAAATGTATAAATAAAAAGGTTTGCCAGTATGAAAAAATAAGTGCATAAAGCAGATCAACACTGAGTTGCAGAATTAGCTTTTGAAGTATGTATACATATAATCATGTTGGGTGTGAGTTAATTCATGAAAATAAGGAAGATAATTTAGTTTTCTGAGCAGCACCACGACTTCGATACAGGTGCGGCCCTTACAGCAACTTTTGCTTCCAAGATTGCAAAATTTTTCGCCTGCGGCTCTTAGTCCGAATTACGGTAATATTTTTTTTTGTATTTTTATATTTTTCTTAAAAATCCTCCTGTTCAATTATTTTATATTAAATAATATTTTTAAATTGGTTAACTTGATTTTTTGTCATTACTTTTACAAAAATAGTGTATTTATTTAATACTAAGTTTGAATTTTATCCAAACTCTATATAATCCGGAAAATTCCAAAATCCGGAATCGGCAAAGTCCGGACGATTCCGGATTTTTGAGGTTGTACTGTACTTGTTTATAATTTTAGACTATTTTTTTTCTATTTTTAACACTTCTTTTTTTTTAACTTTGTTTTGCCTTTGAGACATTTTTTTAGATTTTCTGAAAAGAGGTAACATTTTGAAATATTTCTTCAATGTTAAGAAGAGTTGATAGCTGTGTGTGCTAAAGCACATGTATGGTTTAAGGGCATAACCATGCTACATAATCTGAATACATGAATGCTTTTTTGACAAAAAAAAAAAAAAAAAACCTGGTAATTCTGTCCAGCTTAGTACATGAAGCAATTTCTGTTAATCAGTTTCCCCAGCATGCCCTTGCTACCAAATTTATATATAAAAAAGTGGTACCAATTTTATAAAAAAAAAGGGGGGGGGGTGTGTGTTTATGTTTTCCCAACATAAATAACTTTTATATAAATTTAGTACCAGTAACACAGTGATGATGTTGAAATATATTCATGAAATTAATAGTGATAGTATAGAACTCCCAGGTGTACAAAGAGGATACAAATTATTAACATAAAAACCAATGGGGAGGTGGGAAGACTTCTTAAATCACAGAAATTCAACTGGTGTATCCCGCATATTTATTTAAAAGAAAAAGAAAGAAACAGTCAGAGATGCAAAATGAAAGTTTAAGGTATAAATCTTGACACATTTGTCCCTTCATGACACAATTTTCAAATTTTTATCAACTTGCCCAATCAAGTTTTTGTGGGGTGAAAATTGGGTGAAAATCGGCAATTTTCAATTTCTTTGAAGTTCGGCAACCCAAAAAGCAAAGAAAATTTTGGAGTATGAACCTGAAATTAATTGGAGACAAAGTAGTTTAACTCTTCAAACAGGCCAAACCTTATGGCTATTGTCTTTTGCAAATCAAAGATATAAAGTTTTGATTATTAAAAAAAAAGTGTATATATATATATATATATATATATATATATATCATCTTGAACTCCTTCTTCAAGAAAAAGCCACACAGGAAATGGACATGGAGACATCCAAATGGGACGACAAGTGAAATTGATTTTATTATGTGTAACAAAAAAATTCGTCATAGAAGACTGCAGTGTGCTAAACAAGTTCAACACAGGTAGTGACCATAGATTGGTGAGATGTAAGATGCACCTCAACACTAAACTTGAACGTGGCAAGCTCATAAGACAAACAAACAAATTCTATTGACATAACCAACCTTAAAAAACACCATAATACCTTCAAGTTGGAACTGAAGAACAGGTTCTCTGCTTTAGAAGGCCTAACATCGGAAGAAGTGGACATCTCTGAAGTTAACAGAAAAGTAACCAAAGCTCTTATGGAAACAGCAACAAAATTAGCTGGGTCTAAGAACAAGTTGCATGTGAACAAATTATCAGGAAAAACCAAAATGTTGATGCAAAAAAGAAGAGAGATGAGGACAACTAAAGAAGATGTGACTTCCAAAGTGGAATATATAGAGCTATGCAAGACAGTAAGAAAAAGTATCACTGAAGACGTAAGGAAATTCAACTGTGAACTAGTGAGGAAAGCAATTGAAAACAACCAAAGCCTAAAGATAGCAAAGGGACATCTCAGTAAGGGAAGAAAACAGATTATGGCACTGAGAAAAGAAGATGGCTCTGTAACAAGAAATAGAGGCGAAATTTTGACAAGAGTGAAAGATTTCTACTCCAAATTATATGAAAGGGATGATATATGCACTCCAGACATCATGAAAGATACCAGTACCAGAGTTCCTCCAGTCCTTCCAGCAGAAGTTGCACATGCAATCAAGAACATGAAGCGAGGAAAAGCTCCAGGAGAAGATGGAATTACTGTAGACATCATACAAGAAGCAAGTGGAGAAATCGAAACAGTACTCGCCCAAATTTTCACTCGATGCCTTAATGAAGGAAAGATTCCTGAGGATTGGAACAACGCTACAATGATCCTGCTACATAAGAAAGGCGACATTGAGGATCTCGGAAACTACAGACCTATCAGCCTCCTATCAGTAGTTTATAAAATCTTCACTAAAGTTCTTTCACACCGCTTGAAGGTAAAACTGGACATGGCTCAACCGAGAGAACAAGCTGGATTCAGGAGTGGCTACAGCACAATAGATCATATCCACGTGCTGAGAGAACTAATTGAAAGAGCAAGGGAATATGAACTTCCATTGTGCATGGCTTTTATCGATTATGAAAAAGCCTTTGATTCGGTGAAACAATCAGCAGTTACAATGGCTCTGAAAACCTGCGGTATTGAAGATGCATACATTAATATTATTAATAACATCTATGAAAATGCAAGTGCAAAGATTAGGCTGTTTGAAAATACAATACACATAAAAATTGGAAAGGGAGTGAGACAAGGTGACACCATATCTCCGAAGCTCTTTAATGCCACATTGGAGGGTGTTTTTCAGTCGCTGAGCTGGGAAAACAAGGGGATAAAGATTAATGGAGATTATTTAACCCACCTTCGTTTTGCTGATGACATAGTCATTTTTGCAACTACCCCATCAGAGCTGCAGAGTATGATCCAGGAACTTGCTGACAAGAGTAAAGAAGTGGGATTAAAAATGAACTTTCAGAAGACAAAAGTGATGTTCAATGCTTTTACAAGAAATGAAGATTTATCGATTGATGGAGAAAAGCTGGAGATAACAGACACGTACGTTTATCTTGGACAGCAGATATTAAGTGAGGGTCACATTGGTGAAGAAATTAATCGGCGTACAAAACTTGCCTGGAGAGCTTTTGGAAGAAACAGCATAATTTTCAAGAGCAATATGCCATTATGTCTTAAAAGAAAAGTGTTTGATCAATGCATCCTTCCAGTGCTTACGTATGGTGCAGAGACGTGGACCTCAACTAAAAGAGACATACAAAGGCTGCAGACAACTCAAAGCAGCATGGAGAGGTGCATGCTTGGTGTAACCAGGAGAGATAAGAAGAGGAACTCGTGGATCCGAAAAATGACAAGAGTGGAAGACATCATGATCAGAGTTAAATCCCTGAAATGGCAATGGGCTGGACATACTGCCAGAAGGACAGATCATCGATGGACAGCCGAAATTTTAGATTGGATTCCAAGGGACAGGAAAAGACCCAGAAGAAGACCACATGGGAGATGGGTGGATGAAATTCGAAAGTATGCAGGGGTGACATGGAGGAGACTGGCACAAGACAGACCGTTGTGGAGGAAACTTGGGGAGACCTTCGTCCAGCAGTGGATTGATAATGGTTGACAATGATGATGATGATGATGATGATATATATATATATATATATATATATATTTATTTAAATTAAAAAAAAAATTCTACTGAGAAATGTTTGAAAATTAAAATAAAATTCAACAGGTTTACTATTTTAGAAAGATGGCAATCTTCCCTTTAAATTGAAACCATTGAATGATTTGTTTAGGAGAAACACAAGCAATTTTACTAATAAAACAATGAGCACCACTTTTTCAAAATTATGACCTTGAATGAACAATTGGAATTTTGGATTTTGTTTTTTCTATATATATACTATCTATGATTAAATTTGCAGCAAAATCCATGACTATGAGGTAACCCCCATTGGTTGATTTCACATCGAATGACCCTGAAGGCATATGTTAGGCCATTCAGGGAAGCTGTTGGTCCAGATTTTATTCTTATGGGTGGTAATTGCCAAACCCCAATGAGCTCATTTGGTTGACAATTTCCTCAAAGAGGAAGATATTTGCTGAGTGAAGTGGCCACTCAGATTGCCTGACCTTTATCCAATTGAGCATGTATGGGATGCTCTAGGAAGACACACTGGAGTTCGCCAACTTGCTGCCAGAACACTTAAGAACTCAGAACAGCTCTTGTTGAGAAATGGCCTTTAATACCTCAACACCTCAACACCTCATCAGTATGAAAATCATCTAAATACGTGGCGTCAGTTGAATAAGTAAATCCATCGCTCTTTCCACGTTAAGCAATGTACAGCAACCGAAAGGTGGCCGAATAACAATTTTTTGGTTGCTGTGCATTGCTTAACGTGGAAACAGCGATGGATTTATTTATTCACCTCATCAGTAACCTCATAAACAGTATAAGGAATCATTACTTCAGCTGCTCTAGTTCATGCAAATTACAAGATTATTATAATAACACACACAAATATTAAGATAATGATTGTCTTCTGCTTTAGTTACATAAGTAATGTAATAATAAACTTCTTAACCAAAATTCATTGAATTTCTTCATAAATACTATGAGTTATGTACAAATTTATAAATTATCCTTTAATTTTGAGCACCAATTCATTCATACAGTACTTGTTGAAGATTACATTCTGTCAGAGTGCATTTTTGTCAGTCACAACCTTGAGTTGTGCACCGTAAATTTATGCTATCTTAAGACAATTTGCCTCAGCTATCTCTACTTCATTTTCTGCAATATTCCTTTCATAAATCTGTATACTTCATGATCAAAAATCACTTGCTTTTATATATACAGCGAAACCGGTCTAAAAAGATCATCCACAGTTCTGTGAAAAAAATGACTGACTGGACAAGTGAGCGTCAAAAAGAGTGGTTCAGTTTGCCAAAATGCTTCTCTTTCCCACATGAAAATAAAATTAAATGAAAAAACTTACCTGTTTTAATGCAGCCTGCTGTGAAGTCTGGTCTCTTTCTTTCTATGTTTTCATTTATTTATTTTTTTAATTTCATGAAAAATTTTTCTGGTGTTTTACTTAAATTCCTTTAATAAATTAAGTAGTATGAAACAATTATACACTCAAGCACATTAAAAGTGCCAGAATGACCATATCTACATTTCACATTCCATAACTGGATCACTTCTTCTGAAAAACTGCTTCATGTTTTGTTTATTTAGTCTATTTGAGTTTCTTGCACAATATGACATTTTCTACTCCATGCTCAATTAAGACCAAATTATCAAAAGCATGGTTGTGTTTCATTTCAGGATCATATGCCTGCAATGTTGGTCTTAGATGGGCAATCACATTTAAGCATCATTCAATGGAAAAGTGGTTGTTTTTTTCTCATCATCATCACCATTTTCACAATCATCAACAATGTAGATTGTAGTTTCATAATTGCACCACTGCATATCTTCGTTTCTGACACAGTTGTCTATGTCGGCTGCTTCACAGAGACTATTCAAATTCCTCTAACAAGGAACACCCCCGGGGTCGAACAAACAAAACCGCACCAAAAATTTACATAATAAGTCATTTACGTACCTCTGAATTCAATGGTGATATTCGTTTTTCTGTAAAACTCTGCAGTTAACCAGTAGAGGTCTCTACAGACATGTGCCACGTTGAAGCGTAAAGAGTGGATCAGCACGAAAATAATTATCACGTGCATAGGACTTAACGTCTGTAAGTTCACAATGAAGGGTCAGGGTGTGCAAGTGTCAAAAAATTTATGCATGTGAGGGCTGTTTATAAAATGATCAAAGTAATAACCATTGCCGCAAAATGCACAATTATTAAATGCAACATTTGTACATCCACAGAATGCACATGCGCTAAAAACATTAGTGTTGAAAGCCATGTCGATGATACTTTTGAAATTCTGCACAGGTTCACCACAATGGTAGCCAGCTTTCTGTCATGCGTAATGAAGCGTCATTCTATAGATCCCCATATACAGTTGATTGTAGATCACAGAATGCATCTTCTGAAAGAATATTCTGTCATGTAATTTTGGCTGCGGCATGTTGGATCGTCGTTTTATGTAGTCTGTAAACCTCTTTACGTAAATTTTATATTGTCTGAAAAACAAACGTTGAGGGGTTGAACATATTTCATAGTTTTTGGTGGAATGATTTTAAAATGAACTTGTTTTCCCCCCAAGAGGCCTCCTGAAGTATTCGTTCGTCCTTGTGTCCAGATCAGGAATCATAAAGTACACGTGACTTGTCAGACAGATGTATATTAAAAACTGATGGAAAAGAAGTTCTGCAGATGTCTTTTCGTCATCTTTCTGCTCACATTGACTTCCATGAAAACATTTGATGGACACTTTTGCTCGATTTCTCTTGCCACACGAGGTCCAAATGTTCCATTTCGTTCTTGGAAGCATATATAAAGTTTGTTTGCTAAACGGCTATCCATGGGCATTGCAACATCTATCGTGTAGCTGTGTGTTCTGCTATGAAGTGATTGCATCGTCGCATTCGTATCTTTCTCTTACGTTTTGGAGAATGTTCTTTTGCATGAAATCTCGTAGTTAAACAGGCTCTGATCACAGTTCCAGATACACCCCATTTGAATATTTTCCATTTCAATATGTTCATTAACTTCAGTAACGAATGTGTCAGCTCGTTTGATTACTTCTTTGTCGTCCTGGGTATCGTTCTTTGCTTGGAGCATAGTTATGTGGCGAGACATTATTCCAAAGTCTCTTTTCAAATTACCAATGAAATGTACGGAAGCTTTTAAGTTCACGAGCCCAATATTTCTGGCTGCTTCGATTGCCAATGTTGTGAATACCAGTAATGAACATTATATCCCAGTACTCTTGCCTCGTCAAACTTGGCTATTGTATGTTGTTTAACAGCATTTACTTGTAGTGTGTGATTTCCTTTAAGAATGGTTACATCTTCCTTTTTCTTTGCTACATAGTCCAACACGACTTTAATATTACTTTTCGTCTTTAGTTTGGAGTATCTCTTCATTAGCTTCTCATATGTGTTATACCCTCGGACATCATAATCGTCAAAAATATTGTCTAATGTTTTATCATCAAACATTGTAACTACACTTGACACTTTGACGTTTTTTACAGGTGAAGGTTCATATTCACTGTGGCTGCTTCCATCTTCTCTCTTCGGACTTGAAGCACAACCATTTCTTTCAATGCATAACTCATCATTACACCTTCATCACCATTAACATAACTGCAATCTAACGTTACGACACTATCACTGTCTAACAGGTTTTCATATTTGTTCATAATCACGGACGCAAGAAAACATGCGAACTCATCTTCCAGACCACTACTATTTTCATGGCGCACCTTATGGTGTACTTTCAGCTCAACCAACCTCAATACATTAAGTGGATTGATTACTAATCATCGAACCATTTTGTCATCTGACTACATACACAGACAAACAAGTCATGCGATACAAGCACCTGCACACTCTCGATTGGCGTAGCAGCCGGCGAATGACTGCATAGAACCTCTAGCGAGCAACTGCAGAGTTTTACAGAAAAACGAATATCATCGTTGAATTCGGAGGTATGTAAATGATTTATAACGGCTATTTGGTGCGGTTTTGTTTGTTCAACACCGGGGATGTTCCTTGTAAGTGAGAATTATCTTCAGGGATTGCTTCGTTTTCTGGTAATGTTGAATCAGTTTCCAGAACAGCTTTTATTCCACATCTCTCAAAAGATTTTTGAATTGTTTTTACATTAATTTCACTCCATGAGCTTTTTATCCATCACACAGCATCTAAAACATTTACAGTTTTCATCAGATCAGACAAATTTTGGCAGGCATCCATACAGACCACCAACATTCTCATCAACTTCCTGATATAAATACACTGAGTTAGCTTTGCATTAGGAACATCCCCCTTTTTACATATTCAGAATAATAATTAAGTACCACCCGATATTGTCACATTCAGCTACTGTAAATTGTGTACATGAATCGTGCATGTAATCTGTAAACGATTGTCAGTAATGGGGAAATGTGGTAACTTAGTAACTTAAGCCAATTTGACTACAGCTTGATAGTTGGAGCCTGGACAGATGGTGCCAGTATTTCAGATATGGCTGCACTTGTTGGCTGTTCCTGTACTATTGTATCAAGGGTGTACCAGGACTGGATTAACCATGCACAGACATTCAGCAGAAGGGCTCACATTGGTCAGCCATGAACGGTTGATCCTAGAGGTGAACATTGACTGTAACAACTGGTATCTCTATAAAGATGTGGAACAGTCACCCAGCTGAACCACCACTACAACAACAGCGGTGCAGTTGAACTTATTTCCACATGCGCCATGCATGCCAAAATAGGTTGAATTGCCCCGTACCTTGCTTTGCCCGGAGTTCCACAGCCAGAGACCAACAAGGGTACCAATGATGATGCCCGGTCATCACAAACAAGGCCTCGCATGAGCCAAGAAATGTCGGCAATAAACCCTTAACAGATGGAAAGTCATCATATGAAATGATGAAACCCATTTCCTGCTGCACCATGCTGATGGCCAGGTTCATGCATAGCATAAACAGAATGAAACCCTATTCCCCTGGTTGCACAGTTGGGGTTCAACAGGCTGGTGGAGGTGGTGTTCTGGTCTGGAGAGCTCCTTCCTTGCAAGACTTACATTATCATCCCACATAACACTGAATGGTGGATGCTACACGGACTCATTACCTGACCCTCTCCTTCCATATCTACATGAGGATTACCTGAACCATAGAGCCATCCTTCAACAGGACAACACAACCCATCATTGGGCTCATATAACTACTGAAAGGTTGGAGAACACAACAATGAATTCTCCACGTTGCCTTGGCTCCCAAACTCCCTGACCATAACCCAATGGAACATTTGTGGGATATGCTAGTATGGCACGGGAGAATTGCTGATCCTCCTCCATGGAATGAGCATGAACTGACAGAGCTGCTGCAGTGGACATGGGTCAAGTTACAAATGGAGGATGTTTGACACCTTGTAGAATCTGTTCCTGGGCATCTGAGAGCCTTGATTGCACAGGAAGGTGGATCAATATTGTTGTGTTTGGTGTTCTTAATGCAAAGCTAACTCAGTGTAAGTTTAGCTAGGTAACACCTTGATTTAAAGGTCATACTCTGCTTGATGTTATTTGGAGGGAAAAAATTTAAGGTGAATGCTTGAAAATGCAACATTAAAAGGGGGGGGGGCTGACTTTCCTCCTGAGCCCGATTTTCCTTTCTCAGTTAATTTTATCTGGTATTGCTCGAAAAAAATGCCAGTTTCATCAACAGTAAAAATGTAGCAATACTTATAATCTCTGGTTATAGATGACACTCCGTTTACCATTTTTCAATGGTTTCTATATCCACATTTCCCTTTTCAACACACATTGCTCAGAAAACAATGTTGTTAAACCATTTTCGGAAACGTTCCAGCCATCCATAGCTTGAACTGAAAGAGGTTGCAGTTTCCAGCTGCTTGGCAAATCCGTGCACTTTTTTTGAAGAATATGGCAGCTCATAAGAATTCCTTTTGCACAGCATTGCAAAACCAGTTGAGAGTCCTGCTGTTTACCTCTTTCAAAAGTTTCTTGGCACTTCCTTTTAAATCTTTTGTTTTTACTTGATTCCAAATCATTCAGAATTTCAGTTTTGTTTTGCAAAATGTTTGCTATTTCTGTTCATTTACAATTCAAAATGGAAGCCAAATGTCTGTGAAATTAATCAGTGGAACTTTCTTTTGTAACTTCTATCCATTTTTATCCTGCCATTTTGTAATTTAAGAAAGCAGTTCACAAAATCTCTCTTCCTAAGAGTCAGAACTAAGACTGAGGAATGGGTAAGACATTTGGAACATATGCATGTTGTAGCAAATTGGTAGCTTTTACCACATTTCCCCAGAGGAATTGAAAAGTACTTACACACATACATATCATTAAGCTGTTCTCTGAGATTCAGAGGTTAGCGAACTGAAAAGTAAGATGCCAAATGCAATAGCAGCACTCCTGTGGTCGAGATGTGAAACGACTTTTGCCTTCTTCCATCTCTTCAAGTTAAGTGTTCTTTTGCCATCTGGAGTGGACCATCCAGTCTACTTAAAACCTATGACTGCTATGTGAGAAGGCTTTGTTTGTTAGGATCAAAAGAACGAACTTCTCCGTAGGCTTCACGTTTCTCATATAGGACAATTAAAAGATTGAACATGTTAACCCTAGTTAAAAGAAATCCATACTGTGTGCAAACAAAATTCTAAGAACCTCACAGACTTACACCAAGAGTCACCCACCATTTACAATCTTGTGAAGTGTGACAGAGAGAAAGAAAAAACATGTGTTTTGTATTTTTAAACTCATGGTCTTTTTTGCTACCTTTACACAACTTCTGGAACCTGATTTTTCTATAAGTTTCCATGTTTGCAACTGTGAAATACAAGTATATTCTCATGTGCATTTCAAAAATGGCTGCTCGTGGCCATGTCCTGTAGGAGGCCACCAAATAAAGATCTCTTATGCATAGTTTATATTGGTCATAGCATCCATGCTGTAGAAAACTGACAACTTGGGCAGGTGACCCTGAAATGCAGGTGACCACCCACACAGGCTTCACTATATTTAAAATTTACAAATATTTTAGCAATTATGAATATTTGATAGCAGCTCTTTTCATAATAATTCCACATATATGTGTTGTAGATATTAAACTGTCAAAGTGAGTTACAAGTACATACATATCTCACTAGTGCAAGGCTAGGTTTCAAAACTATTTCCATTTACAGGGCAGATACACTGATGCACACAACATAAGTTCATGTGCATTACTAAGAAAAGGTATGATATCTGATTCCATGAACATGAAAAGTAATGCTATGAAGAAAATAAAGAAAGCTAATGGGGATTTATTTATCACACCAGGTGGTATGATACAACAGTTTTGGTGCTTGGGCAGTGTTGTACAAATGTGTATAAGCCTGTCAAAAATAATAACAGAAAGAACAACGCAGTGGTTCTTTGTTACCAGAAAATTACCCCTCTATCCCAACAGGAAAAATAAATTAAAAAAAAAGAAAGTTTTAATACACCTTCTTTGGTTCTACAATTAAATTTGCCTGGAAGGCCATTTCAAAAGGAAGTGTCATTGAAGAATTTAAGAAGTACCACATTTTAGTTGTTCCAAATGACATCAAAGATCATGTGCTGTGGAACAAAATGAATGTAAATTAAATGGAAAAGAGCACAGAGATGATGGTGAAGGAAAAAGTGAGAATGAAGGTGATAAAAATGAAGTAAACACTGCATATCTGAAACACTTTGTAAAGAAAAAATAAATATGTAACTGTCATTATTGGCAAAAAGGTGCTGTAATTTCACTTTTTTTCCCATGTAGAAGCCTAAGAGAAATAAGAAAAAAAATTAATGACTTTTTTTTTAATTTCAGCACAATTTTTAGGTTATATAATATGGATCGCATATGTTTATTATCGGGAACAAGGAAATTCTTTAAACCAAAGATTATTTTACCAGATCATATTTTTCTCTACTTCAGTGGATATGAAAATAGACTACGTAAAAAAAAAATTAAAAAAAATTCTTAAACTGCACTTTCAGATTATGTAGAATGGGACATCACAGATATTCAATAGAATTGTAAATAAGTTGACCATAGAGAGGTAACCTAAACTATGATTTTAGTGATACATTTTACACAAACAACTCTTTGTTGTCTGTACCACAGATATATTGCTTGGTAAATTTCACTTAGTTTCTTTGTACTTTTGTCCAGTTCCTAATTTCCCATAGACAACATCATCTGGATAACTCTTAACTTAATTCATATTTTCTTTAACAGCACTGTTAATTTTTTTTTTTTTTTTTTTTTTAATCTCTAACCAAGAGCTGGAGTAATGTATCTTGCTTAATCACGAAGAACTTTTCTACGATCATCTGAAGAAATTCAGCTATTTTTGTTCCTTGAGTTTTGCAAGTCTCTCCACTCCATTCTAATATTTCAAAGGATTCTTATGCCCCCCCCCATTATTCTAGACATGAAAGCATGTAGTGCATGGGACCGCTTCATGCATTTCAAAAGCTTAGTAATTGGAATAGAATGAACACAGTTTTCATGGAATTGGATTGCATTTTTAGGTACATGAAATGATCGAATGCACGAATCCAAAAAAAAAACTCTTTACTTTGTAACAATGCAATTATTTTAAAAATAGGTCCTTTCCAGCAGTGTGCTACCACGAGATAGTGTTTTGGCATGCTTTTGTCAGTTGTTATAATTTATAATATTACAACTCAGGCTTCTCACAGTGTCCGCTGAGCTTTCTTCCTTCTTAAGAAACTGGTGTATGGAATGAAAGTATTTAAACAGAGAATTTGACAAAATCACTTTTTTGTAGGATGTTCTGTTGCAACAATAAAACAAAAAAATTTCTCCTATAGCACAAGCTAGAAGTTTAGTTATTTGCCTACGACTAGAGCCAATATCCATTATTTTAGGTGGCAAGATTTAGCTGACAATCAACTTTTAATCATTTTTGTGTTTCTTTCAAGCCTACAATATCTTGTTTAATAAATTTCAAAATGATATTCCAAACAAGCTTATTCAATTTACTAAACATAATACAGTGAAAACTGTGAATAACGATCATGCTTGGATTGGGGAAAAGTGATCATTGTTCAGAGGTTAGGTCTAAATCAACATTGCTAATCCATTACATTTGTACAAAAGTAAATGTATGAAGCTTACGCACAAAGAAAATGGTGGCAGCTCTTCCTCAAAATGCTAAATAAAACTCAATATAATAATTAAATAAATAAATCCTGGTGTAGGGCATTTTAGGAAAGCAATGACTGACATTTAGTCTCAAATAGCTCTTAGAAGTAGCAAATAATGAGACTAGGGTTAGGATATGCTACAGGAAAAAAAAATGTTGAACAGTGAAATGAAACGGCACAGTTAGCCAGATACACACCAGAAAACAGGAACAGAATCCACAGTGACCAAACCAAGGGATACCACCACCAACTGGCAACATACATGCCAAGCACTCCTGCAGCCATCTAGCTGAAACATACACAGGAGATGGAGCTTGCATCACTTAGAACAAAACAACTTTTCTTTCACTTAAGCACACCACTGTGCCTGATGTATGCCAACCCATTCTTCCAAAAGAGCAGTTCCTTCAGCAATACCCTTTGTCCCTATTTTAACCCTCTTAACAAAGTACCAAGGGAACTACATAAACACCTACGGACAAGGTGTGCATTAGATATCTCTCAGGCCTGATTATGGTGTCCATTTGTCTGCAGTTAAGAGGTTTCATTGTTTGGAGGTTATCATCAATGTTAATCCTGTGGAAGCTGTTCTGCACCAAACAAAACTTGCCATTGCTTGAAGGTCACTGTTGTTCAGGTGTCTGTTAATAGAGGTTTCACCATATATTCTAAAAGATTTTCTTTTTAGAAAAGCATTATGTATGGCATGACAACTGCGCACATAATAATAACAATAATAATAATAATAATAATGGGAGAGGTAGTACCTTTGACCATGGAGGAATAGCCTCCTTAGACACTGGTCCTCACCATCCCCAGGGACAAGTGAAACACAATATATGTTCTATGAACACTTAGTCTTTCCTTGTCCAAGACCGTCCATGCGTGGTGAAGAGCCACACCCTTCCCGAGGTAGCCCTGTTCAAGATAGCAAAACACGGCAGATCTAGAGCAGTAAAGTAAACCTCGAAAAAAAAAATCCCCTTGTCTAAGGTGTGAGTAACCGTGCCGAGAGACAGCATCAGAGGATATGGCTAGGGATTAGAAGTCATGAATGTGTGCCCATCAGAAAGTGGTGACACCTGACTGAAGAAAGTTTTTTCATAGTAAGCAAGGCTCTGCTATGAATGACAAAATACATCCTTGATAACTTGTGGGATGATGATGAATAATAAAACTAAAAAACCATATACCCCAAAGAGGATAGCAATGGAGGTTGGTGCTATTCCTAATCACGAGCAGGCAGCTCTTCTCAGTTTAATGTTATTACCGGGAAAATGCGATATCAGCACCTTGTTGCCACCGCTGCCAGTGTTTTGACTGCTTGTAATCAATTGACCACTAAAGCGGGTTTTGCATGACAGCGCATCAAATAGACCACTGAAATAAACAATGATGTGATGAGGTGCTACATGAGATGTACAAATTTAGAAACAAATATGACAACCTATAGATCAAGATGACTTCATATGTTTTGGGATATGCATCTAGAACTGAAAATGAGACTGAGTAAACAAAATATAGTGGCTCACAGAAGAGCCATTGTCACCAGGAATCTTCTGTTTGCTATAGAAATACAAGAAATAAAAGATCAAATAACAGTGGAACTCACCCAGAACAACTGTCAACAAACAAATAACAATGAAGAACAGGGAAAAAGCAAGCAACTTTCTCCTGAAAAAAAAAACAGAAACTTGCAATACATTAGTCAATATCTCAGTGCAAGATGCTCAGAATCGTGAACATAACTTCCTACTGAAACATGAAATTAAACACCATTTTAACACAGCTTTAACAGAATTTTCAGGAAAATACCCTTGTGCTACACATGTAATTCCTAAATTGGGGCCAACTTGCAAGGTTCAACAAATTCTATGCCAGCTAAATGAAAGTGTTTTGTGTAAATGAAATTGGTAATTAAGATTAGCAAGGGGACTTAATCATCGACAATTTAAAGAGTTGCTAAGTGAAATGGAGACCGAGTATTCCGACCTTCTCCAGTACAACAGGGTTCGATGGCTTACCAGAGGAGACATAATAAAGCGTTTTGCATCTTCCATAAATAAAACCAAACTATTCCTCGACAACAAGAGTGTTCAATATTCAGAATTAACAGAAGATCAGTGGTTGCAAAAATTGTAATTTATGGTGGACGTTACATCACAACTGAATCAGCTCAATCGTAAATTACAAGGCAAAAGAAATACTGCTTTTTCAATGGTAGAAGTTATTTCATTTGAAAATAAATTGGTTCTGTTCGCTGAAGATTTAGAGAGGGGAACTTTAGTTAATTTCCCAAACTTGGCTCAATATCGCCAAGAAAACAATGCCTTCATTAACAAAGATTATTTTAAGACAGCAGTTTTAAACATGAGAGAATCTTTTCTTCAAAGGTTTCAGGAATTCAGAAAAGATAAAGCGACCCTAGCTTTTATTACAAATGCTCTTAATGCCAATGTGAAGGAATTAAATTTTTCTCCATTTGATATTGGCACAGCTAATTTTGAAATACAATTGTTGGACTTGAAAAGCAAAGACTTATGGAGCTCTAAATTTGTACGTCTCGGTACTGAAATAGAAGAACTGCAAAAAGAAAAATGCAGTCTGATTTCACAGTACAAGCACACTGCTATAAAAGATCTACAGAAGGCAGACTCAATGATTTTCAATACTTGAAATAGTCTTCTGGACTCGTATCATGAGTTTAAAAAATTTGCATTCGGTGTTCTTAGAATCTTCCGGTCTATGTGTTTATGTGAGCAATCGTTTTCTAACAAGAATTTCATTAAATGTAAATTGAGGGGCCAAATTACCGATGCCAACTTGGAATTGTGCAAAATTAAAAACAACTAGTTACAAACCGGACATACAGAAACTTTCTAAGGAAATGCAAGCTTGTTGCTCACGCTGATTAAAACCAATGAGAGCAATTTTTGTGTGATTTAATATTTATGATATAAAGTTATTATAACTTAATATCATAAATAAGTTATACTATTAATTAATAAAGATATAATTAATGTTACAACTTGTTATAATATTACTTTAAATTTTCCTTATTTGTAAAAATATATTTATGGCTCTCGAAAAAATGTTTAATTGTTGTGAGGGACAGGCTTGGCTCTTCCACCTCAAAAGTTTGCCGACTCCTGTACTAGATAATAAACAATACAAATTATATTGAGACTGTGAGATTAAAATGCACATAACCATCTCTGCCAATCATCAAGACAAAGGCAGAAAGAAGCAGTCATTATCGACATATCGGTACAGTTGAACCGTAATATTCAGAATATCTATGCAACAAAAATCAACAAGTATGTGGAACTGGCTGTGGAGATTAAACAGATGGGAAAGCTGAAAACAGTTCGTGTATGTCCACTGATTATCTCTGCAACTGGTATAATTCCTCAATCCTCAGACTCTTGTAACTCAGCTTGATGCTTTAGGTCTACAACACTTAAGGTCTACAACACCTAAATCTAAGAAGCAGTAATTCTTGATATGTGCCACATCGTACGACGATTTTCAAACCATGAGTGATTATGTCTTTACTTGACTTTATGTCCATACTGACAAGTGGACCATGCTACAGATGTCATTGCTGTAGATGAGAAAATTAAATAAAATATGACAATAACAATAATAATAAAATATAATAACAAAAACAACAATGTTCAATGAGATGATAATTTCAGATTTCAATTGGTTGCAGATTCAAGTATATAAATTACATGGTTTGATATTCTGCTCTGGTAAAGTCTTCAGAGAGTATTCAGTTAGTGCAGAATACTGTTCAATTATTTTGTTACAGACAGGCCCAAGACTAAGCCAAGTACTCTCAACAAGAAGAAAACCATGTTCAGTCACACAATCAACCAAGCTTGTCAACAGTGTTTGTACATAATGGAAATTTCTTAGAAGCAACAAAAGATGTAAATCATTGACATATAGCTATAGCAAAAGAATTAACACTGAAATGAAGATCCTCAAGCATCACATATTATGTACAGACTGCAGGTACCAAAATTTATTAACTGTGGAATTGCCCACAAGTTCAATTTCGCATTCAACTTCTTTGGAACAGACAAGTTTACATTTATTTGGGCTGTGTACTGAACATTGAAGTAAGCTTTCTGCGTTAATCCATTTGAAGAGATGAAACCTAAGATGATAATAATTTATATCATGGTTATTCCTAGACTTGATACACTATAAATTTCACTAAATTATGGGTTTTACTCAGGATATAAGAGGAAATTACTTACAGTCAAATTTTGGGGTACCCTTCTTCAGGACTACAATATAGTAGGTGTTGCCATTCATCAACTAAATTCCAACCTTTCACATCATTTAATGTTGTACCTCTACTTCTATCAATTTCCAGTCCTGACAATTTTCTCTTGAAAAAGTGCTGTTGATATGTCAGAATTTCTACAGTCTCAAAGCTCTTCATGTCCTGCATTTTGAACATGTCTGTCCAAACCTGGTTTGTTTGTCAAATGTTTAAATGTAGCTAAGCTTTATGTTCTGCTAATTTGGTCTTAAGCTCCCACATAGCTGAGACCACACTCACATTTTATATTGTAGATCACACCTTCCTGTAACAGGATGTTTTCTTCTTTTTGCTTTAATTTTGGAAGGTAGTTACTAATTTTATTTTGTAATCCTGGAGCCAGTTTGATTGAAAAACCAGAGAATTAGTGAGAAATTTCTAAAGTCCTTTTGGTAAGTAATTTTTCTAGTTAACTGAAGCAACTTCTGCTTCTTTTCTTTTATTATTAAAAATTTTGTTGACTAGTAGAGAAGGGTAATTATTATCTTCCAAAACTTTCTTCAGAGCCTCCTTTTGAGCATGTTTAACAATTCTGAAGAATTTAGAACGTTAATCTTTTCCAAAAATTGAGTGGCAAAGTTTGTTTTTATGTAATTTGGGTGATTTGACTGACAGTCTAACATGTTACTATTCTCAATAGGTTTCTTGTATAACCTTGTTTCAATTTTTCCTTCCTTGATGACCAATGATAAGTCCAGAAAATTGAGTTGATTACCTTTTTGCAATTCAATGGTAAATTGCAATTTTTCATTATGGAAGAGAGACATTTTTGTTGTCTATAATGAAAATAATATCATCCATATAGCTAGCATAGAGACTGAAGATTGAAGGAGTAATCAGGACTATTTTGTCAGGCAAATCTTCTGCGAGGAACTCTAAAACATGATCCGTATATATGTTAGTATACATAAATTTAATATCAAGACTAGCAATTATAGGATGCACAAGTTTTGGAATACCTTCTAACTTAACTGTGAGATCTTTTGAATTTTTTAGCAAGGCAGGGAGATCTATAAAAAGTTTCCTCAGTTGGCTCAGCAGAAAATATTGAAGATTTAACAAGGGAGAGTTTTTTGAGTCAACAATAGGCCTTAATGGTTTATCTGGTTTATGGAGTTTAATTGTCCCATACATTTGAGGTATCATGCAATGTAACTTCGAAAATGTCTTGAAATCTGAACTTAGCTGATTGTTTCTGTTTAAGGACTTTAACAAATGATTACAGTTTTTTTTTTTTTTTTTTTTTTATTGTCAAGTTTTGGAAGGCCTAAGCTGTCTGCCCATAGTGGATTGTCTTCAATTTCTTCATACATAGGTTTGCTAAGTTCTTCCATTTTTTTAAGTATATTTTTCTTTTTCCAAAAGTACTAGGGTTTTGCTCTTGTCTGCTTTTAAAGCAATTATTTTAGTATTATTTTTGAATTCCCCAAGAATACTATAGTGATCTGGTTTACAATTCCTGTTGTTTCTTAACCATTTTCTTCTTTTCAATAAACTTAGTCACACAGTCTGCATATTGTTTTCTCATTTTTTATGCAAATGTCTGGAACTCCTTTTTCTACTTCACTGCAAACACTCCAATTTTAATATTATATTCTTTCTATTTAACTTTTTGGTAGTTAAATTGTAATTGCTACCTTTATTAATGACTTCCTTTAAGCCTTCACTTACTTCCTTTAAGCCTTCACTTACTCCTCCTTCTGTGAGATCTACAACATGTGTATTTAGAGAGGTCTGTTCAGGCAGTGTAGTAATATTTTCTGCAGACATTAGCCACCTTTCTTCTTTAAGCTTTAATTTATCTGAGTATTTTTTGTTTTTATCTATTACTGCTTTATTTAGCTAACCTTCTGTATATTAACTTTTTGTCGGAATTTTGAAGGCAAGCAAGTTCTGTGTTCCTCATACGCTTTTCTAATGCTTTGTTCTTAGACAAATCTTTGCATTTATTTTTCACTGCTCCAGCAATTGCTTTTTGTTCAATTCTTCTTACAAAGTTAGCAGACAAAATTGTATTTACATTTTTGTTGAGTTTCAGAGATGGAGGAGTGAAGATCACTGCCTTGCACTTCTTCAGGAACTTAAGTTGGAAAAAGCAAATGATCTTATGTATCCCTACTTTTCTCTACTTGTTTTACAGCTTGCCATGTTTCTGACCCATATGCAGTTTTACACTTGGTGAGAAGTCATGTCATGCTTATTCCCAGACTTGATACACTATAAAGTTCACTAAATTATGGGAATAACTGAGGAATAAAAGGAAATTACAGTCAAATTTTCAGGTAGCACCCATACTCTTCTTCAGGACTACACTATAGTAGGTGTTGCCATTCATTAGCTAAATTCCAACTTTTAACATCATTTAATGTTGTATCTTTTCTTCTCTTAACTTCCAGTCCTCCTGACAGGTTTCTCTTGAAAAGTGCTGTTGATGTGTCAGAACTTCTACAGAGTCCCAAAGCCCTTTATGTCCTGTATTTTGAACATGTCTGTCCGAACCTGTTTTGTTTGTCAAATTTTTAATTGCAGCTTTATTTTCTGCTAAAAAAATTGACTGTAAGTAATTTCCTTTTATTACTCAGTAAAACCTAAAATGAATTTAGCAATTTAATGGGCTTCTTGCAGCATGTCCTAAAAATTGTAACTCACAGTAAGATAAAATAATTTTCCATTTACCTTTAGACTAATATACTATGCAGATGTCAAGTTGTATAACATTCTAAACAAGGACAGTTCATTATTTTCACTATTGCAGCTGCTTTTGATAAAGAAAAAAAAAAAGTCGAATTTGAGAAGTGAATTATTATTCTTTCAAAATTTCAGGACAAAATAGTAAGAACTAAGGACTTTCATGAAAGAGAAAAACAAAATCAGGATTTTCAAGACAACTACCCATGCACATAGCCTTTCTTCAAAAAACTAGAAAACGGCATCGCTCTGGAGCTGGAAAAGAATCCACATCTTCCAATTTCTATTTGACCATTCTACTTTTACACCATCCAGCACAAAGAAATTCCAAGCAATAATATAATATTTTCCAGTTTGTTTGTCCATTTCAAAGGTTAGCTTAAAATTGAGATTGGCTGTCAGTTTTAAAACTGGAGTGGCACTTTCAAAAAAGGATTTGCACTTTTGTAATGTACTATTGTTTACTATTTAGCAAGAGTAAATTTAGCAAATCAAAATGATTCTTTTCCTAGAGTGATTTTGTTTTCCACAAAGGAAATAACTACAAAGAGTGATCTGTGCAATTTTTAAAGTCAAATTTGAAATATTTGATTTACTGTACTAGACGTATACCTTCCACAGAGAAAAGTACTTCAGAATTTTACATACAAAATATTTTTATTCAGTGCCACAGTGACTCTTTCAATTAAAGGCTATATCTGGGGATGCAATCTTTGCTATCCAAAAGAAAGTGCTGGACTTAGTTTGAAACATTGTTTAGAATAACCTTAACATTTAAATCATTCAAAGTCTGTCACTGAGGCAAGAACTTTTAATCAACTGAAATAAACCTGATGGTTTGAACCAACCTTTGACATGATTCAATAGCTGAATTTAATGCAGAAAAGCCAAGTATAACATACAAGATGATTCAAAATGATAGGAAGTCTGGCTAATGAAATTCAGTGGTAAAATAAGTACCATAAAAAAAAGCAAGGTTTATAGTTTGAGGGAGAGTGGTAGAACTGAATGAAATAAACACTCAAATTCCTGTTAGAAATAAACATGTTTTGTAAAATGAAATTTTGCATTGTCTGAACTAAGAATAATAAAATAGAAAAAAGTCATTATACCTTTCTCCTGGAACACTTTTTTTCTTGAACAACTCTCAGAACCAATATTAAAGTCTGCATGTATTTGCTAAAATCACTAAAAATGTGAATATTTAATTATGTTAACTGCAAGCTATTACCTTAACTGTTTCATAAAAAGGACTACTGCCTCCATCCATAAAGATTTCTGACCTGTCTCTATAACAGTCACCAACATCAAGGGTATTTACATCACTTCCACAAAATGGACCTGAAGGTGAAGGGGCAGTGTTATGTTCCAAAGACGGTGGTGTAGGGAACATACGCGTCAGTTCAGCAACACCTGTAATCAATGTGTTATGTAATACATGTAACAGTAAACACTCAGTTGTACAATATATAACAAAACTATAGCAAATGAAAACAAAATGGAATCATAGCATTGTAAATATAATAAATACTTTAAGTCAGAAGAATCCTTTACATCAATAATATGTTTCCATTCCAAAATTTTGAAACAACAGAAATCAGTCGCCAAAACAGAAGAATGATAGCAATGCATAAAACCTTCCACAGTTTCTCTTTTCAGCACTACAAAGTCAGTTTTTCTGTGCTCATCACTGTCAGTCCAAAAAATATATATTCCCTTTCTAAAATAAGGGGCAAACATCATGCAAGGAAACAATAATTATTTTGGGAACTTGTTAAATGGTGCATGCAACAAAAAAAATATTAAAATTAGCTATTATGAGTACTGCTGACAAGTCAGTAAGCTAGTTTAACAAAGTCGTGAATTCCAATTTACACATTGCACAACAGTTTTATTTTTTCAGTTCTTACTTTTTCTTCCTATAGAATTATTTTCTTATTCTTATGGCACAGTTTTTTTAAATCTACAACATTCACATACTACACAAATTGTCAATGAACACTATTCATACCTACTAAACAAATTCATACCTTTCATGAAAAATAACCTCTATAAGACCCGTAAAAAAGTTATTCCAAAATCACTATGAATAGAGGTGCCATAAATGCATTTACAACTAGGATTAAAACCACATACAGGCTGTATATATGGTGAAACATCAGAAAGATAGAAAGGAGTAAGTGCAAAAGCGACAAATGTAAGTCACAACTATATTTTCTTAAGAAATGTAAGAGAGCTAATTTTGTTCCACCTTCTTTGAGACTCACAAAAAACATCGCGGAAAATCTGTCTAGAAATTTAAAAAAAAAAAAATAGAACTAAAAACGGTGAATGGCGCGATTCGTAATAAATTCAAAACTATTGAGCAATGCGAACGAATAGAAGCTCATATTTGGACCTCTTCATTCGGTGAAATTCCGGAAGCAGAAAAGAAAAATATTGATAATTGGTTAGCTAAAGCAGTGAGAGATAAAAACAAAAAGTTTAAGGAAAAATTGAAGATTAAAGAGAATAAATGGTTGAATCCAAAGTTAAAGTCTACAGCACCTGGCCCACAGTTAATACCATCCCCCACTAACAAACATGTCATAGATCTGACGGAAGAAGGAGTAGATGAAAACCTGATTAATCTCCTCAATAAGGGATATAATTATAACCTTTCCTCCGCAACACTTCATAAAAAACGTATACTGATTGATTTAGAAAGCATCTGTAGTAAGGTAGAAAGAGAAGATGAAAATACAGCAGTTACTTTAAGGAAAGAATTCTCAGACTGCGTCTCAAAATTTGTAAAAAAGCCAGTAAAAGTTGATTACAATTTTAATAGAAATGCCATTGCTGACCTTAAAAAATTCAAAGCCAATGACAAAATTGTAGCACTGAGAGCAGATAAGAGCAAAGTTTTGGTATTGGTAGAAAAAGAGAAGTATTACAATAAAATGGAAGCTGAATTGAGCAAGCCTTATTATGAAGAACTCAATGGTAACAGTATAGATCAAACTGTCAAAAATCTTAAGAAATTAATCAGCTCTTTAAGAAATAAAAAACAGCTTAATGAGCTCTTCAAAAACTTCTCCAAAATCCAGTCAAGAATTCCACAGATCTATGGTAAGATAAAAGTTCACAAAGAAGGCCATCCAGTAAGACCTATAATAGACACTAGAAATTCGCCACTCTCCAACATTAATTATTATTTACTTGGTCACCTCAGAGATATTTTCCCTTCTCCTCCCTACCTACTAAAAAATTCCATGCAGCTAAAAGGAAAACTGGACAACTTGCCAGAATTAATTCATCCAGTAATGGCAAGCCTGGATATAGTCTCTATGTATACCAACATTAACCTGGACCTCCTACTGGAATTCATTGCAGATGACCTTGCGGAAAAAATAGTATTCCATAATCACAATAGAGAAATACTACTTGGCATATATGAACTGCTCCTATTTTCCTTCAAGAATTATTTCTTCCAGTTTGGAAAGAAATATTACAGGCAAACTTCAGGACTTGCAATGGGTTCTCCACTAGCACCTCTGCTAGCAAATTATTATATAAGTAAACTAGAGGCAAAAATCCTTATACAACCCTCCTTGTTTGCTCTCTATGTAAGGTACATGGATGATGTCCTAATTACAGTAGATACTGTGGACCAATCTCTACCCTCTCAGATTCTGGAAGAATTTAACTTACTAGAGAATACCTTGCAGTACACCCTGGAACAGGAAAAAGACCATAGCATCAATTACCTAGATTTAACCTTGACCTCAAGAGAGGGGAAAATATTCACTCAGCTTTTTAGAAAACCCACCAACACAGGAAAGATGTTAGACTTCTGCTCATTCCACCCTGATTATATTAAATCGAATACGGCGAGACAATTTTTGGAAAAAATTGAAATCTTGGTCTCTTCAGCTACTCAGAAAGATCTTCACAAAGAAGAATTAAAGGAAATATTGGCAGAAAACAATTACCCCTCCCCATATGTTGAGAAAATATTTAAACAAGTGCCAAAAAAGAAGCAGGATAAAACCAACTTCAAATTCACCAGCAAAATTACGTACCACAAGGGACTTTTCGAGAAACTGAAAAGGATCGGAGCAAAATATAATATCAGGCTAGCTCCAGATCTTAGTAACAAAATAAAGAAATTCCTGCCAGCTTTAAAGCAGAAAGAATTGGACATCCAATTGCAGGAAGGAGTAATTTACTGCATCGACTGTAACTGCGGACTCAGCTATATAGGAGAAACAGGGAGAAGTATTAAGGTCCGAATGAAAGAACACCAAGCAGCTATTAGGAACATTGGGAACAAAACAGGGCTAGACAGACATATACAAGCAAGTGGACACTCCATAAATTGGGACTCAGTGAAAATAATCGCCCACCAGTCAAACTTAGTAAAGAGGAAACTAGAAGAAGGGATCGAAATAGCAAGAAGAAGAAGTCCACAATTAACGATAATTGCGGATGGACTCTTCCAATTGAGTGGCAGCAACTACTCCAGTGACGTAGTCCTGATGACAAACTAGGCTTTAGTTCGAAAATTTGACAACCAACTTTCATGAAAAATAACCTCTATAAGACCCGTAAAAAAGTTATTCCACAATCACTATGAATAGAGGTGCCATAAATGCATTTACAACTAGGATAATATTTCAGTTGAAATACAAAACATAAGAATTAAATACATATGATAAAAACAAATATTAAACTTCAGCTAATCAAACTAACTAATCGATATTACAAAAATACAAAGCTCATCACTTAGCATTTACCTAATATTCCTGAGGTAGTATTGTTTTTGCAGCACTTCCCAGAAAATGGCTCATCTGACATACCACTTAATTTGCTTGAGGTAGGGGTAGAAGGTGCCTGGAACTACAAAACCATAAAGTAATCAGTAACATTTATAATGGCTTACTCAATCACATATAGCATGCTGAGTTACACTGGAAAATCAAAATGTTATGCTCAGAGAAGATGGTAATTTTCATGCCTTAAATAACTAAAATTAACTACTTGCTGAAATAATTTACATAACTAATTAAACCTGCTAACTTAAAACTTCCAGAAAGAGGGAGTATTCAAAAATTCCAGAAAGAGTCATTACATTTGTACAACACAAATCTGTAGTTCAATAAAATGCTGCTCTGAATATTTATATCCAGCAAAATATAAACATATGTAAGAACAAATTACACCAAAGCAGATGATCTGTTGAGTTCACGGTAATTCCAGCACAATGCATTAGCAACTTTTCAGATAATTATAAAGAAAGAAAAAAAAATTAAAAAAAATAAAGAAACATGTCATAACACCACTATTTACAATTCAGCATTATCAATTTATCAGTATATTAGTACATAGGTATACATACCATACAGTCTTCTCCGGACGAGCCTCCGCTCTTCTATTCACCTTTTCCTGGCCATGTTCCTGATTATTCGAAAGCTGCTTCGTTACCTATTTCTAAGATCTCTTGCGTATATGTTCAAGAGCTTGTGAATGACTATCCCACATAATAATGTGGTTACTCCATATTTTGCCTCAAAACTGTTTTTCGCACGAAATCCTGATACTGCCTTTAAACGTTTCTGTGGCTATTACGCTCCCATTGATTATGAAGATGTCAGTGATGATCTAGATATCCTTTTAAATGCTTTCAGTGCCGCCATAAATAAATGCCCTGCCATTGCTCCTTGGCTTTGTTTCATGGCATATCAATGTCACCATTTCTGCCAGTTCTCTGGTTGTTTTAACACCCCACCGATGTGAACTGACTTATGAAGGCAAGTTTTTTCTACGAACTTTCCTCACTGTTCGACAGCAATGTTCCCTGCACTACTCACTGCTTATGTGCCCATGTTAATACTTTACACAATATAATTCACTGTTTTATGCTATGTATGTATCATGCTTTCTCGGAAATAAATGCGATGTTGATCTCCACTGCACGTTTAAATTGGAAATTTCATCACGCAAGAGCCCCCTGCCCCATTTTAAACAGTAACAATTTAGACACTATGCTTGCATGTCTTATTTGTCTTCATTTCTGATTCAACCACTACATACATGGTTCAAACACTTTTTCACTCGCAGAATTCCAGGACTTTTGGATTTTTCCAGGACATATGATCCAAGTGTTCCTACTTAAAATATAGTGAAGCCATAGGCCTGTTCAACCTGTAACCTACAACAAACAACTCCTGACATGTTTGAGAAAATTTAATACAGAAAATTGAAAATGATGTCTACTGCAGCTAATAAGAACCTCAGAATCACAGATAAATACTGAAATACCAAAACTGCCACTGAAAATGTAACCAGGTTTAATTTCTGCAAAACTTCTATATACATTATACTATACTGACTTTGAGAAATAATTATTTTTTTACTTTGGCTTTATTTCAATTATTAAAGCAAATTAAAGAATAAAAAAAAACTAAAAAAAAAATGGGAATATTAGGTATAAAATCTATAGTTAGAACACAAATGTGGCATTACTCTTGAAATGCTATCATATACCACACAATCAATATACAAAGCACTATTTATATTTATCAATTTACTTCCGATATTGGAGGTTATTTTTTAACGTGCATTAATGCATTTGCATTTTTGAACTTCCCTTTTTGTTGGTAAAGTTCGATTAACACTTACGGCACGTGGGCTTGGCATGGGGGTTTTTCATTTAGTTGCGGGTCCACTTCATCCCCCCCCCGTTGGTATTTATCTGGCTCGTCACTAAATGAGTTTTTTTCCTTTGCTGCCTCCTCATTTACTTCAATAATTTTTCATAACCCAAGTACTTTCAGTAATAACCCATTACCGTCATCTAGGGGACGTTTTGCTCCGACTAGCACGGACCGTGTCAGCTGGGCATTTCGGTGGTTCTCGCAGGCTGCTTCTGTTATTGGCTATCGCTTCTTCTTGGGCGTTGTGGCGCCATCTCTTGTTGGTCACTGATCTCATTTTTCTGAACTTTTTCATTTTTTTGCTCAATTTTAATTAAATTTCTCCAGCTGTTTCTCAAAATATTAGGGTCATTATGGTTGCAAACTTTTGCCCTATTTTTTTCAATCATTACCGATTCTGCTATTCTGAGGTGTTTTTCGGATTTACAGCTTTTAATGATTTTTATATTTTCGATTTAGGATATTTTTGGTTAGCCAGACAGTATTGAATAAGTGCTGTTTTTCTTCTTTTTTCTGCTAATTTTTTATGTGTTGTTTTAATCTGTGTTTAAGCTTATTTTTGGTACTTCCTATATAAGCCATTGGAGGATTTTCAGTAATAGGAATTGAGTAAATACCTGCTTTTTCTAACATTTTTATTTTTTCATTATTTTTTATTACCATATTTTTGATGGTATTTACTTTTCCTCCAATTTGAATGTTATGCTTTTTACAAATATTATTAATTTCATTGGAAGTACCTTTAATGTAAGGAAAACCATTTAAATATTTGACTTCTTTTTTATTTACTACAGCATTATTTTTTATTTTCTTTATTACTTCTGTGCTCCTTTTTTATTAAATGGTTGGGATAACCAAAGCTACCTGCAATTTTTTTTATGAATTTGATTTCTTCATTGATGAACTGACTATTTTCAGAGCGCGTATATGCTCTTTTAATTAAGGTTTTTAGACTATTGCATTTTTGAGGATAAGGATGTGCCGAATTGTACGGGATTAGAACAGGAACAAATGAACTTTTCCGATAAACCCTGTATAGAAACTTATCTGTGGATTTGATAACTTGTACGTCCAAAAAGGCTATTGCATTATTTTTTTCTATTTCAACTGTGAGTTCTATAGTTGGGTATAACGAGCTGTAACATTTTGTTAATTTTCTTAATTCTTCTTCGTTCAGTTTTGATAGAATGAAAATGTCATCCACGTATCGACAGTACACTTCTGGTTTTTCTTCCATACGATGCAGGACATTTTCTTCAATCTCGTTCCTCACAACCTCAGCATATAAAGTT
This sequence comes from Macrothele yani, assembly GCA_039090855.1. Taxonomy (NCBI): domain Eukaryota; kingdom Metazoa; phylum Arthropoda; class Arachnida; order Araneae; family Macrothelidae; genus Macrothele; species Macrothele yani. The sequence continues at coordinate 99,220,268 of CM076990.1, read as the reverse complement.
GATAATGGTGAACCCATTATTGGGCCTCCTGAATTTTGCTTGAATATTTTGTTCTTGTATGTAAAAATATTATTTTCATATAAATAGAATAAAACTTTTTTGAATTCATGAATTTGTGTGTTATTTAAAATTTTAAGATTTCGCAACTTCTTAATGATAATTTCAATAGCTTCTGGAACAGGAAGTGCTTGGATATAATGCTTTAACGTCCATGCTTGCCATATTTCAGTCCTTTAGGCCAGTTTTTACATTTTTAATTTTCTCAATAAATTCATACGTGTTCTTGATGGTGAAATTGTTGTTCATGAAAAAGGGTGCTAGGAACTTGTAAATGTTTTTCTCTAATGTTATCAATGGTGAGTTGTTTTTTGAAACTATCAGTCTTATTGGAGCACCATCTTTGTGCGTTTTTACCTTTGCAACAATACGTGGTATGCCTGCTCCCATTGGTGGAAAAGAGCGCTTGATTTCATCAGGTAATGTGCTATGATTTCTTATATCCGCTAAGAATTTAATTTGGTTATCTGTTGGGTCTTTCTTTATTTCGGTACAATTTAATCCATCTATTGCGGCTGTCATTTTTTGTTCAAATTCATCAGTGTTGAGAATAATGATTTGGCCGGTTTTATCTGCTTCACAGAATTTGATATATGGGTCATTTTTCAATTCCAATAGTTGTTTTTTTTTTCATATATTTTTTCTCTATAGAGAAGTTTTTGTTATTTTTGGCATTATATTCTTTTAGAATAACTCTATATAATTTGTTCTCAACTTCAGTTTTATTCTCTGTGCCTGGTATATTTTTGAGAATATCTTCGAGGCAAGGGATTATTTCTTCAGTTTTAGGGAGGCCTTGTGGAAAGGCAAATTTTTTCCCTTTTTGAATAAAATTGCTTTCTGTACAAGTTATCAAATCCACAGATAAGTTACTATACAGGGTTTATCGGAAAAGTTCATTTGTTCCTGTTCTAATCCCGTACAATTCGGCACATCCTTATCCTCAAAAATGCAATAGTCTAAAAACCTTAATTAAAAGAGCATATACGCACTCTGAAAATAGTTAGTTCATCAATGAAGAAATCAAATTCATAAAAAAAATTGCAAGTAGCTTTGGTTATCCCAACCATTTAATAAAAAAGGAGCACAGAAGTAATAAAGAAAATAAAAAATAATGCTGTAGTAAATAAAAAAGAAGTCAAATATTTAAATGGTTTTCCTTACATTAAAGGTACTACCAATGAAATTAATAATATTTGTAAAAAGCATAACATTCAAATTGGAGGAAAAGTAAATACCATCAAAAATATGGTAATAAAATTTAATGAAAAAATAAAAATGTTAGAAAAGGCAGGTATTTACTCAATTCCTATTACTGAAAATCCTCCAATGGCTTATATAGGAAGTACCAAAAATAAGCTTAAACACAGATTAAAACAACACGTAAAAAATTGGCAGAAAAAGAAGAAAAAACAGCACTTATTCAATACTGTCTGGCTAACCAAAAATATCCTAAATTCGAAAATATAAAAATCATTAAAAGCTGTAAATCCGAAAAACACCTCAGAATAGCAGAGTCGGTAATGATTGAAAAAAATAGGGCAAAAGTTTGCAACCATAATGACCCTAATATTTTGAGAAACAGCTGGAGAAATTTAATTAAAATTGAGCAAAAAAATGAAAAAGTTCAGAAAAATGAGATCAGTGACCAACAAGAGATGGCGCCACAACGCCCAAGAAGAAGCGATAGCCGATAACAGAAGCAGCCTGCGAGAACCACCGAAATGCCCAGCTGACACGGTCCGTGCTAGTCGGAGCAAAACGTCCCCTAGATGACGGTAATGGGTTATTACCGAAAGTTCTCGGGTTATGAAAAATTATTGAAGTAAATGAGGAGGCAGCAAAGGAAAAAAACACATTTAGTGACGAGCCAGATAAATACCAACGGGGAAAAAAAAAAAAAAAAAAAAAAAATGAAGTGGACCCGCAACTAAATGAAAAACCCCCATGCCGCATCCACATAACGGAAATAAGAATTGAAAGCCATGCCCACGTGCGGTAAGTGTTAATCGAACTTTATCAACAAAAGGGAAGTTCAAAAATGCAAATATTTATATTTAATTATTTTGAAATAATGCTTACATTAGAAATTTAAGGATAAAGAAAGGTGAAATATTTGAAACTTTTTCAGAGGAATAACAGGATTATTAATTCTTAAACAAATACTTATGGGAGCAAGGATTTGTGTCACATTTTAATTAGGGAAGGAATTTTGGACAAAATATTGATGTTCGAGCTTCTAATATTGATGCTAAGCTATATTCATACATGAGACCGGCCGATGACAAAAAAAGCTGAACTTTTTAACTGGGAGGAAAATTAGGACACACGAACGTGCAGTGCGAGCAAATTCAAATACAGCATGTACAATATCTAAGATTGCACAAGCTGTATGGAATTATTATTTTCTGTAAACTATGTAAGTGAATATCAAAGTGACGCACATTATTATATTCACAATATAAAAGCACGAAATTCAGAACAAAATAAAATGAAATATGTTTAAAAATCAGATTCAAAACTTACATATAAATCTTTACTAGCTAAATCCTGGGGTGAAAAGTATTTGTCTAGGAAAGTTTGTGCATTTAGTCAAGCAATTAGAAACTTGCAAGAATTATAAACATATATCCATACAGTAGTTTTGGTCAAACGTCATAGTACAAGAGATATGTCAGTCTTGTTGGCTTAGTAGCACTCTAATATATCAAATTTTTAAGAAATGAAATGTGTCCCAAGAGTCATAATGTGTTTAAATAACAATTGGAATATGTATTGGAATATATATTTGAGTATGCACAAATGTAAAAAAAGACTTCAAGTGCTATGGTTTTTAAATAGGTTGCTTCAAAGATATTTTGCCCCTTTTTTGTTGTACTTGCTTACACATCAGTTCAAGTTTCCTCTTGTGAGCAAGCCTCCCACATGGTTCATACGCTTTTTCAATCACAAAATTCCAGGACTTTTCCAGGACTTTTGGATTTTTTTCCAGGACATACGATCCAAACGCTCTTACTTAAAATATAATGAAACCATAGATCTGTTCAACCTGCAACCTACAACAAACAACTTCTTACATGCTTGGATAAACTTAATACAAAATGTTAAAAATGTTACCTGCTGTAGCTAATCAGAAACTTAAAATCACGGATAAATACTAATATACCAAAACTGTCACTGAAAATGTGACCAGGTTTAATATCTACTAAACTTTTGTATACTATACTACAGTGATTTTGAGAAACTTTTATTTTTCTACTTTGGCTTTACTTCAATTACTGAAGCAAATTACAGAATAAAAAAAAAAAAAAAAAACCATAAAACTCAAAAATACATAGGTATGTGTAGCATTACTCTTAAAAATTCTTTCATATACCACACAATCAATACCTAAAATGCTATTTATATTTAATTATTTTGAAATAATGCTTACACTGGAAATTTAAGGGTAAGGAAAGATGAAATATTTTGAACTTTTTCAAAGGGCCAAAGGAACTGTTATTTCATAAACACATAATCAAGGGAGCAAGTATTTGTCTTACATTTTATTTGGGGAAGGAATTTTCAACATAATAATGATGCTGTAGCTAAGTTTTAAATTTGTACTTGCCAGCAAACAAAGTATGCACAAAAATTTCCAACATGAAATGAAAGAGAATAATGGGAAAACCTTAAATCCAATGGCTGTGTACAACTGCATTCATAAGTGATCAAGACAATTTAAGTGGGCATGATTAGAAAACTAATTCAGAAGATGCAAAGTGATTAATTTGCTCAAAAAATACTAAGAGACAACTAGATTTAAGTTTCTGACATTAGAAAGCAATCTAATTTTATGGGAAATTTTTATATAAAGCATTCATTCATTAGCAAATTTCAGTAAAGGTGAAAATAACCCCCCCCCCCCCCAAAAAAAAAAAATTTGGCTACGTACTTCCACCAGTGACTTTAAAAGTATGTTACGAAAGTTAACAAATGGCAGGGAAAAAATGTTTCGCATAGCAGAAGGAAGGTATTACAGACAAAAAGATTTTTCAAATCAAACGGTTAAAAGAAGAGATAGAGAAGGAAACATGATATAACTGTATACCTTTTAGCGGAAGAATTTTGCACAATGGAAAAGTTAAAACAGACTAAAAGTATTCCTAGTAGCAAAAGCTATGCTAAGGAGAAAAAAAAACTTTTCAAATAAGTCTCCCAGAAGCAGAAATAGCAAGAAAAACGTTTTCACCTTTGCAACTTCAAAGGAAAAAGTTGTACACATTATTTGAAGAGGATCTTATTGTAGCAAAAATTTCATTTACTATATACATAATATCTAAGGTATTGTTTACCTGATATTGTCAAAGTATTTTGCACATTGTTGCGCTGTGAGGCACGTACTACCGGCCTGAGAGGTCTTTTATGTTACGGGTTTTTGGTTAGTTATAAATTTTTTGTTAGAAATAAAACAATTAGGTTATATATTTTCAGTTGCACATCCATTCATTTGCACAATCAAACGCTTTAAATTTACTGTGATTTAATTAAAACATTGTAGTAGTAAGAGTTATATTCATCGGGTGAGGCGACGTCTCACAAGGGGTTCGCCGTCACGTTGTTTCGGCGAGCGCTTTCGGTAATATCATACTACCATTGTCGGGCCTCTACTTCCACACGAGGGTTCCTCGCGTGTGTGTAGTCCTGAAGTTGCATGTCGGGAATCGAAGGGAAGGCTTACTACCTGCATGTGTTAGGCGATTTGTTTCTCATGTGTCGCCATCTATTGGATGAGTAGGTAGTTATCAGTCGTAAGTATAATTCATTTTTTATTTTTGTGTAAATATTTTTGGGCTATTATTTGTTTGTAGAAATAGCTGTATTATTTTTAGTCCTTTATTTAATGGTGTGATTTTTTGTAATGTTTTTTTTATGGATTTTTTGTTTTTTATAAGTGATTTCCAGGCTGTGTCTAGTGTGGTGGGGTCTTGTAAGCTGCATATTGTATCTTTTTTTTTTTTTTTTTTTTTTTTTTGTTCAATTATAATGCTTTCAGAAATCCTTAATTCTTTTTCGTTTGTGTGGGTGGTTAGTAATTTAATATTTTCAAAATCAGGATATTGTTTATGTTTAATGCAGTGCTGGTTTAATGCAGTGTTGGATAAGTGCAGTTTTTCTTCTTTTTTGTTCCAGTTTTTTATATGTTGATGTTATCTTTTTATTAATCTATTTTTGTGCTGCCAATGTAAGAAATGTGGTCTCCAGAATTCTGTGAAACAATAGGAATTTCATATACGCCTGCTGATTGTAGTATATTATTGTCATATTTTCTTTATAATTAAGTCACCAATATTCTGAACAGAATGACCAAAAATAATGTTGTGTTTCTTCATTAAACTTAAAAATGTCCCACTTAGTCCTCTAATCAAAGGAAAAGAACCTGAAAATTTGTATTTCTTTTTTGGGATGTTTTGAATAGACTTTTTTTTTTTTTTTTTTTTTTTTTTTTTGTATTCAAAAATCAACTTTTTAACAGTTTTTGTGCCATACCCATATTGTTTGGTTGTGTCAATAATCCACTGGATTTCTTCACATTTCTTACATTGGCATAAAAGACCTCTGTGAAATACTTTGACAATATCAGGTAAACAATATCTTAGATATTATGTCATCATCATCATCATTGTCAACCATTATCAATCCACTGCTGGACTAAGGTCTCCCCAAGTTTCCTCCACAACGGTCTGTCTTGTGCCAGTCTCCTCCATGTCACTCCCGCATACTTTCGAATTTCATCCACCCATCTTCCATGTGGTCTTCTTCTGGGTCTTTTCCTGTCCCTTGGAATCCAATCTAAAATTTCGGCTGTCCATCGATGGTCTGTTCTTCTGGCAGTATGTCCAGCCCATTGCCATTTCAGGGATTTAACTCTGATCATGATGTCTTCCACTCTTGTCATTTTTCGGATCCACGTGTTCCTCTTCTTATCTCTCCTGGTTACACCAAGCATGCACCTCTCCATGCTTCTTTGAGTTGTTTGCAGCCTTTGTATGTCTCTTTTAGCTAAGGTCCACGTCTCTGCACCATACGTAAGCACTGGAAGGATGCATTGATCAAACACTTTTCTTTTAAGACATAATGGCATATTGCTCTTGAAAATTATGCTGTTTCTTCCAAAAGCTCTCCAGGCAAGTTTTGTACGCCGATTAATTTCTTCACCAATGTGACCCTCACTTGATATCTGCTGTCCAAGATAAACGTACGTGTCTGTTATCTCCAGCTTTTCTCCATCAATCAATAAATCTTCATTTCTTGTAAAAGCATTGTACATCACTTTTGTCTTCTGAAAGTTCATTTTTAATCCCACTTCTTTACTCTTGTCAGCAAGTTCCTGGATCATACTCTGTAGCTCTGATGGGGTAGTTGCAAAAATGACTATGTCATCAGCAAAACGAAGGTGGGTTAGATAATCTCCATTAATCTTTATCCCTTTGTTTTCCCAGTTCAGTGATTGAAAGACATTTTCCAATGTGGCTTTAAAGAGCTTCGGAGATATGGTGTCACCTTGTCTCACTCCTTTTCCAATTTTTATGTGTGTTGTATTTTCAAACAGCCGAATCTTTGCACTTGCATTTTCATAGATGTTATTAATAATATTAATGTATGCATCTTCAATACCGCAGGATTTCAGAGCCATTGCAACTGCTGATGGTTTCACCGAATCAAAGGCTTTTTCATAATCGATAAAAGCCATGCACAATGGAAGTTCATATTCCCTCGCTCTTTCAATTAGTTCTCTCAGTACGTGGATATGATCTATTGTGTTGTAGCCACTCCTGAATCCAGCTTGTTCTCTCGGTTGAGCCATGTCCAGTGTCACCTTAAAGCGGTGTGAAAGAACTTTAGTGAAGATTTTATAAACCACTGATAGGAGGCTGATAGGTCTGTAGTTTCTGAGATCCTCAATGTCACCTTTTTTATGTAGCAAGATCATTGTAGCGTTGTTCCAATCACTCGATGCCTTAACGAATTTTCCCTTCGTTAAGGCATCGAGTGAAAATTTGGGCGAGTACTGTTTCGATTTCTCCACTTGCTTCTTGTATGATGTCTACAGTAATTCCATCTTCTCCTGGAGCTTTTCCCCGCTTCATGTTCTTGATTGCATGTGCAACTTCTGCTGGAAGGACTGGAAGAACTCTGGTACCTTTCATGATGTCTGGAGTACATGTATCATCCCTTTCATATAGTTTGAAGTAGAAATCTTTCACTCTTGTCAAAATTTCGCCTCTATTTCTTGTTACAGAACCATCTTCTTTTCTCAGTGCCATAATCTGTTTTCTTCCCTTACTGAGATGTCCCTTTGCTATCTTTAGGCTTTGGTTGTTTTCAATTGCTTTCCTTACTAGTTCACAGTTGAATTTCCTTACGTCTTCGGTGATACTTTTTCGTACTGTCTTGCATAGCTCTATAGTCTATATATTCCACTTTGGAAGTCACATCTTCTTTAGTTGTCCTCATCTCTCTTCTTTTTTGCATCAACATTTTGGTTTTTCCTGATAATTTGTTCACATGCAATTTGTTCTTAGACCCAGCTAATTTTGTTGCTGTTTCCATAAGAGCTATGGTTACTTTTCTGTTAACTTCAGAAATATCCACTTCTTCCGATGTTAGGCCTTCTAAAGCAGAGAATCTGTTCTTCAGTTCCAATTTGAAGGTATTATGGTGTTTTTTAAGGTTGGTTATGTCAATACATTTTGTTTGTCTTATGAGCTTGCTACGTTCGAGTTTAGTGTTGAGGTGCATCTTACATCTCACCAATCTATGGTCACTGCCTGTGTTGAACTTGTTTAGCACACTGCAGTCTTCTATGACGAATTTTTTGTTACACATAATAAAATCAATTTCACTTGTCATCCCATTTGGATGTCTCCATGTCCATTTCCTGTGTGGCTTTTTCTTGAAAAAGGAGTTCAAGATGAAAAACCCTTCTGCCTCTGCAAACTCTACGAGAGTATTTCCACGCTGGTTTCTGTTGCCGTGACCGAATTTACCTACTGAAGTTTCATTCTGTTGCCGTTGCCCTATTTTTGCATTGAAATCTCCCATAATTATCTTCAAGTGCTGCTTACCTTTATTATTTAGATCACGAATTTCCTCATAAAATTCTTCAATTTCTTCTTCAGGATGACTTGTGGTGGGTGCATAAGTTTGAATAATCTGAGCCTGGTATCTTCTCGAGAGTTGGATAACGAGTCGTGCAGCTCTGTCAGAGGAACTTTCAACTTCTACAACTTTATCCTTCAGTTTCTTGTTTATTATAAATCCAACACCAAGAAACTGAAGGATAAAGTTGTAGAAGTTGAAAGTTCCTCTGACAGAGCTGCTCTGACAGAAGTTGAAAGTTCCTCTGACAGATATTATGTATATTAATATAAAGCATAAAGCATGTTTATAACATAAGACAACCCTTAAGGTTGCCTCATGATTGCATATTTTGTAAATCTCATTTACACTCCATCTTTATTATAGTGAGTAGCATACATTAAAAAAAGAAATAACTCAATAGAGTTTTTAGAGACAGAGATAGGCTGCAAATGGAAGTGCATAAACACCACCTGGCGGCAGAATTGTGAACCACAAACCTCAAATATAAACCTAAAGTGTTCCATAAAGTAAATGGTATCTGCTGTTAAAAGAATTTTTTAAATCGGGCATTTAGAAGTACAGATATTGAGAAAAATAGATTAAATATTTGTGCCCCTAGTGGCGAAATTGTGCATTATTTTGGGAATAAAATGCACATAAGGAGTTTTCACAGTTAGTAGTATCCGGTCAAAAGATAATATTTGTCAATCAGGTTATTGGTCCCATAGAAATTGCTGTAATGGAAATGTAAACTTACGCCCTCTAGTGGTTCACTTCTGCATTAAGAAATATTTGAAATTATATGAGAAACATTTCGCACCGAAAATGTTCTCCAACAAAGAAAATTTTTCAAATCGTACTCCTAGAAACAGAGATATGAACAAAAACAAGATATACATGTACGCCTCATGGTGGAAAAATTATGCACTATTTAAGCAGGATTTTCAAAACGGTTTTGGAGGTGAGCGGTATCAGTCTATGGAGAAGAAATTTTTTCAATCAAGTTTCGAGATTTTATTGCAAGTACATCAAAAGCAAAAATAAACACTTACGCCCCCTGGCGGTCAAACCATTTTATTCCAAAAATGAGAAATTATATGCAAAACATTTCCCCTCAACAGCTGTATCCAACGCAGGAAGAATTTTTCAAATCCGACTGTTAGCAGCGGAAATATTGGGGAAATCGCAATTTACTGTTACGCACCCTAGCGGAAAAAATTTATGCATTACTTGAAAAAGGAACTAACTAAAATAGTCGATATAAATGCCATCGAAACAAAAAATAATTTTTTCAATTGGACATTTAGAAGCAAATGTAATAAATAAAATGCATTTTAAATTCGATACGATCTTCATTTGCGCCCCTAGCGGCAAAGTTGTGCATCAGAAAAAACCCGGAATAAATGGATCATCATTCTCACGTTTTGAGCTTTCCAATACAAAAAAAAATTTACGAATCGAACGAATAATTGCAGAAATATGGTATTCCCAGTGGGACAGACAAAGTGATAATATAAGCATGACCACAAAAGGTGTTAATAATGCAGCTTCAGTACTCCTAACAGGCAAGAAAACCAACAGCCACAACTCCCCATTTTGCAGGGGGTGGAGAGAAAATTTTGTCAGACTTAAGTTATGGCAGTAGAAAAATCTTCAACCACAAAGCATCGCGCAGGGACAAAAAGGCCGGATTGGATAAAATTTCAGGACATGTAACGTAACAGAATTTTAGGACATTCCCAGAACTTTTCAGGACAATATGGAATTCCAGGACTTTTCCAGGATTTCCAAGACACGTACAAACCATGCTCGCAACTTTCTTTTGCAACTGTCTGACTTGAATCAGTCTCCTACATGTCACTTCAGTATGCTTTTGAATTCCATCCACCCATCTCTCGTGTGGTCATTTGCTGGGTCAAAGAAAGGTAACTTGATCACGCTAGTTACGTTAACTAAAACTTTTACAAAAGTTCGTAAGTTGGAAGCTTTCGACCTTATCTTAGGTCTTCATCACGCCAATGGAGGACTAAAATTGTTGCCAGATTCTACATTTGAATTTTTCCTATTTTTGCCAAAACTTAGAATTGATCTCCAGATCAACGGAATGTAGAGAGGAGATTCGGAGTTGCAAGTCATTGAGTTGAAAATAATTTCTATGCTTTCACGGTAACGGAGGGCAAAACGATTGTAAGTCTTGCAGGAAACAAGAAAACGAAGGCTGCAAAGAGAATTAGTGACTTGAGTCCGAAGTTTCCGGAAGGAAATCCAATCTTTCGTCCAGTCCAAAATAAACTGCCCGGAAGTTGCGTAGCTTTGAAACATGACGATTATGGGCAAAACACGTAACAATATTAACAAAGAAAGGTAACTTGATCACGCTAGTTACGTTAACTAAAACTTTTACAAAAAGTTCGTAAGTTGGAAGCTTTCGACCTTATCTTAGGTCTTCATCACGCCAATGGAGGACTAAAATTGTTGCCAGATTCTACATTTGAATTCCTCCATTGGCGTGATGAAGACCTAAGATAAGGTCGAAAGCTCCAACTTACGAACTTTTGTAAAAGTTTTAGTTAACGTAACTAGCGTGATCAAGTTACCTTTCTTTGTTAATATTGTTACGTGTTTTGCCCATAATCGTCATGTTTCAAAACTACGCAACTTCGGGCAGTTTATTTTGGACTGGACGAAAGATTGGATTTCCTTCCGGAAACTTGGACTCAAGTCACTAATTCTCTTGCAGCCTTCGTTTTCTTGTTTCCTGCAAGACTGTCGTTTTGCCCTCACGTTACCGTGAAAACATAGAAGTATTTTCAACTCAATGACTTGCAACTCCGAATCTCCTCTCTACATTCCGTTGATCTGGAGATCAATTCTAAGTTTTGGCAACAAAAATAGGAAAATTCAAATGTAGAATCTGGCAACAATTTAGTCCTCCATTGGCGTGATGAAGACCTAAGATAAGGTCGAAAGCTTCAACTTCTGAACTTTTTGTAAAGTTTTAGTTAACGTAACTAAGCGTGATCAAGTTACCTTTCTTTGTTAATATTGTTACGTGTTTTGCCCATAATCGTCAAATTTGCTGGGTCTTTTTATGCCCCTTGGTAACCAGTCTAAAATTTCAGTTGTTCATTGGTAGTCCACTTTTTTTGGGCAATATTTCCATCCCATTGCCATTTCAGGGATTTTACTCTGATCAAGATGTTTTCCACTCTTGTCATTTTCCTAATCCACGAGTTCATCTTCTTATGATTTCTGGTTACACCATGTATGCATATATCTAAGTTTTTTCAGTTGTCTATGGCATTTGTATGTCTTTTTTAGTTAAGGTCCATGTCTCTGCTCTATATGTAAGAACGGGAAGGATGCATTGACTAAACACATTTCTTTTAAGAGATAATGGCATATTGCTTTTGAAAATTGCGCTGTTTCTTCCAAAATCTCTCCAAATGAGTTTTATACTCCAATTAAGTGCTTTATCAATGTGAACTTTGCTTGCTATAAGTTGTCCAAGGTAAATGTAGATGTCATTTATCATCTCCACCTTTTCCCCATTAATTGCTAAATTTTCATTTCTTGTAAAGAGAAGTGTACAACAATTTTGTTTTCTGAAAGTTCATTTTTAATCCCATTTCTTTACTCTTGTCAGCAAATTCTTGGAACATACTATGCAACTCTTAAGGGGTATTTGCAAAAATGACTGCATCGTCAACAAAATGGAGGTCGGTTAAATAATCTTCATTAATCTTGTTTTCCCAGCTCAATGACTGAAAGACATTTTGCAAGGTGACATTGAAAAGTTTGGGAGATAGAGAGTCACCTTGTCTTATTCCCATTTCAATTTTTATTGGTGCTCTGTCCTCAAATAACCAAACAACCGCACTTGCATTTTTATATATGTTATCAATATTGCTAATGTATAATTCTTCAATACCACAGGATTTCAAAGTCATATTTGTAACTTCTGATGGTTTGACGTAATCAAAGGTCTTTTCATAATCAATGAAAGCCATACATAATGAGAGTTCATATTTCACTTGTTCTTTCAATTAGTTCTCTCAGTACATGGATATGATCTATAATGATATAGCCACTCTTGAATTCAGTTTGTTCTCTTGGTTGGGCAACATCCAGTGTCAACATCAAGTGATGTGAAAGAACCTTAGTGAGACGATTCTATAAACCACTGATAGGAGGCTGATGGGCCCGTAGTTTCCGAGATCCTCAGTGTCACCTTTTTTTATGTAGCAAGATCATTGTAGCATTGCCCCAATCCTTTGGACATCTAGTGAAAACTTGGGTGGGTTTAGTTTTTGTTTCTCCACTTGCTTTTTGTATAACGTCCATGGTAATTTCTTTACCTGGAGCTCTTCCCCATTTCATGTTCGTAACTGCACGATAACTTCTACCAGCAGAACTGCAAGAACTTAGGTACTGGTACCTTTCCTAATGTCTTCAGTAGATGTATTATCCTTTTCATATTGTTTTGAGTAGAAATTTTTCACTCTTTTCAAAAATTCACCTATATTTCTTGTTACAGTACCATCTTCTTTTCTCAGTGTCATAATCTGTTTTCTCCCCTTACTAAGATGTCTTTGTGCTCTCTTCAGGCTTTGGTTATTTTCCATTGCGTCACTAGTTCACAACTAAATATGCATACACAGTGTGGCAAAGAATTTTTAAGACTGGGTCTGCAAAATGAAATAGAAACAAAAAATTATAATTTGTTTTGGTTTGTTATTCAAAATAAGTCTCTCCGGCTTCAATACACTTGTTACAGCGATTTAATAATGGTTCGAATGCCTGTTCCAGTTCACTTTGCAGAATTGCCTCCAAAGCACGCGGCGAAGCTGTTTGTATTGTCGAAATACTGTCAAAATAACACCCTTTCAACGTCATTTTAAGTTTTGGGAATAAAGAAGAGTCGCAGGGTGCTAAATCAGGCGAATACGGTGGATGATTCAACACACAGACGTTATTTTTCGCCAAAAATCTACGAACAAGAAGTGAGGTGTGACTGGGTGCATTATCGTGCAACAAACACCAACTGTTTTCATCCCGATATTATGGACGAATGCAACGAATTCTGCCCATCAAACGCCTCAAAACATTTAAATAAAACTCACCAGTAATTGTTTGTCCACTTGGAACAAATTCTTTGTGGATAATACCCTTACTATCGAAGAATGTAATGAGCATTTTTTTATTTTCGATGGAACTTTTGTTGTTTTTTTGTCTTGTGGCGAGTTTTTTTACTTTGCTTTGTTTTAGGATCATATTGAAAACACCATGTTTCATCACCTGTAACAATCGATTTTAGGAAGTTTGGATCATTTTCAGCGGCTGAAATGGTGTTTCTGCAATGTGCACTTCTCCTTGATTTTTGTTCATTGGTTAACGTGTGTGGAACAAATTTAGCACAGACTTTTGTTTTGCCCAAATCTTCATGCAGGATGGTTGGAATCATTTCTTTGTTGATGTTTAAAGACTCTTTCATAATTCTTAGTGACGCACATTGATTGTTTTCCACGAAATCACGCACTTTTTTAATAATCTCAGGTGTCCTAGATGAACTTGTTCTTCCAATACACTTATCATCTTCTAGCGTATCTCTTCCATCCAAAAAACGTTTGTGCCACAGGAAAACATTTGATCTACTTAAACAAAACTCACCGTAAACTTGTTTCGTCATTTGGAGCCTTTCCGAGGCACTTTTACCAAGTTTTGCGTTAAATTTAATAACAGCCCTTTGTTCTATCTTAATAATTCTACATGAAAAAAAATTTACTTCCCTAATGAACGGCCGTTTCGTTTGAGTTACTTTAACAACTGTGCAGTACTTTTGGCAGAAAGCAAGCAGATGGTCACGGTTTATAACGCATTCGCGATTACACTGGTAACGCCACCGTAGGCTGAAATCTAGCGCCAGTCTTAAAAATTCTTTGACGCACTGTGTATGTCTTCAATGATACTTTTTTGCAATGTCTTGCATAGCTACTACATTCCATTTTGGAACTTACATGTTTTTTATTTCCTGAAGATGCCCAGAGTATGGGCGAAAATTTCGAGTATAAAGAACGGTAAAAATTGATGTGTTTGAATCCTAAGGCAAAGATCGAATGAGTATACCCAGCGAAAAGTGTGAGAAGTAAAGCCAGTCATCGCATACAAGGGACTTTAGGACAATAACATCAACAAAGACTGGAAAACATGTGCGTGAAATGTTTCCGTCGCTAGAAAGGAATGCCAAGGTAAGCATTATCCGCTAGATTTTTGTACAAGTTACTTTGAAATATAGCACGTAAAAGAGAATAGTAGAATAATTAGAGCTATATAATAGTCAGAAATAGAACAACTAATTGGAATTGATTCGTTATACATGCATTAGAATCGGCCACGTGCGGAACAACGATACGTGAACGGATAATGAAGTATAGAAGCCTGCTGACGCCTAAAGAACTAAACATCATAAGGAAGTTTAAAAAAAAGAAATTTAAACTGGTAAAAGAAGATATCCAAATAAAGTTCTTAACGAACTGTAGAGACTTTAATATTATACCAAAATACTTACAAATTTCCAACAAACCTATGCATGGAAAAGGCAAAAGGTTGCTATTAACGTGTCAAGAGAAAAAACCAAGTGCAGAAATCATTTATAAAAGAAAACTATACCAAAACCACATTCAGTGCTATAATATGTGGAACCAGATACTGAATACTGAATATAAGAATTTTAACGGGACATGGAAAAACCCTTATTATAGACGATGTTCTCACTGAAATTAATGAAATAGTCGAAAGCCAAAAAAGGCGGCAGAAAGCTCAACTGCCAAGAAATTAAATGCCCTTTTAGACGGAATCAAAATGAGGGGTGATGAAAGTACAGAATACCCAGTGTTTGTGAATCAATCATCGAGGGCGCTAACTTTTAGTGAAAAGGCAGTGCTACAACGTGGGAAAAAAAAAAGCATTTCCACCTAAAACCCCAAGAACAGAAGAGTACATTCCTATCTTAGAAGATATTGTGCAGCGAGTACATCCAGAGCATGCTACCGATCTAAGGTTTAAGCTATTCAGAATCATGCTTAAAGAGTATAACGCTAAGCACAAAAAAAAAAAAAACTGCAAGATTAATAAATTGAAGTATGACAGAAAACAACTAGTAAATCTTTGCAAAGACCCCACAATCAAATTCTGCGAAGCGGACAAAACAGGGCAAATTGTTATTATGGACACTTTGGAATATAATGATAAAATGCGGACGGCCATCTCAGAGCTACAGTGCGATAGCATCAACAAAGATCCCACCGACAAACAACTTACCTTCCTGGCTAATATAAGGAACCACAGCACGTTACCAACTGAAATAAAAAATGCAAACCCTCCAATGGGAGCAGGGATGCCATAAATATTCTCAAAAATTAAAACACATAAAGAAAACACACCTTTAAGACTGATTCTATCGAAAAAAAACCTCACCACTCATCAACCTAGAAAAAAATATATACAACTATCTATCCCCAATATTCATGAGGAATCAATATACATTAAAGAATAGCTATGAGTTTATTGAAAAAATCAAATTAATTAATCAAGACCTAGAGCAAATAACTATGGCCTCCATGGACGTTAAGGCGTTATACCCAAACACTCCTGTCGAGCTAGCCATCGAATTGATTATGCAACAACTAAGCATCAACACAGAACTAAACTTGCTACAACTGAAAGAGCTAAAGAATACCTTATATTCCATCAAGGAAAACAACATCTTCCATTTTGAAGGAAATATATTTAAACAAACGCAAGGTGGCGCTATGGGATCCCCATTATCGGCATTATACGCAGAAGTGATTATGGCATACCTCAAAAAAGAAGTTATTCAAAATTTACCTGAAAAACCAATACTTTATGCTCGATATGTAGACGATATTATTATAATGTCTAAACTTAACAAAGCCGAGCTACAAGATCCAGCACAGCTGTTTAGCAAAATCTGTAACACCATAGAGCTAATTATAGAGTTTGGAGAGGATAATCGCTATATTTCCTGGACATTCAACTAAAGAAAAACAAAAATAGTTTTGAATACTCTGTGTTCAGAAAAGCAACTTACATACCTGTACTGATACCATACTCGTCACACCATCCAGTGATACATAAAAAAAACAGCATAGTAAACTTGATACGGTGAGCTTACACGCACACATCTAACAACAGGCTAAAAAATCAAGAGCTAGAGTTTATCTCGAAAATATCACAAGAGTATGGGTACCCGAGCAAGCTAATTAATAAATGGATACATGAGAGTAAAAAGCATGACTCAGAGTAAAGAAGGCCAAGAAGTGCACAACCAAAGGAAGATGAGGAATAAAAAATTGAAATACATTGGAGCTTTCCCATACTTGGAAGGAGTGAGTAAAGAAATCAATAGGCACTGTGCTAAATACGACTTGCAACTAGGAAGCTCAGTGCACACCGTGAAAAGTATGACTGTCAACAAAAAAACAGAGGGAAAAATGCTAGAAGAATCAGGAACCTACGAAATTCCAATTGCACACATACCCCCAATATCGTACATTGGAAGTACGAAAAACTGTTTAAAAAAAAAGATTTAAACAACACATATCTAACTGGCAAAAAAAAGAAGCCAAAACTGATTTAGTGCAATTCTGCATGGAAAATCGGAAATTCCCAAAATTCGATGAAATTAAAATGCTAAAAAAGAATAAAAAATCGGAAAGGCAAATGAGGAGGGAAGAAGCAATATTAATCTACAAAAATAAAGCAAGGGTATGTAATCAGAACGACCCTAGCACATTATCGGGCATGTGGAAAGAACTAATAAGACAAGAAAAACAACAACAAAAGAAAAACTGGCAAAAAAGACAAGAAAATCAGGATAGGAGAAGAAAAAATAAATTAAAAAAAATCTAAAAAAAAAATATAACAAAAAAAAGTGTTTTAATGAAACATAGATGGCGCCAGCCGGGCTTGATAACGAAATATATCCAGGAAAGTATATCCGACGAATGGCAACAAGGAGTATCGGACTCAATTAGCGCGAAGTTAACCACGAACATCGGTGGTAAAGTTGCCACGCTCCTGAAGATGCCCAGAGTATGGGTGAAAATTTCGAGTATAAAGAACGGTAAAAATTGATGTGTTTGTATCCTAAGGCAAAGATCCAATGAGTATACCCAGCGAAAAATGTGAGAAGTAAAGCCAGTCATCGCATACAACGGACTTTAGGACAATAACATCAACAAAGACCGGAAAACATGTGCGTGAAATGTTCCCGTCGCTAGTAAGGAATGCCAAGGTAAGCATTATACGCTAGATTTTTGTACAAGTTACTTTGAAATATAGCACGTAAAAGAGAATAGTAGAATAATTAGAGCTATATAATAGTCAGAATTAGAACTACTAATTGGAATTGTTTTTTATTTGTTCTTTTTTTTCCTTCTCTTTTGCAACAGCATTTTTGTTTTTCCTGATATTTTCTTGTTCATAGTACCAACTATTTTTGTTGCTGTTGCCATAGAAGCCTTGCTCAGTTTTCTATGAACATCAGAGATGTCTACTTCTTTCAATGTTAGACCTTTTAGAGCAGAGAATCACTTCCTCAGTTCCAATTTTAAGGAATTATGGTGCTTTTAAAGATTTGTCATGTCATTACATTTTGTTTCTTTTATGAGCTTGCCATGTTCAAGTTTATTGTTGAGGTGCATTTGCACCTCACCTTCTATGGTCACTGCCTCTGTTGGACCTGTTTACCACACTGCAGTCTTAAACGACAAATTTCTCTTAACACATAGTAAAATCAATTTCACTTGTCGTCCCATTGGGATGCCTCCATGTCCATCTCCTCTGTGGCTTTTTCTTGAAAAAGGAGTTCATGATGAAAAACCTTTCTCCCTCTGCAAACTCAACAAAAGGGAGCTAGCTTCTGCAAACGTGGCCGAATTTATCAATTGAAGTGCTATTCTGCTGCTCTTGCCCTACTTTTGCATTGGAATAACCCATGTTGATCTTCAAGTGCTGCTTGCCTTTCTTATTTACATGGCAAAGTTCGTCATAACTTTTTTTTTTTCCTTTTCTTCCTCAGGATGACTTGTGGGTGGATGTGTAAGCCCGGATGATCCAAGTCTGATATTGCTTTAACAGTTAGGCAAGAAGATGTGGTGCTGTCTCATGAACTTTTAACTACTAGAACTTTTTCCTTTAGCTTCTTGTTTATTATAAATCCAACACCACTAGTTCTGCCACTATCTGTCTTGCAATAGAAGAGATGCTTTTCAGATGCTGTTCAATGAGATCCTCACCTTTTTTCCTTACCTCACTTAGCCTGACGATTTCCCACTAAATCCTATGGAGTTCTTCCTCCAATTCAAGGAGACTTGAATCAGACGACAGAATTCATCCGTTAAACATAGCCACGGTCAGCATTAGATGGCATCCTAATTTGGTCCTCTGGTGATTCTTAGTACCCACTGTCTTCATGTCGTACTGGCCACTGCCTCAGCAGGGTGCATCTCAGCTGCTGGGGGATGAGTGCCAATTTTTATCTGTCAAAATATTTGGGGGAGGGGTGTTGGCCATAGCTTATCATGCTCGCCAAGTGGATTAGTTAGTGTGAGATAGCATTTCCTCTAATCCCGGTGGTATAGTTATACTGATATATAGTGGTCGTCAGAGCCCATTTAGTCGTAACAGGATGCATCATGAGATGGCAGGGTTGACATTTGTCAAGCAGAGGCTATGATGTCTGTGCATCAAGTGACCTTACATCTCATTCACATACACAGTGTGTCCGTTAAGTACTGAGACCAATTTTTTACAGAACAGCCTTTTGAATAAAAGTAACAAACGTGTTTATCATTCTGACCAGAAGAGTGTGCTGTAATCGTAGGAGAAACTTTCAAGTTGGATGATGCAGCAGTTTTCATGTGGCCACCGTTGAAGTAAGACCCTGAGTGGAGCGTGTCAGAAGTTGTGTAATTGAGTAAAGAACTATAATAAAACTTTACTGTAAATTAGGAAAAACTGCCACAGAGGTGCACCAAGATCTTAAAAAAGTTTGTGGCGATGACTGTCTGAGCCATGCACAGATGTTCCGCTAGTTTTCAACTATGAAAGATGGGAGGGAGTGCCTCGGGGTGAACCACACACAGGACATTCAGTATCTGCACTGAAAATTTAAAATGTTGTGAAGGCTAGTAAAACTGTTGCCCATGACAGGTTAATAACCACTAGGCTACTGATTGAACAGCTTGGTGTCAGAAAAGAAATGGCCAGGGTAGTCTTAGAGGAAGAGCTGCACAAGAGGATGATTTGTTCGAGATTTGTGCCACACACATTAACACATGAAAAGAAAGAGCACCTGGTTGCATGCTGTCAAAATTGCATGCAAACAATTGATCAAAATTGTGATTTGTTGCAAAGAATTGTCACCGGTGATGAAAGTTAGTATTTTCAGTTTTATCCCGAAACAAAACGCCACAGCATGGAATGTCGTATAATGTCTTCTCCCTGGCAGAAGAAAGTCTGGTTGCAAAAGTCACGTGTCAAGACAAAGGTAATTTTTTTTTTTTTTACTCTGCTGGAATTATCCACCATAAATTTGTTCCTGAGAGCACTATAGTGAATGGTCAGTACTATTTAAGAGTAATGCAACATCTGCACTCCAGCATGCGATGTTAGGGCATGTCAAATTAAATTGATATAATTTGGTTTTGCTTGGTAAATGAGCATGAAAAAATGGTGTTTTATCTACGTTTTTATGCAATTTCTGATTAATCTGTACGGGTTTTTTTTATAAGCTTTTTATGAAAATATCTAAGTAAACTTATCTAAAAAATGTTTCTTTCTTAAAGATGAAAATTTTATTAGTGTGACTGTATTGAAATCTTTGTTGTGAGTGTTAAAATGACTCCCAAAAGAAAAACTAGACAAGAAACATTCACTCATATTAATTCCACTTAGTAGTTCTAATTCTGACTATTATATAGCTCTAATTATTGTACTATTCTCTTTTACGTGCGATATTTCAAAGTAACTTGTACAAAAAACTAGCGGATAATGCTTACCTTGGCATTCCTTTCTAGCGACGGGAACATTTCACGCACATGTTTTCCGGTCCTTTGTTGATGTTATTGTCCTAAAGTCCGTTGTATGCGATGACTGGCTTTACTTCTCACACTTTTCGCTGGGTATACTCATTGGATCTTTGCCTTAGGATTCAAACATCAATTTTTACCGTTCTTTATACTCGAAATTTTCGCCCATACTCTGGGCATCTTCAGGAGCGTGGCGACTTTACCACCGATGTTCGTGGTTAACTTCGCGCTAATGGAGTCCGATACTCCTTGTTGCCATTCGTCGGAAAAACTTTCCTGGATATATTTCGTTATCAAGCCCGGCTGGCGCCATCTATGTTTCGTTAAGAATTTTTTTCCCCCATATTTTTTTTTTTTAATTTTCTTCTCTCCTATTCTGGTTTTCTTGTCTTTTTTTGCCTGTTTTTCTTTTGTTGTTGTTTTTCTTGTCTTATTAGTTCTTTCCACAGGCCCGATAATGTGCTGGGGTCGTTCTGGTTACATACCCTTGCTTTATTTTTATAGATTAATATTGCTTCTTCCCTCCTCATTTGCCTTTCCGATTTTTTATTCTTTTTTAGCATTTTAATTTCATCAAACTTTGGGAATGTCCGGTTTTCCAAGCAGAATTGCACTAAAGCAGTTTTGGCTTCTTTTTTTGCCAGTTAGATATGTGTTGTAGAAGAAGAATCAGGAACCTACGAAATTCCAATAGCACACATACCCCCAATATCGTACATTGGAAGTACGAAAAACAGATTAAAAAAAGACTAAAACAACACATATCCAACTGGCAGCAAAAAAAAAAAAAAAAAAAAAAGCCAAAACTGCTTTAGTGCAATTCTGCTTGGAAAACCGGACATTCCCAAAGTTCGATGAAATTAAAATGCTAAAAAAGAATAAAAAATCGGAAAGGCAAATGAGGAGGCAAGAAGCAATATTAATCTATAAAAATAAAGCAAGGGTATGTAACCAGAACGACCCCAGCACATTATCGGGCCTGTGGAAAGAACTAAGACAAGAAAAACAACAACAAAAGAAAAACAGGCAAAAAAAGACAAGAAAACCAGAATAGGAGAAGAAAATTAAAAAAAAAAAAAAAAAATACCGGGGGGGGGGGATTCTTAACGAAACATAGATGGCGCCAGCCGGGCTTGATAACGAAATATATCCAGGAAAGTTTTTCCGACGAATGGCAACAAGGAGTATCGGACTCCATTAGCGCGAAGTTAACCACGAACATCGGTGGTAAAGTCTCGCCACGCTCCTGAAGATGCCCAGAGTATGGGCGAAAATTTCGAGTATAAAGAACGGTAAAAATTGATGTTTGAATCCTAAGGCAAAGATCCAATGAGTATACCCAGCGAAAAGTGTGAGAAGTAAAGCCAGTCATCGCATACAACGGACTTTAGGACAATAACATCAACAAAGGACCGGAAAACATGTGCGTGAAATGTTCCCGTCGCTAGAAAGGAATGCCAAGGTAAGCATTATCCGCTAGTTTTTTGTACAAGTTACTTATTCACTCATATGAGCAATTTTCTTGGAACTGGTCAAGACATCTTCCCTTCTGAACTACCAACTCCACAAGATATCCTGAGATATGGATTATTGCTACAAGAACAAAGTTCTGAGGGCCGCCCCGGTGGCGCAGTAGTCTAAGGTGCTGGCCTCTGATCATTCGTCCGTAAGGGGTCCGGGTTCGAATCCCGGTCAGGCATGGATGCTGTATTTGTCTTACGGCACTGGCTCTCTCCCTTCCCCGGAACCAGTGACCCTAAATTAGGGACGGGCGACTGCTTATAGCCCATTGAGTTGCTCACGGCGGTCGTTAAACCTCCAATAAAAAAAAAAAAAAAGTTCTGAGGATGCTAGAAAGTATCCAGCAAGCAGTCTTGCAAAGGACATTTATCCCAAGGCGATTGCGAAGGGGTTACTCGCTAACAGCACTTTTGTAGTCCCTGTTATAAATTCAAAAATTACAATCTTACAGAAGATTCAAGACAGCTGGAAGCAAGCTAAGAATATATTGCTTGGTAGGGGAAAGCTAGAAACCAAAGAAGCTTTCACATGAAAACTTGACAAGCTTTTTGACATCCTTAACTGCAAGTACAAAATTGTGCTTTGTTGTGTAGCAGGCTGTGCTGCAAACTGCAAAAAGGTAGCTCATATTCAATCAGACCTGCCTACTAAATTTAATGAATATGCAGAAGATTGCTTTGAAAAATTCAGAAGTTTGTATAAAAATCCAGATTTTTTTTTACGTCAATTTGTCACACAATAAAGTCATTTAGAACTCATACTGCTTAAACAAAAAAGGAATCCCAGGTAGCACACTCTTGCAATTTAACGTAAGCGCAACGCTGTGCCACCGTATTCTATTCCCAATCTGGTAGGCAAGACGTTATCGTTGAATGTTGTACGCAAAGCCAACGATTTTCTAACTAATGAGCTAATGAGGGTAAGATTGTCGCTGCATATCGACCTTGAGCCAGCTATGCGGGGGAGAGTCCCGAGCCTGCCTTCAGGGGTCGAGTGAGCTGTTTTCATGTGCATGACCATCACACAGTTCTCAGACCAGTGTTGCCAATTAGGGGGAAAAATCGCTAAATTTAGGGGATTCTGAATTGGCGTTAAGCGACAAAACAGTAGTTCGGGATTAGCAACTTTTTTAGGGGATTTTGTTTTGTTTTAACAATTTCAGCGATTTCTTTTATTTATAGTTTTAAGCATTTTAAATACAGTTTTTGAATCAGGAGGATGTCTCCTTCACTTTTCGCAGATCTAATATCAATGCCTCTCCGGTGGCGACACATTGCTATTATTATTAGTGGTCTAAGCGATGGCCTCTGATCATTCGTCTGAAAGGGGCTGGGTTCGAAACCCGGGGAGGCATGGATGTTGCGTTTGTCTTGCGGCACTGGCTCTCTCCCTTCCCTAGAACCAGTGACCCCAAATTAGGGATGGACTTATAGCCCATTGAGTTGCTCACAGTGGTCGTTAAACCTCCAATCAAAAACAAAAAGTATCAAATCGATAATAATAATAATAATAATAATAATAGCAATGTGTAATTTACTTTTAAATGGCACACAGATAAGTATGAAAATTTAACATAATAAAAAATCTGATTTTTACCGACTTTTTTCCACTTTTAGAGACTTTTGACGGCTAATTTGGAGACTTACGGAATGAGTGAGTTGGCAACACTGTGTCTGATACCCAGACATGTTTTGTCATCTGTGGTGGATGCTTCATTTGGTCAAACTGCACATTTTACATCTCATTACATCGAGTTTTTCTGCAGTACGAGATTATTTTTAGTAAGTATTATTGCTTGGTAATACTTTCTTTATATTCTAGCAACATAAACGAGTTTAAAATTAATGGTGCAAATATTTTCGTAAGTGCTGATATGATACAATAGGTTTAACTTTCATTTCACTTTCAGAGCTGAATTTTGAAAAAAATAGTGGATTTCTTAGTTAATAATAAATTTTGCACTCAGAAGAGAGTACATTCGTGACCATTAATTGTTATTGTTTCCCAGTATGCGGATGTGATAGAGTGATCCTGTAAATAGTTGCCCGTAAAATAAGTATTTCAGTTGTTTTTGCTTCTGATATTCTGTTTATTTGTTTCATTTTTTATCCCAAAACAACTACCGTATATACTCGCGTATAAGTCACCCCCCCCCCCCACACTTTCAGAGGGAAAAAAATTTCAATGAATTTATTCAAAAACATTTGAAAACAAAAAAATTATATATATAATACTAAATTTAATTTGCATACCCAAAAACTTCATCGGAACCCTTCAAAATCCGATTCCGAGTCAGCCTCGCCAAACAGTTCAAAAAAGTCTTTCTCCGTCATCGGCGCGTCATCATAAACATCAGTATTCCCATCTATGCCTGTGTCATCAGAATCACTGCCATCATCACTCATAAAAATCTCATCATCCTCTGTACCATCAAGTTTGTTAGTAATGCAACATTTCTTGAATGATTTCACGACCATTTCCGCAGGTATCGCATCCCAAGCATCCTTGACCCATCGCGCAATCAAAACGATATCCGGCTTCTTTAGATTTCCACCCTTGGTTTC
This sequence comes from Macrothele yani, assembly GCA_039090855.1. Lineage (NCBI taxonomy): Eukaryota > Metazoa > Arthropoda > Arachnida > Araneae > Macrothelidae > Macrothele > Macrothele yani. The sequence goes on along the minus strand of CM076990.1, from coordinate 99,195,889 downwards.
AGTCGGCAAATCGGAACTTATCCAATCTGCCCAATACCTCCGCACATTGTCCTTGAAGGGTTTATTAAGGCAGACATCTAGTGGTTGAAGAACAGATGTCAACCCACCTGGGATGACAGCAAGAGTTGTTTTTGAATTTTCTGCAGTTGTTTTCACTTCTGCACAACGGTGTGCAACAAACATATCTCACAACAAAAGAGAAGGTTTCCTCAAAAGTGCACCTGGCCTTTTGTTCCACACATTCTTTAACCAGTCAATTGTTCCGGATTCGTTCATCCATCCTTTTTCATGGGCACGAACGAGCACACCAGACGGAAAGACAACGCTTTTCGGCACAGTTTTGCGTTTGAAAATAATTACCGGAGGTAGCTTACTGCCGTCGGCCAAACAGGAAAGAACAACCGTGAAACTGGATTTTTCGTGGCCCGTCGTTTTGATCAAGATATTTTTTTCGCCCTTTTGCTTCACCGTCTTATTTCCAGGAAGGTCGAAACACATGGCGGTTTCATCCATGTTCCCTATTTGGGAAAGTTCAAAAGCAGTCTCTTTTCTCTTTTGAATTACATACTTTTGAAATTCCATTATCTTTGCTTCGAGGTCACGAGGTAACTTTTGTGCAATTTTGGTGCGCTGGCGTAGACACAACCCATAGCGGTTCATGAATCTTGTGCACCAACCTGGTGAGGCACGAAAAGTGTTATTTGCGGCTGCAAACTTTTCATCTTTTGCGAGCTTCATTGCTCGCAAACGTATACCAGTTCGCGTTACAATGTAACCATTTTGTCTGCAGCCCACAATCCAATCATTCAAGACACTTTCCAGCTCTGGGAAAGATGTCGTTCCACGGCGCAGCGCCTTTTGCGATTTTGGGATTTTCACCAAGTCCGGTTTTTTTTTTTTTTTACGCCAATCTCGAATCAGTTTTTCGTTAATGCGAAATTGACGTGAAGCAGCACAGTTGTTAGTATTTTCTGCAAAAGAAACCACTTTCAACTTGAATCCTGCGTTATAGGACACCCGTTTCTTTACACAATCCGTGTCACCCATACTAGGAGAAGCGAGACACGTGCGATTAAGAACAAGAAAAACATGTGCAATTAAGAACAAGCAACACCTAACACTGGCTGTCGCATGGCTTCGTTACGTCGAAGGTCAGCGCAATCAACTGGTAGTCGAAAGGGCAGAGCTTTTTATGCGCTGCTGTGACTGCGCTGTGGATACGCAAAGCCAGGAGAGAGGAGACTTTTCAAAGCGCAGAGAAATTCGGAGGGTCGCGATTTCGTAATTCTATCACATCAGTGTTTTTTCTTTCCTTCTTTCTTTTTTTCTTTCGGAGGGTTGCGATTTTGTAATTAATACCGCATCGGCATTTTTATTTCTTTTGGGATGGATTGCCTTTTGCCTCACGGGAAGAACTTTTGGACTTACGATTTTTTTAGACCCCGCGTATAAGTCGACCCCATTACTTTGAAGCTCTCATTTTGTCCCAAATTTCTCGACTTATACGCGACTTGAAGATAATTATGGGAGATTTCAATGCAAAAATAGGGCACCGGCAACAGAATGAAACTTCAGTAGGTAAATTCGGTCACGGCAACAGAAACCAGCGTGGAAATACTCTCGTTGAGTTTGCAGAGGCAGAAGGATTTTTCATCTTGAATTCCTTTTTCAAGAAAAAGCCACACAGGAAATGGACATGGAGACATCCAATTGGGATGACAAGTGAAATTGATTTTATTATGTGTAACAAAAAATTCGTCATCGAAGACTGCAGTGTGCTAAACAAGTTCAACACAGGTAGTGACCATAGATTGGTGAGATGTAAGATGCACCTCAACACTAAACTGGAACGTGGCAAGCTCATAAGACAAACAAAATGTATTGACATAACCAACCTTAAAAAACACCATAATACTTTCAAGTTGGAACTGAAGAACAGATTCTCTGCTTTAGAAGGCCTAACATCGGAAGAAGTGGATATTTCGGAAGTTAACAGAAAAGTAACCAAAGCTCTTATGGAAACAGCAACAAAATTAGCTGGGTCTAAGAACAAGTTGCATGTAAACAAATTATCAGGAAAAACCAAAATGTTGATGCAAAAAAGAAGAGAGATGAGGACAACTAAAGAAGATGTGACTTCCAAAGTGGAATATATAGAGCTATGCAAGACAGTACGAAAAAGTATCACTGAAGACGTAAGAAAATTCAACTGTGAACTAGTGAGGAAAGCAATTGAAAACAACCAAAGCCTAAAGATAGCAAAGGGACATCTCAGTAAGGGAAGAAAACAGATTATGGCTCTGAGAAAAGAAGATGGTTCTATAACAAGAAATAGAGGCGAAATTTTGACAAGAGTGAAAGATTTCTACTCCAAATTATATGAAAGGGATGATACATGTACTCCAGACATCATGAAAGGTACCAGAGTTCTTCCAGTCCTCCCAGCAGAAGTTGCACATGCAATCAAGAACATGAAGCGGGGGAAAGCTCCAGGAGAAGATGGAATTACTATAGACATCATACAAGAAGCAAGTGGAGAAATTGAAACAGTACTCGCCCAAATTTTCACTCGATGCCTTAATGAAGGGAAGATTCCTGAGGATTGGAACAATGCTACAATGATCCTGCTACATAAAAAAGGTGACATTGAGGATCTCAGGAACTACAGACCTATCAGCCTCCTATCAGTGGTTTATAAAATCTTCACTAAAGTTCTTTCACACCGCTTGAAGGTAACACTGGACATGGCTCAACCGAGAGAACAAGCTGGATTCAGGAGTGGCTACAGCACAATAGATCATATCCATGTGCTGAGAGAACTAATTGAAAGAGCGAGGGAATATGAACTTCCATTGTGCATGGCTTTTATCGATTATGAAAAAGCCTTTGATTCGGTGAAACCATCAGCAGTTACCACGGCTCTGAAATCCTGCGGTATTGAAGATGCATACATTAATATTATTAATAACATCTATGAAAATGCAAGTGCAAAGATTCGGCTGTTTGAAAATACAACACACATAAAAATTGGAAAGGGAGTGAGACAAGGTGACACCATATCTCCGAAGCTCTTTAATGCCACATTGGAAAATGTCTTTCAATCACTGAACTGGGAAAACAAAGGGATAAAGATTAATGGAGATTATCTAACCCACCTTCGTTTTGCTGATGACGTAGTCATTTTTGCAACTACCCCATCAGAGCTGCAGAGTATGATCCAGGAACTTGCTGACAAGAGTAAAGAAGTGGGATTAAAAATGAACTTTCAGAAGACAAAAGTGATGTTCAATGCTTTTACAAGAAATGAAGATTTATCGATTGATGGAGAAAAACTGGAGATAACAGATACGTATGTTTATCTTGGACAGCAGATATCAAGTGAGGGTCACATTGATGAAGAAATTAATCGGCGTACAAAACTTGCCTGGAGAGCTTTTGGAAGAAACAGCATAATTTTCAAGAGCAATATGCCATTATGTCTTAAAAGAAAAGTGTTTGATCAATGCATCCTTCCAGTGCTTACGTATGGTGCAGAGACGTGGACCTTAACTAAAAGAGACATACAAAGGCTGCAGACAACTCAAAGCAGCATGGAGAGGTGCATGCTTGGTATAACCAGGAGAGATAAGAAGAGGAACTCGTGGATCCGAAAAATGACGAGAGTGGAAGACATCATGATCAGAGTTAAATTCCTGAAATGGCAATGGGCTGGACATACTGCCAGAAGGACAGACCATAGATGGACAGCCGAAATTTTAGATTGGATTCCAAGGGACAGGAAAAGACCCAGAAAAAGACCACATGGGAGATGGGTGGATGAAATTCGTAACTATGCGGGAGTGACATGGAGGAGACTGGCACAAGACAGACCGTTGTGGAGGAAACTTGGGGAGACCTTCGTCCAGCAGTGGATTGATAATGGTTGACAATGATGATGATGATGATATACGGTAAGCATAATGTATCATTACACAATCTTTTCAAAATGACAAAAACTTAAAATTTGTCAGAAGAAAGTGGAGCAGAAACTTCAGCTTGCAAGTTATACTGCAATGGAAGAATCTCAGGTAGATACCAGTAGTAATTTTTCGGAACAAGTAGGTGAACAGCAATCAAATAAAATTTTAAGTGACGGAAATGTTAATTATGGGGCATCAGAAAATATACCACATGATCAGGTTGTTGTTCAAAATCCCGAGATCCCTCAGCCATTTGGAGTGCCGGTATTAGGTACGCATTTAGAGTCTCCTGATACTGGAGTATCATATGCCTCAAATTGTGAAGCATTTTATGACCCTATTTGCAATGAGTTTTGATATGGAAATAAATTTTTGGATTCTCCATTTCCGATTCTGACTCTGAGCAGACAGTCCCCAGAGGTATTTCGGGATAATCTTCGCCAGTGGGCTGTTTCAAATAATGTTGCCTTATCTGCATTAACAGCATTATTAAATATTCTGTGCCCATTTCATCCATACCTCCCAAAGGATGCTAGGACTCTGTTAGAAACCCCAAGACAGACATCTGTTAAAAAAACTTAACAATGGAGAAGATTGTCATTTTGGGATTGAAAATAGAATTAAACATGTATTGCACAACTGTAAATTAGATCCTCAACCATCAGTTTCTCTTAATGTAAATATTGGTGGCTTACCTTTACATAAAAGCACAAATAAGCAATTCCGGCCTTTGTTAGATCAATTAATATCTGTTTCTTCTAAACCATTTTGGAATGTTTTGTGGTACTGGAAAGCCAGATCCTCTTTCAGATTACCTGCATGATTTCACAACAGTGTGTAAATTTAATTAAAATTGGCTTGATCCTAAGTAAGAATCATGTAGAATTTAAATTAAATGCTTTCATATGTGATGCTGCTGTTAGAGCTTTTGTAAAGTGTATTAAATCTTATAATGGGTATAGTGGTTGTGACAAGTGCTCCCAATCAGGCACATGGAAAAATATTTTTTTTTTTTTTTTTTTTTTTTGGAGACCAGTGCACCACTGAGAAGTGATGAAGAGCACCATGTTGGGTTATCCCCACTTGAAAAATTGCTAATTGGTATGGTAACACAATTCCCTTTAGATTACATGCATTTAGTATGTCTGGGAGTAATGAGTCATTTTTTATTAACATGGATACAAGGACCATTGGCTGCACGTCAGCCCAGTCGGCTCATTACAGAAATATCCACTTCTTTGCTAAAACTAGCAATTTTTTCACCCAAGGAATTCAGTAGGAAGCCACACAGCTTAAGTGAAATTCATAGGTGAAAAGCCACAGAATTTCGCACATTTTTGCTATTTACTGGCCCTGTTGTGCAAAAAAAAAAAAAATTTTCCAAAGCAAATATATGACAATTTTATGCTTTTTGCATGCTGCTATAAGGATTTTAACTAAAGATTCTATGAAAAAACCATGAGGAATAACCACTCACTCACCATAAAGATCATGGTAACCTCCAATGACCACACACTTCCAACACGTGTTGGAAGTGTGTGGTCATTGGAGGTTACCATGATCTTTATGGTGAGTGAGTGGTTATTCCTCATGGTTTTTTCATATATGAATTGCACGTAAACTATGCGCACTTTGCAAGAGGTTAATACCTTAAAAGTGCAAATATAATAATAAAGATTCTATGTGTACCATTTTGAATGATTTTGCAGGAGATCTTTTGAAATTATTTTTTGAACATGCAATGAAGTTATATAGTAAGGAGTTTGTAGTATGCAATGTACATTCCTTGGTTCATTTGAATGAAGATGTAAAAAGTTGGGTCCTTTGGATAATTTCAGTGCATTTCCCTTTGAAAATCATCTGGAATCAATCAGAAAGTTGTTGAAAACAGCAACTCAACCATTGCAACAGGTATATCGCTAGTTATGTGAAAGGGCATTTATGCGACAAGAGGTTTCTGAAAAGCAAATTTTGGAACTTAAGTGCCCACATGAACATGGGCCAATCCCTATAAATGGTAATCAGTATTCTGTGTTGATCAAAGATATATTTCAATTTTGTGCAATGAACAAAGCTGATAATTCTTGTCAGTTGAAGGATGGCAGTATTATTGTTATAAAATTTTTTTATAAAAAATTCATGTGATATTTTTGTGGTGGGGCAAGTCTTCCAAATGAATACTGACTTCTATATTTATCCATGTAACTCCTCAAACTTAGGAACTTTTCTCTTGTCAGATCTAAGCAGTTCTTTACAGTGCTGGAAAATAAGAGAGATAAAAAATAAATGTCTGTTGTATCCTTTCACTGATAAGTTTGTTTGTTTCCAACTGTAAATTTTCCTATAAAAAAGGTTTAGGGTAGTTTTTTTTTTGTTTTTTTTTTGTAATAATTTTACTTGATTGGTGATTTAGAGCTCTGAAGGCATGTCAGCTAACTTTTTCTATTTAGCACACAGAATGGTTGTGCACAAGGTATTTGTGGGATGTTCACCTCATAACTAGCTTGTGTTTGATGGCTGTTCTTGCCCACATCAGTAATCATAAGAGGGGTGACCAATAGGCTGCCATATTTAAAAAAAAAATAGCAGAACAGAAGAAAAGCAAACGATATGTACTAGCTACAGTTAAAACACATTTGTTTTTCAGCCGTTGATTTCAAGAAGTCAAATATATACTGTACGTTTATTGTGTCAGTTTCCTTGATTTTCTAAGAATTCAACTTTTCACAGAAATATCTATTTTTTTCTCTGTTGAGGTAGACAGGCTCTGATTACCGACTAGGCCCATAAGGCACAGGCCTAGAGCCCCCAATTTTCAAGGGACCCCAAAATCCCAGTATTTCTCCACCAAGCTTTTTTTATTATTATTATTATTATATTTTTTTTACTTTTTAGATTTTTTGAGAATGTATATCTTGAAGTAAGGAACGACATATGCTGCAACTGACATGGAATTACCCCACTACCATATGATTTTGAACTAACATTCTCATCAGGTAGCATACGTACCAACAAGTGGTTGTATCGACATCTGTCGGTATGTTTATGAGAGGGTTGGGATAAAATGCTTGGGAAAACCACATGCGGGATAAAAACACTTCTGTGCTGGTGTCCATAATCCTCGTTTGAAAAAAAAATAGGAATAGTATTGCTCAATAGAATGATAGTCCATGTGAAATGCATATACGTAGGTTTAGCAGAGAGAGAAATCTGAAAAGAGTAAACAAAAAAAAAACACCGGAAAGTGTAATACCAAGCCACCATCTAATCGTAGAAGTAGGATCAGAAGAGGATGAAGTTTCAACTACAAAACTCCTTTATAATAAAAAAAAAAAAAAAAAAAAAAAAAACAAGAACTGGCTCAACATAAAACCAACAGATATATTCATGGATGAAGTAGATGGTAATTGTTGACCCAAAAAAAAAAAAAAAGAAAAAAAGAAACAGGTAACCGTGTGAACTGTCCTGAAAAAATATAGAGAGGTACTATTGAGAATGGGATTATCATTTTGCTGTAGAGGCCCCGCAACGCTTACTGTACCTAGAGCCCCATAAAACCTTCAGCGGGCCCTCGAGGTAGAGAGTAAAATGAAGCAAGAAAAAAGAAAAAAAAAAAAAAACAGCCCTGCTGTACATTGCATGCCATATCCAGTGTTGTAGATGCATGCATACAAAAAAATCATGACACAGCTATGAAAATGATCTTTAATGTTATTTTCATACCTAGTTCATGATACAAAAAATGTATACAGGGTGTCCCACAAAGGACTCCCTGCTTTTAAAATGAAATTACTCGGAAAGGGAGATCGATAGAAAGAATGAAACAAGTGGTATGTTTATTTTGAAAGCCGTAAAAATCTGATACAAAAGTTTGAAAATTACTTACAAATTGTTGCCGAAAGGTGGCGCTGTACGCTGTAGTCTCAGTGCGGAGTCCTATAAATAACGCTGTGAAGCACAGAGCGATCAGTCTTCGGACAGTTTCGCTGTTGAAACATGAAAGGAGGTTAACATACTGAAGGAAGTGGATGAAGTCGTATATTTCGTGGAGCAACATGTTTTTCTGGTACTCGAGTATCACTGTTTAAATCGAAGTCCTACGGCAACAAGGCGTAGTTTTCAATCCCAATTTAAAGTTGCAAAAGGTCCTGATGCAAAAATAATTCGCCAGCTTTTCAACAAATTTCAACAGACAGGCAACGTGGCTGATGAGTTAGTGGGAAATGTTGGCCTCAGGCAATCTGCAGTTACTAATGAAATAGTCGCGAGTTTCTGCAGTTATTCAGCATAATCCTAGGAAATCCATCCGAAGAGTTGCAGCAGCATCCGTATTAAAGCGATCCAGCACGCACAGAATACTGAGGAACACCCTACACATGTTTCCATTCAAGATCCAATGTCACCAAGCCATAACAGGTTGAGCTGTGCGACAAGTGAAGAGTTTGCGAACGATGTGCTCTCAATGATTGATCATGATGGATTCGATGTTGGCTGGATATGGTTCACAGATAAGGCCCATTTTCACCTGGATGGTTCCAAAAATCCGCATTTGTGTCAAGCACGACCACTACATTCCCCAAAAGTTACCGTTCGGGCTGCAGTTTCCAGCAAAGGCGTCATTGGCCCTTTTTTCTTGCGAGAAACCATCAATACTGAACGGTATGTTGCGGTTTTGGAACAATTTGTCGCAACACTTCAAGCGTTGGAGGATCGACCAGGCACTTCGTTGTTCATGCAAGATAGGGCTCGGCCACACCGTATCCCAGTGGTTTTTGCCTTTCTTGAGGAATACTTCAGGAATAGAGTCATTGCTTTGAACTATTCCACATTTACTGGAACAGGCATGGATTGGCCTCCATACTCACCCGATTTTACCCTCTGCGACTACTTTTTGTGGGGCACATTGAAGGACACTGTTTTCCGAAACAATCCTGCAACACTGGACGAGCTTGAAGAGTTGATCGATGAGGCATGTGCATCCATTTCCGTTGACACACTACAGAGGGTGACTGAAAATTTCATTCTTTGTTTGGGCCATCTCCGTACTGCGAAAGGTGCACATTTCGAATCGATTGTCATGTGATTGCAATAACTGCTTGCAAAGGACAGTTTACAGACTATTTCTCGGACTCCGTACTGCAACTACAGCATACGGCGCCACCTGTCGTCAACATTTGTAAGTAATTTTGAAACTTCTGTATCAGATTTATACGGCTTTCAAAATAAACATACCACTTGTTTCATTCTTCTATCGATCTCCGTTTCCGAGTTATTTCATTTTAAAATCACGGGGCCCTTGTGAGACACCCTGTATTTTCTGTGTGTATGGAGTATGTACATAAAGCAGTTAATTTTTTTAATCACTGCTGTGATGTTTACTGTCATTTAGGTACCACTAATAGCTTCACACGGAAGTTTGATATCTCATGCTTTTTGGTGAATTATGGTTAATACAAAATGAGTCATTGACTCAAGAGATTAAGTCGGGGTTGAAGTATTAACTTCAGTTAATTCTTGAATTAAATTATTCTTTTTTTTTTTTTTTTGTTGGAGGTTTAACGACCACCGTGAGCAACTCAATGGGCTATAAGCAGTCGCCCGTCCCTAATTTAGGGTCACTGGTTCCAGGGAAGGGAGAGAGCCAGTGCCGTAAGACAAACACAACATCCATGCCTCACCGGGATTCGAACCCGGACCCCTTACGGACGAATGATCAGAGGCCATCGCTTAGACCACTGCGCCACCGGGGCGGCTAAATTATTCTTCCTGATATGAAACAGCAAATTACATTTCTATGACAAATATTATTATTTTTTTAATTTTGTTAATTTTAATCTTTATAAAATACATTTTTAATCCTTGTAGAAAACCAGATATTTTTAATCTTACACTTTCCATGACAATACTGCAATTTTGGAATGTTAATCCTGCTGCCTTGGTTGCCAAATGGTCTGAGGCTGATCTTCTAACCAATGGTCCAAAATGGACATGGGTTCAATGTCAGGATGAGGAACTCATAATCCGAGCACAATATCATATGTTATTTACACCATTTAATGACCTTTACATCTGCCGTCATTTACCAGCAGTTGCTTTGGTTTCCATAATAATGTGCTGGTCATAATATTTTAACTCTTTGGTGTGCTTGTTCATTCTGAAAACTCTGGTTTTCTACAATTTTAATAGACATCAGTAGATCTTGTACACATATGTGTGCAGATTACCAGATTATTTTATTAGTATTTTCCTTCCTCTCTTTCTCTGTTTTCAAGATAAACTGTACATTTTCATTTCCAAAGTGTTATTTTCTTTTCTGATTTTAGAACTACATGCAACTAATCCAAGTTTTGTGCAAAATTTTTGGAACATCGGATTTCTGGCATTTATTCTACTGTCAACAGAACTTATATATACATTTTTGTTATATTTCTAGTGGCATAAGTAAGCTAGTTTAACTGTTCTGTAGAAAACAAAATGGGCATGTAAATAAGAAATCTATTTGCCTTGGCTGGTATTAAGAGGTGGGGGTGGAGGAGGAGAACCTTCAACACCAATTGCCATGTTTTGCTTTCACAGCAAAATAAACAATCTGAATGCAGAAAAAAGTTAAAAACACAACATTCAATATGCCTCTTACAGAAACATATTTTTATTAAACTAAAATTTACTGGAAATAGTTTGTGAAGATATCATTCGAGCTAAAAAGTAGTTTTGTGAAGCTATTTCCAAGTGGCATCAGTTGTGTTTTTCTTACGACACTGGCTCTTTCCCACCCTTCCCTGGAACCAGTGGCCCTAAATTCAGATCAGATCAGATCCTATGTAGGTTGCCTGGATTGACCCATGATGATGCACGATCATAACCATTTGTCACATTTAATGATGCACATTCCTTAATTTTCCATTCTACTCTGTTTGGCTTTACTTTATTGAATTGCTATGAAAAATTACTTAATTTACTCTCCCAGAATTGCTACCAGCACAAAATATTCATATTTTTTAAACATCTTTACATAGCATGAAACTTGAAGTTGCGTTTTAAAACCAAATAGTCATAACTTTCTTTTACATCATAAAAACAATTGTCGCTGTAGATAATTTTTTATTAATTAGTCGAAAACAAACTTTTTAAGAGAAAAAAAAACTAGAAACCTGTCAGTACAATGTTCCAAAAATTGTACAGCGGAAGCTGGATATAATGCTGGGTCTGATCTAATCCCCCAATCATACTTGTGCATTTATCGAAAAATTTCTACATACATCATATTAAATAGATTTGTGTAATAATAAGTAAAAGCAATTTGTCAAAGCCCATTTGAATAATATATTGAATAGGCTCTGAATGCTTCAAAAAGCTATATAATGAAACTTTAGGAATCTCCTGTGGCATAGGGCTCAAAGCATTCAGATTTGGATATACCGCAGGCATCTCCAACGCTTTTATCATCTTGATTCCATATACCTGCATTATAACGGGCTTCCACTGTATGTTAAGAAGGTACTTGCCCATACCTGCCAACATTGGGTAGAGCCTTGTCAGTAGTAATTTTTATTATTGTGCAGCATACATAGACTTTTTTATGAAACGATTCATCTCTTTGTGAAAAATAAATACGCACCACAACAAAACGTTACAACAAACAAGGACTCTAATGAAACAAACTTAACTCATGTGAAACGCAAAGTTGATTCCCCTGCTGGCAAGGACATGATAGGTAACACTGCGAGATTTAAGTTCGAAACTTCCACCAATAAAAATCAGTCAGATGCGTTAAGAATTCCACAAGACTTGACAGATGGGAAATCCAAGCAAGTGAATGTGCAGCGTGCAAACCTTCACTCACCATATGATCATACTGCCTCTAAAATTGCAGTTTATGACAAGATAAACCAAAGAAGGAAAAAAAAAAAAAAAAAAAAAAAAGGCTGGATGCTTTAACTGGGTGAAAAATCATATCACACAGCAAGACTATGGACCACTGTTAGTTTGTTTCTTATTGACCCTGCAGCTGCGCAGCATCCATTGCTTATTTTTTTTTTCTGCTGATATATTTCTCTCCCTATTTCTTTATTGTTGATTTTCTTTCTTTTCTTTTTTTTATTCCTTCTGATAACAATAATTTCTTCTAGCATGCTGAAAAAACTTTCAGCCTGAGGACCATGAGGGCATGATATCAAAGCTTCAACTATTTTAGATAAATGGTGTAACTTTGAGGATAACACTTTTTAACACTATGCATCAATTTTTACAAATTTTCCAACTTTGTCACTTCCGTCTTCCGGAATATCGCGGGGGGGGTATTACAGCGAAAACCTGTCCTCCGTACGACTTCCAGTTTTGGAAATTTTCCAAAAACTTTCAAGCTGAAATACAAATATTTATGCAGTAAAATGATATTTAGCAATATTACTGGACAGAACATTTTCGAAAGTTTCGTAAAGATGGAATTCCGATCTCTGACGTGAACCCCCACCACACCCCCACACACCCCCAGATATTCTCTTCACTTGTGTATCAATCTCGTAAATGACCAAAATAATAACGAAAGGGCGGAATACTTCGAATGCGTGGAAGAATCTCGTGCAGAAGATTACGGGAAAATTTTTGCGGCTTTCTAAGTTCAGTTTTCGCAAATTGTTGCCTGCACTTTCAAGCTGAAATACAGACATTTATGCAATTAAATGATGTTTAACAAGAAAAGTGGACACAAAGGCAACATCGAGAGAAAAAAAAATGTGATAGCGGCAAAAAAATTTCCCGCCGTTTAACTACTGTTTCAGAAAATTTTAAAACACTAAATACTGCTTTCGAGGACGATCTACCTCATGGCCTAAAAAGCGGAATTCTGCGAATCCGCTTATGAATCACACGTATATCATGAAATACTAGAAAAATGAAAAATAAAAATCTAAACAAAATGAAAATTCGTAGAATCCGTAGTTTCGACAGCGATGTCTGTAGTTCCATAGTCAGACAACTAAATCTGTAGAAACTACGGACATTCCGTAGTAGTTGGCAGGTATGCTTGCCCAATCTGAGAAGTTGCCATTTGTTACATTTAATAACATTTATTTTAATGATGACATCTTTTATATGCACATTGTAACTGCACTATTTTTACAGCTGCTATGTTTCACATTGCTGAATTCACGGAATCCAGTGAGGTTGGTGTTGTGCCAACTATTTGGCTGAACACATCAAACAAAAAAAGCTACTGTCCACCTAACATTTTTGGGCTCTACTTCCCAAGCACGCGTGGAAAGTAGAGCCCAAAAATGTGAAAACCCTTCAGAGAAATGAAAGGCATATAATGTAAGATGCCTACATTCATTTGGTAAGCAACTTTTGCATTATATACCATTAATGAACAGTATTTGTCACAAAAAATACTTTTATTACATAAATATTATCTAATGCAAAATATTTAGACCTGTTGTCAATGATTTACCCAGGACATGACTATAACACACAGAGGCCCAGAGCCAGAAAGGTGGCAAGTCCCACATCAAACCAAAGTCTTTCACTTCGGGGTGTCACATGATACAGACAACATGAGATGTATACTTCCTTCTTAACTTTTACATCTAATGAGGAATCTTTTACATTTCATCCTAGACAACAAATTGCTTATGTAATGGTTGAAAGATCATAGATTTTGATTAATCTATGACTTTATAATAATATTTAATTATCTTAGAACTTGTAATAAATTCTAAAGTAAACCTGATTGTGATCTTTAAGTGAGGCAGAAATTTCAGGAAAAAGTAAGAAAGGGTTTCATAAAAATTGAAACTGCTGCTTTGGAATGAAAGCTTTGAAGATTGTTTAGCAAGAGGGTGCAATAAAACCTCGCACAATGGTATTTACACAGTAATGATAATAATAATGAAAAGTCCTGTAATGATTAAGTCATATTTCTTTTTTTCAAATGCTATTTGTTAGAAACAGGGCACCTAGGCTCAGGGCTGTAGCTACTGGAGGGGCATGGAGGGAAACCACCCTCACAGAATGGTCACTTGTGTAAATTCATGATCTGAAAGGTGTAAAAAATTTAAATGCACAACAAGTGAATAAATTTGCTGAAAATTATAACTCAAAAAAATTTTTATAGACTTTTCTCAGTATTTTCTTTTGTACAGATTTTAGTTAGCCATATACAGTATTCCATACAGCTAACCAGGGTACAGAGTAACTAACTCCATAAAATGTAACCATTCATATGCATGAAAGGAGTTCTCAAAACAGCAGAGAGCAACATATAAAACAATATGTTGATATGTTTAGCCTCCGCTATCTTTCCCAATACATAATATGAGTAAAGAGCTAATTAACGATCTTTGCTCTGTAGCAGAAAGTCTCTCTGAGCGTTTAGCATTGAACGAAAGTTTTCCAAGCCCTTCTCAGAAAGCATCTTTCTATTTTTCATTATATGATACTCATTTGCTCGGTGCTGTTTCATTTTCTGTTCAGCATTTCTGTAGAGCATTGTGTTATCAGCATTTACATTACTTATAGATTTACTTGATACCTACAACCGTTGGCTCTTGCGTATTTACATTTTTAGCAAAATGTTAATACCCAAGAGCCTAGGTATTTACTTTTGCAGTAAAGCAATGTGAATAACTGGAAGTGCAATTTTTTTGAATGATCAAAATACTTTCCCATAACGGAGGGGTATGAGAAAACCATTCAAATATTTGAGTGGAAGTGGAAAACTTTGGAACTTAAGTGGACAAAATTGCAAGTGTCACTCCTCCAGAAAAGAACAGCTTGCTCCACTCCTGCCTAGGCTCTGTTGGCCCATGTGTTGATCAGGTCCTAGATTTACTTCAGTATTTCAAAGTAAGGAATGTCACAGTTGTGAATTATAAACCTTAAACCTGATTTGCAAGTATCATTTAGTTATGTGCCCTGCAATTTCAAGGAATATAATTTTTTTGCATTCACATTGTAGAATACTAATTTTATTTCATTAATAGTTGCCTCTTACTTTGTTTTGTAAGCTTTTACTTAAATGTACTGAGTCAATAAAGGTCAACTGCCTGTCCGCACAGTGATTCTTCGTGCCCTCCTAAATTTTAAAACAACTATCACCTGTCAAAATTCAGTTTTGTTTTGTTTTAGTTTTATGTTCAAGCGAAATTTATCTGAGGTAAGCCTTTTTCAGGGACTATTTCTCTAGAGTATAAGACTTAAAGCATTTACTGATTTTTGAATGGCTGTTAAAAAAAAAAAAGCATGCACAAAACCAAACCACCTTTTGATAGGTGTGAGTTGAAAGGTTTTTTTCAATTCCAAAATTATTTTAAGAACTCACATTTCTCTATAATTTGAGTTTTTGCTGTTTGTGAGCAATATGTTCAAGGTGATTCACCTATTTATTAGGGCCCAATTATACAGTGCCATTAGTCTTCGGAATTTTTCATTTTCCTTTAACATATTCTGTTGCTTTGGGGATCTATGTTTGAAACATAGCGTATAATATCAGTATAACTATTCCCTTTGATTCCATAAATGACAAAATTTTCGGACTTTCTAACTTTCCATTAAATATTTTAATGAAAATTTGATCTGATATATCTTTCACACTAAAGTAAAGGTACTGATTCATACGGTTTCCTATATTTTTATTGCAACCTCAAGGAATTATATATGTGGTTTAGGTAAAGAATTGCCATTTATTTTGTAATGAAATAAGCTAAATAGTCTAATAAAATAATTATTTGTCTAACTGCATCAGTCATGACTTGTTTGTATCTAGCTTGTTTGTTGAAAACTGCATTGCATATATTTTTGGCTTGTATTTCATATGATGATCTTTTTTCAGATACATTTGAGAGAGCAAAATTGAAACTAAGTGATGCTGAAATCACTTCAAATATGGGTGCTGAGGTATCTGATTGTGAACCTCAGAACCATCCCAAAAGGAGGGGGGATGCAAATTATATCTCAAGTGAGTCAGACGAAGAAACAGCATCTCTGTCCTCATGCTCCAAGTGTGAGATTGCATTCCCAATTTACTGATGTGCCTAGTAGGCAAATCTCAAGTACTTACTGCAAAGAAAATCAATGTCAAAGACACCTGAATGAAAAGAAATTTTATGCTTTACCATCACAGAATGTTTTGCCATCGCAGTATGCTTCGCCATTGCCACAGGCTTTACTATCTTCACCTGCTTCTGACTGCTCTTGCCACAGAGCAATAATGGCAACACTCATAGACATTTAAAAGCAGTTGCAGAACCATAGGCATCGGTTAGGTCTGCTGCTAAAGAAAAATAATCATGTGGCGGAAAACATTCAGCTGCCTGACAATATGCAGGCATTACCACTAACAAAGGTGGAAGACCTGGAGGAATTCAATGCTCTTCTTCAGGATGAATCAAGCTTTACAACCAGTGTAAATATTGTGTGGTTTTTTTTTTTTTTTTTTCTGTATTTCATATCTGAAACTTCAAAATATGTGAGCTAATTTAGTTATGATTTTTTCCCTAAATCTCAGTGGATGGAGAATTTCAGAAAGTGGTATTCACTTTGTCTAACATCATGCAATGTTAGGAATTTTAACATTGGTTCTTTTATAGGCAATTGTTTATTTTGTTGTACAGCATTCAATAGAAGTTCAAGCTTTTTGTTTCATTTTTGCCTTTCAATCTCTACGACCAGTACAAGTGGAAATGAAGAAATGGGACACTGGTACACACTGAGTGTACAATAACAGTGTTAGAGTGAAACCTATTAAAATCATATTTTGCATATGTGCCATAAAATAATGGATAATATGTGAATATTTCACTTGTTCAGTTTTTACCTTGTGAGATAAATATTCTAATAATGTTACTGCACATTGCATTGTGCTTACATGGAATGCACATACACCATTGAGCGTGAGTTCCCCTAAGACATTCTAATACAAATTTATGGAAATAAAAAGTGCAATATGTGGATGTTATAATAGTTCTGTGACTGAACTCAAAATCTACTGGTCCGTAAAAAGACTGGAGTAACTGACGCTTGTTTCAAATCTATACACAAGTCAGTTCCAATGCATTTGGCAAGTTTAATTACTGAATTTTGCTTTTTGCTGAATAATGTTTCATACTTCTATTATGTATTTAATGGCATAGCTGAACTGTATGAATATCCAGCAATCGAAAGATGTTACATTGATGAACAGAAAGTAATTTCATGTAACATCTTATGATATGCATTTAAATGGTAGCAAAGTACTTCTTATTAGATTTAATGGTATTAAATATTCTATAATATATGGCTTCATACATTGCCTCTTTTTGTTTAACAATAAGCCCATGTATGATCAGTTATTTTGCAAGTAATTAAACTATTTAGTTCCTGTCTAAAGAACAGCTAAACATATATTTCTGTCTACAAGATAAAATAGTTGAACTACATAATCTTAAATTTTGGATTTTTATTTTTGTTTATGGCAGCACTTATTTTGTAAAGGCTACATATGGCTGCTGTGTCCTGCATGGCCGTGTATGAAAGTGTAATTGTTATTACGGTCTGGTATGGCAGTGAAACCTGAGTACTGCAGAACAAACATGGGAGTCGTTTGTGTGCTGGAGAAATGCGTTACTTACAAGGTTTTTTAGCAAGACCCATTTTGATTGTGTGAGGAATGAAGATGTGTTGCAGTTGTGTAATGCGAAGCAAAATGTTGTTAGTAAGGTGGAGACTAATATGCTTCGGTGGTTTGGCCATGTTGGAAGAATGAGTGATGAGATGCTTACTAAGAAAATCTTTTAGCTCAAGTGGCAGGAAGGAAAGGTAGAGGAAGGCCAAGGAAGTCATGAGAGGATAAGATTCAGGAGTGTCTGCATGAGAAAAAGATTTTGAGTATGAGGTATAGAAGATCTTGTGTACTGTGTGTAATGGATGTCAGTGAAACCCGAGTTGTATGTCAAGGTCGCTGTAAATGGAGAAGTTTGATATGGCAACAGTAAGTAAAAATTATCTGGAAGTTTGTATTTCTTTGCAGAGCTAACCTCTGAATCTCAGAGAACAGCTTAGTGATATGTATGTATGTAATTATTGCTGTATTCCTGAAACTGAATTTGTGTAGCAATGCCCAGTATCACATCCAGAAATTTTCCAGGGGAAGGGGGCATTGTACCTCACAGAATTTCCCCAGGAGGTGACCCCCCTAAATATACCGGGGAAAATAGTCAAGTGCCATAACAATTAAGGAGGAGGTTGACTTTTGTACATTTATTTTTATTCCATTTACTAGTAATGTTACAATACAAGAAAGTTAAATGATTAGAAGGAGCAGTAGATGAAATTCATTTTCTGGTTAGATTTTTCTAAATTTATTCAACAGAACTACTTCCTTATAATTATTGTATGTTATAATGATATGGAACATGATTAAGAAGTATATGTAGATTGTGTATCATGATTTTTTGTTTCAAACTATGATGTAATAATTTTCCGCTCTGTCAGCCGGGAAGGGGGGCATAGGGCCCTGCCCTCCCTGTGGGTGCACCACTGGTGATGCATTACAACAAAATCAGTAAGCACACCATTATGTAAAATGGCATTGATGAATGTGCATGCAGATTACTTGCGTATACATTTTAACATCAGTCCCTGAGAAATCTATTTTTCAAGATGTTCATGGCAGTCAAACACAAGGGCAAATTGAAAAAGTTACAAGGAGGTGACCATAAAATTAAATTTACAAAAATGAAATTACTATCTGGTGAAATAACAAATGCACATTGGTTGAAATGGCCTGTAACAAAACTGGAAAACACTATTGAAAATTAAATCACTGCAACAAGTGAAACATAGACTGCACAAAGTAAAGTATATTAAAATTTAATTTTGGTACACTTAATGTATAGGTAGAGGGGGATTGAGATGACCAAACCAGGCAGGCAATTTTAGTCTTGCCATCCACTGTAGAAACATACATATGTACAGGAAAGTACTTAATAAATTAATAATATGCATCGTAAAATGAATTTATTCATGAACTTTAACAATTTAACGGCGCAAGAATTTAAAAAATAACTTTGCCATTGAATGTAGCATCAAAGCACACTCATAATGGGGTGTTGTACCAAATTATATTTTCCTTTAAAAAAATTGGTTTTGCAAAAATACAAAAAAAAATTGTGAGTCCTTTAAAGACCTCATTTTCTACTAAATCACAATGAAGTTCATTCTAAAAGTTAAAATGTGCATATGCAACATAGCAATCTTCTGACATGATTAATTTTTTTATATTTATTTGATTACTGATCGCTCTACTGCTTAATGGTATCAGTGTTTCCTGCTTGAGTAGAGATCTTTTTTAAGTGCACCCATTATTTTGTCCCATGAGCTACTAGAGGTAAACCGTTATTTCTTTTAAGATACATGTGTGTGGGACACAGATTTCAGAATTTCTCTACCGGAGAAGCACTTTGTGTACTCTCAGTCAGTGGATAACTGTGTGTGGTGAAGGATTATAATGATGGGTATTAGTGCCTGCTAAATTGCAAAAGAATGGTAGGACATACCAATGACCCTGGGGTCTCAAGTCCTCCAGCAACATATGCATAACTGCAGTTAGAAATATCATAATTAATTTAAAAAGCTTGCTTTGTCAGGAGGCATTTTTCCTCCAGAAATGCAGAGAATATATTATTTATTTATTTGATTTATATTTATTTCAAAGCTGCCAATGCACAACATAAATGAAAAGATTTTTTTGTTGTTGTTGTTTTATGGAAAGAACCATTTATACAGAAATAAATCTGAAATGAAGTTAACCATTATATTATTCATAAGTACCAAAATAATTATTAGTTCATTCCAAAATTTCCAGTTAAAAAGAATATGAGAAAGTGGGCCATGTTTCAAATGGTCTGCCCGGAAATGTCCCAGTAGGCCAATCTGCTCCTGTGGATATGTAAGGATCAGAAAGATCGGTAGTCTTTCTGATACCTACCGAAACATTTCTCGCCTGCCCATTCATTTTAGTTTTATTTTAAAGTTGTGTACATAAGTGCACCATCAACATAAGACAATTTTTAATCAAGTTCTAGTATTGTCACTCTTTGGAAACTTCACTTTTTTTTAGTCAAAACAAACTGATTTTTAATGTAAGTACAATAAATGTTGTTTATATGCACTTGCAAAAGTAACTTGTTTTTTCAGCATTTTCAGCGGCGCTATTTTTCAGCCCTTGGTGGTAAAAATATAAAAGAGGCATGCAAGAGGATTTGTGATCAGATGCTGAGCCATGAACTGTGCCTTCAAATAACTGGACAGGACGAGGGGACAAACTGGCTTTTGGAAAATATAAAAAAGTTGTTGATTTGGTGTAGAGTAAGTTTAATTTATATTTTTATTAGAAATTCAGCTGTGGTGTTTGATTTTTTATGTACTACTGCTATATTAATAGCTAAATCTTCTGTTCTACTTTTAATTAAAAGGCGGGTAAATGTGAACTGAAATTGTGAATAAGACCTCTTTACAGCATCACATTAGTAACAATTTCTTACCAATTTGATAATTTTAATCATATGACCACAGGCAACAAGTGGTTGTTATCTGCCGACTTTCAAGTGTTGAAAGGTACCATTATCTGGCATTTTTCATGTTTGCATTTGTTGCCACATGCCATGTATGTAACTTGTGTTTTTGATTCTGGTACTTTTAGTAGAATAAAATATAACCTGCACAAAGTCCACTAAAAATGTAGACCTAAATTTAATTCATGTCCTAAAGTTGTTTGGGTTTCTTTGTAGCCAATAGTTATAGAACTACATGTTATGTTACCCTCAATATAGTGAAAAGGTAACATTTCATGAAAAATCACTTAATTTGGCTATGGTTTTCACACAAATTTAAATCTGTGCTAAGCGTTAAGCAGTCCTAAGAACTTCCACAAAAACTTTAGCTTGTGTATGAAGTTTTCACTTTTTTTCATCTTCACAACATTGGAAGAAAGATGTATACCAAATTTTAACAATTTATTTACATGCCTTTTCTGATTCTTAGGTTTTTCATAAAGAGTTCAGAACAAAAATCTTTCTTCAAAAAGGCACATACAGTGTCTATGAATCTTAAAATTTACCAGATTTATATGTCACACCCACTTCTTCTCAATAAATGTGTTTTCTTCTTTCTTGCAGCTTTAAAAAATGTTTTCTGTTTTTTGGCAATGACAAAGAATGCCTTTTCCAATCAGTGATTCACACTTTATTGAGGACATCGTATTTGTTCAAGGTGTAGTTACCAGAACTGAAGTCTAATTTCTCCAGGACTGTTGATATACCTTTAAGCCCATTATTGAATTGCATTACAGCAATATGGGCACTAAATGTATAGTCTAAAGTTAAACAAAAGTGTCCTTCAAAATTATTTGCCGCAACACACCATTGAAACACTCATATATTTTCCGTGTTTTGCCATGAAAACCCTTATGTAGCAGTTTCTTGTAACATAATTCCATGTACACAGGTTTCACAATATTTATTATTTTCTCAGGAAGACCAACAGATTTTTCCTGAAATTTGTTTGTCCGCAGTGAGATTTGTATTGTATTTGTGTGTT
The DNA here is from genome assembly GCA_039090855.1 of Macrothele yani. Classification (NCBI taxonomy): domain Eukaryota; kingdom Metazoa; phylum Arthropoda; class Arachnida; order Araneae; family Macrothelidae; genus Macrothele; species Macrothele yani. Next base: position 99,174,359 of record CM076990.1, on the reverse strand, counting down.
GTGAAAAAATGAGATGTTTATATATCTACATTTGCCTTTGCTATGCTTATACAGGGTGTCTACTAGTCATGAAAATCATGAATTCGAAAAATGTGTCATGAAAGTTAAGAAGAAACGAATTTTGCTTTGGGGTCATGAATTTCTTTTTATTTTTAGTAATTGTAATTTTCTGGCAAAAATCTTAATCCTCCATGCACTGACTCCATAAGACGCAATCCATTGAGTGATTTGAGTGCCAATAAAGGGGAGGGCATTTTTTCCCTCCTCCACAAAGAAAACTGATAGAACAAAAAATGTCTTACCATAGAAAGACACCTACACAATGTTGTTTACAAAATTTTGAGATCAGTTTAGAAATCTATATTATGCTACTTTTATGTCAGGACATTTTTGGCACAAAGAAGGGTGAGTAATGAAATCTTGTAGTAAACAGGGTGAGTAATGAAATCTTGTAGTAAACAGGGTGAGTATTTCAATTTGCTTTTAAGTGCACTCAAAGTATGATGAGTAAGATTTTTGTTACTAGCCTTAACAGCAGAGGCACTTTTTCCATTAAAAAAAAAAAGGGGGGGCATAATGTTCCTGCTCTTTGATGTGTGTGTGTGTGTGTGTGTACTACACCACAGCTAGATAAGTGTGTGTGTTTATATGAGTATATATATATATCCGATGTTAGCCTTCTCTGCTTTAGAAGGCCTAACATCGGAAGAAGTGGACATCTCTGAAGTTAACAGAAAAGTAACCAAAGCTCTTATGGAAACAGCAACAAAATTAGCTGGGTCTAAGAACAAGTTGCATGTGAACAAATTATCAGGAAAAACCAAAATGTTGATGCAAAAAAGAAGAGAGATGAGGACAACTAAAGAAGATGTGACTTCCAAAGTGGAATATATAGAGCTATGCAAGACAGTAAGAAAAAGTATCACTGAAGACGTAAGGAAATTCAACTGTGAACTAATGAGGAAAGCAATTGAAAACAACCAAAGCCTAAAGATAGCAAAGGGACATCTCAGTAAGGGAAGAAAACAGATTATGGCACTGAGAAAAGAAGATGGTTCTGTAACAAGAAATAGAGGCAAAATTTTGACAAGAGTGAAAGATTTCTACTCCAAATTATATGAAAGGGATGATATATGCACTCCAGACATCATGAAAGATACCAGTACCAGAGTTCCTCCAGTCCTTCCAGCAGAAGTTGCACATGCAATCAAGAACATGAAGCGAGGAAAAGCTCCAGGAGAAGATGGAATTACTGTAGACATCATACAAGAAGCAAGTGGAGAAATCGAAACAGTACTCGCCCAAATTTTCACTCGATGCCTTAATGAAGGAAAGATTCCTGAGGATTGGAACACCGCTACAATGATCCTGCTACATAAGAAAGGTGACATTGAGGATCTCGGAAACTACAGACCTATCAGCCTCCTATCAGTAGTTTATAAAATCTTCACTAAAGTTCTTTCACACCGCTTGAAGGTAACACTGGACATGGCTCAACCGAGAGAACAAGCTGGATTCAGGAGTGGCTACAGCACAATAGACCATATCCACGTGCTGAGAGAACTAATTGAAAGAGCGAGGGAATATGAACTTCCATTATGCATGGCTTTTATTGATTATGAAAAAGCCTTTGATTCGGTGAAACCATCAGCAGTTACAATGGCTCTGAAAACCTGCAGTATTGAAGATGCATACATTAATATTATTAATAACATCTATGAAAATGCAAGTGCAAAGATTAGGCTGTTTGAAAATACAACACATGTAAAAATTGGAAAGGGAGTGAGACAAGGTGACACCATATCTCCGAAGCTCTTTAATGCCACTTTGGAGGGTGTTTTTCAGTCGCTGAGCTGGGAAAACAAGGGGATAAAGATTAATGGAGATTATCTAACCCACCTTCGTTTTGCTGATGACGTAGTCATGTTTGCAACTACCCCATCAGAGCTGCAGAGTATGATCCAGGAACTTGCTGACAAGAGTAAAGAAGTGGGATTAAAAATGAACTTTCAGAAGACAAAAGTGATGTTCAATGCTTTTACAAGAAATGAAGATTTATCGATTGATGGAGAAAAGCTGGAGATAACAGACACGTACGTTTATCTTGGACAGCAGATATCAAGTGAGGGTCACATTGATGAAGAAATTAATCGGCGTACAAAACTTGCCTGGAGAGCTTTTGGAAGAAACAGCATAATTTTCAAGAGCAATATGCCATTATGTCTTAAAAGAAAAGTGTTTGATCAATGCATCCTTCCAGTGCTTACGTATGGTGCAGAGACGTGGACCTTAACTAAAAGAGACATACAAAGGCTGCAGACAACTCAAAGCAGCATGGAGAGGTGCATGCTTGGTGTAACCAGGAGAGATAAGAAGAGGAACTCGTGGATCCGAAAAATGACAAGAGTGGAAGACATCATGATCAGAGTTAAATCCCTGAAATGGCAATGGGCTGGACATACTGCCAGAAGGACAGATCATCGATGGACAGCCGAAATTTTAGATTGGATTCCAAGGGACAGGAAAAGACCCAGAAGAAGACCACATGGGAGATGGGTGGATGAAATTCGAAAGTATGCAGGGGTGACATGGAGGAGACTGGCACAAGACAGACCGTTGTGGAGGAAACTTGGGGAGACCTTCGTCCAGCAGTGGATTGATAATGGTTGACAATGATGATGATGATGATGATATATATATGCTGAAGTCTTTTAAAAGAAGTCGTGAAAATTTCTTATTTTCTATTGAATTATTTCCTAAATTTGGTAGACACCCTATTATAGCGCTGAGTTCCGGTGGACAGACTTGATGTAATACTTTGGAAATTATTGTATGCAAAAAGAATGACTCACCTTGTATAATATAATCCAATAAAAAGATTAAGATGTGCATTTATATATCTAAGTGATGCTCGAGTGCAACACCCATACTGGAGAAAATAAGATGAGGTTTGAAAGTATAATAAGCATTGAGTTTCAGATAATGCACAGGTCATGCTCACATATTTTGCAAGAAAACATTGCAGCTGAAAGAATGAATATCACAGCAGAAAAGTCTACATAAAGCGTGTGAAAGCTTGTTCAGTGATACACATTTCTCTCATTTTGCACTATAACATTTATTACCACCTGTCTATAGTTTGGTACATGGGCCTTCAGATTTTTCATGAATAAAGAATGCTGTCATACGTAGCTCTGAATTCAGTTGTCCCTTATCTATGTACTTGCCTTAGAAGTCCACACAATTTCAGATTTTCAAATAAATTGCTTAAAATTTTAACCCTTTTTGCCCACACGTGGGTACAAATATCCACCCATCTTGCACAAATGAAGTTTCTTACAATTTATTCACTTACTTTTGGCAATTTGGAACCTTATTCCAATGAAATAACTCCACCCACCCCAAGCAGTAGCTATTACGAACTCATAATACTGTGGGGAAAACTTCCGAAATTAAAAGTTTTGTTCTCGGCAACTTCCCTTAAAAATAAACAAATGGCCAAATTAAAATGATTTTTGACATTACTTAGAGTGAAATACGAATTTCATGCAAATAGGTCATGCAGTTTTCAAGCAACTGAAGCTGAAATATATTTTGCACGTAGGAAAAGTGACATTTCCTTTACTTATTTCAAACCCCCCCCCCCCCCCCCCCCCAATTACGATAATGATGTTTTCCAGGGTTCCCACTCAAAAGTAGAAAAAAATTCCCTGACTTTTCCAGGTTTTCCAGGTGGTCCTGAGAGTTTTTCCAGAGCGGCAAATCAAATCACATTGCGACAAATTGTTGCATTTCCTTACATTCTTGCGTTCCTTACGAAAGCATACATTTGTTAATTCTTTAAATAACTGTCCTTTATACAATTACCTGCTTTTTTTTTAATAACAATTAAATGCATGAGGCATATTATTTTTGGTACCATTATTTACTTTTTGGTACCGTTGGTTCAAATATTCTTTAAAACATGTAAACCATGTATTTACATGCTTTAAAGAATATTTGAACAAAGACTTAATTTAAATTCTACATATAATGAAATATTTCAATCGATTAGGTGAAATTATACAACTGATTTATCTGTATTTTAAGTGCACACAACTATAAATGACATTTTAAACGACTCACAACATTTAGAGTTCCAGTTAGGTTTAAAAATGCAAGCTGGGAGAATTGTGACTGAAGAGAATAAATTGCCCTTAAATGATACAATGCTGAATGAAGCTTTAAATCCTTTAAGTGCTTATTTTACATAAATATTAAACAACACAGAAACGTTTGCTGAAATTGAAGTCTAATGGGAATGATAAAATGGTGAGTGTCTGACAGTCTCTTAACATTTTGTTAGAGCGGTTCTATCAAATCGATCTACCAATTTGTATTTTCTATTGGAATTTACTTAGAATCTTTAAAGACAAAGCAAAGTAAAACAGTTATTAAAAAATAAAAAAAGAAGAGAGAGAGAACAGAAATTGTGACAGCATTTCTGCGTCTGAGGAAAAACGTGTGCCAGTACCATCCCAACAATTTCTAGCAATCAGGGAAAATACTGCTGACATTTAAAAATCAAAATTGTAATTATTTTAGCTAACGTTAGTTCTTGCACATGGCAATGAGAACATCGAATCTATGCTATTTCAGAAGGGCCAACCTCAAGCAGAACGCATCAGTAATCAATAGGGTATTTTACAGTAATGTTTCAGTAATCGAACACAAATTTTCAGTAATGTAACACGCCATTTTTTTTCAAAGTTAAGGACAATAATATAGTATTACTGTGTAACCTGTAATACTTGTATGAGGTGCCTATCGGTAATCACCATACGAAGCCTCATCGCTAACGTGTGGAATGGGTATTTCATGAGAAATTAATGCGTGAAATGTGTAATAACTTTATATGTTTACACTATACTCACAAAAAATATGAAATTAAATTATCAATATTGTACTTACCTCATGTCATTGCTGACATAAAAACTCCCTTGTTGCTTGTTTTGCAGTGGTATATTCTTTTTCAGAAAACTTTTTATAACACAGCTCACCTGAGGAAAATGCTTTACTTTTCTGTATAAGAAGGGCACATAATGTTTTGGTGCTCATTGTTGGGCAGAAGTATGCAAGGTTTTTCCTTACTATACTAAATATTCTCTACGTAGAGGAATTGCTGTGAGGGATAGTCAATATTACCAACATTAGTTTAGGCAATGCAGAATACTTGGGAAGGCCAGATGAATCCTTCATCTTAGATATTTCATTCCATGCCACATCTGCTCAAGGATATCCAGCTTCATCAATATCAGAGTCTGGGAACATAGCATGAAAGAAGCGACCAGCATGATCACAGATTGCTATAGGTAGGTTATGCTCCACAACGATTGCAGTAAACAGCAATTCGCCGCCCCGGTGGCGCAGTGGTCTAAGGCGTTGGCCTCTGATCATTCGTCCGTAAGGGGTCTGGGTTCGAATCCCGGTCAGGCATGGATGTTGTGTTTGTCTTACGGCACTGGTTCTCTCCCTTCCCTGGAACCAGTGACCCTAAATTAGGGACGGGCGACTGCTTATAGCCCATTGAGTTGCTCACGGTGGTCGTTAAACCTCCAACCAAAAAAAAAAAAAAACAGCAATTCAGCGTTTATCACGCTATTTTCATTCTTTTTTGCAAAAAAATTATCCAAAGGCTTTGATCGAGTCTTTAATTTTACACAATCCTGGTGTTTGTTTTGACTGGATATGCCTTCGGCAATCATCTCATCTCATCTCGTCCTACATGGGCTACTTATTACTCTCATATTAGAAGGCACGCAAGGAAACCTTTATTTCAGCATTTTCCATTTCCTTGCTCAAGATTTGGGAGAAAGATTTGGATGTTCCTGGAAAAACCTCTTTGCATATTTATTTGTTTCAGAAACAATAATTCCAAGGATGAAATTGGTAAAAAACAAGTAAAAATATGCAATAGGTGCCACATCAGTTGCAGGAGCATGTTTGGGCCCCTGCATTTCATGACAATCAAAAGGATGCTGAGGTTGTTCATCACTTCTCTCTATTATATCCTTCCATTCACTTTCAGAACTTTCATGATCTGAAGATTCACTATGAAGATCTTCACCTTCTGAAGAAGATATGGTGTGCGTGGCACTGTGGCTAGTTTTCTGGCTTGATGTTGCTTGGCCAATATCACTCTCAGATGATTCAAATTCATCACCATCACTTGGCAAACTTTCACTCTCACTACAAGCCATTTCAAATAACCTTAGAAAGAAATTTCACGCAGTAGGAAAAAGCACGTCTCCTAGTCTGAGGAACAAGCTGTCAATAAAGTCATCCTCTGCTAACACGAGTTTGGAAAAGAGGGGTATTCGTATTTCACGAAGTTTTGCGATTGTGTCTGTTTGTTTAGGAAAAAGAAATGAATACTGTGAAGAGCTTCTAGTAATAAAACACCGCACTTCGTTCTCCCGCGCGGCGAAAGTCCGCAAGAAATATAAACATCCGTCATCGCAGGACCACGCGGTGCGACGAGTTGATCGTTATTGCACTTCGAACGGGACTCGAAAAAGTGTGATTTCCGACAGTACGACGTCTTATAATACACCAACAATTCCAAGTGAACAGCCCTGCCTCAACTGCAGTAGGAAATGCTTTGGCTAAAGTAACCTTTCTCCTGTCACACGGAGAAATTGCGTGGGGAACCGATAGTACCGATAGCAAGCGCAAACTCTTTTACGATGACACTTACGGCATATTACCCGTAATTTTCGTCGTATTATCCGCAGACCGCAAAATTCACATAAAAAAAAACATTCGTATAATCCGCAGACTGTGACATTTAGGAAAAAAAAATCGCCGTGTAATTCGCACATCATAGATGTTGAATCAGAAGTGGAATTTCCGACAGAAAAGTCGGTCACATAAACACATCGCTCTTTCCACGTTCCAGAAACACATAGCAACCGAAAAATTGTTTTCAGCCTCCGCCGGGGAATTGAGCCACGGATCTCTCGATATCTAACCGAGCGCGTTAGCTTTACACCACGGTGGCCAACAATCCACGGTGCTATGTGTATTTTTAAGTCAGCTTCTGACATCTTAAATCCGTAAGATGGGCTCAGCTACTGAGACGTCTCCATCTGGTGGGTATTAAGGGCACTGGCTATATACATATTATAGCAGTTAATTCCAAAGGGCGAGATCCAAGGTGAAAATCCTCCAAATACGTGGCGTCAGTAAATAAATACGTCGCTCTTTCCACGTTCCAGAAACACATGAGTCCGAAGAAGTAAGAGAAAAAAAAAACTATTTTATTGAATGAAGAAATTCATTTTTAAAGGTTACTGTTTTATATTTTCATCTCCGAACAGATAAAGGGTGTGGCATCCATAGATCACGCCGATGTAGCTCCAGAGTATTGCATTACACTGCCAATGACGAAAGGCTGATACAGAACAAGTCGTAGAAATACCGTATGTACTCGCGTATAAGTCGAAAGTTTTTGGAGGAATTCCTGCTTTCAGAGTTGAGAGATCGTCTTATACGTGGGCCAATAAAAAACTTCCGTGAATTCTCCCGCGGAATTTACAAACGGATTTGTTTACGTTTTAGATCGCGACACAGAGGCTTTCCGTATGTTGCTGCACGATTGTGTTCTGACCTCAAAACTATCGCGCAGTGACATGATCATATCCTCAATTCTGTCCACCACTTCAAGTTTAAATTCGGCAGTGTAACTGAAACGTTTCCTTTTCAGAGACATCATGATTAGCAATGAAGGAAAACAGCAGCAGCGACGTTCGCCAAAACAACGAAAGCAAACTAGATACAAGGTCGCGCACATGAAATCCGAAAGGAGAAACGCATAGGTTCGTGCAGCAAGCGCTGTGCGTACTTCTTTGGCTTTTTGCCAAAAAACCGAGCCGGCACGACAGTCAGAGCTCTCCTCAACGATAACAAAATGACCCCTGCCGTCCCTCCCCACAACTATCCCGATCTTTCATTACGACATTCCTCCCCCTCCTCCCCGCTCCGTACAAACTCCTGAACTGAGGAAAATTCTTCCGAGGGAGTTCCTTTTCCAATTATTACACCTTTCCCTGCACAATCACGCTGCAGATTTTATATATATATATATATATATTTTATTTAAATCGGCGTGTTAACCGCATCGGTGTATAATCCGCAAAACCTATAATTTTAACTTTTTTAGCAGATAATCCGCGGATTATACGACGAAAATTACGGTACCATTCTTCCGATAATATCGCTGTTTGACGATATGATTCATGGACATTCCATTTCAAAACGATATGATTGAAAAATGATATGATCATTGAGACACCGAAATCCGCAGTCTGATTCGGAAAATATGCGGATCAAAATCGAAGGCCGAGAAATCGGCAGCGTCGCACTAAAAGGGTTTAACAAAAAAGGATACAAAATTGAGATTCTCCAAAACACACTGAATTCCGTAATTCTTCCAACCTGTCCGTAATTCCGTAATCTGACAGTCGAAACCGTAAAATTACGGACAATTCGTAATAGTTGGCACCTCTGCTATTTGCTTCTAAATAACGCAGCATAGGATATTTAGACATTGTGCTGTTAAATTTCATAACCAATAAGCTGGCACACAGAGATCCTAATGCCATAACGGCAAAAAAAAAAAAAAAAATTAAACCCAGGGATAAAGAAAAAATAATGGAAGCAACAAGTGGGGAAAACTAACAGTTAATACGGAATACCATTTTGCCTGAGAGGCTACAGTTCATATTAGTACTTCCAAAATCCGGAAGTCTTAAACTTGATTGGCTACGTTTGTGACGCAAACATTAGTACTGAACTATTCTCGCAGGTCACAGTTCATTTCCACGCTACGTCAAATTACTTGTACGGGAAACAATTAGAGGAAGTTTTGTGTGCATGTGTGCTCATAAAATCCTCCTAACACTTTTTTGTCAACATAATTTATCATCCTGCGGCGAGTGGCATGTTTATACTTAACAATATCTTTACGAAGGGCAAAACATTTGTGCGATGTTGATCAGGCAAAGTGCGAGAAAGGTCTGGAGCCCACTCAGGTCATTTGCAGTAACACCCCACAAATAACGTCATCCAAAACGGAGACAGAGGCTTTAGCGCCTGCACTGACAAACCTGAAACCAATAGAGCACGCACGGCTAAGATTTTCATCAGTAGTAACTAGGTAGATTTTTTTTTTTTTTTTTTTTCGGCAATGTGAGGGTAAAGATGTGAAAATGAATAATTTATGCAAATCTTGTGAGGTGCAGCAACGCAAGAAGAAGAATTTACGATTACAAGAAAATTTCTACCCCGTCTAACTTTTGTTCTCGCAATTTTTTTCCCTATGTATAAGCTGAAACCTTGGGAAAAATTACGAGAGAATGATGAATTTTATATTTCTTATTCTAAATAACGGAGATATCTGCGTTTTTACGGAAAACGGTTCTACTACGCACAAAAATTCAAAAAATAATATCTTCTAATCTATCAGAAACAAAAAAAATTGAAACTTTCAGGGATTTTTTTTTTATAACTTGGAGGCAGCTACCCGTAAAAAAAAATTGCACGAATCGGAGATATGTTGGTGGAAAATTATTTCAATATCTGACGATTTTGCGTGGAATGACCCAGATTTGAAAATCTATGGTTCCGGGAGTCGGACTACCCCTATTTTTCGCAACCAGCCAGCTCTTGCAGTAATTGGAATATCGTCTTAAAATAGCTATAAATAAATTTCTTCATGCATTATGAAATAGAAATATGACAGAATAAAAAAAAAATCTCTTTCCGGCCGTAAAACCGGAAGACTACGAATCTAGAAAACGGCCGTGAAATCTGGGAAATATGGTAGGTATGCAATAGTACCGGCTTCATTGCATGGTATTTTTCATATATTTTTTGTCAAAATACTCGTAAGTACTATGAAAAAAATAAATCTTTCCCCCTTTTTGAAGAATCTTCCTATTTCATAATATTTTCCCTGTTCTAACATTTAAAGGTACATACTTTTCCAACTATACCAATTCTGCTACAGAATTACGAAAGCGAAGCTTTAGTTCGTAAGTGATACGAACCTTTTCAAAATAAATTAGGTGCCCTCAATTTGCAACATTCATCCACACTGCTGCTGAAGGGGAGGGATTTATTAGGATGACCAACATCCGGCAAAATAAAATGTTTTTGTACAGTTTGATAAAAGACACGTAGAACATGCAAAAGGGGAAGAAAAAAAAAAAGCTCAACTTCTAAAGTTTCCAATGAATTTCGGCGAAATTTAAAATGGAACGTTATTTTCATATATCTTGCCCACTGTAAAAATTTCAGTCGGTTATTTAAAAAATTGAGGAAATAGCTTCTTCATAATTTTTTTTCCCAGTCTACGCAGAGAACCGGGGCACCTACTCAGGAACAAATGACTGCCTCTCTTCGCGAACGCCAGCAGATAAGAGCCTGCGAAATGGGTGTGTGATTAATGGCTTTCTTTCACGCTTTGACGTGTATGTTTGTTCGGTTGTAGTTTAGATCATCTGGAGACGGGGAAACCGCAAAGAGACGCACTCCCCTGCACAGCTGCACTTTAATCGGTGGGTGGGTTACGGAGTTGCCTCGAAGGATAAAGCAACTCGGAATTATTTTAAAACTTAGCAATACAGAAATATATTTTACAAAAGTCTGAAGCAAAATATTTTTCTGGCAAAATAAAAAATTCCCTGCCTTTATAGTTCCCTGATAAAAAATTCCTGATTTTTACAGAAAAACACAATTTTCCCTGAGTTTTCCCTGATTTTTGGAACAATTTTCAAATTCCCTGAGAATTCCCGGTTTTCCAGGTTGCGTGGGAACCCTGTTTTCTTTAATCATAAGTTAAAAGGTGCTATGTCTAATTTATACCCCATTTAAAAAAAATTAATACTCAGTATTAAAACAACGTAAAATTTCTTCTTTCGCGCAGGTAAAAGAGCTTAATTAATGTTGTTTACATAGGACACATCCCGTTTTGCCGTACAAGCTCTGCGATCAAAATGTCGCCAGCTGCTGCCACTCATTTGCACAAGAACTTCCAAGTCTATATATTTTAAAGGTATTTGGTTTTGTCTTTAATTTTATGCACAAGTAGTAAGACAAATCTAATTATTTCCCAACTTGTGGCATTTGAAATGTCACTTCCAGTTATTTTAGCAGTTGTGTTTTTGTATTAAAATTGTTATAACTATTTATCATACACAAGAAACAAAGGCAGTTTTGGAATTTTAAAGAATAGGGCTTTAAACTTAAAAAGTTAAAAATGGTGAAATTTTGCCCAAAATGATCTTTTTGACGTAGTCAGATACCTTAATATGTAGTTCAACATAAGATACCTAAAAAGTAGCTAAACATTTTAAAAAATGCAAAGAAAAATTATTTTAACCGCATTTTATCTTAATTTTATGATACCAAAAGGAGTAGTACTTTAGCGAAATGATACTTTTATTAATGTATTTTTCATTTTTAAAAATGGTGTTATATTGTTCAGCGAAGTAACACTGAAATAAATAACATTCCTCTTAGAATGTTTTTTTCTTTAAACATTTAAACCTCTTTATAAGGTGTACTATAAACGAAATTCCTTCTGCAATGTAACTGGTTCAAGGGGTTTCTATTTCTATGTAAGGGTGCAAAGGTGAACCTTAAAATTGACAAAATGCCTGGCAGCATTTTAAACTTAGAATGATTTTCTATACAAGAATTATTTTTTAAAGTGAAACATTATATGCTGTCTTGAAACTTGGTACATTTTCATTTCAGTTTTTGACGAGAAGAGGTTATTATTTTATGCTTATAAAATCATTTTTATGCAAAATCAATTTCCTGGGCTCTTTTTTTAAATGATATATATATATATTCTATTAAGAAGAGACCTAAGCAAAAAAAAAAAAAAATATATATTTTTGACTCATACCAAGTACAACATAGAAAAGGTTATGTATCTACCGGTGTGAGTAAAAAGAGAAAAATAAAAAAAATAAAATAAAACAACTGAATGTAGAAAGTGTCGAGAATACTGAGCCTTGGCTTTATCAAGGACCAGCAAAAACTCTGCATTTTCTCACTTCCACAAAGACCTAGTTGGAAACGGGTTTCTGCAAAGCCATAGATGCAAGTAATAAGCCCACCAAAAAATTAAAAAAAATATATATATATATATATGTCATGACCTCCGCAGAGTTGTATGACCTAGCTTTAGTTAACAATTTAGCTTGCATCCATAACTTTCATGGCCCGACCCATGCTCTTCATCTGTTACTATTAAACAGAAAGAAGAAGATTAAAGAAAACTCAAGTTGTGAGAGTGACATAATTAGAAATAATGTTCAGCAATAACGAAATGTCAAGTTCGCCTGAGAGAGAATTTAAACCTGAATAGCAATGCAAAAGTATTCCAAATTCTTACATTGCAATTAAAAAAGGAAATATTAATTATTTAAAACTCAGATTCTTGAAAGAAAACTTGATTCTAAAACCCCCTACTCCACAACTTCTGACAACACAAAAACGAGAATAAATTAAAGACAATAATTAACTAAAGAAATGCTTTGTGAAGGTTATATGACATAAACAATTAGTTGCAATATGTACAAAGTATTTCAGCAGTGCTTTAAGTGAATAATTAAGTAGTTATTAAGAACTTAACTACTTTGAAAACGCAGCGCAAAGTAAAAGAACTATGATTGGCCAGCTGCTTGGCCTAAGTTTCCTAAAAAAACGCGCAAAGTTACCAAGAAAAGAAAGAGTTAAAACCCGCAAAACAGTTAACAGACTTGCCAGTGTCTAAATGCTAAAAAGCAAAAAATAACAGAGAAAAAAAGTATAAGAAGTACAAACATTGAACTTGGAAAACCTAAAACCCAAAGACAATGAAGAGAGCTTACCTCTTATGCAACTGAACTTTCTCCACACAAGAGGAAACATGGCCGACCTTTTCCCCAAACTTCCAAACTCCTCTGCCACTCCCTAGTCGCTGGGGGGCAGTGTGGGTGGGGCTGAAGGCCTCCACACACTGAAATAATCCAACTCGCGGAGATTTTAACCAGAGAAAAAAAATATATACTTAAGACTGTGGACCTGTATGATCAGAAAGAGCAGAATTAACTCTCCAGAATACATGAGAAATATTATAAAATACACAAGTGGTGTATTTAATAATCTTTGCATGTATTTAATCACCTTAGTGAGCTTCTATAGATTACTCAGAATCCTATTAATTTTAATGTTAGTTTTACTATTTTTAGTATAGCTATTCTAGTGAGTGAATAACTAGTTTTCTTTTTTATTTGTTTTTATTTTCTTTTATAAACAGATTTTTAAGCTTTTTTTTGTGATTTTGTCTATATTATTTATTTTTTTATTTTAATAATACCATCATATCCATAGCACTAAGGTTCCTTTTAGTAGTTAATAGGCATCCTCTAGCCAACTTCCAAACGGCTTTCATTGGTCAGAATCATATTATTAACTGTGTAGAAAATTAAAGCACATCTGCCAACCTTACTCTATTATTCAGAATAATTTTTCTTAAAGTTCTTTTGATGAAAGAAGAAGGAATTTTGTTCTCTAGAAAACTGTCTAATAGTATATTAATGTAGTAATTGAAGTCCAAATTGTTGCTGCAAATTCTTGAAATTCTTAGGACCTGAGAAATTAGTACATTCTCAATTACTTTGGTTGATATGTTATTATTCCAGTGTAGATATTTAATTACTTTGAAAGGAAAATTAACTCTTTTATCAAAGAGGCTAATAGATGGGTTACCTCTGTTAAGCTTAATGCTAAAGTCTAGGAACTAAAGTTCCTGATTACTGTGGTTGGTTTTACATAAGTTAAGAGAGCTAGGATAGATATTATCAAAATAATAACTTCTGAATAACTTCTGAATTATTGATAATAATAACTTCTCTATAACTTCTGAATTATTGATACACAGCAGATCATCAATATATCTAAATGTGTAAAGGTAGTTATCGGAGCAGGTGGAGTGATTTTTAATGAATTTATATTCCTTAAAGAACAGGAATAGATTAGCAATACTCGTGGAGGTTGATGTTCCCATGGGTATACCGTTCACTTGCTTATAGAGAGTATTATTATATAAGATATGGTTATTTTTTATGCAGCAATTGAGATAAGAGTTCCAGGCTCCTACATTAACAAATTGGTTAAGTTTAAATTCTGCATACAGCTCTTTAAAGGTAGTGATTATATCTGATAGAGGCAGATTAGTATATAGGTTCTCAAAATCATAACTATTAATATCTAAGGGACTTACTTTGAGTATAGTGGAAATTACTTCTGCATTATTATTAATTATCCAAAAATCTCTGTACATCAAATTAGTACAGTTTCTAATGTGTTTGGGGAAAAGGTCAGCCATGTTTCCTCTTGTGTGGAGAAAGTTCAGTTGCATAAGAGGTAAGCTCTTTTCATTGTCTTTGGGCTTTAGGTTTTCCAAGTTCAATGCTTGTACTTCTTGTACTTTTTTTCTCTGTTATTTTTTGCTATTTAGCATTTAGACACTGGCAAGTCTGTTAACTGTTTTGCGGGTTTTAACTCTTTCTTTTCTTGGTAACTTTGCGCGTTTTTTAGGAAACTTAGGCCAAGCAGCTGGCCAATCGTAGTTCTTTTACTTTGCGCTGTGTTTTCAAAGTAGTTAAGTTCTTAATAACTACTTAATTATGCACTTAAAAGCACTGCTGAAATACTTTGTACATATTGCAACTAATTGTTTATGTCATATAACCTTCACAAAGCATTTCTTTAGTTAATTATTGTCTTTAATTTATTCTCGTTTTTGTGTTGTCAGAAGTTGTGGAGTAGGGGGTTTTAGAATCAAGTTTTCTTTCATGAATCTCAGTTTTAAATAATTAATATTTCCTTTTTTAATTGCAATGTAAGAACTTGGAATACTTTTGCATTGCTATTCAGGTTTAAATTCTCTCTCAGGCGAACTTGACATTTCGTTATTGCTGAACATTATTTCTAATTATGTCACTCTCACAACTTGAGTTTTCTTTAATCTTCTTCTTTCTGTTTAATAGTAACAGATGAAGAGCATGTGTCGGGCCATGAAAGTTATGGATGCAAGCTAAATTGTTAACTAAAGCTAGGTCATGCAACTCTGCGGAGGTCATGACATATATATATATATATATTTTTTTTTTTTATTTTTTTGGTGGGCTTGTTACTTGCATCTATGGCTTTGCAGAAACCCATTTCCAACTAGGTCTTTGTGGAAGTGAGAAAATGCAGAGTTTTTGCTGGTCCTTGATAAAGCCAAGGCTCAGTATTCTCGACACTTTCTACATTCAGTTGTTTTATTTTATTTTTTATTTTTTCTCTTTTTACTCACACCGGTAGATACATAAACTTTTCTATGTTGTACTTGGTATGAGTCAAAAATATATTTTTTTTTTTTTTGCTTAGGTCTCTTCTAAATAGAATGTGAATTCTGAATTTTCATAACTGCTGCGTTGCGCGTTTTGATCTTCAGGTTATTTTGCAACTTTTGTTTTAAATTCAAAAGTTTTTCCTTAGTTTTCAGCTTTGCTCTTCAGTATATATATATATATATATATACTTAAGAGCAAAACTGAAGACTAAGGAAAAACTTTAGAATTTAAAACGAAGGTTGCAAAATAACCTGAAAATCAAAACGCGCAACGCAGCAGTTTTGAAAATTCAGAATTCACATTCTAAAAAGAAGATACCTAAGCAAAAACATACATATATAATTTTGACTCACACCTAGTACAACATAGAAAAGGTTATGTATCTACCTGTGTGAGTAAAAGGAGAAAAGATAAAAAATAAAATAAAACAACTGAATGTAGAAGGTGTCGAGAATACTGAGCCTTGGCTTTATCAAGGACCGGCAAAAACTCTGCATTTTCTCACTTCCACAAAGACCTAGTTGGAAATGGGTTTCTGCAAGGCCATAGATGCAAGTAACATTCCCACCTAAAATAGTTTAACAAATATATATATGTCATGTCCTCCGTAGAGTTGCATGACCTAGCACTAGTTAACAATTTCGCTTGCATCCATTAACCTTCCTGGCCCGACCCATGCTCTTCATCTGTTACTATTAAACAGAGAGAAGAAGATTAAAGAGAACTCAAGCTGTGAGAGTGACATAATAATTAGAAATGATTTTCAGCCATAACGAAATTCCAAGTTCGTTTGAGAGAGAATTTAAACCTGAAAATCGATGCAAAAGAAATCCAAATTTTTAAATTGCAATTAAAAAAGGAAATATTAATTTTTAACGAACAGATTTTTGAAAGAAAACTTGAGTCTAAAACCCCCTACTCTACAACTTATGACAGCACGAAAACGAGAATAAGTTAAAGATAATAATTAACTAAAGAAAACTATGTGAAAGTTATATACCTTAAACAGTTAGTTGCAATATGTACAAAGTATTTCAGCAGTGCTTTAAGTGCATAATTAATTAGTTATTAAGAACTTAACTACTTTGAAAAAACAGCGCATAGACAGCGCATAGAAAAGGAACAAGCTTAGCCATCTTCTGTTCCTAGGTACCCCAAAAGACGCTCAAAGTTACAGAGAAAAGAAAGAGTTAAACCCGCAAAAATGTTAACAGACAAACCAATGCCTAAAAGCTGAAAAGCTAAAAAACGACAGAGAAAAAGTACATGAAGTACAAACATTGAACTTATAAAACCTAGAACCCAAAAACACGGGAAGAGAGCTTACCTCTTGTGTGACAAAAACATTTCTCCTCACAAGAGAAGAACATGGCTGACCTCTTCCGCCACTCCCTAGACGCTGGGGGGCAGTGAGGGTGGGGCTGATGGCCTCCTCATGCAGCAAGAAACCAACGCGCGGAGATTTTAACCAGAGAAAAAAAAATATATAAACTTAAGACTGTGGATCTGTATGATCAGAAAGAGCAGAATTAACTCTCCAGAATACATGAGAAATATTATAAAATACACGAGCAGTGTATTTAATAATCTTTGCATGTATTAAATCACCTTAGTGAGCTTCTATAGATTAATCAGAATCTTATTAATTTTAAAGTTGGTTTTACTATTTTTAGTATAGCTATCCTAGTGATGAATAACTAGTTTTCTTTTTTATTAGTTTTTATTTTCTTTTATAAACAGATTTTTAAGCTTTTTTTGTGATTTTGTTTATATTATTTAATTTTTTGTTTTAATAGGACCGTCATATCCATAGCACTAAGGTTCCTTTAGGTAGTTAATAGGCATCCTCTAGCCAACTTCCTTACGGCTTTGATTGGTCAGAATCATATTATTAACTGTGTAGAAAATTAAAGCAGATCTGCCAACCTTACTCTATTATTCAGAATAATTTTTCTTAAAGTTCTTTTGATGAAAGAAGAAGGAATTTCGTTCTCTAGAAAACTTTCTAATAGTATATTAATGTGGTAATTGAAGTCCAAATTGTTGCTGCAAATTCTTGAAATTCTTAGGACCTGAGAAATTAGTACATTCTCAATTACTTTGGTTGAAATGTTATTATTCCAGTGTAGATATTTAATTACTTTGAAAGGAAAATTAACTCTTTTATCAAAGAGGCTAATAGATGGGTAACCTCTGTTGAGCTTAATGCTTAAGTCTAGGAACTCAAGTTCCTGATTACTGTGGTTGGTTTTACATAAATGAAGAGAGCTAGGATAGATATTATCAAAATCACTCTCTATAACTTCTGAATTATTGATACACAGCAGATCATCAATATATCTAAAAGTGTAAAGGTAGTTATCTGAGCAGGTGGGGTGATTTTTAATGAATTTATATTCCTTAAAGAACAGGAATAGATTAGCGATATTCGTGGACGTTGATGTTCCCATGGGAATACCGTTCACTTGCTTATAGAGAGTATTATTATATAAGATATGGTTATCTTTTATGCAGCAATTGAGATAAGAGTTCCAAGTTCCTACATCAACAAATTGGTTAAGTTTAAATTCTGCATACAGCTCTTTAAAGGTAGTGATTATATCTGATAGAGGCAGATTAGTATATAGGTTTTCAAAATCATAACTATTAATATCTAGGGGACGAACTTTGAGTATAGTAGAAATTACTTCTGCATTATTATTAATAATCCAAAAATCTCTGTACATCAAGTTAGAACAGTTTCTAATGTGTTTCAAAACCTTCTTTAAGACATCTTCAAAAGCAAGATCTATTTTCTTTTTATGACTCCTTACTCCACTAGCTATGAACCTGAACTTCACAGGATCCTTATGAAACTTAACCGTTGCAAAAAGAAATGGAAATTCAGGCTCATATCTTCTAGTTTGTGGAATTTTAAGTTTCTTGAAGAATGCCTTAAACCGATTTTCTAACTGCTTGGTAGAATAACTTACGGGCTCGTATGTTACTCTATTATTGAGTTCCATAGTTAACAATTCAAAATAGAACTTCTTACAGATAATTGCAAAATTATTGCTAGCTTTATCCGTAGTGGTAAAAATAAATTGGTCTTGTAGTTTGGAGAGTGACCTTTTAGCTTCTCCAGAGAAAAAGAGATTTCTGTCGAAACAAAAGTCCAAACCTGCCAACTCACCGGTGAAGCTATTCAATGTTTGTACTTCATGTACTTTTCCTCTGTCGTTTTTTAGCTTTTCAGCTTTTAGGCATTGGTTTGTCTGTTAACATTTTTGCGGGTTTAACTCTTTCTTTTCTCTGTAACTTTGAGCGTCTTTTGGGGTACCTAGGAACAGAAGATGGCTAAGCTTGTTCCTTTTCTATGCGCTGTCTATGCGCTGTTTTTTCAAAGTAGTTAAGTTCTTAATAACTAATTTATTATGCACTTAAAGCACTGCTGAAATACTTTGTACATATTGCAACTAACTGTTTAAGGTATATAACTTTCACATAGTTTTCTTTAGTTAATTATTATCTTTAACTTATTCTCGTTTTCGTGCTGTCATAAGTTGTAGAGTAGGGGGTTTTAGACTCAAGTTTTCTTTCAAAAATCTGTTCGTTAAAAATTAATATTTCCTTTTTTAATTGCAATTTAAAAATTTGGATTTCTTTTGCATCGATTTTCAGGTTTAAATTCTCTCTCAAACGAACTTGGAATTTCGTTATGGCTGAAAATCATTTCTAATTATTATGTCACTCTCACAGCTTGAGTTCTCTTTAATCTTCTTCTCTCTGTTTAATAGTAACAGATGAAGAGCATGGGTCGGGCCAGGAAGGTTAATGGATGCAAGCGAAATTGTTAACTAGTGCTAGGTCATGCAACTCTACGGAGGACATGACATATATATATTTGTTAAACTATTTTAGGTGGGAATGTTACTTGCATCTATGGCCTTGCAGAAACCCATTTCCAACTAGGTCTTTGTGGAAGTGAGAAAATGCAGAGTTTTTGCCGGTCCTTGATAAAGCCAAGGCTCAGTATTCTCGACACCTTCTACATTCAGTTGTTTTATTTTATTTTTTATCTTTTCTCCTTTTACTCACACAGGTAGATACATAACCTTTTCTATGTTGTACTAGGTGTGAGTCAAAATTATATATGTATGTTTTTGCTTAGGTATCTTCTTTTTAGAATATATATATATATATATATATATATATTTAAATAATATATATTTAATTTTCTGTGCAAAAACCAAATTTGCATTCTGATAATTTTGTAAACTAACTTTAGTGTGAATATTGTTAACAATAATTTTAATTTTTGGATATTCAGTCATCTGAGTCTGTGTTGTTCATTATAGAAATCCTATTGCAAACTTTATATTTCTCTATTTACCACTTGGGAATGTGTTTGAAGTGATACTATTGAAAATGCTTTGACTTATCATATTCTTGTAGATAGTTCAGTCATTTTATGAACATGTTTTAATAGATTTATTTTTCTCTCCACTTATAGGAGCTGATGTAAAAGTTAACACATGTTCCACAGGAACTCTGGCAGAGATAGAAACAGAAATAAAAAGTTATTTACGGTTTGCTCCAAATAGAAATGGTGGTAGAGCAAAGCGATGTGCTGAGAGCAGCTCTTAAACACCACTTTTGTGTACATTTCACTATTCATTGACAATTTTTCTGAATCATCATCATCATCATTGTCAACCATTATCAAATCCACTGCTGGACGAAGGTCTCCCCAAGTTTCCTCCACAACGGTCTGTCTTGTGCCAGTCTCCTCCATGTCACTCCCGCATATTTACGAATTTCATCCACCCATCTCCCATGTGGTCTTTTTCTGGGTCTTTTCCTGTCCCTTGGAATCCAATCTAAAATTTCGCCTGTCCATCTATGGTCTGTCCTTCTGGCAGTATGTCCAGCCCATTGCCATTTCAGGGATTTAACTCTGATCATGATGTCTTCCACTCTCGTCATTTTTCGGATCCACGAGTTCCTCTTCTTATCTCTCCTGGTTATACCAAGCATGCACCTCTCCATGCTTCTTTGAGTTGTCTGCAGCCTTTGTATGTCTCTTTTAGTTAAGGTCCACGTCTCTGCACCATACGTAAGCACTGGAAGGATGCATTGATCAAACACTTTTCTTTTAAGACATAACGGCATATTGCTCTTGAAAATTATGCTGTTTCTTCCAAAAGCTCTCCAGGCAAGTTTTGTACGCCGATTAATTTCTTCATCAATGTGACCCTCACTTGATATCTGCTGTCCAAGATAAACATACGTATCTGTTATCTCCAGTTTTTCTCCATCAATCGATAAATCTTCATTTCTTGTAAAAGCATTGAACATCACTTTTGTCTTCTGAAAGTTCATTTTTAATCCCACTTCTTTACTCTTGTCAGCAAGTTCCTGGATCATACTCTGCAGCTCTGATGGGGTAGTTGCAAAAATGACTACGTCATCAGCAAAACGAAGGTGGGTTAGATAATCTCCATTAATCTTTATCCCTTTGTTTTCCCAGTTCAGTGATTGAAAGACATTTTCCAATGTGGCATTAAAGAGCTTCGGAGATATGGTGTCACCTTGTCTCACTCCCTTTCCAATTTTTATGTGTGTTGTATTTTCAAACAGCCGAATCTTTGCACTTGCATTTTCATAGATGTTATTAATAATATTAATGTATGCATCTTCAATACCGCAGGATTTCAGAGCCGTGGTAACTGCTGATGGTTTCACCGAATCAAAGGCTTTTTCATAATCGATAAAAGCCATGCACAATGGAAGTTCATATTCCCTCGCTCTTTCAATTAGTTCTCTCAGTACGTGGATATGATCTATTGTGCTGTAGCCACTCCTGAATCCAGCTTGTTCTCTCGGTTGAGCCATGTCCAGTGTTACCTTCAAGCGGTGTGAAAGAACTTTAGTGAAGATTTTATAAACCACTGATAGGAGGCTGATAGGTCTGTAGTTCCTGAGATCCTCAATGTCACCTTTTTTATGTAGCAGGATCATTGTAGCATTGTTCCAATCCTCAGGAATCTTCCCTTCATTAAGGCATCGAGTGAAAATTTGGGCAAGTACTGTTTCAATTTCTCCACTTGCTTCTTGTATGATGTCTATAGTAATTCCATCTTCTCCTGGAGCTTTCCCCCGCTTCATGTTCTTGATTGCATGAGCAACTTCTGCTGGGAGGACTGGAAGAACTCTGGTACCTTTCATGATGTCTGGAGTACATGTATCATCCCTTTCATATAATTTGGAGTAGAAATCTTTCACTCTTGTCAAAATTTTGCCTCTATTTCTTGTTATAGAACCATTTTCTTCTTTTCTCAGAGCCATAATCTGTTTTCTTCCCTTACTGAGATGTCCCTTTGCTATCTTTAGGCTTTGGTTGTTTTCAATTGCTTTCCTTACTAGTTCACAGTTGAATTTTCTTACGTCTTCAGTGATACTTTTTCTTACTGTCTTGCATAGCTCTATATATTCCACTTTGGAAGTCACATCTTCTTTAGTTGTCCTCATCTCTCTTCTTTTTTGCATCAACATTTTGGTTTTTCCTGATAATTTGTTTACATGCAACTTGTTCTTAGACCCAGCTAATTTTGTTGCTGTTTCCATAAGAGCTTTGGTTACTTTTCTGTTAACTTCAGAAATATCCACTTCTTCCGATGTTAGGCCTTCTAAAGCAGAGAATTTGTTCTTCAGTTCCAACTTGAAAGTATTATGGTGTTTTTTAAGGTTGGTTATGTCAATACATTTTGTTTGTCTTATGAGCTTGCCACGTTCCAGTTTAGTGTTGAGGTGCATCTTACATCTCACCAATCTATGGTCACTACCTGTGTTGAACTTGTTTAGCACACTGCAGTCTTCGATGACGAATTTTTTGTTACACATAATAAAATCAATTTCACTTGTCGTCCCAATTGGATGTCTCCATGTCCATTTCCTGTGTGGCTTTTTCTTGAAAAAGGAATTCAAGATGAAAAATCCTTCTGCCTCTGCAAACTCAACGAGAGTATTTCCACGCTGGTTTCTGTTGCCGTGACCGAATTTACCTACTGAAGTTTCATTCTGTTGCCGGTGCCCTATTTTTGCATTGAAATCTCCCATAATTATCTTCAAGTGCTGCTTACCTTTATTATTTAGATGACGAATTTCCTCATAAAATTCTTCAATTTCTTCTTCAGGATGACTTGTGGTGGGTGCATAAGTTTGAATAATCTGAGCCTGGTATCTTCTCGATAGTTGGATAACGAGTCGTGCAGCTCTGTCAGAGGAACTTTCAACTTCTACAACTTTATCCTTCAGTTTCTTGTTTATTATAAATCCAACACCACTAGTTCTGCCAGTATCTGTCCCACGATAATAGAAGAGATGTCCACTTTTCAGTTCAATGAGATCTTCTCCTTTTCTCCTTACCTCACTCAGCCCGACGATGTCCCACTTGATCCTTTGTAGTTCCTCTTCCAATTCAAGAAGCCTTGAATCAGAAGATAGGGAGCGTCCGTTGTAGGTAGCCAAGGTCAGCATCAAATGGCAGCCTAGTCCGGTCCTCCGGAGATTCTTAGCACCCTCTGCCTTCATGTCGCACTGGCCGCTGCCTTGGACAGGTACATTTCAGCTGCCGGAGACTGAGGGCCAAGATTTAAGTTGTAGAGTCATTTTGGAGGTGTTTGGCCATAACTCACCACGCTGGCCAAGCGGGTTGGTGAGTGTGGGATAGCATTTCCTCTGATCCCGATGGTATAGTTATACCGCTATTTGCGGTCGTCAGAGCCCCTTTAGTGGGAACAGGATGCACCACGAGAAGGCGGGGTTGACATTTGTCAAGGAGAGGCTGCGATGTTACGCATCACCTGACCTTACATCCCATTTTTCTGAATATATATATATATATATTCTATAAAGAAGATACCTAAGCAAAAAAATACATATATAATTTTGACTCACACCTAGTACAACATAGAAAAGGTTATGTATCTACCTGTGTGATCAAAAGGAAAAAAAGATAAAAAAATAAAATAAAACAACTGAATGTAGAAGGTGTCGAGAATACTGAGCCTTGGCTTTATCAAGGACCAGCAAAAACTCTGCATTTTCTCACTTCCACAAAGACCTAGTTGGAAATGGGTTTCTGCAAGGCCATAGATGCAAGTAACATTCCCACCTAAAATAGTTTAAAAAATATATATATAAGTCATGTCCTCCTTAGAGTTGCATGACCTAGCACTAGTTAACAATTTCGCTTGCATCCATTAACCTTCCTGGCCCGACCCATACTCTTCATCTGTTACTATTAAACAGAGAGAAGAAGATAAAAGAACTCAAGCTGTGAGAGTGACATAATAATTAGAAATGATTTTCAGCCATAACGAAATTCCAAGTTCGTTTGAGAGAGAATTTAAACCTGAAAAACAATGCAAAAGAAATCCAAATTTTACATTGCAATTAAAAAAGGAAATGTTAATTTATAACGAACAGATTTTTGAAAGAAAACTTGAGTCTAAAACCCCCTACTCTACAACTTATGACAGCACGAAAACGAGAATAAGTTAAAGATAATAATTAACTAAAGAAAACTTTGTGAAAGTTATATACCTTAAACAGTTAGTTGCAATATGTACAAAGTATTTCAGCAGTGCTTTAAGTGCATAATTAATTAGTTATTAAGAACTTAACTACTTTGAAAAAACAGCGCATAGACAGCGCATAGAAAAGGAACAAGCTGAGCCATCTTCTGTTCCTAGGTACCCCAAAAGACGCTCAAAGTTACAAAGAAAAGAAAGAGTTAAAACCCGCAAAAATGTTAACAGACAAACCAATGCCTAAAAGCTGAAAAGCTAAAAAACGACAGAGAAAAGGTACATGAAGTACAAACATTGAACTTATAAAACCTAGAACCCAAAAACAAGGAAGAGACCTTACCTCTTGTGTTACAAAAACTTTTCTCCTCACAAGAGAAGAACATGGCTGACCTCTTCCGCCACTCCCTAGACGCTGGGGGGCAGTGAGGGTGGGGCTGATGGCCTCCTCATACAGCAAGAAACCAACGCGCGGAGATTTTAACCAGAGAAAAAAAAAAAATTAGATAAACTTAAGACTGTGGATCTGTATGATCAGAAAGAGCTGAATTAACTCTCCAGAATACATGAGAAATATTATAAAATACACGAGCAGTTTATTTAATAATCTTTGCATGTATTAAATCACCTTAGTGAGCTTCTATAGATTAATCAGAATCTTATTAATTTTAATGTTGGTTTTACTATTTTTAGTATAGCTATCCTAGTGATGAATAACTAGTTTTCTTTTTTATTTGTTTTTATTTTCTTTTATAAACAGATTTTTAAGCTTTTTTTGTGATTTTGTTTATATTATTTAATTTTTTGTTTTAATAGGACCGTCATATCCATAGCACTAAGGTTCCTTTAGGTAGTTAATAGGCATCCTCTAGCCAACTTCCTTACGGCTTTGATTGGTCAGAATCATATTATTAACTGTGTCGAAAATTAAAGCAGATCTGCCAACCTTACTCTATTATTCAGAATAATTTTTCTTAAAGTTCTTTTGATGAAAGAAGAAGGAATTTCGTTCTCTAGAAAACTTTCTAATAGTATATTAATGTGGTAATTGAAGTCCAAATTGTTGCTGCAAATTCTTGAAATTCTTAGGACCTGAGAAATTAGTACATTCTCAATTACTTTGGTTGAAATGTTATTATTCCAGTGTAGATATTTAATTACTTTGAAAGGAAAATTAACTCTTTTATCAAAGAGGCTAATAGATGGGTTACCTCTGTTGAGCTTAATGCTTAAGTCTAGGAACTCAAGTTCCTGATTACTGTGGTTGGTTTTACATAAGTTAAGAGAGCTAGGATAGATATTATCAAAATCACTCTCTATAACTTCTGAATTATTGATACACAGCAGATCATCAATATATCTAAAAGTGTAAAGGTAGTTATCTGAGCAGGTGGGGTGATTTTTAATGAATTTATATTCCTTAAAGAACAGGAATAGATTAGCGATATGCGTGGACGTTGATGTTCCCATTGGAATACCGTTCACTTGCTTATAGAGAGTATTATTATATAAGATATGGTTATTTATTATGCAGCAATTGAGATAAGAGTTCCAAGTTCCTACATCAACAAATTGGTTAAGTTTAAATTCTGCATACAGCTCTTTAAAGGTAGTGATTATATCTGATAGAGGCAGATTAGTATATAGGTTTTCAAAATCATAACTATTAATATCTAGGGGACAAACTTTGAGTATAGTAGAAATTACTTCTGCATTATTATTAATTATCCAAAAATCTCTGTACATCAAGTTAGAACAGTTTCTAATGTGTTTCAAAACCTTCTTTAAGACATCTTCAAAAGCAAGATCTATTTTCTTTTTATGACTCCTTACTCCACTAGCTATGATCCTGAACTTCACAGGATCCCTATGAAACTTAACCGTTGCAAAAAGAAATGGAAATTCAGGCTCATATCTTCTAGTTTGTGGAATTTTAAGTTTCTTGAAGAATGCCTTAAACCGATTTTCTAACTGCTTGGTAGAATAACTTACGGGCTCGTATGTTACTCTATTATTGAGTTCCATAGTTAACAATTCAAAATAGAACTTCTTACAGATAATTGCAAAATTATTGCTAGCTTTATCCGTAGTGGTAAAAATAAATTGGTCTTGCAGTTTGGAGAGTGACCTTTTAGCTTCTCCAGAGAAAAAGAGATTTCTGTCGAAACAAAAGTCCAGACCTGCCAACTCACCGGTGAAGCTATTGATAATATTATATTTCCATTCTGCGAAGGCCTCAATAGGCTGATTGTACGTTAAACTGGTTTTTACGATGTACTTATTTACATCTTGAGTGAAGCTCTCAAGAATCCTTTCTTTGGAAATTATGAAGGAAGGTCTGAATTTAGAGCCATACTCTAATAAATTCCTAAGCTTTTCATTTTCAACAAAACTCAAGTTTCCGGTGATAATATGGTTGTAATTCTTATCATAGTGAACTGTTTCTTTATGTTCATCACAAGAACAAGTAGTAATTACAGGAATGTAGCTCGAAGAGTTAAGTTTGTAGTTTTTAACTATTGACCCTAAGGTCTTAACATATTTAAAACTTACAATAGACTGGTGCCTGTGGATGGGAAAAAAAATTGCATTATTGTAGAACAGCTTTCTTACATTGAGATTATCGTAGGCTTTATTTAGGAACCTGATGGTAACAAAATTACTGGAAAATTCTTTAAGAGAAATTTTATCTTTAAGAATATGTTTAAGAATGTCCAGAACCAAAGCAAAAACATGCTTATCAACATGGTCAGCAGTTTCATTCCAGAATTTGAAAAAACATTTAAGGACAGAGTGCTTGAAGGACTTGAGAATTTTGTAAGTATTTTTAACAAAATTAGTGCCAGTTTTAAAGCTTTCCAGAGTTTTTAGCAAGTTAGCAAAATCAACTTTGCTTGATGTGCGAAATAACCTCTGTCCTCTATTACCTCTAGAGCAGCTCTTATTATTAACAAGAAAGAAGATATCTGATGCTGACCTTGGCAACGTACAATGGACGCTCCCTATCTTCTGATTCAAGGCTTCTTGAATTGGAAGAGGAACTACAAAGGATCAAGTGGGACATCGTGGGGCTAAGTGAGGTAAGGAGAAAAGGAGAAGATCTCATCGAACTGAAAAGTGGACATCTCTTCTACTATCGTGGGACAGATACTGGCAGAACTAGTGGTGTTGGATTTATAATAAACAAGAAACTGAAGGATAAAGTTGTAGAAGTTGAAAGTTCCTCTGACAGAGCTGCACGACTCGTTATCCAACTCTCGAAAAGATACCAGGCTTAGATTATTCAAACTTATGCACCCACCACAAGTCATCCTGAAGAAGAAATTGAAGAATTTTATGAGGAAATTTGTCATCTAAATAATAAAGGTAAGCAGCACTTGAAAATAATTATGGGAGATTTCAATGCAAAAATAGGGCAACGGCAACAGAATGAAACTTCAGTAGGTAAATTCGGTCACGGCAACAGAAACCAGCGTGGAAATACTCTCGTTGAGTTTGCAGAGGCAGAAGGGTTTTTCATCTTGAACTCCTTCTTCAAGAAAAAGCCACACAGGAAATGGACATGGAGACATCCAAATGGGACGACAAATGAAATTGATTTTATTATGTGTAACAAAAAATTCGTCATGGAAGACTGCAGTGTGCTAAACAAGTTCAACACAGGTAGTGACCATAGATTGGTGAGATGTAAGATGCACCTCAACACTAAACTTGAACGTGGCAAGCTTATAAGACAAACAAAATCTATTGACATAACCAACCTTAAAAAACACCATAATACCTTCAAGTTGGAACTGAAGAACAGGTTCTCTGCTTTAGAAGGCCTAACATCGGAAGAAGTGGACATCTCTGAAGTTAACAGAAAAGTAACCAAAGCTCTTATGGAAACAGCAACAAAATTAGCTGGGTCTAAGAACAAGTTGCATGTAAATAAATTATCAGGAAAAACGAAAATGTTGATGCAAAAAAGAAGAGAGATGAGGACAACTAAAGCAGATGCGACTTCCAAAGTGGAATATATAGAGCTATGCAAGACAGTACGAAAAAGTATCACTGAAGACGTAAGAAAATTCAACTGTGAACTAGTGAGGAAAGCAATTGAAAACAACCAAAGCCTAAAGATAGCAAAGGGACATCTCAGTAAGGGAAGAAAACAGATTATGGCACTGAGAAAAGAAGATGGTTCTGTAACAAGAAATAGAGGCGAAATTTTGACAAGAGTGAAAGATTTCTACTCCAAATTATATGAAAGGGATGATACATGCACTCCAGACATCATGAAAGATACCAGTACCAGAGTTCCTCCAGTCCTTCCAGCAGAAGTTGCACATGCAATCAAGAACATGAAGCGGGGAAAAGCTCCAGGAGAAGATGGAATTACTGTAGACATCATACAAGAAGCAAGTGGAGAAATCGAAACAGTACTCGCCCAAATTTTCACTCGATGCCTTAATGAAGGAAAGATTCCTGAGGATTGGAACACCGCTACAATGATCCTGCTACATAAGAAAGGTGACATTGAGGATCTCGGAAACTACAGACCTATCAGCCTCCTATCAGTAGTTTATAAAATCTTCACTAAAGTTCTTTCACACCGCTTGAAGGTAACACTGGACATGGCTCAACCGAGAGAACAAGCTGGATTCAGGAGTGGCTACAGCACAATAGATCATATCCATGTGCTGAGAGAACTAATTGAAAGAGCGAGGGAATATGAACTTCCATTGTGCATGGCTTTTATCGATTATGAAAAAGCCTTTGATTCGGTGAAACCATCAGCAGTTACAATGGCTCTGAAAACCTGCGGTATTGAAGATGCATACATTAATATTATTAATAACATCTATGAAAATGCAAGTGCAAAGATTCGGCTGTTTGAAAATACAACACACATAAAAATTGGAAAGGGAGTGAGACAAGGTGACACCATATCTCCGAAGCTCTTTAATGCTACATTGGAGGGTGTTTTTCAGTCACTGAGCTGGGAAAACAAGGGGATAAAGATTAATGGAGATTATCTAACCCACCTTCGTTTTGCTGATGACGTAGTCATTTTTGCAACTAGCCCATCAGAGCTGCAGAGTATGATCCAGGAACTTGCTGACAAGAGTAAAGAAGTGGGATTAAAAATGAACTTTCGGAAGACAAAAGTGATGTTCAATGCTTTTACAAGAAATGAAGATTTATCGATTGATGGAGAAAAGCTGGAGATAACAGACACATACGTTTATCTTGGACAGCAGATATCAAGTGAGGGTCACATTGATGAAGAAATTAATCGGCGTACAAAACTTGCCTGGAGAGCTTTTGGAAGAAACAGCATAATTTTCAAGAGCAATATGCCATTATGTCTTAAAAGAAAAGTGTTTGATCAATGCATCCTTCCAGTGCTTACGTATGGTGCAGAGACGTGGACCTTAACTAAAAGAGACATACAAAGGCTGCAGACAACTCAAAGCAAGCATGGAGAGGTGCATGCTTGGTGTAACCAGGAGAGATAAGAAGAGGAACTCGTGGATCCGAAAAATGACAAGAGTGGAAGACATCATGATCAGAGTTAAATCCCTGAAATGGCAATGAGCTGGACATACTGCCAGAAGGACAGATCATCGATGGACAGCCGAAATTTTAGATTGGATTCCAAGGGACAGGAAAAGACCCAGAAGAAGACCACATGGGAGATGGGTGGATGAAATTCGAAAGTATGCAGGGGTGACATGGAGGAGACTGGCACAAGACAGACCGTTGTGGAGGAAACTTGGGGAGACCTTCGTCCAGCAGTGGATTGATAATGGTTGACAATGATGATGATGATGATGATATTCTATAAAGAAGATACCTAAGCAAAAAAATACATATATAATTTTGACTCACACCTAGTACAACATAGAAAAGGTTATGTATCTACCTGTGTGAGTAAAAGGAGAAAAGATAAAAAAATAAAATAAAACAACTGAATGTAGAAGGTGTCTACTGAGCCTTGGCTTTATCAAGGACCAGCAAAAACTCTGCATTTTCTCACTTCCACAAAGACCTAGTTGGAAATGGGTTTCTGCAAGGCCATAGATGCAAGTAACATTCCCACCTAAAATAGTTGAAAAAATATATATAAGTCATGTCCTCCGTAGAGTTGCATGACCTAGCACTAGTTAACATCCATTGACAATGGATGCAAGCGAAATTGTTAACTAGTGAAATTGTTAACATCCATTAACAATGGATGCAAGCGAAATTGTTAACTAGTGCTAGGTCATGCAACTCTACGGAGGACATGACTTATATATATTTTTTAAACTATTTTAGGTGGGAATGTTACTTGCATCTATGGCCTTGCAGAAACCCATTTCCAACTAGGTCTTTGTGGAAGTGAGAAAATGCAGAGTTTTTGCTGGTCCTTGATAAAGCCAAGGCTCAGTATTCTCGACACCTTCTACATTCAGTTGTTTTATTTTATTTTTTTATCTTTTCTCCTTTTACTCACACAGGTAGATACATAACCTTTTCTATGTTGTACTAGGTGTGAGTCAAAATTATATATGTATTTTTTTGCTTAGGTATCTTCTTTATAGAATATGAATTCTGAATTTTCAAAACTGCTGCGTTGCGCGTTTTGATTTTCAGGTTATTTTGCAACCTTCGTTTTAAATTCTAAAGTTTTTCCTTAATCTTCAGTTTTGCTATTAAGTATATATATATATATATATATATATATATATATATATATATATATATATATATATATATATATTGCAGATAACCAAGCACATCAAATTGTAAATAAAACAGTATACTTGAAATTGTCATCCTATTTACATTTGTCTTAGTTTTGTTTTTATAAAGTAATTTAACATATAAACACAAAAATATCTGCTGTATTTAATACTCAAATTAGCCTTATACTTTTTCCAATTTTGGCTTTTCATGTGATTCACCTTTAAAGCTTACTCATTGTCTTAATCAGCTGGCGGTCGTAGTGAGCGATGGGTTTGCCTCCTCGGGGCGCTCCGTGGTAACAATGGCACACACAACAGCAACTAGGCCTCTGTGAATCTTGGAGAGGTGCAAGCTAGTTCTGTGTGACATTGGCGAAAAGACCCCAACTCACTGGGTTTTGTTCCAGAATCCTGAGGTTGAATGACAAACTGGAACCCTCAGCTGTGGGCTAATCCCCCACACTGATGTACTGAAAAGATGAAGAACAACTTGATCCATTATAGTTGCATAAGTGAGAGAATTCTCTGGATTCGTTTGAAAGTGAAACTTCAGAGAATTGTGATTGTTGTAGTGTATGCTCCTTGTGACTCGGAACCTTCTGATAAGAAAGAAGATTTCTGGAATGAGCTAAAAGCTGTTTTGAGCCAGTTTGGTGCTAAAGAAAAAGTTATAATAGCAGGGGATTTCAATGCTAGAGTAGGTGTGCAAAATGCAATTTCTGACAATGTTCTGGGTAAGTTTAAGGATCCTTGTGTGAATGATAATGGTGAAAGATTAATTGAACTCTGCATTGAGAATGGTTTGAGTGTATCTAATACATTTTTCAACCACAAGTATATACACACATATACTTGGGAAAATCGTACTCTTGGTCAAAAGAGTGTGATAGATTTTGTTGTTTATGATCAGCGTTTGAAACACTTAGTTGTTGACACCCGTGTGATGAGAGGTGCGGATGTTGGTTCTGATCATTACTTGGTAGTGTCACGAGTGAAACTTAATGTTGGTTGGAGGAAAAGGAATAGGAAGAGACCCAGGATAGAAAGAATAAAGGTTGATAGGCTCCTTGAAGATCATCAGTGGTATTCTGACTTACTCAGAGAACGACTGAAGGATCTGAAATCTTGTGAGAGGGATGTAGAAAAGAAGTGGGAATGTTTTAAGAACTGTGTTGTCACTGCTGCTAAAGAGGTCTGTGGCACCACAATAGTGTGTAACAATAGAGGTGATGCTTGGTGGAATAGTGATGTTGATGAGGCAGTAAAGAAAAAGAAGGAAGCCTATTTGGGGATGTTGCAAGGTAGAGTCTTTGTGGATGAATATCGCTGTAAGAAGCGTGAAGCTGCTAAGCTGTTTCGCCACAGTAAGGCAAAAGATAAGAAGGAGAAAGTGGAAAGGCACGAACTTGCCTTTTGGAAAGATAGAAAGTCCTTCTGGAAGTACACGAGACTCAGGAAAAATAGGGGAAACAAAGTTGTAAGTTGTGTGAAGAATGAGATTGGGGAAATGATATGGGAGCCCAATGAGTTAAGTGAAAGATGAGGTGAATACTTCTGTGAGTTATTAGATCAGGAGAGCAAATATGATTCTGAGACAGATGCAGATGATGTCACAATGAGGGATAAAAGCACAGGAGGGATCTCAAGAGAAGAAGTGTGTAAAGCTCTAAAATCTCTTCAGAATGGTAAGGCTCCAGGAGTTGATAGCATAACTGCAGAGATGTTGAAGTATGGTGGTGACTCTATAATTGACTGGTTAACTGAAATTTGCCAGTTGTGCTGGAAGTTAGGAATGGTCCCTCAGGATTGGAAGGATGCTATTATTGTTCCCCTGTATAAGGGAAAAGGTGATCAGACTG
This sequence comes from Macrothele yani, assembly GCA_039090855.1. Taxonomy (NCBI): domain Eukaryota; kingdom Metazoa; phylum Arthropoda; class Arachnida; order Araneae; family Macrothelidae; genus Macrothele; species Macrothele yani. The sequence goes on along the minus strand of CM076990.1, from coordinate 99,141,780 downwards.
AATGCAAGAACTATCGTGGTATTAGCCTACTGAGTGTGCCAGGGAAAGTGTTTGGTAAGGTTGTTATTGAAAAAGTACGGGGTCTTACATCACTGAAATTGTGGGATGTTCAGAGTGGTTTTATGCCTGGTAAAGGCTGCACTAACCAGATTTTTGCATTACGCATGATGATTGAAAAGTATCTGGCTGTTGGGAAGAAAGTTTTTACTGCCTTCATAGATTTAGAGAAAGCTTAAGACCGAGTGAATAGGACACTTTTGTGGAAGGTATTGAATGAATATGGTAATATTACTGGGAATCTACTTAATAGTGTAAAAGCCATGTATGCTGGTAGTAGAGCTTGTGTACGAGTGAATGGTGTTTTATCAAAATGGTTTTCCATTGGTGCAGGAGTTAGACAAGGTTGTGTAATGTCACCATGGCTGTTTAATATTTTTATGGACGCATGCATGCGTGAGGCCAAAATAAATAATAGTGGTTTATGTCTTGGTGATATCCGTGTGTGCAGATTGCTGTATGCTGATGACACTGTCCTGTTGGCAAAGAGCAAAAGTGAGTTGCAGAGTATGCTGACTCGGATGCACGAAGTTTGCATGAAATTCAAACTGAGTATAAATAAGGGAAAAACCAAAGTTATGGTGTTTGAGAGAGGAATGGGTAGCACTGAATGTAATGTAAGTATAAATGGCACTGTGATTGACCAGGTGAGTGAGTTTGTGTATTTAGGAAGCATGTTTAACAGAGCGAACAAGTTGGATGGTGAAATCAGTAGGCGAGTGAATTCTTCTTTGAAAGTCATAGCTGCTCTGGGAGGTTTTCACAGGAATGATGGGTTCTCTAGAGAGTCCCGCATGGCTGTGTATGAAACAGTAATTGTTCCTATGCTGATGTATGGCAGTGAAACCTGGGTACTGCAGAAGGAGCATAGAAGTCATTTGTGTGCTGGAGAAATGCGTTACATACGCAGGGTTTGTGGCAAGACACGATCTGATTGTGTGAGGAATGAAGATGTATTGAAGTTGTGCGATGTAAAGCAAAATGTTGTTAGCAAGGTGGAGACCAATATGCTTCGGTGGTTTGGCCATGTTGAAAGAATGAGTGATGAAATGCTTACTAAGAAAATATTTTCAACCCAAGTGGCAGGAAGGAAAGGCAGAGGAAGACCAAGGAAGACATGGGTGGATCAGATTCAGGAGTGTCTGCATGAGAAAAAGATTATGAGTATGAAGTATAAAAGATCTTGTGTAAGGCATGTAATGGATATCAGTGAAGCACGAGTTGTATGTCAAGATCGCTGTAAATGGCGAAGTTTGATACGACAACAATAAGTAAAAATATCTGGAAGTTTGTATTTCTTTTGGAGCTAACCTCTGAATCTCAGAGAACAGCTTAGTGATATGTATGTATGTATGCATTGTCTTAATCAACAAGGTTAGTTTATTAAAACAGTGCAGTTGAAATGCAGTTGTTGAAAGCTTAAATGTGATAATATGCTATGTCACAAAATATTAGTATTCGTATTTAAGTATGGGGGAGGGGGTACTGCAGCAGTTGCAAGAACTTGTGGGGTTTTACTTTGCATACCATGGAAGAATAGATTTCTATAATAACTGCTGCCTTTTCAGGATTTAAATCAGTTAGTGTTGGGACAAGGTGTAAACCAGACTGCACAAACTTTACAGTTTTAGCACCCTTTTTATTTTGAAAGCTTTTTTTGGGGGGTAACAATGAAAGAAATTTCAGTAGTGAAGATGACTGATAAATGAGGTTTTCCAGTAAGTGGTTTTACTGTATTTTTAACAATTGCAGTGCTTTGTTAGAATATTGTTGTGACAACATAGGATTAAGAAAATATCACCGTCTGCAGGAATTTTGTTTCTTACTGTGCATATGCTTGAAAAGTTTTTCAGATTGTCTATATCTAATTTTTTGAACCATCTCATATTCAGAGCCATATGCTTTCATACACAAAAAAATCAGTTTTGCATTCAGACAGTTTTTTTGGGGGAGGGGGGCGCAATTACAAATTTGGAGGGGATTGAAACTTGTTGGCTGATTATATACATATAATCACAATTTCGTTATTTATATATACATTAATACATCTTAAAGCTGCAAATTGACTATAAAAATTTTCTTGTGCTCATATATTGCAAATGCAAATTCCAAGAAATCTACACATACAAGTTATTAAAAATGTTATACCTTTGCTTTAATTCAATAATGCACCACGGATTTTACCATGATGTAAAATATTGAGGATGTTAGTAAGATGACACAGTGCAGGAGAAAATCCCCTCCAAAACATTAGGAGTGGTAAAGATGTCCTCGCCTTATTACAAGCTTTTTCCTGATTATTAAGGAATCATTAAGTGTTACATGAAAATATGGTGTGAACCATTCCCTTGCAACTTAGTTCAACCCCTTTAGATTAGCACATAGTCGTAAAAAAAAAAAAAAAAAAAAAAACCGTTTGGATGCCAGTTTGAGGTGTCTCTATTATTTTTATTTTATTTTTGTTACAGAGTGTAAACCACCCATCGCCAGGAAAAAAAAACTTTTTATGGGAAAGATTTCTAATAATTTGCTATTGTTAAAAATTAGGTAGCAAATATTTTGTTGTATTGAAAGCACTAACATCACTTTAGCTACACTGAGGCATAACTGTATACAAGGAAAGTCTGCATCCAGAAGACTGAAATAAAGCTGAATGCCAGCTTTCAAAATATGATGATTGCAGTACAAATGTCTCTACTCTGTCGAATTAAGTTTTTATTGCAGAAGTAGTCTGAATAGTCAGTGCTTGAAAAATTGCTTCTTCAGCAACGACTGTTTAATGTTTTATTGAAGAATGATAGAAATTTCAGATTGAAGTCCATGTAGATGTTTTTTTATTATCATAATATTTTCCCTCATTCTCTTAATTTAAAAAAAATATATTTCTCCAAATATTCAGCTATGAATGAAAAGAATTATACTAAATATAAGGGGAGATCACCCAAAAACCTACGGGGGGGGGGGTTAAAAACCCCGAAAAGTGCCTGAACACATCACTGACTAATGAAACAAACATTTTGGTATGCTCTAGTAACAGCACAGTTTCAAGTGTGTGGACAGTATCACTGACTATTAAAAGCAGTTTGCATGTTCCAATCTTGCATTCATGTTGACTTAATATGTATGTTAACACACTATGAAAGTAGAGGCATAGCATCGTAACAGTAGCTTAATGGTATAAGAGTGGTGGCCTAGTGTTGTGTAACACACTGGCACAATGCTATAAAAATGCTGGCTCAGCATTGTAAAAGATGCTAGGACAATGTTATTCAGATGATGGTTTAACGTCTTGTGATATGTTGGATCAATGTTATAAAGATGTTGGCTAGTCGTTGTAACACTGGCACAATGTTATATGAGTGATGGCTTAATGCCGTAGAAAATGTTGGCATAATGTTATCCAAACGATGGGTAAGCATTCTGTACTGCGTTGGCTTAATGTTATTCCACCGACGGCTCAATGTTGTACAGATGGCTTAATGTTAAGGCACTGATGGCTTTATGTTTACGTTGTATCAACACTGGCTAGTAAGTGGCCGCCGAGACATGTGGAGGTAGGCCGAATGTAGTATCCATACATTTTGCCAATGTTTTGTGTTTTACGTAGGGCCAATGTAAGTGTGCTGCCCGGGATGCCAGGCACTTACCTTTATTTTTTTTGTGTGTTTTTATTGAAGGGAACTTTTATTTATAGTAATTTAACAGTTAGCTAAACTTTTTACAGTGGCTTTTTTGGCTTTTTTTAAGAATTCTTTGGAGTACTCTTTTTGAAAACACAGTAAATTTTCTTTGCATTTAATTACAGAAGACTCTCAAGTGATTCACCTGACACATTGTGCAATTTCTTTAATCAAAAAAAAAATTATTTTACATTATTAATTAAATGGCAAATACACCCTATATTTATTATTTCACTTTGGTGTTCTTTCAAATGACGTACCACACCATTTTTCTCTCCTATCATTACCGGAGCATTGTCTGCTCCAAAAGCAATGCAATTTTTGAAGTGTCCTGTGCTTACTAAAAACATCAACTGTAGCTGAGAACCATGAATTCTGATATCAGAGCTTTCACTATTTTCGATAAATGGTGTAATTTTCAGAGAATGAATACTTTTTCTTACAAATTTCCAAACTTTGCCACTTCCATTTTTGGAAATTTCCTCCACCTTTATCAAGCTAAAATGCACACGCGAGGGTGATGACATTTAACAACTACATAGGAGTAGGGATCACATCGCGGGGGGGGGGGGGTTACAATTACTGAAGAAGTCTTCACTCTGTCTGACTTCCGTTTTTCGAAATTTATCCAACATTTTCAAGCTGAAATACAAATATTTATGGAATAAAATGATATCTAATAATACTGGGTAGAGGAGACATCGTGGGGAAAAAAAAAATTATGATTCCGAGAAAAATCTTACCTCCGTCTACTTTTCATTTTCGAAGGATGAAATTCCGTCCTCTGACAGAGAAAACGAGCCCCCCATTAACTTTCATTTTTCTTTTCTGTGGCAGGCTAAAATAGGGCCTCACAATTGTTTTGAAAAAAGGCAATTGCTTTCCTCTTATTGTAGATTGAAAGTTTTGGGTACACTACCTTAAAGAGGACATTTTAGGCTTACAGAAAATGTACAGAAATGATACCCAATATATAATGGCGCTGAAATCTGCAATACTCGCAAACATATTTCACCATTTTTGATGGACTGTCAACGTGACTGGGAGTTGGGAATTTTTGTGCGATAACTATGGCTAGTGGAGTTTTCAGCTATGGAGAACTGGGTTTCATATACACATGCCACGCAGCAGTTAGTATGTAAACTGTAACTCATCTTGAAAATTGGTTACACTGATTTCAGAAATAATACTGTAATATTGATCAGAACTTTATCTCTTAGCCCCAATTCCAAAATTGGGAAGTGGTGTAAAGTGATGCATTGTGCTCATACCAGGAAGAGTTTTTGCTTTCTCAAAACGGGGCTAAGATGATTATGCACTTTGTTGATCTCTTCTGCAGACACAAAGAAACCTGTAATTTCTTTTATATTATCTTTGCAGAAGTTATACATTGTTGCAGCAGAAGTTATTTGTTGAGCTAAAGGTCACTGCAAACTGGTTTTTGTTGTTAGCCTTTTTGCAATCTGCACCAATACCATCACATAGTGACTTGCCATGACTTATTGCAAAAAATGACCACTTTCCTAGAAATCTAAACAAATCCTGTTAGTGATAGTCCACGTTCAGAAAATTCTTGCAGTTTTTATATTGTGCAGAACAACCATCAGTAAAATACTCAACATTTCTCACAGTCTGTGGTAATGCACAGCCTTTTTTCTAAACTGAAGGAAATAGAGACATCCACAATGACTAGACATTTTAGTAGGAGGCAAAAACAGAGATAGCAAGTGGGAATAGAAATTTATTTTGAAGTCCTGCGGGGAGGTATTATTGGAGGGGGGGGGGGCTCAACATTCATTAGTACTTATAGCAAGCATTAAGCATTTCGATATTGACACAAAAAAATGTAGGTTACACTTTTTTTCTTTTTTCGTTTTCTTAAAAGTATTTACATGCATTGAATGAAAAACTAACTAAAGAAAATTCCTGTACCTTATTACAACTTTACATTCAACATGTTAAAATACTTTCATTTGATTGTACATTTAATATCAAGGTAGAATATTTCTCCTGAGTTTGTGCACTATGTACTTACGAAAAAAAACTGAAGATCCAAAATAAATTATTTTATTTGCTGATGATCTGAAACGTAAGTGGCAAGTGTGTGTATGTATGTGTGTGTTCTCCCAGATTTCAGTTCTCCATAGATGTAAACTCTACTAGCCATAGGTATTACACAAAAATTCCGAACTTCGGGTTCCAACCCCCAGTCACCTTAACAATCCATCAAAAATGGAGGTTTACGCTTGCGAATGTTGCAGATTTCAATGCCATTTTAAGCAAGGTTTAAAAAAATATTTGCTATCATTTCTATACATTTTCTGTAAGCCTAAAAATGTCCTCTTTAAGGTAGTGAAAACCAAAACTTTTGATCTACAATAAGAGGAAAGCAATTGCCTTTTTCAAAACCATTGTGAGGCCCCATTTTGGCCTGCCGCAGAAAAGAAAAATGAACCTATATCCAAGATGGTGGCACATAAAAAAATAAAATTAAAATTGTTTTGAGCTACTCACCAATAGGGTTAAACAACGGAGGCAAAAGGTGTATAAAATGGTCAAGCAACCACTTAATTAAAAAATTGGGTAATATCATGCCTGAATGTTTCATATACAAAACAAGTCGTCTTGGATTTTTTTTTTCCCCTCGCTAAAATTGCGAATTGCCCAAAGTATTTTTTTCTCCTGTTGAAAGGTTACATCATAAAACACATGAAAATATTTTTAACAAATTTGAAGTGGGAACTCATTTTGAAAAAAATGGGTTTGTTTAATGAAATGTGGCTTCATTTTTCCATGTCTTTTGTCATTAAATTTTAAAAAAAGTGTACTTCGAACTCTAAAAACGTGCAGAAACAAGTTCTTCCAAAATGTATGAATCATGCAGATCATTTAAGGAAAAAAATTATGTGGCTGCAACAGTTAGTTGTGAAGTTATGAAATTTTTCGTCCTACAATGTAGTTGTGAAAATTTATAGCACAAAAACTTTAAATTTAAAGGCAGAGCTACCCAATTTTTAAAGTGGCACTACTCAAGATCTACTGGACTGACTGACCTAAAATTTTAACAAGTTTCATATTTCACCAGTACAATACTTTGTGCCAATTTTCACAAAAATGTGAGATGGGTGGGAGACATCTCGTTAAAATGCTGGCTGATACGACATGAAATGACCCATACTGTTTTCTGACAGCAGTGAATATGCCTTTTGTTCAAGAACAGATTTACCAACCTAAATGTTGTCCAATCAAAAAAATATAGCAGATTTGAATTCCTGACATCAAAAGACATATTTTTAGACCAAAATTAAATACCACGTGCTGATTGTTGAACTAATACACTGACGGAAAAAAAAATCACAACACAAAGAAGGGGTTGTGTTAGATAAACGACAGTTGGTAGGCGGTGAGAGTATGCCTGTAAGATGACGTCTATGCAAATCTCACGCTCGGCGCGTACGTGTGGCGCCAGTAGCGCCCTTCGGAACATGCAAAGCAGGTTTGCTGTAAATACGCGCTGTAACGTTCGTGAGCGTTAGTTATCGTTGAGATTCGCCGTAGGGTGTTGATGTTAGTCAAGAATGCCTTTAAAAAGACGAAGAAGCCATTATCAACAGTTCACGGAGTTTGAACGAGGTCGTGTAATAGGGCTACGAGAAGGTGGATCTTCTTTCCGCAATATTGCAGAACGACTTGGCAGGAATGTAGCCACTGTGCATGAATGTTAGCAGCGGTGGTCAAGGGAAGGTACTGCCTCAAGAAGACCGGGTTCCGGCTGGTAGTTGACTAGGTTCCGGGTTAATTGAATATCAAGGAAGAGTAAAACACCCCCAACCTCTTGTTCTTGAGTAAACTGAATAGAAGGATACTGTGAAGACAACCTATGAGTTAGTTGATCAAGCAGGGATATTGAATGCGGCCAAAAAATCAACATATCATCCACATACCTTTATACTAGTAGTGGTTGTACTAAAAAAAAAGATAGAACAGTTTCTTCAATGAACTATTAGTTCAACAATCAGCACTTTGTATTTAATTTTGGTCTACTCATCTAGCTGCGAGATTCTTAATATGCTACAAATCTTCACTGTGGTTGTACCTTGATTTTGCCCGAACCATGGAGAGAGCAGCAAGAACCTTCTTCTCGATACGTCGTAAGTTGGTGATTAATGAAACTCATTTAAATTTTTTGGTTAACTGTCACTTGCTACATGTAATTTCTAGGTTCCTCTTGGTCAAGTGTTATATTATCTCACATAGGGACCAATTGGTCGTTTCCAACGCCGAAGACAAGAGACTAAGTGCTGAAATTCGTAGGTAATATAGTTATTCTGACCTTTTAAGCCGGAAAACTTATCGAGCTTATGTTCACCTTTCTGGTATCGCACACCAACTAACTTTTGGTATCAAACTTACGAAATTCTTTACATCTCTCCAAACCGAGAGGTCTGCCATCGAAAAGCGGCAAATTAAAAAACTTTGCTATGTAGTTGCCTTTAACCCTAACAGGTACCACCACAAAAAAATTTTGCCTGTACTTAATGGATTAAATACTAGACCTGCATCATTCATTAACCTTAGTTCCGTACAACTGACTGCCCCTCAAACCTCAGCACTAAATAAAGGGTTTAAATTTAGTTATCCTGTGTCTCACATTAACCCAACTCGTCTTATTCCTCAATTAGAGCAGATTGTCAAGAGAGACGGAACGTGAACCCAGTTGTTTTCCTTGCCAAGATTTGTTCTCAACGATATACCACTTCACCAAGGCTGAGGTACAATAGGAACCAATTAATAGAACTTTCTCGTAACCCTACTCTGTCTTTTCTTGGTGCTGATAAGGCCCAGCAACTCATCATTATGAATAGTCAAGACTACCAACAAAAAATGAAACAAGCTATCGCCCTGGTGCCTCACCATGTGGTCAAGACAGACCCTACTACTGCCACTATAGCTGAACTCCGCAAAATTAAAAATCACAGCAGTCTTCCACTTTCTATTTCTAGCAAGGTGAAACCACCGGTGGGACCGAGGGTCCTCGAGGCCTTTGAAAAACTTAAAACTCACAAGGCAGGACAGCCTATGAGGTTATTGGTTTCCGGCTATGCTAACCCTATTCGCCCCTTTGAAGCGGCTGTGGCCTCGTATCTCAAACCTCTCACTCTGAATTCTTCTATTTTTATCAACAGTACAACTAAGGCGATCGATCGTATTGCACCATTTACCTACCCTGAAACGAATTTTATAATGGCATCACTGGACGTTGTTTCTCTGTTCCCTAGTGTCCCATTGTCATCTGTGCATTCTATTATTTGTTCAAAACTTGCTCTTGATCCCTCTATTTCCCCTGTTCAAATTGAAGCTGTTTTGACTGCTCTTAGATTTATTGCAAAAAGGTCCTATTTTAAGTTCAATCATCAGATTTTTCATCAAACCGAGGGTGCACCAATGGGGTCACCACTATCCCTGGTGTTGGCTGAAATTCTGTTGCATTCCATTGAAAAAACTGTTCTATCTTCTTTTTTAGTACAACCACTACTAGTATTAAGGTATGTGGATGATATGTTGATTTTTTGGCCGCATTCAATATCCCTGCTAAATCAACTAACTCATAGGTTGTCTTCACAGTATCTTTCTATTCAGTTTACTCAAGAACAAGAGGTTGCGGGTGTTTTACCCTTCCTTGATATTCAATTAACCCGGAACCTAGTCAACTACCAAATTTCTTATTCTGTCTATCGAAAACCCACTTTTATACCTTGCCTTATTCCTTTTGAATCGGCTCATCCACCAGAACATAAATCCTCTGCTATTCGGTTTCTGATAAAAAGGGTGTTCACCCATTCTTCCTCTCGAAACCTCCGTGTTCAAGAACTCAAGTACATTCAATCTCTTGTACAGACTTTCGGTTTCTCCTCATTTCACATTCACCATTTACTTTGAGAGCATTCTAGACTCCGCTTTTCGTCATTAATATCTACCAGACCTCCGACTAAACATGTAGGGAAACTGGACTACCTTCCTCCTCTGGTCAATACATTGAAAGGGATATGCCATAAACACTCTCTCTCTCTCATTTGGCATAAACACTCGAAATGTCTTCTCCTTGGTTCGCAACGACCGAGATACCATCGAAGTCGGGAATAAGCCGGGAGTGTATTCCATACCTCTTCTCCACCAGGATCCTGCTTGCGAACCTAAGGTCTACATTGGTTCGACCCTGAGGACTTTGAAGTTCCGTCTTAAAGAACATCAGTATGCACTGCGATCTGGGAACATCTCCACGGCTTTAACCGAAGCTGTTATTAATGACTGCTTCGTACCAGATTGGACAAATGCAAAAATCTTGAACTCCTCAATAAACAAATATAACATATTTCTAGCGGAAAGTATCTACATCCAAAAATTTTGGGACACCTGTTGTAATACGGATTTTCCAGCCTTCATCCCAACCCCTTGGAGGCGACTCATGGATCTCGCTCTGGATCAACAAGAAGCTGAGACCACTTGATCAACTTTAATCAATTTTGTGTTTTGTCCTGTTGCTACCTGGATATTGGACTTTTAATTTTCTTTTTCAGAATGGCAGCCTATGTATGAACTTGTGACGTGTAATTGAGATAACGAACCTATGTCTATATATTCTTGCTGCTTCCGAGTGTTTCGGGGCTTTATTCTGTGACTTGATAATGAGGTCTTGAGACCTCGAAAGCGCTCGTTGGTGTCAACGTAAATGGGCTTTCAGAATTTTTAATAAATGTGATTTTATTGAGTGTTTTTAGGGAGCCTATTGTGGTTTTTATCGTGCTTTAAGACAGCAAGTGTATATATTAGTTAGACATATTTTTAAGTCCCTTAATTCAAAAATTTGTGAAAAATAGGTTTTAACCATCTAAATGACACACCCTAACAACGTGTCAGGAAAGAACTGTTCCACAAAAACAGTTGGCTTTCATTCACGACAATGCACCCACACACTGTGGGCAGATTTTTCTCATGCAGACTTTTTCCTCTTCTCGAAAGAGGAGTGCTTCAGCGACATTGAGGACATCCAGCAAGGCATGACCAACAGACTAAAGGAGTTAAACAAATGTATCAACCAATTATGCTGTTGAAGCACGATTCAAAAAAAACATTTAAGCTCTACTTCAGAAGTAAACTAAAAATAAATTTATCATACATGAGACTGGCCGATGACAAAAAAAGCTGAACTTTTTAACTGGGTGGAAAATTGGGACACACGAACACGCTGTGTGAGCAAATTCAAATACAGCATATAAACAATAAGTAAAAATATCTGGAAGTTTGTATTTCTTTTTGGAGCTAACCTCTGAATCTCAGAGAACAGCTTAGTGATATGTAATGTAATGTAATGTACAATATTTAATATTACATTAGACATATGGAATTATTTTCTGTAAATTATGTAAGTAAATATTAAAGTGAAACACATTATTATATTCACAATAGAAAAGAAGGGATTTAACAACAAAATAAAATGAAATACTTTTAAAAATCAGATTTAAAACTTACATGCAAATCTTTACTAGCTAAATCCTGAGGTGAAAGGTATTTGTCTAGGAAAGTTTGTGCATTTAGTGAAGCCATTAGAAACTTGCAAGAATTAGAAACATATATCCACAGATTAGTTTTGGTCGAACATCATAGTACAAGAATAAGTCAGTCTTGTTGGCTTAGTAGCACTCTAATGTACCAACTTTTTCAGAAATGAAATGTCTCTCAAGAGTCGTGTGTGGAAAAAAGTTAAATTCACAGATTCTTACTAAATGATAATTGGAATATATCATCATCATCATCATCGTCGACCATTATCAATCCACTGCTGGACGAAGGTCTCCCCAAGTTTCCTCCACAACGGTCTGTCTTGTGCCAGTCTCCTCCATGTCACTCCCGCATACTTTCGAATTTCATCCACCCATCTTCCATGTGGTCTTCTTCTGGGTCTTTTCCTGTCCCTTGAAATCCAATCTAAAATTTCGGCTGTCCATCGATGGTCTGTCCTTCTGGCAGTATGTCCAGCCCATTGCCATTTCAGGGATTTAACTCTGATCATGATGTCTTCCACTCGTCATTTTTCGGATCCACGAGTTCCTCTTCTTATCTCTCCTGGTTACACCAAGCATGCACCTCTCCATGCTTCTTTGAGTTGTCTGCAGCATTTGTATGTCTCTTTTAGTTAAGGTCCACGTCTCTGCACCATACGTAAACACTGGAAGGATGCATTGATCAAACACTTTTCTTTTAAGATATAATGGCATATTGCTCTTGAAAATTACGCTGTTTCTTCCAAAAGCTCTCCAGGCAAGTTTTGTACGCCGATTAATTCCTTCATCAATGTGACCCCCACTTGATATCTGCTGTCCAAGATAAACGTACGTGTCTGTTATCTCCAGCTTTTCTCCATCAATCGATAAATCTTCATTTCTTGTAAAAGCATTGAACATCGCTTTTGTCTTCTGAAAGTTCATTTTTAATCCCACTTCTTTACTCTTGTCAGCAAGTTCCTAGATCATACTCTGCATCTCTGATGGGGTAGTTGCAAAAATGACTATGTCATCAGCAAAACGAAGGTGGGTTAGATAATCTCCATTAATCTTTATCCCTTTGTTTTCCCAGTTCAGTGATTGAAAAACATTTTCCAATGTGGCATTAAAGAGCTTCGGAGATATGGTGTCACTTTGTCTCACTCCTTTTCCAATTTTTATGTGTGTTGTATTTTCAAACAGCTGAATCTTTGCACTTGCATTTTCATAGATGTTATTAATAATATTCATGTACGCATCTTCAATACCGCAGGATTTCAGGGCCATTGTAACTGCTGATGGTTTCACTGAATCAAAGGCTTTTTCATTATCGATAAAAGCCATGCACAATGGAAGTTCATATTCCCTCGCTCTTTCAATTAGTTCTCTCAGTACGTGGATATGATCTATTGTGCTGTAGCCACTCCTGAATCCAGCTTGTTCTCTCGGTTGAGCCATGTCCAGTGTCACCTTTAAGCGGTGTGAAAGAACTTTAGTGAAGATTTTATAAACCACTGATAGGAAGCTGATAGGTCTGTAGTTCCTGAGATCCTCAATGTCACCTTTTTATGTAGCAAGATCATTGTAGCGTTGTTCCAATCCTCAGGAATCTTCCCTTCATTAAGGCATCGAGTGAAAATTTGGGCAAGAACTGTTTCAATTTCTCCACTTGCTTCTTGCATGATGTCTACAGCAATTCCATCTTCTCCTGGAGCTTTTCCCAGCTTCCTGTTCTTGATTGCATGTGCAACTTCTGCTGGGAGGACTGGAAGAACTCTGGTACTGGTACCTTTCATGATGTCTGGAGTACATGTATCATCCCTTTCATATAATTTGGAGTAGAAATCTTTCACTCGTGTCAAAATTTTGCCTCTATTTCTTGTTACAGAACCATCTTCTTTTCTTAGTGCCATAATCTGTTTTCTTCCCTTACTGAGATGTCCCTTTGCTATCTTTAGGCTTTGGTTGTTTTCAATTGCTTTCCTTATTAGTTCACAGTTGAATTTCCTTATGTCTTCAGTGATACTTTTTCGTACTGTCTTGCATAGCTCATAATATATATTGTAATATATATTTGAATATGTACAAATGTAAAAAAACATGACTAGAAGTTATGGTTTTTAAACAGGTTGCTTCAAAGATATTTTGTCCTTCTTTGTTGTACTTTTTTGCACAAAAATTCGAATTTCCTCTTCTGAGCAAGCCTGGCTTTCTTCTCAGCAAGCTGCACGGCCATATTTATTTTACGTTGACTCTGCAGCTGAACAGCATCCATTGCTAACTTTTTCTTTTTGCTGATAATTCCTTTTCTTTTCCTCTCAATTTTTTTGGTATAACTTGTTTTTGATGTCGTAAGATTTTGGCAGAGGTTGGCATCAACTGCTTCTTGCAAAAAAATTTCTTTACGGAAGAAATTAACGGCAGACTTACCCTGTGCTTTAAGTTTATACTACACAGTTTGTATAGCTGAATAGGTTTCAATGTTCATTCTTCCTGATTTTATATCTATGATTTTAACCATCATGCTTTCAACCTGTGGACCATGAAAGCATGATATCAAGGCTTTTACTATTTTAGATAACATAGTGTACTTGTAGAGGTTAAACATCTTTGTCCACCATGCATCAGTTTTTACAAAGTTTCCAACTTCAACAGGAGATGGAAGTCGTTAATCAACCTGATACTGGTGAATTTCTAGAGCATAGCTTTCCATTTCCTCTGAATTCAATATATTTAAAAGGAACTACGAGTTTATCAGTCTTCTTAAAATTAGATTATGTCCCCTCGTAGAAGGATCAATAGCTGATATGTACATTAAAAGATCACTACATAATGGTAGTGTCTTTTGCATGTATTTTGCATGCTGAATATATAAGCTTCATTAGCCTGGCTTAAAAAAATTCACCACAATGTCAATTTATTTGCTTTCCAAAATAATGTTCCTGATCCAAGAATCTTTCACAGGTTTGCCTTTCAGTATCTCTTGTTTTAAGAAACAAGCTAAGAAATCCAAAAATAGTTGCTTCTGCTCATCAAAAACTTTATGAATTAATAGCTCCTTTGTTTGAAATAAGCATGTGTATTTTTTCAAAAGAGGTAGAGCTGCAACATAAAAATTTAATACAAGCAAGGTTTTCTTTGAGCTTTCAAATAATTTTGCAACAATTCTAGATTTCCGTTTTCTTTCATCTTCTGTTAGTTTTTCCCGTAAGTTCTTCCAAAGCTCCTGGAATTTTAACTATTTCTTTCTTTACATATTTTGTTTATGACATCCATGTATATTGGTCTTTCATTAGGCTGCACAAATCCACAACACAGGAGCAAAAGGGCATCATGGATATGTAAACTGTTTAATGCCACATACTGTTTAATGATAACCACCTGTGTTGCACCATGTTCTAAATTTCAGTGAATTTTAGCCCTATAATTTCACAAATTTCAGCAAGGGCTTCACGTTGATCTGCCGACCATTTAAAGTCATCGAAGAAGTCAATAAAGTATTTCTCAATGTAACCTTATAAAATGGCTTGCAAAATTTTTTGCTTACATTGTGAATATGGTGACATAAATCTCCATCAATGTCATGCAAGTGGGGAGATTTTCTCTGCTGAATTCTTGTTTTTAACCATGTTTTTGAGCCTCTCATGACACATTCTTTCCACTTAGTTTTCAAACAAGCAAAACAAATTCCTTCTTAGAAAGGAAAAAAAAAAAAATGGAAAGCTGCGTCACAAACTTTGTTTAGAGGCTTCGGGCCGATGTAATACTGGTTCGAAGCCGTGCTTTTTTCCCCACTTAGCTTCCAAACATGCAAAACACATTCTTCCTTAGAAAAAAAAGAAAGAAAAGAAACAGAGTTGCGTCGAGAACTTTGTTTAGAGGCTTCGGGCCGACGTTATCCAACCGGGCGCCATGCTTTCTTTCCACTAAGTTTTCAAGCAAGCAAAACACATTCCTCCTCCTTAGAAAAAAAACAAAGAGGTGCGTCATGAACATGGTTCAGAGGCATCGGGGCGACGGAATTCTGGGCAATAGCGAAAGAAGCACGTCCGAGTCAACGGAATTTCGGATCACGGCAAAAGAAGCATGCCAGGCCTACATAATGACGGCGCGGCGCCGTGCCTCCTTCTTTCCACTTAGCTTTCAAACAACCAAAACAGAGGGGGGGGGAGAACGAATTTAAGAAAAGAAAGCTGTGTCATGAACTTTATTTAGATGCTTCAAGTCAACGTAGTCGCGGGCCACGGCGAAAGAAGCAGGCCGGGCACTGTTTTTTTTTCACATTTTGAAACAAGCAAAACAAATTCCACCACCTCAGAAAAAAAAAAAAAAGAGACAAAGGGCTGTGTTACGAACTTTGTTCAGAGGCTTTTACATCGATTATTTACAAAATCAGTAAAACTTTCTTATGAAAGAAATATGGGATTACGCCATATAATACAAATTTTAAAGATGGCAATCCGATTTTTGGCGTAAATGTGACAAGGATGGTAAGTCAGATAATATCCGAAAACTTGAAAATTTTCATCATCCTGAAGCAGGACTCGAAACCGCGTCTCTCAGAAAACGCCCGGGTATGCTAACCACTACACCACCCAGAACGACAGGCATTCAAGAATCTGGATGAAAGCCGGTTGCTTCGACAAGCGAATCCTGTGATGGTTATATTCAAATTGATCGGAAACTTGAAACTTGGTCGTTCTGGGTGGTGTAGTGGTTAGCATATGCGGGCGTTTTCTGGGAAACGCGGGTCTGAGTCCCGCTCCAGGACGATGAAAATTTTCAAGTTTTCGGATATTATCTGACTTACCATCCTTGTCACATTCACGCCAAAAATCGGATTGTCATCTTCAAAACTTGTAAAACTTTTTTAATTTAACAGGGAAAATCTGAATATCCACAATTTTTTGTTAGTCACCCATAACCCGGGGGATTTCGCAATTTTTGGCATCCTCCGTAGGAAGAGGTTTCACGAGAGTTTCGATTCTCGAACGATCTCAGAAAAGCAGGAACATTTGGGTACATTTGCAAATTACAAGAGAGAGTTTCTGGCGATGACGCCACAGATAGAATCGAGTGGATAGAATGCAGAGTTGTGATTTCCTGCAAGACACGGAAAGGGTTGTGGGAGTTTACCTAAAGCACGAAGTAGGCGGAGCTTCCACCCTTTGCACTGCGATGCTCAAGTGACTGACATCCCATCCATTGTTGACAGCAGCAAACGACAGCGCTTAGTAAACGAATTGAGCTCCTGACTCCACCCTAAAACATTTCTTCTTGCCCTCCCCCAGCACCTGCTCCAAAAACAATGCTTTCAGCTAGAAAGCGCTTAGTTCTTTTACTCCACAAAAAAGCAAAATCGCAGAATTCCGCTTTTTCAAGAATTTTTCTATAGAACGACGACCCCCACCCCCCAAATCATGAAAAATTTCTCTTCATTTTTGCAATGACCTTGAGAATCACCAAAATCATGCCGAAAAAGTGGAATTCCGCAAATTCGCGAAAGAATCTCATGTATGATTTATTTACACTCTAAAAGGCTAGATCTTTCGCAGGCCACATTGGTCGAATCATCAGGCCTAACAGTTTGCCAAAAGTACAGAACCAAAAAGTTATATAGTCAAACATTTCCCAAGAGTCCATGGGTCCTTTACGGGATTGCCAGATTGCAAAAGTATTCACCTCTCAAGCTTTCTGAAGACTAATGTCTAGAGCGTGGTATAGGTAGAGACTGAAGTAGATCCCTCCAAGTACGATTCATTCAAAAAGGCAGGGAAATCATCATTACAACATTGGTTTTCAAAATGGGAACTGAATAGTCTCAGACAGCAATAAAAATGGTCTATTAGTAGCTGACTCAAGAAGTTTAACACCATCCCTGTCTGGATAATATACTCCAGTAGATAACACTTTAGTAAGTACTGTGGTAACTGTTTTAGATCGAATTGAATATTCATGTTCAGAGACTCGAGTCCCAATATCATTATGTAAGCATTTTTATACTTCTTGGTCACTTGTGACACAAACTGTTCGCTCTACTTACACACACATGGACTGAGGAGATTCATGGATATCAACAATCACAGCTCAATATAACAGGCACATGTGGTATGACAACACACTCTGCAAAAGAATGGAAAAACTATATATGCATTAGCCATACCAGATCATCGGCACTGTCATCAGATGATGAGCTTTCAAAAATGTTTTCAAGATCTCTGTCGGTGACCTGCAGATCTTTCTCACTGGTGAAGCTTGAAGCTTGATTTCTTGGAGTAAGAGGTGAGGAAACAGGTTGCTGCTCACCAGAAGGAATCTGTTTTGGTGGTTCTTGAGTTGGTGTTGGTGGAGCACCAATAACTTGAGAAGATGGCACACTTTGGGATTCTGGAGTAGGTGGCAAACCACTATCTTTAGGTTTCTCTTCGTCCTATTATTTAAAGAAAAAGAAAAAGAAGCTTTTTAAAACAATTGTGCTACACGTCTACCTGATAAATTTCTGGCAGGGTATAGGGTTAAATGTAATTACATATACACATTCATACAATACGGACATAGACATACCAAATAAATGTCTACGTACCTCATCACTAGGTGCCCCAGTTTCCTAGATACACAAATAGATAATTGTCAGTAAAGAAAGCTAACAAGTTAAATACTGCTGAAGTAGGGGTGTGGCAGTTTATTGTTACATTATTATTAATAGTAATCATGATAAAACATGATCCATGATTTGTTACAAGAATAAGATGAACCACTCTTAAAAATATGCACTACATGGAAAAACTGAAACCATATATGGGAATGGGTTAATAAACAAAACGGACAAGTCACATATACATCAACCTAAAAGCACATTGCACCACCTTTTGCCCTTACAACAGCAGCCAGACATCCTGATAAGGACTGAATGAGGTGTTGAAAACAGAGAGGTGGTATTGCTGCCCATACACACAGCACCATAGAGCATTCAAAGTTGCCACTGGCGGTCTTAAACAGATTTTTCCAGTTTGTTTAACAAATTCTCAATGGGGTTGAGTTCATGCAATTGACAAGGCCATTCAAGTCTGTTAAACTAACTTGAATGCACCTGGAGCTAATTGGTCGCCTCTCCAGAAGTAAACGGTGTGGCATTGTCCTGTTGAAAGATGGTGTCATGGTGCGGAAAGAGAATCGTTATAAACAGGTGCAGACAGTCGGTGAGGGTGTTCATACCTTTTGCTGAAGAGTGAGGTCTCGATGGGTACGAAGAGGTTCCAACATGGGTGAAAGTCAGGAGGCATTTCCAAGACTGAAGTTTTTTCTCTATGCCCCCATCCCTTAATCCATAACAAATTAGGACTGTGCCCACATTTGCTGCCTTTATCTTCATTTCAGAATACAGTCCTACCCATATATGTATGTGTATTACACGGTCTAGTCACATTATTGTGACCACCAGCTAATATACAGAGTAACCGTCGTGTGCAGCGCTGACAGCAGCTAGATGGGCTGGGAGTGACTCAATAAGGTGCTGGAAGGTGTTTAGGGTATGTGAAGCCATGCTGACTGCAGTGCATCTGACAGCTGCTGAAGGGTGCATGGTGGAGGATCCATAGAGTGAACAACACGATATAGGTGGTCCCACAGACACTCAATTGGGTTAAAGTCTGGGGAATTAGGGGGCCAGGGAAGTATCTTCAAGTCTTCATCGTGCTCTTTCAACCACTCTCGGACTTTCATAGCTGTGTGACACGTTGCATTGTCGTGCTGGAAGATCCCATTCGCCACAGGGAAGACAATCAGCATGTATGGGTGTACGTGGTCTGCAAGGATGGATTCATAAAGAATTCAGTCCTTAGTGCCATCCACAGGAATGAGTGGACCCAGAGAATGCCACAAAAACATACTCCAGACCACCAGCTTGTGTTCTTCCAGCAATGGTTGAAGAATGTTTCTACTCCTAAGTTTCTCGCCTTATACGCCAACATTCATCTCTTCGATGTAGCAGAAAATGCGACTCATTGGAGAAGGCAATCCTTTGCCAATCAGCGGAGTCCAATTCCAATACTGCTTTGCAAATGTAAGCCTTTTCTGCCGATGCACCTTCGTTAGCATAGATGCAGTGACCATCCGTCTGCATCAGAGCCCCATACGCAGCAGGGTTCCCTGATCTATCGTTTTAGACACACTTCTGGTAGCGCCCTGGTTCATTCGACCAGTGAGTTGCTCCACTGTAGCGTGTCGAACAGCCCTCACACACCTTTGAAGCTGACGTTCACCTCTAACTTCAATGGCACATGATGCTCCGCCGTTTCCACATCGCTTATTCGCAATGGTGCCATTTCTCCAATCACGATACACCAGTGGCGGCTCGTGGTAGGAAAAATAGGTGAAGAGCTACAAGAGCAATATGAAAAGATATCTACTGTCTTTAATGAAAATCAGTTAATGAGAACTTGCCTATTTTTTTATATATTAGATCAATTCTTCTTCCCTTTAAAGCTGGAAATTTGTCGATTATGTCGTCATAAAATAACTGTTTCTTCGTGACATCAAGAAAATGTCTTTCTGAATAGAAATATTTGCCAAAGAAGCAAGTTTATCTGGAGAAATAGTGTTTCTTGAGTAAGTTTGTATTCTCTTAAGGCAAGAAAAATTTCTTTCCACTGAAACACTTACAGATGCAATTGTTAAAATCCGGGAAACCAATTTATAAGCTTCTGTAAAAATGCCTTTATCTCCATGAAGCACTCGAAAAAGTTCACGAGTCGATATATTCCATAATTTTTCATCAGCATATACAAGACTCAGTTCATTTTTAAGGCTCTGGTGTTTATGAAATATTTTCCCGTAAAAATGTTGTAGATTTTCAAAAGCGTGAGAGGGAAAGCATGAATTAAATTGGTCGAATTTGGCTGTGTCAGCAAGACAGGGAAATTGAAGTTTAAGTTTCTCACTGTCTTGAAATATTATATCCATTTCCATAAGAATGTGGTACAAAATTTCAAAATACAATTGTTTATAATTTTTAAAAATTGTTTCTTGTGTAAGTGAAGCATATTCCCATTTAGATCTGCTTATTTCTGTGATTTTGCTAGCTTTTCCAAACTGTGTTTCAAATACCTCATCGTTCCTTTTATGGTTCAAAATTTCATAAGATTTTTTTTTAATTTGAGTAACACAGTATATGTCTAGTGATTATTTCTGCAAAATTTTGAATAATAGATTAGTGAACCAAATATTTCATTAAATACTATTCCCAAAAATGTAAATTCAAAAGTGTTCATATCATTTAAAAACCCTTGGGCAAGTTGAATTGATTTTTTGTCTGATTGGTCACTATTTGTGAGAAATTCGAATACTTCCTTCAATTTATCCCAATCTTCAACTATTACACTTACTAACTTCAAAGTGACCATCGAGTTTCTGTTATGGTTGGCATGCTTCTTGCTGTGGTTATTGATGTGAGTGTATTATTGTTTCTTCACCACTCAGTGAAGTGATCGCTTTGCTGAGTGGTGAAAAAACAAAGGAATTACACTGAGGCTTGCAAAAAATATTCGACACTTAGAAATTTTAGAAAAACTCTGCTGTAATACAAGGTTCAAACGATGTACTAAGCAATAACAAAAACAGATTGAGAAGCTTTATGCTTCATTTTTTTTCTGGAGCCCAATCAAGTGTCCAGCCATTACGCTTGCCGCATCGTAACATTATCCTATTGACTTGTGTTGATAATCAAACTGTTCTAAAATTTTGTCTAGCATTTTGTATAAAGTTTCTGACGTTCTGTCTTCACTCACACCATGGAAACCCAAAAATCACTCAACTAATACACCTTCCGAATCAACAGATCTTATTATTAAAAAGCACTCGGAAGTCTGGCTATGTCTTCCCATCTACTTGAATATAAAAGCATTGAACTTCATTTATTTCATTTTTGACATGATCATTTATATATTCAGAAATACATTCAATTAATTTGTTTTGAATAGTTTTTGAGTCACCTGTGAAGACATTTTTTATCGTTTCGTATTGATTTTGAATTTTAAAGGACTTCTTGATATCAACAGTGAAAGCAATTCCTTGAATTTCTACGATTTATCGAGTCAATGCTTTCGTCATGGTCACGGAATGCTAGTTCTTGTTTACTTAAATGCAGTACTGCATCAATCATTGTCTGCAGGAAAAGTCTGTTTAAACGAACGCTTTCGTTGAAATGCATTTTCAAAAGCCTAGCATTCTCCCTCAGGGCATCGGCAATGGTGTTCTGATTTTTTTCAAAATTATTTAGCATTAATTCGCATTTCAGGTGTTCGCTAGAATCGCCACGTTTGTGAAGTGACCGTTTTATATTTAAGAAATCTGAAAATTGTTTTTATTCCACGCCAAATTTTATTACTAAAATATAAGCAGGGCCAACAAAATAATTTTTGTAACTCAGAAGGGCTACACAGCCATTTATATTCAGTAAACCAACAATTTTTAAAATTAATATTGTAAGATTTACCGCTCTTCTTGATTTATTTCTTGGCGACAATTGTCAGTGAATCCGTCGGTCGTCCTTGAAGTAAAATGTCTTTTATTTTCAACTTTCCACCGATTGAACGGAGTTTGCAATAAATTACAGACAATGTTGTTCACAGGATACATACTGAAAACTAAAACTATCACTATCAATTAAATTGTACACGAAACTAAAGTAACTAATGACCAACAATCACAAAACACGAAAAAACATATCTCTTTCAGAAAGTATGTACCAAAACACTGCAAGAAAAAATTCTTAGTGGATTGCAAAGAACACTTGGCAATCCGTGCCGTTTCAGTGCGATCTCTTCGTAAGGTCACGACTCCAGGTGCAGAGCCTTGACGTCTCATGATAAAACACTTCACTTGCCTGGCAGATAGGGGAGGGTGACGTCACAGTTACCATGGCAACTTGGACGAAAACTGCAGACTTCCAAGCATTCTCATTTCAGCTCTTCACTTGAACTGTTTTGCGTATAAGGACTTGTTTTCTGTATTGAACGCGCATTGTGAAGTATATCTAATCAAAATTTTGGGTATTTTGGCACTCAATAAAGGCAAAAAATAATATATTATACGAAACTATTAAATAAAATCTTATTTCAAATAAAATAGGTGAAGAGGCACTTCACCTACTTCACCTGAAAAGCCGCCACTGCGATACACGTTAACCACAGCAGCACAGGACGAAGGTTAACCACCAGAATTAAAGAACATAAAGCAGCAATTAGGAACATCTCAAATAAAACAGGATTAGACAGGCACATACAACAACAAACTGGCCACAAAATGGACTGGGACTCCTTAAAAGAGATCAAACATCAATCCCACAAATTATTCGGAAAGTAGAGGAATCCCTGGAAATTTACAAGACACAAGGTAGCAACATCAGGCTTGGTCGCCAGACCTGTGCAAGTAGTAAGACACAAGAACTCCTGATGATGATCTACTATATAGATCAAAAATTTGAGAGGTAATGTACCTTAATAAATTTATCCTCGATAATTCTCATTAAATATTTATAATACTAGAGTTGCCAACATTTGATAACACCTGTCAGGACAACTACCCGTATTTGACATTTAGCCGATGAAGCATGAAAGGAAAATTTTCAACATGTTGCTAATTTACATATATAGGAAACATTAAAAAACTGCTTACCTCTAATTATACTAATGCTTTAAAATAATCATCCAAAACAACAACAACAACAACAAAAAGCCTTGGAGTTGATGATCTGCATCAATTTATATGACTGGACACAATTTTTATGAGGCACAAACTATATAAATTACTTTAAAAATTCACATAAGAAATAGTGCTTTTAAATAGCTATATTATACACTTTTTTATATGGAAGTACCTGATTTGTTATTTAATGACAAATATATTGCTTTCTTATCTTTTTTTAAGTTCATTTTCTGTAAATTGCTGGTGACAGCATGGAAGTCCTGCAGTGGCCATTTTTGATTTTTTCAATCATTAGTGCTTTCAAGCTTTGAAGATTCATATTTACCCTGAATTCATTAAAAATTTTCTTACTGTGCTGAAAAGCCTTTCACAAGTAGCATTACTATGTGGCAAAACAACAATATCAATCATAAGCTGGGCCAAGTGTTTGTATTTTGCCTTTCCATTGGGATTACAAATTTGACCAATTAATTTCCAAATTGTATCAAGTTTCACAGTTCAGCACATCACTGTGCCCACATGATATGCAGCAAACTCAATGGTATTTCTTTCTACATCATCATATTGAAAGAGCTCCAGAAAAATCGACAGACTTAATATTTACTCTGCAATCTGAGATTGACATCTGCAACTTCAGCATGCTGCAAAACTTCATCTTCCAAAGGGAAATTCTTTGGCATATAATGACATGCTTCTGTATAGTTTTACATGTATAGATTTGTAAAAACAATTCTTTTCTGCTTCTGCTAAATAATCTTCATGACATACTGGCATGTTTTTGAACCTATAAACCAGATCTGCGGGCCACCTGCTGAGTTGCTGCCTCCTTCCCTAGCCCAGGATAAAAATGCGAAAAAAACAATATTTTTTTTAATTTTCTTCTTTAACAGAACTGTATTTCTGCCAGATGCCATAACTTGGTCTTAAAAGGTTATCCTGCAAATTTCGCTTGAATCCAATGAAAACTTTTTTAATTACACGACTTTTTTTTAACAAGACTTTTAGAGAAAAAAGTCAACTTCACAGGAAATCGCAGATGACAGAGACCTATAGGCATGCAACGTTCACTTCCCTCCCCATTTACTCTGAGCCCAGTTTGCCACCTGCTGTTTGTTGTACTACGACTTTGCTTAAATACGGCCCAACTCGAAGTGTTATGGCTTGCTCGATCGAGTCAGGCGGTGGCTTAACTGAGGATAAAAATGTGAAAAATTTATTTTTCGAATTTTCATTTAAAAAAGCTGATTTTTTTATAAATACCCTAACTTGGTCAAACAAAGTTACCCTGAAAATTTCCCTTGAAAACAATGGAAACTTTTTAAATTGCACACACACACAAGGACACTTGGAGAAAGAGATATTAATAAAAAAAAATGCATTTCTAACTCAAAAGGTTTTTATGTTACCAAGGCAAAGTTTTCAGGGTCACTTTGTTGTAATAAATGATGGCATCTGTAAAAAGTTCTGTACATTTAACTGAAAATTTGGGGGAAAAACAATCTGTATTTTTATTTTCCAGTATGCAAAGCCCAAAAACATCATGCTGCCTGCACTGGGCAGGGATCCCTCACTTCAGTACTCATCTTGTGGTCACTATTACGGATATTACAAAGGGCTTCCATCAGCTGCAAGCCAGCCGAGTCACGCAACTTAAATAAAAACATTAGGAAAAATGTTAGCATGTAAAGTCGCAATTTTTTTTTTTTTTTGCCAACTTTTAACGGAGAAAAAATAATTGTGCTAATCCTAAAATTGTTTAACAATATGCAACAGTTATGAAATAAAATACAGTAAAAAAAAAGTTTTATATCTACACCAAGATTTGTCATTTTGTCCAGAGTTTTCACAAAACTTCCGGTGTGGCCAGAACAGGGTAACAATTCCGAAACAACTCCGGGCAGCAAATTGGAGCACTTTACAACTCTGCTTCACCACATTCAACAATTACATCAGATTTTTTTCTTCACTGCTAGCAGAAAAATGGTAACTGCATATGCATTATGCAAAAAATTATTAGTTTAATTTTTCTTGACTTTTCCTTGTTTTTGCTAAAAATTTCTTTCTCCCTCAAGTTTTCCCTGGTTTTTAGCATTATTTTTGGATTCCCTGATTTTCCCGGTCAGCTGGCAATCCTGACTTATAACCAGATTTTTCTTTTTAATTTTGTAATATATTGTTTGTTTACTATTAGGAATACCTTTAGGGTATGCATACTTTCCTCCCCTTTGAAGAGCAGATTTTTGTACTGCTGATAATTCCACAGATTTGATTAAAAGCTTCAAGACAAAAACTAAAAAAGTGTCTTAATCAACATATAAAAAACTGGGAAAGATAGAAAGAAAAGACAGCACTGATATAGTACTGTTTGAGCAAAAAACTATTCCGCAATTCGAAAATATCACAATTGTTAACAGTCACGGCAGCAAATGGAAATTTCGGTACTCCAAAGCATTACAATTGAAAAGCAGAAAAATAATGCCTGCAATATCCAGGAACTGTATAATATACCAGAGGTATGGAAGATTTTGATTAAAAAAGAAGAAAAACATAGTAAGCGTAAGAAAAGGAAAAAGGTACAGTATACCTAACCGATTCATAGATGGCAGCACAGCAACATGTGAACAGTCTTTTCAAACATGAAGTAAGAGCCCAGCTGTTTTTTCAATGTGAGGGTGAGCCCCATAAAGAACTTTAACTCGATGCACGTGTGTTGCTTTTATGACGCCAAAGTGGAAGTTTTATGACAGTTTTCTGAAGATGTATGTGACAACATACGAAAAGCTTCAAAGCAAAAATATATGTATTAGGGGGTTTCTCAAAGTATTTATTAATAGTTCAGAAATAATTTTAAAATTTTGTACATAGTAGTTATTTTAACTGTAAAAATTGATTTTGCGTGATTTTAAGCTATAACATAGTAGTTTTAGTTTTATGTCATACTTTAATAGGCTGCAACAAGCACTTGTGGAGCTTGTTTTCTTTCTTTTTTTTTAAGTTTCTGAGATATGAGTAACTAATATCCCTCATAAGAAAAGAAAATGACAGAAAAAAAGAGACACTGTCAGTGAAGAAGTTACGGAGAGGACTCCTGGATTGTCACACCAAATAATTTGGAATTTGTCATTGAATAAAATAAGGTGCGTTCTTGTGTAGCCATTTTCTGTATATGACAGAACCAATGTAATTTGAGTGGTGTGAAGGATGATGAGGTTTCCAGTTATGAAAATCTCAATATCAAAGATTATATGATAATTTGTACCACTTTTTTTCTGGCATGACATGAAATCCTACTTAATTTAATTACTTCCACTGTTTTCTAAAAATTTTAAACTATAGAATAATATGCCTTGAATGCTTACATTTTCATGCTATAATTAACGTTGTAAGGACAAATAAAATTAGTCTCCCAAGAACACCTGTACATACTGACATTTTTTTCCTTCATAATATGCAAAATTCTTTTTGTCCTGCATGTTGATGCAAGAATCGGTTTACGAGTGGAATTCCGGAGATACATCTATGTTAAGAAAAGGCAATTAGGACACTCAGTCTTTTCATCCTAATGGCTTCAAACAACTTTAAGCATGAAATGACTGACTGTCAGGCACTTTTTATGCACAAGGTGTCCGGTAGAACTGCATCCACAGAAATAACTTACAGGCTGCATTTTTTTTTTTTTTTTTTGTCAATTATGAAATAGGCTGCCTTAACTTAAGTATTGCATATTATAAGCACACCGGACAAATAAATAAATCACTCCTGTCAGGAATTACCTAATAACAGGTGGCAGTGCCTCTTGCCTTGATAACAGCATGAATCTGGTGTGGTAGAGACTCCATGAGGTTGTAGATGTATTGAACATCGATTTGCAGCCACTCGTGCGTCAATTGGTCCCGAAGTTCTGCCAGAGTACATGGGTGTCTATTCCGGCATTTCACCTTCTGTTCCAAATGATCCCACAGATTTTCAACACGATTTAAATCTGGGGATTTGGCAGGTCAGTCGAGGTGAGACAGTGTTGCTGATTATTCATCGTGCCACTCAGACATGGTTTTAGCCCTGTGCACATGTCAATTGTCATCTTGGAAGACAGGAGTGGCAATGTGATGCTGCTTCTGGAGATGTATGGTAAAGGGCAACATTTCTCTTTTCAGAATGCGGAAGTATGCATGCTGGTTCAAATTCATCATCACTGCAATGAGAGGGTCCATTTTGTGGTACGAAAAACATCCCAAAATATCACAGAATCCCCTCCAGCTTGAACGACACCTTTGACACAATCAGGATTAAATATTTCATTGGGCCTGTGATGCACTTGTCGCCTCCCATCACTGGAGTACAAACAAAATCAAGACTTACCAGACCAAATTACTCTTTTCCAATTCTCCACAGCACAGTTTTGGTGCCTCCAGCCCATTGACAACATGCGACTTTGTGACTTGCTGTTAAAAGAGGCATCTTCCATGGCACCCTGCTTCAGATGTTCATCGCATGCAGTTCTTGTTGCAATGTCCTTTCAGAAATTGGTTGGAGTGGACTTTCATTGACTGTTTGGAGCAATTGTTGCCTGGTTTGAAACCGATTTGCGATTACTAGGCGTGAAACAAGGCGGTGGTCCCTGTTGGTGAGAAACGTTTTCCGGCCAAAGTTACATTGCTGATTTTCAGTTGACTGCGAACTACACCACTGTTTGTAGACCCCCTGGACAGTATGTTTCAGTTTCACCACACCAACAAATTGGGCGACTTCATTCATTTTGTGTCCGTAGGGACGGCCAAAAACAGTGGCTCCTTTTTGCCACTCAGTAACGTCTGTCTTATGACCCATATTGCAGACTAAATTCAACACACACTGTGCTTTTTACCACTGCACGAGACAGAAATGATCCTGTAGACAACGTCAGTGCTATTTATCTCCCAACAATGCTGTCACTGCGCCCTCTGTGCAGTCAGTAACTTCCTAGTTTTCACTTCTGTTAAGGGTGACAAATTTTTTGATCGATATGCTTACAGAGAGTAAGCAACATGCTGGAAGGTATAGTTTTTTGTCAGAAACACAAGGGCCCATAGTGTGGCTTCTCAAAAGTAATTTTTCAGAAGTCTCTCCATTTAGGGGAGGTTAAGTATTAATGAGAGCAGCAGTAGCAGTTGCTGAGAGGATGGGATGTTCAGCCAGGAAGTCAATGTTATCCAATATAATAAACTGTGATTGTTTTCCAAAGATGTCTGTTTGATGTAACTGCAGATTACATGAACTCTTACAGAATACCTTGATAACAGATTAATGTCAAAAAGATGTGGTAAGAGAAATCTCAGCTGGACAAATGAAGAACATAAATGGAAGCCTGGGAGTACATCACACAAAATAATTGTAGCTAATTAAAAGCTTCTAGCCTTCCTACAAACATATTCAATAATCCCTACAGTTTTTGTCAGTCACTGTTATTTCAGGTGTTCTGATCATTTTAGCTGAAAGATGTAATACATGAAAGATGAAATGTAAACCAAAAATCATTTACCCTTTGTGAAATGGCTTTCCAATAATGTAGTGATCATATTCAGATAATGAACGCATTCATTTCTGAATATTCCAAAGTGATTAGAAACTTATAATTACACGTTTACAGTTCAAAGTCAATGTACTTGTCATTTCAGAGTAAAATATTAAAAGTCAGAATACTACACACCTTCACAAAAATATCTATCCTGGCTCGGAAACTTGATGACGATGGACTTTCTTCATCAAATTCATCATTAAACTCATATGGGTCTTTTGGCTTTAGAGCTAAATTATCATCAGTGGTTATCTGGCCATCTTTTACAGATGCATTTAGATTGAAGATATCACTACAACTCTCAGTAGCACCACTATTTACTCTAAGACGACGTTTCTTTCCAGGCAAACTTTCCCTGAAATCATATGTAAAACTTTTGAACTGTTCCATGAAAATATTTATGTTACAGATAAGCAATGAAAAACAATAAATAAATAAATGACAGAACACTCTGAAGCATGCATCAATTGAATTGCAGATGTGTGTCACATTTATATTTTTTTGTTTACTTTAAGCAGAACCACAGCAGTTAACACTAAACAACGAAAACATGAAGATTTAAGCAACATACAGTATGTGCTAGATGTCTGTTTGAAAACATTTTTCCTAAATTTACAGGCTTTTGGGGAAACCACAGAAACTAAGCCTGTTTTACTAAGATGAAAATAATAGAACAATTTAAAAAAATTACTTGACAAAAAATACAGACACAGTGCATCTCTAATTATTTAGTAGCACTTGGCAAATCTTATGAAAGCTGCATGAAATCTGGATATAAATGGAAACCTTGTGCACAGTTAGCATAAAGGAGTGATGAAAATATAGTATTTATGCACGATTTCACTGTCATGCTAAGTAGGTATAACAGATTCAGGGCTCACAACAGGGCATGACCTTAAAAATAGTTGAAAAAGTGACCAATAGTGACCAAAAAATCTGTAAAAAGGGACCAATAGTGACCAAAAAATTTGAAAAAAGGGGCCAATAGTGCCTTTCCTATCAAGATTTCCACAAATTCTGAATTTCACACAATTCAATTCGCAATTCGTTTCTTTTATGTAGTCAAACTGTGATATATTAACATATGTAATTATTATATATACACACGTCACACACATAAATTAAAGGTTTGAGACAATATGTGTAATATATGAGTATTCTTTCTCTATATTTTTCTTAGTAAAGTTATTATTTGCAGCAACATACATACTTTTTTTTTTTTTTTTTGCAATTTTCCCCAACCAAATCATGGCCGGTTGAATCAAAGCTGAAGCATGAATTGGTACTGACTATAACTGTCAAAATGGCATTCCTATAATCTGTAATGGCTAATGACATTTGAAAGATTTGTTCTATCTCACTACTATGCTTAAGCTTGGATCTGGATGGGGTCTGGCTTTTATTTATTTATTATTTTTTATTATTATTGCTTTTTAGTATGTTCAAACTTGATACAAAAGATTATCAATTATTAATACAATAATTAGGCATACAAAGGCTATTGACAAACGGAAAAGAACATGTCTTCTTGGTGTAAATTTTAATTTCACAAACTGATTAAGTTTTTGTTTGCTTCTCTATTTGTCTTTCTTCCTAAGAAAGTGGGTGATGAGCCTAGTTTTCTGTTTGTCAACTTGAGTTTGAATCTTCTCAGTAACTTTCTTCTCTTCTTTCAAGTCTTTCTGCAACTTTCTTATCCCTTCAAGCATCCCTTGCGTTAAATGTACTTTGGACATATTCTGTCTAATGGCAGTTTTAATATGTTTAGCTGCTTCTGACAAAAGGTCTTCTTCTGCTATCCTTTTCACAGCCTCCTCTCTCTTTTTCTTTTTAAGATCCCCTTTCCATTTCCTGAATCCCAGTTTTCTTGTCTTCAAGTTTCTTCATTGCTTGTTCTTTGATCAGTTTCTCTTCCTCTTCTAGTTTTTCCTTTTCCTCTTTTTGAGCTTTTTCGTTCTTTTTCTTTTCTAGGTATAACTTAAAATTATGACCAGCACATCTTGCTTGTTTGAGGAGCTCAGTGGTTATGGGCGCGAGATCTGGTTTGTTCCCATATTTCTTCATATATGACAAGATGGTCAACTTAGCATCTAGCGTTCTCGAACTCATTGCGGATTGATCTTCTGCCAGCAAAAGACCTGATAAAGAAAACCCTTGCTCAACATCTGCACTGCGATGACTTAAAGACAAACACGCCTTCACTACTTTCTTTATGCTTTCATACTTTGAGAAAAATTGCCTCCAGTAGTGGTCAATGCATTGATCTTCTTTTAGTTTTGAGATTTTTTCTTCTACCTGCAACAATTTCCATTCATCAAGCAGTATCTCAGGATCAACATTGACTGGTAAGAGGTTTACAAAATTGGTGATGTACATGCTACTGTCATGTGACACAATATTGTCAGGATGAAGGCAAGACAAGTACTTCTAAATATTCTTCGAGGTAGGAGCTGCAATAACAGTATGTTTGTAGGCAGCAATGTAATGATTTCTAACACTATTCTTGAAAAAAAATGTTTCTGTATCTGTCAATTTTTTTCAAAATTTCACTAGGCTCCTGGCCACATTCAACTTGTGGAAGTGGTAAGAAATTGCTGTTATCTTCAACAATACTTTTGTGAAGATTTTCCAATGAAGCAACATCCTTCTTAACAAAGCAAAGAAGAAGAGTGCTTGCCAATTTCAGAGTGAATGGCATGTACAAGGGGTTCATTCTTCTGTAGTTTGCCTATGATATCTGCAAAAACTTTTGAACTAAATATTACAAAACTTATCACAGCTTTTGTTGTAGGATCTTTGAGAAATTTGCTTATAGACTGATATTTGTGGGATGACATTTCCTTAGACTTTTTTTGAGGGATGAACTTCATGAAGTACTCAATGAGAGCATCCCATTGCTCTAGGACTCTCTTGGATGTTTCTGTCATTGTCAGCCACCTTGAAGTTACATGTTTCATAAACATATGTTTGGGCAGTGACAGTTTTGATTGGATTTGGGAAAAGTCCTCACATCTGGAGGGCCAGCCTTTAAAATAATAGTATATGTCAATGACTAAATCGCTGATATCCAGTCCAAATTTTTCTATACCTTTCTGGAAGGCGTTATGAACTGTGTGAATCGTACACGAGCGTAAGTCCAGGAGTTGCTCATCACGCATGGATTTCACATCCTCATTCATGAGATGGTGAACTTTTTATTTACATTTGGCCTATCTGAACCAATCATGAGCAATGACTGTCTGGGTCGAGCATTGTCGATAGCTAAGTTGATATGCTTGATAAGTACTTCACCAGTTGCCTTGCCCAAGAAAAATGTCTCCAGGTGACATGACTCTACCT
The DNA here is from genome assembly GCA_039090855.1 of Macrothele yani. Classification (NCBI taxonomy): domain Eukaryota; kingdom Metazoa; phylum Arthropoda; class Arachnida; order Araneae; family Macrothelidae; genus Macrothele; species Macrothele yani. The sequence goes on along the minus strand of CM076990.1, from coordinate 99,109,906 downwards.
GATCACAGGAATATGCCAGGTATTTCTTGCACACGTGCAGCCGCAACGGATATTCGAGAAGCCAGGTCCTCAACAGAGTCAACTGGAGTCTTGTAAACGAGGGCCTTCAGATGTCCCCATAAGAAGGACATCTCGGTCGATGATGATGATGATATATATATTATTGTCCTTCATACACGCCAAAGTAAAAAATAATTAAAATTTTAATGGCCGATTTTTGCTAAGAAGGTGGGTTCGTTCAAAACTATTTACATAACAATAGAATACCTATGGTTATATCTCTGTTACTACATTTATATCTATACTGGCTGATAAGCAATCCAGGGGATTCAAAAGTACTCCCATTGTAACTATTATGCATCCAACATGCAATAAACAGTTGTATGTTCACTTTTTTTTTTTTTTTTTTTGGTGAGAATAGCGACTTTTAGCGACTTTTTTCAAAAATACTGACTTTTAGTTGCAAAAGTGACCTGTTGTGAGCCCTGCAGATCGAAAAATTATACTCAAGCAGCACACATTTTCATCCAAATTAAGCAATTAAAAATAAAATATACAACACAGTATCGTCAAAGTAATGGGCAATTCAGTGTTAAAAAATTTGCATTGAAGGTTGTAACACACTCCTCTGACAACGACAGAAATACACTTCTGTTGCAAAAAATACTGAAAATGTTTTGTTGTCATGAGACTGACCTTTAGCAACTGGGCAAACAAGGTCAAACCAACTGACTCATTGAAGAGCATACGGTAATAACTATAGAAAGGCCTGTGTCATGAAGAATTTGTGTCAACTAGAAAAACTGAACTGCAATACAGACTCTGTGAAATCTGAAATTTTTTTCTTTGTGAACCAATGGAGCATGACATTCTTAATGCTTCTTGCCCTGTTTTATAACTGTATATGCCCCTTACAGGTGAAGTTATGGATTCTACAGTAAATAACAGTAATATTACAGTGGTGTGCAAAATGATCGCATCTTCAAATCCAACTGTCAATTCAACAGATGGACAAATGCTAGAACAGTCGAACCTTGATATCTCAAACTTCTTTATCTTGAAAAAATACTTTTTCGCTTCACTTTAGGCATTAAGTCAATGTATTTTCGATAGTTATCTCGAAGCATTTTCTTCAAAACCGTTTACAAACAGTTCTTCAGATGTCTTATTGTTCCTCATTTATCACCTTTAGGGGGCTGAGGGTCCTTTGTTAGAATCTAAGAGGAACGAATTGTAAGAATTCCATTCAGGGAGGGGGATTCCCTGACCAAGTGAATCTTTCTTGGAGCATGAAATATGAATAGATGCAGCGTAAAATGACTCAGAGCCGTCTCTGGTTTCACTTACTTCCTGTGAGTGACATCATTCGTTTTCCTTCCCTCTTTGTTTGAGGAAATTGTTTCAGTTTGCAAAGTCCATGGATACAGTAAGACATTCCTGGACATAGGTGTCAACGTTTCTAAAAAGCTGGGGGAGGGAGGGGGGGCAGCTGAGGTCATACACATTTTGGAAGATGCCTAATGACCTCATAGTAACCAAGAAACTATTGGTGGTTTTATACTTGGGAGATGGGACTGCCATAAACCCTAAAAATATTTGCAACAGTATCTATGTATGTAGTACGAGGAATAGTTCATTAAATTTATCAGATCCTACAACAATCAGTGATTCAATGCAAATGTGGCCAACAGTTCTGAAAGAGGCTTAATCTAGCATTAAAAACTCATTTACCCTGAAAACAGTTTTCAATACATTTGTAACACCAAGAAGAGAGAATAAGTTTAAAGTGTATAACAAACATGAGACTGACCAAGGAACAAAAAAGCTAAACTTTCTAATTAGGCGAAAAAAATCAGAACATGCGACAAGAAAGTGTGAATATAAAGCAACATGAGCAAGATGGAATTGTTCACTGAATTTAAAAGAAAATAAAGTGATTTTAAAAGACACTGCTGCAAAGACATCTTTTCTTTCTTTCTTTTTTTTTACTTGCTAGAACATCAGTTTAATTTTCCTTTTGTGTTGCTTTCTTTTCGGCAAGTTCCAAGGCCATTATTTGTCTTTTGTTGACTCCGCAGCAGCACAGCAATCTTTGCTTAGTTTTTCTATCTGTTAATATCATTCCCTTCTTATTTCTTCACCACTTTTCTTTCCCCTTACCTTTTACTCCCTCAGATGACAATAATTTATCCATCATGCTGAAAGAGCTTTCAGCCTGAGGACCCAAACACATGATATCAAAGATTTTACTACTGTAGATAAATGGTGTGACTTTCAGAATATGAATACTTTTTAACACCATGCATCAATTCTAACAAATTTTCAAACTCAATCACTTCCGTCTTCGGAAAATTTTCCCTCCCTTATCAAGATTAAGTGCAGACATTTATGGGGGGAAATAAAACTTAACAACAACAAAAAAGCGATTTCAGGGGAAATCTTCGCTCCGACCAACTTCCGTTTTCGGAAACTCCTTCCTCCATTTTTAGGTTGAAATGCAATATTTGTGAAATAAAAGGATATTTAAGAACAATACTGGGCCGAGAGAACATCGCGATAAAAAAAAAAAAAAAGATTACGGGGGAAATCTTCGCTGCATCCAACTTCCGTTTTCGAAAGTTTCATAAGACGGAATCCAGTAGTCAAACGAAAAACAAATCCCTCTCCCCTACCATTACCCCAAAAAATTTCTGTTCAGTTGGGCATTGATCTTGAGAATGCCCAAAATGATAACGGAAATGGCGGAATTCTTTGAATCCACGAAATAATCTTTGCCTGAAGACTACAGGGAAATCTTTGCGCCATCTTTGCTTCCGTTTTTGGAAATTGTTGCCTGCAGTTTCATGCTGAAATACAAACATTTATGCAATAAAATGGCATTTAACAACAATATTGGGATATTGGGAACAAGCAACATCGTGAGAAAAAAAAATATGATTACGGGAAAAACCGTCACTCCACTTAACTTCAGTTATCGAACGTTTTGAAAGACAAAATACCATCCCATGCGGACCCCCCTTCTCTTCAGTTCTGAATCAATATCGAGAATGACCCAAATGATGACAAAAAACAACAACTGAATTTTGCGAAAGAATATCATGTATGGTACAATCAATAACAAGATCCCACTGGTATCATCTCAGTGCTGCTGCTCCAAGGGTCCAGACAACTAAAGTTTAAACACATGATTTCAACTAGCAGGTGGTCCACATTAATGTAATAAGGGCCCAGACAACTAAAGTTTAAACACAAGATTTCAACTAGCAGGTGGTCCACATTGAAGTAATAAATCCTGCTAGTTGAGTTGAGAAGATCATGTGTTTAAACTTTAATTGGGCATTCTCTGTGTCTCGGTACTACTAAAAAGAAATTCAACTGTTATTCTGGCGTAATCTGTTTTTAATACTGAACTAAAGTCATAAAGTGTTTTAGTTTTTGTCTGTAATTTCGTAGTTGCAGAGTCCTTTTACACGAAAAAAGTCAAGTGTAGTACTTACATAGAAATATACGGATATCCCACACAGGCTAAGATTAATAATAAAAAGAATCGCTATGTCCACTTTGGAAATGTTGTGACACACACTTGAGCTCAACCAATCCACTCATTAATAATACTATCCAAATGCATATTCTCTACACGATCTCGATGGATCGAAAGAACTGCACAGTGGTTTAATCTCTTCTGTGTCATAGTACTTCATAAGAAGGTTTTTATTCTTTTTAGTAAACTAAAAGATCTTTCTGCTTGGCATGATGTGCATGGCAAGGTTGCATACAGTTTTAGAAGATTTCCAAAGTTCAGTGATGGAAAGTTGCAAAATCATTTCTGAAGCAAGAAAACATTTTTTCAGTACAGGTAAAATATCAGTAGATAAAACAAACTATTAAGCAAAAAATGTTTTAAAACTAGTTACACTGTACTCAAATTTAAAACATTTTGCATTGAAATACACATACACCTATGCAAAGATTTTAGTTTCCAAATAGAACAAAAAGTGTGTAACCATAGCAGGATTCTATTATTAATCATTTATTTTGCAAAAAATGTTTTTATTTTTTTATTTTTTGCTGCTTTCCTCAATATTTAATTGCTCATTTTTATTTTGTTCCAATTTTTAAAGATACTCAGCAACGTTTTGCTTTGCTTCTTTTAATAGTACCTGTCCACTTTCTATTGCACTCATGTATCTTTTTTGTATGCCACATTCAATGTTCATCTCAGCATTGTTTAACATTTCATGAGAGAATCCAACTGCTGCCAAAGTTCAGCTTCTTCCCGTTTCAAATCACTTTGTGAAAATTCAATTTCTTCTCTTTTTTGCTTATTTTGCTGCATATTTCCAGCACTAATCTACTCTTGATATTTTTCCAGGATTCTTTATAAGCTGTCAGACCAGGATTCTTTATAAGCTGTCAGAAGTTTTTTTGGTTATAATCATTAATTTTACTCACATCTCCATTTAGTCTCTTGACATGAACTTTGTGCTTCTTGCTCTCTGCACGATGCCTACAATCATCGTGGCCGTCATGCGCTAGGCTAAAATCGCAGCCCCATGGCTTACAAAACATGATTCGGTAAAACTTTAGATACTTCATAAAAAGGCCATTCTTTACTGTATATCGCAATTCACTTGATAATAAGTTTTATCTGACTTCGTTCTTTTTGTTTTCATAGCCGTTTAACTGCTATGTTTCATTTTGTTTTAATCTAAATTAACCTTTTCCACTCGAAAAAAAAAACTTTTCACCTATCATCACAAAGAACTCGGGGGGGGGGGGTTCCCTCTGCAGCAGAGGCCACAACCCAGCAGTGAAAGCTTAGCTTTGGCTCGCCAACCCCGGCATACGAGGTATAGAGGCATCATCGGCATGGCGGGTGACACCCGACCTATTCAGCAAAAAGAAATCTCGCAAGCATCGACATGCGAGCTACAGAGGTGTCATCGGCATGGAGGGTGACACCCGACACATGTGACATTCCGCAAAAAAAGGAAATTTCTCGCAAGCACCGACACACGAGCTATAAAGGCGTCATGGGCGTGGTGGATGACACCCGATACGCGAGCTGTCGGCGAAAAAGAAATGTCTCGCGAGTGCTGACATGCGAGCTATAGAGTCGTCATCGGCATGGAGGGTGACATCCGACACCCGAGATATACAGAGAATAAGAAATGTCTCGCAAGCCCCGACATACGAGCTATAGAGGCGTCATCAGCATGGCGGGTGCCACCAGACACGCGATGAAGTTTCTTTTTCTCTATTCGGCCAAAAAAAAAATGTCTCGTGAGCACCGACATGTGAGCTTATTAGAGGCGTCATATTAGAGTGCATTTTTTGACCAAAAAATGGTAAAAAACAGAAAATTGGGTGCAGGAATCTTACATGGGCTTTCCTGTAGTTTTTTGGGTGACTTACGTAAAACCATAAGATAGAATGAAAATCCATAAAAGTTGGCTTCTCTGAATACCTATGAATCGTTTAGAAACAGAACCATCATATCCTGCCACAGGAGAGCCATTTTGAGTCGTCCTCCACGTCAACAAAATAGCTAATGAATGCCCTTATGCTGTATTTATGCAATCGCGCACCTCACCCAGAACAAAATAACTGTGCCATCCCAAAGAGCAGGGAACGACATATAAACTGTCTAATAATTAATGACTTCATGGCTTCCTCTTATTACTTTCAGTATTATAAATATTTAACTGGAATTATCAAGGATAAATTTTTTACGGTACATTACCTCTCAAACTTTTGATCTATACACTAGATCATCGTCAGGAGTTCTTACGTCTTACTACCTCCACAGGTCTTTTAAAATCACTATTATTAATAAATATCCATATCACGTTCTTATTAAATGAATATAAAGACCTGTGGAAGCAGTAAGATGCAAGAACTCCTGACGATGATCTAGTGTATAGATCGAAAATTTGAGAGGTAATGTACCTTAAAATTTATCCTCGATGACTCTCGTTAAATATTTGTAAACTATCTCAATTGCACAACACTCTGAAATAACACCAAACCATCTGTAAACAATATTCATCAGGATTTCATAGCGTACAGCTTCGTTTCTCCTACATACCACGTGATTACAACAAAACTCCTCCTCCATAAGCTCCACCTACATCACGAAACCTATTTGTCACTTATGCTGAAAAACCAACGAATTAAGATTGACGGTGTGTGTTGATTTTAAAAGCACCATTATACGTTTAACCGAATTATGCATAGACCTTAAAAAAGTGTCATTCAATTCGCCTTTTAAAATAGTATTTTTTGCCGTGAAAACACATTTTTTGCTCGGCAGTTTTTGCTGTGGATTGACATTTTGGCACAATTAGGTGCAAATTTTTAATTTTTTCGTAAATTGTAGCAGTTTGGCAGAAGAAAATGAAATTGGCGCAGTTCGGCGCAAACTTTCCATAACTGAAAGCTAGGCAATAAAATCTCCAGTGTTGGATCTCTACCAAAAATCTGTAGGAGAATCTTTGCAGTTTGATACATTTAATTGTTTTTTCACTCTGTAGACCTGGAAGTGTTCAAATTCATTAATGAGCCTTTGTTTGTAAAAATCTCCATGATAAAAATTACAAACATTTGTAACAGAGGTTTGCCAGCTTTCTTTCATATCAGGAGACATGCTATTAACACCTTGGAGGATGATGTTTTCAGTGCATGCTGCAATTTCAAGATCTTCAGCTAGATACTTAGTAAGGATAGCACTACTTACAGTAGATAGAGCTGAAGTGAATAATTGCTGAAAATATTGAAAAATTAATTTGCACTGTGATACTTCACGGTGACCAAAAACACCTCATGGGGAAGTCCCTTAGCACGATGACCGAAGCCACGTGGCAGAGAGCCTTCAGCTTCTTGCAGGTCACATTTTGTTGCAAATGCTTCAACAAAAGTAAAAAATGCTGTAAAAGTTTCATCAGAAGATGTATCAGCTGAAAGAATTTCAGTAAGCCCTTCCAACAATGCTCTACGCTCTCCAATAGTAATGTTGGGTTTCTGAACTTCACGATGAACTGGGTTGACAGAGATAAGAATTCTTGGAAACAGTCTCAGCATGAAGTATACCAAAAATATTTCTAGACTGCCTAAGTATGAATGTGCATTCGAACTTGTCACTGAATCTTGCAGATAATCATTGTACATCTTTTCCAACCAACTTAAAATTATTTCATAGTTATCTAGAAATACTTCAATTGCACCAAGTTGAAGAACCAATCTAGTAAGACCCAAGGGACGTAATTTTTTAAAACTGCCTTCACTACAACTAGCAATACCTTCCCTTCCACTATTTCTAACTGCAGATCCTTAAAGGTTGCAAAACGTTTCGGCGAAACTTTGATGAACTTGACAATACTAGACATTAAAAAGCTAATGCATGTTTGCCTTCCAACAATTCTTTTAACACTTTCTGAATTACCAAATTTATTTGATGTCCAACACAATCTACATAAATAACTTTTAGGCAAATACTGTGCACACGTGCTTACAAACCAGATATCTGTCCACGCATATTAGAAGTCCCATCGCAGCACAGACCATGGCAGCTTTCTAATTCCAGCCCAAGTGATGTAAGAGCACTTTGCAGAATTTGAAACAATGTTTCAGCATCTGTTTTACTTGTTTCATAAAATCCAACGAATACCTCATTCACCTCCCAAGATGTTGAAACATATTGAACACATATAGATACCTGCTCTAGGTTTGTACTATCAGTTGTGTCATCTAATATAATGCTTTGCTGTTTTTATGTCTTCAATTATTTCACATAGCAGTTCATGAGGAAAGATTTTGAGCATTTCGTTTTGAATAGTAGGGCTGATCCACTTTTACTGCATTTCTCTTTTTAGCCACTGTTCAACCACGGGGGATTGTTTTGAAAGCAGAAGAAGCAACTGCTTTATGTTCGATTCATCATCCTCGTGTCCTCTTAAAGCTGGCCCCTGAGGAGCCAAATACAAAATGCTTTCAAATATGGTATGCAAAGCTTTTCGATTTTAGTCGAGTTTCGCTTTTCTCTTTTCAGAGACAAGACGTGTGACACCTGAGATTTGGAGGTCAGATGCTGTTTTTGCACTGACAGATGCAGCATGACATTTGCTATTATTGTGTTTTTGAACACTGTACCTCCCTTTGCGCCAGTTACTGTAGTCTTTTAACCATAAATTTAAATGACCCTCCAAGAACTGCTTTAAATGTCATGCTAATACGGTTGTTATCCACTGCCCACTTACATGTTCAGAGATGCCAACCTGTTTCAGATATTTTCAGTAGAACTCGTACAAATTTTCAGTAGTTTTGGCCCTTTTTCAGTAGTCATACCAAAAAGAATAATTTTAACCGAGGAAAACAACTTATTTGATTTCATTAGCATTTTTTTACTTTCTTATTCATTTATATGCATGAAAATCTATCAAAATGGTCCAAATTTTTCACATGGAAAATAATATACACCATGACTGATACATTTTTTACTTAACAAACAATTGACTAAACAGCTTTCTTTAGTGATTTCGCTGTACAGGTTTTTTGCAGATTTGAGTTCCTCAGCAGAAAATATTTTTTCATAACACACTTGCCCAGAGGAGAACATGTTCATTTTTGCAATAAGAAGTACTTCTACAGTTTCTAAACCTAAATTAGGTTGGAAACGAGCTTGATTTTTTCACACTAAACTAAAATCTCTCTTACTCACACAGCATTCGAGTGTGGAATTACAAGTATTGCAAACATTACTTTCGAGAGAATAGTATACTCCGCTCCATTACAGCCTCTTAATTTTGAGATTTCTGACCAAGTGACATCTATTCTATCTGTTACTGCTATGGTCTCTAATTTGTCAGCTTGATAACAAGGAATTCCGCTTCCAGTATATCAAGTTCATTTTCAGTTGTTATAAATGGAAGGTGTTTGACTATGTGTAATACAGAAGTAAATGATGTTATGGCTCTAAGTGAAGGATCTACTACTTCTGCATGTTTTAAGAATTCATCATAGATCAGTATCTTTTCTTGAATATAAGAACATTCTTCAATATGAAATTTTCCGACAGATGTATAGAACTTAGAAAGTTCATTTTTGTTTAAAATGATTTCACTTTAATACATTCTTGTTTTTACTCCAATTACCAGTTGTGTCCTTTTTGCTTTTTCTTTTTTGAAAAATTGTTATTTGAAAAATTAAACTCAACATCACCATCAGCTACGACAGTAGGCTTCACAAACCCCTTGGATGCCATGAAAATTTTATCCATCATGCTGAAAGAACTTTCAGTTTGAGGACCATGAATGCATGATGGCTTTCACTATTTTAGATAAAAGGTAGTGTAACTTGGAGAATATGAATGCTTTTGAATATGATGCATCAATTCTTACAAATTTTTCTGCTTCGTCACTTTCATTTTCGGACCCTAACCCCTTTATCAAGCTGAAATGCAAACCTTTTTTCGGGGGAATATGTAAGAACACAGAATACACGTTCGGAACATCGTTGGGGGAAAAAATTACAGTTACGGGAGAAACCTTTGCTATGTTCAATTTCCGTTTTCGGACATTTCCCTTCTATATTCAAGGTGAAATACAAATATTTACAAAATAAAATGAAATTTAACAACAATACTAGGCAGAGGAGACATCGCATGAAAAATAAAATTACGATTACGGGAGAAATCTTCACTGTTTCTGAAACTTTTGAAAGACGAGATTTCCGTTTTCGAAAGTTTTAGGCGGAAAGCATCCTTCACCACTACCAATTGCCCCAAAAGTTCTGTTCAATTATGCATCGATCTCGAGGATAACCCAAATTACGATGAAAAAGCAGAAATTCTTCAAAGCCGAAGATTACACAGGAAAAATGGAGCAGAAATTTCCGTTTTCGAAAATTTCGACTCCATTTTCAAAAGTGAAATACAAATATTTATGGTATAAAATTATGTATAACAACAATACTAGACAAAGGCATCATCGCAGGAAAACGAAATTAAGATTACGGAAGAAATCTTTATTTCGTTCACTTCCGTTTTTGAAAGGGGAAATGCTGCCCCGAAGCGTATTTTTATGCGTTTGGTAAAATTCTTCGATGCATAGTTTTACGCGTTTCTCGATGTGTGTTTTTGCGTGTTGATGTGTATTTTACGCGTTTCTCGATGCGTATTTTTACGTGTTGATGCGTACTTTACGCGCTTCACGACGTGTATTTCAACACGTCACAAAATTTTCTGATGCTTATTCTTTTGCGTTGGTAAAATTTCAACGCGTACTAGACGCGTAATTACACATTTTGGCGAACTCTGCAACGAAATCCAAGCACACTTTTCTGCAAAGCAAGAAAATAACTTCAAAATATTAATTACTAACATGAATGGTCGACGCACGATTTAAAAAAAAAAAAAACTCAGATGCCAGGCAATGACACTCACGTTCTGCACCAAACGATTTTCAACAGCTTGCCGCTGCTCCGCGAAAGAGCTTCCAGGCCAAACTCCGCCCACGTCCACCACCAAAGCGAGCTACGCTCAACGTCCCCAGAATGTTGCATGCTGAGGAGGGAGGGTTTTCACTTAGAATGACTCAGCGCAAGGCCACATTCATCGAGTGCCGGCTGCTCGCGCTTAGATCCGAGCAGCTTCAAGAGGCAGAACTGGAAGTGCAGGCAGCATCGCAAGCATGACGGATCGTCAAGTGGCCGCCATTGCATTGGGAAGGGGGACAAACAAAATAAAAATTAATAACTTCCGTTAATTTTCCGTAGAAAAATCACGGTTTTCCGTATTCCGCAGTACAAGAGCTTTTTCCGTAGGAACTACGGAGATTCCATAGTTGTTGGCATCTCTGCATGTTGAACAAATAGCAATATCATGAGTGCCATCATATTCCAACCATGGAAATTCCACCTTCCAGTGTGGCTGGAAAAACCATCCATCTACTCTCTTTGCTGGTAGAAATCATTGAGGATGAAGGGGTGGAAGAATGCTCTGCTACTTGCTCCATCGTATTGCAACTTGCTCCAGCATCTAATTTGTCTATTTTGGAAGGCAGCGTCTTTTGGCTTCCCAGCTGTTTTACGAGAAACATAGTAAGAGGATAGTATCTGAAACAATCATTTGATGTTTCTGAATATTTCTGTTTCACATGTTATGTTCTGTGAAAGTTCGACCAGCTGATACGTAACGTCCGACGGTGAAAATTATTTATGTGTCAATTGACCATTATACACTGACAGAAAAAAAAATCCCAACACCAAGAAGGGGATTTGTTAGATAAACGACAGTTGGTAGGCGGTGAGAGTACATCTGTAAGATGACGTCTATGCAAATTTCGCGCTCGGCGCATACGTGTGGCGCCAGTAGCGTCCCTTGGAACATGCAAAGCAGGTTTGCTGTAAATACGTGCTGTAAATTTTGTGAGCGTTAGTTATCGTTGAGATTCGACGTAGGGTGTTGATGTTAGTCAAGAATGCCTTTAAGAAGACGAAGAAGCCATTATCAACAGCTCACGGAGTTTGAACGAGGTCGTGTAATAGGGCTACGAGAAGGTGGATTTCTTTCCGCAATATTGCAGAACGACTTGGCAGGAATGTAGCCACTGTGCATGATTGTTGGCAGCGGTGGTCAAGGGAAGGTACTGCCTCAAGAAGACCGGGTTCTGGCCGGCCACGTGGCACTACTGAGAGGGAAGACCGCCGTGTATGGCGTATGGCCGTGGCGCATCGTACCGTGTCTGCGGCAGCAATTCGAGCTGCAGTTGCCACCACAGTGACACAACGAACTGTTACAAATCGGTTACTTGAAGGACAGCTTGAGCCAGATGCCCTGTAGTGTGCATTCCACTTACTCCAAACCACTGCCATTTGCGACGTCAGTGGTGTCAAGCTGGAGCTCATTGGAAGATGGAGTGAAGATATGTTGTGTTTTCTGATGAAAGCCGGTTCTTCCTGGGTGCCAGTGATGACCGTGTGTTGGTTAGAAGGAGGCCAGGTGAGCGCCTGTAACCAACCTGTCTGCGGCCAAGACACACTGGACATACACCTGGAGTTTTGGTCTGGGGAGCAATTTCCTATGACAGCAGGTGCACTCTCGTGGTTATCCCACGCACCCTGATGGCACAGTTGTACGTCGGTCTGGTGATTCAACCTGCTGTGCTGCCATTCATGAACAGCATTCCAGGGGGTGTTTTCCAACAGGATAACGCTCGCCAGCATACCGCTGTTGTAACCCACCATGCTCTACAGAGTGTCGACATGTTGCCGTGGCCTGCTAAATCCCCAGATCTTTCACCAATCGAGCACGTATGGGACACCATTGGACGACAACTCCAGCGTCACCCCCAACCAGCATTAACCGTCCCTGTATTGACCGACCAAGTGCAACAGGCATGGAACTCCATTCCACAAACTGACATCCAGCACCTGTACGACACAATGCACGAACATTTGCGTGCTTGCATTCAACATTCTGGCGGTTACACCGTTTATTAATGTACCAGCATTTCACATTTAAAATGGCTCTTCTCGCGCTTACAATAAGCTGTGATCTTGAAACCTTAATCGATTAAATATGTTACCTATACAAATGTATTGCCACCATTTCATTCCTCTACAACTATTTTTTCGTGGTGTTGGGATTTTTTTTTCCCGTCAGTGTAGTTAAAAAATATATATTAAGCATATTAATGCTTACACTTGAGAACTACCCCACTTTCCTTTGTTGTCAGTAGAAGCCATGGTTCTTCCAGTTCATATTCCTTATCAAAACAGGGTTAGGCTTATCGTAGTTAGGTCTGTCGCACAAGAATACTGGTACATGCTTAGTTCCATCGTCTTTCATAAAAGCATTAAGATGAACATTAGGGTGATAGATATTTGAAGGTGGTGAAAGATAAATGGAATTTGTACACTGTTGAATGGGCGCTAACGAAATGGAATGACTTGAACACAAAGGATAGCGAAAGGGCTTAGAAATTTAACATTAAAAGAACGCTTACAGAAGTTAAAACCAGTATTAAAAGATGATGAAATAAAATAGAATAGAGTCATCACAATAAATGATTGTTTCAGATACTATATATGTTCCACGTATAATGGCACGATTTCGTTATAACCATAATGTGCAACTAGAATAGTAAGAGGAGCCTGTTTACAGTTCCTTTTTTTCTTCTAGGGCTGGGAATTATCTGCCATATTTAAGAATATATATCCTGTCGTGCTCCTTCACTGGGGGGAGGGGGGTAATATAAAAGCTTGTTAAAAGAGTGCACATATGCCTGAAACATACAGTTTCGCTTTAAGATTCCTCACTTCGCAACAAGAAGAAGAGCCCGCTCACGCCCAGTGAACAGAATTGCATTCCTTCTGCGTTGGCGTCAACTATTCAGCATGAAAGAAATAACGGGGGTCATCACTGAAAATGATTCACAGGGTGGGACGACCCGACCCACCCCTTTCAGTAGTACGCCCAGGTGACAATTCAAGAGCAGTAAGTGCAGTCTTCGGCAAGGGAAAAAACAACATTGCACTGCGGTGAAACATGAAAGTAAAAACAAACCACAAATCCTCACCATGGTCATATTATTACTGGTGACCTTGATATCGTGCCTTTTCGAGAGCTACATTCCCTTATGTCTTTGGGCACCAAATACAGGTTGGCACCTCGTTTCAATAAAATGAAGTGTGTCTCCACTTTGCGTAGTAATTTTTTGCAGTGTGCACTCAAACTTTCCTACGAGTTCAGTCTGCCTCTCGAATCCGTCAACGAGTGGTTTGATTGTGTGCTTTGTGATATTCGTCACGAGCTTGGTAAATTGAAAAGCTCTAAGGTTTGCACACAGCAACCACATAACCTTTCCTTGATTTCTTCACAAATTTGTGAACTTCAAGATTTATTCACTGTTTCTCCAGTGGATAAAACTACTAATAATTTTGTCATTATCTGTAAACAGTTTTACCAGTCTCCTATTACAGGAGATGAACACTACGGATACATACACTCCGGCGTCTCAAAACCGTAAGGATGTTGTTAAAAAAGTCATTGCCCTCCATAAAAGGATTAAGCTTACAGTATCTAACTTAAATTTTCCTTTCGTTTATGCTATTCTAAAGTTCCATAAGAAACCAGTTTCTTTTTGTTTCATAACCAGTGGACGCAATTGTTACAATAGTAAAGCGGATGGGTTGCTTCAGCGGTACTTGTCTGCAGTGCTTCGCAAACGAGATTCGACCTGGATTATCGGGAACAATGACAGAGTTTTCGAGGCGTTGAACTCAACAAATGTCTCGTCTGTTGATACCTACGATTTTAAAAATCTTTTCACTTCGATTTCATTGAAGGGTTTATGGCAGGTGGCCTTAAATTTACACACAAAGTTCGAGTCCCGGGTTACAGAACAGTATTGGCACTTTTTAGTGGACTTCTGTATTAATAACAATTTCGATACCATGGGCGATGGGCTATATACCTCCAAACTCATGGTATTCTGATGGGCAGTCACTTCTCAAGCAGCTTAGCCAATCTCTATCTGCACTTTTTTGAGGATAGATTTACTGCTACTTGCCCTTCACCTGGTATCGTCCTGAGGTGCGTTGATGATATTATTGTCATTAACTTGCCGGACTTCTTGCGATGCGCTGTTGACTTGTATCCTGAGGATCTCACCTTAAAAAAACTAACAGCTCGTCTACTTATGTTTGTTACCTCGATTTAGAGGTACAGGTGGACAAGGGGGAAAGGGTGTGGTAAATCTTTATGATAAAAGAAATGCTTTTGATTTTGATATCATTTACTACACTCATTGGTCCTCCAATATTTCTAAAGAAGTACATCGTAATCTACTTCTTTCTCTATTTCACAGAACAGCAAAAATATGTTCTACACAGTTCTTGCTTGTAAAAAATCTTAAAACACTTCTATCTAAACTGCATTCTAACAACTTTCCTAGTAATTTTTAAAGCATTATTTAAAACACTTAATTCTGAATTTTAATTTGGTTTCAAATTGCACATTGCCACGTTTTACTAATCCAGGACCTAACAATATTAAGTATGTCGGGCAATATAAAGTACCACTTGGTGGGTCCCTAGTGGTTGAACATTTCTATTTGCATACACAGTTTTGCATCTTGTCATTTTTTTGGCTTGATAGGATGTTATCTAACCACGACCACTTTAACGTTAGCATATATATTTGGGCTCTTGTTGGTCGTTGGTCCAGTTCGGTTTGATCTTCATTCATGGCGTTGACCGGTTTGGTCTGCCGGTAAGCTTTTTATAATTTTTTCAGTGTTTATATTCCTGTTTTTTGAATTTCAGTGTCTGTTTTGGCGTTTGGTCAGGTGGCCTAGGGAGCATGACCAACTGACATTTTTGGTTCTCCTTGTCGTTTGTTGGTACTAGAAAGGCCACTCACACAGGTTAATGCTCTCCTGATGATGGAAACCTATTTGTTCATTATTTCTATTTTTTTTTTTTTTTTGGTTTTCTATTTTGAACTTCCATTTTGAGTTTAATTCAGTATTATTTTTGGAATTTAATTTTTTGCAATTCTTATATTTTACAATTCACTCTATATATGCTACTACACAAGTATAGCTGCCTTTGGCACTTCTCATTGTACTAGCTATGTTTTTGTGATTTGTTTTTCTTCTTTTACTTTTGCAAATTAATTTATATATATATATATATATATATATATATATTGGGTGTACAAATAAGTTTACATCGTTTTTCGGTCAAAAAAGGTAATAGTTTGTTATAGACAGATAACGATTATTTTATTCAAAATATTAGGTGTGCAACTTAATTCTCGGCCCTTAACCGCAAGCCATCATAGAACGTCAGCAAATGCAAATAGCTGTGTGCGATAATGGCTGAATGCAGCGCCATCCAACAGCTTTCCAGGCAACCGTAACCGCTCACAGCTGTAGTGACAGAAGGGACGAAAGTTGACAGTGAAAGAAATGTCGTTCGAGAAGCAACATTTACGGCATTGCCTCCTGTTCATGTTTCAGCTGAAAAAAAGTGCCGCGTAAGTCCAGCAAATGATCTGTGCTGCTTTGGGTGAGGCTGCTATGTCCTACAGTATGTGTAAGAAGTGGTTCCAGCGGTTTAAGCTGGGAAATTTCGATATTCATGATGCAGAACGTCCAGGACAGCCACAGAAAGTTGACAATGAGGAACTGGAACAACTGTTGGATGTGGCCATTGCAAAGCGCCTGCACAAGCTTGGACAGATTCACAAGGAGGGCCCGTTGGGTGCCCCACTAACTCACAGCTGCAAACAAGTCTAGGTGCTACAATGTTGCTGTGCCCTTGCTCTCCAGATTCAAGAAGAAGGATTTCCACCACAAGATTTTGACCTGTGATGAGAAGTGGATCCTCTATGATAATCCTAAGTAGTGCAAATCATGGGTTTATCCAGGTCAGCCTACCACCAGTACCACCAAACCGAATATCCATGCCAGGAAGTTGTTGCTGTGCATATGGTGGGATCAGCGCGGTGTCGTACACTACGAGTTGCTCAAACCGGGTGAAACGGTCAATGCTGAACGTTATTGTTAGCAACTCATTCATGTGAGTGATGCAGTGGAGGCGAAAAGGCTATACACCGGTAAGGGCAGAAAATCAGTCCTGTTGCTTCAAGATAGTGTGCGTCCTCACACCGCAAAAACGACTTTAAACACAATCACCGACCTGGGACAGAAGATTTTGTCCCACCCAGTGTATTCTCCAGACTTCACCCCGTCGGATTATCACCCCTTTCACTCCCTGCAACATCACCTGAATGATATGCACTTCACTTCTGTTGAGGAGATCCACACAAGCATTGATGACTTTACCAACTCAAAACAGCCCTCATTTTTCTGCAGTGGCATTCGGTGGCTCCCGGACCGATGGCTCAAATGTATCCAACACGAAGGGGATTAATTTCCCTGATTAGGTACGTAATCGACTTGTTGTCAACGTGTCATGCTTGTGGCCAAGAATTAAGTTGCACACCTAATATTTACCTTCGCAACACACAACCTTCCCCCCTTTTCAGGCAATAAGTGGATTCCGCGATACACGAAGTCCGGTTGTTTGGAAGCAATCCAGTTATCAAGCTAATTTTGGATCTCCTCATAAGAACAGAACTGCACTCCAGAAAGAGCGCTCTGCAGGGATTGAAACAAATGGTAATCTGATGGCGCAATGTCTGGTGAATACAGCGGGTGGGGTAACACATCACAGCCAAGCACTTCTACAGTTTCCTTGACCTGTATCGTGGCATGAGGTCTGGCGTTGTCATGCTGGAGAATAACCTTGTCATGTCTTTTCGCATATTCTGAATGTTTTGCTCTCAATGCACGGCTCAAATTGGTTAGTTGTTGTTAATAACGTTCAGCGTTGACGCTCTGGTGCGATTGCAGCAGCTCATAGTACACCACACCTTTCTGATCGCACCAGATACACAGCATAACCTTACTGCCATGAATATTCTGCTTCGGCGTTTATGGGCATGGTGTACCTGGATGCACCCGTGCTTTTGGTCGTTTTGGAGTATTGTAGCGAATCCATTTTTCGTCTCCCATAACAATTTGATGCAAAAATGATTTTCTTGTGTCTTTGCAGGAGCAATTCATATATGGTTATGCACTTTGCAATGTCCCTTTCTCTCAATTCATGTGGGACCCAATTTCCTTGCTTTTGAAACATTCCCATTGCATGTAGACATTGAGAACTGCATTGTTGGATAACATGTAATGCCATTGCTAACTCTGTTTCTGTTTGGCACGGATCTTCATCCAGTAATGCTTCCAAAGCAGCATCTTCAAATTTTTTGGTGCACCTTCATGTTCTTTGTCTTACACGTCGAAATCATTCCCTTCGAATTGTTGGAATCACTGTCTAGACGTGCTTTCAGCTAGAGCACGTTCACCATAAGCTTCCACAAGCAAACGATGACTTTCGGCAGCAGTTTTCTTTAAAAGAAGTAATGCAGCAAAACAAACTTCCCGAATATGCTGGTTTTTTGGGGGGTTTTTTGCACGAAATTCGACATTTTCAATACACTGACAAACAATGATGTTCACACTGCAACGACTGTCCTCCACTAATTATCAAAGCTTTTTGCAAGGACTTTCTTATACACGTGTTGTCCTTCGTAAGTACATGAAATCTGTGCTAGTTACACCATCTATTCGCAAATGATGTAAACTTACTTGTACACCCAAAATTTTTAATTCTAGCAAAATTAATCATGGGTTATAGGACACCATGATTCTGTAATTAATAGCAATCTGCAAAGTTTCACCTAAATCTATTTAAATCTTCTAAAAATCGACAAGCACATGATTTAAAAAATAGTTTTGGATAGTATGTTAGTCAAGGTTTCATGTATTTCAGTTTGTGCGACTACAGAATTGCCTTTTCTCCTCCACTCTCATTCAAAATCAGAGAAGTCAGAGTGCTTCTAGATTACAGCTGTTTTTCCTCAACTTAACAAAGAGAAAATATCTCTTCTTCCCTAACTGACCATCAGATTAACTCACCCACCCCAACCAACTTGCACGCAGTTCAGAAGATTTATAGTTTCAAGGGACAGAAAGTCCAAACATAAATGCTTATTTAATCTAAGATTGGAAAAAATGAAAAAGCTTAAAAGGTTCAGTTAAATCACAGAAAATCATGATATAGACCCGAATACATTCTTGAGAAAAACACAGCACTCACGTCAATGTTTTAAAAATTGCTATATTTTGGGGGTTTTGCTAATAAGGTGTGGCATATATGTAGGACTAAGATCAGGGGGATTTTTAATGATTCCATTGGGAAGGCGATTTCACTCCAGGCATTACACTATCACATCATGCTTCTCAGTAACAAGACAGTCCTCCTCATCGACTTCGGGCATTTCCCAATTTTCCAATGACATCCTCCTTCCTAATCCTAACTTTTGATGTGCGCGCTGTTTGTTATACATTCTAGGACTGCCCCCAGCATTTTACATCCGCCTTCATTCTCACCCGTACAGCTCAGGTGATCAGGGGTTGTTTTTTGTCGTCGAGTTATCGGGAAAGTTTAGAAACTTTTCTCAGCCCCAAAATCTGCAATTCTGATTCTCCTTCAATCATTCAATCAATATGGAAACCAGTTTTGTTTTGTTTTTAAAGAAAAAATGATTACAACTTTATTGACTTACCATTGTCACTGTCCATCCATCACAAGGTCAATGAAACATAAGTTACTGCTTGAAAGCTTCCTTACCTTACATGTTCGTGTAACTTAACATTGTTTTAAAGATTTAATACTTCTGTACCATGAAATTCCTACATGTTACATCTGGACTAAAAACAAATTTGTTTAGAGAAAGCAAGACAATGTTTGCTTAGAGAAAGCGATACCACAGCCTGCACAGTGCACCCAAATGATTTCTGAATGTCACTATCTTCATCAGCTACTGCATGAAGTTCTGGGCACATCATCTTTATTAGCTCTCTCAAAACTGTTCATGATGTGCTAAGTCCATCCAACTTTTCAGTTGACATGTAAATTGAAGTGACCTTTGGAACAATACCTTGGAAGACAATGCCACAGCTGAGTCACCCTTTAAAGTGATATAATTATTTGTCATTACATTTAGTTTTTTGCCAAGTTTACAAGCCAACACTGTTATGGGGGAAATATAAAGACAGCTTTTCAGTTATATTTTTCAGTAAATGCAAAGGCAGAGTTAAGAGTTTTCTTTGCACCTCCTGCAAGGGGATAAAAATTATTTATAACAAACCCTTAACTTTGTTGGAAGCTGTGATACTTTTCTTGGCAGGTATCCTTAAAGCACCTTGGCCTGCCTGAACTAAAACATTTGGACAAGATCATAGAAAACTGGGACTCTCTCAGAGAAATTACTTACAATGTTGGCACTTTATTTAAAAAAATTCAGAACATTATAACCAAACTTACAGAAAATCAGAAGTAAATCTTTTGTGTGTTTTCTTGCACCTAGAAGCACAAGAAAAACACACAAAAGAAACTTGTTGCCAGTTAAAATGAGAAGTATGTGGAAAACTCCAACTGCATATGATTCTTTAAATATTGCAGCTACATTGTTAGAAAGCAGTAGAACAGTTCATGCAGCATTCGAATTACCACTCAACCTAAACCATGTGGTGCACTGTACAACAATTCCAATCAAAGCACCATTTGCGTGCTTATTCTATACGATGAATGCACCATACCACACAAAACCAGCATAGAAGCTCTCCACAGAGCACTAAAAGATATTCACGACAATGGCGGTGTGATAGGAGTCACTGTGTTGTTTGCCAGACTTCATCTGCGCACGAACCAGCGGGTACTCATACAGATGAAGTGAACACCAGTTTAAAGCCTTTGTACTTACAAACCCAAACAGAAACGTAGTACCTTTCCAAAAGATTTCATTTGAAAGATGACAGTAAAGCAGTAAATTCACAAACTTATCGCTGAAGATTTCAAATGGGCATTTAGATGAAGCACACAGAAACCTGATATTGCTAATAAAAAAATTAAAAAAAATGGTGTACAACTATGAAAACTTAACAGTTTAATATCTCAGATCTATCAAAACAGCAGACTTATGAATGGCAATCTAGTAGCATGTCTGTATGAAAGATATATTTTGACCCCAAAACATTATACTGCTGTAAAATTTAAAAACATACTTTAATGAAATTTTGGAACTCTCAAGACAGGGTATACAAATCAGTTGATAAGGTGCTAAACAGAGACGGGACAGCAAACTACTCTGTTAAATTCCTCAACACACTGAACCCTACTAGAATGTCAGCCCATTCACTAATTCACTTCAAAATTCAATACACCTGTAATGCAATTCGAAACTGCCAAAACTTTGAAATGGCACGTGACTATAAATCAAGGTCCTCAGGCACAATGTACCCCAGGGTACAGTTTTTAATGGATGTACAGAAGCTGAAATTGTATTTATTCCACACATCCCAACCACCCTGTCAGATTACCCTTTCGATGTGTGTGCGTGTGTGCATACTTGCGAACTTTGGAAGATGTGCGTCAGCAAAAACTTCTGCGTGAATGCTATCTACCACAAAACAAAACATAATTATATTAATAAATATGCAGTAAAAATATCTGCATATGCCACAATAATTAAACTAGTATTATCTGTGTTTAAAATAATAATTTAAAAAACCATAAAGTAAAATCTTAATTTTGTTGAATGTTAAACTCGTAAACTTGTGATGTTTCAATACCAAACTAAACATTTCCTGTAAAAAGGAAATGTCACTAAGAGTACCTACACATTGCATTCAAAACTGTACGTTACATACCTTTGAATCTTCATCTTGTATATCACGATTATACACTATCTACCAACAAGTAATTGGACACCTGTGATAGCAAAGGAAAACAAAGTTTATTCACCTTCAATAGTTGGTGGAGCCTCCACGAGCGGTGATTACAGCTGCGACCCTCTGGGGCATACTCTCAACCAGGCGTTGTATGACGGCTAGCAGTATTTTCTTCCACTCGGCTTGGAGAAGACAGGTCAGTTCCTTCACCAATTTCGGACGGTGGGGGCACCCCTTAAGTCGACGCTCCAACTCTTCCCAGAGGTGCTCGATAGGGTTAAGGTCCGGGCTCTGCGCATGCCAGTCCATTCGATTGACCCCATTGTCACCATACCAAGCCATGGTGAACCTCGCAACATGACAGGTGGCATTGTCATCCTGAAAGTAACATGGGTCCACTCCGTAAAACTGCCACAACATAGGAAGCGCTTGGTCATCCAAAATGGTGCAGTAGGTCTCGGCAGAGTCTACCAGGAATTACGGCCAACGGTCCCGTGCCATACCAGGAGAAACACCCCCATAGCATAATTCCACCGCCGCCAAACTTCACAGTTGGCACAATACATTCCGGCAGGAGGCGTTCTCCAGGCAGACGCCAAACCCAGACCCTGCCATCCGAACGGTAGAGGGTGAACCTTGATTCGTCACTCAAGAGAACCTGTTTCCACTGTTCAACGGTTCACTGTCTACGTTCTTTGCACCACGTTAGCCGAGCAGTGCTATTGGACTTGGTGATCAAAGGCTTGTGGGCGGCAGCACGTCCATGATAACCGAGCAGATGGGATTTCTTACGGATGGTATTCATCGAAAGAACACTCCCGGATGCCTGTTGAAACTCCTCGCAGATGTGGCTTATCGATTTGGTGCGGTTCTTCCGAATTTCTCTGGCCAGCACCCATCGGTCTCTAACTCCCAGTTTTGTGGGTCTGCCGGGTCGGGGCACATTTCGACAGTCACCTCTCATCTTCCACTTGCCAATCACGTAGGCCACTGTTGATTTTGGGTACTTCAACTCGCTGGATATGTCACGTATGGATCGGGCATTTCTGCGATACCGGACGATTACACCTTTCTCAAAATCCGAGACCTCCGCACTGCATGGCATCTTGCATGCGACTGGTTGCGTTGTTGTTTCCTACATGATATTTAACGGCGGTGGCCGTGACGTGTATCAGGAAGCAAGATATAGTCGATTGCAGGGGTGTCCAATTACTTGTTGGTAGATAGTGTATAATATTGTAATCACTTTCATGACTTCCATCACATGCTGCAGAAAATGGCCCTTCTTGTAAAAGTTTCACAACAGCAAAAGTTCAATCTAAAGCCATTTTGTGGACAATCGCCATCTATTTGGTCTTGCCACAGCCATAATGTTTGGCAGTTTCATCTTTCGGAAACATCTGCCGAAAAAGTGGACCAGCCTGGCTGGCAGCACTGAATGCCACGTTGTGTTCTATCAAAAAAGATATAAACAACAATTTGGCACGAGTTACATTTCCTTGACTATCATCCGCTGTTTAAAAAGATGTAGTCAGTTTGGAGTTACTACCAGTACACTTCACATTATCTTTGTGTTTGGCACTATTTGCATAACAAAAAATATTGTTTCTGCCTCCGTGGGCAATGTTAAAATCATTTTGGCCAAATGTCACAAAATGCAAATTTTACGCCTTTATTAGATTTCCTGATATACTGGAACTTTGCAGCATGGAACCTTCCTTAAAAGTTTGAAAATAACCTTGAGGTGTTTTAATCTTAGTACTCATCTTTATAGATTTGCATAAAAGCTAAACTAACAACTCGCTCCTCCCAGTAATTCAACTCTACAACAAAAAAACAAAAAAAACACCACACACTAAAAACAACACACATAAGAAAGTCTTTTTCACTGGCTGTGATTTCCCTCCCAAGAGGAGACCAATCAACTGCCACGATGAACTGGCGTCTGCAAGGACTGAAATACCATGGCCGCTCGATCAGTGTTATCATCCGCTCAATCGAGTCAGGCCGTGAAAATACAAAATGCGACGGGTACGATTGCAGGCTCTGCGCATGCGTCCAGAGTCGTCGGCAGCAGAGTTTGCCGAATTTTTTTTTTAAAGGGGTATTATTTTAGTCCTTTGAAAAAATTTAGGGAGTGATTTTCAAAAGTCGAGTGTATTTTAGAAAAATTAACAGATAAAATACTTACAAAAATGCTAGCCAATTATGAAAAATCAATCCAGATTTTTTCATATAAAAAATATTTCACTACTGCTCAATGTATTTAAAAGTTGGATCCGTTTTCGTTCTTGTTTTAGAAATAAATATAATATCCATATTTTAAAACAATAACTTTAAATTTATCATGTTTTGTAATGACCACATGGAACAGCAATGTGTTGAAGAAGTGAAAACATTGCACTTTTGAGGTTCTTAAAGGCATCTAAAAATATCTAATAAACTTCTCAGCAAGTTCCACAGCAACATTTGTTCTTCTGCAGCTGCACAGCATCCAGTGCTTAAATTTTCATTTTGCTGATATCTTTGTTTCCCTTCCCATTTCTTTATTGTCGTTTTTTTTTTTTTTTTTTTTTTTTTTAATGCCATTGGATGACAATTTTATCCATCATGAATGCATGATAACTTCCCCATTTTAGATAAAAGATGAATAGTGTAACTTTGAAAATATAAATACTTTTGAACACCATGCATCAATTTTTACAAACTTTTCAGCTTCATCACTTTCATTTTCGAACCCCCCCGCCCCCATTTATCAAGCTGAAATGCAAAACTTGGGGGGGATATTTAAGAATACAGGATACATGTTCTGTACATCGTTGGGAAAAAAAAATTACACTTACGAGAAGAAATCTTTGCTACGTCAGATTTCCATTTTCGGACATTTTCCCTCCATTTTCAAGTTGAAATACAAATATTTATGAAATAAAATTATATTTAACAACAATACTAGGTAGAGGAAACATCACATGAAAAGTAAAATTACAATTAAGGGAGAAATCTTTACTGCGTCTAACTTCCGTTTTCGAAAGTTTTGAAAGTTTCAGGCGGAAAACATTCTCCTATCACTACTAATTGCCCCAAAATTTCTGTTCATTTATGCATCGATCTTGAGGATAAACCAAATTATGACGGAAAAGAAGAAATTTCTCGAAGCCGTCAAACTTTCATGCCTAAAGATTACAGCAAAAAATTTTCACCGTCGAATTTCCGTTTTTTGAAATTTTCCCTCCATTTTCAAACTGAAATACACATATTTATGGAATAAAATGATATATAACAACAATACTGGACACAGACAACATCACAGGAAAAGAAATTATGATTACAGAAAAAATATTTATCTCGTTTACTTCCGTTTCTGAAAGACGAAATACCATCCCGATGCATATTTTTATGAATTGGTAAAATTCTTTGATGCGTAGTTATATGCGGCAAGAAAAATGACTGACACCTACTTTTATGCGTCGGTGCCTAAACACTGCGATAAGTACTAATTGCGTAATTACGCATTTTGGCGAACTCTGGTCGCCACATCACTTGAACACTCCCGTGGAGAGAGAGCTACCGCACGAAGTCACGAAGACTGCAAGTCAAAGATTACATTATCGTGTGATACAGAGCTCGTAACGTCTGGTAGAAAATCTAAGTGGATGGTTTCAGGGGATTGAAATATAATATTTCGATTGAGCAATCGAAATATTAAAAAATCTGTAAAAAAAGACGTCTCTCCGTAAATCAGTAAAATTAAGCAGAAATCCATAAAAGTTGGCCAGTATGGTGTGTGTGTGTGTGTGTGTGTGTGTGTGTTTGGAGGTTTAATGACCACCATAAGTAACTCCATGGGCTATAAGCTGTAGCCCATTCCTAATTCATGGCACCTACGGATAGGAGCCTATGCCGTAAGACAAAAACAGGGTGAGGAGCTAAGGCGACCTTTGAAAAAGGTGAGAAAAGTGACATGATTGTTTTAAAAGGTGAATAAAAGATTATTAAAAGATACTTCTAGCCAATAGCACAAAACAACAAATATAGTTACAAAAAAAGAATTGTTTTATTTTTTTTATATTCTCCTACCAAAAAAGATCAGGTAAGATTATATTAAATTTCTTTATTATGGGTTCTGGATAGGATATGACCATTTTATTGTCAATATGTAATTTTACAAAAAAAAAAAATTACACAAAATTCTGAAATTCTAACGACGTACAATTATCTTCAATGTTCCAGAAAAACAATTCTGAAGAAAAAAACTGTTTGGCTTACTGTTTTCTAGGCATCTTAGCAAAAAATAATGTAATCATTCTTAATTTTCTTTTATCAAGGTTCTTCTAAATGATTTCCACTTTTTTTTTCTCACTCTTTTTTCCGTTTGCATATATTTTACTCTCTCGAGCATGCCTTCAGCTAATTTTGCTCCCTTTAAATCATTTTTTTCGAGTGTTTTCTTCAGTTTAGCCAAAGCTTCCAAAAAGAGTTCTTTTTCTGCCTCCTTAGTTTGTAGCTGTTCTTTTTTCTTGTCATTCGGAGCAGTAGTTTCACATTCAATTGACTGTATCTTTTTATCTTATTCATATCTTCTTCATTAATCCGTTCTTTTTTGTTCTTTTTGCTTTTCTTCTAATTCAATTTTTTTCCCTCTAACATTATTCCATAAAGGCAGTGTACTTTGAATGTGCTTGTTGTCCATACTTATTTGAGTTTTGGATTAATGGGTACAAAAAAATTAGGATGTTGTTTCAAGGCATCCCTCCCAGTCAGTACACTGTTTAAAAATCTTTCAGTCATTGCTGATTTATCTTCTCCTAATATATGCTTAGAAATGGAAAATCGTCTCTCTATGTCAGCATTTCCATGTGACAAAGTAAGAGCTGCCTTAATGACTTTTGCAACGTTTGGAAACTTTATAACTTTTGATAATGAGTCCCTTTTTGAGATGTGTTGTTGCCAGTAATGATCAATAGTTTTGTTTTCAAATGGTGTATCATCTTTTTCCAGTTGCAAAATTTTCCACTCCTCTAACAAATAATCTAGTTGAACATGAAATGGTATAATTTTTGCAACTTTCAATATGTCTCTGCAACTTCTATCATTCATTATTTCTTTTGGGTCTAAAACCCTAAACATTTTAAGTGATCCATTTGATAAGCAAGTATTTTCCATCACATGCTTACAAGCAGTAATATAGTGCTTTTGAGCTTCCTTCAGAAACAACTTATTACTTTCTTTCAGTTTAGAAAGCTCGTCTGTGACCTTTTCATTAATGACAAGTTCTTCAACTGAAAGCAGATTACCAACTGTAAACAGTTCATCAAGATCAACTTTAGAAAAGTTTGTGATTTTTCTAATGACAGCAGTCTTCAAAACACGAGCCATGAAGGTCCGAAGAACATTCCCTATTTCTTCATGCAATTTGTGGATCATGGGTTATTGGCACTGAAAATGTGTGAACTTCATGAATAGTTCTGCTGATGAAATAATGAAATGAATCATGAAAGAAATACGGGATTACACCATATAATACAAATTTTGAAGATGACAATCCAATTTTTGGTGTAAATGTGACAAGGATGGTAAGTCAGATAATATCCAAAAACTTGAAAATTTCATCGTCCTGGAGCGGGACTCGAACCCGCGTCTCCCAGAAAGCGCCCAGGTATTCTGACCACTACATCATCCAGAACGACCAAGTCTCAAGTTTCCGATTAATTTGAATATATATAGCATACCCGGGCGCTATCTGGGAGACACAGGTTCGAGACTCGCTCCAGGACGATGAAATTTTCAAGTTTTCGGATATTATCTGAATTACCATCCTTGTCACATTTACACCAAAAATCGGATTGTCATCTTCAAAATTTGTAATGAAATGAAGTTCAATTTTTATTGAAGGTTTCTTTAAGGCACTCACAACAGCTTTGTAGGATCTGGATTGAAGAGCAGCAGAATTTTTTCTCAGAGGCATGTTCTTAAGGAAATAGAACTGAATAATGTGCCACTGCTCCAAAATCCTGTTTGCTGAAGGCCCCAAGGTAAGCCACCTTGTTGTTGCATGTTTAAAAAATTTATGGTGTCTAACGTTGTATTTCGATTGGATTTCTTCAAACTCTTTCCAACAGGCAGGCCAACCATCAAAATAATGGTAAATGTTTATCAGCAGCTGCTCAGAAGCTTCTTCACCTAAACACTCCAATGATTTTACATATGCATTAGGCATTGTGTGGATGTTGCAGGTACCTATGTTTATAAGACTTGTCCCTCATGTCTCCTGGACATTACTACTGAAAAGCTTAAAAACTTTATTAACATTAGGTCCATCTGATCCAAGCATTAGGCTCCTGTTCCGTGATAAATTGGCCTCAGAAAGTGCTTTACATAGTTTGTTTCACCATCTGCTTTACCTAAAAAGAAAAAATCCTGAGGTGCCTTTCAGCAGAACAATAAACTTAACATAACTTAAATCCCCATACAATTTTGTTGGCATTTGCCACTTTGTACTTACAGCATGAAGTAAAGTTGGACAGCATATAACGTCATGTCACTGGATGTGCAGTGACATATGCTGCCTTGCCCGCGAACATGTTAATTATGAGGCCTTCCTACAATTATAAGGAGAAGTACAGAAATAAGTACATTCACATAGTTGTAGGCATACTTACAATAATAATCTTTCAACTTCCAGGATCTTCTTTTGAAACTATATTGTTAAATTGTACATTTTCCCCCAATATGATAAAAAAAAAAAAAAAAAGGTTTGAAAAGGTGAGAAAAGCTGAAAAGGGTGACAAAAGGTGACTAATTTTAAAAATGGTGACAAAAGGTGATTGGCTTCTCACCCTGCAAAAACAACCCCCATGCCCCACTGTTATTTGAACCCAGACCCACAAGGACAAATGATCATAAACCAGCACTTAAACCACTGCACCATTGGTCGGCCCTTTCGAATTTAAAAGACTGAAATTTCTGCTCAAAGTATGCTTCAAAATGCTTATCAGCAGGTCTCAGGGACAATCCTTAAACAAGAACGGCATTAACACAATACAAGATTATTTCTTTAATGGGCAATTTTATGTAACATGCTCAAGAGTTAATAAACCAAAAAACTTGATATTAATGCTGGAGGGTAAAATTTCAAACATAGCATACACCAAGGAGCACTAGCCTCATAACTACACAATTATTTAAATCATAGATATTAGTGTGTCAAAAAGGTAGAAGGTATTAGTTTTTTTAACCAGTTCAAAAAAAGGGCACTTCAGCTAGTATATACTGTATAAATACATTAATGTTGAATATACATAATATCTAAGATATTATTACCTGATATTGGCAAAGTATTTTGCACATTGTTGCTCCGTGAGGCATGTGCTCCTAGCCCGAGAGAGGTCTATTGTCATAAAGTTTTTTCGATTAGTAAAAAAAAAAAAAATTAATAAATGAAACAATTAGGTTATATTATTATTATTATGAGTTCACATTCATTCGTTCACGCAATCAAACATTTTAAATTTACTATTAATTAAAAGATTGTATTAGAAAAAGTTATACACATTGGGTCGGGAGACGTCTCTCAAGAGGCTCTTCGTCACATTGTTTTGGCGAGCGCTTTCAGCACAGCCGGTGTGCCATCGTCGAGCCTTCTACACCTACACGAGGGTTTCCTCGCGTGTGTGTAGCCGCTGGAGTTGCATGTTTGGAAACGAAGGAAAAGCTTTGTGGGCTGTGTGTGTTAGGTGATTGCATCTCATGAGTCGCCATCTATTGGATGAGTTGTAAGGTATATCAGACGTAAGTACGCTTTTTTTTTTTTTTAAACATTATTTTTGGTCATTCTGTTCAGAATATTAGTGACTCAGTTATAAAGAAAAATTATAACAATAATATACTACAATCAGCAAGCGTGTATGAAATTCCTATTGCTTCACAGAGTTCTGGAGACCACATCTCTTACATTGGTAGCACAAAAAATAGATTAATAAAAAGATTACATCAACATACAAAAAACTGGAACAAAAAGGAAAAAAACTGCACTCATTCAACACTGCATTATCATAAACAATATCCTGATTTTGAAAATATTAAATTACTAGCCACCCACACAAACGAAAAAGAATTAAGGATTTCTGAAAGCGTTATAATTGAACAAAAAAAAGATAAAATATGCAACTTACAAGACCCTACCACTTTGGATACAGCCTAGAAGTCACTCATAAAAAGCAAAAAAATCCATAAAAAAAAACAAAAAAAGAACATTACAAAAAGTCACACCATTTAATAAAGGACTAAAAATAATACACCTGTTTCTACAAATAAACAATAATAGCTCAAAAATAGCTACACAAAAAAGAAAAAATTGTACTTACGACTGCTATACCTACCAACTCATCCAATAGATGGCGACACATGAGAAGCAATCGCCTAACACACACAGCCCACAAAACTTTCCCTTTGTTTCCCGACATGCAACTCCAGCTGCTACACATACGCGAGGAAACCCTCATGTAGGTGTAGAAGGCCAGACGATGGCACACTGGCCGTGCTGAAAGCGCTCGCCAAAACAACCTGACGAAAAGCCTCTTGAGAGACCTCTCCCAACCAGATGAGTATAACTTTTTCTAATACAATCTTTTAATTATTAGTAAATTTAAAACGTTTGATTGTGCAAATGAATGAATGTGAACTCATAATAATATAACCTAACTGTTCCATTTATTAAAAAAATTAACTAACCGAAAAAAACCCATAACAATAGACCTCTCTTGGGCTCAGAGCACGTGCCTCACGGAGCAACAACGTGCGAAATACTTTGCCAATATCAGGTAATAATACCTTAGATATTATGTGTATTTAGTCTAAAGTATGGTCAGGTGATGCGTAACATCACAGCCTCTCCTTGACAAATGTCAACCCCGCCTTCTCGTGGTGCATCCTGTTCCCACTAAAGGGGCTCTGGCGACCGCCAATAGCGGTATAACTATACCATCGGGATCAGAGGAAATGCTATCCCACACTCACCAACCCGCTTGGCCAGCGTGGTGAGTTATGGCCAAACACCTCCAAAATGACTCTACAACTTAAATCTTGGCCCTCAGTCTCCGGCAGCTGGAATGTACCTGGCCAAGGCAGCGGCCAGTGCGACATGAAGGCAGAGGGTGCTAAGAATCCCCGGAGGACCGGACTAGGCTGCCATTTGATGCTGACCTTGGCTACCTATAACGGACGCTCCCTATCTTCTGATTCAAGGCTTCTTGAATTGGAAGAGGAACTACAAAGGATCAAGTGGGACATCGTCGGGCTAAGTGAGGTAAGGAGAAAAGGAGAAGATCTCATTGAACTGAAAAGTGGACATCTCTTCTATTATCGTGGGACAGATACTGGCAGAACTAGTGGTGTTGGATTTATAATAAACAAGAAACTGAAGGATAAAGTGGTAGAAGTTGAAAGTTCCTCTGACAGAGCTGCACGACTCGTTATCCAACTATCGAGTAGATACCAGGCTCAGATTATTCAAACTTATGCACCCACCACAAGTCATCCTGAAGAAGAAATTGAAGAATTTTATGAGGAAATTCGTCATCTAAATAATAAAGGTAAGCAGCACTTGAAGATAATTATGGGAGATTTCAATGCAAAAATAGGGCAACGGCAACAGAATGAAACTTCAGTAGGTAAATTCGGTCACGGCAACAGAAACCAGCGTGGAAATACTCTCGTTGAGTTTGCAGAGGCAGAAGGATTTTTCATCTTGAACTCCTTTTTCAAGAAAAAGCCACACAGGAAATGGACATGGAGACATCCAATTGGGACGACAAGTGAAATTGATTTTATTATGTGTAACAAAAAATTCGTCATCGAAGACTGCAGTGTGCTGAACAAGTTCAACACAGGTAGTGACCATAGATTGGTGAGATGTAAGATGCACCTCAACACTAAACTGGAACGTGGCAAGCTCATAAGACAAACAAAATGTATTGACATAACCAACCTTAAAAAACACCATAATACTTTCAAGTTGGAACTGAAGAACAGATTCTCTGCTTTAGAAGGCCTAACATCGGAAGAAGTGGATATTTCGGAAGTTAACAGAAAAAGTAACCAAAGCTCTAATGGAAACAGCAACAAAATTAGCTGGGTCTAAGAACAAGTTGCATGTGAACAAATTATCAGGAAAAACCAAAATGTTGATGCAAAAAAGAAGAGAGATGAGGACAACTAAAGAAGATGTGACTTCCAAAGTGGAATATATAGAGCTATGCAAGACAACACGAAAAAGTATCACTGAAGACGTAAGGAAATTCAACTGTGAGCTAGTGAGGAAAGCAATTGAAAACAACCAAAGCCTTAAGATAGCAAAGGGACATCTCAGTAAAGGGAAGAAAACAGATTATGGCTCTGAGAAAGGAAGATGGTTCTATAACAAGAAATAGAGGCGAAATTTTGACAAGAGTGAAAGATTTCTACTCCAAATTATATGAAAGGGATGATACATGTACTCCAGACATCATGAAAGGTACCAGAGTTCTTCCAGTCCTCCCAGCAGAAGTTGCTCATGCAATCAAGAACATGAAGCGGGGGAAAGCTCCAGGAGAAGATGGAATTACTATAGACATCATACAAGAAGCAAGTGGAGAAATTGAAACAGTACTCGCCCAAATTTTCACTCGATGCCTTAATGAAGGGAAGATTCCTGAGGATTGGAACAACGCTACAATGATCCTGCTACATAAAAAAGGTGACATTGAGGATCTCAGGAACTACAGACCTATCAGCCTCCTATCAGTGGTTTATAAAATCTTCACTAAAGTTCTTTCACACCGCTTGAAGGTAACACTGGACATGGCTCAACCGAGAGAACAAGCTGGATTCAGGAGTGGCTACAGCACAATAGATCATATCCACGTACTGAGAGAACTAATTGAAAGAGCGAGGGAATATGAACTTCCATTGTGCATGGCTTTTATCGATTATGAAAAAGCCTTTGGATTCGGTGAAACCATCAGCAGTTACCACGGCTCTGAAATCCTTGCGGTATTGAAGATGCATACATTAATATTATTAATAACATCTATGAAAATGCAAGTGCAAAGATTCGGCTGTTTGAAAATACAACACACATAAAAATTGGAAAGGGAGTGAGACAAGGTGACACCATATCTCCGAAGCTCTTTAATGCCACATTGGAAAATGTCTTTCAATCACTGAACTGGGAAAACAAAGGGATAAAGATTAATGGAGATTATCTAACCCACCTTCGTTTTGCTGATGACGTAGTCATTTTTGCAACTACCCCATCAGAGCTGCAGAGTATGATCCAGGAACTTGCTGACAAGAGTAAAGAAGTGGGATTAAAAATGAACTTTCAGAAGACAAAAGTGATGTTCAATGCTTTTACAAGAAATGAAGATTTATCGATTGATGGAGAAAAACTGGAGATAACTGATACATATGTTTATCTTGGACAGCAGATATCAAGTGAGGGTCACATTGATGAAGAAATTAATCGGCGTACAAAACTTGCCTGGAGAGCTTTTGGAAGAAACAGCATAATTTTCAAGAGCAATATGCCATTATGTCTTAAAAGAAAAGTGTTTGATCAATGCATCCTTCCAGTGCTTACGTATGGTGCAGAGACGTGGACCTTAACTAAAAGAGACATACAAAGGCTGCAGACAACTCAAAGAAGCATGGAGAGGCGCATGCTTGGTATAACCAGGAGAGATAAGAAGAGGAACTCGTGGATCCGAAAAATGACGAGAGTGGAAGACATCATGATCAGAGTTAAATCCCTGAAATGGCAATGGGCTGGACATACTGCCAGAAGGACAGATCATCGATGGACAGCCGAAATTTTAGATTGGATTCCAAGGGACACGAAAAGACCCAGAAGAAGACCACATGGGAGATGGGTGGATGAAATTCGAAAGTATGCAGGGGTGACATGGAGGAGACTGGCACAAGACAGACCGTTGTGGAGAAACTTGGGGAGACCTTCGTCCAGCAGTGGATTGATAATGGTTGACAATGATGATGATGATGATGTTTATAACATAAGACAACTCTTAAGGTTTGTCTCATGAATTACATATTTCGTAACATTTATGTTGATTAAAACAAATACAGTAAAGAATACAACACAAGAATGTTAAAAGGAAATATACCAGATCTTTCAGCTTTTTCACAGAAGGTATGCAGATAATTACATATATTTTAGAAAACAAATATGCATGTGCAATGACTCTTCAGTAAAATTCAGAATTTATCAAATTACCAATTAAGTAACTACAAAACTGAACACATAAGCAAAACTTTGCTGCTTTAAAACCTCATTTCTCCTTTCCTTTTGGGAGTTTCATTTGTTACAGTATTTTTTCACAACATTTTGTAAGTGTTCAATTAACTTTTTTAAAAGCCTTTGCTAAATGCTTCCACTATATAAATACCACTGAATTTACAGACAGACTGGTCTAGACATATATACTAACACATGAAAATAAAATAATTACTTCATCACAGCTCATATATTTACCATATTGACCCATTCATAAATGAATAGTCATATAACAGGCCATCCATAACCATTTCATCATGGGGATCATCATGAGAGCATGCCCCCAGAGCTGGTCTTTTTATTCCATGCACAACAGGAGGAGTTTGTGCAGCAGGTGTAGCCGGAATGGGATTAGGAGCAGGAGCAGCTGTAGTAGCGGGAGTGGGAGTAGTACTAGTAGTGGTGGTAGTGGTGGTAATAGCAGCAACAGTAGCAGTAGTAGTAGTAATAGTAGTAGCACAGGCAGATACAGTGGTGGTGGCAGTGGTTGAAATAGTAGTGGCAGATACAATGGGTTTAATATCTTCTTGTCCTGAAGGTGTACTAACATTTTGGCTGCTTGGAGATTCTTCTGATTTCACCACAGTCTCACCAGCAGATGTTTGAAATATAGAAATCATCTGAAAAGGAAAAGGAAAAAAAAATTAAATCCCATATCAGAAAAGACCAATATTTCAAAATGAAAAACTGTATGAAAAACATAGCTCCTACCATAAAATCATAATCATGGGGGAAAAGGAATTTGTAGTTATTTTTCACTTTCAACAAGTCATGTCATAAGCCACTAAAATGTTAGAGAAGGTACATCCACACCAACCACAATGAAAATTGATTAGATGTACAGTAGTCATATTTATGGAAATAAGAAGCTTTACGGCCCCATTTCAATTCACTTTTTGAGATACAGGTACTAAATTCTCTGCATAAAAATAAAATCAATTTATTTATCCTGAGTTTTAAAGTTTCTAATTAATAAGAGTGGCCTCTAACTACTTTCACATGAATTTTGGTGAAACAGCAAACTGATGAATTTGCCCAAACCTAGAAAAGGTACAGTCATGATTCAGCTATGCACACCCACCTCCATTCCTAGAATAAAAGAACTAATTTTGCATTAGTGACTGAAGACAACTAAGTAGCAATACTGAATAATAATTTGCTGTAAACAAGATGTTCATGTCTGTCTTATTGCTAATTAATGATGAACCCAAATTAATGATATTGTACTTATCACACTTAGGTCTGCACAGACCATGCAAATTCAACTGAATAAATGAGAAGATAAAATGACATTTTGCATTCAAATTTCTCAAACAATATCACAACTAAGTTCTCCATCTGAAAATTCACACAGTCAGTCAAAACTCATTTCAGAACTCCCAGTGATTTCCCTACTGTTCCTAATAATAATAATGATCAAATTATTTATGAGTTTATAGATAACTGCATGAAGGTAAAACTAAATTCTTTTTACCACAATATCACAATATTCTAACAAATGAATGGTAACTTTTTACAAATACATAATTAATGAATGCTGAAATAAATTATGAAGTACCCTTGTTTTCTTCAGCAGGAAATTCTTTCTACAGGTATTTCTACAGGTATCCATACCTGCCAACATCAGGTTAAAAAAGTAAGTAGATAGTGCGGTGAGCATTTTTCAGACATGCAACAAGTATGCATAAAATGAATTGGGTATTATCTTAAGGAAAAGTAGGGAAAATTAATCACACAGAAAAATAAACTGAAATACTTACTTTTTCTTTTAATGTAGTAACTGAATATACCCTGTTTCACAATATTGTAAAATCAAAAAGACTAATGTACCTGTGTAGCTATCATTTGCAGAATGTCAAAGTTCCTAACAGTAACATGCTAAGCATGCTTTTTTTTCAACTCATTTTTATTGCAAGATGATTAATTCTATAAGCTATGTATATTAAACATTTTTATAATAAGATATAACAAATAAACTATTATAGAAAAGACTTTTAGCTAAATGACTTATGAATCACAGCTATAGTTCTGAAAATTAATGACATTTATTTCTAAAACACTAAATTGTCTAGAGCTCAAAACTGGTAAAAAATAAAAATCAATATACATAATTAAAAACATTAAAGATTGATATAAAAATTACATTACCTTGGTTGAAAGCATTTATTAAATTTTTACGACTTTGAAACTATGCACATGAACACTAAACTTATTAATGATTTTTTATATACGTTGATGATTTTTCTTTCTGCAAAAAACTCTTGATCATAACAAGTGCATTTCAAAATCATCAAATTCTCTACACTTTTTTCAGATAATGAGGATTGGAATTCAGTCTTTTTTTTTTTTTTTTTTTTTTTTTTTTTTTTACTTGGCTGAATATTTTCTTGCATTCAGCATTACTATGTGGTATGGATAAATTATATAGCATAACCAAAGAAAGTTTTTTCAATGTTTGCCCAATACATTTTTATAATTGCTAAGCAAACTCAACTGAACATTAACCCTCTGTTCGTACATTATATGGGCAGGTAACTCTGCCATCTGAAGTTCACAAAATTCAGACTGCAAATAGTCAATGTTACTTTGACTTCCTGTTAATAAAAGGATGGGAAATTTCTCTATAAAATATTTAACAACAGAGAAAGAAGCATTTTTAATTGCATTCAAGTCACACACTGCAGCATGAAGTAAAGTTTCGTCTTTGAATGGAAACTTATGAATCGTGTAATCTGAATCTTTCTCATAAAAAGACCTCTTTTCATCAGATTTCAAAGTATTCACAATGACATTAGTTTCCTGTCCAACAAGAATTTGAGAATCATCCTTCTGACTTTTTCAGAAGGATAATCCACACTCAAATTATCAGAATGTGTTTTCACAACATTAGCTTTCACAAATTTAGACATAATTTGCTTCAACAAATCCAATAAGATAACTCTTAGCTTGTGAATCAGTGGAGCACTACTCTGGAGTAAATCATTTACTTTGTCAAAATGAGGAATGGTATAGGACAAAAAAAGACAAGAGGCCTTATTTACATTGATATTTAATATGTAAAAGTCTCTCTCTTCCCGAGAAAGTAAAGAACGCTGGTTCGTATTTACATCATGAACTTTCTTCTTTTGAAGCCTAGAATCTTCCAGTCCTGCAGCTTCTGCGCTTCTTTTTTGGATGATGTTGCTTTGCCATTTGTTTCCTTTTTTGGAATTGTGTATGTTTTTAAAGCGTGCTAATATTTCTTTTTTCCAATTTCACCACTAAAGAATCTTACAAGAAGATCCCACTGACTCAATTTTTTAATGCACTTGCCCATTGGCAAACACCTTGTACATACATGTTTTAGCATTTTCGTAGTATTAGCATCATGCATTTCTTGAAAAATCTTCAGATGATCCTTTCTCTTTGGACTCTTTTCAACGTAAAAAAAAAAAAAATCTACTACGAGTTCATCCATATTAACATTAAGGGGCAAGCAATCTGCGCCCTTCTCCGCGGCTAAATTTATTAGGTGACAAGGACACCCAACAATGATTATTTCATTGTGATGTTCCCGCAACACTTGCTTTTTGTCTGATCATTACAGGTGCATTGTTAGGGACCACAACAATATAGTTGATCACATGAATATTAAAACCTTTTAAGGTTCCCAAAAGCAGATTCCCAATATTAACACCAGTGGCATCACCCTTTAATGCACGTATGGCCAAGACACTATTCCCAATTTTTTTTCATTTCCACATTGAAATGGGTAGCAATCATGGGATATAATTTAGTCACTATCATTAGTACCATCTGTTGCCATGCACAATGGCTGTTCTCTAAGAACAGATACAAGCTTTGATCTTCCTTCTGTAGCAAATTCCGCTACGATAGCAGCTGTTTTTGTTCTTGCACATCCATAATTTTTAGCAATTTTGTTGTTAGGGCCGAAAATCTTCCGTAAAAGGTGCCCTATGTGAGCAGCAGTACTCAGAGGCAAATTATTTTCAACAAACAAGAAAAAGAAAAAAACTGTAAGAAGGCATTCAAACTTGAATAACTTCTTGGGGTCCCGTTTTATTGCTACTAAAATATGTATTAATTTTAGAAGTGCTCCCATTCTTTGAAGAGTTTTCACGATGCTTTTTGCTTTGCTTGTTGTGATTCATGATGTCACCTTTCCTAGCATGTGCAATACTGAAATTTACAGCACATTCAGTGCAAAAGGCGTAATTTGTGCTTTTTCGTTTTCGCATTATTTCCTTTTTCATTTCTCTTT
This sequence comes from Macrothele yani, assembly GCA_039090855.1. Lineage (NCBI taxonomy): Eukaryota > Metazoa > Arthropoda > Arachnida > Araneae > Macrothelidae > Macrothele > Macrothele yani. The sequence continues at coordinate 99,071,961 of CM076990.1, read as the reverse complement.
ATGAATGGATATTATGGAGAATAAGATGTTTTAAAAAATTGGAGATATTTTTTCTTTGAAGTTAACATTTCGCGTGAATTCGCAAAAACCAGCAAGAAAGCAACTACAAGTGAGGCAAAACAACAAAATAATATTTCAGCTACCTTCAACTTGAGTGAGAACTGTTGCCGGATTTAAATTTCTTTTTTTTTTTTTTTTTAGTTTATTGATTACTACAATCATTCAAGATATAACTTAAAAAAAGACTACTACTTAAAACAAGCATACTACGGAAAACCCTTGACAATCCAGCATCCAGAAAATCGGCACTTTTCTGTCGCATGCATATGTGTTACAGCAATGGTGACTGGCGAGGAGACAGAAGAGTAAGAGAGAAGCTTCACAAATCACAAACATTGATTCAAGCACGTATGTGCAATCTGCTCCTGTATCAGCCTGTATGTTGTTTTTTGTGCACTACATGTTTTGCTTCAGAGTTTAGCGGTGCTAGTTACATGTTGCTGAGCTTTAACTTCTCGCTTAGATGTTCTTTTGATTCAATCTTACACAGGGTGTCTACCATTTTCAGGAGACTCAATTACTTGACCTTTTCTTGACTTTTACGGCACATTTCTTGACCCTAAAGCTAAGTTTTCTCGACTATTCTTTCTGTCAATAGTGTAGGAGTTTGGCCATTTTAATTAATTAAATATAAAATCTGATTATGTAATTATGAAATTAAAAGCATAAATGAGGGAAAAAATGATTTCTAAAAAGTTATAATAAATAGCAATTTTTTTACCAATAAGCTTGCATTTAGTGAATAAAAAATTACTTGTAACCGAGAAACCTGCATGTTACACAAAAGTACGTTAAGCGAGTATAGGAAGTATGTTATAAAGGTTTAAGACTGTTATCAACAATTAAAATTAATAGCATTTTATTTCAATTTTTGACAACACTATTTACTCAGCAAATAAATGCTATTCAAAACAGCTACACACTTTTGCACAAAGTATCCGAATATATACACAACTGAAGAACTGCGCTCAATATCAGGACCACACTTATCAATTTTATTAACAAGCTGTTCTATGATTTTGAAAGTTTTATCGAGAATGTTTTTAGTGTAGGTTTTCTTTAGTAATTTATTCAACTGGGTCTTCTTATGAGACACTTTCCCTGACCATGTTTCCAGTTCAATCAAGCCCTCAGTCTTTTACTGTGTGAGGCTAACAATTCTTACACATTATCAGTTTCCAAACAAGCTTTTCAGAAAATAGCTGGAGAATTTCTTGAACAATATTATTAATCTAACAGTTGGTTCAAATCCTTCCAAATCAGTCGCAAATTGTGGACAAAAAGTTTACGTCAAAGTTCAACCATGTATTACTGTGTCATCATTTCCCATGAACTATCGAAGTTCCTGTGATACTTCCATACAAAATATTATAATCACGACTAAACTCTTTAACAGTTGCCTTGTCCTTACTAACCGTTACTAAAATAAGTTGCATTCAGATCAAGTTTGTTTCTATGTGTATGCTGCTTTAATTTCTGTTTCTATTGCATTAGTTTCTTCAGCCTTTTCCAATAACTTTTTCTTTCTTTCAGTCTTTTCATTCTTCCCACAGCACATCTTGATTTTCTTTTCTTTCTCTGCTTACTGAATTTTCTGTTTTCTTAGTGCTTCTTTACATTTTGATGCAGCATTTAGTTTTATTATTTTGAATATATGTTGAATATGTGGCCTGATTATTATTTTTTTAATATAATGTTATTCTGACCATCTACTTTACCTTTAATTCATTTGTACAGATTTTTTGGGTGAAGTTCAATCAGGAAGTACCCAAACCTCTGATTAGGACTTTATTTTCATTTATTTATTTATTTTGTCTTTGTTTGTTTTTTTCGTGCCTAGCCTAGGCTTATTAAAAATTTTGAAAGTGTGATATTTTTGTCTGTCTACGCAACATGCAGTGCATTTATAACTATTCTCATGGTGAAATTCCATCGGAAAGTATTCAAATCTGCAGTCAGGACTTTTCTTTTTGTGCCTAGCCTAGCCTAGGTCTGACTAAAATTTTTGAAAGTGTAACATATTTGTGCCTGCCTACTCAACCTGCAGTGATTTATACCAATTTTAAGGCGCAATTCCGTCGGGAAGTACCAAAATCTGCAGTTAGGCTTTTTTTCTTTTTTTTTTTTTACTAGCCTAGGCCTGATTAAATATTTTGAAAATGTTGAAAAAAATGAAGCAATTCTCGAAAGTGGAAGTGCACTGACTGACATTCGGAAAATTATACGGATGTAATTTTAAATGCCCATACATCTCTTTATACTGTTTTGCTAAAACGTGAACAAAATAGAAAACAAGAAAGATGACAGAATTTTGAGTTGTAGTGAGCATGTCTCAAACCTTTTCTGATGCGAATTAAATTTATCAAAGTTATTCAAAGCCAATGCAACCGGTTAGAAAAATATCAACCAGGTTTCTTCAATTGATAAAACATCCAGAAATAGAAACAGCTACTTACTTCCCACCAGCAGCTAAAAATTATGTAACAAATAATAACAAACTGCATAAAAAGTTTCTCACAGCAGAAGGAAGGTATCAGAGACAGATTTTCAAATCGAACAGTTAAGACAGAGAAATAAAGAAAGAAATATGATATACCTCTACGCCTAATGAGAAAGTAAAAAAATATTCATGGGAAAAACTATGCTAACGAAAAATAACTTTTCAAATACGTCTTCCGGAAGAAGAGACAGTGAGAAAAAGGCACTGACCTTTATGCATCCTAGCGGGAATTCTGTGCATTGTTTAAAGATGTAATGCCACATCTCTATTGTGGTGAATGGCAAACAGTAAAAATAAGAAATTTCTCAATAGTATTTTTAGAAGCAGAGATACAGCTGTAAGCAGAAGTATGTAAGCACCACCTAGTGGCAGAACTGTGAACTATAAAACTCTTCAAATACTAACCAAAAGTGTTCCACAAGGTAAATGGCATTCGGGGCTGAGAGAATTTCTTAAATCGTACATTTAAAAGCAGAGATCTTAAGAAAAATAGATTAAATATTGGAGCCCTAGTGGCAAAATTCGGCATTATTTTGGGAAGAAAATACACACAGCATTTTCATAGTTAGTAGTATCTGACCGTAAAAGAATATTTTATAACGGGTTTTTAGTCCCGCAGATATTGCTGTAAATGGAAATGGGTGCTTACGCCTTCTAGTGTCAGACTTGTGCATTAAGAAAAATTAGAAATTATATTAGAAACATTTCGCAGCAGAAACGCTCCCCAAAAAAGAAAGAATTTTTCAAATCAGACGCTTAGAAGCAGGGATATTGACAAAAATAAAATATACGCTCCCTGGCAGGAAAAATATGCTCTATTTTAAGCAGGAACTGTTCTCAACACATTTTCTGAGGTGAGCGGTATCCTTTTTCAGTCAACTTTTTCAGAAGCTTGGATTTTGCTGCAAATACATCAGAAGCAGAATGAAAAAACACTTACGCCCCCATGGTGGCCAAACCATACTTTATTAAAATTTTGAAATTATATGCAAAACATTTCTCATCAGGAGCAGTATCCAATGCAGAAAGAAATTTTCAAATCGGAGTTTTAGAAGCAGAAATATTGAGGAAACTCAAGTTACCTTTGTGCCCCCTAGTGGAAAGTCTATGCATTACTCGAAAAACTTGAAACTATATCAGAAACATTTCACACCAGAAACACTCTCCAACAAAGAAAGAATTTTTCAAATCGTACTCTTGGAAGCAGAGATATCAACAAAAATAAGATGTACATCTACGCCCCCTGGTGGGGAAACTATTCACTATTTTAAGCAGGAGGTGTTCTCAAAACGTTTTCCAAGATGAGCGGTATTGGTGGTCTACGAAAGAATTTTTTCAGTCGACTTTTTCAGAAGCTAGGATTTTGCTGCAAATACATTAGATGCAGAAATAAACTCTTATGCCCCCTGGTAGCCAAATCATACTTTATCAAAATTTTGTAATTACATGAAAAAAATTTCTCATCAGGAGCAGTGTCCGACGCAGAAAGAATTTTCCAAATTGGAGTTTTAGAAGCAGAGATATTGGGGGAAACGCAAGTTACCTTTACGCCCTCTAGTGGAAAATCTATGCATTACTTGAAAAAGAAACTGCACCTAAACTAGTCTTTGTTATAAATGTCATCGAAAGGAAGAAAGAATCTTTTCAATCGGATATTCAGAAGCAAATACATGCAATAGAGTGCATTTTAAATTTGATATCATCTGCATTTACGCCCTTTAGCGGTAAAGTTGCACATCCGAAAAACTCGGAATGCCAGGATCATCGTTCTCACATTTCAAGCTTCCCAATGCAAAAAGAATCTTTCAAATCAGACAACTAGTTGCAGAGATATGGTGTCCACGGACGGACGGACAGACAAACCGATAACATATGCACAATTTTTTTTACAAAGGACATGCTAATTACCCACCAACAGTGATGGAAAGTTGCAAAACCATTTTTGGAGCAGCAAAATGCATTTTTGGAGCAGGTGAAATACATTTTTTGAAGCAACAAAATGCATTTTTGGAGCAGGTGAAATACATTTTTGGAGCAGATAAAATATATTTTTAGAGCAGGTAAAATATATTTTTGGAGCAACAAAATGCATTTTTGGAGCAGGTGAAATACATTTTTGGAGCAGATAAAATATATTTTTAGAGCAGGTAAAATATATTTTTGGAGCAGCAAAATGTGTTTTTGGAGCAGGTGAAACACATTTTTGAAGCAGCAAAATGCATTTTTGGAACAGATAAAATACATTTCTCATGTAAGAAAACATTTTTTAGAGCAGGGAAAATATTAGTAGATAGAACAAACTCTTAAGCGAAAAATGTTTTGGAAATAGATGCACCCTACTCAAATATAAAACATCTTGCATTGAAATACACACACACACATATGCAAACATTTTGGTTCTCAAATAGATCAAAAAAATTTGTAACCATAACAGGATTCTATTATTAATAATTTATTTTACAAAAAATGTTTAATATTTTGCTGCTGCTTTTCTCAATATTTAATTGCTCACTTCTATTCTTTTCTCATTTTTTAAGATAGTTAGCAATAATTTGTTTTGCTTCTTATAATAGTATCTGTCCACTTTCTATTGCACTCATGTCTTTTTTTTATACCACATTCAATGTTCATCTCAGCATCGTTTTAACATTTTATGAGGGCATCCAACTGCTGCAAATGTTCAGCTTCTTCCCATTTCAAATCACCTTGTGAACATTCAATTTCTTCTCTTTTTTGCTTGTTTTGCTGCATTTTTCCAGCACAAATCTGCTCTTGATATTTTTTCCGGGATTATTTATAAGCTGTCAGAAGTTTTTTGGTTACATTAATTTTACTCACATCTCCATTTAATCTTTTGACATGATCTGTGTGCTTCTTTCTCGCCGCATGACGCTACAATCATCGCGGCCGCCTTGCGACAGGCTAAAATCACAGCCACATGGCTTTTAAAACGTGATTCAGCAAAACTTTAGATGCTTCATAAAAAGGTCATTCTTTACTTTACATACCGCGATACACTTGACGATAAGTTTTATCTGACTTCGTTCTTTTTGTTATCATAGCTGTTTCACTGCTACGTTTCGTTTCGTTTTAATCTAAATTAACCCTTTCCACTCAAATAACTTTTCACTCATACTCACACAGAACTCGCATTTTTTTTTTTTTTTCTGCAGTAGAGGCCACAACTTAGCAGTGAAAGATCAACTTTAGCTCACCAGCCCCGACATACGAGCTATAGAGGCATCATCAGCATGGTGGCTGACACCTTACCTATTCGGCAAAAAAGAAATGTCTCGCGAGCACCAACATGCAAGCTATAGAGGCATCATTGGCATGGAGGGTGACACCCGACAAGCGAGATATTCGGCGAAAAAGAAAAGAAATGTCTCGCAAGCCCCGACGTGCGAGCTATAGAGGCGTCGTAGACGTGGTGGATGACACAATACCTATTCAGCGAAAAAGAAATTCCTGGCGAGCGCCGACATCCAAGCTATAGAAGTGTTATCAGCGTGTCAAATAACACCCGACACGCGAGTTATTCGGTGAAAACAAAATTTCTCGCAAGCACCGACATGCGAGCCATAGAGGCGTTATCTGCATGGCGAGTGACACCGGAGTTATTCCATGAAAACGAAACTCCTCACGAGCGAAGACATGCGAGTTATAGAGGCGTCATCGGCATGGCGGGTGACATGACATTTCTTTTCTTTATCCGGTGAAAAAGAAACGTCTCGCGAGCCCCGACATGTGAGCTATGGAAGCGTCATCGGCACGGCGGGTGCCACACGACACATGTGATATTCGGCGAAAAAGAAATGTCTCGCAAGCCCCGACATATGAGCTATACAGGCGTCATAGACGTGGCGGATGAATCCGACCTATTCGGTGAAAAAGAAATTCCTCGCGAGCGCCGACAGGAGAGCCATAGAGGCGTCATCGGCATGGCGGGTGACATCCGACACGCAGATGACATTTCTTTTCCTTTATCCAGTGAAAAAGAAACGTCTCGCGAGCCCAGACATGCGAGCTATTGGGGCATCATCAGCGTGGCGGCTGACACCCAACCTATTCGACAAAAAGAAATGTCTCACGAGTGTCGACACGCGAGCTATAGAGGCGTCATCGGCATGGAGGGTGCCACCCGACACGTGCGATATTCCAAGAAAAGGAATGTCTCGCGAGCGCCAACTTGCGAGCTATAGAGGCATCATTGGCATGGAGGGTGACACCCGACACGCGAGATATTCGGCGAAAAAGAAATGTCTCGCAAGCCACGTCCCACGAGCTACAGAGGCGTAACGAGCGCGGCGGATGACACCTGGCACGCAAGCTATTCGGTGAAAAAGAAATGTCTCGAGAGCGCCAACATGCAAGATATAGAGGCATCATTGGCATGGAGGGTGACACCTGACATATTCGGCGAAAAAGAAATGTCTCGCAAGCTTCGACATACGAGCTATAGAGGTGTCATAGGCGTCACGGATAACACCCGACACGCGAGTTATTCGGTGAAAACGAAATAATTTGCGAGCACCGACATGGCGGGTGACACCTGACACGCAGTGATGTTCCTTTTCTTTATCCGGTGAAAAAGAAATGTTTCGCGAGCTATAGGGGCATCATTGGCGTGGCGAGTAACACCCGACCTTTTCGCCGAACAAGAAATGTCTCGCGACCATAGACATGCGAGCTATAGAGGTGTCATCGGAGTGGCGGGTGAGCTATTCGGCGATTTCGTAATGTCGGGTGTCACCCAACAGTCGAGTGGAAAGGGTTAAAACGTTTGCACCGAAATTTTCACAAGCACTAAGCCACATGCAATCAATGCAAAGAGTTGCCAAAAGGCACTGAGCTGAGTTCCCTCTCAACTTTTGCGCACGGTACTCTCAAATGGCTGTACAGGAAATCACGTGATAAACTGCGCCTCCGTTGGTGGGGGAAGTCAGAACTAAGAAGGCGCATAAGGGACTATCTGTAAAGTGCATTTTTCGACTAAAAGTTGGTAAAAAAAAATTAGAAATTGCGTGCAGGGATCTTGCAAGGATTTTTCCGTAGTTTTTCGGGTGACTTCCGTAAAAACGTAAGATGGAGTGAAAATTCGAAAAAGTTAGCATCCCCGAATACCTATGAATCCTTTAGAAACAGAACCATTGTATCCTGCCATGGGAGAGCCAATTTCAGTCGTCCTCCGCGTGGACGAAATAGCTAATGGCTCACCTTACGCTGTATTTACGTAATCGTGCACCTCGCCCGTAATGAAATAACTGCGCTATCCCAAAGAGCAGGGAATGACATATAAACAATCTGAATTGCACAGCACTCCGAAAGACCACCAAACTATCAACCAGTAAACAATCTTCATCAGGATTTCCTAACGTACAACATCGTTTCTCCTACATACGACGTGATTACAACAAAACTCCTCTTCCATAAGCAAAAACAATTTAATTTCCTACATCGCAAAAATCGTTGTTTTTTCGTCACTTTTGCCGAAAAAACAACGAATTAGAAGGTAGGTGAAAAACATTCCAAAATTTTGGGATTGGCGGTACGGTACGTGTTGATTTAGCGTCGTTTTCACCAAATTATGCGTAGACCTTAAAAAAGCGTCATTCGATTCGACGTTTAAAACGGCATTTCTTGCCATGAAAACATTTTTTCACACAGCAATTTTTGCTCTGGAATGTGAATTCACTGATTTGTGGCACCATCGACAGGTGGCGGCCAGAAAAGAACCAGTTATACATCATATTTGCTTCGTGATGGATTCCCATCATTCATGAAGAAGCTCTGATGTCCGAGATGCCATCGTGTGCTTTCATCAACATCGAACTTCACGATACATTGCATCGCGATATCGCGAAGGACGACACATTGTAGTATTGTTAGCTAAAAATTCGGAGCATCGATGTAAAACTTAAACCGGTTTTTCGAGATATATTGGTACATCGCCCAGCCCGAATGACCCACGATGAATTTTTCTGCGAAGCAAACTAGCAGGTTATTGGTTACGTTCGACAAAAAGGCCTCACTGTCGGCCCACATTCCAGCTACATATGTATATACTGCCATCACATCGGTAATCAAAATATCCTCTCTCACATTTAGATATTTCTTTTTTTATTTCAATGGGCACTTTCCTGTACGGAATTCACGGACAGTTCCAGTTGCCTTGATCCCTTTGTCAGATAAATTCATCAACACATCATGAGAAGTAAAAAAATTATCAAAAAAGACCTCGTGTTTTGAAGGTTGGCCAACTACTGACAGTAACTCAGTGACTACTCTTGTTTCTGGAGGCAAAGCTGGAGACCCTTCTTTTTTCCCACTGTATATTTCCATTGCATATGGGTACCCATTTGATCAACACAACATCCAAACCTTGAAGCCGAATCTAATTGGCTTACCTACAATGAACATCTTACATGAGTGGTGACCATAATATGGAACTATAGATTCATCAATGCTTAACTTTTCGTGAAATACACCGAACTGGCAAAAGTTTTTTGATAGTTCTGCATAAAGTGGGGAATTTTTGCCTAGCTTATCATTTGGTTCCAGTTGGCTGTTGTTGTTTATATAGAAATATACTTTTAACTTTCTCAACTGTTTCCGAGCCATAACGGTAGGGACAATCGGTACAGATGTGTCTTTTGATGTACTACAGTACAGATCTTCAGCAGGTACAGAGTGATAGCCACTAAGAAGTAACAAACCAAAGAAAAGTGATGTCTTCAATTTTTACTTCAATTGTTTCTCCTTTTTGTAGAGCATACAGCTTTGTCATCTTTGCCAAATGCATAAGGTACTCCTTTGGCATTATTTTCCAAAACAGCTCAATGGGCGATAAAGCTGCTAGTTCCGGAAACTTTTCTAGTAATTTTTCAGGCTTCTCATGAGAGACAGGCTTATCAAATTGCATATTTTTTTTTCCATCGTCGAGTGAAGCTTTGACTGAGTTTTTCTTTCACTTGAACTTACATCATCGAGTAGTGAGCCTCGCATTTTTACTAAAATGCAGAGATGTTGAGGGGACTTCAGGATCTTCAATTTCTACTACCTCTGAATGAGTTTTTTTCCCAACCATAATGTCAATGCTTCCACGAACATCAGCTGGAGTAACAGGTTCTAAATTATTTTCATTTACATCCTCTTCTTCGGTTATATTTCCTGTCTCATCAGGTGGTAACTGACATAAATCTACATCTGATAAATCTCAAGCATCTGAAATATTTTGTAAATATTCAACTGCTTGTTCCACAGTAAGGGAACGCTTTGCCATAGCAGATTTTTCGAACCTTGCCTTTCACACAAATATGCCTAATTGAACAGAAGGCCCAACTCCTGTGTCCCCTGCTATTTGCTTTGCTGCCTATTGTATTAGTTTTTACGTAAACATCCTGTCAATCATTCTAGATTTTATGGCATTACCCAGTACCAAGTGTCAAAGTTCAGTTTCAAAGACTTCTGGGGAGAAGCTAAAAAGAATTGTGCATCAATCAAACTCTCAACCATAAACAAGTCATTGTGTGGCTGTTGAATACATTGTGATGACATTCAGCAAAAAAATGCTTCACATGAACCGCCAATGTTCCCATTTGGGAACATTGAAAAAAAGACACCGATTTTCACTAATGAATAAAGAAAAAAAAATGTATGCGATCACAACTCAACCCTTCTGCACCTCTCCAGTGAATACTTTTAAAAAATTGATATTTTTACAGATTAAAATACAAAGATGTTCAGAATATGCATAAATTTATAAAAAACAGGAGTTTTGAGAAATTTTCAGGTTTTTATTTTTTGAGGAGGCCAGAATAAAAATAGCCAAAAAATAAAAAGTACATTCAGTGATTTAAAAAAAAAATTCATTACTGAATTCTTTCTTCCGATTTTTTTATTATGATTATTATTGATCGGGAAGTTCGTGTTTTCAAATGGGGACATTGGCAGGTAAAAGGTAGCTCCACCTACATCGTGAAACCCATTCGTCCCTTATGCCGAAAAAACAACGAATTAGAAGGTAGGTGAAAAACATTCCGAAATGTTGGGATTGGCAGTATATGTCGATTAAGCATTGTTATACGCTTAACCAAATTATGCGTACACCTTACAAAAAGTGTCATTCAATCCACCATTTAAAACGGCATTTTTTTGCCATGAAAACATTTTTTCGCTTGGCAGTTTTTACTGTGAATTGCCGTTTTGGCGCAGTTGGGTGCAAATAATATAAGTTTTTTCATAATTTGTAGCAGTTTGGCGCAAGATAATTAAATTGCCGCAGTTCGCCGCAAACTTTCCATCACTGCATGTGCAGCACATACATACATAAACTTTAACTTGATCATAATGCTTCCAGCTAAAAATTTCTTGCTAGATAACTTCTCTGCCATTATACATGCTCTCCAGCCTATTTCATCTAAAAATCCGTTCTCAGTCACCAGAGGGTAGAAACAAGATGGGAAAATCTGAACGTGTAGGAAGCTTCCTACGTATAGTACCAGAAGCGTATGAACCTTTGAAAAAACTGTGTTTAAAAGCTCACACATTTGAGACACTATCCGAATTTCAGATGGCCATGCTGTTACAGAAATTGCTGGACAACAGCTAAGCTGGTTTTGAAATTCGTGTAGCGTCTCAAACCCACTGGTCTTTATTGCACTCACACACATTACCATTTGTTTTCTTTAAAATAAAATAAAAAAATCTATTACTCAACATATTTCACTTAGAAACGTACAGCCCATTACAGAAATTACTGACATACCCTTTGTCTTTCTATTCATTTTCCTTAGAGATCTCAAGGCAATGACAAATCCCTGATAATGCTTCAAGTATAAAGTAGTTCTTGTGTTATACTGTTTACATTCAAGAAATGCATTCACCTTGAGATCTGAAGAACTGGAGAAAAGCACAAACTTTTTGATGGAGCAAAAAAAAAAAAAAAAAAAAATCTGTTCAGTTCAAAAATCCCTTGCAAAACCGTCTACTCCAAGGCTCCATTACAGTACTGTATCTAACTGTGATTGAAGCAGGCACAAATCTAAAGCAATTGCAGAGAATCTTATTTTCTATTGCAGGTGAATTATTTTACGTTTCACGTTTGCTGATCATTTGCCCCTCTTTGTTTGTGTGTGTGTGTGTGTGTGTGTGTGTGTGTGTGTGTGTGTGTGTGTGTGTGTGTGTGTGTGTGTGTGTGTGTGTGTGCATGCGTGTGTGCTTGTTTTCACGTACGATCGTAATTTTCCATGTGAATTTTTAGAGGAAAATCCCATTGTTTTCACGAAAGAAAAGAAAATTGTTAAAAAATATTGGGGTAAAAGAAACAGATTCTGAACAATGAAATGCTTTCGGAGGAATCTGAGCCCTCTTGGAAGGGCGAGACCAAAGGCAATGGATTAGCACACCTTTCTGTTGATAAGGCCGAGACATATCAACAACTGAGAATTGAAACAACAGAACTGAGTACTTTACTTGAGAAAAGGAAACTTAGTCCATCCACTCTTGTTTTCGTATAAGTTTGCACTTTACACTGAAGTGAGAGAAGTGCCATAATGTGCACTTGCACGAGACCCTCCCACCAGTACACGAAGCCAGTTACAGTGAACCCACAAGTGCACTTTGGCTGATTTTTGTCCAAATCACTGAAAACAGTGTCTGCCCTCCCCTTATGAATAATTAGAGATCTCAAGGAAATGAGGTCAGATCAGCAGGTGATACAGTCACACCCCTCATACACACACCACAGTTCCACAATCAAAAGAACATGAACCCCCGATACACGCTAGCCAAAGAGAAGAACTCTCAAAGGCCCATTTCACCCCACCCAGCGGTGACTCTCACCTCCCCCAGGCCTCACACGCAAGACACGCATTTTGAACCTGCACACCATACCCATCATAGCTCCCACTTTCACTCACAAACATTAAAAAAAAAAAATAAACACACACACAGGAATCCACAACCTGAAAAAAGAGACAAGCTTAGCATACATAAAATAAAACACTATCATATTATTATTATTATTACATGAAAGAAAATTAGTTATTTATGTTTTCATAAAAACTGGGGTTTTTTTTCGCCAAGTAACTGCTAGTAAATTACCCGTAATTTACATAAAATAAGTAACGAATAAATTACCCTGCCAAACATGTGCAGCACATGCAATAACTTTTATTAGTGTGATCATATTTAAATATCACCTTTTTTTTTAATTTCACCAATTTAAAATATAGGCTATGCTTCTACAAAATTCAATTATCGTTTGTTTCTCTTGGCTATTTAAGATTCTTCAAATTCTTTCTTCGTGGCGAATCAAACTCTTCTCAATTCTAAGGAGGCTCCTCAGCGCATTATTGTTTCTATTTCTCTCTGAACAACAGTTTGTTCCTTTTGCAGTTCCTTTATTGACAGAAAACACAAAATATGGGCAACCCAATCATAAGTTGTTATTGTCGATGACATGCTTCAACTTTGTTCTGAGTGTGTAGGATCACTCCTGAATGCACTGGCCACAGAGTTGGTGGGAAGAGTGGCTCGTTTCGTCGTTCTTTACCGCTGCGTGTTGTACGACGAACCTTTCCCAAGACATAGTATCCTTCAAACCACTTGACTAAGTCTTCCGCTTCATCATCAAACAATACTTTAATCTGGGTAAAGGCATTAGCAATATCTTCAGGTGGAAGAAAAGCAAGGGCTGGAAGATGTCGAACTATCAAGATGAACTCCTCATCACTACAATATCTCGATTGCAGGCCAGGAGTAGCCTGAACTTTGCGCCAAATGTTTTGCCTAAGATGAAAGAAGCATCCGTGATATCTAGCATCTGGAAAGGCAGCTCTTACAGCATTGATTACAGACATCTCAAAATCAGTTATCACCGACTGTGGATCTAAAATTATATCTTCCCAAATGGCAAATGCCTTTAGCTCTTCGAAAAATGAGAAGTAACTGGTTTGCAATTTGCTGGTCATCAGAGCGTAAACTAACGGCACAACTCTACAGTTGTTCATAGGGCCCATGGGACCTTGAATTGAATACAACTGTCTAAAAATATTGGGCACTGTTTTAAACGTCCCATCCATCACCCAAAATGCAGCTTCACTCAACATTTTAAGATTGGCTTCTGTTGGAAAAATTAAAAAATGTTCATTGCCCTCATAGAAGTCTTTTAATAGGAATAATTCCACGTCATATGCGTATTTTAAGAACTCTGGTATATTTAGTATTTTTACACAGTTGCAGGTTCACTTGGCATTTCAACCCTCCTAGTTCTTTTTATCACTTTCCTTTGTGTTTCTTTGGACAGCATGCTCTGATGAGCCACAAGAGACATTTCGGAGGCTACATCCTGAATAATATGCAAGGGTAAATCGTTGGTGGTTCTGGCCTTCTCTTTGATGTCCACCATCTTCTAGGCTACTTTAGATCAAGCACCTTCAGGAGCATGATTATGCTCGGATGCTCTTATAAGATAAGGTTTTTCACCTGCAAGTGATGTAACTGCTCTACCTCTGCAATCATTACTCTTCTGACTGCATATCCAGTTAAATTTATCACTCTGTTTTCTTTTTTTAAGAAAAAGAAAACCATTTAAACTCATTTTCTTCCCTCCTTTTTGTGAATCGACAAACATACATAGTTCCGACATGGTTGTGCTTGGGACTTCTTCAGAACCTCAGTTACTCATGGAACTAAGAAACAGACTGACTATAAAACACTAGTGCTCTTAGTTAGATCGATTTTTTTATCTGCTCCAAGGAGTGGGGTTCGGTCAAAGGTTAATTAATGCAGTCCCCTGCTCCCCTCTCACCTTTCCCTAGGAGTGTAGGCAGAGAAAGGTCATTAAATAGGTGGGAGGTATGATCTTTCATTGTAAGATGATTCTTCAGCCGTAGTTTGGTGCTTACCACTATCACAAATCTCAACAAAGCGCATTGTGAGGCTGGGAGAAACTGGATTTCTCCTGTGGTTAAAACTTGCAGTACTCCGCTGCACCCTGGGTGTTGTGCGTCTGTAGTGATGTCTCTGAGGTGTTTCCTGCTAGTCCTTGGCTGAAGGCAGAGATCTTTCTTTCTTCAATACATTGTCTGCTTATCTTTCTTATTATATCTCTTAGCTTTCATAAAGGTGGCCACAGACTAGGGCTATAGAAAGAAAAGGGATGAGTATTTTAAGCTTTTGTGAGAAACGGATCATGGCCGCTCTGACGTCATAGCGAGGACCAGAGACGCGCCAATCGGCCAAATTCAAAGGAGTGGCAAAGAAGCTCATATCAGATTTTACAGTTAATAAATTAATAACAGAGACATGGCAAAAGTTAAGAAAACGTTTTATTGTGAAAAATCGAAATGTTACATTGGTTTTTTTTAAACTGTAATTCATTATATAATTCAATAGAAAACGGCTTAAAATCAGAGAAAAAAAGTTCATTGTTTTGTTCACTAACAGATATGCGTGGCCATGTCCAATGTGAAGGAATAAATGAGGCCAATATGAAGGAAAAACCCAATGGACTTCAAAAAACATAATTTTTTGACCAATACACTTAAGCATTCTATGTAAGTTCAAAAGCATCAACATGGCTTGCCATATAAACGTTACAAACATGAGTACAGCGAATTGAGAATTGTTGAAACTGCCCAGGTCTTTGTGATTAAAAAACATGAAATTAAAAACATAACTTTTTCCCGCTGCTTCACGGAGCAGTGTAGCCGAGAAAAATCTGCATAACCAAGATAATTTATATGTCAAACTAGCAGGGGTACCTGGCATTTCCCAGGTAAATATTACTATTCGTGGAGACACCAAGTTCAGCGGGTGAAAGTTATAAATAAAAAAGGTATTCCTGTAATTTTCCAGTAAATTTATTTTAATTAATTTAGGTTATTGCTTTTTGGTTTTTCCATTCGGGGAAAAACATAGAGATTTTCAGGATTGCCAACTCCTGAGAAGGCAACGTAGAGTTTTCCATGTGAAAAGCAGGGTTCCTCCAAATTAATAACAGCCACTGCCAATGACTGGCTGATGCAGTAATATATCTTCAAAAAAAAAAAAAAAAAAAGCAGCCGAGATGGCTGCAAATGTGAAAAATAAAAAAAACAATAATATTTTTGATTTAGTTAATTTACTTTTACGAGCCAAAAAAGAGAGGAAGAGGAATGGAAATACTTACCTTTGAGGAGACATCTATAGAACTGCCATACATCTGGCGTGTGCTTCTGAAGATCCTGTGAAACTGAAACGCACTGTACCTATGTCATGTCGCATGCATGCGACTTGACATTGGTATTGATAATCCTTTTGTTTACCATTTTGAATTTCAAATATCTGGAACTCTGTATTTACATTACATTGTATTTCTGCCTGATGAAGCTGCTCGTTGGTGGTTAAAGCTAATGTACATTCATTTGTGTTTTTAATACACCATTAACTGGATATTTTCCAACTTTATTGTTCTTTATGGTCTCTAAATTAAACTGTAGATCAGGTATTGAAGTACTGAATTGTGTTGAAGTTCTTAAAAATAAAAAATGGAACTTTTTACGAAAATTTTGTATAGGGGCCACTTGATTCTTGGCACTGACACCTTCCCAAAACCGTCTACGGTCTAAGCAGGCATGAAAGTGGGTAGTGATAGGAAAAGCTGAACTTCCACACACTGCGGTGGGGCAGGGGAGATAAAGTGTTGAATCTTGCATTTCACTTTCTAATGTATACAACACTGACTTTAGGTATTGGTCACATGCCGGCCAACTAAATAGATTTAATGTATACATTTTGTTTCAAAAAAATTAAATATATAGTACAATATAATGTAACGGGAAAAATTGCTGATGAGGTCATATGGATAGAAAATCACTCATCTTAGTGCAGAACGATGTCTCTAATCAAATGCCTTTATAAGATAACAAAGTTGTATGGAAATGAAATTTTGAAGGTTTGAAAAACTTCAGACATGTTTGTTGATAAGAAATAAAAGTCTGATGATGAATAAATGTTCATTTTGATTTGACACAAAATTATTAATGAAGAAATATGATAAATGCTTGCGAAAATGTTAGACATTTTGTAGATAAATAATAAGTCATTCACAACTAATGAAATTTCAAGCAGATGTATCAGAATGGGAGCTTCTGGCATCATGCAGATGTTCCGAAATGTCGTCATTAGGCGAAGCTGTATTAGTATCTTTAGCAGAAGAAGAAGAGGAAGCAGGCTTGGCTTCCGTGATATGGGCGTGGTTTTCGCCCTTATCACTAGCGGCCGCCATTTGCAATGGCGGCGGTCAAAAACCAAATAGACCGGCTTGGTCGAAAAGAATAACAAACGATAGAATAAATAAAACTTAACTCACCAACTTGTGAGACACACCAAAGAAAAGCAGTGACCTTCAACTTGAAGACGCACAGGTAAGAAAAAAAAAAAACGTAAGTACACTTGAAATTACTATATCGCGCACAAAACACGGAGCCTGGAACTAATGTGACCACTCGTGGTGACAACAAGGGCCTATATAAACCCCCTGAAGAGTAAGAAAGCCTCCGAACTGGTCTGTGATGTCAGACCTAGCGGGCCGACTGGCAAACACAAGACTCGCCACTCCTGAGAACACCGATGGAGTACCTTACCTACAATGATATCCGCAAATCGGGGAATTCCATAGCTTTGCTCTTGTGCTCCGAAAGGATTTCATGTACCAGTCTTAAAAATTGATGTTTCAGGAAATTTTTCCTTTAGTCTTCAATTGGGCTAAAGGAACACAAACATAATAGTTTTTTCACACATAACATCAAAAGCCTAACATTTCACGTTAAGCACTTTTGCAACTACGTTTTTTTTTTTTTTTTTATGTGCATGAATGGCAAATTGGCAGAACTCTATCTCACTCAAAGCTTTTAGAAATTCCCTTCGCATCCGATTTATTAAAAACAAAACAAAACAAAAGTGAAAGAAAAATTTCTGATTTGGTGAGTATATTTCCTGAAATTGCGGTAAGATATGTGATCAATTCTTGCAACTACTTCTAGAAGGTAAAAAAATTGTAAATTAAAATCACTTAAAAAAAAGTTCTTTGTCAAATGTACATGGAAAGTATTAATTTGGATACATAACATCACAAATTTTATGCTGCAGATCTAAATGTCATATCTTTTTTTTTTTCATTCCAACTTTGTAAAAAAAAAAAAACATTACACAAAACATATTAATTTTCTCCAGAAGTATATCTATCGTAAAGCAAACATTTTTTTAATTTTTCAACTGAAACAGATATTGAAAATATCAATTAACACATTAACAGTACCCCCCCCCCCCCAACACACACACACAAATGGTAAACCAAAGAAAAAAGCATCAACAAATGTGTTTATTCATCATATATACAAGTGAGTACCTTTCAAGCCAGCTTACGACACGTGTCTTCTTTTATTGACTACACCCTGTTGACGTCAAAAGTAGGACGTAGTCATAATGTGTATTTACTATTTGTACCGACTGTGTATTTACTATTTGTACCGAAATTCATTGAAGTACATATGTTCATGTGTACTTTGTTGTTCAGTAAATAGTGGTTTATTTTAAAACCTTTGTAATAGGATTATCGATTTATATGTGCAGACTAGAGGCAAAACGTTTTTATTAGTCCAGGGCTACTGTTTAAAAGTTTGACTTTTCAAAGCTGTTGCACTTAAGATAATGTATTTTCTCAGATATTTTACATTCTTTTTTTGTTCTATAAGGTATACACATAGCTGTTGAACCTTACACATTTTGATGTTTTAACATTTCTATCTCAGGAACCAGATCTGCTGTGGTGTGAAATAACAAGCATTGAGGCTTGCAGGAAGTCAGGATAAAAAAAGAGATATTTATCAAGATCTTGTGCTTTCTGGCATTCGTGAACTGGGGGAGTGAAGGAAAAACAAGTGCTCCTCAGGTTAGATGTTCTTGGGCTCTATTGGGAGATTAGATAAAGAGTGTTTTGTCTGCATGTCATAGTTTGTATAATTGAAGTTTCCTAAATTTGAGGTTTAATCATTGTTATTTTCCTAACATGCTTGGGACTAGATCAAAGTAAGTTGGGACTAGCGACTTCTTATTCCAGTTAGTCTGGGACTAAGTGGGCAAAAATTGATTTTCAAACATTACATTCTATTGTTCCAATACGCTTGGAGCTGCAGATTCAAGAGTCAACCAACTCATTTGAATGTTCTTGATCAAGTGATGGGCTTGAAGCCCAAAATCTCCTTAGTTCTTAAAATCTTTCAAACATGAATGAAGGCCACCACCTGTTGAAGAAATGAGAAATAATGAACTAAAGTTATAGATGCCCCCAAGTCCTTTCTGACATGCATTGTGAGCAACATGAACGTTACACATGCCAAAGTCATTTCTGAAAGTCCTTTCTTTTTCTTTTTTTCATTTCGTTACTTCTGAATTGAATAACTATTTTAAGGACATTAGGACCACCGCGGCTTAGAGTTCTAATCTTTTGAAGGCGAATCTGTGCAATATTTAGAGCAAAAGTTTCCACGTCTTGATAAAGACATGGAAACTTGCTTTTGCCTTTCAGTTACCTAATCCACCAACAATTAGATAACTATACATAATATCTAAGATATTTTACCTGATATTGTCAAAGTATTTCACACAATTGCTCTGTGAGACATGTGCTCCCGGCCCGAGAGGTCCCTTACGTTACGGACCTTTGGTTAGTTATAAAAAAATAGTTTGCAAAAATAAAACAGTTAGGTTATATATTTTCAGTTCCACATCCATTCATTTGCACAATCAAACGTTTAAAATTTACTATAAATTAAAAGATTTTAGTAGAAAGAGTTATACTCATCGGGTCAGGAGACGTCTCACAAGGGGTTCGTTGTTACGGCGAGCACTTTCAGCGGTGCTTAACTGCCATCTTCTGGCCACTACTTCTACACGAGGGTTCCTCGCGTGTGTATTGTTTTGCAGTTGCGTGTCGGGAACCGATGGGAAGGTTTGCTGCCTGTATGTGTTAGGTGATTTGTTTCCAATGTGTCGCCATCTATTGGATGAGTTGGTAGGTATCAGTCGTAAGTATAATTCTATTGTGTGTCTGTATGTGTTAGGTGATTTGCTTCTAATGTGTCGCCATCTATTGGACGAGTTGGTCGGTATCAGTCATAAGTATAATTATTTTGTGTAGATATTTTTGTGCTATTATTATTTGTTTGTAGAAACAGGTGTAATTTTTTTTTTGTTCTTTATTTATTGGTGTGATTTTTTGTATTATTATTATTATTTTTTTTTTTTTTTTTTTTTTTTGTATTTTTGTACAATTTTTTTCTTTTTTTATAAGTGATTTCCAGGCTGTGTCTAGTGTGGTGGGGTCTTGTAAGTTGCATATTTTATCTTTTTTTTTTTTTGTTCAATTATAACGCTTTCAGAAATCTTTAATTATTTTTCGTTTGAGTGGGTGGTTAGTAATTAACATAAACAATACCCTGATTTTGAAAATAGTAAATTACTAACCACCCACACAAACAAAAAAGAATTAAGGATTTCTGAAAGCGTTATAATTGAACAAAAAAAGATAAAATATGCAACTTACAAGACCCCATCACACTAGACACAGGCTGGAAATCACTTATAAAAAAAGAAAAAAATTCATAAAAAAAGACAAAAAAAAAAAAAAAGAACATTACAAAAAATCACACCAATAAATAAAGAACAAAAAAAATACACCTGTTTCTATGAACAAATAATAGTAGCCCAAAAATATCTACACAAAAGAATTATATTTATGACTGATACCTACCAACTCTCATCCAATAGATGGTGACACATTAGAAACAAATCACCTAAAACTCTCATCCAATAGATGGTGACACATTAGAAACAAATCACCTAACACATACAGACACACAATGTAAATATACTTACGACTAATACCTACCAACTCATCCAATAGATGGCGACACATTGGAAACAAATCACCTAACACATACAGGCAGCAAACCTTCCTATCGATTCCAGACATGCAACTCCAAAACTACACACACACGAAGAACCCTCATGTAGAAGTAGTGGCCAGAAGATGGCGGTTAAGCACCGCTGAAAGTGCACGCCGTAACAACGAACCATTTGTGAGACGTCTCCTGACCCAATGAGTATAACTCTTTCTACTAAAATATTTTAATTAATAGTAAATTTTAAACGTTTGATTGTGCAAATGAATGAATGTGGAACTGAAAATATATACCCTAAACGTTTTATTTCTGCAAAAAAAAATGTTTGTAACTAACCAAAGGTCCGTAACGTAAGGGACCTCTCGGGCCGGAAGCACGTGCCTCACGGAGCAAACAACGTTCAAAATACTTTGACAATACCAAGTAAAATAGTTTAGATATTATGTATATATTTAATCAAAAGCATGTTTATAACATAAGACAACCTATAAGGTTGCCTCATGAATTGCATTTTTCGCAATTAGATAACTATGGAAATTTCAAATTAAGTACTTCCTATAGATTCACCCAAAGCTCTGTTCTACGAGCAATGACAGACTATTTAAAAGTGGAATGCTGAAAGGATTGGCACTGGTGAACAGTTAAGAGAAACCAATGGGATTGACATGTTGTTATGTATGGGGAGAAATGATGGGTATTCATCTACAGTTTTGTGATTAAGCACATTATGACAGACCACATCCATGATGCACACTCAGGAAGGCCTTCCATAAGTGTTCCTAAGAATAGCAGAGCTTTTGGAGACAGAAAGTGTGTGTGTGTGTGTGTGTGTGTGTGTGTGTGTGTGTCCATCCTAATCAGCAGTACTTTGCAGAAGATTAGGCTGTTGAGTGTTGCACACCCTGTACATATGATTTATCACATCATTCTAGGAGATTTTGTTATTCTCTTGTATTTGCATGAATGGTATGCCTCAGACAACCATTCTGGAGACAGCAAAGCATATAAACTTGGATGTATCCTACTTTCATCATTATACAGTACATATTAATACTTATATGAAGGGCCACAACATTTGAAAGCATGCATGTACAATTATACACTGAAGTTATTAAGAAGCAGTTTATTTCTTTACATCCAAATAACTAATCTGGAATTTTGAATCATTGGTAAATAAACTGAAACTACATAATGAAACTGCCAATGCTGAGAGTTAACCAATTACAAGTTTTACACCAAAGAGTCAAAGAAAAACCATAAAATGGCCTTTTACCTGATCACTGGATGTCTTTTCCCTTGAACTGTTAGGATCTGGCATTGCAGCAGGGCTTTGTGTAGTGGTTATTGTTTGGTCCTGCGTTTCAAGGTTTGTGCTTTCCTCTTCCTTTGATAGGGGAGGATGTGGTGATAAAGTAGGCATGGCAGGCTCTGATGATGACAGCTGAGAACTCAAACCATCCATTAAGGGTGTGCTTGGATGAGGTGATCCCAGAGAAGATGGCTGTGTGACTGATGTGTGAAGCTGAGGCAAGCCACTGGGTGTTGCAGCTCGAAGCGACTGGCACGTTCCTTTGAACTGAAAATTGACACCGGAATTGTTCAGCATAGAAGTTCCTGCTGCACAGGACAAACTAAATGCCTGGGATCCAACTAGACTGTCGTAGTCAACAGAAATTTCGAAATTGTTACGTTTATGAAAAGGTACATTTCCTTTGCATTTATGAGTCGTTCTTGCCTTATCAGATTTATCACTTTTCCGTGTAGAAGAGTTTGTAGTACACACAACAGAAGAATTTGCATTAGTACTTATGGGACTCGATGTTGCACTACCAGCACTAGATGTAGTATTCGATGCATTGTTCGTTTTCTGAGGTGCACTACTAGCCAGGCTCTTAACTTTACACCTTCATCACAAACAGGAGAAAAAAACATTATAGTTATTATTTAAAGCAAATATCTGAATATGGACAATCAACACATTACCATAACAGGACTAAATTACTGTTTAACTTCGCAAAAAAAAAATTCAACATTCATAAAGTTCTGCATCATGCTAGATTCTATGAGAATTTTTAAATGTAGTGTGTATTATGTTGACAAGTTAGAAGCCTTACTTAACTTCACACACATGCTCTGGTCTTCATTTAAGTAGAGTAGGGCAATTCACAGAGTAGAAAGATGCACACATGGTGAACTGTCTCTAGAGATAAAATGTGGTGATCATTAATCACTTCAGGGTTGCATGCTTTCTTTCTCATTCTTCACACTATTGAAATGAAAAAAGAAAAACTGATTCACCCATTTACAGAAAATTTAAATGCTCTTGGAAGTACTTCCGAAAAGTTACACAAATACTCCAACTGCAGTTGCTGGCAATCTTTTACTTTTGAGATTGCAGCTCTAAGTGCACCCCTATGGCGATATGAAGAATGAAATGCAACACAGAGTCAGATGTTTTTCATTATTGAGCGAAGCTCTCTTTACGAAACTCGAGAGAATTAGTTATTCGAGCATAGGTATGAGATGACACATTCGATCAGCATGATTTTTGGCATGCGATTGGGCATCGTCCATGGTCAGGTTTTGATGCCTTCCGATTCCCAAAATTCTGTCTCATTGAGGAATAATCGTCCAAAAACTTGCATTTTTAGGGGGTTTTCCAGGTTTTGAGAAGGGGTTGTTTGTTACCTATCTCCTCCAAAGATCTTCAGCCAATCACAGTGGCACTTGCCACAGAGGAAAGGGGGGACATGGTGAGTGACATTGGGGTTGGTATCATGGCGATTGGTCGTGTCTTATAAAAATAATGACCATTAAAAAACTGAACAATTTTATCAATAATTGAAGAAATCCACACTCTATATGAGACTCGGGACAATTAGTTGTTCGGGCATAGCTACGACATGAATGACACATTTGATCACCATGATTTTTGGCATGCGATTGGACGTCATCCATGGTCAGGTTTTGACGCCTTCCAATTCCCGAAATTCCGTGTCAATGAGGAATTTCAATTGAAATTATTAAAATTGGTCCTTTTTTAATGGTTATTATTCTTATAGGAGAGTGGAAAACATCATGATCAGAGTAAAATCTCCGAAATGGCAATGGGCTAGAGATATTGCCAGAAGGACAGACCAACAATCGGCAGCCAAAATTTTAGACTGGATTCCGAGGGACAGGAAAAGACCCAAAAGAAAACCACATGGGAGATGGGATGGGAGGATGAAATTCGAAAGTATGCAGGAGTAACATGGAGATTGGCACAAAACAGACCGTTGTGGAAGAAACTTGGGGTGACCTTCGTCCAGCAGTGGATTGATAATGGTTGACAATGATGATTCCTATAGGACACAACCAATCACCATGCCACTAATCATTGATTTTTTTCAATTAAAAAAACATGCACAAACATTCATTCGTTTACATTCCACATAGTCCCAATTTTTCACGATGCAATTTGCTCGAGTTTTTTAGTTCTTTTGCCGTCAATTTGAAATTATTTTTGTTCAAACTGATAAAAAAGGAAGCGGAGCACATTGTGAGCACAAGGAAAAAAGTTAGAATTGGCACCGGTAAGTTTTTTTGGGGTTTTTTTTTTTTGTTTTTTGTTTTTTGCTTTTGTTTCTTTTCTAACTGTAACTTCTGAAGTCGCGGGCGAGGCCAGCAATATGGCATCAATGACGTCACTTGTTGGTTCAGTGAATCTTGATGAAAAATGTGTTTCCCGGTCTGAGTGTGTCTTTCTGCTTTGTTTACATGCAACCTGATCACAACCAATGTGAAGGTGTGGAGGAAAGTAGTTCATATTAAATTTTAGGTATTTCATTTTTAGAATGTTTCGTACCTTTGTTCTGGAAGTGCATAAATTTCATGCGTTCATTTTTTAGAATTTGTTATAATAGACATATTAATTAGCTTAGATTTTGCAATAGCTTCACACAAAATTTGCCAACTGTACCCAAGTTATCGGTTAGTGTTGGTGACTTGTCCTAGTATATATACATACATATACTTGCATATAAGCCAAAAAATTTTGGAAGAAATCCTGCTTTCAAAGAGGGGTGGAGATCAGCTTATAAGCAGGTCAGTAAAAAAAAATTAAAAAAAAAAAATATGGAGTATTTTTTTTTATCCAGAATAGGATTCCTATGGCAATAAGTGCCACTAATATGATAACTGCCATAGCTAATCCTGTTTTAATTTCAGACCACTGAATTTCTTGCTTCTAAGCATGAAGAAATGACCTTATTTTATTTCCCCTGTGGGACAGTCACTCAACCTATAGAACTGGACACACAATGAGTCCGTTACTGGAAAAATCACTTGGATATTGAGGAGAACAACACCAATCAGACATCACCTCACTTGAGTTTTCACAGCAAGCATGGTTTGCACCTCGCCATGATCCCAATATTGTGTCAATGATTTGGAAGAGTACAGGCAACATGTTTTGATTTTGCTCGTTGTGTTTGGTATCCTGACATATGTAAACTGAGTGGAAAAACAAAAAGAGAAAGAGATTTTTGTATGACGTAGGATTCAAGTTAAAAGTTGTAAAGTGTGCAGAAATAAAATAACTGTGTTGCTGCACATGATTTTTGTGTGAATGAGAAGCAAGTTCATGAATGGAGAAAAAATAAATCAACAATAGAACACATGTCAAGAAAAAAAAAATGGCTGCAAGAAGAGGATCAGCCCTTTTTCCACAACTGGAGAAGTGCCTAAATGGCTGGGTACTGCATACCTGCCAACATTGGCAAGAGCTTTGTCAGTAGTAACTAGTATTATTGTGCGGCATACATAGGGGCTTTTTTTATGAAACGATCAATCTCTTTGTGAAAAAGAAATAAGCACCACAGCAAAACGTTACAACAAGCAAGGACACTAATGAAACAAACTTAACATGAGTAAAACACAAAGCTGATTTCCCTGGTGAGTGAGTCCATGAGAGGTAAACATTGCAAGATTTAAGTTTGAAACTTCTACCAGTAAAAATCAGTCACATACAGTCAGAATTCCACAGTGCTTGACAGGCAGGAAATCCAACAAAGTGAACTCACAGTGCATTAACTCTCCACTTACCATGTGATCATACTGCCCCTAAAACTGCAGTTTTTTTACGAGACCAAAGAAAGGAAAAAAAGCTGAACGTTTTAATCGGGTGAAAAATCAAAACACACAGCAAGAATGCAGACTATTGTCAGTTTGTCTTTTGTTGATTCTGCAGCTGCACAGCATCCTTTGCTTAATTTTTCTTTCTTTCCCTATTTCTTCATTGTCACTTTTCTTCTTTTCTTTTTATGCCCCTGATAAAAATCTTTTCGTTCATGTTGAAAAAACTTTCTGCCTGAGAACACTGAATGCATGATATCAAAGCTTTAACTATTTTAAATAAATGGTGTAACTTTGAAAATATTAATAGTTTTGAACACCATATTTAGAAATTTTCCCCCTATTTTCAAGCTGAAACAAATATTTATGACAGTAAAATGTTATTTAACAGGAGATTGGAAACATCGTGAGAAAAAAGAAATTAAGATTACGGAAAAAATCTTAACTCCATTGACCTTCCATTTTTGAGAGTTTCGTAAAGATGGAATCCATACCCCAACGAACATCCCCCGCCCCATCACCACCAATCACTACAAAATTTCTGTTCACTTGTACATCCATCTCATGAATGACCAAAATAATAACGAAAAAGGCAGAATTCCTCGAATTCACGGAAGTATCCCATGCCTGAAGATTACAGGGAAATTTTCATGGTGCCTAAGTTCCATTTTCGCATATTGTTCCCTACAGTTTCAAGCTGAAACGCAAAAATTAATGCAATAAAATGATATTTAACAAAACTACTGGACACAAAGACATTGTGAAAATGTGAGAAAAAATTATGATTTCAGCAAAAAATTTTACTCCGTTTAACTATTGTTTTTGAGTTTTGAAACACGAAATACCTTCACCGGACGGAAAACTTTGTAAAATCCATCGTTTCAACAGTGAGTTCCGTAGTTATTCAATTAAAATACGTAGAAACTACAGACATTCCATAGTAAATGGCAGGTATGGGTATTGGAATGCCAACATAATGGATTAATAGGAACATGAACAAGTATTCATCTTCCAGTTTTACACTTGTTAAAAGATTAAAAATTCAACTGCGTGAAATCAACATTTATAGCATCTGCTGGTTGGTGCACAGAATTTATGAAAAGATTCAGAATTTAGCTAAAATTAACAAACAGAAATTATACTAAAACTACCACCAAAACAGTTAGAAATTAGAATGGAAAATTGAATCTTTCCAAAAGCACATTATTGCACTTTGGAAAAATTACTCTCACAATTTTTTCTCACTCTCACAATGTCTTTGTGTCCAGTAGTTTTGTTAAATATCATTTTATTGCATAAATGTTAGCATTTTTGTGGGCGGTCGTATTGAGCGATGGGTTTGCCTCCTCGGGGCGCTCCGTGGTAACAATGGCACACACAACAGCAACTAGGGCCTCTGTGAATTTTGGAGAGCTGCAAGCTAGTTCTGTGTGACATTGGCAAAAAGACCCCAACTCACTGGGTTTTGTTGCAGAATCCTTAGGTTGAATGGCCAACTGGAATCCTCAGCTGTGGGCTAATCCCCCACACTGATGTACTTACCTGATTAAAAAGACAAAAAGAAATATTAAGAATGACTCAAGTGTGGGATATGGTGGGCTTACCACACTTGAGAAGGACGGTCTACCACGGAATCGACCTGGACTTTCTAAATGGCGTATGAGAAAGAGATCTTGGCTGAGTGCATGTAAGATTGGTGTATGGAATACTAGAGGTATAAATGGCAAGATGAGTGAGGTGATTGAGATGAATAAGTATAGACTGGATGTGCTGTGTGTAAATGAAACCAAAAAGAAGGAGATTGGGGTAGAAGAAGTGAATGGCACGGTGAGTGTGTGGTCTGGAGTATTGGATAATATGAGAGGACAGGTTGGTGTAGGTGTGATTTGAAGTGAAAAGATGAAAAACAACTTGATTCACTATAGTTGCGTAAGTGAGAAAATTCTCTGGATTCGTTTGAAAGTGAAACTTCAGAGAATTGTAATTGTTGTAGTGTATGCTCCATGTGACTCGGAACCTTCTGATAAGAAGGAAGATTTCTGGAATGAGCTAAAAGCTGTTTTGAGCCAGTTTGGTGCTAAAGAAAAAGTTATAATAGCAGGGGATTTCAATGCTAGAGTAGGTGTGCAGAATGCAATTTCTGACAATGTTCTGGGTAAGTTTAATTATCCTTGCTTGAATGATAACAGTGAAAGATTAGTTGAACTCTCCATTGAGAATGGTTTGAGGGTATCTAATACATTTCTCAACCACAAGTATATCCACAAATATACTTGGAAAAATCATGCTCTTGGTCAAAAGAATGTGATAGATTTTGTTGTCAACGATCAGCGTTTGAAACACTTAGTTGTTGACACCCGTGTGATGAGAGGTGCGGATGTTGGTTCTGACCATTACTTGGTAGTGTCATGAGTGAAACTTAATGTTGGTTGGAGGAAAAGGAATAGGAAGAGACCCAGGATAGAAAGAATAAAGGTTGATAGGCTCCTTGAAGATCATCAGCGGTATTCTGCCTTACTCAGAGAACGACTGAAGGATCTGAAGTCTGGTGAAAGGGATGTAGAAAAGAAGTGGGAATCTTTTAAGAACTGTGTTGTCACTGCTGCTAAAGAGGTCTGTCTGCTAAGCTGGTTCGCCACAGTAAGGCAAAAGATAGGAAGGAGAAAGCGGAAAGGCATGAACTGGCTTTTTGGAAAGATAAGAAGTCCTTCTGGAAGTACATGAGACTCAGGAAAAATAGGGGAAACGAAGTTGTAAGTTGTGTGAAGAATGAGATTGGGGAAATGATATGGGAGCCCAATGAGTTAAGTGACAGATGGGGTGCATACTTCTGTGAGTTATTAGATCAGGAAAGCAAAGATGATTCTGAGACAGATGCAGATGATGTCACAATGAGGGATGAAAGCACAGGAGGGATCTCAAGAGAAGAAGTATGTAAAGCTCTAAAATCTCTTCAGAATGGTAAGGCTCTGGAAGTTGATGGCATAACTGCAGAGATGTTGAAATATGGTGGCGACTCTATAATTGACCAGTTAACTGAAATTTGCCAGTTGTGCTGGGAGTTAGGAATGGTCCCTCGGGATTGGAAGGATGCTATCATTGTTCCCTTGTATAAGGGGAAAAGTGATCAAACTGAATGCAAGAACTATCGGGGTATTAGCCTACTGAGTGTGCCAGGGAAAGTGTTTGGTAAGGTTGTTATTGAAAAAGTATGGGGTCTTACATTATTGAAAGTATGGGATGTTCAGAGTGGTTTTATGCCTGGTAAAGGCTGCACTAACCAGATTTTTGCATTACGCACAATGATTGAAAAGTATCTGGCTGTTGGGAAGAAAGTTTTTACTGCCTTCATAGATTTAGAGAAAGCTTACGACCGAGTGAATAGGACACTTTTGTGGACGGTATTGAATGAATATGGTGTTACTGGGAACCTACTTAATAGTGTAAAATCCATGTATGCTGGTAGTAGAGCTTGTGTACGAGTGAATGGTGTTTTATCAAAATGGTTTTGCATTGGTGCAGGAGTTAGACAAGGTTGTGTAATGTCACCATGGCTGTTTAATATATTTATGGATGCATGCATGCGTGATGCCAAAATAGAAAATAGTGGTTTATGTCTTGGTGATATCTGTGTGTGCAGATTGCTGTATGCTGATGACACTGTCTTGTTGGTAGAGAGCAAAAGTGAGTTGCAGAGTATGTTGACTCGGATGCACGAAGTTGCATGAAATTCAAACTGAGTATAAATAAGGGAAAAACCAAAGTTATGGTGTTTGAGAGAGGAACGGGTAGCACTGATTGTAATGTAAGTATAAATGGCACTGTGATTGACCAGGTGAGTGAGTTTGTGTATTTAGGAAGCATGTTTGACAGAGAGAACAAGTTGGATGGTGAAATCAGTAGGCGAGTGAATTCTTCTTTGAAAGTCATAGCTGCTCTGGGAGGTTAACACAGGAATGATGGGTTCTCTAGACAGTCCCGCATGGCTGTGTATGAAAGTGTAATTGTTCCTACTCTGATGTATGGCAGTGAAACCTGGGTACTGCAGAAGAAACATAGGAGTCATTTGTGTGCTGGATGAAATGCGTTACTTACGTGGGGTTTGTGGCAAGGCACGATATGATTGGGTGAGAAATGAAGATGTATTGCAGTTGTGTGATGTGAAGTAAAATGTTGTTAGCAAGGTGGAGACCAATATGCTTCGGTGGTTTGGCCATGTTAACAGAATGAGTGATCAGATGCTTACTAAGAAAATCTTTTTAGCCCAAGTGGCAGGAAGGAAAAGCAGAGGAAGGCCAAGGAAGACATGGGTGGATCAGATTCAGGAATGTCTGCATGAGAAAAAGATTATGAGTATGAAGTATAAATGATCTTGCATATAGCGTGTAATGGATATTAGTGAAGCACGAGTTGTATGTTAAGATCGCTGTAAATGGAGAAGTTTGATACGACAAGAATAAGTAAAAATATCTGGAAGTTTGTTTTTCTTTTTGGAGCTAACCTCTGAATCTCAGAGAACAGCTAAGTGATATGTATGTATGTAGGAAAAATTACAATTTTGACATGTCCAAAATCAGAAGCATGGATGAAACATCCATAAATTTTTATCTTCAAAGCAAAATAACTGTTATTAAATGGGGGGGGGGAGGTTCTAATCAAAACTATAGAACATTAAAAACACTGTCATCAGTAGTGTCATACTTGGCAATGGAATCAAGCCTCTACCTATTGCTCTGTTTAAATGCAAAACACTCTGAAAGGCATGAAATTTCCAGCTTGAGTCTTATTCAGCACTCATCAAATGGATAGATGAAAATCAAACAACTGAATGGTTAGATAACATTTGGAATAAAAGAATTAGAAGTCTTTTTAAAAAGCCAGCTATGTTCATGTAGGATGCCTATGTTCATGTAGTATGCTGCTGTGTTGACCAAGAACCCTGGGAAGGACTGCTTCGTACGACTGGAGAAAAGCACGAGCTGTGGCTGCACTGGTGGGACACACCAGATGCTCAAGGATATCTGAGTACGGCAGGGGCTCTGCCGGAAAAGCATTTTTCATGAGGAAAGTGGTAAAGACATCTGACGGAAACGGACCATCGTGCACTTCAGCAGAAGAGGTACGGGCTGATAAAGTCGCAGCCTTATGACAAGAAACACTCAAGTGAGAAAACATGCGTGGAGGCAAACAAGGAGATAGGGTAGTCTTCGACTTCTTCATCCGTCAACGAGTAGATCAACTCCGTTTGGCGGAAGTCGCCAAGACTCGGTGTGTGCTCGGAGATTCTGTACTGGATAGAATTTCAACCTCAAGATCCGTGGCACCAATGGTGAACACAGAGGCTACATCAACAGTAAACTCTGCAGGAGCTGAGAGAATATGTGGTAGAGGCAGCGACTGAAGAGGAGGAAAGTTCTGTTCGGAGACAGGAAGGAATCCAGCAAAGACCTCTGTTGACTAATAATGGCTGGATTCGAACGTTTAAAAGATTTCGAACCAGAGACCTTTCATGCAGAGCAAGGAGTCGAATTAGTAGTAGTTGAACGGACAGTTGACAATGGGGCGCTGGGAAGATTCGACGACGAAGCTTTTGGGCATCGAGCCCGGACATGGCTGTCACTCTGACACAGGTGCAGTGCTGCGAAGTGATGACTTCAATCCTGCGATGCTGTTGTCCGCAGCGAACATGAAGAACGGTTGGACATGCGTGGAGATGAGCGTCCGGTGGAAAAAGGACGCGGGCGGTGCGCCGAAAGCCCTTGATCGCTTTGTCGGCAGGATCTTTGGGTGCAGCAGAGAGAGTCGTGATGGGACCGACCAGACGACCGAACTTGCTAAGTAACGTGCAAAGGACAGCGTTAGAAACTTCTGGAGGCACAGGGTAAAAAGTTACTTGCATGGGGCAGTGTGCTTCTGGTTGAGGAAGGAGATGAACGTCATTTACAGTCAAACCTTCCGCCAATAGTTGATCAGCGAATGCCTTTTTCGTGAAGTAGACGAGCACAGAGCGTGGTTTCCTGGCTACATAATCAATAGCATCCGCTGGAAAGATGGACTTCAGGGTGCGACTACAGCACTGAAGTGGTGTGTCCGGGAGCGGGTCAAAACATACTCCGAGTTCCAGGGTGGAGTGTAAAAGCCGTTCGGCGGGGGAGTCCTCTGAGATATCAATCGTGGCAGTAGATCCCGTAATGCTGATGTAAGAATCTAGAAAGTGCTCTGCAGTCGACGTGGAGGATGCGGGAGCCTTCAAAGTTGCAGAAGCATACAATGGGGTAGCTGGACCAGTGTGAGGAGGGGACGCGGCAGCCCCGGAAGAAGAAGGCAACACTAATAATTGCAAAAAAGCATGGCCACCCGACACATCCATAGTATCCTCATCCATTACGGAGTGCACGCTGGAAGCGTCAGAACCATCTGAGGGAGGACAGTTAGCCTGAGCTGTATCAGAATGGGAGATTCTGACGTCATGCGGACGCTCCGAAATGTCGTCATTAAGTGAAGCTGGATTAGTATCTTTAGTAGAAGAAGAAGAGGAAGCGGGCTTGGCTTCCAAGATATGGGCGTGGTTTTTGCCCTTATCACTAGCGTCCGCCATTTGCAATGGCGGCGGACAAAAACCAAATAGACCGGCTTGGTCGAAAAGAATAACGAACGATAGAATAAATAAAACTTAACTCACCAACTTGTGGGACACACCAAAGAAAAGCACTGACCTTCAACTTGAAGATGCGCAGGTAAGAAAAAGCATAAGTACACTTGAAATTACTATATCGCACGCAAAACACTGGGCCTGGAACTAACGTAAGCACTCGTAACAGCAACTAGGTTTCAGAACATCTTTAATAAAGGTAAGAGCACAGATATGGACACAATGACAATAACACAAACATAACGGGTATATACAGATGAGGATAGCCCAATGCTACACCCTATTTACAAATATGTACACATTCATGAGATGAAAGAATTAAAAACAGTCAAAAAGTCCTACGGACCGAAGACATCATTATGACGGGACAGCACAGGTATCAGAACATCTTTAATAAAGGCAAGAGCAGAGAAACGGACATGATGACAATGACACAAGCAAAATGGTTATGTACAGATAGGGGTAGCCTAATGCTACATCATATTTACAAATACATACACATTCATGGGATGTAAGAATTAAACAGTCAAAAGTCCTGCGGACAGCAGACGTAAGCCTGTCGGAATAGCACAGGTGGCTTGGTGCAGGTTGCACAGAGTTAAGAGGGAGCAGTGGCAGTAGTGCAAACTGTAAGGTGAAGGCGTGGTAGGCGAACCAGCAAACCATGGGGCTGCTGGGGACCATGTGGAGAAGAATGTAGATTCACTATTGCGAGCAATGGCAGTGCTGTACTCTAATCGAAGACGTGAAAGGAGATAATCACAAAAAATGCAAAGCAATGCGGCTCCAGCTTGATGGACTGCGGGGGAATCCACATATGTACGACGCTGTTGCTGGTGCACATAAATTACATGCTTGACGAGCACAAAAATATAAGAGCAGACTGCAGGAAGTTGAACTGGTGGAGAAAGACATTGTAGCAGTGTGCGATACGCACTAAAGGTGAGGTCGGTAGGACATGAGCATTGAGCGAGCGTGAACACAAGATGAAGTAGCGGCATGAGAACAATGCAGTTCTGATATGTATGTGGAACATCAGCCTCCTAAGCACAAATCGGACACAGTGGGGAGGAAAGAAGGGTCATGCGGTGGAGCAGAGATGATACAGGGAGACAATTATGTAGAAAGAGCCCATGTGCGTTCACTTCCATAGGTGCAGATAGAGGAGAAAGGGCAGCGGACCACACTGCAGAGAAAGAGGAAGAGAAACTGTCGGAGACAGGAGCAGAGGAGGAAGAACGAGACAGAGAGAGAGGAAGCGATAGAATTCAGATGTTGAGAGAGAAAAGATTGGGAGAACAGTGCAGTGAAACGACAGGAAGAAAGGCAGAGGGAGAGACGCAGAAAGAACGGGTGTTAGGCCGGAGATAGAAGCAAGGGTGGGGAACAAGGAAATTATAGAAGAGATAAGAGAATGGTAGGCAGCAGGAGTAGGTGGTAGGGCACGTAGAGAAGGAGGTAAGTCAGAAAAGGGACGCCAGAGAAGATCAGTGGTGACGAGATCGTGGACTGTTACGACTCCGCTGCGGAGCCAAGATGGAAAGGCGAAGCAGGGGAGGTGAGGGGGATGGATGACCGAGGAGAACAAGAGAGGTTCAGAAAGAAGCTCGGTGGTGGAAGCTGGAGGAGAGTGGGAGAGTGGGAAAGAGTCAAGCAGAGAAATAGCCTCCCGGTAAACAGAAGGTAAGTGAGAAAGGATAGGGCAGTGGTCCCATGAGAAAGTAGAAACAGGGTTCCCACTCAAAAGTAGAAAAAAAATTCCCTGACTTTTCCAGGTTTTCCAGGTGGTCCTGAGAGTTTTTCCAGAGCGGCAAATCAAATCACATTGCGACAAATTGTTGCATTTCCTTTCATTCTTGCGTTCCTTACGAAAAGCACACATTTGTTAATTCTTTAAATAACTGTCCTTTATACAATTACCTGCTTTTTTTTTAATAACAATTAAATGCATGAGGCATATTATTTTTGGTACCATTATTTATTTTTGGTACTGTTGGTTCAAATATTCTTTAAAACATGTAAACCATGTATCTACATGTTTTAAAGAATATTTGAACAAAGACTTAATTTAAATTCTACATATAATGAAATATTTCAATCGATTAGGTGAAATTATACAACTGATTTATCTGTATTTTAAGTGCACACAAGTATATAAATAACATTTTAAACGACTCACAGCATTTAGAGTTCCAGTTAGGTTTAAAAATGCAAGCTGGTAGAATTGTAACTGACTAGAATAAATTGCCCTTAAATGATACAATGCTGAATGAAGCTTTAAATCCTTTAAGTGCTTATTTTACATAAATATTAAACAACACAGAAACGTTTGCTGAAATTGAAGTCTAATGGGAATGATAAAATGGTGAGTGTCTGACAGTCTCTTAACATTTTGTTAGAGCGGTTCTATCAAATCGATCTACCAATTTGTATTTTCTATTGGAATTTACTTAGAATCTTTAAAGACAAAGCAAAGTAAAACAGTTATTAAAAAATAAAAAAAAGAAGAGAGAGAGAACAGAAATCGTGACAGCATTTCTGCGTCTGAGGGAAAACGTGTGCCAGTACCATCCCAACAATTTCTAGCAATCAGGGAAAATACTGCTGACATTTAAAAATCAAAATTGTAATTATTTTAGCTAACGTTAGTTCTTGCACATGGCAATGAGAACATCGAATCTATGCTATTTCAGAGGGGCCAACCTCTAGCAGAACGCATCAGTAATCAATAGGGTATTTTACAGTAATGTTTCAGTAATCGAACACAAACTTTCAGTAATGTAACACGCCATTTTTTTTCAAAGTTAAGGACAATATTATAGTATTACTGTGTAACCTGTAATACTTGTATGAGGTGCCTATCGGTAATCACCATACGAAGCCTCATCGCTAACGCGTGGAATGGGTATTTCATGAGAAATTAATGCGTGAAATGTGTAATAACTTTATATGTTTACACTATCCTCACAAAAAAATATGAAATGAAATTATCAATATTGTACTTACCTCATGTCATTGCTGACATAAAAACTCCCTTGTTGCTTGTTTTGCAGTGGTATATTCTTTTTCAGAAAACTTTTTATAACACAGCTCACCTGAGGAAAATGCATTACTTTTCTGTATAAGAAGGGCACATAATGTTTTGGTGCTCATTGTTGGGCAGAAGTATGCGAGGTTTTTCCTTACTATACTAAATATTCTCTACGTAGAGGAATTGCTGTGAGGGATAGTCAATATTGCCAACATTAGTTTAGGCAATGCAGAATACTTGGGAAGGCCAGATGAATCCTTCATCTTAGATATTTCATTCCATGCCACATCTGCTCAAGGATATCCAGCTTCATCAATATCAGAGTCTGGGAACATAGCATGTCAGCGTTTATCACGCTATTTTCATTCTTTTTGCAAAAAAAATTATCCAAAGGCTTTGATCGAGTCTTTAATTTTACACAATCCTGGTGTTTGTTTTGACTGGATATGCCTTCTGCAATCATCTCATCTCATCTCGTCCTACATGGGCTACTGATTACTCTCATATTAGAAGGCACGCAAGGAAACCTTTATTTCAGCATTTTCCATTTCCTTGCTCAAGATTTGGATGTTCCTGGAAAAACCTCTTTGCATATTTATTTGTTTCAGAAACAATAATTCCAAGGATGAAATTGGTAACAAACAAGTAAAAATATGCAATAGGTGCCACATCAGTTGCTTGTGCCCCTGCATTTCATGACAATCAAAAGGATGCTGAGGTTGTTCATCACTTCGCTCTCTTACATCCTCCCATTCACTTTCAGAACTTTCATGATCTGAAGATTCACTATGAAGATCTTCACCTTCTGAAGAAGATATGGTGTGCGTGGCACTGTGGCTAGTTTTTTGGCTTGATGTTGCTTGGCCAATATCACTCTCAGATGATTCAAATTCATCCCCATCACTTGGCAAACTTTCACTCTCACTGCAAGCCATTTCCAAATAACCTTAGAAAAAAATTTTCACGCAGTAGGAAAAAGCACGTCTCCTAGTCTGAGGAACAAGCTGTCAATAAAGTCATCCTCTGCTAACACGAGTTTGGAAAAAGAGGGGATTCGTATTTCACGGAGTTTTGGGATTGTGTCTGTTTGTTTGGGAAAAAAGAAATGAATACTGTGAAGAGCTTCTAGTAATAAAACACCGCACTTCGTTTTCCCGCGCGGCGAAAGTCCGCAAGAAATATAAACATCCGTCATCGCGGGACCACGCGTTGCGACGAGTTGATCGTTATTGCACTTCGAACGGGGCTCGAAAAAGTGATTTCCGACAGTACGACGTCTTATAATACGCCAACAATTCCAAGTGAACAGCCCTGCCTCAACTGCAGTAGGAAACGTTTTGGCTAAAGTAACCTTTCTCCTGTCACACGGAGAAATTGCGTGGGAACCGATAGCAAGCGCAAACTCTTTTACGATGACACTTACGGCATATTACCCGTAATTTTCGTCGTATTATCCGCAGACCGCAAAATTCACATAAAAAAAAAAAAAAATCATTCGTATAATCCGCAGACTGTGACATTTAGGGAAAAAAATCGCCGTATAATTCGCACATCATAGATGTTGAATCAGAAGTGGAATTTCCGACAGAAAAGTCGGTCACACAAACACATCGCTCTTTCCACGTTCCAGAAACACATAGCAACCGAAAAATTGTTTTCAGCCGCCGCCGGGGAATTGAGTCACGGATCTCTCGATATCTAACCGAGCGCGTTAGCTTTACATAACGGTGGCCAACAATCCACGGTGCTATGTGTATTTTTAAGTCAGCTTCTGACATCTTAAATCCGTAAGATGGGCTCAGCTACTGAGACGTCTCCATCTGGTGGGTATTAAGGGCACTGGCTATATATATTATAGCAGTTAAATCCAAAGGGCGAGATCCAAGGTGAAAATCCTCCAAATACGTGGCGTCAGTAAATAAATAAATACGTCGCTCTTTCCACGTTCCAGAAACACATGAGTCCGAAGAAGTAAGAGAAAAAAAAAACTATTTTATTAAATGAAGAAATTCATTTTTAAAGGTTACTGTTTTATATTTTTATCTCCGAACAGATAAAGGGTGTGGCATCCATAGATCACGCCGATGTAGCTCCAGAGTATTGCATTACACTGCCAATGACGAAAGGCTGATACAGAACAAGTCGTAGAAATACCGTATGTACTCGCGTATAAGTCGAAAGTTTTTGGAGGAATTCCTGCTTTCAGAGTTGAGAGATCGTCTTATACGTGGGCCAATAAAAAAACTTCCGTGAATTCTTCCGCGGAATTTACCAACGGATTTGTTTACGTTTTAGATCGCGACACAGAGGCTTTCCGTATGTTGCTGCACGATTGTGTTCTGACCTCAAAACTATCGCGCAGTGACATTATAATATCCTCAATTCTGTCCACCACTTGAAGTTTAAATTCGGCAGTGTAACTGAAACGTTTCCTTTTCAGAGACATCATGATTAGCAATGAAGGAAAACAGCAGCAGCGACGTTCGCCAAAACAACGAAAGCAAACTAGATACAAGGTGGCGCACATGAAATCCGAAAGTAGAAACGCATGAGTTCGTGCAGCAAGCACTGTGCGTACTTTGGCTTTTTGCCAAAAAACAGAGCCGGCACGACAGTCAGAGCTCTCCTCAACGATAACAAAATGACCCCTGCCGTCCCTCCCCACAACTATCCCGATCATTCATTACGACATTCCTCCCCCTCCTCCCCGCTCCGTACAAAGTCCTGAACTGAGGAAAATTCTTTCGAGGGAGTTCCTTTTCCAATTATTACACCTTTCCCTGAACAATCACGCTGCAGATTTTTTTTTAAATCGGAAGGTCTTATATATATATTTTTTTAAAAATCGGCGTGTTAACCGCATCGGTGTATAATCCGCAAAACCTATAATTTTAACTTTTTTAGCAGATAATCCGCGGATTATACGACGAAAATTACGGTACCATTCTTCGGATAATATCGCTGTTTGACGATATGATTCATGGACATTCCATTTCAAAACGATATGATTGATAAATGATATGATCATTGAGACACCGAAATCCGCAGTCTGATTCGGAAAATATGCGGATCAAAAATCGAAGGCCGAGAAATCGGCAGCGTCGCACTAAAAGGGTTTAACAAAAAAGGATACAAAATTGAGATTCTCCAAAACACACTGAATTCCGTAATTCTTCCAACCTGTCCGCCGTAATTCTGTAATCTGACAGTCGAAACCGTAATAATTACGGACAATTCGTAATAGTTGGCACCTCTGCTATTTGCTTCTAAATAACGCAGCATAGGATATTTAGACATTGTGCTGTTAAATTTCATAACCAATAAAGCTGGCACACAGAGATCCTAATGCCATAACGGCAAAAAAAATTAAACCCAGGGATAAAGAAAAAATAATGGAAGCAACAAGTGGGGAAAACTAACAGTTAATACGGAATACCATTTTGCCTGAGAGGCCACAATTCATATTAGTACTTCCAAAATCCGGAAGTCTTAAAATTGATTGGCTACGTTTGTGACGCAAACATTAGTACTAAACTTTTCTCGCAGGTCACAGTTCATTTCCACGCTACGTGAAATAACTTGTACGGGAAACAATTAAGAGGAAGTTTTGTGTGCATGTGTGCTCATAAAATCCTCCTAACACTTTTTTGTCAACATAATTTATCATCCTGCGGCGAGTGGCGTGTTTATACTTAACAATATCTTTACGAAGGGCAATACATTTGTGCGATGTTGATCAGGCAAAGTGCGAGAAAGGTCTGGAGCCCACTCAGGTCATTTGCAGTAACTCCCCACAAATAACGTCATCCAAAACGGAGACAGAGGCTTTAGCGCCAGCACTGACAAACCTGAAACCAATAGAGCACGCACGGCAAAGATTTTCATCAGTAGTAACTAGGTAGATTTTTTTTTTTTTTCCGGCAATGTGAGGGTAAAGATGTGAAATGAATAATTTATGCAAATCTTGTGAGGTGCAGCAACGCAAGAAGAAGAATTTACGATTACAAGAAAATTTCTATCCCGTCAAACTTTTGTTCTCGCAATTTTTTTTTCCTATGTATAAGCTGAAACCTTGGGGAAAATTACGAGAGAATGATGAATTTTATATTTCTTATTCTAAATAACGGAGATATTTGCGTTTATACGGAAAACGGTTCAACTATGCACAAAAATTCAAAAAATAATATCTTCTAATCTATCAGAAACAAAAAAAATTGAAACTTTCAGGGGTTTTTTTTTATAACTTGGAGGCAGCTACCCGTAAAAAAAATAAATAAAAAAAAATCGCACGAATCGGAGATGTGTTGGTGGAAAATGAATATTTCAATATCTGACGATTTTGCGTGGAATGACCCAGATGTGAAAATCTATGGTTCCGGGCGTCGGACTACCCTATTTTTCGCAACCAGCCAGCTCTTGCAGTAATTGGAATATAGTCTTAAAATAGCTATAAATAAATTTCTTCATGCATTATCAAATAGAAATATGACAGAATAAAAAAAATCTCTTTCCGGTCGTAAAACCGGAAGACAACGAATCTAGAAAACGGCCGTGAAATCTGGGAAATATGGTAGGTATGCAATAGTACCAGCTTCATTGCATGGTATTTTTCATATATTTTTTGTCAAAATACTCGTAAGTACTATGAAAAAAATAAATCTTTCCCCCTCTTTTGAAGAATCTTCCTATTTCATAATATTTTCCCTGTTCTAACATTTGAAGGTACATACTTTTCCAACTATACCAATTCTGCTACAGAATTACAAAAGCGAGAAGCTTTAGTTCGTAAGTGATACGAACCTTTTTCAAAATAAATTAGGTGCCCTCAATTTGCAACATTCATCCACACTGCTGTTGAAGGGGAAGGGGAGGGGGAATTATTAGGATGACCAACATCCGGCAAAATAAAATGTTTTTGTACGGTTTGATAAAAGACACGTAGAACATGCAAAAGGCGGAGAAAAAAAAAAAAAAAGCTAAACTTCTAAAGTTTCCAATGAATTTCGGCGAAATTTAAAATGGAACGTTATTTTCATATATCTTGCCCACTGTAAAAATTTCAGTCGGTTATTTAAAAAATTGAGGAAATAGCTTCTTCATAATTTTTTTCCCAGTCTACGCAGAGAACCGGGGCACCTACTCAGGAACAAATGACTGCCTCTCTTCGCGAACGCCAGCAGATAAGAGCCCGCGAAATGGGTGTGTGATTAATGGCTTTCTTTCACGCTTTGCTTTGATGTGTATGTTTGTTCGGTTGTAGTTTAGATCATCTGGAGACGGGGAAACCGCAAAGAGACGCACTCCCCTGCACAGCTGCACTTTAATCGGTGGGTGGGTTACGAAGTTGCCTCGAAGGATAAAACAACTCGGAATTATTTTAAAACTTAGCAATACAGAAATATATTTTACAAAAAGTCTGAAACAAAATATTTTTCTGGCAAAGAAAAAAATTCCCTGCCTTTATAGTTCCCTGATAAAAAAATTCCCTGATTTTTACGGAAAAACACAATTTTCCCTGAGTTTTCCCTGATTTTGGAACAATTTTCAAATTCCCTGAGAATTCCCGGTTTTCCCGGTTTTCCAGGTTGCGTGGGAACCCTGAGAAAAGTATAGGGAAGCACGGATTGCGTGGGGAGACAGTGACATTACGGGTAGTCTCCGCAGAAGGAACAGGCGTGGCGAGGAACCGGAGAAATGTAGACACACGGAACGCTTTATAGTACAATCGTACGTCAAGCAGACCAATGCCCTCGTCTCGGGGAGACAAGCAAAAGCTGTGAGGCATTGACCCAATGATGACCAATCCATATGATTTTGGTCTGGCAGTGGGCGAGTTCTAGTAGGCGATAGACAGGCTGTGTCAACGCAATCCAGGAATATGTACACAGAGATACCAGATAGGTTTGTGATATGCGAGCATGCTGGTAGAAAGAAGTGCAGAACTGGGCTCGCCTCCAGTTGGCGGCCGTGCGAAGCAGGCATGGGCGAAGAGCATCCCATGTGGTGGTAGAGGCTGTAGAGGTGTTCCAAAGTGGACTCAGAGAAACTGTTGAAAGGAGGAGGACCATTTGGCCCCCCACGGAGAATCAACACGGTGGGCCCATGACCCTACCCACAAGCCAGTGCTTTTCAAGACATTGAGTGTGGCGCTAGAACATGAAGCATAGTCTTTGTAGAGTCGCTGAAGACTTTGAAATTGAGATTCATGACGTACACAGAAAGTGATGTCATCCGCATAAGCGACATTGGTGATGGCATGGTGCCGTGTACTGGCAATCACAGGAGGCAGAGATACGAGGAAAGATCTATGCGTGGAACGTAGAAAAGGGTCTATTGCAATGGCAAAGAGCTTCCAGAAACCAAAAATCGTAAAAAAAAAAAAAAAAAATTGATATATTCGATGAAGTTGTTAATTAATATATCCAATTAAATTACTTGACGCGCATATTGATTAAATGTA
Organism: Macrothele yani; assembly: GCA_039090855.1. Taxonomy (NCBI): domain Eukaryota; kingdom Metazoa; phylum Arthropoda; class Arachnida; order Araneae; family Macrothelidae; genus Macrothele; species Macrothele yani. The sequence goes on along the minus strand of CM076990.1, from coordinate 99,030,195 downwards.
CTGAACATATCGATTAAAAAATTATGTTACCTAACTTAAGTATCAACTTTTAATTGATATGACTACAGATGTTTGAATTTATCGGCACGTTTATTTCGATTATCCATACAGAATTTCTCATTACTATGCTATATCATTATGATCTATAAAGAGATAAAAAATTATTTTTATGGAAGCTTGCATCTAAAGGAAAGAATGTTCCACACCCTTTGACCCCCAAATCCAATAGGATCATATCCCACGCCGTCACGGAACAAACTATAATGTTTTCAAAAACAAACCATTTTCATGCTAGGATTATCTTACGGAGAGACGGATGATGAGACAGTCAAATTAAAAAAAAATGAAATAAATGAGTGACACTAATTGGTAAATTATGCTCAACTAAAGACGAAGTGAACAAACATTTTGCACAAATTGCATCCAGTTCATTAAAACTTTTAACAAAGGAAGTTAATTTCGTATTTTTTTTTTTTTTTCCCACGCAGTATTGGATTTGTGCTGGGCACTAGAAATATGATTAGTAATATCATTCCTTCCACTATGCGAAACGCTGAAATTACATGACACGCAGTGCAAAATGCATTTATTTCATTTTTTGAAGATTTTGCAATAAACAGGAATTCCGCAGAATACGCATCACGGAATGTTTGATAGTACTTTTTTCCCCCCTTTCGTATTGCTGCTCATAGCGAATCACTAATACTAAATTTATTGACACTTGAAAAAAAATGTGAGTAAAGCTGCTGTAGTAAAACAGTAACAGCTTAAAGAGATGCAATTTGCAGAGGAAAAAAATAGTACCCCAACATATTAATTTCGTTGAATCAAGCAAAGACACTTTTATGCACGTTATCGAGTGAGGAACAAAAAAAGCATGGTTGAAAACTTACTGAATAGACCAGCAAAATAAATCATTGCTGAAGAAACAAAGGTTCAAATGAACATTGGAGTTTTTTTTTTTTTTAGTTTTTTTTCCCCAACTTCCTCTTACAGTAGCATTCTTTTGTTAGGTCAAATTTATTTGCCACAGAAGTTATGAAACCAAGCCTAATGCATTTTTAATTTCACAAAACTGGCGGCTTTTGCTTAATTTCATCATGTTGGATATCGATGTGGGCTTAAAAATTCCTCAGACTTAAAATCCGTTTGAATTTTTTTCTACGATAACTACGTTCTGAAATAGCATTTCGAACTGGGAGTGCTGGAATGCAAGACACACCCACGCTAGCCTCTGAGCAGATGCGACCCCGGGGACGAACAATGCGTTATCTGAAAAGGAGAAGGGGGGGGGCACCGAACGCGATTGTAACCTTACGTTACGCAGCGGGCTGCTTGCACAGGGGAAGGTACTCGGATCCATCCAAAAGTCCACGTGTAAGCAGAAACCTCGCACTTTCTCTTCACAGCGGAAATAAGGAGATTTTTTTCTTTTTAATCATCTCATTTTACGGATTTTTTGGAAGTGGAATAAAGACTTGTTTGTTTTTTTTTTTGTTTTTTTTTTTTGTTTTTTTTTTTGAAATGGGGAGGAAAAGACCAGGCATATCGCATCAACACAAGACATTTCAACCTGGGGTACTATCGGGTATAAAAGCAGATCCCCTCTCTTGAGTCGGTACCACCAAAACAAGTGTCCGTTATGCAAATGGCATTCTACGTCCGGTCGTCCTTTGGTGCCCCTAGCAGGTTCCCAGGGCCATATTTCATAAAAATAATACCACATTGCATGTTGCAGCAACAACATGTGCCTTCTTCATGGATAACAACATTCCACTTCCGCCATGGCTGACTAGATCACCGGATTTATCACCCATAAAAAATATTTGGGACATGCTCAAAAGACAGCTGCAGCGGTATGACTGTCTGCCAGCGACTCTTGATGAACTTTGGACATGGGATCAATACAGCCTGGATGGCTATTCCACAGCACACCATTCACAGATTATTATTTGATTTAATGCCTCAGCACATACAGCAGGTGATACAAGCCTGAAGTGGCCACATCGATTATTAGCTACATCGACGCACGTGGTACGTATGGCATGGAGATGCTAATCATTTTTTCTGTATTGCCTAATGAACATATGCTGTAAAAATCGCAGTCATAGCTCAACTCCTTTTAGGTGTTCTGTTCTTTTATTTTATTTATTTATTTATTTATTTTTATGAACATGAGTGTATGAAGCAATCTGGAACTCAGCACAATGATAATTACACAAAACAATTTTGCCATGGCAGTGACAATTCCTTATTTCATAGTCATCTATTACCTTGCACATTGGCAGCAAGGAGGCCAGATATTAAACTCCTTCAGTGAGAAAACCATGTGCTAGATGGAAAAGCCATCTTGTACTCGTGGGAAGGTTTTCACACGAGACTGTGATTCTAACTGCACACAACGGCTATATCACATACCAAGATTGATGAAAATATGATGCTCAAACAACTGCAAACATGAGATGACATCACGTCTCATCACTTTATGGAAGGAAATGATGTTGTCATAAGCAGATGCTACAAGAAGCTAGAGAAAAAGTCACACATTCAATCCAAACATTTCAACCAATTTTTTTCATTGAAAGGGACCTTCCATGAAAAATCAAGAACTTTCCAGGTCTGGAAAAAGAAAAACTAAATTCCAGGACTTTTCTAGAATTCCAGGGGCAGTGTGAACTTTGAATATAATAATATACAGGGTGTCTCAAAAGTCCTCGACACATTTTAAAAATTATTGAAAAAAATTATTTGAGACACGAACATAATTTTTGCAGATTTGTTTTAACTTACTTAACAAAGTTTTTTTGTTTCCAAATTAGGTCATTAGGTGGCTCTACTGATCCAATTGCAAGGTTAATTGAAAAAATGTCTACTCTAGCAGAGAAAGCGATATGTGTTGGTCAGTTTTTCGAAACAAAATCTGTTACCCAAGTGCAAAGAAATTTCCATTTGAAATTTGGAAAAGATCCTCCAAGTTGTGATAGCATCTTAGCTTGGCACAAGAAGTTCCTGGAAACTGGAAGTGTTCTCGATAGGCCAAGATGTGGAAGACCAAGCATGGGTGAAGGCAACGTTGAAAGCATTCGTGAAGCCTTTTCACGTATTCCTAGTAAATCTATATGAACTGCCACAAAGGAATTGGCAATTCCTCTTGCAACAGTGCATTGAGTATTACACCAAAAACTCTACCTATATGCCTGCAAAGCGCAAATATTGTTAGCTTTATAGCAGGAAGACAAGCCACACCATTTTAACTTTGCTGTGGACATGCTAAATCATCTAGAGGCAGATAATGACTTTCTATGAAACAGTATTTTTACAGATGAAGCAACTTTTCATGTTTCAGGTAAAGTCAACAACCACAATATCAGAGTTTGGGGGTCTGAGAATCCACATCACTTCATCGAACATGCCCGGGATAGTCCTAAAGTGAATGTGTGGTGTGGCTTAATGGCTGATCGTGTGATCAGATCCAGAAATTGTGTTAATGCCTGGACAGGCATATTTCATGCATCAAAAACTGAAATTACTTCCTAAAAAGAAATCGGGGCATATTTTTACTGCTCCAAAAATGATCCTTCTCAATTTTAAAACCAAACTCTAGGCTTTTTTATTTATTTATTATTATTATCATTACTATTAATTTTTTCCTCGGCTGTTCAACACAGCAGTTGTGCCATTGAAAACTTAATTCCTCCCTCATTCCCTATCCCAGCTCAGAGTCTTCTCCGATTTCGCATATCCCGTGCTGCAGGAAAACATAACCCCAAAAGCCCAAGGAATGTATGGAAAAAATGCGTTATCCATGTCACAACTTGGGATGAGAAATTCCACTGACCTTGATCTCAGTCGTGCCATGCCCAGTACATGTGCAAGGAAACACAAACGAAATGGAGAAGGCAACATCTTTTTTAAAGTTCCAAAGGATTGTGGGCAGCACTGTCAAAAAAGAAATAGATGTTCTGCAACTAAAAAAGCTCAGATGATTCCTGTTATTTACAACTTCAATGTTTCTCATTGTACTTCGATGTTTTGGGAAAACCTCAAAATATGGGTACGCGTATTGCGAATGCGAACGAAAATTGCAGCCAGTAAAAAATATGAATGGTATCCTCTCATACTAAAACATCTGGAAATATCACAAATGAACCATCAGATAGATTTGCTTTGATCTTTTTCTGTTGTACTGTTAAATGAACTTCCTACCTTATCTCCATTAAACAAAGATTTGGTGACATTATGGTAACTGTGTGATTGACACCCATTTTCTTGTTGTCTTTCATTTTTTTTCACCACTTTCGCTTGCGGGAACTGGAGACACTTTTCTTCCCTCTGTTTTGCTTACAAGACTGTGTGCTACATTCTGACAATCATAAACTAACCAGGTCCTATTTAAGATAAAACACATGGCATGGGAGTTTAGAAAAAGGGAGATAGGAAGTATTCTGATCTTTATCATTTAGATGTGACCTTTAACAAGGAGTATTATCTAGAAGAAATTGAAAGAAATCTTTGCCGCAAAGGTAAGGATGCATGTATGAATGTTGTTCACCTTAGGAATTATTACTATGCTTTTAATTTTGCTCTAGTTATTAAAATAATAAATAAATAAAGTTCAAACAAGTTTTTTTTTTAATTGTAATGCATAAATATTTTCACAAGAATTACAAAAAAAAAAAGTTTCTTAGAAGTGAGAATTTTTATGGCAGTTGTTTGCAAATTGGAGGGGGCTACTTCTGGAAATCACAAAATACTTCTTGAAAATCATGCGAGAAGTATTTTTACTCCCTGTCCAAAAACTTACCGCAATCACTGATCAGACCTTTCTTTTTTGCAGAACTTAGTAACAAAAAAAAAAAAAATATTTAGCCATTATTCAAATTTTTGCTGTCCCTCAAATTTGCCATTTACATCCTAAATCCCTTAGCAACCAGTCGGTGCACTGCCACACAGGGGTAAAGTTGTGCGAATTTTTTTTAAATAAGGAACTTCAATATAGGTGGATTGGAAGAGACGGACCCATCCTATGGTCTCCCCTCTCTTTAGATATCAAGCCTCTAGACTTCTTCTTGTGGATATATGTGAAAGACAAAGTCTTTTCATCCAAAGTGCAAAAGTATTGACAAACTGAAAACTCACATAGTTGCTGCAATTGTATGTGTTACAGAATCCACTTTGACACGTATATGGGCAGAAATCTTCCACGCAACACAAGGTGTACTTATTGAAATTCAATCATACGGGGAAAAAAAACTTTTTGAAGTAAGTTTAGAAGATTTGAAAAAAATCTGTTCCTATCCCGAAATTTTTTTTTTTTTTTTATATATAAATTTTTGAAATGTGTCAAGGACTTTTGGGACACCCTGTGTATATTGTTGAAGCATTTGCATAGGCCTTCAGCATTGCAGCAGCCAACAAAATGTTACCATTTTGAGCATATGCTGATTTTGATTTAGGTAAATCTGAAAACTACTGTTGACACAAGCAGTAAGTTGATTACCATGTAAGGCAGAGGTTGCATTTACCATGGACAAATTTCTTATTAAGATGCTGCAACTTAAAGAAAGGAGCACAAATGATATAAGTGCATCAAATTTGAATGTACATGTTGAAACTAAGATGGGTAATGGTGGCACAGTTTCATGTGCATGATGGCCAGTAAACCTTGTTCTCTGAAAAGAAGAAACATATTTAAACTTTGGTTTCTTTTGGAGTGGTGAGGAAGACAACCCTTAGTCAGTTATCCTTTGTAGTGGTGCTGTTTTATCAAATCAGTTAAAGGTGCCAAACAATTTGCTTCAGAAACATTTAGAAACCATGAGCATGTTGCTCACAGCCCAACGATTACTTTCGCTGCTGCCTCTATGACACAGGCAAAACATATTAAGGTATCCAACAAAGCGCCTATCACCATGCAATGAAAACTTATATTCAATCCTTCGTCTGAACAACTAAAACAAATTTCGAAAGTTCCACTTGTCCAGTGATGCAGTGTGGTGTAGAATATCAGAAATGTAAAACTATTTTCAGTAAATCAGATTCTAAATTAAATTTTATTTTCAGTTACATGAAAGCATTAATGTAAGTGCAAAATAATTTGCTTTGTAAGGTTCACTGATGGGGAAAACTATAATAGAACAATTTTTATTTTGTCAGGAATTAGAAACAACACATACATAAAACTGACAAAGAAGAAAGAAAGCTGAACTTTTTAACTGGGTGAAAAGTCAAAATGTGAGGAAAGAATGCATACTACTTTCCATTTGTCTTTTGTTGGCTCTGCACTTGCACAGCATCCATTGCTTAATTTTTATTTCTGTTTATATCTTTCTCTTCCCATTTATTCATTTCTCTTTTCTTTTCTTTATGCCTTCTGATGAAAATAATTTTAATCGTCATGTTGAAAGAATTTTCAGCCTGAAGAACACGAGTGCATGATATCAAAGCTCGAGTTATTTTAAATAAATGATGTAACTTTGAGAATACGAATACTTTTGACTGAACACCACACATCAATTCTTACGAATTTTCCAACATAGTCACTTCCATTTTAGGAAAATTTTCCCTCCCTTATCAAGCTTAAATGCAAACACTTATTGGGGGGTGGGGGTGGAGGCATTTAATAACATATGACAACATAGGAGTGGTAACAGCACGAGGGAAAAGAAAATTACTATAACGGCAAAAATCTTTGCTCCATTCGACTTCTGTTTTTGGAAATTCCTCCTTACTATTTTCAAGTTGAAATACAAATATTTATGAAACAAAATTATATTTAACAACAATACTGGGCATAAGGAACATCGCGAGAAAAACAAAATTACAATTACGGAAAAAATCACTCGGTCAACATTCCGTTTTTGAAAGTTTCGTAAAGATGGAATTTTGTACTTCCAAGAAAAAACGCCTACCCCTGTCATCATCAAACTCCCCAAAAATTTCTGTTGAATTGTGCATCAATCTTGTGAATGACTAAAATGATAACTGAAGCTGTGGAATTCCTTGAATTCGTGGAAGAATCTCATGCCTAAAAGATTACAGGGAAATTTTGGGGCTGTAAACCTTCCGTTTTTGCTAATTGTTGTCCACAGTTTCAAGCTGAAATACAAACATTTATGCAATAAAATGATATTTAACATTACTGGACACAGGCAACATCACAAGAAAAAAAATTACCATTACAGGAAATTTTTTCATTCTGTTTATCTGTTTAACTTTCGTTTTCGAAAGTTTTGAAACACGAAACACTGTCCCCGGAAGGAACCCCCCCCCCCTCTCAATAAAAATTCTCTTCAGTTTCGCATTGATCTCGAAAATAACCCAAATGATGACAAGAAAAGCACTGAATCCATTAAAGAATCTCATGTATGGCAACAGCAACTGGCATTAACATATTTGATGCAGTGAATAACTACTTTAAAAATCATAATTTGCTTTAGACTGATCATACTTTAAATGCCACAGTGGCCATGAAGGGTGATGCAAGAGTTTTCTCACTTCTGTCACAAATGAAAATCCTTCCTTGAGTATGACACACCGTTTCTGACACTATGAAATATTATTGTGAAGAGTACAGATGAAAATGAATTTGGAAAACTACTTGCAACAGTCATCAGCATGATCAATCTCAAAGACTCATCCACTGAATACAGACAGCTCAGTTGTCGCACACTGGCTCTCACAAGGGAAAATATAAAACAAGGGAAAAAAATCTGCTGGCTCTCACAAGGGAAAATATGGAATCATATTCTTAAAGTACCAAATGAATTATTTATATTATATATATATATATATAATTTATATAATTGAAATTATCTGACAAAACAAGTATATTGAATCATATTCTTAAAGTACAAAATGAATTTTATATATATATATATATATATATAGGTCTGATGCTGACCTTGGCGACGTATAACGGACGCTCCCTATCTTCTGATTCAAGGCTTCTTGAATTGGAAGAGGAACTACAAAGGATCAAGTGGGACATCGTCGGGCTAAGTGAGGTAAGGAGAAAAGGAGAAGATCTCACTGAACTGAAAAGTGGACATCTCTTCTACTATCGTGGGACAGATACTGGCAGAACTAGTGATGTTGGATTTATAATAAACAAGAAACTGAAGGATAAAGTTGTAGAAGTTGAAAGTTCCTCTGACAGAGCTGCACGACTCGTTATCCAACTCTCGAGAAGATACCAGGCTCAGATTATTCAAACTTATGCACCCACCACAAGTCATGCTGAAGAAGAAATTGAAGAATTTTATGAGGAAATTCGTGATCTAAATAATAAAGGTAAGCAGCACTTGAAGATAATTATGGGAGATTTCAATGCAAAAATAGGGCAACGGCAACAGAATGAAACTTCAGTAGGTAAATTCGGTCACGGCAACAGAAACCAGCGTGGAAATACTCTCGTAGAGTTTGCAGAGGCAGAAGGGTTTTTCATCTTGAACTCCTTTTTCAAGAAAAAGCCACACAGGAAATGGACATGGAGACATCCAAATGGGACGACAAGTGAAATTGATTTTATTATCTGTAACAAAAAATTCGTCATAGAAGACTGCAGTGTGCTAAACAAGTTCAACACAGGCTGTGACCATAGATTGGTGAGATGTAAGATGCACCTCAACACTAAACTCAAACGTAGCAAGCTCATAAGACAAACAAAATGTATTGACATAACCAACCTTAAAAAACACCATAATACCTTCAAATTGGAACTGAAGAACAGATTCTTTGCTTTAGAAGGCCTAACATCGGAAGAAGTGGATATTTCTGAAGTTAACAGAAAAGTAACCAAAGCTCTTATGGAAACAGCAACAAAATTAGCTGGGTCTAAGAACAAATTGCATGTGAACAAATTATCAGGAAAAACCAAAATGTTGATGCAAAAAAGAAGAGTGATGAGGACAACTAAAGAAGATGTGACTTCCAAAGTGGAATATATAGAGCTATGCAAGACAGTACGAAAAAGTATCACTGAAGACGTAAGGAAATTCAACTGTGAACTAGTAAGGAAAGCAATTGAAAACAACCAAAGCCTAAAGATAGCAAAGGGACATCTCAGTAAGGGGAAAAAACAGATTATGGCACTGAGAAAAGAAGATGGTTCTGTAACAAGAAATAGAGGCGAAATTTTGACAAGAGTGAAAGATTTCTACTCCAAATTATATGAAAGGGATGATACATGTACTCCAGACATCATGAAAGGTACCAGTACCAGAGTTCTTCCAGTCCTTCCAGCAGAAGTCGCACATGCAATCAAGAACATGAAGCAGGGAAAAGCTCCAGGAGAAGATGGAATTACTATAAACATCATACAAGAAGCAAGTGGAGAAATCGAAACAGTACTCGCCCAAATTTTCACTTGATGCCTTAATGAAGGGAAAATTCCTGAGGATTGGAACAACGCTACAATGATCTTGCTACATAAAAAAGGTTACATTGAGGATCTCAGGAACTACAGACCTATCAGCCTCCTATCAGTGGTTTATAAAATCTTCACTAAAGTTCTTTCACACCGCTTGAAGGTGACACTGGACATGACTCAACCGAGAGAACAAGCTGGATTCAGGAGTGGCTACAGCACAATAGATCATATCCACATACTGAGAGAACTAATCGAAAGAGCGAGGGAATATGAACTTCCATTGTGCGTGGCTTTTATCGATTATGAAAAAGCCTTTGATTCAGTGAAACCATCAGCAGTTGCAATGGCTCTGAAATCCTGCGGTATTGAAGATGCATACATTAATATTATTAATAACATCTATGAAAATGCAAGTGCAAAGATTCGGCTGTTTGAAAATACAACACACATAAAAATTGGAAAAGGAGTGAGACAAGGTGACACCATATCTCCGAAGCTCTTTAATACCACATTGGAAAATGTCTTTCAATCACTGAACTGGGAAAACAAAGGGATAAAGATGAATGGAGATTATCTAACCCACCTTTGTTTTGCTGATGACATAGTCATTTTTGCAACTACCCCATCAGAGCTACAGAGTATGATCCAGGAACTTGCTGACAAGAGTAAAGAAGTGGGATTAAAAATGAACTTTCAGAAGACAAAAGTGATGTACAATGCTTTTACAAGAAATGAAGATTTATCGATTGATGGAGAAAAGCTGGAGATAACAGACACGTACGTTTATCTTGGACAGCAGATATCAAGTGATGGTCACATTGGTGAAGAAATTAATCGGCGTACAAAACTTGCCTGGAGAGCTTTTGGAAGAAACAGCATAATTTTCAAGAGCAATATGCCATTATGTCTTAAAAGAAAAGTGTTTGATCAATGCATCCTTCCAGTGCTTACGTATGGTGCAGAGGCGTGGACCTTAGCTAAAAGAGACATACAAAGGCTGCAGACAACTCAAAAAAGCATGGAGAGGTGCATGCTTGGTGTAACCAGGAGAGATAAGAAGAGGAACTCGTGGATCCGAAAAATGACAAGAGTGGAAGACATCATGATCAGAGTTAAATCCCTGAAATGGCAATGGGCTGGACATACTGCCAGAAGAACAGACCATCGATGGACAGCCGAAATTTTAGATTGGATTCCAAGGGACAGGAAAGGACCCAGAAGAAGACCACATGGAAGATGGGTGGATGAAATTCGAAAGTATGTGGGAGTGACATGGAGGAGACTGGCACAAGACAGACTGTTGTGGAGGAAACTTGGGGAGATCTTCGTCCAGCAGTGGATTGATAATGGTTGATGATGATGATGATGATGATATATATATATATAATATATATAATTTATATAATTGAAATTATCTGACAAAACAGGTGCATTTAGACAACATTTATCAAAAACTTAATTCACTAAATGATAGTATGCAATAGAATAAATTATCCATGTTTATTCACAATTAAATGTTTCATTAACATTGACTATAGTTTCGCAGAGCATTTGCCTCAGCATCATCAGGACGAATGGAGGGTAAGGTAATCATTCAAATCACTGTGACATCAACAGAGTTCTGATGGTCACAGATTTTGGTGAGTTGTTTACATGCTCTTGAAAGAAATGGAGTAGATGTCATGTCATTGACAAGCCATGAAGAGTTCCAGTATATGTTGAAAGCTTCCGATATATTAGGTTTGATAGTCAAATCAGGTTTATCAATAAGCTTATATTATATTTAGTATGAAAAATGGTTACTGTTCAAGCTAAACTTTATTGATAAACCTGATTTGAGTAGATATATTAGAAGCTTTCGGCATATACTGGAACTCTTCACAGCTTGTCAACGACATGATGTCTACTCCATTTCTTTGAAGCGCATGGCAACAACTCACCAAAATACGTGACCATCAGAACTCTGTTGAGGGCACAATGATTTGAATGTTTATGCTCTATTCGTCCTGATGATGCCAAGCCAAACGCTCTGAAAACAACAGTCAATGTTAAATAAAACATTTGGCTGTGCTGGGTAAGGTCAAAAAGCTGGAAATGTGGCTTCTGCGTGTGTTGACAACTGCCAACAAGACTAGGCGTTTGGAAGTACGTGCTTCACTTCTTGCCAGGAATAAACAGGAACCTCTACCGCATCAAATCATCACCTGCGGCGAAAAGTGGGACCTTTATGATAATCAGAAACAATCTGCACAATGGTTAAGTGAAGCATAGCCTGCTGGATGGCATCCTAAGCCTTCCCTACACACCAAGATGATTATGCTCCTTGTCTGGTGGTCCACAGTCGGGATAATTCATCGGAGTTTCTTGAAAAGAGGCCAAACCATCACTGCAGAACGTTATTGTGCTGAATTACACCAGATGAATGGGAAATTGCTGCAGAAACGACTAGCTTTGCTCAACAGACAGGGTGTTCTTCTGCTCCAGGACAACGTCCACCCTCATGTCACATAGCGAACGATGCTGACACTAAGTGCCTTGGGCTATGAAGCATTGCCTCACCCTGCCTATTCCCCGGATTTGTCTCCGACAGACTATCATCTGTTTCGTCGCCTGGATCACTTCCTGTCCGAGAAACAGTTCATGACAGACAACAAGGTTCAATGTGCAGTTGATGACTTCTTTGGGTCCCAGCCACAAGACGTTTTTCATTCTGGGATCATGGTCTTGCCGGGCACATGGCAACTATGTGTCCATGCCAAGGGGGATTGTTTTGCCTAGGTAAGTTGTCCTACTTTTCCATTCTCGCCATTCACGTGTGCTTGTCCTTTGCCGGACATTTCATTCGTACCAACCCAATATCTCAACCACACACCTTGCGTTAGTATGACTCTGTAGTAGTTTGGGTCTGACAAAAGCCAATTTTTCAACTGACTATTAACACTTGCTTTATTTTTTCTAAACAACCATTCTAGTAAATAGTCAGATTTAAAAAAACGGGAGGGGGAGATATTACCACTGTGAGAAATTAATAACCACTATATGAAATTAATAACACTACAGCAAAAGAACATTTCATATTTTGCTAACTGACTGTAATCTAAGAATTACTTTTCCTCTTGTTTTTATATCACTCAATGCAAATATTACATTGTTTTCACACACATATAAGTTTTTTTAATTATAAATTTCCTAAGAGAAATTTATAATTAAAATTATGAAGATGTTTATATATTACTTAACACTGGATTACAACAATAATGGTATGCTTGGGAAGAATGAAATAGGACATCTGCATTACAGAAAAATAAAAAACACATTTCCTTACCTTTGTGCTATGTTAAGATTAAGTTACAAAAATAATAAGTTTGGTAATTAGTTCTGAACATCATAAAACTGAAAAACTAAAATTCTTCAATTTCTCAAAACAAATGTGCCCCTGTAAACTCTACAGTGTTTCTTTAACTCAGCATAACAAATAATGCCTACTGTTCAATATGTACTTTTAGGCAGTTCTCTCATTCCTACTTTCTCAGTTCTTTGTGTGACTGAGTTGTCATTAAAACACAGATCTAAAAAACATATGTGTGTAATGCAAAACTGAATAAGTAATGAATTTCTTTAAGCATATAAAAACATCTGCATGAAATATACCTTGAGCAATTGCATGCCACTGTGACAGCAGGATCACAGAAATCCCACTGTCCCATGATCTGTTCTGAGTTCCCCTCGGTAGAAGATGACTGACTACGAGAATAGAGCAATGCACTTTCCTGCCAAGATGCTTGCTTTATTCTGCCAGATGTCTGATGATTTTCTGCAGATGAGAAATTTGTTGTTTCACTTAAGCTTTCATTAAGTACAGAGGGATGAGAAAGAAACTTATAGTTCATATGAAGACTGGAGGTTACATTTGGATCACAGGGTGATGTAGGAGGAGTAAGAACTCCCGAAAACGATGCCTTGGATTGATTAGGGGTAAGGATGGAAGGCAGTCCAAATGAGGTAAAATTCTGTCCATTTACATTCTGACTAGCAGCAACTTCATCACATTCAGTCACCAGAACATAACATGATGGGTACTTCATCTTTACTCCACCTGAAAGTTAGAAAATATGAAAATCAGTCTACAATAAAAGCACTTCACAAAAAGGATGTTTTTTTTTTTTTTTTTTTTTTTAATTGCATAAATGCCAAATTTAAATATACCTATCCAGGGGTTGCACTGGCTTTTTAAAAATTCTCGCCAACCCATTCGCCAAAATAAATTCTTTTTCGCCAAATGTAATCTGAAATCACTAAATTTTTTTTCCACTCTCTATTGGAAATATAATAACCATAAAGTGTTACAATAAATAGTACAGGAGCAATAAGTTATAGATTGTTTACAAGCAGCAAAATATTATGTAATAGATCCTGAATCCTAATACAAAGAAATATGGACACTTATTTTCAATTTTGAATTCATTACTACCTATAAAATTTCTAAACAAAGAATTATTGACAGGATAAGTTTCAAATTGATTGAAAAATTGGGTATTACATTTATTCTGTGTGGCTTGGTTCAAAAGGGCCTGTGTAAAAAAAAAAAAAAGAAAAATACAGATGTTGTTGAAATATTGCACTTTATTACTTATAGAACTTTCGTCTCATAACTTTTCATATAAGTCGTGCAATATTGATTGATAGTTCACATCAAAACATAAGAAATCCACAAATATGATCGCATAAAAAGATTCTATATTAATTTTTAAAATATCATTGGCAAAAGCAAAATTTGGCATTGGCCTGTTTAGTACCAAGCCACAGAATTATTCAAAATACATAAATCAAGCATAGACTAATCAAAATACTGAATTCTGTGGGAAAGTTCAGTTCATTTTCTGTACGCTTCCTCAAAATTGAATTCTTCTATTTTGGAACCATTAATGTTTATAGTCATTAAATATCCCAAATTTATCACTGGGTCTGCTCCTTAAGTGAGTCTTTATCAAGTTTTGGCATGAAGAGCCCCTTTCACAGTCCACTGTTGATTGTGACATCGTGAGGAATATCTTCGCAAGACTAGCTAAAATAGGATATATCTCATCATTCTTTAGCACAAATCTAGTATTTTCTAAAACCGAAAAATATTTGTTGCTGTAGCACAACACCTTTTCTAGACTTTGGACCTCAGTCATAAGTGTATGTTCTCCTAAAAAAAATATCTGTGTGTTTGAAGTGTTCACAAACAGTACAAACACACTTCTCTTTGTCTTGGAAAGAAAGGACCAATGATATGCTGTGGGTCACTTAACAGTCTTTTTTCTTCAAAACGTGTATGTAATTATTCAACAGTCTTTTGCCCAAACAATAAACATATACTGGCAGATTTTAATTTAAGATATTCACTGTATTTAACTGTATGCCCATGGAATGATGCATTGTCTTCATCATCACCAACAATTTCTTCCAGAAAGGTTTTCAGTCTTAAATCTTGTTTTGATGCAGTTAATTCTGTGATAATATCTATAGTAGAAGACAACAGTAAATTTACAGTTGAAAAATCTATTTTTGAACTTCAAAAGTTTTTTACATACAATGGCTACATGGTTGAGGACATCACTGAGGAAATGTGTGACATAAAGAAAAACATATGTGCTGACACTTTTTACCAAGCTGGCTGATTTTGCTGACCTGTTTTCCAGAAGAACACCAACTAACGCATCATAATTGCATAATATTGCCTGCACAGCACCCTTAAATGATAACCATCGAGTGGAGAATATTTGTTTGAATCTGGTTGAACATTCTGCCTCTTTCAACACAGCTTGTACTTTTTCCAACTTGGACATATTCTTCGGGGACAAATGAAAATAACTGAAAATACTATTCACAATCTCTTGGAATTTTATAAGTTAGGGGATGGAGTCAGCAGCAACAGATGCAGGCAATGCTAGCCTAAAAGCAACACAATGGAAGCTCAGCAGATGAGGAACCGAGTCTCATGGTAACACCCGATAGAATGAAGCTCAGCAGATTTATACAATGAAGCTCAGCAGATTTATACAATGAAGCTCAGCAGATGAGGTCTTTAAGTCTCGTGGTAACACCCGATTTTCTACCAGTCATTGCAGCTGCACCATCAGTGGCAACTCCACATAAATATTCCAAAGGAAGATTTTTTTTTCTTTAAAACACTTCAGAGTTCTTCTGTAATGTGTTCTGCAGTAGTATTCTCTAACTGCCTTATAGATAGGAATTTTCACCACTGGTTCAACATCTTTCGTGTAGCGAATATGTACGATCATGTTCTAATGAACAGATGAGTCAGAAGATTCATCTATCATTAAGCTGAACAATTTTGCTTCCAAAACTTCCCTTAGAATTTCTTCCATAAAAATGCTAGAAACAGCCTTTGAAAATTGGTAATACTCGAATGATGTGTATAACTTGTGTGATTATCAATATTCAGGAGTTTTAATTGTGTTGCGCCTTGAATCTCTTGGAAGGCGCAAATTGTGTTGCGCCTCCCAAGAGATTATTCAGTAGATTATTTTTGGCCACAAAATATACATTTCGCAGTGCAGAAATTATTGCTTTTTGAAAGGCTTTTTTTTTCATAACAGCTTTTTTCATATTTTGCTTTTCCTTCAAAGCTTTTTCAGCAGCTCCGTGGCTGTTGAGATAAAAAGACTTTTCATGTTTAACTACATTTTCTTTCTTTAGAATTGTACATCCAATTGTGAAAACATTTTGAACATGAGCATTTATGTAAGTTTACAAAGCATCGCAGTTTGCTTCGAATCGGACCATAGTCATGGTCTTTTAAGAGTCCATTCTAGTCTGAAATCTCTTTGTCCCTTTCAGAAACCTTGTTCTTAATTCTTGTGTAATGTGTAACATTCAATAATTCAGAAGAATTTTGTAATTTATCGACATTGTCAATTTCTGAAGAAGTAGAAGCACACAGTATTTCGCAAAAAGCTTGTAATGCCGGTGGATTGGTTAATGCATCATTTGTTTCGGTTCTTGAAGCAGATGTTGATGATATTTCGCATATCGAATCTTGTAATATGGGAGGAGAATGAGATCTGCGGCAGAAAAAATCTTTTTATAGAATGTGCACTGGCTTCCGGTAGCCTTTTTCTTTTCTTATCCATAGAGATATATAAGTGTGCAAAGAACTTCAATAGTGATCCAGGCGGAATGTGAATATCAGAATTATCACTTTACCGGAAGAAACAAATCACATGACGTTATCGATGGCATCACGAGACTAAAACTTCTTGTAGTGCTCAAGAGAAGGGAAGATGAGGCACGAGGGTCAACCACAGAATTGGGTTAACGCGAGGTATGGACATTGGACAGACATGAGCATCGAAGAGAAGGGACAGACAGGAGCATAGAAGAGAATGGACAGGCAGGAGCGATGACACCACTCTTTTCATGCAATTGCTTTCAGTCTCGCACGCAATGTAAAAAAGAAAACAGTAACTAACATTCAAATTTCATTTTTAAGTACCAAATCGAGTAAAAATTAAAGATTGTTTTTGCTTGGACGTCATAAAAAAGATAATTGCCAATATTTTCGCCAAAACATATTATCAGTTGCCAATTATTTTTTTTATTTTTTTCGCAAATTGCAAAAATGGTGATCGGCAGCGCGACCGCTGCTATCTATTTCTTCTGCATAGCTGGTGTGACTACATTAATCTGCCAATTTTACTCATAATGGGAAACAGCACAGTATTACAACAGAAGGTTTTTAAAAAACCTCAAAAATATACTAATTAATATTTACAGAGTTTCTACCAGGTTAAGGAAGCTGAATTTCTTGCCCTTTCCTTGACTTTTCACAAAAATTCCTTGACTATTATTATGCAGCTTCAACATTACTAATAAAAGGAGGAGAGGGTTTAGAATTACTCATTTTGCTTACACAAAAGAATAACAGACCAAGGGTGAGAATTTACATCTGAAAAAATTCAGAATTTAGTAAGCAAAATAAGAAAAGAAAAATTCAGATAATTCTCTAGAAAGATACTTAATTAAAACATGGTTCCTACACTTTTTCACTCACAGAATTCCAGGACTTTTCCAGGACATTTGGACTTTTTTCCAGGACATACGGTCCAAATGCTCCTACTTAAAATATAGTGCAACTGTAAGTCTGTTCAACCTGTAACCTACAACAAACAACTCCCTACCTGCTTGAGAAAACTTAATACAGAATGCAAAAAATTAAAAATGATGTCTGTTGCAGCTAACAAGAAACTCAGAATCACAGATAAATACTGAAATACCAAAACTGTCATGAAAAACGTAACCAGGTTTAATTTCTACAAAACTGCCATATACATTACCCTATACTGATTTTGAGAAAGAATTGTTTTTCTGCTTTGCTTTCAGTTCAATTATTGAAGCAAATTACAGAATAAAAAAAACATAAAACTCAAAAAATATATAGGTATTAATAGATATAAAATCTATAGTTAGAACACAAACGTGGCATTACTCTTGAAATGTTTCATATACCACACAATCAATATACAAAACACTTGTGACGTACCTGCCAGCAGGACGCACACGACATAAAGGCAGATAGGAATCAGAATAAGCGTCTGCTTAGCTCAGTTGGTAGAGCGACTTGTTCCGGAATAAGCGGCCTCGGGTTCGAATACCGACGTAGACCAAAAATGACGGAGAAATTTACTTCGTTATAATGGCGCCCGAACTATCCGGATGACCCGGCCGTTCAAAATCTCGCATTGGTGTGATATTCTTTCCACACCGCGAGATAGGAAAAATCAGAGAATTCCTTCTCCAGCGCTTCGAAAAATAAAAATGTGTGATGTTGCATTCCACACAGCAGATTGACTGGGAGTTCTCAAGCGCACGTTCTACAGTGGATGGCTGCCTGCAACGATTCATGGTCACGGCTGACCCGTGGGCCATGCCCCCGGCCCTCTTTCGGGGGGGGGAATGTGACGTACCTGCCAGCAGGACGCACACGACATAAAGGCAGATAGGAATCAGAATAAGCGTCTGCGTAGCTCAGTTGGTAGAGCGACTTGTTCCGGAATAAGCGGCCTCGGGTTCGAATCCCGGCGTAGACCAAAAATGACGGAGAAATTTACTTCGTTAATTTTGAAATAATGCTTACATTGGAAATTTAAGGATACAGAAAGGTAAAATATTTGAAACTTTTTTGAAAGGAACAAAGGGATTAAAAGTAAAGTAAAAATATCAACGTTTACCACAATCAATGATTTATTATATATCGACTATAGTTTCGCAGAGCTTCTGGCTCGGCTTCATCAGGACGAATGGAGCGTAAACATTCAAATCATTGTGACATCATCAGAATTCTGGCGGTCACGGTTTTTGGTAAGTTGTTTCCACACGCTTGAAAGAAATGGAGTCGACGTCATGTCATTGACAAGCAGTGAAGAGTTCCGGTATATGTGAAAAGCTCCTAATACATTAAGCTTCATCGTTGAATCAGGTTTACCAATTAGCATAGCGTTTCCGAACAGAAATTTATGGTTATTTTCGTGACAATGCTGCGCTATAGACGACTACTTCAGATCACAATTTTTTACGTAGGTCTGGTGTTCCTTCACATGGAAAGTTAAAGCCCTGCGGGTCTGTCCTATATACGAAAGTCCACATTCACAAGGTATCTGATAAATTTTTCAGGAATTTATGTCTTCGACGTAATCTTTGGATCCGAAAAAATTTATCTTGTTTATGGGTTTGAAAATAACTTTAAAATTAAAACTCTTGAGAATTTTTGAAATTCCAAAGCAAATCTGTGGAGCAAATGGGATAACTGCCCAATTCTGTTGTATTGGGTGGTATACCAGTGTGAGTGTGCAGACAGGCTTTGGTTTCCTAAATTTGTGGACAGCTTTATTTACTGACGGAACGTGTATATCCTGTGTGTACTGCAATTCGTTTAAGAAAATCTAGCTCTTTCTGCAAGGAATCCTCAGCTGAGCATATATGTATTGCATGATATACGTATGTGTAGAAGGCAGAGATTTTTTGTTTCCATGGGTGATTTGATTTTGCATGTGGGGGTAAGGAAACAGTGAATGGTTTTCGATAAACTGTTGTGCTTTTCGATAAACTGTTGGTTTTCGATAAACTGTTGGTTTTCGATAAACTGTTTTCGATAATCCTTCAGAGCGTGACACAAGGACGTCAAGAAATGATAAGCAGCCATTATTTTCAGTCTCACATGTGAACTTTATATGAGGATCAATTGAATTGACGAGTTCCACTAATTTAGGTATTTCCGAATTCATGCCTTTCCAGAGAACAAAAGTATCATCAACATATCGAATCCAAATGTCAAACGTAACGAGCTGAAAGAGTTTGTCCTCAAAATGACGCATATAGACTTCGCATAAAATAGGCGACAATGGGCTACCCATTGCAAGGCCTTCCGTCTGTTGGAAAAACCTTCCACGAAAAAGGAAACTGTTTTGTCTGGTACAAATTTCCACTAGTCGCAAAATTTCTTCTACTTCCGGTTGACTGAAACGATGTTCAGTGAGACTCACTTTCAATCATTCGAGGGCTCCATTCAGTGGGATGCTTGTGAGCATGGATTTCACATCAAAGGATAACATGAATTGATCTCTGTATGGATGTCGTTTTAGTCGATTGGCAAACTCTATGGAATTTTTTACAATTGTTTTGTTCGAAGAAGTCGTTAAGGCAGATAATTTTGAAGATAGAAACTTGGCCAACTTATGTGTAGCTCAGCCAATGTTGCTGACTATGGGACGGAAAGGGAGCATCCATTATATGTAGCCAAGGTCAGCATCAGATGGCAGCCTAGTCCGGTCCTCGGGTGATTCTTAGCACCCTCTGCCTTCATGTTGCACTGGCCGCTGCCTTGGCCAGGTACATTCCAGCTGCCGGAGACTGGGGGCCAAGATTTAAGTTGTGGAGTCATTTTGAAGGGGTTTGGCCATAATTCACCAAGCTGGCAAAGCGGGTTGGTGAGTATGGGATAGCATTTCCCCTAATCCTGATGGTATAGTTATACCGCTATTGGATCTATATACAGTTCTCCAATGGTAGTTTGATGAATTTGGTCACCTTTTGAAGGTCAGCAAGGAAAACTGGGGACACCTTTGTAACTTTTGTGTCTTCCACAACTATATTTATGATAAAAATAGAATAATGATTCAAAAACAAGGTATCCCTATGGGTACTTCATTTTCAAGCCTGTTAGCCAATTTATTTCTGCATTATTATGAGAGAAGGATTGTTATGGAGCATGTTCATAATTTTAGATATGTTGATGACCTCATCAGTTTCTGTGTTCAAAACAAGACTTTTAATATGCAGGATTGTTATCCCCGAGCTTGGTTCTGGAAAAAACAAACAAGAATTCTGAGATTGCTTTTTTGGACCTACAAATTACACTAAGGCATAAAAAATTCTCAATAGATGTATTTGATAAAAGAACA
This sequence comes from Macrothele yani, assembly GCA_039090855.1. Taxonomy (NCBI): domain Eukaryota; kingdom Metazoa; phylum Arthropoda; class Arachnida; order Araneae; family Macrothelidae; genus Macrothele; species Macrothele yani. Next base: position 99,009,360 of record CM076990.1, on the reverse strand, counting down.
AATTTTGACTTCAGTCCTAAATTACTGAATATTTGGACTTCAAGAATTCCAAGAACAATACATAGAAACATTATTATATCTCAATTTCTACGTATCACTCGCATTTGCAATAACAGAGACAATACTACCAAACAGTTAAAAAAGTTTTTTTCCATTTTGAAAGATAATTCTTATCCACTAAAATTTTGTAAATTTTACTTTTGTGATCTCTTATCTACTTACAATCTACATTCCACCTTCAAGATCAGACTTTGTAACATTACACCCTAAAATATCTTTGCACTAACCACTTCTTGCGGCCACACTTACAACAATTTTTCCTCCGAGTCACCCCGCAGACTCATAACACCCATTCTTTACATTTATTCGACATTATAGAAATTGGATTATTTCATAAAGTACCTAGGAAATTGCAGCTTAAATTTGTTCACTTGGGTTTCTGAACACACCTGGAGTTTTAATTTTCCAACTTGGATTTACGTCTTAACCGCGACTCTCTACGAATGACTTTGTTTATGTCATGAAGGGTTTGGTGGAAGGATTTATGTTATTGTTTTTTAATCTTATAAGGAGAATTTTGACTCAGTTTTTGCTTTGATGTTTCTTTTTCATTTATACAACAGTACATGTGACATTATTGTTTTGGTAAGGTTTTTTATAGTTCATCTTTTAGTTCAATTTTAATCCCAGTGACTCTTTTGTATTTTCTGTAGTTCAGGTAGGGAAGACAGAATGCACCAAAATTTACAACACAAAATTTCAAATTGGATATCCATTATTGCTTTTTTGAGATTTTTGCATTATCATGAAACCTGAACTAAACTTGTGTGCTCAGGGCCTCTGGATGTCTTTCCCTGAAGAGTGATCCGGGGGTTCTGAGTAAATGTTTTCATAAATATTTTCTTAACATTGTTTCGTCTTTTTGTTATTCACTTTATTTTTTATTTTTTTTATCTGAAGGTTTTTGGCCTTATTTGTTTGTTTATGAGGGTAGATTGGGTGTATGTTAATATTCTTTTACATACACTAACTACATCTAATACTTACAGCGTTGCACAGTTTTGTTGTGGGTTATATTATATTACATTAGTGGAAATTTAACTTTCCTATGCTCTCTCTCTCTCTCTCTCTATATCATCATCATCATTGTCAACCATTATCAATCCACTGCTGGACGAAGGTCTCCCCAAGTTTCCTCCACAACGGTCTGTCTTGTGCCAGTCTCCTCCATGTCACTCCCGCATATTTACTGAATTTCATCCACCCATCTCCCATGTGGTCTTTTTCTGGGTCTTTTCCTGTCCCTTGGAATCCAATCTAAAATTTCGGCTGTCCATCTATGGTCTGTCCTTCTGGCAGTATGTTAAGCCCATTGCCATTTCAGGGATTTAACTCTGATCATGATGTCTTCCACTCTCGTCATTTTCGGATCCACGAGTTCCTCTTCTTATCTCTCCTGGTTATACCAAGCATGCACCTCTCCATGCTTCTTTGAGTTGTCTGCAGCCTTTGTATGTCTCTTTTAGTTAAGGTCCACGTCTCTGCACCATACGTAAGCACTGGAAGGATGCATTGATCAAACACTTTTCTTTTAAGACATAATGGCATATTGCTCTTGAAAATTATGCTGTTTCTTCCAAAAGCTCTCCAGGCAAGTTTTGTACGCCGATTAATTTCTTCATCAATGTGACCCTCACTTGATATCTGCTGTCCAAGATAAACATACGTATCTGTTATCTCCAGTTTTCTCCATCAATCGATAAATCTTCATTTCTTGTAAAAGCATTAAACATCACTTTTGTCTTCTGAAAGTTCATTTTTAATCCCACTTCTTTACTCTTGTCAGCAAGTTCCTGGATCATACTCTGCAGCTCTGATGGGGTAGTTGCAAAAATGACTACGTCATCAGCAAAACGAAGGTGGGTTAGATAATCTCCATTAATCTTTATCCCCTTGTTTTCCCAGCTAAGCGACTGAAAAACACCCTCCAATGTGGCATTAAAGAGCTTCGGAGATATGGTGTCACCTTGTCTCACTCCCTTTCCAATTTTTATGTGTGTTGTATTTTCAAACAGCCGAATCTTTGCACTTGCATTTTCATAGATGTTATTAATAATATTAATGTATGCATCTTCAATACCGCAGGATTTCAGAGCCGTGGTAACTGCTGATGGTTTCACCGAATCAAAGGCTTTTTCATAATCGATAAAAGCCATGCACAATGGAAGTTCATATTCCCTCGCTCTTTCAATTAGTTCTCTCAGTACGTGGATATGATCTATTGTGCTGTAGCCACTCCTGAATCCAGCTTGTTCTCTCGGTTGAGCCATGTCCAGTGTTACCTTCAAGCGGTGTGAAAGAACTTTAGTGAAGATTTTATAAACCACTGATAGGAGGCTGATAGGTCTGTAGTTTCCGAGATCCTCAATGTCACCTTTTTTATGTAGCAGGATCATTGTAGCATTGTTCCAATCCTCAGGAATCTTCCCTTCATTAAGGCATCGAGTGAAAATTTGGGCGAGTACTGTTTCAATTTCTCCACTTGTTTCTTGTATGATGTCTATAGTAATTCCATCTTCTCCTGGAGCTTTCCCAGCTTCATGTTCTTGATTGCATGTGCAACTTCTGCTGGGAGGACTGGAAGAACTCTGGTACCTTTCATGATGTCTGGAGTACATGTATCATCCCTTTCATATAATTTGGAGTAGAAATCTTTCACTCTTGTCAAAATTTCGCCTCTATTTCTTGTTATAGAACCATCTTCTTTTCTCAGAGCCATAATCTGTTTTCTTCCCTTACTGAGATGTCCCTTTGCTATCTTTAGGCTTTGGTTGTTTTCAATTGCTTTCCTCACTAGCTCACAGTTGAATTTCCTTACGTCTTCAGTGATACTTTTCGTGCTGTCTTGCATAGCTCTATATATTCCACTTTGGAAGTCACATCTTCTTTAGTTGTCCTCATCTCTCTTCTTTTTTGCATCAACATTTTGGTTTTCCTGATAATTTGTTTACATGCAACTTGTTCTTAGACCCAGCTAATTTTGTTGCTGTTTCCATAAGAGCTTTGGTTACTTTTCTGTTAACTTCCGAAATATCCACTTCTTCCGATGTTAGGCCTTCTAAAGCAGAGAATCTCTCTCTCTCTCTATATATATATATATATATACTTAAGAGCAAAACTGAAGACTAAGGAAAAAAATTTAGAATTTAAAACGAAGGGTGCAAAATAACCTGAAAATCAAAACGTGCAACGCAGCAGTTTTGAAAATTCAGAATTCACATTCTATAAAGATACCTAAGCAAAAAAATACATATATAATTTTGACTCACACCTAGTACAACATAGAAAAGGTTATGTATCTACCTGTGTGAGTAAAAGGAGAAAAGAAAAAAATAAAATAAAACAACTGAATGTAGAAGGTGTCGAGAATACTGAGCTTTGGCTTTATCAAGGACCAGCAAAAACTCTGCATTTTCTCACTTCCACAAAGACCTAGTTGGAAATGGGTTTCTGCAAGGCCATAGATGCAAGTAACATTCCCACCTAAAATAGTTTAAAAAATATATATATAAGTCATGTCCTCCGTAGAGTAGCATGACCTAGCACTAGTTAACAATTTCGCTTGCATCCATTAACCTTCATGGCCCGACCCATGCTCTTCATCTGTTACTATTAAACAGAGAGAAGAAGATTAAAGAGAACTCAAGCTGTGAGAGTGACATAATAAATAGAAATGATTTTCAGCTATAACGAAATTCCAAGTTCGTTTGAGAGAGAAATTAAACCTGAAAAACAAATTTTACATTGCAATTAAAAAAGGAAATGTTAATTTATAACGAACAGATTTTTGAAAGAAAACTTGAGTCTAAAACCCCCTACTCTACAACTTATGACAGCACGAAAACGAGAATAAGTTAAAGATAATAATTAACTAAAGAAAACTTTGTGAAAGTTATATACCTTAAACAGTTAGTTGCAATATGTACAAAGTATTTCAGCAGTGCTTTAAGTGCATAATTAATTAGTTATTAAGAACTTAACTACTTTGAAAAAACAGCGCATAGACAGCGCATAGAAAAGGAACAAGCTTAGCCATCTTCTGTTCCTAGGTACCACAAAAGACGCTCAAAGTTACAAAGAAAAGTAAGAGTTAAAACCCGCATAAATGTTAACAGACAAACCAATGCTTAAAAGCTGAAAAGCTAAAAAACGACAGAGAAAAGGTACATGAAGTACAGACATTGAACTTATAAAACCTAGAACCCAAAAACAAGGAAGAGAGCTTACCTCTTGTGTTACAAAAACTTTTCTCCTCACAAGAGGAGAACATGGCTGACCTCTTCCGCCACTCCCTAGACGCTGGGGGCAGTGAGGGTGGGGCTGATGGCCTCCTCATACAGCAAGAAACCAACGCGCGGAGATTTTAACCAGAGAAAAAAATATATAAACTTAAGACTGTGGATCTGTATGATCAGAATGAGCAGAATTAACTCTCCAGAATACATGAGAAATATTATAAAATACACGAGCAGTTTATTTAATAATCTTTGCATGTATTAAATCACCTTAGTGAGCTTCTATAGATTAATCAGAATCTTATTAATTTTAATGTTGGTTTTACTATTTTTAGTATAGCTATCCTAGTGATGAATAACTAGTTTTCTTTTTTATTTGTTTTTATTTTCTTTTATAAACAGATTTTTAAGCTTTTTGTGATTTTGTTTATATTATTTAATTTTTTTGTTTTAATAGGACCGTCATATCCATAGCACTAAGGTTCCTTTAGGTAGTTAATAGGCATCCTCTAGCCAACTTCCTTACGGCTTTGATTGGTCAGAATCATATTATTAACTGTGTAGAAAATTAAAGCAGATCTGCCAACCTTACTCTATTATTCAGAATAATTTTTCTTAAAGTTCTTTTGATGAAAGAAGAAGGAATTTCGTTCTCTAGAAAACTTTCTAATAGTATATTAATGTGGTAATTGAAGTCCAAATTGTTGCTGCAAATTCTTGAAATTCTTAGGACCTGAGAAATTAGTACATTCTCAATTACTTTGGTTGAAATGTTATTATTCCAGTGTAGATATTTAATTACTTTGAAAGGAAAATTAACTCTTTTATCAAAGAGGCTAATAGATGGGTAACCTCTGTTGAGCTTAATGCTTAAGTCTAGGAACTCAAGTTCCTGATTACTGTGGTTGGTTTTACATAAGTTAAGAGAGCTAGGATAGATATTATCAAAATCACTCTCTATAACTTCGGAATTATTGATACACAGCAGATCATCAATATATCTAAAAGTGTAAAGGTAGTTATCTGAGCAGGTGGGGTGATTTTTAATGAATTTATATTCCTTAAAGAACAGGAATAGATTAGCGATATTCGTGGACGTTGATGTTCCCATTGGAATACCGTTCACTTGCTTATAGAGAGTATTATTATATAAGATATGGTTATTTTTTATGCAGCAATTGAGATAAGAGTTCCAAGTTCCTACATCAACAAATTGGTTAAGTTTAAATTCTGCATACAGCTCTTTAAAGGTAGTGATTATATCTGATAGAGGCAGATTAGTATATAGGTTTTCAAAATCATAACTATTAATATCTAGGGGACAAACTTTGAGTATAGTAGAAATTACTTCTGCATTATTATTGATTATCCAAAAATCTCTGTACATCAAGTTAGAACAGTTTCTAATGTGTTTCAAAATCTGAAGATGTCTTAAAGAAGGTTTTGAAACACATTAGAAACTGTTCTAACTTGATGTACAGAGATTTTTGGATAATCAATAATAATGCAGAAGTAATTTCTACTAAACTATTAATATCTAGGGGGCAAACTTTGAGTAATGATTTTGAAAACCTATATACTAATCTGCCTCTATCAGATATAATCACTACCTTTAAAGAGCTGTATGCAGAATTTAAACTTAACCAATTTGTTGATGTAGGAACTTGGAACTCTTATCTCAATTGCTGCATAAAAAATAACCATATCTTATATAATAATACTCTCTATAAGCAAGTGAACGGTATTCCAATGGGAACATCAACGTCCACGAATATCGCTAATCTATTCCTGTTCTTTAAGGAATATAAATTCATTAAAAATCACCCCACCTGCTCAGATAACTACCTTTACACTTTTAGATATATTGATGATCTGCTGTGTATCAATAATTCGAAGTTATAGAGAGTGATTTTGATAATATCTATCCTAGCTCTCTTAACTTATGTAAAACCAACCACAGTAATCAGGAACTTGAGTTCCTAGACTTAAGCATTAAGCTCAACAGAGGTAACCCATCTATTAGCCTCTTTGATAAAAGAGTTAATTTTCCTTTCAAAGTAATTAAATATCTACACTGGAATAATAAATAACATTTCAACCAAAGTAATTGAGAATGTACTAATTTCTCAGGTCCTAAGAATTTCAAGAATTTGCAGCAACAATTTGGACTTCAATTACCACATTAATATACTATTAGAAAGTTTTCTAGAGAACGAAATTCCTTCTTCTTTCATCAAAAGAACTTTAAGAAAATTATTCTGAATAATAGAGTAAGGTTGGCAGATCTGCTTTAATTTTCTACACAGTTAATAATATGATTCTGACCAATCAAAGCCGTAAGGAAGTTGGCTAGAGGATGCCTATTAACTACCTAAAGGAACCTTAGTGCTATGGATATGACGGTCCTATTAAAACAAAAAAATTAAATAATATAAACAAAATCACAAAAAAAGCTTAAAAATCTGTTTATAAAAGAAAATAAAAACAAATAAAAAAGAAAACTAGTTATTCATCACTAGGATAGCTATACTAAAAATAGTAAAACCAACATTAAAATTAATAAGATTCTGATTAATCTATAGAAGCTCACTAAGGTGATTTAATACATGCAAAGATTATTAAATAAACTGCTCGTGTATTTTATAATATTTCTCATGTATTCTGGAGAGTTAATTCTGCTCATTCTGATCATACAGATCCACAGTCTTAAGTTTATATATTTTTTTCTCTGGTTAAAATCTCCGCGCGTTGGTTTCTTGCTGTATGAGGAGGCCATCAGCCCCACCCTCACTGCCCCCCAGCGTCTAGGGAGTGGCGGAAGAGGTCAGCCATGTTCTCCTCTTATGAGGAGAAAAGTTTTTGTAACACAAGAGGTAAGCTCTCTTCCTTGTTTTTGGGTTCTAGGTTTTATAAGTTCAATGTTTGTACTTCATGTACCTTTTCTCTGTCGTTTTTTAGCTTTTCAGCTTTTAAGCATTGGTTTGTCTGTTAACATTTATGCGGGTTTTAACTCTTACTTTTCTTTGTAACTTTGAGCGTCTTTTGTGGTACCTAGGAACAGAAGATGGCTAAGCTTGTTCCTTTTCTAAGCGCTGTCTATGCGCTGTTTTTTCAAAGTAGTTAAGTTCTTAATAACTAATTAATTATGCACTTAAAGCACTGCTGAAATACTTTGTACATATTGCAACTAACTGTTTAAGGTATATAACTTTCACAAAGTTTTCTTTAGTTAATTATTATCTTTAACTTATTCTCGTTTTCGTGCTGTCATAAGTTGTAGAGTAGGGTTTTAGACTCAAGTTTTCTTTCAAAAATCTGTTCGTTATAAATTAACATTTCCTTTTTTAATTGCAATGTAAAATTTGTTTTTCAGGTTTAATTTCTCTCTCAAACGAACTTGGAATTTCGTTATAGCTGAAAATCATTTCTATTTATTATGTCACTCTCACAGCTTGAGTTCTCTTTAATCTTCTTCTCTCTGTTTAATAGTAACAGATGAAGAGCATGGGTCGGGCCATGAAGGTTAATGGATGCAAGCGAAATTGTTAACTAGTGCTAGGTCATGCTACTCTACGGAGGACATGACTTATATATATATTTTTTAAACTATTTTAGGTGGGAATGTTACTTGCATCTATGGCCTTGCAGAAACCCATTTCCAACTAGGTCTTTGTGGAAGTGAGAAAATGCAGAGTTTTTGCTGGTCCTTGATAAAGCCAAAGCTCAGTATTCTCGACACCTTCTACATTCAGTTGTTTTATTTTATTTTTTTCTTTTTTCTCCTTTTACTCACACAGGTAGATACATAACCTTTTCTATGTTGTACTAGGTGTGAGTCAAAATTATATATGTATTTTTTTGCTTAGGTATCTTTACAGAATATATATATATATATATATATATATCATCATCATCATCATTGTCAACCATTATCAATCCACTGCTGGACGAAGGTCTCCCCAAGTTTCCTCCACAACGGTCTGTCTTGTGCCAGTCTCCTGCATGCCACTCCCGCATACTTTCGAATTTCATCCACCCATCTTCCATGTGGTCTTCTTCTGGGTCTTTTCCTGTCCCTTGGAATCCAATCTAAAATTTTGGCTGTCCATCGATGGTCTGTTCTTCTGGCAGTATGTCCAGCCCATTGCCATTTCAGGGATTTAACTCTGATCATGATGTCTTCCACTCTTGTCATTTTTCGGATCCACGTGTTCCTCTTCTTATCTCTCCTGGTTACACCAAGCATGCACCTCTCCATGCTTCTTTGAGTTGTCTGCAGCCTTTGTATGTCTCTTTTAGCTAAGGTCCACGTCTCTGCACCATACGTAAGCACTGGAAGGATGCATTGATCAAACACTTTTCTTTTAAGACATAATGGCATATTGCTCTTGAAAATTATGCTGTTTCTTCCAAAAGCTCTCCAGGCAAGTTTTGTACGCCGATTAATTTCTTCACCGATGTGACCCTCACTGGATATCTGCTGTCCAAGATAAACGTACGTGTCTGTTATCTCCAGCTTTTCTCCATCAATCGATAAATCTTCATTTCTTGTAAAAGCATTGTACATCACTTTTGTCTTCTGAAAGTTCATTTTTAATCCCACTTCTTTACTTTTGACAGCAAGTTCCTGGATCACACTCTGTAGCTCTGATGGGGTAGTTGCAAAAATGACTATGTCATCAGCAAAACGAAGGTGGGTTAGATAATCTCCATTAATCTTTATCCCTTTGTTTTCCCAGTTCAGTGATTGAAAGACATTTTCCAATGTGGTATTAAAGAGCTTCGGAGATATGGTGTCACCTTGTCTCACTCCTTTTCCAATTTTTATGTGTGTTGTATTTTCAAACAGCCGAATCTTTGCACTTGCATTTTCATAGATGTTATTAATAATATTAATGTATGCACCTTCAATACCGCAGGATTTCAGAGCCATTGCAACTGCTGATGGTTTCACCGAATCAAAGGCTTTTTCATAATCGATAAAAGCCATGCACAATGGAAGTTCATATTCCCTCGCTCTTTCGATTAGTTCTCTCAGTACGTGGATATGATCTATTGTGCTGTAGCCACTCCTGAATCCAGCTTGTTCTCTCGGTTGAGCCATGTCCAGTGTCACCTTCAAGCGGTGTGAAAGAACTTTAGTGAAGATTTTATAAACCACTGATAGGAGGCTGATAGGTCTGTAGTTCCTGAGATCCTCAATGTCACCTTTTTTATGTAGCAAGATCATTGTAGCGTTGTTCCAATCCTCAGGAATTTTCCCTTCATTAAGGCATCGAGTGAAAATTTGGGCGAGTACTGTTTCGATTTCTCCACTTGCTTCTTGTATGATGTCTACAGTAATTCCATCTTCTCCTGGAGCTTTTCCCCGCTTCATGTTCTTGATTGCATGTGCGACTTCTGCTGGAAGGACTGGAAGAACTCTGGTACTGGTACCTTTCATGATGTCAGGAGTACATGTATCATCCCTTTCATATAATTTGGAGTAGAAATCTTTCACTCTTGTCAAAATTTCGCCTCTATTTCTTGTTACAGAACCATCTTCTTTTCTCAGTGCCATAATCTGTTTTTTTCCCTTACTGAGATGTCCCTTTGCTATCTTTAGGCTTTGGTTGTTTTCAATTGCTTTCCTTACTAGTTCACAGTTGAATTTCCTTACGTCTTCAGTGATACTTTTTCGTACTGTCTTGCATAGCTCTATATATTCCACTTTGGAAGTCACATCTTCTTTAGTTGTCCTCATCACTCTTCTTTTTTGCATCAACATTTTGGTTTTTCCTAATAATTTGTTCACATGCAATTTGTTCTTAGACCCAGCTAATTTTGTTGCTGTTTCCATAAGAGCTTTGGTTACTTTTCTGTTAACTTCAGAAATATCCACTTCTTCCGATGTTAGGCCTTCTAAAGCAGAGAATCTGTTCTTTAGTTCCAATTTGAAAGTATTATGGTGTTTTTTAAGGTTGGTTATGTCAATACATTTTGTTTGTCTTATGAGCTTGCTACGTTCGAGTTTAGTGTTGAGGTGCATCTTACATCTCACCAATCTATGGTCACTGCCTGTGTTGAACTTGTTTAGCACACTGCAGTCTTCTATGACGAATTTTTTGTTACACATAATAAAATCAATTTCACTTGTCGTCCCATTTGGATGTCTCCATGTCCATTTCCTGTGTGGCTTTTTCTTGAAAAAGGAGTTCAAGATGAAAAACCCTTCTGCCTCTGCGAACTCTACGAGAGTATTTCCACGCTGGTTTCTGTTGCCGTGACCGAATTTACCTACTGAAGTTTCATTCTGTTGCCGTTGCCCTATTTTTGCATTGAAATCTCCCATAATTATCTTCAAGTGCTGCTTACCTTTATTATTTAGATCACGAATTTCCTCATAAAATTCTTCAATTTCTTCTTCAGCATGACTTGTGGTGGGTGCATAAGTTTGAATAATCTGAGCCTGGTATCTTCTCGAGAGTTGGATAATGAGTCGTGCAGCTCTGTCAGAGGAACTTTCAACTTCTACAACTTTATTCTTCAGTTTCTTGTTTATTATAAATCCAACATCACTAGTTCTGCCAGTATCTGTCCCACGATAGTAGAAGAGATGTCCACTTTTCAGTTCAGTGAGATCTTCTCCTTTTCTCCTTACCTCACTTAGCCCGACGATGTCCCACTTGATCCTTTGTAGTTCCTCTTCCAATTCAAGAAGCCTTGAATCAGAAGATAGGGAGCAGCCGTTATACGTCGCCAAGGCCAGCATCAGATGTCATATGAGCCTGAGCCGAACCGCAGTAAATATTCAACAGCTTGTGCCCAATTCCGGACCGGTATCTGCTTTTGGCTTTCGGGCTCGGGGTCTGCCCGTCTCAGCTCTGGCATACCCTAAAAACATGGTGCCCTGTTAAGAGTTCGAATGCCAGGAATTGCACAAAAAGAAGAAAACTCAATCTTCAGTGTGCTATTTCTCTTTGAGCAATTTATCGCAAAATCTTCTCCCTGGAAAGCACTACGTCCTTACACAGAACAGTAACTGACAGAATTCTAGAACTAAAGCTACTTACTTTAGGACAAATCAGTGTCATGTGCTTTATTTACCATCAGGAAAACTGTGTGGATATGATTTTACAGAATTTTAGAACTAAAGCTACTTACTTCAGGACAAATCAGTGCCATGTGCTTTATTTAACATCAGGAAAACTATGTGGATATGATTTTATAAGCATGAACAAAATTGAAATCTCTCTAAACTTTATCTAGTGGAATAGGGGGGAGGGGGGGCTAGATGTGGAAAAGAATGCTAAACATGAAACTGGTGCAATAAACAGTAAGTCATATTCACCCAATCAATGGATGCACTAGCTCACTCACCACTGAATAACTATTTTACTGAAAAGTGAATAACCATGTCAGTGCTGACACATCAGTGAAAAATCTAAGCAGTGTTCGATGTCTTCTAACACATTTTTTAATGAGCTGTGTATAGCTTGTGGTTGTTTCTTCACAATGAAAATAATCAAAACTTCATTTGCGAGATATTCATTCCCCGACTCTGAGGTAAGTCGATAAACTGCATCTCAACCATCACTGTTGCCTCGTTATGCTGACAATAACTCTGAACAATATGTACAGCAGGCTATGAACTACTAAGAGTTGCATGTTACTGAGAATGAACACAAATGTTTCTGGAGGCTCAGAATGTGCATGGAAGGCATATTTTTGTGGCAGTACGATCCATTTTGCTTTGCTATAACTCTAAATTGCATTAATGCAATTAAATATTTACTTCCATTAAACATTTCTGTTTACACTGTACCTATTTTACACACACACACACACCACAGAACAAGCCTACATGAACTGTGCCAAAACCCCCTCCAGAGAAAGCCCCAGCGCGATAACTGCGAAGAGGAGTGACGTCAGAGCCAGAGGGCCATCGCAATCCCTCTCTGCTGCAAGCTCAAGGGTCAGAGGGCGAACGTAAAGCGAGTGCCAGGCTTCGAATATCTCTTACGTTGCTTCCCATTCATGGTTGGTGTTCGGCTTTCGGTTGTCCTGTACGTGTGTGTAGTGCGTTTATTCAACATGCCTGGAAAATGCTGTGTGCCTTTATGTAGATCAAATTACAAAGGTGGCCGAAAGGCATCCGTATTCAACTTTCCTGAAGATGAAAGCCTTAGAACAAGATGGATAGCTTCAATACCAAGAAAGGATTTTTCACCCACTGTGAATTCAAAGGTAAGTTAAGCCTAATTGTTCTCATGATAGCATGTTCAATGCTTTCGTTGTAAATACAAATATAATTTAGTGAATTGTACTTGTTATTAACGGAGTAAAATTTATAGGCTAACCTTCCGATTATTAACTCGTCATTTGTTGTCGTTTAAATAATATTGGTAATTAACATTTCATTTCTATAGAATTCATAGTTATTAGCGTTCCAATTAAAATAAAACCGCAGGAAATGTACGGATATTATCAAGTACTTAGATTAACCAGGCAAAGATACTGGCAATAAATAACTATGTCATTTAATAATCAAGATTTCATTTCTATAAAACGTCATTTTTTTACGAAATTGCTGTGTATTAGTGTTCTAATTAAAACAACAGTTTGCAGGGAATGTACAGAATTATTTGATACGCAGATAATCGGAAGGCTAGCCCAATGAAAAGTTTATTAGAATGTATCAGAAACAATTCACTTACATTGTTAAACTTCAGCATGATCCCTGAAGTTGACTGACTGATTAGTTAAAACGTATATATGTACATATATTCATGGGTTTACAAGTTAATCAATGTACATTTTTATTTATTGTAATTTTTTATTTAAGTTAATTTCAAGTAAGTTGTGGAAGGGAACGACGTTCGTATTAGAGAACTATGAATTCTTTTACAAAGCAGCACTTTAATTCCTAGTTACTTTACTTAAATTAAAAAAAAATTGTAAACTGATGAATCTATCACATGTAGACATGTTGTTTGAAGAGATTTTGAACATAATTGTCTACCACAAACCTAACTAACTGCAGTGCCGTAATTTTAAATCAAACACACGCACAGAAATTAATAAATAAAATAAAAGGGGAAGGAAACAGATACAGTTACTACCGTTTTCAATCTCATTAGGAATTTTAAAACTGACTTTTAACTTTTGAATCAAACAAGTTCTAATGTTTGGCATTATCATTTATAAAAATGATTTCTCTGATCCTTCAGCTTGTTATGTTATGCTAAAATAAATAGATTTGCACATATAGTGTGCTTACTTTGAGAGCTTCGCAGTACTTTATGTTGCTGTCAGTAGTCCTACCGGCAGCACTGAGATATGTATCATGATGATACGTAATTTTATACAGCCAGGATAGGCAACTAACAACACTCAAAATTTATTATGATTATTTTGTGTTAAATGCATGAGTGAGATATGAGTGATACTTGTTCTGCAGTTGGAGCCATTAGTTAGCAAATTAGAAGTGGGTTGCTTGTGGTTTTTCAAAAATGTTGGTGTGTATAAAATATTTTTACAATTCCACCAACCGAAACTAGTACTACTATGATTAAGAAGACCTCTTATGTTGTGAGAAAGGGTTTTGTAAGAAAAACATTATTTATGAAAAAAAAATGTAGTGTCAAAATTGAATAAAGATAAATACAACCATTAATTTCCAATGCTTCAATAGTTAAGTGTATTAGCTTCTATCTTTGTTCATGTGTTTAGTTGTTAGATATTCATATTCGGCCAAGGTAATTTTCCCATTGATAGATGTGCTGCAAAAATTTTAATCCTAAAGCATTATTGTCAAGGTAAATTCAGTTGTTCTAGCATGTCATTCTGCATAACATAAATAATGTGAAACCTCATCAATCCCACACATGTGGTATAGTGGTCTATGCGATGGCTTATGATAATTTGTCCAAGTTGGATCCGGGCTCGAATCCCAGTGAGGCATGGATGTTTTGTTTGTCTTACGGTGCTGGCTCTCTCCTTTCTCTGGAACCAATGGCCCTAAATTAGGGATGAGTGACTGCTTATAGCCCATTGAGTTGCCCATGATGGTTGTAAAACCTTCAATAATAATAATAATAATAATAATAATAATAAAAAACCTCGTCAACTGCTCTGAACACATTGGAACTTGGTCATGATCTGACTTTACACCTCCAACAAATGGTGATCAGTGTAAAAATTTTAAATTTGACATATATAAGAAAAAAATGAAAGTGATTGTTAAAGTGTATTAGCTTTTATTTGATTGAATATGTTAATAGAGAAAAACAGACTACCTTCATTAATTTGTACAGCTAAATTGATTTCCCCACCAGTCACCTTTATTCTGCATTGCACATAAATGGAAAACAATAAAAGTTGTAATAATTAGAAACAAAAAATAAAACTTTGGTGTATTACATAAAAAAATGATTAATATGTATTTTAAAATATATCAAAATTGAATTCTGAATATTCCGGATTAATGTCCATTTCGAACGTGTCTGAAGAAGGTTACACTAAGTGGAGTTTTGTCGTCTGACAGACACCTTGTCACTTTAATGAATGCCACCTTTTGACAAAGTAACAGTGTTGAAACAGCAAAAAACCCTGGCAGCAAGTTAAGATTAAAGTAATTGGAAATTTCTGAGATGTGTGTGCAGTGGAAGTTAAGGGTTCGGCTTCAGCAACAAATGATTATTTGAGTGTCTCTGCTTAACTCTGGTTAAGGGTTAAGACTGGATAGAAATCTCTGTAAAGAGGAGTTTAGCAAAAATTTTGCATAGTATCTTTAAAAAGAGAGAGAAGCCATAATAAAGTATTGCTATTTACTTTCTACTTTAATAAAGGAAGAACACTCTGATTTAAAATGATTTATCAAATCAGAGTGATACAATAACTTTTATTCTGTTGTGAATGTACAAATTCATTTAAACTGTCAGACTACCTAAACCACATTAAGGTCTAACTGAATTATCTGCTTTTTAGGTTTGTGAACATCACTTTAATGAAAATGACATTCAACGTACTTCAGAATACTACGATGATAGAACTGGAAAAAAAACTTGTAGTGCAAATTTCACGACCAAGGCTTCAACCAAATTCCATTCCTGAGAGATTCCTTGGATGTCCCGAGTATTTGTCTGCATCAACATCTCGTCGTGAAGAACCAGATGCAAAAAGAATTGAGTTTTCCCAGATTGAGGCTGCTATTGCCCAAAGTGTAAACGAGCAGCAAATTTATGAAGAAGCGAACTGTTTCAACTCACTAGCCAAACTTCTTGAATGCACGAAAAATTCTGTTCCCAAGAATTGGGATACATTAAATAAAGGTAATGAAGTGATATTTATCAAAGTAAAAGCTTTGCCTTCCCCAACTATATCATCTGCTGTAGTTGTTGATGAAAATTTAAATGTATCCGCACATCATAAAAGTCATGAAATTTACAAGTTAGGAAAATATCAATTTCCTACAAAAATTGAAAATGTTAATGATCTGTATTCGGTTTTTAAGGAACTTGAGGGTTTAGAAGAAATGCAAGGTAATGAAAATTCAATTTTAAATGTGGTTTCTGTAATAATTGAAATGCTGAATGTGCTCCAAGGAAATGTACCAGAAGAACAAAAAGATATTGTACAATTTATTTCTGAGCAAATCTCCCTAATTAAGTGTCATAAAAATAATTCTCGGTACTCAGGGAATTTTTTAATTTTATGTTGTTTGGTGTATTCCATATCAGCTCATACATACAGATTTTTGCGTAACAGCGGTTATGTAATATTGCCACATCCCAACACATTAGTTAAACTTTGTACAATGTATAATGTCAATCCCAAGTTTGAACAATGTGACCAAAATTTAATGGTGTACATGAAAGAAAAGTTCTTATATTTGTCAGATTGTGACAAACATGTTGTGTTGATGATTGATGAAATCCACATTAAACCATTTTTGGAATATAAAGGTGGAAATATGTTAGGTATGGCTTATAACTGTGAGAAGGCTGCCACTAGTGCATATGTATTTATGGTGCAAAGTATTAGATCCTCTTATAAAGATATGGCACATATTCTCCCAGTTAAAACTCTTTCAGCTAATTTGCTGTATGAGTACATTGTTAAAATAATAAAAGGGCTAGAAATAATTGGCTTTTCTGTTATTTGCATTGTGAGTGACAACAATGCAATTAACAGAAAAGCTGTTTCATTTTTTTGTAAACCAGCAAAACTGAGTATTGTATACCAGCATCCAGTTGATCCTACAAGACCTTTGTTTTTCGTTATTGATCCCATTCATATTATAAAGTGTGTAAGAAACAATTGGCTCAACCAAAAAACTGGAGATGGAAAGTGCATGTATTTCCCAGATTTCAATGAGAAGTTATTAGGTTTAAATGGGAAACCCATTCTCCGAGTTGCATCATTAGGAGCCCTAAAAAAGTTGCATGAGTTGGAATCTGGAAATATTGTGAAATATGCTCCTTCTTTATCAGAAAAAGCTTTGAGTCCAACAAATTTGGAACGTCAAAATGTAAAATTAGCTTTGCAACTAATAAACATTCAAGTTGCAGAAGGTCTCACCATAGCAGGTGAAAAATACAGCATACTGCACTCAAAAGATACAGCTGAATACATTCGAATAATGTGCAGATGGTTTGACATCCTTAATGTTCGCACACTTTTTAAAGGTCAATACAAAAGAAATGAATATCAAGAACCTCTAACATCTTCCCCAGATGATAAAAAGGTGGTCTTCTTGAGCAGATTTTTAGATTGGATCGAATATTGGGAATCCATTGGGTGCACTATGGGGATCTTCAGCAAAGAAACCTTACTGGCCTTAAAACAAACTACTTATGCTGTATTAGAAATTTCTAAATTTTGTGTAGAAGAGTTAAATTTGTCTTATGTCTTGACAGGGAAACTTCAGACAGATTCTCTTGAGGATCGTTTCGGTCATTATCGGAAATTGGCAGGGGCACAGTATAATATTTCTGTCACACAACTTTATGAAACTGAAATGAAGCTGCGCATTCGTTCTTTTTTGCCTCTTACTTTGAACTCTGACCGTCATGGGAAAATTTCTATGAGCGCATTAGACATACATGACCTTGATAATTTTAATTCATCTGAGGCACATTCTCTTGCAGAAAAAGTTGTAGTGAAACCAGATTTATCCAAGTTAGGTGATTTGTTAATTCCATTAACATATGTTGCTGGTTATTGTGCACATGGGGCTTTAAAAAAATTTAAATTCTGCACATATTGCAAGACAAATCTCCTCTTGGATAAATCTCTAGAATATAACGAAATGTATGACTTAATTAAAAGTCTAGATCGTGGCGGATTAAAATATCCTAAAGAAATTGTTGTTTCAATTCTTGTTCATAGCTATGTTGCTCTCACTCAGCTTCTTTCAGCAGAGTTGGAAAATGAATTTTTAAGAGTTTCCAACCAATATGCATTCTCATGCCGGGTGGTTTTAAACACTTTAAGAGCTGCTGAAATCTTTTTACCTGAAGATTTATGTGAAAATGGGCATGCAGCTGAATATGTCACGACACTAATTGTTTCAGCTGCAACAAATATATTCCTGAAAAACTACTGCAGAAAAATTAATGATTCATTAACTTCCCAGAAATTAAAGAAGCAAAAAAAAACCAAAAGCACGAGCACAAATAATCAATCGTTAGCTGGTGGTAAAACAAGAAAACTTCATACTCTTATGTCATAACTTGTTTCTAGGTATCTTATGTGGTATCTCTAGCACTGAATACACATAACTGTAAAGTAATTGCACAAGGGCTTTCTTATGCATCGTGTGATAATGACCAAACATTTTAGTAAGTGAATGGAATAAATTTCTATGCAAACATTTTACAGAAAAAGAGAATGCTAATAATGTTTACGCTCTTTAATCGGTCCATAAACTTTCAGCATATTAAGAGTATGTGATGTAAGAGTTCATAAATGGGAATCATTTCTTGTGCCCATTGCTATAGAACAGTTCTAACATTCATATTTTGAATTTTTTTTTTTTTTTGGCTACTAGCACAAGAACCAGTTTCTCCACATGAATACTTGTATTCTTTCCTTCTAGTGTAACCAACACAAAGGTATATAGAAGTACTGGTATGCTGGTAAATTTATGGAACAAAAGTACTTCAGTATGATAGTGCTTCTGTAAGAAGCATTTATAATGATCGCAATGTGTCTATGGTGTCGAATTTTCTTTTTGCCCCTGCGAGTGCCATCAGAACTTTATTTAGGGACACTAGTGTAATAGGTTTTTTTGCCTAAATATATATGGTTCATATACTTTTCTTTAAAAATGCTTTCAGCTAATTTGCTTTTTCCTCTTATGTTTTTCGAATGATATCAATGCAACATAAAATTTTCTACGATGTATTAACCAGCTCATGCATTGCAGCGTTCGAATTACCCAGTGGTCCACTGGCCAGTAAAACTTCAGTCAGGCCACTGAACTATTGATTTTACTGGCCCAGATGGCCAGTAAGTTTTTGTTTTTATTTTTTTTTCTAATTTGCCACAAGTTAAAAAATGAATTTCTGTTTCTTTTACCTTGCTGTAGGGTTTTCTTCTTAGGCTGCAAACTAATGATAGGTTTAAAAACAAACATTGGATATAATTCCATTAAAATGATACATTACTTTCTACATATATTTTAAATGTTTTTTATTAATTCTTTTACGGACCAATGGGCATTTTTGTGGACCACTGGTTTGCAAATTCTAGTGGTCCGCTGGGCCAGTAGAAGATTTATTTCTAACCCTGCATTGTGTTTCAGAATGCAGATGTAAGTAGTTAAGGTAAAAAGGCAAAACTGGAAATGTAGGTCATGTGTTTAAAAAGGGATTTGTATCACAAAAATGTTTCTATTTCTAAAAGAAATAGCTTATGCACTTCTAGAAATGCATATAGAAAAGCTGCCTTTATCATGCATGTTAACTGCGACTAGTCACTCGAGGTTTGTTTTGGATAATATTGTTCAATTGCATCACACAAATGTATGGCATAAAGTAAAAGTATGCATGCATTTTTAATGTGCTTTAATTCTTAATTCAGATTATCTGGGGGAAAATTGTTTAGGTATATTGCACATGAGTGCCAAAAAACTTTCGCAATTCCACTTGCTGTGTACCTAATATGCAAAGTTTTTACCTGGTATCACATGCTGAATATAATACTGTGTGTAATGCTTCATTACAAAGAATATGTGCACCTACATTTATTCAAATGTATCAGATATTCATGCCATGCAAATGTATAGTTCCTTTTCATTTAGAACTTCTTTGAACAAATTGCATACTGATATACACTATTTCCACTTGAGACCCCCATAGGAGCTTTATGAAATTGGTACTATGGGATTTTTATTAATATTTCTATGTATCTGTATATAAAGAAATTTGTGTGCAGTTTGTGAACATTATGCTTTTGCACGGTGTGGTTTAAGGTGTTTTAAAATCAAATGAAATCATGAACCTAACGATATGTATAAATATGAGTTGGCAAAGCAAGAAAACTTATTGTGTTTGTCATATTCTGCCTTATAATTTTGTTATCGTAATGATAACATTATATGTAGGGAGCAATTTTCTAGAGATACCTTTGTATTCCAAAAATGGTTTAATGTGTGTGTGTGTTCCCACTCCCCATGCAGACCTAGCTGCAAAAGAGATTTCTTTACCAACTGTTTTTTTAGCAGTACCAACATTTGCTAGTGGCCTTATTTTTTTACTAGTAAATTGCATTATCTACTAGCGAAAGTTTATTAACATCATACAAAAGAAACTTTAACATGTCCCCCTCCATGAGTCAATCTTGACAAATTTTGATTTCACTTCTGTAACTGTCACATTGTAAAGCTGAAAAGATTACAAATATTTAGATATAACTCACTTTTTCATGATCTGACAGATTAATTCTAACAATTTAATTTGAATGTAAATATTTAAAAAACATTTTTTATTTAATTTTATTCACAAAATTCAAGAAAACTATTCAAAATCTTAAATTATTTTTCGTATGGTTTACGATCTGGGTTTTTCAGGTCTTTTCATCATACCACTTTAAAACAGCAGGCCTAGGGTCAAACTTGTCTTCGGACTTGAACTTGACTTCACTTGCTAGGGCAGTGGTTATTTTATAGTGTTTTGTATCCCTTTTATGTTCGTTGATTTTAATTCCAAATGAATGTTAAGTCATTCCGATGTAGTATCACCTAGAGCCGTCCGGATATTGTAGTGGGATTGCATAAACACCTGCCTCATTGAGAAGAGGAGGCTTATCAATATCTCTCTTAAGCATCATATATAAAGATGCCGAAGGCCTTATGCCGACACCAAAGCTCATCCTCCTGAGTGTGTTTTTGAGTTGATAGGAAACTTTTGGTATGTAGGGAATAGAGCCCAGGTAGCGAAGTTGCAGCATAAAAATATTTACTTGGCTGGTTCTGGTTTTTTCAATGAAGTTATGCATCTGGTTCGACGTATATCCTGCCTCAGTGGCCAATTCGACTATGCTTTTTAGTTCCAATTCTCTAGAACGAACACCGGAAGAGACTGCCAAAGCGCTTCTAATTCAAGAACGGAAGAAGGCCGTGTTGTAACCATCAGGGCAGGATGAACTGCGGAGCATCAAGTTGGGAATGGAGGTTGGTTTATAATAGAATTCCATACAAAGGCAATTGTCATGCGATTTTCTCACTAAGACGTCAAGATAAAGTAACTACTGCGCTCAAGCTCCACATTGAAATTGATCGTAGATTTGCGGAATGATATCAAGAAATCAGCTTCACTCTCCACACCCAAATCTACTGCCATTCGCGAAACCTTGGAAATCTTTCTCAGCAACGGAGCTTTAGAGGATTTAAAAGGTTGCATCACGCAAGGAATAAACAACTTACAACAGGTTTTTTAGGAGTCTTGGAAAACGCCATCAAAAGAGCAAGGATTGTGAACACAGTGGATGTGGCTATTTATCAAATGTTCTTCACACATAACAATTAGATTTCCACGTGTAAATTTAATACCATTTTAGTTACTTGCTTATTACATTTTCCAAAGTAATAGGTGAAATGAATATGATCATTACTTTTGCATCTCTTTGTAACATGTGTATCATGCGTTTGAGCCACGGTAGAAAAACAAAAAAATCTGATATTTGGTTGTGATATTGATATTACTGTATTAATATGAAATTTTAGGAAAATTAATTAATGCTGTGTTTTTGACCAGGGTACAAAATCTTCATTAAATATTTGCTGTTTTATTGCTTTAATTATTTGTTGTTTTGGGGTTTAGGAGAATCCATGTAAAAATATTATGTGAATACTTGTGTGAGATTTGTAAAAGTTACTTGTAGCGTCACTTAATTTCACTTCTGTTCTGTTTCTTCATTTTTTGCTGTTTTGTTGCTTTAAATATTTGTTGTTCTTGGGTTGGGAATTCACATAAAACTATAAACTGATTCTGTTCTGTCTACTTTTTTAATATTATTGCTTTCAACCATTCTGAGAAAATAGCCCATAGTGGCGATGTTCAAAATCGAGAAGGTCGTAATTACAACATCAGTTAGGCCTTAATACAATATCAAACACACTAGTTTTAACATGTTTGTAATAAACACAGCGTTTACATTGGTCGGATACCATTAACTGTTCCCAGCTGTTATAGTACCATAGCAGTTTTTTTCATCGTGTTCATGCAGAATGTGTTTTATAGTGTTATATGTTGTAAACAAGAGCAAAGCTTTGGAATTCCCCGATTTGTAGATATCATTGTAGGAAACATAAAAAAATGAAAGCTAAGGATGTAATCTTTTGACGTTATTTAAAGATAAAAAATACAGCAAAAAAAAAAAAACCCGGTCGATTTATTGTGGTGTGCATGAATTTTTCAGTATAGCACTCGCAGAAATATTTCTCGGCGTAAACACCGCGTGTTCAACGGCGTTTTCAGGAGCTTCAAGTCGTGTCAGCCAGTCGGTCGAGGGTCGGCCCGCTAGCTCTGACGTCACAGACCTGTTGGGAGGCTTTCTTACTCTCCAGGGGGTTTTGACTGTGCTGAGGATTCTGCACAACACACACACACACACACACACACACACACACACACAGGAGAAAATAAAAGAAACAAGGAAAATAAATGGAAATTCTTAATCATGGGAATGAAAGTTGAATTCTTAGGGGCTTCACCCTTTTTACCTCCAGGGGAAAATTATATATATATATGTAGGATTTCTGCTTATTCAAAGTAACTAACTATTTGTAATGACAATTCTGCCTAACAAATGACGGCACAGTACTCTGTGTGCATCTACACACTAGTTGACAGATGAGGACGAAGCCCAGAGCAGGGAGTAGGAGAGAGAAGAGAGGAAGTGAAGTTGGTCATTGGTCGTGGTTGTTTGTTGTGTGGAATGAATTCGTTGTTAATTATTGTCTTGTGTTACTTGTGTTGTGTGTTCGAATAGTGTTAAGAATATGATGGCCGATCATTGTAGTCATAGTGCAAGACTGAATTCCCCTAGACTCCACAAGTTCTACATATAATATAATATAATATAATATAATATATAACCATCGGGTAATTTTGGCTGAATATACTTATATCAAAACATGAGAAAAATACTTCATGAATAATTCCACGTAATTATTCACTACCTAATCCTACAATTTAATGAAGGTACTGTTCATCCACTCAGTGTAACCTTTGATAGTATAATATTTTCTCTACATATTGAATCACTAAATGTAACTAAGTCTTGACACTGAATCACATCTGAAATTCCTGAGGATCACCTATGATCAAAACCAACAAGAAGTTTATACAGTCAAACAGGGAGATAAGACCAAGAATGTCTTAAAATGTTATATTTGTCACTGTACATTATAAAGCTATTAAGCCAGTAAGGAGCATAAAGATGTTACAAAAAGTTCACATCATGAAAGATCGAAATAAATAATTTTTCACTTTCCACCATTATTTTCCCATGAATTTCAAAAAAAAAAAAAAATGTGTCCTCTGTTTAATGTGAATATACATTATCACTACATAAAATCCAACAGGAACTAAGAATTTTTTTTTTTTTGAGTTGGCAATAGTTTGAAAGGGGAAAATAACCACACAGACAACTAACTAAATTAAGGAAGTATCTATGGCCACAGTTATTAGCAGTGGTAGACGATTCTGGTTTTGTTATTGCTTCGTTGTTTAAGGTACGTCTGCATTTCGCCATACAGCTATGGAGATGAATGATTCAGAGATAAGAAAAGAAATGTGTTGTGCGATAAAATTTTGCTATTGTTTGGGTAAAACGGCTCTAGAAACAGTTGATTTAATGAAAAAAAAATTGCAAAGATAAATGTTTGGGTGAGTCAACGATTTTTAGATGGCACCATGATTTCAAAATAGGGCATTTGTGGGCAGAACTCACTCCTAGGCATAGCCGACCTGAAAGTGTTGTTACAGAGTGCAGAGATGCCAACATCTGGAGAAAGTCATCAGTAGTCCATATGCGGCCCATAGTTCTTCCATAGTGACGTCAAGTCAAGTTCCCACAGTAAAATTTGCAGGGTAGCATACGTATTTCCCAGAATATACCGCTACATTTTTAGCAATATATTAATCTTGATCGGGACAATACTTGGATAAATTTTGCAACATATTTAAGTCCCCTTAAAATGGGGGGATACTTGAGTAAATACACAAAAAATACTACCATTTCAACTCCACCTTTTAATAAATATATGTTAATAAATATGTTATGTTAATAAATATGTTATGTTAATAAATATGTTATGTCATAAGTGTGTGATGCCACACACTTATGGTTATTCCTCCTGTTTTTTAGAGTGAAAATGCCGACCGCAATCGTCTTTTCCGCCGTGTGCGATTGAAAAATCAACAGCACACGGGGAACAAAACCCATGGTTTTCGGATACCCGAGACGATTTTAGTCACAGAAATTTTTGCAAATAACTCTCCTTGAATTTTTGACAACTTTTTTGCGTTTTACATCCAAGAATATTAGTAGAGACAGGTGGCCCTTTACCCGACGCTTTGGCAAGTAAATTCGTACACGACAAACACAATGGGAGCAAAGAAAGAACAATTAACTTTGAAAGATTTCATAGCTTTATTATGCGGATAAATAGAAAATTAGCATTAAATGCTTATGATACGAAAAAACTAATCAAAAAAGTATTTTAAATTGCATAAATCAATCAATTCTGGAAAAAAAGGATAAAATAAAACATCCCTTTGTTTAGTAGAACATTTTTACAAGAGAAAAAAAAAAGAACTGCACTTCACAAATCTGTCAAAGTAACATAAACAATTAAGCTCTCTACCGACAGCGAGGAGCATAGGAAAATAGGTCTTGACTGTGCGCGCACAACCAGAAGCTTCTCATCGCAACTGCTGCTAGACGTTTTCTTTGGCTGGTTGCCAAAGACACATGGAGAGACTTTCTCTTGCCCTGGGCAGAACATACAGCGCGCAAAGAACAAACTCCCGGGTAGGTAACATAAAAACAGGCAATAACAGCGGCCACACATCCAGGTAGCTTAGTTATGCCCTCTGCCGGAAAAAACAAACATTCAGGATTTCTTTGATCCACAATTATTTCCTTCGATCTGATGACTATTTGCTCAGAGAATTTTTTTTTTTTTTCTGATATCCCGCCCGCCCCTTACTTTGGTGAAACAAATATGCAATAGCAATTAACTATTTAAATTAAATTTCAGCAAAAAAAAAAAAAAAAAAAAAATTCACGGAAACATGCGATCGCTGCAAACATGGAAATTCCAACGAATAACATTCCTTGTACTGCGGCAAATTTATTTTTTTTTTTTCACACCACTGGAACTGGAAGCCACTGAAGCACGCTTCATAACTACAGCAATTCACGTCACACCACAACTAAACAACTTAACAACAAGAACAGAAAACGTGGAATCGACTCTAGTCTACCTCCATCCTCCGACAACTTACGTTAGTTCAGGACGTGGTTAAGGTTTTCCCGAAGTTAACAGACGTCGTGCATTACGAACGCCTTTCCACGGCAAGCCAGGTACAAAGTCACATGATCATACAGAACGATCTCCGCTGCAACATTTCCGCTTGCTTGTCGGCCAGCCTAACATGCGTGCTGTGTAACGGCTTCGTGACATTTCCGCAAAAACACTACATTTGACTATGCTTGACTTTTTTTTTTTTTTCAAATAATTAAAAAAAAAAAAAAAAAACGTTTTCCGGAAATATCCCAGATTTTTGGAAAAATCCGTAGTTTTTCACACCTTCTCCGTAGTCCGTATTTTGAACATGATATCCGTAGAAACTACGTACAATCCGTAGTACTTGGCATCTCTGATAGTGTATTGTTAAACATTGTTTGGAAAAAACTGCAAGATCGACAAATGACATGTGAAGACATAGTGGCGTCAACTAATTTTTCAAAAACTTGAGCATTACGCATTCTACACGACAAATTACTGCTGCATCATGTATGTTCCAGAAGGGTACTTCATCACCTGATGAGAGAATAATTCTTAGCCAGAGTTCAGGTGTGTCGTGAGTGGAAACAAATTATTGCACAGGGTTCGTACTCTTTTTTGGAGAAAAAAATTCAAGGACTTTCCAGGCCTTTTCCAGGCCATATACAAAAAATTCCAGGATGATTACTACGCTTTACAGTATCATGCTCAAATTAGTTTTTAAAAGCAATTTCAGTTTTAAGTAATAAAAATGATGAAAGATGCAAATGGATGAGTGTGCTTTTTTACCCATTACATTGCTTTTTAATGTTTTTAATTGGCGAATTACCCAATAATGCTAAATTGAATCATGATGCAATTACCACAAGGCTATTCAGAAAATCCTTTCCCTCAATCAGAAAATGATTAATTCAATCAGTCATTTTAGCTGCATCACTATTCTGCACTATCTTCCATGTAATCAGACTATTGTTGATAACAACTGAAATTATTATAAAATAAAGTGAGGGCAGATTCAGAATTTAAGAATGGGGAGGGTGCACGTCTAACAGAGGACTGGTAAAAAAATCTCTGAGATTTATTTCCTCCAAAAAACACGGTGGTAAAACATGGAGGACCCATAAGGGGGAGATGGGGTGCTTGCCTGTCAGAGTACATCACAAACAGCAGTTCTGAAGTACTGCTGTGTGGATCACTGAAAAGTTCGGGCCAATGTAAGACAAAAACGTGGAGTTGGTCAAATGATTGAAATGTGCTGATGTTCATGGAATGAAATGGTTGATCAGCTATGATAACCGCATAAAAGTTCGAAGGGGGAGGAGGGGGCGATTTTTTTTTTTACTTTATGCAACATTCTACATTACTCCAGTATTTATCTTGTCATCATCAACAATAGCAATGTAACTACCACTTACGATCGCGGATATCGGCCAACTGAAAATCTGCCATACAACTAAGGGATACAACACACAGGTATCATGTTACAGTGTATTGTAATTGAAAAAAAAAAAAAGATTTCAGAAATTAAAATCGAAAAAAAAAAAACTTTCAGAAATTAATATCATCAAGTCATGGTGTTTCAAAAATCCGCTTTCCTTTATAATGTTTAAAAACATGTAATGTTTTTTCTTTTTTACCTGTCGTGTATAATAAAATGGGTTGATTTTTTTATGGAATCAGACGTCCATATGTCTGATTGTCTTCGTCTGAGTTCACACGTTAGCTACTGTGTACAAGTAGACATATTTTTTCAGCTCAAAAATATGTAGTTTTGTATGTATTCACAGTATAACTCATTCCGTATTCCCACAGAACAAAATTCAGCAGATACAAATGAAGAACATCAAGACCCACCCAACACCATGTTTCCGATTGTCTGCTGTTTATATTCAAGAAATGCGAATATGGATCAATGGTGAATGCAGCAACTATGGTTTTTATTTATTACCAAGAAAAAAAAAGGAGCCTGAAAGCTGTAAAGCTAAAACGGATATTTCTCCCCTCCCGAAAACATTCCGATTAAGTTCAAACAGCAGGAGCACGCGTCCACGCACGCTCAACCTCTGGAATGTCCTGATGGAACGGCTTCTTTTCATTTGGCACATCGCCATAAATCACCACCTGCAGCTCACTGAAGTGTCTTCCTCCTTCACCCTAACTATAGGAGGAAACGTAAAAAAAAAAAAAAAATGCTGCCCAATTTTCGACAAAATGACCAAATTTACGTCATAACGTTGCAATTTACTAAAATACGTTTATCTGCTGAATTTCGCCTAAATCCATTGAAAACTTTTTAATTATAGATTTTTTTATTAAAACAGTAACTCAGACATCTGAATAAAAATGTATGTTTGTAATTAAAATAGAGTCCATATCATCACAGAAACAAAATTTAAGGATCACTCTGTTTAAATAAACCATGGCATCTAAAAAAAATAATTTGCTTGCTTTTCCCGTAATTTATAATTGCCGTTTCTTTTTTTTTTGAATCCGATTTTGCAACGGAAGATTTTTTTTTTTTTTTTTTGCATCTGCTAAAGTTTCAAACGGAATTCGGCGAAATTTGCACTAGAACTTTATTGTGATGTATTTTAACCACTGTAAAAATTTTACTGTGTTATTTTCAAAATTCCGGAAAATGGATTTCTGAAAATATCTCTTAGTCCTTTTGAGCCGTGGAAGTGATAAACAGGTGTTTGCTTTCTTCCCAACCAAGGGCTTCGGATCAGCGCTCCCAGCTGTCAATCAACCGTTGCTATGGTAACACACTTTCTGCTCAAGGCTCACTGTCTAAAGAGGCACACATAATAAAAATTTCCAATGCTAACTTTTTAAGTTTTAAACCGATTCAAATGGAATTTTGGGAGTGAGCTTCTGTAATCCAATTATAGTAAATGTAAAAATTTCAGCCACTTTTGTGAAAAATTCGCAAAGATAGTTTTCTTATTTTTTATCATAAGTAGCCGAAGTCTCTTGAGGGGTGGGCCGGAAGCAAGCGTCTTAATGCAATAAACAAGGAGCAGATGAATGTGTTGTTCAGGCATACTCTTCACTGGTGGATGCCAGCTGACTTGGTAAACACGCGACCCCTTGCAAATGCTAAATGTCTCTTCTTTCCCCTTCTGTTGTTCTCAGTAGTTGTCGGACGGACATCAAGCTCAGGGCTAGAGAATGAATCAAGCTCCCCTTCCCTAACAGACCTGCTAGTAATTATCCAATTTTATTGCACTGGAAGTAGTGCTTCTCCCCCCCCCCTCCCCCCAGCCAAATTAGGATGGGCACATCCGAAACACCACTGTAGCCGGCGGTTTCTTTGAGAACAGAGGAGAGGAACTTAAAAAAATTAAGGGGTAACAGTCAGTAACACGATTTCCTAAAAGGGCATTTTTTTTAAGCCCAAATTTCAAGGCTTTTTAAGACAGCATTAAAAAAATACCGTTCTTCCAGGATATTCCAGGCCTTGAAAACGTAATCATGATTTTCCAGGACTTTCCAGGTTTTCAAGCACGCGTGCGCACCCTGATTGCAAAGGATTCAAACTTTCTAAACACTGTATTAACTGCCGATGAAACATGAATCCACTGTTTTGACCTCCTCATGAAGCGTGCAACGAGTGTCTGGAAACACACAAGCTCACCTCCTCTGCAAAAAGGCTGCCAAACCAAATCAGCTGGGAAGGTGATTATAATTTTCTTTGATCATATAGGTGTAGTCTACCAGCATGCTGTTCCTCCACAAATTACTGTCAATGGTGAGTATTACGTTTCAGTCTTGAAGCATCTGCGACGACACATATCAATTAAGCGACCGGAACTGGTGGGCAAGTGGACCCTGCACTATGATAACGCCCACCCACATGTGGCTGCTTGTGTTCAACAGTTTCTCATGAAATGCAGTATTGAAATCATACCTCGTGCGATTTCTGGTCATTTCCAACAATGAAGGAGAAGTTCCGTGGCACAACATTCAACACAGATGCTGACTTTATTCAAGCTGTATCATCATCATCATCATTGTCAACCATTATCAATCCACTGCTGGACGAAGGTCTCCCCAAGTTTCCTCCACAACGGTCTGTCTTGTGCCAGTCTCCTCCATGTCACTCCCGCATATTTACGAATTTCATCCACCCATCTCCCATGTGGTCTTTTTCTGGGTCTTTTTCCTGTCCCTTGGAATCCAATCTAAAATTTCGGCTGTCCATCTATGGTCTGTCCTTCTGGCAGTATGTCCAGCCCATTGCCATTTCAGGAATTTAACTCTGATCATGATGTCTTCCATTCTCGTCATTTTTCGGATCCACGAGTTCCTCTTCTTATCTCTCCTGGTTATACCAAGCATGCACCTCTCCATGCTTCTTTGAGTTGTCTGCAGCCTTTGTATGTCTCTTTTAGTTAAGGTCCACGTCTCTGCACCATACGTAAGCACTGGAAGGATGCATTGATCAAACACTTTTTCTTTAAGACATAATGGCATATTGCTCTTAAAAATTATGCTGTTTCTTCCAAAAGCTCTCCAGGCAAGTTTTGTACGCCGATTAATTTCTTCATCAATGTGACCCTCACTTGATATCTGCTGTCCAAGATAAACATACGTATCTGTTATCTCCAGTTTTTCTCCATCAATCGATAAATCTTCATTTCTTGTAAAAGCATTGAACATCACTTTTGTCTTCTGAAAGTTCATTTTTAATCCCACTTCTTTACTCTTGTCAGCAAGTTCCTGGATCATACTCTGCAGCTCTGATGGGGTAGTTGCAAAAATGACTACGTCATCAGCAAAACGAAGGTGGGTTAGATAATCTCCATTAATCTTTATCCCTTTGTTTTCCCAGTTCAGTGATTGAAAGACATTTTCCAATGTGGCATTAAAGAGCTTCGGAGATATGGTGTCACCTTGTCTCACTCCCTTTCCAATTTTTATGTGTGTTGTATTTTCAAACAGCCGAATCTTTGCACTTGCATTTTCATAGATGTTATTAATAATATTAATGTATGCATCTTCAATACCGCAGGATTTCAGAGCCGTGGTAACTGCTGATGGTTTCACCGAATCAAAGGCTTTTTCATAATCGATAAAAGCCATGCACAATGGAAGTTCATATTCCCTCGCTCTTTCAATTAGTTCTCTCAGCACATGGATATGATCTGTTATGCTGTAGCCACTCCTGAATCCAGCTTGTTCTCTCGGTTGAGCCATGTCCAGTGTTACCTTCAAGCGGTGTGAAAGAACTTTAGTGAAGATTTTATAAACCACTGATAGGAGGCTGATAGGTCTGTAGTTCCTGAGATCCTCAATGTCACCTTTTTTATGTAGCAGGATCATTGTAGCATTGTTCCAATCCTCAGGAATCTTCCCTTCATTAAGGCATCGAGTGAAAATTTGGGCGAGTACTGTTTCAATTTCTCCACTTGCTTCTTGTATGATGTCTATAGTAATTCCATCTTCTCCTGGAGCTTTCCCCTGCTTCATGTTCTTGATTGCATGTGCAACTTCTGCTGGGAGGACTGGAAGAACTCTGGTACCTTTCATATGATGTCTGGAGTACATGTATCATCCCTTTCATATAATTTGGAGTAGAAATCTTTCACTCTTGTCAAAATTTCGCCTCTATTTCTTGTTATAGAACCATCTTCTTTTCTCAGAGCCATAATCTGTTTTCTTCCCTTACTGAGATGTCCCTTTGCTATCTTTAGGCTTTGGTTGTTTTCAATTGCTTTCCTCACTAGTTCACAGTTGAATTTTCTTACGTCTTCAGTGATACTTTTTCGTACTGTCTTGCATAGCTCTATATATTCCACTTTGGAAGTCACATCTTCTTTAGTTGTCCTCATCTCTTCTTTTTTGCATCAACATTTTGGTTTTTCCTGATAATTTGTTTACATGCAACTTGTTCTTAGACCCAGCTAATTTTGTTACTGTTTCCATAAGAGCTTTGGTTACTTTTCTGTTAACTTCCGAAATATCCACTTCTTCCGATGTTAGGCCTTCTAAAGCAGAGAATCTGTTCTTCAGTTCCAACTTGAAAGTATTATGGTGTTTTTTAAGGTTGGTTATGTCAATACATTTTGTTTGTCTTATGAGCTTGCCACGTTCCAGTTTAGTGTTGAGGTGCATCTTACATCTCACCAATCTATGGTCACTACCTGTGTTGAACTTGTTTAGCACACTGCAGTCTTCGATGATGAATTTTTTGTTACACATAAATAAAATCAATTTCACTTGTCGTCCCAATTGGATGTCTCCATGTCCATTTCCTGTGTGGCTTTTTCTTGAAAAAGGAATTCAAGATGAAAAATCCTTCTGCCTCTGCAAACTCAACGAGAGTATTTCCACGCTGGTTTCTGTTGCCGTGACCGAATTTACCTACTGAAGTTTCATTCTGTTGCCGGTGCCCTATTTTTGCATTGAAATCTCCCATAATTATCTTCAAGTGCTGCTTACCTTTATTATTTAGATGACGAATTTCCTCATAAAATTCTTCAATTTCTTCTTCAGGATGACTTGTGGTGGGTGCATACGTTTGAATAATCTGAGCCTGGTATCTTCTCGATAGTTGGATAACGAGTCGTGCAGCTCTGTCAGAGGAACTTTCAACTTCTACCACTTTATCCTTCAGTTTCTTGTTTATTATAAATCCAACACCACTAGTTCTGCCAGTATCTGTCCCACGATAATAGAAGAGATGTCCACTTTTCAGTTCAATGAGATCTTCTCCTTTTCTCCTTACCTCACTTAGCCCCACGATGTCCCACTTGATCCTTTGTAGTTCCTCTTCCAATTCAAGAAGCCTTGAATCAGAGGATAGGGAGCGTCCGTTGTAGGTAGCCAAGGTCAGCATCAAATGGCAGCCTAGTCCGGTCCTCCGGGGATTCTTAGCACCCTGCCTTCATGTCGCACTGGCCGCTGCCTTGGCCAGGTACATTCCAGCTGCCGGAGACTGAGGGCCAAGATTTAAGTTGTAGAGTCATTTTGGAGGTGTTTGGCCATAACTCACCACGCTGGCCAAGCGGGTTGGTGAGTGTGGGATAGCATTTCCTCTGATCCCGATGGTATAGTTATACCGCTATTTGCGGTCGTCAGAGCCCCTTAGTGGGAACAGGATGCACCACGAGAAGGCGGGGTTGACATTTGTCAAGGAGAGGCTGTGATGTTACGCATCACCTGACCTTACATCCCTTACATCTCAAGCTGTATAGGGGTCGCTAAATCAGCTTCCACAAAATACCTTCGCCACATGCTTTGAAAAGTGGACTGAACGATGGGACCATTGCATGTCATCTGAGAGAAGATATATTTTGCTGAACCTATATTTCTTCATTTTGTGCGATTTTACTCAGTTTTTATGGAACGGTCATTGTACATTATGCTTTAATGAAAAAACCATTAGAAAGAACCACTCACTCACCATAAAGATCATGGTAACCTCCAATGACAACACACTTCCAACAAGTCATTCATCGTGATGTAACTGGGCTTCCAAGGTTTACAGACTTCTTGCTTACGCTTCTTATTTTCGGGTGTGAAACATCGTATTTTTTTTTCCCCCTTTCCTTAGCCTTATAAGATGTTACTATAATGCTTGTCAATTCGATAAAAAATCACACATACAACTCATTCATACAATTCAAGTAAAAACTATGTACATAACCTTACATTCACAGGTGATTAAACCTTGGTCAACTCTAATTATCAAACTCCTCCTTCTGTTTCACAACCTCTGCTACTCCCACTGCAAGTGTCACAACCATTCAGCCCCTCACATCCAATCCTCCAGTACTTTCAACAGGCCCCTGTCATCTTCAGGAGGCAGGTGGGTCTCACCCGCCCATCACAGCTCAAGTGAGCACAGCCATCGAGGCCTGGGCTCCAGTCGCTATCTCTGAATCGTTGTGTCTCTGGCGCCATCTATTGTCCCTGCTGCTCTTTTTTCCCTCTTTCTGTTTACGCTGCTGTTCAATTTTTATTAGGGCTTTCCATTGTTCGTTTAGGTTACTTGGCTCATTAATGTTGCATAATCTTGATCTGTTTTTTTCAATTAACACTGATTCTGCAATTCTTAACTGCTTTTCGTTTTTACAGCTCTTAATAATTTTAATATCTTCAAACCTTGGACATTTTTGATTTTCCATACAGTATTGGGTCAATGCTGTCTTAGCCTCTTTTTTATTCCAATTATTAATATGCTGGTTCAATCTATACTTTAATTTATTCTTTGTGCTGCCTATATATGACACAGGTGGTTGCTGGTTTATTGGGATTTCATAAATTCCTGCTCTATCTAATTGGCTAATTTTTTCATTTTTAATCACTAAATTTTTTACAGTACGTACCTGATTTCCTACCTGTATGCCATACTTGCCACAAACTTTATTAATTTCTGCTGAAACATTTTCTATATATGGTATTGCTCTTACATATTTTACAAGTTTTTTATCAGTCTTGACCTTATTGTAACCTTGAGTTACTTCATAAATCCATTTTTTAATACCTGTTTAGGGTATCCAAAATCATATGCAATTTTTTCAATATATTCAATTTCTTCCTTTCTATACTGTTCAATTGATGAATGTGTTAAACTTCTTTTAATTAGTGTTTTAACACTATTTCTTTTATGTGTTAATGGATGTGATGACTGAAATGGTATAAGTACTGGGATATATGAAGATTTTCTATGCACTCTGAATTGTATATTCTCCTCTGTTTTAACAATCAAAACGTCCAAAAATGCCAAAGTATTGTCATGTTCTTGTTCTACTGTCAGTTCAATAGATGGATAAATTTCACTATACTTTTTTGTCAAGTCCTCAAGTTCATCATTTTTTAGCCTGGATAACAGAAAAATGTCATCAACATATCTGCAGTATATCAGTGGTGGATCCTCGAGTTTACTTATTATTTTTTTCTCAATGTCACTCATTATAATTTCAGCAAATAAAGTTGACATTGGTGACCCCATAGGTCCACCATGATTTTGTTTGTACATCTTGTTGTTAAACTTAAAAATGTTATTTTCATATATGTACAATAAAATTTCTCTTAACTCCTTTATTTGTATTGCATTCATTGTCTGTAGCACATATAATTTTTCAATAATTATTTCTATTGCCTGAGGTACTGGTGTGCTAGGAAAAAGAGCTCTCACATCCATACTAGCCATATGATATTCACTTAAATCTTGTTTAATTACTTTAATTTTCTCAATAAATTCGTATGTATTCTTCACAGTGAACCTTGTCTTCATGAACAAAGGTGCCAAAAATTTGTAGATATTCTTTTCCAGTTTTATTAGTGGGGAATTCCTTTTTGATACAATCACTCTCATAGGTGTATCAGGCTTATGAGTTTTTATTTTTGCAAACATTTTTGGTATCCCAGTACCCATTGGTGGGTATGCTTTCTTTATTTTATCAGGCAAGGTGCTGTGATTTCTTATTCTAGCTAAGTACCTTACTTGAGATTCGGTTGGGTCTTTTGTTAAAATGCTGCAATTTAGTTCTTCTATAGCTCTATTCATTTTTAGATCATATTCAGTTGTGTTTAATATTACAATTTGCCCTGTTTTATCAGCTTCACAGAATTTAATTGTTGGGTCATCTCTTAATTTAATCAGTTGTTCTTTCTCATACTGAATTTTATCTATATGATATTTCTTTTTCTTACTTTTTTCATTAAATTCTTTCAAAACAATTCTATACAGTTTACTTCGAAAATTTTCACGTTCTTCTGCTGGTACACTGCATGCCATTTCTTCTAAGTTGGGTATTAATTCCTCCGTCCTCGGCAGGCTCCGTGGAAACGCAAATTTTTTACCTCTCTGCAAAATAGCTCTTTGCGTGAAGCTCAAGGTCAAGTTGGAGTTATTCTGATATACCTCATACATATTCTCCCGTTGTTCTTGTACACGTTGTCTGTCAATCATCACGTGCAACTTTTTTTCCATGACTGCTCTTGAGCATTTTTTTTCGTATTCCACGATGTCAAAAATTTCTCTGAAGGTTACATCCAAAATCTCATCTTTCCAATTACCGTCGAACTTAGCGACTGGAGCCCAGGCCTCGATGGCTGTGCTCACTTGAGCTGTGGTGGGCGGGTGAGACACACCTGCCTCCTGAAGATGACAGGGGCCTGTTGAAAGTACTAGAGGATTGGATGTGAGGGGCTGAATGGGCGTGACACTTGCAGTGGGAGTAGCAGAGGTTGTGAAACAGAAGGAAGAGTTTGATAATTAGAGTTGACCAAGGTTTAATCACCTGTGAATGTAAGGTTATGTACATAGTTTTTACTTGAATTGTATGAATGAGTTGTATGTGTGATTTTTTATCGAATTGACAAGCATTATAGTAACATCTTATAAGGCTAAGGAAAGGGAAAAAAAAAAAAAAATACGATGTTTCACACCCGAAAATAAGAAGCGTAAGCAAGAAGTCTGTAAACCTTGGAAGCCCAGTTACATCACGATGAATGACGTGTTGGAAGTGTGTTGTCATTGGAGGTTACCATGATCTTTATGGTGAGTGAGTGGTTCTTTCTAATGGTTTTTTTCATTTATGAATTGCACGTAAACTATGCGCACTTTGCAAGAGGTTACCTTAAAAGTGCAAATATAATAATTATGCTTTAAGTGGGCGGCTTGATTAAATGATAACTCTCAAAGTTTTGCCTTACGTATTTTTATTTTTATGCTCTGGTGCTGTTTTCCAATCTCTAAATTAAAGGGCCCAAAATATTTTTAGATCAAAAAGCCCATTACCAGATCCACGCATTCTCAATGAGAGCAATATTTTTTTTTCCCATGAGGTTACCTCAAATCCCTTTTGGCAAGGAGGGGGCTAGAAAATACGGAAGTCAAGAAAAATCAGGTAAATTCTTTCATGCTTTCTTTTTCTCTGTGTGAACCTGTTTATTTTAATTGTAAGAGTGTGGTGAAATTTGCATTTGTCAAAGTAAGCTAGCCCTTAGATGTTCATGGCTGTTCAAGGGCAAAATGACT
Source organism: Macrothele yani (assembly GCA_039090855.1). NCBI lineage: Eukaryota > Metazoa > Arthropoda > Arachnida > Araneae > Macrothelidae > Macrothele > Macrothele yani. The sequence goes on along the minus strand of CM076990.1, from coordinate 98,973,071 downwards.
GATTAGAATAGGTAAGCAAGTGTTCAAGTGTTTAATGAATATTGGCTTGGTATCATGTTTTGCTTTCTTTGCATTTCATTTTGTGTTCAGATTTTCATTGCATTGTGTAAAGTTGGAAAGAGTGCAGAAATGTTAGTAAAGTGTCTTTAAATCTAGTATTTAGTGTAGCATAAATTAATTAGTCAATGCCTAAGTGTAATTTTGCATAGCATATATAGTATGTAAAGTAGATGTAATTTTATCGCCATCTCCGACAATCGAAACGTCGTGTTGACACGAGAAAAAAAAGTAGTACGCATAATTAATTTCGTAATTACCATCATGTAATTGCTATTTCTTTGTTTATATTAAGCTGTAAGCTATAATAATGTTAAAGTATTCATAAACATGTAGAAAAGGAATCATTTAATCGTATTTTAACTTGTTCCTAATGAAAAATGAACACGTGAGTCAAGTCTTATTTCCGTAGCCTATATTTAATAGTTATTTAGTTGTGTATTGATTTTAATTTTGTAACTATTAGTGATTAGAGCTGTGGGTAATGTCAGCATTTAACTTTTGAAGAGGACTGTTTGGGAACAGCAATTCCGTATCTTTGAGAAATAAAAAAATAAAACGATCTTTCGATCTTTGCGAAGTTATTTTTATGTAATTGCGAAATGGAACGGAAAAAAATGCTTAAAAAGGAAATGAAATTAATAATAAATTGCAGGAAAAAGAGTTCTTATTCAGTTGATTAGAAATGGCAAGCAGTAAAGCATTTTTTTTTTTTTTTTCGTAATTCTGATCGCAGAAAGAAAAAATATTGTCTTTATTGTTGGCGAGGAACGAATTTGATTTTTAGCGCTATGTACTATTTTAGCGCACGGTACAATTGTAAAAATCTAATTGTATAAAAGATATTAGTTAATTTTACTAAATTTGTAAAGGTGGTCACCTTTTTGCCCAGGTCTTTAGAGGTTTCTTTGTTCAAAATGAACCATGAAGCTTAGTTGGGTTCCTCTAAAACGCAGTCATAAATTTTAACCCTGAAGTCGTTGGGGATCTGACATATTGCATTCTTTCTCACAATGGCTTTTGCCAAATATGTATGTGTGTGTAAAATGTCAGGAGAATGCCCCAAATCTTTTACCAGTTGCTAATCCATGTGCGTCGAGAGAAATTCCAGTCGTCGGCTTTTTTTTTTTTTAAGGCCGGGTCAGATTTCAACTCCAAACATTGAGTCGCAGCCATTCTGAGAATTGTCAAGCTAAAGTCTCACCACCTCCCTTTTTAACTTCGAGCCAAGCGCCTTTTGCACATGTGTAAAGGGGTTTGGCAAGAAGCTGAGAAATTTGCATGTTACTGGAGCACTAAAAACTTCTTTTTCTTACAAGGCAGTTGCCTTCCTTCGGTTTTTCGGTTGGGCTGACGGCATTGAGGAAAGCCCGCCTCCAGACGACAAAGGTCCAGCAGATCGGATGATGAGTGCCGACGGAAGCAACTCCCCGTAGCCAGAAAAACCCATTCCGGGTCGGTAAAATGTCAACCAAATGGTAGGATCACTTTTTTTTTTTTACCAATTTGTTTTATTTGGCCCTGAAGAGAAAGCTGATCAGAAAAGCATGACTAGGATGGCTCACAAAAGGCTCATAGTGTCGCTGTGGCGCACAGAAGAAGTCACGAGCGTTTATTAAGATTTTGCGACCCGGTCTGCAACATCAAGGCCAACTATCATCGTGACATTAGAGATCGACCACTTCATGGCAGGGCTTCTGTAGTAGATTAAAAGAGAAAAGTAAAAAAAAAAAGAAAAACATCACCTACACATGAAATGGAAAAATACTTACCATGACATTGTGATCACAACATCAGGCCTTGTTTCCCGGCGGCTCTTCAAACAACTTCGGCAGAGAAATTCAAAAAGGGAAGAAAAACAAGAAAAGAAAGAATGGGGACCACCTAATTGTAAATGTGAAAATTTTTGTCTGGATGGAAAAAAGAATGATGTAAAATTTTAAATTCAAGGCTTAAGGGGGGAAATGGGGGGGGGCAAACAAAATGGGAGCCTGTTTGCCACCTTTGGAAAATGTGCATCAGTAAAACTTTTGGCGCGAACGCCCTTTACCACAAAATATAATTATATTAATAAATATGCAGTAAAAATATCAAAATACCTCTACCTATGCCACAATAACTAAACTAGTATTATCTGTGTTTAAAATAATAATTTAAAAACCATAAAGTAAAATCTTAATTTTGTTCAATGTTATCATTTGCTGATCTTTGTTTCTCTTCCCATTTCTTTAATGTATTTTTTTTTTTTTTTTTTTTTTTTTTTTTTATGCCCTTGGATGACAATTTTATCCATTATGAATGCATGACATGACAGCTTTCACTATTTTAGATAAAAGATGAATAGTGTAACTTTGAAAATATAAATACTTTTGAACAACATGCATCAATTTTTACAAATTTTCCAGCTTGGTCACCTTCGTTTTCAAAAGAGCCGAAGTTTTACGTGCACAGAAAAATTCAAGACGCATAATTTTACGCGCCGAGATAAATTTCCAAAGCGTACTTTTACGCCTCGAGAAAAATTACTGACGCGTATTTTTACATGTTGAGAAAATTCCTTATGCGTATTTTTATGCATTGGTAAAATTTTGATGCATACTAGAAGAGTACTTGCGCATTTTGGAAAACTCTGGTTGGCACCTCACTTGAGCACTCCCGTGGAGAGAGAGCTACGGCACGAAGCGAGGCCATCATTATATTGGGTTGTCGGAAAAGTCGTGACGTATTTTAGCCATGTTTTGCAAAGGTCTTTTATTGATAGAAAGAACAAAGCTCAATCAATGATATAATGCCCGTTTTGTTCGATAGCCTTTTTGCCATCTTTCAGTGAGCTGCAGAATGCCTTGTTCATAGAAGGATCTGTCTTTAGTGGCGAAAAACTGTACAAGGTGCTGATTTACAGCCTCATCTGAATTGAACGTTATCCCATGCAAGGACTATTGAAGAGAGCGAAACAAGTGGAAATCTGATGGCGCAAGATCAGGCGAGTATGCTGGGTGTGGCAACACATCCCACCCAAGCTCCAATAATTTTTGGCGGGTGATCAAACTTGTGTGTGGTCTCGCGTTGTCATGATGGAACACAACACCTTTACGATGAACAAGCTCTGGACGTTTCTGGATGATGGATTCGTTCAAACTGCCCAATTGCTGACAGTACACATTCGAATTGATTGTTTGGTTCCATGGTAGGAGCTCGAAAAACATGACACCTTTAAAATCCCACCACACATAGACCAGAACCTTCCGCTGATTAATGTCTGCTTTAGATGTTGTTTGAGGCAAAGCAGCACGTCGGGACCAAGACCGTTTGCGCAGCACATTGTTGCACACAATCCACTTTTTGTCACCAGTTACCAGTCGTTTAAAAAAAGGATCGTTTTTCTCACGTTTAATGAGTATATCGCAGATGTTTATAAGCGCTGTCAATTGAGCTTCTTTGAGTTTATGAGAAACCCACACATCGAGCTTGCTTACGTATCCCAGCTTCTCCAGGTGGTCGTGAACGCTTGAATGATGGAGGCGCGATGTGTCTGTAATCGCTTGTGTCGTGTAACGTGGGTTTGACTCAATCAATGCCTTGATTTGGTCGTCATCAACCGCGGTTGACCTCCCGGACCGAGGAGCATAGTTGAGGTCAAAATCACCAGCACAGAATTTTGCGAACCACCGCTGGCACAGACGTTCTTGCAGAGCATTATCACCGTACACTTTACGCAACTTTTCACAAGCTTGACGCGCGTTCTTCCCTTTATGGAAGTAAAACATGCCGAAAATACACAGTTTGGTCTTCCATCTTCAACTTGATGTCAAATCTCCGTAAATCAACCAAATTACTCACTATTCCTTTTAGACTGCAGCTAGAACTGGCACCTGTCGAATGCCATAACGATAACAGAGCTGTGCATGCCTCTAGTACTTCCAAAACCGCCCAAACGCCATCGGGTGCCAAAATACGTCAGGACTTTTTCCGACAACCCAATACTTGATGGCTCCCACGAAGCCGGCAAGTCAAAGATGACGTTATAGCGTAACACAGCGCTCGTAAGGTTCGGTAGAAAATCTAATTGGATGATTGCAGGAGATTGAAATATTTTGATTGAGCAATCGAAATGTAAAAAAATTCGTAAAAAAAGACACATATCCATAAATCAGTAAAATTAAACAGAAATCTGTAAAAGTTGGCAAGTATGTGGGAGGATAAAAAGGAATGTAAATGTACATATATGTGGAGTTAATGGTCTGGCCAGAACAAACTATTTTGTAAAATGTCAGTGTATGTTGTTGTTTGTAGAGTTGTCCTAGTTCTGTCAGGAATTGCCTAATATGCAGTGGGGAGTGAAGTTTTTTTTTTTTTTTTTTTTTTTTTGTGTGTGGCTTTTGGGAACAACTTAATATTTGTATGTGATGAACTAGAAGTAGCTTAAAATTTAAGTGAGTAGGTTATTGTAATAGCATGCCTTCCTTAGGGTAAAAGTTCTTAGGGAATTATTTTTGTTTTGGCTCAGTAAGGGGAGTTTTACCTTTCCGATGGCTTATTCGTCTCATCTTCAATTTGACTGGTAAGGATGTAAATTTAATATTTTTCTTTTAATTTTGGTAATCATAGTAGGAGTCCTGGCAGTAACTATAGACAGTTGTTAGAGTTGTAAGAAAAATCAGAAAAATATTTTTCCAGGTTGTGCAAACATTTTATTGTCAAAAACCACTTACCTGTATGTTATAACTTCATGCCAAAAATGTAAACATACTTGTTGCTAAACTCAACACATATGCAAGACAAGCTTTAAAATAGTGGCACTCTTTGAGTGAATCTGTAACACAAAAACCTCAATTTTGTAAAGCAGGCCTTTTAAAATTAAACTAACGTCATCTGCATCCCTCGCTTCAAAAATCACACAGGTGAAAGGAGAAAAAAAGCTTGGTTTGCAGACCAAACAATTTGTTGTTTTGAGTGAGGAAAGATTCAAGATTTTTCAACATTAGGACTATGCATTAGTGAATCATCAACAAATTCAATTTTTATTTTTCCTTAATTTGGGTTTTGGCCTAGTTACAAAGTACAAAGAAAAAAATAATTCTAAACAAGAAGTAGCACTGTTAACATTCACATTCAGTTGCTGTTGGGCATAAAATAAAATCTGTTTAACCTGGATAACATGTCTCGAGCAAATCCCTTGCATTTATTCACGTTTCTCTCAAGTTGGTGTAGTGAAATCACCTTCCATTTACTGGGATTCTTAGGATAGAACTTGGGTTGTTGTTCTTTGTGGGTTGGGAAACATGACATTGGTTGTGACATGAAGATCTTTGGTTGTTGTTGTTTTTCTTGCTTGTTTGTTTTGTTTCTGATAAAAAGGTAATATCAGTGCTTTAAATTTTCTTCTCGCACTTTGTCAGTTGCCCACCTTGGAGAGATCACCAGGGATCATTTTTAAAAGAGCATCGTTAAAAAAATAATGTAAAAGTAATTCATTTATTTATTTTTTGCAAGTGGTTAGTTAGTTGTTTTTTTCCCACCATAACATTAAATTCCGAACATCAATGCTAGAACTTCAATGATTCAATGTTTTATTTCATTTTGCACATATATAATCCAACATGAGTATGAGAGATCAACAGTATAAAGAAAAAAACTGTTTTTAGACACTTCGAGTTACGAATTTCAATTTCGCATTTCCTCTCTTTGTGAAGAAAAATTATTGTAGTGCACATATTTTAAGCATTTTCAATATTTAAAATTTTAGATCAAAATTGTTACTACACTGGTTTTTAAATTGTGAGATGCTTAACCCTTTAACCGGCTAGAACGAATTAACTCAGAGTCAGGGATTTATACACACACCCACAAATTTCTTTGGTTGGTTGGTTGGTTAATTGATGTTAATGGCGCAAGGGCCAAGGTTGGCCAAAGAGCGCCAAACAAAAGACATCAAAACAAAACTAAATCAATAAAAACGTACACAAGGTTAAAAACAGGCTGATGTGGTAAAAATGAAAAATGATAGTGAACAAGTTAAAATCTAGATAAGTTTAAAAAAGTCAATATCGTGTAAAAACGAAAACACTGCATTAACGTCGCAGGCTTCGCCAATAATGGTTTGCAGCGTAGCTGCTCCTTCGTCCAACAGATGAGAGTGAAAATGACGAAAACGATGAGCACAAAAACCGAACACAAGTACACAAAACATGAAGGACAGTGAGACGACAGTCGCACGCCTCACACACCGGGACACTCTCGCCACACAGCAAAAAGCGGTGAGTAAAACGACAGTGCCCAATGCGGAGACGTGCAAGAACAACTTCCTCACGCCGGTTCGTCCGCAAACTAGACTTCCATAGTCCGATCTGTGGTTTGATGGCATAGAGTTTATTGCTGCCCTGCTGAGACCACAGGGACTGCCACTCATCCAGAACAAATTCCCGGATCAAAAGGCCGATAATCTCGGAAAGACAGTGACAGCCGAGCTGGCGACATGGAGGAAACAGACCTGGCAGATAGATCTGCCAGCTCGTCGTTACCCCGGATCCCAACATGGCCAGGAACCCAACAGAATCGGACCAGGAATCCAGCACCTTCCAAAGTTCCAAGAAGACGACGGACATTACGGATGACAGGAGAGTCCGTGTCCTCCGGAGAAGATAAAACTTGGATGACGGACTGGGAATCGGAACAAATCAAAGCGCGACGATGAGATCTAGACTGTATGTGACACAAAGCGAGGTGTACACGCACGCATCTCTGCCGAAAAGACGGTGGATTCAGGCGGAAGCCTCTCAGCATGGGAGGCATCGCCACACACGAATGCGGATCCAACAACCTCACCGGATTTCGACCCGTCAGTAAATACAGGCACAAAATCCGGGAAGAGAGACAGTATCTCGGCAAAGAGCTGCTGGTACACCAGAGCAGGAGTGGAAGACTTTGGCCACACACAAAGGGAAAGGTCAGCCGTTGCTTGAACCGGCTGCCAAGGCGGTTCAGTGTAGAACCGGGTCAAACCAATCCTTGACAAGTCTAGACCAGCATCGCGCACCAAGGTCGACAACCGAATCCCAAACGTCGGAACACAGGAAGGCCGGTGTGAGAATAGGCGGACACATTGTGGTTGGAAAATGGAGCCATGCAGTGGATGATCAGGAAGAGACTTCAACTTGGTGAAGAATTGAAGAGACAGCTGCTTACGTCGGATGCACAACGGCGGTTCATAGGCCTCGACATACAGGCTATGCACGGGAGAGGTACGGAAAGCACCAGTGCATAGCCGCAGAGCCTGGTGATGGACAGGATCCAGAGGCCGCAACACGGAAGGACGTGCCGAACCGTACGTTATGCAACCGAAGTCTAACTTTGACCGAATCAGAGAATGGTAAATGCGAAGCATTGAGCACCTGTCGGCCCCCCAAGATGTTCGAGAGAGGACCTTCAGGATACTCAAGGACTTCGTGCACTTCACCTTTAAAGACTGGATGTGAGGTCGGAAGGTGAGTGCTCGGTCAAATGTTAGCCCAAGGAACATGACTTCTGACACCACAGGGATGGTTGAACACCCCAGACGGAGGTTAGGGTCTGGGTGAAGACCCCGTTTGCGGCAAAAATGCACGCAAACGGTCTTCTGGGTCGAGAAGCCAAATCCATTGTGGGAGGCCCAGGTAGAGATCTTATTAATGGCCGACTGCAGCTGCCGCTCAATGGTGCGCATGTTGACAGATGCGCAAGAGATCTGCAGATCATCCACGTACATGGAGCCACGAACCGACGGAGGAAGTAGAGTGAAAATATGATTTACACGAAGGATGAACAATGTCACAGAAAGAATGGAGCCTTGAGGGGACACCCTGCTCTTGTGGGTATAACGCAGAGAGGGTCGATCCGACGCGCACACGGAACATCCGGTTCTGGAGAACAAATTTCTTTGGACACCCCCTATAAAAAATATCAACACCTCTCATTTGGGGGAGTGTACCAAACAAAGATACACATCCACCCACATATATGTGACATTAAACATGAGTGAATTTAACATGATGTTTTTATCACATCCCATCCGAAAGAAATCAAAGCTACATGATCGATAAGTTCAAACAGAGAAAGAAGCGATCATGAGAGGAAGAAACAGACATAGGGTGAATTTCTTAAATATCATTTACTTTTGATTTTCATTCAGTATAATGCAGAACAAAAAGTGCAGTCCCAATGGCAAGGTCAAATCAGCTTTTGGGCCAGCTCGCACTTGCCCTCGTATCGTTTGGTTGAGTGCAAGTAGCATCATAACCCTTAACGAAGTAGTTTGGTAAACGAAACTTCTGTGGAAAGCTAACACTGTGGGGTTATTCAAAATGAAAAGCCCACTGAAGGCCTGTTTTCCACTTTTTATTTGATGTTCCATTAGTTGATGTGTGCAGTAGTGCAGTCGGGAATGCATCCAACAGGTCCAAGACATTTTTTTTAGCTGAAATATTAGGGTAACGACAAAGAGAGTTCACTTGTCTACTTTCACACACAAATGAAGCTATGAAATGCTTTACACTGTTATTAAAAATAATCATTCACAAATATTTTTATGAAACATCCTGTATTTTTACTTTCCCTTTATATACTTTGTTTTATATGAAAGAGCTATTATGTAAGCACAACTTTTTTTCTCGCAGAGTCTGTGTGCCCATACCTTTGTAACGCAACATTTTTTCAATAACTTGGGTTATCGATTTAAGAAGAAAGTGCTTTAGAAAATTTTCTAATCTTCTTCCTCGAACATGGCTTTATGACAAATCCAGAATTCAGAACCTCTAATAGAGTCATTCCATGTCAAATCAAACAGGCTTACAACCCAACCATTTTTGATTTTCATGAAACTTGGTATATTTGTAATGTTAATCAACATGAGCAAGTATGATTTTTTTAGAATTTTTAATGCATCAGTTTTTTAGTTATTGAATTTTAAAATTAAAAAAAATATGAAATTTCATATGCTGAGTGAACTTGAACTATTAAAATTTCAAGGTCATTCAAAAAATTTAAATATTAAAAAAAACAAGTATCTTTAAAAAATCTGAAAAAAAAAATTTATGTTTAACACGCATTATTTTTCTACATATCCTGAAAGTTTCATAATGGGATCTCAATGGGACCACTATAAAAATAATAATAACATAGAACAATGCAACTGAAATGTGCCAGACGTACTTACCAGTTCCAACCCTGGCTGGCAGGGCATTCTTCATTTGGTTTGTGTAAAATGTCGTAGATGCTCTTCCAAACATTGTGAATGTTAAACAATGAAAATAAGCATCTAAATCATTTGAAACTGTGTTCCAGTCTAACTCAATTCATAATTCTGTATAACGTTCGATGTGCATATTTACACTTACAAAATAATTTTATCTTCTATATGTACAATGCTGTTTTCTTTTCTTTTAAATTTTGCCACACTTGTATGCCAGTACTTGATTTGCCTTCTTTGTCTCTGTAATTATTAAATTTCCAGTAGCTGTCATAGGGTCAACCTTTACCAAAACATCACATTTATGAACCAATAGTATATATGGTGATTGAGGATACTTGTGTGATGGAGATGGACCATGTGGTTCCAGGAAGCTCACTTTGACCTCTTCCGTGTTCTTATTTACACCAAGTACACATACCAACCACCAGTGCTCTGAGTTTTTACTAATCACAAAACCTACCATATTTTCCAAACTAATGTTCTCTTCAGCTTTATCTTTTAGGCATATCTCTTCTTTAAAATGCTCAGAAAGTGCGTAAGCTTTGACAAATAATCTGTTTTCCTGCAGGAATAAAACAATAGAGTTTCTAGGTACAGAAGTTATTCTACTTTAAAGGATAATTTCCTCTTCTTTGTAATTTTCTGTTGTTGCAAACTGAAAGTTAATGGAGGCAATATTAGCACTGACCCATTCAAATAGTTAGCGTGGGGTCATGATTTGATCATTATAAACAAACTTGTCTTTGCAGTCCCCCCTATCCGATCACATGCATTTTTGCCATGTGCTGTTTCAAAAAATTCCATTCTGTTTTTATATTAAAGTCAGTCTCGTGGTAGCACAAGTTGAGGAAGTTTGACTTGTTTTTGTATTGTGCAGCTGCTCCATCAGAAAAATAAAATATCTTTTCAGGTTTTTGAGAAAAATGTGACTGCATGAAACTAATTATGTAACACTGAAACAGATATACTGTCACAAATTAGGCAATCGGATATAATCACAAAACTTACATGTCCTAGGTTTTGAGTTTTCTCATCACGGTAGAATATAACTATAGGATGCAGGGTAGCCTGTGCATTGTTCCAGTGAAAACCTTGAGCTGCATCTTGCAAAACACAAAAGAAAAATTTTCAACAAAGTCATAAATTACTATGTACTGATTTTCTGTTATCGTGTTTTTATGGTGTCTAAGGTAACATGACTGTTCAGTTGCTATAAAACAATGGTGAGGAAGCGCTAAAAGTTTTCCAAACAGTAAGTCCAAAAACTCCTGTGTGGATTTTGATAATGTTTCAAGAACTGTTCTCTTCTCTAATTGCATCCATTGTTTGAATGTCACATTTTCTATACTATTTAGATCAAAACAATCTTCAAATCATTTCTTGAGCTCTTCAAATCCTGGACAATTGCTGCACTGACTGAAGTAACATGCAGGTGTAGGGTTTCCATAAATAATGTTTGCAAGGACATCTTTATAGGAGTTTATTGGCTGAACAGTGTCTTCTGTTAATTTAGGTAACTTGCATTGTGCCATCATCAGTGCAGCATTCGGATGCATTGTGCAAACACAAACAGGATGTAAACAAAACACAAGCAGAATGATTCTTGGGCTCCTGCAAGTACGCAGTGCTTAGAGCAAAGTTCACAGAACTTGGTACAACCCCAACTTTTTCTCTGAAATCTATCTTTAAAAAGAGTATACAATTCCCGCAAATTATTCAGAAGCAACTTCTTTTGTACCTGTTGATCCTTATTTTCTGTTTTAACGGAAAAAGGCTTTTTCCTGGCATTTGGCGGCTTACAGCTTCACTCTAATAAAATTCTTGTATTAAATTTGCTGTGTCTTTGTCTAAAGTCTTTCCTGGCTTTGTATCAGAAGAAGACATGACACTTTTTCTTTTACTAGCTTTTTAGCCTTTCTGTCCATGAAATTTGAAACTCCAAATTCTATTTCAATTCGTTTCAGTGACCAAGAATTAGGTAGTGTGGTCAATATTTGCATTCTTATGCTTTTATTTTCTGCAGAATGAAATTTGTCATTCAACCGGCTTATAATTTCTGGTTCAGAAGATGGAATATCCTTTTGGTTCTAACGTAGTTATTAAGTTTAATAATTTGGTACGAAATGCTTCGTGGGCTTTTTTATATTTCTGTTCAGGGCATTTTTTTCTTGCAGGCGTTTTTTCTTGATTGGTGTTTCATCCAGACATTGTAAGCTTCTGGTTAAGTGCTTCTATAGCCTGCACTACTTCAGGAGTTGATAATCCAGTGGTTTCAGATAGGAAAGCTTGGGCTTCGGCTTCTTGATCATTAGAACTGTCAGAAGATAAAAAGGAATGTTCCGCAGCTTCACAGTTAAATTTCTGGATTGTTTTACGACAGCTGTCACAGATCTGGACTCCAGTTTTGAGCAAATTGTTCTGTAAAAGATTTTTGGAAACTGGTCTCAGATTTATTTTTATTTTTATTTTTTTGTAATGTTTACGGTTTGACTTCCCAAGGAGGTTACAGCAGTAAACCACATACAAACTTTTGATGCGGTTGGTCTGCTGGCTTTCCATCTTTTACTTTGCTTCTACTTTAAAACCTGAGAGAAACATAATTTGTTACCCTATGGATATATGTTAACTTTTTAACTAATTATAATGTAAGTCATTATTATTTACGGTGTTTGTAAGACCAGGGATAACATTTTAGACTGACCAAATAAACAGTTCTTCAGTCACTGATGGTGCATTTTACTTGCATTGTTCTGTATTATTTATTTTTTATTGTGATCCCATTATGAAACTTTCAGACTATGTAGAAAAATAATGTGCATTAAACATATATTTTTTTTTCAGCTTTTTTTAAGGTACTTGTTATTTTAATATTTAAACTTTTTTAAATAACCTTGAAATTTTAAAAACCTTAATAGTGTCACGTGGCATACCAAATAAAAGCCCAACTAAAGATCTTTAAAGTGAGTCATAATTCACGAGTCTAGCTAGCTCTACTAGAACCAGAGTAATTTGCAGTTCAAGTTTGCTCTGCAGATGAAATTTCATAGATTTTTTGAAATTTTAAAATTCAATAACTAAAAAATGGATGAATTAAGAATTCTGAAAAAAATCATGTTTGTTTATATTGATGAACACTTCAAATACACCAAAGTTCATGAAAATAAAAAATGGTCGAATTCAAAATGCTATTTTTGCTGCTTGATTTGACACAGAATGACCCTAGAAGAACCCAACAAATAAAGGTAAGTAGATCACGCTAAATATGTTAAAAGATTAGAACTTTTACAAAGAAAGTTTGAAAGTTGGGAGCTTTCAACCTCGTCTTAGATCTTCATCACGCCAATGGATGATCACAACGCAAGCATGATGAAGACCTAAGACGGGGTTTAAAGCTTCCCAACTTACGAACTTTCTTTTGTAAAAGTTCTAATCTCTTAATGTAACTAGCATAATATCATCATCATCATCATCATTGTCAACCATTATCAATCCACTGCTGGACGAAGGTCTCCCCAAGTTTCCTCCACAACGGTCTGTCTTGTGCCAGTCTCCTCCATGTCACTCCCGCATACTTTCGAATTTCATCCACCCATCTTCCATGTGGTCTTCTTCTGGGTCTTTTCCTGTCCCTTGGAATCCAATCTAAAATTTTGGCTGTCCATCGATGGTCTGTTCTTCTGGCAGTATGTCCAGCCCATTGCCATTTCAGGGATTTAACTTTGATCATGATATCTTCCACTCTTGTCATTTTTCGGACCCACGAGTTCCTCTTCTTATCTCTCCTGGTTACACCAAGCATGCACCTCTCCCTGCCTCTTTGAGTTGTCTGCAGCCTTTGTATGTCTCTTTTAGTTAAGGTCCACATCTCTGCACCATACGTAAGCACTGGAAGGATGCATTGATCAAACACTTTTCTTTTAAGAAATAATGGCATATTGCTCTTGAAAATTATGCTGTTTCTTCCAAAAGCTCTCCAGGCAAGTTTTGTACGCCGATTAATTTCTTCATCAATGTGACCCTCACTTGATATCTGCTGTCCAAGATAAACGTACGTGTCTTATCTCCAGCTTTTCTCCATCAATCGATAAACCTTCATTTCTTGTAAAAGCATTGAACATCACTTTTGTCTTCTGAAAGTTCATTTTTAATCCCACTTCTTTACTCTTGTCAGCAAGTTCCTGGATCATACTCTGCAGCTCTGATGGGGTAGATGCAAAAATGGCTACGTCATCAGCAAAACAAAGGTGGGTTAGATAATCTCCATTAATCTTTATCCCTATGTTTTCCCATTTCATTGACTGAAAGACATTTTCTAATGTGGCATTTAAGAGCTTCGGAGATATGGTGTCACCTTGTCTCACTCCTTTTCCAATTTTTACGTGTGTTGTATTTTCAAACAGCCGAATCTTTGCACTTGCATTTTCATAGATGTTATTAATAATATTAATGTACGCATCTTCAATACCGCAGGATTTCAGAGCCATTGTAACTGCTGATGGTTTCACCGAATCAAAGGCTTTTTCATAATCGATAAAAGCCATGCACAATGGAAGTTCATATTCCCTCGCTCTTTCAATTAGTTCTCTCAGTACATGGATATGATCTATTGTGCTGTAGCCACTCCTGAATCCAGCTTGTTCTCTTGGTTGAGCCATGTCCAGTGTTACCTTCAAACAGTGCGAAAGAACTTAAGTGAAGATTTTATAAACCACTGATAGGAGGCTGATAGGTCTGTAGTTCCTGAGATCCTCAATGTCACCTTTTTTACGTAGCAGGATCATTCTAGCGTTGTTCCAATAATCAGGAATCTTTCCTTCATTAAAGCATCGAGGGAAAATTTGGGCGAGTACTGTTTCGATTTATCCACTTGCTTCTTGTATGTCTACAGTAATTCCATCTTCTCCTGGAGCTTTTCTCCGCTTCATGTTCTTGATTGCATGTGCAACTTCTGCTGGGAGGACTGAAAGAACTCTGGTACCTTTCATGATGTCTGGAGTACATGTATCATCCTTTTAAAATAATTTGGAGTAGAAATCTTTCACTCTTGTCAAAATTTCGCCTCTATTTCTTGTTACAGAACCATCTTCTTTTCTCAGTGGCATAATCTGTTTTCTTCCCTTACTGAGATGTCCCTTTGCTATCTTTAGGCTTTGGTTGTTTTCAATTGCTTTCCTTACTAGTTCACAGTTGAATTTCCTTACGTCTTCAGTGATACTTTTTCGTACTGTCTTGCATTGCTCTATATATTCCACTTTGGAAGTCACATCTTCTTTAGTTGTCTTCATCTCTCTTCTTTTTTGCATCAACATTTTGGTTTTTCCTGATAATTTGTTCACATGCAACTTGTTCTTAGATCCAGCTAATTTTTTTGCTGTTTCCATAAGAGCTTTGGTTACTTTTCTGTTAACTTCAGAAATATCCACTTCTTCTGATGTTAGGCCTTCTAAAGCAGAGAATCTGTTCTTCTGTTCCAACTTGAAGGCATTATGGTGTTTTTAAAGGTTGGTTATGTCAATACATTTTGTTTGTCTTATGAGCTTGCCACGTTCGAGTTTAGTGTTGAGGTGCATCTTACATCTCACTAATCTATGGTCACTACCTGTGTTGAACTTGTTTAGCACACTGCAGTCTTCTATGACGAATTTTTTGTTACACATAATAAAATCAATTTCACTTGTCGTCCCATTTGGATGTCTCCATGTCTATTTCCTGTGTGGCTTTTTAGGAGTTCAAGATGAAAAACCCTTCTGCCTCTGCAAACTCTACAAGAGTATTTCCAAGCTGGTTTCTGTTGCCGTGACCGAATTTACCTACTGAAGTTTCATTCTGTTGCTGTTGCCCTATTTTTGCATTGAAATCTCCCATAATTATCTTCAAGTGCTGCTTACCTTTATTATTAAGATGACGAATTTCCCCATAAAATTCTTCAATTTCTTCTTCAGGATGACTTGTGGTGGGTGCATAAATTTGAATAATCTGAGCCTGGTATCTTCTCGGGAGTTGGATAACGAGTCGTGCAGCTCTGTCAGAGGAACTTTCAACTTCTACAACTTTATCCTTCAGTTTCTTGTTTATTATAAATTCAACACCACTAGTTCTACCAGTATCAGTCCCAAGATAGTAGAAGAGATGTCCACTTTTCAGTTCAATGAGATCTTCTCCTTTTCTCCTTACCACACTTAGCCCCACGATGTCCCACTTGATCCTTTGTAGTTTCTCTTCCAATTCAAGAAGCCTTGAATCAGAAGATAAGGAGCGTCCATTATACGTAGCCAAGGTCAGTATCAGATGGCAGCCTAGTCCGGTCCTCCGGGGATTCTTAGCACCCTCTGCCTTCATGTCGCACACGGCCGCTGCCTTGGCCAGGTACATTCCAGCTGCCGGAGACTGAGGGCCAAGATTTAAGTTGTGGAGTCATTTTGGAGGGGTTTGGTCATAACTCACCACGCTGGCCAAGCGGGTTGGTGAGTGTGGGATAGCATTTCCTCTAATCCCGATGGTATAGTTATACCGCTATTGGCGGTCGTCAGAGCCCCTTTACTGGGAACAGGATGTACCACGAGAAGGCGGGGTTGAAATTTGTCAAGGAGAGGCTGTGATGTTACGCATCACCTGACCTTACATCCCTAGCATGATCTACTTACTTTTATTTGTTATTTCTTGTTATGTGTTTTGCCCATCATTGTCATCTACACTGAAGAGCAACTGAATTAGAGACAGCTGGCGTTAGGCAAATGTGACGCTGTGGGCGGCCCTGTACACGGAAACGACATGAAGTATGCAGCGATTTGACAATATAAGGAGTGATGCGACAAGAATCAATCGGACGCAGTACGGGTAAGATGAAGGCTCTAAGCACATTTAATCGTGGGCAAATTTTCGGGGCCCAACAAATGGGTCACTCCATCTCGGAAGTCGTGCAAGCACTGGGATTTTCACGAGCCACTGTGTCACGGGTGCACCGTGAGTACATCGAATCCGGTAAAACCATCCCTGCAAGTGCCAACTGCCACGGACAACAGCGTGTGGATGAGCAGGGTAATCGTCAGCTAGCTTGCATTGTAACAGCGGATAGGCGGGCCACAGTGCAAGAAATCACTTGGCAATTTTACGCTGGTGCACAAAAACGTGTAAGCAGCCACACCATCCAGAACCATCTCCTCGCTATGGGGTACAGAAGCCATCGTCCCACGAGGGTACCGCTGCTGACCGCACATCACAGGGTGCAAAGATTAGCATGGGCGCGGGAATATCGTCACTGCACCCTAGATTTGTGGGAAAATGTTGCCTGGACTGATCAGTCGAGATTGACGTTGGTACATGTGGATGACAGGATACGAGTATGGCGCAAACCACATGAAGCGATGGATCCTTCTTGCCAGCAGGGTACTCTTCAAGCTGGTGGGGGTGGCATTCTCGTCTGGAGACTGTTTACGTGGACTGAAATGGGACCCTGGTAGGTGCGACATCGTGCCTCACAGGTCAACGTTACCAGGATCTCCTGGACGACCATTTGTTCCCATTTGTGCTTCTTCAACATCCCACTGGGGACCTCATCCTGCAACAAGACAATGCACCGTGCCATCACTCCCGAATTTTATCCAAATGGTTGGATGAACACTCCACCGAAGTGACCTCACTTCTTTGGACAGCTAGGTCACCTGACCTCAATCCCATCGAGCACATCTGGGATGCCTTCGAGAGAGATGTTAGAGGCTCTGACCCACCTCCATCAAATCTTCATGAACTGTGGGAGCTTGTTCAGGGGTCGTGATCTGTATGGCTTCCCAACGCAACCGGTGTCTTGTAGAGTCCATGCAGAGATGAATCGCTGCAGTCATCAGGGTGAAAGGTGGTGCTACACATTATTAGACAGGTATCTCTAATTCAATTGCACTTCAGTGTATAAGTACCCCATTGAATTTGAATGAAATCAGTCAAGGCAATGTTCCTTGTAAGCTGAACATTAACTTCCTTCGCGTAGCTGAAATATCTACCGCACAGTAAGCATTTTAGATTAAAATTCCCCAACCCCTAATTAATTTTCATAAATCGAAAATAAATTTGCGGGAGGTCTTAGTGAGAAATGGGTTTGCCTCTTTGGGGTGCTCCGTGGTAACAATGGCACACACAACAGCAACCAGGTTTCAGAACATCTTTATTATGCACGTATTGCTTGATGTATCGAGATTTAAAAAACATGTTTTCTATATATTATTTTTTCAGGTAGAACCATTTAATGGTGGTTTTAACTGCTGTAACCTTTTACATACATACATACATACATACATACATATCACTAAGCTGTTCTCTGAGATTCAGAGGTTAGCTCCAAAAAGAAATACAAACTTCCAGATATTTTTACTTATTGTTGTCGTATCAAACTTCTCCATTTACAGCGATCTTGACATACAACTCATGCTTCACTGATATCCATTACATGCCGTACACAAGATATTTTATACTTCATACTCATAATCTTTTTCTCATGCAGACACTCCTGAATCTGATCCACCCATGTCTTCCTTGGCCTTCCTCTGCCTTTCCTTCCTGCCACTTGGGCTGAAAAGATTTTCTTAGTAAGCATTCAACATGGCCAAACCACTGAAGCATATTGGTCTCCACCTTGTTAACAACATTTTGCTTCACATCACACAACTGCAATACATCTTCATTTCTCACATAATCATATCGTGTCTTGCCACAAACCCCATGTAAGTAACGCATTTCTTCAGCACACAAACAACACCTATGTTTCTTCTGCAGTACCCAGGTTTCACTGCCATACATCAGAGTAGGAACAATTACAGTTTCATACACAGCCATGCGGGACTCTCTAGAGAACCCATCATTTCTGTGAAAACCTCCCAGAGCAGCTATGACTTTCAAAGAAGAATTCACTCACCTACTGATTTCACCATCCAACTTGTTCTCTCTGTCAAACATGCTTCCTAAATACACAAACTCACTCACCTGGTCAATCACAGTGCCATTTATGCTAACATTAGATTCAGTGCTACCCGTTCCTCTCTCAAACACCATAACTTTGGTTTTTCCCTTATTTATACTCAGTTTGAATTTCCTGCAAACTTCATGCATCCGAGTCAACATACTCACTCTGCAACTCACTTTTGCTCTCTGCCAACAGGACAGTGTCATCAGCATACAGCAATCTGCACACATGGATATCATCAAGATATAAACCACTATTATCTATTTTGGCATCACGCATGCATGCATCCATAAATATATTTAACAGCCATGGTGACATTACACAACCTTGTCTAACTCCTGCACAAATGGAAAACCATTTTGATAAAACACCATTCACTCGTACACAAGCTCTACTACCAGCATACATGGTTTTTACACTATTAAGTAGATTCCCAGTAACACCATATTCATTCAATACCTTCCACAAAAGTGTCCTATTCACTCGGTCGTAAGCTTTCTCTAAATCTATGAAGGCAGTAAAAACTTTCTTCCCAACAGCCAGATACTTTTCAATCATTGTGCGTAATTCAGAAATCTGGTTAGTGCAGCCTTTACCAGGCATAAAACCACTCTGAACATCCCACACTTTCAATGATGTAAGACCCCGTACTTTTTCAATAACAACCTTACCAAACACTTTCCCTTGCACACTCAGTAGGCTAATACCACGATAGTTCTTGCATTCAGTCTGATCCCCTTTTCTCTTATACAAGGGAACAATGATAGCATCCTTCCAATTCCGAGGGACCATTCCTAACTCCCAGCACAACTGGTAAATTTCAGTTAACCAGTCAATTATAGAGTCACCACCATATTTCAACATCTCTGCAGTTATGCCATCAACTCCCGGAGCCTTACCATTCTGAAGAGATTTTAGAGCTTTACACACTTCTTCTCTTGAGATCCTTCCTGTGCTTTCATCCCTCATTGTGACATCATCTGCGTCTGTCTCAGAATCATCCTTGCTTTCCTGATCTAATAACTCACAGAAGTATTCACCCCATCTGTCACTTAACTCATTGGGCTCCCATATCATTTCCCCAATCTCATTCTTCACACAACTTACAACTTTGTTTCCCCTATTTTTCCTGAGTCTCATGTACTTCCAGAAGGACTTCTTATCTTTCCAAAAAGCCAGTTCATGCCTTTCCACTTCCTGCTTCCTATCTTTTGCCTTATTGTGGTGAATCAGCTTAGCAGCTTCACGCTTCTTACAGCGATATTCATCCACAGAGACTCTACCTTGCAACATTACCAAATAGACTTCCTTCTTTCTTTTTACTGCCTCTTCAATCTAACTATTACACTAAGTATCACCTCTATTGTTACCCACTATTGTGGTGCCACAGACCTCTTTAGCAGCAGTGACAACATGGTTCTTAAAACATTCCCAATTCTTTTCTACATCCCTCTCACCAGACATCAGATCCTTCAGTCGTTCTCTGAGTAAGTCAGAATACCACTGATGATCTTCAAGGAGCCTATCAACCTTTATTCTTTCTATGCTGGGTCTCTTCCTATTCTTTTTCCTTCAACCAACATTAAGTTTCACTCGTGACACTACCAAGTAATGATCAAAACCAACATCCGCACCTCTCATCACACGGGTGTCAACAACTAAGTGTTTCAAAAGCTGATCGTTGACAACAAAATCTATCACACTCTTTTGACCAAGAGTACGATTTTCCCAAGTATATGTGTGGATATTCTTGTGGTTGAAAAATGTATTAGATACACACAAACCATTCTCAATGCAGAGTTCAATTAATCTTTCACTGTTATCATTCAAGCAAGGATCATTAAACTTACCCAGAACATTGTCAGAAATTGCATTCTGCACACCTACTCTAGCATTGAAATCCCCTGCTATTATAACTTTTTCTTTAGCACCAAACTGGCTCAAAACAGCTTTTAGCTCATTCCAGAAATCTTCTTTCTTATCAGAAGGTTCCGAGTCACAAGGAGCATACACTACAACAATTACAATTCTCTGAAGTTTCACTTTCAAACGAATCCAGAGAATTCTCTCACTTACGCAACTATAGTGAATCAAGTTGTTCTTCATCTTTTCACTTAAAATCACACCTACACCAGCCTGTCCTCTCATATTATCCAATACTCCAGACCACACATCACCGTGCCATTCACTTCTTCTACCGCAATTTCCTTCTTTTTGGTTTCACTTACACACAGCACATCCAGTCTATACTTATTCATCTCCTCAATCACCTCACTCATCTTGCCATTTACACCTCTAGTATTCCATACACCAATCTTACATTCACTCAGCCGAGATCTTTCTCATACGCCGTTTAGAAAGTCCAGGTCGATTCCGTGGTGGACCGTCCTTCTCAAGTGTGGTAGGTCCACCATATCCCACACTTGAGTCATTCTTAATATTTCTTTTGGTCTTTTTAATCAGGTAAGTACATCAGTGTGGGGGATTAGCCCACAGCTGAGGGTTCCAGTTGGTCATTCAACCTAAGGATTCTGGAACAAAACCCAGTGAGTTGGGGTCTTTTCGCTAATGTCATACAGAACTAGCTTGCACCTCTCCAAGATTCACAGAGGTAATCGAAAGTGATTCAAGGAAAGATATTTCATGTACCTCTCGGTTATAGGTGGTCAATGTTCAAATCTTTGCACTGTTGTTCTTATCAGGTTTTTGGGTGTAGGCTTTTTAGGATTTTCCGAAGGAAGTTAGTCAAAAGGAGCCTACACCCAAGAGCCTGATAAGAACAACAGTGCAAAGATTTGAACATCGACCACCTATAACCGAGAGGTACATGAAAGATCTTTCCTTGAATCACATTCGATTACCGCGAAATATATTCGCAGCGAATATTAATAACTTCCAACCGAGAACTTGCTTTCCACTAAAAGGAAATATAACATGTATAATGTTACAGCAGTTAAAACCACCATTAAATGGTTCTACCTGAAAAAATAAAAAACATCTTTAATAAAGGTAAGAGCACAGGAAATGGACATGATGACAATGACACAAACAAAACGGTTATATACAGATGAGGGTAGCCCAATGCTACATCCTATTTACAAATATATACACATTCATGAGATAAAAGAATTGAAAACAGTCAAAAGTTCTGTGGACTGGAGACATAAGCATGTCGGAATAGCACAGGTGGCTCTGTGCAGGTTGCACAGAGTTAAGAGTCAGCCGGAGCAGTAGAACTAACTGTGAGATGAAGTGTGGTTGGTGTACCAGCAAACCATGGGGCTGCTAGGGACCATGTGGAGAAGAACGTAGATTGATTATTGCAAGCAACAGCTTTGCTATACTCTAAGCAAAGACGTGAGAGTGTATAGTCACAAAAAATGCAAAGTAATGCGGCTCCAGCTTGAAGGACTGTGGTGGGGTCCGCATGTGTATGACGCTGTTTATGGTACACGTATATTATGTGCTTGACGAGCACAAAAATATAAGAGCAGACTGCCGGAAGTTGAACTGGTGGAGAAGGACACAGGAGCAGCGTGCGATATGCACTGAAGGTGAAGTCGGTAGTACATGAGCATTGAGCAATCATAAACGCAAGATCAGACCTCAGCCCAGACTTCATTGTAAAAAGTAGTGAGAAAAGTGACTTTTTTGGAGAAAAAAGTGAGAAAAGTGACCAATTTTTTTTTTTTTTTTTCTAGAGACTAAATAGTGAGTGCGCAAATACTTGAAAACCAGACTAAACCGTTTAAAATGACAGAACACACACACACACACATACAGTATATGGATAGAACATATAATTTGCACTTTGAACGGATTTACTTTATTCTTTGCTCAACAGTGAACAATTCACTTTATATTTTGTGATAGAACATATGTTAATCAATGTGATTCTACGTGGCTAATGACACGCTAGATACACACGTTTTTTAATTACATTGTATATAATTCTTTCACACTCTCTTTGTATGATATCCATAGTCATGTTTTATTTGAATTTAAACCCTGGTCGTAAATTTCAATTGGGCCTATTTGCAATACGATGATTCTACGTGGCTAATGACACGCTAGATACACATATTTTTCAAGATACAAGATGAAGCTTACTAATCTGGAATACCGATACAAGGTGAGTCCTTGATAATATAATGATTGAAACTTATAATAATATTCCTAGTCATATGATATATAAATGCCAAGATGATTTTCTGCAAATATGCACACAACGCACAGAACGTATATAACGTGTGAAACAGTAGTGAGTATAGTATATAGCTATTATTCTATTAATGGAAGACTAATAATAAAGAATGAATGTAATGTTTAAAAAAAGTACTGTAACCCTTTGCATTTTTAACTCTCCACTGCCTGCATTTTCTTACAATCATATTAACAAATTCCATTTCCAACGATGTTTTGACAAATTTGCCTGTTTTAGTTAGATTTAAATGAATTTTTACTTGTAAACTACTCATACCCACACATTTAACCAAACCTTTAATTTGTTAGCAGACGTGTTTTACAGTCTAACACTGGTTAGATACCTATTTCAAACATCAATGCAATCGAAAATGGAAGCACAGAGCAACATAGCAATAAAAAATGCAATTCTGCAGATTTTGGTTATAAATCAAAATGGCTCCCGATAAATTTAAACTATACTGTTTAACATAAATCTGCTGTAATTTTTTAAGCTAATATTAAATTAATGATGTATTTAAATGGCAATAAGTTTAATATCCTCACTTACCACATCTGCGAGTAATCTGGGACTGATGTGCTGGTGGTTTCTCTATATTTGGTTGTTGGGTTAGCGAAATTGACGTGCATTTTAATGTCAACATTATGAAGTTTCAATCATTTTCAACTTTGCTGTCTCATAAAAGTATAATGAGTAAAAATAGGAAGCAGATTTCCTTCCCTACATTATATAAAGGCTCTTTATGTATAGGGTGCTTTTAAGTGAAATCCATAATGAGTCAACAGAGTCTACGACAGGAAATTTGATTTTGTAATTGCAGTTGGCAAGAAATGTAGATTTAGGAAAGCGTAAAACTCCAGGGTGTCTACCAAATTTGGAAAATGCAATTTCATGACCAATTAACAATTTTTAAAAGTCGTGCGTGCGTGTGTGTGTGTGTGTGTGTGTGTGTGCACGCGCGTGTGTGTGTGTGTGTGTGTGTGTGCACGCGTGTGTGCGTGCGTGTGTGTGTGTGCGTGCGTGCATATGTGGGTACATACATATATTAAAGATGGGAGACACTCTGCTCCCCATTTTTTCTACGGAAAACCTGCCCTTCTGCTAGTAACAAAAATCTGACTCATCAAACTTTGACTATGCCTGAAGTAAGCTGATATATTCTGAACATTGTGCTAAACAATTTCATTAGACACCTTTCTTCAACATTTATATTTGAAAATGTTAATGACTATAAGCAGTGCAATTTAAATTGCTAAATTGACCATAAAATTTTGCAAACAACATTTACACATATATTTCTATGCTAAAACATTTTTTGCTGTAACAGTTCTTTGTGGAGGAGAACACAAGTACCCCCTTTTTTTAAACTCTTGTATCATTACATGGAAACCACATTTATGTCTTATGTAGGTGGTGCATGGAGAATTACTCAGATTGTCACCAGAAAATGAACAATTACTAAACACAAAAAGAAATCTATGACCCCAAAGCAAAATTTGTGACTTTTTCTTGACTTTTATTACCCTTTTCTGAAGTCATGTTTTTTTCATGACTAGTAGACACCCTGAACTCCTACAATTCTGAAAATACAAACACAAATCCATAATTTCTTTACTCATTTATTTTTTGAAGTTTAAAATCCTAATAAAAAAAGGGGGATTTTACTGCTATTCATGCAATATTTTGAACACTGTCATGATGCTAAAATTAAAAACATTACCGGAAAACACGAACGTAACAAAATTTGCAGTTCCGAGAGCTTAATAACCTTGAAAAGATTTATATAAAAAAAAAAAGAAAAATAGTGAGCTCTTCACAATTTACCCCCCCCCCCCCCAAGGAATCTCGAATGAGAAAAGAAAATTAAAACAAAAACAAACAAACAAACAAAAATGCTGAAAAAAAGACCATCAGATTTGCCCACTATTCCTGCATTTTTCAACAGAAATTTTGTTTTTTGAGCTTATGTTAAAAATGATGCCGATTCACATGAAGAAAGCAATTCCACAACTTTGCTGACCACTCCAGGTCACGTGCTAAGCAACGTTTTGGTGGTTTATTTTTCAAGGACCAGTTTGGAATAGGAGATGATGAGTTTGGTTCCCGTTGTTGACTACCCTTGTCCACTGGTTTCCCAATGTTTTCCTTCGACATCCTTGCATAAATAGGGGGGATAGTTCGCATTGAAGTCAGCCCTGGACCCGTCTAGACCCTCCTCACCCAACACTACCATGTGCAATAACAGTGCCCGGTTGGATTTCAACACAAACATCAGAACTTTCACTAAATATTTTATATAAGATTGCGCCAGCCAAATTTTTATGGGGGGGGGGGGGTCAATTCAAATTTCTGCACTTGCGCCAAAAATCAAACAGATAGTGAAAAAAAAATCGAATAAAATTCCACTACTTCACATAAAAGTTAAAATAATATGAGGGTTGTGCTGAAAGTAATGCAAAAGTGGACATAACTTTTTTTATTAGCTAAGTGGACATTTATTAACGTTCAAATTTCACATGTTGGTAGAGTAACTCAACATAGTCTCCATTACAAGCGATGCATTTGCATCATCGTTGAACCCAACTCTCGAATCCTCTTTGAAAAAATCCAGGTGTGGACTGTTGTACCCACTTCTTCACAGCCACTTTCATCTCATCTGTGCCATCAAATCGTTGTCCCTGGAGACTGTTCTTCATTGGACCGAACAGGTGGAAGTTGGACGATGCCACAGCATGGCTGGCTATACAGTGACTGGGGGACCACTGACCAGCTTAATTTGCTGTCGCCTGATTTGTTCCCAAAGATTTATGTGGTCTCGCATTGTCATGGTGAATGTGGATCCTTTCCATATTCTTGTTCGTTCTTTTCCTTCTTATGGTTTCTCTAAGCTTCTTGAGTGTCTCAATGTACCGCTTGCTGGTCATTATACAGCCACGTTCCAGAAAATCAAGAATGACACCCCTGTCATCCCAAAAAACAGTCACCATGACTTTTCTGAGCTGATCGCTGGCTCTTGAACTTCTTACGCCTAGGTGAAGAGGTGTGACACTATTCCATGGATTGATTCTTTATTCCAATATTCCGGATCATAAAGATACATCCATGTTTCATTCCCTGTCATCAGATCAGAAAAAAACATGTCTTCATTGGCTTCAAACGCTTCCAGCAAATCAGAGCAGACTTCCACCCTTCTTTCCTTCAAATCAGGTGTCAACTGCCGAGGTACCCACTTTGCACACACTTTCCAATACCCTAAGGCTTCCACCATCTTCTGTATGGCATTGTGACCACAGTCCAGTTGTGCAACAAGCTCACAGATTGTGATTAATTTCTCTGCATGAATCAATTCATCCACTCACTGACTATTCATGTCACTGGTCACAGATGATGGTCTCCCACTGCGTGGCTTGTCGTCAATGCTGGTTTCCTCTTTTTATAAACTTCTTTATTCATCTGTGCACACTGCTCTTGTCAATAGCATCATCTCTGTAAACATTCTGTAGCCTTCTGTGGATGTCGGACAGAGTGCACCCTTCCTTCCTTCGTCAAGAACTCAATGACAGCATGTTGCTTCTCCTTGGAATGCATTATTTACCTGCAATAAAGAAAAAGGGTTACTATAGAGGAACAGTTACTCTAATAACATGTGAAATTGAACGACCTCTGTCAGTTAATAAAAAGTTATGCCCACTTTTGCATTACCTTTAATACAACCCTCGTAATTAAAAATGTTAACTGCAAGTAAAAATATGGATGGCACTGAGAAAAAATTAGGACTTCTTCAAGATCTTCATGTTTTGGCAGCATCGTTATATGCTTTTGATTGTCCATCTTTCCGCTATAATTCAAGCCAATGCTGAACCTCACAAAAAACACCGCACACACACACACACACACACACACACGTCATCTACGATCTTGAAAAAAATGGCTACCGACGGTTTGGAATTTCGGAATGATTTTCTAAATGAAAGTCATACCAATGCAGAATGACACTGGAAACAAACTACCGTTTGCAACCACCTATACCTGCCAACTTCCAAAGATCAAAATACAGAAGGTTTTAGAAAATTTTCCCTAAAATTCAGAAATTTTTAAAGTTTAAAATTTAAAAAAATATTCTAAAATTTGAAAATTAATTTTTTTAATTTGAAACAAAAAAATATAGAAAGGCTCTTCCTTGATGCGTACTACTGTATACTGAAGTGAACCATAGTAGTGTTAAAGTTTACTATGGTATACTATGTATGCCATTAGCTTTAAAAATATACGTTTTTTTTTTGTTTTTTTTTTTTTAATATAGAGATAATTTATTTTAAACAGAAATCTAAGAAGAATAACAAAACAAGGCGATATAAAATAAAGGGTGTATCTGAAATAATTTCACTCTTCAAATATTTATTTTTCAAATAAAAAATTTAGCAATAAAATTTATCAAAACTATTCAAAATCGATGGAACCGGTTTGGAAAACAATCGGTCCCAACAATCGATAAAACATTCAGAAAGAGAAACATCTACTTAGTTCTACCAGTGGCTAAAAAATATGTTACGAAAATTAACAAATGGTGAACAAAAAGTTTCCCATGTTACAAGAGGAAGGTACCAGAGGCTAAGAGATTTTCAAATCAAACACTTAAAAGGAGAAATATAGAAGGAAACATTATAAAAGTCTACGTCTGCTAGCAGAAAAATTTTGCATAACAGAAAAGTTTAAAATT
Organism: Macrothele yani; assembly: GCA_039090855.1. Taxonomy (NCBI): domain Eukaryota; kingdom Metazoa; phylum Arthropoda; class Arachnida; order Araneae; family Macrothelidae; genus Macrothele; species Macrothele yani. The sequence continues at coordinate 98,945,911 of CM076990.1, read as the reverse complement.
ATTCTTCATGGAAAAGGTTATGCTAAGGGAAAAGAACTTGCAAACACGTTTCCTAGGAGCAGACATATTTAAAAAAAAAAAAAGTTGACCTTTATGCAGCTAGCAGGAAATCTTTTCGTTATTTAAAGAGGATAATGCTCCACATCTCTGTGTTAGTGAATGGTATACAGTAAAGAAGAAATTTCTCAATAGCATTTTTAGAAGCGGCGATACAGCTGCAAACTGAAGTACATAAACACCACCTACAGACAGAAATGTGAACTACAAATTTACACATATACTAGTCTAAAGCGTTCAAGGTAATAGCATCCGGTGTTGAAAGAATTTTTTAAATCACACATGTAAAACCAGTGATATTGAGAAAAATAGATTAAGCATTTGCGCCCCTAGTGGCAAAATTGTGCATTAGTTTGGAATGAAAACACACGCACATAGATAGTTAGTAGTATCTGACCGAAGAAAGAATTTTTTTAATCGGGTTTTTAAGTCCCACAGATATTGCTGTAAACGGAAATGTGAGCTTATGCCCTCTGGTGGCAGCCTTGTGCACTAAGAAAAATTTTAAATTATATGAGAAACATTTCGGCGTGGAAACGCCCTCCAACAAAGAAAGAATTTTTCTAATCGGAGTCTTAGAAGCAGAAATCGAAAAAAATAACATATGCGTTTACTCATACTGGCAGAAAAACCATGCATTATTTTAAGAAGTATTCTTAAAAGGTTGTTCGATGCGAGTGATATCAGTCCACGAAAGAATTTTTTCAATAGAGTTTTCAGGAGCTCAGATTTTGCTGCAAATACATCAGGTGCAGAAATTAACGCTTACGCTCCCTGGTGGCCAAACCATTCTTTATCAAATATTAGAAATTATATGTAAAGGATTTCTCATCAGGAGCTGTATTCAGTGTAGAAAGAATTTTTCAAATCAGAGTTTTAGAAGCAGAGATATCGGAGGAAATACAATTTACCTTTACACCCCCTAGAGGAAAGTCTATGCATTACTTGAAAATTTTGAAATTATACGAGAAACATTTTACACCAGAAACGTTATCTAACAAAGGATTTTTTTCAAATCCGACTCTTAGAAGACGAGATATCGACAAAAATCAGATATACATCTACACCCCCTGGTGGAGAAACCATGCATTATTTTATGAAGAAAATATTCTCAAATGTTTATCAACATGAGCGGTATCGGTCCACGAAATAATTTTTTCAATTGAGCTTTTAGAAGCTCAGATTTTTCTGCAAATACCTACGAAGCAGAAATTACCTCTTACACCCCCTGGTGGGCAAACCATGTTTTATAAAAAAAATTAGGAATTATAATCAAAAGATTTCCCACTAGGAGCTCTATCTGGTGCAGGAAGAATTTTTCAAATCAGAGTGTTAGAAGCAAAGATATCAGGAAAAGCGCGATTTACCTTTACTCCCCTAGCGGACAGTCAATGAATTACTTGAAAATTTTGAAATTATATGGAACTCATGTCGCGCAGGAAACTATCCAACAAAAGAGAAATTTTTCAAATCGGACTATTAGAAGTACACATATTGATAAAAATAAGATATGCATTTACGCCCCTGGCGAAGAAACCATGTATTATTTTAAGAAGAAAATATTCTAAAAAGGGATTTATCGACGTGAGTAGTATCAGTCCACGAAATAATTTTTTCCATCGAGATTTTAGAAGCCCTGATTAGGCTGCAAACATATCAGAAGCAGAAATCCCCCCCCCCAAACCATTTTATACCAAAAATTAGAAATTACATGCATCAGGAGCTGCATCCGCTGCAGAAAGAATTTTTCAAATCGGGGTTTTAGAAGCAGAGATATCAAAAGAAACGCAATTTACTTTTACACCATCAAGCGGAGAATCTATGTGTAACTTAAAGAAATGACCATACCTAAAATAGCTTTCGACATAAATAGAATCAAAAGGTAAAATATTTTTTTCAATCAGCCGTTTAGAAACAAATATATGGAATAAAATGTATTTTGAATTTGGTATTTCTGCATTTACATCCTCTGGAGGCAAAAATTGCGATTGGTTAAAAAAAATAAAAATACGAAATAAAGGATCATCATTCGCACATTTCAAGCTTCACAATGCAAAAAGAATTTTTGAAATCGGGCAATAGGTTGCAGAAATATGGTGTCCACAGACGGACGGACAAACCGATAACATAAGCACAATATTTTTTACAAAAGACGTGCTAATAAAGGCACACACAAAATGCCTAGCTACCACTCAAAAATAGAGCATGAAAAGACTGCCGGCTTTCTTCCTTCCTTGGCTCCCAGCAACAGCGCCTCCTCACTTTAGTTTTCCCCACGGCAGGACTATATAAAAAGCAAGTAGAATAACACCGAATTTTTGGGTGTAATTAGCACGTCTTTTTAATCCATTGTGGCGCAAATTAAATTTATCGAAGCTATTCAAAGTCAATGGAACCGAAATGGAAAACAATGGTATTTGATGGAAGAAAGAAAGTTTTTTTCAATTGGATTTCTAATCCCTCAGATATTGCTGTAAACGGAATCATGAGCTTACTTACGCCTTCTGGTTGCAGAGTTGTATGTTAAGAAAAATATGAATTTATATGAGAAACATTTCGCACCGGAAACGCTCTCCAACACAGAAGGAATATTTCAAATAGGACTCTTAGAAAAAGAGATATTGATAAAAATAAGATGTAACTTTGCACCCCCTGGTGGGAAAACCATGCATTAGTTTAGGAAGAAAGAATTCACAAAAGGTTTTTTCATATGAGCGGTATCAGTCCAAGAAAAAAAAATTTAATCGAGTTTCCAGGAGCCCACATTTTGCTGCAAAAACAACAGGAGCACTTATGCCGTCTGCTGGCCAAACCATTCTTTACCAAACATTAGAAATTATATGAAAAATATTTTCCATCAGGTGTTGTATGCGATACAAAAAGAATTTTTCAAATTGGAGTTTTAGATGCAGAAATAGCGCAAAAAAACACAGTTTACCTTTGCGCCCTGGCGGAAAATCTATTATTTACTTGAAAATTAGAATTTATATGAAAAACATTTCGCATCGGAAGCACTATCCAACAAAGAAGAAATTTTTCAAATCGGACTCCTAGAAGTAGATGATATTGACAAAAATAAGACATACATCTATGCCCCCTGGCGTAGAAACCATGCATTATTTTAAGAAGAAAATGTTCCTAAAAGGTTTGTAAACATGAGTAGTTAAAAAGCCTTTTGTGGATCAGTCCACAAAAGGCTTTTTTTTTCAATCAAGATTTTAGAAGCTCATATTTTGCTGGAAATACATCAGAAGCGTTAATTAAGACTTTCGCCCCCTGGTGGCCAAACCATTTTTTACAAAAATTAGAAATGATGTGCAAAGGATTTACCATCATGAGCTGTATCTGATGCAGAAAGAAATTTTGAAATATGAGATTTATAAGCAGAGATATAGGGGAAATGCAATTTACCTTTACGCCCCCTAGCGAAAAGGCTATGAATTACTTGAAAATTTTGAAATTATATGAAAAACATGTCACATCGGAAACTATCTAATAAAGAAAGAATTTTTCAATCAAATCGGACTATTAGAAGCTGAAATATTGACAAAAATAAGATATACGTAACGATGGCATATTTAAGAAGAAAAGCTGAAATATTGACAAAAATAAGATTAAATAACCATGGAATATTTTAAGAAAATACTCCGAAAAGGTTTATCGACTTAAGTGGCATCGGTCCACGTAAGAATTTTTCATTCGAGATTTTAGAAGCTCAGATTTTATGGCAAATACATCAGAAGCAAAAATTAACACTTACGCCCCCTGGTGGACAAAGTATGCTTTACCAAAAATTAGAAATTATATGCAAAAGATCTTTCATCAGGAGCTGTATCCGCTAAAGAAAACGTTTTTCAAATCGGAGTTGGAGAAGAAGAGAGATTGGGGAAAACGTAATTTACTTTTACGCTCCTAGCGGAAAATCTATGCGTAATTTGAAAAAGCAACTATTCCTAAAATACTCTTCGACATAAATGGAATCGAAAGATAATTTTTTTCAATCGGATGTTTAGAAGCAAATATGTGGAATAAAATGTATTTTTGAATTCGACATCATCTGCATTTTATGCCCTCTAGCGGTGAAATTGTACATCGTTAAAAACAAACGAAATGAAGGATCATCATTCGTATATTTAAAGCTTCCCAATGCAAAAAGAATTTTCCAAATCGGACTAATAGTTGCAGAGATATCGTGTCTACAGACGGACGGACAAACCAATTATATCAGCACGATCGTTTTTGATCATTTTTTACAAAAGACGTGCTAAAAAAATTAAGAAAACTATTTTTCCGAATTCTTCACGTAACTGGCTGAAATTTATACATATAATATAATTGGCTAGGAGATGGTGACCTTAAAAATTTCTAGTGAATTGGCAAAAATGTTTTTCAATTAGCCGTAAAATGCCGATTTAAGAATTCTGGGCATGCCAGCCACATGACAAAGAGCAAACAAAAAAAATTATGGCCTGTTTAAAAAGTTTTTAATTGATTTAAGCAAAATTGGAGGGCTCATTCCTATTAGCGATTTATGGCGTTGATCAAAATTTCAGAGATTTTCATGAAAAATCCACGGAGATAAACTTTCGTCATTTTTATTCCACTTGAAAAAATCCTTGAGAGAACCAGCTGGCTGCTGTGGGCGGGGTAACGGGGAGAGGTGCAGTGTGTGCGTCACTGCCTCTTGCCCACTCTTGCTTCCTTACGAAGCTCGCTCTTGCTTCTGAGGTGACAACTCGTGACCCCACCCACCTGTTCGACAAGGGATGGCTGTTTACAAAACAATTTATTTTTGTTTCAGCATTTTTTTTTCATCTGACAAAAAATCCCCTAGATATAAAAAGCAACAACGCAAAACTATAGCTAAATTGAAAAAAAATACTGGCACACTTAAAGAAAAAGGTGAGAATAGTGACAAAATTTTAAAAAAGGTAACAAAAAGTGACAAATAGTGAGAAAAGTGACTTGCGCCGAGGTCTGCAAGATGTAGTAGCGACATTAGAACGGTGCAGAACCTCCCCAGCACAAAACAGACATGGCGGGGAGGAAAGAAGGGTCATGTGGTGGAGGAGATGTGGTACAGGGAGACGATTATGTAGAAAAAGCCAATGTGCGTTCACTTCCATAGGTGCAAATAGAGGAGAAAGGTTAGCAGACCACACCGCAGAGAAAGAGGAAATGTCGGAGACAGGAGAAGGGGAGGAAGCGATAGATGCAGATGTCGAGAGGGAAAAGATTGGGAGAGTTGTGCCGTGAATAAACAGGAAAAAGGGCAGCGGACCACACTGCAGAGAGAGAGGAAGTAGAAATGTCAGAGACGGGAGAAGGGGAGGCAGAACGGGACAGAGAGAGGAAGCGATAGAATGCAGATGTCGAGAGGGGAAAGATTGGGAGAGCAGTGCCGCGAATCGACAGGAAAAAGGGCAGAGGGAGAGACGTGGAAAGAACAGGTGTTAGGCCGGAGGTAGAAGCAAGGGTGGGGAACAGGGAATTGATGGAAGAAATAAGGGAGTTGTAGACAGCAGGAACATGTGGTAGGGCACGTAGAGAAGGAGGTAAGTCAGAAAAGGGACGCCGGAGAAAATCAGGTGCAAGGAGATTGCGGACTGTTACGACTCTGTTGTGGAGCCAAGATAGAAAGGCGAAGCAGGGGAGGATGGATGACCAAGGAGAAAAAGAGGGGTTCAGAAAGAAGCTTGGTGGTGGAAGCAGGAGGAGAGGGGGAGAGGGGGAGGGGGAGATCGAAGCAGAGAAATAGCCTCCCAGTAAACAAAAGGTAAGTGAGAAAGGAGAGGGCCATTAGAAGGAGGGAAACAAAAGTAAAGTGTGGATTGCGTGGGGAGACAGTGACATTACAAGTAGTCTCCGCAGATGGAACAGGCGTAGCGAGGAAACGTAGGAATGTGGTCACACAGAATGCCTTATAGTACAAGCGTACGTCAAGCAGATCAATGCCCCCGTCACGGGGAGACAAGCAAAGCTGCGAGGCATTTATCCAATGACCACCAGTCCATATGACTTTGGTCTGGCAGCGGGTGAGTTCTAGTAGACGATAAGACTGGCTGTGTCGACGCAAACCAGGAATATGTATACATGGATACCAGATAGGTTTGTTTTATGCGAGCACGCTGGTAGAAACAGGTGGCGGCCGTGCGAAGCAGGCGTGGGCGAAGAACATTCCATGTGGTGATAGAGGCTGCAGAAGGTGTTCCAAGGTGGACTCCAAGAAACTGTTGGAAGGAGGAGGACCATTTGGCCCGACACGAAGAGTCGACACGGTGGGCCCATGACCCGAAGAGATAGAGCAAAATTTCCAATTACAAAGTTGTAGCGCATCTATTAATTAGTACAAAACGACATTTGTTTCACACGGATAAGATAAATTGTCGCCTGAATACCCTAAAATGTCCGAAATTAATGTGCAAACTTTTGTGTGAACGTTCTAGGGGAACAGGCATAGGTATGTGCAAATACACACAATTTATTGCATAAATGTGTACTTATGTCAATACAGTTTGATGAAGTCAGACAAAACAAAAACAAATAAGGCAAACTGGTGCACAGTGATAAAAAGTTAATGCCTAGTATGCTCGAAGAGTTCGCCTTCGCCCACGATACATATTTGTATTCGTGAAACTAACTCTGCGTGCACATTCCACAGCATGGAAAGTGTCACACTATTGCAAGCATCTGTAACACGACGACGTAGATCCAGCAGACTTGTAGGCGCTGTTGCATACACCTGATTTTTTACGTAACGCCACAGGAAGAAATCCAACGGAGTGAGGTCCGGCGATCGTGGACGTCGTTCAACAGCACCACCATACCCGATGATTTGTTGCCCAAAACAATCTGTGAAAAAGTGTCGCGCTGCTGCTGGCTGGTGTGCAGGGGCACTGTCATGTTGGAACCACAAGGAATGTAATGTGGACAGGGGAATGTCATCTAAAAAGTCAGGTATGATACCCTGTAATAGTTGGAGGTATCTCTGTTCGTTTAATGTGCCTTCGTAGAACACAGGTCACACTAAGCGGTTCTTCCAAATACTGCACCGCACGTTAATGGACCAACGCACTTGATGTCTGGTGGATCGTCCCCACAAGGTATTTTCCATCGCCCAGTAGTGGGCGTTGTGTCAGTTTAGTAATCCGGTACGGTGGAACACTGCCTCATCCGACCAAAGAATGTTGGATAAAAAGTCTGAGTCACCTTCAACATTAATCAACGCCCAGTTGCACCAATCAAATCAAAGCTCATTGTACCATGGTAACAGTTCTTGCTGCGGAGTGACACGATAGGGATGTGCACCTTGAGTATGCAGTATTTGCCATACATGGCCCTGTTTCAAGCCACTTGCCCGGCTGATATCTCTTGTACTTCTTTGTGGATGGGCTAGTGCATATGCCAAAATATCCTCTGCCATTATATGCATACCTGCACCCACTGGTCTGCCAGAACAAGAACAACTTTTAGTGCTTCCCGTCTCCCTGAGCCGTCTCACTACACTTGCGATGGTAACCGCACTTGGATGTGGCCCAGCTGGAAAATGAACGGCATATTCCAGTGCAGCTAATGCCGCGTTTCGTTGGTATTCGCCGTAAATAAGCACCATCTCACAATATTGGGAGTGAATGAAGCTCACCATTCTCACACAGCGTACGTAGACCTATACTTCTGATCAGGGTACATCCTGCTACTGGTTTTCATATCGTAGATACGGTACAACGTCACAATCTGCATTTGCATATGGCTACATTTGCGAAATGTGAATATGCAGATTTGAATCGTCGCGCTTCAATTTTGGACATTTTAGGGTGTTCAGGCGACAATTTATCTTATCTGTGTGAAACAAATGTCGTTTTGTACTAATTAATTGGTGCTCTACAATTTTATATTTGGAAATTTTGCTCTATGTCTTTTCGTTTTCGATTTGCAATGGCGAACTTTCGAATTTCACCACTAGGGGCGCTGCTATCCGTTGCATTTGATCGGGCATAGTTGCTTTAATATACCGTTATCTCACTTGGATAACTACCACTCTCCGTTCGCAAGTTATTTCAGGCTAAAAGGACTTTCCTGTGCACCCTGTATATTGCATATACAATGACAAAAAAATCCCAACACCAAGAAGGGGTTGTGTTACATAAACGACAGTTAGTAGGCGGCGAGAGTACATCTGTAAGATGACGTCTATGCAAATTTCGTGCTCTGCACATACGTGTGGCGCCAATGGCGCCCTCGGAACATTCAAAGCAGGTTTGCCGTAAATACGTGCTGTAACATTCGTGAGCGTTAGTTATCGTTGAGATTCGACGTAGTGAGTTGATGTTAGTCAAGAATACCTTTAAGAAGACGAAGAAGCCATTATCAACAGATCACGTAGTTTGAACGAGGTCGTGCAATAGGGCTACGAGAAGGTGGATTTTCGTTCCGCAATATTGCACAACGACTTGGCAGGAATGTAGCCACTGTGCCTGATTGTTGGCAGCGGTGGTCAAGGGAAGGCACTGCCTCAAGAAGACCGGGTTCCGGCCGGCCACGTTGCACTACTGTGAGGGAAGACAGCCGTGTACGGCGTATGGCCGTGGCGCATCGTACCGCGTCTACGGCAGCAATTCGAGCTGCAGTTGCCACCACAGTGACACAACGAACTGTTACAAATCGGTTACTTGAAGGACAGCTCTGAGCCAGACGCCCTCTAGCGTGCATTCCACTTACTCCAAACCACTGCCATTTGCGGCGTCAGTGGAGTCAAGCTAGAGCTCATTGGAGGATGGAGTGGAGATCTGTTGTGTTTTCTGATGAAAGCCGGTTCTGCCTGGGTGCCAGTGATGGCCGTGTGTTGGTTAGAAGGAGGCCGGGTGAGCGCCTGCAACCAACCAGTCTGCAGCCGAGACACACTGGACCTACACCTGGAGTTATGGTCTGGGGAGCAATTTCCTATGACAGCAGGAGCACTCTCGTGGTTATCCCACGCACCCTGACGGCACAGTTCTACGTCGGTCTGGTGATTCAACCTGTTGTGCTGCCATTCATGAACAGCATTCCAGGGGTGTTTTCCAACAGGATAACGCTCGCCTGCATACCGCTGTTGTAACCCAACATGCTCTACAGAGTGTCAACATGTTGCCGTGGCCTGCTAGAACACCAGATCTTTCACCAATCAAGCACGTATGGGACATCATTGGACGACAACTCCAGCATCACCCCCAACCAGCATTAACCGTCCCTCTATTGACCGACCAAGTGCAACAGGCATGGAACTCCATCCCACAAACTGACATAAAGCACCTGTACGACACAATGCATGAATGTTTGCGTGCTTGCATTCAACATTCTGGCGGTTACACCGGTTATTAATGTACCAGCATTTCACATTTAAAATGGCTCTTCTCGAGCTTACATTAAGCTGTGAACTTGAAACCTTAATCGATTACATATGTTACCTATACAAATGTATTGCTGCCATTTCATTCCTCCACAACTATTTTTTCGTGGTGTGGGGATTTTTTTCCCCGTCAGTGTATATATATATATATATATATATAACAAACTTAAGCAGAGTTTTGCTGGTCCTTGATAAAGCCAAGGCTCGGCATTTCAGACACTTTCTGCATCCCTGTTTTTTTGCTTTCTTCTCCCTGCTTGTTGGCTTTGGAGTTTTATGTTGTTTCAGTTTCTACTTTGTAAGTTATATATATATATACATATACGACTCGTTATCCAACTCTCCAGAAGATACCAGGCTCAGATTATTCAAACTTATGCACCCACCAAAAGTCATCCTGAAGAAGAAATTGAAGAATTTTATGAGGAAATTCATCATCTAAATAATAAAGGTAAGCAGCACTTGAAGATAATTATGGGAGATTTCAATGCAAAAATAGGGCAACGGCAACAGAATGAAACTTCAGTAGGTAAATTCGGTCATGGCAATAGAAACCAGCGTGGAAATACTCTCTCGTAGAGTTTACAGAGGCAGAAGGGTTTTTCATCTTGAACTCGTTTTTCAAGAAAAAGCCGCAAAGGAAATGGACATGGAGGCAGGCATCCCAATGGGATGACAAGTGAAACTGATGTTCTTATGTGTAACAAGAAATTTGTCATGGAAGACTGCAGTGTGCTGAACAAGTTCAACAAAGGTAGTGACCATAGATTGGAGAGATGTAAGATGCACCTCAATGCTAAACTCGAGCGTAGCAAGCTCATAAAACAAACAAAGTGTATTGACGTGAACAACCTTAAAAACCATCAAAATACCTTCAAATTGGAACCGAGGAACAGATTCTCTGCTGTAAAACGTCTAACATCAGAAGAAGTGGACATGTCTGAAGTTAACAGAAAAGTAACCAAAGCTCTTGTGGAAACAGCAAAAAAATTAGCTGGGTCTAAAAACAAGTTGCATGTGAACAAATTATCAGGAAAAACCAAAATGTTGATGCAAAAAAGAAGAGAGATGAGGACAACTAAAGAAGATGTTACTTCCAAAGTGGAATACATAGAGCTATGCAAGACAGTACGAAAAAGTACCACTGAAGACGTAAGGAAATTCAACTGTGAACTAGTGAGGAAAGCAATTGAAAACAACCAAAGCCTAAAGATAGCAAAGGGACATCTCAGTAAGGGAAGAAAACAGATTATGCCACTGAGAAAAGAAGATGGTTCTGTAACAAGAAATAGAGGTGAAATCTTGACAAGAGTGAAAGACTTCTACTCCAAATTATGTGAAAGGGATGATACATGTACTCCAGATATCATGAAAGGTACCAGTACCAGAGTTCTTCCAGTCCTCCCAGCAGAAGTTACACATGCAATCAAGAACATGAAGCAGGGAAAAGCTCCAGGACAAGATGGGATTACTGTAGGAATCATACAAGAAGCAAGTAAAGAAATTAAAACAGTACTCGCCCAAGTTTTCACTCGATGCCTTAATGAAGGGAATATTCCTGAGAATTGAAACAATGCTACAATGATCATGCTACATAGAAAAGGTGACATTCAGTATCTCAGGAACTACAGACCTATCAGCCTCCTATCGGTGGTTTATAAAATTTTCACTAAAGTTCTTTCACACCGCTTGAAGGTAACATTGGACATGGCTCAATCGAGAGAACAAGCTGGATTTAGGAGTGGCTACAGCACTATAGATCATATCCACGTACTAAGAGAACTAATTGAAAGAGCGACGGAATATGAACTTCCATTGTGCATGGCTTTTATCGATTATGAAAAGGCTTTTGATTCAGCTACACCATCAACAGTTACAATGGCTTTGAAATCCTGCAGTGTTGAAGATGCATACATTAATATTATTAATAACATCTATGAAAATGCAAGTGCAAAGATTGGCTGTTTGATAATACAGCACACATAAAAATTGGAAAGGGAGTGAGACAAAGTGACACCATATCTCCCAAGCTCTTTAATGCCACATTGGAAAATGTCTTTCAATCACTGAACTGGGAAAACAAAGGGATAAAGATTAATGGAGATTATCTAACCCACCTTCGTTTTGCTGATGACGTAGTCATTTTTGCAACTACCCCATCAGAGCTGCAGAGTATGATCCAGGAACTTGCTGACAAGACTAAAGAAGTGGGATTAAAAAGGAACTTTCAGAAGACAAAAGTGATGTTCAATGCTTTTTCAAGAAATGAAGATTTATCGATTGATGGAGAAAAGCTGGAGATAACAGATACATACGTTTATCTTGGACAGCAGATATCAAGTGAGGGTCACATTGATAAATAAATTAATCGGCGTATAAAACTTGCCTGGAGAGCTTTTGGAAGAAACAGCATAATTTTCAAGAGCAATATGTCATTAAGTCTTAAAAGAAAAGTGTTTGATCAATGCATTCTTCCAGTGCTTACGTATGGTGCAGAGACGTGGACCTTAACTAAAAGAGACATACAAAGGCTGCAGACAACTCAAAGCAGCATGGAGAGGTGCATGCTTGGTGCAACCAGGAGAGATAAGAAGAGGAACTCGTGGATCCGAAAAATGACAAGAGTGGAAGACATCATGATCAGAGTTAAATCCCTGAAATGGCAATGGGCTGTACATACTGCTAGAAGGACAGACCAACGATGGACAGCCGAAATTTTAGATTGGATTCCAAGGGACAGGAAAAGACCCAGAAGAAGACCACATGGAAGATGGGTGGATGAAATTCGAAAGTATGCGGGAGTAACATGGAGGAAACTGGCGCAAGACAGACCGTTGGGGAAGAGGCTTGGAGAGACATTAGTCTAGCAGTGGAATGATAATGGTTGACAATGATGATGATACAGCCCACACATCAACAGATTCTACAACCAAATTTAGGACAATTTCTTAAATAAAATAAAGTCGCAAAGAATTTTTACGGCACTGCAAAGTAGAATTTTTCATTACAAGTAACAATACAGAAAACTAAGTAAAATAAACACCAAGAAACAAAACAAAAAAATTCTTACCAACAATTACTTCCACAGCAGAAGTTACAGGCTCATCATCTAAAGAACAACCCTTGGAACCTCTAGAGTGCAAAGGATAGAACTGGTGCCATTCGCTTAATAATCTTTGAGCATTTAGATCTGTTTCTTTACAAGTCTGTCCAGTCAAAGCGCCGGCCATTCCATACGGACTGAGTATTACTAAAAAAGAAAAGAAGAATTATATTACTAAGTTCAAAAAGTTCCGGAACTTTTTACATGAAAAAAGAATGAGTACTGATAATACCTGTTTGTGCGGTGTTTCCTTCGAAGTAGTTACCCTGTGCAACTATGCATTTTTGCCAGCGCTCATACAAAGATTTAAATGCAGATGGCAAGCCTTCTTTTGCCAGATCCTCCAGTGCCTCCATCACACCTTGTTGCGCTTCTTCGGAACTTTGGAAGCATCACCCCTTAACCAAATTCTTCATCTGGGGAAAAAGTCACACAGGGCGAGATAAGGGGAATAAGCTGGTTGTGGAAGAAAGGGAATGCGGTGTTTGGACGGGTAATCGGACACCAGGAGGGATCAGTGAGCTGGTGCATTATCATGATCGAGCACCCACAAGTTGGTCTTCCAAGGATCGGATCGCCTGAGTCTCACTGTTTCTCGGAGATGGGTCATTCCATGTCAAATCATCCAGCATTTTCACGAGATGTCACCCACCCATCTCAGATTTTTGTGAAAATTGGCACAAAGTATTTTACTGGTGCGATATGAAACCAGTTAAAATTTTAGGTCAGTCGGTCCAGTACATCTTAAGTAATGCCACTTTAAAAATTGGGTAGCTCTGCCTTTGAAGTTTTTGCGCGTTGAGTTTTCACAACTACACTGTAGGACAAAAACATTCATAACTTCCCAACTAACTGTTGCAACCACATAATTTTTTCTTAAATGATCTGCATGATCCATACATTTGGAAACTACTTGTTCATGCACATTTTCAGAATTAAAAGAGCACCTTTTTTTTTTTTTTTTTTTTTTTTTTTTAAAGACAAAAGACATGGAAAAATGAGGCCACATTTTTATTAAACAAAGCAATTTTTTTTTCAAAATAAGGGTCCTCTTAAAATTTGCTAAAAATATTTTCATGTGTGTATTATAATATAACCTTTCATTAGGAGAAAAAAATGCTTTATGCAATTCACAATTTTGGCAAGAGAAAAAAAAATCTCCAAAACGGCGTGTTTTATATATGGAACATTCCGACATGATATTACCCAATTTTTTAATTAAGTAGTTGCTTGACCATTTTATACACCTTTTCCCCCATAGTTGAACCCTATCAGTGAGTAGCTCAAAACAATTTTTATTTTATTTTTATCAATATGTGCCACCATCTTGGATATAGGTTCACTTTTCATTTCTGCAGCAGGCCAAAATAGGGCCTCACAATGGTTTAGAAAAAAGGCAATTGCTTTCCTCTTATTGTAGATCCAAAGTTTTGGTTTTCACTAACTTAAAGAGGACATTTTAGGCTTTAAAAAAATGTGTAAAAATGATAGAAAATCTTTTTTTAAACCTTGCTTAAAATGGCATTGCAATCTGCAATACTCGCAAGCATAAATCACCATTTTTGATGGACTCTTTAACACTTTTGCTGCCAGATGGCGCACGCGCCTTCTGTAGAAATCACCCTAGGGGGCCAGATAAACAAAAGTAAATATCTTACGTTCCAGTAATAGGATTCCCAAAATATTTATACCACCTACTAGTTGGCTGACTACAAGTCAATTTATAGCAAAACATGCAGAAGTTATGTGCAACTGACGTGGCCCAAAAGTTAAACGTGATGTTGTATAGGCCATACAGGTGCGGGCAACTTCATACAAGCTTATGTAAACAAGTTAGTAATATCATGCAATGCACTGATTATGATAAGCTTTCCAACATACCAGAAATCATTACTCATGTTATAAGAAACATGGCTATAGAATAAATCTCACTTCTATGCCCTGACCTTTGACCCCATTTCAATGATATTTAAACAGAACCGGTTAGGTATACTTCCTGAACAACATAATAAAGTTTTGTATCAATCTAAACATTTTTACGTAAGTTATGACACATAAAGACGATGGAATGGATCCTGCTCCTATTTCCTGACCTTTGACCCCATTTAGCCCATTTTCAATAGAGTTCGTCCCTAGGTGGTTTCCTACCACATACTAAAATTTCATCGAAATCGAACCATTTTTACGCAAGTTGTGATGCATAAGGGCAATGGAATAGATCCCGCTCCTATGTTATGACCTTTGATCCCATTTCGCTCATTTTCAATAGAGTTCGTCCCCAGGTGGTGCCCTAGCACATACTAAAATTTCATTGAAATTGAACCACATTTATGCAAGTTATAATACATAAGGGCAATGGAACACATCCCGCTATTATGTCCTGACCTTTGCCCCATTTCGCCCATTTTCACTGGAGCATATACGCTTCTTCAATCTACGATTCGAAAGCGTAAAAAAGGAATTGTAGAAAGTCTATAAATAATGAGTGCTCCTCCCTCTTTCCTTTCTTTGTGATAGTGTGTTGTGTCCAGCGGAGGTTGAGCTGGGTCACTATGGTCGGTCGGAGACAATGGAAATATAATACCCAACTGGGGGAAGGCAATTCCCACTTAGGTGGTTCCACACACTGATTCCTTAGCACAGGGTGGCTGGTGGAAGCAAAATAAGAGAAAACTAGGTGAACACTTTTCTCTTACTATCAATATTCCTCTGCTCAGATGCAGTTTATATAAACAAATGCTGCAGGAAAAGTAGCCTCCTTCCTTCCCTTTTGGGCTATAAATTTCTTTTTTCCATTAGACAGCACTTACTTCACTTGAGCATAATTGATTTCGGGATGTTAACAGACATGCACCTTTTCTTTTTTTCTTTTTTCGTTTTTCTCCCCAACCACACTAATTTGTAGTTTGACAAAAATCCCATAACTGCTCTTGTAATCAGAGCGTGAGGATGGCCGACCCCATAAATAGGAAAAAGTTTTACTCCAAAAGGCGAAAATTAAAATCCGTTGTCAGGCTTCCTTCTCCATGGATACCTGATCCCACTGCTGGTCCATCTGGAATTATTAACCCCGCTACAGATCTTTCTGCTATAGATGATCCAACTGCTGATCCAACAACAACCGATTCTGTTGAATAGGACACAAGTGACCACGAATCAAGTCTTTCCGGTTTTGAAATTTCTTCTGCATCTGATTCTAATCCAGATTATGAAATCAGTACTGAAGAATATGATGATGATTGTGATTTCATGCAAACAATGGAAAACATCAGTGTTTAGACGTGAATCCTGTACATCACGAACAGCAGCAGATAATTTCAGGCCAGTTGATTCGTCAAAGCAAAAGGAAATTTCATTGACAGCACCCTCAGATATATGTTCCGACATAATGAATTTAGACTTCCTTACAGCTATTGACTTTTTCCACTATCTAGTGACTGATGATATTTATCTTCTAATGGTTACTGAAACAAATAAAAATGCACATCAAGTCATTCAAGGATGAAACAATGGATGCCAACATCTGTAAGTGAAATGAAAAAAATTCTTGGTCTGCTTATTTGGATGGGCCTGGTTAAATTTCTGAAGATTACAGATTATTGGCCCACTCATGTTTTGTTCCAAAACCGAATTGCACCTAACACTTTCAGCAGAAACAGGTTTCGACTCCTACTGAAGTCAAGGCACTTTGCTGACAATTCTCAAGATCCAGGGAACGATCGCACTTATAAGGTCAAAAGCTTTGTTTATGGAGATCTGCTGTGCAACATGAATAAATTGAAACAGCCAGGAAAAGTCATTTTTGTGGATGAAAGTCTTGTGCTATTTAGAGGAAGACTTGGTTTTAGGCAATACATTCCCAGAAAGGCCCACAAATATGGTATCAAAATTTATAAATTACGCGATTTATAAGTTATGAGTAGAACCACATCAAATTTGTACTCTGTATTTTACTTTAACAAAAAAAAGTAAAAACCTATTTGTAATATATCATGAAAATTTCGAAAATATACACAAAAATCTACGGAATGTATGAAAAAAATAATAGTATACCCATGGGCCATAGAAGTCGCTCGCAACTTCTATGGCCATCTGATTTACGATGTATTTCTTCAGTATGTTGTGTAATAGTCTAATGCTTCAAAAACATGGGTAAATCTAGTGAAAGGAATACCAAATAAAAACCAAATTAATTAAAATGATCAAGGCACCTGCACCCAGTGTCCTGCTGGGAGGACTGGAAGAACTCTGGTACCTTTCATCATGCCTGGAGTACATGTATCATCCCTTTCATATAATTTGGAGTAGAATTCTTTCACTCTTGTCAAGATTTCACCTCTATTTCTTGTTACAGAACTATCTTCTTTTCTCAGAGCCATAATCTGTTTTCTTCCCTTACTGAGATGTCCCTTTGCTATCTTTAGGCTTTGTTTGTTTTCAATTGCTTTCCTCACTAGTTCACAGTAGAATTTCCTTACGTCTTCGTACTGTCTTGCATGGCGCTATATATTCCACTTTGGAAGTCACATCTTCTTTAGTTGTCCTCATCTCTCTTCGTTTTTGCATCAACATTTTGGTTTTTCCTGATAATTTGTTCACATGCAATTTGTTCTTAGACCCAGCTAATTTTGTTGCTGTTTCCATAAGAGCTTTGGTCACTTTTCTGTTAACTTCAGAAATATCCACTTCTTCCGATGTTAGGCCTTCTAAAGCGGAGAATCTGTTCTTCAGTTCCAACTTGAAGGTATTATGGTGTTTTTTAAGGTTGGTTATGTCAATACATTTTGTTTGTCTTATGAGCTTGCCATGTTCGAGTTTAGTGTTGAGGTGCATCTTACATCTCGCCAATCTATGGTCACTACCTGTGTTGAACTTGTTTAGCACACTCCAGTCTTCTATAACAAATTTTTTGTTACACATAATGAAATCAATTTCACTTCTCATCCCATTTGGATGTGTCCATGTCCATTTCCTGTGAGGCTTTTTCTTGAAAAAGAAGTTCAAGATGAAAAACCCTTCTGCCTCTGCAAACTCAATGAGAGTATTTCCACGCTGGTTTCTGTTGTTGTGACCGAATTTACCTACTGAAGTTTCATTCTGTTGCCGTTGCCCTATTTTTGCATTGAAATCTCCCGTAATTATCTTCAAGTGCTGCTTACCTTTATTATTTAGATGACAAATTTCCTCATAAAATTCTTCAATTTCTTCTTCAGGATGACTTGTGGTGGGTGCATAAGTTTGAATAATCTGAGCCTTGTATCTTCTCGAGAGTTGGATAACGAGTCGTGCAGCTCTGTCAGAGGAACTTTCAACTTCTACAACTTTATTCTTCAGTTTTTTGTTTATTATAAATCCAACACCACTAGGTCTGCCAGTATCTGTCCCACAATAGTAGAAGAGATGTCCACTTTTCAGTTCAATGAGATCTTTCCCTTTTTTCCTTACCTCACGTAGTCTCTATTGGCGGTCGTCAGAGCCCCTTTAGTGGGAACAGGATGCACCACGAGAAGGCGGGGTTGACATTTGTCAAGGAGAGGCTGTGATGTTACGCATCACCTGACTTTACATCCCTATATATATATATATATCACAGTCTCTCCTTAACAAATGTCAACCCCGCCTTCTCGTGGAGCATCCTGTTCCCACTAAAGGCGCTCTGACGACCACCAATAGCGGTATAACTATACCATCGGGATTAGAGGAAATGCTATCCCACACTCACCAACCCGCTTGGCCAGCGTGGTGAGTTATCACCAAACCCCTCCAAAATGACTCCACAACTTAAATCTTGGCCCTCAGTCTCTGGCAGCTGGAATGTACCTGGCCAAGGCAGCGGCCAGTGCGACATGAAGGCAGAGGGTGCTAAGAATCCCCGGAGGACCGGACTAGGCTGCCATCTGATGCTGACCTTGGCTACGTATAATGGACGCTCCTTATCTTTTGATTCAAGGCTTCTTCAATTGGAAGAGAAACTACAAAGGATCAAGTGGGACATCGTCGGGCTAAGTGAGGTAAGGAGAAATGGAGAAGATCTCATTGAACTGAAAAGTGGACCTCTCTTCTACTATCGTGGGGCAGATACTGGCAAAACTAGTGGTGTTGGATTTATAATAAACAAGAAACTGAAGGATAAAGTTGTAGAAGTTGAAAGTTCCTCTGACAGAGCTGCAAGACTCATTATACAACTCTCGAGAAGATACCAGGCTCAGATTATTCAAACTTATGAACCTACCACAAGTAATCCTGAAAAAGAATTTTATGAGGAAATTCGTCATCTAAATAACAAAGGTAAGCAGCACTTGAAGATAATTATGGGAGATTTCAATGCAAAAATAGAGCAACGGCAACAGAATGAAACTTCAGTAGGTAAATTCGGTCACAACAACAGAAACTAGCGTGGAAATACTCTCGTTGAGTTTGCAGAGGCAGAAGGGTTTTTCATCTTGAACTCCTTTTTCAAGAAAAAGCCACACAGGAAATAAACATGGAGACATCCAAATGGGACGGACGACAAGTGAAATTGATTTTATTATGTGTAACAAAAAATTCAACATAGAGGACTGCGGTGTGCTAAACAAGTTCAACACAGGTAGTGACCATAGATTGGTGAGATGTAAGATGCACCTTAACACTAAACTCGAACGTGGCAAGCTCATAAGGCAAACAAAATGTATTGACATAACCAACCTTAAAAAACACCACAATACCTTCAAGTTGGAACTCAAGAACAGATTCTCTGCTTTAGAAGGAATCGGATGAAGTGGATATTTCTGTAGTTTACAGAAAAGTAACCAAAGCTCTTATGGAAACAGCAACAAAATTAGCTGGGTCTAACAACAAGTTGCATGTGAACAAATTATCAGGAAAAACCAAAATGTTGATGCAAAAAAGAAGAGAGATGAGGACAACTAAAGAAGATGCGACTTTGAAAGTGGAATATATAGAGCTATGCAAGACAGTACAAAACAGTATCACTGAAGACACAAGGAAATTCAACTGTGAACTAGTGAGGAAAGCAATTGAAAACAAACAAAGCCTAAAGATAGCAATGGGACATCTCAGTAAGACAAGAAAACAGATTATGGCACTGAGAAAAGAAGATGGTTCTGTAACAAGAAATAGAGGCGAAATTTTGACAAGAGTGAAAGATTTCTACTCCAAATTATATGAAAGGGATGATACATGAACTCCAGACAGCATGAAAGGTACCAGTACCAGAGTTCTTCCAGTCCTCCCAGCAGAAGTTGCACATGCAATCAAGAACATGAAGCGGGGAAAAGCTCCAGGAGAAGATGGAATTACTGTAGACATCATACAAGGAGCAAGTGGAGAAATCGAAACAGTACTCGCTTAAATTTTCACTCGACGCCTTAATGAAGGGAAGATTCCTGAGGATTGGAACAACGCTACAATGATCCTGCTACATTAAAAAGGTGACATTGAGGATCTCAGGAACTACAGACCTATCAGCCTCCTATCAGTGGTTTATAAAATTTTTACTAATGTTCTTTCACACCGCTTGAAGGTAACACTGGACATGGCTCAACCAAGAGAACGAGCTGGATTCAGGAGTGGCTACAGCACAATAGATCATATCCACGTACTGAGAGAACTAATTGAAAGAGCGAGGGAATATGAACTTCCATTGTGCATGGCTTTTATCGATTATGAAATGAAGATGCCTTTGATTCGGTGAAACCCATTAGCAGCTACAATGGCTCTGAAATCCTGCGGTATTGAAGATGCATACATTAATATTATTGATAACATCTATGAAAATGCAAGTGCAAAGATTCGGCTGTTTGAAAATACAACACACATAAAAATTGGAAAGGGAGTGAGGCAAGGTGACACCATATCTCTGAAGCTCTTTAATGCCACATTGGAGTGTGTCTTTCAGAAGCTGAGCTGGGAAAACAAGGGGATAAAGATTAATGGAGATTATCTAACTCACCTTCGTTTTACTCATGATGTAGGCATTTTTGCAACTACCCCATCAGAGCTGCAGAGTATGATCCAGGAACCTGCTGACAAGAGTAAAGAAGTGGGATTTAAAATGAACTTTCAGAAGACAAAAGTGATGTTCAATGCTTTTTCAAGAAATGAAGATTTATCGATTGATGGAGAAAAGCTGGAGATAACAGACACGTACGTTTATCTTGGACAGCAGATATCAAGTGAGGGTCACATTGAGGAAGAAATTAATTGGCATACAAAACTTGCCTGGAGAGCTTTTGGAAGAAACAGCATAATTTTCAAGAGCAATATGCTATTAAGTCTTAAAAGAAAAGTGTTTGATCAATGCATCCTTCCAGTGCTTACGTATGGTGCAGAGACGTGGACCTTAACTAAAAGAGACATACAAAGGCTGCAGACAACTCAAAGCAGCATGGAGAGGTGCATGCTTGGTGTAACCAGGAGAGATAAGAAGAGAAACTCATGGATCAGAAAAATGACAAGAGTGGAAGACATGATCAGAGTAAAATCCCTGAAATGGCAATGGGCTGGACATACTGCCACAAATACAGACCATCGATGGACAGCCGAAATTTTAGATTATATTCCAAGGGACAGGAAAAGACCCAGAAAAAGACCACATGGGAGATGGGTGGATGAAATCCGAAAGTATGCGGGAGTGACATGGAGGAGACTGGCACAAGACAGACCGTTGTGGAGGAAACTTGGGGAGACCTTCGTCCAGCAGTGGATTGATAATGGTTGACAATGATGATGATATATATATCTTTATATATGTACAGCTGAATATTTAAAACATCAAAAATTTCGAAAATAAACCTGATGTTTTACGAAATGTATATAAAAAAAAATAGCACATTCCCAGGCCACGGAAGTCGTGTGCGACTTCTTATCCCCAGGCCATCTGCGTTACAACACCTACACTGTGTTGCTTAGCAACCTAATTTTTCAAAACACGAAAAAGTTGCATCACCTAGCGGAGGTAATACAAAACAAAAACCGAAACCCATTACAATTTGAAGTCGCTGGGGCCAGCATGGCCCCTTACAACGATTTCATTTTGCTGGCGCCTGCGCTCGCTGGCAGCGAAAGTGTTAAGGTGATTGGGAGTTGGAATCCCAAGTTGGAAAATTTTTGTGTAATAACTATGGCTAGTAGTTTTCAGTTATGGAGAACATAAGTCTGGGAGAACACACATACACACACACACACGTACATTTCAGATTATCAGCAAATAAAATAATTTATTTTGGATCTTTAGATTTTTTTCTTAAGTACATAGTACATAAACTCAACAAGGAGAAATATTCTTCTTACTTTCATATTTAAAATGTGCAATCAAATAATAGTAATTTAAACTGTTGGATGTAAAGTTGTAATAAGGTACAGGAATTTTTTTTTACTTAGTATTAGTGCATGTAAATAAAATAATCATCCAACCTAAATATTTTGATTCAATAATGAAATGCCCACCATAAGTACTAATGAATGTTGAGTCCCCCCCCCCCCCAATTATTCATCCTTACAGGACTTCCAAATAAAGTTCTATCCTCACTTGCTATCTCTGTTTTTGCCTCCTACTAAAATTTCTAGTCATTGTGGATGTTTCTACTTCATTCAGTTTAGAAAAAGTTGTGCATTACAACAGACTGTGAGAAATATTATTTCACTGATGGTTGTTCTGCACAATATAAAACTGCTAGAATTTTCTGAACCTGCGCATTATGAACAGGATTTATTTAGATTGGTAGGGAAGTGATCATTTTTTGCAGCAAGCCATGGCAAGTCACTATGTGAGGGTATTGGTGCAGATAAAAATGCTAACAACAAAACCCCGTTTGCAGCAACCTTTAGCTCAAAAAATAACATCTGCTGCAACAACGTATAACTTCTGCAAAGATAATATAAAAGAAATTACATTTTTCTTTATGTGTGCAGAAGAGATGAACAAAGTGCACAACTAGCTTAGTCCACGTTTTGAGAAAGCAAATGCTCTTACTGGTACGCACACAATGTATCACTTTACACCACACCCAATTTCAAAATTGGTGCTAACAGATTAAGTTCTAAATATACATAATATCATTTACCTGATATTGGCAAAGTATTTCGCACGTTGTCACTCTGTGAGGCACGTGCTCCAAGCCCGAGAGGTCAATTATGTTACAGGTTTTTTGGTTAGTTAAAATTTTTTATAAATAAAACAATTAGGTTATATTATTATCAGTTTAACATTCATTCATTTGCACAATCAAACATTTTAAATTTACTATTAATTAAAAGATTGTATTAGAGAAAGTTATACTCATCGGGTCAGGAGACATAGCTCAAGAGGCTCTTCGTCACGTTACGGCGAGCACTTTCGGCACATCCTGACTCCCATCATCGGGCCTTCTACTATACATGAGGTTTTTCTCGCGTATGTGTAGCTGCTGGAGTTGCATGTCGGGAAACGAAGGGAAAGTTTTGCAGCCTGTATGTGCTATGAGATCGTTTCTCATGTGTCGCCATCTATTGGATGAGTTCAGAGGCGTATGCAGAAAAAATATGGGGAGCAGGGGGGGCAAAAAATTGGAAGTTTCTGAAATCCGCCAGGATAAAATGGAAGTTAATAAAAATAGAATAAAAAAACATGTTAATAATAAAAAAAGGTATTTCTTTTTAGTTTTTTTAGGTATATAACATACATATATACCTAAATTAAGCTGATGAGTACATATTAAAAAAAAAAAAAGAGTGACAGAAACAAATTTCTCCTTGAGAAATAATGAAATTGATTGGACTCATGTAATTCTTAAAAATTGAGATTTATTCTTCTAGGCACATTTCCGATTTGACAATGACTTCTTCATCTTCAACTTGAATGTCTCTATGAATAGATAATTATGCTAGCCCATTCAGTCTTGACTCTGATGTACTGTTTCTCAAATAAGATTTCAATCGACGAAGACTGGAAAAGCTTCTTTCCACTGATGCTGTGGTTACAGGAAGAATTGCCAAGATGTGAAGCAAAATATAAATGTTGGGAAATAAGTTCTTATTGCATGATGCCAAACTTTCAACTGCGTTTTTGGGGTGCACGTCTGCTTTTTCCCTTCCCCATTTTTGACACCATAATTGATACTTGCTTTCTGTTACATCAGAATATCCTAAATGAAATCAGATTCATACATTTTCACTACAGATAATATTTGGGAATAATCATTCTTCACAGCAAAAACTGGTAGAATGTTTTGCAATGAAGTTAGTGTTTCTTTTTGTGATTGAAGCCTTTCATTTAATGATTCAATTATATCATCCACAAAGGGTATAAATATAC
This sequence comes from Macrothele yani, assembly GCA_039090855.1. NCBI lineage: Eukaryota > Metazoa > Arthropoda > Arachnida > Araneae > Macrothelidae > Macrothele > Macrothele yani. Next base: position 98,922,067 of record CM076990.1, on the reverse strand, counting down.
TTCTGCAGAAATATTCTTCTGGAGTTGAATATGGGACATTGCATCTTTTTTTTTTTTTTTTTTTTTTGTATACTGCATTAATGTGGAACTTCTCCTACTTTGAGGCCTACAGCCAATGTTTTTACAGCATCATAAATTAAGCTGAAGGATTTTTCTGCTTCAGTTCTCATGCTGTTTAGCAGTGTAGTAACTTCTGATATTTTTTCTAAGGCATCGACTAAGTTGATTTGCTTGTTTTGGAAGTTTTCAGATAGGTTGTATGTGATGAACAATATTTTACTAAGGACAAACGTTGCCACTAGAAATGAAAACTGACATATAGAGTTGAGCAAAGTGTGTGCTTTGACAGATGATTCTCTGCTGACTCTTCTTGCTCAATCGCTTCTAAGGATGATATAATAGGATGCAGACCTTCTTTAAACATAAGAACGGCATCATGCCTTTGGATCCATCGAGTTTCACATAGAGTTTTCATCTTAACTTTCTTGCAATCAGGTAGCAGTCGCTGGATACTTTCTTTCAAAACACTGGTACATTTAGCAGAAGCATGGAAAAACGAACATGTTTCTGATATAACTCCCTACAGTTCCTTATGCTAGGCATTTTGCTAGCATCCGACAAACATAAGTTCAAGGAATGGGACATGCAATGAGTATATATTGAAATATACATAATATCTAAGGTATTTTACCTGATATTGGCAAAGTATTTCGCACGTTGTTTGCTCTGTGAGGCACATGCTCCTGGCCCAAGAAGTCCCTTCTTACGGACCTTTGGTTAGTTATAAAAAAAAAAATTTTTGCAGAAATAAAACAGTTAGGTTATATATTGTAAGTTAAACATTCATTCATTCATTCGCACAATCAAACGTTTGAAATTTTCTATTAATTAAAAGATTTTAGTAGAAAGAGTTATACTCATCGGGTCAGGAGACGTCTCGTCTCACAAGGGGTTCATTGTTACGGCGAGCGCTTTCAGCGGTGCACAACCGCCATCTTTTGGCCACTGTTTCTACACGAGGGTTCCTCGCATGTATGCAGTTTTTGGAGTTGCATGTCGGGAATCGATGGGAAGGTTTGCTGCCTGTATGTGTTAGGTAATTTTGTTTCCAATGTGTCGCCATCTATTGGATGAGTTGGTAGGTATCAGTTGTAAGTATAATTCTATTGTGTCTGTATGTGTTAGGTGATTTGTTTCTAATGTGTCGCCATCTATTAGATGAGTTGGTGGGTATCAGTCGTAAGTACAATTCTTTTGTGTAGATATTTTTGGGCTATTATTGTTTGTTCGTAGAAACAGATGTATTTTTTATTTATTTATTGGTGTGATTTTTTGTGATGTTCTTTTTTTTTTTTTTTTTTTTTTTTTTTTTTTTATGATTTTTTTCTTTTTTCATAAGTGATTTCCAGGCTGTGTCTAGTGTGGTGGGGTCTTGTAAGTTGCAAATTTTATCCTTTTTTTTTCTTTTTGTTCAATTATAACATTTTCAGAAATCCTTAATTATTTTTCGTTTGTGTGGGTGGTTAGTAATTTAATATTTTCAAAATCAGGGTATTCTTTATGTTTAACACAGTGTTGGATAAATGCAGTTTTTTCTTCTTTTTTGTTCCAGTTTTCCATATGTTGATGGAGTCTTTTCATTAATCTATTTCTTGTGCTGCCAATGTATGAAATGTGGTCTTCAGAGCTCTCTGAAACAAGAGGAATTTCATATATGCCTGCTAATGGTAGTATATTATTGTTACTTTTTTTCTTTATAATTAAGTCACCAATATTCTGAACTGAATGTCCAAAAATAATGTTGCGTTTCTTCATTAATGTTAAAAAATTTCCATTTAGTCATCTAATAAAAGGAGAGGAACCTGAAATTTTGTATTTCTTTTTTGGGATGTTTTGTCTGGACTGTTTGAATTTCTTCTTGTATTCAAAGATCAACTTTTTAACAGTTTTTGTGCCATATCTAAATTGTTTGGTTGTGATAACAATCCATTGGATTTCTTCTTATCTCTATTTTCTATTTGAGGAATGTGTGAAGGCTCTTTATACCGCATTCCTAATACCATTCACTTTATGAGTTTTTGGGTGTTCAGATTGATATGGGATCATTATAGGTACATTGGTTGGTTTTCTAAAAACTCTGTATTCAAAATTTAAGTCTTTTTTCATTATTTCTATATCTAAGAAGGATTTTTTTTCATTTTGTTCAAATTCTTAAGTTAATTCAATATCTCTGGGTAACAAGTGGTAAATTTATTCTTCAATATTTCAAGTTCTTCTTGTTTTATATTATCTAAATTAAACAGTTTGCAGTTCATTGAGAAAATAAAATATATTAATGTTCCATTATCTGGTATGTTTATGGCAAGTTTAGGCATTAAATCACTATTCCCGAGTACCCCTGTACCAAAAGCCATAGACATTTTCATTACAGAGTTTAATAAAATAAATCTCAATTTAATAATGTACAATTACATGAGTTATTTAATATTTTAACCTATATTTCTAATAACAATCACTTTGAGTTTGATAAAAATATATATAGGCAAGAAAGTAGGAGCCCCAATGGGATCCCCATTATCTTCCTTATTTTCAGAAATAATCATGTGTGATATCGAAAACAAAATTATTAAAAAACTTCCAGACCCACCTGTCATTTATTGTAGGTATGTGGACGACATTTTTATTTTGTCTAAATTAAAACAAGAAGAACTAGAAATATTAAAGAATAAATATAGTACTTGTTACCCTGAGGTTGAATTAACTTTGGAATTTGAACAAAATTTCCTTTTTAGATATTGAACTAATAAAAAAAAAAAGACTTAAATTTTGAATATGGAGTTTTTAGAAAACCAACATATGTACCTATATTGATCCCATATCAAATCAGAACACCCAAAAACTCATAAAGTAAAACTACTAGGAATTGGGTAAAACGAGCCTTCACACATTCCTCGTACAGAAAGTACAGAGAAGAAGAAATCCAATGGATTATTAACACAACCAAACAATATGGATATGACACAAAAACTGTTAAAAAGTTGATTTTTGAATACAAACAGAATCTGAAGGAGACTAGTCAAAACATTCCAAAAAAGAAATACAAATATGCAGGTTCTTTTTCTTCTATTAGAGGACTAAGTGGAAAATTTTGAAGATTAATGACGAAACACAACATTATTTTGGTCAATAATATACTACAATCAGCAGGCGTGTATGAAATTCCTATTGCTTCACAGAGTTCTGGAGACCACATCTCTTACATTGGTAGCACAAAAAATAGATTAATAAAAAGATTACATCAACATATAAAACCCGAAACAAAAAAGAAGAAAAAACTGCACTTATTCAACACTGCTTTAATCATAAACAATATCCTGATTTTTAAAATATTAAATTACTAACCACCCACACAAACCAAAAAGAATTAAGGATTTCTGAAAGCATTATAATTGAACAAAAAAAAACATAAAATATGCAATTTACAAGACCCCACTACTGTAGACACTGCCTGCAAGTCACTTATTAAAAGCGAAAAAATCCATAAAAAAAAGAGAGAAAAAAGAACATTACAAAAAGTTACACCATTTAATAAAGGACTAAAAATATTACACCTGTTTCTACAAATAAATAATAAAAGCTGAAAAATATCTACACTAAAAAGAGAAAATATTGTATTTATGACTGATATACCTACCAACTCATCCAATAGACGGCGACACATGAGAAACGATCACCTAACACATACAGGCCGCAAAACTTTTCCTTCGTTTCCCGACCTGCAACTCCAGCGGCTACACATATGGGAGAAAAACCTCATGTAGATAGAAGAAGGCCCGACAATGGCACTCAGGACGTGCCTAAAGCGTTTGCCGTTACAACGTGACGAAGAGCCTCTTGAGAGAAGTCTCCTGACCCGATGAGTATAACTTTCTCTAATACAATCTTTTAATTAATAGTAAATTTAAAATGTTTGATTGTGCAAATGAATGAATGTTGAACTGATAATAATAATATAACCTAATTGTTTTATTTATAAAAAAATTTTAACTAACCAAAAGACCTGTAACATAGTTGACCTCTCAGGCTGGGAACACGTGCCTCACGGAGTGAAACGTGCAAAATACTTTGCCAATATCAAGTAAATAATATCTTTGATATTATGTATATTTAATCTAAAGCATGTTTATAACATAAGACAGCCCCTAAGGTTGTCTCGTGAATTACATATTTCGTAATAGATTAGGTTCTGATAAATATTACAGTATTATTTCCGAAATCAGTGTAATTAATTTTCAAGACGAGTTACAGTTACATGTTAACTGCTGTGTAGCATATGTATATGATTCCTGTTGGTATATGGGATTTGTTGAAAAGATTAACTATGATGAAGGTGATGTGACTGTTCGATTCATGCACCCACATGGGCCTTCTCCATCTTTTTATTGGCCTAATAATGATTGTGAAGTACCTCTGACACATGTTTGGTTGAGGTAAACACTGCAACAGGAAGAACATACAGCCTATCCAAACAGGCTGAAGACCTGGTTCAGTCAGTTTTTTTCATATGAAAATTAGTAACTGTGTTTAGTTTTAATTCAAACTGACAGAGAAAATAATTCATTTATCTCTTATGTAACCAAGGAAAAGTTCATTTATAAATCACATAACATATCATTCAATGTCAAAATAATTCATAAAATGGTTTGTTCCATTAGTTTATATTTTTATTAAAATTAGTAAGAAATTTAGAGACACCTAATCTTTGCAGTTGCTTGTATTCTTAAAAACAAAAAAGAAAAACAACTTAGGATAGCATAGGTGGCCCTGTTGGTCGCTTTTTTCGCAATTGGCGATTATTTTTAAGCATGGTAACTATAAAAAATCTTGGTGATTTGACTGGCGATTGTGAGCCTGGCTTTTCAGGCTAGCATTTTGATCAGTAACAAATTGAAATTGGTCAAAATATTAAATTCAACAGTAACAAATACAGTGAGTTGCAGCACACTCACAGAAGAAGGCTATACATCTAGACAAGTGTTGCTGCAGAAGTTTGTGAATTGCAAACTGTACAATATGCTCTGGTAAGTTTATTTTCAGTTGTTGTTTTTTATTCACCTCATGTATAAACTGTACATATATAGTATTTGGTAGTTAAAGGTGTTTAAAACATAATTCCATAAGACTTAAAAAATATTTTGAAAACAGAAATAAGCATAAATATTCATCAATTTGTGCATTTTGGAGTGCTGAAATGTTACCATTTATTCACAAATATTTCAGAGCCTGTAACTTTTAAACTAGTTTGAACCACAAAATGAAACTCACAGGTTTTGTTGAGTACCAGTAGGAGTATCCTTGGAGGAAAAAAAATTATCTGGTCCCTCTTTTGAGATATGTAACTTTAAAATCTGCAAAAGCTGAAAATTTTGCAACTTGGGGGGGGGGGGGGGACCCAGGCTTAAGTTCTCCATAGCTGAAAACTACTAGCAATAGTTATTACACAAAAATTCCCAACTTGGGGATCTGGGGATCCAACTCCCAGTCACCTTAACAACCCATCAAAAATGGTGATTTATGCTTATGAGTATTTCAACGCCATTTTAAGCAAGGTTAAAAAAAATATTTTCGATCATTTCTATACATTTTACGTAAGCCTAAAATGTCCTCTTTAAGGTAGTGAAAACCAAAACTTAAGATCTACAATAAGAGGAAAGCAATTGCCTTTTTTCAAAACCATTGTGAGGCCCTATTTTGGCCTGCCGCAGAAAAGAAAAATTAATTTATATCCAAAATAGTGGTACATAAAAATAAAATAAAAATTGTTTTGAGCTACTCACTGATAGGGTTATCCTATTTGGGGAGGGGGGGTGCATAAAATTGTCAAGCAACCACTTAATTAAAAATTTAGGTAATATCATGTCGGAATGCTCCATATATAAAACATGCCATTTTGGAGATTTTTTTTTTTTCTTTCTCTCGCTAAAATTGTGAATTGCATAAAGCACTTTCTTTTTCTCCTAATGAAAGGTTACATTATAATACACACATGAAAATATTTTTAGCAAATTTTAAGCAGGGCCTCATTTTAAAAAAAATTGCTTTGTTTAATAAAAATGTGGCCTCATTTTTTCCATGTCTTTTGTCATAAAATTTTTTTTAAAAATGTGCTCTTTTAATTCTGAAAATGTGCAGAAACAAGTTGTTCCCAAATGTATGGATCATGCAGATCATTTAAGAAAAAAAATTATGTGGCTACAACACAGTTAGGTAAGAAGTTATAATTTTTTTTGTCCTACAGTGTAGTTGTGGAAATTCAGTGCGCGAGAATTACAAAGGCAGAGCTACCCAATTTTTAAAGTGGCATTACTCAAGATGTACTGGACTGACTGACCTAAAAATTTTAACCATGGTTCATACACTTTCGTCCAAAAAAAATTTGAGGACTTTTTCAAGACTTTTCAAGGAGGAACAACTTTTTTTTAAAGGATGATCTCGGTATGGGAGATACACAAGTTATAAAATACTATTATTCTGAAATATAGGACATCCGTCCTGCATCCCTGATATGCAGAAATTATTTTTGCAAATCTATATGCATGAAATGCTTTTGAAAAACATGGGTTTGCAACCAGACAAAATGAACATTCACGTGAAAATTCAGAGAAATTCCGTTGTTTAATTTCATATGGTGTTCTAGGTGCAATATTTACAGTAAATTGTTTGAAATCATTTACAACCTACATTGTTAGAAGTTTGATAAGGAGGAGGTGCTTCACTTCTGCTTTACACATCATTTTTAACCCTAATCTATCATAGCATAGTCAATTTGGTCCATCTACACTTATAATATTGCATTGTTATTTTTTGGTAAATGAAGAGAAACAAATCTTAAATTAAAAAAAATAGCCCCATGTTCAAAAAACAAACTTTAGGATTTAAAAGTATGGTACACGGTGAGCTGGGCCCAGTGGCACAGATGAGGGTAGTGGGACCAGTTCCTTCCCCTTGGCTGCCTTTCCTTCCCAAAAAGTCCAGTACCGATTTCAGCAGCCTGGACAGACTGGCTATGTTCGGAAAACACAATTTTTGTCCATATACTACTGCGCCAAACAAATCTTACAGAAAGCACATCAAAAAAAGTGAACCAAAAATTTTTGATCAAAGTAATAACTTCAGAATTATTGCTACCTAAGGGCATTGTGGCTGACTGGTGGCAACTGGAACAGGAAAACATAGTAACACTAAAAAAACTTGGGTTACTGAGTCCCCTCTAAAGCAAAAACTAAGCATCTCCTCAAAATAAAACTTTTGGCAATTATGTTTAAAAAAAAAAAAAAAACCCTCCAAAGTCCCCTACGATGTTAAGTTCAATGGTACGAGTACTACCAAAACTGAGCTTGGGCAGAATTCCAGTGCGTTTCAGCTGGCTAAGTGCAACTGTTCAGGATTGAGAACCATTTTGAGACCTTCAAAATAAAACCAAATTAAAACTAAATATAGTAAGTAACTCACCAAATATCTTATGAAAGCAAATTGAAGATATTGTAACATACTGGCATTAAAATTCCCTGACTGCTATTAAAAAAGTTGCCACTAATAAAACATAAAACTTATTTTCTAGACTTGTGTAATAATTCAGGGAACAGCAGTTTTTTGTAAAGCAAAGCCTTTGGAACTTTTTTCGAGCACTTCATCAATATTAATTACTTGCAGCTGCTTTTCTTTGGCAGTACGTCTGAAACTGTTAGATTTGGCAATCAGAATTATGTCCCCACCAATTTCTGCTTTCTCAGCAAATTCATCTGCAGATTTCAACAGTGCATGAATATCCTGTTCAAGTCTTTGCTTTACTTATTTTATTTTTTTCCCCCTGAATTCTTCTTGCTCCATAATCTCCAAATGTATCTTTTCTTTATTTGCAATAATATCTTTTTTCAGTTTCTGGTCCTCCGGATATCGCATATCTTTTTGTCTGGCCAATGAAACAGATTTCCTCATGTCTTCAGTAACAGTGAAATCATTAACATTACCACCTATTTTGTCCACATGTTCACAAATTATTCGTTGAGCAATGTAAGAACACTCTTCTAAATTTTCGACTTCTAGTTTCTTATTAACAATAAACCCTCTTTCCACAGATGCTTGTCCGTGGCTTAATAAAAGCAACATCTTAATAAGTTCCCACAATTTACAATATGTTGAATCACACAATATGTCATGAAAAAATGTATCAATGTAACAATTTGCATTTTTATGGTTAAAATCCATAAAATCTGAATACTTCAATGGCACTACTGTCTGCAAAAAATCACAATACTTTTGCAGTATTTCATCACATTCACCTTCACATATTTGCTGAGCATCCACTAATGACCCTAGAATAAGTTCCATTTTTTTCATGCATCCTTCCTTCTCTATTGGATATTTCTGGGGTCTAAACATGTTAAACTTCTTACTAGAGGAAAAGGTAACTGGTGATTTTTCAAGCAGTTTGGAAGCTACATGTACCAGGAACATCTTTGCAGATATTTGAATATCAAACATCTGTTTGTTACCTTGTAGGTGGAATACAGTTCTTTCAGCTGTTTTTCAGCAGCAAAACCAATATCCACTTTTGCCAGAGCATTATGACTTTTTGCAACATTGAAATCCAACTGAAAAAGTTTTGGCAATGTCTTGGCACAGTTCAGAATTTCAGGCTTGATGAACTGCTGCAAATTGATAGCAATGGTTTTTTTAGATCCCCAGCTAGGAAACAAATCAATGGTCTGTCAGCTTGGTACAATGTCAGAAAAGGGATAAGAAATTTTGAAACTGAAACAAAAACAGGGTTCATACTATTTTTTGAAAATGGAAATTAAAGAGTTCTTAAGGACCTCAGGCTATTTTTAAAGACCTTTAAATATTTTTTAAGGACTTCATAATCGCTGCATGCAAATATACACAATATACAAAATGTGAGTAAACTATTACAACATAAGTAATTTTAACACAATAAATCAATTTTGTTGAAACTAATGAATATTACATTGCACAAATATATGAATTAAAATTAGTTCTACTAAAATAAACCTAAATACTCCAACAGAAAACCAACTAACTTAAAAGTTCCTTATATACATTACTTATTGGTAATACTGGATCCATTATTTGTCCTGAAGCATATCTTTGCATCTACAGAACTAACACTTTGCTTCTTCGTATTGTGGTGTGAAGCATAACATTTATTTACTTTGGAATTTCAATTTTCAACAAATTTTCACCCATCAATTGTGATTATAGGCCCATCTTTGTGGTTTTGGAAATTTTTTAAATTTGCATTTGTTTTACCTTCAAAGTTTATCCAAATTTATATTTTTTTATTAATTTACAAATTCATTTTAACAAAAACAGTACTACAAATACAGCTTAGAATTTCATATGGGATTGTCAGTCTTTAAGATTTTTTGTTATCTTTACCTTTCCATTTAATAACTTAATTCCTTCCATTAGAATTACTTTCACAAATATGTACAGACACAGGCTAAGAAACTAAATGCATTAATTCTGTGGGTGGCATCACTACAAGTGCTGCAGCTGGAAAAATAACACTTTTATAAAAATGCAGCACAGCTCGTCAGACCTGCTTTAGGTTAATGAAGCAAGTAAACACACTATATAAATCAAATTGAAACACACAAGTTCATCGTAACTTAAATCATATCATCGGAATTGAAAGCCCTAAGTTCAATAAAAATGCTTGCATAAATTTCAAAACTACATTGGCAGAATTCAAAAAATTAAAACTGAACAGTGAAGCATTACTTTCTTTTCAGTATTTATTTATTTATTTTTTTATTTACTACACAGCTTCCAAATTCCCAAATCTGGAGAAAATTTTGGTTTTCTTAGATTATAATGAATAACACATTTTTGCTTGTGTAACTGTTGCATTTTTATTTTATTTTTAATTCTACAGCTGTAACACTTGTAGTAACTTCTTCCATACACTTAATGCAGGTTGATTTTCAACATTTGGCAATAGTGTAAAGGTGTAAAAGCTAAAACAAACTGCAGTAACAACAAGACACCTATGAAATTTCCTTCAAATTTTTTACTACTATTATACATCTTTTTTTGCTCTTAAACGAAAGATGACGCCGAATTTTCGGGTGTAATAAGCATGTCTTTTCAATTTGTTCTGACACAAATTAAATTTATCAAGCTATTCAAAGTCAATGGAACCGGTATGGAAAACAATAGTATCTGATGGAAGAAAGAAGTTTTTAAATCGGGTTTTTAGTCCCTCAGATATTGCTGAAAACGGAATCATGAGCTTACGAACTCTTAGAAACAGAGATATCGACAAAAATAAGATGTGACTTTACATCCCCTGGTGGGGAAACCATGCATTATTATAGGAAGAAAGTGTTCTCAAAAGGTTTTTCCATATGAGCGGTATCGGTCCAAGAAAAAAAAATTAGTTGAGTTTTCAGGGGCACAGATTTTCCTACAAATACATTAGAAGCAGAAATTAACACTTATGCCCCATGGTGGCCAAATGATTCTTTACCAAACATTAGAAATTATGTGAAAAAAAAATTCCATGAGGTCTTGTATGCGATAAAGGAAGAATGTTTCAAATCGGAGTTTTAGAGCAGAAATAACGCAGAAAACGCAATTTACCTTTGTGCCTACTAGCGAAAAAGTCTATGATTTACATGAAAATTTTGAATTTATAGGAAAAACATTTCGCATCGTAAACACTATCCAACAAAGAAAGCATTTTTCAAATCGGACTCTCAGAAGTAGAGATAACTGATATTGACAAAAATAAGATATACATCTATGCCCCCTGGAGTAGAAACCATGCATTATTTTGTTCCTAAAAGGTTTGTCGACATGAGTAGCATCGGTCAACAAACGACTTTTTTTGCAATAGAGATTTTAGAAGCTCATATTTTGCTGCAAATACATCAGAAGCAGAAATTAAGATTTACGCCACCTGGTGGCCAAACCATTTTTTACAAAAATTAGAAATTATGTGCAAAGGATTTTCCATCAGGAGCTGTATTCAGTGCAGAAAGAATTTTTCAAATCGGAGATTTAGAAGCAGATATATAGGGGGAAAGCAATTTACCTTTATGCCCCTAGCGGAAAGTCTATGAATTACTTGAAAATTTTGAAATTATATGAAAAACGTGTCACACTGAAAACACTATCCAACAAAGAAGGAATTTTTCAAATCAGACTCCTAAAAGTAGAGATATTCACAAAAATAAGATATACATCTACGCCCCCTGATGGAGAAACTGTGCAATATTTTAAGAAGAAAATGTTCCGAAAAGGTTTATTGATGTGAGTGGGATCAGTCAACGAAAGAATTTTTTCAAACGATATTTTAGAAGCTGTATTTTATGGCAAATACATCAGAAGCAAAAATTAACGCTTACGCCCCTGGTGGCCAAAGTATGCTTTACCAAAAATTAGAAATTATATACAAAAGATTTACCATCAGGAGGTGTATTCCCTGAAGAAAAAATTTTCAAATCGGAGTTTTGGAAGAAGAATTATCGAGAAAAATGTAATTTACTTTTACGCCCCTAGCGGGAAATCTACGCGTAATTTAAAAATGTAACTATATCTAAAATACTCTTCGACATAAATGGAATCGGAAGATAAAATAATTTTTTCAATCGGATGTTTAGAAGCAAATATGTGGAATAAAACATATTTTCGAATTTGACATCATCTGCATTTACGCCCTCTAGCGGGGAAACTGCACATCGTAAAAACAAAACAAAATAAAGGATCATCATTCGCATATTTCAAGCTTCCCAACGCAAAAAGAATTTTTCAAATCGGACTAATAGTTGCAGAGATTTCATGGGTGGGGACGGACGGACGGACAAACCGATAACATAAGCACGATCTTTTTTTACAAAAGATGTGCTAAAAACAGTAATGCAATTTAACAATGACCGCAAGGAAATTATATTATCTACATATTAATTTTTTTGAGGTCAAACAAAGGACGTAGGCCTACAATGAAATCAATTTTTCAGCTCCTTTTTTGCAACTACTGACATGGTAATTTCTGCCAATTCTTTATTTTTTTCCTTTATTAATTTTTGAAAACTATTTGATTGAAGGAAGCAGTTCATATCTCTCATCAATTCCTCTTGCAGCAAGGTCATCTGCACGTTTCCTCTAATTCGGCAATATTTTTTTCTACTTTCAGTTTTTTCGTACTAAGCATTTGCAATTCCTTCTCAATCAATTTACGTTTCATCCCAGATGTTGCTTGGCACATTTTTTTTTTTTTTCGGCATCTAAATATTGAACATATTTATGTCTAGCTGAAAAGACAGAAGCTCTAAGCTCTTTACTTAGTACCACATTCTCTAACAAATAACAGAAGATAGCGATCTGAACTGCACTGACCCCGCAAAGAAATCAAGAAGCCAGCAATAAATCTGATCTAAACCAAAGGGATTTGAAGGTAGCTGCTTAGCAAACTGCCAAAAGCAATACAGAACATGGGTAAAGTTTTGCGACATGCGATATAGTGACGTAAAACCATCATCAGTACGCTAATGAAACCAGCTGGCCTGCGTAAAGCGCGCATTTCTTTGGTTAAAAAAAAATTTACGACCTTTTTAACGACCAAATATAATATAATTACAGTGTTTTCAAGGACTTTTTACGAGCCCTTAAAAACAGAACAGAAATTAAGGACTTTTAAGGGCCCTTAAAAAGGCAAATGGAAATTAAGGAGTTCTTAAGGACTTTTAAGGACTGTACGAACCCTGAAAAATTAGCAGCTTAACAGAAAGTAGATTATCATTACAAAAGTTTTTAACAGTGTTGAAAGATTTGCATTGTGGGGTAGAAAGTTCTCTTTTTTTAACACTGTGAAGATACTTGCAAATGCTTGGCAAAATCTTGATCGCACATTCACCAACTTCTATTTTTCTAGCCATCTATGGCTGACAAATTTTTGGGGGAAATATTCTTCCTCAGTGACAGCTGCATAATCCTCCCATCATGCTGGCAAATCTTTAAAAAGGTGATACAAACAAAATAAGTAACTATTCAGATCCCAAACACTTGCTTTGCATCCACTTTTAAAAGCATTATTTATTACATGAAGCACACAGCTCCCTACATTCAAAATCAGTTTCCCACATTCTCTGTGAATTTCATCTTGCAACAACTTCAAAAATTTTCCAGTTGACTGCTGGCCCATCCATTGACACTTGAATAACTTTTGCCATTGTCAAAGCAAAACTGCAGCTCGAAAATTGTTTACAATGTCTGTTACAGTAGTGTCTCCCAAAAAATACAGATGCTAAGAAATGTGTTTTGACTTTATTATCAGAACTCCAGAATCTAACATGAATGTCCATTTTTTCTTCTGCTTTGAAATGTTTCATCAAACATAAGAACATAAAGGTTTCATCAAACATAAGAACATAATTCTTCATTTTACACAGTTCTTGCAACATAAGACTTTTGAAGTAAGATGCTATCTTAAACACTGCATAATAGGCACTTTTTCTTTCTCCACAAGTAAAATTTGAGGTGATCAAACTGTCAGGGAACATTTTCTGAAAAGTCTTATGTATACCTGCATTAGATTTATAAGAATTATGACATTTCACTGTTCTGAGGACCCATAAAATCTCTGCATTCAAGACTTCATTATAGAAACATGTATATTCATACTGGCCTTATCAATTAATGACTGATACCTGAACTTCACTTCCACCTACTGATAAGTTACAGTTTTTAACTGTTTCCGATGTATTTGATATTCCCTTAGTGAAAGACGAAATACTACAAGAATTCCTCAGTGCAATGAGCTCAGTGTGTCTTGCACCTTCCATGTGGCTTTTAACAGCTGATTCAACCATTTTAGCAATGCTGAAAATTTTGTGATATATTCTACATCTGGCTCTATGCTTATCATTTACATCACACATGAGCCATTCTTCATACAGTTCATTTGTAATCCAATGGCTATTAAAAACACACTTCCCCGCCATTACTTTAATTTTCAAATGTGCTTATACTAGAAGACGTAAATACTTCAAAATACATATGATCTAAAAACTAATTTTAACACAAGCACTTCTTAAAAAGAAATTAAAAAAAAAAAAAAGTTTCCCACGCACAGGTGCCTGACCGATGACACCACACATCATTAAATACTGAATGCAAAAAGCAGAAGCTGTAACACAAACTTATGAGCACTCCAGCTAGCAGCATCACGTATGGCATTCTGGGAAAGCCTCTCTCCTGCTGGCTTTCTACAATCACTTCCCGCTCACAAGATCGCATCACGCCATCGATTCGCAAGATCCATGAGCCACTACTTGAAGCATGTGTTTCGAATATCTATTTGATCAATAAATGTTACCAGGGCACGTTTTCGACCAGTAATTAGTACCAAATTGCTAGCAAGCAAGCGCATTTTATTAATAATAAAAAGTGGTTCTAGAAAAAGTTGCTAGTGGAAAAATTTTGAATGTTTTGGTGTGAAATGTAAAGCGCCAACTGCATTGCACGTGTGGAATAAAAGTCTGCGCTGTGGGAAAAAAATCGGTGGCGTGCTGGGAAAAAAATGAACGGCTGTGCGTTCCTTCCCCATAACTGTAACTCACTCCTGGGTAAAGCTGGGAGGCATTGACAAGACTTAATTTTTTTCACTCTAGACCCCCCACCCCCACCCCACAGTAAACCGTAACAAATTAGGCATTATGTTTGTATTTGCCTTCTTTATCTAAAAGGTGGCAAATGTTTTACTTCCTTTTTCTGGAAGTAAAACATTTCAACTCTAAAAGCATTCATTTTCCCCAGCTTCTGATCCTGTCTACCCGACCTGCCAGAATCGCATCTGCTGTTCACTGTTTCAGTAGGAATAAAAAAGTGAAAATTTTATTTTCTCAAAAATTTAAGAAAATTATACGATTTTTTTAAAGACACCATAATTTGCTAAGAAAAACAGATTCCCCAAATTTTGCCAAAATCCACCGATAACTTTTAAAGTTACGCCTAATTTTTTTTTTTTTTTGGAGAATATTCAAAGCAAACAGAATTTGCTTGTACCATTTACTGATCATCCATGTAACACTTTTCAGAAAACTTGAAAATTTCATTGCACTGGAGCAGGAATCGAAACCCAAATTTTTAATAAAAAACATGCGTCGTTTTATAATTAAAAATTCCATCCAAATCGGTCAATTTCCACAGAAGTTATTGTGCAAAAATTCTGACAAACAAATCTTCCTCACACACATGTATGCACTGTCCCCGTGAGTGTTGATAGTAATAACCATCTTCAATAGGATAGGTCCACTATGGGTGATGAACATCATACCTCATCACATTCATCACAATCTTGCTTTAGTTTTACACAAGTCATCACGCAAAAGGGCGGGAGAATGAATTCTGCTCCTATTTCCTGACCTTTGACCATTTTCAATATGGATTTGACGAATTAGTATGTACCCCAACATATTAATTTCGTCGAATCAAGCCAAGACATAGCACGGTTAGAAAGCGTAGAAAACTTTCTAATGGACCAGCAAAATAAATCATTGCTGGAGAAGCACTGGGTCGAATGAACATTGAACTTATTTTTTAACTTCGTTAGAGTAGTATTTTTTTGTTAGGTCAAATTTATTGCCAGAGAAGAAGTTACAAAACCATGCCCCAAATGCATTTTTAATTTCACAGACGTGGCAGCTTTTTTTTTAATTTCGTCAATGTTAGGTATCTATCTGGGCTTAAAAATTACACAGATTTTAAATCCGTTTGAATTTTTTTTTCTAAAACTACGCTCCGAGATTGCATTTCGAACTGGAAGTAATAATGAGAAAGGCGGTGCTTCCAATGCACTTGAGAAGTTGCTACTTGGGGGACGAACAATCCAATAAGTGCGAGGGGGAAACAGAGCGAGAGGTAAATAAACAAGCCCAGCTGGGGCAGTTCAGCTTACGCGCTGTGCAAGCTCTTTAGCATTTGAAATAACGAAAAACCTAAAACATGTGGGAAAACTGCGGACAAATGTTCCCACATAAGCACATGTAAGTGAAAAGTTGATTCGTACCTTACCTCGGCACTTTATTTTAAATGGACTAAGTTAAATAAAAATGGTGGGTGCAAAATCATCAGAAAAAGAAAAAATCTCTGAGAATCACCAAATCCATAAAATTAACATTTTGCCCATAAAACAAGTAGCGTTTCTGTAAATTTTACAAGTAAACCATAAAACCTGGTAGGTATGAAATCATGGCCTGAATCTTACCTTTGTGAAGTTACTCCGATTACTAAAGGTCAACATTTGTTCCTTTATAGATGAATGCACAAATATCCTCAAAGATACACTAGCACAGAAGCATTACAAATCACGAACATTTTGCTCACTTCGCATCTAGTGTCTAATGTCTATTCTTCCTTATTTCGCACTTCGTTCTTTTTCACGTGAGTCAAAATCAGAACCAAAGCCACCGGCGTACCTGTCGGAGTTCATGTGTCATTCATACAAACAGTCAGTCGGCAGTGGCAGCTGCTAAGTCCAAGTTCCAACAGCATGCGCAGAATGAATCCCGCAAAATGAATACTTCAGCCAGGGCTGTAGGCACTGCTTCGTCATTCACTCCTGTTTGTTGAGTCATACAAACACATATCGCACAATCGAGTACACTTTAAAAACGAAGCAGGAAAAACTGCATTTACATATGATCGTAATAAAAAAAAAAAAAACGGAGGGACATAAAAATTAAGGACCTTTCAAGGATCAGCATAATTTTTAAGGACTTTTAAGGCCTTGAAAATCGCTGAAAAAAATCAAGTACTCTTTAAGGACTTTCAAGGGCCGTTCGAGCTATGTTTAACTGGTTTCAAATATCACCAGTAAAATACTTTGTGCAAATTTTCACAAAAATCTGAGATGGGTGGGTGACATGCCCTGGGTGATCTGACATGGAATGACCCAGGCGTTTCAGGACGTTGACGTACTCTTCTTTAGTGACTGTACGACCATGTTGAAAAAATTCCTTGTGTACGACCCCTTGCAATCGAAGAAAACGGTTAACAAGACCTTTCCTTTGGAGCGGTCAGCATTGAACGTTTTTGGTCGTGGTGATGACGGTGATTTTCACACTTTTGACTGTCTGTTGGATTGGGGGTTGTACAGAAAGCACCAAGTCTCATCGCCAGTGATCAAACGATTCAAGAGATCGGGATCTGAATTCACTGCATCCCGCAATCTTGCATGTGATCATCCATTTTTTCTTGTGAGGTTTTTGGGAACAATTTGCTGTTGGCACATGTGATGCATGCCCAGTTTCTCTGTTAAAATGGCATGGCAACTTCTGCAATCGCTGAAACAGTTATTTGACGGCCATTTTTCACAATTCCTTTGACAATGGCGATTTGTTCATCCATTGTGGATGTTCAAGGTCGTCCTGACCTCTCATCATCCTCGATTCTCTGTCGTTCGTTTTCGAATCATCGATGCCACTCATAAACTCTAGTTCGACTCATTGCACTCTCACTGCACGCTGGCTTAATCATTTGAAAAGTCTCAGCGAAAGATTTTCCAAGCAGAACACAAAATTTTACACTTGAACGCTGTTCAAAATTCGACATCATTGTCCTCGCGACGGAGAGCCTCGAATGCCTGTAATCACGAACTACGCACATACGCTGTATGTGTTGGAGCTGGATCAAACCAGTTCTGGCTGGTCGGTCACATCCTACTCTTCGTTTGCTGAGCGGAGAATGAAGTAATTCACTGACATTTGGCAAATATTCAAAAAGTTTCGGAACTTTATGAACACGGTAGAATCTATGTGTGGGGCAGGACGGGGGGGGGGGGGGCACGACGCACGTACATGCATGCATCGCCCATTCTGAATCTAATGCTGAAAGGTTTCTCCCCCCTCCCCCCAAATCTCCAGCCTGCTTTCAAATTTCATCCACTCATTTCCCACAGTCTTTTCCTGTCACTGAGCATCATACATAAGACTGACAAATAAATACAGACAGCTGAACGTTTTAACTGGGTGAAAAATCAAATGTGCTGCAACAAAGTGTGAAAATAATGCAGCACAAGCAAGAAGAAATTGTTCACTGTAATGTATTTAAGTAAATATTTAACAACAGCACACCACTGTATTCACAATATAAAATTACTGAATTCAATACAAAATAAAATGGATTTAAGAGACATTGCTTCAGGTTTTTTTCTTGTTTTGTTGTACTTGCTAGAACATCAGCTCAAGATTCCTCTTGCAAGCAAGATTTGCTTTCTTCTCAGCAAGTTCCACAACCATATTTGCCTTTTTTTTTTTTTTTTGCCTTTCAACCGTAGGTTGAAGAAGCGTATATGTTCCAGCTTTGTCAGTCTGTCTGTCTGTGCGATAACTCGAGTAAAAAGGTTAGATTTCGGTGAAAATTTAGTATGTGGTAGGGGACAACCTGGGGACGCACCCTATTGAAAATGGGCGAAATGGGGTCAAAGGTAGCGACATAGGAGCGTGATCCATTCCATCGCCCTTATGCGTCATAACTTATGTAAAAAATTCTATTATTCTGACAAAACTTTAGTATGTTATTCCGGAGGTATACTGAACCAATTCTGTTTAATATCATTGAAATGGGGTCAAAGGTCAGGGCACAGGAGCGAGATTTATTCCACAGCCATTATCCTCATAACTTGAGTAATGATTTCTGGTATGTTGGAAAGCATATCTTAATCAATGCATGATTTTACGTACTTGTTTAACTCTGCCACCGCACAGCATCCATTGCTCAAATTTTCTTTCTACTGATATTTTTCCCTTCACATTTTCTTGTCAAATTTTCCAACTTCATCACTTACATTTTTGGAAAATACCCCCCCCGTTATCAAGCTTAAATCATGCCTGCCAACTTTCGGAAGTCGGAATCCATAAAAAAAAATTCATCAATATATTCGATTAAATTACTTGTCGCACACATTGGTTAAATGTACCGAAATTATCGATGAAAAAACTATGTTACCCAAATCAAGTATCAACTTTTAATTGATATGACTACAGACGTTTGAATTTATCGACTGATAATTTCTTTATTACTATGCTATCATTAAGATCTATAAAAATATAAAAATTTATTAAAACTTATTTTTATGGAACTTTGCATCTAAAGGGAAGGATATTCCACCCTTTAACCCTCAAATCCAATAGGATTGTATCCCACACAGTTATGGAACATAATAAAATGTTTTCAAAAAACTAACCATTTTCATGCTATGTTTATCTCATGATGAGACAGTCAAATAAAAAAAAAAAGAAATCAATAAGAGTGACTGAGGAGACACTATTTGGTAAATTAAGTTCAACTAAAAACAAAGTGAACAAATATTTTGCATGAATCGCATCCAGTTCATTATAACTTGTAACAAAATGAGTTAATTTCGTATTTTTTTTCAATGAAGTCAACATTAAATTTATGCTTGGCACCGGAAATATGATTAGTAATATAACTTCTACCACCATGCGAAACACTGAAATTACATCGACACGTAGTGCAAAATGCATATTTTTCATTTTTTGAAAATTTTGCAATGCACGGAACTCCGTAGAATATGCATCACGGAATGTTTGATAGTACTTTTTTTCCCCCTTTTATTTTGCTGCTCATAGCGAATCCCTAATACTAAATTTATTGACACTTGAAAAAAAAAATGCAAGTAAAACTGCTATAATAAAACAGTAACAGCTTAAAGAGCTGCAATTCAAAGAGGAAATAATACCGATCGAGCTGGTCAGCTATGAAGGCAGAAATCAACTTCAAGACTCTTTCATCTAGAAAAAAAGGTTTAGGTTTTTGTTACCAATGTCATCCTCTGGGGTGGAACCCCAGAAGATGATGTTTGTAACTAACACCTAAACCTTTTTCTAGATGAGCCTACCCATACCCTCCTCCCTCCCACCCTCCACATCATTCCTCACAGGCTGATCGATGCCTTGCAGCAGCATTAAAAGTTTTACCAAATCCGACCCCTTTAGTGACATCCTTTATACTTCCAAATGGCACTGATTTTACAGTTCTGTCTTCCCTTCCTGCCCCCCCCCCCCCCCCAGTTTACCAAATAGAGCTTCTCTAGTTATTCCATTACAAAAACAATCTGGGCCCATCACCCTCTGGACCAACCCCTCTCTCCTGCAGTAAAGTAACGCAATGTGTTTCACCAGAACAAAACCAATGTTGTCTTTTATACAAGGCATCATGGGAAATACAGCCACTTCGTCGGCTATTTCCTCCAAATCTAGTCCCTCCTCCCTTTGAGATCCACAGCACAAAACGTTGTAACCCGGCTTTTAATTCAATCTTATATATCTGCAAAAAAAAAAAAGGCCTAATGTGACAGAATTTAGAATACATTGTATACGTGTTTTGTTCCAGAAAATGAAAATCTCTAAATATCACGCAATTCGGTTTGATAGAAGTTACGAAACCAACGGTGTATTTTTTTTAAACAAATAAAGAAAAAAAAATCCACTCCCTTCCTAAATTAAACTCGTGCTCTCAAAATCCGGATATTTTAAAATTCAAAGTTCTTTTCTGAAAGCCAAAAATTTCATACTTACAAAAAGGGTGGGTTTGCAAAAGCAACAGTGTTCTCTACGATACTTTTTCTTTACGAATGAATCCCTTAGTATGAAGTGATCGACAGGATGTATATTTTGCGTGATTTTTTTTTTATTTTTTTTGCTTTATTATAGAACTTTTGTGTGTGTGTGTGTGTGTGTGTGTGTGTGTGTGTGTGTGTGTGTGTGTGTGTGTGTGTGTGTGTGTGTGTGTGTGTGTGTGTGTGTGTGTGTGTGTGTGTGTGTGTGCCTTGTTAATTTCTAAAATAATAATGCGAAAATTCTAACAAACAAAACTCGGACATGTACGCACTATTCCCGTGAATGCTGCTGGTAACCATTTTCAATAGGATAGGTCCACTATGGGTGCTGAACAGTGTATCGAAACTTCATCGCAATCGTGCTTTGACTTTAGGCAAGTCATCACACAAAAGGGCGGAAGAATGAATCCCACTCCTATGTCCTGACCTTTGACCATTTTCAATAGGGATTTGACAAATTAGTGTGGACCCAAACATATTAATTTCATCGAATCAAGCCAAGACGTTTTCATGATTTATCGTGCAGATGGACAAAGCACGGTTGGAAAGCGTAGAAAACTTACTAACGGACCATCAAAATAAATCATTGCTGGAGAAGCACTGGATCAAATGAACATTGGACTTTTTTTAACTTCCTATTATATCACATTTTTTCATTAGGTCAAAATTACTGCCAGAGAAGTTACAAAACCATGCCCCAAATGCATTTTTAATTTTTCACAAAACTGGCAGCTTGTTTATTTTCGTCATGTAGGGTACCAATCTGGGCTTAAAATTTCCACACATTTAAAACCTGCTTGAATTTATCTCTACGATAACTACATTCTCAGAAAGCATTTGAAACTGGGAGTAATAACGACACGTGCTCCAATGCAGGACAACCCCACTATGGCCTACTGAGAAGGGGAGGGGGGTGGCACGACTTGCAAGAGATGAACAAACCCAGCTGGGGAGGTTCAGTTTATGTGTGATGCAAGCCTTAGTGTTTGAAACAACGCAAAACAAAACCTAAAATGTGGGAAAACTGGGGACAAATGCTCCCACATAAACACATGTAACTGAAAAGTTTATTTCTAACTTACATCGGCGCTTCATTTTAAATGGATTAAGTAAAATAAAAAAATTTAATGGTGGGTGCAAAATTATCAGAAAAAAAATTATAGGAGATTCAACAAATCCATAAAATTAACATTTTGCTCACAAAACAAGTAGGATTTCCGTAAATTTTACGGGTAAATCATAAAATCTGGCAGGTATGTTAAATGCATATGGAGTATAATAACATTTAACAACAACACAGGAGAGTGGAAATATTGTGGGGGAAGAATAGTACAATTCGGAGAGAAATCTTTGCTGAGTCCAACTTCCATTTTCAGAAATTTTTCCTACATTTTCAAGCTGAAATACATGTACTTATGAAATAAAATGATATCTAACAACAATACTGGGATCGAGACATCATAAGGGGGGGGGGGGGCTATGGGAGAAATGTTCACTTAGTCTACCTTCCATTTTTGAAAGTTTCGAAGGATGAAATTCCATCCTCCAACGAAAACGATCTTCCTCCCCAAATTCATTCAGTTGTGCACCGATCTCATGAACAACCCAAGAGATAACAGAAAAGGCAGAATTATTAGGATCTGCGGAATAATCTCATGCCTGAAGATTACAGCAGTGATAGAAAGTTGCAGAAACATTTTTGGAGCAGCAAAATGCATTTTTGGAGTAGGTAAAATACATTTTTGGAGCAGCAAAATGTGCTTTTGGTGCAGGTGAAATACCTTTTTGGAGCAACAAAATGCATTTTTGGAGCAGGTAAAATACATTTTTGGAGCAGCAAAATGTGTTTCTGGAGCAAGTGAAATACATTTTTGGTATAAGAAAACATTTTATAGGAGCAGGTAAAATATTAGTAGATAGAACAAACTCTTAAGCAAAAAAATGTTTGGAACTAGATGCACCCTACTCAAATTTATTGAAACACACACACATATATGCAAAGATTTTAGTTTTCAAATAGATCAGAAAATTTGTAATCATAGCACGATTCTATTATAAATCATTTATTTTACAAAAAAATTTTTTTTTTTTTTTTTTGCTGCTTTTCTCAATATTTAATTGCTTACTTCTATTTTTTTCTAATTTTTTAAAATAGTTAGCAATGTTTTGTTTGGCTTCTTTTAATAGTACCTGCCCACTTTCTATTGCACCCATGTCTCTTTTTTTTATGCCACATTGAATGTTCGTCTGAGCATTGTTTAACATTTTGTGAGAGGAATCCAACTGCTGCAAAAGTTCAGCTTCTCCCCGTTTGAAATCATCTTGTGAACATTCAATTTTTTCTTCTCTTTTTCACTTACTTTGCTGCATTTTTCCAGCACTAATCTGCTTTTGATGTTTTTTCCAGGATTCTTTATAAGCTGTCAGAAGTTTTTTGGTTACATTAATTTTACATACATCTCCATTTAGTCTGTTGACATGATCTTTGTGCTTCTTGCTCTCCGCATGATGCCTACAACCATCACAGCCACCATGCGCTAGGCTAAAATCATAGCCACATGGCTTACAAAACATGATTCAGCAAAACTTCAGATGTTTCATAAAAAGGCCATTCTTTACTGTTGATACACTTGCCGATAAGTTTAATCTGACCTCGTTCTTTTTGTTGTTATAGCTGTTTAACAGCAATGTTTCATTTTGTTTTAATCTAAATTAACCCTTTCCACTCAAAAACTTTTCACCCATACTCACCCAGCACTAGTTTTTTTGTTTTTTTTTTTCTGCAGTACAGGTCACAACTTAGCAGTGAAAGCTCAGCTTTGAATTGCCAGCCCCGACATACGAGCTATAGAGGCATCATCAGCGTAGCAAGTGACACGCGAGCTATTCGGCGAAAAATAAATGTCTCGCGAGCGCATACATGCGCGTTACAGAGGAGTCTTCGGCACGGAGGGGCAATATTCAGCGAAGAAGAAATGTCTCGCAAGCCCCGACACACGAGTTGCGACGTGGGCGTGGCAAAAAATAAATGTCTCACGAGCCCCGCCATGCGAGCTATAGAGGCATCATCGGCATAGAGGGTGACACCCAACATATTCGGCAAAAAAGAAATGTATCGTAAGCCCGACACGCCAGTTATTCGCCGAAAAAGAAATTCTTCGCGAGCGGCGACATGCAATCTGTAGAGGTGTCATAGGCGTGGCAGATAACACCAGAACTATTTGGCGAAAACGAAATTCCTCGCAAGCGCCGATGTGAGAGCTATAGAAGCATCATCGGCATAGCGAACGACACCCCACACGCCGATGACGTTTCTTTTTCTCTATTCCGTGAAAAAGAAATGTCTCCCGAGACCCGACATGGGATCCATAAGGGTGTCATCGGCATGGCGGATGTTACCCTCCACGCGAGCTATTCGGCAATTTCGTAATGTCGGGTGTCACACCAGACAGTCGAGTGGAAAGGGCTAAAAACCTTTGCACCGAAATTTTCACAAGTATAAAGCCACATATAAATCAATGTAAAGAGTTCACAAAAGGCGCTGCGGCACTCTCAAATGGCTGTATGGCGAATCACGTGACAAAACTCTGCCTCCGTTGGCGAGGGAAGTCAGAACATCAAAGGCGTATAGAGACTATCTGTAATGTGCGTTTTTTCAACCTAAAGACTGTAGAAAATAGAAAATTGCATGCAGAGATTTTGCGTGGTTGCTTTTCCATGGTTTTTTTAGTGACTTCCGTAAAACTGTAAGATGGAGTGAAAATCCGTAAAAGTTGGCTTCTCTGAATACCTGTGAATCCTTTAGAAACAGAACCATCGTATTTTGCCATTGGAGAGCCATTTTCAGTCGTCCTCCACGTCAACGAAATAGCTAACGACTGACCTTACCCAGTATTTATGTAATAACGCACCTCATCCCAAAGAGCAGGGAACGACATATAAACAATCTCAATTGCACAACACTAAGAAAGACCACCAAACCATCTGTAAACAATCTTCGTCAGGATTTCATAACGTACAGCATCGTTTCTCCTGCATATCCCGTGATTGCAACAAAACGCCTCCTCCATAAGCTCCACCTACATCGCGAAACCTATTCGTCACTTATGCTGAAAACAACGAATTAGCAGGTAGGTGCTAAACATTCCGAAATTTTGGGATTGGCGTTGCGTGTTGATTAAGCGCCGTTATATGCTTAACTAAATTACGTATTATAGACCTTAAAAAAGCATCATTCAAATAACCTTTTAAAACGTCATTTTTTGCAGAGAAAACATTTTTTCTGCTCGGCAGTTTTTGCTGTGAATTGGCGTTTTGGCGCAGTTGGGTACAAATATTAAATTTCTTTGTAATTTGTAGAAGTTTGGCGCAAGATAATGAAATCGGCGCAGTTCAGCTCAAATTTTACCTCACTGTTACAGGGAAATTTTTGACCCATCTAACTTCTGTGTTCATAAATTATCGACTAGTTTCATTCAAGCTGAAATACAAACATTTGTGCAATAAAATGATCTTTAACAATACTGGACAGAAGCAAAATCAAGAGAGAAAATTTCAATTACGGGAAGAACCTTCACTCCATTTAACTTTTGTTTTAAAAAGTTTTAAAGAACAGAATACTGCCCCCAGACAGGAAGTTACCTCCCCCCTTCTTTTCAGTTTTTGCATGGATTGAGAACGAGCTAAATGATGACAAAAAGAAATGGAATTCTGCGGATCCGCTGAAGAATCTCATGCATGCTTAACATCTAGTTCTGGTGTTTTGCTTGTTCAATCGTGGTCAGTTCTAGTAATACAGCCGGCCCATTGCCATTTGAAGGTCTTTACTTTGATCATTATATCATCAACTCTTGTAATTTTCCTGATCCACGAGTTCTTTTTCCTATTTTTCTTACTTTTGGTTACAGCAAGCATGCGTCTTTTAATGTCTCTTTGGGTTGTCTTGTAGTCTGTGCAATGCCTCTTTTAGTTGTCTTGTAGGTACCCTGCAGCAAGAATCAAACCCACATATCCAAATGTCTGTTCAAACATGCTACCATTACAACACCCAGAACAGCCAAGTTTTAGGCAGCTGAAGCTAAGTAGAAGAAGCTTAGAAATCTGATTGCCACCCATATTTCCTCATAACGTCAACACAATCTTTTCTCACATCCGGGGTCCGATGTAGGTCAGAAATTCCAGTGCTTCATAGAACATCTTACATGTCAGTGGAAAACTCATCTCCCTGAAGAAATAATTCTCCATATATATATATATATGGAAGGCAACACAAATGTTATTGTCGGCATAAACATGGCATACTTTAACTGTTTCCCATGTAGCCACATCTACAGAAAACTTGTAAATTACTTAGCCCTTATGTGTGAATTGATTTTGCATCTCCCAATTTTCATTTGTGCATGCGTCACCCAAGAAAACGACAATGAAGTTTCAAGCTAAGCAGACATAGTTTAGAAATCTGAGTACCATTCAGATTTGTGCATGCTCAAATGGAAATCGAGAGATGCAGGTTCAATTCCTGCACTGCACCAAGGGGATGCAATTTTCAAGTTTTCTCAAGAGCTGGCTGGCTGCACAGGAAACAATACAAATATGGCACATTTATGCCAATAATAACATTTGTATTGCCTACCATGTAAGTAAAAATTTCTTCAGGGAGATTAGTTTCCCACTGATATCTAAGATGTTTAATTTTTGAAAGATGAAATACCATTCCCAAAAAGATGTACCCCCCCCCTCCACCCAACTAATTTCCCCCAAAAATACATACAGGGTTATTATATTTGCACTTTTAAGGTATTAACCTCTTGCAAAGTGCGCATAGTTTACGTGCAATTCATATATGAAAAAACCATGAGGAATAACCACTCACTCACCATAAAGATCATGGTAACCTCCAATGACCACACACTTCCAACACGTCATTCATCGTGATGTAACTGGGCTTCCACAGGTTTACAGACTTCTTGCTTACGCTTCTTATTTTCGGGTGTGAAACATCGTTTTTGTTTTTTTTTCCTTTGCCTTATAAGATGTTACTATAATGCTTGTCAATTCGATAAAAATCACACATACAACTCATTCATACAATTCAAGTAAAAACTATGTACATAAACCTTACATTCACAGGCGATTAAACCTTGGTAAACTCTAATTATGGAACTCCTCCTTCTGTTTCACAACCTCTGCCACTCCCACTACAAGTGTCACACCCATTCAGCCCCGCACATCCAATCCTCTAGTACTTTCGACAGGTCCCTGTCATCTTCAGGAGGCAGGTGTGTCTCACCCGCCCACCACAGCTCAAGTGAGCAGAGCCATCGAGGCCTGGGCTCCAGTCGCTATCTCTGAATAAGAGAAATTTTATTGTACATATATGAAAATAACATTTTTAAGTTTAACAACAAGATGTACAAACAAAATCATGGTGGACCTATGGGGTCACCACTGTCAACTTTATTTGCTGAAATTATAATGAGTGACATTGAGGTGAAAATAATAAGTAAACTCGAGGATCCACCACTGATATACTGCAGATATGTTGATGACATTTTTCTGTTATCCAAGCTAAAAAATGATGAACTTGAGGACTTGACAAAAAAGTATAGTGAAATGTATCCATCTATTGAACTGACAGTAGAACAAGAACATGACAATACTTTGGCATTTTTGGACGTTTTGATTATTAAAACAGAGGAGAATATACAATTCAGAGTGCATAGAAAATCTTCATATATCCCAGTACTTATACCATTTCAGTCATCACATCCATTAACACATAAAAGAAATAGTGTTAAAACACTAATTAAAAGAAGTTTAACACATTCATCAATTGAACAGTATAGAAAGGAAGAAATTGAATATATTGAAAAAATTGCATATGCTTTTGGATACCCTAAACAGGTATTAAAAAAATGGATTTATGAAGTAACTCAAGGTTACAATAAGGTCAAGACTGATAAAAAACTTGTAAAATATGTGGGAGCAATACCATATATAGAAAATGTTTCAGCAGAAATTAATAAAGTTTGTGGCAAGTATGGCATACAGGTAGGAAATCAGGTATTTACTGTAAAAAATTTAGTGATTAAAAATGAAAAAATTAGCCAATTAGATAGAGCAGGAATTTATGAAATCCCAATAAACCAGCAACCACCTGTGTCATATATAGGCAGCACCAAGAATAAATTAAAGTATAGATTGAACCAGCATATTAATAATTGGAATAAAAAAGAGGCTAAGACAGCATTGACCCAATACTGTATGGAAAATCAAAAATGTACAAGGTTTGAAGATATTAAAATTATTAAGAGCTGTAAAAACGAAAAGCAGTTAAGAATTGCAGAATCAGTGTTAATTGAAAAAAACAGATCAAGATTATGCAACATTAATGAGCCAAGTAACCTAAACAAACAATGGAAAGCCCTAATAAAAATTGAACAGCAGCGTAAAAAGAAAGAGGGAAAAAAGAGCAGCAGGGACAATAGATGGCGCCAGAGACACAACGATTCAGAGATAGCGACTGGAGCCCAGGCCTCGATGGCTCTGCTCACTTGAGCTGTGGTGGGCGGGTGAGACACACCTGCCTCCTGAAGATGACAGGGACCTGTCGAAAGTACTAGAGGATTGGATGTGCGGGGCTGAATGGTTGTGACACTTGTAGTGGGAGTGGCAGAGGTTGTGAAACAGAAGGAGGAGTTCCATAATTAGAGTTGACCAAGGTTTAATCGCCTGTGAATGTAAGGTTTATGTACATAGTTTTTACTTGAATTGTATGAATGAGTTGTATGTGTGATTTTTATCGAATTGACAAGCATTATAGTAACATCTTATAAGGCAAAGGAAAAAAAAACAAAAACGATGTTTCACACCCAAAAATAAGAAGCGTAAGCAAGAAGTCTGTAAACCTGTGGAAGCCCAGTTACATCACGATGAATGACGTGTTGGAAGTGTGTGGTCATTGGAGGTTACCATGATCTTTATGGTGAGTGAGTGGTTATTCCTCATGGTTTTTTCATACATACAGGGGTTACACTGCCAATCGCATTATTGGCAATTTGTGAAAAAATAATCGTTTTGGGCGAAAATATTGGTGATTACCATTCTGTACCATCATAACACTTTTGGCAGGGTAAAAAAACTGAAAACTTTAAAGCCAGAGCAACTGCTGATACATACATACATATCATTAAGCTGTTCTCTGAGATTCAGAGGTTAGCTCCTCAAAGAAAGACCATCTGCCAAGTAAATGTTTAACTGATGGAACTAGTACAAACATTTTGAGTAAAAACTCAAAAACATTAAAATATGTGTAATTATAAATACAAGTACGAGATACTTTCTCTAGTACAAGATACTTTCTCTGGAGTTTATAATTAGCCTAACAATAGAAATTAAGAAAAACCAAGAATTTGTGTTCCTTGACATATTAGTTAAAAGAGCTTAATATAAATTTTTGAAGATGACAATCTGTTTTTGGTGTAAATATGACAAGGATGGTTAAGTCAGATAATATCCGAAAACGTGAAATTTTTCGTCGTCCTGGAGCAGGAATCGAACCCGCGTCTCCCATATAGCGTCTGGGTATGATAACCAATATACCACCCAGAACGACCAAGTCACAAGTTTCCGATTAATTTGAATAAAACCATCACAGGATTCGCTAGTCGAAGCAACCGGCATTCATGTTTAGCAAATCTGGAGGTTAAGAATCATATCCCGTGATTGCCCGGAGAAGCAAATGAAACATGAATGGAATATGGGATTACACCATACAATACAAATTCTGAAGATGACAATCTGTTTTTGGTGTAAATATGACAAGGATAGCAAGTAAGATAATATTCAAAAACTTGAAAATATTTTTTTCAAGTTTTAGAATGGTTATATTCAAATTAATTGGAAATTTGAGACTTGCTCGTTTCGGGTGGTATAGTGGTTAACATACCCGGGTGCTAATTGGGAGATGCGGGTTCGATTCCTGCTCCAAGACAACGGAAAATTTTCAAGTTTTTGGATCTTATCTGACTTACCATCCTCGTCATATTTACACCTAAACGGATTGTCATCTTCAAAATTTGCATTGTATCGTGTAATCCCGTATTCCATTCAGAAACTCAAGATAGATTTCATTTTCATATATATAGGAAGCCCTCAGATGTTCCAGTTCTTATTCCAAACGGCTCCTATCACCCCTGGCCACAAAAGATTACAGCTTTCAAGTCTTTTATTACAAGGGCATTTATGCACAGTAGTACAGTTCATTTAAGAGAAAAAGAACTTAAATGGATTTTTGAAACAGCCCATGAGTTTGGCTATAAATTGACCATCATTAAAAAACTCTAATTTATGACTATAAACATCAAAAACCTAAACCAAAGAAAAATGTCTTTTATTCTGGGAAATTTCCATTTCAACCACATATCAATACAATTGCAAAAAAGGCATGTTTAAATAACAACACTGATTTTGGTATTGCAGTCAAAACATAAATAGATTTTATTATTAATAACAAAGAACCAGTTAAAATCCTTGACAAATCTAGAGTCTGTAAGATTCCAATTTTGCACAAAAACTTCTGATCAAAAGTTGCTATATAGGAAGTACAAAAAATTGTCTTCAATAAAGACTGATTGTCCCTGGAGACTGCCCTTCATTGGACCAAACAGATGGAAGTTGGAGGGCACCAGATCTGGGCTGTACGGTAGATAGGAGACAAGCCTTATTTGCTGATCGCCTGATTTGTTGCCAAAGATCTGTGTGGTCTCGCATTGTCATGGTGAATGTGGATCCTTTTCGTATTCTTGTTCGGTCTCTTTCTCCTTATGGCTTCTCTAAGCTTCTTGAGTGTCCAATGTACCGTTCGCTGGTCACAGTACGGCCACGTTCCAGAAAACCAAGGAGAATGACACCCCTGTCATCCCAAAACACAGTCACCATGATTTAATGCACTGATCGCTGGCTCTTGAACTTCTTAGGCCTTGTGAAGAGATGTGAAGCAATTCCATGGATTGATTCTTCGCTTCCGGATTGAAAAGAAACACCCACGTTTTATCCACAGTAACCAGATCAGAAAAAAAAACGTGTCTTCATTGGCTTCAAACGCTTCCAGCAGATCACCGCAGACTTCCACCCTTCTCTCCTTCAAATCGGGTGTCAACTGCTGCGGTATCCACTTTGCACACACTTTCTGATACCCGAAGTTATCCATCTTCTGTATGGCATTGTGACCACAGTCCAGTTGTGCAACAAGCTTACAGATTGTGACTCTTCTCGCCACGAGAATCAATTCATCCACTCGCTGACGATTTGTGGCAGTGGTCCCAGATGATGGTCTCCCATCATCTGGGACCACTGACACGAATTTGTCTTCAGTGCTGGTTTTCCCTTCTTTTTTTTTTTTTTTTTTTTTATTGGAGGTTTAACGACCACCGTGAGCAACTCAATGGGCTATAAGCAGTCGCCCGTCCCTAATTTAGGGTCACTGGTTCCAGGGAAGGGAGAGAGCCAGTGCCGTAAGACAAACACAACATCCATGCCTCACCGGGATTCGAACCCGGACCCCTTTCGAACGAATGATCAGAGGCCATCGCTTAGACCACTGCGCCACCGGGGCGGCGTTTTCCCTTCTTTAAACTTTTTCATCTATCAGTGCACAATGCTCTTGTCAATAGTGTCATCTCCGTAAACATTCTGTAGTCTTCTGTGGATGTCGAACACCCTGCACCCTTTCTTCATCAAGAAATCAATGATGGCATGTTTCTTCTGCTTGGAATTCGTTATTTACCTGCAATGAAGAAGAAGTATTTCTATACAGCAGGGATGGTCAAAGCGGCGACTCATGGGCGAAAAAAGGTAGCCCGCGGTGAAAAATCATGTTATTTGTGGAATTTTAGTATGGTCATGTTTTCGAAGGGAACTCAAACATGAGATCCAGGCCTTTGGTAACACAACGGATTTTCTTGGTTTCCAGTGTTCTAAAAATATGTTACGACTCCCTGGTGGTGGTGCCAAATCTTTACCACTTCCCCTGACTGCTGCGCTCTTACACTGTGCATGCATTTCAGGGATTTGGCATGGAGAGACAGCTTTGCAGTGGACTTACTGTTCAGTGGAGTGTATTGTTGCTGTTTGTATGCGTGTGGTACTCCGAGTTCTGCGTTATTAGATACACTCTGACTAATGAGTGCGACAGGCGGTGGTAGTATTAAGAAAGCAAAAACTTATCCCTATCATAACGAACGGGAAGAAGAGTTTTTATTTATTATGGTTAAAGATAAAATAAATCAGAAATACTTTCAACAATTAAAGATGTACCTCTATCTCAAAACACTGTGATGAGTACAGAAATTATGAGTAAGACTTTAGAAGACCAGTTAACGGAAGATTTATGTAAGTGTACTTTTCTGTTTTTGCAGTTTGATGGGTCTACAGATTTTACTGACACAGCTCAGCTATGTATTTCCATTAGAATGGTTTTTCCCGACTTGATGTTCAGAGAAGAGCTTTTAACAATGATCCCATTGAAGGAACAGACGAGAGGTGAAGATATCTACAGTGGTTTTAAATCGTTTATTACCGACACGAAGTTTCCAATCCATAAGTTAGGTGTACATGACAATCGATGGCGCACCAGCTATGGTTGGAAATAAAGTAGGATTCATCACACTGAGCAGAGATGACGAAGATATACCCTCCTTCACGTCATGTCATGCTCTAAAATTTTAAGTTCAAATGGTGTTATGACTCCAGCATTTAAAATTGTGAACTCAATTCAATCCAGAAGCCTTCAAAGACGCAAGTTTCAAGATTTACTCGAAGAATATGAAGCCGAGACGAAGATATACCCTCCTTCACGTCATGTTATGCTCTAAAATTTTAAGTTCAAATGGTGTTGACTCCAGCATTTAAAATTATGAACTCAATTCAATCCTGAAGCCTTCAAAGACACAAGTTTCAAGATTTACTCGAAGAATGTGAAGCCGAGCATGCCTATCTCCTTCTACACACTGATGTTCGCTGGCTCAGTCGCGTTTCATTTTTAAAGAGATTTAGAAACCTACTTCCAGAAATCAACGAGTTTCTAAAATCATGGGAAGAAATTACAATTACTTGAAAGATAAAGAGTGGTTAATGAAGCTTCTTCGTGATATAACTGAAAAATTTAATTAATTAAATCTTGGGTTACAAGGGAAAAAAAAACCCCTGATAGGAGTTATGAGCTTGATCAAAAGTTTCAAGGAAAGATTCAAACTACATGGAACTCAGCTGAGAAGCGGCGACTTCAAAAACTTTTAAGAGCCTGGAACAAGAATTCGAGTGTAGTACATCCCCTGACTGAGTGCTTTGCAAAGCAGTTGAATGATTTACAGGGAGAATTCGAAAGAAGCTTATCTCAGTTTTCAAAACTAGAGGACATTGTGGCATTTATGACATTTCTATTCAAGGAAATAAAGATGGATGATGTGGCCAAGTTGACTTCAAAGATAGCACAGCTAGTCGATGGAGAGCCAATTACAATTGCAGAAGAAATAGTGAAGCAGCACTGCGACCTATTCTTGAAAACAAGACCTAATGGTAATGGTGCTACAGAATTCTGGCAGCTGTTATATGATAAAACATATTCAAAACATTCCAAATTTGGTGTTTTATATGACAGCTTTTTCATGTTTTATATGACAGCTTTTTTGGGGTCCACCTACTTGTGTGAATCTTTATTTTCTACAATGAAAGTGATAAAAACAAAAGATAGAAATTGCATAACTGACTACCATTTGCTTAGCTGTTTGAGGATTGCAGAAACATCGTAAGAGTTGTAATATGATCAACTCCTTGATGGACTTCACTGTCACATACCTGCCAACATTGGCAAGAGCCTTGTCAGTAGTAACTACTATAATTGCGTGGTGTACATAGACGCAAGAGTGGGGAAATCGCAGGAGGGCAGCGGGGGAGCGATTATGGCAGAAATATTTGATTCCCCAGACTTCCAGTTTGGGAATTTTTTTTTTCGTATTTTCAACATACTTACATATCACTAAGTTGTTCTCTGAGATTCAGAGGTTAGCTCCAAAAAGAAATACAAACTACCAGATTTTTTACTTACTGTTGTATCAAATTTCTCCATTTACAGCGATCTTCAGTGTCGTACACAAGATCTTTATACTTCATACGCATAATGCAGCCACTCCTGAATCTGATCCACCCATGTCTTCCATGGCCTTCCTCTGCCTTTCCCTCCTTCCACTTGGGCTTAAAAGATTTCCTTAGTAAGCATCTCATCACTCATTCTTTCAACATGGCCAAGCCACCGAAGCATATTAGTCTCCTCCATCTTCCTAACAACATTTTGCTTCACATCACAAAACTGCAACACATCTTCATTCCTCACACAGACAGTGTCTTGCCACAAACCCCACGTAAGTAACGCATTTCTCCAGCACACAAACTACTTCTATGTTTCTTCAGTAGTACCCAGGTTTCACTACCATACATCAGAATAGGAACAATTACACTTTCATACACAGCCATGCAAGACTCTAGAGAACACATCATTCCTGTGAAATCCTCCCAGAGCAGCTATAACTTTCAATGAAGAATTCACTTGCCTACTAATTCCACCATCCGATTTGTTCTCTCTGCCAAACATGCTTCCTAAATTCGCAAACTCACTCACGTGGTCAATCACAGTGCCATTTATACTTACATTACATTCAGTGCTACCAGTTCCTCTCTCAAAGACCATAACTTTGGTTTTTCCCTTATTTATACTCAGTTTGAATTTCATGCAAACTTCGTACATCCGGGACAACATACTCTGCAACTCACTTTTGCTCTCTGCCAACAGGACAGTGTCATCAGCATACAGCAATCGGCACACACTTATATCACCAAGACATAAACCAGTATTATCTATTTTGGCATCACGCATGCACGCATCCATAAATATATTAAACAGCCATGGTGACATTACACAACCTTGTCTGATTCCTGCACCAAAAGAAAACCATTTTGATAAAACATCATTTACTCATACACAAGCTCTACTGCCAGCATACATGGTTTTTACACCGTTAAGTAGATTCCCAGTAACGCCACATTTATTCAATACCTTCTACAAAAGTGTCCCGTTTACTCGGTCGTAAGCTTTCTCTAAATCTATGAAGGCAGTAAAAACTTTCTTACCAACAGCCACAGATACTTTTCAATCATCACGCGTAATGCAAAAATTTGGTTAGTGCAGCCTTTACGAGGCATAAAACCACTCTGAACATCCCACACTTTCTCTGATGTAAGACCCCATACTTTTTCGATAACAACCTTGACAAACACTTTCTTTGGCACACTTAGTAGGCTAATACCATGATAGTTCTTGCATTCAGTCTGATCACCTTTTCCCTTATACAAGGGAACAATAATAGCCACCTTCCAATCCCAAGGGACCATTCCTAACTCCCAGCACAACTGGCAAATTTCAGTTAACCAGTCAATTACAGAGTCACTGCCATATTTCAACATCTCTGCAGTTATGCCATCAACTCTCAGAGTCTTACCATTCTGAAGATATTTCAGAGCTTTACATACTTCTCTTGTGATCCCTCCTGTGCTTCTATCCCTCAGTGTGACATCATCTGCATCTGACTCAGAATCATCTTTGCTTTCTTGATCTAATAACTCACAGAAGTATTCACCCCATCTTTCACTTAACTCATTCGGCTCCCATATTATTTCCCCAATATTATTCTTCACACAACTTGCAACTTTGTTTGCCCTATTTTTCCTGAGTCTCATGTACTTCCAGAAGGACTTGCTATCTTTCCAAAAAAGCCAATTCATGCCTTTCCACCTTCTCCTTCCTATCGTTTGCCTTACTTTGGTCAGCCAGCCAGCATAGCAGCTTCACGCTTCTTACAGCGATATTCATCCACAGAAACTCTACCTTGCAACATCCCAAATAGGCTCTCTTCTTTATCTTTACTGCCTCTTCAATCTCTCTATTCCACCAAGCATCACCTCTATTGTTACCCACTATTGTGGTACCACAGACCTCTTTAGCTGCAGTAACAACACAGTTCTTAAAACATTCCCAATTATTTTCTACATCCCTCTTACAAGATTTCGGCTCTTCAGTCATTCTCTCAGTAAGTCAGAATAATGCTGATGATCTTCAAGGAGCCTATCAACCTTTATTCTTTTTACCCTGGGCCTCTTCCTAGTCCTTTTCCTACAACCAACATTAAGTTTCACTCGTGACACTACCAAGTTATGAACAGAACCAACATCTGCACCTCTCATCACACGGGTGTCAACAACTAAGTGTTTCAGACGCTGATCGTAATCTATCACACTCTTTTGACCAAGAGACAACAAAATCTATCACACTCTTTTGACCAAGAGTACCATTTTCCCAAGTATATGTGTGGATATACTTGTGATTGAAAAATGTATTAGATACACACAAACCATTCTCAATGCAGAGCTCAATTAATCTTTTGCCATTATCATTCACACAAGGATCATTAAACTTGCCCAGAACATTGTCAGAAATGGCATTCTGCACACCTACTCTAGCATTGAAATCCCCTGCTATTATAACTTTTTCTTTAGCACCAAACTGGCGCAAAACAGCTTTTAGCTCATTCCAGAAATCTTCGTTCTTATCAGAAGGTTCAGGGTCACAAGGAGCATACACTACAACAATTACTATTCTCTGAAGTTTCGCTTTCAAAGGAATCCAGAGAATTCTCACTTACGCAACTCTAGTGAATCAAGTTGTTCTTCATTTTTTCACTTAAAATCACACCTACACCAGCCTGTCCTCTCACATTATCCAATACTCCAGACCACACTCACCATGCCATTCACTTCTTCTACCCCAATTTCCTTCTTTTGGTTTCACTTACACACAGCACAGCCAGTCTATACTTATTCATCTCCTCAATCACCTCATTCATCTTGCCATTTATACCTCTAGTATTCCATACACCAATCTTACACTCACTCAGTCGAGATCTCTTTCTCATTTGCCGTTTTGAAAGTCCATGTCGATTCCATGGTGGACCATCCTTCCCAAGGGTGGTAGGTCCACCATATCCCACACTTGAGTGTGGGTATTGATTTCTTTTTGTCTTTTTAATCAGGAAAGTACATCAGTGTGGGGGATTAGCCCACAGCTGACGGTTCCAATTGGTCATTCAACCTAAGGATTCTGAAGCAAAACCCAGTGCAGCGGTCGTAGTGAGCGATGGGTTTGTCTCATTGGGGCACTTCTTGGTAACAATGGCACACACAACAGCAACTAGGGCCTCTGGAAATCTTGGAGAGGTGCCAGCTAGTTCTGTGTGATATTGGCGAAAAGACCCCAAACTCGTATTTTCAAGCTGAAATAAAAATACTTATGCAGTAAAGTGTTATTTAACAATAATACTGGACAGAAGTAACATTGCGAGAAAAAAGAAATTGCGATTACGGAAAAAATCTGAACTGTTGACCTTCAGTTTTCGAAAGTTTCGTCAAGATGGAATTCCATTCTCCGGACACCCTCCCCCGTCGACACCAGCACCCACCTTCGAATTTCTGTTCACTTGGGCGTCGATCGCGTGAATGACCATAATAATAATAATAATAACAATGAAAAAGGCGTAATTCCTCAAATTCACAGAAGAATCTTATGCCTGAAGATTACGGGGAAATTTTTGCGGCGTCTAACTTCCATTTTTGCAAATTGTTGCCTACAGTTTCAAGCTGAAATACAACATTTATACAATAAAATGACATTTAACAAGAATACTGAACACAAAGGCAACATCGGGAGAAAAAAAATATGATTACGGCAAAAACAAAAAGAGAAATACCATCCCTAGATGGAAAATGACCTCCCTCCCACCCTTCTCAAAATTTTCTTCAGTTTTGAATCGATCTTGAGAATAATCTAGATTATACAAAAAAAAAAAAAAAAAAAAAAAGGCGAAATTTTGCGAATCTGCTAAGAAATATTATGTATATAAAAAAATAATAGCAACAAAAATTGTTTTAATGAAAATTCGTAGAATCCGTAGTTTCAGCAGTGAGTACCATAGTCAGACAATTAAATTCGTAGTAGTTGAAAGGTATGCTGTCATGTGTCCACAAAAAAATAATTAAGTAAGTTTGCCTACATCAGAAAGACAAATTTAATATTTTTTTAATGTTATTTCAACAAACTAAAAACCATTATTTTGTTATTATTTTATTTGCTTTGTTTGGTTTCAAGGTTTATTAAAGGAAAGGAACCTACACCTAAAAAATTTACAACTTTTTTACTCCATTACAGTTGCTGCAATTTCTCCGTTTTTATTTTAAATACATTTCCTCTTTCAGGTTGATCGCAGAGCAGTTTCAGTATTCCTTTATTTTAATTATTCTTTTTTGTATTGTTTTAAATGCGTTTTCTATGCTTCAAATATAAGTAAATATTTCATTTTGTGGTGTTTATTTTGTCATTGCCAGGTGTGTGGTTGTTGCCCCCCCCCCCTACGAATTTCGTCAGATAATTCATTAGTCGACCGCCAATGTGTACCAAGATCGAAAGTATGTTTTCACTAGATGTCTCAACGGATGGTGGGGCGTGGGAGGGGGGGGGGTCCTGATTATTAGAACAATGCTACAATGACCCTGCTACATAAAGGTGATATTGAGGATCTCAGGTATTACAGGCCCGTCAGCCTTCTTTAAGTGGTTTATTTTTCTTCACTAAGGTTCTTTCACATCTCTCAATTGAAGGTAACATTGAACATGGCTAACTACACAGAACTTGGATTTAGTGTGGCTACAGCACTGTAGATCAAATCCGTGCACTAAGAGAACTAATCGGAAGAACGAGGAAATATGAACTCCCATTA
Source organism: Macrothele yani (assembly GCA_039090855.1). Lineage (NCBI taxonomy): Eukaryota > Metazoa > Arthropoda > Arachnida > Araneae > Macrothelidae > Macrothele > Macrothele yani. The sequence continues at coordinate 98,883,523 of CM076990.1, read as the reverse complement.
TGTATGGCTTTTATTGATTATGAAAAAGCCTTTCATTCTGTGAAACTATCAGCAGTTACAATGGCTTTGAAATCCTTTAGTATTAAAGACAAATACATACATACATATCGCTATGCTGTTCTCTGAGATTCAGAGGTTAGCTCCACAAAGAAATACACTATCTACCAACAAGTAATTGGACACCTGTGATAGCAAAGTAAAACGAAGTTTATTCAAGTGTGTGAGGAATATCCTGTAAGGCGGTATTCATCTTAAGAATATAATCAGAATTATTAAGGATTATCAACTGGGCAGACTTATCAGCAGAGATGATTGCAGCATTAGGGTTATCATGTAAGTTCTTCAGTCGAAGTTGTTCGTCCTGGAAATCCGGAAGTTCAGTCGATTTGTTGCTTCTCATAATGGCTTTGGACAACTTATACTGAGTTAGCCCTCACTCGGGGGATGGAAGAACCTGGATGATGTGTTCTGCTTGTGGAACAATTTTGAACTTGTTAATTTTGGTCACCGGATACGAGAACTTAAGGCCACATTGTAAAGCCCTACTTTGGACAGAGTTCACGGGATAATCACTTAAATTGAGATAGTTCACATTGGTAGCTTGTGATAGTGCTCGCCTTTTATGATATGCATTAGAATACTTTCTCTCTGTATCCAAAGCCACCAAATTACAGAGCTTCTTCATATGCATAACCTGTATATGCCCAACCTCCGTAGAACAACTTGCCAAAAAAGTACTCATAAGTCTATCTAGGAGAACAGGATGTAGAAATTGAATTACATGTTGGTAAGCAAGCAGTATACGACCTCCGTTGAAAATAATCTATCATTCCTCTCTTCACCCGAATTTCACATAGAAGTCTCTTGCGTTCCGCTGTTGATATAATAGTCTTGTCTCGTCTCGTCTGGACAAGGGGGAACATCTTAAAGAGAGGTATTTAGGTAAAACTTCTAAACCCCTGCAGTTGAGCAGGAATGCCAATTGTGTTTCCTGGATTAATAATTTCCTCCTGAAATATCGAAATATTTTAACAGAAAGTTTCACACCACGGGTCCCGAAAAACATTGTAAGAACTTGAAGTCAGTTCACATACCAAAATTGGCTTTGTCCAATGCAGTAAAATATTCATGCTGTAAATCAAACGAAGAAAAAGAATTCTGCCTTAGATGCACGATTAAAACATGCAGGAGAAAATAAAGTGTTTATTAAAAGTTAAAAAGTTAATTCCCCTACTTCCCGACCGGTTGCAACTCTTCAACTTTTTTTTTTTTTTTGCGGTGGATAATGTTTCATATTCTCCCTCCGCACATCAGTGGTACTGCGTTGCAAATAAACAGTGGTAGTATTATGTCAAAATTATGGTCGGAGTTTCAAGGTCAAGCTTTTTTCTTAAATTGAAGTAAAATTAAATTAAAAAGAAATTTTAAAAAATAACATGTTTTAATGTGTATTGTAGTACTACTAGTAGTAGTAGTAGTAGTAGTAGTAGTACATATAAATCAAATATTGTATATATTTACAAAATTTTATTTTAAAAACACTTTCAAAACACCACTTTTTTTATTGTATTTAAAGCAAGTTTTGAAATTACAACATTTTTTACATTTATGGCATAAATTACGCATTTTTACGCGTCATGTAGAAAATATTTTTTACGTGTAACTTCCCAACTCTGGTGACGATATAGCTTGAAAAATATTCCGACACCATAAAATAATAACTAGAAAAAAATTACCTTAGAAACGGGCTCTGGGCCCCGGTGCTGCAATATTTAGCGCTTTAAGATATACAGGGTACAGATGAAGGTCGACAGCTGTGACCCCCTCCCCTCCTCCTCCTCATACATTCACACTCAGGGCTTCGTTAAGCTATGCCAATCATTTAACACACAAATTTTATAGCCTGTTGGGGAAAGCCGTGTTTATTTACACTTCTTCAGACTGCAGTCGCAGGGGCCAGGGTTGTATTTACATCATAGTGGTCGGTAATGTGACTCCCCCACGTAAGGCTGCTCCCTGCATGCTTCTGCTGATCTGATGACTAGCCGCATCACAAAAACAAATAAAGTGAGATTTTACCTTATATTTCGGTTTCAGAGCAGCCTCCTTCAATTTCTTGTAGAATGTCCTCTCTTTCCCAGCCCCCAATAAACACATCTGGCGTGCATCCTTGGATTTGCTACATCACAAAAACAAATAAATATTAAGGAAATGCATGTATATCTTTTACTAAGTTCAGCTATCTGTTATGGTTCCTAATACATGAAACAAAGTCAGAATGCCTGAACACCCTCTCTGGAGAAGAAACCTGAATGCTTGAGGAGTGGAAAAATGTCTCATTTGTTTAGTACTAGATGTATTAAATGTGCCGATTATTGTAACCGCCATAAGGTGATGTACCAACAAAAGAAATGGAAGTTCAAAAAAGTTGGAAAAGAATTATGCCAAAAAATTATTAACAAAAATCTGTCTTTTACTCCTTCATCAGAAGAGTACTTGTGCCACCATTGTTTAGTACATTTCACGAAGTTAGTTGCTAGTGAAAACTCATCACCATCACCCAGTGAGCCGGATGTGTTTTTGCCTTCTTATGCTAAAACAGAATTTACTTCTCCTGAAGAACCAGTTTCAGATATAAATGCTCCTGCAAACAACACTTCAAATAGAAGTAAGTCCTTTGAAATTACCTTCTTCACTAAAGAGACACCAGCGATCTGCATATATTACTCGGAAATGGCGACAATTGTCATCTGCATTTGAAGAAACAATTTCAAGCCAAATATCTACTGTTTATAAAGCACCGGCCGAAATTTTATCGTCAACCTCTCACTCAGGAGAAAATACAAGTCCAGTACCACATAATTCCGAATGGATTAAAAGTGTTAATGATGCGCTCCGATCGGATATAAGATATAATGATAAAATTCATCTGATGACATTAATTCCACCACATATGTCCAAACCCAGCATTCTTCAAAATTTCATTTCAATTACGAAACATATGATTGATAAGTCGCGAATTCTTCGAAAATCTAAAGGTGTCTTTGGAGAACCTGATCCATATAATGGGAATCCACTAAGCCAAGGTAATATTAAAATCACTTTGCAGTACTACCTTGATGATAATTTTGATTGTTCCTACCAGAGCCCCAGCAAATCCGACGTCATTTCAGAAATATTTGAAAATGGAGAAAGAGAAATAAAAACCAAGTGATATCTCACACATTCCATAAAAGAAATTTATAAAATTTTTAAGAAAGAAAATCCCGATGTCAAAATGGGCCATTCTAAATTTTATAGCATCAGGCCAAAGTTTGTCATACCGCATCCGGATCAGCATGTACGTGTATGTGTATACTCTGCTAACTTTGACCTCAGCTTAATAAAGCCCTGAAAAACATTTTAGGAAATATTTCCACTGATGAAATCCACAGCAAAATATTTAATTGTCTAGTATACTAATTAGAAAATGAAAAATGTATTCTCCTTGAATGTGCAGAATGCCCTGGTGCAGATGGTTTAACAGTGTAATCTCTTGGAATAAATGAAATAGATACTGCCTCAGATGTATTGTTTGGGCTTTGGGAAGATGGCGACTTAATAAAAAAAAAAAAAATCAATTTATTTTTGCCAACACTTATTTTAAATGCGCTTTGAAAGTGCTACCACACCGCCATATCAAAGACATACAAAGACAGGCTATTTCAAAATAAAAGATGCACATCAAGAATAAACCTGTTAATTTCTTACTTTGTGTCGATTTTACAGAAAACTGGTCTGTTATTCTGCCTAATGAAATCCAAAGTTTCCACTAGAAAAATGACCAGGTTTCCATATTTTCTGCTGTTGCATACAACGGCAATGAAATACGAAGTTATGCCGCCGTTAGTGATGACAAATCTCACGATTCTGCACATGCTTTGCTAGCAATGAAGCATATCGAAGATGATATGTTAATTCACCATGGTATGGTCATTTTCCACAAAGTTACGATAATTTCTGATGGTGCTGCTGCCTATTTTAAAAATAGGTTTCAATTCCACAAGTTGAAAAAATGCTCAATCAAAAAGCAGTGGATTTTCACCATAATAGGACACGGGAAAGGTCCCTGCGATGGTGTAAGAGGGGTGGTGAAACATCTAGTCACAAATTATAACCTGTCGCATGATTCGATTTCTTGCATAAAAAATGCGTCAGAATTTGTTACGGCTATTAAGGATGCAACATCTATTAAGATAATTCTGCTACCGAGCTCTACTCTGAGTTTCGTGAAAAAAAAAATTTGGAATGGAAAAATATTCCTGCAGTTGTGCGAATTCAAAAAAAACACATCTGGGTATCGGAAAACAACGAAAAGCTATGTTGCTCAAAATGCTAATTATTCGTTAATCAAACATAAACTACAAACAAAAAACCCTTCACCGATGAAAGCAGAAGTTAATATACATAATATTCGCACTGGATCCTGTGTAACATGTGTATGACAATGACTGGTGGCTTGCAGAAGTAACATCTGTAATTGCCGAAGAAAATGATGATACGGTTTCATTTATGCTTCCACATGGACCTTAAAGTGGGTACAAATTTCCTTCGGAAAGTGTCAGGCATCTGAACGCTTGTTCTTTACCTTTGAAAAATATTTTAAAAACTGTATAACTCCTACGCCAGTGGGTTCAAGTGCACAAAGCCATTCTTTAAAGAAGCAAGACAGTGATGACACAGGTGTGTTATTCCAGCACTTCGAAACCTGAAAGCCGATAGTTTGGATAAAAGAGAGGCCAAGGGCAAAGTGTACGTATGTAGGTATGTAGCAGTCTTTAAAACTTCTATCATAAAATTCAGAACTAAGTGGAACATTTTTGAGACTTTCCCTCGCCGCGAAGGGGAAGGGGGAAGCTCCGCTGGGCAGCCAGCAACCCAGTATTATCTTTCAAGGGAGCAGAGCAGTACATAGTTTATTGTGGCCCAGGTGAAAAACCAATAATTATGCCCCACCCTCAATTCAAATCTTTGAATATCGAAATCTTTACACCAACAAGTGCATAAGTTGTATATGAATGTATTCATAAGTATAAAATCAGCTAACTGTTTAGGAAATGTAATCAACTTTATATATCTTATGAATACATAATTATTTTCCATTTATTTATTTAGTAGATTAGACAATTGCCATTACAACCGTGATTTTAAAGTTTTGGAGACTAGATATGCCAAGTTAAATAAATTATTCAGAGATTGGGTAGCTACCAGCACTATCAACCTAGCATATTTTTTCTCTTGAAATTATTTTGCAACTAAAGTTTTCTACTCTTTTATAGTTTCTTGTGCACTGTTTAAATACATGTAAACAAAGAACTGTTTTTCACAACTCAACTTTTAGTGGTGCAGCATAAATTTTATTTATTTACTAGCAGGGGTACCCGGAATTTCCCAGGTAAATATTACTATTCGTGGAAGCGCCAAGTTCAGCGGGTGAAAGTTAATGAATGAAAAAGATATTCCTGTAATTTTCCAGTCAATTTATATTAATTCATTTAGGTTATTGCTTTTCGGTAAACAATATTTTTGGTTTTTCCATTGGGAGCAAAAAATGTAGAGATTTTTAGGATTGCCAATCCTAAAGCAGGCGACGTAGAGTTGTCCGTGTGAAAAGCAGGGTTCCTCCGATTTAATGCCAGCCACTACCAGTGACTGGCTGATGCAGTAATATTTCTACCAAAAGAAGGGGGGGGGTCCTAAAGGAGCCGGGATGACTGCAAATATGAAAAAAAGAAAATCTGTTTTAGTTAACTTACTTTTACGAAACAAAAAAGAAAGAAAAAGGAATGGAAATACTTACCTTCGAGGAGACATCTATAGAACTGCCGTTCACCTGTCGTGCGCTTCTGAGAATCCCGCAACACTCAACTACACTGCCGTGCAAAAATTAAGGACGAGACTTTTTCGAATGTAGTGTCGCGCAGAAGTGCTCCACATCGACTCAAACCATACCATAAGATCCCCAAGATGTAAGAATATGGGATAAGTTAGCCACACCGTCCAAACAAGGAATCCAAAGGATACGAAGGCACTTTATTGAAAAAGTAGCTTCGAGCACAACTGGACAAAAGACAGAAACGTCCATGTGACAGGCGGCTGCCAAGAAAAATTCAGTCTTTAGTAGGGGATATGATCACCCCTGACTGCATTGCAGGATTTACAATGTCTGTCCATGTTGAGGACGAGGTTTTTAAGGAGCTGTTGAGGCATCGTGGCCGATTCCTCTTGTAGCGCCAATCGCAGCTGCGGAATCATTGCTGGCGGCTGGTGACGTGCTGCCAAGCGTCTCCCGAGAAGGTCCCACGTGTTCAATTGGATTTAGGTCCTGGGACCTTGCGGGCCAATCCATGTGTTGAATATCTTCACTCTCCAACACCTCTGCGAAAGCCACTGTACGATGAGGTGTAGCGTTGCTGTCCATGCAGAGGACCTCAGGAACCACAGCACCTCTAATCAGACGCACGTGAGGCAGGAGAACCTTGGTACAATAGCGGACACCAGTGACTGAACCTCCTTGGAAGATGTGGAGGTCAGTACGGCTACCAAGCATGATACCGTCCCAAACGAGAACTCCGCCACCTCAAAACCGGTCCCTTTCAATGATGTTGGAGGTGTGATTACGTGTTCCCTGCTCTCTCCAAATGTGTATAAGTCCAGAATCGCACGTCAGACTAAATCAGCTCTCATCCGTAAAGAGAACTCTACCCCATTGCTGATGTGTCCAGTTCTTGTGTTCCTGGCACCACAGAAACCGCCGTCTCCGATGAGCAAGCGTTAATGGCACACACCGTACTGGTCATCGTGCAAATAGACCACCTTTGTGCAACCTCTTGGCCATGGTAAAATGCGATAACGGACGTCCAGTTACCTGTGCCTTGCGATTTCTCCCGCTGTCTGCCGTCTGTCTCTTCTCGCCTGTAAGACAATATAATGGTCGTCCGCCGTGTGGTTGCTCGTGGACGACCACTGCTAAACTCTCAGACAGCTGTTCCTGTCATTTGAAATGCTCTCCAAGCTCGTGAAACGATGCTGTGAGCGATCCCGAACTCCTCGGCCACACTAGTCACACTTCGACCTTCTTCCAACTTCCCAATGACGCGACCTCGGGTAAAGTCATTCAGATGTCGTCTACTGGATTGCCTGTTGGCCATATCACATGGTGGCAGCAACTCGACGTCATTCAAACCGATGTACACCGTGCAATAGCTTTCACTGAATTGCTGAGCATACACTGCCCGTGTGCTTTACACCCTTCCGACACCCCCACCCACCCCACGTCATGTCGCATATGTGCACATGCCCTATCGTACCGGACAATAGTATCTCCTGAGTGGTCTTTTGGTCCGTTCTGCTTGCTTGTTCCGCTGTTATGCTAATTTCTCCTCTTTGTCCTTAATTTTTGCACACCAGTGTACAATGTAACCATGCCTAGTCGCGCCCGAGCGACATGGCATAAACATTAATCATCCTTTGTTTACCGTTTTGAATTTTGAATATCTGGAAATCTCTTTCTACATTGCATTGTATTTCTTCCCACCCGTTGGTGCTGAAAGCTAACGTTAATTCATTTGTGTAATTTTTAATACACCATTAAACAGGTATTTTTGCACTTCATTGTTATCTACGGTCTCTAACTTAGACTGTAGATCTGGTATTGAAGTGCTGAATTGTGTTGCTTTTTTGTTTTATTGGAAGTTTAACGGCCACCATGAGCAACTCAATGGGCTATAAGCAGTCGCCCGTCCCTAATTTAGGGTCACTGGTTCCATGAAAGGGAGAGAGCCAGTGCCGTAAGACAAACACAACATCCATGCCTCACCGGGATTCGAACCCGGACCCCGTTCGGACGAATGATCAGAGCCCATCGCTTAGACCACTGCGCCACCAGGGCGGCGAATTGTGTTGCAGTTCTTAAAAGTAAAAAATGGAACTTTTTACGAAAATTTTATATGGGGGGGGCATACAAAATTTTCGTAAAAAGTTTACTTGACACTTGGGCTCTGACCCCATCTGAAAATTGTCTACAGTCTAAGTTAGAGTACCATGAGACAATATATCAAATTTGGTAGTTCTAAATTGAAAATTGTAGATTTTTGGAAAAAAATTTATGGGGGTGGGGCCTTGATCCTGGGTTTCGACCCCTTCCAAAAACATTTGACGGTCTACATTAGAGTACCATGAGATAGTATACCAAATTTAGTGGTTCTCAATTGAAAACTGTAGATTTTACAAAGTTTTGTGCAGGGCCCTTTGACCCCGGGCTCCGACCCCTTCCAAAAACCGTCTACGGTCTAAGTTAGGGTACCAAGAAATAGTATACCAAATTTGATGGTTCTAAATTGAAAACTGTAGATTTTACAGAAATTCTGCGGGGCCCCTTTGACCCCGAGTTCCAACCCACCTAGGGCTCCGTCCGCTTTCAAGAAACTGTCTTAGTTAGGGCACTATGAGATAGTATACCAAATTTGGTAGTTCTAAATTGAAAACTGTGGATTTTCTTAACATTTTGGGCCACCTTCACTCCGACCCCTTCCAAAAGCCGTCTAAGGATACCAAGAGATAGCATACCAAATTTGATGGTTCTAAATTGAAAACTGTATATTTTACGGAAATTTTGTATGGGGGCCCTTGACCCAGGGCTCCGTCCCCTTCCAAAAGCCATCTACGGTCTAAGTTAGGATACTATGAGATAGTATACCAAGTTCGGTGGTTCTAAATTGAAAACTATAGATTTGTATAGCGGACATACAAACAAACAAACATTCAATTCTATATGTATAGATTTGTTGTTAATTTTTTTTTTCAAGACCGTTTTTTAGGCATGTTATCGCTCAGGGAAGGATGAGGTGGACGAATCCAACCGAGGGCAGCTGATCCAACGCTCTCATTTGGGTAAGAGAATACGTACTTCGTGCCTGAGATTTTTCCAAAATGGCACCTTTAGAACACTGGGAAATCGGAGGCTTTCAAACCAAATTCAAACGCGTCCAACTCGGAAACGTAAGTTTTTATGTCAGTGAAAATTTACTCAGATATTCTCCTGTTATTAATAAAACAGATTTAATTTTCAGAATATTTAAAAATGGCTTTTTTGAGAAAATCGTTGGCAAAGTTAGAGATTTTTCAAAATCGGCTGTTTTTAATGCTGCCGAAACGCAGAAACTAGCAGTTTCACAGACACATAAAAAATTGCAAATAAAGTGCACATCTGTATGTCTTTAACAAACAAACGAGTATACAAAAAACTCTATCCAAACCTGTTAAAAAAAATCTTAAAAATTTCAATTTTTTTTTTTTGAAAATTGAAAAAAAGTTTATGAATTTTTAAAATTTTAATCATATGTATAAAAAATATTAGCATCATATACACTGAGTGGCCACTTTACTATGACCACCTGACAGTTTTAAGCAAATGAGCTATGGCTGCATGTTGTTGCCGCCAGAGGGCGAGGCTAGTATAAAAAGGGAAAGCTTGGTGCTTGCGACAGTAGTAGAAGTGATTTTTGGGTGACGAGATGGGTAAAAAATGCGATTTGACGGACTTTCAACGTGGGATGATTGTAGGAGCTCGGAGCCATGGAGCGAGTATCACCGAAACTGCCGCATTCGTGAAATGTTCCAGAGCAGCTGTTGTTAAAGTGTTTAAAGACTGGACTGTCAGCCAAAAAACTTGGTCTCAACGTGTGGTCGTCATCGACTAGTGACTGCTCAGGCGGAACGGAGAGTGTCCAGACTGGTAACAGACAACTGAACGGCAACAGTGCAGCAAATTACAGACCATCTTAATCAAGGATCCCTCAAATGATCTCTGCATGCACTGTTCGCCGTACACTGCATCGGATGGGATATGGCTGCCGAAGGCCTGTTCAAACACCTTTGCTGTTTACAGTTCGCACAGGAGCACACGGACTGAGCAGTCGATAATTGGAAACAAATTATGTGGTCCGATGAATCACGTTTTCAGTTGCACCATGCCGATGCCCGAGTGAGAATTTGGGGGAAACAGCACGAAAGCATGGACCCCAAATGCGTTGCTACAACCATTCAAGCTGGTGGCACAACATATCTAAACATCGTTGCGGACCAAGTGCATCCTGTCATGTGGATGGTTTATCCCAATGGTGATGGCTACTTTCAAGAAGATAATGCGTCCTGCCATAGTGCTCGTATTGTACAGGATTGGTTTCAGGAACATGCCGGTGAGTTTACTTTGCTTAGGTGGCCCCCACAATCTCCAGATCTCAACACCATTGAGAATTTGTGGGATGAAGTTGGACGAGCCATCAGACAGCTGGATCCACAACCCTGCAATCTTACACTTCTGGAAAGTGCTATTCATCAAGCATGGTCTTGGATTCCACAAACCACCAAACAACATCTCGTGGAGTCCATGCCACGAAGAATCGACGCAGTATTAAAGACAAAAGGTGGCCCAACGAAGTACTGAGGGGGTGGTCATAATAAAGTGGCCACTCAGTGCCTATGTTATACACACAATGTAAAAAAAAATACCAGAACAATATATCTTTTTTAATTCCGCTGCAATGACTCACAGAAGTTAGGAAAAATAACCGTTTTCTAGAGAGCTTGTTTGATGGCGCAAGATTTGAAACCCTCTATCTCGAAGGGAAAATTTATTTTTACCGAAAGAAAAAATATGGGTCTCCTTATTTTAGTCAAGGAACACCCCTTAATTATTTTTTTTAGAGAAATCTGAGACTGTGATGGTACGACCCCGCCTGAGCTGAAATGGAATCCATCTGTGTTTTAATATACAGTCCCATAAGCCAACTAGAAACATATTGAGGCATCAAACTGATAAGAGAAATCCCCCTGCAAGTTTAAATGGGTCTTTGAATATTTGAAAAAACGTGAAAAAAAGAAATCGTGGAAAAACTACATTCACTTGGACTTTCAATCTCATATACTCGCATGCTGGAACTCTCATCAGCGATGTGTGAACTTGTAAATGTTAAGTTCCAAGAAGCACTTCAGCCTCAGAGTTCCTTTCATGGGACAAGTATATCCATATTTCAAAATCCAACACCTGAATGTTTAGGAACAGTAAGCTCTACACAAGCTATGCAGTATAACACAAGTGCCTTCAAAAAGCAAAATGTACCAAGTCTTCCAGAAGAATTTACTTTAATGCAACCAGCATTCCTTCAGTCAAAGGGATCTACTATTCCACTTTGTTTTGATGCTACATCAAAACTGATGTTGTGAACCACTGATACAAATCTGAAGAAAGAAAAGATTGCATGACTGTGTGTAAAGCACGTTATCAGCCAAGATACCAATATTAGACTCGATGCATCGTGGGCTGTCTAGGATGCAAGTGATAAAAAAACTCCAAATGATGTAATTCCTGGAATATCAACACTTTTACCACTATTTTACGAAGACTCATCATCAATAGCTGCGATTAAGCTTGCGATGAACATAATGAAAAAAGTTACACAATTTTTTAATGGAAATCAAATTCCTGTCATGGCAGCAAACCAACCATTGTTTGTGTTAGCAAAACTGATTCAGTGAAATTATCCAGACACATAGGGGGGGGAGTTCCTGGTGATATTCGGTGCATTTTACATTGAACAAGCTTTCCTCCAAGTTTTGGGTCAGTGGATGTAAGGAAGCAGATGGAATGGTGCAATTCAATTGCCCATTCTGATATTGCATCTCCTCATGCAGCTGAAAGTTATCTAAAAGTAACCTACATTACAAAAGTCAGAGTAATTCACCAAGTAACTTCTGCAGCACTATAAGTATTAGTTGCATGATGCTTATCAAAAAAATAATCCCAAGATTGAATTTAAGATTTGGAGTGAAAAATGAGCAAAGAGAGTGCCACGTTAAAATATTGGCTGACTTGTCCTAATATAGAAATCCTATTGCTTCTCGTTGTTCGCTGAATCAGAGAAGGAAACTACTCTTTGTATTGTGAGAGTCTAAAAATTATTCCTTGGTTTTGTTTTCTTGATCATCATAACTATGCATATTGGCTACCAATCCATCTGAAAGACCTTTTTGATGCAGAGATTCAACTACAAGTCATACATCGCTCATTTTCTTCAGGACAGTTTGTGATAAGAAACCCGAACAGAATTCTCTCAGAAATCAGCATAGACTAAAGCACATGAACAAAGTAACGCAATAGTGAAAGAGGATGGCGGTGCAGTAGGGTTGACACAGGATCCATCAGCAATAAGACATTGGATGGTTACAGAACCAGAAATGTGTAGGTTAATACAAGAATTTGAGAGTGGCATTCATGCAACTCAAATTTCCGGATTTCATGCTTTCACAGGCTATGATAGCAATCCTAGTTTCACAGTACAAGTGTAAATGATGTAAGACAAGAGTTGTTAATGGCCAAAAATTGTCCGCTTGAGAGTCTGCCACCGACAAAGGGTGCATTACAACAACTGGTATTACATAGTGCTTTCCAAGCTGTACACATTTGGGGACAAGCAAACAGATGCACAATATGTGCACCATCTCCAACCGAATGGGGATGGTGATTAGATGATGTATCATAGCAGATGAAATGGTCGGAGTTGCAAGAAATTTCTGATTCATGTAAAGAGCTAATCAAATGTATGTGCAAAATCTGTAAGAACAAGTGTGGCTGCTGAAGTGGTGGCTTGTCTTGCACACTATTGTGCAACTGTAAGAACGAATGTGAAGAATGATGTGGTGCAGGCCAATGTTGTTAAAAAGCTATGTTTAAAAAAGAAATGTTCAAATTTGGTAATATTCAGTATCCTTCAGGCATTAATAAATGCTAATTTTTTGTTAGTAAGAGAAAATATTGGGTTCCCCTTTCTTTCACTTTACCCAGTATGAGACAAAATAGCACCTATATTGATTCTTAGCCTATTTTTAACATGAAAAATGAAATCCTGGACCTCAAAAACATATAAAGTGATACCAAACACTCTTTTGTATGATGTGTAAAAAAAAAGTTGTAACAAAATCTGAACACATGTAGCCATTTTGAAAAATAGCTGCCATCTTGGATTCCCATGACTTTGGGAGATGACTCCCCATCTTATTTTCATTGTATAACCATAAACTACATTCTTACCAATGGGGATATTCTTAAAACAATTTGAAGTTTTTTAATGATTTCTGTTGTGTAGCACCTCCACTATATGCACATGAGGTGCCTCCTGCTGAAACATTATACTGCATTTTTCAAAAACTTTTGTAGCACGGCAAAGAAACAGTGCATAAGTGTGATTCACAGTTGAACTCAAGGTAAAAAAAAATCCTTTCTTTCTTCAGGTATACAGAGTGGAAGGAATATTATTCTCATAATATGTGGCAAATACGTCATGATAATTAACACAGCTATCAGACATCGCTGAATTAACAGTTATTACTGTTTCACACGTGAATTTCTTATTTAACATTATCTTTTTTATTTTAACACATTTTTACAAGATTTTTTTCATGCAGTTCTTGTCTCTTTTTAATTACATGTGTTTGAGATTTTTCATCATGTTTGGTGTTAACTGCACTCATTTTAAATTTCTTATTAACAGAAGTCAAATTCATATTTTTCGTTTTTAATGTTTCATTGAGTTTACAACCTTTTGATTTTGAATGATCCAATTTTTGAATGGTACACGAACCAGTTCTTGGAGAGAAACCACTATTTTTTTCATTAGAACACTCTTCTTTAAAAAATAAAGTTAAGCATCACCACTACTGTAATAATCTGTCAAGGCATCTAACAAGTGAAAACGAACGAGTGCAGCCATGCTTTAAAATCTTTTGCATTTCAACATCACATAACTCTTGAATTGCTGTCAAAGTCTGTTTCCTTTTAGAACTCTTTTCTAGATAATAATAATAATATGTCAGTTAAAAGTTCATGAAATAGTACAGGTAAGCTCTCAGCAGATTTTTGTGCTGTCAAATTAACCAAATGGCATAAACATCCAAAAGCAAATAAATTTGGCCGCTTACCTTTTTTTTCTGCAACTCCTTTCTTTTTATTTTTTTTTTTTATTTTTTATTTTTTTGCCAATCATTACTGGTGCATTGTCACATGATAGAGCAAGACAGTTTTCCCACGCAATTTCACATTGCTGAAATTTATAACTTATTAATTTGGCACTATTTTCCACAGTAAGGGATTCCGTTAACTTTGGCAAAGACAACAGCTTAGTTTTTACCCCATTTGACAATTCCTTAAAATATGTTGTAACAATCGGATACAACTGATCATCATAGCTATGGCTTTCATCGGTAGACACTGTAAACGGATTTTTAGTAGTTGCAGCAATGATTTGTTTTTTATTTTTGCTGGCCAATTCTTTAATATGAGTAATAAATGTTTTGGTTTGCCTGCAGGAATATTTCTTTGCATCTTTCGAATCTGGAAACATCGCTTAAAATAATGGGCGAGCATGGTCCACAGTACTATCGGGAGATTATGTTTCAAAATAAAGATGTGAACATTACTTCTGCTTGAATAGTCTGCAACTTCCTATTCACAGTTAAAAACTGACTTACAGGTTTTGTTTACTTGAAGCTCTTGAAATTGTCCTCCATTTGACTGTTTTCGAATGCCTAACTATATCCGTACATCCGCTATGAGAGATGGAGATATCGCAGTTGCACACAACACAAAAAGCAAAAGTGGCACTTGGTTTTGATTCTTTTATGAACTCAAACTCCTTGCAGTACTTTATGGAAAACATTTGAGATCGGCCATTTTTTTTTTGCAGACATCATTCAATGAATTCGTGATAACTGAACAGAAATACGGTGAGCAAAAATAAGCAAATTCAGCAAAAATGAACGAAAGACCACGTGCTCTATCTGCTCCATGCATCAGTTCTTGCAGGTGATAAGGGGAGGGAGATAGCTTCGAACAAACAGACACTCATCCACATTCCAGCGCCGACCAATCAGCAGTTTTAAATATGATGAAGAGTCAAAAATAAGAATCAGTTCCGAATGTTAAACAGGAAACGAGTCAGGATTTGTCCATTTGTTGCTGATTGCACTTGACTTACTTTATTTCTGTTGGGAAACTAGAGGCAGAGGCATTTTGAAGAGAAATCAGAAACCTCCTCGAGAAAAAAATCTTTCAAAGGTGAAAAAACATATTACACATAAATTTTCCCCTACTTCTGTCTGAAAAGAGGGGAAATGGAGGGAAACACGACTTTTTTTAAAAATTGTATTTTTCGCTGCAAAATCATATTATTGCACTACAGCTTGAATTATCGTACTAAGTACGATAAAATCGTAACAGTTGGCAGGTTGTGATATGATCCTGCCGATATCTGCTGTCTGATTTAAGAGCCACTCTGGTCAAAATACAGGGCCGATCGTTCAGGTGATAGCACTTTAAGCATAACATGTGGCTGATCACACTGAAAGGGTTAAACCCTTGCTAGATTACTTTACTTAAAATCATCAACACTATAAAGATTTTGTGATTTCTGCATAACTTTAAAGTTATGCAGAAATCACAAAATCTTTCAAAAAATAAAAAATATAGCACAAAACACAAAATACTGGACAAAGTAGGACTTTTGGTGGGGCATTTAAAATAAATATATATAAATGATGGCTGTGATCCTTGCCCAAGGTATATGAAAAAAGCTTGGAAAGGATTTAACATAATTTTATGATGCACTGTTCCTGAAAACATTGTGTTGCTTTTTCAAAGGATAAAATTTCCCAACAAAATGCATGAATTGGTGTGCCAATGCCCCCTTTCATTATTTGATTAGTGAGGAATGTAAATCAGTGAATGCTGCCTTGTATTTAATATTAAATTTGCTCTCAGCAGTTTTTCTGCATGGGGAGGGGGGCTTTATGGATGGTGCTATTCTGTTGCATCAAATGCTCTACCTTACCTTCTGCATTGTGTAGAAATGAACAATTTTATGACTGATTTCCAGATCAAATTCACTGACAAGTAAAACATAAAAGTCCATAGAAAACCATTTTTAAATATCTTCAATTCCCTTTTTTTTTTTTTTTTTTTTTTTCTTTTTCTTCAAATTTGCACCTTGGGGAGAGTTATTTTAATTTCGTATATTTTACTAAAAAATAGTCCTCAGAATGAAAAATTCTATAAAACTTGTACACTATGTGCTACATCACACAGAGGGAAAACACTGCTTGTATGTATATTGGCGGAGCTGTAAAAACAAAGCTTCTTTTCCAGCCCCCTCAGTCTGCCTCTAGTAGAATTCTTTAGGACTTTTGCTATGTTATTACAGATACTCTAACACACACATTTTCCAATAACATAGTTAACAGGTATCACAGAGATCAATTACTTAGTTTGCTGCCTCAGGGTGGATTCTGATGTATTTGCTAATGGGACTTTGTGAAACAAATTGCTTTACTTTTACTCACAAAATATTTTAATATGTGCAATGAGGGTAACACAACCACAAGAAAACCACAAGTCAGTAACCTTTTCCGTTGCAATTCCTTGAATGTACACTGTGCAAAGAAATTCTATTCCTTGAACATATATTATATAAGAAACAGAGAATTCTTGAAACAACTCGAAGTATCAGGAAACTGCCAGAACAAAGGATTCATAATCAATTTATGTATTTATAGTCAATTACCAAATCAGTAATGGTTGTGCTAATAAAATACTTTACATAGGTTAACCAGGAAACCAGAAATTTGTCTCATTTTGGACACTATGCACTTTGAATTCTAAGTAATGTACACTATAGATTAAAAACATTTGGTAACCTATGAGAAATGCTTTTAAAGCCAAGAAGTGTATAAGATCAAACAATTCTACTGAAAGAGCCAAACAGCAACATTTAACAAGATAATAAAAATACCTTTTAGTCCTGTGTGAGAACTCTGTGCAATAGTAATGTGTTGCCTATTTAAACTATATACAGGAGGGCGTTGTCTCACATCAACACTGGCACACACTGTGCTTTCACCATGAACAAAGAAATTAAATGCAAACGCCAGCTGTGGGCTATATAAAAAGAAAATCATAGAGTTACCAATAAAAACTTAAAAACTAACATTATAAGCAGTTAAATGAATAACAGAACTATTTATGCTCATCATACTTCATCTATCTGACCATACACATCATTATCTACCAAAATAAAAAGGCTAATACATTTTAAAGGGTAAGGGCTGCTAGGGACTCTCACACTAAAATGTGGAAAGGCTGCTTCGAACTGCTCCGATCCATCACCTAACATTTTGCCTCACCTTTTCATGGTCATGTTCCATTTCGAATCAGGAAGAGGCAGGCATCAGGTGGCTCTCAGGAATTTTCCTGGAAAAAATATATTTGAAAGCCCTAGTCATATAACAAAAAGTATCACTTATTTCTGGGAAAAAAATCGGATGCAAATTATGACATTTTTAAAATCGTGTGCTGCAGTGAAATCTTCGCAGCGGAAGCAAATTTTTGATTTTTACAAATCAATAATTCTTGAAATTTTAAAGCTATAGTTTAGATTTTTTTTTCCCATAGAAAACTTAATGTGGGAGCTTTAAACATGCAGTAATAACATTTCAACCAAAGTAATTGAGAATGTACTAATTTCTCAGGTCCTAAGAATTTCAAGAATTTGCAGCAACAATTTGGATTTCAATTACCACATTAATATACTATTAGAAAGTTTTCTAGAGAACGAAATTCCTTCTTCTTTCATCAAAAGAACTTTAAGAAAAATTATTCTGAATAATAGAGTAAGGTTGGCAGATCTGCTTTAATTTTCTACACAGTTAATAATATGATTCTGACCAATCAAAGCCGTAAGGAAGTTGGCTAGAGGATGCCTATTAACTACCTAAAGGAACCTTAGTGCTATGGATATGTAAAACAAAAATAGCAATAATATAAACAAAATCACAAAAAAACTTAAAAATATGTTTATAAAAGAAAATAAAAACAAATAAAAAAGAAAACTAGTTATTCATCACTAGGATAGCTATACTAAAAATAGTAAAACCAACATTAAAATTAATAAGATTCTGATTAATCTATAGAAGCTCACTAAGGTGATTTAATACATGCAAAGATTATTAAATAAACTGCTCGTGTATTTTATAATATTTCTCATGTATTCTGGAGAGTTAATTCTGCTCATTCTGATCATACAGATCCACAGTCTTAAGTTTATATATTTTTTTCTCTGGTTTATATCTCCGCGCGTTGTTTTCTTGCTGTATGAGGAGGCCATCAGCCCCACCCTCACTGCCCCCCAGCGTCTAGGGAGTGGCGGAAGGGGTCAGCCTGGTTCTCCTCTTGTGTGGAGAAAAGTTTTTGTTACACAAGAGGTAAGCTCTCTTCCTTGTTTTTGGGTTCTAGGTTTTATAAGTTCAATGTTTGTACTTTATGTACCTTTTCTCTGTCGTTTTTTAGCTTTTCAGCTTTTAAGCATTGGTTTGTCTGTTAACATTTTTGCGGGTTTTAACTCTTACTTTTCTTTGTAACTTTGAGCGTCTTTTGAGGTACCTAGGAACAGAAGAAGGCTAAGCCTGTTCCTTTTCTATGCGCTGTCTATGCGCTGTTTTTTCAAAGTAGTTAAGTTCTTAATAACTAATTAATTATGCACTTAAAGCACTGCTGAAATACTTTGTACATATTGCAACTAACTGTTTAAGGTATATAACTTTCACAAAGTTTTCTTTAGTTTATATTTATCTTTAACTTATTCTCGTTTTCGTGCTGTCATAAGTTGTAGAATAGGGATTTTAGACTCAAGTTTTCTTTCAAAAATCTGTTCGTTATAAATTAACATTTCCTTTTTTTTTAATTGCAATGTAAAATTTGGATTTCTTTTGCATTATTTTTCAGGTTTAAATTCTCTCTCAAACGAACTTGGAATTTCGTTATAGCTGAAAATCATTTCCATTTATTATGTCACTCTCACAGCTTGAGTTCTCTTTAATCTTCTTCTCTCTGTTTAATAGTAACAGATGAAG
This sequence comes from Macrothele yani, assembly GCA_039090855.1. Taxonomy (NCBI): domain Eukaryota; kingdom Metazoa; phylum Arthropoda; class Arachnida; order Araneae; family Macrothelidae; genus Macrothele; species Macrothele yani. Next base: position 98,864,527 of record CM076990.1, on the reverse strand, counting down.
AGCATGGGTCGGGCCATGAAGGTTAATGGATGCAAGCGAAATTTTTAACTAGTGCTAGGTCATGCTACTCTACGGAGGACATGACTTATATATATATATTTTTTAACTATTTTAGGTGGGAATGTTACTTGCATCTATGGCCTTGCAGAAACCCATTTCCTACTAGGTCTTTGTGGAAGTGAGAAAATGCAGAGTTTTTGCTGGTCCTTGATAAAGCCAAGGCTCAGTATTCTCGACACCTTCTACATTCAGTTGTTTTATTTTATTTTTTTATCTTTTCTCCTTTTACTCACACAGGTAGATACATAACCTTTTCTATGTTGTATTAGGTGTGAGTCAAAACTATATATATATTTTTTTGCTTAGGTATCTTCTTTATAGAATGTGTATTCTGAATTTTCAAAACTGCTGCGTTGCGCGTTTTGATTTTTAGGTTATTTTGCACCCTTCGTTTTAAATTCTAAAATTTTTCCTTAGTCTTCAGTTTTGCTCTTAAGTATATATATATATATATATATATATACTTTGCCAGCATTTCGGTTTAACTTTTGCAATGATAAACATCCAAATATTGAAAAAAGAAAGATTTAAGGAAAAAGTGTCTAATTTCAAAAATTAATATTAAAAAAGGCCATTTTTTTAAAAACCGAAAATTTGGTAAATGATAGCCTTTATATGCTAGTATAAGATAAAACAATAAGAAAGGACCGCATTTCAGTTGCAAATTTTTTATACGCAGCCTAACATGGTATATTTCATACGGAAAATTTTCTTAGTGAAAAGCTGAGTAATAGCTGAGGAAAAACTGTAATGTAAAGAAATACTGAAATCTCTCTAAGGTGACCACTGCTGGTTCTTCTAAAAAATGGTCATTCAGAGGGGTGGTCTCTAAATAGGGGAAGGTTTTAATGGCACATCCAATAAACTGTTTCCAGATTAAACCATTGTAAACTACTACATAACTTTTATAAATTATGTACTCTGAATTTAGATTCCACACATGATGCATTCCAGTTTATTTACAGTACAGTATGTACAATGGTGGCCAAAAGTCCTGCACCAGTAGACCGAAAGTCAATTTTTGATGTTTGAAGTCCACTTATACAGCCTAATGGTAAAGTCGGGAATACAGTAAAACCTCAAAAAGCCAGCATCCAGAAAACCGGCAACTTCAGAAGTCCGGCACTTGTCCGCTCCCGTCGATGCCAGAATTTCAAGTTTTTACTGTACATAATATATATAATACATCATTTTAAAGGAAATTTTATGCTGAATTCAAATATTTTTACAGAATGTTATTACCAGTAATAAAAGTGAAGTTACAAGCAAAAGTACCTAGTCATAAAAAGCAAAAAATAGTGGAATTTGTGAAATTAGTGTACAATGCATTTAACAGAAAATTACTATACAGTACATTATTGAAACTTCCAGGACACTTGAAATAACCTAACAAAAAGCAAATTATGCTTTAATATTTAATTCAATAACCACGGTTTCTTGGTAACAAAGTGCACTTTCTTGGCATGGAACTAATGAGCTTCTCTAGTTGTCCATTGGTGATAACACGGTGGTGCCATACGGCCCTTACAGACTCAATTACTGCTGTTTTAGATGCGAGTCTTTGTTAATGGATCTTTTGCTTCAATCTCACCCACAGATTCTTTATGAGATTAAGATCCGGTGACTGTGCTGGCCACTGAAGTTTTCTTATAACTTTTTGATTAAACCACTCGTCAAAAACCAACTTTGACAGATGGCATGGTGTGTTATCATCCTGAAAGATAAAATTCCACAAATCCATGTCTTGTGCAGATGGTAGCAGTTTGGACTCCAAAATATCCACATATTTCGATCCATTCCATGGGCCATCAACAATGTGCAGACGGCCAACACCACTGGTTGAAATACAGGACCATAACATCTCCGAATGTGGATGCTTGATTGTTGGCTGGGTGCCATTTATCAACAGTCCAATTCTTGTGTGCTTTAGCACAAGCAATTCTTTTGAGCCATTGTTGTTCAGTAAGAAAAGGTTTTTATGCAATCAGTCCATTTTCTTGTAGCCTACAACGAACTGTAAGTGCAGATGCAATAATGCCTACTTCATTCTCCCCTCATCTTAAACCAGTGGCTGTTTTAACCCTTGATTTTAAGGAACGACAAATCAACATGCGATTATCACGTTCAGCATACAGCCTTGGTCGACCTGTTCTTTTTCTGTTTCCCACACATCTAGTTTCTGCAACTCTTTTAATGGTGCGTAAGACAGTGAAATTAATACAGCCACATTTAACAGCAATATTATGAATACTGAATCCAAATTCATACAAAGTAATAATTTTTGCCCTGGTTTGAAGAGGCAGGACCAATTTTCGGGTTTTTGACATTCCGAAATTCAAATATCACCAGGAATTCAACATAAACTTCCGTCAACTGACTACAAACAGCTGCGTTCTAAATCAGCAGATGATTCTACATCCTTTCATATCTCACTAGTAGACGTCGGAGAAAGCTATAGTGGATTAGAGGAATGCGAATGCTTTTTCAGAACTGGATTTGTGTTTCACTTGCACATTTTTGCTTGTAACTTCACTTTTATTACTGGTAATAACATTCTGTAAAAATATTTGAATTCAGCATAAAATTTCCTTTAAAATGATGTATAATATGTATTCCTGACTTTATCATTACACTGTATAAGTTGACTTCAAACATCAAAAATTGACTTTCGGTCTACTGGTGCAGGACTTTTGGCCACGACTGTATGTGTATAAATAATAAAAAAATACCACAGTGTATGTCGTACAGTTACACATTTGGAAATTGCCTATAGCAGTAATCTAAATAAAGATCCTTTTTCAAACAAATGTAATGTCCTCTGCTTCAGTTTATCAGACATTCCTTTCAACACAATGTTTTCTAAGTTTCCTTTCAGCTCACAGAATAGTTTCTTAATTTTTCCCTTCAGGGAAACCCTCTGTCCAGCCAAAAAGGAGATTGAAGTGAAGATGATTTTTAACTACCACTCCATTTTTCAGCCTTTGTAAGTATGGGAATGGGGTCTCTGTGATACTTACTACGCAAGCCATTATAATTGCCTGCAATTGCCAAGAACTCCTTCAACCAAACCTTCCCCCACCGCCTCACTTCCGAGCAGGAGGAAATTTCCTAGTCATTTAAATTGCTCCCTCCATACTTGTGCACATTTGTTTAATTTATTATTTCATGGTTGCAGAGTATAGAAAAAATTTTCAGTGGGAAGTGTAATCTAGACAACGCAGTTTTTGTGCAGTAGTCCTTACGTAAAGATGGTCGTTAAGAGGGGGTGCATGGTCTTTTAATAGGGGGAAGTTAGCACCAGCGCTATGGCATAACTTTTTAATTAAACTGACAGCGGTCATTCTAATTGCACATGTTGGTAGAGTAACTCTTTTTCTATACAAAGGTACTACTCAACATAGTCTCCATCGCAAGCAACGCATTTGCGCCATCGTTGAACCCAACTCTCGAATCCTCTTAGAAAAAATTCAGGTGTGGACTGTTGTACCCACTTCTTCACAGCCACTTTCACCTTGTCTGTGTTATCGAATCATTGTTCCCGGAGACTGTCCTTCATTAGACCAAACAGGTAAAAGCCGGAGGGCGCCGGATCTGGGCTGTACAGTGGATGGGGGTCAAGACTAATTTGCTGATCGCCTGATTTGTTGCCAAAGATGTGTGTGGTCTCGCATTGTCATGGTGAATGCAGATCCTTTTCAGATTCTTGTTTGGTTTCTTCCTCTTTATGGCTTCTCTAAGCTTCTTCAGGGTCTCAATGTACCGCTCGCTGGTGGTCACAGTACGGCCACGTTCCAAAAAATCACGGAGAATGACACCCCTGTCATCCCAAAAAAAAAAAAACAGTCACCCTGATTTTCTGTTCTGGTCATTGGCTGTTGAACTTCTTAGGCCTTGGTGAAGGGGTGTGATGCCATTTCATGGATTGGTACTTCGTTTCTGGATCGTAAAGATACGCCCACATTTCATTCCGTCACCAGATCAGAAAAAAACGTGTCTTCATTGGCTTCACACGCTTCCAGCAGATCAGAGCAGACTTCCACTTTTTTCTCTTCAAATCAGGTGTCCACTGTTGAGGTACACACTTTGCATACACTTTCCCCTAAGTCTTCCACCAACTTCTGTATGGCATTGTGACCACAGTCCAGTTGTGCAACAAGTTTGTGGATTGATTATGACTCATCTCTCCACACGAATCAATTCATCCACTTGCTGATGATTTGTGTTAGTGGTCGCAGATGATGGTCTCCCACTGCGTGGTTTGTCTTCAATACTGTTTTCCTCTTCTTTAAACTTCTTCATTCATCTTTCCTCTTCTTTAAACTTCTCCATTCATCTGTGCTCTTGTTAATAGTGTCATCTCTGTAAACATTCTGTAGCCTTCTGTGGATGTCGGACAGCCTGCAACCTTCTTTTGTCAAGAACTCAATGACAACACGTTGCTTCTGCTTGGAATCCATTATTTACCTGCAATGAAGAAGAGTTACTATAGAGGAAGAGTTACTCTACCAACATGTGCAATTTGAATGACCTTTGTCAGTTAAAAAAAAAAATTTTGACCGCTTTTGCATATCTACTGTATATATACAGGGTGATTCAGCTAAGTGTGTACCAACTTCTGGGAGGGAGTAGGCTGCACAAAGACAAATCTGAATCACACTGCAATTCAGGGTCGGAAACACCATCTTCATGTGGTAGATGGCATTGTTCAGCCGCAAGACTGCATATACGTTCAAATTAAGAAGAAGGTAGTGTAGAACACGCTACGTTACGTATAAAAAGTTTAAGGCAAATATATTTTAGCCATTGCTATGGCCTTCATCAGTGCGACTACAATTTCGTAGTCGCACTGATGAAGGCCATAGTAATGGCTGAAATATATTTGCCTTAAACTATTTATACGTAACTTAGCATGTTCTACACTACTTTCTTAATTTGTTTGTTAGTTACGTGCATTGCCTACCACTCATTTATGCTTATACGTTCTTTCAGGATACCGTCATTTGTAAACCGCCCGCAAAAATAGTAGGATGGCTGAGTTCACGAACGCGGAAATGGCTGATATGCACCTCGCATACGGAGCAGCGGACTGCAATGGATGAGACGCCATACGACTGTACCGGGAACGGTACCCGATGAGACGAGTGCCAAACTACCAAGTGTTTGCATGGCTGCATCAGAGGTTATGCGACACTGGTTTTTCCCAGGGGCCTGCCAGGTGTTGGGAACAATGGGTATGCACTCTTGCCATCGAAGAGAATATGAAGTCATGCAGCAGACACTCCAAGTGCCAACACGCAAGCAATTGCCCATCGGCTCAATCTGTCCCAATCCACCATATGGAGGGTTCTGCACGAAGACCAATTGCATCCATATCATGTGCAGCACATTTAGACAAGCGCATTGTATTTGCACAATGGTACCTGCAGAAGAGTGTGGCAGAACCCCAATCTCCTGCTTCTGTGCTGTTCACAGACGAAGCGTGCTTTACACGGGAAGGTTGCTTCAATGCACATAATGCGCATGCATAAGCAGTGGAGAACTCCTATGCTGTACGACCACATGTAATACAAAGCCGTTTTTTGGGGGGAGGGGGCGGCATTGTCGGGGGCAACTTAATTGGTCCCCAACTCTGTACACTAGCACATGAAGATGGCATTTTTGACCCTGCATTGCTATGTGATTCAGATTCGTCTTTGTGCAACCTACCCCTCCCAGAAGTTTGTACATGCAACCAGAATTCAGAATATGTTCACTATGTAGAAAACCAATGAAATACAGACATATCATGGGTTTAATAGGAAAACGAAATACCGATAACAAATGACACCAAATGGCATATGTACTTGTTTGCAGGAGGTGTTCAAAATGTCCACCCGCAAGCTGAAAGGCAGGTGTGAGCCTTCTTAACCATGTTGGATACCACCTTGGGTAGGAGCGTAGAGTTGATAGACATAATCTCGCTGGTAATGCGCCGCTTCAGTTCGTCTACAGTGCGTTGATTCTGTCAGTATACATAACCTTTGGATACCCGCAGAGAAAAAAATCCAGTGGAGATAAATCAGGTGATCAGGAAGGCCACAAACCTTTTGAAGTCAGGGGGTCGTCAGACATGTCAAAAAACAGCAGGGTGTTATGAGACTTATGACACGTTGCCCCGTCTTGTTGCAGGTAACAATAACATTTGTCTGCTTCCAGAAGTGCAACAAATTGCATAATGATGTCCTGGTACGACTGGCCGTTGAAGATCGTGTCAAAAAATATGGGCCCCACTATTCATCGTCATGAAATTGCACACCACACCCCCAACTTTCAATGCATGTAACAGCATTTCGTGCAACACATGTGGGTTTTCTGTCGACCAATATCTGTAGTTCCAACTATTGACGTATCGACTAAGGTGCAAATATGCCTCATCACTGAAAAACACTTTATCCAATAGGCCTATTCCATGACATCTCACCAATGCCGTTAGCCACCTACAGAACGCAATTCGTTGGTGCGTGTCCGGTTCTTTGAGTTCTTGTACACAGCAGACACGGTACGCACGGAGACATAATTTCTTTGTGGCCTTGTGTTCACTCCCATATGACATCTGTTGTTTTCTGGCCAGTTTAGGCGAACTCTTCATTGTTGAATGTCGTAATGCTGCCCATACTTCCTCAAGTTTGGCGTCCATTAACACATGGGACCTTCTCGCCTTCTTCTTGTCACCAACACTCCCAGTCTCTCGAAAACGGCTGATGACTCGCAAATTTTTTTATTTGTTGGGCACAGACACGTCAGGATACTTTCGATGAAATTGCTTCTGTACGTGTGCATATGATTGCTGTTGAAAATACACTTCCACAATAAATACCCATTGTGCTGTTGAAAAGGGCATCTTGTAAAGTCCGTTAGTAACTTCTGCAAACACAGCGTACTTCTTGGTCTGGAACTTAACTAACCACGCACCTGTGTTTCCTATATCGGGAGCATTGTATTCTCCCTTTACAACAACCAAATGCTCTGTACTGCACCATTGATTGCCGGGTTGCATGATAAAATTATCACTGTGTGTGTGTGGGTGTGGGTGTGTGGGTGTGTGTGTGTGTGTGTGTGTCGTCATTGTTAACCATTATCAATCCACTGCTGAACGAAGGTCTCTATAAGCATCTTCCACAACGGCATGTCTTCTGCCAGTCTCCTCCATGTTACTCCCACATACTTTCGAATTTCATCCACCCATCTCCCATGTGGTCTTCTTCTGGGTCTTTAACTGTCTCTTGGAATCCAATCAAGAATGTCGTCTGTCCATCAATGGTCTGTCCTTCTGGCAGTATGTCCAGCCCATTGCCATTTCAGCGATAGGTTTGCCTCCTCGGGGCGCTCCGTGGTAACAATGGCACACACAACAACTACTAGGGTCTCTGTGAATCTTGGAGAGGTGCAAGCTAGTTCTGTGTGACATTGGCGAAAAGACCCCAACTCACTGGGTTTTGTTCCAGAATCCTTAGGTTGAATGACCAACTGGAACCCTCAGCTGTGGGCTAATCCTTCACACTGATGTACTTACCTGATTAAAAAGACAAAAAGAAATATTAAGAATGACTCAAGTGTGGGGATATGGTGGACCTACCACACTTGAGAGGGACGGTCCATTTTTTAATTTTCTAAACGGCGTATGAGAAAGATCTCGGCTGAGTGAATGTAAGATTGGTGTATGGAATACTAGAGGTATAAATGGCAAGATGAGTGAGGTGATTGAGGAGATGAATAAGTATAGACTGGATGTGCTGTGTGTAAGTGAAACCAAAAAAGAAGGAAATTGGGGTAGAAGTGAATGGCACGGTGAGTGTGTGGTCTGGAGTATTGGATAATATGAGAGGACAGGCTGGTGTAGGTGTGATTTTAAGTGAAAAGATGAAGAACAACTTGATTCACTATAGTTGAATAAGTGAGAGAATTCTCTGGATTCGTTTGAAAGTGAAACTTCAGAGAATTGTAATTGTTGTAGTGTATGCTCCTTGTGACTCGGAACCTTCTGATAAGAAAGAAAATTTCTGGAATGAGCTAAAAGCTGTTTGAGTCAGTTTGGTGCTAAAGAAAAAGTTATAATAGCAGGGGATTTCAATGCTAGAGTAGGTGTGCAGAATGCAATTTCTGACAATGTTCTGGGTAAGTTTAATGATCCTTGTGAGAATGATAATGGTGAAAGATTAATTGAACTCTGCATTGAGAATGATTTGTTTGTATCTAATACATTTTTCAACCACAAGTATATCCACACATATACTTGGGAAAATTGTACTCTTGGTCAAAAAAGTGTGATAGATTTTGTTGTTTACGATCAGCGTTTGAAAAACTTAGTTGTTGACACCCGTGTGATGATAGGTGCGGATGTTGGTTCTGATCATTACTTGGTAGTGTCACGAGTGAAACTTAATGTTGGTTGGAGGAAACGGAATAGGAAGAGACCCAGGATAGAAAGAATAAAGGTTGAAAGGCTCCTTGAAGATCATCAGCGGTATTCTGACTTACTCAGAGAACGACTGAAGGGTCTGAAATCTTGTGAGAATGATGTAGAAAAGAAGTGGGAATGTTTTAAGAACTGTGTTGTTACTGCTGCTAAAGAGGTCTGTGGCACCACAATAGTGGGTAACAATAGAGGTGATGCTTGGTGGAATAGTGAGATTGATGAGGCAGTAAAGAAAAAGAAGGAAGCCTATTTGGGGATGTTGCAAGGTAGAGTCTCTGTGGATGAATATCGCTGTAAGAAGCGTGAAGCTGCTAAGCTGGTTTGCCACAGTAAGGCAAAAGATAGGAAAGAGAAAGTGGAAAGGCGTGAACTGGCTTTTTGGAAAGATAGAAAGTCCTTCTGGAAGTACATGAGACTCAGGAAAAATAGGGGAAACAAAGTTGTAAGTTGTGTGAAGAATTAAATTGGGGAAATGATATGGGAGCCCAATGAGTTAAGTGACAGATGGGGCGAATACTTCTGTGAGTTATTAGATCAGGAGAGCAAAAATGATTCTCAGGCAGATGCAGATAATGTCACAATGAGGGATGAAAGCACAGGAGCGATCTCAAGAGAAGAAGTATGTAAAGCTCTAAAATCTCTTCAGAATGGTAAGGCTCCAGGAGTTGATGGCATAACTGCAGAGATGTTCAAGTATGGTGGTGACTCTATAATTGACTGGTTAACTGAAATTTGCCAGTTGTGCTGGGAGTTAGGAATGGTCCCTCGGGACTGGAAGGATGCTATCATTGTTCCCTTGTATAAGGGAAAAGGTGATCAGACTGAATGCAAGAACTATCGTGGTATTAGCGTACTGAGTGTGCCAGGGAAAGTGTTTGGTAAGGTTGTTATTGAAAAAGTACGGGGTCTTACATCAGAGAAAGTGTGGGATGTTCAGAGTGGTTTTATGCCTGGTAAAGGCTGCACTAACCAGACTTTTGCATTACGCATGATGATTGAAAAGTATCTGGCTGTTGGGAAGAAAGTTTTTACTGCCTTCATAGATTTAGAGAAAGCTTACGACCGAATCAATAGGACACTTTTGTGGAAGGTATTGAATGAATATGGTGTTACTGGGAATCTACTTAATAATGTAAAAGCCATGTATGCTGGTAGTAGAGCTTGTGTACGAGTGAATGGTGTTTTATCAAAATGGTTTTCCATTGGTGCAGGAGTTAGAGAAGGTTTTGTAATGTCACCATGGCTGTTTAATATATTTATGGATGCATGCATGCGTGAGGCCAAAAGAGATAATAGCGGCTTACGTCTTGGTGATATCCGTGTGTGCAGATTGCTGTATGCTGATGACGCTGTCCTGTTGGCAGAGAGCAAAAGTGAGTTGCAGAGTATGTTGACTCGGATGCATAAAGTTTGAATGAAATTCAAACTGAGTATAAATAAGGGAAAAACTAAAGTTATGGTGTTTGAGATAGGAATGGGTAGCACTGAATGTAATGTAAGTATAAATGGTACTGTGATTGACCAGGTGAGTGAGTTTGTGTATTTAGGAAGCATGTTTGACAGAGAGAACAAGTTGGATGGTGAAATCAGTAGGCGAGTGAATTCTTCTTTGAAAGTCATAGCTGCTCTGGGAGGTTTTCACAGGAATGATGGGTTCTCTAGAGAGTCCCGCATGGCTGTGTATGAAACAGCAATTGTTCCTACTCTGATGTATGGCAGTGAAACCTGGGTACTGCAGAAGAAACACAGGAGTTGTTTGTGTGCTGGAGAAATGCGTTACTTACGTGGGGTTTGTGGCAAGACACGATCTGATTGTGTGAGGAATGAAGATGTATTGCAGTTGTGTGATGTAAAGCAAAATGTTGTTAGCAAGGTGGAGACCAATATGCTTCGGTGGTTTGGCAATGTTGAAAGAATGAGTGATGAAATGTTTACTAAGAAAATATTTTCAGCCCAAGTGGCAGGAAGGAAAGGCAAGAGGAAGGCCAAGGAAGACATGGGTGGATCAGATTCAGGAGTGTCTGCATGAGAAAAAGATTATGAGTATGAAGTATAAAAGATCTTGTGTACGGCGTGTAATGTATATCAGTGAAGCACGAGTTGTATGTCAAGATCGCTGCAAATGGCGAAGTTTGATACGACAACAATAAGTAAAAATATCTGGAAGTTTGTATTTCTTTTTGGAGCTAACCTCTGAATCTCAGAGAACAGCTTAGTGATATGTATGTATGTATGTATGTATTGCCATTTCAGGGATTTAACTCTGATCATAATGTCTTCCACTCTTGTCATTTTTCAGATCCACGAGTTCCTCTTCTTATCTCTCCTGGTTACATCAAGCATGCACCTTTCCATGCTTCTTTGAGTTGTCTGCAGCCTTTGTATGTCTCTTTAAGTTAAGGTTCACATCTCTGCACCATACGTTTGTCTGCAGCCTTTGTATGTCTCTTTAAGTTAAGGTCCACATCTCTGCACCATACGTAAGCACTGGAAGGATGCATTGATCAAACACTTTTCTTTTAAGACATAATGGCAAATTGCTCTTGAAAATTATGCTGTTTCTTCCGAAAGCTATCCAGGCAAGTTTTATACGCTGATTAATTTCTTCATCAATGTGTCCCTCAATTGATATCTGCTGTCCAAGATATGTGTCATACGTGTCTGTAATCTCCAGCTTTTCTCCATCAATCGATAAATCTTCATTTCTTGTAAAAGTATTGTACATCCCTTTTGTCTTCTGAAAGTTCATTTTTAATCCCACTTCTTTACTCTTGTCAGCAAGTTCCTGGATCATACACTGCAGCTCTGAAGGGGTAATTGCAAAGATGACTACATCATCAGCAAAACAAAGGTGGGTTAAGTAATCTCCATTAATCTTTATCCCTTTGTTTTTCCAGTTCAGTGATTGAAAGACATTTTCCAATGTGGCATTAAAGAGCTTGGGAGATATGGTGTCACCTTGCCTCACTTCCTTTCCAGTTTTTATGTGTGTTGTATTTTCAAACAGCAGAATCTTTGCACTTTTGTATATATATATATATATACTTGGAGTAACCAGGAAAAGTAGGAAGAGGAATTCGTAGATTAGAAAACTGACAAGAGCTGATGACATCGTGATAAAAGTGCAGACCTCTAAGTGGCAATGGGATGAACATATTAAACTGTCCACCATTGGACAACTGAGAGACTGGATACCATGGGACAGGAAAAGACTCAGAAGAAGACCACATAAAAGGTGGGTGGATAAAATTCGAAAGCATGCTAGAGTGATAGGCTCAAGATAGAAAGTTGTGGAAAAGACTTGGGAACAACTTCATCCAGCACTGAGTTGATAATGGTTGAAGATGTACAAAAAAGTATTTGCCTATATATATACATAGTATTAGCAACACACAAAGTGTTTGCACACATAGCAAATTAGGTATCATGATTAATTTTGAACTGATGAAATATCATTCATGTCATTCTTCAATTACAATATAACAGCAATGTGTTTTGGTGCTCAAAAGTTGAAGGCGTCTTGTTCAAAATGCCTCCCGAAGTAAGGAAAATGCCCAGTTGTGTGAGTGAGTGTATTGTTGCACTTCATTATGGAGATAAAAGCTGCTGTGATATCAGTAAAGAAGTTGCAACATGTTATTCAACAATTCATTAAGTCATTAAAAGGTACAAAGATCACAGAATGATGGTTAATATACCTAGCCCTAGCCATTAAAAGAATTCTTGAAATCGTCATCACACGCGTAAGTTACGTTGAAAAATTATAAGCTGGACGTTTCGGTAGCGACTTCTACCTTTATCAGCCATGGAATGAGGCACATGGTAAAAGTGTCAGTTGTTGCCAGATTTCAAATTCCTTTTCTAAATAGTCGGATGTTAAAAGGTGTGTCAGTATTGCAAGTGTTAGGGGTAAGGTAGATTTCAATGCTTTCACGGTATCTGAGGGCATGCCGATTGCTGAACGGGGCGATTCGCTTAGCATTGTGCCAATCGGGAGCTGAGGACATAATGCTGATGGTTAAAATTGAAAGGGAGGTGGAAGTGCTACCTTTCTTAACTTCAGTGATATGCTCCATACGCGCCGGTTTATCCTGCAGTAAGTACTACCAATATAGTGGGTAACGCCTGTGGAAGTGTTGATAGGGATAGAGTAGACACCTTGTAAATCTAGGGGTTTATTGAGATCTCTGTCCTTAAGGAAGAGTTTGAGAAGATGTGGAGGTGGTTTAACTGCAATTCTGTAGCCAAAAGACTGGAAAATAGAGCCCTCTTAAAACCCACCATTTGGTTAAGGTATGTGGACGACATCTCCATTATTTGGCCACACCAAAAACACTCTGTTTGAACTCATGTCCTCCATAACTTCAAAATTCCCGCATATAAAATTTTCCTCTCAAGAACAAACAGATTGACAATAATATTAGTTTTCTGGATATCAACATCAACCCAGACTTCTCACTTGGCCTCTCTGTTTACAGGAAACCTTCTGCCACCCATAATATCATTCCTTACCATTCTCGCACTTTTGGAAAATACAAACTATCTGCTCTTAAGTCATACATTCACTGGGCCAACCTTATTAGCTACAGTCATTCTGCTCTTAAACTAGAATATCAGAACATCATCAACATTAGCAAATTGCATGGCTTTTCCACCCCTCTCATTACATAGACTAATCAAGAGGTTTGAATCACAGAATAAATCTAGTTTACTGACTGAACCTTCCACCACCCATCAGTTTGTTGACACTTTGCCCTTTAGCATGTCCTTCACTCATAAAGTTTGCTCTATTTTCAAATCTTTTGGCTACAGGATTGCAGTCAAACCACCTCCACATCTTCTCAAACTCATCCGTAAGGACAGAGATCTCAATAAACTCCTGGATTTACAAAGTGTTTACTCTATCCCGATCAACACTTCCACAGGCGTTACCCACTATATTGGTAGTACTTACCGCAGCATAAACCGGCATTTGATGGAATATATCGCTGATTAGGGCTGGGCGATGTCTGGGTTTCAACATTGCGATATATCATCAGCTAAACATTGCGATATCACGATATATCACGATGTCTGAAGTAAGAATGGAACTATGTAGAAGCAAATGGGGTAATATCCTAGCAACTGCTACTATTTAGGGGTCTGAAACTGATAAATTTTTACTTACTGTAGCATATAGTTACAACTGTTATTTTATAGTACATATATTTTTTAATTAATACATTTTCTCTAAAATTAAAGCTGTAGAAGTACTTAGTAACACAGATATCAAGTGAAGAAATATTCCCTAAAAATTTAATTACATTACTAAACAAAATAAAAGCCAATTCTGTGTTACAATTATAGATATTCAAATATAATTCACCATTGAGTCTTAGTTGAATGTGTATATACATCCCACAACACCAGTTATTTGATTGTTTGTCTATTTTCTTTCATAAACCAGGCCAAACAAGGAAGAGTGCATACAGTTTAAGAAAAATTTATTAAGCAAAACTTATATTTTTTGCCAGGAAAATTTGTGTTTCAGCATTCTTTGGCAGTAGAGACATCCTTTGTTTTGTTAGAACATTTCCAGCCGTGCTGAAAACACTTTCAGATGGTACACTTGTTCCTGGGATAGCTAATAACCTCTTTGCAAGCACCTTCAACATTGGGAAGGATGTCTCATGTGCCATCCACCACATCAGAGGGCATTTATCAAAGTTCACTCTTGGCATAGCAATATAGTCTTTTAGCTCTTTTTCTGCTTTTGATTCAGACAATGGTATTAATCTATTATCTGTCAGGTCTTATTCCTCTAAATCAAAAAATTTTGCCAATCCTTTTTTTCTTGTGGAGCAGGTTGAACATTTGACTCTATAGAAACAGCACACAGGCTGCCATGCAAGTCTGCCATCTTCTTTATAGCATCCTGCCTGACAGCATCAGGATCCTCCAAGAAACGCAGGCGAAACCTTGGGTCACACAACGACGCTAGACCTAGAGGGATCGCCATAGGTCCACTTTCATACTTTTCCGACAGTGCACCTAAAATGGCATGCTTAATTTGCTGCAGCAACACACTGTCTCCCTCATGAGGCTGCAGACTTTTCTTAATTTGTCTGTAAAGGGGCAGAACAGATGAAGCTGTGACATAATCGCTTCCGCTTAGAGTCGTGGTGATGTCCTCTAACAGAGCAGTTGCAGACACAAAATCTTGGAGAGCTGAGACTTCACACCCTTCCAATATTAAATGTTTTTTAGATGGATAATCCATAAGCATCTTGCATACTGGAAGTTGGTTTTCTAGATATCTCCGGCAGAGCTTAAGCGTACTCCACCATCTTGTTGAACAAGCACTTGGCAAACTAACTTTGTCCAACTGAAGTAGTTCTTGAGCTCTGCTGAGGTCTCTTCTCATTTTCCAACTATGGCAAATACTATTTTGTAGACTTTTCAGTCTTGCAACTGCCTTACTAAGCTGTGGCAGGTTTAAAGCTCGGTTAACCCCAATGTTTATATTGTGGGCAAAGCATGAAATGTGCTCTAAACCAAGCTGCCTAACTGCTTTTAGAATATTTGTGCCATTATCTGTTGTACTGCAAGATACCTTCTTTACATCTATGCCCCACTCAGATAATGTATCTGTGAGCATTTCACACAGATTATCTGAGGTGTGGTCCTCCAAAAAATGCTTACAGCTCAAGCAAATATTATTCAGCTTCCACTCATCAGAAATGAAATGTACAGTCACTGACAAAAATGGAGTACTGGCTACTGATGTCCAGCAATCAGTAGTGATGGCTAGTTCACTCTCATTTACCCGACATATCTCTCTCTTTATTTTTTCCACTGTGTCATTGTATAATTTTGGAACTCCATTGATTGTGAAGTATTTTCTACCAGGTAACTTATATCTTGGGTTTAGAGTGTTAACCATAGAGATAAATTTAGGGTGTTCTACTGTGTTGTAAGGCTGCATTCATGTAGCCAGATACCCTGTGATTGCCTGACTACAAGATCTCGAAGTCTTTGAATCGAGTGGCTGAAATTCCAACATTGTTTTTTGCCGTTTTTTAGGATTTTCTACAATAGGTATTATAGGCTCAACACTAACCGCTGTTGCAGATGGAGGATCATCAACATTATTACACGAAGAAATGGAAATGCTTCTTGATGAAGAAGGCAACTCCCTAAATTTCAGGGGATGGTGAAGCTTCAGGTGACTACTGAGGTTGGAGGTGCTTCCGCCTTTTGCTGATACGAAATGCCAACATATTTTACAAATGGCGCCATTATCAATTCCCACATGGCCACTTTCATCAGCAGGCAAGCCAAAATGCATCCAAACAGAACTTTTGGTTTTAGGTTTGGCTACTAAATGGTGGTATTCAGGACAATCCAAAATATGGTGACGACGATGAGTCATAGTGAATCAAAATAATCTGAAAAAATATGAAACAAAAATAAAAATTAAAACCTAAATTTGATGCATATCATTGTATGAAAAATAAATAAATGATAAAAATAGTAGCATGCTTCAACTAAACCATTAAAGATTTTGAGAATATATTAATGTTCTATGAAGTTTTAGGCACAAATGTAAAATTTATCAAAGTATTATATTTAGTAAAAAAAATTCATGAAACTTGCATATGCTATTTCATCAATTTTCAAGTAATTTAAGAGATTAACTCAAATTTTAATAAGTAAAGGCAAATGTAAATCTGAAATTAATTCAAAAATAATTCCCGGAAATCGTGTTTCCACACGTTACGATCTTGCGAAATTCACCGATTTTTAAGCATCGCAATCGCCCGAAATTCGCCATTTTGAAATGTTTTGTGCAAAATTCTACTTTTCTAGATATCGTGATCGTGTAAAATTTACTTTTGCAAACACCGTGATTGCGCAAAATGTTACATTTGCAAACACTGCTATCGCGCGAAACTCAAAGTTTCGAAATGGAAAGCCTTAAATATGGTCAGGGTGACCGTTATTAAAATCTTAGTTGTCTAAATCAAAATCTCGTAGCAATTTATGACATGCGCGCTAATTTCGAATACCCCCCCTTCGAAAAAAGTTTCGGAAACGCCGTTGTGTATACGCATCATGAGGAAATTCGTGATCTAAATAATAAAGGTAAGTAGCACTTGAAGATAATTATGGGAGATTTCAATGCAAAAATAGGGCAACGGCAACAGAATGAAACTTCAGTAGGTAAATTCGGTCACGGCAACAGAAACCAGCGTGGAAATACTCTCGTAGAGTTTGCAGAGGCAGAAGGGTTTTTCATCTTGAACTCCTTTTTCAAGAAAAAGCCACACAGGAAATGGACATGGAGACATCCAAATGGGACGACAAGTGAAATTGATTTTATTATGTGTAACAAAAAATTCGTCATAGAAGACTGCAGTGTGCTAAACAAGTTCAACACAGGCAGTGACCATAGATTGGTGAGATGTAAGATGCACCTCAACACTAAACTCGAACGTAGCAAGCTCATAAGACAAACAAAATGTATTGACATAACCAACCTTAAAAAACACCATAATACCTTCAAATTGGAACTGAAGAACAGATTCTCTGCTTTAGAAGGCCTAACATCAGAAGAAGTGGATATTTCTGAAGTTAACAGAAAAGTAACCAAAGCTCTTATGGAAACAGCAACAAAATTAGCTGGGTCTAAGAACAAATTGCATGTGAACAAATTATCAGGAAAAACCAAAATGTTGATGCAAAAAAGAAGAGTGATGAGGACAACTAAAGAAGATGTGACTTCCAAAGTGGAATATATAAAGCTATGCAAGACAGTATGAAAAAGTATCACTGAAGACGTAAGGAAATTCAACTGTGAACTAGTAAGGAAAGCAATTGAAAACAACCAAAGCCTAAAGATAGCAAAGGGACATCTCAGTAAGAGGAAAAAACAGATTATGGCACTGAGAAAAGAAGATGGTTCTGTAACAAGAAATAGAGGCGAAATTTTGACAAGAGTGAAAGATTTCTACTCCAAATTATATAAAAGGGATGATACATGTACTCCAGACATCATGAAAGGTACCAGTACCAGAGTTCTTCCAGTCCTTCCAGCAGAAGTTGCACATGCAATCAAGAACATGAAGCGGGGAAAAGCTCCAGGAGAAGATGAAATTACTGTAGACATCATACAAGAAGCAGGTGGAGAAATCGAAACAGTACTCGCCCAAATTTTCACTCGATGCCTTAATGAAGGGAAAATTCCTGAGGATTGGAACAACGCTACAATGATCTTGCTACATAAAAAAGGTGACATTGAGGATCTCAGGAACTACAGACCTATCAGCCTCCTATCAGTGGTTTATAAAATCTTCACTAAAGTTCTTTCACACCGCTTGAAGGTGACACTGGACATGGCTCAACCGAGAGAACAAGCTGGATTCAGGAGTGGCTACAGCACAATAGATCATATCCACGTACTGAGAGAACTAATTGAAAGAGCGAGGGAATATGAACTTCCATTATGCATGGCTTTTATCGATTATGAAAAAGCCTTTGATTCGGTGAAACCATCAGCAGTTGCAATGGCTCTGAAATCCTGCGGTATTGAAGATGCATACATTAATATTATTAATAACATCTATGAAAATGCAAGTGCAAAGATTCGGCTGTTTGAAAATACAACACACGTAAAAATTGGAAAAGGAGTGAGACAAGGTGACACCATATCTCCGAAGCTCTTTAATGCCACATTGGAAAATGTCTTTCAATCACTGAACTGGGAAAACAAAGGGATAAAGATTAATGGAGATTATCTAACCCACCTTTGTTTTGCTGATGACATAGTCATTTTTGCAACTACCCCATCAGAGCTACAGAGTATGATCCAGGAACTTGCTGACAAGAGTAAAGAAGTGGGATTAAAAATGAACTTTCAGAAGACAAAACTGATGTACAATGCTTTTACAAGAAATGAAGATTTATCGATTGATGGAGAAAAGCTGGAGATAACAGACACGTACGTTTATCTTGGACAGCAGATATCAAGTGAGGGTCACATTGATGAAGAAATTAATCGGCGTACAAAACTTGCCTGGAGAGCTTTTGGAAGAAACAGCATAATTTTCAAGAGCAATATGCCATTATGTCTTAAAAGAAAAGTGTTTGATCAATGCATCCTTCCAGTGCTTACGTATGGTGCAGAGACGTGGACCTTAGCTAAAAGAGACATACAAAGGCTGCAGACAACTCAAAGCAGCATGGAGAGGTGCATGCTTGGTGTAACCAGGAGAGATAAGAAGAGGAACACGTGGATCCGAAAAATGACAAGAGTGGAAGACATCATGATCAGAGTTAAATCCCTGAAATGGCAATGGGCTGGACATACTGCCAGAAGAACAGACCATCGATGGACAGCCGAAATTTTAGATTGGATTCCAAGGGACAGGAAAAGACCCAGAAGAAGACCACATGGAAGATGGGTGGATGAAATTCGAAAGTATGCAGGAGTGACATGGAGGAGACTGGCACAAGACAGACCGTTGTGGAGGAAACTTGGGGAGACCTTCATCCAGCAGTGGATTGATAATGGTTGACGATGATGATGATGATGATGATGATGATGATATATATACACATTTAAGATTAGCGTTCTAAATTATTTTGGCGGAAAAGTTGAAAGATTTAGAAAAAGTGAGACGTACAGTTTTTGAAGTATGCAATTTCATGGTAAATGGTGAAATTTTTTTCATTATGGTGCATATTAAAGATTTTTAGTGCAACAAGTATGACGCTGTGAACAGAAGTTACGGCAGGCCTAACACAACGCCATGGCGACATCAGGCTTTGCTCTGCTGAAACTATGGTCTCGTTCCTGCAGCCATTTTGCTGGCAGAAAAATACAAGAGGACCAGTGAACGTCGTTATCAGGAAAGCTTTTCAATTTGTAGTGCTGCACTACCGAAAATAGATCATTCCTGTCTCATTTTTTAACATCACAATCTGATAATTTCTTTTCGCGTATGATTCTTTGATGCGCAGTGTGTGAATTCACTTCTTCCAGAGTTTATTTTTTATTTGTGTAATCCAATATTAATGAATTGCGAACGCCTTGAAAAGGAGGAGCAAAACTTTCATTTTCAGATGTCACGTAAGTTCCGTTGAAGAGAACTCACCCTGTACTTTCTTTTCTTTATTTTTGATTGGAGGTTTAACGACCACCGCGAGCAACTCAATGGTCTATAAGCAGTCGTCCATCGCTAATTTAGGGTCACTGGTTCCAGGGAAGGGAGAGAGCCAGTGCCATAAGACAAAAAGAATTCCATGCCTCACCGGGATTCGAACCCAGGCCCATCTCGGAAGAATTATCAGAGGCCATCGCTTAGACCACTGCGCCACCGGGGTGGCACCCTGTACTTTAATGCTTTTGTAAAAGACAGGCTGGAATCTGCATACTTTCTATTTCTAACCAGGGAATGATATACGTCAGCCGCGTACCGATGCGTTAGACCCATCGCAGCGTCTCTTAACAGCATCGCACTTACACGTAAATATTATGATAAAAATCTTTAAAAGACATTTCAAATATGAAATTTCTGCACCATTTACGATTATTTTGCTTACTGTAAAATCTGTAGGCGCACTTTTTCCAGGTACTAACATTTTTCCGACGAAAAAATTTAGGACGCTAACCGAAACAACAACCAAAACAACAACGGTCATCTTAAACTTTACAAAATAAACGTAACTCGCATTCTTTATTTTGTTTTTTAAACTCTTAACTCCTTTACAGTTACGTTATCCACGTGAATTTTACTTTTTGGTTGTTAAATTTCTGATAGAAAAAGAAACAATTTTAAATTTTGACATTTCATCTTATGGATGGCCGTACCACTTTGGCGCCCGGGCCACGGTACACCATAACGTATCACGCTTAAAACTATTATCAGTCACATGGTCCAGTCAACACACCCGTTATCAGTCTAAAAGTAATAAGAAAATAAATTAAATTGTATGCCAAAATTAACTAATTATCTAAGAATTGACATACAGTAAGTGCAAGACGACTTAATATGACTACTATTTACCATACCACTGAAATTTAGGTGCCTTAAGCAAGAACACATCGATTTAGTATTTAATGTTATTACGATAGTCTTGCCAATCATTTAAATTTTGATTCTTAATTTATATCTGTAAAATCTAAAATTTACAACATTTTGTATGATCACTTAATAGCTGTTTCAAATAGTATATATATATTTTTTAACAAAACATAATACACTTACCTGAAATAATTCCTATATGCTGTTCTGTATTACGAATCTATATTCTGCATTGCATCCAACAATCAACCTAAAATGAAGAAAGAACGTAAAGTATCGATAAGATGAAAATAAGCAGTCACTCGAGCAATCGTGGATAGACTAGAATCGCCATTGCCACGTGGACTGGAGTCTGACAACTTGCGCGCGACAGAGCAGTTCTCTCCTCCCAGCGCATGCGTATTTACTAATCCCGCATCGGCAGGAATCATGTCATGAGAGCAACGATGGCGGCTCCGCGGAATCTTGCACTCGTATGCACATGTGACTCCTGATCGCGGTTTTCCCACATCGTGATTTTTATAGCGCACGCGCAATGCAAATTTTAACATCGTGATTCGTGATATATCGTCATGTCGAATATTTTGTAAACCGGCTGCTACGATGTGGCGATATATCATCACGTCGAATATTATGAAACCGGCAGCCACGATGTGCACTTCAAACTGGTATTGGACAATATATCGATATATCGCCCAGCCCTATCGCTGATGTTAAGAAAGGTAGCCCTTCCACCTCCCTTTCAATTTTAACCATCAGCGATACGTCCGCAGCTCCCGATTGGCACAAAGTTAAGCGAATCGCACCGTTCAGCAATCAGCATGCCCTCAAGTACCGCGAAAGCATTGAAATCTACCTAACCCCTAACACCTGCAATACTGACGCAACCTTTTAACATCCCTTTTATTTGGAAAGCGATTTTGAAATCTGGCGACAACTGACGATTTTACCACGTGTCTCATTCCATGGCTGATGAAAGTAGAAGTCGCTACCGAAACATCCCGCTCATAATTTTTCAACGTAACTTACGCGTGTGATGACGATTTCAAGAATTATTTTAATGTTTTGTGTGTTACGTGTTTTCCTGCCAATTCTTCTCACTATGATAGCCCTAGCCACCCAAAACTGTTGTTAGACAGAGACTGCTGCATAATTATTGAACAAGGATGAAAAAAGCCATCAACCAGAGCACTCACACATGCAGAAACCATTGCCAAAGCAACAGGCAAATGTGCTCATGCTTTAACTATTAGAAATGTTTTGCAAAAGACAAATTGAATCAGTTATTTCAGAAACAGCACGTGACATTTTTGTCGGTTTTGAGTTAGACATGGATCTCTGTACAATTTACCAAGACGCTTTGTTTAGTACAGAAACAACATATGTCCAGCTGATGCTTCCCTGTAAGAAGTCACCTCAAAGATTGAGTTTAGTGCAGAAATGACCCATGTGGGAGCACATGTGCTGTTTCTGCAATGTAGGGAAAGTTTCTTAGCCGAATTGGTGTAGATTTCCTGCCAAGTAGGACTCTGTGTCGTTCTAACTACGACCATAGTAACCACGTTACATCACATAGCAACAAATTCCAGCCAATCACAACTTGTCCCTTTTGCGCTATTTGAAGTACAACTACACCAGAACCTTCTGCCACCATAGTGTTGAGATTCAAAGTTCTTGCATCCAATGTTGTGTGTTGCAGAGTATTGTTTATAAATTATTCGCAATGTAAGACATTAGCGTTGCTTTCCATTTGTTCTGTCTACAGTGAACTCTTAAATATGCCAAGTAGCGATTCTGATGAGAAGTGTGGTCCCACGAAAAGAAGAAAAGGTGTAACGAACAAGATAAATACCAAAGAAACGATATCCGGAACGCATGGGTCAAGGGGCTGCCTTATCAATCATATTCAGGTAAGGATATTTTAGCCAAAGTCAAACAAACATATGACTGCAAATGTGCTAAAAGATGCTATTTAAATGTCGCTGAAGAAACCAAGAACGACATGTGGAACTATTTTCATTCTTTAGAGAGCAAAAACATGCAAGATATGTACTTGCAGAGCCTTATTGAAATAAGGACACCAAAAAAGAGGCGTGTTTAGACAGTAAAACCACATGACGATCCAGACGAAGATGACAGGGGAACCTTGGAAGGTGTTGGCCCTAGTATGACAAAACCTAAAGAAAACTCCTTTTCCTATAACATTAAGATCAAAGAAAAAATGCAAGTAGTTTGCAAAAACACATTCGTGAAATCATATGGTGTAACTGCAAGTCATGTTCGTCGTCTAAGCAATTCATTATTAGCTGGTAAAGAATCCACGAAGTGGCGATGCTATGCACGAGATGTTTCTTAAAGCGTACCCTGAATGACCGAACAAGATCAATTTGTGATATACTATAAAAACAACCATTCACTTACCCGAAAGATTCCGGTCATTTTTCATCTTGTAACACTTCAAGCACGCCAATTTTATTGTTGTTGGCTTTCTGAGGTTGAACTGACTCTTTGCCTATGATTTTCCTTCTTCCGGGGATGAAACGTCGTACTATCTTTTTTAACGTCGTACTATCTTTTATCAGCGACTGTTCGATGACAACGCAACATGTCATCGAACAGTCGCTGTCCAGGAGTGTCTTGAGAGCGAGGATATTCAACGCCTCGTATGGCCAGCATGTTCTCCAGATCTGAATCCCATTGAAAATGTGTGGGATGCTTTGGGGAGGAGTCTTGCTGGTCGCCAATGCCCTCCAATAAACAAGGACACCCTCATCCCTGCACTGACAGAGGAATGGGATAAATTACCCCAATAGCTGCTTGATAATGTTGTGCAAAGCATGACACGACATGTGGAATCTTGCATCGCCCTCCACGGTAGCCATATCCCGTATTGACATCTTACGCCGGAACGCCTGCGGACGGTAATTGCATTTTTTTCACGTTTACGTATTCTGCACAAAATGGCCTGTTTGTCCCTTGAACACGTTCCCAAAGCCTTCTGGATTTCAGAGCACAATAAATTGTCTTTCTTGTAATGCCCTGACATTCTGACATTTTATTTCACTTGGCATCCAACCACACTTACTTTTTTATGCGCTATATAGCCGTTTATGATCCGTCCTTAGCAATTGTCCAGCAGTGTAATATATCATTAGTGAATTGCATGTAAATATACGCACTTTGCTGGTGATTGATACCCAAAAAGGGCAAATATTATGATAAGATCAATTTATTTATTTTTTTGTTAATACTTACAAGAAAATTTTGACTATTCATTTAGGAGGCCACAAGTAGATGTTTGTTCTAAATGTGAAAGTTTTTCGGTAAAAATGAAGGATCCGAATCTAAGTGATAACGCAAAGAAGAATGTAGCAGCAGAGCAGATAATACACAAGCGGCATGCCAGAAAATTATACAGTACGTTACAAGACACCTGTTGCAATGACACTGTGGCAATAGCCTTTGATTTTATGCAAAACCAACCACTGCCTCAGATCCCAGTACAGGAAGTGTTTTATTTATGCCAATTGTAGGTCAATGTGTTTTGCATTCATGACTTAAAAAGTAATAAAGCGAACCTCTACTTGTATCCGAGGGAAAAGCTAATAAATGCTCTGATGAAGTGTGCAGTTTTTTTATGGCACTTTATTCAAACTCTTCCTTCATCAGTAACTAAACTTTTACTGTTTAGTGACAGGGCTGCCGGACAAAACAAAAATCATGCTGTAGTTCGGTTTTTGCTAAGTTTGTGCGATAGTGGAAGATTTTAAAGAATAGAATGTTTTTCCTCGGTTCATGGTCATTTATTCCTGCCATGCAATCAAGATTTTGGAAGTCTCAAACAGTCAATAAGATAAACGGATCACATTTATATTCCTGAACAGCACGGAGAACTCTTTTTACATGCAAGTAGTACTAGGAGATTCACCATACATAATGGTTCCCACAGATGAAATCCTTGCCTTCAAAGCCCGGTGAAGACCTACTACAAGAAGTCTGCATTCCCTGACAAGACAATGGGCCGTGGGGTTCCTAGAGCACAAAAGGAAAATTTAATATCTACCTACAAACAGTTCAACTACAGTAAAGAAACAAAAGGAAAAGTTATAGCTAAGCAATTCATCGGAGGATTGCTGGAAAGCACCTTTACCTTAGTGAAGACAAAAAACTCTCCAACTCTGCCTTCTACTTTAGCCTATCTGGAAGGCCTAGTGACTACTAATGAGAAGAAAATGAAAGATCTTGTAAAACTTAAAAACTATATTGTTGGTTATGATACATTTTATAAGGAGATTTTCAACTGGCCTGCTGCAAATGCAGCCCAGACATTCACACAGGATTCTGACTTCAAGGAAGATGATTACTGAACATTTTTTTTTTACACAATTTTCTTTATTCTTTGATGTTGTTTACTGCAGAAACTACACATGAAAAATTAAAAAAAATGCAGTCAATAATGAAAATGTGGTTTCCATAACTTGCTAAACAATGTGAAAACTTTCAATTTATAACATATTTTTCACGGATGTTTCATACAGGACTAATTGGAATGAAACAGTTTATTTTGTTTATGACCATTTCCATCTCAATTTAGGCAGGTGTGACCAACATGTGTCAGTTGACCAACTCCAATTTTTTTGAAAAAATTATTGTAGCTACTCCTAATAGAGGTATAAAGTACTGCAAAAGGATTTTTCATAAAAAAAATTTTTGGTCGAGCTACAGCATTTTGAAAATAGGCAAAAAATACACCCGTGACAAAAATCATGTGAAACACCAAGTTCTTAAGTGCACACTGCTCCTGAACTATAACAGGTAGATTTTTTTTTTTTTTTTTTTTTGAAGCTATTAAATGGGCCTTTCTTCAAATTCACAGAAATTGGTCAAACGTATGTTACCAGATGGCAAAAATAAATTATATTTATTACAAAAAAGTTTAACTTTCCACAAATTGAGGATTTTTTTTTAAGAAAGAGACTTATCAGGTGGGTAAGTGTGCAAACCTGCACGCCTACTAGGGTTGTCTTAGCAGTAATTTTATTTTTATCCTGTGATGCTTGTAACTCATAAAATTAATTTTTAAAATATACAAAATTTCTAAAAAATCAACATTTTTGAAATGCAATATCTCAAAAACCCTATTTTTACTAATTCTGAAATGTTGTCCAATGTCCTAATGGTAGGTAGTTTACTGGGGGAGTCAGGTTACTGGATTTTTGCCTTGAAATTTTCTTACATATTTCTGAAAATTACACTTTTTTTTTTATTTTAATTTTTTCTTCCAATTTTTGAAAAATGGCACTTTTTTTGAATTCAGTGAAAAAATGAGAACTGAACATTGTTTAGTAAATTTTTAATAGCAGGAGAACACAATTCTTGGCAGGGATTGCACTAATCATTCACCAAGTCTCTGAATGTGACTAAATCCGAAAATGGAGAGAAAAAATTAGTAACAGTGAAAATGGTGGTGAATGATTTTATGAAACTTAGGCATGACTCATGGGTAAACTGCAATTTGCAGTAATTTTTGGGATAAACTGCAGCTGATATGATTTCAGAGTTTTATTTTCCAAAGCTGTGGGACTAAAAATGGTACAGCCCGGGGCAATTTTTATCCCCTATTATGGCTGCTTGAGAGTCATTGGGGGAGTCAATCAAAATAAGAGCTACTGAAGGTGGGGGTATCGAGAGGGAAGAAACTCTTCCGTAATTTATAATGAGCAGATCCAGAGAAATGGGATAGAAGAGGTAATTTATAATGAGCAGATCCAGTGTTGGTGTTGCACTTTGACTTTGCTCAAAACTGATCTGTAATTCTACCTGAAGTGCAAAGTTACTACTGGCAAACAATGTCCAGATCTCTCTTTACATGGACTGCGTACTTTCCAAATGAGACTGTCTTTTATGGTAGCATGCAATGATATAAGCCATGACATAGCACAATGCTCTGTGTGTCATTCTGCTCATAAAAAGTGAAATTGCTAAGACTTGTCCTTTGGAAGAATTTAAAACAATTGTTTACATCTCAGATGGAGCAGCCGGGCACTTCAAAAACAAATATCAGTTTTATGAACTTATGAAGGGGGACCTAAATGTAACAATGAAGTGGATCTTCTAAGCCACAGGCCAACGCAAGAGTGCATGTGATGGTGTGGGTGGCCTGTGCAAACATTTTGCTACTAAATTCAACTTACAGAAAGAAGCTTCACAAGCTATAAGAGATGCACCTTCATTTGTTGAAACTGTATCCCCCTTGATCCCAAAGACTAAACTTTTACTCCTCACAACTTATGAAATTCAATCCTATCGAACCAGCAAAGTAAAAGAGTGGGATACAGTAAAATCTGTTGTTGGAATACAGTCACAGCATTCCTCGTTAGTACAAGGAAATAAACCATCAATGGCCAGAACAGTCCGGCACCCACATAAAGCAGTGCAATTTTCAAGCCAACAAAAAACAAGAACCCATTTTCTATGAATGATTTTCAAATAGGAGAATTTATAGGATGCATTTATGACGATAACTGCTGGATGGATGGGACAGATTACAAACATATCTAAAAAATTCGAGGACATAACAGTATCTTTCATGCACCCTCATGGGCCAGCCAGAAGGTTTTTGGTGGCCTGAAGAATGTGGCAAGAAAACAAACAAAGTGTGCAGTGCCCTTAAAAAATGTACTTCTAAAAGTGAATGCCCCAACTCCTGTTGGACGTTCTGCAAGACTTCATACGTTTGATGAGAAGGAAATCAATAAAACCCAGCAGATTTTCTCAGTTTGAGCAATTTGTAGTTATGATAGTAAGCTCATTTTTTTTTGAGGCCTTTTTTCTTATGTAAATAGAAATTGAATCTTAACTACAACTGAGATAATGTATTGTATGTGTATAGACTATGGATTTAAAAAAAAATTAAACATGTACATAGGCGACAGTTATTAAAAATCATAAAAATGACTTTAAAATATATATTGACACTGCAATTTGGAATATATATTCAGGTAAACTTTTCAGAAACATTTTTCAAAGTTTTTTTTTTTTTTTTGTTTTTTAATGAAAACACAACCGTGAGGTTCGAGCAGGAGAAAAAATGCATTTTCAAAAATTTGTAGGAAAATTTCAAGGCAAAAATCCAGTAACCTGATTGCCCCAGTTAACTACCTACCATTAGGACATTATTTAGACAAAATTTCAGAATTTTTAAAAATGGGGTTTTTGAGATATTGCAATTCAAAAAGGTTGATTTTTTGAAATTTTGTATATTTTAAAAATTAATTTTATGAGTTGCTTGCATCACAGGATAAAAATAAAATTACTGCTAAGACAACCCTAGTAGGAGTGCAGGTTGGCACACTTGCCCACCTGATAAGTCTTTTTCTTAAGAAAAAAAAAATCCTAAATTTGTGAAAAATTAAAATTTTTTTGTAATAAATACTTTTTTTGCCATCTAGGAACATTCCTCTGATCGATTTCTCTGTGAACATAAAGAAAGGCCAATTCAATAGCTTCAAAATAAAAAAAAATTCAAGTCTCTACCTGTTATAGTACAGGAGCAGTGTACATTTTTAAATTTGGTGTTTCACATTATTTTCGTCACGGGTGTATTTTTTGCCTATTTTAAAAATGCTGTAGCTCGACAAAAAAAATTTTTTATGAAAAATCCTTTTGCAGTACATTATATCTCTATTAGGAGTAGCTACCATAATTTTTTCAAAAAAACTGGAGGTGGTCAACTGACACCCCCTGCCTGAATTGAGATGAAAAGGGTCTTATCTCACAAGTTAGAACATGTCACATGCATCGTTTCTGAAATAACTGATTCAATTATGGTGGTAGAGTACAGAGGGGGGAAAAGTAAACAGAAAAAAGCACCTGCAATTTGCAAAGGAAAGTAAATCTTCAAATTTCTGGGAAAATGTAATCTTTACAGATGAGATAAAATTTAATACTTTTGGATCGGATGGACATAAAACTGTTTGGCGTCATCCAGATGCTAAGCTGAATTTAAAAAAAAAAAAAAAAAAAAAAAGCATTACTACAGTCAAACCATCTTGAATAATATGAAGTTTCGCATAAACCAAAGTTTTTCTAGATCCCTTGAGCTTCGTGATATTCTCTTTTTTGTTTTAACTACATATTAAGAACCAGACTTTTCAGAAAATGCATTTATCAGCAAACAAAATAAATGGCTTTTACTTAATCAGAGAACTATAGGGAATACCTGCTAATGGCAATAATCCTATGGTTCCCCTTAGAGACACATCAATAAGTATGCATGAAGACAAAAATGTTTGTCTTTTTTTTTTTTTTTACTTTCTTATGTGCGCACACACACACACACACCTGTTAGATTAAAGCAATCAACAATGAAATGAGCAGAAAAAATTAAATTATTCTTATTGTAGACAACTAATGCTCACACAAGTGATGTGGTTTTAAGGACAGCTGTTAACCATTTTATCCCTAATACTAAAAGCAAGTTGCAGCCAATGAAACAAGGTCTAATAGAATACATGTAAGTTCTTTATAGAAAAAAGTGCACTTTGGAAAGTTCTAATTGATTTAGGAAAAGATTAAACAACAATTATTGTCACTAGAATGGCATTTGACATGCTAGGCTGTGCTTGGAAAGCTGTTTGTTAAAAAAAAAAAATTCAAAGCTGCTTGTTGAGAAAATATCTTCCAGGTGAATGAACAGGATATATCTACACTAGTGTGCAAAACTTAAGCAACAACGTCGTTTGACAGCATACAGTCATGACAGGGGAGACAAGGGAGATTTACGGGTTGTACAAGGGAACAACAACTCATGACAAAGGTGATGCATATGCAAATAGCAGGAGTTTGACATCAGAGGTGACGTGAGGGCACGTAAACTGGGTGGAGGCAGTGCTCGCAGTGCCAGCCGACTACAAAAGACAGCGGACAGAGGCATTTCCAGACTTCGCTGCAAGTGAAAGTGAGATCGATCGTGCAATATGGCTAGGAGAAACCATCAGGATGCCTTTACACGTGGTAGAATGATCGGCAAGCTGGAGGTGGGGCGTACCGTGATGAGTGTTGTCCAAGAGTTTGGAATCGATAAAAGTGTAGTGTCACGAGCTTGGAAAGCCTACCGAACGACAGGTACAGCTGTACGAAAGGTAGGTGGTGGTCGCCCCAGGAAAACAATGGCGAGTGATGACCGATATCTCGTCGTGCAAGCGAAAAGAGACCGGAACCAGACATCTGGCGGCATGGCGCAGCGGTTGCGTACAGCAACCGGACGACAGGTATCCCGGTTTACTGTGGCCAGACGCCTTCATAAGGGTGGGCTATATGACCGCCGGCCGGAACGCTGCATACCATTGACAGCAGCCCATCGGCAGCACCGTTTACAGTGGTGTCGCGAACATGCACACTGGACACCTGATCAATGGAGTCACGTTCTCTTTACCGATGAGAGTCGTTTCAGTCGGACAAACGATTCTCAGCGCCAGTTAATCTGGCGAGAGGTAGGGACACGCTTTCATCCCACGAACATCAGGGAACGAGACCGTTGGGGTGGTCCTGGCGTACTTGTGTGGGGTGGCATTATGCTGAACGGTCGGACGGAGCTCCACATTTTCGACACAGGTTCCGAAACCGGAGCACGTTACTGTGATGAGATCATCCGCCCCCACGTGCGTCTGTTCCGAGGTGCCATTGGTCCAGACTTTGTTTTTATGGACGACAACGCTCGCCCACACAGGTCCCAAGCAGTTGAGGACCTGTTAGATTCTGAAGATATTCGCAGAATGGAGTGGCCAGCGGCTCCCCTGATTTAAATCCCATCGAACATGTGTGGGATGTTTTGGGGAGACGTCTGGCGGCACGATCGTTTCCCCGGAGAACAACTGATACAGATGCTCATCGAGGAGTGGGAACTGTTACCTCAAGAACTGTTGGATCATCTGGTGTTGAGTATGGCCAGACGGTGCCACGCAACCATTGCACTTCGGTGAGGTCATATTCCGTACTAAGGGACTTTGGATTGTTGTTCTCCCTCATGGACTGTCGGTTAGGTGTACGAATGCCGTGCTGTCAATAAACCATTTTCTGCTGCCTGCCTTCGTGTATGCGTTCTATTCATTTGTTTGCTACGCTGCTTTCGTCATCCTTTAGGTACTGCATTGTGCCTCTGTAGTGTGAATTTCATGTCTCACAGGTGAGTTTTCGCGGAATTACGCCAAAATCAGTAAAGTTGCTTAAGTTTTGCACACTAGTGTATAAATGAGATCACAGAGAGAGGAAATATAAGTGATGAATATGATGAAACTTTAAGTCATCCGTGAGAGAAAGGAGTCATCGCCTCGGATGTTTCTCTGCTTCAAGATAACGTGAATACTGATGAAGAGCTCTTGGTACAATTGTAAATGAAGATGTGGACATAGTAAAGGGTTTCCAGGAAAAGAACCATGATCAGGCAGGTGAAGAGGAAGAGAAATCACCATAGAAAAGAGATCCATTTCAAACAGAATTACATTGAAAGTTAGAAAATTGTAGTTTATTTTGCATTTAGAAACATTAGAAGAATTCTTGAAATAGTCATACCACACGTAAGTTACATTAAAAAATTATAAGCGGGACGTTTCGGTAGCGACTTCTACCTTTATCAGCCATGGAATGAGGCACATGGTAAAAGTGTCAGTTGTTGCCAGATTTCAAATTCCCTTTCTAAATAGTCGGATGTTAAAAGGTGCGTCAGTATTGCAAGTGTTAGGAGTAAGGTAGATTTCAATGCTTTCGCGGTATCTGAGGGCATGCTGATTGCTGACCGGGGCGATCCACTTAACATTTTGCCAATCGGGAATCGCGGACGTATCGTTGATGGTTAAAATTGAAAGGGAGGTGGAAGGGCTGCCTTTCTGAACAACAGCAATATGTTCCATCAATCGCCGGTTTATGCTACGGTAAGTACTACCAATATATTGGGTAACGCCTGTGGAAGTGTTGATAGGGATAGAGTAGACATCTTGTAACTCTAAGGGTTTAATGGTATCTCTGTCTTTAAGGATAAGGTTAAGAAGATGTGGAGGTGGTTTAACAGCAATCCTGTAGCCAAAAGGGATGCACTTTAATCTTTGGCCCCTATTGTCTGCTTCAGCTAACGCGCCACTGCAGCTGCGTCGGCGTTTTTTGCTCCTTCGCTGCGTGCATTACGTAATCGGTGTGTGTGTTGTGCGGGAGGAGTGCTGAGGACCCGAAATATGCGGCGGGTGGTATTTTTGAAAGCAAGGGGTTTATTTTGTAATATGGCGGGCCCTGAAAAGGGCCTTTATGGAATGTGAGTAGTTCAGGTGTTGCTAAACATTTGTAACGACGGAAAAGAAGTGTTTCCTCCTCATTGAGAACCTGTCTATCTAGTACGAATATTTAAGTGGAAAACATTACGTACTAGGGAAGAACTATTTAATGATATCAATCATCACCTCAAAACAGTGTTCAGAGGAAAGACTACAATTTTGTCGGAATAAATATTCCAGAATGTGGTCTGCCAAGTGGTCTTTTTCCATTAAATAGTGTGCGTCTGAGGGGCCGCCAATTGCTCTCAACATCTTGCGTATGCGCCCCAGTAGTCGGATCGACGAAATTGAGGGAGTGGTTTACTGACAGATGTTGGAAACCACAGGATTGGAGATTGCGGTATGCAGCCCACTGATCCGTCATTACAGTACTTCCACGTTGAACATGTTTGTGGATGAGCGGCAGCAATGTGTGAGCAGAGCGGTTATTCTCCGGGCAGATCTCAACCCTGAATCATTTCAAATCTCGTTCAAAGATGCCAAGAATCCAGGTGCCCTCAACGAGACTACCACAATTTTATTTCCGCTTCCCAACCTTCGCCTCATCCACTTCTACGATGACACCAGGGCCTCCAAGCTGTCCTTCTTCTTGTTCGTAGGCTACCATAAACTCTGCGACTAGTTCTCTGCAAGACTGATAATAGTCACTGACTGTCGCAGAGGATGTGGGAACCCCACGCTGGGAAGATTCCTCAATTGCATCATCGTAGGACAATCCTTTGGCGAAACAATATAAATGAGTCATAACCTTATCAAGAGGAATACAAGCAGCTTCAAGCCACATCCCAAGTAAATGGGAACACTGCTCACTTTTCCCTGAAACGCGATTCTTCCTACACCTGAATTGTCCTAAACGATGACACATATCCACTCACAAACTCAAAAACACAAGCCACGTATCGCTTAGAACATGGCGAACAGAAGTATACTGGATTCACGGCTCACACACTCAGCAAACAGCGATTACGTAACACACACAGTGCGGGAGATAACGCCGACGCAGCTGCAGCACCACCTATCATGAAACGTTTCTATCGGCATTGCACTGGCGCGATAGCTGAAGCAGGACGGGGGCCGAAGTCTAAAGTGTAGCCGCCAAAATACTTGAAAATGGAGAAAACTTTATGAGTGAAGGACAGGTTAAAGGGCAAACTGAGGGTGGTGGAAGGTTCAGGCAGTAAACTAGTTCTATTCTGTGAATCAAATTTCTTAATTAGCCTTTGTATTAAGAGGGGTGGAAAGCCATGCAATTTGCAATGTTCTGATATACTTTTTGAAGAGCAGAAGGGCTGTTGCAAATAAGGGTGGCTCGGTGAATGTACGACTTTAGAGCAGACAATTTGTGTTTTTCAAAGGTGCAAGTATTTTAAGGGATGATATTATGGGTGGCAGAAGGTTTCCTGTAAACAGAGAGGCCAAGTGAGAAGTCTGGGTTGATGTTGATGTTAACATCCAGAAAACGAATATTGTTGTCGACCTGTTCTTGAGAAGAAAATTTTATATGCAAGAATTTTGAAGTTATGGAGGACATGAGTTCAAACAGAGTGTGTATCTGGTGTGGCCAAATAATGAAGATGTCGTCCACATACCGTAACCAAATGGTGGGTTTTAAGAGGGATGGGGCAACAATTAATATTTGAATATTCTACAAATAAATTTCAGCAAGTAAGGCGGAAAGAGAGCCCACTGGTATGCCTTGTTTTTGTTGGTAGTATATGCTATTGTATACAAAACAGGAATAATTTTCCAATGAATCAAAACAGTCATAAAGATCTTTGATGAGTTCTTCAGGAAGTTCTTGGTGCTCCATTAGTTTTTTGACCAAGAGCATGTAGGCATCAAAGAAAGGAACAGAAGGAAATAATGAATCCACGTCAAAGGTGTACAGGAAATCTTGAGGATTGATGGAAGAAGGGTGTTTCTTGATAAAGTCCTTGGTCAATACTACAGAATAAGGATGATTTATTGTCAGAATTTTGCAACATTTGACCAATTGCCTTTCAAGATTGACTACAGGAGAAAAGGTGTTTTCAAGTAATAGCCTAATAGGATGTCCAACTTTATGTAGCTTAATCTGTAAAAACAACCTGGGAGTACAAAAATAAGCTGGGGGGGGGGGGGTTTCTCCTAAGAAAGATTACAGAGAAGATTTTTTAGAAAGCTTAGTAACAGCTTCACATAGTTTTTCAGTGTTGTCAGCCTTGAGTATTAAAGTGCAATTGTTGTTGTTTTTTCCAGGAAATCAGCCACTTTGTTGTCCAAAGAATTTTTTTTTTTTTTTTTGATTGGAGGTTTAACGACCACCGTGAGCAACTCAATGGGCTATAAGCAGTCGCCCGTCCCTAATTTAGGGTCACTGGTTCCAGGGAAGGGAGAGAGCCAGTGCCGTAAGACAAACACAACATCCATGCCTCACCAGGATTCGAACCCGGACCCCTTTCGGACGAATGATCAGAGGCCATCGCTTAGACCACTGCGCCACCGGGGCGGCCCAAAGAATTCTTATGGATGAAGACAGGGCTTCCTGCTTTGTCTGCTTTGCAAACTGCAAGATTACACTGGGTGAAATTTCTAAATTTCTTCAAAAAGGAGGAGGAGTATTTGAGCCTTAAGGTTTGAAACTCGGAAATAACAATAGCCGATTTTGAATGAATGATCAGTTGATGTGCAGGATCCGATCATTCGTGCAAATTCAACCGATCATTCGTCCCCTATGTCTTATATAGGCAGTACTAAGAATATATTAAAATACAGGTTAAAACAACATTTGAATAATTGGAATAAAAAAAGAAGCAAGAACAGCCTTAACTCAGTATTCTCTTGAAAGCCACCAATGCCTGAAATTTGATGAAATTAAAATTATTAAAAGCTGCAAAAATCAAAGGCATTTGAGAATAGCAGAATCAGTTTTAATTGAAAAAAATAGAACAAGAATTTGTAATATCAATGACCGCAATATTTTGAGTGATAACTGGAAAGCACTGATTAAAGTGGAATAGCAAGCAGAAAGAAAAAAAAGAACGTATCTAACAATAGATGGCGTCAGAGAGGAGGACATGCCAAGAGGTCGACTGGAGCCCCGACTGATTCGTTCACTTGTTCTGCAATCAGCAGAGCAGAAGGTTGACATCAGCTTCTTGATAATGGCAGGGGGACTGCCGAAAGTACTTGACGTAGGGTGTGACTGTATGAGTAGGGCTAGGGCTTGTACGATGGACTTACGAGATAAAGGACAAGTAAGACGCAATGTGAATAAACATCATAGTTGACGGAAGTTTGAGCACCGTGATGTAAATAGTATAGTATATATTTGTAGATAGTGATTTTATATATAGTATAGAATGAATGCAGGGCAAGAATTGTATGTAAAGTATGTTTTATTAGGTGGGCAAATATATAGTGCCTTAAGTAAGTGTTGATTGATAATATGTGTATTTGTAGATAGAAACTTTGGTTTTTAGCTGTTTTTATTAAAGACAAGGCCATATAAAAAAGAAAAAAAAAATGGCACGCATTTAAATGTTAGTGGGTGTGTATAAAATATAGAGCTATCACTAGCGTCAAACAAAGAAAATGTTAATGAACAACAGCAATATAAGAATGAAACAAAAATATTTATAGCCTATGAGATAACATCAGCAAGTAGCAAGCAGTAAAGAAGAAGGATAAAGCCCGAAAGACAGTCACATTTTTAGTTAACGTGCATGAAGTGTTGAATGAAAGAAGACATGACCACAAGGGTAAGTCGAATTTTTATTTTATGAAGTCATTATAGACTTGCACGTGAATTACAGCAGCAGAATGGTGCTTAACTGCCATAATGACGCAAATATTAAAACTGTTGAAATGTTTTATATTTTGCCTACCGTATATACTCGCGTATAAGTCGACCCCCACTTTCAGAGGAAAAAGTCGTAAGAAATCGGAAACTCGCGTATAAGTCGATCCCCACTTTCAGAGGAAAAAATCGTAAGAAATCGGAAACTCGCATATAAGTCTATCCCGGAATGAGAAAAAAAAAAATTTCAATGAATTTATTCAAAAACATTTGAAAACGAAAAAAATTATAAATATAATACTAAATTTAATTTGCATACCCAAAACCTTCATCGGAACCCTTCAAAATCCGATTCCGAGTCAGACTCGCCAAACAGTTCAAAAAAGTCTTTCTCCGTCATCGGCGCGTCATCATAAACATCAGTATTCTCATCTATGCCTGTGTCATCAGAATCACTGTCATCATCACTCATAAAAATCTCATCATCCTCTGTGCCATCAAGTTTGTTACTAATGCAACATTTCTTGAATGATTTCACGACCGTTTCCGCAGGTATTGCATCCCAAGCATCCTTGACCCATCGCGCAATCAAAACGATATCCGGCTTCTTTAGATTTCCGCCCTTGGTTTCGGTCGGCAAATCGGAACTTATCCAATCTGCCCAATACCTCCGCACATTGTCCTTGAACGGCTTATTAAGGCAGACATCTAGTGGTTGAAGAACAGATGTCAACCCACCTGGGATGACAGCAAGAGTTGTTTTTGAATTTTCTGCAGTTTTTTTCACTTCTGCACAACGGTGTGCAACAAACATATCCCACACCAAAAGAGAAGGTTTCCTCAAAAGTGCACCTGGCCTTTTGTTCCACACATTCTTTAACCAGTCAATTGTTCCAGATTCGTTCATCCATCCTTTTTCATAGGCACGAACGAGCACACCAGACAGAAAGACAACGCTTTTCGGCACAGTTTTGCGTTTGAAAATAATTACCGGAGGTAGCTTACTGCCGTCGGCCAAACAGGAAAGAACAACCGTGAAACTGGATTTTTCGTGGCCAGTCGTTTTGATCAAGATATTTTTTTCGCCCTTTTGGTTCACCGTCTTATTTCCAGGAAGGTCGAAACGCATGGCGGTTTCATCCATGTTCCCTATTTGGGAAAGTTCAAAAGCAGTCTCTTTTCTCTTTTGAATTACCGTAATTTTCGGACTAAGAGCCGCAGGTGAGAATTTTTGCAATCTTGGAAGCAAAAGTTGCCGTAAGGGCCGCACCTGTGAAGTCGTGGTGCTGCTCAGAAAGCTAAATTATCTTCCTTATTTTCATGAATTAACTCACGCCCAACGTGATTATATGTATACTTCAAAGGCTAATTCTGCAACTCAGTGTCGATCTGCTTTACACACTTATTTTTTCATACTGGCAAACATTTTTATTTATACATTTTTTATTAATCATGCTAATGATGTTATTTGTTTGCCTTTATTAAATGCTCAGAACCATTTATATAACCAATATAAATCGCAGTTAATCTTAAGACTCCCGTTAGAATATCGCATTGCTCGTAAAACCGCACAATTGTCTAAATTCCATCCAATGTGGATGTCTGCTACAGGATGGTTCTCTGTTCACCGCAATAGAATCCGTCTTAGAAGTAATTAACTTATAAATT
This sequence comes from Macrothele yani, assembly GCA_039090855.1. Taxonomy (NCBI): domain Eukaryota; kingdom Metazoa; phylum Arthropoda; class Arachnida; order Araneae; family Macrothelidae; genus Macrothele; species Macrothele yani. The sequence continues at coordinate 98,827,177 of CM076990.1, read as the reverse complement.
ATCGCTTGTTATGCTTTCGATTAATGTTTTCTTTAATAATATGTTCCTTCTATGTTATGCTTTTTTTCTCATGTAGAGACGTTTCCTTTTACCAGCTGCTTCGCACGTGTTCGCTGATCTGCCGCTAACACTTTGAAATGGCGGTGCGATTTCTCTCTTTCAAGTGGTTTGACCTACTTTCATTTACTGCGCACTGAGCTGTTACCGCTGGGCGCGCTATCCACAGAAGCCTCGGACGTCACGCTACTTGTCTGTGTGCTTATGTCCCCATTCCGTCCCCCATGCAAAGGGCGTTTGAGTCAGGCATTCCTGTTCTCCCCCACTTTCCCTCCTAAACCAACATCAGGACAGCGGAGTTATTGTCTAACGTATGAGTAGAAGGGGGGGGGGGGCTCGATCACAGTCGAGTTCGTGAACAAAAAAAGGCGTGGTTTGAAAAAATTTACTAAGCATCTGCATGAAAAAAAAAAAAAAAAAAAAGGGAGGGAAGAAAGTCTTATCGAAAACAAATTCGGCATAAGGGCCGCTCACCCGAAAAATTTCACTTTTAGTATTGTAAGACCTGCGGCTCTTAGCCCAAAAATTACGGTACATACTTTTGAAATTCCATTATCTTTGCTTCGAGGTCACGAGGTAACTTTTGCGCAATTTTGGTGCACTGGCGTAGACACAACCCATAGCGGTTCATGAACCTTGTGCACCAACCTGGTGAGGCACGAAAAGTGTTATTTGCGGCTGCAAACTTTTCATCTTTTGCAAACTTCATTGCTCGCAAACGTATACCAGTTCGCGTTATAATGTAACCATTTTGTCTGCAGCCCACAATCCAATCATTCAAGACACTTTCCAGTTCTGGGAAAGATGTCGTTCCACGGCGCAGTGCCTTTTCCGATTTTGGGATTTTCACCAAGTCCGTTTTTTTTACACCAATCTCGAATCAGTTTTTCGTTAATGCGAAATTGACGTGAAGCAGCACAGTTGTTAGTATTTTCTGCAAAAGAAACCACTTTTAACTTGAATCCTGCGTTATAGGACATCCGTTTCTTTACACAATCCGTGTCACCCATAATTGGAGAAGCGAGACACGTGCGATTAAAACAAGAAACATCTAACACTGGCTGTGGCATGGCTCCGTTACGTCAAAGGTCAGCGCAATCAACTGGTAGTCGGAAGGGCGGAGCTTTCTATGCGCGGCTGTGACTGCGCTGTGGATACGCAAAGCCAGGAGAGAGAAGACTTTTCAAAGCGCGGAGAAATTCGGAGGGTCGCAATTTCGTAATTCTACCACATCAGTGTTCTTTCTTTCTTTCTTTCTTTCTTTCGGAGGGTTGCGATTTCGTAATTAATACTGCATCGGCATTTTTATTTCTTTTGGGATGGATTACCTTTTGCATCACGGGAAGAACTTTAGGACTTGCGATTTTTTTAGACCCTGCGTATAAGTCGACCCCATTACTTTGAAGCTCTCATTTTGTCCCAAATTTCTCTACTTATACGCGAGTATATACGGTACTTGAAATTTATCTAATTGCAAAAGTAATGAAGTATAGACCACTTCGACTTGAAGATACTTTATAATGTGTGTAACAGTAGTGATAATAGTTATACAACTACTGACTTACAGAAGAGCCAGAAATTGGAATAGAACAACAACAAAATATTTGTGCAACAAAGGCTTCAAACTACAACAGATGCTTGCTTACTATCACTTAAGGATATAAAACAAACAACATATTTGGCAATTTATGTTGATGATATATTGATTGCATCAACTAGCATAGAAAATATAAAGAAAACTATGAATTTGTTGAAAAATCAATTTGAAGTCAAATATTTAAGCCATATTACATATTATCTTGGAATTCAAATAGAAAGAGGAGATGTAAGTTTTCTTTTTAATCAAAGTAATAAAATAAAGGAAATTATACAAAATTATGACAAAGATCAAAATAAGGAAAGTAAAACACCAATAAGTACAGAAAGATCACTCAAGAAGAACTTCTCAGGGATAATGGAGTTTATAGAGGAGAAATAGTGGGAGCTGCCATGTATTTATCTACAGTAACAGAACCAGACATTTAAACTGGCAAAGGCATCTTGAGCAGGAAAGTAGAAAATCCAAGTAAACAAGACTGGACAGCCATTATGAAGTTCATTCGTCATTTAAAGGCAACAGTACACCTTAAATGAAGACCCTCTTTTAAAGACCCACTAATTTTAAAGGGCTATGCAGATACTGACTGAGCAGGATACCGGACTGACTGGAAATCAACATCTGAGTGTGTGTTCATGTTAGGAAAGAGTGCCACATGTTGGAGCAGCTGTAAGCAGTCTACAACAGCCTTATCGACAACCGAAGCAGAATTCATTGCCACTGCGGAAGCTAGCAAAGAACTATTATGGTTGCGAGAGTTACTCAAATATTTTGACAGAGGACAGACTTGAGCCACTACAAAGTTGCAAGATACCAAGTCAACTATACATCTCATATAAAGTGAAAAAATCAATTCCAGATCTAAACATATCATGGTGTGTTATCAGTTGTAAAAGAGTTGATTGGAACTGTTCTTTAGACTGCTGAAATACTTCTGAAGTGGTTGCAGACATTTTCACCAAACCATTGGCAAGACCCCAGTTTCAAAGACTCAGACAGTCACTGGGCATGATAAAATAAAATTCATCCAGGTAAGTGAGAGACTGTTAGAAATCCCTATAAGAACTATGCCTGTCAGAGTTTCACGACATTTTAACCAGAGGCCTCAACTCAAGATAAACTGAATTACACATGGTACTGCGTTTGCTGTTTGATTTTGTTTGATTTGGTGTTAGCGAGCGTTGCTTAGATACTAGGGTGGGCCGAAAAAAACTTTTTTTTAATTTACATATCGCCTAGTGCGGAAAAATTGCCACTTGGGTCAAAAAGAATAAAATAAATAAAATATACATTTTTTTTTTTTATCGACCAATATCTTACGTCTCCGCACGACACACTAAGTTCGTGTTTTTCCGACCGCATTGGGCCGTAAGCAAAAACAGATGGAATTTTTTGTAATTGAAATCGAATAACCCCTAGTGCAAAAAAGTTTCCTTTAGTGTTCCCAATAACAGTGAAAAAAAAGTTTTGGAGTTGATCAATATGCTATGTCTCCACATTGCACGCGAAGTTCACCATTTTCTTCCCACATTTGGCCCATAGGCATAGGTTAGGTAAAAGCATCCTGGCATGTAGGCACAGATCGTGCTAGGATTTTTTTCAAAAGAGTAAAAATACTCCTTCACAATTTTTGAAGGAGTAATTTTCTTTTCAAAGGAGTAATTTTAGAGAACGAACAATCATCGCATTAAACTTTTAGCTAAATAATATTTTATATTAAAACTAATTATATCTATATATAAATATGTGAACATGAATTAGCATGTAATGATTTTCTTTTATATAAAATAAGTGTCATAATTTATCAAAATCTTACCTATTTGTCTTGTTTTATCCATGAGGCTGCAAAAAATTTTGTTTTGCTTTCAAAAGACTGTACCAAAACTTGTGTGTGTGTGTGTTGCTTCACAGATTCAGATTCTACACACTCAAACTTTAAAAAGAGTTATATTGTGGAGGAAGGAAATCTACAGTCTATCTCAATCACAAAAGATAAAATAAACCTTCATTGGACATTGTGATGTGCAAGTTTAGTATTGCAAAGATTAACTAATTTATTATTTTTGAACATGTTTTCCTTCAGCTCTGAAAAAAAAATATCTTCTTGAACACTATGTATGAGATCATTGGACATTGTGATGTGCAAGTTTAGTATTGCAAAGATCAACTAATTTATTATTTTTGAACATGTTTTCCTTCAGCTCTGAAAAAAAAATATCTTCTTGAACACTATGTATGAGATGTTTACAGTTCACATAATTGAGACTTGGTTGATTCAACCATTCTTCTGATATGAGGAATGTCCAGTTTCTCCCTTTGCAACTATTTATAGAGGGAAAATAACATTTAACAATAATTCAGGACAGTGGAAACATCGCGGAAAAAAAAAAATTATGATTACGAAAAAATCTTTGCTTCGTCCGACTTCCGTTTTCGGAAATTTCCCTCAGTTTTCAAGCTGAAACACAATCAGTTATCAAACAAAGTTACATTTCACAAAAAAAAATGAGCAGAGGAAATATTGCAAGGAAAAAAAAATTATGGTTACAGAATAAATCTGCAGTTCGTCTAACTTCAGTTTTTCGAAAGTTTTGAAAGACGAAATTCTGCCCCCAGCCGGAAAACGTACCCCCCCCATTATCTTCAGTTTTGATGACAACAAAGAGTTACTCTTCGAATCCGCGAAAGAAACTCATGCCTAAAGTTTACAAGAATATTTTGCTCCGTCGAACTTCCGTTATCGTAAACTATTGTCTACACTTTCAAGCTGAAATGCAAACATTTATGGAATAAATTCATATTTAATAACAATACTGGACAGAGGAAACTTCGCGAGAAAAAGAAATTACGTTTGCGGGAAAAAATTCACTCCGTTTAGCTTTCGTAAGTTCTGAAAAACGGAATACCGTTCCCCAGGCGGAAAACGAGTCCCCCACCCCCTCCCACACTAATCTTCTGAAAATAAAACATTATCTTTTTATTTTTATCGCTCGGATATAACCAAAATGTGGAATTCCGCGAATCCGAAGAACAATCTCATGTCTGATACGTAACAGTCTGCGATATGCAAAATGAACTGCTCATACGGCTACGCATGGAAGCCGATTCATGGATCCATAAACTGATTATGCTCCCGATGTATTCTTGCAATTTTTGGAACTCTGAACAGTCCATTTCTAAATCACGTATTTTTACAAAGGATACGTTTTTAATGCGCGAATTTTGCGAGCAATCCAAAAATGGACCCAAGATTTTATATTTATATACATTTTTTCTTAAAATTTCGTAAGGCAGGATACTCCCGCTTAACAGCTTTGTTTTCGGCGGGAATCCCGCCCTGAAATGGCAATTAAACGAACTTCAAAACACGTCGCTTTACACTTCCACCACGCCAAGGTTTAACGGCACCACGCTGCACCGATACACTAGCGTCTGAATCCCGATGCGGCTGAAATGCGAATGCCCATCGGTCGAGCTGCTCTTTCCCACACTGCCCTGAAGGTTCTTTCGAATGATTGCCGAAAGCTGATCCTAGCTGATTAGCTCGGCAATGGGAACCAAATCATGAATTTTTCATAAACTGTGACATAAAAGTTAAGATATAATTTCTTGATAACAAAAAAAAAAAAAAAAAGGCATTTTTATGACAAAATCGCGGTGTAATCACCGATTATAAACGGAAATTTCATATGGAAAAACAATGCGCAAAAATAAGCATTTCTAAATTTTAAAGCGTATTCGGTGTTTTTAAGGTGTGAAATACGTGGGTAGAGGCTTATTGCGATCTCTGCATGTAGGGCATCGGAAAAATCAGTAGGAAATTGCACTGTTCTGAGTGCACCATGCGTGTACATGTGTAGTACACTCAGTTTGCTTTGTATTGTGTAGCGTGTAGCTCTTCGCATGTCCCATATGGAAACAAATCAGAACTCACCACGAGGAGGTGGTTACACTTCGAGTTCCGCCCAACCTCCCTACAGCTCAGAATTTTATTTCTACGTGGTATATCTTGTTCGGTAAACCGCTCTACTCGAAAAATGTGGCATTAATTGCCGTGATGCAATTGCTCCTCTTATGAACAAATCTCTAGCTTCAAATCCACACACTGAGGCAGCTGTGTTGGTCACCAGTTTCACGCAACGTTCCACAGCTTGCGAGTGGTAGGGAAATTTGGTTATTTCTTCGCCAGATGCGGTAGAAGTTGCGATTAGTCGATCCAGATCTTCGTCTGAGATGTGTTTTGTCAGAGGTGGTTCGGTAAGACATGTTTTAGTCCAATCAATCATCTCATAATATTCATTAGCATTCAAATTTAATTGCGACACTTCGAATTCTCTTATGACATCATTCATTTGTTGTTGTCTAGCTTTGTTTATTCTTCTGCATCCAAAAGCTCTGACGTGGGTGCATTCATCCACAATCATACTTAGCAATATATTCTCTGGGTGACTGAAGAACGCGTTTCTCTTGATCACTGCATCAATGATTACTTTGCACTTCAAATCCATGAAGCGCAATAAGTTAATCAGTTTCCAAAAGTGTTTGGCGGCTCCTGTGCACGAAGGCTTTTTCTTTACGGAAAACCAGACCGGGGTATATACCTTCATTACGTAGTTGGCAACACAGATCAAAGTTTGCGATGGGTTTTGAGTGGCGACATAGGGCGCAAGACTGTCAGCTGTCATCAGCCACCTCGAATGTGACAGTGGTCCTGGATTTCTTCTAGAAAGGCTGACATCACAGTCTCCCTGTGACACGGCACAATAGATTTCCAGTAAATACTGCTGTTCGGTACTCAGTTCACATGTATCCTGCAATCCTTTCATGTGTTCTGTACATTCTACATGAATAGCTGCAAAGTCAACTACTGGGAGGTTTTCACAGCCATCGAGAGCTGCCCCAATCTCTCCTGAACGAGTTGTAGAACCTGTTGATTTACCATCGAGTTAATCAAGCAAATGGCGAAATGGAAGTTCATAGAAATGAAAAAAGTTCACCAGTCACTGCAAAGAATGTTGCAACTGAAGTTCCAGTTGACGTATAGCACTGTTTTTCTGCCGGTTTTTATGACAGTTCCATCGCACCCTAAAGCAATGAGAAAACTTGAGTCAATGCCATTAACTTCTAAAAAATTAGAGATGCTGTTTACGATGCTTCTGCTATGACCAGAAGGAGGGGGCCACATGGCCGAGGTACTTCAATCCAGGCTCCTCCAAGAGAGTAATGTGCTCTTCTTTCTTCTCGGAACGATAATATTTACTATCTTTCTTATCTAGGAACAGAGTTTAGTCATCCCTTCCATCAAAATAGAGTCTGCGAATGACTTTTCTGTCCGTCTGGGCTTTTTCCTTTACATCCTTAGCTTAATTTTTTCACGGATAATTTTGTTTTTATCAATGACCTTCTCGAGACTATCGACTGTAATGATGCCCAGTAGAGATTCGTTCATAAGAGCAGCAATTGCATCACAGCAATTAATGCCACATTTTTCGAGTAGAGTGGATTACCGAACAAGATATACCACGTAGAAATAAAATTCTGAGCTGTAAGGAGGTAGGCAGAACTCAAAGTGTAACCACCTCCTCGTGGTGAGTTTTGGGTCGTTCCCATATGTGACATTGGGAGCAAGCGAAGAGCTACACATTACAAAGCAAACTGAGTGTACTACACATGCACATGCATGGTGCACTCAGAACAGTGCAATCCATTTCCTACGGATTTTTCCAATGCCTTACATGCCAGGATCTTTTTACCTAACCTAGGCCTACGGGCCAAATGTGGGAAGAAAATGGTGAACTTTGCGTGCAGTGTGGAGACATAGCATATTGATCAACTTCAAAACTTTTTTCACTGTTATTGGGAACACTAAAGGACACTTTTCAGCACTAGGGGTTATTCAATTTCAGTTACAAAAAAATTCCATCCGTTTTTGCTTACGCCCCAATGCGGTCGGAAAAACGTGAACTTAGCGTGCAGTGCGGAGACGTAAGATATTGGTAGATTTTTAAAGAAAATCTTTTGTTATTCTTGTTGACCCAAATTGCAACTTTTCCGCACTAGGCGATATGCAAATTTAAAAAAAAAGTTTTTTTCGGCCCACCCTATTAGATACCCCCTTCTGTTTATGTTGTTAGTTTTTATTGCACAGTATGTCAGTGGTGTGGATGTTATGTGCGTGTTAATACAGTAAGAAGGTACAGTCGTCCTTTGGTATCCACGGGATATTGGTTCCAAGACCCCAGAAGATACAAAAATCCACGGATGCTCAATTTGCTTATATAAAATGGTGTAGTGTTTGCATATAACCTACATACATCCTCCCGCATACTTTAAATCATCTCTAGATTACTTATAATACCTAATACAATGTAAATGCTATGTAAATAGTTGTTATACTGTATAGTTTAGAGAATAATGACAAAAAAAAAAAAGGTCTGTACATGTTCAGTACAGATGCAACCATCGTAGGCCTAACCACATCGTATACATCAGCAACAACTTAACATTTTCTTTTATTAAACACTTACATATTGCTTTTGTTTAATGACCTGAAAGCAAAATACATAGAATAAAACACAGAATAGTTAAAATACAAGTAAGTATAGAACATATCAAAGAAGCATGGAGAGGTGCATACTTGGTGTAACCAGGAGAGATAAGAAGAGGAACTCGTGGATCCGAAAAATGACAAGAGTGGAAGACATCATGATCAGAGTTAAATCCCTGAAATGGCAATGGGCTGGACATACTGCCAAAAGGACAGATCATCGATGGACAGCCGAAATTTTAGATTGGATTCCAAGGGACAGGAAAAGACCCAGAAGAAGACCACATGGGAGAGGGGTGGATGAAATTTGAAAGTATGCAGGGGTGACATGGAGGAGACTGGCACAAGACAGACCGTTGTGGAGGAAACTTGGGGAGACCTTCGTCCAGCAGTGGATTGATAATGGTTGACGATGATGATGATGATGATGATAGAACATATACTGTAATTATAAATTGAGATCTTCTCTTTTGATAACCCTTGTATGATGATGATTTTTGTATGGTGCCAACAATACCAATATGGGGAGGTGAAGAGATGTGTGGCACTGTAGGTGAGAGGTAAGACATCAGGCTAACTTAAACCTTCTGGCAGGATGTCAGAAGGATCATCCATGTTGGAAGAAGCAGGTTCCGATTGCAGATATTGATGTTGTGGGGGAGGCTCAGTAATACTAATGTCAGGATCTGTAGAGATTGAGGGCTGCAGATCTTCAAACGTTGAAGGTCGAGGCTTCACAATTGTAGATGTTTTAGTTAGAAACACTGTTATAGGAAGTTGTTTCTTCTTTTTCTTTGCATCATCAAACAAATATTGCAGTGGTTGTAGGCATGTTGTTATCCCTCGGGTGACACGAAGGCTTCGTTCTATCAAAGGATCGTACTCAAAGATCACATCCTTTAGCACTTATGCCTGTTGAAAAACTGCTGCAAATTTTTCAAGTGTCCAAATTGATGGCCCTGCCTCCTCTAAATCTTCTGCTATATCATCATCTTTGGTAGAGGATTTCAGCAGATCTTCGAGTTCTTCATTGGTAAGGGATTCTCTATGCTCTTCTATGAGTTCCTCAATGTTGTCGTCCTCAATCATGTCGGAGAAACCTACCCCAACTTCTCTTGCAACATCCAAGATATTCCTTACTTCTGCATCAATAGTGGGGAAGCCCTGATATCATTTACTACCTCACTCCATAATGGCTTCCAACATGCTTTCACTGTCTTGGGCTTTTTTGGCATCTACAGCCTCTGCAATAAGCACAACTGTATCTGCAATTATGAAGCTCTTCCATAAATACATGATATGCACAACTGTATCTGCAATTATGAAGCTCTTCCATAAATCCATGATGTTGAAGTCAGTGTTAGGATCAAAAGCAGCACAAATCCTCCGGAAGGTGAGGCATGTGTAAGTTGCCTTAGTGCAATTGGTGATGCCTTGATTAAGTGGCTGCAGCAGAGATGTAGTATTAGGGGGCAAGAATATTACTTCCACATTCTCATCAGCAAAGCAGAGTGATTGGTCAATTATGAGGAGGACATTGAATGGCAGCCCCTTCTCTTCAAGGTATTTCTTCACTTCAGGAATGAAGCACTGGTGGAACCATTCCAAGAACAAAATGGTCGTCACCCCCAAGCCTTCTTTGTCGAGTTGCCAGAACACGGGTAGGCAATTTGTGTTCTTAAGGGCTCGGGGATTTTTTGCACTATAGACATGGCCTGGCTTAATCATGTGACCTGCTGCAATGCCACACAGCACCCGAGTGAGGCGATCTTTCCAAGTCTTGAACCCCATGGCCTGTTGGCACACTTATGGATGTAGGCACGATTAGGCATCTTCTTCAAAAACAAGCCCGTTTCATCACAATTGAAGACTTGCTCTGGAAGGTAACCTTTCTCTTCTATGAGTTTTTTGAGCTCTTCTGGGAATGCTGATGCTGCCTTGACATCAGCTGATTTGGATTCTCCCTGTTATCTTTAAGTTAAGCTTCTGTAGTGCCTAGCCAGCCATCCTTTATAAGCCTGAAGCTCCTTCCTCTCACTCTCCTCAGCCTCCAGACTGTAGTGCTCATACAGGCTAAGTGCTTTTTCATGCCTAATTTTGTCATCAACAAGGATAAGCTTCTGTGACACGCCCTCTACCCACACACTTAATGCTTTCTCAGTCTTTGCAAGCACTTTATCACGAACCAGAAAGGCCATTTTTGCTGTTGTAGGGGCAGCACTAATACCTAAACGAATTTCAGCTTCTTTCTGCTTTATTGTGCAAATACTCAATTCAATCTTACCGACCTTACAGTCCACTTCAGCAAGGGACATGCCGCTTTTCAAATGATCTAAGATTTTTATTTTCTCATTGAGAGATAGCACTTTATGCTCCCTCTTAGCCTTTAAGGAAGTTGTTTTGACCACTTAATTGATTTTTAGGAGCCATTTTTACATAGAAACAAAAAAAAGGGTGCACACAACACAAGTAGCAAACAAACGAGACATGAGGCGAACAATGCTAGAACGTGTTGATAAATTCTGCTTTGCTTTTGCTTTTTTGCAGGAGATTCAGAGACCCCCACACAACCGTCAGCACATCAAGGACGCATATGGCAATCATGGATACAAAACATGTAAGCAGAGACGTCATTTGCCTCATTGCCAAGGTGACATTTTGGTGCCAAGAACACTTCCTCCAACACTTCTCACAGAGAGAGAGTTGCTACTTGCTGATAGAAGAGCTGAAATGTGAACAGTCGACAACAATATCTATAAAAAAAAATTTAAGCTTCAAGTCTTTATATATATATATATCATTATCATCATTGTCAACCATTATCAATCCACTGCTGGACGAAGGTCTCCCCAAGTTTCCTCCACAACGGTCAGTCCTGTGCGAGTCTCCTCCATGTCACTCCCGCATACTTTCGAATTTCATCCACCCCTCTCCCATGTGGTCTTCTTCTGGGTCTTTTCCTGTCCCTTGGAATCCAATCTAAATTTTCGGCTGTCCATCGATGGTCTGTCCTTCTGGCGCTAAGTCCAGCCCATTGCCATTTCAGGGATTTAACTCTGATCATGATGTCTTCCACTCTTGTCATTTTTCGTATCCACGAGTTCCTCTTCTTATCTCTCCTGGTTACACCAAGCATGCACCTCTCCATGCTTCTTTGAGTTGTCTGCAGCCTTTGTATGTCTCTTTTAGTTAAGGTCCACGTCTCTGCACCATACGTAAGCACTGGAAGAATGCATTGATCAAACACTTTTCTTTTAAGACATAATGGCATATTGCTCTTGAAAATTATGCTGTTTCTTCCAAAAGCTCTCCAGGCAACTTTTGTACACCGATTAATTTCTTCATCAATGTGACCCTCACTTGATATCTGCTGTCCAAGATAAATGTACGTGTCTGTTATCTCCAGCTTTTCTCCATCAATCGATAAATCTTCATTTCTTGTAAAAGCATTGAACATCACTTTTTTGTCTTCTGAAAGTTCATTTTTAATCCCACTTCTTTACTCTTGTCAGCAAGTTCTTGGATCATACTCTGCAGCTCTGATGGGGTAGTTGCAAAAATGACTATGTCATCAGCAAAACGAAGGTGGGTTAGATAATCTCCATAAATCTTTATCCCTTTGTTTTCCCAGTTCAGAGATTAAAAGACATTTTCCAATGTGGTATTAAAAAGCTTCAGAGATATGGTGTTATCTTGTCTCACTCCCTTTCCAATTTTTATGTGTGTTGTATTTTCAAACAGCCAAATCTTTGCACTTGCATTTTCATAGATGTTATTAATAATATTAATGTACGCATCTTCAATACCGCAGGATTTCAGGGCCATTGTAACTGCTGATGGTTTCACCGAACCAAAGGCTTTTTCATAATCGATAAAAGCCATGCACAATGGAAGTTCATATTCCCTCGCTCTTTCAATTAGTTCTCTCAGTATGTGGATATGATCTATTGTGCTGTAGCCACTCCTGAATTCAGCTTGTTCTCTCGGTTGAGCCATGTCCAGTGTCACCTTTAGGCGGTGTGAAAGAACTTTAGTGAAGATTTTATAAACCACTGATAGGAGGCTGATAGGTCTGTAGTTCCCGAGATCCTCAATGTCACCTTTTTTATGTAGCAAGATCATTGTAGTGTTGTTCCAATCCTCAGGAATCTTCCCTTCATTAAGGCATCGAGTGAAAATTTGGGCGAGTACTGTTTCCATTTCTCCACTTGCTTCTTGTATGATGTCTACAATAATTCCATCTTCTCCTGGAGCTTTTCCCCGCTTCATGTTCTTGATTGCATGTGCAACTTCTGCTGGGAGGACTGGAAGAACTATGGTACCTTTCATGATGTCTGGAGTACATGTATCATCCCTTTCATATAATTTGGAGTAGAAATCTTTCACTCTTGTCAAAATTTAGCCTCTATTTCTTGTTACAGAACCATCTTCTTTTCTCAGTGCCATAATCTGTTTTCTTCCCTTACTGAGATGTCCCTTTGCTATCTTTAGGCTTTGGTTGTTTTCAATTGCTTTCCTCACTAGTTCACAGTTAAATTTCCTTACGTCTTCAGTGATACTTTTTCGTACTGTCTTGCATAGCTCTATATATTCCACTTTGGAAGTCACATCTTCTTTAGTTGTCCTCATCTCTCTTCTTTTTTGAATCAACATTTTGGTTTTTTCTGATAATTTGTTCACATGCAACTTGTTCTTAGACCCAGCTAATTTTGTTGCTGTTTCCATAAGAGCTTTGGTTACTTTTCTGTTAACTTCAGAAAAATCCACTTCTTCCGATGTTAGGCCTCCTAAAGCAGAGAATCTGTTCTTCAGTTTTAACTTGAAGGTATTATGGTGTTTTTTAAGGTTGGTTATGTCAATACATTTTGTTTGTCTTATGAGCTTGCTACGTTCGAGTTTAGTGTTGAGGTGCATCTTACATCTCACCAATCTATGGTCACTACCTGTGTTGAACTTGTTTAGCACACTGCAGTCTTCTATGACGAATTTTTTGTTACACATAATAAAATCAATTTCACTTGTCGTCCCATTTGGATGTCTCCATGTCCATTTCCTGTGTGGCTTTTCTTGAAAAAGGAGTTCAAGATGAAAAACCCTTCTGCCTCTGTAAACTCTATGAGAGTATTTCCACGCTGGTTTCTGTTGCCGTGACCGAATTTACCTACTGAAGTTTCATTCTGTTGCCGTTGTCCTATTTTTGCATTGAAATCTCCCATAATTATCTTCAAGTGCTGCTTACCTTTATTATTAAGATGACGAATTTCCTCAAAAATTCTTTAATTTCTTCTTCAGGATGACCTGTGGTGGGTGCATAAGTTTGAATAATCTGAGTCTGGTATCTTCTCGAGAGTTGGATAACGAGTCGTGCAGCTCTGTCAGAGGAACTTTCAACTTCTACAACTTTATCCTTCAGTTTCTTGTTTATTATAAATCCAACACCACTAGTTCTGCCAGTATCAGTCCCAGGATAGTAGAAGAGATGTCCACTTTTCAGTTCAATGATATCTTCTCCTTTTCTCCTTACCTCACTTAGCCCGACGATGTCCCACTTGATCCTTTGCATATATATATATATATATATATATATATTCTATAAAGAAGATACCTAAGCAAAAAAATACATATATAATTTTGACTCACACCTAATACAACATAGAAAAGGTTATGTATCTACCTGTGTGAGTAAAAGGAGAAAAGATAAAAAAATAAAATAAAACAACTGAATGTAGAAGGTGTCGAGAATACTGAGCCTTGGCTTTATCAAGGACCAGCAAAAACTCTGCATTTTCTCACTTCCACAAAGACCTAGTTGGAAATGGGTTTCTGCAAGGCCATAGATGCAAGTAACATTCCCACCTAAAATAGTTTAAAAATATATATATATAAGTCATGTCCTCCGTAGAGTAGCATGACCTAGCACTAGTTAACAATTTCGCTTGCATCCATTAACCTTCATGGCCCGACCCATGCTCTTCATCTGTTACTATTAAACAGAGAGAAGAAGATTAAAGAGAACTCAAGCTGTGAGAGTGACATAATAAATCAGAAATGATTTTCAGCTATAACGACATTGCCAAGTTACCTAGTCGCCTAAGAGAATTTAAACCTGAAAAACATTGCAAAAGAAATCCAAATTTTACATTGCAATTAAAAAAGGAAATGTTAATTTATAACGAAAGCAGATTTTTGAAAGAAAACTTGAGTCTAAAACCCCCTACTCTACAACTTATGACAGCACGAAAACGAGAATAAGTTAAAGATAATAATTAACTAAAGAAAACTTTGTGAAAGTTATATACCTTAAACAGTTAGTTGCAATATGTACAAAGTATTTCAGCAGTGCTTTAAGTGCATAATTAATTAGTTATTAAGAACTTAACTACTTTGAAAAAACAGCGCATAGACAGCGCATAGAAAAGGAACAAGCTTAGCCTTCTTCTGTTCCTAGGTACCCCAAAAGACGCTCAAAGTTACAAAGAAAAGTAAGAGTTAAAACCCGCATAAATGTTAACAGACAAACCAATGCTTAAAAGCTGAAAAGCTAAAAAACGACAGAGAAAAGGTACATAAAGTACAAACATTGAACTTATAAAACCTTGAACCCAAAAACAAGGAAGAGAGCTTACCTCTTGTGTGCAACTTTACTTCTTCCACTCTTGAAGAAACATGGCCGACCTTTTACCCCAAACTTTCATTCACCCCTGCCACTCCCTAGTTGCTGGGGGGCAGTGAGGGTGGGGCTGATGGCCTCCTCATACAGCAAGAAACCAACGCGCGGAGATTTTAACCAGAGAAAAAAAAATATATAAACTTAAGACTGTGGATCTGTATGATCAGAATGAGCAGAATTAACTCTCCAGAATACATGAGAAATATTATAAAATACACGAGCAGTTTATTTAATAATCTTTGCATGTATTAAATCACCTTAGTGAGCTTCTATAGATTAATCAGAATCTTATTAATTTTAATGTTGGTTTTACTATTTTTAGTATAGCTATCCTAGTGAGTGAATAACTAGTTTTCTTTTTTATTTGTTTTTATTTTCTTTTATAAACAGATTTTTAAGCTTTTTTTTTGTGATTTTGTTTATATTATTTAATTTTTTGTTTTAATAGGACCGTCATATCCATAGCACTAAGGTTCCTTTAGGTAGTTAATAGGCATCCTCTAGACCAACTTCCTTAGAAGGCTTTGATTGGTCAGAATCATATTATTAACTGTGTAGAAAATTAAAGCAGATCTGCCAACCTTACTCTATTATTCAGAATAATTTTTCTTAAAGTTCTTTTGATGAAAGAAGAAGGAATTTCGTTCTCTAGAAAACTTTCTAATAGTATATTAATGTGGTAATTGAAATCCAAATTTTTGCTGCAAATTCTTGAAATTCTTAGGACCTGAGAAATTAGTACATTCTCAATTACTTTGGTTGAAATGTTATTATTCCAGTGTAGATATTTAATTACTTTGAAAGGAAAATTAACTCTTTTATCAAAGAGGCTAATAGATGGGTTACCTCTGTTGAGCTTAATGCTTAAGTCTAGGAACTCAAGTTCCTGATTACTGTGGTTGGTTTTACATAAGTTAAGAGAGCTAGGATAGATATTATCAAAATCACTCTCTATAACTTCTGAATTATTGATACACAGCAGATCATCAATATATCTAAAAGTGTAAAGGTAGTTATCTGAGCAGGTGGGGTGATTTTTAATGAATTTATATTCCTTAAAGAACAGGAATAGATTAGCGATATTTGTGGACGTTGATGTTCCCATTGGAATACCGTTCACTTGCTTATAGAGGGTATTATTATATAAGATATGGTTATTTTTTATGCAGCAATTGAGATAAGAGTTCCAAGTTCCTACATCAACAAATTGGTTAAGTTTAAATTCTGCATACAGCTCTTTAAAGGTAGTGATTATATCTGATAGAGGCAGATTAGTATATAGGTTTTCAAAATCATAACTATTAATATCTAGGGGACAAACTTTGAGTATAGTAGAAATTACTTCTGCATTATTATTAATTATCCAAAAATCTCTGTACATCAAGTTAGAACAGTTTCTAATGCGTTTCAAAACCTTCTTTAAGACATCTTCAAAAGCAAGATCTATTTTCTTTTTATGACTCCTTACTCCACTAGCTATGAACCTGAACTTCACAGGATCCTTATGAAACTTAACCGTTGCAAAAAGAAATGGAAATTCAGGCCCATATCTTCTAGTTTGTGGAATTTTAAGTTTCTTGAAGAATGCCTTAAACCGATTTTCTAACTGCTTGGTAGAATAACTTACGGGCTCGTATGTTACTCTATTATTGAGTTCCATAGTTAACAATTCAAAATAGAACTTCTTACAGATAATTGCAAAATTATTGCTAGCTTTATCCGTAGTGGTAAAAATAAATTGGTCTTGTAGTTTGGAGAGTGACCTTTTAGCTTCTCCAGAGAAAAAGAGATTTCTGTCGAAACAAAAGTCCAGACCTGCCAACTCACCGGTGAAGCTATTGATTATATTATATTTCCATTCTGCGAAGGCCTCAATAGGCTGATTGTACGTCAAACTGGTTTTTACGATGTACTTATTTACATCTTGAGTGAAGCTCTCAAGAATCCTTTCTTTGGAAATTGTGAAGGAAGGTCTGAATTTAGAGCCATACTCTAATAAATTCCTAAGCTTTTCATTTTCAACATAACTCAAGTTTCCGGTGATAATATGGTTGTAATTCTTATCATAGTGAACTGTTTCTTTATGTTCATCACAAGAACAAGAAGTAATTACAGGAATGTAGCTCGAAGAGTTAAGTTTGTAGTTTTTAACTATTGACCCTAAGGTCTTAACATATTTAAAACTTACAATAGACTGGTGCCTGTGGATAGGAAAAAATTGCATTATTGTAGAACAGCTTCCTTACATTGAGATTATCGTAGGCTTTATTTAGGAACCTGATGGTAACAAAATTACTGGAAAATTCTTTAAGAGAAATTTTATCTTTAAGAATATGTTTAAGAATGTCCAGAACCAAAGCAAAGACATGCTTATCAACATGGTCAGCAGTTTCATTCCAGAATTTGAAAAAACATTTAAGGACAGAGTGCTTGAAGGACTTGAGAATTTTGTAAGTATTTTTAACAAAATTAGTGCCAGTTTTAAAGCTTTCCAGAGTTTTTAGCAAGTTAGCAAAATCAACTTTGCTTGATGTGCGAAATAACCTCTGTCCTCTATTACCTCTAGAGCAGCTCTTAATATTAACAAGAAAGAAGAGTTCACGAATTGAAAATTTATGCTGATTATGCTTATTGTCAGATAGAGTGGAATTAAGGCCATAGGGATAAAGAGACTGATGCTGCAAAATTTCAAGGGATTCAGTTTCTAGCCGAGCATAGAGGTCAGGAATAATATGTAGTACCTCTATTT
Source organism: Macrothele yani (assembly GCA_039090855.1). Classification (NCBI taxonomy): domain Eukaryota; kingdom Metazoa; phylum Arthropoda; class Arachnida; order Araneae; family Macrothelidae; genus Macrothele; species Macrothele yani. The sequence goes on along the minus strand of CM076990.1, from coordinate 98,809,557 downwards.
TCACTTTGTCAAAACCATGAGTATGGAAATGCTCTAATTCAAAGGTAGAGTACTGGTTGGCGTTTGTGGAGGGGTTCACTCCTGAATTAGAGAACTTGTTTACTAGAGACCTGTGACCATTAATCCTAAGATGAAGAGGATTTTTACTTTGGCCAATATAGCTAAGGTTGCAGACAGTACAGGTGAGTTTATAGATGGTATTGTAGGCTTTGCAAAACTTGTTGGAGCAATTATCCTCAACAGAAGAATACAGGTTAGGATCTGCAGATTTACATGTCAAACAACGTTTGTCATTTCATAACTTTAGATTACCTTTGCCAGCGAGTTCATACACTATGGGAAAGGGTGCTAGCCTAACCGAGCGGGAGGACTTAAAATATCTGAGCTGACCTCCAATCCTTTCATCGTCCTTAGAACTACACTTGGGCCAAAACATACAAATTCTGAGCAAACCAACTAGGAAAAACTTTTTAGAAATAAGCAGTCCAAGAAAAGACCAAACTCGAGTATAAACTACACTCCAAAAAGCTGCATCCAAAACATACTAAAAAGAAAAATTAGAAAATGAAAAAAACCTCAAGTGAAAAAAATAGTAATAAAAAATAAAAAAAAAAAAATAATAATAATAATAATAATAAAACATTTCAACTAGAATTTGCGCATGAGCTGCTAAATAATAAATTGAAATTAGTTACTTAAGAGCAAAACTGAAGACTAAGGAAAAAATTTTAGAATTTAAAACGAAGGGTGCAAAATAACCTGAAAATCAAAACGCGCAACGCAGCAGTTTTGAAAATTCAGAATTCACATTCTATAAAGAAGATACCTAAGCAAAAAAATACATATATAATTTTGACTCACACCTAATACAACATAGAAAAGGTTATGTATCTACCTGTGTGAGTAAAAGGAGAAAAGATAAAAAAATAAAATAAAACAACTGAATGTAGAAGGTGTCGAGAATACTGAGCCTTGGCTTTATCAAGGACCAGCAAAAACTCTGCATTTTCTCACTTCCACAAAGACCTAGTTGGAAATGGGTTTCTGCAAGGCCATAGATGCAAGTAACATTCCCACCTAAAATAGTTTAAAAAATATATATATAAGTCATGTCCTCCGTAGAGTAGCATGACCTAGCACTAGTTAACAATTTCGCTTGCATCCATTAACCTTCATGGCCCGACCCATGCTCTTCATCTGTTACTATTAAACAGAGAGAAGAAGATTAAAGAGAACTCAAGCTGTGAGAGTGACATAATAAATAGAAATGATTTTCAGCTATAACGAAATTCCAAGTTCGTTTGAGAGAGAATTTAAACCTGAAAAACATTGCAAAAGAAATCCAAATTTTACATTGCAATTAAAAAAGGAAATGTTAATTTATAACGAACAGATTTTTGAAAGAAAACTTGAGTCTAAAACCCCCTACTCTACAACTTATGACAGCACGAAACGAGAATAAGTTAAAGATAATAATTAACTAAAGAAAACTTTGTGAAAGTTATATACCTTAAACAGTTAGTTGCAATATGTACAAAGTATTTCAGCAGTGCTTTAAGTGCATAATTAATTAGTTATTAAGAACTTAACTACTTTGAAAAACAGCGCATAGACAGCGCATAGAAAAGGAACAAGCTTAGCCTTCTTCTGTTCCTAGGTACCCCAAAAGACGCTCAAAGTTACAAAGAAAAGTAAGAGTTAAAAATCGCATAAATGTTAACAGACAAACCAATGCTTAAAAGCTGAAAAGCTAAAAAACGACAGAGAAAAGGTACATAAAGTACAAACATTGAACTTATAAAACCTTGAACCCAAAAACAAGGAAGAGAGCTTACCTCTTGTGTGACAAAAACTTTTCTCCACACAAGAGGAGAACATGGCTGACCCCTTCCGCCACTCCCTTGACGCTGGGGGGGGGCAGTGAGGGTGGGGCTGATGGCCTCCTCATACAGCAAGAAACCAACGCGCGGAGATTTTAACCAGAGAAAAAAATATATAAACTTAAGACTGTGGATCTGTATGATCAGAATGAGCAGAATTAACTCTCCAGAATACATGAGAAATATTATAAAATACACGAGCAGTTTATTTAATAATCTTTGCATGTATTAAATCACCTTAGTGAGCTTCTATAGATTAATCAGAATCTTATTAATTTTAATGTTGGTTTTACTATTTTTAGTATAGCTATCCTAGTGATGAATAACTAGTTTTCTTTTTTATTTGTTTTTATTTTCTTTTATAAACAGATTTTTAAGCTTTTTTTGTGATTTTGTTTATATTATTTAATTTTTTGTTTTAATAGGACCGTCATATCCATAGCACTAAGGTTCCTTTAGGTAGTTAATAGGCATCCTCTAGCCAACTTCCTTACGGCTTTGATTGGTCAGAATCATATTATTAACTGTGTAGAAAATTAAAGCAGATCTGCCAACCTTACTCTATTATTCAGAATAATTTTTCTTAAAGTTCTTTTGATGAAAGAAGAAGGAATTTCGTTCTCTAGAAAACTTTCTAATAGTATATTAATGTGGTAATTGAAATCCAAATTTTTGCTGCAAATTCTTGAAATTCTTAGGACCTGAGAAATTAGTACATTCTCAATTACTTTGGTTGAAATGTTATTATTCCAGTGTAGATATTTAATTACTTTGAAGTTCTCTAATTCAGGAGTGAACCCCTCCACAAACGCCAACCAGTACTCTACCTTTGAATTAGAGCATTTCCATACTCATGGTTTTGACAAAGTGAAAATAGAGGTACTACATATTATTCCTGACCTCTATGCTCGGCTAGAAACTGAATCCCTTGAAATTTTGCAGCATCAGTCTCTTTATCCCTATGGCCTTAATTCCACTCTATCTGACAATAAGCATAATCAGCATAAATTTTCAATTCGTGAACTCTTCTTTCTTGTTAATATTAAGAGCTGCTCTAGAGGTAATAGAGGACAGAGGTTATTTCGCACATCAAGCAAAGTTGATTTTGCTAACTTGCTAAAAACTCTGGAAAGCTTTAAAACTGGCACTAATTTTGTTAAAAATACTTACAAAATTCTCAAGTCCTTCAAGCACTCTGTCCTTAAATGTTTTTTCAAATTCTGGAATGAAACTGCTGACCATGTTGATAAGCATGTCTTTGCTTTGGTTCTGGACATTCTTAAACATATTCTTAAAGATAAAATTTCTCTTAAAGAATTTTCCAGTAATTTTGTTACCATCAGGTTCCTAAATAAAGCCTACGATAATCTCAATGTAAGGAAGCTGTTCTACAATAATGCAATTTTTTTTCCTATCCACAGGCACCAGTCTATTGTAAGTTTTAAATATGTTAAGACCTTAGGGTCAATAGTTAAAAACTACAAACTTAACTCTTCGAGCTACATTCCTGTAATTACTTCTTGTTCTTGTGATGAACATAAAGAAACAGTTCACTATGATAAGAATTACAACCATATTATCACCGGAAACTTGAGTTATGTTGAAAATGAAAAGCTTAGGAATTTATTAGAGTATGGCTCTAAATTCAGACCTTCCTTCACAATTTCCAAAGAAAGGATTCTTGAGAGCTTCACTCAAGATGTAAATAAGTACATCGTAAAAACCAGTTTGACGTACAATCAGCCTATTGAGGCCTTCGCAGAATGGAAATATAATATAATCAATAGCTTCACCGGTGAGTTGGCAGGTCTGGACTTTTGTTTCGACAGAAATCTCTTTTTCTCTGGAGAAGCTAAAAGGTCACTCTCCAAACTACAAGACCAATTTATTTTTACCACTACGGATAAAGCTAGCAATAATTTTGCAATTATCTGTAAGAAGTTCTATTTTGAATTGTTAACTATGGAACTCAATAATAGAGTAACATACGAGCCCGTAAGTTATTCTACCAAGCAGTTAGAAAATCGGTTTAAGGCATTCTTCAAGAAACTTAAAATTCCACAAACTAGAAGATATGGGCCTGAATTTCCATTTCTTTTTGCAACGGTTAAGTTTCATAAGGATCCTGTGAAGTTCAGGTTCATAGCTAGTGGAGTAAGGAGTCATAAAAAGAAAATAGATCTTGCTTTTGAAGATGTCTTAAAGAAGGTTTTGAAACGCATTAGAAACTGTTCTAACTTGATGTACAGAGATTTTTGGATAATTAATAATAATGCAGAAGTAATTTCTACTATACTCAAAGTTTGTCCCCTAGATATTAATAGTTATGATTTTGAAAACCTATATACTAATCTGCCTCTATCAGATATAATCACTACCTTTAAAGAGCTGTATGCAGAATTTAAACTTAACCAATTTGTTGATGTAGGAACTTGGAACTCTTATCTCAATTGCTGCATAAAAAATAACCATATCTTATATAATAATACCCTCTATAAGCAAGTGAACGGTATTCCAATGGGAACATCAACGTCCACAAATATCGCTAATCTATTCCTGTTCTTTAAGGAATATAAATTCATTAAAAATCACCCCACCTGCTCAGATAACTACCTTTACACTTTTAGATATATTGATGATCTGCTGTGTATCAATAATTCAGAAGTTATAGAGAGTGATTTTGATAATATCTATCCTAGCTCTCTTAACTTATGTAAAACCAACCACAGTAATCAGGAACTTGAGTTCCTAGACTTAAGCATTAAGCTCAACAGAGGTAACCCATCTATTAGCCTCTTTGATAAAAGAGTTAATTTTCCTTTCAAAGTAATTAAATATCTACACTGGAATAATAACATTTCAACCAAAGTAATTGAGAATGTACTAATTTCTCAGGTCCTAAGAATTTCAAGAATTTGCAGCAAAAATTTGGATTTCAATTACCACATTAATATACTATTAGAAAGTTTTCTAGAGAACGAAATTCCTTCTTCTTTCATCAAAAGAACTTTAAGAAAAATTATTCTGAATAATAGAGTAAGGTTGGCAGATCTGCTTTAATTTTCTACACAGTTAATAATATGATTCTGACCAATCAAAGCCGTAAGGAAGTTGGCTAGAGGATGCCTATTAACTACCTAAAGGAACCTTAGTGCTATGGATATGACGGTCCTATTAAAACAAAAAATTAAATAATATAAACAAAATCACAAAAAAAGCTTAAAAATCTGTTTATAAAAGAAAATAAAAACAAATAAAAAAGAAAACTAGTTATTCATCACTAGGATAGCTATACTAAAAATAGTAAAACCAACATTAAAATTAATAAGATTCTGATTAATCTATAGAAGCTCACTAAGGTGATTTAATACATGCAAAGATTATTAAATAAACTGCTCGTGTATTTTATAATATTTCTCATGTATTCTGGAGAGTTAATTCTGCTCATTCTGATCATACAGATCCACAGTCTTAAGTTTATATATTTTTTTTTCTCTGGTTAAAATCTCCGCGCGTTGGTTTCTTGCTGTATGAGGAGGCCATCAGCCCCACCCTCACTGCCCCCCAGCGTCAAGGGAGTGGCGGAAGGGGTCAGCCATGTTCTCCTCTTGTGTGGAGAAAAGTTTTTGTCACACAAGAGGTAAGCTCTCTTCCTTGTTTTTGGGTTCAAGGTTTTATAAGTTCAATGTTTGTACTTTATGTACCTTTTCTCTGTCGTTTTTTAGCTTTTCAGCTTTTAAGCATTGGTTTGTCTGTTAACATTTATGCGGGTTTTAACTCTTACTTTTCTTTGTAACTTTGAGCGTCTTTTGGGGTACCTAGGAACAGAAGAAGGCTAAGCTTGTTCCTTTTCTATGCGCTGTCTATGCGCTGTTTTTTCAAAGTAGTTAAGTTCTTAATAACTAATTAATTATGCACTTAAAGCACTGCTGAAATACTTTGTACATATTGCAACTAACTGTTTAAGGTATATAACTTTCACAAAGTTTTCTTTAGTTAATTATTATCTTTAACTTATTCTCGTTTTCGTGCTGTCATAAGTTGTAGAGTAGGGGGTTTTAGACTCAAGTTTTCTTTCAAAAATCTGTTCGTTATAAATTAACATTTCCTTTTTTAATTGCAATGTAAAATTTGGATTTCTTTTGCAATGTTTTTCAGGTTTAAATTCTCTCTCAAACGAACTTGGAATTTCGTTATAGCTGAAAATCATTTCTATTTATTATGTCACTCTCACAGCTTGAGTTCTCTTTAATCTTCTTCTCTCTGTTTAATAGTAACAGATGAAGAGCATGGGTCGGGCCATGAAGGTTAATGGATGCAAGCGAAATTGTTAACTAGTGCTAGGTCATGCTACTCTACGGAGGACATGACTTATATATATATTTTTTAAACTATTTTAGGTGGGAATGTTACTTGCATCTATGGCCTTGCAGAAACCCATTTCCAACTAGGTCTTTGTGGAAGTGAGAAAATGCAGAGTTTTTGCTGGTCCTTGATAAAGCCAAGGCTCAGTATTCTCGACACCTTCTACATTCAGTTGTTTTATTTTATTTTTATCTTTTCTCCTTTTACTCACACAGGTAGATACATAACCTTTTCTATGTTGTATTAGGTGTGAGTCAAAATTATATATGTATTTTTTTGCTTAGGTATCTTCTTTATAGAATGTGAATTCTGAATTTTCAAAACTGCTGCGTTGCGCGTTTTGATTTTCAGGTTATTTTGCACCCTTCGTTTTAAATTCTAAAATTTTTTCCTTAGTCTTCAGTTTTGCTCTTAAGTATATATATATATATATATATATATTCTATTAAGAAGAGACTGAAGCAAAAAATTTTGACTCACACCAAGTACAACATAGAAAAGGTTATATATTGACCGGTGTGAGTAAAAAGAGAAAAAAATAATAGAAAAACAGAATGTAGAAAGTGTCGAGAATACCGAGTCTTGGCTTTATCAAGGACCAGCAAAACTCTGCATTTTCTCACTTCCACAAAGACCTATTTGGAAATGGGTTTCTGCAAAGCCATAGATGCAAGTAATAAGCCCACCAAAAATTTTAAAAATATATACATATATGTCATAACCTCCACAGAGTTGTATGACGAAGCTTTAGTTAACATTTTAGCATGCATCTTTAACTTTCCTGGCCCAACCCATACTCTTCATCTGTTACTAATAAACAGAAAGAAGATAATTATAGAAAACTCAAGCTGTAAGAGTGACTTAATGAATCAGAATTAATGTTCAGCAATAACACATTGCCAAGTTACCTAGTCGCCTAAGAGAGAATTTAAACCTGAATAGCAATACTAAAGTGCTACAAATTCTTAAACTTTGCAATAAAAAAAGGAAATATAATTTTTTTTCTAAAGCAGATTCCTGAAAGAAAACTGGATTACAAAACCCCCTACTCCACAACTTCTGACAACTCAAAAACGAGAATAAAATAAAGACAATAATAAACTAAAGAAATGCTTTGTGAAGGTTATATGACATAAACAGTTAGTTGCAATATGTACAAAGTATTTCAGAAGTGCTTTAAGAGCATAATTAAGTAGTTATTAGGATCTTAACGACATTGAAAACACATCGTTGACTACAAGAACAAAAAAAACAGCCAGCTGCTTAGCCTAAGAGCCCTAAAAACGCGCAGTTACCAAGAAAAGAGAGAGTTAAAAATCCGCAAAAAAGTTAATATACTTGCTAGTGCCTAAATGCTTAAAGCAAAAATTAGAAAAAATGTTTAAAAAATTCAAACATTGAACTTGGAAAACCCAAAAACCTAAAGACAAAGAAGAGAGCTTACCTCTTATGCAACTTTACTTCTTCCACTCTTGAAGAAACATGGCCGACCTTTTTACCCCAAACTTTCATTCACCCCTGCCACTCCCTAGTTGCTGGGGGCAGTGTGGGTGGGGCTGAAGGCCTCCACACACTGAAAAATCCTGCTCGCGGAGATTTTAACTAGAGAAAAATATAATTAAGAATGTGAACCTGTTTGATCAGAAAGAGCAGAATTAACTCTCCAGAATACATGAATAATATTATGAAATACACAAGTAGTGTATTTAATAACCTTTGCATGTATTTAATCACCTCGGTGAGCTTCTATAGACTATTCAGAATCCTATTAATTTTAATGTTAGTTTTACTATTTTTAGTATAGCTATTCTAGTGAGTGAATAACTAGTTTTCTTTTATATTTATTTTCCTTTATAAACAGATTTTTAAGTTTTTTTTTTGTGATTTTGTCTGTATTGTTTAATTTTTTATTTTTAATAGGACCTTCTTATCCATAGCACTAAGGTTCCTTTTTGTAGTTAATATGCATCCTCTAGACCAACTTCCAAAGAAGGCTTTCATTGGTCAGAATCATATTATTAAATGTGTAGAGAATTAAAGCAGATCCGCCAACCTTACTCTATTATTCAGAATAATTTTTCTTAAAGTTCTTTTGATGAAAGAAGTAGGAATTTTGTTTTCTAGAAAACTGTCTAATAGTATATTAATGTGGTAATTGAAGTCCAAATTGTTGCTGCAAATTCTTGAAATTCTAAGCACCTGAGAAATTAGTACATTCTCAATTATTTTGGTTGATATGTTATTATTCCAGTGTAGATATTTAATTACTTTGAAAGGAAAATTAACTAGAAACAAAGACGTGTTCCAATGGAGGATGCCCGCTCGCCCGCCCGCCTGTCAACAAGTCGAGAGATAAACAAGCCCAGCTACAACTGTTTACATACCGTTTATGTGTGGTGTAAGTTCTTTAACGTTTGAAACAACCCAAAATAACATGTGGGAAAACTGCAGACAAATGTTCCCAAGTAACTGAAAAGTTTATTTGTAACTTACATCGGTGCTTCAATTTAAATGGATTATGTTAAATAAAAAGTCTTAATGCTGGGTGCAAAACCATCAGAAAAAAAAATCTGGAAGAATCAAATCTGTAAAATTAACACTCTGCCGGTAAAGCAAGTTGCATTTCTGTAAATTTTACGGGTAAATCATAAAACCTGGCAGGTATTTTAGCATTTGAACTCTTGTCCACCAAATGACAGATAGCATTGGTTTACGCAATTATACAAACATAGTTTCATAAGAATAATTCAATATTATACATCGCTTTCAATTTTTTTAAGGATTCCACCAATTCAGAAATAACTTTGATAGCTCACAATGCGTGAAGGCTTTGGCTTTGCAAAGGTTGTGATCTCCGATCAGAGATCATGATGTCACATTAAAGGAGAATGCTGCTAGAAAAAAAAACAAAAAAACCAGCATTTTGCATACCGTATATACTCACGTATAAACCGAGCCCCCTAGTTCAACAGCTAGAAATTGGCAAAAAACCAGGACCTGCATATAAGCCGAGACTTTCACTTTAAGAAAAAGAATTTCTTCCAAAAACTTTCGGCTTTTACGCAAGTATATATGGTATTTATAATAAAATTTTAAGGTTTTACCAAAGTGTTAATTTAGTCATCTTGGGAGCAAACATTGCCGTATGTGCCGCACACGCATTAACAGCTGTAGCCCTATTAAACTGGAGACGCATAGAAAACAGTCATTTTATGAGCCGATCCCTAAAGTTAAACCATTTGTTTACATAGGATAGAAATACTGTGTTTAAATTCACATTTTTATCCTACTATAATTTTTTATTATTCATTCACGTCTTCCAAATATGTTTTTCTATTAGGTAAACATTTCATGAATTTAACGATGACGGTGAAAATCCTCCAATCAACCATTGACAGTGAGCAGTTTTCTTAGAAAATTAGTATCAACAGTGATTCACACTTTTTTTTAACAGTAAAATACTTACAAAAATTGTTTTCACAAAAAAAAAAAACACTGCTCTTCCCAGTTTCTAAAATACGATTAAAATAGTGCATATTTTTTTCCCCCCGTAAACGAAGTTTCTCTGTTATGTATATGCTATCAAAAGTAAAGGGGAAAAAATGCATTGCCGAAGACCCAGTGTTTTCGCACACTGCTTAAAAGTTAATTCTAGTAGCTCAATTGCGGGTGTCATAAATCAGAGGGAAGCTTGTTTATTTTTTGCTTTTCTTTCTTTGCTTGAGGAATTGTCTCTGCTGTGGCCTGCCTGCATGGGATTCAACCCCTCTCCCGCCAGTCGAAGTTCATTCGAGTGAGTCAGTTCCCAGTAGTGGCACATAGAGAAGCCTGCAGAGTGATCTTTACAGACTTCAAACAAGCAATACATGCACAGAGAACCCGGCAGTTTATGGAAGAGAAAAAAAAATGCTTTGAAAAGATTTACTCATCAGTGTGGAAATTTCAGAGGGGGAAAAAAAGTAATAACAGAATAACAGGAAACGAATTCAGCATATCAGCAGTACAACATATGTGCCGCATATTAAAAAAAAAAAAAAAAAAAACTTTTATCATCATAATAGCCGCGGCTGTTAACAACCAAATTGCGGTAATTCAATGAGAAAATTTTTACTCACCAATGACAATTCTTCACTCGCCAATGCCGAGCTGGCAACTGGAAATTTCGTGCCCTGATTATGCAAATAAATTTCAGCAAGTAAGGAGGAAAGAGAAGAGCCAAGGTATGCCATGTTTTTGTTGGTAGTAGATACCATTGTATACAAAACAGAAATACTTATCCAATGAATCAAAACAGTCTTAAAGATCTTTGATGAGTTCCCCAGGAAGTTCTTGGTGCTCCATTAGTTTTTTGACCATGAGCATGTAGGCATCAAAGAAAGGAACAGAAGGAAATAATGAATCCATGTCAAAAGTGTACAGGAAATCTTGAGGATCAATGTATGAAGTCTTTGGTTGACACAACTGAATAAGCATGATTTTAGATACTGCATAAAGCTGGCAACCCCATCAGACCTTTAGTTGAATATTCTTTTTCTCCAGCAGTAAACCTTGAAAAGAGATTGGTCCTCAAATGCAAATCCCTGGCAGCCAACCATCCTCATACTGTTGTCTCTACTTCAAACTTCATCCACAAACTTCCTAATTCCTTTTCTCCTAGTGTTAATCTGTATACTCTTTATGTAGAATCTTTGTTTCCCTCTGTACCATATTTTGATTCCTACATGCTCCTCATGAAGAAATTCATTCTTCATTTTGAACCCCCCGGTACTCTTATCAAAGATCTTTATGATTGTTTCCACACTCTTCATCAACACAGTTGTTTTGTTTTCAACAAAATTGTGTATAGGCAACAATCTGGTCTCCGCATGGGCTCACCTCTTTCCCCTCTGCTTGCAGAAATCTACATGCAACATATTGAAGTTTCCAATTCCTCAACACCCTTTTCAACCTTTCCTATGGTTAAGATATGTAGACGACATTTTCATTAGCTGGCCACATACAGAGTCTGAACTACAGAGACTGATCAACTCCATTACGGAAAAATTTCCTTCCATTAATCTCACTATATCTAAGGAAGTAAACCACAAAATTGATTTCCTGGATGTATCTATCTGCAGAAATGCTGATCTCTCCATTACTTGTTCTGTCTATCATAAACCTTCTGTGGCCACTAACATCATTACCTAAAATTATTTCACCCTGCATCTCTACAAGCTTGCAGCATTGAAGTCCTACATCCACAGGGCTCATATCATTTGCAACAACCAACTCTCTCTTCAAGAAGAACTCTCCAAAATTTCTACAATAGCCCTCTCCCATGGTTTCCCTGCTCATACAGTCAACTCCCTCATAAAGAAATATGAAAACCATTCGAAAATCGAATGCCTCCTTCCTCATACGAAAGAAGACCTGAAATTCTGTGGTTCTGTTCCTTACCATCCTTCCTATGCTTATAAGTTACAGATTCTTTTTAGAAGTTTTGGTTACCATCTTGCCATTAAATCTACCCCAAACATCTTGAAACTTCTACAAAAGGGATAGGGACAAAGTTGAAAGCCTGAACCTCACAGGAATTTACTGCATTCCTATCTCTTCTTCTACTGGGGATAACTTATACATTGGAAGCACATACAGGAGCATTAACCATAGAATTTTAGAACATAAAAAAGATGTTTCGATCCTAATACTGCCTTGTCTATTTTGACAATGGAAGACACATCTGCAGTTCCCCACTGGAACGAAGCAAAATGAATTGCTTCTTTTTACAATCGTTTTGCCCTCTGTTACCGTGAAAGCCTGGAAATTATTTTAAACTCAATGACTTGCAATTCCGAATCTCCTCTCTACATTCCGATGATCTGGAGATCAATTCTAAGTTTTGGCAACAAAAATAGGAAAAATCAAATGTAGAATCTGGCAACAATCTTAGTCCTCCATTGGAGTGATGAAGAATTAAGATAAGGTCGAAAGCTTCCAACTTTTTTGTAAAAGTTTTCATTTAACGTAACTAGCGTGATCAAGTTACCTTTATTTGTTAATATTGTTACATGTTTTGGCCATCATCGTCACAATTAGAAGTGTCGCATAGTATGATAAATCCTAAAACAAGGGTCCACGCAGAGTCTAACTAGGCAGTTTTTACACCAAAAAAGAGGTTTCCTTCCTAGCCTTTCTTTTACCAACGACTTTTGAGCAGCATACAGCACATTTTCGCCTTGGTGCTGGTTAGTTGATTTTTATGGCGCAAGGGCCATGTTTGGCCAAAGAGCGCTAGACACAAGACAAACAAACAGTATTAAAACTGTGGTATAAAGTTTAAAATCTGGCTGATTCAGTAAAAGTGAAAAATGAGAATGATGGAAGGGCTAAGATCTAGATATGTTTAAAAAAGTCAATCTGTTTAAAAAATGAAAAGACAGCGACTGTATCGCAGTGGTCATCTAGGGAGCCGCTGCAGCATAGCTGCGTCCTTGGTCAACAAATGAGAATGAAAGAAGTAAAACGTACATCACGAAAACGAACACAGCTACACAGAAGATGAGTGACAGTGAGTCGGCAATTACACGTCTCACACATCGGCGCGGTGTCGCCACAAAGCAAAAAGCGGTGAGTAAAACGACAATGCCCAGTGCAGAGACGCGCAAGCACAATTTCCTCCCTACAGTTCCGACAAAATGAGGATTTCCAGATTTCAAGAATAGGTTTAACAGGGCTCAAAATTTCAGGTCTAACTCTACTAGCCAAAAATATTTCACTCGCCATCACACCACTGTGACATGCAAGAGACAGTGAAAGAGTGATACGGTGAATTTGCAGCAAGTATTCTGTTTTAATGATCATGTATGCAAAAACCGAATCTAGGGCGTGGCCTAAGAGAAAGTTAGGGGAGAAAAGTTTCGGCCATGTTTTTGACTTTAGTGGCATAAAAGTTACATAAGAGGTAAGCTCTCTTCTTTGTTCTTGAAGTTTGGGAGTTCCTAGTTCTTTTTAAGAACTTTTTGAGCTGTCTTTTCTTTTTTTACTTAAGGCAATTAGGTGCATGCATGTTTATATACTTTGTGTTTTTTTCTCTTTCACTTTAACAGGAATTGTAACGTTATTTAGGGCACTTTGGCTAAGTAGCTGGCCGCTTTATTGTACTTATAGTCAACGATGTTTTCAAAGTCGGAAAGAACGTAATTGCTACATCTTGAAGCACTTAAAGCACTTCTGGAATACTTTGTATATATTGCAACTAAATGTTAAAATCATGTAATCATCACAATGCATTTTTTAGTTAGTTATTATCATTTTTTTATTTTATTTTTTGTTCAAGGATGTGTGTTGTTGAAGAGAAGGGAGTTCAGTATTCAAGTTCACTTTCAGGAATCTGTTGTTGTTTTTTTAATTATTATTTTTTATTATATGGCATTTTTGAATAAGAGTTTTTCACTGTAAAGCATTAGAATCTGTAATACTTTGGTATTGCTATTCTGGTTTAAATTCTCTCTTAGGAGGTTGGGTTGCTTGGCATTGTGTTATTACTAAATTATCCTTATGTTTCAACCAGTCACTCTCTCAACTTGTGTTTTTTTTGTAATCGTTTTTCTGTTTTTTTAGTAGCAGATGACGAGCATGGGTTGGGCCAGGCAAGCTATAGATGCATGCAAAAATAATATCTTGTGTTTTGACATGCAACTCAGGGGAAGTTGTGATATATATATTTTTTTTTTAATTTTTGGTGGGCATATTACTTGCATCTATGGCTTTGCAGAAACCCATTTCCAACTAGGTCTTTGTGGAGGTGAGAAAATGCAGAGTTTTGCTGGTCTTTGATAAAGCCAAGGCTCGACATTCTCGACACTTTCTAAATTCAGTTTGCTATGTTTTATCCTCTTTTTACTGATACCTGTCAGTATATGAGTTTTACTATGTCGTTTTAGGAATATTGGTTGAAAAATTGTTATTGCTTTTGTATCTTCTTAACTACTATGTGAATTCTGAATATTCGTGACTGCTGCGTTGCACATCTTGATCTTCAGGTTTTTTGCTAATTTTTTCTTAAATTCTTATGTAATATCTTTGATTTTGTCTCTGTAACTAATTTCAATTTACTATTTAGCAGCTTATGCGCAAATTCTAGTTAAACTGTTTTGTTTTATTTTTCTTTAATTATTTTGCTTGTTTTTTTAGTTTTTTGGCTAACATCCTTTTTGGAGTGTAGTTAATGCTCGAGTTTTGGTAATTTCTTGGGCTGCTCATTTCCCAGAAAGTTTTTCCCATTTGGTTTGCTGGGAATTTTATATGTTTGGCCCAAGTGGCGTTTTATGGACAAAGAAAGGATTGGAGGTCAGCTCAGATAAGTCAAATCCTCCCACTTGGATAAGCTAGCACCCTTTCCCATAGTGTATGAAATCGCTGGCAAAGTTAATCTCAAGTTACGAAATGACAAACGTTGTTTGACATGTAAATCAGCGTATCCTAACCTGTATTCTTCTACTTCAGATGATTGCTCCAACAAGTTTTGCAAAGCTTACAATACCATTTATAAGCTTACCTGTACTGTTTGCAGTCTTAGCTATATTGGCCAAAGCAAAAATCCACTTCATCTTAGGATTAATGGTCACAGGTCTCTATTTAACAAGTACTCTGCATCTGGAGTGAACCCCTCCACTAATGCTAGTCAGTACTCTACCTTTGAGTTAGAGCATTTCCATTTTCATGGTTTTGACAAAGTGAAAATAGAGGTGCTACATATCATCCCTGGCCTCTATGCTTGACTTGAAACTGAATCGCTTGAAATTCTGCAGCATCAGTCTCTCTATCCCTATGGTCTTAATTCCACTCTTTCTGACAATAAGCATAATCCGCATAAATTCTTTATCTGAGAACTTTTTTTCTTGTTAACAACAAGATCTGCACTAGAGGTAAGAGAGGGCAGAGGTTATTTCGTACTTTTAGCAAAGCAGATTTTGAAAGCTTGATA
Organism: Macrothele yani; assembly: GCA_039090855.1. NCBI lineage: Eukaryota > Metazoa > Arthropoda > Arachnida > Araneae > Macrothelidae > Macrothele > Macrothele yani. The sequence continues at coordinate 98,794,347 of CM076990.1, read as the reverse complement.
ATAACACTGAGTAGTTTTAAGAATGAAACAAGTTTTGTCAAAAATACTTGCAAAATTCTCAAGTCCTTCAAGCACTCTGTCCTAAAAAGTGTTTTCAAATTCTGGAAAGAAACTGCTAATCAAGTTGATAAGCATGTCTATGCTTTGGTTCTGGACATTCTTAAGCACATACTTAAAGATTAAATTTCTCTTAAAGAAACTTCCAGAAATTATGTAACCATCAGGTTTCTCAATAAATCCTATGATCATCTCAATATCAGGCAGCTGTTCTACAATAAAGCAATTTTTTTTCCCATGCACAGGCACCAATCTATTGTAAGTTTTAAATATGTTAAGACCTTAGGGTCTACTGTTAAAAACTACAAACTTAATTCTTCATGTTCCTTACCTGTAGTTACTGCATGTTCTTGTGAAGAACATAAAGAAACAGTTCACTATGATAAGAATTACAAGCATATTATCACTGGTAACTTGAGCTTTGTTAAAAATGACAAGCTTAGGTATGTATTAGAGTATGGTACTAAATTTAGACCTTCTTTCAAAATCTCCAAAGCAAGAATTCTAGAGAACTTTACTCAAGATGTAAATAGGTACATAACTAAAACCAGTTTAGCTTACAATCAGCCTATTGAGGCCTTTGCAGAATGGAAATATAATGTAATCAATAGCTTCTCTAAAAAGTTGGCAGGTCTTGATTTATGTTTTGACAGAGATCTTTTTTCCTCTGGAGATGCTAAAAGGTCACTTTCCTCTCTTCAAGACCTATACATTTTTACCACTACAGATAAAGCTAGCAATAATTTTGCAATTATCTGTAAGAAGTTCTATTTTGAATTATTAAATAAAGAACTCAACAATAGAGTAACCTACGAGCCAGTAAGTTACAGTACCAAACAGTTAGAAAATTGTTTTAAGGCATTCTTCAAGAAGCTTAAAATTCCACAAATGAGAAGATATGAGCCTGAATTTCCCTTTCTTTTTGCAACTGTCAAGTTTCATAAAGATCCGGTGAAGTTTAGATTCATAGCTAGTGGAGTAAGAAGTCATAAAAAGAAAATTGATCTTGCTTTTGAAGACATCTTGAAGAAGGTCTTGAAACACATTAGTAACTGCACTAACTTAAAGCACAGAGATTTTTGGATTATTAATAATAATTCAGAAGTAATTTCCCCTATTCTCGAAATTAACCCCATAGATATAAATAATTATGATTTTGAGAACCTATATACTAATCTACCTTTATCAGATATCAACTACCTTTAAAGAGCTGCATGTAGAATTTAAGCTTAACCAATTTGTTAATTCAGGAGCTTGGAACTTTTATCTCAATTGCTGCATAAACAATAACCATATTTTATATAATAATACTCTTTATAAGCAAGTAACCGGCATCCCTATGGGAACATCTTCTTCCACCAGTGTAGCAAATCTATTCCTGTTCTTTAAAGAATATAAATTCATCAAGAATAGCTCCTCATGCTCAGATAACTACCTTTTCACTTTTAGATATATTGACGATTTGCTTTGTATAAATAATTCAGAAGTTATAGAAAGTGATTTTGCAAATATCTATCCTAGCTCTCTTAACTTATGTAAAACCAACCACAGTAATCAGGAACTGGAGTTCCTAGACTTAAGCATTAAACTTAACAGAGGTAACCCATCCAGCAGCCTTTTTGATAAGAGAGTTAACTTTCCTTTCAAAGTAATTAAATATCTGCACTGGAACAATAACATCTCTACCAAAGTAATTGAGAACGTACTAATTTCACAGGTACTTAGAATTTCAAGAATTTGCAGCAACAATTTGGGCTTCAATAACCACATTACAATACTATTAAACAGTTTTCTAGAAAACAAAATTCCAACATCTTTTATCAAAAGAACTTTAAGAAAAATTATTCTGAATAATAGAGAAAGGTTAGCAGATCCATTTTAATTTCTACAAAGTTAATAAAATGATTCTGGCCAATGAAAGCCTTTTTTAAGAAGTTGGTCTAGAGGATGCATATTAGCTACAAAAAGGAACCTTAGTGCTATGGACAGAACAGTCCTATTAAAAATTAAAAATAAAAAAATACATATAAAATCACACAAAAAAACTTTAAAATTTTATTATAAAATAAAATAAAAAGAAATAAAAAGAAAACTAGGTATTCACTGACTAGAATAACTATACTAAAAATAGTATAACTAACTTTAAAATGAATAGGATTATGTATGAATAGGATTATGTTTGTAGAGGTTCACTAAGGTAGTTAAATACAAATAAATACTATTAAATACACTGCTTGTGTATTTGAAGTTATTTTCATGTATTCTGGAGAGAAAATTCTACTCTTTCTGAACAACCAGGAAATTCTTAGTGGCGTATTTCTCTTGTTTAAAACTCCGCGGGTAGGTTCCTTTGCAGTGCGTGGAAGCCTTCAGTCCCTCCCTAGCTGCACCCCGAATCTAGGGCGTGGCCTAAGAGAAAGTTAGGGGAGAAAAGTTTCGGCCATGTTTTTGACTTTAGTGGCATAAAAGTTACATAAGAGTTAAGCTCTCTTCTTTGTTCTTGAAGTTTGGGAGTTACTAGTTCTTTTTAAGAACTTTTTGAGTCTTTTCTTTTTTTACTTAAGGCAATTAGGTGCATGCATGTCTATATACTTTGCGTTTTTTTCTCTTTCACTTTAACAGGAATTGTAGCGTTATTTAGGGCACTTTGGCTAAGTAGCTGGCCGCCTTATTGTACTTATAGTCAACGATGTTTTCAAAGTCGGAAAGAACGTAACTGCTACATCTTGAAGCACTTAAAGCACTTCTGGAATACTTTGTATATATTGCAACTAAATGTTAAAATCATGTAATCATCACAATGCATTTTTTAGTTAGTTATTATCATTTTTTTATTTTATTTTTTGTTCAAGGATGTGTGTTGTTGAAGAGAAGGGAGTTCAATATTCAAGTTCACTTTCAGGAATCTGTTGTTGTTTTTTTTAATTATTATTTTTTATTATATGGCATTTTTGAATAAGAGTTTTTCACTGCAAAGCATTAGAATCTGTAATACTTTGGTATTGCTATTCTGGTTTAAATTCTCTCTTAGGAGGTTGGGTTGCTTGGCATTGTGTTATTACTGAATTATCCTTATGTTTCAACCAGTCACTCTCTCAACTTGTGTTTTTTTTGTAATTGTTTTTCTGTTTTTTTAGTAGCAGATGACGAGCATGGGTTGGGCCAGGAAAGCTATAGATGCATGCAAAAATAATATTATCTTGTGTTTTGACATGCAACTCAGGGGAAGTTGTGATATATTTATTTTTTTTTAATTTTTGGTGGGCATATTACTTGCATCTATGGCTTTGCAGAAACCCATTTCCAATTAGGTCTTTGTGGAGGTGAGAAAATGCAGAGTTTTGCTGGTCCTTGATAAAGCCAAGGCTCGACATTCTCGACACTTTCTACATTCAGTTTGCTATTTTTTATCCTCATTTTACTGATACCTGTCAGTATGAGTTTCACTATGTCGTTTTAGGAAAATTGGTTGAAAAATTGTTATTGCTTTTTTATCTTCTTAACTAGTATGTGAATTCTGAATATTCTGACTGCTGCGTTGCGAGTCTTGATCTTCAGGTTTTTTGCAAATTTTTTCTTAAATTCTTATGTAATATCTTTCATTTTGTCTCTCTCTCTCTCTCTCTCTCTCTCTCTCTCTCTCTCTCTCTCTCTCTCTCTCTGTATATATCATCATCATCATTGTCAACCATTATCAATCCACTGCTGGACGAAGGTCTCCCCAAGTTTCCTCCACAACGGTCTGTCTTGTGCCAGTCTCCTCCATGTCACCCCTGCATACTTTCGAATTTCATCCACCCATCTCCCATGTGGTCTTCTTCTGGGTCTTTTCCTGTCCCTTGGAATCCAATCTAAAATTTCGGCTGTCCATCGATGATCTGTCCTTCTGGCAGTATGTCCAGCCCATTGCCATTTCAGGGATTTAACTCTGATCATGATGTCTTCCACTCTTGTCATTTTTCGGATCCACGAGTTCCTCTTCTTATCTCTCCTGGTTACACCAAGCATGCACCTCTCCATGCTTCTTTGAGTTGTCTGCAGTCTTTGTATATGTCTTTTAGTTAAGGTCCACGTCTCTGCACCATACGTAAGCACTGGAAGGATGCATTGATCAAACACTTTTCTTTTAAGACATAATGGCATATTGCTCTTGAAAATTATGCTGTTTCTTCCAAAAGCTCTCCAGGCAAGTTTTGTAGGACGATTAATTTCTTCATCAATGTGACCCTCACTTGATATCTGCTGTCCAAGATAAACGTACGTGTCTGTTATCTCCAGCTTTTCTCCATCAATCAATAAATCTTCATTTCTTGTAAAAGCATTGAACATCACTTTTGTCTTCTAAAAGTTCATTTTTAATCCCACTTCTTTACTCTTGTCAGCAAGTTCCTGGATCATACTCTGCAGCTCTGATGGGGTAGTTGCAAAAATGACTATGTCATCAGCAAAACGTATATATATATACAACTCTGTGATTGTGCTACAGCTGAGATCTCAGAAAATAATAGTCATAATAATAACCCTCAAGGTTGTATTAAACCAGGAAAGTCATCAAAATCCAATATTTTTTAATGCTGGAAGAAATGAAATAACTAAAATAACATTTTAAAAAATGTTGGTCATACATCGCAACCCAATCCCCTCATAAAACAAATTGTCAGCACCTCCACACCACCATGCTCCTTTTCCTCGTATGTACATAAATATGTTTCCCGGAATCCTGGCGGGTACAGCAAAGATTAATTGGAGTACGGATGGAGGAAAATATCAGTGTTTTTGAGAATCGATATTTTTCCAAGTGCTATTCGACGTTAGAAACTGCAAAAGAATATTTTCTACATGAAGTAAATGAATTTCTCTTTGCTGCGTTCTTCTAAAATTAATCTTAGGTCATGAATTAGGGACTTTATTGCCGTTTTGCTTGATGTTATATCACCCAAAAATTAAGTTTTTTTTCCTTGATGTTACAGGAACTGATAAAAGTCCTTCCCCGCTCTCTCCAAAAAAATCGAGGTTTCACGACTGATGTTTGAAACTGAAATAGCGCAATCAACTCGAAATTTTTCTGTGATAAGTAAATGAATTTGTCTTTTTCGTATTCTTATACTGAGAAAGGGAATATCACCTTTCTTTTTCGTGTTCTTATGCTGAGAAAGAGAATATCACTTTACTATGTCACGAATTAGCGATTTTTTTTTGCCAGTTTTCTGCGATGTTTCGTCGCCGTACTGGAGCCAATGCATCGAGGTTTGCGATACATCAAGCACCTTAACAAATATTATGGTTACTCGATGTTGAATTAGTGAGCTATCACCGATATATTGAACGGCGATTTGTTCATCAATGTGCCAATAACTGCTGCAGATGGGAAAGATGTGAATTCCTTAGTTCTTTAGCAAAACCTCATGGTTTTCGCTGATACGTCTAAAATTTCCACCCATATTACGGATGTGTAAATGTTTCAGGAATGAATATCCACAGATATGCCCATCCCAACTCTGAGTTAGACCTAGAAACACACGCGGTGAAGAAACCCTACCTCCCACAAAGCTTTGAGGTTTCTTTCAGCTGTAGCTACGCAGCCCACGGAAGAGGCTCTCATTGGCTCGCTAAGCTATTGGTGATGACGCAGTGATTGATACGCCTCCTTCAGAGACCGTTTTACTGAAAACATTTCAGGACAACGAATAAAAAAAAAAAAAAGCACAGTTAAGTTAAATACAATACTCAAGATGCCTCTAACACTGAAATATTTTTAAGATAACATTTTACTGAAAGTGAAGACACGATCACAGTTTAAATTTTTTTTGTGAAGATAGTGTTTGGGCTAAAAATTTTCTTTGTGAAGATACCGCCCAACAGCATCAAATGCCGAACAGGAAAACAATTTAATATTTTTACTGCTTGGCAACAATAAATTTCTGGTCACCATTGGCGTCTGGGCGACTGCAAATTTTGCGCTCTGGGTTCAATACGATGAAGTTTATTTTCCGCCTCTTGGTCCCACAGACCCTGCCACGTTCACTTGATATGATCGTGAACAAAAATGCGGAAATCCTGGTGAAACAGTGGCAAGGGTGTAACAACCAAAGAGGAAGCAGATCTAGCAGCCACATCAGCACACTCGTTACCCGAGATTCCAACATTACCAGGAATCCAGCAAAACTGAACCTGAAAACCGGCCTTGAGCAAACGACGAAGCAACCGTCTCACATCCAACAGAAAAGGATGGTCATGGCAATCCGCAGATGACAAAGACTGCAAGACACTTAAGGAATCCATATAGACCATAGCATGATGATAAGAACTCAACTGAACATGAAGAAGGGCGAGACACGCAGCACGCATCTCCGCCGAAAACACTGTGGCCTCAGCTGGGATCTGCGCAACAGAGACATCATCTACACAGACAGCCACTGACTCCATGCATCTTGGAGCCATCAGTGAAAATGGGAGTGTATTCAGAATTGAGGGAGCGGTACTCAGATCGTGAGGTGAACGACAGAAGCAGGGGTTGAGGACTAATCAAGAGAAGCAAAGCCCAGATCAGTGACAACCTCAAAAGGCTGCCACGGTGGGTCCCCAACGACCCTGGTCTCCCCAACAAGAGACAAGTCGAGCCCTGCATCAATAGCTACGGCCACCATATGAAGACCAAAGGTGGGTATGCACGAGAGCCAGTTCTCAAATAAAAGAGCATGCTGGGGATGGAAAACTGCATTGTACAAAGGATTGTCTAGAAGAGATCTAAGTTTCAAGTAAAATTGAAGATGACAGCTGCAGACGGCGTAATTCAAGCAATGGTTCTTTCAAGTCAGCATAAAGGCTGGGAATCGGAGATGTTCGAAATGCTCCCGTGCAAAGACGTAGCGCTTCATGGGGAATAGTATCTAAAGGCTGGAGAACAGAAAGATGCGCAGAGCCATACAACGATGCAACCATAATCCAGTTTCGACCGAATTAAATTATAGTAAATGAGAAACAAAGACATCCTGTGTGCACCCCACGAGACTCTGGAAAGGATCTTAAGAATGGACAGAGCACGCAGACAGGAAATCTTGGGCCACCGAACATACACACGAAACGTAAGCGCATGGTCGACAGTCAGTTCAAGGAACTTCGTCTCGGGCAAAACTGGTATGGCTGTTCATTCGAAATGAAGCTCTGCATTTGGCCACGCCTCTGGCAGAAATGAACACACGCTATCTTGTCGGGAGAAAGAACGAAACCATTGCTGTTCCCCGCTTGAACAATCTGGTTAATTGCAGACAGCAACTGCCTTTCAATAAAATTCATGCTTGATGATGAGCAGAAGATCTGCTTGATGATGAGCAGCCGAAACCGCAGGAGGAAGTTTTGTGAGAAGACAATTAATGTGGAGGATGAACAATGTGACAGATAAAATGCAACCTTGAGGAACACCTTGTTCTTGATGGAACGGTGCAGAGAGCGTAGTACCCAGGCGTACCTGAAATACCCGATTGCGAAGAAAATTTACAATTAATGTCAGAAGATTTCCTCGCAACCCGCATGCGTGGAGGTCACGAATAATACTGTGCCGCCACGCTCGATCATAGGCTTTCTCAACATCAAAGAAAACGGAAACCAGGTGATGCCTACGCACGAACGCCTTGCGCACAGATGTCTCAAGGCGCAGGAGATGATCGTGAGGTGAACGATGACAGCGAAAGCCGCTTTGTGATGGTGAAAGTACGTGATTTTGTCCTAAAAAATGAATTGAGCGGGAATTAACCATCTGCTCGAGAACTTTACACAGACTGCTAGTGAGAGCAATTGGATGACAACTAGAGGGAAACTTAGGATCCTTGCCAGGTTTAGGAAAAGGCAGAACAAAAGCTTTTCACCAAGATTCTGGGAAACTGTGCTCCAACCAAATGCGATTGTACAGGACTAAAAAATTCTTGAGAGACTACTGCGAGAGATGACAAAGCACGTTATAGTGGATTCCATCGGGAACCGACAGATGTAGCGTTGGACAGATGCACAGCCACCCTGAGTTCAACCATGCTGAAGGGAGAATTATAACCAGTGTCGTGAAAAGGCAAAAACGAGATCTTCTGGCGTTTCGCTTGTGACTTAATCCTATGAAATGAGGAAGGATAAGCCACATCACTAGACACAGATGCAAAAGCCTCACCCAAACAATCCACAATCTCCCCGACTTCAGCATATGTGCAACCGTTACTCTTGATAATGGAAATCTCGTGAGAGCTGTGGTTACCCACGATCTTACGAATCTTGCCCCACACACTACTCAAACTCGCAGCTGAAGTGAGAGATGAAACATACTGAATCCAAGACTCCCTCTTGCTATGTCGACGCACCAACCGAGCACAGGATTTTGCTTGTTTAAATGCAACGAGATTGGCATCAGTTGGATAACGCCGGAACGTAGGCCAGGCCTTATGTTGAGCTCTCCTAGCCGCTGCGCATTCAGGGGTCCACCAAGGCTTCAGACTTCTTGGGAGCTTCGTAGATGTTTTTGGTATAGAAAGATCAGCCGCCTGAATAATGCAATTCATGACATCGAGAACAGCTGCGTCGATCTCGATTCGACTGCCTCTCGTGCTGATGCTGACACTACCCCACAAAGGATGATGGGCATTGAAGTCACCCAGTAGAAGAAAGGGTGAAAGCAGCTGATCAACCAAACTCTCCAGAACAGAGATGCTGACGTCCTCAACCTGCGGCAGATGGACACTGCAGACAGTAAGAGGCACAGGCACAGAAATACGAACCGCCACGGCCTGCACAGTTGTGAATACCGCAACAGAAGAGACCGGAACCCTGTGAGGGACAAGAATAGCGACTCCCCCACAGGCTATATCTCCTGACACGTTATCTGTCCGAAATGCACCGTAGCCTCGAACTGAAAGCAGGTCTGATGGTTTAAGTTTCGTCTCCTGTAGACAAAGGCACACCGGAGAGTACAACGAAAGCAGATGTTTCACGTCATCAGAACTCGTCCGAAAACCTTGGCAGTTCCACTGAACGATTGAAGCCATAGTTAAAAGTGAGATGAAAAAAGAAATAAAATGAACTATACTGACTGCTTAAACAAGGTCAACGTGCATCTCCTCTGACGAATGGTCCCGCAGATTTGGAGGCATGTGACCAGGGTCCAAGATGGGAGTATGCTTTGTCCCAAGTGTCTTAACGGGGTGCACTCCGTGTTGAGTAGGTGGCTGAGATTTTGGAGAAGAAACGCTCTTTTTCTCCTTGGCTTTGCAGTCCAGGGCCAACTCACCTTAACCCAAAATTTCGGTATGTACAATACATTTTTTGATGGTTTCTATATGGAAAAGGGGTGCTGAAACCGAAAATGGTGGGTACACAGTTCATACCCTTGAGCATTTTTCAATATGACGTCATCAATATGGCAGTCCCGATTGGTAATGACGCGAAACTATTATTGGAATGCCGAACGGTTTCCACACTAATTATGCGCGTATTTGGTATCAAATGAAAGCTCTGGATGCCAGGATTTAATCTAAACTAATTTCATATGCCTTAGTGTTATTAATTTTGCACAATGGTTATTTATTTATTTTTGTTTTGTTTTTAAAGGGTGCATGCATTGGTCATCTTTTTTGCCTTACTCCACCCGTCATTTATTTATTTATTTTTGTTTTAGGTATCAAGATAAGCAGTACCACCAACTTAATCAATGGTTCTTTTCAATGGATATAGTGAATAGACAGTGCAATGGAAGAAGAGGAAAAGTGTTTATTTAAATGTGATATTAAAATTCATGTTTGATTCATTCAGGCGAAGCTCGAATTCGAACAATACAATCAAGTAAGGAACGAGGAGATAACCTGCATGTACAACTGGAAAAAGAAGTTCTTCTAAATAAGAATATGATTGTGAAATGTCACAAAACGTGTGTGTCTGTTTATACAAGCAAAAGGAACATTGAGTGTGTTAAGAAAAAGTTACATAACACTGCCACCTCCTGTGAAGCACTTCCTGCTAAACGGCTTTGCAGAAGCAGTGTAGGAAAGTTCAACTTTAAAAGTGACTGTTTATTCTGTGGAAAGAATTGCATTATTACCTAAGACGTCAAGAATCCGCAAAGATGGCGGCCAGCTTATTTATGTCATACAAAAGATCCTACTGACCCACTGGGCCAAAAAAACTTTTAAAGATTCACTCATGGAAAAGTGTCAAGAGCGCAATGATGAATGGTCACGGGAAGTTATAGCTGTTTCAGATCTTCATGCAGCTGATGGAAGATACCACAAGGGTTGCATGTCAAAGTTTATGAGTCCGAGAAATATTAATTATGCTCAACAAAATATTAGCTCGACAGCTACTTTGGATATTGCTTACAAGAAAATTATTTCTGCTGTCAAAGAAAATAAAGACAAAATTTGGTCCTCCATTGAACTCGAGAATACTTATAATAGTTTAGGTGGTGAATTTTTAGGTCATTCTCAATTATTGGTGAAAATACAATCTGAATTACACGATGAAGTTTTGGCTATTTCGTGTAACGGTTATGCCAACTTACTAATGTTTTGTAAAGTCGCCGTGCAGTCACTGAACCTTAAAGAGGCAAACTAAGATGAATGTTGTATAAAAACTTCTGGGCAAATGATCAAGAAAGAAACAAAGGCTTTACAAGTAAACAAAAATGAATATAAAACATGTTTGGACATAGATTCAGCAGCATCAGAGATTAGTCCAACACTCTTGAAACTGCTTACTGGGATTACAGAAGAAAATTCCTCAGCATCATTACCTTGCATTATGATTGGAAATATCGTAACTAGGAAAATACAGCACAGTTGTACAACGTTACAAATATCTATTGGTGTTGCTTTAAGGAGCAAAACAATTATTGAGCGCTTATACGATTTCAGAGTTTGCTGTTCCTACAAAGAATGTCTCCGTTTCAAAGGATCTGCAGCATCCCAAGTTGTACAGGATCAACAATTGACTCCAATCACTGATAGTTCTGTAGGACTAGTTGAAACCATAGCAGACAATTTTAATGTGAATATATAGTCGCAAAACGATCTTATATCAACACACTCCCTTGCTTTGATATTAACTCAGCCTCAGGTTCAAACCAGGATGACCTCGATAACTGAGACAATACCACATCTTCCTATTGATAACACGAATTATACAGACTTTGATGTGCCTGTGCACACTTCCATTGGCTCTAAAAAAACAGCATTACCAGAGACATATTGTCTTAAAATGGTTGTACCTTTGAAAGTCTTAGCTAAGGCAGCTATTTCTTTTAAATTGTCACATGAAGCGGACTATGAGTTTTTGTATAAGATATTGAATGTTCCTGATACGCCAGAGTTCGGGGGTTTCAATACTAAACTTTCAAGAGAATGAAAATGCCCTATTCAACAGTCTACGAAAGTTATGTACACTCCATTGATCGATATGACACCATCTGATCCCACCACTATCATGAGTGCTTTGGTTGAAGCTCGACGTTTGACTAAAACGAGTGGTCAACATTATACCATATTCACAGTACACCAACAGCTGTACAGAAATACATTGAATGTAATGTGGTCTCAGCCTGAAATGTTCTCTGATGTAATACCAAGATTAGGTGGAATGCATATGCTCATGAGCTATTGGCACACTAATGTCTGGTAGTGGACTTGAAGAGGTAATGAACACAGCCTTTGAAGGTGTTTCTAAAATGTCGACTGGGAAGAAATTTCCACAAAACCTGCGTGCACTAAGTCTGGTGACAGAAGAAGTTCTTAGACCAATACTAAAGAACTATACCAACTATGAAACAATGATGTCTGATCTTGATGAAAGAGGGGAGATCAGCAGAACTGCCAGCCAAACTGTGGGTCGACAATCTCATAAAACCTGTTCTCATCGCTATGCGTTTTGTACGAGCTGAAAGAAAAGAGGATTGGGCTCTGCACTTACATGTTACTAGAAAAATGATACCATATTTCTTTGCATCAAACCATGTCAATTATGCCAGATATGGATTATATTATGTAACATCAATGGAGAAGTTACCGAAGGAGATTCTGGAACAGTTTATGAAAGGAGAACATGTCATGAGGCATCAACCCGGTATATTTAATGCAATATGGTCTGATATGTATATAGAGTCCACTTTCATGAGGTATGGGCATGGCCCGGGTGGATTAGTGGGAATAACACTTAAACCAAACACAATGAAAAAGTGGGTGCTTAGTTTACACATTTCAAGCCGTCTGGTGAACGATTTGGACGATATGCAAGACAGTGATCACCACAAAGCGATTATGGAGCATAAAGAAGAGAAGCCATCAAGAGTTCACCAGGACCTACTAGACAGACTGATGATCAGAAAAAAACTTGAAATGTGCACTGATCCATTAAGTACAGAAAATGAACTCTAGTCAACATTGTGTCTGGTAGAACAGCGTTACTAAATATTAATATAGATTCTTCAGTTCAATTGGGCATACAGTCATGAAAGTATATGAAGAAAGTTTGCCATCTGGTTTTTTTGGGGAGGGGAATACCAAAGATAGTGTGCAGTATGAAGGAAAATGTGAGGAACGTCAAGGTCGGTGACGCTAAAGTTATAGACACTGAACTGGTTTACTCACATGCTATGATATTGCGCATGACAAGGGATATGAATGATGAAGACATCATGAGATTTGAGTTAGCAGCAACACCACAATCTCTATGCAATGAAAATGGTGAGATTCGAATTACACAAACTAAATCTACTATGAAAAATGCATTGAAAGTAAAATCATCTGGCCACATTCTAGGAAAAGGAGGGAAAATATTAATCATGCTATTTTCATTGATGGTTGTGCAATTATGTGGACAATCCACTGGCCAAAACAGGGAACTGTTTGATCGTGTCTTAGTGGATTTGAAGCTCACATATGGCATAGACTGGATGGTGATGTATGTCTAGTATTTGATCGATACTTCGATTTCAGTCCCAAAAATGGAACACGTATATCAAGAGGTAATGCTTCTGAATCACGTCATCACAAACTTACGTTGGACACCCCTTACTTACACAACAGGTCGTTTTGACTGTAACATCTAATAAAAAACAACTTATTTACATTATATGCAAGCACCTACTGGACAGAGCTGTTAGTATACCTACAAGAAATAAGCTGGTAATCACATCTTCACATCCAATACCAACTCAAATTTACAACAATGTAACATCCCAGCAGGAAGATCTTGAGATTCATCATGAAGAGGCAGATGTAATTCTAACTTCACAGGCAATTATGACAGCAGTGATGAATGATGTGCATATATTACAGTAGTATCCAGAGATGACAACTTCTGAAGGAAGTCATCAGTAGCCCATATGCACGGCGGCTTTAGTTTTTCCGCAGTGAAGTCAAGTCAAGTTACCACATTAAAATTTGCAGGACAGCATGCTGCGTATTTCCCAGAGTACACTGCTACTTTTTTAGCAACATATTAATCTCGATCGGGGACAATACTTGGATAAGTTTTGCAACATTCCCAAGTCCCCTTAAAATGAGGAAAAAAAACTTTAGTAAATACACAAAAATACATACCAATTCAACTCCACCTTTTAATAAATATGTTATGTCATAAGTGTGTGATGAGGAATGACCATAAGTGTGTGATGCCACACACTTATGGTCATTCCTCCTGTTTTTTAGAGTGAAAATGCCGACCGCAATTGTCTTTTCCGCCGTGTGCGATTAAAAAATCAACAGCACACGAGGAACAAAAACCCATGGTTTTCGGATACCTGAGACGATTTTAGACACGGAAATTCTTGCGAATAACTCTCCTTGAATTTCTGACAACTTTTCTGCTTTTTAGATCCAAGAATATTAGTAGAGGCAGGTGGCCATTTACCCGACGCTATTGCAAGTAAATTCGTACACGACAAACACAATGGGAGCAAAGACCGACACACAGAACAATTAACTTTAAAAGGTTTCATAGCTTTATTATTAGCATTAAATGCTTATGATACAAAAAAAAACTAATCAAAAAGGTATTTTAAATTGCATAAATAAATCAATTCTGGAAAAAAAGGATAAAATAAAAAGACAATGCAAATAAAATAAATTACAATAAAAAGCCATGCAACATTTCATTAACACAATAGAAGTTTTCTGCTAAGATGCGGGGAAGAAAAATGTCACAACTTAAAATGCAAGTAAGTAATGAAATTAAAATCATCAAAAAAAAAAAAAGAATTAAAACTGAAATAAAAAGATTCCCAATGAAGAATGGATCTGGGGAAAACAATCTTTAAAACAAGCTATTAAGGAAGAAAGAAAGTTCTTGTGAATCTGACAAGATACAATAAAACATCCTTTTGTTTAGCAGAACATTTCTACAAGAGAAAAAAAAAAAAAAAGAGAAGTGCACTTCGCAAAAGTAACATAAACAATTAAGCTCTTTGCGGACAGCGAGAAGCGTGGGAAAATAGGTCACAACTGGCATACACACCCAGCAGCTAAAAAATGTCTCACCGCAGCAAGCTGCTGCTAGACGTTTTCTTTGGCTGGTTGCCAAAGACACAGGGAGGGATTTTCTTTTGCTCTGGGCAAAGAATATACTGCGCGCGAAGAACAAACTCCCATGGAGGTAACATAAAACAGGCAATAACAGCGTCCACACATCCTGGTAGCTTAGTTATGTGCTCTGCCGGAAAAAACAAACATTCAGGATTTCTTAGATTCACAATTGTTTCCTTTGATCTGATGACTATTTGCTCAGAGTAGTTTTTTTTTTTTTCTAATATCCTGCCCGCCCCTTATTTTGGTGAAACAAATATGCAATAGCAACTAATATGACTATTTAAATTACCTTTTAGCAAATATAAAAATCACTACATTTGACTATGCTTGACTTTTTAAATAATTTTAACAAAAAAAAAAAAAAAAAAAGTTTTCCGGAAATATCAGAGATTTCTGGAAAAATCCGTAGTTATTCACACCTTCTCCGTAAGTCCGTAGTTTGAACATGTTATCCGTAGAAACTACAGAGAATCCGTAGTACTTGGCACCTCTGAGTATCTGATGACACAGATGTATTTCTGCTATTGATGCACCATTATGCACGAAATAACTTAAAGTGTAATTTTATCATGGAAGCTACACAAGCACAGAGAGCATCTATAAACATAAAAGCATGTGTAGAGAAACATTTTGATATTGTGTATCAATTACTTGCAGTGAACGCTCTATCCGGTTGTGAAACAGTTGCAGGGTTATTTGGCAAGGGAAAGCTTAATTTTTTTAAGGGGTTTAAATCTTGAAATAAACTAACTAAGCTAGGCAATGAAAATGCATCTATTGACGATGTTATTCTTGAAGCTACATGATTCGTAGGTTTGTGTTATGGTATAAAGAACAGTACTTGCATGACAAAGATCCACTTTGAAGTTTGGAAAAAGAGAATATCTGGTAAAAATGTGTCATCCATGCCCAAACTAAAGACTCTTCCACCAACAGCGGAAGCATTTCAAGAAAATGTTAAACGTGGACACTACCCAAGTTAATGTTTGGAAGGAAGCTTCAAGAAAGCATCCCCCTGATGTGGACCTAACACACTGGGGTTGGACTAAGGTCAAATCATCCAAGACACTCATTGGAACCCAATTGCCACCAGGAACAGATGTAGCACCAAAGGATCTTTTACAGATGATAAGTTGTAACTGTTCTGCAGACAGAATGTACCTTACACGATGTAAATGTACGGCTGCTAATCTGTCATGCACAGCCTTTTGCCAATGCTTTGAAAGTGAAGAATGTTTGAATCCATGTACCAAAAAACAAAAATTCAAATATAGAGTGAAGATGATGACGAGCCCTACAACGTAGTCGAGATATAATTCCCTTTTACTCATAATTTTTTACTGAGTGCCATTTTTGTCATGATTAAGTATAGACATTAGATTACATGTAAGGTTGCAAATGCAATATTAATAAATATCCATCTTATAACTATTAAGTGTTTCATGATTTAGTTAAAAATCCCTCAGTACCGGTATGAATATCAATAATAATAATAATAATAATAATAATAATAATAATAATAATAAATTTAAAAAAAGAAATACAACATTGAATAAATAATCATTGCGCATAAATGATGGTTGTATAAGGTAGACTAACTTGATTTAAATGAAATCCTGGAATCCAGAGCTTTAATTTGATACCAAACATGCACATAATTAGTGTGGAAACCGTTCGCCATTCCAATAATAGTTGAGCGTCACCACCAATCAGGACCGCCATATTGATGACGTCATATTGAAAAACGCTCAAGGGTATAAACTGTATACCCATCATTTTTTATTTCAGCACCCTTTTTCCATATAGAAACCATCAAAATGTAGTGTACATACCGAAATTTTGGATTAAGGTAGAAAAGCTCATTTGGGCCCCGGACTATTGGTGTTCTTGCCAGAAGAAGTGGCCTGAGTTCCCTTGCTGGTGGTGGGGCGAGTATGCTTTGGCGAAGTGGTGGGTGCCGCTTTCTGACCCCTAGCTTGAGACTGGAGTGCCTCCAGCCCAGCTGCGATGATATCGTCCAGCTTGTAGGGACATTTAGGGGGGATCTGACTGTCAGTTTGAATGGCAACCATAGATTTGGCAATCACCACTGATGCATATGATCGTCGATCAGATGAAACAAGAACCACTCTGCTTCTGGCCTCAGGATAGGAAATATTCTCCACCGTTTTCAGCCTTTGGATTTCTTTCTCCTCCTTCCATTTGGGACAATATTTGGCTGAAGCTGAGTGTGAACCCCTGCAATTCACACAAAACTCGGCTTCGGCCACACAGTCTGGTAAATGATGGTCTGTGGCACCACAGCGTCCACACCTAGGAGTGCTCCCGCAAGACTGCTGAGAATGGCCGTATGACTGACACCTAAACCATCTCAAAGGGTT
Source organism: Macrothele yani (assembly GCA_039090855.1). Classification (NCBI taxonomy): domain Eukaryota; kingdom Metazoa; phylum Arthropoda; class Arachnida; order Araneae; family Macrothelidae; genus Macrothele; species Macrothele yani. Next base: position 98,777,357 of record CM076990.1, on the reverse strand, counting down.
AGGGATGTACGGTCGTACTTCCAGGTGAAGATACCCTGCCTTGATGGACATAGGCAGGGAAGGGCTTTCAAATGTTAAAATGATGTTGCGGGGTGGGGCGGACTGCCCATTCCACCTGAAAAGAATATGTTGCACACCTGTAATGTGCTGACTCCTCAGTTCTTCATTCAAGAAGTTCATCCTAGGTACACTCAATGAGGTCCCAAGAGGAGACAACACCTCGAGATGTATTTAGGTATCCATGTGGTGTTATTTTGACCGGAGTCTCAAGCAGCATTGTTGTGTTAAGAAGTGTGGAACTGTAGGCCACAGTGGACATCTCTACAAGAAGATCTCCAGACTGGAGTTTCTTTACGCTCTTTGGAGAGCTTGCAATGGATTGAAGTGCTTTATTAATCCGAAATGGACTTTTTGCACTCAAAGGCTTTGAAGAGTCCAGTGTGTGCACAAAGAAGAAACAGCATTCGTATAATCAATGACATGCTTTTTGGCAGAAGGGGCTAAGCCTTCCTCAATACCTCTTTTGGTTTTAGGTTTGTGGGAAACATTGAGAGCCATGAAAAAAAAAGAAAAAGAATTGGCCCGCTGACTTCCCCACCCACAACTGAACCCAACGAGGGAGGCCCGGAGGTCTACAAGCCCAAGTGGACACAGGTTACGGCTCTAGGGATAGGAAGCGGATATAGCAAGTTGATAGGGCAGACATGCGCTCGGCGCACACCCAGACTTTCCCGTGCCCGAGGAACACCCCTTTGGCATGCCCACCCTATCCCCAGACTCACCCTGTCGTACAAAACGACAAGCCGTTAGAGGTCTGGACTCCACTCGGCCATAGACCTCATTGACTAGGAGTGGGTTAATTCCTAGCCGCCTGTTTAGGGTGAAGCAGGGGACAAAGAGGAGTGTTGGTAACTGGCGACAACAACATCCCGGCCTCAAGAAACCTCAGCCTCCAGCATCCCCTTTTCCACCTTACGGGTCACTGCACACGGCAAACGTGCAGGTAGGTCTAGCTAACCAGCTCGGAAAAACAAAGAAGAGGGCATAAAATGGAGAATACAGGAAAGAAAAAGAGAAACTAAATTCCGGAGCTGGCGCATAATCACAACCTCAGCAACCTACAACTGAGGCGGGTGCGAAAATCATCATAGAGTACATGTCGGCTCGGGCCGTGGGGTCGCCACTCCCCATCACCTGGATGAACAGCTGTTCCTTCGGTAACATAATCGTACCAAGACGAAATGGTTAGTTGGTCTGTCACAAGGTCAGCTCAGGCCGTGGGGGCACCACTCCCCAAATAACTGGAAAACCAGTTATCCACGTGCAGGGGCCTTGGTGCTGGCTGCTTTTGTGTGGGTGGAATGTATTCAAGGAAATACCGTTGCTGGATCCATTATTTGTATTGAAGCATATCTTTGCATCTACAGAACTAACACTCTGCTTCTTCGTATTGTGGTGTGAAGCATAAAATGTATTTATTTTGGAATTTCAATTTGCAACAAATTTTCACCCATTAATTGTGATTATAGCCCATCTTTGTGATTTCGGAAACTTTTTAAATTTGCATTTGTTTTTCCTTCAATGTTTATCCAAATTTATATTTTGTTATTAATTTACAAATTCATTTTAACAAAAACAGTATTACAAATACAGCTTAGAATTTCATATGGCTGTGATTGTCAGTCTTTAAAATTTTTGGTATCTTTACCTTTCCATTCAATAATTTAATTCCTTCCATTAGAATTACTTTTACAAAAATGTACGGACACAGGCTAAGAAACTAAATGCATTAATTCTGTGGGTGGCATCACTACAAGTGCCGCAGCTGGAAAAATAATAACACTTTTATAAAAATGCAGCACAGCTTGTTAGACCTGTTTTAGGTTAATGAAGCAAGTAAACTCACTATCTAAATCAAATTGAAACACACAAGTTCATCGTAACTTAAATCATATCATCGGAATTGAAAGCCCTGAGTTCAATAAAAATGCTTGCATAAATTTCAAAACTACATTGGCAGAATTCAAAGAATCAAAACTGAACAGTGAAGCATCACTTTCTTTTAAGTATTGATTTATTTATTTTTTTATTTACTACACAGCTTCCGAATTCCCAAATGTGGAGAAAAATTTGGTTTTCGTAGATTTGGATGAATAACACATTTTTGCTTGTGTAACTGTTGCATTTTTATTTTTATTTTATTTCTAATTCTATGGCTGTAGCACTTGTAGTAACTTCTTCCATACACTTAATGCAGGTTGATTTTAAACATTTGGCAATAGTGAATAGGTGTAAAAGCTGAAACAAACTGCAGTAACCACAAGATACCTATGAAATTTCCTTCAGAATTTTTACTTCTATTATACATCTTTTTTTGCTCTTAAACTTAAACAAGAAAGATGACACCGAATTTTCAGGTGTAATAAGCAAGTCTTTTCAATCCGTTCTGACGCAAATTAAATTTATCAAAGCTATTCAAAGTCAATGGAACCAGTATGGAAAACAATAGTATCTGACGGAAGAAAGAAGTTTTTCAATCGGGTTTTTAATCCCTCAGATATTGCTGTAAACGGAATCATGAGCTTACGAACGAACTCTTAGAAACAGAGATATTGACAAAAATAAGATGTGACTTTACGTCCTCTGGTGTGAAAACCATGCATTATTTTACGAAGAAAGTACTCTCAAGAGGTTTATCCATATGAGCGGTATCGGTCCAAGAAAAAAAAAAAATTTAGTCGAGTTTTCAGGAGCCCAGATTTTAATTCAAATACATCAGAAGCAGAAATGAACACTTATGACCCCTGGTGGTCAAACCATTCGTTACCAAACATTAGAAATTATGTAACAAATATTTTCCATCAGGTCTTGTATGCGATACAGGAAGAATTTTTCAAATCAGAGTTTTAGAGCAGAAATAACGCAGAAAACGCAATTTACCTTTGTGCACCCTAGCGGAAAAGTATATGATTTACTTGAAAATTTTGAATTTATAGGGAAAACATTTCGCATTGTAAACACTATCAAACAAAGAAGGAATTTTTCAAATTGATCTCCTAGAAGTAGAGATATTGACAAAAATAAGATATACATATACGCCCTGGCGTAGAAACCATGCATTATTTCAAGAAAATGTTCCTAAAAGGTTTGTCGACATGAGTAGCATCGGTCAACAAACGACTTTTTTTGCAATCGAGATTTTAGAAGCTCATATTTTGCTGCAAATACATCAGAAGCGGAAATTAAGACATATGCCACCTGGTGGCCAAACCATTTTTTACAAATATTATAAATTATGTGCAAAGGATTTCCTCCATCAGGAGCTGTATTCAGTGCAGAAAGAATTTTTCAAATCTGAGATTTAGAAGCAGAGATATAGGGGAAAAGCAATTTACCTTTACACCCCTAGCAGAAAGCCTATGAATTACTTGAAAATTTTTAAATTATATGAAAAACATGTCACACTGAAAACACTATTCAACAAAGAAGGATTTTTTCAAATCGGACTCCTAGAAGTAGAGATATTCACAAAAATAAGATATACATCTACGCCCCTGGCGGAGAAACTGTGTAATATTTTAAAAAGAAAATGTTCCGAAAAGGTTTATCGATGTGAGTGGCATCAGTCCACGAAATAATTTTTTCAAACGTATGTACATATTCACTTTTTTGAGGTCAAACAAAGGATGTAGGCCTACAATGAAATCAATTTTTCAGCTCCTTTTTTGCAACTACTGACATGGTAATTTCTGCCAATTCTTCATTTTTTTCCTTATTAATTTTTGAAAACTATTTGATTGAAGGAAGCAGTTCATATCTCTCATCAATTCCCCTTGGGCGGCAAGGTCATCTGCACGTTTCCTCTAATTCTGCAATATTTTTTTCTACTTTCAGTTTTTTTATACTAAGCATTTGCAATTCCTCCACAATCAATTTACGTTTCCTCCTAGATGTTGCTCGGCACATTTTTTTTTTTTTTTTCGGCATCTAAATATTGAACATATTTCTGTCTAGCTGAAAAGACAGAAGCTCGAAGCTCTTTACTTAGTACAGTACAATTCCGAAAATCCGCACAACTTGGTTTCAGAGGTTGTGTAGATTTTAGAATTTTGCGGATTTTAGAGAACCTGTATGTGTTTACTAGTACATATGTACTGTAAACACACACAGGTTCTCTTAAACTATATAATACTAATTCAAATAGGATGGTATGTATGTATTATAGGCTTCCATTTGTTTAATAATTAGTAAAATTAATTAGTAATATGTATTTAATACTGTAATTAGTAGTATTTGGAATTTATGTAGATATATGTATAGTATTTAATAAGTAAAATATAGGGAACAAATTCATAATACAGTACTATATTAATTAATTGAATTTTTATTTACGAAATACTGTATATGTCAATCAAACATTCTGGCTGGCAAACATTCCATCAAAAAAAAAAAAAAAACTAATGCTAAGTAAAGCTTGAAGTGATGAACACAATTGCTCAATGAAAGTGCTGATCGCTTGTTAAATCTAGCAGACGGCACATTTCTCTGTAGTTGAATTAATTTCATCATTGTTTTGACATTACAGTAAAGTAATTGCATCACGGTAAACATTATACGTATGTATATAAACTCCCCCCCCCCTTTTAATTTCACCAGCGTGCGGCACTGGGGTTTGAAGTGCGGGAATTATTTGATATTCATCAACCAGCACCCCGTCCTTGCGTGACATTCTGTCCATTGTTCACACGCCGTACATTTTTCTTTTGAACTATCGCAATTCCTGTACAACTGTAAATGACAAAATACTGTATCATACTCAAATGTTTCCCATTAAAAAGCATATTTTTATTTATACAGTATTCAACAAGTATCCATAGTGTAGCATACAAAGGAAAGAGCAGCTTATCAACTTTGAAACAAAACTTGTTGTTGTCCGCTAAATTCAACAAGTGGGATGGTGGGAAATGCAGGAGGGTTCACCATCTCCCGTAACTGCATTACGTAAGAGCAGGGTTCCCTGTTTGCTACAAAGGTTTTGCCAGTAGACTGGATAAAAAAATAAGAACACTCGTCATTGTCAATTCTTTATGAAACTGACTGAAATTTTTACACACTCCATAATTAGCTAAGAGTAGTCAACTCTCAAAATTTTGCTTTAATTGGTTAAAAACTTTTTTAATTAGCCATGAACATTTTTATTAAGAGATTTACGAGGGACAGGCACACAGGAATGTTTAATTAAATTTTCATGGCTAGTTTAAACAGTTATTAAACAATTCAGGCGAAATTTTGCAGATCAATTCGTAACAAGGATTTATGGTGCTTATAGAAATTTCAGACAGCTGTCTGAAAAATTCGCGAAAATGCGTTTTTCATTTAAGGTCAGCAATCATGTGAGCTGAAGAGGAAGTTTTTCCCTCTTGCTCTTGTCGCATTCTGCTGGCCCCACCCAATATCACCCTCCCCTTTTCTGCCATCTATCTCCCCCAGTTCACTAAAACACTTGAAAGCCGCCAACATACACACACACACACACCCTCCTCTTATGTCGAACTCTTAGCAGTTAACAGAACTAAGTCATGAATTCTCAGTACAGAGACTGCGCGCGGAGCCGCGGATGGCTTAGTGGTTAGTGTTTCAGACTATCGATGCTGGGTCCCCAGGTTCTAGCCTGGGCTGATCTTTCAGAGATGGTGTGATTTACTAACAATCGCTGAATATCCGCCGTGCATCGGACGAGCACGTAAAGTGACGGCCCCCAGGCTGGACCCACTGGTTAAATGGGTATCCTTTCCTATGTCCTCCCTGAAATTCTCTCACCCATCTATGTGCAATATCGTACTTGTACGGTGGCGCCATCTACTGTACTCTAATCTCACTACGAACTGTTCTGTCAAAAGTCACTAGACTTGCTCTCATTCCTTCTGTTTCTGTGTCCTGCCCAAAAGGCGATCTCGCTGTAGGTGGCTGGGGCCTAAACTCTACTCCCTGTGGACGGAAGTCCTACATGAAAATGACAAACCTACTGAGACTGTGCGCGCCGGAGATGTAAGATTTAAACATTTGATTTTTATCCACATAAAAATAAAAATTAGCAAATTTCTTAATGGTAACAAGGATTAAAAAACAAACAAAACACAATTTTCAGCATTCGTTTTTTGACGATCCAGGTGAACTTTTTTTTGGCGTATTGCGCTTGTCGCGATTTGGTGAAAAAGTGATAGGCAGCTTAAGCACTGTCAGCTGGGCAGGCGCCCACCAAACAGTCTCTAGGGAGAAACACTATTACGTATATCATTAGTAATATTTTTCAAATAGAGAAAACACATAAAATATTTTTAAAACCTTTAAAAATATCTTTTTTTTTTTTTTTTTTTTTTTTTTGTCAGCTGGAAAAATAAAAAATTTCGATTTCTGAAACCTTTTTTTTTTTTACCTGTCTGTTAACTGTAACTGTGACTGGTGTTCGAATCCACGCGGATTTTAGGCAATTGCGGATTTTAGGAGCGCGGATTTTCGGAATTGCACCACATTCTCTAATAAATAACAGAAGATAACGATCTGAACGGCCCTGACCCCGCGCAAAGAAATCAAGAAGCCAGCAATAAATCTAATCTAAACCAAAGGGATTTGAAGGTAGCAAACTGCCAAAAGCAATACAGAACATGCGTAAACTTTTGCGACATACGATCTAGTGACGTAAAACCATCATCAGTACGTTAATCAATGAAACCAGCTGGCCTGCGCAATGTGCGCATTTCTTTGGTTAAAAAAAAAAAATGTATGACCTTTTTTAACGACTGAATATAATATAATTACGGTGCTTTCAAGGACTTTTTAAGAGCCCTTAAAAACAGAACAGAAATTAAGGAGTTCTTAAGGGCCCTTAAAAAAGGTAAATGGAAATTAAGGAGTTCTTAAGGACTTTTAAGGGCCCTTAAAAAAGGCAAATGGAAATTAAGGAGTTCTTAAGGACTTTTAAGGGCCCTTAAAAAAGGCAAATGGAAATTAAGGAGTTCTTAAGGACTTTTAAGGACCGTACGAACCCTGGTGATATTTTTCTACTATCCTGACAACAAGATCAAGTCGAAACGCCAGATGATCCATTGTATCACTTTGCTGTCGATACAGAATTAAGGCGTCGAATACTGATTTATGAAGGTGACGAGAAATTTTCACGTAATATCTCTGCCGATGTCGGACTTCAGGGTAGTATGACAGCATCTGGTCCATTCGGTCGCCTCCTCCCATTGTGTTATTATAATCCAGAATTACTACAGGTTTAGTAGCAGTTCCTGTCATTGTTTGTACATCTGTAGTCTCATTGCCATTAAGGCTACTGAGAAGAGACGCAGTTTTTTTGTCCTTCCATGCTAGAGCCACAATTTTTCCTCTCTGATAAGCTATGACGTCACCTTTCTTTAGGTTTCCTGACTTCATGTCCTTTGGCATATCTTTTTATGTCAGTTTTACTGTCCCATAAACATCAGTCTGCTGTTGAACAAGAATGTCAGCAAGATCAGGACTAGTGTAAAAATTATCTATGGTAAGACAATAACCTTTGTCAAGAAGAGGTGCAACTAAACTCAGCACAACCTTTGTTCCCAAAGCCACGTCTGGGGGTCAATTGGATAATTGCATGCATTTTCGAGTGTAAATGATCATATCCCACACATAGCCTGTGGAATTTTCGCATAGTTCAAAACATTTATTCCAAACCGAGATCTTTTCATTGGCGAATACTGTTTCCAGCTGAGATGTCCTTTGAAGAGAAGAAGGCTTTCATCAACGCAGATATCTCTGGAAGGAATATATGCTTGATTAAACCTCTTGTCTAATGTAATCGAACACAGCAACAATCTTTTTTAGCTTTGGGTTTGGATGCACACAGAGTCATTCATTATCACTAAAATGCAGAGATCTCATTAGCCGTGAAAACCTGCATTCAGACATGATTTGTGAGAAGAATGGTGTTTCAGTAAATTTTTACATTTAGCTTCTGAACAATTCCATGCAAAATTAACATGGCAAAGAAAGTCCTTAGCTCTGAAATATTTGTCGTCTCTGTCCACTTTGTAACTCTTGCATGTGGTTTCAGCTGGCCAGTTCTTTTAATTTGTTCTGCCCTATTGTTGCTTTCATCAACAATGAGTTGTAACAATTCGTCATCAAAAAATATTTCAAAGAAGTCTAAGGACATTGCATTCGCAGGTAAAACACCTGCAGTAATTCCAGGGGTGCCACTAAAAGCAAACCGAGATCGGCCATGGCAAACTTTCCTTGTCAGAATTCTGTACACTGACGGCCATCGGGAATACATGTATCAACTTCATTCTCAGACGAACTACACAAAAAATCTATTTCTCTCTCACCTGTGCCACTGGCAAACTGTTATTCATAATATTCCTCAATGACATCGCTGTCATCACTGCTATCATCTTCCACTAAAACATGAGAACTCTTTCTCTTGTGAGGGCCGGACGTCGATGCCATGCTACCCTGATCATGCACACGCACACACACAAACCAACACATATGTTACTGCTTCTTATTGCTTTTCCACCAAGAGGAACTACTGTAATCTATCAAATAACTTTTGTCAACTAAGCCCATGTATTGGAATACGCTGGTCACAAAAACTTCAGGAGGGTGAGGTTTCAAAGAGCAAACATGATGTTATGCACATTTAGCAACTGCTGGAGCTCAGTTATCAGCGTGGGTAGCTACGTCATATGTAATTTGCATTATGACCATGTAGAAATTTGCCGAATGTATGATGGCATGGGGGATTATTCTGAAATTACGCCTACATGACGCTTTAATATTGACAACAGCAATAGGATTGTTGGAATGATAGAGGCAAAGAAACAGGGTTTGAATACGTGTCTTATGTTCAGGGCTATATAATGAAAGACAGGTCATACATACAACAATGGGATGGTCCGAAAATACAATCATTTCCTCTGTATCGGCTTGTGGTATGTCTTCCGGTAATTGCTGTATATTGTGCAGGTATCAACCCCATCATGTAAAGACAAGCTTTGCATGTGCTAGATGTGATGCTAATGCTGGGCAAAGGAAATCTTTGCACGTGCTACACGCGTTGTTAATGCTGGGCAAAGGAAATCTTTGCACGTGCTACACGCGTTGCTAATGCTCAAAGGGTTAATTGAAAATACCTTTTCTCCAGCAGTCAATATTGAAAGGCAATTGGTCAAATGTTGCAATGTTCTAACAAAAAATCATCCTTATTCTGTTGTGTTGACCAAGGACTTCATCCAGAAACTCCCTTCATCCATAAATCCTCAAGATTTCTTGTACACTTTTGACGTGGATTCATTATTTCCTTCTGTTCCTTTCTTTGATGCCTACATGATCACGGTCAAAAAACTAATGGAGCACCAAGAACTTCCTGGGGAACTCATCAAAGATCTTTAAGACTGTTTTGATTCATTGGATAAGTACTCTTGTTTTGTATACAATGGTACCTACTACCAACAAAAACAAGGCATACCAATGGGCTTTCCTCTTTCCTCCTTACTTGCTGAAATTTATTTGCAGAATATTGAAAAAATAATCGTTACCCCATCCCCCTTAAAACCCTCCATTTGGTTACGTTATGTTGATGACATCCTCATCATTTGGCCACACCAGAAACACTCTCTGTTCAAACTTATGTCCGCAATAACTTCCGAATTCCCTCATATAAGATTCTCGTCTCAAGAACAGGTCGACAACAATATTAGTTTTCTGGATGTTAACATCAACATCAATCCAGACTTCTCACTTGGGCTCTCTGTTTACAGGAAACCTTCTGCCACCCATAATATCATCCCTTACCATTCCTGCACCTTTGGTAAATATAAATTGGCTGCTTTAAAAGCATACGTCCACAGAGCTAACCTTATTTGCAACAGCCTTTCTGCTCTTCAAAACAAACATCAGACCATCATCAACATTGGCAAATTGCATGGCTTTCCACCCTCTTAGTACAAAGGCTAATCAAGAAATTTGAATCACAGAATAGATCTACCAGTTTACTGCCTGGACTTTCCACCACTCATCAGTTTGTGGGCACTTTGCACTTTAGCCTAGCATTCACTCACAAAGTTTGCTCCATTTTCAAGTCTTTTGGCTACAGGATTGCTGTTAAACCACCTCCACATCTTCTTAACCTTATCCTTAAAGACAGAGATCCCAATTAACACCTAGAGTTACAAGGGGTCTACTCTATTCTTGTCAACACTTCCACAGTCATTACCCACTATATTGGTAGTACTTACCGAAGCATCAACTGGTGATTGGTGGAACATAACCCTGATGTTAAGAAAGGCAACCCTTCCACCCCAGTTGCAGAATTTTGCTAAGCTGTCTGCAACACAGATATTGGAAACCCAAAATTAGTATGCGGACACTCGCCCCTACCCACCCCGCAGGCCCTGAAGTATATGTGTCTGTCTTTCATTCCTTGCCACAATCGGCAAGCTTTGATCAGCTGTTGTTTTAATTTTGAGGGCTTATCTGGCCCAATTTTAAAATTAATATGCATTTAGATTTTTACTGTTCAGTGAATCTCTAAATTTTGACGGAATTCTGTTTTCTCTGCTAAAGCCACGTTAGCATGGTACATTTCTTAAACGCAACATAAGACATTTAAAGCACAACCTCTTGACACTAATGGAAATGTATGCTTAGAAAACTCTTAGAAAACTTTGGACATTGGCACATATACTCTTCATTGGTCTGCCAAGCTTTTCGTCTACCAAAACTTTTGTGTGTGTGTGTGTATTGCTTCAGAGATTCAAGCTCTACACACTCAAACTTCAAAAAGAGTTCCACTGTGGAAGAAGGAAATCTGCAATCTATCTCAATCACAAAAGATAAAATAAACCTTCACTGGACATTGTGATGTGCAAGTTTAGTACTACAAGGGTCAACTAATTTATTATTTTTGAACATGTTTCCCTTCAGCTCTGAAAAAAAAAATAATCTTGAATTCTATGTATGAGATGTTTGCAGTTCACATAATTGAGACTTGGCTGATTCAACCATTCTTCTGATATGATGAATGTGCAGTTTTTCCATTTCCAACTATTTATGAAGGGAAAATGACATTTGATTCATGACACTGGGAACATCGCAAAAAAAAAAAAAATTATGATTACAAAAAAATCTTTCCTCCTTCCACCTTCCATTTCTGGAAATTTTTTTTCCATTTTCAAGCTGAAACACAATCAGTTATTGAACAAAAATTATTTTACAACACTCAGCAGAGGGAATATCGCGAGAGTAAAAATTCACAATTACAGATTAAATCTAGAGTTCGTCCAACTTCACTTTTCGAAAGTAATTATCTTTAGTTTTGAGAATGATGCAAATGATGACAACAAAGTCAGAGTTTCTCCAATCTGCGGAAGAAACTTGTGCCTTTTACATGGAAACTTTTGCTCCGTCAAACTTCCGATATCGGAAACTGTTGTCTACACTTTCAAGATGACATACAAACATTTATGCAATAAATTTATATTTAGTAGCAATACTAGACAGATAGATGAACCTTTGCGAGAAAAAGAAATTACGATTGCGGGAACATTTTTCACTCCATTTAACTTTCATTTTCGTAAGTTCTGAAAAACAGAATTCCATTCCCCGACGGAAAACGACCCCCTCCACACACACACACTAATCCTAAAATTTAAAAAAAAACATTTTCAGTTGTTGTTTTTTTGCATCGATCTCGAGTATAATCGAAATGTGGCAAAAAAGGCAGAATTCCGCGAATCCGAAGAAGTATCTAATGCTTGATTCCCAACAGTCCACGATATGCAAAGTGAACTGCTCATGCGGCTACATATGGAAGCCGATTCGTGTGTCCATAAACTGATTATGTTCCCTACATGAATGATGTATTCGATTGCATATTCGGAACTCTGAACGGTCGTTTTCTAGCGTACGTATGTTTACGAAGGATATGTTTTTAATGCACGAATTTTGCGAGTGGTCCAAAAACGGACCCAAGATTTTATATATACATATATTTTATTTAATTTTTTTCTTAAAATTTCTTCAGGCGGGAGGCGGGTAACAACTTTATTTCGGCGGGAGTTTAAATTTTTCGGCGGGCATCCCACCCTGAATTTTAACCCCTGATACAATAATCAGGAAGTTTCTTCTAAAGAAAAAAAAACCCTTTTTAGAAATAAAATATTTCAGAAAAAACTTCCTGATTACAGTGTTGTATTTATACTATGCTGTAATCAGGAAGTTTCGGGGCACAAAATTTTGTCGCCCACTTGCCACTGCTGATCGAAAATTAATTTTTGGCGAGGAAAAAATACATTTCAGGTGTTTTCTATTCAACTTAGTCAAAAATATGTTGCCGATGTTCGGCGGGTCCCATTTGTTTACGCTTGCACGACTATCGAATCCGCCAGCTGTCATAGGCGAGTGTTATTACGCATATCTATGCCCCGCCCCATACGGGAGAGAGTGCAGTTGAGGACACAACTGGAAAAATGTAAGAACAGTATCATACAGTTTATTTGGATTTTGACTGAAGCGCGAACTCAATCCATCACTTACTGTCGCATCGGTAACGATAAAAGATGTTAGGCTTAGATAGTCATGACGCATTTTGTAAAAAATTACGGTACCTGGGCTTTGCTATGCAAAATATGAAAGTCTTGTTACTTTTCCCCTGTTATATGTTGGACAGGGAAAACTATGAATAAATAACAGCCGAACAAGATAGCTGCAAAAATGTAAATAAACTGGAAGTGGCTTTCCCACCGAACATCGGCCACATATTTTTGACAAAGTTGTATGAATAAAGAAAAAAAAATGTGAAAAAATATAATTTCCGCTAAAAATACACTATTAGAAATGCTTAAGCAGCGAGGCGAGGAAGCTATGGATACTAACAGTCGCACACGAGAGCCGTGAAAGCGTAAATAAGCAGGAAGGAACTTTTCCGCCGAACAGCGGCCACATATTTTTGACGAAATTACATGACTGAAGAAACATGTGAATTACAATTTCTGCCATCAGAAATGTTTGTTTAAGCAGCAGAACAAAATAAAATTAGAAAACAGATTCACTCATTTGCTTAAAAATTCATAAAACTAGCCCGTTGATCTGGTTGATTTATCATGAAATAAGAATTGAGGGGTGTATACGGACTGGAGAAATATTTTTCTTTTTGCGAGCGAACAATTCTGAGGGAGCAGTTTCCTGCTGCCTCAGAAATTGTGACTTCGCTCTTTCCTGGAAATCTGATAGCTGAGCGCCGCGTCCCCTCGGGAGCCAACATTATAAGCCCTGCAACATTCCACCCTCGAGAACGGAGTCCCATCGTAATCCCCCCTCCCCGCTGTGGTTACGGCTGTGCCAAGATGTGCCTTGACCACTTACCCACACGGCACTGACATTTCGTCAACAGGAGGAAGGCAGCGGTAGGGGAAACAGAAACGGTACTTAGATTCATTTATTTGTCTGCAGATTTGTTAAGCAAAGCTGCAGAAAAGAAAAAAAGAGGAACATTTTTTTTTTTTTTTTGGTGCGAATTATATCAGAAAAGATAAAGAGTAAATTGATCTGCAAGATTTGTTGAGCGATCTGCGACGCCCGTCGCCGCGTCACACTGTTTCTGCGACCGGGCCTTTCACTTCCCTTTCAATTTTAACTATCAGCGATACGTCCACGATTCCCGATTGGCAAAATATTAAACGCATCGCTCTGTTCAGCAATCGGAAAGCCTTCAGGTACCACAAAAGCATTGAAATCTTCCTTACTCCTAACACCTGTAACACAGACGCACCTTTTAACATACCTATCATTTGAAAAGCTATTTTGAAATCTGGCAAGAACTGATGCTAATACCACGTGTTTCAGTTCATGGCTGATGAAGGTAAAAGTCGGTACCAAAACGTCCCACCACTTGTAATTTTTACGTAACTTAATCGTGATATGTCAACATTAAGAATTATTCCAATGTTTCGTGTGTTACGTGTTTCACTGCCAATTATTCTCACTATGATTTAATTCATTAAATGGTAACTTCGATTTCTGATTTTCTCAATGCACAGCATATCTCCATGCAACTGGTAAGTGTCTTACTGTGTTCTACCAAAAGAAAACTTTAAATGTAGATTTGATTTGTTTACAAAGACAACATCCACTACCAGAGTGGCAGAATATAGACGTACGCGGATAGTTTCCAAATTACTGGCAGATTTTGCATAGTTTTTGCTCGTAGCTTCAAAAAAAAAATGAAAATGTTATTTACAGCAATCAAAACACTTACTCAAAGCTTTACTCAGGTTAATATACTTAATTCTATTTTAACTTGAAGAACGCTCAATTATTTTTCATATCTTCTGAGTTCCTTTTGTTTTTATAGATGTTTCTTGCCTCTAGATTTTGTCAAGGCCTGTTTTCAATGTATAGGAACTGTATCAAAAGTGTTGTTTAACCAGAAGGAATTAAAATTTTATTGCCAGTTTCCTCTTGCTGTTGTCAGTTACTAAATTAAAAAAATTTGCTTATGTATGTCTGCTATTTTTTAATTAAGTTGTTGAAAATGCTATTTATGTTTGAATGTTCACTAATGGAACTGTCTTTCTGGATATAAAAATTTTCTTTAGTCTTGTTTTTATGAGGTTCATAGTCCAATATTTTAATATAATGTCATAAAGGTCCATTTCACACACATTACTGCACACTCAATTGTAATGTATAGTAAACTTGTCTAATTCGAACGTTTTTAATTCGAATTTTTCATTTGGTCCCTTGAATTTTCTATATAAATAATATTTAAAAAAAAAAAAAAACCTTTAATTCAACTTTTTTTTTTGTTGTTTAATTCGAAGAAAGCCCCATTTTCGTATTTTCAGCAATTACCTTTTAAAATGGGTATGTACTGTTCTGGATGAAGCAACAAGTTAAACCTGAAACTACAGCCAACTGCTTCAGAAAAGCAGGCTTCCAGCACCCCGATGATGAGTCTCAACCACATCAAAGCAATGGTGGCAAGGAGATCATACCCACTGTGGAGTACTAAGAAGACGTGGGCCGTGATGCACCATATAAGGCTTTTGTGAGCGTTGACAACAATTTAATTGTTTGTGGTGTGCTCACAGATTATGAGATCTTGGATGATGTTATGAATAAGAACACCTGCTATGTAACTTCAGATGAAGAACTGGAACGGCCAGAATTTCCCAAAGAGCGCCTCCCAAGTTCAGTAGAGGCCTTGGTTCGCCTCCAACGGTTATGGAAGTTTGTTGAGGGACAGCAGAATGTAAGTGACTCTCTATTTCATTCACTCTATAAACTTGAGGAATTTACACTACCCATAACATAAATTCTAAGAAGCAGGCCAAAATTTGAAGTTTTTTTGTACAGAAAATGTTTTAATTTACTGTACTGTACTTTTTTTTGTATGTTATGAATAAATGTGTTGTTGTTTACAGTACTTGAATGTGCCCATATTAAAACTTGCCTAATTCGAATTTGCCGATAATTTGAATTATTTTTGTGGTCCCTTCAGCTTCGAATTATCCAAGTTACACTGTACTTTTTTTATCCTCATTGGAATCTATAATGTTCCATAATTACTTATTGTTTTATTAATTTTCCTTTAAATTATCTTATTCTATTGTTATTGTGGTTCACGCACTTCATGGGTTTGCAGCAAGTTTTCAGTTTCAATGGTTGTGTACACAGATACATTTTATTTTTATACAACTATGTCTACTATAAGAATGGAAAAGCTGATGACTTTCTCCTGCACCAGAAGACTGGCACCACAGGGACTAATGGATCTCATTTAAGAAGATGGATGTTGAAGGCATTACGATAGCACCCCGCCAGGAACGCCCAGGTACAGAATTGGTCCGGAGACCAGCGGTTACCCGCAGTCACTGCAAGACCATCACTAACTGCTGACAGCTGTCAACCTGTTGGTGTGATGTGCTAGGAGGGCAAGCTGCCTTAATTTTGCGACTGGGACTATGTCCACAACACGCAAACTTTTTTGTTCATATCTTTGGACCAGCAAGGTTACAGAGCACATTTAATGATTACTATTTACTTGCAATTTTACATTGGTCTCTATTAGACTCACAATTTGCAGCAATGATTATGGTATTTACATCAAAAGCAGTCTTAAATGATAAAAAATGAAAAACGGTACTTACAGTGAAGGTTAAGCTTGGAGGCACATTCTCCTTGCTCAAGAATCTGGCAATCCTGTTGAGAGGGGAGCCTTCCTCTCCCTCCAAGTTCTCCATTGGTGAAGGAACTGCATTATTTACCACCACCCTAAAGAGGTTTGTTGTGATTTCCTTTACCAGTTCTGCTATTCCCTCTCTGGCCTGTGCAGACCTAATTAGGAGGGAAATGTCCTTTTTCCTATCTAATCCTGGGATTAACCCTTTTCTATCTGCTAGGATCAAACAGTCTAGCACTTGATGGGCGATGTCGGCGAAGTTGACCCCACAACAGCATGCCCTTTCCTAAAGACAAATCAGCCAAAGTATTCAGAGGAAGTGCCATGCCCACTGAGTACTTAGTTAAGGAACTTTCACTTGCTATTCAAGTACTAAGTTAAGGTTTCAGTCCTTTTCACTGAAACTCAGGGGAAGATTTTGAGCGTCATCTGTCCCATCTCACCACCATCCCACCTCTTTTGCCATTCACCAAGAACAACCTGGTTCATTCTGGTAAGCATGCTTTGCAGCAGTGTTGGCATCTGATAATCAACTTCACTTTTCTTCGTAACTTTACAAGAAGTGGTAGTTAACAGTGCAGACTGTTATTGTTGCAGGACCTACACAAACACTGGGAGACAACTTAGGACCCATGTAGCACAGCATGAAGTGGCAATAAATTATGTTATCAGCAAAACAGGACAGGACTTGACAGGTACATTCAGAAGACAGCATATTCCATTAACTGAGACCCAATAAAAACTTTGTCTCACCAGCAACGCTCGGAAATGGAGTAAAGAAGTTGAAAGAATGTGAGGGAATCAAAAGAGCCAGAATTAATTACCAAAACAACTGGACATTACCACACAAGTGGCCCCACTTACTCCCTTGAGACAGGTAAGACTGCAACTCAAAAACTTGACAAATAGTGTTTATATACAGAAATCTCTAGTAATCCCATTAATTTAACTCAAGCTTCATTGTTATCTACAATACACATATGCACTGGCATGCAAAAATTAAGGACGAGACGGTTTTTCGAACGTAACGTCGTGCAGAAGTGCTCCACATCGACTCGAATCATACCATAAGATCCCCAAGATGTAAGAATATGGGACAAGTGAGCAAAACCGTCCAAACAAGGAATACAAAGGCACTTTATTGAAAAGCTAGCTTCGAGCACAACTGGACAGAAGACAGAAACGTCCATGTGACAGGCGACTGCCAAGAAAAATCCAGTCTTTAGTAGCGGATATGATACCCCTGACTGCGTTACAGGATTTACAACGTCTGTCCATGCTGAGGACGAGGTTGTCAAGGAGCTGTTGAGGCATCGCGGCCCATTCCTCTTGTAGCGTCAATCGCAGCTGCAGAATCGTTGCTGTCGGCTGGTGACGTGCTTGCCAAGCGTCTCCCGAGAAGGTCCCACACGTGTTCGATTGGATTTAGGTTTGGGGACCTTGCGGGCCAATCCATGCGTTGAATATCTTCACTCTCCAACAGCTCTGCGACAGCCACTGTGCGATGAGGTGTAGCATTGTTGTCCATGAAGAGGAACTCAGGACCCACAGCACCTCTAAACAGACACACATGAGGCAGGAGAACCTCGGTACAATAGCGGACACCAGTGACTAAACCTCCCTAGAAGATGTGGAGGTCAGTACGGCTACCAAGCATGATACCGCCCCAAATGAGAACTCTGCCACCTCCAAACCGGTCCCTTTTGATGATGTTGGAGGTGTGATTGCGTGTTCCCTGTTCTCTCCAGATGTGTATACGTCCAGAATCACTCGTCAGACTAAATCGGCTCTTATCTATAAAGAGAACTTGACCCCATTGCTGATGTGTCCAGTTCTTGTGTTCCTGGCACCACAGAAACCGCCGTCTCCGATGAGCAGGTGTTAATGGCACACACCGTACTGGTCGTCGTGCAAATAGACCACATTTGTGCAGCCTCCTGGCCACGGTAAAACGCAGTAACGGATGTCCAATTGTCTGTTGCATGTGCCTTGTGATTTCTCCCGCTGTCTGCCGTCTGTCTCTTCTCGCCTGTAGGACAATATACCGGTCGTCAGCCGCCGTGGTTGCTCGTGGACGACCACTGCTAAACTCTCGGACAGCTGTTCCTGTCGTTTGAAAGGCTCTCCAAGCTCGTGAAACGATGCTGTGAGCGATTCCGAACTCCTCGGCCACACTAGTCACACTTTGACCTTCTTCCAACTTCCCAATGGCGCGACCTCAGGTAAAGTCATCCAGATGTCGTCTACTGGATTGCCTGTTGGCTATATCTTACAGTGGCAGCAACTCAACGTCATTCAAACCGATGTACACCGTGCAATAGCTTTCACCAAATTGCTGAGCGCACACCGCCCGTGTGCTTTATACCCTTCCGACCCCGTCATGCTGCATATATGCGCATGCCTTACCGTACCGGACCCTAGTCTATCTCCTGAGTGGTCTTTCGGTCCGTCCTGCTCGTTCTGCTGTTATGCTAATTTTTCCTCTTCGTCCTTAATTTTTGCACACCAGTGTATAATGAAACAAAATAAGCTAGCTTTGGAATAGAACTTAAGTTAACTACAAAATTTTAGGCAGAATTTAGCACTTATCTCTAATAATGTAAGCAAATAACAAAATTTCTTTGTTATTGCTTACATTGTTTTTACGATTATGTTTTCACATCAGAAACGGGGAGGGGGGCAACAATTTTCACCAACATCAATCTCTTGCATCCAACATATCAATGAAACCTTGATAAAAAGAGCAATGTTATGTATTTGTTTTTACTGACTTATAACATTACATCAGTTTCAAGTCAATTGTAGAAAGCTACTTTTACCTTTCACAGGAAAAAAATTAAAGATGCATTTAAGTACTTCATTCTACTGCCATTGCTTCTCCTAAACAAGGAATTATCATACATAATTACATAAGTTTTATATTAGGAATATAAAATTTGTTTAGTGGAATTTTACATTACGCATATAATTACTCCTCCTATACTTAGAAAAAACAGAAACAGGATTACAATTTTTCGATTTTAACCACATTACCAAAAGCAACAATTCACACACATGATTACCTGGTTTCTTTTTCAGTTCCATCAAATGGTTGCACAAACCATTTTCCTAATCTAGTAAAGTTCCTGGATAAAAGACAACTGAAAAAAATGGTATGATGTTAATTCTCATGCAATTTAAACAATTAACACAAAAATTAAACATAAATGAATTGTTTTGAATCACAAAATGAAGTATGTTGAAAAAAATCATGCTACTATTTTTTTGTGTTATATAAAAACGAATACCATTTAAATTTTGAAAGAACAGCTTGACAAAGAGTATTCCAATTCAACTCAACAAAGACATATACCATAAAAAAAGTTACAAATGTATATCAGAATTAAAAATAATAAAGATAAATCCTATTCAACATACCGTTCAATAAGATTATGCAGAGCTTTAAATAACAGTGTTCTGCACTCATATGAAAGTCCAATTTCCCAGGACCCTTGTTCAGCATCTGCTAGATTAAAAGAAAAAGTCAGTTAGAAAAAAGATTACATAAGAAATTTATTTCAGAAATTTTCAAGTCACTCATTACCTTGATAAATGATTTACAGATATACTCAAGTAATACACGGTCGAGTCACATTATTGTGACCATCAGCTAATATCCACAGTAACCGCTGTGTGAAGAGCGGACAGCAGCTAGATGGGCTGGGAGTGACTCAATAAGGTGCTGGAAGGTGTTCACAGGTATGTGGAGCCATGCTGACTGAACTGCATCTGACAGCTGCTGAAAGGTGCGTGGTAGAGCGAACAACACGATCGTGGTGGTCCCACAGATGCTGAATTTGGTTTAAATCTCGGGAATTAGGAGGCCAGGGAAGTGCTTTGAAGTCTTCATTGTGCTCTTTCAACAACTCATGGACTTTCTAGCTGTGTGACACATCGCATTGTCGTGCTGGAAGATCCCATCCGCCCCTGGGAAGACAATCAGCATGTATGGGTGTACGTCGTCTGCAAGGATGAATTCATAATGAATTTGGTCCATAGTGCCTTCCACAGGTCTCAATGAGTGGACCCAGAGAAAGCCATGAAAACATTCCCCAGATCATAATGCTGCCCCCACCAGCTTGTGTTCTTCCAGCAGTGGATGAAAAGTGTTTGTTCTTCGATGTTTCTCGTCTTAAACGCAAATGTCTATCCGTTCGATGAAGCAGAAAACGTGACTCGTCGGAGAAGGCAATCCTTTGCCAATCAGCGTAGGTCCAATTCCGATACTGCCTTGCAAATGTAAGCCTTTTCTGCCAATGCACCTTCGTTAGCATAGATGCAGTGACCATCCGTATGCATCAAAGCCCCATACGCAGCAGGGTTCGCTGAACTATCATTTTAGACACACTTCTGGTAGCGCCCTGGTTCATTCGGCTAGTGAGTTGCTCCACTGTAGCATGTCGATCGGCCCTCACACATCTTCGCAGCTAACGTTCCCCTCTCACTTCAATGGCACGTGGTGCTCAGCAGTTTCCACGTCACTTATTCGCAATGGTGCCATTTCTCCCATCACGATACACTTTACCCACAGTAGCACGCAAATAGTTCACAAACTGTGCTGTTTCAGAAATACTGCCACCCTTGGCCCGAAAGTCGATAATCATCCCTTTTTGCAAATCTTACAAATCGCTGCTTTTATCCATGACAACGATGAGTGATATGTTTTCAGAATGCCTACAGCGTACCTTATATACCCTCCAAGACAGCTCGTGACACGTGCCTTTTTTCATTGGCTATGCGCAGTTGACATCAAAAGTAGGAAATGGTCACAATAATGTGACTCGACTTTGTATATGTGGGTGATATGGCCTGGGTGACCCATATATTATTGCTCAAGGCTCGTATACATTATAAATCAGAAACTCTGATGTGTGGCACAATATTAAATCAGTAGATTAAGTTGTCACTGCACTGCCTTGAGATGGGGTGAAAGTAAAAGTTACTTTTACAACAGCAGAAAAATATACCTGGAAGAAATAAATCAACCCATGGAACAGCTTTCCAGTTTACTATCAGCAAGTTGCCCAAATTCACTACATATTAATATTTTAAGTACAGAACACATGCTTCAAAAAGACATGATCAGATGTGCAAAGATTATAGGAAAATGTCACAATCTGTCTTTCAAACCCGAAACTAGGGTGTACCAAACTGAAAGCTTGCTCTCGGCAGAGATAGAGAATATAAATTCTTGCATATCTATTAATTATAAATAAAAGAAGCCAGAAAAAAATTGTAAAATTGGGCAAACCAAACTACACTATCCACAGACACCATTTACAGCATATTCCACAAGGAAAACAAGAATATTCATAGTTTTCCACATGCCATGAAAAATATGTTCCTGGGTGGTAACATTCTGATTAAGGTAGATCAGCATCCAGCTAAAGCATGGAAGGCAATCTAATTGCTCTTCACATTGAAGTACACAGAGAGAAATATTCTAAAATTTTCACATGGCAATCTCCAAGAAATGCCAGAAGTTCATCAATCACAAAATGAGCTGCAAAAGCTACTGACATTTTTAGAATCATTTTGAACTAAAACAAATCCTACTTGATAGAAGTCAAATAAAAACTGTTTATCTAATGGTTTTTATACTTACTCTTTATAAATACCCTGAGTTGCATCTTTACCAAATCTGTCACTGGACTTAATATAACTCTATTTTCAGTGCGTAGACCTGTGTTGTAATTATTATCAAAAATTACATTTGCAAGAAAGAAAAAAAAAGTAGTTATCCTGCTACCATAATTAAAATAATTTTTAAAAATCAAGTTAAACTGAAAACAATTGAACAATAATATTAAGGTAACCAGGACAGTCACCTATCATAAAGAGTTGAAAAAAAAATACTGTGTTTGATTTGCTCCCAACTTAAAAAACAATCCCCACTAACTAAAGCAAAAGAAAAAAAAAAGCAGAGCCCTGCTAAAAAAAAGTTGTCTGTGGTGTAAACTGTAATTGTAGAGGAAGCAATGTAGGAGAAACAGGGAGACAATTTAAGACCCATGTAGCAGAGCGTAAAGGCAGCTATAAAATATGTTACTAGCACAACACGATTTGGCCGACATGTTGAATTAACTGAAACTAAATAAAAATTCTGTCATATCAACAGTAATTTATAAAAAAAGAAGTTCGAAGAGGGTGTGAAAATTGAAAGAAAATGAGAAGCCACTATTAATAAATAGAAAGGCTGGGTATTGCCACATAAGTGGCAACACCTTCTCTTAAGTCAGTCTTGACAATGGGTTGGTGTGCAACCTAAAAATTCACCCTAGTAATCCCTGTGTGTGTAATTCAAGTTATATTTAATGATATTTCATCATTAAGATTTGCCATAACTTCATAAATACATAAAATTTTAGTATCAATTTGAATGACAGTAGTTCATAAAAACCAGTTTCATAACAACCATAAATAAAGCTCAGATTAATGATTTAAGGTGGCTAGGCTAAATATTCAATATTTCATAGCTCCATACTTTGCTCATGGTCAACTTTAGGTGTTCCAGAGCAGAGAATAAAAGAAAACTATGTACTTTTAGCATCCAATGGAAAGATGATACAAACTGTTTAAAGAAACACCACATCATCCATTCTCAATCCACTGCTGGATGAAGATCTCCACAAATCTCTTCCACAACTCTATCTTCAGCAATTCTCTTCCATGTCATTTGTCATGCTTTCGAATTTAATCAACCCCCATTTTCCACAAGACTGTCTTCTCAGGTCCTTTTTCATACTTTGGTACCCACTCTAGTAGTTCTATTGTCCAATGGTAGTAAGTTTCTCCTAGATATACTCGTATGTCTTCATTGACACTCTTGAGGACCTTTACTTTGGTCATTGTGTCATCAAATTTTATTTTCCTCATCAATGAGTTCCTTTTCCTATTTTTCTTGGTTACAGAAAGCATACATCTCTTCATGCTTCTTTAAGTTGCTTGCAGCATCTATATATCTTTTTAGTTAAGATCCACATCTTTGACCCATAAAGAAAAACAAGAAAGTTGCACTGATTAATGCTTTTTTTTTTAAGACCTAATGGTAAAATTGCCCTTGAAAATACTAATTTTCTCTGAATACACTTCAACGAAGTCTTTGATGTGGCGCTTGCTTGGTATCTGTTGTTCGAGGTAGATGTAGGTAGGCACAGTTACTTCTAAATTTGCTCCATCAACCTCTAAATTTCGAGTTCTTGTAAAAGCATTGTACATCAATTTTGTATTCTTGTAAGTTTATTTTTAACCCCACCCCACTTCTTCACTCTTGTCAGCAAGTTCCTGGATCATACTATGGAGCTCTGAAGGAGTACTTGCAAAAATGATTCCAGCAAAACAAAATGAATCTTTATCTACAACAACAACAAAAAAGGATCTCTATCCCCTTTCCTTGTCAGCCCAGTTCAATTATTGAAAGACATTCTACAATGTGACACTTAAAAGCTTGGAAGATACAGTGGCACATTGAGTCATTCCTCTTCAAATTTTTATATGTGTTGTGGCCTCAAACAGTCAAACCTTTTCAAAGAAATTATCAATAATATTATGACATGCACCTTCAGTACGGCAGGGTTTCAAAGAAGTAACTGCTGATAGTATACATAGAGACATAATTATAAACTTATTATAGCCAGAATTTTACTGTAATAAAAAAATATTTTATTACTAGTACTTATTCCATTTGTTATTGAAAAAATCACTTGAGTATGTGTGCACATGTAGATGTGCCAAACTCAATATCATGGAGTGTGCAAGCATTTTATCCTCACATAAAATGCATTACATGCAAACATAATAAATACATACATACATGAAATGCATTAGTTACAGATAGAAAAATTCTTTCAAGACACTAAAAACAAACAAAAATGCATGTCAGCAAAACTACAAATGTTTGTAGAATTCTGCATTTCATCATGTCAAATTTCAAACAAGCCAATTTATTCAATCTAAGATGGTGCTGACAATGAATTTTTACGGTTCACTTAAAGCCCTGTGGTAATTACTCCAAAAGAATCCAGACTAGCAGCAGGCCAATATTATGATTTAGTGGGCTTCACAACAACCAGATTATGTAAAGCAAATCCTAAGATTATTACCCCAACATTTTACCAAACTTTATCTTTTTGCTAACTTTTTTTAAATTATTTACTTCAGTGTATCTCGTATTTTGGACTTGCACCCTATCTGACTGACATTCACATTGCAATGCCTTTGGTAAATACAGTGCTGAATCATACTATAAGGGTCTTTCCATGCCAAATCAACACAGCACTCAACCTGTCCGAAGACAAAAGAGACGTCTTGAGGAATAAATCACCCACTGCCCTATCTCGGGAGGTCATGACATCTTCTGCTGCCCCAAAATGGGCCGATTTGCAACAGGTTGCACCATACACTACAGCTAGAGGTACAGCCATTAGGGAGTCTTTGGAGATCTTGTTTAGCAATGATGTCTGCAACGACGATGTGTCAATGGAGCTGCCTTTGATATGTCGCATGTTCCTGCGTGCCTCTCGTGAAAGTATCCGATTCTTCTCATTTTCAACTGTTTCTGCATGTGCCGTGCTGTCTTGTTTTTATACATTTTATTTATCTCACATGCATATTTAAATTTTCTGTTCATTCATTTAGGTTACTAACGTTGTTCTAAACCACGTCTAAGCCTGAAGAAGGAACCCGTAGGTGCTGAAAGCTTGCTGTTTTATGCCAATAAACAGATATTATCGTTCTTTACTTAATCAGCTTAGTCTCCATTTTCAGAAAGCAGAAACTCTTCCTAGTACACGCACAATGCATCACTTCACACTACTTCCGGATTTCAGAATTGGTGCTGAGATTAAGTTCTGATAAAAATTACAGCATTATTTCCAAAATCAGTGTAACTAATTTTCAAGATGAGTTACAGTTACATGTTAACTGCTACTAGCATGTGTACATGAATCCTTTTGGTATGTGGGATTTGTTGAAAAGATTAACTATGATGAAGGTGATGTAACTGTTTGATTCATGTACCCAAATGGGCCTTCTACATCTTTTTATATTGTCCTAATAATGATTGCTGTGAAGTACCTCTGACACACATATTATGTTTGGTTGTGGTAAACACTGCAACAGGAAGAACATACAGCCTATCCAAACAGGCTGAAGACCTGGTTCAGTCAGTTTTTTTCATATGAAAAGTAGTAATTGTGTTTAGTTTTAATTTAAACTAACAGAAAAAAGAATTCATTTATCTCTTATGTAACCAAGGAAAAGTTCATTTATAAATCATACATAAACATATCATTCAATGTCAAAATAATTCATAAAATGGTTTGTTTTATTAGTTTATATTTTTATTAAAATTAGTAAGAAATTTAGAGTCACCTAATCTTTGCAGTTGCTTGTATTCTTAAAAACAAAAAAAAAGAGAAGAAACAGCTTGGGATAGCATAGGTGGCCCTGTGGGTCACATTTTTTTACGATTGGCGGTTGTTTTTAAGTACGGCACATGTAAAACAACTTTGGCAATTTGACTGGCGATTGTGAGCACAGCTTTTCAGGTTAGCATTTTAATCAGTTTCAAATTGAAATTAGTCAAAATATTAAATTCAACAGTAACAAATATAGTGAGTTGCAAGCGCACTCACAGAAATAAGGCTATACATTTGGACAAGTGTTGCTGCTAAAGTTTGTGAATTGCAAACTGTACAATATGCTCTGGTAAGATTAAAATTAGCAGTCGCCATTTGCCACATGGCGACTACATAAAATAAAATGTCCAGTATAAAAAATTACTTTAGTCGCCACGCTCGAAAATTTGTCTTTTTTCATTGCTAAAGAATTTATTTGTATTTTTTAAAACGCTCTAGTTATAGGAAATGCATTTTCAAATCATCCAACTCACGCACTGTGAAAATCAGCCCTTTTCTCCGCAACTAAGTAGGTACAATCTATTTACAGAAATCCCTCTTCAAGAACGGGGCGGCTGTTTGTTTTTTCACCTAAGTTGGGGCATAAAGTAATCATATCGGGAATGGACACCTGTGGCTTTAGATGGAACTGTGGCTTCACAACCCATCATCAGCAGCTCGTTTTTTAAAGTTTGGTTTCTCTGAAAATGCACGATTTTCCATTGCTTAGCCACTTCTTGCTTATCATCAAACAAAATGGGCAATCATTTTCCCTTTTGTTTACAAAAATAAATCAAAGGTAGAAAATCCGGACTTCACTTTCTCCCGCCGAGCGCAGTCTTTCATTCCACGCAGAGTTGCGTTTCCTTTGCGCGTGTGAAATTCGCTTTAAACAAAATTAAAAAAAAAACACTTGCTCTGCCCCTCAATACAGTAAAATGTTACTAAGGAATGGGTAAGCACAAGTTTTTCAGCGAAATTAAGTATCAGAAATCAGAACTGTATTGTTCACTCTGCCGTGATAGTCATATTTTATGGGTCACGGTAAAAGCAGAATTTTATCACGGGCGGAATAAGTACCGATTTTGAAATTTAATTCAGCTTTAAAAAAGCGGAAAAGAAAAAATACTTTCCATATTGATTGGTTTTGAAGAACAGGTTGTATAACAAAATCTGTGCTCACTAGAAAATACTTAAATAAAATACGAAGTGGTTGTTTTTTTCACTATTACTGAAGATATTAAAAACGAGAATCATAATCAGAAAAAATATAACAAATAAAAATATAACCAGAAAGTGAAAAAAAGCACATCTTGGGGTAAGAAAAATACGAAATTTAGAAAACTGCGGAACATTTTCATCCGTTCTGAAACAATCATTTTCACGCGACGAACGGCATGAAGATGCCCAAAATTATATCGAACAAATGTCGGAACATTAAAAACATCCAATAAACAGTCCCAAAAATGTTTGATGAATGCTAGAATTTTGAACACATGAAAATAAACTTTGAACAAATGTTGAATAACATTATTTTTTAGATATTTTTTATTTTCGTAGTATATTTGATGTTTCCCGTATTCCGTAGTGATTGACGATTTCCGTAGTGACTATGGAGAATTCGTGGCATTTGGAAGGTCTGAGGTGGGCAAACAGGAAAAAATGACAAATCTTTAAAACTCTACCAAAACAACGTTTTCCGAAGGACAAAAAAACTTCAACAACCAGATTTTTTATTTCCGCAGTATATTTGATGTTTCCCGTACTTCGCAGCGATCGATGATTTTCGTAGTGACTATAGAGAATTCTTAGTATTTGGAAGGTCTGTTGTGGTGGGCAAACAGGAAAAACAACAAATCATAAAAATTCTATTAAAACTGAACTTTTTCTGGAAAAAAAAAAAAAAAAAAAAGCAAACCTGTTCAAAAACCGGACAGAATCCGATGGAATCGGGATACCCTGCAAGTGTTTTTATTTTCGTCATGACTATTTTTTCAATACCTGTGAAGGTTTATCAATATTTTTAATGTAATATTTATTAGAACAACCCAGGAAATTACTGAATATTTTGTGTTAGTGGTCAGGAATCATTGCGAGTCTGTAAAATAAAGTGACCAGGTTGGTACCACAAAATGATTCTGCTATAAGATATGAAATTCATTTTTGAAAGCTATACAGAGCATTGTGGGCAATGTTCTTGATGACAAGACAGTGCCCATGCAAAGAATGACTTCAGAAAAAACAGCAAATTAAATAAAGTAAGCCAAAGTAAGTACTGGTTGAAAATTTTGACCCATCCGCTGCAATCAATTTATGGTGGAGAAATTGAGAGATTTTATTGGGTGAACATAGCGAGAAACCAAATAAAAATGATTAAATTACCTTTCCAATAAAAACTGTCTAGAAAATGTGGTTGAAGAAAAATATAACTTTTAAGATATTTATTCTTGTAATTGCACTGGACAATAAGCAGTGGACCCTTGTAACTACTAAGCTTAAATTTAACTACGTCTAAATAAATGAAAGTTATACAGTGCAGTGATAAAATGTGTATACAACACGAAATAGCCGTAAGGATAGTGGCCACTAGATTTTGTCCACCCACTGGCCAATTGCCACTTGAAAAAATCACCAATTTTAATCTTTACTGGTAAGGGTTTTTTTTATTATTTACCTTATGTATAAATAGTGCATATAGTATTTGGTAGTTAAAAGTAATTAAATATAATTTTGTAAGACTTAAAAAATATTTTTAAAACATAAATAAGCATAAATATTAATCAGTTTCTGTGCATTTCCGAGTGCTTAAATGCTACCATTATTCACAAATCTTTCAGAGCCTGTAACTTCTAAGCCAGTTTGAACCACAAAATGAAACTCGCAGGTTTTGTTGAGTACCAGTAGTGGTATCCTTCGTGGAAAATTAATTTTTATCTGGTCCCTTTTGAATATGCAACCTTGAAATCTGCAAAACTTGAAAATTCTGCAACTTTGAGGGAGGGGAAAATGGGAAGGGGGCCAAACCCAAACCTAAGTTCTCCACAGTTGAAAACTCTACTAGCTATAGTTATTATACAAAAATTCCCAACTTGGGTTCCAACTCCCAGTCACCTTAACAGTCCATCAAAAATGGTGATTATGCTTTCGAGTATTGCAGTTTCAACACCATTTTAAGCAAGGTTCAAAAGTATTTTCCATTTATCTTTTCTATACATTTTCCGTAAGTCGAAAATCTTTTCTTTAAGGTAGTGATCTTCAAAGCAATTGCCTATTTTCAAAACCACTGTGAAGCCCTATTTTGGCCTGCCGCAGAAAAGAAAAATTAATCTATATCCAAAATGGTGGCAAATAAAGATCAAATCAAAAACGTTTTGAGCTACTCACTAATAGGGTTTAAACTATGGGGGCGGGGGTTGTATAAAATGGTCAAGCAATCGTTTAATTAAAAAATTGTGTAACATGTTGGAATGTCTCGTATATAAAAGCACGCCATTTTGGTTCGGGTTGGGTTTTTTTCCCTTGCCAAAAAAAAAAAAAAAAAGTATTCTTTTAATTCTAAAAATTCAGGAACAAGTAAGTTGTTCCAAAATGTATGGATCATTTAGATCATTTAAGAAAAAAATTATGTGGCTGCAACAGATAGTTGTGAAGTTATGAATTGTTTTGTCCTACAGTGTAGTTGTGAAAACTCATGGTGCAAAAACTTTAAAGGCAGAGCTACCCAATTTTTAAAGTGCCATTACCTAAGATCTACTGAACCGACTGACCTAAAATGTTAGCAGGTTTTCATATCTCATCCGTACAATACTTTGAACCAATTTTCACAAAAATCTGAGATGGGTGGGTGACATGCCTTGGGTGATCTGACATGGATGACCCACAGATAATTTCAACTTGATGAGATTCAATTGCTTTTTTTTTTCAGTGTTGAATCTAAGAAGCGATATTTTTGTGCACTTTTAACGCACCACACACTTTTGATGTGGCATTTCGGAAGATAATGGTCATAATTTTTCCTTTTTTTTTCATACAGGCCTAAACTTTCATCTAACTGAAAGTTAGATAAAGGTTATTTTGTTTTTTACAGGGGCTACATTTTTAAAGTGTTTTTTCTGTTTCCGCAGCCATCAGCATTCTGTGAATTGATGTCGCAACTTTTTTCTTCTTTTTGCTTCCAGATAGCTTCACTTCAGTTAGATTGTAAGGTTTTTTTTGTTTTTTTTTTTTTCCTTTTTTTTTTTTTTTGTTTTTTTTTTCAAAAACCATATTTTTACACATTTTATCATCTGTCTCCCGTTTTTCACGGTCACATTATGAAGCATTCCGGAAGCTGATGTTCACAAATTTTGCCTTTTTTGGCTTCCAGATAGCTTCATTTCAGTTAGATTAATGCTGATTTTTCTTTTTCTTACAGAATCCACATTTGTTAAGTGTTTGCAACATTCCCTTCCATCTCCATAGCCATGCGGCATTTTGGAAGGCGACGGTTGCTTGCTATTTTATTTTATCCTTCCAGCAGAGGTGCCAACCTTCTGCGGTGCCTATTAGTAATCACCATATGAAGCCTCATCGTTTACGAGTGGGAAGGGTATTTCATGAGAAATTAATCTGCAAAATGTGTAATAACCTTACAAAATCAAATACCTTATAACATGACCCTTTTATTTTAATGGTTAATATTTTTAATAAACCAAGTGGGAATGAATATCTGCTAGATATCGAGCCAATATTAGCTATGATGGCTGAATGACAGTTAATATCGGACACATACCTGCCAACCAAAATTTTCCTAAATCAAGAAGATTGCTTGCAAAAATCAAGATTTTCCCTAAAATTAAGGAGATTTATCTTAAAATCAAGAAGATTTGAGACAGTACCAGAACTGTTAATTCATGATTATCTATTATTAGGGGAGAGTGATAATGTATGGGATGTGTTAGCAGTATGTTTGATACTTGTTTTCAATTATTTTTCTGTATCAGTCACTTATAGATGGAGTTCAGAAATTGTGATTTTCAAGGTTTTGATTTTTTTAATTGAATGACGCAATTTTAGAAGTAACTTGATTTCATTTAAGCAGTAACAAGACAGTGAACTTTCTTTTTTTTTTTTTTTTTGATGCCCTTGGATAACAATTTTATCCACCATGAATGCATGACAACATTATTTTAGATAAAGGATGAATAGTGTAACTTTGAGAATATGATTATAAACACACATGCATCAATCCTTACAAGTTTTCAGCTTTGTCACTTTCGTTTTCGACCCCCGGCCCCTCCTTTCTTTATTAAGCTGAAACGCATTTGGGGGGGGGGGGGGAATATTCAAGAATACAAAATACATGTTCAGAACATCGTTGGAAAAAAAATACAGTTACAGGAAAAATCTTTTCTACGTCCGATTTCCGCTTTCGGACATTATCCCTCCAATTTAAAGTTGAAATACAAATATTTATGAAATAAATATTTGTATTTAACTTGAAAATGGAGGATGATAAAAATCTAACGACAATACTAGGCAGAGGAAAAATCGCGGGAAAAATAAAATTACAGTTACGGGATAAATCTTCACTGCGTCTACTAACTTCCGTTTTCGAAAGTTTTGAAAAACGAAACTTCCGTTTTCGAGAGGCGATAAACATTTTCCCCCACTACCAATTGCCCAGAAATTTCTGTTCAGTTATGCATCGATCTCGAGGATAACTCAAATTATGACGGAAAATGAGAAATTCCTCGAAGCCGTTGTACGCTCGTGCCTGAAGATTACAGGGAAATTCTTGCGCCGTCGAATTTCCGTTTTCGGAAATTTTTCCTCCACTTTCACACTGAAATACAAACATTTTTGGAATAAAGTTTTGTATAACAACAATACTGGACAGAGGCAACATCGCAGGAAAACGAAATTACGATTACGGAAAAAAAATTTATTTCATTTACTTCCGTTTTTGAAAGACAAAATACCGTCCCGATGCGTATTTTTACGCGTTGGTAAAGTTCTTCGATGCGTATTTTTACGCGTTGATGTTTATTCTGCGCGTTTTCCAGATGCGTATTTTTACGCATTGGTAACATTTCGATGCATAAACACACTTTTTGATGCATACCAGACCCGTAATTACGCATTTTGGCGAACTCTGGTGACGGCGCAGAATTAAAAAAAATTTCGAACCTCACCGCAATTAGCGCAGCTATTCCAACACTGAGAGAGAGGGAGTTTGGAAGGATTGGCAGGAGGAGGTGTGTGTGATCTATAAATAAATATCGAAACATGAGATAACAATAAGGTTCAATTGCTATGAGATCTTAATAAAACAAAAGCAGGAGTTTACACACGGCAATAACAACGATATCAATTTCCATCAATAAAAAAAAAATTCACGAGCCGTTTTGGCGAAAATTTGGAAGACACTATCTTCCGACTGTAAAACTACCCCCAAAATCCGGAATACTTGGCAGGTATGCGGACGTCATTTCGCCGGTATCGGCTTTTCCGACATATTATGCAATATAGCCTTGCCGTTCTTTCACCCGATATCCGTCCAATATTAGCTTTGCCAATGTATCCAATATCTGAATTTCAGTGGCGCTTACTAAGAAAACTGCACCAATTAAACGGTTTCGCATTTGTGCGAAAAAGAACTAACTATAAATGTATTCGCAAAATGCGATCGCAGTTTAAACCGTGATTTTAACAAAAAAGGACACAAAATTCAGAACTTTTACGAAATACAATGAAATCCGTAATTCTTCCTACCTGTCCGTAATTCCGTAATCAGGCAGCCGAAACCGTAATAATTACGGAAAAGCCGTAATGGTTGGCCCATCTGTTCCACATACCTTTACTTTAGATTTTTTTTTACTAAAGCCATATTTTTTACACATCTTAACACACACACACACACACCCCTCCACCACCACCACCTGCTTCATTTTTAAGGCCATATTACGCAGCATTCTGGATGCTGAAAGTAGAATTTTTTTCAATTTCTTCCAGATAATTTCATTTCAGATTGGCGAGGTGAAAAATTTTTTGCTGTACAAGAACCAATTGCCAGTTTTCTCACTTTAATTTTATGAGGTTTAATCATATCAGTGAAACTGCTCCCATCATTTTCACAAATTCACTAAATGTTTCTTAAAACTGTGGTCAATTCACAAATTGGATTTCAAACAAAAGTGTTATATGTATCCCTGTTTTACAAATCAAGTTAAATGTGGCAAAATTAATGTTGTTTCCAGAGTGAACACATTGATCCCTAACCCTAATCACCTAAATAATCAGCTGGTGAGGTCCTTGGTACAACATAATTTCTCCAGAAAATTGTAAGAGCAGAATGTCTATCAAGCAAAACATCTTTCAAAGAAGGGAGTTAAAATTTAATCAATGAACTAAATGCAAAATAAAAAAATGTGGATTTCAAATTGTTCTTTATACTTTCTGATTAATTATTATTTGTAAAAACCCAAAGGCATTTAAAGAATGATGTTTCAGTTCTGAATGAAATAAAATTGTTCGTTTCTTCTGCATTTTTTATCATAGAAAAGCTATCAAAGTTTGCCTATTGCAACTAAATACTAATTTGCACTGTAACTTGTACAAAAAACTAGCGGATAATGCTTACCTTGGCATTCCTTTCTAGCGACGGGAACATTTCACGCACGTGTTTTCCGGTCCTTTGTTGATGTTATTGTCCTAAAGTCCGTTGTATGCGATGACTGGCTTTACTTCTCACACTTTTCGCTGGGTATACTCATTGGATCTTTGCCTTAGGATTCAAATATCAATTTTTACCGTTCTTTAAACTCGAAATTTTTGCCGATACTCTGGGCATCTTCAGGAGCGTGGCGACTTTACCACCGATGTTCATGGTTAACTTCGCGCTAATGGAGTCCGATACTCCTTGTTGCCATTCGTCGGAAAAACTTTCCTGGATATATTTCGTTATCAAGCCCGGCTGGCGCCATCTATGTTTCGTTAAGAACACTTTTTTTTTTTTGCCTTTTTTTTTTTTTTTTTTTTAATTTTCTTCTCCTATCCTGGTTTTCTTGTCTTTTTTTGCCTGTTTTTCTTTTGTTGTTGTTTTTCTTGTCTTATTAGTTCTTTCCACAGGCCCGATAATGTGCTAGGGTCGTTCTGGTTACATACCCTTGCTTTATTTTTGTAGATTAATATTGCTTCTTCCCTCCTCATTTGCCTTTCCGATTTTTTATTCTTTTAGCATTTTAATTTCATCGAACTTTGGGAATGTCCGGTTTTCCAAGCAGAATTGCACTAAAGCAGTTTTGGCTTCTTTTTTTGCCAGTTAGATATGTGTTGTTTTAGTCTTTTTTTAATCTGTTTTTCGTACTTCCAATGTACGATATTGGGGGTATGTGTGCTATTGGAATTTCGTAGGTTCCTGATTCTTCTAGCTTTTTTCCTCTGTTTTTTTGTTGACAGTCATACTTTTCACAGTGTGCACTGAGCTTCCTAGTTGTAAGTCATATTTAGCACAGTGCCTATTGATTTCTTTACTCACTCCTTCCAGGTATGGGAAAGCTCCAATGTATTTCAATTTTTTATTTCTTATCTTCCTTTGGTTGTGCTCTTCTTGGCCTTCTTTACTCTGAGTCATATGCTTTTTACTCTCATGTATCCATTTATTAATTAGCTTGCTCGGGTACCCATACTCTTGTGATATTTTCGAGATAAACTCTAGCTCTTGATTTTTTAGCCTGTTGTTAGATGTGTGTGTGTACGCTCGCCGTATCAAGTTTACTATGCTGTTTTTTATGTATCACTGGATGGTGCGACGAGTATGGTATCAGTACAGGTATGTAAGTTGCTTTTCTGAACACAGAGTATTCAAAACTATTTTTGTTTTTCTTTAGTTGAATGTCCAGGAAGGATAGGCAATTATCCTTTTCAAACTCAATGGTTAGCTCTATGGTGTTACAGATTTTGCTAAACTGCTGTGCTAGATCTTGTAGCTCGGCTTTGTTAAGTTTAGACATTATAATAATGTCGTCTACATATCGAGCATAAAGTATTGGTTTTTCAGGTAAATTTTGAATAATTTCTTTTTTGAGGAATGCCATAATCACTTCTGCGTATAATGCCGATAATGGGGATCCCATAGGGCCACCTTGCGTTTGTTTAAATATATTTCCTTCAAAATGGAAGATGTTGTTTTCCTTGATGAAATATAAGGTATTCTTTAGCTCTTTCAGTTGTGACAAGTTTAGTTCTTTGTTGATGCTTAGTTGTTGCATAATCAACTCGATGGCTAGCTCGACAGGAGTGTTTGGGTATAACGCCTTAACATCCACGGAGGCCATAGTTATTTGCTCTAGGTCTTGATTAATTAATTTGATTTTTTCAATAAACTCATAGCTATTCTTTAATGTATATTGATTCCTCATGAATATTGGGGATAGATAGTTGTATATCTTTTTTTCTAGGTTGCTGAGTGGTGAGTTTTTTTCGATAGAATCAGTCTTAAAGGTGTGTTTTCTTTATGAGTTTTAATTTTCGAGAATATTTTTGGCATCCCTGCTCCCATTGGAGGGTTTGCATTTTTATTTCTGTTGGTAACGTGCTGTGGTTCCTTATATTAGCCAGGAAGGTAAGTTGTTTGTCGGTGGGATCTTTGTTGGTGCTATCGCACTGTAGCTCTGAGATGGCCGTCCGCATTTTATCATTATATTATAATATATACATTACATACATTATATTATAATATAATGATAAAATGTATATATATTATATATATACATTATATTATAATATAATGATAAAATGCGGACGGCCATCTCAGAGCTACAGTGCGATAGCATCAACAAAGATCCCACCGACAAACAACTTACCTTCCTGGCTAATATAAGGAACCACAGCACGTTACCAACAGAAATAAAAAATGCAAACCCTCCAATGGGAGCAGGGATGCCAAAAATATTCTCGAAAATTAAAACTCATAAAGAAAACACACCTTTAAGACTGATTCTATCGAAAAAACTCACCACTCATCAACCTAGAAAAAAAGATATACAACTATCTATCCCCAATATTCATGAGGAATCAATATACATTAAAGAATAGCTATGAGTTTATTGAAAAAATCAAATTAATTAATCAAGACCTAGAGCAAATAACTATGGCCTCCGTGGATGTTAAGGCGTTATACCCAAACACTCCTGTCGAGCTAGCCATCGAGTTGATTATGCAACAACTAAGCATCAACAAAGAACTAAACTTGTCACAACTGAAAGAGCTAAAGAATACCTTATATTTCATCAAGGAAAACAACATCTTCCATTTTGAAGGAAATATATTTAAACAAACGCAAGGTGGCCCTATGGGATCCCCATTATCGGCATTATACGCAGAAGTGATTATGGCATACCTCAAAAAGAAATTATTCAAAATTTACCTGAAAAACCAATACTTTATGCTCGATATGTAGACGACATTATTATAATGTCTAAACTTAACAAAGCCGAGCTACAAGATCTAGCACAGCAGTTTAGCAAAATCTGTAACACCATAGAGCTAACCATTGAGTTTGAAAAGGATAATTGCCTATCCTTCCTGGACATTCAACTAAAGAAAAACAAAAATAGTTTTGAATACTCTGTGTTCAGAAAAGCAACTTACATACCTGTACTGATACCATACTCGTCGCACCATCCAGTGATACATAAAAAAAACAGCATAGTAAACTTGATACGGCAGCGTACACACACACATCTAACAACAGGCTAAAAAATCAAGAGCTAGAGTTTATCTCGAAAATATCACAAGAGTATGGGTACCCGAGCAAGCTAATTAATAAATGGATACATGAGAGTAAAAAGCATATGACTCAGAGTAAAGAAGGCCAAGAAGAGCACAACCAAAGGAAGATAAGAAATAAAAAATTGAAATACATTGGAGCTTTCCCATACCTGGAAGGAGTGAGTAAAGAAATCAATAGGCACTGTGCTAAATATGACTTACAACTAGGAAGCTCAGTGCACACTGTGAAAAGTATGACTGTCAACAAAAAAACAGAGGAAAAAAGCTAGAAGAATCAGGAACCTACGAAATTCCAATAGCACACATACCCCCAATATCGTACATTGGAAGTACGAAAAACAGATTAAAAAAAAAAGACTAAAACAACACATATCTAACTGGCAAAAAAAAGAAGCCAAAACTGCTTTAGTGCAATTCTGCTTGGAAAACCGGACATTCCCAAAGTTCGATGAAATTAAAATGCTAAAAAAGAATAAAAAATCGGAAAGGCAAATGAGGAGGGAAGAAGCAATATTAATCTACAAAAATAAAGCAAGGGTATGTAACCAGAACGACCCTAGCACATTATCGGGCCTGTGGAAAGAACTAATAAGACAAGAAAAACAACAACAAAAGAAAAACAGGCAAAAAAAGACAAGAAAACCAGGATAGGAGAAGAAAATTAAAAAAAAAAAAAAACGGCAAAAAAAAAAAGTGTTCTTAACGAAACATAGATGGCGCCAGCCGGGCTTGATAACGAAATATATCCAGGAAAGTTTTTCCGACGAATGGCAACAAGGAGTATCGGACTCCATTAGCGCGAAGTTAACCACGAACATCGGTGGTAAAGTCGCCACGCTCCTGAAGATGCCCAGAGTATGGGCGAAATTTTCGAGTATAAAGAACGGTAAAAATTGATGTTTGAATCCTAAGGCAAAGATCCAATGAGTATACCCAGCGAAAAGTGTGAGAAGTAAAGCCAGTCATCGCATACAACGGACTTTAGGACAATAACATCAACAAAGGACCGGAAAACACGTGCGTGAAATGTTCCCGTCGCTAGAAAGGAATGCCAAGGTAAGCATTATCCGCTAGTTTTTTGTACAAGTTACTTTGAAATATCGCACGGAAAAGAGAATAGTACAATAATCAGAGCTATATAATAGTCAGAATTAGAACTACTAAGTGGAACTAATTTGCACTATTATCAAAATCTCAAATTGACTTATTTTTTAAAACGTCACTTTGTCGCAGTGCAGAACAATAAATTTTATGGCAAAATTAACATTTACGCATCCTTTTACCTTGCAGACAGTTTCTAAATTTTAATTTCTGCATTGCAGACTTCTGAAAAAAATTCTGCTTTTGGGAACGGAATGTGAACTTACATCCTCTAGTGGCAGACTTGTGCATTAAAAAAAATTTGAAATTATATGAAAAATATTTTGCAGCAGAAACGCTATCTAACAAAGAAATAATTTTTCAAATCGGACTCTTAGAAGCAGATATACAGACAAGAAGCAGATATACAGACAAAAATCAGATATCCACGTCCCCTGGCAAAGAAACAATGCATTATTTTAAGAAAATATTCCGAAAAGGTTTATCAGCGCGAGTGGTATCGGTCCATGAAAGACTTTTACAAACGAGATTTTAGAAGCTCAGATTTTGCTGCAAATACATTAGAAGCAGAAATTAGCACTTACACCCCCTGGTGGCCAAACCATTTTTTACCAAAAATTAGAAATATATGCAAAACATTTTTTATCAGGAGCTGTATCCGGTTCAGAAAGGATTTTTCAAATCAGAGTTTTAGAAGCAGAGATATAGGAGGAAACGCAATTAACTTTTACGCCCCCTAGCAAAAAATCTATGTGTAACTTGAAAAAGCAACTCTACATAAAATACTCTTCGATATAAATGGAATCTAAATGTAAAACAATTTTTTCAATCGGATATCTAGAACCAAATATATGGAATAAAATTAATTTTGAATTCGATATCATCTGCATTTATGCCCTCTAGCGGCCGGATAGTGCACTGTTAAAAAAAAACTAAATATAGGATCATGATTCGCACATTTCAAGTTTCAAAATGCAAAAAGAATTTGGAATTTTTCAAATAGGACTAATAGTTGCAGATATATGGGTCCACAGATGAACAGACTAACGAACTGTAACATAAGCACGACCTTTTTTACAAAAGACGTACTTAAAAAAGAGGTAACACTGATTTCCTAAAAGAAATTCCAATATATTTTGAAGTACTAATCTCAAGGCTTTTCAAGACAGCTTTAAAAAACACCGTTTTTCCAGGATATTACAAGCCTTGAAAAAGTAATCATGATTTTCAAAGTACCTGTACATACCCTGTAATTTGTTAGAGAAATGACCCCAAAATCCCCCCCCCCAAGGTTACTTTCTCCTTGAAAATGAGCTTCAAAAGTAAATTATATTATAGTATTCTTGGAAGGGAGGCTTGTATCTCCCTTCCCCAAGGTATTTTTTACTCACTGGCACTTCTGGGATTGGTATCATTTTCCACTCACTTATGAAAAAATCTAATTGACACTATACAGTATTATTATATTTGCACATTTAAGGTATTAAACCCCTGCAAAGTGCGCATAGTTTACGTGCAATTCATAAATGATATACTATTCAAAAAACACCAATCACTTACCCTAAAGATCATGGTACTTTCCATCCACAACACACTTCCAGCACGTCAATTGACGTGTAAATTATATCCTCAAAAATTTTTGAATAGTATATCACTATACAGTATATTAACAAAATGTAAAAAAAAAAAAAAAAGATAGGGGAGAAAGCTTTCTTAAACAAATAACTGATGACATTTTTTTCCACAGATTTAAAAAAATTACCATCTTTTTTCTTCCCCACATCTCTGTTCTTATTATCCAAAATAAGGAAATTATTAAACACTCAAAACAGTGATTCACTAATTCATTTATTTCATTTGGTTAGCAGTGTACACTGAATGGAATTCAGACAAGTTTAAAAATAGGAGAAATGTTTTTTTTAATGACTCAAGCAATTGTAAGATGTTTAGTTTAAAATATTACAACCTCCTGTACTTCAAAAGCAATGTAGCTTGAATTTGGCAAGGGGTTCCGATTTTGTGCTTCATTAAATAACCATAGTTTTGTGAACATAGTTTATGCTGGATAAAATTCTAATAGGTCTAAAAATTCAAGAGTGTTATTTCAATGACCAAACATTTAACAGAACTTTTTTTTCCAAGTCAGAAATGGTAGGGATGCCTTTAAAAATGCATCTTAAATTTTGAAGGAGTAAATTATGTCCTCAAAAAATATTTTTTGCAGTAAATCGCCCATATTTAAAAATAATGGAAACTGTTTCACAACAAAATTTCACCCAGCAAGAAGCCAAGTGAGTGGTACAATTAGCGCAAAAGGCAAAACCCACGGCGAAGCAGAGGACTTTCCCCATCATAACCGCTCTGAGAGTGGTGGGAAATGCTTCGCCACAGCAGCGCTTCAGATGTTAAGAGCAATAGGTAGCCAGAGGCAGCCAACGGAGTGGCCCCAAAGCAGTGT
Source organism: Macrothele yani (assembly GCA_039090855.1). Taxonomy (NCBI): domain Eukaryota; kingdom Metazoa; phylum Arthropoda; class Arachnida; order Araneae; family Macrothelidae; genus Macrothele; species Macrothele yani. The sequence goes on along the minus strand of CM076990.1, from coordinate 98,737,360 downwards.
TAACGTGCAGGCGAGAGCAAGGACAAGTGACTACAGCAACAGTAGCTCCGCAGAGTCAATCAATAGATCTCTACTGCGGACTTCAATGCAGCTCAAGCCACAATGAACAAGCGAGGCACCACGGAAAAAGAAAGAATAATGGGCGACGTAGGAAGCAGCACCTCTTCAACAAGGTTGGGTCAGATCGGTCACCAAAAATAAAAACTTCACATAAACGTATGCAATCGTTTCCATGATATTTAATGTAAATAAATATTTGTTTTTTTCCCGTTTCCACAGAAAATGTAACAGGCTGACACTAGCGAAACTTTGCGAGTGATTATCTTTAGCGATCGTTCAGAAACGCAAATCGATAACAACCTACATTAAAGCACGTGCCGAAAAAAAGCACTGGTCAAGTTTAAGACCTGACATCTGTTCTATGATATTAATTCTAATCACGCACAAGGACATTCACAATTCTGCAAACATAAATTTTGTCAAAGATAAGCACCGACAGCAACCACTGGCAGCGATGTTACGTCGCCATCTGAAAAAATACAACTCAGAAAAAGAAAAAAATGTGTGTGTTTAATAGCACGACCAGCAAACACGAAAACTTAAATTTTACATTACATAAAATATCTCAAAACATAAATAATTAGTTTACATTATGTTTGACATAATGTTATTAGTTAGGTACTTCAAAACAAAACAAGGAACGAATTTTCGGCATGTATCATACACACAGCAAGTAAAAATCTAGGTACCGAAATCTGACCACACAAAACGCTACGGAAATAAAAATTTGTTTTTGGTACTTTTTCTTTGTTTATTACTAACAGAACATGATACCAAAAGGTTATCCTTCTACCCTCTACGATGTAACTTTCTGCAATACGGTTTTGTTCACAGATCTCTACTGATATTCGGTAATCCTTGGAAATCATCAGTCTTTGTTTTCCAAGTTATCATTACGATCATAAAAATGTATAGAAAATTTAACATAACAAGATCACGCAGAAAAACGAGATGACCGAAGAGTAAAACACTGCAGTTATAAATGCATTGAAAAAGACGAAAGATCAGCAAAAAAGGCCGACAGATCGAAGGACAGCCCTTTCTCCAATGAAAATAAACAGAAAAATAAATAAGCTGGCTTTAGCGAGTGTCTGTGTCACTGCTATGGCCATCCTCCTAGGGATGGGCGATATTTATCAATATATCGATATTTTCGTCCGATATTTTGAAGTTTAATATTGATATCCAAGTTTCGATATATCGGAAAATCAACACATCGATGCGCTATTCAATATACAGTGCCCGCCGCTTATTATGATCACATCCGTTCCAACGGTATTTGAGTTTATAAAGCGGCTGATTTCTATAACCGGCGATTCGAAATTTAGACTTTTTATGAAATTGAAATCAAGCATGTATGTAACTTGGTATGGCACTATGTATGTATACGTAATGTCAAAGTGATTAAAAGTGTTTAACTTTCAAAATGATTTATAAGTATGTACAGTGTACATTAATTAAAACAGTAAAAATTACATATAAATTTTCCATGTGTATATGAGGAAATTTATTATTCTAAATCAGTTTTAGGACATTATGATTTCCGTCTGCCAACCTTTATACCAAATCTCTCCCATTGAAATAGCATGCAAGTGTTCCTTAACAATTGCAACCAGTGTTTATGTATATATATATATATCATCATCATCATCATCAACCATTATCAATCCACTGCTGGACGAAGGTCTCCTCAAGTTTCCTCCACAACGGTCTGTCTTGTGCCAGTCTCCTCCATGTCACCCCTGCATACTTTCGAATTTCATCCACCCATCTCCCAGGTGGTCTTCTTCTGGGTCTTTTCCTGTGCCTTGGAATCCAATCTAAAATTTCGGCTGTCCATCGATGATCCGTCTTTCTGGCAGTATGTCCAGCCCATTGCCATTTCAGGGACTTAACTCTGATCATGATGTCTTCCACTCTTGTCATTTTTCGGATCCATGAGTTCCTCTTCTTATCTCTCCTGGTTACACCAAGCATGCACCTCTCCATGCTTCTTTGAGTTGTCTGCAGCCTTTGTATGTCTCTTTTAGTTAAGGTCCACGTCTCTGCACCATACGTAAGCACTGGAAGGATGCATTGATCAAACACTTTTCTTTTAAGACATAATGGCATATTGCTCTTGAAAATTATGCTGTTTCTTCCAAAAGCTCTCCAGGCAAGTTTTGTACGCCGATTAATTTCTTCATCAATGTGACCCTCACTTGATATCTGCTGTCCAAGATAAACGTACGTGCCTGTTATCTCCAGCTTTTCTCCATCAATCGATAAATCTTCATTTCTTGTAAAAGCATTGAACATCACTTTTGTCTTCTAAAAGTTCATTTTTAATCCCAATTCTTTACTCTTGTCAGCAAGTTCCTGGATCATACTCTGCAGCTCTGATGGGGTAGCTGCAAAAATGACTACGTCATCAGCAAAACGAGGGTGGGTTAGATAATCTCCATTAATCTTTATCCCCTTGTTTTCCCAGCTCAGCGACTAAAAGACACCCTCCAAAGTGGCATTAAAGAGCTTTGGAGATATGGTGTCACCTTGTCTCACTCCCTTTCCAATTTTTATGTGTGTTGTATTTTCAAACAGCTGAATCTTTGCACTTGCATTTTCATAGATGTTATTAATAATATTAATGTATGCATCTTCAATACCGCAGGATTTCAGAGCCATTGTAACTGCTGATGGTTTCACCAAATCAAAGGCTTTTTCATAATCGATAAAAGCCATGCACAATGGAAGTTCATATTCCCTCGCTCTTTCAATTAGTTCTCTCAGTATGTGGATATGATCTATTGTGCTGTAGCCACTCCTAAATCCAGCTTGTTCTCTCAGTTGAGCTATGTCCAGTGTTACTTTCAAGCAGTGTGAAAGAACTTTAGTGAAGATTTTATAAACCACTGATAGGAGGCTGATAGGTCTGTAGTTCCCGAGATCCTCAATGTCAACTTTTTATGTAGCAGGATCATTGTAGCAGTGTTCCAATCCTCAGGAATCTTTCCTTCATTAAGGCATCGACTGAAAATTTGGGCGAGTACTGTTTTGATTTCTCCACTTGCTTCTTGTATGATGTCTACAGTAATTCCATCTTCTCCTGGAGCTTTTCCCCGCTTCATGTTCTTGATTGCATGTGCAACTTCTGCTGGTAAGACTGGAGGAACCCTGGTACTGGTTCCTTTCATGATGTCTGAAGTGCATGTATCATCCATTTCATATAATTTGGAGTAGAAATCTTTCACTCTTGTCAAAATTTCGCCTCTATTTCTTGTTACAGAACCATCTTCTTTTCTCAGTGCCATAATCCGTTTTCTCCCCTTACTGAGATGCCCCTTTGCTATCTTTAGGCTTTGGTTGTTTTCAATTGCTTTCTTTACTAGTTCACAGATGAATTTCCTTACGTCTTCAGTGATACTTTTTCGTACTGTCTTGCATAGCTCTATATATTCCACTTTGGAAGTCGCATCTTCTTTAGGTGTCCTCATCTCTCTTCTTTTTTGCATCAACATTTTCGTTTTTCCTGATAATTTGTTTACATGCAACTTGTTCTTAGACCCAGCTAATTTTGTTGCTGTTTCCATAAGAGCTTTGGTTACTTTTCTGTTAACTTCAGAGATGTCCACTTCTTCCGATGTTAGGCCTTCTAAAGCAGAGAACCTGTTCTTCAGTTCCAACTTGAAGGTATTATGGTGTTTTTTAAGGTTGGTTATGTCAATAGATTTTGTTTGTCTTATGAGCTTGCCACGTTCAAGTTTAGTGTTGAGGTGCATCTTACATCTTACCAATCTATGGTCACTACCTGTGTTGAACTTGTTTAGCACACTGCAGTCTTCTATGACGAATTTTTTGTTACACATAATAAAATCAATTTCACTTGTCATCCCATTTGGATGTCTCCAAGTCCATTTCCTGAGTGGCTTTTCTTGAAGAAGGAGTTCAAGATGAAAAACCCTACTGCCTCTGCAAACTCAAAGAGAGTATTTCCATGCTGGTTTCTGTTGCCGTGACCAAATTTACCTACTGAAGTTTCATTCTGTTGCCGTTGCCCAATTTTTGCATTGAAATCTCCCATAATTATTTTCAAGTGCTGCTTACCTTTATTATTTAGATGACAAATTTCCTCATAAAATTCTCCAATTTCTTCTTCAGAATGACTTGTGGTGGGTGCATAAGTTTGAATAATATGAGTCTGTTATCTTTTCGAGAGTTGGATAACGAGTCGTGCAGCTCTCTCAGAGGAACTTTCAACTTCTACAACTTTATCCTTCAGTTTCTTGTTTATTATAAATCCAACACCCCTAGTTCTGCCAGTATCTGTCAAACGATAGTAGAAGAGATGTCCACTTTTCGGTTCGATGAGATCTTCTCCTTTTCTCCTTACCTCACTTAGCCCCACGATGTCCCACTTGATCCTTTGTAGTTCCTCTTCCAATTCAAGAAGCCTTGAATCAGAAGATAGGGAGTGTCCATTATACGTAGCCAAGGTCAGCATCAGATGGCAGCCTAGTCCGGTCCTCCGGGGATTCTTAGCACCCTCTGCCTTCATGTCGCACTGGCCGCTGCCTTGGCCAGGTACATTCCAGCTGCCGGCCAAACCCCTCCAAAATTATTCCACAACTTAAATCTTGGCCCTCAGTGTATATATATATATATATATATAACTTCAGTAGGTAGGTAAATTCGGTCACGGCAACAGAAACCAGCGTGGAAACACTCTCTTAGAATTTGCAGAGGCAGAAGAGTTTTTCATCTTGAACTCCTTTTTCAAGAAAAAGCCTCACAGGAAATGGACATGGAGACATCCAAATGGGACAAGTGAAATTGATTTTATTATGTGTAACAAAAAATTCGTCATAGAAGACTGCAGTGTGCTAAACAAGTTCAACACAGGTAGTGACCATAGATTGGTGAGATGTAAGATGCACCTCAACACTAAACTCGAACGTAGCAAGCTCATAACACAAACAAAATGTATTGACATAACCAACCTTAAAAAACAGCGTAATACCTTTAAGTTGGAACTGAAGAACAGGTTCTCTGCTTTAGAAGGCCTAACATTGGAAGAAGTGGATATTTCTGAAGTTAACAGAAAAGTAACCAAAGCTCTTATGGAAACAGCAACAAAATTAGCTGGGTCTAACAACAAGTTGCATGTGAACAAATTATCAGGAAAAACCAAAATGTTGATGCAAAAGAGAAGAGAGATGAGGACAACTAAAGAAGATGGGACTTCCAAAGTGGAATATATAGAGCTATGCAAGACAGTATGAAAAAGTATCACTGAAGACGTAAGGAAATTCAACTGTGAACTAGTAAGGAAAGCAATTGAAAACAACCAAAGCCTAAAGATAGCAAAGGGACATCTCAGTAAGGGAAGAAAACAGATTACGGCACTAAGAAAAGAAGATGGTTCTGTAACAAGAAATAGAGGCGAAATTTTGACAAGAGTGAAAGATTTCTACTCCAAATTATATGAAAGGGATGATACATGTACTCCAGAGATCATGTAAGGTACCAGTACCAGGGTTCCTCCAGTCCTCCCAGCAGAAGTTGCACATGCAATCAAGAACATGAAGCGGGGAAAAGCTCCAGGAGAAGATGGAATTACTGTAGACATCATACAAGAAGCAAGTGGAGAAATCAAAACAGTACTTGCCCAAATTTTCCTCGATGCCTTAATGAAGGGAAGATTCCTGAGGATTGGAACAACGCTACAATGATCTTGCTACATAAAAAAGGTGAAATTGAGGATCTCAGGAACTACAGACCTATCAGCCTCCTATCAGTGGTTTATAAAATCTTCACTAAAGTTCTTTCACACCGCGTGAAGGTGACACTGGACATGGCTCAACCGAGAGAACAAGCTGGATTTAGGAGTGGCTACAGCACAATAGATCATATCCACGTAATGAGAGAACTAATTGAAAGAGCGAGGGAATATGAACTTCCATTGTGCATGGCTTTTATCGATTATGAAAAAGCCTTTGATTTGGTGAAACCATCAGCAGTTACAATGGCCCTGAAATCCTGCGGTATTGAAGATGCGTACATTAATATTATTAATAACATCTATGAAAATGCAAGTGCAAAGATTCAGCTATTTGAAAATACAACACACATAAAAATTGGAAAAGGAGTGAGACAAGGTGACACCATATCCTGAAGCTCTTTAATGCCACATTGGAAAATGTCTTTCAATCACTGAACTTGGAAAACAAAGGGATAAAGATTAATGGAGATTATCTAACCCACCTTCGTTTTGCTGATGACGTAGTCATTTTTGCAACTACCCCATCAGAGCTGCAGAGTATGATCCAGGAACTTGCTGACAAGAGTAAAGAAGTGGGATTAAAAATGAACTTTCAGAAGACAAAAGTGATGTTCAATGCTTTTACAAGAAATGAAGATTTATCGATTGATGGAGAAAAGCTGGAGATCACAGACACGTACGTTTATCTTGGACAGCAGATATCAAGTGAGGGTCACATTGATGAAGAAATTAATCGACGTACAAAACTTGCCTGGAGAGCTTTTGGAAGAAACAGCATAATTTTCAAGAGCAATATGCCATTATGTCTTAAAAGAAAAGTGTTTGATCAATGCATCCTTCCAGTGCTTACGTATGGTGCAGAGACGTGAACCTTAACTAAAAGAGACATACAGAGGCTGCAGACAACTCAAAGCAGCATGGAGAGGTGCATGCTTGGTGTAACCAGGAGAGATAAGAAGAGGAACTCATGGATCAGAAAAATGACAAGAGTGGAAGACATCATGATCAGAGTTAAATCCCTGAAATGGCAATGGGCTGGACATACTGCCAGAAGGACAGACCATCGATGGACAGCCAAAATTTTAGATTGGATTCCAAGGGACAGGAAAAGACTCAGAAGAAGACCACATGGAAGATGGGTTGATGAAATTCGAAAGTATGCGGGAGTGACATGGAGGAGACTGGCACAAGACAGACCGTTGTGGAAGAAACTTGGGGAGACCTTCGTCCAGCAGTGGATTGATAATGGTTGACAATGATGATATATATATATATATATATATATATATATATATTGCATGCGTTACATTCTTTTTTCTTTTTTTTTTTACATTTGTATTAAATGTAGTTTTGAGATATGAACACGAGTTTTGCATGCATAGATAGAAATCAATTACCAGTTCATGACGTTTTACTTCTCATTGCCTTTCGGTTGTATTCCACCAAAGGGGCATTTCTGAAGAGTGTCCAAACGTAGGCTGCAAGCATCAAAGTGGACCACTTTCCCTGGTATCGTTGCTCATTGCGGCTTCACACCGTCCGCAATGATATCTTTTGCCATGGTGACCCGGGGGTCAATTGACGCAGCTGTTACTGATGTCACAACGTGTATCATTCAGGCAGCAGATCTCTCTATCCCAAAAACATCAACGACGCTCCCAAGACGTCCGAAGCCTTGGTGGAACCCTGATTGCGCAGCGGCTAGGAGAGTTCAACATAAGGCCTGGTGTACTTTTCGGCGTTATCCGACCGATGCTAATCTTGTTAAATTTAAAAGAGCAAAATCTTACGCTCGGTTGGTACGTCGACGAAGCAAGAGGGAGTCTTGGATGAAGTACGTTTCATCTATCAATTCACGTGCCAGTTCAAAAACTGTTTGGGAAAAAATTCGTAAGATCCGGGGAAACTATAGTTCCCGCCAAATTTCAATTCTTGAGAATAACGGCTGCACGTATGCTGAAGTTGGGGAGATTGTGGATTGCTTGGGCGAAGCGTTTGCCTCAATTTCTAGTTCTCAGGCGTATCTCCCGCCCTTTCAGAGGATTAAAACAACCGCGGAACGCCAGAAATTCTCCTTTGCGCCTTTTATAACACTCAGTATAACTCCCCCTTCAGCATGGTTGAATTACGGGTGGCTCTGCATCGGTCCGGCGCAACATCTGTCGGTCCCGACGACATCCACTATGACATGATTCGTCATCTCTCGCAGTCGTCTCTCGAGAATCTGTTAGTGCTTTTCAACCGCATTTGGTTGGAGCACAGTTTCCCGGACTCTTGGCGAAGAGCTTTTGTTTTACCTTTTCCCAAGCCTGGCAAAGACCCCAAGTCTCCCTCTAGTTATCGGCCAATTGCCCTCACTAGCTGTCTGTGCAAAATCCTTGAACGAATGGTTAATTCCCGGCTAATTTATTTTCTTGAAGAACATCGAATACTGTCTCCATCACAAAGCGGCTTCCGTCGTCATCGTTCAGCTCCTGACCATCTCCTGCTCCTTGAGACGTCTGTTCGTGAGGCGTTCGTACGTAGGCAGCACCTGGTGTCTGTATTTTTTGACATCGAAAAAGCTTACGATAGAGCGTGGCGTCACGGTATCCTCCGTGACCTCCACGAGAGTGGGTTGCGGGGAAACCTGCCAACCTTCATTGCCAACTTTCTTCGTAACCGTGTGTTCCAGGTGCGCCTGGGTACAACGCTGTCCGCCTTTTTCCATCAAGAACAAGGAGTTCCTCAAGGCAGCATTCTTTCGGTGACTCTGTTCATCCTCCGCATTAATTGTTTACTCAAAAATCTTCCTCCTACGGTTTCGGCTACCATTTATGTTGACGACCTTCACATCTTCTGTTCGTCATCCAGCATGCATTTCGTTGAAAGGCAGCTGCAGTCTGCAATTACCCAGATTGTTAAAGCGGCTAACAATAATGGGTTTGTTCTTTCTCCCGACAAGACAGCCTGTGTCCATTTCTGCCGGAGGCGTGGCCTCCATCCTGATCCAGAGCTCTATTTGGACCGTGCAGCCATTCCAGTTTTGCCGGAAACCAAGTTCCTTGGTTTGACCGTTGACCGTGCTCTCATCTTTCGCTCGCACGTTCGACGGCTAAGGACTTCCTGTCTGAGAGCCTTGTCAATCCTTAAGATCCTTGCCTCAGTCTCCTGGGGTGCAGACAGGACTTCTTTGTTCCGTATTTACCATTCTCTCATTCGGTCTAAGCTGGATTATGGCTGTATGGTGTATGGCTCTGCGCGTCCTACCGTTCTCCGGCCGTTGGATACCATCCACCATCAAGCGCTGCGTCTTTGTACGGGAGCCTTTCGTACGTCACCCATTCCCAGCCTTTATGCCGACGCGAACGAACCGTCGCTTCATTTACGCCGTCTGCAGCTGTCTCTTCAGTTTTACCTGAAACTTAAATCACTCACAGACCATCCTTTATACGATGCAGTTTTTCATCCCCAGCATGCTCGTTTGTTCGAGATCCGTCCCTCGTGCATTCGAACCTTCGGTCTTCGTATGGCGGCCGTAGCTCGTGATGCAGGGCTCGACTTGTCACTCGTTGGAGAGACCAGGGGCTTTGAGGATCCCCCATGGCATCCTCTTGGTGTCATGGTTGATACCAGCTTTACATCTTTTGACAAGTCCTCAACCCCTGCGTCAGTGTACCAGCAGCTCTTCGCTGAACACCGTTACGTCAATGCAGACTTTATTCCTGTTTTCACCGATGGATCTAAGGCGGCTGGTGTTGTTGGATCCGCCGCCGTCTGCGTTGACGAAGTTTCTGTTGCCCGCATTCCTCCTGAGGCCACGGTGTTTTCGGCGGAGATGCATGCTGTGTATCTTGCACTTGTTCACGTGCAGTCGAGCTCTCATCAGCGTGCTATTGTGTACACTGATTCGTTGAGTGTTGTGCAATCATTGTCATCTTTGGATTTCACTGGCCACCCCCTTCTTTTTACCGTACGGAGACTTCTTCGTTCTTTGTTCGAGGCTGATGTCCAGATTCGGTTCTGCTGGATTCCTGGGCATGTTGGGATCCCAGGGAACGAGTCTGCTGATGCTGCTGCTAGATCTGCCTCCTCTTTGGTTGTCACACCGTTGCCACTGTTCCACCGTGATTTTCGCTTTCTTGTTCACGATCATATCAGACGAACGTGGCGGGGTCTGTGGGACCAACAGGTGGAGAATAAACTGCACCGTGTTAAACCCATCCTTGGAGTCTGGAAATCATCGTGTCGCCGGAACCGTAGGGAAGAAGTTGTTCTTGCGCGTCTCCGCATTGGGCATTGTCGCTTCACGCATAGCTATTTGCTGTGTGGCGACGCTGCCCCAATGTGTGAGGCGTGCGACTGTTTACTCACCATCTCTCATGTTTTATGTAGTTGTGTTCGGTTTTGTAATAATCGGTTTCACTATTTTCAGTCTCATCTGCTGGACGAGGACGCAGCTACGCTTCAAAAACTTTTGGGCGACCACTGCGACACTTTCGCAGTATTTTCCTTTTTAAAACAGATTAACTTTTTAAAACTTATTTAAAAAAAAGAAAAAAAGTTATTTAATAAATATAATAGTAAACTAATAAAGTTATATATAAACCTAATTAACTAACTAGTCTTCACATCTTTGTTCATCCTCTTTTCTAACTTTTACTAAGCCCGTCTGCTCTTAATCATTCTCCACGCTTTTAAAAATCTTTAGCTGATAGTTCTGTGTCTGGCGCTCTTTGGCCAAACCTGGCCCTTGCGCCACTAAAATCAATTAACTAACTAACTAACTAACCATATCTTGATGAAACCGTTCACCATGCTCATCACTAAATTTGCCACAGTTATCCAGGAAGAAATCTGGGTGAGAATCCAGGAAGTGGTGTTTTAAAGATATATTACAGCTAAATTTTTTATACAGAGCAAGCAGGTCGGTAATGTTATCTTCGTAATTTTCAGCCCTGGAATTCCCCAGGAAGTTTGTTGATACTTGACAAAAGGCATCCCACACTTCTCTTTCATCACACTGAAGCATGTCCTCAAACTGCGAATCTTGAGAGAGCTGTCTAATCTGCGGACCCACAAAAATTCCCTTTTATTTTTGCTTCGCTCAGTCGAGGAAATTTGTCATGCAAGTACTTGAACGCTGGTTTAGTTTTGTTCATGGCTTTAACCAATTGCTTTACAAGACCGAGTTTCATGTGCAGAGGGGGTAGTATGATTTTCTGAGGATCTCTCAGTGGTGGGTTCTGAACATTCATTTGTCCAGGTGTCAGAGACGTCCTAGGAGGCCAGTCTATCGATGTAGTGCAGACATGTAGCTGTGCTATCCCAGTGACAAAGAAAACAGCAGTGCTTTGTGTATCCCTGCTGAAGGCCAATCAACAGAGACACTACCTTCAGATCAGCACACATAAGCCAACCATAATTTTTGTAATTAAGTCTGCCCAACAGCTGTTTAAGGTTGTTGTAGGTCTCTTTCATGTGCACCGCATGTGCAACTGGAATGGACGGTAGCCGATTCCAGTTATGCAGTAAAACCATCTTAAGACTCAACTTGGAGGTCTATAAATAGATGCCATTCTTGCGTAACATGTTGTATTCCTAGTCCTTGCATTAGGCCGTCAATATTGCAACAGAACACAAAGCTTTCACTTTTTTGAAAGAATTGCTCGAATTGTCGGTGACGAATACGAAACGAACTCACTCGAACATTTTGTTCTAGAAGATTCCATTGACAAAGCCTTGACGCTAGTAGCTCTGCTTTAACTTTGGTTAAATTCAAATCGCGAACAAGGTCGTTCAGTTCCTCTGATGTAATTTTATGTGACATAGACTCAGAAGATGCATATTTGTCATCGGTTTCATTAATCCATGACGTTGACTGTTTCGGATTACACAAATCGTCTTCCTGGACCTCATCTAAATCAATAACAAAATTTGTCGGAGGCTTGGGAATGGGGAGTTCTTCAGAATGAGGTACAGGTCGTACAGCAGAAGGTATATTTGGATATTCTACAGTCCATTTCTTCTTCTTTGTGATACCTTCAGCCACTGATGGCACCATACAGAAATAACAGTCATTTTTGTGATTTGTGGGCTCCCTCCAAATCATGGGAACAGCAAAACCCATCGTTTTTTGTTTTTGTTTTTTTTTGCCATTAAGCCACTGACAGATTTGTTACACACGTGCGGCAACATACATGTGGAGCCCTGTCCTTATCCTTGTCGCCTATCCTGCAGCCGAAATACAAATGATAAGCCTTTTTAACAACCAGAGTGATGGACTTTTTCTGTGCAGCAAATGTCACTTTACCACATATATAGCAAAAGTTATCCGCCTTATTCACACATGCACACGGCATAGCTACGTAATGTCACAATACAAGGATCACTTTACCAGGCTGCTATCACGAGAGTACACTCACCAATAAAGGGAAAGAAAGAAATGGACTGAGCTCTTTACTGTTGGGCTGTTAAGAATGAAAGGATTGCATCACATCGGGTAATATTACACTGGATGTCACGGGAACTCCGGACTTCTCACCCAATGATGCAATACTTCCTGGTCTGACAGTGCCTAAGAGTACGGAAAACGCCGTACGAACCTGATGTTCTTACTATATTTTTATTTCAGTACCATTTTAATATACATTTACTAACATTTATTATATTTATCATAAATTTATTAATATGTAACATTAAAAAAATGATTACTCATTATACCTACTTTTTTACTAAAAATCACAAATTTTTAACATTCCATTAGCTGTATTTCCGAAACAAGAGCCAATGAAAGTTTTTCATGGCAATATTAGTGTTCAGTGGGTTAATTTCATACAGAATTGCACACTTTCCCATCAGAAGCAATTTCATTGTTGTCCAGTGAGCTATCAGCGTCACCTCCTCTTTGTTCCAGCATTCTTCTTAGAACTTGCAAAGCTCGTCGGGTGTCGGCTGCGATTGGCGTTGGTTCGGCAATCTCTTCCTCTTCATTCTCGGACTCCTTGTCACTTTTCTGGCAAGGCGGCTCTTTTGAATCCAGAATTTCTTCCGCAATTTCAGAGTCATTTTTTCTGACTGACGTTTGTGGATGATCATCAATTGAAACATACTTCAAAAACTCTTCATCGAATTCTTCTTCAGCAACAGTAGAGTCGATTGCATCTTCTGATGTGATGGTTTCTTCAAGCATATTCAAACCACATTCTTTGAAGCAATTGGTGATCGTTTTTGGCGTACAAGACTCCCAAGCATTTTTTATTGCATGTGTGAAGGACTCTGAAATGGCGTTAGCGGAACATGACTCGGAAGAACAGGAGGAATCGAACTCTTTGATTACCTTTTGAACCACTTGTTTTCTATAGTGGCACTTGAAGGATCTGATGATGCCCTGGTCTAGTGGTTGTGTAACACTGGTGGTGTTAGGGGGAAGAAACACCAATTTAATGTTCCTTAATTCGAGATCAGCAGGATATGCCGAACAGTTGTCCAACAAGAGAAGAATTTTGTCACTCTTCAGATCTCTGTCCCACTGAAGGAGAAAGTCCGTAAACAGCTTGCTGGGCATCCAAGATTTGCTGTTGCATGCGTAATTCACTGGAAAAAATTTAATACCTTTAAAACAACGAGGCTTTTGTCTGGATCCGATGACCAATGGTGTTTTCTTCACTGATCCGGTCATGTTGCATGTTAGGAGCACAGTTACTCGTTTCATTTTTTTTTCCTACTCCATTTGATTCGTTTTTGAACATTAGGGTATGTTCCGGCAGAGCACGGTACAACAAGCCAGTCTCATCCGCATTAAAAATTTGATGCGGTTTGTAGTCTTTCAACACTTTAGGCAAAACTTCTTGTTTCCAAGTATCTGCTGATTTACAGTCTGCATCTTGCTTTTCGCCGTGAAGCTTCCTGTAGACGATGTTGTTGCATTCCTTCCATCGTGTCAGCCATCCATCTGTAGGCGTAAAGTTTTAGACTCCAAGGAGGTTAGCAAAATGTTGCACTTTTTCACACAAAATACAGCGGGAGATGGGAACCTTCATCAGTCTGGCATTCTTAAACCACTCTACAAGTGCAGATTCAATTTCATCCGACTTTCCTTTGTGTTTCCGCTTGCAAGATAAATTCCCATTTGTCACCACCTGATCAGAAATTTTTCTTTTTTGTTTCAATAAGTTACATAAAGCTGATTGAGTAATCCCCAATTTTAAAGCAGCCTCTCTTTGACTGCATTTAGGCAAGTCATCGTATTTCAGCAACATTTTTTGCTTTTCCCTAATGCTCAAATCTTTCTCTTAGACATGCTGAATTAATTTCCACAACTGAATGTCAAATGACCACACAAAGAAAGAAAGCTTTTGCAGGCTGCCCAGAACTAGTTATGGAACCGGTTTTCAGCCCGTCCATATTCTTCACAACGACTTTTCTCCATCTCTGACCTTGATTTTTTTTACTGTTGCTACGTTGCTTGGCATTATCACTGAAAAGTTTTTATTTTTAAAAGCGGCGGTGGCGATTTTATTAACAGGCGATTTTACAATGATATTGCATTGGTTTGAATCTGTTACTGGGAATGTGAGTTTATAAAGCGGCTGATTTTATTAACCGGTGATTTTATTACCGGCGGGTACTGTATTGGTGTAATATTCAATATATCAGCATATGGTCGATGTGATTTCGCCTGTGGAATCTGTTCTTTCCTCTGGCATGTTACGGAAATTACACAGCTTGATGATCATCAAACTGCGATCTCGTTATCGAGATTCACATAATACAGGGTGTCCGAGAATTATCGGACACATTACAAAATTATGTACGAAAAAAAAAACTATGAGCATTGTCTGTTTTTCTACGTTACGTATTACTAACACAGTTTCTATATTTTTGTTTTGCAGAATTGTTATTCCCAGAATCCGATAGATGGCGCTAGGTGTGGCCTGATGAGGAATGTATGAGAAATGCGCAATCAGTAGTCATGTCATCCGTGCAGCAGAAGGCAATGTGTGTGTTATGGCTTGCGGAATTAAAGTCTGTCATTTAAATTAAAAGTACGGTACCGTTAAGAGTATGGTTGTAATCCTCTGTCAACGAATTAAATTAAGCGGTGGATAAAACAGTTTGAAGAAACTGGCAATGTGGAACATCGTGGAGGAACCGGTAGGCCTAGCGTCAGCGGTGAGACGGTTGACCAAGTTAATGAAAGTTTCCGACAAAGCCGCAAGAAATTTGTTCATAAAGCCAGTAGAAAACTGTGCATTCCGAAATGGACAGTTCATGATATCTTGCACAAGAAATTAAAGTTTCATGCCTATAAAATTCAAAAAGTGCAAATGATGCATGTAAATGATCACACTCTGCGATACGATTTCGCTGTGGATATGCTGAATCGAGTAAAAAAGGATGAAAACTTTCTCAGTACTGTAATTTTTAGTGATGAATCCACATTTCATGTATCAGGTATTGTGAATCGTCACAACTGTAGGATATTGGGCAGTGAACCGCCTCATGCAGCTATTGAACTGGAACGTGATTTTCCAAAAGTTAATGTGCGGTGCGCCCTATCAAAAAGAGAAGTGATTGGTCCTTTCTTCTTCTGCAAAAAAAACATGAGTGTGGATATTTACTTGGATATGCCAGAAAATTTTGCTATACTCCAGATCAAAAGATATGACAATGTCGTTTTCCAACAAGACGGCACACTTCCGCATTGGTCAACGTGTGTACGTTAGTGCCTAAATGAGCATTTCCCCAACAGTTGCAATGGGCAGGGTGGTCTCATTCCGTGGCCTCCTCGCTCTCCAGATCTAACTCCATTTGATTATTTCATGTGGGGAAGGATCGTGGAAGGATCGTGTGAAGGATCGTGTAATCAGACGCCTTGTACTGATTTGCAGGAACTGAAGCAGCGTATCACAGCTGCTATTAATTTCATAACTCCTCAGATGCTTGCCAATAAATGGCATGAAATCGAGTATCGCTTGGACGTACTACGAGCTACCAAGGGATCTCACATCGAAATTTATTAACTTGTGCAAATACATTGTAAGTTAGTACAGTCAGTTTCTTTCTATCTGTTTAATGTTTTGTTTTATATAATTTTGTAATGTATCCAATAATTCTCGGACACTCTGTATTATACAACCTTCCGATTTCCAGAACTGTACAAGGGAAAAATGTCTGCTGTGTTGAAAAATATCTATTACTTGACGATAGGCGCCTAGAAAAGAAATGTAAGGAACGTTCGATAACAGATTGTTCTTTGGCCTATGAATACTGTTTGAAATTAAGTAAACTGGCACTTTGATCAAAATTAAATACATACCAATGACACACAATTTGAAGTTGAAGATAAGCATTTTTTTTTTTTTTCCAGATCTGCATTACATTATCTGCAAACAAACTTTTTCTTTTAGTGATACCATGTATGTGGATGTAAATACATAGCTGGCTAAGGAAATGTGATACAGCTTTACTGGAGTTTTCCTGGTGTCATACAAGTTATGTAGTTAGTATAAAGTTTAATGTAACTCAGGCGACATAATATATCATCATTGTCAACCATTATCAATCCACTGCTGGATGAAGGTCTCCCCAAGTTTCCTCCACAACGGTCTGTCTTGTGCCAGTCTCCTCCATGTTACTCCCATATACTTTCGAATTTCATCCACCCATCTCACATGTGGTCTTCTTCTGAGTCTTTTCCTGTCCCTTGGAATCCAGTCTAAAATTTCAGCTATCCATCGATGGTCTGTCCTTCTGGCAATATGTCCAGCTCATTGCCATTTCAGGGATTTTATTCTGATCATGATGTCTTCCACTCTTGTCATTTTTCTGATCCATGAGTTCCTCTTCTTCTCTCTCCTGGCTACATCAAGCATGCATCTCTCCATGCTTCTTTGAGTTGTCTGCAGTCTTTGTATGTCTCTTTTACTTAAGGTCCACGTCTCTGCACTATACGTAAGCACTGGAAGGATGCATTGATCAAACACTTTTCTTTTAAAACATAATGACATATTGCTGTTTAAAATTTTACTGTTTCTTCCAAAAGCTCTCCAGGCAAGTTTTATATGCTGATTAATTTCTTCATCAATGTGACCTTCACTTGATATCTGCTATCCAAGATAAAAGTAGGTATTGGTTGTCTCCAGCTTTTCCCTATCAATCGATAAATTTTCATTTCTTGTAAAAGCATTGTACATCACTTTTGTCTTCTGAAAGTTCATTTTTAATCCCACTTTTTTACTCTTGTCAGCAAGTTCCTGGATCATATTCTGCAGCTCTGATGGGGTAGTTGCAAAAATGACTATGTCATCAGCAAAACAAAGGTGAGTTAGATAATCTCGATTAATCTTTATCCCTTTGTTTTCCCAGTTCAGTGATTGAAAGACATTTCCCAATGTGGCATTAAAGAGTTTGGGAGATATAGTGTCACCTTGTCTCGATCCCTTTTCAATTTTTATGGGTGCTGTATTCTCACATAGCCGAATCTTTGCACTTGCATTTTCATAGATGTTATTAATAATATTAATGTATGCATCTTTAATACTGCAGGATTTCAAAGCCATTGTAACTGCTGATGGTTTCACCGAATCAAAGGCCTTTTCATAATCGATTAAAGCCATGCATAATGGATGTTCAGATTCCCTCACTCTTTCAATTAGTTCTCTCAGTACATGGATATGATCAATAGTGCTGTAGTGACTCCTGAATCCAGCTTGTCCTCTCGGTTGAGCCATGTCCAGTGTCACCTTCAAGCGGTGTGAAAGAACTTTAGTGAAGATTTTATAAACAAACCACTGATAGGAGGCTGATAGGTCTGTAGTTCCTGAGATCCTCAATGTCATCTTTTTTATGTAGCAGGATCATTGTAGCATTGTTCCAATCTTCAGGAATCTTCCCTTTGCTAAGGCATCGAGTGAAAACTTGGGCGAGTACTGTTTCAATTTCTCCACTTGCTTCTTGTATGATGTCTATGGTAATTCCATCTTCTCCTGGAGTTTTCTCCCATTTCATGTTCTTGATTGCATGTGCAACTTCTGCTTGGAGAACTGGAAGAACTCTGGTACTGGTACCTTTCGTAATGTCTGAAGTACATACATCATATCATCCCTTTCATATAGTTTTGGGTAAAAATCTTTCACTCTTGGCAAAATTCCACCTCTATTTCTTGTTACAGAACCATCTTCTTTTATCAGAGCCATAATCTGTTTTCTTCCCTTACTCAGATATCCCTTTGCTCTCTTCAGGCTTTGGTTGTTTTCAATTGCTTTCATCACTAGTTCACAGTTGAATTTCCTTATATCTTCAGTGATACTTTTTCGTACCGTCTTGCATAGCTCTATATATTCCACTTTGGAAGTTACATCTCCTTTAGTTGTCCTCGTCTCTCTTCTTTTTTGCATTAGAATTTAGGTTTTTTCTGATAATTTGTTCGTATGCAACTTGTTCTTATTACCAGCTATTTTTGTTGCTGTTTCCATAAGAGCCTTGGTCAGTTTTCTGTTAACTTCAGAGATGTCTACTTCTTCCGACATTAGACCTTCTAGATCAGAGAATCTGTTCCTCAGTTCCGATTTGAAAGTATTATTAATTTTTTTTAAGGTTGGTCATGTCAATACACTTTGTTTGTTTTATGAGTTTGCCATGCTCAAGTTTAGCATTGAGGTGCATCTTACATCGCACCATCCTATGGTCACTGTGTTGAACTTGTTTAGCACACTGCAGTCTTCCATGACAATTTTCTTGTTACACATAACAAAATCAATTTCACTTGTCAATCTATTGGGATACCTCCATGTCCATTTTCTTTGCGGCTTTTTATTGAAAAAGGAGTTCATGATGAAAAACCCTTATGCTTCTGCAAACTCTACGAGAGTATTTCCCCGCTGGTTTCTGTTGCTGTGACCAAATTTTCCTACTGAAGTTTCATTCTGTTGCTGTTGCCTTATTTTTGCATTGAAATCTCCCATAATGATCTTCATGTGCTGCTTGCTTTAATTATTTAGATGACGAATTTCCTCATACAATTTCTTGGATAATGTTAGCTAATTTCCTGGTTGTAAGAAGCTTCTGACATTCCATGTTGCAATTTGGTGTACTTTGTATTTTATTAAATAAATACATAAATAAAGCACATTACTGTATTCACAATATACAATTACCGAGTTCAAAATTAAATAATATGGTTTTAAAACATACTGGTTCAAATGCAGCTTTTCTTGGTTTTTGTTGTTGTACTTGCTAGAGAACATCAAGAGTTTCAGCTTACGAGCATGCTTTTACTTCTCAGCGAGTTCCACAGATATATTTGCCTGTTTGCCTCAGCAACTACACATTACCCATTAATTCATTTTTCTTTCTGCAGGCAATCATAAAGAATTCAAAACAACTTGTCAAAAAAGTTAGAAAAGCTCCCTAGTATGGAAAACCCAGTTCTTGCCAGTCTCTATGTGATATCACTATTCATTCTTGACTTTTTGGTGAAAGATTTTGCAGACCAAATTGTTTTCCTTGGACATAGTACAGAAAAGCTCACTGGACTCTATGAACTGCTGTTATTTATTTTCAAGCATAACTTTTTTCAGTTTAAAGAAAAATTTTTACAAACAAGCATCAGGCTAAGCAATGGGCTCTCCACGGGGCACTCCGCTGGGCAACAATGTCACACATGACAGTAACAAGGCCCTCTATGAATCTTGGAAACTGACACAAATTTAACTTTCAGTGTAAATTACTATTGAGGTACCACCTAGTTCTACGTGACATTGGCCAAAAGATCCCAACTCATTGGGTTTTGCTCCAGAATTCTTAAGTGGAATGAACAACCAAAACTGTCAGCTGTGGGCTAATCTCCTGCACTGATGCACTTTACCAATTAAACAGACACAAAGTAAGTTTTTTAAAAACTCTAGTGTGAGATATCGTAAATCTACCACACTTGAGAAGGACAGTCTATCACGGAAACAACCTGGCATTTCTAAATGGCATATGAGAAAGGGATCTCAGCTGAGTGAGTGTAAGATTGGTGTATGGAATACTAGAGGAATAACTGGAAAAAATAAATAAGGTGATTGAAGAAATTAATAAGTATACAGCGGTTGCTTTGGCTTTTTAAAAGTTTTTGCCAAAGTGTTAAAAATAGTATGAAAAGGTAATCACCCTTACTTTTGAATAAACGTTTTCTTCATACCCCCCCCACACACACACACAACAACAACAACAACAAATTACAATGAATGTGATTGGCAGCATGTGCCCCAGGTATAAACTGGATGTGCTGTATGTAAGTGAAACTAAAAAGAAGGAATTTGGGATAGGTGATTTTAAGTGAAAAGATGAAGAACAACTTGATTCACTATAGCTATAAAGTGAGAGAATTCTTTGGTTTCATTTGAAAGTGAAACTTCAGAGAATAATAATTGCTGTAGTGTATGCCTCTTGTGTCTCTGAAACGTCTTGAAAGGAAGGAAGATTTCTGGAATGAGCAAAAAGCTGTTTGGGGACAGTTTGGTGCTAAATTATTATAGCAGAGAATTTCAATACAGATCTACTGAAATCCCCTGCATTCAATATAGGTGTTCAGAATGTGATTTCTGATAACGTTCTGGGTAAGTTTAATGATCCTTACACGAATGATAATGTGAAAGATTAATTGAACTCTGCATTGAGAATGGTTTGTGTGTATCTAATACATTATTCAAACACAAGTGCATACGCTTCGGAAAATTGTACTCTAGGACAAAAGGGTGTAATAGATTCTGTTGCTTATGATCAACATCTGAAACATTTAGCAGTTGAAACTCGTGTGATGAGAGGCGAGGATGCTGGCTCTGATCATTTCTTGTTAGTGTCATAAGTGAAACTGAATGTTGGTTGGAGAAAAACGAATAGGAAGAGGCCCATCCATGATGAAAAGAATAAAGGTTTAAGAAAAGAATAAAGGTTTAAAGGCACCCTGAAGATCAACAGCAGTACTCTAATTTACTCAGAGAACAACTGAAGTAGTTGAAATCATATGGGAGGGATGTTGAAAAGAAATGGACATGTTTTAAGAACTGAGTTGTAACTAAATAAATAAGTACATCGCTCTTTCCACGTTCCAGAAACACATAGCAACCGAAAAATTGTTTTCAGCCGCCACCGTGGAATCGAACCACAGATCTCTTGATATCTAGCAGAGCGTGTTAAACTTTACACCACAGTGGCCAACAAAAACAATTTTTCGGTTGCTATGTGTTTCTGGAACGTGGAAAGAGCGATGTACTAATTTATTTACTGACGCCACGTATTTGGAGGATTTTCACCTTCGATCTCGCTTTTTGGATTTAACCGCTATAATATATATAGCCAGTGCCATTAATGCCCACCAGATGGAGACGTCTCAGTAGCTGAGCACATCTTACGGATTTATGATGTCAGAGCTGACTTAAAAATACACATAGCACCGTGGATTGATGGCCACCGTGGTGTAAAGCTTAACGCGCTTGGCTAGATATCGAGAGATCCGTGATTCGATTCCACGTCGGCGGTTGAAAACAATTTTTCAGTCGCTATGTGTTTCTGGAACATGGAAAGAGCGATGTACTTATTTATTTACTGATGCCACGTAATTGGAGGATTTTCACCTGTGTTGTCACTGCTGCTGAGGAGGTCTGTGACACCACAGTAGTGGGTAACATTAGAGGTGATGCTTAGTGGAACACTGAGATTAAAGAAGCAGTAGAGAAAAAAGGAAGCATATTTGGGGATGCTGCAAGGTAGAGTTTCTGAGGATGAATATCACTATAAGAAGTGCAAGGCAGCAAAGTTGGTTTGCCAGAGAAAGCAAAAGATGGGAAGGAAAAGGTGGAAAGGCATGGATTGGCATTTTGGAAAGATAGGAAAATTCTCTGGAAGTATCTAAGACATAAGTGAAATAGGGAAAATAAAATTTTAAGTTGTGTGAAAAATTGGACCAGAGAAATATGGAAGTCCAAGGCATTAAGTAAAAGGTGGGATGAATACTTTAATGAGTTATTAGATCATAAAAGCAAAGATGATTCTGAGGCAGAAGCAGATGATGTCACAGTGAGAGATGAAAGCACAGGAGGGATTTCAAGAGGTGGGAAAGCTCTAAAATTTCTTTAGAATGGTAAGGCTCCAGGAGTAGATGGCATAACTGCTGAGATGTAGAAATATGGTGGTGACTCTGTAACTGACTGCTTAACTAAAATTTGCCAGTTGTGCTGGGAGTTAGGAGGGGTCCCTCAGGATTGGAAGGATGCTATCGTTGTTCCCTTGTACAGTGAAACTTCCATTAATTGACAATTTTTTATTCCCCTTCAGAAATGCATGGCTTCTTATGGGGCATTCACTTCTTAATAGCAGACATTCTCCATAACGGATGTGGACACAGTTAAAGTACAATATAATGGACAATTTGCTTTCCATAAACAAATTAAATTGACATCTCTGCCGAGATTCCCGATCCCGACAAGAAGCTTCACGACATCGTCATTAAAAACTTGGTACATGGTCCTTGCGGCGCTTTGAAGAGACAGTCTCCATGCAAGACGGATAATATGTGCAGCAAGATGTTTCCACGTCAATTCATCAAGGAAACGCAAACATTAACAGATGGATACCCATTGTATCGGCGTCATAAACCTGAAGACGGTGGACAAATGGCAACCATTCCCGATCCCGACAAGAAGCTTCATGACATCGTCATTAAAAACTTGGTACATGGTCCTTGCGGCACTTTGAATAGACAGTCTCCATGCACGACGGATAATATGTGCAGCAAGATGTTTCTGCGTCAATTCATCAAGGAAACGCAAACATTAACAGATGGCTCCCCATTGTATCGTCGTCGTAAACCTGAAGACGGTGGACAAATGGCAACCATTAATATTAAATATCAGGATGTGGAAATTGATAATTGGTGGATCGTTCCATACGGTCCTTTGCTTCTGAAAATGTTTGACACCCACATCAATGTTGAGTGGTGCAATTTTGTGCAATCAATTAAATACATCCTCAAGTATGTTCTTGTGGACATCCGATCAAGGAGTTTTTACTACGACACGTGACAATGGCAAAATTGATAAAATCGCAGATTACCAAGCAGGCAATATTTCTCTGGTCCAATTTTAAATTGATGAAATCGCAGATTACCTAGCAGCGAATGATACCCTACGAATGTGCATCTTGATGTTCACCTCGTAAACGGTCAGCGCATCTACAGATCAAAAAATTTGTAACCATAGCAGGATTATATTATTAATAATTTATTTAACAATTTTTTTTTATTTTTTGCAGCTTTTCTCAATATTTAATTGCTCACTTCTATTATTTTCTCATTTTTTTAAGATAGTTAGCAATGTTTTGTTTTGCTTCTTTTAATAGTATCTGTCCCTTTCTATTGCACTCACGTATCTTTATTTTTATGCCACATTCAATGTTCATCTCAGCATTGTTTAACATTTTATGAGGGAATCCAACTGCTGCAAATGTTCAGCTTCTTCCCATTTCAAATCACCTTGCAAACATTCAATTTCTTCTCTTTTTTTGCTTGTTTTGATGCTTTTTTTCCATCACTAATCTGCTCTTGATATTTTTTTCAGGATACTTTATAAGCTATCAGAAGTTTTTTGGTTACATTAATTTTACTCAGATCTCCACTTCATCTTTTGACATGATCTTTGTGCTTCTTGCTCTCCACATGACGCCTACAATCATCGCGGCCGCCTTGCGACAGGCTAAAATCGCAGCCACATGGCTTATAAAATGTGATTCAGCAAAACTTTAGATGCTTCATAAAATGGCCATTCTTTACTATACATACTAATACACTTGATAAGTTTTATCTGATTTCGTTCTTTTGGTTGTCATAGCTGTTTCACTGCTATGTTTTGTTTCATTTCATTTTAATCTAAATTAACCCTTTCCACTCAAACAACTTTTCACCCATACTCACACAGAACTCGCATTTTTTTTTTCTTTTCTGCAGTAGAAGCCACAACTCAGCAGTGAAAGCTCAGCTTTAGCTCGCCAGCCCCGACATACGAGCTATAGAGGCATCATCAACGTGGCGGCTGACACCCGACCTATTCGGCAAAAAAGAAATGTCACGCCAGCGTCGACATGCGAGCTATAGAGGCGTCATCAGCATGGAGGGTGCCACCCGACACGGGCGATATTCGGCGAAAAAGAAATGTTTTGCTAGCCCCAACCCACGAGCTATATAGGCGTAATGAGCACAAAGGATGACACCCGACACGCAAGCTATTTGGCAAAAGAGAAATGTCTCGCGAGCGCCAACATGCAAGATATGGAAGCATCATTGGCATGGAGGGTGACACCCCACACGGGCGATATTCGGCAAAAAAGAAATGTCTTGCTGGCCCCGACCCATAAAGGTGTAATGAGCATAAAGGATGATACCTGACACGCAAGCTATTCGGCGAGAAAAAATTACTTGCGAGCGCCGACGTGCGAGCTATAGAGCCATCATTGGCATGGAGGGTGACACCCGCCACGCGAGATATTCGGCGAAAAAGAAATGTCTTGCAAGCCCCGACATATGAGCTAAAGAGGCTTCATATATGTGGCGGATATCACCCGACTTATTGGGCGAAAAAGAAATTCCTCGCGAACGCCGACATCCGAGCTACAGAGGCGTCGTAGGCATGGCAGATAACACCCGACACGCGAGCTATTCGGTTAAAACGAAATTCCTTGTGAACGCCGACATGAGAGCCATAGGGGTGTCATGGGCATGGCGGGTGACACCGGAGTTATTTGGTGAAAACGGAATTCCTCGCGAGCGCAGACATGCGAGCCATAGAGGCGTCATCGGCATGGCGGGTGACACCCGACAAGCAGATGACGTTCGTTTTCTTTATCCGGTGAAAGAGAAACTTCTCACGAGCCCCGACATGCGAGCGTCATCAGCGTGGCGAGTGACACCAGACACGTGCGATATTCGGAGAAAAAGAAATGTCTCGCAAGCCCCAACCCACGAGCTAAAAAGGCATAATGAGCGCGGCGGATGACACCCGACACGCAAGCTATTCGGCGAAAAAGAAATGTCTCGCGAGCGCAAACATGCGAGATATAGAGGCATCATTGGCATGGAGGGTGACACCCGACACGCGAGATATTCAGCGAAAAAGAAATGTCTCGCAAGCCTCTACATACGAGTATAGAGGCGTCATACACATGGCGGATGACACCCGACCTATTCAGCCAATAAGAAATTCCTCGCGAGCGCCGACATCCGAGCTATAGAGGCGTCACGATATAACACCTGAGCTATTCGTTGAAAACGAAATTCCTTGCGAGCGCAGATATGCGAGCCATAGAGGCGTCATCGGCATGGCGGGTGACACCCGACGTTTCTTTTTCTTTGTCCGGTGAAAAAAGAAACATCTCGCCAGCCCCGACATGCGAGCTATAGAGGCGTCATCGGCGTGGCGAATGACACCCGATCTATTCGGCAAAAAAAAAAGAAATGCCTCGCGAGCACCAACATGCGAGCTATAGAGGCGTCATCTGCATGGAGGGTGCCACCCGACACGTGCGATATTCGGCGAAAAAGAAATGTCTCGCAAGTCCCGACCCAAGAGCTATAGAACGTAATGAGCGTGGCGGATGACACCAGGCACGCAAGCTATTCGCCGAAAAAGAAATGTCTCGCGAGCGCCAACATGCGAGATATAAGAGGCATCATTTGACATGAAGGGTGACACCCAACATATTCGGCGAAAAGAAATGTCTCGCAAGTCTCGACATACGAGCTATAGAGCCGTCATAGACGTGGTGGATGACACCCGACCTATTCGGCGAAAAAGAAATTCCTCGCGAGCGCCGACATCCGAGCTATAGAGGCATCATAGGCTTCGCAGATAACACCCGACATGCGAGCTATTCGGTGAAAACGAAATTCCTCGCGAGTGCCGACATGCGAGCTATAGAGGCGCCATCGGCATGGCAGGCGACACCCGGCACGCTTACGTTTCTTTTTCCGGTGAAAAAGAAACGTTTCGCGAGCCCTGACATGCGAGCTATAGGGGCGTCACCGGCGTGGCGAGTGACACCCGACCTTTTGGAGGAAAAAGAAATGTCTCACGACCACCGACATGCGAGCAATAGGGGCGTCATCAGAGTGGCAGATGAGCTATTCGGCGATTTCGTAATGTCGGGTAAAACCTGACAGTCGAGTGAAAAGGGTTAAAACGTTTGCACCGAAATTTTCACAAGCCACGTGCAATCAATGTAAAGATTTAGTTGGCAAAAGACGCTGAGCTGAGTTCCCTCTTGACTTTTGCGCACGGCACTCTCAAATGGCTGTATGGGGAATCACGTGACAAACTGCACCTCTGTTGGCGGGGAAGTCAGAACATCGAAGGCGCATAAGGGACTACCTGTAAAGTGCGTTTTTCGACCAAAAGACAGTGAAAAAATAGAAATTGCGTGCAGGGATCTTGCAAGGGCTTTTCCATATTTCTTTCGGGTGACTTCGTTAAAAGTTTTCATCTCTGAATACCTATGAATCCTTTACAAACAGATCCATTGTACCCTGCCACGGGAGAGCCATTTTCAGTCGTCCTCCGCATCAACGAAATAGCTAATACTGACCTTACGCTGTATTTACGTAATCGCGCACCTCGCCCGAAATGAAATAACTGCGCTATCCCAAAGAGCAGGGAACGACATATAAACAATCTCAATTGCACAGCACTCCGAAAGACCGCCAAACTATCAGTAAACAATCTTCATCAAGATTTCATAACGTACAGCATTGTTTCTCCTACATACCACGTGATTACAACAAAACTTCTCCCCCATAAGCAAAAACAATTTAATTTCCTACATCGCGAAAATCGTTGTTTTTTCGTCACTTTTCCCGAAAAAACAACGAATTAGAAGGTAGGTGAAAAACATTCCGAAATTTTGGAATTGGCGGCACGGTACGCGTTGATTAAGCGTTGTTTTCTCCAAATTACGCGTAGACCTTGAAAAAGCGTCATTCGATTCGACGTTTAAAAGGGCATTTTTGCCGTGAAAAAAAATTTTTCGCTCGGCAATTTTTGCTGTGGATTGCCGTTTCGGCGCAGTTGGGCGCAAATATTAAAATTTTTCGTAATTTGTAGCAGTTTGGCGCAAGATAATGAAATTGGCGCAGTTCGGCGCAATTGGCGCAAACCTTCCATCACTGCAGTATGGAGTGGAAACACGCTGGATAACCAACGAAAAAGAAGTTTAAGGTTACACCCTCTGCCGGTAAAGTTATGGCAACCATATTCTGGGATGCATGTGGTGTTATCCTTATCGAGTATCTGGAGCGTGGCCATTCCGTTAATGCCGATTGTTATTGTACCACTTTGACAAGGTTACGTGAAGCCATCCGACGCAAACGGCCTGGCATGTTGAGTAATGGTGTTATCTTCCTGCATGACAATGCCAGGCCCCATACTGCACGCAAAACTCAAGAATTGCTGCAAAATTTTAAGTGGGAAGTCTGGAGCCACCCCTCATACAACCCAGATTTGGCACCCAGTGATTACTTCCTTTTTCCGAAATTGAAGGAACACTTATCTGGAAGAAGGTTCTCTTCCGACAGTAATGTGAAAACAGCTGCCGAGAACTGGATCAATCGGCAGGGACGTGATTTCTACCGAGCCGGGTTAAACAAGTTGGTCATGCGTTCCGATAAATGCCTGAACAGATTTGGTGATTATGTGGGAAAGTGATTGGCAAGTATGCCTCATAATTCCCTTTTGAATTTTCTGTCTATTGTTAATCAATCGTTTTTTGTGACCCTTGTAACCTTTTGTTTTGGATCTATCCTCGTATATATATACACTGCCTAACAAAATTATGGTAGCACCCTTTTCAAACGATTTTATTCAAAGCAGTTGAGTAAAATGTTATTGAACTGTCAAAAGATTCCCTCCGAATAATGAAAAACAGCTGTAGAAAGCAGTTCGACATGCAAATTAGCAACAATGACTTCAAAAGTGATGTCGATGTGACAATCACATAAAAGGGTGGTTCTTTCAGAACTATATTTTTGTAAAGCTGGTCGCAGGAGAAGCCATTTGTTGTGTTATCTCATGTTAGCATGCCGAATCAACACGATTTACCAGAAAGCGCCACATGGCGAGCCATAGGAAGGTTGGAAGCCAGTCAAAGTCAATGGATGGTAGCGTCTGCCATTAGAGTGAGCTGAAGTGTAATTGCACGCATGTGGAGTAGATTCCAAGAGACGGGAAGTTTTCAAAGACGTCCTGGTCAAGGTCGTCCACGAGTTGTTCTTCGGAACAGAGGTCACAATGCCACCCAGCTGCAAAGACAATTTTTAATGGCAACCAGAAAAAGCATATTGACACAAACAATTTGTAGGCGCCTTCACGCATGTGGATTGTATGCACGTAGGCCAGAGTTGTTTGTGTCCCACTGACCCCCCGACATCGTATGGCTCGAAGAAGCTATGCTGAAGAACACTATGATTGGGGACCTGCCGAGTGGAGCTAAGTTCTCTTCTCTGACAAGTCCAGATTCAGCCAAGAGCTGGATAATCGATGACTTCTGATCTGGAGATAATGTGGCACACGAAACAATTCAGTGCATGTCCAAGAAAGATCGCCTTTTGATGGAGGCGGTGTGCTTGTTTGGGCAGGGATAAGCTCTGGTGGGCGTAATGACCTGTACGTCATTCGGAATGGGTCCCCGACTACTCAAAAGTACAGGGACGAAATTCTTAGACCCTTGGTCGTGCCTTATAATGCTGCCATTGGCGATTTAGCCGTTTTATGGATGACAACGCCCGACCTCATTGAGCGTGCCTTGTGAATCAGATGCCTGAAAAGGAAACAATAGAGCATATGGAGTGGCCGGCATGGTCCCTGGATTTGAATCCAATCGAACATGCTTGGGACACATTAGGCAGACACATTGCTGCTAGACCACAACCTCCTTTGACTCACCTTCAGTTGGCAAACGCCCTTCTTGAAGAGTGGGAAAGAATCCCCCAAAACCTCTTCAACCACCTGACCAATTCAATGTCCCAAAGGTGTGCAGCAAGCAGTCTTGAACGTTCGAGGTGACCACACACCTTATTAGACAGATGACAAAGTTTGTCAATGCGTATTTTTCTTCTCCAAAAGATATGGGTAATAATGATTTTTTATGGCACCAAGTGTGTTTCCTGTAAAAATGATCTTTGTTACAGTAAAACATGATTTTTCACTTGTTTAATCCTTTATTTTCTTGTCCCTTTCATAAATATATTTTTATATTGTGCTGCATATTTACCAGCAGTTGTCTGTTCTCGCTAAATCACCTGCTCCCCTAATTTTGTTGAGCAATGTATTTATGTATATATATACACTATATTGACAAAAGTCACCGGACATCTAGGAAAGAAACACAACATAGCATTTATTGACATACATTAGTATGGTGTAGGTCCACCTTTGGCCTTAATGCGTGCACTGACCTTTCGAGACATGCTTTCGACAAGGTTTCGGAACACAGCGATAGGTATGTGCTTCCATTCAGTACATAATGCTGCAGCTAACTGTTGCTTAGCAGTAAGCCTTGGTTTCAAACTTCTTATGCGGCATCTATTTCATCCCATAGGTCCTCTATGGGATTAAGATCAGGGCTCTGTGATGGCCAGTCCACACACGATACGGAATTATCTTCAAACCGCGCCGTAACAGTCCTTGCTTTATGACTCTGTGCATTATCCTGCTGGTACCAGCAAGGCTCAGTTCCATACTATTGCTACAGAGTTGGTAGGTGCCATAGAGTTGGTAGGGCATAATTGTCCAGAATAGTGAGGTAGACGTGCTGGTTAACAGGTTTGTCCACGATCACCAATGGGCCGGGACCATACCACGAAAAACACCCACACACGAGTACACTGCCAGCTCCAAACTTGACATAGGAACAGTACGCTGTGGTAAATAGTGTTCCTCCTGCTGCCGCTATACCCACAGGTGGCCATCAGAGCGATGGATCGTGTATCTGGATTCATCATTCCACAGGATCCATTTCCATTGACCTACGGTCCACAATAAATGTTCTTTACACCATGCTAAATGACGAGTAGCATTACGAGTGAAGATGAAAGGCTTATGAACAGCCGCCACGACCATGGTAACCCATGGAATGAAGTTCTCTGCAAATGGTACTTGTACATACCGAGGTTCCAGCATTTTTACTCACCTGTACACTGAGGTCTTGTGCAGTACTTCGTCGATTAGCTGTAACGTCTCTCCTGAGGCTTCGACGTCCTCTATCACTGATTTTCTTTAGACTGACGGTACGTTTTACTGCTTCAGGCATGCCACGTGTCTTCCACTTATTCAGTACATCCAAAACAGTTGACTTGGGTATGTTTAAACGCCTCTCGGTTTCTCTTATGGACAACCCACTAATATAACACCCAACAATCTTTCCTTTCTCAAAGTCAGTTTTCTCCTGCCGCAATATTTTCACTCAACCTCACAGCGCAATAAGATCGCGGACAGCTGCAGGCTTGTTTTTATACCATTTGCAGCTGCACTGCGCATCTTAACAATGCAGCAGATCTGTTCATTTGCTTTTGAAGGAATGTCCAGTGACTTTTGTAAATATAGTGTATATATATCATCATCATCATCATCATTGTCAACCATTATCAATCCACTGCTGGACGAAGGTCTCCCCAAGTTTCCTCCACAACGGTCTGTCTTGTGCCAGTCTCCTCCATGTCACCCCTGCATACTTTCGAATTTCATCCACCCATCTCCCATGTGGTCTTCTTCTGGGTCTTTTCCCGTCCCTTGGAATCCAATCTAAAATTTCGGCTGTCCATCGATGATCTGTCCTTCTGGCAGTATGTCCAGCCCATTGCCATTTCAGGGATTTAACTCTGATCATGATGTCTTCCACTCTTGTCATTTTTCGGATCCACGAGTTCCTCTTCTTATCTTTCCTGGTTACACCAAGCATGCACCTCTCCATGCTTCTTTGAGTTGTCTGCAGCCTTTGTATGTCTCTTTTAGTTAAGGTCCACGTCTCTGCACCATACGTAAGCACTGGAAGGATGCATTGATCAAACACTTTTCTTTTAAGACATAATGGCATATTGCTCTTGAAAATTATGCTGTTTCTTCCAAAAGCTCTCCAGGCAAGTTTTGTACGCCGATTAATTTCTTCATCAATGTGACCCTCACTTGATATCTGCTGTCCAAGATAAACGTACGTGTCTGTTATCTCCAGCTTTTCTCCATCAATCGATAAATCTTCATTTCTTGTAAAAGCATTGAACATCACTTTTGTCTTCTGAAAGTTCATTTTTAATCCCACTTCTTTACTCTTGTCAGAAAGTTCCTGGATCATACTCTGCAGCTCTGATGGGCTAGTTGCAAAAATGACTACGTCATCAGCAAAACGTAGGTGGGTTAGATAATCTCCATTAATCTTTATCCCCTTGTTTTCCCAGCTCAGCGACTGAAAAACACCCTCCAATGTGGCATTAAAGAGCTTCGGAGATATGGTATCACCTTGTCTCACTCCCTTTCCAATTTTTACGTGTGTTGTATTTTCAAACAGCCGAATCTTTGCACTTGCATTTTCATAGATGTTATTAATAATATTAATGTATGCATCTTCAATACCGCAGGTTTTCAGAGCCATTGTAACTGCTGATGGTTTCACCGAATCAAAGGCTTTTTCATAATCGATAAAAGCCATGCACAATGGAAGTTCATATTCCCTCGCTCTTTCAATTAGTTCTCTCAGCACGTGGATATGATCTATTGTGCTGTAGCCACTCCTGAATCCAGCTTGTTCTCTCGGTTGAGCCATGTCCAGTGTTACCTTCAAGCAGTGTGAAAGAACTTTAGTGAAGATTTTATAAACTACTGATAGGAGGCTGATAGGTCTGTAGTTTCCGAGATCCTCAATGTCACCTTTCTTATGTAGCAGGATCATTGTAGCGGTGTTCCAATCCTCAGGAATCTTTCCTTCATTAAGGCATCGAGTGAAAATTTGGGCGAGTACTGTTTCGATTTCTCCACTTGCTTCTTGTACGATGTCTACAGTAATTCCATCTTCTCCTGGAGCTTTTCCCCGCTTCATGTTCTTGATCGCATGTGCAACTTCTGCTGGAAGGACTGGAGGAACTCTGGTACTGGTATCTTTCATGATGTCTGGAGTGCATGTATCATCCCTTTCATATAATTTGGAGTAGAAATCTTTCACTCTTGTCAAAATTTCGCCTCTATTTCTTGTTACAGAACCATCTTCTTTTCTCAGTGCCATAATCTGTTTTCTTCCCTTACTGAGATGTCCCTTTGCTATCTTTAGGCTTTGGTTGTTTTCAATTGCTTTCCTCACTAGTTCACAGTTGAATTTTCTTACGTCTTCAGTGATACTTTTTCGTACTGTCTTGCATAGCTCTATATATTCCACTTTGGAAGTCACATCTTCTTTAGTTGTCCTCATCTCTCTTCTTTTTGCATCAACATTTTCGTTTTTCCTGATAATTTATTTACATGCAACTTGTTCTTAGACCCAGCTAATTTTGTTGCTGTTTCCATAAGAGCTTTGGTTACTTTTCTGTTAACTTCAGAGATGTCCACTTCTTCCGATGTTAGGCCTTCTAAAGCAGAGAACCTGTTCTTCAGTTCCAACTTGAAGGTATTATGGTGTTTTTTAAGGTTGGTTATGTCAATAGATTTTGTTTGTCTTATGAGCTTGCCACGTTCAAGTTTAGTGTTGAGGTGCATCTTACATCTCACCAATATATATATATATATATATTACTATAATTCCCAAAGTTAGCATGATCATTACTCTTACACAGCTGTCTAAATCATCAGCTGATGAGGCCTCCAATACAACATAATTGCTACAGGAAATAATAAAAGCACAATGTGTATCAGGTAGGACATCCTTTAACGAAGGGAGATTAAAGTTTAATCGATTAACTACACGCAAAAAAAATCATTTTATGAATTCAAATTATTTACTATTGATTATGCTTCCAGATTATTTTTTTAATTCAAAAGCATTTAAGGGATGATATTTAAATTCTGAATAAAAGAAAATCTTTTTTTTTTATCAGGGAAAAGCTAGTTTGACTATAAATTTTACTGTGGAATTAACTTTTTTACGGGTCTTATAAAGGTTATTATTAAAAAAATAATCACAATAGAGAAATGCTGCTTGGCATATATGAACTGCTCCTATTTTCTTTCAAGGATAATTTCTTCCAGTTTGGAAAGAAATATTACAGGCAAACTTCAGGACCTGCAATGGGTTCTCCACTAGCACCTCTGCTAGCAAATTATTATACACTTAGTGGCCACTTTATTATGACCACCTGACAGTTTTAAGGAAATGAGCTATGGTAGCACGCTGTTGCCACCCGAGGGCAAGGCTAGTATAAAAAGGGAAAGCTTAGTGCTTGCGACAGTAGTAGAAGTGAATTTTGGGTGACGAGATGGGTAAAAAATGAGATTTGATGGACTTTCAACGTGGGATGATTGTAGGAGCTCGGAGCCATGGAGCGAGTATCATCGAAACCGCCGCATTCGTGAAATGTTCCAGAGCAGCTGTTGTTAAAGTGTTTAAAGACTGGACTGTCAGCCAAAAAACTGGGTCTCTACATGCAACGTGTGGTCGTCATCGACTAGTGACTGCTCGGGCGGAACGGAGAGTGTCCAGACTGGTAACAGACAACCGAAGGGCAACAGTGCAGCAAATTACAGACCATCTTAATCAAGGATCCCTTCAAATGATCTCTGCATGCACTGTTCACCGTACACTGCATCGGATGGGATATGGCAACCGAAGGCCTGTTCGAACACCTTTGCTGTCTGCAGTTAACAAGAGAAAGCGTCTCCAGTTCACACAGGAGCACAAGGATTGGACAGTCGATAATTGGAAACAAATTATGTGGTCCGATGAATCACGTTTTCAGTCGCACCATGCCGATGGCCAAGTGAGAATTTGGGGGAAACAGCACGAAAGCATGGACCCCAAATGTATTGCTACAACCCTTCAAGCTGGTGGAGGCAACGTTATGGTTTGGGGAATGTTTTCCTGGCACGCTTTGGGCCCTTTAATTCGTGTAGATCAACGTCTGACTGGCACATCATATCTAAACATCATTGCAGACCAAGTGCACCCTGTCATGTGGATGGTTTATCCCAATGGTGATGGCTACTTTCAACAAGATAATACATCCTGCCATAGTGCTCGTATTGTACAGGATTGGTTTCAGGAACATGCCGGTGAGTTTACTTTGCTTAGGTGGCCCCCACAATCTCTAGATCTCAACCCCATTGAGAATTTGCGGGATAAAGTTGAACGAGCCATCAGACAGCTGGATCCACAACCCTGCAATCTCACACTCCTGGAAAGTGCTATTCATCAAGCATGGTCTCAGATTCCACAAACCACCTATCAACATCTCGTGGAGTCCATGCCACGAAGAATCGACGCAGTATTAAAGGCAAAAGGTGGCCCAACAAAGTACTGAGGGGTGGTCATAATAAAGTGGCCACTCAGTGTAATTGTAGACAATGGGACCAATCCCTACTCACTCAGATTCTGGCAGAATTTAACTTGCTAGAAAATTCTTTGCAGTACACCCTGGAACTGGGAAAAGGCCATGGCATCAATTTCCTTGATTATTATACAACAATTTCCTTGATTATTTCCTTGATTTAACCTTGACCTCAAGAGAGGGGAGAATCTTCACTCAGCTTTTTAGAAACCCCACTAACACAGGGAAGATGTTAGACTTCTGCTCATTCCACCCTAACTATATTACGTCAAATACGGTGAGACAATTTTTTGGAAAAAATTGAAGTCCTTGTCTCTTCAGATGCTCAAAAAGATCTTCACAAAGAATTAAAAGAAATATTGGCAGAAAATAATTACCCTTCCCCATATATTGAGAAATTATTTAGGCAAGTGCCAAAAAAAAAAAAGCAAGAAATAAACAACTTCAAATTCACCAGCAAAATTACGTACCACAAAGGGCTTTTCGAAAAACTGAAGAGGATCAGAGCAAAATATGTCAGGCTTGCTCCAGATCTAAATAACAAATTAAAGAAATTCCTGCCAACTTTAAAGCAGAAAGAAGCGGACATCCAATTCCAAGAAGGAGTAATATATTGCATGGACTTTAACTGCGGACTCAGCTATATAGGAGAAACAGAGAGGAGCATTAAAGTCCGAATTAAAGAACACCAAGCAGCTATTAGGAACATTAGTAACAAAACAGGGCTAGACAGACATATACAAGCAAGTAGACACTCCATAAATTGGGACTCAGTAAGAATAATCGCCCACCAGTCAAACTTAGTAAAGAGGAAACTTTGAAGAAGGCATCGAAATAGCAAGAAGAAGAAGCACCACAATTAATGATAATTGCGGTTGACACTTCTGACTGAGTGGCAGCAACTACTCCAGTGACGTAGTCCTGATGACAAACTAGGCTTTAGTTTGAAAATTTGACCACCAACTTTTTTGAATAATAACCTCTATAAGACCCGTAAAAAAGTTAATTCCACAGTACACTATGAATAGAGGTGCCATAAAATTCCTTTACAACTAGGATATAAATTTTATAAAAAACAAATAATATTTAGACTTCCCTTTATTCTGCAGACAGTCTTTAGCTTTTCCTTTCTGCGTTGCAGACTCCTGAAAACGAGTATGCGCTTCAGGGCTGACAATAAATCTACTGCTAAATTTAGCTACAGACATATTATTTTCATTTCTAGATAAAAATGTGATCTGTCCTTAACTTTTGGGCACCAGTGTATATGATCTTCAGACTATCTGAAAACTCCCCTATATGTGTTTTTAACACAATATTTATAACAATAAACTACTTGAAGGGTACTTACTCTGGAATTATTATTACTGATATGCTAAACACTAACATTTACAGTTCTCCCAGTAAAAGCATGTGTCCTTTTTCAAATAATTAAACCTTTGCATATTACTATGTGCAACTTTATTCTGTTTAGATAATTAAATAAATAAAAATAAAGAATTACGCCCCTTTCAGTTAAAAAAGTGCCCTTTTTTAAAGTCTGCACCCTGCCCTTTTTTAATCCCAGAATGAACCCTGATGTACCCATGGAAAATGTCAGGAAATGGAGAGCCAGAGAAGTGGTGAAACTTATAAGCTCTTACAGTCCAGATGATGTTTAATGCAGATGAAGCAGGAATATTTTTCCAATTCAAGCCGAATAAAACTGCGGCTTTTAACGGAGACAAATGCATTGGAAGAAAATGATCCAAGCAACATCTTACTGCACTTTTTTGCTGCAATTGATCAGGAACTGAAAAAAAGGAAAGTCTTAATTGTTGGTAAATCTGTTAAGCCTCGCTGCTTCAAAAATGTTAAATCACTGCCACGAGAGTACGCATCAAGCAAAAACGCATGGATGGCGACAGATATTTTTAATGACTGGATTGTCAAGTTTAATGCGGAAATGAAAAGAAAAGAAAAATTATTCTTTTCATTAATAATTGTACACCTCATAATGAGCCCCCAAATTTAGACTGCATTCATGTTGAATATTTTCCGCCAAACTGTGCTGCCGTTTTACAGCCTTTATATCAAAAAATCATTAGAACTGTGAAGACTAGCTATTGATGCCTGTTGATGAAGCAAATTTATCACGGAATTGAAAAAACTGAGCAAAAGCAAAGGAAAACAAAACATAAAGCAGGATATGGATATGATTGCAGGAGCATGGAGTGGTGAAGTTAACCAAATAAAACTATCGTCAACTGTTGGAAACATGCTGCATAAATTATTTCAATCAAAGAATTCAGCAGAAAAAGATTTGGACATGGAAAAATCTATCGAACTTGAAGCATTGTGGAACTCGGATGCAGAATCGACTTCCAGCCCTAACGATGTAAAATTTGAAGACCATCATGGTTCATCAGGCTGAATCATGACTTGCGAACAAACCCACGACCTGTTGCCAATCAGCACGCCAAAGTCTGTGTTTGAAACCCCATTGCAGGCTGTGGTTGAGGGTCAAAGGAATGCACAGCAATGGGCTGCTAGCGAGCTCTGTTAAGCTGACGACGTGGGACTGTGCTGGAGGACAAAGCCTGACCTGTGACAGCACTCCACTGCTGCGCTAAAACCGTGGATGTTGGTGTGCAATTAGTCACTGTCATGCGGCAGTGTCTGCCATTCCCTGCAGTCACTCAATTTTGAGGTCCATTTCCCGGAATTCTGTGCGCCCCAGCCTCATTTGTCCACTGATGACAACAGCGCAAGATTCCGTCCACAAGGTGGTGCACAGCAGCTCTTTTGGCGAGGTTCACTTCGGAACCCATGAGCCCCCTCCTCCAATCCTGGCCTTGAGCCCAGCAACTTCCACTTCCCAGCTTTGAAGGATCTGGCTGGACATCATTACACCAGCAATGACAACGTGAAATGCGCCATTCGGAACTTTGTTCGTATGCAGCGCACGAACTTACACGAGAGGAGTTTCTTCAACCTGGTACACCATACGACAAGTGTCTCAATATCCGTGGGCATTACATTGAAAAATAGGTGGGTCATACAGGGGTCTTCGACCCCTGTAGGTCTTAGTTGCATCACCTGCGGGGGACGCAACTGTGGTGGGGCTTGAATACGCATTTTATTCGGCGAAGATTTTAAATATTTTCCCCGAATCTTAACACGAAAATAACAATTTTGCTTGAATACAAATTGCATGCAAAAAAAAAAAATATTTTAAATTCTGTACTTGGAACTAGGCCGCAAGGTTATCAATAGAGATTGTCTCTAAGGCAGAATATTCAAGTTCGTTGCTTCCCTGATTTAACTGTGGAGGCAGAATGTTATCACAGCTGTGCAGAACCAGGGTTGCATGTGTAATAAAATTCTAATAAATAGCATATGGACTTCACTACTACCGTCGAGCAGAGGCATTACACACAGATACCTGTGCTGCCTTGAGAACCATGCGGACAAAGAGCGAAAAGAGGAATGACGTATGCAACGGGAGCAGGAGGTTGTGAAGTAGGACCACGTACTTCTGATTGGGAGTGCCAAAGGGATTCGTATGCCTGGGACACAGCTATCTAGTATCCAGAAGCTAGATACAGTTTCTTCAGAATGGTGTCATTTTTTTTTTTTACATGGAGGTCAAACAAAGCCCATTTAGGGGGGGGGGCTGCAGCCTCGAGCCCCACATTTTTAAGGGGCCCCAAAATTATACAGGAGGCTTGACAGGGCTTGAAAAATACCATGCCCGAGATGCCCGGGGCATGTAAATTATTGGCCTGGGCAAGTAAAAATAAAATCTAGTTGCCCTGTCGAGCAACTAGGGTTACAGATTTTTAAAAAAAAAGTTTGGAATGGAGAATTTTCTACTCTAGAAAAAAAAAAAAAGACTGTCATTGCACGTTTTTCATTTTACTGCAAATCACCAGAAATTATATTATTGTTACGGAATGAATGCCAAGGCCAGGAGGATAGCGTTTCTTCAGTTATATTATGCTCTACATCCAGTAATTGGGGCCATGCGTAGTTTTGCTCCAGATGTCGTTTACAGTTAATAACAGGATGCATGCCTCGGATGAAACCAGCCTCCAATGTTTAGTGACAAAATGCGTAAACTGCTGCCCAGAGGGTGCAGAATATGTCAGAATGCACGAACAAGGTTCGGGGAAATTAAGGCAACTCTGGGGGAAATTTTGCCCGGGGGTAAAATAATGGTAGTAATAATAAAACAAAAAATTAACTTATTAACAAAGAATATAGCGTGAAAAATAGGAGTAATTTACTTCACTGTAATCATTTTGAAAAATGTGTCGTTATGAATACAAGAATAAATGAACTGAAGTTTACGTGCTGATAAAACTAAAAATTGTGTACAAGAAACCTTCACACACATCACGTAACTCACTCAATGAAAACTCCGTAGTGATTTTTAAGAACTTTTAATAAAAGTTACGACTTCACAATCCATGCGATTTTTCGGGACACCTTGTTCCCATCTTCAGACAGATTGTCTCAGTTCGGTGCATCCCCTATATACACACACTGAAGTTACAGCAATGACGCATGTTCTTAAAAATCACTATGGAGTTTTCTTCGAGTGAGTTATGTGTATGAAGGTTTCTTGTGCATAGTTTTTAGATGAATACAAGAGGTTATGAGGGCTGTGATGTACTGTGAACTGCCGCTCGCAAATGATTCACCGAGCCTAAACGACATTACTAATGCCAAGGCGGAGACAACGTGGTGCAATAACAAGTACGACGAAACCACTAGTCACACTAATAAACGTTTCCGAAACTAATGGGCCACCCCAGTGGCACAGTGGTCTAAGCGATGGCTTCTGATCATTCGTCCAAGATGAGTCCGGGTTCGAATCCTGGTGAGGCATGGATGTTGTGTTTGTCTCATGGCGCTGGCTCTCGCCCTTTCCTGGAACCAGTGGCCCTAAATTAGGGACGGGCGACTGCTTATAGCGCACTCAGTTGCTCTAGCTGATAGTTACACCTACAATAGAAAAAAAAATAATAATAATGGCAGCCAATGTGTCATAGGCGCCGATTTGAAAAATTATTGGGGGTTCCGGATATTTTAAAGCGAATGACCCATGCATTTTGCAAAGGATTTAAGTCAAATTTAAATTTCATTCGGTAAAATTCTCTGGCACAATTAGATGCCTGTAATGCTAGAATGAAATAAATTATAGTTAATTACAGAATTTTTAGCTGTTCATTTTTCAGCCTCTCTGCCCCGGGTTACTTCTTGATTCGCCTATTCTTCGTATATCAAAAGTTAATGGGTTCCACCATTTTAGGCAAGGAAAGAATTCTTGATTTGCCTATTCCTGTCTCGCCTAAAACTTTCACCTGCTAGAGGGGAGGGATCCACCTGGAGCAAACTTCTTGATTTGCCTACTCTTGTTTCGCCTATTCGTCGTGCGTTGAAAGTTAATGGGTTCCACCATTTTAGGCAAAGAAAGAATTCTTGATTTGCCTATTCCTTTCTCGCCTTAAACTTTCACCTGCTAGAGGGGGGGGGATTCACCTGGAGCACTAAATCTTTCGTGCGTAAAAAAAAAAAAAGGACAATTTTTTTCCGTGAAAAAATAAGAGCTAGTTGTTCATTGGAATAAATATTAGTTGTTGTTGTTGTTTGTTTTGTTTTTTTTTATCAAATTTTTAAGTAATAGGCTTTAAGGATAGTTCTTGATCATCGACATGTACTCTAATAATAGTCTAAACTTGTATGAAAATCTGCTACGGTTCTGGGGGAAATTTCAGACAAAAAAAAAAGTGTTCTGGGGAAATATTGGGCCCTGAACATTTTCTGCACCCCTGCTGCTGCCATGAAACAAGAGGACGCAGACTGATGGGCAAAAAAGCCGTGCTTTATGAGGAGGGAGTGACAACATAATATTTATTGCACAGCCCCAGGCGGGGTTGGGTCTCTGAAATAACTTAACGCGAGTAAGGGAGTGGAAATGGAAGCTTCCGAAAGCGCGCAACCCCCCCCCTTCCCACACACACACAACAGCGGTACTACTGAAACAAAGCCTAAATTTCATTTAAGATCGAGCCTGCACACTTAGCCGGGAGAAGAGCGAAAATTACTGACACCGCTAACTTAGGTAGTTTGTCTGAGAAAACAGTAGTTTGTGTTGGCTGCGGATATAAGTTGTGTTTAGTAATGGATGTTTTTTTTTTTTTTTTTTTTTTTTTTTTTTAAAAAAATCCAGCAATGTATAAGCTCATAGTAAGCAATTATGTGAAATTCCCAATCTGTCAGTGGTTGTTACAAATTCGTCTTCTGCATTGTTGAGTGACGTAATTTCAGATGTTTTTTTTTTTTTTTTTTTGTTTTTTTTTTGAAAAAAATCCAGCAATGTATAAGCTCATAGTAAGCAATTATGTGAAATTCCCAATCTGTCAGTGGTTGTTACAAATTCGTCTTCTGCATTGTTGAGTGACGTAATTTCAGAATCTGAATCTGTGTCGTTGGCAAAATTGAAACTTATGCAAGCAGACTATGATAAAGTGTATGCAACAAAACGCCACCGGAAAATTCAGGAATCTTGGATAAAAAATATTTAGCTGACTAAAGTCAAATGACAACAAGACTATTTATTATGTGGTGCAATGCTTGCCAAAACCATCCTAAAATTGCCGCTACCACCAGCAATTTTTTCAAGGAATGTGTGTGCGTGTGTGTTGGGGGGGGGGGGGGGGTACAGGTGATAATATAGTTTAATAATAGTGCACGCAACAGTAGTCAAAAATGTAAGGATTGCCTTTGTTTCTAAACAATTCTTTGGAAATTTCATGATGCAAAATCACTTCTGTTTGCACAAGAGAAAAAGGTAAATAATTTTTACATTCAAAATTGTTGAAAACTGCTTAAACTGCTGCACAGTTAAATATAACTTTTTTTTTTTTTTTTTTTTTTTGAAAACTCAGGACGTATATTAAAAAATTA
Source organism: Macrothele yani (assembly GCA_039090855.1). Taxonomy (NCBI): domain Eukaryota; kingdom Metazoa; phylum Arthropoda; class Arachnida; order Araneae; family Macrothelidae; genus Macrothele; species Macrothele yani. Next base: position 98,696,060 of record CM076990.1, on the reverse strand, counting down.
TTGAAAATGGCATAATCACTAAATTTCTTAAATGCCATTGATTACCTTTCTTAAAACTTAAGATATATTCTTTTGGGCACTTTGAACACAGACACTTTAAAATTGCAATGCAAAAGATGTATAAAAAGTTTAGCATAATTTTTAACTTTAAAAAAAATGAGGCTTCTGTTTTATCTTAAAAGATAAATTTTTCTGGGCATGTAGATTTTACTTCTGGGCATGTAGATTTTACTTCTGGGCAAGTAAATATTTTCTGCACTTACCCAGCTGGGCATGTAACTTTTCAGATATTTTTCAAGCCCTGCTTGAAGAATTAAACACTTCTACATTATTTTTTTATTTTTTTTTCTGCAGACAGCACAGCAAAAACTAAAAGAAACTGCCTTGTGAAAAAAAAAGCCTATTTCTTTTTTTTTAGGAGTCCGTAAAAAGTATACCAGTCCATTCTCAAATCTTTTGAAAGCATTACAGATGTTTTGTACACATCTGCAACTGGGGGAAATAATTTGTTTGAATCATTACATAAATTTGGATCATATCATTTTGTCCACTACTTTGGTATAATTTCAACAAGCTGAACCAGGGGGAAGAGGGGGGGGGGTAAAGCAGAACTGAACTGGTATCCAGTTTTTAACCATGCATTTTTACATTTTCTTGCCAACACTAATTTATCCATGAAGTATGGGATACACACTTCAATATCGAGGAGATATTTTTATGGGTTCATCATCATATTTTGGGAATGTTTTCGCTAAGGTATTTTCATTCAGCCACCCATAGTAAAATCTTAGATGTGCCACTAATACTGCCCAATCCCCGGGCTTCGTCTCCAACGGGCTCTGGGGCCAAGACTTTTGCGGGGGAAGGGGGCTAAAATTCACGCTATGCCACTGAAGTCATGATCTTCTGAAAACCTAAGCGAGCGAACTGGTGCAACGTCATGCACAGTAGGCTTCGTAATCCTTCGCTCCAGTATGGTAAAAAGGCAAACGTAAAGCGAATGCCAGTATCAGTTTCGTGTTCATTTGTTGTTTGCATGCACGTGAATCTGTGCTTTTGTACTTCAATGTTTGAGACTGAGTACAGAGAAGTGGCCACCAGAGAACTGGCTACATTGCAATTTTAGTGCCATCACATTGTTCTGAATAAACAAATATCGTGTGGCTATATTTCCCACTATTCACTATTTGAGCAACCATTGTTCACAACACATTTTTTTTAATGTTTCATTTTTAATAAGAAATTTAAACATTTCCATAATTAGGGCCAAAGACCATGCACAGAACTAGCCACAAAAATTTTAAGGGGCCGTATAAAAATTGCATTCTTCACTGCTCCGTGGCCACGTCTCTAGAGGTTGGTTATTTGAGTTACACAAAGTTTCCATTGTAATTCTTTACAAAAAAAAAATTATGATCTACAACTCAACACAGGAATTTCATGGTTCAGAAACTACAGTTATGTGGGCATGTGCAAACCCAGGATACCTGTCTGTGAAAGGACCGGGGGGGGGGGGGGTGCCAAAAATATAAAGAATTGATAGCCTAACCGAGACCAGATTTTAAGCGTTTACAAACTACAACTCAAATTCTCTGCAGGCATGTGCAAACCCAGGAAACCTGTGGGGAATGGGGAGGGGGATAATACCAAAAGTATAAAATTAAAAGAAGTTGTAACGCAATTGGGAGATTTTCAGAGTTTATAAACTACACCTCAACAAATTCTCTCCAGGCATGTGCTGACGCAGGAAGCATGTCGGGGGTGGGGGTAATGTTGAAAATAGAAAAAATAAAGAATTTCTGATCCGATCGGAATGTTTTCAGCGAATACAAACTAAAACTCTACAAATTACACGAGGCCACATGCAAAGGCAGGAAACCTATGGAGAGCTGAGCCCCCCCCCCAGGTTTCCTGCGTTAGCACATGCCCGGAGAGAATTTGTTGAGCTGTAGTTTGTAAATGCTGAAAATCTTTTGTCAAGTTGTAGATTATAAGCATTTTTATAAATAATAAACTTTACACCGATGAGCCATTACATTATGACCACCTACCTAATAAGCTGTAAGATCCCCTTTAGCCCACAAAACAGAGGCAACTCGGTGAGGCATCGATTTGATGAGGTGGCAATAGGGTCATTCGTACAACTCAACATAGCGACTTGACTTGACCATCTCAGATTTTAATGAAATTTGGTACATAGGTGGCCTCTGTATAGATTAAGAAAAATACCAGATTCCATCGTCATATATCCACCGGTTTTGAAAATACAGCTATATAAAATGTGCAAAAAAAAACCCAAAATTAGAAGATTGATATGTTTTTTAATTGTGATTGCAGCTCCCCTAATTAAGATAGAGATGGGAAAATGGGTGAACTTAAAAAGCTATATTCAAATTTAGCCTAACACAAGAGTTTAATGAAAACAAAAATTAAAAAAACATGTAAACTGAAAATAAATTTGGGCTAAATCTTAAAAAAGTTTCATTAATAACAATAGATATAGTATTTTTGTTATTTAAAACCAATTATTTAAACAATGTTTTATTTTTAATTGATCTGTTTTAAAATCTGAGACTACAATAACATGGGTTTAAAAATATTATTAATTTCATTATTCAGAATTTGTAATAATTCACAAAACAATATAAAAAAATAAATGACTGTGCAGTTGTACTGTAGGCTACATTTTGTTTTGGACAAAAGTCTGCATGTTCTGACTTGAAAAACTGATTCTGTTGTTTAGATCATTGGTAACAAGACCCAACAAGCAGCAACTTGCATTCCCTACCTTGCAGACGTCAGTCTGCTTTAGGTTTTGATGGTGATCATATGTGTTTCATGCAGTGAAAGTGATATGTGTTTGAAAACTTTTGTGGTTGAAAACTTTAAATTGAATAAAGTACATATATCCTTTTCGGTTTTGAAACTAGACTTTTATAAATTGAAGCTGTGCAGGATTTTTTAGGAAAAATAAAAAGAACAGGTAATGGGAGGCAGTTATATTACTATTTGAATTTTACATTTTATGCACAAATAATCAACAACGGAAAGTACAAGATATGCAGTAATACAATGTTTCAATCCATTTTAAAAAAGTGACCATAGAGTTAAGGGATAAAAAAAAGCTAAGAAATGTGACAGACTGGATGTTGGAAAATTTTGATGACTTATCAAAAGACTAAAATTTGTGATTCTTGCAGAAAGCAGCTGAAAACTTTAAAAATTAGTCAAGAAGCAAATGAAACCTGTGCTGATGAGAAAATGGACGAAAATTTTGCATCTACGCCAGAAGTAATTGAAACACTGAATACTTCGTTCCATGAATTGGGTGAATCACCTGTCAATAAGAAAAAGCTAAAATCTAAATGTTATGCTTCAACCAAAATTCAAAAATCAATTCTGCTATGAAACGGAAGCTTTTCACAAATATTCAAGAGTCATCTGATGGCGAGGATGAAATACTTTATGACTCTCTTATGGACAATCTCAAAAGTAATTTTTCTAACTGCACTAGAGATAAACAGTTGATGATTTTGACTTGCTTACCAGAGTCATGGAGTGTTAGCAAAATCATGCAAGAGTTCAATGCTCCTAATTATATGGTAAGACAATTGTTGTGGCGGAAATCTCAACCACGTTATATATTTATTAAATAGGTAGCCAAAATTAAATCTGAAGGGAAATTTTGAATTTCGACTAAAATTCAACTTTGGGAGATGGGTAGATGCTTTTTGAAACAACCACAAATTAAACTTATAAGAAGAAACTTTGAGATGTCATATTTGTTATAGCACAACTGAGTTTTCACCTGTGTCAGTGTTTCTGTGAATTTGGGTTCAGCCGAGGAATAACTAAAGCACTGTGTTTTTGGTACATGTGTAACATATGTGTCAACTCAAAGAGACCGTGTTTATGAACTCGTGTTTGTAAGCATGAACAAGAAAGAAAATATCAGACCGTAATTATTTTACTTATTAGGACATTATCATTATGTAAACAACAACCAAGGGACTTCCTAGCCAACGTCAGAGCGTTGGGTGATGAGTGCCACTGCTCAGAAATTTAAGAGACAGCAAGAAAACTGAATTGCCAATTCTTATTAAAATTTGGTTTTTGAAAGGCTAATGCCTATATTTATTTGTAAAACAATAACAACATGGTATCAAAAAAAAAAAGAATATTTGAAGAACAAACTGTACTGATAGGGTTGCGAGATCACAACCTTTTCTTATGTCATAACAATTCCTGTTGATACATTTTTGCCTGTTTTCGTAGATTTGGCTTCACATGCCTCTACCATTTTCATGGATTTTTTTTGAGGCCATTACAAAACATCATGAGTGATTTTTAATAAGAATTATTTTCTTTTTTATCAATAACATTACTAACGGTCAGCGGTCAGCTACAGCCTTCCCCTTCAATAGTGCTTCGATTAGTAAATTTTTCAGCTCATTTATACCTCCCCTTATCCAAAAAAAAACTTTAACCATATTATGAGAAAGAAAAACAATAAAAGACAACTTACATACTTAAGCTCTAGGACCTGTTGTCTCACGTTTCACCTGTTTCCGTTTTTTTCCTTTTTTTATTTTTTTTATTTTTTCTGTCCCGCCGCTCTTAGTTGAATTACCGTACTTCTCTTTGTGGACATATCTTCAGCAGGCCTGTCTGAAGAGGCTCCTTCAATATCTTCCTTATTCTGGGACTGGTACCTTAGGTGGTCCACACTATCTTCTTGCTCCTCAATCTTGTGTTGTTTTTCTCTTTCCTTTTTGATGATGGCACAGAGTACGGAGGGGGAGACTGTTATGAGGCTATTTGATCACTCCTCGTAGCGAAGTGGATAACCTAGTCTCCATTCAATTTTTGTTGTTGTTTTTTTTTTTTCACCTCGGCCACATCGGTGGGTCGGCTGCCACTAGTCGCCCAGGGCTCTCCTCACAGCTAGGGATAGCTGTTTAAAAAAAAAGAAACGGACCTAGCGCTGTTGTTCTCGGAGAGGCATCATAATGCGTGGGGTTTTTCCTTTTCTTTTCTCACTGGGACTGCAGGTCCAAGTAGGTAGCCTATGTTAAAAATTTTTGAGCTTCCCAGGAGGAGGATAACCTCCTAACCTCACTCTGGGCTTCTCAAAGACAATCTGCCTCATTTTCTTTACACCTATCAGCCCGCAATCATTTTTTTTTTTTTCTCGTCTCTCTCTAGCAGTTCATTTTTGCAACCTCTCTCTAAAATCAAAATGGACGTGCAGACCTCTCCTCCCCTTCAATACTTCAAGTGACCAATTGCATCAGGCCATGAAGACGCCTCCATCCCATTGGCTGCTTCTAGCCAAGAACATGTGAAATGCACGTGTTCGACACCTGACAGCTGAATGCTTCGCAAAGGCCCACATTTCGAAAACAACCTCATAAATTTTGACGCGAGGGACTGCTGCCTCCCACTTTCAATCGGCCAACCACTTCCCCTTTCATAGTGCCTTACACGGGTATCTATTTCAGTCCGCTAAGCCCCTTCTCAGCTAGGGAGATTTACCAAACCTCGGGGAAAAGAATGTTGGTAACTCCTGGGGGTCTTTTCCCAGGAAAGAAAACCTCTGAAAGGGATCGAAAGAATTTTCTGCCTTCCAGCCCTTTTCTGGGAAACTTGGATCATTAACCGCTATCTGTTAAAGGAGGGAGGCTGTATCTGGCTTACAAAATGTTTTAACATGTTACCTCATACACTGAACAAAGCAAGAAATACAAAATATATTTTTTTCTTAATTATTATTTTTTTTTTTTTTATGAGCATACCCCAGGTTTATTCTCATGAATGTTGCGACATCGCACCTTTTGGTACTGCGTCGTATGAATGCTACATTTTGTTCATACACATAGAGAAAAAAATTATTAACACTGCTCTTATTTTAATTCTGCTGAGTACGTTTTTCCTTTCCTCCTGCTGGGCTGAGTAATCCAAAAACAAAAGGACAGCATTGTGACTGCCAGTCCACACTATATACATTTTTTTCTTTTCTTTCTTTCGTGGAGAAAAAAAAACGAACACCTTCCTTTCCGGCCTCACAGAACAAAGAAGGGAAAAAAAAAACAAATGAGAAATAGAATTTCTGTAACTTTTTCTTGACCTTTCTCTCTAGATCCAAAAATCGAACCCAGGGGAGGTGAAATCTAAATTTACGAAAAGTTTAACAGCAAATCACTCCAGGGAAGAATCGTCACCCTTTCCTGAACTGACCACTATTATCCCTTCGATTTATTTATTTTTCTTTCAAGAAAAACGTGGATAATGTTGATGAAAATCTGAAAACATTGATCAGGTGTACACAGATTTTCAGCAACATATCACAATCAAAACTATTTCTGAAGGAGAAAGGAATTTTGGAAAGAATTAATAGAAAACCAGGTAAGAGTCTCTCTTCTGAAGCAGTTGAAGTAGTATGATCGTTTTACCAAAGTGATGAAATTAGTTGGGTTTTACCTGGAATGAAAGATTGTGTTTCCGTTAGGACGTCAGTTTTTCCAAATTCACAGAGCTCAGACCAAAAAAACTGTGTCCTGGCAGGGTCTAGTGGTACTCATACGGTATGTGTATGCACCACACACCAAAATGTAAAACTGATGATGGAAAATGCAAGAATTGGTACACTAACAAATGAACAATTATCTTGCTACAAACATTGTCTTGCAAGAGTATTGTGCAACCCTGCTTCCATAAATTGTCATTTGGGGAAGTGTCCCGGGAATAAGGAAGTAAGAAATGTAATGGAACATGGTTTTGAGTAGAACTTGGTTAAAAAGCTAACTTTTCACCAATGGATTACAGTTGATAGATGCAACTTGGAGACATTAGAAAAATCAACTTAATTTTATTGATTTGTTTTGTGAAAAACTGTCTGCTTTGGTCAGACACGACTTCATTGCTAAACAGCAAAGCTCTTTTATGAATAGTAGTACTAAGGAAAACCTCAAGGACTCAGAATTTCTCGTCATTTGTGATTTTGCCGAAAATTATAGTTCTCTTCTTCAAGATGAAGCCCAGAGCTATCACTGGACCAGTGGGCAAGCCACAGTCCACTTATTTGTCATCTATTACAAAACAGAAAAGACTGAACATGTAAGTTTTGTAGTAATTTTTGAATGTTTAGAGCACAACACAATTGCACTGTACTGCTTCCAAAAAAAAAACTTATTAACTTCTTGAAAAGTATGTTTGGTGACAACAGCGTCAAAAAAATTTACTATTTCTCTGACGGGTCTGCAGCCCAGTACAAAAATCGGAAAAATTTCACAAACTTATGTTTCCATCAAGATGACTTCAACATTGATGCTGAATGGCATTTTTCAGCAACAGCACATGGGAAGGGACCATGTTATGGCGTTGGTGGAACGGTGAAAAGGTTAGCTGTGCGAGCTAGCTTACAACGCCTTTATGAGAATCAAATTCAAACACCATTTCAGTTGTACGAATGGGCAATTCAGAACATTTTTGTGGCAAACTTTACATATGTAAGTCAAAAAGAATACATAGAAACAGACCAATTTTTGAAAAATTGCCTACGCGAGTCTCTTAACAATACAAGGTACCCAGAAACTTCATACTTTTATTCCTATCCCATTGAGTAATTCAAAAATAAAAGTGAAGATGTTCTCAGAATCAAACGAGTCAGCTACTGAAAAAGTATGAGCATTACAAGACAGACCGCAAATAACAGAAATTAGTGGTTACATAACCATAATCTATGAAAACAACTGGTGGGTAGCATATGTTCTAACAAAAGAAGACAGTGAGAATGAAGTTAAGGTCTCTTTTTTACATCCAGCTGGTTCATCTACATCCTTTTCCTACCCTAGCCCACAAGATGTATTATGGCTTCCTGTAAGTTACGTCTTGTGTACAGTAAATCCTGTGACTCCGACAGGAAGACTCTACAATCTCTCTGAAACAGAAATACACCAAACTACTGAAGCTTTTAAAGACTATATCAAGGATCTACAGGTGTGATTTCACTTTTCAAAACAATGATGCAACATTTTTTTAATTTTAGGAGATTCTGCTTTAAGTGACGATCTAAGTTTAAGATTACGAATATAATTTGCATAAATGTAAGCAATTCAATGTCATATCTTATTATTTTGATGTGTTTCTTGAGCAGTAATTGAAATTACTTTTTAAAGTCTCTATTTTTTTATATTGTATTGTGAATTCCTACAAATTCTGAATAATGAAATTAATAAAATTTTTCAACCCATGTAGTCTCAGATTTTAAACAAATCAATTAAAAATAAAACATTGTTTAAATAAATGGTTTTAAATAACAAAAATACTATATCTATTGTTATTAATGAAACTTTTTTAAGATTTAGCACAAATTTATTTTTAGCTTACATGTTTTTTTATTTTTTTTCATTAAACTCTAGTGTTAGGCTAATTTTGAATATAGCTTTTTAAGTACACCCATTATCATCCCAAGTTTGAACTCACACAATCAAATACCAAACATATAAAGATTGTTTTAAAAAATGTTTGAATTTTTTGGAGCGTCACATTTTGAAAAATTCAAAATTTAAATTTAAATTTTGAAATTTTTTTAATATTAACCCCTATGGTGTTGTACATCAAATAAAAGAGCATAAAAAATACTACAAAAAGATTCCTTTCCTATCTTTCTATCTTAATTAGGGGAGCTGCAATCACAATTTAAAAACATATCAATCTTTAGATTTTGGGGTGTTTTTGGACATTTTATATGGCTGTATTTTCAAAACCGGTGGATATATGATGATGAAATTTGGTATTTTTCTTAATTTATATAGAGGCCACCTACGTACGAAATTTCATTAAAATCTGAGATGGTGAGGTAAAAAATGTCTTCAAATTGTGTTGAGTTGATACGGAATCACCTGATAGGTATCCTGGGGTATCTGGTACCATAATGTCAACAGCAGGTTCTCCAGTTCCCATACATTACAGAGTGGTGGTAATTTAGCGCGAACTCCGCTTTTCCAAGTCAAACCACAAATGTTTGATTGGGTTCAAGTCAGGTGAATTTGGAGGTCAGGGCATTAACAGAAAGTCACCAGCATGTTCCTCAAACCACTCCTTGACAATTCTGGCAGTGGGACATGGCACATTATCCTGTTGGTAATGGCCATCACTAGCAGGGAACATAGCTGCCACAAATGGATGAACATCGGGCGCGCCGAAAAAAAAAAAAAATTCGAAATCGTTAATGCAATAGTGACCAAAATTTGCTCTACCTGATCCTCAGTTCGTGTATAAAATTTTAAAAGAATATTCCATTACCTTCAGGCCTCTACCTGTCCATAAAGTTTCAAAATTTAACGTTTTAACACTGCAAGCAGATGTAATTTTAATTTAATAATTAAACTTCAAAAATTTGAAATGAAAATACTTTTCTGAAAAAAAAATATAGATTGATGTTTTATGTCTGAATTTGTCCAACAGATGGCACTGCAAGCTCCCTCCTAGAAGCTGTGAATTTCGCAATACTACGGAAGTCAGCAGTCGAAAGTAGGCTCTCTCGGAGGGAGGGCAGGTTTTCAAATGACGTTGTTTTTGCAACACAGTGTTTGTTGGATGCGCTAAAAAGTCTTCTCAAATTGTGCAACAATGAGCTTAATTAAGGCTCTACGAGACCTGACCCCAAAATCATACCGTCCAGGGCGACGAGCTGTAGAGAGACCCAAATGGGAGGAGCAATGAAGTGACAATCAAACGAGTCCGGAAGCTCAAAGCACTGGGAGAAAACCCCCTCTGACCACAAAGCAGGAGATTGATGTAGATAACTCACATAACCCCCACATCCCCGATACCCGTCATTCTTATAGCATTTGATGGCACCAGTGGGGAGAGCAAGGGGGAAGAGGGTCAGGCCAACAACGAAGAGGATTCACTACCAAGCAATCTATGCCATCCGTTGTTTCAGTGAAGTAAAAACTGATTGGGGTGATTACTTGTTTTTATGAACATTTTTGCTGTAAGACTTTGACCGAACCTTGCACAGGGTCAAAAAACATAAGAAAATATTACTTTTTTTTATGAATATGTCAAACTTCATTAATTATTTTTATTTTTTTTTTCGAAGTTTTGGGAATTATAGGCGACAAACAGTATATAAGCTTGGGTGGCGAAAGGTAGGGGACATGGGGGTCCGGACCCTCCATGGAATTTTATGGTCCTCTCACTGGAGTAGGGTCTTCATATGAAATATCTTAAAAAGTTATGGTTCATATGAAAATTTCGTGGAGACCATCACCACGTTCAGCAGTTTTCTGAAAAACGCTTCAAATGGAATTTTGAAAAATGATTTTACACAAAAGAGTTGAAAAGTTAACTCACCTTTGTGTTTTCCAATTTAAAGAAGATCGTTCAAAAATTCTCAAATGGCAGTAGGCTGGAGATGCAATGGGTATCAGGAAAGAATGCCCATGGAAAAAACGCCCACAGAAAGAACGCCCACTTCTCAAAAATAGGAAAAAAATGCCCACAAGTAACTTCAATGTAAAGGGCCCCGACACAAAATTGAGGTCCATTTATTTAATTCCAACCATATAAAAATTAATGAAGAGCCAATCGGAGTATTTATAAATAAATAATCTTACAAAGTGAAAACGCAGAAAGCGATAAATAAATAATACTGCATCCGTTACAAACTATTCATTCCACTTCGTTGTGATCTCAGAAAAAAATCTGAATTTTATTACATTTTTGTATACGACAGCACAGTAGGATTTGTTCGCCTTCCGTCATTAATTCTTTTTAGCTACCGACCAGCAAAAAAGACCTCCAAATGTAGGACACCGAGCTACCTGGATTTCTGTGGTGCCGTGCACAACAAGTCTAATATCTAGTTTACGTAAACGTAAAAATCTGTAGTGGCCTCCACTGGACTTTTTCATACATAAACTGAGATGCGCAGCTGCATAGCAAAATTGAAAAACTGCTAAGGGAACTCCCACTTTCGGTTTCCCGATTTCTACCAAAATTTAATCAGCACAAGAGAATATAACGTAATTCCTAAATATAAATTTTCTTGTCGACAGCTACAATAGTTTTTCAGCTACATAGAAAAGTAGCAAAACCGATGTGGGGAACGCCCAATTCTGGTTCCCCCAATTCTACCAAAATTTTATCAACACATGAGGTTATCACGCAATTCCTACATACAAATTTTCTTGTTGATAGCTACAACAGTTTTTCAGCTGCACCGAAAAATTGCAAAAATGGTAATGGGAACGCCCACTTCCGCTTCCCTCGGATTTACCAAATTTTTATCACCACTTATAACAAAACTCGTAAATATAAATATTTGAGTTGATACCTATAATACTTTATGAGCTTCATAGAGTAATCGGAAAATTGGTGTGGGGAACGCTAACTTCCTGTTTCCTGGTTTCTACCAAAATCTAATCAACACGTGAACGTACCACAAAACCCCCAAATATTAAATTTGGTGTTGATAGCCATAATAGTTTTTGAGTTATGGTAGACATAAACCACACACAGACACCACGGCGAAAATAGTGAAATGGTATTCCGGTGGCCCTAAAATCTTTATTGCCATTGAAATCTCGAAGTCTAATTTTTTCACGATTACAATACTTCGTCATACTACGTAATGTATGAGAAAGTAAAAACTCAGGGATAATGGCTCGGATAATTCTACAACGAGAAAAATCTGTAGTGCCGCCACAGGACTTTTTCGTACATAAATTAAGATGTGCAGCAGCAGCATAGCAAAATCAAACAAGAAAGATGACACCGAATTTTCGGGTGTAATAAGCACGTCTTTTGAATCCGTTCTGACGCAAATTAAATTTATCAAATGTATTCAAAGTCAATGGAACCGATATGGAAAACAATAGATCTGATGAAAGAAAGAAGATTTTCAATCGGGTTTTTAATCCCTCAGATATTGCTGTAAACGGAATAGTGAGCTTACTCTTAGAAACAGAGATATCGACAAAAATAAGATGTGACTTTACGTCCCATGGTGGGAAAACCATGCATTATTTTAGGAAGAAAGTATTCTCAAAAGGTTTATCCATATAAGCGGTATCAGTCCAAGAAAAAAAAAATTAGTCGAGTTTTCAGGAGCCCAGATTTTGCTACAAATACATCAGAAGCAGAAATTAACACTTATGACCCCTGACGGTCAAACCATTCTTTACCAAACATTAGAAATTTTGTGAAAAATATTTTCCATCAGGTCTTGTATGCGATACAGGAAGAATTTTTCAAATCGGAGCTTTAGGAGCAGAAATAACGCAGAAAACGCAATTTACCTTTGTGCCCCCTAGCGGAAAGTCTATGATTTATTTGTAAATTCTGAATTTATAGGGAAAACATTTCGCATCGGAAACACTATCCAACAAAGAAGAAATGTTTCAAATCGGACTTTTAAAAGTAGAGATATTGACAAAAATAAGATATACATCTACGCCCCCTGGCGTAGAAACAAACCATGCATTATTTCAAGAAGAAGATTTTCCTAAAAGGTTTGTCGACATGAGTAGTTTCGGTCAACAAATGACTTTTTTTTTCAATCAAGATTTTAGAAGCTCATATTTTGCTGCAAATACATCAAAAGCGGAAATTAAGATTTACGCCACCTGGTGGCCAAACCATTTTTTTTCAAAAATTAGGAATTCTGTGCAAAGGATTTCCCATCAGGAGCTGTATCCCGTGCAGAAAGAATTTTTCAAATCGAAGATTTAGAAGCAGAGATATAGGGGGAAACGCAATTTACATTTACGCCCACTAGCGGAAAGTCTATGAATTACTCGAAAATTTTGAAATTATATGCAATACATGTCACACTGGAAACACTATCCAACAAAGAAGGAATTTTTCAAATCGAACTCCTAGAAGTAGAGATATTGACAAAAATAAGATGTACATCTATGCCCCCTGGCGGAGAAACTGTGGAATATTTTAGGAAAAAAATATTCCAAAAAGGTTTATCAATGTGAGTGGCATAAGTCCACGAAAGAATTTTTCAATCGATATTTTAGAAGCTCAGATTTTATGGCAAATACATCAGAAGCAAAAATTAACACTTACGCCCCCTGGTGGCCAAAGTATTCTTTACCAAAAATTAGAAATTATATGCAAAAGATTTTCCATCAAGAGATGTATCCGCTGAAGAAAAAAATTTCAAATCGGAGTTTTAGAAGAAGAGTTATCGAGAAAAATGTAATTTATTTTTATGCCCCCTAGCGAAAAATCTATGCGTAATTTGAAAAAGTAACTATATCTAAAACACTCTTCGACATAAATGGAATCAAAAGATAAAAGAATTTTTTCAATCGGATCTTTAGAAGCAAATATGTGGAATAAAATGTATTTTTGAATTCAACATCATCTGCATTTACGCCCTCTAGCGGCGAAATTGTACGTTTTAAAGAAAAAACGAAATGAAGGATCATCATTCACATATTTCAAGCTTCCCAATGCAAAAAGAATTTTTCAAATCGGACGAATAGTTGCAGAGATATCGTAGGGACGGACGGACGGACGGACAAACCGATAACATAAGCACGATCTTTTTTTACAAAAGACGTGCTAAAAACAGCTAAGAGGATTCCCACTTCCGGTTCCCCGATTTCTACCAAAATTTAAGCAGCACAAGAGAGTATAACGCAATTCCTAAACATAAATCTTCGTGCTGTTAGCTACAATAGGTTTTCAGCTACTCAAAAAATAGCTACAGTATACACTGAAGAGCAATTGAATTAGAGACTGCTGGCGTTGTGCAAATGTGGCGCTGTGGGCGGCCCGTAAACGGAAACGACATGATATATGCAGCGATCCAACAATATAAGGAGTGATGTGACGGGAATCAGTAAGAGTCGGATGCAGCATGGGTAAGACGAAGGATCTAAGCGCATTTGATCGTGGGCACATTTTCGGAGCCCGACGAATGGGTCACTCCATCTCGGAAGTCGTGCAGACACTGGGATTTTCATGAGCCACTGTGTCACGGGTGCACCGTGAGTACATCAAATCCGGTAAAACCATCCCTTCAAGGGCCAACTGCCGTGGACAACAGCGTGTGGATGGGCGGGGTCATCGTCGGCTGCCTCGCATTGTAACAGCAGATAGACGGGCCACAGTGCAAGAAATCACTCGGCAATTTAACGCTGGTGCACAAAAACGTGTAAGCAGCCACACCATCCAGAACCATCTCCTCGCTATGGGGTACAGAAGCCATCGTTCCACGAGGATACCACTGCTGACCGCACATCACAGGGTGCAAAGATTAGCATGGGCACGGGAACATCGCCACTGAACCCTAGACACGTGGAAATATGTTGCCTGGACTGATGAGTCGAGATTCACGTTGGTACATGCGGATGGCAGGATGCGAGTACGGCGCAAACCACATGAAGCGATGGATCCTTCTTGCCAGCAAGAGTACTCTTCAAGCTGGTGGGGGTGGCATTCTAGTATGGGGGCTGTTTAAGTGAACTGAAATGGGACCCCTGGTACGTGCGACATCGACCCTCACAGGTCAACGACACCAGGATATCCTGGAGGACCATTTGCTCCCGTTTGTGCGTCTTCAACATCCCACTGGGGACCTCATCCTGCAACAAGAAAATACACCGTGCCACCACTCCCGAATTGTATCCGAATGGTTGGATGAACGCTCCACCGACGTGACCTCGCTTCCTTGGTCAGCTAGGTCAGCTGACCTCAATCCCATCGAGCACATCTGGGATGCCATTGAGAGAGAGAGAGATGTTTGAGGCTCTGACCCCCCTCCATCAAATCTTCGTGAACTGTGGGAGCTTGTTCAGGGGTCGTGGATCCGTATGGCTTTCCAACACTTCCGGTGTCTTGTCGAGTCCATTCCAAGACGAATCGCCGCCGTCATCAGGGCGAAAGGTGGTGCTACACGTTACTAGACAGGTATCTCTAATTCAATTGCTCTTCAGTGTATTACCTGAGGAATCAATGGGTACCACTTACTGAAGTGAACGGTAGACTCACAATTTGTTTTGAGGGAGTCAGTTATCCGCAGTAAATGCTCTAGAGGTCAGTTGTCTTGCGTAAAGGCTGTATAGGTCAGTTCACTGACAGTCTGTTATCAGCGCAGTTATGATGCGCGTGCTTTACCAAAGGACTGCGCATTTAGCCATATAAAGTTTATCTGAAATAATGTTACCCGTGGAAGTTCGTTTTTTATCGCACATGGTAGCAGTGTGGTACATTTGTTTAATAACTCCAATGTTAGGATAATAATGCTGAGATGAGTAACACAGCATCATTCTTACAACAGCAAAGATAAAAAAAAATTGCGTATAAATATTATCAGGGCCAAACAAACGAAATGCAGATTTTCTGCTAGATTACAAGGATATAATGGAGAGTGATTTTTTTCTTTGTTTTTCAGTATTATGTACCTATTAAGTAAGCTATTTATACTGGATACAAATGAAAAATATGATTAAATATTTTGAAAACTACCTTTTTCTGAAGTTTTGTCCCTTGTTTCTTTTCCTGTTTTTAGACAGGAAGAGCTTACCGTTCTTATTGTGCCTCATGGCGAACAAACAATGTATATAATAAGAACACAAGGAATATATGGTAGAAATACCAAAAACAAAGAATGAAAGTAAAGGATACTAGAAACAAGAACAGGGCACATATTGGTAATTGGAAAAGTCCTCCACAGGAAAAGTCCCCCGCATTGGAAAAGGTTCCCATAGGAAAACTCACCCACAGGAAAAGTCCCCCATCTTTTTCAGTCAGGAACCGTGCACAAATTGCAGATTACACAAAATATTGAATGTAGAGGAGATTTCCGGGATCATCATTTCAACTTTTACCGCGGTATATAGTAAAGAAACGGTCTTACAAGTAATTGGATGAGGCGAGAGAAATTTCTGGGTTAGAATTTTGACTGTTACCGCGGGTTTTAGTGACAAACGGTCATACATTTAGCATGGTCGGCATTTCGATTTTCACCACAACTTACAGTAAAAACTGGTCTTACAATTAGCAAGATGGGGTGGGGGAAATTTTCGGGGTCGGCATTTCGACTTTTACGCAGTTTAAAACAACATGAAGCCGTACAAGTAGCACAGATATGTGGGAGAAATTTTCGGGGTCGGCATTTTTTATTCCATCATGCTCATGTTCATAACGTTTATGTAACATTTCAAATTATTAATTTGCGATATTACTCAAGCAGAAAATATTGTTCTGTCTAATATAGCTATTTACGAAGGCTCTTCTAAAAGTTTTCATTCTGTCATTCACATATTCCTAAAATTTAGATAACAAGTAATGTAAATAATATTGCGCTTCTACTTATGCACCATATATTAATTAATAGGCCGTAGGCCTATACCTTTTTAACACTTTTTTTCTTCGCCTATGTGATATTCGTTAAAGTTTTCAAAAAAGTCAAGTTAATGGCTTTGCACCTTTACTTAGGTATTCAATATTAATTATTAGGCCTAAGTCCTCTGGACAGTTTTTATTCTTCTGATGTTATATTAATAACGTATACACAACAAGTCAAGGTAGTACCTTTTTCTTTTACTTAGGCACTAAATATTAGTTCATATGCCCTAGGCCTAGGCCTTTTAACAGTTTTTATTCTAACAATGTCATATTCATAACGTTTTACATGAACTGAAGTTAATCATATTGCACTTTTACTTAGGCACTAATTTTAAATTCATTGGCCTTAGCTCTAAGGCCGAGTAATTAATATTGAATGCTAAGTAACAGCGCAAAGCTATTAACTTGACTTTCTTTGTAAACTTTATGAATATCACATAGGCGAAAAAAAAAGTGTTGAAAAGTCCTAGGCCTACAACCTAATAATCAATGTATGGTGCATAAGTAGAAGAGCAATATTATTGACATTACTTGTTATGTAAATTTTAGGAATATGCGAATGAAAACTTTTAGAAGAATGTAGACGTTAGATCTTTTTTTTTTTCTTTTTTTGATTGGAGGTTTAACGACCACAGTAAGCAACTCAATGGGCTATAAGCAATCGCCCGTCCCTAATTTAGAGCCACTGGTTCCAGGGAAGGGAGGGAGCCAGTGCCGTAAGACAAACACAACATCCATGCCTTACCGGGATTCGAACCCGGACCCCTTTCGGGCGAATTATCAGAAGCCATCGCTTAGACCACTGCGCCACCGGGGCGGCGACATTAGATCTAATATTTTCTGCCTGAGTAATATCACAATATTAATAATTTGACATGTTAGGTAAAAAAATTTGTGAAATACGCTTGCCCATTGGTTAACAAGGGAAGGCAGAATACAAGATGGCGGGTCTCGTAGAGCCTTAAGTAAAAAATAAGTACTAGAAGTGTAAATTCATGTCCTATTTTTGGTGCACCATTGGATTTACCTCATTGTGTGCTACCTACGTACAAAGACATTATAAAGTGTTATTTATTTGTTCAATATGACCTAAAACATACATCATCTGGTAAAGATCGGAGTGTTTTTGACATCAGTCAGATAGCTGCCAAAAAAATCCAAAACATCTGGATGCGAACATCAATTCCAACTGTTTCTCATGATCGCGTTTTACCACTGATTCAAGCATACCACGACAAGTACCTTAACTTAGTTCGTTATTCAAAAGCCAAAAGAAATAATAGTTATGAACTCAAAGTCCATGACTTTAAAGAAGATGCACAAAAAAAATTGTTTGATATTGGATCTTGCAGATGTCTGGATTTTCATAAATGCAAGTGTGAACAGGAGCGAAAAGTTCCCGCTAAAGAGAGAAGTTTCTTGATGGATCAGAGGACATGCAGGAAGATGATTATAGGAAATATTAATGTCGTAGAAACAGTAACAATAGCAAAGAAATATGCAAGAATAGGAAAACGTACATTGTGGGAGGAAAAATCAAAACATGCAATGGCCTCAGCTAATGAGATTTCAAAAGAAGAATGCGATATTCCTACAACGTTAAAAGTATGCACAGTCTGTGACGAAAGCCAGAATTTTGGCACACATGAGCTATCCTGTTCATCTTGTAAAAGAAATGACGTGACAATTCCCACAGTAGCAGGTATTTTTGACTAATATCAAATATCGCACAGAGCTGGCCCGGCAGTGGCATTGCCGGTTTTACAGGATGTTGGTATTATTACTGCAACACACAAAACTCTGATAATTGACAAAAATAAAGTATGAAGAGCTCAGCAACACAGCTGTAAGACACTCAATGATAATTTTAAAGCTAGTGATTCTGGTCAAGATCATGTTGCAAGTGGACTGTACTTCAATAGGAGGAAGGACAAAACTCTTTATCAAGAAAAGCTTGTGGAAAATATCATAGGAGAAGCAAAAATGAAGAACATTATACTTTATTAGCCGAACCTCGGTCTTCATATTTAGGTCATACAACACCACTTCTGGTACCGGTAAAAGTATAGCAATGTAGTATAGTAGTATAGCAAGTCTATAATTGATTACTTTGCATCTACAAACCTCAACCTAAATGACGTAAAAGCTATTGGCTGTGATGGAACTAACATCAACACAAGACATACAAATGGTGTGATCAGATGTTTAGAAAATGCGTTAAATCGTCCCCTACAATGGTTTGTGTCAATTACACAGCAACGAACTGCCTCTTCGACACCTACTTTGACATCTTGATGGAGCAACATCAGGGCCTCGAGAACATAGTGGTCCAATTGGGAAGCAATTAGTGAATTGCAAAACGAAATCCGTTGCAAACTTTATGCCCATACATACCATGCATTTTGCCTGACATTGATGTTATTCTGAGTACAGACCAAAAATACCTGTATGAAATTTGCCAAACAATTTCATCGGGTTCTTGCTCAGAGGCCCTTGCTAACAGACATCCAAGAAATTTGTCCCATTCAAGGTGGCTAACAACAGCCAACGCAATACTAAGAGTTTATATGTAGGAAGTCAGGATTAAAGCTTATAACTGAATTTATTGTCAGAGTTTATGCACCAACATGGTACTATATAAAAAAATATCCAACTTGTAAATATGAGGCTTGTCATGTTCATTGGTTAGTAGAATCTTCAAGATACACCTCAGTTCTAGTCTCAAGGCAATAGTTGACCCAGTAATACAAAGAAATGCTTACTTTTGTCATCCAGAAAATTTACTGCTTATGATGATAACAGAAAATCGTCATTACATCAGAGAATTAGGATTGAGACTCATTTCGAAAGCTACGGCGAAAAAGGTTCAAAGTGCAAATGCAGTTAGAATTTTCAAAATTCCTATTATAAATTTTGAAGCCCAAGATTATACTGATCTCATATTTTGTCCAGGTTGTGACATCACTTGTCCACCTATTATTGATGCAATCTTGAATACTGAGTCAGCAGAGTTCATTGAAATGAAGGAAATTCCTGCTATTGATTTCCCTTTATACCCATGTCACACACAGGCTGTTGAACGATATGTAAAACTGATGTCTGAAGCCTCTGTTTGTGTAATAGGACCTGAAGCCAGAGATGGATTCGTCAGAGCAACAGCAAAATCAAGGAAAATTCTGCTCAAGTTTGACACCAAAAAACAATATAATACACAAACAAATTTGGTACTATAAATAACTATGATTCTAATTTTTCTTTTCCGTTATTGAATTTTTTGTGTTTTGCAGTAATTTACATATTATATTTCATTATATTTACATATTACATTTCATTATATTTATATATTATAGTCCAATAATGTAAAATATTGTACTATAATAGATAAATATTAAAGTATAGTACAATAATGTAAAATAGAAGATATTTAAATTTGAATACACAACTGTAAAAGTTATTATATTTGCACTTTTAAGGTATTAAACCCCTGCAAAGTGTGAATAGTTTACGTGCAATTCATAAATGATATACTATTAAAAATCACCAATCACTTACCCTAAAAGATCATAGTAATTTCCATCCACAAAACACTTCAAGCACGTCAATTATCGTAATGTTCTTGGCCTTCATAAGTTTACAGACACCTAGCTTATGATTCCTTCTTCCGGGGAAGAAACATTTTTTTTTTTATTTATTTATTTGCTAGACAAACAACGCTGGGTTTTTTTAGCCATATGAGATGTAACCATAGCTCGTCAATTCCATAAAAACCACACAAGCATACTACTCATTCATACATTCAATTAAAAAACTATGTACATATTTACACTACATTACATTCCCAGGTGGTTAAACCTCTGTCAACTGTGAGTAACAAAATGCTCCATCCGTTTCAAAACCCATGCTAATCCTACTGTAAGTGTCACCCTCATTCAGCCCCTCACACACAATCCTCTAGCGCTTTTAACAGCTTACTGTCGTCCTCAGGAGGCAGGTATGTCTCACCCGCCCACCACAGCTCAAGTGAGCAGAGCCATCGAGGCACGGGCTCCAGTCGCAATCTCTGAATCATTGTGTCTCTGGCACCATCTATTGTCCTTGCTGCTCTCTTTCTTTTTTTTTCTTTCTAAGCTGTTGTTCAATTTTTATTAAGGCCTTCCATTGTTTGTTTAAGTTGCTAGGCTCATTAATGTTGCATAATCTTGATCTGTTTTTTTTCAATTAACACTGACTCTGCAATTCTCAACTGCCTTTCGTTTTTACAGCTCTTAATAATTTTAATATCCTCAAACCTTGGACATTGTTGATTTTCCATACAGTATTGGGTTAATGCTGTCTTAGCTTCTTTTTATTCCAATTATTTATATGCTGGTTCAATCTATACTTTAATTTATTCTTGGTGCTGCCTATGTATGACACAGGTGGTTGCTGGTTTATAGGGATTTCATAAATTCCTGCTCTATCCAATTGGCTGATTTTTTCATTTTTTTATCACTAAATTTTTTACAGTAAGTACCTGATTTCCTACCTGTATGTCATATTTGCCACAAACTTTATTAATTTCAGCTGAAACATTTTCAACATATGGTATTGCCCCTACATATTTTACTAGTTTTTTTTTTATCAATCTTGGCTTTATTGTTAGCTTGAGTTACTTCGTAAATCCATTTTTTTAATACCTGTTTAGAGTAACCAAAATCATATGCAATTTTTTCAATATATTCAATTTCTTCTTTTTTATATTGTTCCATTGATGAGTGTGATAAACTTCTTTTAATTAGTGTTTTAACACTATTTCTTTTATGTGTTAATGGATGCGATGACTGAAAAGGTATTAGTACCGGGATATATGAAGATTTTCTACGCACTCTGTATTGCATATTATCATTTGTTTTAATTATCATAATATCCAAAAATGCAAATGTATTGTCATGTTCTTGTTCTACTGTCAATTCAATGAGTAGCATGTGTGCTTCAAATTGAGGCACAGAAGGAAAAAGTGATTCAACATCCAGGGTAAACATACTTGCATGACCATCAATGAAGTTTGGAAGTCTAGAGATGAATTCAGCAGTGGATGAGATATTGAAGGGGTGGTTATTAGTGATAACCTTGAATTTTTTGGCTAGACATTTTTCCAGGTTGCAAGCAGGAGAGTGAGTATTTTCCACAAGAGGTCTAATTGAAGAATTAGCTTTGTGTAATTTAATTTGGGCAAATAATCTAGGAGAATTGTTTTTCCGCTTCTTCTCTCATACCTTCCACCAATATAAACTGTTAGCCCTCAAGTCTCTCATTCATCAAGCTCATTTGGTTTGTAACACTGAAGTCAATCTAAAAAATGAATTAGCAAACATCCGCTTGATCGCTATTCAACGTGGCTTTCCCCCTCTCCTGGTTTCTAAATTAATTCAAAATGCTAGGAAGAAACCAGTTGTTGCTCTTCAACCTGTTTCACCAAAAAAGGAACTAACGTTTGCTGGCTCAATCCCTTACCACGAACCTTCTGCCTACAAACTCATCAGTATCTTCAAAAGAGAAGGATATAGACTTGCCATTCGTTCTTTCCCTTCAATTTCTGTTATCCTCCGTAATGACAGACCCTAGACCTCCGCTTTTTTCACCTGGAGTGTATAAAATTCCGATCAAGACTAACGTTGGATTAACCGCGTATATAGGAAGTTCATTCCGAAAAATTCTCTCAAGACTTCAGGAACACAAATCTGATGTGAAATTTGGAAAACCTTTATCTACCTTGTCTCTTCTTACACCATGGCTGACACTTCTTCTATTCCACTTTGGTCAGATACTAAAATGTTGCCTCCCTTCCGAAATCGGTATACTCTGAGGTTTAGAAAAAGTTTGGAAATTTTATGTTCCAAAAATTGCAACTCTGAGCTCCCCATTTTCATTCCGTACATCTGGAAATCTTTCATTGCATCACTTCACCCGGAGTTAACATTACAAAACTTACCTTTCCAATCTGGCAACGAAAACCAATCGTAGTCGCAATGATGAAGGCCATAGTAATGGCTGAAATATATTTGCCTTAAACTTTTTATACATAACTTAGCGTGTTCTACGCTACCTTCTTAATCTGTTTGTTAGTTACGTGCATTGCCTACCACTCATTTATGATGTTCAGATACCTAACAGCTGTCAGGGATTGTGCTATTGGGATAATGGGTCCTAAAGTGTCTCAACAAAGCATCGCGCACAGCATAACACCGCTGCCGCCTGCCTGTTTCTGCCCAACAGTGCATCCAGGTGCCATAGCCTCCGTTGGTAATCGGCATATCCGCTCTCGGCTGTCTGCATGATGCACCAGGAATCTTGATTCGTCAGACCTGGCCACTTTCTTCCAATCACCCACAGTCCAATCTCGATTATCTTGGGCCCATTTAATGCATCATTGGCGCTGATTTGCATTGAGCATAGGGACCCGGCTGGGTCTTTGGCAACTGGGTCTTTGGACCATGCGCAGAAGGCTGCGATGAACTGCGTACTGTGACACATTGTTCTGGTCACCACTGTTGTAGCTGCAGTCGCTGTGAACAATGTGCGACAGTCTGTGCTGCCCTCTGGCATCAATGAGCTGTGGACAACACACAGCTGGATGACAGTTCGTCGTTTGGCCATCTGTGCCCCACTTTCGATATGTACTCACTAGAGCAGCACGTGAACAACCCAAAAACTGCGCAGTTTCCAAGATCGTAGTTCCGAGGCACGATGCCATCAGAATTTGTCCTTTATTAAACACCGATAAATCGGCAGCTTTTCCCATTCTGACGCCAAACACTGTACTAACCGAAAGACTGTCCTTGGGTTATATATATACTGCTCTGTGAACTTCACCTGCACCCTGTTCGGTCTGCAGGCGCGCTTATTCCTCTAGGCTGGGGGGGTGTCATAATGTAATGACTCATTAGTGTACATTGTTCAAAACCCAAGCCGTTGCATCTTGTTGCCTTCCCCGTCCCCCTTCTTCATTTCACACACCATTTGATTCTGAATGGGCTGTTGAATATTCGAAATAAAGGCCGCAGAACTTGGTATGGTTGAAAACCTGAGTTTGATTTTGTGAAATAACGAAGAAAGTCTTGAATGACTATTCGCTTTATACGGTTGGTCGTCGAGCATTGGTTATTATGCATGTAGGAAGAACGAATCCCGGTCCTATGACCCGACATTTTTTTTGTTTTACGAATACTAAAATTCAGCAGAACGTGAGCCATTTTTTACAAGTTATCTTACAGATGGAAAAATCCAGAGCACAAACACTTTTTCAACCATGGTTGGAAAGTGACAGAATAGCATAAAAAAGATGGGTCATTGGTGTTTTGACAGTGCTGCAAATTTATTTATTTTTTTCTGCGAAAATACACGAAATGAAAATTTTGCAATTGCATAAGGTGGAATGATGCCGAAATTTATTGCAAGCACATAAATTTCATCCATTTTAAAAATTGCGA
This sequence comes from Macrothele yani, assembly GCA_039090855.1. NCBI lineage: Eukaryota > Metazoa > Arthropoda > Arachnida > Araneae > Macrothelidae > Macrothele > Macrothele yani. Next base: position 98,672,214 of record CM076990.1, on the reverse strand, counting down.
CTCAGAAACAAGAAACAAATATTTTCATATAAGGTTCTAAATACTAAGTTCCAATGTTCTTCATCCATCAGTTATACTCTGTGACACAAGAAGTCAGCTGGCTAGTGAGAAGATTCTGAATGTCAAATTTCAAAATTCTACTACTATGCATATTTCACTAATTTTGCCGTATTCTGTTTGTACTATGCTTGATGTCGATCGCCCTGTAAGCAAATGTGCAAAATTATTAAACCTTCAGACAGACAGAACTGATTAAAAAAAAAAAACCTCTCTGTTGCAGCATTTTTCAGCAAAGACTGTCTTTGAGAAATTGTAAACAAATGGAGCTGTTTTGAAATAATTATTTTAGAGTTTAGACCATGCACTCTACGACAGCGAATCATGGATTTCCTGTAGTCGAAACCCTGTCCTTTATCTTTTTTGAACGCATTCAAATTGTTTTCTTCAATGACTTGTGGGCATTCAAATTCACTCAAATGGAAATATCCGATGGTGAGCAACAGCCGCAGATCTCGAGCGATACGAAAAGACCCACCAATGCCTGGGGCGTAAGAGATTACCTACTGTAATCTTTGCACCACTGTTCTAGGCATTAGGCAATGTCACCATTCCCCTGGGGTCCACAACATCCCGCATGAGAGGGGACGGGTCACACTGAAGTACGGACATGCTTGACGACAGACACATGCTTTAACCCTGACGTCAGAAAACAGCCGTGCGTTTCCGCAACATCTATTGGGAAAAGGTAACTTTTTGATTTCAGGTGGATCCACGTTAAATATCCAGCCAGGCAGTCATATAATTATGTCCGAGGTTGGTTAGACACACTATTGCCATCCATTGGCTTTTCCCCATGTTTATAATGTGCTCCACTGATATTTCACTCTAAAATGACGTTGTACCTTAGCAAATGTCAACCAGTGCAACATTCACTGCTTAAATGGCTCAGTGAAATGTTTTATCTTTGCTTAGTGGTAATGGGCATATCCAGTGAATTTTGATGTTGTGGTAATAGGCGATGACACAATACACAGGGCCCCTATTTAGGGAGAGAGAGAACACTTTTTTTTATTTTCCGGTAATTCTCCACTTTTCTATTTCTATTCTATTTTATTTTTATTTTTTTGTGGTACTGAATTGCTTCCTCATTCTGATGCCTTTTTTTTTTTTTTTTTTTTTTGGGAACAATCCATCTCTTTGTGCAAAAGAAGCATGCACTATGAACAAAAGTGCAACAAACAAGAACACTAATGAACTGAACTTAAAACGTGAAGTTAATTTACACAGTGGGGGTGCGATATGGTAACATTACCAGTTCCCAGTTCTAAACTGCCACTAGTAATAATCAGTCAGATGTGTTCAGATTCCACAATGCCTGAATAACAGGAACTTCAAGCATGTGAACGCACACTGCACGAACCTCCTCTTAGTCTAATAAATTGGGGATATACCCTCATATATACTGTTATACACGTGACGTATCAACACAAAAAGTACACACTGATCTGCCATAATAGGTGTAGAACTGTCCTGCATCTTTTATTTATTATTGCCATACGTTATATACACATGTCGCAATCAGAAGGTGAAAGTAAATATTATTTAAAAACAATATGTAATGTTTGCAATAATACAATAATGTTGATCAACTCAGAATTTCTAAGGCAAAAAAAATTACCTCAGAGGTGTTCAGAAGTCCCGATGCACAGGCAGGCATAATGAATGTGCATAATTCCACAAAATCTTTTACTGTAAAACATACGAGAGCTTGTATATCCTAAAAGTGAAATCAGTCCGTCCAGTGTTACGGTCATAAAATGTTCAATTATACAAGCTGTGAAGTTCAAGTTCATCGTAGCATCTAGGACATGAAACACTAAAAACCAGGTAATTAAAAAGAAACTATTGATATTGCGATTTTTCCAAAATCTCTATTCTAAAAAAGTAACTGCCGCTGTTTGAGAAATTTCGTGACACTCTTGTTTTCCTAGCTCGCAGGGCAAAACGTATTGAACACAAAAATATGAAACTTCCATCGTTTATAGAGAATTGTTTGGAGAACACGCTGGAATAAACCGTTTTTCGGTTCTGGTGATACTTCAAGAGCTATTGTATTTCAAAGTTAAGGTAAGCAAAGAAGTGCTATCAGGTCGCGTTTCGGACACACTAACAGCAACAGAACCACGAAACTTTGTAGGCATGTAATGCCATGACCGAATTTTTGCATCTTGTCGATCTTTTTTTGAATTTCGATGTAGTTTACAAGAAATTAAATTTTTACATTTCACAAAATTCTCTATTTCGCGATGGGATCCATTTAAAAACACGGCTATATGGCAAACTATAAATCATAACGCATTGCAATTTTTACAGCATAAACTAACAACTATCATTCCTTTTTTACAAAAAAAAAATGTAAGAAAAAGTCATTTTCTGATATTTAAGCATTTTTTAAAGACGCAAAGGAAAGAAACGAACGGCTTGTCTGTCTTTCCGATAACCACAGAGGAACGTTCTGGTCCTGTGACCTGCTGCCATGGTGGCACAGAGAATTTGTTATGCATATGTTTTGCTGGTAAAGCTATATCAGTTTTTTAATGGTTTAGCATAACGGTTTACAGTTTACGGAAATGCTTTTTGGACCGCTTTTGTTTTCCTTACTGGTAAGTTTAGTAAGTGCTATAAGTTCAAATGACAAAAATCCACCCTTCCAAAAAATACTGACAGTAAAAAAAACTCTGAAACTTCGGAATGGCGGCAGAGCAAAGATCTCCAATAAAAATAGAAGGAAACTGAAAAAAGGTCTGCAAAAATCCAACAGGGAGTTTGCCAGGAGCGAAACAAAAACGGTAAACAAGCCGCCATCTTGGAATCGATACAGCACAAAAAGTATTGAACAATTGGGAGAACATTTTCATTTCGTCAGATGGCATCACAGGAAAGAGACAGTCAAACACATTTGTCGACAATTCTGACATATAAGTTCAAACGACAAAGGTCCGCCCTTCAAAAAATAATGACAGTAAAAAGAACTCTGAAACTTTGGAATGGCGTCAGAGCAAAGTCCTTCAATGAAAATAGAAAGAAATTGAAAAAAGTTCCGCAAAAATCTATCAGGGACTTCACCAGGAGCAAAACAAAAACTGTAAACAAGCCGCCATCATGGAATCGATGCAGCGCAAAAAGTATTGAACAATTGGGAGAACATTTTCATTTTGTCAGTATGTGTGTGGGACTAATAACCCGATAGAAAAAATCCTTTTTCAGTCAAGTATTACTAACTATGAAAACTCTGCGTGTATTTTCTTCCCAAAATAATGCACAATTTTGCCGCTAGGGGACGCCAATGTTTAATCTGTTTTTCTTAATATATCTGCTTCAACAAATGCAATTTTAAAAATTCTTTCAACATTGGATGCCATTTACCTGGTAGAACACTTTAGGTCAGTATATGAGAAGTTTTATAGTTCACAGTTCTGTTACTAGGTGGTGTTTTCCAGTTTTTATTTCATGTGATATACTTATATAGATCGGGCTGCAGGGCCCGAGCGCTACTCTTTAAACGAGTGTAGCGAGCCTAGAGGCACAGCCCCTAGTACCTTAAAAAGTAGATGCCAGCCAGGTATAGATTCATCAATGGACCAAACATCACACCATTTTAGCAGACCGCCCTGCACTTGATAACGGACATGTTTCTGGCAAAAATATGTTGCCCATCATCAGCGGTGAATTGTATTAATCATCTGTGTGTTCTTATACACACAGATGATTAATACAATTCACAACCCCAGTCCGGACCGTCTGTCATCTCATCATTAATTGGTTCAGGATCATCACGTGTGAAAATTTGGCAATCCTCATTTAAGGTTGTAGAAGCTGTATAGCATACTTGCAAATACTATCATTTTCTGCCAACTGTCTTGTAGTTATGTAATTTTTATTCCTGTTCTTATTTTTATTTTCCCTCTCCATATTTATAACAAAATGCCATGCAAATGGCAGTTCAAGTGATGATTGTATATTACAATTGTAGGAACAAGTTTTCTCAATCACTACAGACTCAGAGTACAGGATTTTCCTATGTGTATTATGTGCAGAAAAAATATTTGTATCATTCGAGCAGGAGGTAGAGTTATTATCTTGACAATAAGTTACATGGGAGGTTCTTTTCTCACCTAATCCCCAATTCCTTTTATGCTCCTCAAGTCTAATTTGTAAACGTCACTTAGTACTACCGATATAAATGCGTTCTAAGTCACCAGTATTGTTATTTCGGATAGGAATGCCATATACTCCTCTGCTCTGTGTATATTCATATCTTTATCATGGTTGACAGTAAGTAAACCAGCAATATCCAACACAATATCAGCAAATTTCAAATTAATCTTATCACATTCCTTCTTCAAAATGATATCCAGAGGAGGCAAATATGGCACACGTCTGCAGAAGCGCATATTGTTTTCAGACTGTTCACCTACACAGGGGTCCACCAGTATTTTCTCTATAGTTCAAACACATTCTCCATATATGATGAGCTACATTCATGACTCATCTCATTTCTTCGTATTCAAGACAACAGCTTGAGGTATGCGAGTTAGCTCGTCTTACGAAAGACTGAAATGCAGCTAATTTATACCGAGGAGGATGGGAAGAATCATTTGGTATAATAACGGAAACATATTGACTCTTTTCGATGTACTTTATGTAATCAATACCACGATGTCCTCTCTGAAGCAAACTGTCTAGAAAAGGTAGCCTTCAATCTTGTTCTTTTGGAATTGTCACTTGAATAATTGGGTAAAATGAGTTATATTGATCAACAAATAGTAGCAGGCTTTCTTGAGAATGCGGCCAAATCAGAAGTATATCGTCTACATAACATAGAAATAGATCTGACTGAAATTCATTTTCTTGTCGAAGCAGTGGACATTCAATGTGTTGCAATATTAATTCAGATAGCAGTTCGGAAATAGGAGATCCCAATGGGGATCCGAATTTTTGCTGATATAATTGGTTATTATATTTAAAGTAATTATTCATAGTAGCAAAAGTAAGTGCAGGGATTATACTGTTTATTTCAGCCCCTGGAACATCTTCAATGCGTAATCTGTCTTCAATAAGTTGGATAGCTTCTTGAATTGTAGTATTGGGATACATGACCACTGATGGGTTCCATTTCAACTCAGGCAGGGTCGTACCATCATGGTCTCAGATTTCTCTAAAAAAATTAAGGGGTGTTCCTCGACTAAAATAAGGAGACCCATATTTTTTCTTTCGGCAAGAAAAATTTTCCCTTCGAGATAGAGGGTTTCAAATCTTGCACCGTCAAACAAGCTCTCTAGAAAACGGTTATTTTTCCTAACTTCAGCTAGTCATTGCAGCAGAGTTAAAAAAGATATCGTGTTCTTGTATTTTTTTACATTGTGTGTATAACATATAATAATATATAGTGCTAATATTTGCTACACATCGTATGATTAAAATTTTAAAAAATCGTAAACTTTGTGATTTTTAAAAAAAATTGAATTTTTTAAGTTTTTTTTAAACAGGTTTGGATGGAGTTTTTTCTATATTCGTTTTTTTCGTTAAAGACATACAAATGTGCACTTTATTTGTAATTTTTTGTGTGTCTGTGAAACTGCGAGTTTCCGCGTTTCGGCAGCGTTAAAAACAGCCGATTTTGAAAAATCTCTAACTTTGCCAACGATTTTCTCAAAAAGGCCATTTTTTAAAATTCTGAAAATTCAATCCCTGTTTTATTATCAACAGGAGAATATCTGTGTAAATTTTCACAGACCTAAAAACGCCCGTTTCCGAGTTAGACGCGTTTGAATTCGGTTTGAAAGCCTACGATTTCTCGTGTTCTAAAGGCGCCATTTTGGAAAAATCTCAGGCGCGAAATACGTACGTTATCTCTTACCCGAATCAAAGTGTTAGATATTCTTTGCCCGAATGATGGAATGAGAGCATTGGGTCAGTTCCCAGAGTGATGACATGCCTATAAAACTGTCAGGGGGGGGGGATAACCAATACATAAAGAAAATTCTTGCTGCTCCACTAACAAAGTTGAGTTGCGAAAGACAGCAGCAGCAGTTGTTTGTTTGTTTACGTATATACTTAAACATCGCATAAGAAAAGACTGAAAGAGTAGAAAACTGTTGTGAAACAATTTTAAGAAAAAGAGTGCAGGCACGTGTACTGTAAGTTAATTTTCGATGGCTAAACACCCTCGAGTTTTTCTGGGAGTTGCTAATTGTAGGCTACTGTCAGAAGAGCAGTTGTTGTTTTGTTATAGTTGCTAAAATTAACTTCTCAGTTTTTCGTAATAGTAAAATATTCGCTCAGGAGAGTTTTGTCCTCTGCGAACGGGGGAGAAGGTGCAATGCTCTTGACCTCGCTGCTGGGTTGATAGCGCTGGTCGCTACGGAAACGCTGCTTACCTCCTCTCCAAAACGTAATGGCAATTGTCTAATCTACTAAATAAATAACAATTAACACATACGCGTGCATGCTTATTCATAAAATGTAAGTTGAGTATATTTCCTGTTCAATCAGCTGATTTTACAAGTAAAATTCATATACAACTTATGCGCTTATAATGGTGTAAAGGTTTTTATCTATTTAAAACATATTCAAAGATTTCAATTTTTTTAAAGAGGGGGGGGGATTGTGTTCGTAGTGATCTCCACCTGGGCCACGATAAACCATGCACTGCCGATGTCTTCTGTTCCCTTAGAAGATAATCCTGGATCGATGGGAGACCAGCGGAGTTTTGACACCCCTCCCCTCCCTCTCACGTGGTGGTGAGGTGTCTCAAAGCTAGGTAGCTTTCAAAAATGTTTCAACTTAGTTGTAGTGGCTGGTAATAAGAGAGGGATTCCATTTCAACTCTGGCAGGGTCGTACCATCACGGTCTCAGATTTCTCTAGAAAAATTAAGGAGGTGTTCCTTGATTAAAATAAGGGGACCCATATCTTTTCTTTCGGCAAGAAAAAATTTTCCCTTCGAGACACAGGGTTTCAAATCTTCCACCGTCAAACAAGCTCTCTAAAAAACCGGTTATTTTTCCTAACTTCAGTGAGTCATTGCAGCAGAATTAAAAAAGATCTTTCGTTCTGGTATTTTTTATTACATTGTGTGTATAACGTATAATAATATTTGATGCTAATATTTTTTACACATCGTATGATTAAAATTTTTAAAAAAATCGTAAACTTTGATTTAAAAAAAAATTGAAATTTTTAAGATTTTTTTTAACTGGTTCAAATGGAGTTTTTGTTTTATATACTCGTTTTTTTGTTAAAGACATACAAATGTGCACTTTATTTGCAATTTTTTATGTGTCTGTGAAACTGCTAGTTTCTGCAGCGTTAAAAACAGCCGATTTTGAAAAATCTCCAACTTTGCCAACGATTTTCCCAAAAAAGGCCTTTTTTAAAATTCTGAAAATTAAATCCCTGTTTCATTATCAACAGGAGAATATCTGTGTAAATTTTCACGGACCTGAAAACGTCCGTTTCCGAGTTAGACACGTTTGTATTTTATTTGAAAACCTAGATTTCTCCGTGTTCTAAAGGCGCAATTTTGGAAAAATCTCAGGCGCAAAGTACGTATTCTCTTACCCGAATGAGAGCGTTGGATACGTCCACCTGACCCTACCCTGGGCGATAACATGCCTAAAAAATGGTCTTGGAAAAAAAAATAACAAATCTATATATATAGATTTGAATGTATGTCTGCTAAACAAATTTACAGTTTTCAATTTAGAACCACCAATCTTGGTATACTATCTCATGGTACCCTAACTTAAACCGTAGACGGTTTTTGGAAGGGGTCGGAGCCCGGGGTCAAGGGGCTCCACAAAAAATTTCCGTAAAATATACTTGTAAACTATAGTGCCCTAACTGAGACCGTAGATGGTTTTGGAAGGGGGTAGAGCCCTGGGTGGGTGGGAGCCCGTGGTCAAGGGCCCTACGCAAAATTTCCGTAAAATCTAGTTTTCAATTTAGAACCATCAAATTTGGTACACTTTTTCTTGGCACCCTAACTTTGTAAAATATTTTACGAAAATTTTGTAGGGGTGGGGGCTTGACCCCGGGTTCCGACCCCTTCCCAAAACCGTCTAGTCAAAGTTAGGGTGCCAAGAAAAAGTATACCAAATTTGATGGTTCTAAATTGAAAACTAGATTTTACGGAAATTTTGCGTGGGGACCTTTGACCCGGGCTCCCCCTTCCAAAAACCGTCTACGGTCTAAGTTAGGGTACCATGAGATAGTATACCAAGTTTGATGGTTCTAAATTGACATACATTCAATTCTCTATATATATAGATTTTTTTTTTTTCCAAGACCGTTTTTTAGGCATGTTATCGCTCAGGGTAGGGTGAGGTGGACGGATCCAACACTCTCATTCGAGTAAGAGAATGCGTACTTTGCACCTTAGATTTTTCCAAAATGGCGCCTTTAGAACACGATCGTAGGTTTCCAAACCAAATTCAAACGCGTCTAACCCGGAAACGGGTGTTTTTAGGTCCGTGAAAATTTACACAGATATTCTCCTGTTGATAATAAAACAGGGATTTAATTTTCAGAATTAAAAAAAAAAGGCTTTTTTGAGAAAATCGTTGGCAAAGTTAAAGATTTTTCAAAATTGGCTGTTTTTAACGCTGCGGAAACAAGCAGTTTCACAGACACATAAAAAATTGCAAATAAAGTGCACGTTTGTATGTCTTTAACAAAAAGCGAGTATAGAAAAAAAAAAACTCCATTTGAACCATTTGAACCAGTTATCTTAAAAATTTCAATTTTTTTTAAAATCGAAGTTTACGAAATTTTAAAATTTTAATCATACGATGTGTAAAAAATATTAGCATCACATATTATTATACGTTATACACACAATGTAATAAAAAATACCAGAACAAAATATCTTTAATTCTGCTGCAATGACTCGCTGAAGTTAGGAAAAATAACCGTTTTTTAGAGAGCTTGTTTGACGGTGGAAGATTTGAAAACCTCTGTCTCAAAGGGAAAATTTTTTCTTGTCGAAAGAAAAGATATGGGTCTCCTTATTTTAATCAAGGAACACCCCTTAATTTTTTTAGAGAAATCTGAGACCGTGATGGTACGACCCTGCCAGAGTTGAAATGGAATCCCTCTCTTATTACCAGCCACTACAACTAAGTTGAAACATTTTTGAAAGCTACCTAGCTTTGAGACACCTCACCACCACGTGAGAGGGAGGGGGGTGTCAAAACTCTGCTGGTCTCCCATCGATCCAGGATTATCTTCTAAGGGAACAGAAGCCATGGGCAGTGCATGGTTTATCGTGGCCCAGGTGGAAATCACTAAGAACACAATCACCCCCCCCTTTTAAAAAAATGAAATCTATGAATATGTTTTAAATAGATAAAAATCTTTACATTATTATAAGTGCATAAGTTGTATATGTATTCTACTTGTAAAATCAGTTGATTGAACAGGAAATATACTCAACTTACATTTTATGAATAAGCTTGCACGCGTATGTGTTTTTTATTTAGTAGATTAGACAATTGCCATTACCGTTTTGGAGCGGAGGTAAGCACAGTTTCCGTAGCAACCAGCGCTATCAACCCAGCAGCGAGGTCAAGAGCATTGCACCTTCTCCCCCGTTCGCAGAGGACAAAACTCTCCTGAGCGAATATTTTGCTATTACGAAAAACTGAGGTTAACTTTAGCAACTATAACAAAATAGCAACTGCTCTTCTAACAGTAGCCTACAATTAGCAACTCCCAGAAAAACTAGAGGTTGTTTAGCCATCGAAAAATAACTTACGGTACACGTGCCTGCACTCGTTTTCTTAAAATTATTTCACAACAGTTTTCTACTCTTTCATAGTCTTTTCTTATGCGATGTTTAAGTATATACGTAAACAAACAAACAACTGCTGCTGTCTTTCGCAACTCAACTTTGTTAGTGGAGCAGCAAGAATTTTCTTTATGTATTGGTTATCCCCCCCCCGACAGTTTTATAGGCATGTCATTACTCGGGGAAGGGTGAGGTGGATGTATCCAACCAGGGCCAGCTGACCCAATGCTCTCATTCCATCATTCGGGCAAAGAATATCTAACGCTTTGGTTCGGGTAAGAGATAACGTACGTACTTTGCGCCTGAGATTTTTTCAAATTGGCGCCTTTAGAACACGGGAAATCGTAGGCTTTCAAACCGAATTCAAACGCATCTAACTCTGAAACCGGCGCTTTTAGGTCCGTGAAAATTTACACAGATATTCTCCTGTTGATAATGAAACAGGGATTGAATTTTCAGAATTTTAAAAAATGGCCTTTTTGAGAAAATCGTTGGCAAAGTTAGAGATTTTTCAAAATCGGCTTTTTTTAACGCTGCCGAAACGCGGAAACTAGCAGTTTCACAGACACACAAAAAATTACAAATAAAGTGCACATTTGTATGTCTTTAACGAAAAAAACGAATATAGAAAAAACTTCATCCAAACCTGTTTAAAAAAAACTTAAAAATTCAATTTTTTTTAAAAATCACAAAGTTTACGATTTTTTAAAATTTTAATCATACGATGTGTAGCAAATATTAGCACCATATATTATTATATGTTATACACACAATGTAAAAAAATACAAGAACACGATATCTTTTTTAACTCTGCTGCAATGACTTGCTGAAGTTAGGAAAAATAACCATTTTCTAGAGAGCTTGTTTGACGGTGCAAGATTTGAAACCCTCTATCTCGAAGGGAAAATTTTTTCTTGCCGAAAGAAAAAATATGGGTCTCCTTATTTTAGTCAAGGAACACCCCTTAATTTTTTTAGAGAAATCTGAGACCATGATGGTACGACCCTGCCTGAGTTGAAATGGAACCCATCGTATACGGAAAAAACAATATTGTGAAACAACTAGATGTGATGGACCAAAACTAACGTTATTTTCGGATTCAGGATACAGATTTCCACAAGAATCACCTACTTTTGCATTTACCGCAGAACCATTGTTGGCTAGTGGTATCGGCCATAACAATCTGTATATCTTGATACAGATAATCTAAGCAATTGGTTATTGTTGACAAAGATGAATTTCAGAGTAAAATGATACAGGCCGAAAGAAAAAATAGCAACTGCTCTTCTAACAGTAGCCTACAATTAGCAACTCCCAGAATAGCTCGACATAGAGATTGTTAAAAAAGACCCTACGAATAAAGTCTTGAGAAAATTAGTGGCTATAAAAAATCTTAGCCAATTACCACAACATTTAATAGACTTCTCTGCCCATCCTACTAGTGCTTCCTTGCCTAGTGTATTTGGTAACCTTACCTTAACCTTGGTTAAAACACATAAAGTAGATTGCTCCATACGCGTCATTGTTAACAAAAACATAGCACCCACAATCAACTTAGATAGAGCTTTGTTTCGATATCTCGTCCCATACTTTTAAGACCCACGAGTTTACTGTCAATAGCTCTGTAGAAGTTGTTGACAAGATTCAAAATATCGGAGGATCTGACTTTATGATGATTAGTCTTGATGTAGTGGATGGGTTCCATTTCAACTCAGGCAGGGTCGTACCATCATGGTCTCAGATTTCTCTAAAAAAATTAAGGGGTGTTCCTTGACTAAAATAAGGAGACCCATATTTTTCTTTCGGCAAGAAAAAATTTTCCCTTCGAGATAGAGGGTTTCAAATCTTGCACCGTCAAACAAGCTCTCTAGAAAATGGTTATTTTTCCTAACTTCAGCAAGTCATTGCAGCAGAGTTAAAAAAGATATCGTGTTCTTGTATTTTTTTTACATTGTGTGTATAACATATAATAATATATGGTGCTAATATTTGCTACACATCGTATGATTAAAATTTTAAAAAATCGTAAACTTTGTGATTTTTAAAAAAAATTGAATTTTTTAAGTTTTTTTAAACAGGTTTGGATGAAGTTTTTTCTATATTCGTTTTTTTCGTTAAAGACATACAAATGTGCACTTTATTTGTAATTTTTTGTGTGTCTGTGAAACTGCTAGTTTCCGCGTTTCGGCAGCGTTAAAAAGCCGATTTTGAAAAATCTCTAACTTTGCCAACGATTTTCTCAAAAAGGCCATTTTTTAAAATTCTGAAAATTCAATCCCTGTTTCATTATCAACAGGAGAATATCTGTGTAAATTTTCACGGACCTAAAAGCGCCCGTTTCCGAGTTAGATGCGTTTGAATTCGGTTTGAAAGCCTACGATTTCCCGTGTTCTAAAGGCGCCATTTTGAAAAAATCTCAGGCGCAAAGTACGTACGTTATCTCTTACCCGAACCAAAGCGTTAGATATTCTTTGCCCGAATGATGGAATGAGAGCATTGGGTCAGCTGGCCCTGGTTGGATACATCCACCTCACCCTTCCCCGAGTAATGACATGCCTATAAAACTGTCGGGGGGGGGGGGGGGATAACCAATACATAAAGAAAATTCTTGCTGCTCCACTAACAAAGTTGAGTTGCGAAAGACAGCAGCAGTTGTTTGTTTGTTTACGTATATACTTAAACATCGCATAAGAAAAGACTATGAAAGAGTAGAAAACTGTTGTGAAATAATTTTAAGAAAACGAGTGCAGGCACGTGTACCGTAAGTTATTTTTCGATGGCTAAACAACCTCTAGTTTTTCTGGGAGTTGCTAATTGTAGGCTACTGTTAGAAGAGCAGTTGCTATTTTGTTATAGTTGCTAAAGTTAACCTCAGTTTTTCGTAATAGCAAAATATTCGCTCAGGAGAGTTTTGTCCTCTGCGAACGGGGGAGAAGGTGCAATGCTCTTGACCTCGCTGCTGGGTTGATAGCGCTGGTCGCTACGGAAACTGTGCTTACCTCCGCTCCAAAACGGTAATGGCAATTGTCTAATCTACTAAATAAAAAACACATACGCGTGCAAGCTTATTCATAAAATGTAAGTTGAGTATATTTCCTGTTCAATCAACTGATTTTACAAGTAGAATACATATACAACTTACGCACTTATAATAATGTAAAGATTTTTATCTATTTAAAACATATTCATAGATTTCATTTTTTTAAAAGGGGGGGTGATTGTGTTCTTAGTGATTTCCACCTGGGCCACGATAAACCATGCACTGCCCATGGCTTCTGTTCCCTTAGAAGATAATCCTGGATCGATGGGAGACCAGCGGAGTTTTGACACCCCCTCCCTCTCACGTGGTGGTGAGGTGTCTCAAAGCTAGGTAGCTTTCAAAAATGTTTCAACTTAGTTGTAGTGGCTGGTAATAAGAGAGGGATTCCATTTCAACTCTGGCAGGGTCGTACCATCACGGTCTCAGATTTCTCTAAAAAAAATTAAGGGGTGTTCCTTGATTAAAATAAGGAGACCCATATCTTTTCTTTCGACAAGAAAAAATTTTCCCTTTGAGACAGAGGTTTTCAAATCTTCCACCGTCAAACAAGCTCTCTAAAAAACGGTTATTTTTCCTAACTTCAGCGAGTCATTGCAGCAGAATTAAAGATATTTTGTTCTGGTATTTTTTATTACATTGTGTGTATAACGTATAATAATATGTGATGCTAATATTTTTTACACATCGTATGATTAAAATTTTAAAATTTCGTAAACTTCGATTTTAAAAAAAAATTGAAATTTTTAAGATAACTGGTTCAAATGGTTCAAATGGAGTTTTTTTTTTTCTATACTCGCTTTTTTGTTAAAGACATACAAACGTGCACTTTATTTGCAATTTTTTATGTGTCTGTGAAACTGCTTGTTTCCGCAGCGTTAAAAACAGCCAATTTTGAAAAATCTCCAACTTTGCCAACGATTTTCTCAAAAAAGCCTTTTTTTTTAATTCTGAAAATTAAATCCCTGTTTTATTATCAACAGGAGAATATCTGTGTAAATTTTCACGGACCTAAAAACGCCCGTTTCCGGGTTAGGCGCGTTTGAATTTGGTTTGAAAACCTACGATCGTGTTCTAAAGGCGCCATTTTGGAAAAATCTAAGGCGCAAAGTACGCATTCTCTTACTCGAATGAGAGTGTTGGATCCGTCCACCTCACCCTACCCTGAGCGATAACATGCCTAAAAAACGGTCTTGGAAAAAAAAAAAATCTATATACATAGAGAATTGAATGTATGTCAATTTAGAACCATCAAACTTGGTATACTATCTCATGGTACCCTAACTTAGACCGTAGACGGTTTTTGGAAGGGGGAGCCCGGGTCAAAGGTCCCCACGCAAAATTTCCGTAAAATCTAGTTTTCAATTTAGAACCATCAAATTTGGTATACTTTTTCTTGGCACCCTAACTTTGACTAGACGGTTTTGGGAAGGGGTCGGAACCCAGGGTCAAGCCTCCCACCCCTACAAAATTTTCGTAAAATATTTTACAAAGTTAGGGTGCCAAGAAAAAGTGTACCAAATTTGATGGTTCTAAATTGAAAACTAGATTTTACGGAAATTTTGCGTAGGGCCCTTGACCACGGGCTCCCACCCACCCAGGGCTCTACCCCCTTCCAAAAACCATCTACGGTCTCAGTTAGGGCACTATAGTTTACAAGTATATTTTACGGAAATTTTTTGTGGAGCCCCTTGACCCCGGGCTCCGACCCCTTCCAAAAACCGTCTACGGTTTAAGTTAGGGTACCATGAGATAGTATACCAAGATTGGTGGTTCTAAATTGAAAACTGTAAATTTGTTTAGCAGACATACATTCAAATCTATATATATAGATTTGTTATTTTTTTTTCCAAGACCATTTTTTAGGCATGTTATCGCCCAGGGTAGGGTCAGGTGGACGTATCCAACGCTCTCATTCGGGTAAGAGAATACGTACTTTGCGCCTGAGATTTTTCCAAAATTGCGCCTTTAGAACACGGAGAAATCTAGGTTTTCAAATAAAATACAAACGTGTCTAACTCGGAAACGGACGTTTTCAGGTCCGTGAAAATTTACACAGATATTCTCCTGTTGATAATGAAACAGGGATTTAATTTTCAGAATTTTAAAAAGGCCTTTTTGGGAAAATCGTTGGCAAAGTTGGAGATTTTTCAAAATCGGCTGTTTTTAACGCTGCAGAAACTAGCAGTTTCACAGACACATAAAAAATTGCAAATAAAGTGCACATTTGTATGTCTTTAACAAAAAACGAGTATATAAAACAAAAACTCCATTTGAACCAGTTAAAAAAAATCTTAAAAATTTCAATTTTTTTTAAATCAAAGTTTACGATTTTTTTTAAAATTTTAATCATACGATGTGTAAAAAATATTAGCATCAAATATTATTATACGTTATACACACAATGTAATAAAAAATACCAGAACGAAAGATCTTTTTTAATTCTGCTGCAATGACTCACTGAAGTTAGGAAAAATAACCGGTTTTTTAGAGAGCTTGTTTGACGGTGGAAGATTTGAAACCCTGTGTCTCGAAGGGAAAATTTTTTCTTGCCGAAAGAAAAGATATGGGTCCCCTTATTTTAATCAAGGAACACCTCCTTAATTTTTCTAGAGAAATCTGAGACCGTGATGGTACGACCCTGCCAGAGTTGAAATGGAATCCCTCTCTTATTACCAGCCACTACAACTAAGTTGAAACATTTTTGAAAGCTACCTAGCTTTGAGACACCTCACCACCACGTGAGAGGGAGGGGAGGGGTGTCAAAACTCCGCTGGTCTCCCATCGATCCAGGATTATCTTCTAAGGGAACAGAAGACATCGGCAGTGCATGGTTTATCGTGGCCCAGGTGGAGATCACTACGAACACAATCCCCCCCTCTTTAAAAAAATTGAAATCTTTGAATATGTTTTAAATAGATAAAAACCTTTACACCATTATAAGCGCATAAGTTGTATATGAATTTTACTTGTAAAATCAGCTGATTGAACAGGAAATATACTCAACTTACATTTTATGAATAAGCATGCACGCGTATGTGTTAATTGTTATTTATTTAGTAGATTAGACAATTGCCATTACGTTTTGGAGAGGAGGTAAGCAGCGTTTCCGTAGCGACCAGCGCTATCAACCCAGCAGCGAGGTCAAGAGCATTGCACCTTCTCCCCCGTTCGCAGAGGACAAAACTCTCCTGAGCGAATATTTTACTATTACGAAAAACTGAGAAGTTAATTTTAGCAACTATAACAAAACAGCAACTGCTCTTCTGACAGTAGCCTACAATTAGCAACTCCCAGAAAAACTCGAGGGTGTTTAGCCATCGAAAATTAACTTACAGTACACGTGCCTGCACTCTTTTTCTTAAAATTGTTTCACAACAGTTTTCTACTCTTTCAGTCTTTTCTTATGCGATGTTTAAGTATACGTAAACAAACAAACAACTGCTGCTGCTGTCTTTCGCAACTCAACTTTGTTAGTGGAGCAGCAAGAATTTTCTTTATGTATTGGTTATCCCCCCCCCCCCCCCCGACAGTTTTATAGGCATGTCATCACTCTGGTAACTGACCCAATGCTCTCATTCCATCATTCGGGCAAAGAATATCTAACGCTTTGATTCGGGTAAGAGATAACGTACGTATTTCGCGCCTGAGATTTTTCCAAAATGGCGCCTTTAGAACACGGGAAATCGTAGGCTTTCAAACCGAATTCAAACGCGTCTAACTCGGAAACGGGCGTTTTTAGGTCTGTGAAAATTTACACAGATATTCTCCTGTTGATAATAAAACAGGGATTGAATTTTCAGAATTTTAAAAAATGGCCTTTTTGAGAAAATCGTTGGCAAAGTTAGAGATTTTTCAAAATCGGCTGTTTTTAACGCTGCCGAAACGCGGAAACTCGCAGTTTCACAGACACACAAAAAATTACAAATAAAGTGCACATTTGTATGTCTTTAACGAAAAAAACGAATATAGAAAAAACTCCATCCAAACCTGTTTAAAAAAACTTAAAAATTCAATTTTTTTAAAAATCACAAAGTTTACGATTTTTTAAAATTTTAATCATACGATGTGTAGCAAATATTAGCACTATATATTATTATATGTTATACACACAATGTAAAAAATACAAGAACACGATATCTTTTTTAACTCTGCTGCAATGACTAGCTGAAGTTAGGAAAAATAACCGTTTTCTAGAGAGCTTGTTTGACGGTGCAAGATTTGAAACCCTCTATCTCGAAGGGAAAATTTTTTCTTGCCGAAAGAAAAAATATGAGTCTCCTTATTTTAGTCGAGGAACACCCCTTAATTTTTTTAGAGAAATCTGAGACCATGATGGTACGACCCTGCCTGAGTTGAAATGGAACCCATCATACGTGAATTGACGCATCCATATTGTATGTAATGTAGAGCCATCTCCTCACAATCGCACTTAAATATCCACAAAGAACTTGACTTAAACGTAGGAAATGCTATATTACTATGGGAAACTCCCCTTGTCAACGAATGTTCCTGCGTACTTCTGCATTTCGTTGTTTGTTTTCAGACGCTGCTGCGTCACATCAGAGCCATCGGCGCAACACAAGGCGGTGCACTGCCGCTTGTTTATTGTACCCCTTAGAAGTTTGTTTGTTTTTTTGTTTTTTTTTTATTGAAGGTTTAACGACCACCGTGAGCAACTCAATGGACTATAAGCAGTCGCCTGTCCCTGATTTAGGGTCACTGGTTCCAGGGAAGGGAGAGAGCCAGTGCCGTAAGACAAACACAACATCCATGCCTCACCGGGATTCGAACCCGGACCCCTTTCGGACAAATGATCAGAGGCCATCGCGTAGACCACTGTGCAACCGGGGCGGGCAGAGTTTCTGTTTAAAGAACCCTCACATTCCCTCACTGAATATCCTATCAGTTGAGCAGAGGGCAGGCATCCTTGTGCATGTGCCCGTCCTATATTTGAAGTGTGAAAGTAAAACGTTAGTTTGTGAGTATAGCTAGTGAGTCGGGATTGTGTAGAAGACTGTGTGTGCGAAGTCCTCAGCAATTTTGTTATATTTGTGGATGTTATGTGTTCGATGGTAAGGTACGTAAACTAGATTCATTCATGAATAAACTATACTTTGCGTACTTCAAAGTGAAAGTCGGCGACCAAGATAAGTTGTTTGCGCCTCACGTTGCTTGTAACAGTTGTGTCGAGGGACTGCGGTACTGGTACAAAGGAAAACGAAACGCAATGTCGTTTGCAATTCCAATTATATGGCGTGAACAGAAGAACCACCACAATGACTTATTTCTGTATGTGCAATGTTGCTGGTTTTAACAAAAAGAATAAGAAAGGAATTAAATACCCAAATCTGCCATCAGCCATACGGCTTGTTCCTCATGGACTTGACTTACCAGTAACTACACCACCAGCTAACTTGAGTGATGAATCTGAAAGCAGTTCTCTACATTCAGACACTGAGGAAATGAGTTTTGAACCAGAAGAATTTGACCATTTACCAAAAATGTTTACTCAGCCCGAGTTGAATGACTTGATAAGAAAACTGGGGCTCACGAAGGAAAAGAGTGAATCACTAGGCTCAAGACTTTATGAGAAAAACCTGCTGGCACCTGGAGTTATATTTTCTTGGTACAGGAATCGTGACAAGTGTTTTCGGAAGTACTACTCAAAGGAAGATCTGATTTTTTTATACAGACATCTGTAATCTTATTCATCAGTTGGGAGAGGAAAGCTATCAACCTAGTTCCTGGCGCCTTTTCATTGACTCTTCCAAAAGAAGCCTCAAGGCGGTTTTACTTCATAACGGCAACAAATTCGCTTCTGTACCACTTGCTCATTCCACAAAATTGTCAGAATCATGCGAAACATTAAAGTTACTGCTTGAAAAAATTAAATTCCATGAACACGAATGGCAAATATGTGGTGACGTGAAAGTCATTAGAATATTGTTAGAACAGCAGAGAGGATACACAAAATTTCCCTGCTTCCTTTATGAGTGAGATAGCAGAGCCAGGGACAAACATTGGTATACTGCACATTGGCCTGAGAGGAAGCAACTGACAACAGGTTCCAAGAATGAGAAAAACCTGCTGGCACCTGGAGTTATATTGGAGTTATAATGAAAGTCTAGTTGATCGTGAGAAAATTCTACTCCCTCCGTTACACATAAAACTTGGTATTATGAAACAGTTTGTAAAGGCACTAGACAAAAGTCGTCCATGCTTCCAGTACTTATGCAAAACATGTCCTTCATTGTCACAAGCTAAAATCAGAGAGGGAATATTTGATGGCCCGCAAATTCGTAAACAGATGATGGATAACAATTTCACCTGTACAATGATCGAAACTGAAGAAGAGGCGTGGAACGCTTTCAAAGAAGTGATGAAACTTTTTCTTGGAAACGTAAAGGACCCGTCATACAAGACAATTGTACAATATATGTTGGACAAATTCAAATTGCTTGGTTGTAATATGAGCCTAAAACTTCATTTCTTAAGTGCACATCTCGATTACTTCCCTCCGAATTTGGGAGCTTTGAGTGAAGAGCAAGGTGCAAGGTTCCACCAGGACTTAAAAGAGGCACAGCGACATTATCAGGGACGTTGGGATGAGCGTATAATGGCTGATTACTGTTGGCCTATTGCACGTGAGGATCCTTCCAGAGAACACTCAAGGGCATCACGAACACTGAGCTTCCATGGCAAGAGAAGAAAAAACTGCCTACTAACATTAAGGAATGTAATTAGGTAAGTTTTCAACTCTTGTACACTTTTTATTTTATTTCTATGTAGTTTTTTTATTATTATTTCCTTTCACTTTTAAAGGTTGTTCTTGCTCATGCTTAGTTTTAAAAATGGTTAAATATGCATGCTATATATGCAAAGACATGAAATGTATCGCTTCGGTCAACAGAAATTGATGAACTTACATTATACCACATTGCCAAGGAACCCGATGTGATACAGCAGAACCGAATGCATTTTTGAATTCAGCGTACAAAGAGTAGTAAATGTCACATATTCAAGTTCATACCACATAAAAAAGTTTTCATTTGCAGGCTAGTGTAATCTAAGCAATTGGTTATTGTTGACAAAGATGAATTTCAGAGTAAAATGATGCAGGCTATAGAACAGCTCGACAGAGATTGTTAAAAAAGACCCTACGGAAAAAAACCTGAGAAAATTAGTGGCTATAACGAAGCATAGCCAATTACCACAACATTTAAAAGACTGCTCTGTCCCTCCTACAGGCGCTTCCTTGCCTAGTGTATTTGGTAAGGTTAAGACGTATAAAGTTGATTGTCCCATACGCGTCATTGTTAACAAAAACATAGCACCCACAATCAACTTAGAGAGAGCTTTGTTTCGATATATCGTCCTGTACTGTAAGACCCACGAGTTTATTTCACGAGTTTATTGTCAATAGCTCTGTAGAAGTTGTTGACAAGATTCAAAATATCAGGGGATCTGACTTTATGAGTAGTCTTGATGTAGTGGTCATGTATCCCAATACTGCAATTCAAGAAGCTATCCAACTTATTGAAGACAGATTACGCATTGAAGATGTTCCAGGGGCTGCAATAAACAGTATAATTGCTGCACTTACTTTTGTTACTATGAATAATTACTTTAAATATAATAACCAAATACATCAGCAAAAATTCGGATCCCCAATGGGATCTCCTATATCTTTACTTAATCAATTTCTTTTTATCAAACTATATTTATTTATCATTTTTTTTTTTTGCAGGTGCAGTTTCATTAACCAAAATGGACTTTATAAGTCAAATTTTTTGTTGCAATCCTCTGGGTAAAAGTGGACACACAAGGTTTAGAAAGAATCTGAGAAAAGTACAGCCTTGGATGGTTCAGAAATGTCCAAATATAACATTAGAACAGAAAATATGTAGTTCATGCAGAAAATCTATCTCTGAAATGCCAGGTCCTTCATGTATAATTGAAACAGATGCAGAGGCAGAACAACCTCGGTTAAGTGAAGATAATTCAGAAGGAGTGGTGAAGAGTGAGATATGGACTGACAGAGACACAACTTTGGATAGTCTGAATGATACGTTACTTTCTCTAGGCAAATCTCCTGTGAAAAAAAAAAAAAGATTAGGTGTTGGACAGTACAGTAAGAAGAAATATCAGAAAATTGGTGAAGTGATAAAAGACTACATAGGTGTTCCAGAATGTGATAATCCTGTGACAGTGTCTGATGAATCGGTCATGATTTCACAGTTGAAAGAAAAATTTCAAGAAACAGACTCTAGCAGTGTTAAAGTCCAAACACTAACAATATTACCTAGAACCTGGAGTATTCGTAAAATTCAGGAAGAATTTAGTGTAACATATTACATGGCACGAAAGTCTAAAAATCTTGTGGAAGAGCAGGGTATTTTAGCAACTCCAAATCCTAGGCCTGGGAAAACTCAGTGACAGCACAGTTGAAAACGTTATTGCATACTATAATAGTGATGAAGTGAGCCGTTGTTTACCAGGAAAAAAAGATTTTGTTACAATGATGGAATCAGGATCAAAAGTACAAAAACAGAAACGTCTTATTCTAGGAAATTTGAAAGAGATATTTCAAGGATTTAAAGACAAGAATCCTAATGTCAAAGTAGGGTTTTCAAAGTTCTGTGGTTTACGCCCAAAGAATTGTGTGCTGGCTGGTGCAAGTGGAATACACTGTGTCTGTGTGTGTTGTGCTCCTGAAAATTTTAAACTTATGCTAGCAGGGTGCAAATTGCAAGACTTAACTCGTAATAATGAATTACCAGTTAGGACATACAAAGATTGCCTTGCAAGAATAACTTGTAACCCTCCTCTTCCAGAATGCTTCTTCTTCAAGTGTGATTCTTGTCCTGGTATAGCACACTTACTAGAGCAAATAAGTAGCTTATTCACCATGAATGGGATTGATGAAATTGTATATAAATTGTGGACTACAACTGATCACACAACACTTATGACAGTCTGTAACACTGTAGAAGAATTCCTTGAGACCTTTGAATCAAAAGTGAAATTGCTATTGCCACATTCTTTCATAGCTATTCAGCAGTCATACTTTCTGTCAAATCTAAAAGAAAACCTTGATGATAATCAGTGTGTTGTGTTGTGCGATTTTGCTGAGAATTATTCCTTCATACTGCAGGATGCAGTCCAAGGATACCACTGGAACAATTCCCAAGCTACTATTCACCCTTTCGTCGTGTACTACAAAAGTTCACACACACTTCAGTTGGATCATGTTTCTTTTGTTGTCATCTCAGAATGTCTTAAGCATGACACTATCAGTGTTCACCTTTTCCAGAGCCAATTGTTGCAGTTTATATCATCACATTTTGACAAGAAAGTAGAACACATCTATTACTTCTCAGACGGTGCAGCCTCACAGTATAAGAACAGGAAGAATTTTGTCAATCTCATCATGATGTAGATTTTGGTATCACAGCTGAGTGGCATTTCTTTGCCACCTCTCATGGAAAGGGGCCATGTGATGGCGTGGCAGGCACCATTAAGAGATTAGCTGCATGTGCCAGCCTTCAGTGTTCATACAATGACCAAATTATGACACCGCGACAACTGTATGATTGGGCTTCCAGAAACATTCCTTTGTGCCATTTTAAATACAGCACGGACAAGGACTATGAGAACCACAAGGAGTTCCTCGAGATACGTCATGCTAGTGCTCGACCAATTCCTGGTACTCAAAAACTTCACTGTGTAATACCAGTAAGCCGCACAGCTATTAAAACCAAGATGTATTCAAACTCAACTGAATACAAGGTTGAGTCAGTATTGCTAAATCCAATAGAACTGGATCTGGAGGATATTCGTGGCTATGTTATTGTTGAGTATGATAACCAGTGGTGGGTTGGTTGTGTTTTGGTTGGTTGGTTGGTTGTTTGAGTTTTATGGCGCAAGGGCCATTATTGGCCAAAGATCGCCAGAGACGAGACAGACAAGCAAACAGTAATAAAAACGTGGTAAAAAGCTTAAAATCTGGCTGATCATGTAAAACTGAAAAATGAGAACGATGGAAGGGATAAAAAGATAATGAAACATACAGTATTAAAAAAATGATACAATGATTAAAATCTAGCTGATTCAGTAAAACTGAGAAATGAGGATGATGATAAGGCTAAAATCTAGATACGTTTAAAATAGTCAATTTGTTTAAAAAATGAAAAAACAGCAACAGTATTGCAGTGGTCATTGAGGAGCCGCTGCAGTGTAGCGGCGTCCTCGGTCAACAAATGAGAATGAAAGAAATGAAAACGTACATCACGAAAACGAACACAGGTACACAGAAGATGAGTGACGGTGAGTCGGCAATTGCACGTCTCACACATCGGCGCAGTGTCGCCACACAGCAAAAAGCGGTGAGTGAAACGACAATGCCCAATGCGGAGACGCGCAAGCACCACTTCCTCCCTACGGTTCCGACGATATGTGTATTTCCAAAGTTCAAGATTAGGTTTGATACGATGCAGTTTATTTTCCACCTGTTGGTCCCACAGACCTTGCCATGTTCGCTTGATATGGTCGCGAACCAGAAAGCGGAAATCCCGGTGAAACAGTGGCAAGGGTGTGACGACCAAAGAGGAAGCAGATCTAGCAGCCGCATCAGCACACTCGTTACCCGAGATTCCAACATGTCCAGGAATCCAGCAAAACTGAACTTGAAAACCGGCCCCGAGCAAACGACGAAGTAACTGTCTCACATTCACGAGAAAAGGATGGTCACGGCAATCTGCAGATGACAAAGACTGCAAGACACTCAAGGAATCCGTATAGACCATAGCACGATGATGAGAACTCGACTGAACATGGAGAAGAGCGAGATACACAGCATGCATCTCCGCTGAAAACACCGTGGCCTCAGCTGGGATCCGCGCTACTGAAACGTCATCTACACAGACAGCCGCGGATCCAACGACTCCATGCATTTTGGAGCCATCAGTAAAAATAGGAGTGTAATCAAAATTTAGGTCACGGTGCTCAGCGAAGAGCTGCTGGTACACTGACGCAGGGGTTGAGGATTTATCGAAAGATGTAAAGGTGGTATCAACCATGACACCAAGTGGGTGCCATGGCGGATCCCCAAAGCCCCTGGTCTCTCCAGCAAGTGACAAGTCAAGCCCTACATCACGGGCTACGGCCGCCATACGAAGACCGAAGGTTGAAATGCACGAGGGCCAGTTCCCGAATAAACGAGCATGCTGGGGATGAAAAACTGCATCGTATAAAGGATGGCCTGGAAGAGATCTAAGTTTCAGGTAGAATTGAATAGACAGCTGCAGACGGCGTAATTCAAGCGATGGTTCGTTCGCGTCAGCGTAAAGGCTGGGAATCGGAGATGTTCGAAATGCTCCCGAACAAAGACGCAGTGCTTGATGGTGAATAGTGTCCAAAGGCCGGAGAACGGAACGACGAGCAGAGCCATACACGATACAACCATAATCCAGTTTCGACCGGATTAAGGAATGGTAAATATGAATCAAAGACGTCCTGTCTGCGCCCCACGAGACTCTCGAAAGGATCTTAAGAATGGATAGAGCCCGCAGACAGGAAATCTTGAGCCGCCGAACGTGCGCACGAAACGCAAGCGCACGGTCGACGGTCAGACCAAGGAACTTGGTCTCCGGCAAAACTGGTATGGCTGCACGGTCTAAAAACAGCTCTGGGTCAGGATGGAGGCCACGCCTCCGGCAGAAATGGACACACGCTGTCTTGTTGGGAGAAAGAACGAAACCATTGCTATTCGCCGTTTTAAAGATCTGATTAATTGCAGACTGCAACTGCCTTTCAATAAAATGCATGCTTGATGACGAGCAGAAAATGTGCACGTCATCAACATAGACAGTAGCCGGAACCGCAGGAGGAAGATTTGTGAGGAGACAATTAATGCGAAGGATGAACAATGTGACAGATAAAATGCAACCTTGAGGAACACCTTGTTCTTGATGGAATGTTGCCGATAGCGTCGTACCCAGGCGCACCTGGAACACCCGATTGCGAAGAAAATTTAAAATAAATGTCGGAAGATTTCCTCGCAATCCGCATGCGTGGAGGTCACGGATAATACTATGCCGCCACGCTCGATCATAAGCTTTTTCAATATCAAAAAATACAGAAACCAGGTGCTGCCTACGCAAGAACGCCTCGCGCACAGATGTCTCAAGGTGCAGGAGATGATTGTGAGGTGAACGATGACGGCGAAAGCCGCTTTGTGATGGTGAAAGTACTTGATGAAATTCTAAAAAATGAACTAACCGGGAATTAACCATGCGTTCAAGAACTTTACACAGACAGCTAGTGAGAGCAATTGGACGATAACTAGAGGGAGACTTGGGATCCTTGCCAGGTTTGGGAAAAGGCAGAACAACTGCTTTTCGCCAAGACTCCGGGAAACTGTGCTCCGACCAAATACGCTTGTAAAGGATTAAGAGATTCTCGAGAGACGACTGCGAGAGATGACAGAGCATGTCATAATGGATGCCATCGGGACCGACCGATGTAGCGCCGGACCGATGCAGAGCCACCCTGAGTTCAACCATGCTGAAGGGGGAGTTATATCCCGTGTCGAGAAAAGGCGCAAAGGAGAGGCTCTGGCGTTCCGCAGTGGATTTCATTCTTTGAAAAGAAGTAGGATACGCCAGGTCACTCGACACGGAGGCAAACGCCTCCCCTAAACAATCAGCAATCTCCCGACTCCAGCATATGTGCAGCCGTTGCTCTCGAGAATGGAGATCTGGTGAGAGCTGTAGTAACCCTGGATCTTTCGAATCTTTTCCCACACACTTTTCGAACTGGCACGTGAAGTGAGAGATGACACATACTGGATCCAAGACTCCCTCTTGCTACGTCGACGCACCAACCGCGCATAGGATTTTGCTCGTTTGAATTTAACGAGATTAGCATCGGTCGGATAACGCCGAAACGTAGACCAGGCCTTATGCTGAGCTCTCCTAGCCGCTGCGCATTCAGGGGTCCACCAAGGCTTCGGACTTCTGGAGAGTGTCGTCGATGTTTTTGGGATAGAAAGATCAGCTGCCTGAAGAATACAATTTGTGACTTCAAGAACCGCTGCGTCGATTGACTCTTGGGTCACCATTGCAGAAGAGATCAAAGCTGACGGCGTGAAGACCTCCCATCTCGCACGCTCCATCCTCCAACGAGGAGGGCGGGAGGCAGAAGTTGGCATGTTCGCATGATGCGAGAGCAAAATCGGATAATGGTCGCTCCCGTGGAGGTCGTTACACACCGTCCACGACCAGTCAGCAATAATTGATGGTGATCCCAAGGTCAAATCGATCGCACTGAAGGATCGTGTCGGTTCATGGAAGTACGTGTCAGCACCGGTGTTAAAAAGGCACAAAGAGGCCGAGGACAGAAGAGACTCTATGCGACGACCTCTCGTGCTGATGCTGACACTACCCCACAAATGATGATGGGCATTGAAGTCACCTAGTATTAGAAAGGGTGAAGGCAGCTGATCAACCAATCTCTCCAGTACCGAGACGCTCACGTTCTTGTCCGGCGGCAGATAGACACTGCAGACAGTAAGAGGTACAGGCATAGAAATACGAACCGCCACGGCCTGCACAGTTGTGGAAACCGTGACGGAAGATACCGGAACCCTGTGAGGGACGAGAATAGCGACTCCCCCACAGGCTATATTTCCAGACGAGTTATCTGTCCGAAATGCACTGTAGCCTCGAACTGAAAGCAGGTCCGATGGTTTAAGCTTCGTCTCCTGTAGACAAAGGCACACCGGAGAGTAAAATGAAAGCAGATGTTTCACTTCATCCACCACGGCCTGCACAGTTGTGGAAACTGCGACGGAAGATACCGGAACCCTGTGAGGGACGAGAATAGCGACTCCCCCACAGGCTATATTTCCAGACGAGTTATCTGTCCGAAGACGGAAGATACCGGAACCCTGTGAGGGACGAGAATAGCGACTCCCCCACAGGCTATATTTCCAGACGAGTTATCTGTCCGAAATGCACTGTAGCCTCGAACTGAAAGCAGGTCCGATGGTTTAAGCTTCGTCTCCTGTAGACAAAGGCACACCGGAGAGTAAAATGAAAGCAGATGTTTCACTTCATCAAAATTCGTCCGAAAACCTCGACAGTTCCACTGAATGATTGAAGCCATGGTTATAAGTGAAATGAAAATGAAAATGATCAAACGAAGTCCGGCTCCATCGCCTCTGCTGGGGGTTCCCCCAGATCTGGAGGCGTGTGACCAGGGGCTAAGATGGGAGCATGTTTTGTCCCAAGTGTCTTACCGGGAGGCGCACGATGTTGAGTCGTTTCCTGAGATTTTGGAGGAGAAGAAATGCTTTTCTTATCCTGGGCTTTGGTCTTTTTGTTAGAAGAAGTGGCCTGAGTTCCCTTGTTGGTGGTGGGATGAGTCTGCTTCGGCGAAGTGGTGGGTGGCGCTTTCAGATCCCTAGCTTGAGACTGGAGTGCCTCCAGTCCGGCTGCGATGATGTCGTTAACATTGAATGGACATTTAAGGGGGATCTGAATGTCGGTCTGAATGGCAACCGTAGATTTGGCAAAAACCACTGAAGCGTATGATCGCCGATCAGATGTAACAGGAACCACTTTTCTTCTGGCCTCAGGATAGGAAATATTTTCCACCGTTTTGATCCTTTGGATTTCCTTCTCCTCCTTCCACTTGGGACAATCTTTGGCTGATGGCGCGTGTGAACCCTTACAGTTCACACAAAACTCGGCCTCGGCCACACATTCCTGCAAAAGATGTTCTGTGGCACCACAGCGTGCACACCTAGGATTGCTCCTGCACGACTGCTGAGAATGGCCATACATAAGACTGGCACCTAAAACATCTCAAAGGGTTAGGGATGTACGGGCGTACCTCTAGGTGAAGATACCCTGCCTTGATGGACGTAGGCAGCGAAGGGCTATCAAACGTTAAAATGATGTTGCGGGATGGGGCGGACTGCCCATTCCGCCTAAAGAGTATACGCCGCACACCCGTAACTTGTTGACTCCTCAGTTCTTCTAATAGTTCTTCCTCAGTACACTCAACGAGGTCCTGAGAGGAGACAACGCCTCGAGATGAATTTAGGTATCCATGGGGTGTTATTTTGACAGGAGTCTCCAGCAGCGTGGTGGTGTTAATAAGTGTGGTACTGTAGGCCACAGTGGACATCTCTACAAGAAGATCTCCAGATTGGAGCTTCTTTACGCTCTTGGGAGAACTTGCTATGGATTGCAGTGCTTTGTTGATCCAAAATGGACTTTTGGCACTCAAAGGCTTTGAAGGGTCCAATGAGTGCACAAAAAAGAATCTGGCATTCGAGCAATCGGGCACATGCTTTTTAGCGGAAGGAGCTAAGCCTTCCTCAATACCTCTTTTGGTTTTAGGTTCGTGGGAAATTTCATTTTGAGCCATAAAAGTTTTTAGAATTCGTCCGCCGACTTCCCCACCCACAATCGAGCCCAACGAGGGAGAGCCGGAGGTCCGCAAGCCCAAGTGGATGCAGGACACGACTCTAGGGATAGCAAGCGGATATAGCAAGTTGATAGGGCAGACATGCGCTCGGCGAGCACCCAGACTTTCCCATGCCTGGGGAACACCCCTTTGGCATGCCCACCCTATCCCCAGACTCACCCTGTCGTACGAGACGACAAGCCGTTAGAGGTCTGGGCCCCACTCGGCCACAGACCTCATTGACTAGGAGTGGGTTAGTTCCCAGCCGCCCGTTTAGGGTGAAGCAGGGGGCAAAGAGGAGTGTTGGCAACTGGCGACAACAACACCCAGGCCTCCAGAAACCTCAGCCTCCCCTTTTCCACCTTACAGGTCACCGCACACGGCAAACGTGCAGGCAGGTCTAGCTAACCAGCTCGGAAAAACAAAGAAAGAAACATGAAATGGAGAAAACAGGAAAGAAAACCAGAAACTAAAATCCTGAGCTGGCGCATAATCACAACCTCAGCAACCTACAACTGAGGCGGGAGCGTGTCAAGTGAAAAAACAAAAAACATAAAAAATGTGAAAATTCACATCTAGTTCATGTCGGCTCGGGCCGTGGGGACGCCATCCCCATCAGCTGGATGAACAGCTGTCCCTTCGGTGATGTAATCGTTCAAGACGAAATGACAAAATGATCCGTCACAAGGTCAGCTCGGGCCGTGGGGGCGCCGCTCCCCAAATAACTGGAAAACCAGTTATCCCCGTCCGGGGGTTGTGTTTTGGATGTGAACATTCATACAGAACAAGTTAAGATAAGTTTTCTGCACCCACATGGACCTTCAATGTCTTTTACATACCCACAGAAGCCAGATATATTAGAAGTGGATAAAACAGCGGTCATTACGAAGGTTGACCTACGAACAGCAACAGGTCGGACATATTTTATGGAGAGAAGCGAAATAGAGATGGTCACTAGCAAGATGGCATCACATTCTTTTGGTTTGCAGCCTTATTAACCAAGCGGTTCACTTGTATGTGTACACCACTAATATAACCTGTAACACATTGTGAAATTAATACATACATGCATCTGGAAAACAGTTATTGTACATTTGTCCGAACCTAACTTGGAGGACATATACTCCTATTAATCCTACACTGCCTTGCCAGTGCCAGCCTAATATCTGGCACATGGGTAGAAGAATGTTGTAGCAATAAAATATATTTTTTTCGTAATTTTTTAAGATGGCATGTTTTGAGGTTTTTAAGGTCAAAGGTCACAGTGGATGACCTTGAAACTTTAATCTGTTGTAAGAAGGTCATGTATGGTATCTATAGAAAGCTCAATGCTTTAGCTTTGCAGCTGTGTTTCAACTGTCACTGTACTACAATTAGGAAAACAGTTACAGCCATTTATAAGTGTGCGAGTTTGTCATTTTTTACGAAAATTTCGATTTTTATTATGTGTGTATCTTGAACAATTTTCAAAATAAAAATCTGAAAATTGGCAGAATTACTTACCTTGTCATATGTGTGCTTCATACCAAATTTCATCAAAATCAGAAATGGTGAGGTCAAAAACTTATTTTTTTTTTTATTGATCTGACATGGAATGTCCCATTTCCGGACTACTATCTGAAGTAATATTGCAACACATTGAATGTCAACTGCTTCGACAAGAAAATGATTTTCGGCCAGATCTATTTCTACGTTATGTAGATGATATACAGAGATGCCAACCTGAGAGAAGGGTCATCAGTACAAAAATCCGAAGTTTTCAGTAGTTTTCAGTACAATTGCTTCAACTTTCAGTAAGATTTTCAGTACAACAAAAATATTTATTTTAAAATTCCATAAGTGATTAACTGGCCTTAAGACTTAATTTAGTTGCTTTTTTAGCTCGGTTCATTTCTTCTTTTGTAAGCTTTTTCTCATAGCAAAGTTCAGATTTTGCAATGTCCATGGTTTTCTCAACCATCAACGCACTTGATGTTCCTGTTGACATGTTGGGTAGGAAATTAGTGGCATTTTTCCACACCAAAGAGAAAAATCTCTCACTTGCAGCATTACTATGAGGAACAACTAAAACATTTTTCATCAATTTACTTAAATTTTCGTATTTTGCCTTCCCATTATCGTCTTTCATTATAGAAATTTCATGTCAAACTTTGTTCATTCTACTATCTAATTTATCAAAATCAAAAGTTTCATTTTGGTAGTTGGCAAATTCTACTTCTAACTTATCCATTTCATCAGAGGAGAAATTAAAGATGGATGATAAAAATTGTATTGATGAAAAAGTTACTTCTTTTTGCAAACTAATATCAGCAACTACAGCATGTGATAAAAAAATTATCTAAGGGAAATTTTTTTATGATATAACAACATGCAGCAGCATAAAATTCTCTCACACAATGGTAAAATGATCCAATATCATCTTTGCTCAAAGCAGAACAATTTTTAATGTATGCACGAGTTTTTGCTCCTATCACCAAATCATTATCAGCTTTCTGGCTTTTAACCTTGTCATATTTTATAAGTTTAACATTTTTGGTAGTGTCAAAAGCATGAGGTTTGATAAACCTTGAAATTAAACTCATTAATAAATTGTTCACCTTACCTCTAAGCTTAAATATCAATGGTTTTTCATGCTGCAATTCTTGATTAATAGCAGTAAAAACTGGAAGTGTTGAAGACAGGAATAAACAGTTCAACTTGGATAATGGGTTCCTTATTGAAGACTGCAAGTTTGTAAACTGTCCATGATCTTCATCAGCATCAAAAAAATTTTCAAGAGCTTCCCATTGTTCTAAAATTCTATTAACACTTTCAAGAAGTGATAGCCATCGGGTACTTATGTACTTCAATATCTTGTGTGGTTTTGAATTGCAGATTGCTTGGCTTATTTTTAATGCATTTTTTCTTCTTGAGCTTTTATCTAAGTAGAAAAATAACTGAACTACACATTGCTTCACATCAAAATTTTTAAGCTTTGAGGAAGCTTTTTGCAGCCAAGTGGATAAGATGACAAGTGCAAGGGGCTATGACGATAGAAGGTTGAATCTCTTTTATTAGAGTTGCAACACCTTTTATACTGCCCACCATCGTACTCGCATTGTCGCATGAAAATAAATGCTACACAGTTTTCCCAAGATACGTTGTTGTTGTTTTCAGTTCACTATCAATGGCAGCAAAAATTCCTTTAGCTGTGTTGTCTGATGTTTCTATCAATGAAAGCACAACTGTTTTATTGCAGCCATTTATCGCATTGCAGTATGTTATAACAAGAGGATAAATTTTTTTATCATTTGTATGATTAGTTCCATCAGTTGCTAAAGAAAATGCTTGCTCTTTAATAACA
The DNA here is from genome assembly GCA_039090855.1 of Macrothele yani. Taxonomy (NCBI): domain Eukaryota; kingdom Metazoa; phylum Arthropoda; class Arachnida; order Araneae; family Macrothelidae; genus Macrothele; species Macrothele yani. The sequence continues at coordinate 98,640,508 of CM076990.1, read as the reverse complement.
GACAATATTTTTTCTTTGGTTGAATCAGCTAAACAATGGATGAGTGCTGATGTTTTTGTTCTAGCACACGCATAATTTTTTGCAACTTCTGAATCCGGAAACATCCTACGAAACAGATTTTTGGCATGGTCGGCAGCTGCGATAGGCAAGTTGTGTTCAATGATGAACGACATAAATAAGAGCTCTGCTTCAGTAGAATCATTAGTTTTCACAGAAAAAAATTCTCCAAAGACTGGGATTTCAACTTCACATAATCTTTATGCTTCTTGCTCTCCGCGTGACGCCTACAATCATTGCGGCCACCATGTGCTACGCTAAAATTGCAGCCGCATGTCTTACAAAACACGTGATTCGGTGAAACTTTAGATGCTTCATAAAAAGTCCATTCTTTACTATATATCTCGCGATACACTTGACAATAAGTTTCAACTGACTTTGCTTTTTTTGTTGTCACAGCTGTTTCACTGCTACGTTTCATTTTGTTTTAATCTAAATTAAAACATTTCATTGCACTAAAATTTTCACGAGCACAAAGCTACATGTAATCAACGTAAACAGTTCGCAAAAGGTGCTGAGCAGCTGAGTCCCCACTCAGTTTTTGCGCACGGCACTCTCAAATACAAGCGTCTCGGCGCAACCAGTTTCCTGAGAGACTTCCATTTGCTCCTCGAGAATGTGGTTGCGCCATGACGTTTGCCTCTCGAATGGCTGTTCGGGGAATCATGTGACGATTAGTGATTACAGCCTCCGCTAACAGAGGCAGAGCTCCCGTTAGCGGAAGAAGGCAGGGATGCCAACCTCTTACAGCATTCATGTGTAGTCCAAGCCATAAAAATGCGTAGCTTTGAGCTTTCATGTGTAGACACAAGAAATATTACGAAAAAGTATTTTAAGATGTTTTAAATTTACTACAGACTAGACAGTTATAAAAATAACCAGAAAAAAATCAATGTTGAGAACTGTATGTGCGGATTTGAGATTTTGATTTAAACAATTAGCGACTTATACACAAACGTTAACATCAGCATTTTATTTTCATGAAAGAGAAGAGCAGCTTAAAAAGGACCAACAGGTATGTGCCATTTGTCACTCACATTCGAGACCCACGGGGAATTGTGTGGGCGAGACTCCCATAATCTATTATGTGGGTTTCGGTAACGTCTTCCATTTCATTCACGGCAACCTGCTGAGTTACTTCTTCCCAAACTAAGAATAAAAATGCAAAAGAAAAAAAAATTCCAAATTTTCACTTAATAGAGCTGAATTTTTGATAGATGCCATAACTTGGTCTTATAAGATTACTCTGCAAATTTCACTTGAATAAATTGGAAACTTTTAAAATTACGCACTTTTCTTTTTTATTATTCAGACGTTCAGAGAAAGAAAGATCAACTTCACGGGAAAGCGCAGATGACCGAGAACTATGAGCTTGCAACATTCATTTCTCTCCCCCCTTTTACTCTGAGCCCATTTGCCACCTGCTGTTGTTGTATTGCATCTTTGCTTAACTGAGGATTAAAATGTGAAAAATTAATTTTCCGAATTTTCATTTTAAAAAGCTCATTTTTTTTATGGATGTCCTAACTTGGTTAAACAAAGTTACCCTGAAAATTTCGCCTAAATCCGGTGAAAACTTTTTAAATTACATAAACACACACAAAAAAATTAGACACTTAGAGAAAGAGGGATTAATAAGAAAATTGCATTTCTAACTCAAAAAGTTTTTAAGTTATCCTAGTGAAATTTTCAGAGTCATTTTGTTTTAATAAATGACGGCATCTGTAAGCAGTTCTGTACATTTAACTGAAAATTTGGGAAAAAGATAATCCGCAATTTTGTTTCCCAGTATGTAAAAACATTACACTGCTTGCACTGGGCAGGGATCCCTCACTTCAGTACTTATCTTGAGTCATTCACCTACTACAGACATTGCAATGTGCTTTCAACAGCTTAAGCCAGCCGAGTGACGCAACTTAAACAAAACCTTTACAAAGAATGCCCGCATGTAAAGCGTGATTTCCTTCCGGCCTTTTTTGTTTTTTCCCGGATTTTAACAGTTTCTGAGAAAAATTATTGTACCAACCCTTGAATTTTTAACAATACAGAGTAATTATGAAATAAAATGCAGTAAACAATTTTTTTTTAATTTTATCATATCTACACCAAGATTGGTCATTTTGTCCGAGGTTGGGAGAGGGGTTGTGACATTGCCGAGGATCAGCATGGAACCTCCAGCCTCGGCGACGAAGCAGCAGAAGCGCCACCTATCGGCAGTTGCTTTGTTTTAGCAGACGACGCAAGCCAGATGATAACGAAGTATAGCTGGCAAAACATTGATGGAGATTCTGCATTGCGTTTTTTGACTATTCTTATATGCAACCTGTTATTGAGTTGTCTGAATACACTAAAGCACTTGGGTCCGTGACAAACGCTAAGGGGGTCCCGCAAATAACACAAAAATCATGCTAAATACAGTTGGAGGGGAAATGCGGCGTCATAGCAACAAACGCGTAGTATTAGGCATATGATGCGTAGTGCGCAGTAAAGCTAAAGAAACGACTAGTTTCTACGCCAAATGCGTAGGGGTTGGCATCCCTGCGAAGGCGTATAAGGACTATCAGTAAAGTGCTTTATTTTTTCCTGAAAAACGGTAAAAAATACAAAATTGTGTTCAAGAATCTTGCTGGGCTTTTCCGTAGCTTTTTGGGTGCCTTCCGTAAAACCGTAAGACAAAGTGAAAATCCGTACAACTTACGGAAAATCCGTACAAGTTGGCATCTCTGGATATACTTCTGATTTGGCCGCATTCTGAAGAAAGCCTGCTACTATTTGTTGATCAATATAACTCATTTTACCCAACTATTCAAGTGACAATTGCAAAAGAACAAGATTGAAAGCAACCTTTTCTAGACAGTTTGCTTCAGAGAGGACAACGTGGTATTGATTATAAAGTACACTGAAAAGAGTCAATATGTTTCCGTTATTATACCAAATGATTCTTCTCATCCTTGTCGGTATGAATTAGCTGCGTTTCAGTCTTTCGTAAGACGAGCTAACTCGCATACCTCAAGCTGTCATCTTGAATACGAAGAAATGAGATGGGTCATGAGTGTAGCTAGGGAATATGGATATTATACTCATCATATATGGAGAATGTATATGAACTATAGAGAAAATACTGGTGGACCCCGTGTAGGTGAACAGCCTGAAAACAATATGCGCTTCTGCAGACGTGTGCCATATTTGCTTCCACTGAATAGCATTTTGAAGAAGGAATGTGATAAAATTAATTTGAAATTTGCTGATATTGTGTTGGATATTGCTGGTTTACTTACTGTTGGATATTGCTGGTTTACCGAGATAATAAGAATATACACAGAGCAGAAGTATATGGAATTCCTATCCAAAATAACAATACTGGTGACTTAGAATGCATTTATATCAGTAGTACTAGGCAACGTTTACAAATTAGACTTGAGGAGCATAAAAACAATTGGAGATTAGGTGAGAAAAGAACCTTACATGTAACTTGTTGTCAAGATAATAACTCAACCCCCTACTGGATTGATACGAATATTTTTTCTACACATAATACAGATAGGAAAATCCTGTACTCTGAGTCAATAATGATCGAGAAAACTTGTACCTACAATTGTAATATACAATCATCACTCGAACTGCCATTTGCATGGCGTTTTGTTATAAATACGGGGAGAGGGAAAATAAAAATAAGAACAGGAATAAAAATTACATAACTATAAGACGGTTGGCAGAAAATGATAATATTTACAAGTATGCTATACAGCAGCAAGATGGCATTAAGGTTGCAGAAACAACCTTAAATGACGATTGCCAAGCTTTCACACGTGATGATCCCGAACCAATTAATGACGAGATGACGGACGGTCCAGACTGGGGTGGTTGTGTATAAGAACACACAGATGGTTAATACAATTCACCGCTGATGATGGGTAACATATTTTTGCCAGAAACATGTATGGTATCAACTGTAAGCAGTCTGCTAGAATGGTGCGATGTTTGGTCCATTGATGAATCTATACCTGGCTGATATCTACTTTTTAAGGTATTTTGGAAATATCGGAATATCAATAGTTTGTTTTTAATTACCTGGTTTTTAGCGTTTCATGTCCTAGATGCTACGATGAACTTTAAATTCGCAGCTTGTATAATTGAACATTTTATGACCGTAAGACTGGACTGACTTCACTTTTATGATATACAAGCTCTTGTATGTTTTACAGATAAAGATTTTGTGGAATTATGCATATTCATTATGCCTGCCTGTGCATCGGGACTTCTGAACGCCTCTGAGGTAATTTTTTTACCATAGAAATTCCAAGTTGATCCACATTATTGTATTATTGCAAACATTACATATTGTTTTTAATTAATATTTACTTTCACCTTCTGATTGTGACATGTGTATATAACGTATGGCAATAATAAATAAAAGGTTCAGGACAGTTCTACACCTATTATGGTGGATCAGTGTGTACTTTTTATATTAATATGTCACATGCGTAACAGTATATATGAGGGTATATCCCCAATTTATTAGATTCACATCCCACGTAGTATATGGTTCAAATTGTTATGTATATTGAACCTCATCTTATGTACTCCACTTAGTGTTCTCCCTATAGCTTTTCTACTGGGCAGCCCACCCATGTAATTTTCTCTACTGCCCAGCTATGAACATTTTCACAATGCACATAATAGTAAGAGTAGAAAACTTATTCCTGCAGACACCATCAATATTGATGAAAGCTGGCTGAAATCTGTGTCAAATATGATTTATTAGTTACGTATTTATTTTTTTCATTTATGTACAATTTTCTAATATTGTTCATCATGTTTTGTTACATTAATGCGTACCACACCTCTTAAGATGTTTATTAAGTACAACAACGTTAAGCAAAATACTTTTCTCTCTCCCCACCCCATTCCCCAAATTGGCAAATTCTCTCTCCCCACCCCATTCCCCAAATTGGCAAATGGGTCATTAAAAGTGCTACCCAGCTGTAAAAAAAAATCTACGGAGAACACTACCTCCATTTACAAGATCGCGTATTACAGAGGCTGCATTTGAAATTTTAGTTTATGACAATACTGGTGACTTTATACATACGATGAAATAATAGCAAAAACACCAATTTTGAAAAACAAAAGGAAAATTCATAGAATTCTTTCGTTTTTCAAAATTAAGTGTTATTGCTAAAATGGGTTCCATAGTCAGTCAGCTGACTGTGGAACCACTCCGTAGAAGCTGCAGACATTCCGCAGTAGTTGACAGGTACGTACTTTTAAGCCCAATTCTAAAGAGAGATTTTATGTTTACCGTTCTTACAAAACTGGTTGGTACTTTGAAATGGTTGAACAATTATTTGTTCACTTCCTGCCTTTCCCTTCCTCAAGTACTTCAGCTCTTTAACTCTCTTGAGCAAATCAATGGGCTATGAGCAGTTGCCTGTCCCTAATTTAGGGCCACTGGTTCCAGGGAAGAGAGGGGGGGAGCTAGTGCAGTAAAACAAACAACATTCATGATGCCTCACCAGGATTTGAACTCAGACCCATCTCCGACGAGTGGTCATTCCGTATCAACTCAACACAGCGACTTGACTTGACCATCTCAGATTTTAATGAAATTTGGTACATAGGTGGCCTCTAAATAGATTAAGAAAAATACCAAGTTTCATCAACATATATCCACCAGTTTTGAAATACAGCTATATAAAATGTCCAAAAACACCCCAAAATCGTGAAGATTGATATGTTTTTAAATTGTGATTGCAGCTCCACTAATTAAGATAGAGATGGGAAAGGTATCTTTTTGTAGTATTTTTTATGCTCTTTTATTGATGTACAACACCATAGAGGTTAAGATTTTTAAAAATTCAAATTTTAAGATTAACATTTTGAAAAATTTTAAATAAATTTTGAATTTTTCAAAATGTTACGCTCCAAAAAATTCAAAAAAAATTTTAAACGATCTTTATATGTTTGGTATTTGATTGTGTGAGTTGTAACTTGGGATGATAATGGGTGTACTTAAAAAGATATATTCAAATTTAGCCTAACACAAGAGTTTATTGAAAAAAAAAATGAAAAAAACATGTAAACTGAAAATAATTTTGGGCTAAATCTTTAAGTTTCATTAATAACAATAGATATAGTATTTTTGTTATTTAAAATCATTTATTTAAACAATGTTTTATTTTTAATTGATCTGTTTAAAATCTGAGACTACATGAGTTTAAAAATTTTATTAATTTCATTATTCAGAATTTGTAATAATTCACAATACAATATAAAAATAAAAGACTGCAATTGTACTGTAGGCTACATTTTGTTTTGGACAAAACTCTGCATGTTCTGACTTGAAAAACTGATTCTGTTGTTTAGATCATTGGTAACAAGACCCAACAAGCAGCAACTTGCATTCCTACCTTGCAGACCTCAGTCTGCTCTAGGTTTTGATGGTGATCATGTGTTTCATGCAGTGAAAGTGATATGTGTTTGAAAACTTTTGTGGTTGAAAACTTTAAATTGAATCAAGTATATCCTTTTCAGTTTTGAAACTAGACTTTTATAAATTAAAGCTGTGCAGAATTTTTTTAGGAAAAATAAAAAGAACAGGTAATGGGAGGCAGTTATATTACTATTTGAATTTTACATTTTATGCACAAATAATCAACAATGGAAAGTACAAGATATGCAGTAATACAATGTTTCAATCCATTTAAAAAAAGTGACCATAGAGTTAAGGGATAAAAAAAAGCTCAGAAATGTGACAGACTGGATGTTGGAAAATTTTGATGACTTATCAAAAGAGACTAAAATTTGTGATTCTTGCAGAAAGCAGCTGAAAACTTTAAAAATTAGTCAAGAAGCAAATGAAACCTGTGCTGATGAGAAAATGGACGAAAATTTTGCATCTACGTCAGAAGTAATTGAAACACTGAATACTTTGCTCCATGAATTGGGTGAATCACCTGTCAATAAGAAAAAGCTAAAATCTAAATGTTATGCTTCAACCAAAATTCAAAAAATCAGTTATGCTATGAAACAGAAGCTTTTACAAATATTCAAGATTCATCTGATGATGAGGATGAAATACTTCATGACTCTCTTATGGACAATCTTAAAAGTAATTTTTCTAACTGCACTAGAGATAAACAATTCCACTTAGTAGTTCTAATTCTGACTATTATATAGCTCTAATTATTGTACTATTCTCTTTTACGTGCGATATTTCAAAGTAACTTGTACAGAAAACTAGCGGATAATGCTTACCTTGGCATTCCTTTCTAGCGACGGGGACATTTCACGCACGTGTTTTTCCGGTCTTTGTTGAGGTTATTGTCCTAAAGTCCGTTGTATGCGATGACTGGCTTTACTTCTCACACTTTTCGCTGGGTATACTCATTGGATCTTTGCTTTAGGATTCAAACATCAATTTTTACCGTTCTTTATACTCGAAATTTTCGCCCATACTCTGGGCATCTTCAGGAGCGTGGCGACTTTACCACCGATGTTCGTGGTTAACTTTGCGCTAATGGAATCAATATACATTAAAGAATAGCTATGATTTTATAGAAAAAATCAAATTAATTAATCAAGACCTAGAGCAAATAACTATGGCCTCCATGGATGTTAAGGCGTTATACCCAAACACTCCTGTCGAGCTAGCCATCGAATTGATTATGCAACAACTAAGCATCAACAAAGAACTAAACTTGTCACAATTGAAAGAGCTAAAGAATACCTTATATTTCATCAAGGAAAAAAACATCTTCCATTTTGAAGGAAATATATATAAACAAACACAAGGTGGCCCTATGGGATCCCCATTATCGGCATTATACGCAGAAGTGATTATGGCATACCTCGAAAAAGAAATTATTCAAAATTTACCTGAAAAACCAATACTTTATCCTCGATATGTAGACGACATTATTATAATGTCTAAACTTAACAAAACCGAGCTACAAGATCTAGCACAGCAGTTTAGCAAAATCTGTAACACCATAGAGCTAACTATTGAGTTTGAAGAGGATAATTGCCTATCCTTCCTGGACATTCAACTAAAGAAAAACAAAAATAGTTTTGAATACTCTGTGTTCAGAAAAGCAACTTACATACCTGTACTGATACCATACTCGTCGCACCAATCCAGTGATACATAAAAAAAACAGCATTGTAAACTTGATACGGCGAGCGTACACACACACATCTAACAACAGGCTAAAAAATCAAGAGCTAGAGTTTATCTCGAAAATATCACAAGAGTATGGGTACCCGAGCAAGCTAATTAATAAATGGATACATGAGAGTAAAAAGCATATGACTCAGAGTAAAGAAGGCCAAGAAGTGCACAACCAAAGGAAGATGAGAAATAAAAAATTGAAATACATTGGAGCTTTCCCATACCTGGAAGGAGTGAGTAAAGAAATCAACAGGCACTGTGCTAAATATGACTTACAACTAGGAAGCTCAGTGCACACCGTGAAAAGTATGACTGTCAATAAAAAAACAGAGGAAAAAATGCTAGAAGAATCAGGAACCTACGAAATTCCAATAGCACACATACCCCCAATATCGTACATTGGAAGTACGAAAAACAGATTAAAAAAAAGACTTAAACAACACATATCTAACTGGCAAAAAAAAGAAGCCAAAACGGCTTTAGTGCAATTCTGCTTGGAAAACCGGACATTCCCAAAGTTTGATAAAATTAAAATGCTAAAAAAGAATAAAAAATCGGAAAGGCAAATGAGGAGGGAAGAAGCAATATTAATCTACAAAAATAAAGCAAGGGTATGTAACCAGAACGACCCTAGCACATTATCGGGCCTGTGGAAAGAACTAATAAGACAAGAAAAACAACAACAAAAGAAAAACAGGCAAAAAAAGACAAGAAAACCAGGATAGGAGAAGAAATTAAAAAAATTAAAAAAAAAAAATACGGAAAAAAAAAGTGTTCTTAACGAAACATAGATGGCGCCAGCCGGGCTTGATAACGAAATATATCCAGGAAAGTTTTTCCGACGAATGGCAACAAGGAGTATCGGACTCCATTAGCGCGAAGTTAAACACGAACATCGGTGGTAAAGTCGCCACGCTCCTGAAGATGCCCAGAGTATGGGCGAAAATTTCGAGTATAAAGAACGGTAAAAATTGATGTTTGAATCCTAAAGCAAAGATCCAATGAGTATACCCAGCGAAAAGTGTGAGAAGTAAAGCCAGTCATCGCATACAACGGACTTTAGGACAATAACCTCAACAAAGACCGGAAAAACACGTGCGTGAAATGTCCCCGTCGCTAGAAAGGAATGCCAAGGTAAGCATTATCCGCTAGTTTTCTGTACAAGTTACTTAGAGATAAACAGTTGATGATTTTGACTTGCTTACCAGAGTCATGGAGTGTTAGGAAAATCATGCAAGAGTTCAATGCTCCTAATTATATGGTAAGACAATCAAAAAAAATTCTGAAGGTGAAAGGAATTTTGGAAAGCCTTAATAGAAAACCAGGTAAGAGTCTCTGTTCTGAAGTAGTTGAAGTAGTATGATCGTTTTACCAAAGTGATGAAATTAGTCGGGTTTTACCTGGAATGAAAGATTGTGTTTCTGTTAGGACGTCAGTTTTTCCAAATTCACAGAGCTCAGACCAAAAAAACTGTGTCCTGGCAGGGTCTAGTGGTACTCATACGGTGTGTGTATGCACCACACACCAAAATGTAAAACTGATGATGGAAAATGCAAGAATTGGTACACTAACAAATGAACAATTATCTTCCTACAAACATTGTCTTGCAAGAGTATTTTGCAACCCTGCTTCCATAGATTGTCATTTGGGGAAGTGTCCCGCCTGTCCTGGGAATGAGGAAGTAAGAAATGTAATGGAACACGGTTTTGAGTAGAACTTGGTTCAAAAACTAACTTTTCGCCAATGGATTACAGTTGATAGATGCAACTTGGAGACATTAGAAAAATCAACTTTAGATTTTATTGATTTGTTTTGCAAAAAACTGTCTGCTCTGGTCAGACATGACTTCATTGTTAAGCAGCAAAGCTCTTTTATGAATAGTACTAAGGAAAACCTCAAGGACTCCGAATTTCTCGTCATTTGTGATTTTGCCGAAAATTATAGTTTTCTTCTTCAAGATGAAGCCCAGAGCTATCACTGGACCAGTGGGCAAGCCACAGTCCACTTATTTGTCATCTATTACAAAACAGAAAAGACTGAACATGTAAGTTTTGTAGTAATTTTTGAATGTTTAGAGCACAACACAATTGCACTGTACTGCTTCCACAAAAAACTTATTAACTTCGTGAAAAGTAAGTTTGGTGACAACAGCGTCAAAAAAATTTACTATTTCTCTGACGAGTCTGCAGCCCAGTACAAAAATCGGAAAAATTTCACAAACTTATGTTTCCATCAAGATGACTTCAACATTGATGCTGAATGGCATTTTTCAGCAACAGCACATGGGAAGGGACCATGTTATGGCGTTGGTGGAACGGTGAAAAGGTTAGCTGCGCGAGCCAGCTTACAACGCCCTATGAGAATCAAATTCAAACACCATTTCAGTTGCACGAATGGGCAATTCAGAACATTTTTTGTGGCAAACTTTACATATGTAAGTCAAGAAGAATACATAGAAACAGACCAATTTTTGGAAAATCGCCTAAGCGAGTCTCTAACAATACAAGGTACCCAGAAACTTCATGCTTTTATTCCTATCCCATTGAGTAATTCAAAAATAAAAGTGAAGATGTTCTCAGAATCAAACGAGTCAGTTACTGAAAAAGTATCAGCATTACAAGACAGACTCCAAATAACAGAAATTAGTGGTTACATAACCATAATCTATGAAAACAACTGGTGGGTAGCATATGTTCTAACAAAAGAAGACAGTGAGAATGAAGTTAAGGTCTCTTTTTTACATCCAGCTGGTTCATCTACATCCTTTTCCTACCCTAGCCCACAAGATGTATTATGGCTTTCTGTAAGTTACGTCTTGTGTAAAGTAAACACTGTGACTCTGACAGGAAGACTCTACAATCTCTCTGAAATAGAAATACACCAAACTACTGAAGCTTTTGAAGACTATATCGAGGATCTATAGGTGTGATTTCACTTCAAAACAATGATGCAACTTTTTTTTTAATTTTAGGAGATTCTGCTTTAAGTGATGATCTAAGTTTAAGATTACGAATATAATTTGCATAAATGTAAGCAATTCAATGTCATATCTTATTATTGTTTTGATGTGTTTCTTGAGCAGTAATTGAAATTACTTTTTAAAGTCTCTTTATTTTTTTTATATTGTATTGTGAATTATTACAAATTCTGAATAATGAAATTAATAAAATTTTTCAACCCATGTAGTCTCAGATTTTAAACAAATCAATTAAAAATAAAACATTGTTTAAATAAATGGTTTTAAATAACAAAAATACTATATCTATTGTTATTAATGAAACTTTTTAAAGATTTAGCCCAAATTTATTTTCAGTTTACATGTTTTTTTTATTTATTATTTTTCTTTAAACTCTTGTGTTAGGCTAAATTTGAATATAGCTTTTTAAGTAAATCCATTATCATCCCAAGTTACAACTCGCACAATCAAATACCAAACATATAAAGATTGTTTTAAAAAATTTGAGAATTTTTTGGAGTGTCGCATTTTGAAAAATTCAAAATTTGAATTTGAATTTTAAAATTTGAAATTTTTTTTAATCTTAACCCTATGGTGTTGTACGTCAAATAAAAGAGCATAAAAATACTACAAAAAGATACCTTTCCCACCTCTCTATCTTAATTAGGAGAGCTGCAATAACAATTTAAAAACATATCAATCTTCCGATTTTGGGGTGTTTTACATACGTACATACATACATACATACATATCGCTAAGCTGTTCTCTGAGATTCAGAGGTTCGCTCCAAAAAGAAATACAAACTTCCAGATATTTTTACTTATTGTTGTCGTATCAAACTTCTCCATTTACAGCGATCTTGACATACAACTCATGCTTCACTGATATCCATTACACGCCGTACACAAGATCTTTTATACTTCACACTCATAATCTTTTTCTCATGCAGACACTCCTGAATCTGATCCACCCATGTCTTCCTTGGCCTTCCTCTGCCTTTCCTTCCTGCCACTTGGGCTGAAAATATTTTCTTAGTAAGCATTTCATCACTCATTCTTTCAACATGGCCAAACCACCGAAGCATATTGGTCTCCACCTTGCTAACAACATTGTGCTTCACATCACACAACTGCAATACATCTTCATTTCTCACACAATCATATCGTGTCTTGCCACAAACCCCACATAAGTAACGCATTTCTCCAGCACACAAACGACTCTTATGTTTCTTCTGCAGTACCCAGGTTTCACTGCCATACATCAGAGTAGGAACAATTACAGTTTCATACACAGCCATGCGGGACTCTCTAGAGAACCCATCATTCCTGTGAAAACCTCCCAGAGCAGCTATGACTTTCAAAGAAGAATTCACTCGCCTACTGATTTCCCCATCCAACTTGTTCTCTCTGTCAAACATGCTTCCTAAATACACAAACTCACGCACCTGGTCAATCACAGTGCCATTTATACTTACATTACATTCAGTACTACCCACTCCTCTCTCAAACACCATAGCTTTGGTTTTTCCCTTATTTATACTCAGTTTGAATTTCATGCAAACTTTATGCATCCGAGTCAACATACTCACTCTGCAACTCACTTTTGCTCTCTGCCAACAGGACAGTGTCATCAGCATACAGCAATCTGCACACACAGATATCACCAAGACATAAACCACTATTATCTATTTTGGCATCACGCATGCATGCATCCATAAATATATTAAACGGCCATGGTGACATTACACAACCTTGTCTAACTCCTGCACCAATGGAAAACCATTTTGATAAAACACCATTCACTCATTCACAAGCTCTACTACCAGCATACATGGCTTTTACACTATTAAGTAGATTCCCAGTAACACCATATTCATTCAATAATTTCCACAAAAGTGTCCTATTCACTCGTTCGTAAGCTTTCTCTAAATCTACGAAGGCAGTAAAAACTTTCTTCCCAACAGCCAGATACTTTTTAATCATCGTGCGTAATGCAAAAATCTGGTTAGTGCAACCTTTACCAGGCATAAAACCACTTTGAACATCCCACACTTTCAATGATGTAAGACCCCGTACTTTTTCAATAACAACCTTACCAAACACTTTCCCTCGCACACTCAGTAGGCTGATACCACGATAGTTCTTGCATTCAGTCTGATCACCTTTTCCCTTATACAAGGGAACAATAATAGCATCCTTCCAATCCTGAGGGACCATTCCTAACTCCCAGCACAACTGGCAAATTTCAGTTAACCAGTCAATTATAGAGTCACCACCGTATTTCAACATCTCTGCAGTTATGCCATCAACTCCTGGAGCCTTACCATTCTGAAGAGATTTTAGAGCTTTACACACTTCTTCTCTTGAGATCCCTCATTGTGACATCATCTGCGTCTGTCTCAGAATCATCTTTGCTTTCCTGATCTAATAACTCACAGAAGTATCCACCCCAAGAACTGTGTTGTCACTCTTTAGCAGCAGTGACAACACAGTTCTTAAAACATTCCCACTTCTTTTCTACATCCCTCTCACCAGACTTCAGATCCTTCAGTCATTCTCTGAGTAAGTCAGAATACCGCTGATGATCTTCAAGGAACCTATCAACCTTTATTCTTTCTATCCTGGGTCTCGTCCTATTCCTTTTCCTACAACCAACATTAAGTTTCACTCGTGACACTACCAAGTAATGATCAGAACCAACATACGCACCTCTCATCACACGGGTGTCAAAAACTAAGTGCTTCAAACGCTGATCGTAGACAACAAAATCTATCACACTCTTTTGACCAAGAGTACGATTTTCCCAAGTATATGTGTGGATATACTTGTGGTTGAAAAAATGTGTTAGATACACACAAACCATTCTCAATGCAAAGTTCAATTAATCTTTCACCATTATCATTCACACAAGGATCATTAAACTTACCCAGAACATTGTCAGAAATTGCATTCTGCACACCTACTCTAGCATTGAAATCCCCTGCTATTATAACTTTTTCTTTAGCACCAAACTGGCTCAAAACAGCTTTTAGCTCATTCCAGAAATCGTCCTTCTTATCAGAAGGTTCTGAGTCACAAGGAGCATACACCACAACAATTACAATTCTCTGAAGTTTCACTTTCAAACGAATCCAGAGAATTCTCTCACTTACGCAACTATAGTGAATTAAGTTGTTCTTCATCTTTTCACTTAAAATCACAACTACACCAGCCTGTCCTCTCATATTATCCAATACTCCAGACCACACACTCACCCTGCCATTCACTTCTTCTACCCCAATTTCCTTCTTTTTGGTTTCACTTACACACAGCACATCCAGTCTATACTTATTCATCTCCTCAATCACCTCACTCATCTTGCCATTTATACCTCTAGTATTCCATACACCAATCTTACATTCACTCAGCCGAGATCTTTCTCATACGCCGTTTAGAAAATTAAAAAATGGACCGTCCTTCTCAGGTGTGGTAGGTCCACCATATCCCACACTTGAGTCATTCTTAATATTTCTTTTTGTCTTTTTAATCAGGATTTTATATAGCTGTATTTTCAAAACCGGTGGATATATGACGATGAAATTTGGTATTTTTCTTAATTTATATAGAGTCCACCTATGTACCAGATGTCATTAAAATCTGAGATGGTGAGGTAAAAAAGTCTTCAAATTGTGTTGAGTTGTACGGAATCACTCACCACTGAGACCACTGCACTGGCTCTCTGGGCTGTAGTGGGTGGGGTGATCCATTTGTTTCCAGCCAAATGACGTTCAAGTCTGCACAGAAATGTGAGACCGAACATTGTCATGTAGCAAGACCCTTTGTCCTGGATAAAACATGACACCTTTTGTTCTGGATCGTGCAATGCATTTTCTCCAGGGTTTCACAATAGGCTGATAAGTTTATCATTCTGCCTTTATGCAAGAATTCAACAAGCAAAACTCCTCCTTGCCTGTCCCAAAAAACTGTGCAAATGATCTTGCAACTTGAAATTAATTGCTTGAATTTCTTCCTCTTCGGCACTTAGGATTGCTGCCACTATGGGACTGCTTCTTCGATTTCGGACTCATATGTGACACCCATGTCTCATCACCTGTGATGATATGGCTCAAGAACTCATCACCTTGCACACTGTTGTGCCTGAGAAAGGTCAACACACTGCAAGACCACTTGCTTTTTGAACTCCTCGAGGAGAATCTCTGGAACCCTGCGTAAGCACAATTTCCGAAACCCAAACAATCTGTTAAATGTAACAAAAGCTTCAAAATTTTGAAGTGTCTGTTCTCACGAACTTTTGTGTCGAGCGCACACACCAAATCATTGTTGACCACAGATGGCAGTATAGGTGCAAATTAGTACTCGCCACTCGCCAGATGGCGATTAACTGGCAACTTTGGTGCTTAAATTTACTTTAGTGGTCGCCAGTTTGGCCATTTGTTACTTTTAGTGCCAAATAACAAAAGTATAATAATTCAGAAGTAATGGTCAAAGGAAGTGAGACCACTCCTAACTAGGGATGGCAAAAAAACCTGGATGTTTTTGAACATCGAAGTTTTACCACCGATATAATCGATATTCAAACTTCGATGTTGCAGAACCCTATCAGTGTGACGCGGTCAATTCTGCCTGCACGTGTTGTGCTAAAGGAGCAGTGGGCTGAATGACCAGTCCTCGATTTATACCCGAGTAGTTACCGAATCAGACAGCAGATATCGGCGTGAATGATCATATAATTTATTAATAAATGATTTTTTTTAATGAAATCTCCACGAATCATACCGTCAAACAGCAATATTATTGAAAAAATCATGAGAATATTTTTATAAGAATCGCCTCGTAAATTCGTGTTCGCGGCCCCCACACACTTTCGCTTCGTGACAAGAGGAAGGCTTATTTTAGCCAAAACTTTTCCAACAACAGTTGAAGCAGGGCTGTTCACAAGGGATTGTGGGGGAATCATAGAATCAAAGAATATAAAGTTTCACGTTACACTGTCAGAAATAACATTTTAGAGCCCCATTTAAAGGGCAATAACACACAACTCGTGGTCAGTACAACGGCGTGTTTATTTTTCTTAAGGACTTTGCTGCACAGGAGAACAAAATATGTTTTATTATTAGAAACTATTCTAGTGTTCACCTAAGAAACTGAAAAGGGCAGGGTAATTTTCTGAAAAAGGGCACATTTGTATAAAAATAGAGGCACACTATGCATGCAAAACTTTGCAAAATCTAAAAAAAAGGGCACTTTTGTATCACAAAGGGGCACTAAATGCCTACAAAATGTTATATCTGAAAAAAGGGGCACTTTATGTATAAGGTATAGTTTTAGACTCCACCACCTCCCCCTGCCCTGAAATAAACCTCCAATACTATTTTCATCCTAAACATAATAACTATTACATACAGTGTTGAGGTAGGAATATTTCAACAGGCTCTCTATGGTTTTTGTAAGTTGTTTTTTTTTTTTTTTTAATTTAAATACTATTTTTGTAGGAAAACCAAAGAATATTAATTTTAAATGATTTGAATGTATTAAAATGGTTTTGTTAACAATATTCATGTACTCAGTAGTTGCAGAATTAGATCTACTTTTTCATTACCAAAAGAACGTAACAACTTTTTTATTTGCATGGATAACAAGTAATAAAAGAAAATGCTGCTTACCATACTTTTAATCAATGGATTATTAAATACATCAAAACATACAATAAAATTTATTGAAAATAACGTATTTGAACCCAATGGTTGAAATATTTTATTTACTTCCACCCAATGTTTTGCTGCTTCAAGTAGGTAAGAAACTTCATTTAATTTGATGGCAAACAAATTGCCCTTATTTTCTAACTTGAGTTGAATTCACCGGGTAACCCAAATGAAACCATGAAATTAACTTTTCTTTTGAACCGTCCATTGTTTTGCTACTTAACAAAAACAAAAGTCTTTCACCATTCAATTTGATTGCAATCTTCTGAACAGCAGCCCTAGGAGCGAGGAATTCTGAAAGTGTCCAGAAACTGATGTATGAAGTGTTCATTGCTATCTTAAGAGGTACTTACTCCATTACTATCTGTTTTTAGACATTTTAACCATGGGAATTAGTGTGGCTTCATAAAAGTGTGGCTACCCACAGAAAAACTATGAAAATAACTTTTTCTTTTGAATCATCCAGTGTTCTGCTGCTTCACGGAAACAAACTTCACCATTTAATTTGATGGCCAACAAGTTGTCTACATTTTCCACCTTAAGCCGATTTCTGTGATCAGTCAAAATGATTTTAACCTGCGAAAATATTTGTTCGACTTCAGCATTGGACATTGGCAAAGTGCAAGCAATGCCCAGCAGTTTTTGGATGTTAGGAAAGCCCGGACCAATTATTGGTTCTTATTGCTTTAACACTTTGCACAGGTGTGATACTGAAAGATTCTGATCATTTTCAGAGTAGAATACTGATTTGAAGGAGTCCCATTTTGCTAACAGTTTGTCTTCATCTATGTTGTAAAATCCTGCCAACTCTCATCTCTAACAGCCCATAAAAAGCAAGTGATGGTCCCTTTGCTTGTGATAAGTCCAAAACACTAAGATGAGTTATCACTGGAATATTTTCTAGCCTTTTGGTAATGTTTTCTGACAACAAATCAATGAATACTTTAGCATTTCTGATAAAATCCTGATCATCATCAAATGGTACACAAATTCCCATTTTTCTGGCACGATTAGCCATATCTCGACAGTATAGCCCACCAGGTTTTCGTTTCAGTCTTTTCAGCATATCTAGAGTAGTTGTCACTCGACCTTCCACGCAAGATAAGTCTATGTCCCTTTTCTCAAAAGCTAAACTCAGCTTAGAAATGACAGATAACACATCACAAAGAAAATGGACCATTTGGAAAAAATTTCATGTTTTGATAATTTTCAAAAGGCCTTCTGCATTGGGACCACACATACCTGGTACTACTTTTGACCTTCCACTTGCTACTGCATTTTCCAAGTCTATTAATATGCTCTCCATATTAATTTGAACTGAATTGACAGCATTTTCATGTGAAAGCCATCTTGTATGAGCAGGCTTTTTTATCATATATTCATACAGCATTGCAAATGTCATCTAGCTGCTTAATTATTCACGTGCTATTTAGACAATTTAAATTTTGAGGTTACTCTCCTTTATTCCCTAAATCATTTAGGAGGTTTTCGCCTCTACACTTCATCTGAATAGTGAATTTTTATGTTTGTACCCTCACCCTTTGACAACAGCTTCTGCACTTCCAACAAGCTAGTACTATTGACTGTGCTGTACTTGTAGTATTTAAATAAACTGATTAAAATCTCATCCACTTGAAGAAAGGGTCCCAATGCAGAAGGTTTTGAAAATTGTCTTTAGTTGCAAGTGCCAGACGATGATTATGGTAGTGAATTGAAATTATTTGCGCATTTTCTCTTTTAACTTTAGCGGCAACACCATCTTTGCAACCAATCATGGCACTTGCACCATCACTACCAAATCCAGTTAATTTCTGGAAACCACCACAGTTTTGAACTTCTTCTGATAGTGCTGCAAATATGGTTTCAGCTTTGCCATCTGGGATTTGTTTGTCTTTAAGATATACAGTTGCTGGTTCTCCATCTTTCAAATATTTAACTACAACAGCTAGATGTATTCTATTGCTGATGTCTGTTGTTTCATCAGTCATTACGGAAAAGCAGGGACTTTCATCCACAGACTTTAAAATCTCATTCTTCTGAACAGTTGCCATAGAATTGAGAAATTCTGAAACTGTCCGGTAGCTGCTGTATGAAGTATTATTTGCTCTCTTGAGAGGTGCAAGCACAGGGGATTGCAGTTCATCAATGCAGAAATCCAGAAATGGTTTAAAAACTGTTGTGTGGGGAATATTATGCTGAATTAAAAAATTTAAGCATTTCATGGTGTATTCAACAGACTTGCACAAATGCAAATCTTTGACCTGCTCACTGTCTTCTGCACTGATGTGCTGCTCCATCTCTATTTCAATTGCGTGATTGTGCATTTTTGAAGATGAATGTTCTTTCACTTTGTCCAGTCACACAGTTGAAATGCCTTTTGTTACCCAAGGTGAATTTTGATATGTTGCAGTTGCCAATAGGTTTTTTATGCATAATGTGCAAACTAATGTTTCCTTACCACTTGTTTTCAGACATTTTAAATATGGGAACTTTTTTTTCCATTCTGTACGAAACTCAGTCTTATGCTTGCTGTTTTTTGTAGTTTTCTCTTTTTGGGCAGTGGTTTGGGCTCCAGAAGGTATAGCATCTTTTGTATCTAGGATGATGTTGGCAGTTGCTGTCTCACCTGTCACCTTGGCGATGTCAGACATCCTTTCTTCCTTGGAACTGTTATCTGGGATGATGAAAAGGGTTTCAGGTGTAACAGCACTTATAGATGCATTGGAATTTTCTTCATAAATCTCCTCACAAGGCACTTCATGTAGTATTTCAGCATCATAATCAACTGCAGTCTCATGTGGGATTGTGGTGGTACACACTTCTGGATTGTCTTGATTTTTATCATTCTCTGGAATTGCTGTAGCAGCTACACGTGAATCATCTGGGTTTTCATTCATCATCTTTGGAGCTGCTAAAATATACTTCATCAGGTTGCTGTTTAGCATTGTTACTCATTTCAGCTGGGGCATCTTGCTGGAAGGTGTCTTACACTCTGCAAATTATAGAAAAAAAAAACAGTTTGAGTGAAGAGGAAACACTTTTCATGGGTCAATTAATGCTAGTACATGTTACATGTTCCAGCTTTATGAACAATTCGATTAAGTATTTAATGTTAATTTAAAGACTAATATATTTTCCAATAGCAAAATAACAGGACATGCAGTATGTAATATTTGCAGCCTTTTCAGTGTAAGCAATTCTATTTTTAGGATTTTTTTTTTTTTTTTCCACCTAGTGCGACTACCAGTGTTCATTGTAAATTGATTGAATGACTAAGAGAAAAAAGGAAATGAATAAACATAAATCAGTAAAATTACTTGCAACTAACAGATTATTTTTCTCGATTTTCTTGTGGCAAAATCTACTATATCATACGTTAGTAACAATGTTTGACATTTGTTCAGAATGACAAAGTCCTCCGAACATAAGTTACCGTATATACTCTTCATTCTTCACAGCTACTATATCATACGTCAGTAACAATGTTTGACATTTGTTCAGAATGACAAAGTCCTCCAAACATAAGTTACGTATATACTCTTCATTCTTCATCTGAATAGTGAATATTCCATAACTGCATATTCTTCATTAATTTTTGAACAAAACTGATCTGCAAGGCTTTTGAAATACTGTACCAAAACTTGTGTTCTCTGTATTGTTTTATAGATTCAGGTTCTACACACTCAAAGTTCAAAATAAGTTGAAGAGGAAGGAAATCTGCAGTCCATTTCATTCACAAAAGGTGAAATAAACCTTGACTTGACATTGTCATGTCCAACTTTTAGTATTAGAAGGGTAAACTAATTTATTATTTTTGAACATGTTTTCTTTCAGTTCTGAAAAAAAACATCTTCCTGAATACTACAAGATGTT
The DNA here is from genome assembly GCA_039090855.1 of Macrothele yani. Lineage (NCBI taxonomy): Eukaryota > Metazoa > Arthropoda > Arachnida > Araneae > Macrothelidae > Macrothele > Macrothele yani. The sequence continues at coordinate 98,619,751 of CM076990.1, read as the reverse complement.
TGCATTCACATAACTGGGACTTGGTTGATTCAACCATTCTTCTGATATGAGAAATATCTAGATTTTCTACTTTGCAGCTGTTTATGGGGGAAAGAGCTAACATTTAACAATAATACAGACAGTGGGTACAAAAAAAAAATAACATTTAACAATAATAAAGGGCATAACATCCTAATATGCACTATATTGACAAAAGTCATCAGACACCCTTTCAAAAGCAAATGAACGGATTCACTGTGTTGTTAAGATGTGCAGTACAACTGCAAACAGTATAAAAACAAGCCAGCAGCTGACTGCAATCTTATCGCACTGTGAGTTTGAGTGAAAATGTTGCAGCGGGAGAGAACTGACTCGGTGAAAGGAAAGATTATTGGGTGTTATATTAGTGGGTTGTCCATAATAATAAGAGAAACCGAGAAGTGTTTAAACATACCCAAGGCAACTGTTTTCAATGTAGCGAATAAGTGGAAGACACATGCGTGCCTGAAGCAGCAAAACGTACAGGCAGACCAAAGAAAATCAGTTATAGAGGACGTTGAAGCCTCAGGAGAAACGTTACAGCTAATCGACGGAGTACTGCACAAGACCTCAATGAACAGGCGAGTAAAAATGCTGGAACCTCAGTATATACACGTACTATTCGCAGAGAACTTCATTCCATGGATTACCGTGGTTGTACGGCTGCTCATAAGCCTTTCATCTCCACATCTCCACTCGGAATGCTACTCTTCTATTACCATGGCGTAAAGAACATTTATCGTGGACTGTAGATCAATGGACTAATGAATCCAGAGACATGATACGTCAGTCATATATTCAATGAAATTACTTGGCAGTGTGTGGGTATGGCGGTAGCTATTTACCACAGTGTACTGTTCCTACCGTCGAGTTTGGAGCTGGCAGTGTACTCTTGTGGGGGTGTTTCTTGTGGTATGGCCCTGGCCCATTGGTTACCGTGGACAAACCTCTTAACCAGCACGTCTACCTCGATATTCTGGACAATTATGCCCTGTGGAAGTACTGTTGGTACCAGCAGGATAATGTACCGAGCCAAAAAGCAAGAACTGTTACGGCGTGGTTTGACGATGTCTGTATCGTGTGTGGACTGGCCAGCACAGAGCCCTGATCTTAATCCCATAGAGCACCTATGGGACGAATTAGAGCTTCGCATAAGAAGTTTGAAACCAAGGCCTACTACTAAGCAACAGTTAGCGGCAGCATTATGTATTGAATGGAAGTGCATACCTATTACTATATAATTGTCACTTGTCTTACGGTGAACATTTTCTCAATCAAACTCTTACCACACGTTTTTCGCGCGCACTATGTTTTTAAGCAGCGCAATTTCATTGCTTTAATAGGGAATGTGCCCAAATGTCCGAACCCCGCCTAGTTTACTTAATGGTTGAACCGGCTCTGACTGTATCTCTGACATGAACGATGTATTTGATTGCAAATTTCGGAACTCTGAAGTTACCTAATATACTTCATTTTACAAAGGATACGTTTTAAATGATCGAATTTTATGAGTGGTCCGAAAATAAACCCAAGATTTTTTTATTTTTTTTATTAAAATTTTTTAAGGCGGGAGACTCTCTCTTAACAATTTTATTTCGGCGGGAGTTTAAATTTTTTGACGGCAATCCCCCCCAACCCTCCCTGAATATTAAGTCCTGTTCAATGGAAAAATTTGTTGCACTTTTTTCTTTGCTTCAATAAAACTACCACGATTCTTTACAAAAAAGTTGGGTCAGAAACACTTGCTCTTCGAGTTAAGGTAATAAACTTTCTCCGTCCCCTTACAGGAGACAGCCACAAACACACTTGGCTCACTGCCAAACCACCTGCACGCTTTAGGGCTGATTTTAAACGCACTTGACTTCGGGAGTTTTCGTTTTCACTCACAGTAATGCACTGCTACACAGATTTAGCCCACTGGACTTCAGAATCACGCCACGATGAGAAGCTAGCTGCAGAAAACTATTGAAGGGAACAATTTAAAACATTTGTTGCATCAATCTATACCTGCCAACTTTCAAAAACCAAAATCCGTAAAAAAAAAAAAAAAAATTGCATATATTCAATGAAATTACTTGTTGCGCATATTGATTAAATGTACCAAACATATTGATTAAAAAGCAATGTTACCTAAATCAAGTATCAACTTTTAATTGATATGACTACAGATGTTTGAACTTATCGGCACGTTTATTTCGATTAAAATAAAATATGTACAGAATTTCTCATTACTATGCTATTATTACGATCTGTAAAGAGAGATAAATTTATTTTTATGGAACTTTGCATCGAATGGGAAGAATGTTCCACCCTTTGACCCCCAAATCGAATAGGATCATATCCCACGCCACCACGGAACAAACTAAAATGTTTTCAAAAACGAACCATTTGCATGCTAGGCTTATCCAAGGTATTTGGGTTTATCTTACGGGGAGACTGACGATGAGACAGTCAAATTAAAAAAAATGAAATAAATGAGTGACTAAGGGACACTAATTGGTAAATTATGCTCAACTGAAAACGAAGTGAACAAACATTTTGCACGAAGCACATCCAGTTCATTACAACTTTTAATAAAAGAAGTTAATTTCGTATTTTTTTCCCCCACGTAGTCAACATTAGATTTATGCTTGGCACTAGAAATATGATTACTGATATCATTCTTTCCACAACGCGAAACGCTAAAATTACATCGTCAACGCGTAGTGCAAAATGCATATTTTTCATTTTCTGCAATACATGGGAATTCCGCAGAATACGCATTACGGAACGTTTGATAATACTTTTCCCCCTTTTTATATTACTGCTCATAGCGAATCACTAACACTAAATTCATTCACTTAAAAATTGCGAGTAAAACTGCTAAAGTAAAACAGTAACAGCTTAAAGAGATGCAATTTGCAAAAAATAGTACCCCAACATATGAATTTCGTTGAATCAAGCCAAGACATTTTTATGCACGTTGTCGAGTGACGAACAAAGCATAGAAAACTTGCTGACTAACGGACCAGCAAAATAAATCATTGCTGGAGAAAAACTGACTCGAATGAACATTGGACTCACTTTTTTTATTATTATTTTTCTTAACTTCCTATTATACCGCATTTCTGCTTTAGGTCAAATTTATTGCCAGAAAAGAAGTTACAAAACCATGCCCCAATGCATTTTTAATTTCACAAACCGGGCAGCTTTTGCTTAATTTTGTCATGTTGGGTATCGATCTGGGCTTAAAAATTCCATAGATTTAAAATCCCTTGGAATTTGTTTTTTACGATAACTACGTTTTGAGATAGCATTTCGAACTGGGACTAATAAAGACACGTGCTCCACGCTGGCCTATTGAGAAGTTACGACACCCGGGAGAAGAACAATGCGTTATCTAAAAAGAAACGAGAGAGAGAGAGAGAGAGAGAGAGAGTTTAGTGTTTGAAACAACGCGAAACAATAAACGTAACACGTGGGAAACTGCGGCAAATGTTCCCATATAAACACGTGTAACTGAAAAGTTATTCGTAACTTGCTTTACTTTGAATGAATTAAGTTAAATAAAAAAAGTTTTAATAGTGGGTGCAAAATTATTAGAAAAAATACATCTCGCAGAATCGCGAAATCCGTAAAATTAACATTTTTCCCGTAAAACCAGTCACATTTCCGTAAATTTTTCGGGTAAATCGTAAAAACTGGCAGGTATGCATCACGTTACTTAAAATTAACAATAAACACTTTAAAAAGTTTTACAGAAATTATCAAATCTTTCACGAAATGAAAATATACGACATTACACGAAATAGGACGGTTTTATTGGGCATTTTTTCAACAAAAAGAATAAATGTAACGACGAGTTACATTTAATCTTTCAGTGCATTCACAGTATATACTTTACACAATAAAATAATTTAAAAAAACTCAAATAGAGCTTACCTTGTTCTGCAAACTGAACATGTCGTAGATCTTCTGACACTTGAAGCTTCCTTTTACTTTTTCCCTCTCTTTCTCCTTAAGCTTTCTTTCCGTTGTAGGCATTGCGTCCAATGTTCGGTAACGAGCGAATAAACTGGTGCGGAGTTGAGAAAAAAACCGACAAAAATCAACAAAACCACAGCCGGGAGTTCCAAGTCAGACACCAAAGAAAAGACAGTTATGGAAATGTTCCTTCTTTTATACCACTGCGTCAGCAATTTCCACTTGATCTCGTTACCCTCAAGGGTTGCGGGTAACATTGATGGCGGGTAATAACAGGGGTACATTCGTGACTGCCGCTGCGATCATGGGCATGGAAAGGAAGGGGCAATACGAGACTAAGGGCAGGGTAAAAATTAAGGGAAGGCGGTCAGCCTTTTTACCGTCCAAAAACGGGGCAGGGGGATTTTAACATGCCAAAAACAGGCAGGGCACTGCGCCCCGCTAAAATGGCCTAGGGGGAACACTATATTAACATTATTAATTTCTTTTTTCCCCAAAACAAACAGACACAATCTCAAAACTCAGCAAATTACGAATCCCTACATCTTTTCATATTCGTGTGTTAGCTGAAGACAAATTTTATTGACAGCTTGTTCCTCAGTATTTGAAGACATGTGTTCTGAATCACCGTAGAATAACATCAGCCTGTAAAGAAATCTTGAAACGGCTAGTTGTAAAGAGAGTAAAAGTTTGTCAAGTGATAGTGATTAATTTGAACCACTTTAGAATAACATCAATCTGTAAGGGTATATTCAAAATTAAGGTAGTTATCATTATATTTCTTCATTTTTTTTTCAGAAGAAAGAAGTCTGAAAATCCGTCCGTTTTGAATTTGTAATTTATTTAAAAAAAAAACAATTTATCTGAAATATAATATAATATATATATATATATATATATATATATATATATATATATATATTATATTATATTTCAGATAAATTGTTTTTTTTTTTTTTAAATAAATTACAAATTCAAAACGGACGGATTTTCAGACTTCTTTCTTCTGAAAAAAAAAATGAAGAAATATAATGATAACTACCTTAATTTTGAATATACCCTTACAGATTGATGTTATTCTAAAGTGGTTCAAATTAATCACTATCACTTGACAAACTTTTACTCTCTTTACAACTAGCCGTTTCAAGATTTCTTTACAGGCTGATGTTATTCTACGGTGATTCAGAACACATGTCTTCAAATACTGAGGAACAAGCTGTCAATAAAATTTGTCTTCAGCTAACACACGAATATGAAAAAGATGTAGGGGATTCGTAATTTGCTGAGTTTTGAGATTGTGTCTGTTTGTTTTGGGGAAAAAGAAATTAATAATGTTAATATAGTGTTCCCCCTAGGCCATTTTAGCGGGGCGCAGTGCCCTGCCTGTTTTTGGCATGTTAAAATCCCCCTGCCCCGTTTTTTGGACGGTAAAAAAGCATGGAGAGGTGCATGCTTGGTGTAACCAGGAGAGATAAGAAGAGGAACTCGTGGATCCGAAAAATGACAAGAGTGGAAGACATCATGATCAGAGTTAAATCCCTGAAATGGCAATGGGCTGGACATACTGCCAGAAGGACAGATCATCGATGGACAGCTGAAATTTTAGATTGGATTCCAAGGGACAGGAAAAGACCCAGAAGAAGACCACATGGGAGATGGGTGGATGAAATTCGAAAGTATGCAGGGGTGACATGGAGGAGACTGGCACAAGACAGACCGTTGTGGAGGAAACTTGGGGAGACCTTCATCCAGCAGTGGATTGATAATGGTTGACAATGATGATGATGATGATATATATATATATATATATATACACTGGGATGTAAGGTCAGGTGATGCGTAACATCACAGCCTCTCCTTGACAATGTCAACCCCGCCTTCTCGTGGTGCATCCTGTTCCCACTAAAGGGGCTCTGACGACCGCCAATAGCGGTATAACTATACCATCGGGATTAGAGGAAATTCTATCCCACACTCACCAACCCGCTTGGCCAGCGTGGTGAGTTATGGCCAAACCCCTCCAAAATGATTCCACAACTTAAATCTTGGCCCTCAGTCTCCGGCAGCTGGAATGTACCTGGCCAAGGCAGCGGCCAGTGCGACATGAAGGCAGAGGGTGCTAAGAATCCCCGGAGAACCGGACTAGGCTGCCATCTGATGCTGACCTTGGCTACGTATAATGGACACTCCCTATCTTCTGATTCAAGGCTTCTTGAATTGGAAGAGGAACTACAAAGGATCAAGTGGGACATCGTGGGGCTAAGTGAGGTAAGGAGAAAAGGAGAAGATCTCATCGAACTGAAAAGTGGACATCTCTTCTACTATCGTGGGACAGATACTGGCAGAACTAGTGGTGTTGGATTTATAATAAACAAGAAACTGAAGGATAAAGTTGTAGAAGTTGAAAGTTCCTCTGACAGAGCTGCACGACTTGTTATCCAACTCTCGAAAAGATACCAGGCTCAGATTATTCAAACTTATGCACCCACCACAAGTCATCCTGAAGAAGAAATTGAAGAATTTTATGAGGAAATTTGTCATCTAAATAATAAAGGTATGCAGCACTTGAAAATAATTATGGGAGATTTCAATGCAAAAATAGGGCAACAGCAACAGAATGAAACTTCAGTAGGTAAATTCGGTCACGGCAACAGAAACCAGCGTGGAAATACTCTCGTTGAGATTGCAGAGGCAGAAGGGTTTTTCATCTTGAACTCCTTCTTCAAGAAAAAGCCTCACAGGAAATGGACATGGAGACATCCAAATGGGACGACAAGTGAAATTGATTTTATTATGTGTAACAAAAAATTCGTCATAGAAGACTGCAGTGTGCTAAACAAGTTCAACACAGGTAGTGACCATAGATTGGTGAGATGTAAGATGCACCTCAACACTAAACTTGAACATGGCAAGCTCATAAGACAAACAAAATCTATTGACATAACCAACCTTAAAAAACACCATAATACCTTCAAGTTGGAACTGAAGAACAGGTTCTCTGCTTTAGAAGGCCTAACATCGGAAGAAGTGGATATTTCTGAAGTTAACAGAAAAGTAACCAAAGCTCTTATGGAAACAGCAACAAAATTAGCTGGGTCTAAAAACAAGTTGCATGTAAATAAATTATCAGGAAAAACGAAAATGTTGATGCAAAAAGAAGAGAGATGAGGACAACTAAAGAAGATGTGACTTCCAAAGTGGAATATATAGAGCTATGCAAGACAGTAAGAAAAAGTATCACTGAAGACTTAAGAAAATTCAACTGTGAACTAGTGAGGAAAGCAATTGAAAACAACCAAAGCCTAAAGATAGCAAAGGGACATCTCAGTAAGAGAAGAAAACAGATTATGGCACTGAGAAAAGAAGATGGTTCTGTAACAAGAAATAGAGGCGAAATTTTGACAAGAGTGAAAGATTTCTACTCCAAATTATATGAAAGGGATGATACATGCACTCCAGACATCATGAAAGATACCAGTACCAGAGTTCCTCCAGTCCTTCCAGCAGAAGTTGCACATGCAATCAAGAACATGAAGCGGGGAAAAGCTCCAGCAGAAGATGGAATTACTGTAGACATCATACAAGAAGCAAGTGGAGAAATCGAAACAGTACTCGCCCAAATTTTCACTCGATGCCTTAATGAAGGAAAGATTCCTGAGGATTGGAACACCGCTACAATGATCCTGCTACATAAGAAAGGTGACATTGAGGATCTTGGAAACTACAGACCTATCAGCCTCCTATCAGTAGTTTATAAAATCTTCACTAAAGTTCTTTCACACTGCTTGAAGGTAACACTGGACATGGCTCAACCGAGAGAACAAGCTGGATTCAGGAGTGGCTACAGCACAATAGATCATATCCACGTGCTGAGAGAACTAATTGAAAGAGCGAGGGAATATGAACTTCCATTGTGCATGGCTTTTATCGATTATGAAAAAGCCTTTGATTCGGTGAAAACCATCAGCAGTTACAATGGCTCTGAAAACCTGCGGTATTGAAGATGCATACATTAATATTATTAATAACATCTATGAAAATGCAAGTGCAAAGATTAGGCTGTTTGAAAATACAACACACGTAAAAATTGGAAAGGGAGTGAGACAAGGTGACACCATATCTCCGAAGCTCTTTAATGCCACATTGGAGGGTGTTTTTCAGTCACTGAGCTGGGAAAACAAGGGGATAAAGATTAATGGAGATTATCTAACCCACCTTCGTTTTGCTGATGACGTAGTCCTTTTTGCAACTACCCCATCAGAGCTGCAGAGTATGATCCAGGATCTTGCTGACAAGAGTAAAGAAGTGGGATTAAAAATGAACTTTCAGAAGACAAAAGTGATGTTCAATGCTTTTACAAGAAATGAAGATTTATCGATTGATGGAGAAAAGCTGGAGATAACAGACACGTACGTTTATCTTGGACAGCAGATATCACGTGAGGGTCACATTGATGAAGAAATTAATTGGCGTACAAAACTTGCCTGGAGAGCTTTTGGAAGAAACAGCATAATTTTCAAGAGCAATATGCCATTATGTCTTAAAAGAAAAGTGTTTGATCAATGCATCCTTCCAGTGCTTACGTATGGTGCAGAGACGTGGACCTTAACTAAAAGAGACATACAAAGGCTGCAGACAACTCAAAGCAGCATGGAGAGGTGCATACTTGGTGTAACCAGGAGAGATAAGAAGAGGAACTCGTGGATCCGAAAAATGACAAGAGTGGAAGACATCATGATCAGAGTTAAATCCCTGAAATGGCAATGGGCTGGACATACTGCCAGAAGGACAGATCATCGATGGACAGCCGAAATTTTAGATTGGATTCCAAGGGACAGGAAAAGACCCAGAAGAAGACCACATGGGATATGGGTGGATGAAATTCGAAAGTATGCAGGGGTGACATGGAGGAGACTGGCACAAGACAGACCGTTGTGGAGGAAACTTGGGGAGACCTTCGTCCAGCAGTGGATTGATAATGGTTGATGATGATGATGATGATGATGATATATATACACTATCTACCAACAAGTAATTGGACACCTGTGATAGCAAAGGAAAACAAAGTTTATTCACCTTCAATAGTTGGTGGAGCCTCCACGAGCGGCGATTACAGCTGTGACCCTCCGGGGCATACTCTCAACCAGGCGTTCTACGACGGCTAGCGGTATTTTCTTCCACTCGGCTTTGAGAAGACAGTTCAGTTCCTTCACCGATTTCGGACGGTGGGGGCACCCCTTAAGTTGACGCTCCAACTCGTCCGAGAGGTGCTCGATAGGGTTAAGTTCCGGGCTCTGCGCAGGCCAGTCCATTCAATTAATCCCACTGTCACCATACCAAGCCATGGTGGGCCTCGCAACATGACAGCATTGTAATCCTGAAAGTAACATGGGTCAACCCCATAAAACTGCCACAACGTAGGAAGCGCATGGTCATCCAAAATGGTGCAGTAGGTTTCGGCGTTGAGTCTACCAGGAATTGCGACCAAGGGTCCGTGCCATACCAGGAGAAACAGCCCCATAGCATAATTCCACCGCCGCCGAACTTCACAGTTGACACAATACATTCCGGCAGGAGGTGTTCTCCAGGCAGACGCCAAACCCAGAACCTGCCATCCGAACGGTAGAGGGTGAACCTTAATTCGTCGCTCCAGAGAACCTGTTTCCACTGTTCAACGGTTCACTGTCGACGTTCTTTGCACCACGTTAGGCGAGCAGCGCTATTGGACTTGGTGATCAAAGGCTTGTGGGCGGCAGCACGTCCATGATAACCGAGCAGATGGGCTTCCTTACGGATGGTTCATCGAAAAAACATTCCTGGATGCCTGTTGAAACTCCTCGCGGATGTGGCCCATCAATTTGGTGTGGTTTTTCTGAATTTCTCTGGCCAGCACCCGTCGGTCTCTAACTCCCAGTTTTGTGAGTCTGCCGGGTCGGGGCACATTCCGACAGTCACCTCTCATCTTCCACTTGCCAATCACGTAGGCCACTGTCGATTTTGGGTACTTCAACTCGCTGGATATGTCACGTATGGATCGGCCATTTCTGTGATACCCGACGATTACACCTTTCCTGAGATCAGAGAGCTCCGAACTGCGTGGCATCTTGCATGTGACTGGTTGCGTTGTTGTTTCCCACACGATATTTAACGGCGGCGGCCGTGACGTGTGTCAGGACCGCAGATATTGTGGATTACAGGGGTGTCCAATTACTTGTTGGTAGATAGTGTATGTGTGTGTGTGTATATATATATATGGCAAAACAAAGCAAAAATTTGAACAGGAGAAATAAAAATAGAAAGACCAACGGACACCAAATACATACCTTCCGAACCAGTCAAGCTTCAAACGATGCAAAATGCCGAATAACAGAATGCAGGGAAGCATATTAATGACTGCCTCCCTGTCGGCTTCGTCAAGGGCAAGCAACAAGAAAACACTCACTAATATACTAAGACCAGAGAATTGTGGGTTTCTGCTATTTTAGTTTGCTAAAAGGACCAATTAAATTTAGGGGAAAATGTCAATAAAAGGGATAAATAATAAAAACCCGAACCCAGCAAATTAAAACACATTTGCCCGAATTCACAACAAAAATTAAATTGAAGAGAGTGAGCAATTAATATCCAGCCAAAAAATGTACCAAAGGGAAAATTAAACTTGTTACAAAAAGTAAACTAATTACCAGCCAAAAAAACCAGGAATTACAAAAAAAAATTTCAACATAATCATAAACCAAATAAATCAACCAGAAAAAGCAAACAACTAAAATGAAAAGAAAACAACAGCCAAATTTAGGAAGAAGGAGACCAACTCCTTCAACACAAAACCAGAAAAACAGTATTAACTCCAAGAGTGAACAGAAGGACGAAAATGCAACCAACTTACTTGCAAACCAAAAACCCCAATGCTCACATCAAAAGGCTAAAAAACAACAATGCTGTAAAGTAAAATAAAAATAATTATAAATGAATATACCAAAGGGCATGGTTTCAAGCACCAGTAAAGAAAGTATTAAGCCCAACTTACACAAGAAAAGCATCCAAAAAAATAATAAAATATATAAAAAATTACTCAAAGTGCAAACCCACAAAACCTATAATATACAAACTAACAGCAAAATATTGCATAAACTAGTGCCTTGCTTTTCCATATCCAACATTATATACAACATACTTCTTTTATCATTTTTAGCCCACAGGAAGTTCCAGAGCCACCAAAATGACTACAGGCAACAGAAAAAATTAATGGAATGCTACTGAAAGCTCTAATAAAGTAAAATACTAACCCCTTTCACATAGCCTGCTTGTAATTGCTGAAAAGAGCCCCCAAAAAATCTGAAAGAAAAAGAGAAACGAAAAGCAGCCAGAGCAACCCTTACCTCCTACCATGCCTGAAGACAATGCAGTACTGCTTCACCTTGGGGTGTAATAAACTTAATTCAGGGGCAGGCCCTTAGCAGCGCCATCTAGCGTCCAATTTCATAACTTTCTTGTTGTAAGCAGATTAAGCCTGGTAAGACTTCAGAACCCAGAATTAATGCACTGCAAAACCTGTACACTTTATCAGTGCAGACCAGAATACTAAAATGCCCTTCTTGCAAGCAGGGAGGCATTACCCTGCTCCCAAGAGTTCAAAAAGTATTATAAAACCTAAATATCACCATTCCTTCCAAACCTTAGAACTTCAACTGTTACTATCTTTTTATATTGGTGTCCATTGGTCTTTCTATTTTTATTTCTCCTGTTCAAATTTTTGCTTTGTTTTGCCATATATATATATGGGATGTAAGGTCAGTTGATGCGTAACATCACAGCCTCTCCTTGACAAATGTCAACCCCGCCTTCTCGTGGTGCATCCTGTTCCCACTAAAGGGGCTCTGACAACCGCCAATAGCGGTATAACTATACCATCTGGATATTAGAGGAAATGCTATCCCACATCACCAACCCGCTTGGCCAGCGTGGTGAGTTATGGCCAAACCCCTCCAAAATGACTCCACAACTTAAATCAGGGCCCTCAGTCTCCGGCAGCTGGAATGTACCTGGCCATGGCAGCGGCCAGTGCGACATGAAGGCAGAGGGTGCTAAGAATCCCCGGAGGACCGGACTAGGCTGTCATCTGATGCTGACCTTGGCTACGTATAATGGACGCTCCCTATCTTCTGATTCAAGGCTTCTTCAATTGGAAGAGGAACTACAAAGGATCAAGTAGGACATCATCGGGCTAAGTGAGGTGAGGAGAAAAGGAGAAGATCTCATTGAACTGAAAAGTGGACATCTCTTCTACTATCGTGGGACAGATACTGGCAGAACTAGTGGTGTTGGATTTATAATAAACAAGAAACTGAAAGATAAAGTTGTAGAACTTGAAAGTTCCTCTGACAGAGCTACACGGCTTGTTATCCAACTCTCGAAAAGATACCAGGCTCAGATTATTCAAACTTATGCACCCACCACAAGTCATCCTGAAGAAGAAATTGAAGAATTTTATGAGGAAATTCGTCATCTAAATAATAAAGGTAAGCAACACTTGAAGATAATTATGGGAGATTTCAATGCAAAAATAGGGCAACAGCAACAGAATGAAACTTCAGTAGGTAAATTTGGTCATGGCAACAGAAACCAGCGTGGAAATACTCTCGTTGAGTTTGCAGAGGCAGAAGGGTTTCTCATCTTGAACTCCTTTTTCAAGAAAAAGCCTCACAGGAAATGGACATGGAGACATCCAAATGGGACAACAAGTGAAATTGATTTTATTATGGGTAACAAAAAATTCGTCATAGAATACTGCAGTGTGCTAAACAAGTTCGACACAGGTAGTGACCATAGATTGGTGAGATGTAAGATGCACCTCAAACACTAAACTTGAACGTGGCAAGCTCATAAGACATACAAAATGTATTGACATAACCAACCTTAAAAAACACCACAATACCTTCAAGTTGGAACTGAAGAACAGATTCTCTGTTTTAGAAGGCCTAACATTGGAAGAAGTGAATATTTCTGAAGTTAACAGAAAAGTAACCAAAGCTCTTATGGAAAAAGCAACAAAATTATCTGGGTCTAAGAACAAGTTGCATGTGAACAAATTATCAGGAAAAACCAAAATGTTGATGCAAAAAAGAAGAGGGATGAGGACAACTAAAGAAGATGTGACTTCCAAAGTGGAATATATAGAGCTATGCAAGACAGTACGAAAAAGTATCACTGAAGACGTAAGGAAATTCAACTGTGAACTAGTGAGGAAAGCAATTGAAAACAACCAATGCCTAAAGATAGCAAAGGGACATCACAGTAAGGGAAGAAAACAGATTATGGCACTGAGAAAAGAAGATGGTTCTGTAATACGAAATAGAGGTGAAATTTTGACAAGAGTGAAAGATTTCTACTCCAAATTATATGAAAGGGATGATACGTGTACTTTAGACATCATGATAGGTACCAGTACCAGAGTTCTTCCAGTCCTCCCAGTAGAAGTTGCACATGCAATTAAGAACATGAAGTGGGGAAAAGCTCCAGGAGAAGATGGAATTACTGTAGACATCATACAAGAAGCAAGTGGAGAAATCGAAACAGTACTCACCCAAATTTTCACGATGCCATAATGAGGGAAGATTCCTGAGGATTGGAACAATGCTACAATGATCCTCTACATAAAAAGGTGACATTGAGGATCTCAGGAACTACAGACCTATCAGCCTCCTATCAGTGGTTTATAAAATCTTCACTAAAGTTCTTTCACACCGTTTGAAGGTAACACTGAACATGGCTCAACCGAGTGAACAAGCTGGATTCAGGAGCGGCTACAGCACAATAGATCATATCCACGTACTGAGAAAACTGATTGAAAGAGCGAGGGAATATGAACTTCCATTGTGCATGGTTTTTATCGATTATGAAAAAGCCTTTGATTCGGTGAAACCATTAGCAGTTACAATGGCTCTGAAATCCTGCGGTATTGAAGAAGCATACATTAATATTATTAATAACATCTATGAAAATGCAAGTGCAAAGATTTGGCTGTTTGAAAATACAACAGACATAGAAATTGCAAAGGGAGTGAGACAAGGTGACACCATATCTCCGAAGCTCTTTAATGCCACAATGGAAAATGTCTTTCAATCACTGAACTGGGAAAACAAAGGAATAAAGATTAATGGAGATTATCTAACCCACCTTCGATTTGCTGATGACGTAGTCAATTTTTGCAACTACCCCATCAGAGCTGCAGAGTATGATCCAGGAACTTGCTGACAAGAGTAAAAAATGGAGATTAAAAATGAACTTTCAGAAGACAAAAGTGATGTTCAATGCTTTTACAAGAAATGAAGATTTATCGATTGATGGAGAAAAGCTGGAGATAACAGATACGTACGTTTATCCTGAACAGCAGATATCACGTGAGGGTCACATTGATGAAGAAATTAATCAGCGTACAAAAGTTGCCTGGAGAGCTTTTGGTAGAAACAGCATAATTTTCAAGAGCGATATGCCATTATGTCTTAAAAGAAAAGTGTTTGATCAATGCATCCTTCCAGTGCTTACGTATGGTGCAGAGACATGGACCTTAACTAAAAGAGACATACAAAGGCTGCAGACAACTCAAAGCAGCATGGAGAGGTGCATGCTTGGTGTAACCAGGAGAGATAAGAAGAGGAACTCGTGGGTCCGAAAAATGACAAGAGTGGAAGACATCATGATCAGAGTTAAATCCCTGAAATGGCAATGGGCTGGACATACTGCCAGAAGGACAGACCATCTATGGACAGCCGAAAATCTAGATTCGATTCCAAGGGACAGGAAAAAACCCAGAAGAAAACCACTTGGGAGATGGGTGGATGAAATTCCAAAGTATGTGGGAGTGACATGGAGGAAACTGGCACTGATGATGATCATCATCATCATCATTGTCAACCATTATCAATCTACTGCTGGACGAAGGTCTCCCCAAGTTTCCTTCACAACGGTCTGTCTTGTGCCAGTCTCCTCCATGTCACTCCTGCATACTTTCGAATTTCATCCACCCATCTTCCATGTGGTTTTCTTCTGGGTTTTTCCTGTCCCTTGGAATCCAATCTAAATTTTTGGCTGTCCATAGATGGTCTGTCCTTCTTGCAGTATGTCCAGCCCATTGACATTTCAGGGATTTAACTCTGATCATGATGTCTTCCACTCTTGTCATTTTTCGGATCCACGAGTTCTTCTTCTTATCTCTCCTGGTTACACCAAGCATGCACCTCTCCATGCTGCTTTGAGTTCTCTGCAGCCTTTGTATGTCTCTTTTAGTTAAGGTCCACGTCTCTGCACCATACGTAAGCACTGGAAGGATGCATTGATCAAACACTTTTACTTTAAGACAAAATGGCATATCGCTCATGAAAATTATGCTGTTTCTACCAAAAGCTGTCCAGGCAACTTTTGTACGCCGATTAATTTCTTCATCAATGTGACCCTCACGTGATATCTGCTGTCCAGAATAAACGTACGTATCTGTTATCTCCAGCTTTTCTCCATCAATCGATAAATCTTCATTTCTTGTAAAAGCATTGAACATCACTTTTGTCTACCTGAAAGTTTATTTTTAATCCCACTTCTTTACTCTTGTCAGCAAGTTCCTGGATCATACTCTGCAGCTCTGATGGGGTAGTTGCAAAATGACTACGTCATCAGCAAAGCGAAGGTGGGTTAGATAATCTCCATTAATCTTTATCCCTTTGTTTTCCCAGTTCAGTGATTGAAAGACATTTTCCAATGTGGCATTAAAGAGCTTCGGAGATATGGTGTCACCTTGTCTCACTCCCTTTCCAATTTTTATGTGTGTTGTATTTTTAAACAGCTGAATCTTTGCACTTGCATTTTCATAGATGTTATTAATAATATTAATGAATGCATCTTCAATCCCGCAGGATTTCAGTGCCATTGTAACTGCTGATGGTTTCACCGAATCAAAGACTTTTTCCTAATCGATAAAAGCCATGCACACTGGAAGTTCATATTCCCTCGCTCTTTGAATTAGTTCTCTCAGTACATGGATATGATCTATATTGCTGTAGCCACTCCTGAATCCAGCTTGTTCTCTCGGTTGAGCCATGTCCAGCGTTACCTTCAAACGGTGTGAAAGAACATTAGTGAAGATTTTATAAACCACTGATAGGAGGCTGATAGGTCTGTAGTTCCCGAGATCCTCAATGTCACGTTTTTTATGTAGCAGGATCATTGTAGCATTGTTCCAATCCTCAGGAATCTTCCCTTTATTAAGGCATCGAGTGAAAATTTGGGCGAGTACTGTTTCGATTTCTCCACTTGCTTCTTGTATGATGTCTACAGTAATTCCATCTTATCCTGGAGCTTTTCCCCGGTTCATGTTCTTGATTGCATGTGCAACTTCTACTGGGAGGACTGGAAGAACTCTGGTACCTTTCATGATGTCTGGAGTACATGTATCATCCCTTTCATATAATTTGGAGTAGAAATCTTTCACTCTTGTCAAAATTTCGCCTCTATTTCTTGTTACAGAACCATCTTCTTTTCTCAGTGCCATAATCTGTTTTCTTCCCTTACTGAGATGTCCCTTTGCTATCTTTAGGCTTTGGTTGTTTTCAATTGCTTTCCTTACTAGTTCACAGTTGAATTTCCTTACGTCTTCAGTGATACTTTTTTGTACTGTCTTGCATAGCTCTATATATTCCACTTTGGAAGTCGCATCTTCTTTAGTTGTCCTCATCTCTCTTCTTTTTTGCACCAACATCTTGGTTTTTCCTGATAATTTGTTCACATGCATCTTGTTTTTAGACCCAACTAATTTTGTTGCTGTTTCCATAAGAGCTTTGGTTACTTTTCTGTTAACTTCAGAAATATCCATTTCTTCCTATGTTAGGCCTTCTAAAGCAGAGAATCTGTTTTTCAGTTCCAACTTGAAGGTATTATGGTGTGTTTTAAGGTTGGTTATGTCAATACATTTTGTTTGTCTCATGAGCTTTCCACGTTCGAGTTTAGTGTTGAGGTGCATCTTACATCTCACCAATCTATGGTCACTACCTGTGTTGAACTTGTTTAGCACACTGCAGTCTTTGATGACGAATTTTTTGTTACACATAATAAAATCAATTTCACTTGTCGTCCCATTTGGATGTCTCCATGTCCATTTCCTGTGAGGCTTTTTCTTGAAAAAGGAGTTCATGATGAAAAACCCTTCTGCCTGTGCAAACTCAACGAGAGTATTTCCACGCTGGTTTCTGTTGCAGTGACCGAATTTACCTACTGAAGTTTCATTCTGTTGCCGTTGCCCTATTTTTGCATTGAAATCTCCCATAATTATCTTCAAATGCTGCTTACCTTTATTATTTAGATGACGAATTTCCTCATAAAATTCTTCAATTTCTTCTTCAGGATGACTTGTGGTGAGTTAATAAGTTTGAATAATCTGAGCCTTGTATCTTCTCGAGAGTTGGATAACGAGTTGTGCTCCTCTATCAGAGGAACTTTTAACTTCTACAACTTTATCCTTCAGTTTCTTGTTTTTTATAAATCCAACACCACTAGTTCTGCCAGTATCTGTCCCACGATAGTAGAAGAGATGTCCACTTTTCAGTTCAATGATATCTTCTCCTTTTCTCCTCACCTCACTTAGCCCGATGATGTCCCACTTGATCCTTTGTAGTACCTCTTCCAATTCAAGAAGCCTTGAATCCGAAGATAGGGAGCATCCATTATACGCAGCCAAAGTCAGCATCAGATGGCAGCCTAGTCCGATCCTCCGGGGATTCTTAGCACCCTCTGCCTTCATGTCGCTGCCTTGGCCAGGTACATTCCAGCTGCCGGAGACTGAGGGCCAAGATTTAAGTTGTGGAGTCATTTTGGAAGGGTTTGGCCATAATTCACCACGCTGGCCAAGCGGGTTGGTGAGTGTGGGATAGCATTTCGTCTAATTCCGATGGTATAGTTATACCGCTATATATATAAATATTGCAGGGGTGTCCAATTACTTGTTGGTAGATATATATATAGAGAGAGAGGGAGGGAGAAATGTTAAAAAAATCTTTTCAAATTCAGGGGGAAATTTCAACCAAAAAAAAAAATATTAAAATTTATGGAAAGTACAGCGTTTTTTCTTGAAGTTTGCAATTTCTAAGAAAATGATTTCGCATTTCCGGCATAGCCGCCATGGTGGCGCAGTGGTCTAAGCGATGGCTTCTGATTATTCTTCCAAAAAGTTTCCGGGTTCGAATCCCGGATGAGGCATGGATGTTTTGTTTGTTTTACGGCACCGGCTCTCTCTCTACCTTGGAACCAGTGGTCCTAAATTAGAAACGGGCAACTGCTTATAAACCATTAAGTGCTAATGGTCGTTAAAACCCCCAATCAAAAAAAATTGCTCACTATGGTCACAATGGTTGTTAAACCTCCAATCAAATAAAAAAAATAATTCTGGCATAGACACACACACATTACATGTAGCGCTAAAAGGGCTTAAACAACTTTGGTGTTTCAGAAGCCGATACATCAAAAAACAAGTTAGTAAAATCATGCATTGCATTGATTATGATACGATTTCCAACATACCAGAAATCGTTACTTAAGTTATGAGGATAATGGCTGTGGAATAAATCTTGCTCCGGTGCCCTGACCTTTGACCCCATTTTGTTGATATTCAACAGAATTAGTTCACCTTCAGTATACCTCCGGAACAACATGATAAAGTTTTGTCAGAATTGAAGCATTTTTACGTACATTATGACTCATAAGGGTGAGGGAATGAATTTTGCTCCTATATCCTGACCTTTGACCCCATTTCGCCCATTTTCAATAGGGTTCGTCCCCGGGTGGTCCTCTACCACATACTAAAATTTCATTGAAATCGAACAATTTTTACGCAAGTTATGACACATAAGGGCAATGGAATGGATCCTGCTCCTATGTCCTGACCTTTGACCTCATTTTGCCCATTTTCAATAGGGTTTGTTCCCAGTTTGTCCCCTACCACATACTAAAATTTCATTGAAACTGAACCATTTTTACACGAGTTATGACACATAAGAGCAATGGAATGGATCCCGTTTTTATGTCCTGACCTTTGACCCCCATTTCGCCCATTTTCAATAGGGTTTGTCCTCGGGTGGTCCCCAACCACATACTAAAATTTCATCGAAATCGAACAATTTTTCCGCGAGTTATTGTGCGGACGGATAAAGCTGGAGCATATACGCTTCTTCAACCTACGGTTGGAAAGTGTAAAACAGAGGTTTCATTACTGATGTTGGAAACTGGTAAAGAATATTTTCTGCGTAAAGTAAATGAATTTCTTTTGGTTGCATTTTCATAAAGAGGAATTATATTATATGTCGTGATTTGGCTGTATTGGTTGATGTTTCATCGACGAAATAGAGTTCTTTTCCTGGATGCTACAGGAACCGACACATAAAAGAAAAACATTGAGGTTTCCACCAATACATAGAACATTTTAACAGATATTATTGGTTACTTGATTTGAATTGGTGAGTAATCACCGTTATACTGAGCAGCGATTTTACCCATCGATGTGACCATTTACTGCTGCAGATTGATAAGTACGTTTTTATCGGCTTATTAGCAAAAACAACGAAACATAGTGTTTTTCACTGATACATGGGAAATTTCCACCGATACTATCGATGTATTGGGAATGAGTAAACCCAGATTGGAATAAAAAGATTTTCACAGGGTTTTTATTTCGTGCAGTGAGTGGCTTCTTTTATGTTCAGATAAAGTCATCCATGTAAATAATAGCTGTTGCATTAAAGTTCCTATTTATCCCCCCCCCTCCATTTTTATGCTGGAGACTTCTTTTTGGCTACTAAGATTTGTTAACTTTCAAGCCAGTTTTTTTTTAATATTTGCCACTAACTTTTTTGGACTTACCGGCCACTGGCCACTTAGCTAAAATTCCAGTTTGCAGCTATAAATGGCAGGCCACTCCACTCCTCGTTGTGTACGTTCTTACAACCTTCACTGCACTGTGTGACCCATTTCCTCACCATTCCATCACTCATGGCAGTTTGACTATAGACCTTACAAATCTGAAGACGACATTCATTCGACATTCTCACAATTAAACGTTTTAAATTTACATTAATTAAAAGATTGTAGTAGAAAGGGTTATACTTATCGGGTCAGGACATCTCACACGGGGTTCGTCGTCACCACGTTACGGCGAGCGCTTCCGGTAATATCATACTGCCATTGTCAGGCCTCTACTTCTACAAGAGGGTTCCACGCGTGTGTGTAGTCCTGGAGTTGCATGTCGAGATCAAAAGGAAGGTTTGCGGTCATGTATGTGTTAGATGATAATTTGTTTCTCATGTGTCACCATCTATTGGATGAGTTGGTAGGTATCAGTCGTAAGTATGATTCATTTTTCTTTTTTGTGTAGATATTTTTGGGCTATTATTATTTGTTTGTGCAGCTGGTTTCACATTTCTTGCATTCAAAAATTGAATTACGGACCTTCTCACAGTAGACCTTAAGCACATTAAACACACAGAACACACAAACACAATGCAATGTTATCGTAATGGAATCTGTGGCTTGCCCACAAATGAGAAGTCAGCACATGTGTGACACGACGACAGCAGCGCTACAGCAAAATATTCGCAAATGGTATTTACTTTCCGAATATGCCTCATATATGCATCATATAAAATTACTTTTCTTAACTTTAATAAAATGTACAAATCCCAATAAGCATTTCAGTTTTTATGCTAAAATTATAAAAAAAAATAATTGCATAAATTTCTCCAAAAAAATCATCCAAGCCCCAACACACACACCACAACTGTGCATTCTGTGCTTTCAACAACAGATGGACAGTTGTAGTCAATGACATCAGGTGTCACTGTTACCCTGGCATCAGTTCTTCCATTTTTATTTCATAACTTGCTGTCTCTCTTCTCTGCCACATTCACTGCTTACTGCAATCAGATACACATTTGTCATTCTCCCAAATCCTCTACAATTCAATGCATTAAGTTTATATAGCCTGTTCAAAAAGAAATTTAACCCTTTCAGGACTTCAACAGATCTTCCTTCCATGATGACACTTTCACAGTTTATGGCAGCAAAATACAGTTACATTCTATTTAATTAAAACCACTTACAGCCAGTTTATTTTTATCAAAAAATTGTAATTTCCTATTTTCAAATGGTCATGGAACTTTGTGTATGGTCTGTCCAACAAAAGAACCACCCCCACTGATCAAAGAACCACTGGTCTCACTGATGCCCATGAGATCCATAGTTTTTCTTTAGTTGGGCATACTATACATTCTGATTCTATTGAATTACCACAGCAAAGACATTTGGTTAACAATGCACAATGGGAAATAATTTTTTATGGAAATGCTAATCAATAGTGTAAATTTTGGTTTTGACTACCACCTGTGGAAAGAAACCTTTATAAGGGCTTGAAAAATATCTGAAAAGTTAAATGCCCAGCTGGGCATGTGCAGAAATTATTTCACTTGCCCAGGTAGTAAAAGCTGGAATCCCAGGAAATTTTCTTTTAAGATTTTATAACAAATCAGAATCCTCATTTTTTTTTTAAGTTAAAAATACGATTTTTTTTTTTTTTTTTTACATATTTTGCATTTTTGTTTTAAGGGTCTGTATTCAAAACGGGCACTGCACAAAGGAGTGTATCTCAAGTTTTAAGATGATGATGCTGAAATTGGTATGAAACTGTTTAGTATGTTCCTTTCGTTGAAGTTTTTGCCCTTTTTCACTAAACACCAGAGGCTAGTTCCTTCAGAGGCATGCAATCCTGTCACTGACTACAATAATAAGCATTTAGAGCAAAACTACATATGGTTCCAATTTATGAGCCTAGAGAGCATAATATATTAAAGAAGTGATATTCTTCTGTCTTTAGCACACTCTGTAAACAATAATACAACTTCCAGTGATTTGCAGTGAAAAGAAATATGACATGTGATGACTGTCTTTTTTCTTGTAGTAGGAAATTCTATTCCAACTTTTTTTAATTTAGTTGCCCAGTCTGGACAAGCAGTTTTTTTTTTTTTTCACCTGCCCAATCTAATAATTTACATGCCGCGGGCATCTCGGGCATAATATTTTTCAAGCCCTGCTTTAAAAATAAATAAATAAAGTTTTAAGGCACTAAGCATAATATGAAAGTGTGCTGCTACATTACAATTACAATTTCCTTAACATTTTGAAGAACATAAGAAATCACGCCATATTCACTACAGCACATTAAGTGATTTCCCGCTGATTTCCATGGACATTCATTCCCATATCCATGGAAATCACATTTATGTAATCACATAATCTCAAATGACGAAGTTTTTTTTTTTATGCCATCAGAAATCGCATTCAGATAATGTTGCATAATCCTACCACTACAAGTTCAAAAAATTGGCAATCTTTTCATCCCAGCTAAATGAATTCATACAAAGACAAAATCTTCCCACCCCCAGAAAGTATAAGATGAGAACAATACCAAATCATTCAAAGTCAAATAACATGTGTTTTAATGATGGGGAGAGTCAAATACACTCTCCCCATCATTAAAACACGTGTTTTATGGTTGAAAATGAATGATCCTAGATTTAATTTAGTCTTAAAGGAAAGTAAAATGGATGCTCATTTTATCTTTAAGTTTTCTTCACTTGAAGACTTCATTGACTTTGTGGTTGAAAAATCTGCTCATCATGGAAGGAAAATATGCTCTTTCTATAAAACATGCAACAGTAATAGACACAACTGAATAATAAGGAAGTGTGAAATGAATCCACATTTGTTCTTGCCTCACGTTAGGTTTCAAAAATTACAATTTCATGCTTTTCCTAAAAAAAAAATCTAACAAAATTACAGAAAATATTGATATTCTTGCCAAGATTTTTTTAAACCAGAAATTAAGGGCATAAATAAGAAAACTAAGGTATTAAAATTGTAAATGACACACATAAAAATCATTTGTTAATGAAGCTTTCAGCCAATAACTTCAGTCTTACAAATTTGGAAGATGTGAATTCATTTATTGGTGTAAATATGACATGGATGTTAAGTCGGATCATATCCGAAAACTTTAAAATTTAGTCGTCCTGGAGCGGGAATCAAACCCACATCTGCCGGATAGTACCTGAGTATGCTAACAACCACCCAGAACTCGACCATGTTTCAAGTTTCTGATTAATTTGAAGATAACCATCACAGGATTCGAAAAAATTCAAAAAATCTTGTGATGATTATCTTCAAATTAATCGGAATCGAATCTTCAAATCAATAGGTTTGAAAAAATTTATTCATAAAAATTCGAAAAATCCTGTAATGATTATCTTCAAATTAATCAGAAACTTGGTCGTTCTGGGTGGTGTAGTGGTTAGCCTACTTGGGCGCTATCCAGGAGAGGCGGGTTCGATTTCCGCTCCAGGACGATGAAATTTTCAAGTTTTCGGATATTATCTGACTTAAAATCCATGTCATATTTACACCAACAAACGGATTCACATCTTTCAAATTTATATTGTACAATGGTGTAATCCTGTATTTCATTCATTGAACTTTTCAGTCATGTTCAACCTTAGAAAAGATGGATGATGAGAGGTTGTTGCCACATCGATCGGAAATTGTTGCCATATAAATCAGAAGTTGTTGCCACCTGCCATTGCATGTGAGCCAATCCTTTCTAAAGTTAAAAAAGACTGAAATGATCAGTTTACAGCTTCTTTAATAAATAATAGTTTTATGCAACCTAAGTCTGCTAATGCAGTTTTAATACTTGTTCAGTATTCCACCTAGGCCATTTTAGCGGGGAGCAGAGCCCTGCCCACTTTCTTTTGAATGGCATAATGCCAGCTGCCCTCCCCCAATTTTTACCCTGCCTTTAGTCGCATGTTGCCTCTGCTGTTCCGTTGCCTGTCACACCAGCAATTGCAGTGTCAGCCACAAATGTATCCATGTAATTGTTTTGCTCAAAGAAAATCAACCTTACAGTTAAAAATCGAAGGTGTCGTGGAAATTGCAGTTGGGTTTTTTTTTTTCTTTTTCATTTAGAGGTTTAATGACCACCATGAGCAACTCGAAGGGCTATAAGCAGTTGCCTGTCCCTAATTTAGGGCCACTGGTTCCAGGTAAAGATACTTAGTGGTCACAAATAGCCACATGGGGCCAGGATAAAACAGTGGCCAATAGGAAAATTTGCTTAACTCGCCAAACTCAAAAATTTGCCTCTCTGCAAGGTCTGGTGATCAAATTATTTTTTCATTACTAAAGATTTTATTTTCATTTTTTAAAAGTATCTTATAAAATAGCAAGCATATTTGCTAACATCCAACTCACATGTAGGGGAAAACAGTGCTCTCCTCAGTAAATATGTGAGCGCGATCTTGTTATAGATTCACGTTTCAAGAAAAAAAAAAGAGGCGAGGGTTTTTTCCCACAAGTTTGGGCACAAAGTAACAATAATGGACACCTGAGCTTTAGCAACAAGAACTCTGACGTCACAAGCAGACTTCAGCAGTTTGCTTTTTATTTTCTCCAAAAATTTATGGTTTCCCATTGATTAATCACTTCCTGCTTATCAACAGACAAGAAGAGCAATCATTAATTTTTTGAACAAAAGAATTGAAGTTCAAAACAGGAACCTTAACTTTCCGTTGCTGTCTTGTGTCCCCTGTTGAGTCACATTTCCTCTATATGGTGTGAACGCAGTAGTGTTTTTGAAACATTAATTTTGCTTTAAACAAAATAAGTTTTTGCTCTGCTCTTAATAATCGGAAAAACGTGCTTTAAGCAAAATTAAGTGCCAAAAACCGGTACTGCATTATTGACTCTGCCATCAAAATTTTATGGGTCACGGAAATGGCAGGTTCCATCATGGACAACTTAAGTACTGATTTTAAAATTGAATTTTACTTTAAAAGGGGGAAGGGGCAAAATGTTTACTATAATGATTGGTTAGTTTTGAAGAAACTGTCAGAAATAGGAAAACATGTATTTTGTCAGAAAAAAATCTTAGAAAAAATATTGAGTCTCTCTTTTTCACTATTATGGAAGATATTAAAAACGAGGAATATGATCAGAAAAACAAAAAATAAGAATATAATCACAAAGAGAAATGAGGGGGAAAAAAACAAACAATAACAAAAAATTTTAAATAAATGCGCAGAAACGTCGCGTACTATTTTCATCCATGTTTTTAAAACAATCATTTTCAAACTGCAATCAAATTGAATGGTGAAGTTCATTTCCGTGAATCGGCAAGACACTGGATGGTTTAAAAGAACAGATTAATTTCATAGTTTTATCTGGATTACCAGTGAATTAAACTCAAGTTAGAAAATAAGTGCAAATTGTGAGGCATCAAATTAAATGCTGAAGTTTTTTTCCTTGAAGCATGACGATGATGGGCAAAACACGTAACAATATTAACAAATAAAGGTAACTTGATCCCGCTAGTTACGTTAGATGAAAACTTTTACAAAAAAGTTCGTAAGTTGGAAGCTTTCGACCTTATCTTAGGTCTTCATCACGCCAATGGAAGACTAAGATTGTTGCCAGATTCTACATTTGAATTTTTCCTATTTTTGTTGCCAAAACTTAGAATTGATCTCCAGATCATCGGAATGTAGAGAGGAGATTCGTAATTGCAAGTCATTGAGTTGAAAATAATTTCCAGGCTTTCACGGTAACGGAGGGCAAAACGATTGTCAAAAGAAGCAATTCGTACTGCTTCGTTCCAGTGAGGAACTGCAGTTGTCTTCCATTGTCAAAATAGACAAGGCAGGATTAGGATTAGCTTTCGAAACATCTTTTTTATGTTCTAAAATTCTATGGTTAATGCTCCTGTATGTGCTTCCAATGTATAAGTTATCCCCAGTAGAAGAAGAGATAGGAATGCAGTAAACTCCTGAGAAGTTCAGGCTTTCAACTTTGTCCCTATCCCTTTGTAGAAGTTTCAAGATGTTTGGGGTAGTTTTAATGGCAAGATGGTAACCAAAACTTCTAAAAAGAATCTGTAACCTATAAGCATAGGAAGGATGGTAAGGAACAGAACCACAGAATTTCAGGTTTTCTTTCTTTTGAGGAAGGGGGCATTCATTTTTCGAATGGTTTTCATATTTCTTTATGAAGGAGTTGACTGTAAGAGCAGGGAAACCATGAGAGAGGGCTATTGTAGAAATTTTGGAGAGTTCTTCTTGAAGAGAGAGTTGGTTGTTGCAAATGATATGAGCCCTGTGGATGTAGGACTTCAACGCTGCAAGCTTGTAGAGATGCAGGGTGAAAGATTTGTAGGGAATGATGTTAGTGGCCGCAGAAGGTTTACGATAGACGGAACGAGTAATGGAGAGATCAGCGTTTCTGCAGATAGATACATCCAGGAAATCAATTTTGTGGTTTACTTCCTTAGATATAGTGAGATTAATGGAAGGAAATTTTTCCGTAATGGAGTTGATCAGTCTCTGTAGTTCAGACTCGGTATGTGGCCAGCTAATGAAAATGTCGTCTACATATCTTAACCATAGGGAAGGTTGAAAAGGGTGTTGAGGAATGATGGAAACTTCAATATGTTACATGTAGATTTCTGCAAGCAGAGGGGAAAGAGGTGAGCCCATGGGGAGACCAGATTGTTGCCTATACACAATTTTGTTGAAAACAAAACAACTGTGTTGATGAATAGTGTGGAAACAATCATAAAGATCTTTGATAAGAGTACGGGAGGGGGGGTTCAAAATGAAGAATCAATTTCTTCATGAGGAGCATGTAGGACTCAAAATATGGAACAGAGGGAAACAAAGATTCTACATCAAGAGTATACAGATTAACACTAGGAGAAAAGGCATTAGGAAGTTTGTGGATGAAGTTTGAAGTGGAGACAACAGTATGAGGATGGTTGGCTGCCAGGGATTTGCATTTGAGGACCAATCTCTTTTCAAGGTTTACTGCTGGAGAAAAAGAATATTCACTTGCAGGAAAAGCCTGGGAGTTCTAAAGTAAGGAGGGGGTGATATATCACCAAGGAAGGATTGAAGAGTTTCTTTCTTAGCTAATCTGTCAACTGAGTTTTTGAGTGAGTTGGGGGTGTCTGACTGCAGAGGAATGCAGTTAGCGGATGTAAGAAATGAATGCACTTTTTGGTTTAGTGTTTCTTTACCAATGATGACTGGGCAACCAACTTTATCTGCTTTGCATACGACAAGGTCATTTTCCTGAATAAATGACCTGAATTCTTTTAAACAAGAAGAAGAGTACTTGACTGCCACAGAATTTTGCTTGGATAGGATAACAGCAGCGTTGGCACGAAGGATAGGTTGGTGAACAGTCTCAGTTCTGTGGATGGCTGATTCTATAACAGAAACAGTTTGTGGAAGATTGATAGGAAGAGCAGGTGAAAATTTTGGGCCTAATGATAAGAATTTATCCAAGCTAGGAGGAATAATGACAGAAGAAAGATTTACATACTTTGGCTTGTCAGTAGAGGCTGAAGACGGAGATGTTGCTTGACTTTTTTGCTTGGAGAGTAGAAAATTAAATTTCTTTGTATGGCGAGCATATTCATTTACTTCAATTGTTGAGAGGGTTTGGTTGATACGAACCATGAAAATATCAAGCAAAGCAGGATGAGTGGTAGCAGCCAGTGATTGGTAACTAATGTAGCAGGAAAGTTCAGTTTTAGTTATGGAGGAACGCAGTTACCAATGATAACTGGGCAACCAACTTTATCTGCTTTGCATACGGCAAGGTCATTTTCCTGAATAAATTACCTGAATTCTTTTAAACAAGAAGAAGAGTACTTCATTGGTAAAGAAACACTAAACCAAAAAGTGCATTCATTTTTTACATCTGCTAACTGCATTCCTCTGCAGTCAGACACCACCAACTCACTCAAAAACTCAGTTGACAGATTAGCTAAGAAAGAAACTCTTCAATCCTTCCTTGGTGATATATCACCCCCTCCTTACTTTAGAACTCCCAGGCTTTTCCTGCAAGTGAAACTGCATAAAGCTGGTAACCCCATCAGACCTTTAGTTGAATATTCTTTTTCTCCAGCAGTAAACCTTGAAAAGAGATTGGTCCTCAAATGCAAATCCCTGGCAGCCAACCATCCTCATACTGTTGTCTCCACTTCAAACTTCATCCACAAACTTCCTAATGCCTTTTCTCCTAGTGTTAATCTGTATACTCTTGATGTAGAATCTTTGTTTCCCTCTGTTCCATATTTTGAGTCCTACATGCTCCTCATGAAGAAATTGATTCTTCATTTTGAACCCCCCCCGTACTCTTATCAAAGATCTTTATGATTGTTTCCACACTATTCATCAACACAGTTGTTTTGTTTTCAACAAAATTGTGTATAGGCAACAATCTGGTCTCCCCATGGGCTCACCTCTTTCCCCTCTGCTTGCAGAAATCTACATGCAACATATTGAAGTTTCCATCATTCCTCAACACCCTTTTCAACCTTTCCTATGGTTAAGATATGTAGACGACGTTTTCATTAGCTGGCCACATACCGAGTCTGAACTACAGAGACTGATCAACTCCATTACGGAAAAATTTCCTTCCATTAATCTCACTATATCTAAGGAAGTAAACCACAAAATTGATTTCCTGGATGTATCTATCTGCCGAAACGCTGATCTCACCATTACTCGTTCCGTCTATCGTAAACCTTCTGCGGCCACTAACATCATTCCCTACAAATCTTTCACCCTGCATCTCTACAAGCTTGCAGCGTTGAAGTCCTACATCCACAGGGCTCATATCATTTGCAACAACCAATTCTCTCTTCAAGAAGAACTCTCCAAAATTTCTACAATAGTCCTCTCTCATGGTTTCCCTGCTCTTACAGTCAACTCCCTCATAAAGAAATATGAAAACCATTCGAAAATTGAATGCTTCCTTCCTCAAAAGAAAGAAAACCTGAAATTCTGTGGTTCTGTTCCTTACCATCCTTCCTATGCTTAAAGGTTACAGATTCTTTTAGAAGTTTTGGTTACCATCTTGCCATTAAATCTACCCCAAACATCTTGAAACTTCTACAAAGGGATAGGGACAAAGTTGAAAGCCTGAACCTCCCATGAGTTTACTGCATTCCTATCTCTTCTTCTACTGGGGATAACTTATACATTGGAAGCACATACAGGAGCATTAACCATAGAATTTTAGAACATAAAAAAGATGTTTCGAAAGCTAATCCTAATCCTGCCTTGTCTATTTTGACAATGGAAGACAACTGCAGTTCCTCACTGGAACGAAGCAGTACGAATTGCTTCTTTTGACAATCGTTTTGCCCTCCGTTACCGTGAAAGCCTGGAAATTATTTTCAACTCAATGACTTGCAATTACGAATCTCCTCTCTACATTCCGATGATCTGGAGATCAATTCTAAGTTTTGGCAACAAAAATAGGAAAAATTCAAATGTAGAATCTGGCAACAATATTAGTCTTCCATTGGCGTGATGAAGACCTAAGAAAAGGTCGAAAGCTTCCAACTTACGAACTTTTTGTAAAAGTTTTCATCTAACGTAACTAGCGTGATCAAGTTACCTTTATTTGTTCCTTGAAGCAGCAAAACTCTGGAAGAAAGCAAAGGTGTGGGGTTTTTTTATCATTTGGGTTCAATAAGTTATTTTCAAATAACTATTGTATGTTTTCATGTATTTAATAATCCATTGATGTGAAGTATGGTATGCAGCATTTACTTTTTATCCATGAATAGGCAACTAAAAAAATTGTTACATTCTTCGGTTAATGGAAAAAATAGTTCTGATTCTGCAAGTATTGAGTAAATGAATGTTGTTAATGAAATCATTTCAAGAAATTGAAATCATTTAAAATTTGCATTCATTGGTTTTCATACAAAAATACACTGAGTGGCCACTTTATTATGACCACCTGACAGTTTTAAGCAAAATAGCTATGACTGCATGCTGTTGCCGCCAGAGGGTGAGGCTAGTATAAAAAGGGAAAGCTTAGTGCTTTCGACAGTAGTAGAAGTGATTTTTGGGTGACGAGATGGGTAAAAAATGTGATTTGACGGACTTTCAACATGGGGATGATTGTAGGAGCTCGGAGACATGGAGTGAGTATCACAGAAACCGCCGCATTCGTGAAATGTTCCAGAGCAGCTGTTGTTAAAGTGTTTAAAGACTGGACTGTCAGCCAAAAAACTGGGTCTCTACGTGCAACGTGTGGTCGTCATCAACTAGTGACTGCTCGGGCGGAACGGAGTGTCCAGACTGGTAAACAACAGAAGGGCAACAGTGCAGCAAATCAGACCATCTTAATCAAGGATTCCCTCAAATGATCTCTGCACACACTGTTTGCTGTACACTGCATCGGATGGGATATGGCAGCCGAAGGCCTGTTCGAACACCTTTGCTGTCTGCAGTTAACAAGAGAAAACGTCTCCAGTTCGCACAGGAGCACAAGAATTGGACAGTCGATAATTGGAAACAAATTATGTGGTCCGATGAATCACGTTTTCAGTCGCACCATGCCGATGGCAGAGTGAGAATTTGGCAGAAACAGCACGAAAGCATGGACCCCAAATGCATTGCTACAACCCTTCAAGTTGGTGGAGGCAACATTATGGTTTGGGGAATGTTTTCCTGGCATGCTTTGGGCCCTTTAATTTGTGTTGATCAGCGTCTGACTGGCATATCATATCTAAACATTGTTGCGGACCAAGTGCATCCTGTCATGTGGATGGTTTATCCCAATGGCGATGGCTACTTTCAACAAGATAATGCATCCTGCCATAGTGCTCGTATTGTACAGGATTGGCTTCAGGAACATGTCGGTGGGTTTACTTTGCTTAAGCGGCCCCCATAATCTCCAGATCTCAACCCCATTGAGAATTTGTGGGATAAAGTTGTACGAGCCATCAGACAGCTGGATCCCCAACCCTGCAATCTCACACTCCTGTAAAGTGCTATTCATCAAGCATGGTCTCAGATTCCACAAACCACCTATCAACATCTCGTGGAGTCCATGCCACGAAGAATCGACGCAGTATTAAAGGCAAAAGGTGGCCCAACGAAGTACTGAGGGGGTGGTCATAATAAAGTGGCCACTCAGTGTTTATTAAATGCAAAAAAATAAATATATTTGAAAAAGCCATAGAGCCCATTGTTGAAATATTTCTACCTCACCACTGTATGTAATGATATTTATTATGTTTAGAATGATAACGTGGTCAGAGGTTTATTGGGGGGGGGGCAGGGTCTAAACGATAATTTAATGCGTAACACAAGATGTCCATTTTTCATTAAAATGTGCCCTTTTTTCAGATATGACCTTTTTGTAGGCACAAAGTGCCCCTTTGTGCAACAAAAGTGCCCTTTTCAGTTTCTAGGGTGAACACTTTTGTTG
Source organism: Macrothele yani (assembly GCA_039090855.1). Taxonomy (NCBI): domain Eukaryota; kingdom Metazoa; phylum Arthropoda; class Arachnida; order Araneae; family Macrothelidae; genus Macrothele; species Macrothele yani. Next base: position 98,588,398 of record CM076990.1, on the reverse strand, counting down.
ATTTACAGTTATGTGCTTGTATCCACATTTATCATATTCATGCCAATAAAAATTTAGCATCTTCCAGAAATTATGATTTCTTACTTACCTGTAAGTTCTGTTCCAACAAGCCAAATACAAGCCAATAAAAATCAGGCATCTCACACACAAAAAAAAATGGCTGCTAAAACTTTTTCACAGGAACAGTTGATTTGCTTGTTTAAAATAAGTATCTCATTCTCACAAAATTTGACTGACTGCATTTTCTCCAATTCTACAATTTCAGTTCAATGAAACCTAGCCACTAGTTTGCAATGTACAAATGGCATATTCTCTCTCTCTCTCCCAAAGGCATTCTCTGACAGTACAAACAGATTCTCACTTTGTGAATCTCACCCCTTTTTCTTGAAACAAGAGCCATCTGTAGTTTCAAATTATTACATCCAAACACTGAAATTTCCTGAAATTCTGTAATTTCTGTTACTCACCTCTACAGAATTCCTGAAAATCTAAACAGAAAATGGACACAAAAACTAGTCATTAACTCATTTACATAATAATAGCAAAAGCATGAACAGAAAGTAAAACACTAAAAACTATGCAAGTAATTTTCCAAATATTTTATGAATTTGAAATTTTATTCAAAGTTTGCAAATATTTTATGAATTTGAAATTTTGTTCAAATTTCCCACACATTTCCATATAAAATACTTACATTTCATGAAGTGTGAGAAATAACCTTTCACACAGGGGGTTGCGCTGGCTTTTTTAAAGTTTTCGCCAACTTATTCACTAAATTCAAATTTATTTATTTTTTGCCAATGTGTTATAACAGTGCAAAAAGGTAATCACCATAACTTTTTTCTTCGCCAAAACTATTTCTTTTTCGCAAATTGCAAAGAATGTGATCGGCGGTGCGACCTCTGCTTTCACAAAAAAAAAAAAAATACTTTTTTATAACATTTCACATCTAGACTCCTTACTTGAAGATGGAGTAAAATTACTTACCTGTAAGTTCTGTTCCAACAAGCCCAGTAAGGTCTGGTTCTTCCCCGTACCAAAAAATCCATAATTCCTTATTGTAATTAAGCTGGTTAGTTTCTTGAAGCCCATGACGATGGTGATCACCTCCATGAGATGCTACTCGACGCCAAACACACAATATGTCAGCAGCTATGCATTTACTGTAGGAAACCAAAACTGGGTCATCCAAAGGATCAAAGCATAAAACGCTATCTGAATAAAATCGTCGCCATTTTATGCCACACAAATCAGCCTACACAAAGAAAAGAAAAAAAATATCAAGCTTACAACTCTCTGGTTTCATGTAAAGACACAACTTACATCTAAGTAAGTGTTAAACAAACAGCATATCACAAAAAAAAATTATTTTGTGGAAACTTAAGATTTAATTGTTAGCTTAACATTTTGATACGAGTATTTTACAGTACAGTCAAACCCCTATTTGACGGACTGCGATTTAACGAATTCCGCGATTTTACAAACATTTTTTGTGGTCTGGACGGAACTACATTGAAATCAATGCTTGGCATTTCCTGATTTAACGAACACATTTCCTCAATTTTGTTAACATTTTTTATTTTTTTTAAACCACCAAAATATGTTAACCAGCATTTTCACGTTAAGTCAGCTGGAAAGAGAGTTTCACGTAACAGGAAAATTTTACGCATGCAGTAAACCAGCATTTCAAAGAACACCATCTGCGACACAGCTTGACGGAATCATAAATCAGTTCGCCTTTCCTCTGATTATCAAGCGTAAGCTTCTTACAGGAGGAAGCAAATGGCCAACATGTTTCAAAGAGCAACATTTTCTTGCATGGGTGGGAAGCAGGAAAAAGAAAGGCTGTGTGGGGGGATGAAATCTAGAGTACCCTGGAGATTCTTGTTTTCAGCTACAGGAAGAATAACAGCATTTTGTGAAATCAGAGGGACACACATGGTACATACCCATTCCTGAACCTGTGGAATTCTTCACCAAATTGCACCTTTCTTTTTTTCTTCTCAGTGTTAAATCTACAGCTCAAATTAAACAACACAGCTCGTTTGCAGACAAAGTTTTGATGAACACAGGTAGCACTAAAAAGGTTAGAAATGAAATTCACTGATCACTAGTGTAGTTCATGTAAGTGCATTTTGTGAGAGCATTTTAAAAAATGAATGACTGCAGCAAAGAAAAAGATGTGGAAAATATTTTCAATCAATGAAAAAGGGGACCTTTTGTGGCAGCTTGAGGATCAGACTGCTGTTGCATAGAAACTAGGAATTTCCAAGTCAATGTCGCGTACCATAGCGAAAAATAGAAAAAAAATCAAAAGCTGTGCATTGAAGAGTGGGAAATTTCCGAGTAAGAGGAAATCTATGAAAGCATCACCGCTGAATGAGTTGGAAAATGCTCATCACTTGGTTCCAACAAACACGGATTAGTAATTTGCCTATTAGTAGATCACATCTGAAAGAAAAAGCAGTTCATCTTGCCCAGCGACTTAAAATAAAGGAATTCACCGCATCAAATGAATGGATTTATCGCTTTAAGCAAAGCGGTAACATTGTGTGTACAGTTCTATCCGACTGAGAAGTGTTGATCCCATGACGGCAAAAAAACGTGGAAAAATGAACAGCTGCTACAAATTATTTAGAGGTACATGCTGTGTGACATTTTTAGTGCTGATGAAACTGAATTGTTTTATAACCTGCAGCCAGATAAAACTGTGTTTTTGAATGACACCTGCCATGGAGGAAAAAAATCAAAAGACAGAATTACTGTTCTTCTGACAAAATTACTGTTCACCAATGCAGACGGGTAAGAAAAATTGCAGCCATTAGTTATAGGCAAATATGCTAAACCACGTTGCTTCAGAAATGTGAAATCTTTGCCCACCAAATACGAAGCAAATAAAAAGTCGTGGGGTACCACAGCTTTATTCAAAAATTATGTAGAAGCCTTGGATACTCGGATGCAGGCAAAAAAAGGTCTTATTCATTGATCAGAGTGCAGCGCATCCTCAGGTTAACAATCTAAAAAATGTTCAAGTCATTTTTTTCCCCAGCAAATTGTTCTAGTGAATTGCAACCGCTGAATTAGGTCCTTTAAAGCTCATTATCGAAAGCTTCTTATGCGAAAAGTACTTTGTTATCGATGCATAGGATGATGCACCTAAAGTTAAAGTTAACATTCTCGATGCAATGAGTTTCGTACGACTGTCCTGGAATGCAATTATGACAGATACCAATAACTTCTTTAACAAAGCAGGTTTCTCAGGTTGTGAGCAAGAAGAAAGTGAGTCCAATACCGAAAATCCTGCTGATAATTTTTCAGATGACAATCTTGCAGAATGGAATGAAATTGCCTCATCAGGTATTGTTTTCCTATTATGTTGATTGTGATGCAAAAGTGCATACCAGCCAAATTCAATCCCTTGATGTTTTGGATGAACAGATGGGACTAAATGCATCAGATTCTGATGAAGAAGATGAATCAGAACTGAAAGTTAGCAGCTTTAGTGATGCTGCTAACGGTATTGTGATGTACTACAGAAGTGAAAACATGTGTCAAGACAAATCTGCAGCGAGACTTTCTGTCCGCATAGCTCAGTTGTGAGAGCGACTTACTCCGGAGAGAGGGGACACGGTTTCGATGGCGTCACAGACAAACTTGTGTTTTCACAGTATAGAATGTGCTAAAAACTACTTGATGCGCTTTGATGTCCTTTTTAACGCACCTCATAAAATTGAAGCTGCAATTTATAAAGCTAAATGTTCAGAAAAAAATAAGCAATCTTCTCTAAAGCATTTCTTTTCTACAATGTAAAAAAGTAATCAATACATATTCTGTTTTTACAAGTTAATTAGTACTAATTGATGTTCTGTTTCATGCAGTTAATAATACTGAAATCGTTATTTTAAGAAGCTAAAGGTTCAAAAAAATAATAATCAACCATCGTATTTTTCTTGCAATTTTTAAGTACGCTTAAATTTTGATGCTACATATTGAATTGTGTATTTAATATTCAAAGTAAATGTGTAGGTATTATAACATTTTTTATAATAAATTTCGTAATTAAAAGTACTATACATAATTTAAATATCACTGAAAGAAAGAGAACATAGCTGCTTATGTATTCTATTATGAACACTAGCTTAATTTGAATGTTTCATTCGAAGCGCATCCTCAATTTAGCGAATTCCGCGATTTTACGTACAAAACTGTTGGCCCCTTGAAGTTCGTTAAATCGAGGTTTCACTGTATTTCCAAAATACAACTGTATTTCCAAAATACAACTATCAACTATTGTTAACATAAACCTAGAAAACTTTAAAACTGCTTCATCTTAGAGTAAGAATCTACACCTCATTTTTATCTACGATGTCATTACACCAACTGGGAAAATGCTTCTTCAAACAAATATTTTTAGCTAATTCATTTCAGCAGACCTGCCAACTTCCAAGAACTGAAATCTGTAAAAAAATTTCTGTGAACGGTTTAAACACTAGGTACGAGTGAATGATGTATCGAATGTATTGATTAAATGTATCGAATATATCAATTATAAAAGCCATTTTATTATGCAAATGATTTGTTAATTTTAATAAATTTCAAATGTTATAATTAAAATATTTGGCATTATTTGAAGCTAACAGCGATTACAATGCAGTCGGTACAGTTATCTCATAAGTGCATTACCATTAGACTACATACACAGATAAAAATGTCGTTAGTAACTGCAAAATTATCGCGATATTTCAGTATGTTTGTTGTTGTTAGGTTGCAACGAGTCGTGCTCGACTCTTGGCGACTGTATGAACAAAAGCTCACAATCTAGTCTTTCCACAAGCATCTTCGATTCTATCCAACCATCTTGTTTTCTGTCTCACCCTTCTTCTGCTTCCTCCAACCTTGTCAAGCATGATAATTTTTTCTAGAGATGGGACATTCGAATCCTCGAATCCCGCGAATCTGAAAGATTCGAGATTCGAAAACTCGAATCTTTGCACTTTTTTCGTGATTCGAATCTTTCGAATCTTAACCTAAAAAATTTGGCATTTGCCGCTTGTTCTAGAGTGATATTTGTTCTAATTTTTGTCAGCATGACAAGTTCTCACATTAGAAAACAATCGAAGAATATTGTTTACAGCAGTGGTCGTCAACCTGGTCTCTACCACCCACTAGTGGGTGATTCAAGCTTTTATGGTGGGTGGGGTTTGTCCGCTGTTACAAGTTTTGTTCTTCAGCCATATATCAAATACACTGCTAACAACTTTGCAAGTTTGAACTTTTAAAATATATATGCTTTTGCAATTTACTTTTGAATTTCATCTTTAAACTGTGAATATAGATAATACTTAAAAACAAGGTAATCCGTAAATACATGTATTGTATAGTGTTGAGGATAACACAAAACATGTTTTATTGTTTTATGTAGATCACGCACAAAATAATATAAGAAGAAATTAAATGCAAAAAACTTTTTCTTTTCTTGCAGAGAATGTTATCTGCAGAGCTAAAACAACACAACGTTAAAGGTCGACGACACAAACACCTGTGTGAAAGCACTTAAAAGTAACACATAATAATTCCTGTGCGATTTTTATTGCTACAGAAGAGCAACATAAAAGTATTTTACCTTTGACAAAGTAGTATACATGCATAAAAAAATGCCTGCATAATTAAATAAAAAATTAAAAAATACCTATGTAATTAAATAAAAAAATTAAAAAATGCTTAAGTTATATCCAAATATGTGGAAAATGATATTTAATTTATTGATACCTTTCCCTACCTCATATCTTGTAGAATCAGGCTTTAGTGCTGTTAATCATATTATCACCAAACAGAGAAACAGTCTGAATATCACTGAAAGAGACCTTCATTTGTCCTTACAAAAATCGAACCAGATATCAAATATATTTAATCTCGCAGCATCAGCCTCAAGGATCTCATTAGTCTTTAATTAAAGGTAATTTCAATAAGCTTTATTGTGTTCACATTTAACTCTCATTTTCTTCAATTTAAACAGTTGCCGCACTAGTAGGCGCTGTATGGATAGAGATGCAGAAATTCATTAAATTGAAATTATTGTTCAGCCAAACACAGAGAGCAACCGCAGAAGCGACTAGCATCTCCCATCGGACAATGCCTTAGCCACCATACCTGAAGTACAGTGGGAAAAGTGACTTAGCCATATTTTATCTCTTCCCAGGCAGCTGTAAATGTGGTAAGAGCGTGAGAATGGAGGGGGAGTGTGACCTTGAGCCACGTCACGCTCATGACTCAAGTTACTCTGTCTACAGCTCAGTGTTTCTAGTTCTACTCAACTCTCTGCAGCGTCTCACTTGCACATGCTATCAGTATACACCCAATGTTATCCAGTCTGTATTTTTTGTCTCTATCTCAGCGTTTCTCATGCTTTAATGTTTTTATTCTTACGTAGTTTCTATCACTAACCACAGCATTTACACATACTTAGGAGTGATTTATCTTGTGCCTTCAAACAACCATCGCATCTCCTATAACCTGCAACGAATGTCAACCCATGAGATGACATCTCAAGCATCTTCTAATATCTGGAACTATTTCCAAATTTTGGATAATGAAAATTATGCGAATTGTAGTCCGTGTTCTGTAAAAATATCCAGAGGAAAAGGATCACATATTACTTCTGCAATGTGGAAACATTTGAAAGCCAAACATTTATCCAAATTTCAAGAACTGAAAGATAGAAGTTCACCATCCCCATTACTGACTCCAGCTACACCCTTAAGTCCTTTGACTGTCAGAGTTAACTCCGGATTGGACAACAGTAATGACCCAGATGATCCAGCTGTCATTGGGAGTCTTGCCTCAGTTAGTTCAACCCCTAGTCCAGGTTCAGCAGCTTCTTATGGATAACAAAGCCCTTCTGAAGCACCCCCAGTAAAATGTAAAGCAGTATCTTCTAACCAACCGACTCTGAAAGCATTTATTGATAAAATGCAAAGTTTTAAGCCTGGAGACAAAAGAGCTAAAACAATTACCAGATTAGTCACCGAAATGATCTGCAAAGATAACTAACCATTGTCCATAGTAGAAGATAAAGGTTTTAAAAAGTTGATAAACCACCTTGAGCCAAGATATATATCATCCCAAGCAGGAAACACTTTGCACAAAAGATAATTCCAGAGATGTATGAAGAAGAAAAAATAAAAGTTGAGAATCTTTTAGATAAAACCGAGTTTATTGCAGTCACAGCATACATGTGGACACCAACTTCTTCTGACGATTACCTCAATTTCAGAGTTCACTTCATAGATGAAAACTTTGAGTATCATCACTTGTGCTTAGAATGCATTCCCTTCGTAGAAGTTTCTCATACAGCACCTGCAATAGAAACTTTCATTACCAACACTACGAAAGAATGGAATCTCTTAGAAAAAGTTATGTATTTCATGAGAGACAATGGGCCTAATAAAGTTGCAGCTTTAGAACGCAGTACTGACCACTCGCCATGCCTTACTCATACATTTCAATTAGTTCTCAAAGATGGTTTACTGAACAAGAGTGAAATTAAGGAAATAATGTCAACCTGCCTGAGATTTGTCGGATATTTCAAGCACTCTTCTAAAGCCATGAAATTCTTACGAGCCTCTCAAGCTAAGCTAAGTCTTAAACCCCATCGTTTGATACAAGACGAACCGACTAGATGGAATTCTCAGCTTCACATGCCCATTCGTCTCATGGAATAAAAGCAAGCAGTTTTATTATCTGCTTCGGAGTTAAATTTTCAGGTAGATCTTAGTGCTCGACAGTGGACAACTATAAAAGAAGTGATACAAATCCCACATTTGTTCGATAGAGCTACATTTGTGGCCAGTTCCAGAGGAGTAACAATCTCAGAAATAATTGCTTTAGTGAATAGCACCATTATTATTCTGATGGGTTCCATTTCAACTCAGGCAGGGTTGTACCATCATGGTCTCAGATTTCTCTGAAAAAATTAAGGGGTGTTCCTTGACTAAAATAAGGAGACCCATATTTTTTCTTTCGGCAAAAAAAAAAAAATCTCCCTTCGAGATAGAGGGTTTCAAATCTTGCACCGTCAAACAAGCTCTCTAGAAAACGGTCATTTTTTCTAACTTCAGCGAGTCATTGCAGCGGAATTAAAAAAAGATATATTGTTCTGGTATTTGTTTTTACATTGTGTGTATAATATGTAATAATATATGGTGCTAATATTTTTTACACATCGTATGATTAAAATGTTTAAAAATCGTAAACTCAGTGATTTTTTTTTAAATTGAAATTTTTACAATTTTTTTTAACACGTACAGATGGGGTTTTTCCTATACTCGTTTTTCTTTTGTTTTGTTTTTTTGTTTTTTTGTAAAGACATACAAATGTGCGCTTTATTTGCACTTTTTTTATGTATCTGTGAAACTGCTAATTTCCGCTTTTCGACAGCGTTAAAAACAGCAGATTTTGAAAAATCTCTAACTTTGCCAACAATTTTCTCAAAAAAGCCATTTTTTAAAATTCTGAAAATTAAATCACTGTTTTTTTATCAACAGGAGAATATCTGCGTAAATTTTCACGAACCCAAAAACGGCCGTTTCAGAGTTAGACGCGTTTGAATTTGGTTTGAAAGCCTACGATTTCCTGTGTTCTAAAGGCGCCATTTTGGAAAAATCTCAGTCGCAAATTACGTATTATCTTCCGCGAATAAGAGCATTGGATCAGCTAGCCCTGGTTGGATACGTCCACCTGATCCTGCCCCGAGCAATATGACATGCCTAAAAAACACGGTTGGGGGGGGGGGGGGGGTAACAAATAAATAAAATTCTTGCTGCTCCACTAACAAAGTTGAGTTGCGAAAGACAGTTGTTTGTTTACGTATATACTTAAACATCACATAAGAAACTATGAAAGAGTAGAAAACTATTGTGAAATAATTTTAAGAAAAAAAAACAATGCGGACACACATACTGTAAGTAATTTTCAAGGGCTAAACACCCTCGAGTTTTTCTGGGAACTGCTAACTGTAGGCTACTGTCAGAAGAGCAGTTGCTGTTTTATTATAGTTGCTAAAATTAACTTTTCAGTTTTTCGTAATAGTAAAATATTCACTCAGGAGACTGTTGTCCTCTGCGAACGGGGGAGAGGGTGCAATGTTCTCGAGTCTCGACCTCGCTGCTGTGTTGATAGTGCTGGTCGCTACCCAAACTCTGCATACCTCCTCTCCAAAACGTAACGGCAATTGTCTAATCTACTAAATAAATAACAAGTAGCACATACGCGTGCACGCTTATTCATAAAATGTAAGTTGAGTATATTTCCTGTTCAATCAGCTGATTTTATAAGTAGAATACATATACAACTTACGCACTTATAGGTGTAAAGATTTTTATCTATTTAAAACATATGCAAAAATTTCAGTTTTTTTTTAAGTGGGGGTGTTCTTAGTGGTTTTCACCTGGGCCACGATAAACCATGTACTGCCCATGTCCTCTGTCCCCTTAGAAGATAATGCTGGGTCGATGGGTGACCAGCACAGTTTTGACCCCCTCCCCCCACCACCACCACCACGTGGTGGTGAGGAGTCTAAAAGCTGGGTAGCTTTCAAAAATGTTTCAACTTAGTTGGCTGGTAACAAGAGTTACCTGTCACCACCCACTCCACTGGCCCGTAAGATGCCTGCAGCCACAGCAAACACTCTAACCATGGAATAAATTCTACCGTACATGTATCTAGCAAATCTTTATATTTAATTTCTTTTTGTATTATCAACCCCAACTGAAAATTATGAAAAGCTTTGAAGTTTCCAACTACCCTGCTTATATGAATACAGTGATAATTCCTTTCGAGAGAAGTCAGGTCAGATGTAAACCCCTCTCCCACTGTCAACAGAAACAAAGTTGAAGTGTTTCCTGAAGTACGTAAAAACAAAGGCTAGTACAAATGAACAAAGTCACACATGCATTGGGGGGGGACAATCTCCTTACCAAATCTCTCCAATGCAGTTACTTTACACCCGAGATTTTTCCAAAATGGCGCTTTTAGAACACGGGAAATCGTAGGCTTTCAAAACCAAATTCAAACACGTCTAACTCTGAAACAGGCATTTTCAGGTCCGTGAAAATTTACACACATATTATCCAGTTGATAATAAAACAGTGATTTAATTTTCAGAATTTTATAAAATAGCTTTTTTGAGAAAATCGTTGGCAAAGATAGAGATTTTTCAAAATCGGCTGTTTTTAATGCTGCAGAAACGTGGAAACTAACAGTTTCACAGATATATAAAAAATTGCAAATAAAGTGCACATCGTATGTCTTTAACAAAAAACAAGTATAGAAAAAACTCCATCCGCACCTGTTAAAAAAAATACTTAAAAAATTCAATTTTTTTTTTAAATCATGAAGTTTATGATTTTTTTTTATTTTAATCATATGATGTGTAAAAATATCAGCACGATATATTACTATATATTATGCACACAATGTAAAAAAAAAATGCCAGAACAAGATATGCTTGTTTGACGGTGCAAGATTTGAAATCCTCTATCTCGAAGGGAATTTTTTTTTTTTTTTTTTTTTTTTTTTTTTGCTGAAAGAAAAAATATGGGTCTCCTTACTTTAGTCAAAGAACACACCTTAATTTTTAATTATTTTTTTAGAGAAATCTGAGACATGATGTACGACCCTGTCTGAGTTGAAATAGAACCCATCTTCTACAAAACTTCAAATCAGCTTTAAGTCTCTTACGGGGTTTTTGAAATGACTTGCTTACATCTGTAAGAAGGTGCAATTAGTCTTTTGAGACCAAAAAATTGTATAATCTTGGAACTACACTGGATCCTCGATTCAAAGGAAGTGTATTTTTGAGCAAAGAAAATCTTGAGCAAGTTAAATTAACACTGGCCATTGAAATTTCTGATGTTAGTATTTTGCAAACAGATAACAGTCATCAGAACAGTCAAAGAGATACCACTCAAAAATCGTTAACTCAAGAACAAGGAGCTCATAGCATGTGGAGTTACTATTCTCATTTGATGACACTATCTATAAGCAGTGAGCAGAGTTACCATCTGCGGACATCTTGAAATACTGGAAGGACAACAAAAAATATCAAAATCTGAAGAAACTCTAAAAAGTTCTTAATCACACCACCATCGACAGTAATGTCAGAAAGACTGTTCAGCAGATCAGGTGTCATAGATGATAAAAAATGAAGTAGGCTAGACCCAGAGAGAGTTCAAATGCTAGTGTTTTTAAATAAAAATCTCCATTAAAGGTTTCTGATTTTTTTACATTGCCCCGAAAGAGTTCAGTGTTTTTATTAACTCTTAAAACAAACAAGTTTTTAATTTTTCTCAATTTTCTCAATTTAGTGTTCCATGTTTAGTGTTTGGGGAGGATTATTTTGAAATAATCCTCCCCACCTCTACACTTGCTTTGATTTAAAAAGGTTTTGGAACTTTTTTATTAAAGAAAAATGTCAAAAATGTAAATTGTTACTCAAATATTTTTTTTGTCAAATTATGTTCAGGAAATGAACCTATATGTTCAGAAAATGGAAATGAACCTTACTTCATTTAGTAAATGTAAATTATAAATTATTTAAATTTCATTTGTATTTTCTTAATAAGCATGGGTATATTTTTTGAAAACTTTATTCTTCAATTTGTTTTTTGTTAAAGGCAGATTTCAAAGTTTGCTTCAATTAAAAAATTTTAATTTTAAGTAGAAGTCTATTTTTTCTTTTCTTTTCTTATAATTATTCTCATATGAAGGATTCGAGAGATTAGAGAACCTTTTAGGATTCGGATTCGAGAAAATTTAGGATTCCTCCTACCTCTAATTTTTTCGAATCCATTATTGGCATGCATCACATTGCAGTATGTTAGAATAATTTTAAAAACGCAATTTTAAGTTTTATATGTGAAGCTCATATTTTTCACTTCTCTCCTTCTATTTTTGGAAGTTATCGTCAGTGCTAATTCTACAGTAATTCTACCAAGTCTTTCCTTCTAGCTTGCAAGCAGAGGGTGCTGGGGATGTAGAAGTGGAACGCAGTAAATGTGATAATGTAAATCAGAATACACAGACGCCATTGGTCTTTTGAGACACTTATTCTCTCCTCAAAATCAGACTAACCTGGAGAAAATAAATAATCAAAGGAAATTTGTAATATATATTGTCAGTAAAATAGCCGTAAAATAAATAGAATTTCAATAAGTTTTACGGAATAAACTGTTAAATTTGACAGGTATGTTTCAGCTATAATTTATCTGATACAGACATTTGTCTTACCATAACAGCTGCTTTCCATTCCGATGAAAGTCACACAGATCAAAACCAACAGTTCAGTCATAAGTCAACTGTTGTGTAAATTAACATTTCACTTTCTACATACACTGAGTGATTAATGAATAATGACCACTCCTATTAAAAGTGGATGCAGCCTGCTGACAATGTGATTTCCAAGAGGGTGTGATTAGTCGACCATCATAACATATATAAGGTGAGAGTGAAACAGTAGGTAGTCAAATTTGAGGTGCGACAGAAGGATTTATGGAACTTTGAGAAAGGACAGATTATGGGAGCTCGCAGAAGGGGTGCCTCGGTTTCCAAAATGGCTGAACTGGTGGGTTGTTTGTGAGCCACTGTAGTTAAAGTGTATTAGGACTGGAGTGAAAATGGCCAAACAATGACCTGGAGGGAAAATTGCACAGGACAGCGAAAGGTTGATATGAGAGGAGAGCACCTGATCCGATGACCCGCATAGCAACAGACGCAGCACTGTTCAATAGTTGACTGCCCACAATACCAAAGGGTAAAAAAATATTCTGAAATCTGGTGGCCAGCTAAATTTTTTAGTTGCCAGACACTTGACCCGTGGGGGGTGGGGGTGTATAATTTCAGTCATGTACATTTCTGTCCAAAAAATGTTTTACTCTCAGCTTATCTTTCCCTGGAAAAAAAAAACAAAAAAAATGATACTTGCTCTTTTTTTTTTTTTTTGTTTTTTGTCTGGGGCTCGCAAATTCTTGAATTATCATAATTTTAGTCGTTTATTCCCAGACCCTGGCATTCGCACAATTTTTTTTTTTTTACCTTCGCATAATTTGTGCTGGCGTATAATTCGCAGATTGTAACATTCAGAAAAAAAATCGCCCTATAATCCGCACATCATAAATGTCGATCCAGAAGCGGAATTTTCGACAGAAAAGTTGGTCGCATAAAGACCCCGTAGTCCAGAGAAATAAAAAAATAAAAAACAATCTTATTAAATAAAGAAATTCATTTTTAAAGGAAACTTTTTTAATATACTTTTATCTTTGGACAAAAGAAGCTTAGTGGCGTGGCGTCCATAGAGCACAAAATTGAAACACACCGATGCAGTAGCTCCAACTGCATTACAATGATGAAACGCCGATACAGAACAATTCATAGAAATACCGTATATACTCGCATGTAAGTCGAAAGTTTTTGGAAGAAATCCTGCTTTCAACATATGGGAGTCTGCTTACACACAGGTTAAATATATATATATATATATAGGGTTGGACTTTCGCAAATTCTCCCGCTGAGTTTACAGACAGGTTTCTTTATGTTTTAGACCGTGGCTTTTCGCATGTCACTGCGAGCTAGTTTTCTGACCAATTTTGAAAACTGTCGCGCAGTGACACGATCATATCTTCAGCTGTGCCCCCACTTTAAGTTTAAATTCGGCAGTGTAACTGAAACTTTTTCTTTTTGAAGACATCATAAATAGCAATGAAGGAAAATATCAACAGCAGAGACTTAGGTCAAAATGGCGAAGGACGAACTAAAATACAAGGCACAGAGCACACGAGATCCAGAACATGGAACTTTGAAACGATGAACATGAATGTGTAGGTTTGTGCAGCGAGCGCTGTGCGTACATTTTTATTGGCCGATTGACAAAGAGAGGGCACAAGCACAGTCAGCGTTTCGTCTTTCCCAACAATACAAAGACAAAATAATTCCCGCCGTTCCTCCCTACAACTTTTGCGGTCTTTTGTTATGACACCCCTTCTCCCCTTTTCTCCGCTCCGTACAAACTCCTGAACTGACAAAAAATTTTCCGAGGGAGTTCCTTTCCCAATTATAAGCCCTCTCCTGCACAATTACCCTGCAGATTTTTGTTTTCTTTTAAATCAAACTGCCGCAAAGTTTTTAATTTTTTTTTTTTTTTTTTTTTAATCGGCGTTTATCCGCGGATTATACGACGAAAATTACGGTACATTTATTATATTTGCACTTTTAAGGTATTAACCTAATGCAAAGTGCGCATAGTTTACGTGCAATTCATAAATGAAAAACTATTAGAAAGTACCAATCACTCACCCTAAAGATCATGGTAACCTCCATCGACAACACACTTCCAATTACGATGATTGACGTGTTGGAAGTGTGTTGTCGATGGAGGTTACCATGATCTTTAGGGTGAGTGATTGGTACTTTCTAATAGTTTTTCAATTACGGTACATGTTTTTCAGTGATGTTTTCCGTTGTGGCCCGGACAAATCTTTTGGGCGCCCTGGGCAACCAGGCGACCGCATTTTTCGAGGTGTCACGTCAATTCGTCGCGGACAAATTCGTCGACTACGTCAATTCGTCGCGTTTACAGATTTTGGTTACATACAAAACGAATGCAGGAAAATGTACGATTTCGAACGTCTTGCTCCCTGATCAAATTTATAAAGTTTGGACACGCAGACAGGATAGGAATATTACGTTTTTCTTTGGCACTAAAAATATTAGACGGTAGACGGTTTTTGGAACGGGGCAGGGCCCGGTTGGTCAGAGCCCCTCATACACAAAATTTTCGTAAAATCTACAGTTTTCAATTCAGAACCACCAAATCTGGTATACTATCTCGTGGTATTCTAACTTAGACTGTAGACGGTTTTTGGAAGCGGTTGCAGACAGGGGAGGGGTTCAGAGCCCCTCCCTACAGAATTGCCGTAAAATCTAGTTTTCGATTTAGAACTACCAAATTTGGTATATTATCTCATGGTACTCTAACTTAGATGGTAGACGGTTTTTGGAACGGGTCAGAGCCCCCCACCCATAAAATTTTTTCGTAAAAACTAGAGTTTTCAATTTAGAACCACCAAATTTGGTATACTATCTCACGAAATTCTAACTTAGACTGTAGACGATTTTTGGAAGCGGTTGGAGCCAGGGGGGTCAGAGCCACCACCCCCCATACAAAATTTTCGTAAATTCTACAGTTTTCAATTTAGAACCACCAAATTTGGTATACTTATTCATGGTATTCTAACTTAGACGGTAGATGGTTTTTGGAATAGGTCAAGGAGCTGGAGGTAAGAGCTCCCACATACAAAATTTTCGTAAAATCTATAGTTTTCAATTTAGAACCAACAAATTTGGTATCATGAAACTCTAACTGAGAATGCAGACGGTTTTTGGAAACGGTTGGAGCCAGAAGGTCAGAGCCCCCCATGCCAATTTTTGTAAAACCTACAGTTTCGAATTTAGAACGACCAAATTTGGTACAGTACCTCATTGTATTGTAACTTAGACCGCAGACGGAAATGGTCGGTGCCCGGTGTGAAGGGGGCCCATTCAAAATTTTCGTAAAAATTACAATTTTTACTCTTAAGAACTGCATCCCAATAATACAGCACTCCATTATCCCACCTACGGTCTAGGTTAGAGGCCGTAGATAACAATAAAGTGAAAAAATATCCAGTTCATGGTGTATTAAAAACACAAATTAGTAAACGTTAGCTTTCATCACCAACGGTTGCCTTATCAGGCAGAAATACAATGTAATGTAAATAATATAAATTCTTTTTTGCTTCGTATAATTAAATTAACTAAATCAAAAAATTTAAAATAAGTTTACTGGAAATTTACGGAAATAGCTTTTTCATTCATTAACTTTCACCCGCTGAACTTGGTGATTTTAGAAATAGTAATATTTACCTGGGAAATACCGGGTACCCCTACTAGTAAGAACTAAAGATAATGTTACACTTTTAGTCAGGTACAAAACAATAATTAGAAAGCCCTAGGACTGGGCCTGTTTAGCAATTTTCAGTCTGCCGTGCTAATTTTCATAAGGTTTTCATAGAAGTCCAAGATTTTAGCAATGCGCTTTTCTGAGGTTGGAACTATTAAGCAGACCCTAGGCCTAGGGCTTTTTCATAGTTTTCAGTCCTCCGAGCTGATATTTATGTAGTTTTCATAGTAAATAAAACGAATTCTGTTTAAATGTTACTCGAGCACAAAGCATTAATAGATACGCCCGAGACCTAGGCATATGCATTTATAGTAATTTTTATAATGCTGTGATCATATGAGGTTTGCATGAAAAATCAATTTAAAAGTGTTACGCTTATCAAAAATTATTTAAAAGGCCTAGGCCTAGCAGCCAATAATTAGTATTTGGTGCCTAAGTGGAAGCGCAACATTATTAACTTGATTTGTTATGCAAACCTTATAAATACGACCACAGCGATTAAAAGTTACTAAAGAGTCCTTGTAAGTAATATTTTTTGACCGAGTGCAAGTACAATTTATGAAATGTCAACAGGTCAAAATATCTAAAGTAACAATGAAATTTGGAATATTTCTTTCTTTTTATACTAGTTTTGACACTTGTATTTAGTTTTGAAAACATATATTTCTCCTATCGTTTACCTTCATTGTGCTTTCAACAGAATTTCTTACCATGTTTTGGGTATTTTGTTTTGTGTGGTTGCAGTTTTTTTAATGTTTTGGGCATTTCATTTTGTATGGTTACTTGTTTTTATGTTTTGGGCATTTTACTTTGTATGGGTGTTTTTGTTATGTTTTTGTTATTTTCTTTTCTGTGGTGGTTGTAATGTCGACAGGATGAAAAGGGGAAACTGTGGACAGTCGCAATGCCTACTTGCTTATAATTTTTTTTTTCAAATACAGCACATGATTTTGTATTGATTTATACCACTTGCTCATTAAGCGACTACAGGTTTCTTTAAATATTAACTTTTTCTTAGAGCCTTTTGTTTCCTCTACCTAGCTTTTTCGGCTCCGCAATTTCTTTTTTTGGTTTTAGAATATTTTCCTTATTAATAATCTATTTTCTCATGCAAACTCTTTATGTAAGGTATGTTTATTCTATCAAAGTATTTTGCAATTATACGTGAAGCCCTGTTGCTGAAGTAAAAAAAATATTTCCAACTGAAACAACGCAGTTTAGATATTTTCCCGCTGTTAACTCAAAGAATGAAAACAAAAACAACAAATCTGTGCAATGGTTGAGGCATGAGACAGTACCTACTGGTAACCAGGCAAAGTTTTAAGGAAGAATGAGCTTAGGAATTTCTAACTGCAACAAAAAAGATCATCCGCACTGTATCCCTCCCCATCCCCTAGTGCCGGCCTTTGGACGTCTTGAAAAAGAAGTCTTAAGGACACATCTGTATCGTAATTGCCTGAGCATTTGCGACAATCTTCTGGTGTCGCAGTAGAAAAACACACTTCCTACTTCGCCTAAATTGCTTGGATGTAAAGCTAACGAACAAAGTTTTGCTCTCGCATTGGATTTCTGTTGCTTTTGATGGAATACTTTTCCCCTGGGGTTCACCGCTTTCAGTATAGTCTTCAGGACACACGGCAATACACCCCAACGTAAAACACCAATTTCACGGCAATTAACTGCAATTAGCGAAAGAGAGGGACGGTACAGGAAATAAGTCGAACGAGACAGATCTGAACTTAGAAAGTCGGGGGAAGGTGTTGCACGAAAAACTGTGTTTGGCTTACAGATCATTTAGCACGTAGGGACGTAGGTTTCGTTTAATACGTTACGGGGTAAACAAATTGTCTTTTCAGTATAACAATTTTCTTTCATACGCATGGTGCAGCACAGAAAAAATTTGAATTTATTTTTGAGAATTAGCATGACGCCTACCGGCCCAGAGTACAGCTGTCGCCTCCGGAACCTGGCTCCCGGGTTCTTCGCATCTGTTGATCCCCCGCCTGGAGCATCCCAGCTGTAAAATACATGTACCTCTGCGTTTTGGAAAAACAAAAGATAAGATGCCGATCCTTAAAATTAACCACTTCTTGTGACCGCAGGTACGAAAATCTTGAACTTCGCTTAAACCCTAACTGGAGGAACAAGCTTCACGTGATTGTCTGTATTCTGAGTGTTTTATTGAATGGTTGCTCATCAGTTCGTAGTTGACTGGAGAACAGAGAACGTGCTTGTTGAAACCTTTGTTGTGCGTTGTCAAGTGATAATAGTGGAAATATATCATTCTAAATATTTTGGAAAGAGAAAGTGCATTGTTTTCCGAAGGCACTATACAGATGAAGAATGCAACATAAATAGTTAACTCTAAAAGAAAATGATTTGCTGAAATGGAAAGGGTATTTATTTTGCCATATCAGAGTGCGAGGTGATTTACGGTATTGTCACTGTATTGAAAGAAATTATGGAAATTGTACTGGCTTTGCTAGTACTATTCTTATTGGAGATGAACACAGGATGCGCAATGAGAAACCACATAATCATGCTCCAAGACCAGAGAAAAGTGATGTTGCTGTTGCAAGAGCGCAAATAAAAGAACGAGCGAGAAATACGGACGAAGCCCCTGCACAAATTATTCAAACCGTGACAACGTCAATGGCTACAGTAAATGCAGCTTACATGCCTAATATGGATGCACTAAGGCAAGTTGTAAAACGAATACGAAGAGAAGACATGCCTGCGGAGCCTACGACTTCAGAACGGATCGATGCCCCAATAAATTTACAGGAGGAGATGGTGCAAAATTTCTTGGCAGAGATAGCGCATTTGGACATCAAAGAATTATTTTATTTTTAACAGAGAATAATTTACGAAAGCTTAAAGAAGCACCCCTCTGGATTATGGATGGGACATTTTAAACTTGTCCAACCCTTTTTAGGCAATTATGTACCATTCATGCTGTGGTTGAAACGAATCCAGAGATGCACAGACTTGTCCCACTAGTTTATGGGTTACTTTTCAGCAAGTATAAAGTATATAATACTATTATACAGTATTTTAAGATAAAAAGGAATTCGAACTTCTTTGGCACACAGAGACAATGTTAACATGCTGGACTTTTTAAGAGGAATTTCATATAATTCTACCCTTTACTAAAATGTGCTGGTATTTCTCACTAATTGAATTATACCTTTTACGTTTTGTATTTGAATTTTTCAAGAATGTAATTCCGCCGAACATGCAAGAATGTAAAACACAACGCAAAATTAAAAAAGACAAAATTTTCAAAATAGCATGTCAAAAACATAAAATGTCAAAAAGTAATCCAAAATGTGAAACAAATAAAAATTCAAAATGCAATCACAAGTCACAAGCATTACAAAAATGCGAAACGCTATGTAACAAGTACAACACAAAATAAAACAAATGCCAAAAAAAAAAAATGCATACGCTTTGTAAAATGTACAAAATAAAATAAATGCCATATTCATAAGGATTTCATGACAAGTCAAGTTAAAAATGAGCTTTTACTTAGATTTCAAATAATAATTACTAGCCTCTACACCTTTTTAAGTCTTTAATAAGTGCAACATCATTAACCTGACTTGTCATCAAACATTATCAATATGACCATAGCATACAATCACTTAAAAGACTTGTTAATGGATGAATTGAGGAATCACCAAGTTCAGCGGGTGAAAGTTAATGGCTGTTTATAGTTTTGTACTTGAGTAAATGCGCAACACAATAAACTTGACTTTCTCTGAAAATTTTATGTATATGAGCACGGTTGATTGAAAACTGATAAAAAGTCTTAAGGCCTGTTTATTCATTTTTGTGCCTCAGTCAAAACGCAGTACCATAACCTTGGCATCTTATCGAAACCTTATGAATACGTCGGACTAAAAATTCCTAAAAAAGTTTACGCCTAAGGTCTTGTAACTAAAGTTTTGTGACAGGGTAAAACTGCAACATTAATAACTTGACATTTTATGTTAACGTTGCAAATATGAGCACGGCGGATTAAATATTTCAACAAATAGCCTTTGGGATTAATGTGTTGTAGCTGAGTAAAAATGTAACATTATCTTTATTTTCTATATAAACCAAACTACTTGCTGAAATGGCCCAACTATATATACGTATACTTCAACCATATACCGAAGCGCTGACAATGTGAAAACATAAGTGCAATTTTGTACGGTCCCCTAACATTTTATGGCCAGCCTACATGGAAGTGGACACGTTGATATCAAAAACATACTTTTTGTACGGTCCATAACAAATAGCAATGGACACGTCGCAATCTTTTTTTTTTTTTTTTTTTGTTGGGGTTTAACGACCACCGTGATCAATTCAGTGGGCTATAAGCAGTCGGACGTTCCCAATTTTGGGCCACTGGTTCCTGGGAAGGGGGACAGCCAGTGCCAGAAGTCAATCACAATGTCCATGATTCACCGGGATTTGAACCAGGATCCTTCTCGACAAGTGGTCAGAAGCCAGCGCCTAGATCACTCCGCTGCCGTAGCGGCACACGTTGAAATGTATTTTTCATACAGCCCCAAACGCTCTTATGGACATACTAGATTGAACTGGACGCAAATAAATCATTAATATAATTTGTACTAGCAGGGATACCAGTTATTTGCCAGGTACATATTACTATTTGTGGAATCACCAAGTTCAGCAGGTGAAAGTTAATGAATGAAAAAGATATTCCTGCAATTTTCCAGTAAACTTATTTTAAATTTTTTGATTTAGTTAATTTAATTTTGCGAAACAAAAAAGAAAGAAAAAGGAATGGGAATACTTACCTTCTAGGAGACATCTATAGAACTGCCGTACATCTGGCGTGTGCTTCTGTGAATACCGCGACACAGAAATGCAATGTACCTATGTGATGTCGCATGCGAAAGACTTCACATTGGCATTGATCATCTTTTTCTTACCGTTTTGAATATCTGGAACTCTCTATTTACATTACATTATATTTCTTTCTGATAAGCCGCTCGTTTGTAGTGAAAGCTAAACTATTTTGATTTGTGTTTTTAATACACCATTAAACGCATATTTTTGCACTTTATTGTTATATACAGTCGCTAACTTAGACCGTAGGTTGGTTAGTTGGTTGGTTGATGGTTTATGGTGCAAGGCCCTCAAAGTGCCAAAGAGCGCCTTAGAACGTAGATAGGGTATTCTTAAGAGTAAAAAACGGAACTTTTTACGAAAATTTTGCATGGGGCTCCCTTGACCCGGGCCCCGACCCCTTCCAAAAAACCGTCTAGCGTCTAAGTTAGATAACCATGAGTAGTATACCAAATCTGGTTGTTCTAAATTGAAAACTGTAGATTTTACAAAAATTTTATGAGGAGGGTGGATTCTCACCCCGGGTTCCAACCCCTTCCAAAAACCGTCTAGCATCTAACTTAGAGTTTCATGATACCAAATTTGGTGGTTCTGAATTGAAAACTGTAGTTTTTAAGAAAATGTATGTCTGTGTGTGTGCGGGGGGGGGGGGGGGCTCTAACCCCCCGAGCCTTGACCCGTCCCAAAAACCGTCGATCGTCTAAGTTAAAGTACCATGAGATAGTATACCAAATTTGGTGGTTCTAAATTGAAAACTAGATTTTGCGATTTTTTTATGAAAGGGGTCCTACCCCTTCACAAAAAAATCTGCAACCCCTTCCAAAATCGTCTAGCGTCTAAGTTAGAGTACCATGAGATAGTATACCAGATCTGGTGGTTCTGAATTGAAAACTGTAGTTTTTCAGAAAATTTTGTATGTGGGGGACTCTGACCCCCGGGCCTTGACCCGTTCCAAAAGCGGTCTACCGTCGAAGTTAGAATACCATGAGATAGTATACCAAATCTGGTAGTTCTAAATTGAAAACTGTAGATTTTACGAAATTTTTATGGGACGGGGGGGCTCCAACCCCTTCCAAAAACCGTCTAGCGTCTAAGTTAGTGTTTCATGATATCATATTTGATGGTTCTGAATTGAAAATTGTAGATTTTGCGAAAAAAAAATTATGGGGGGGTCTCTGTCCCCTGGCCTTGACCAGATCCAAAAACGGTCTACCGTCTAAGTTAGAGTACCATGAGATAGTATACGCAATTTGGTGGCTCTAAATTAAAAACTGTAGATCTTACGAATTTTTTATGAGGGGGGCACCCACCCCTAGGGCTCCAACCCCTTCCAAAAAACCGTCTCTAAGTTAGTTTCATGACACCAAATTTGATGATTCTGAAATAAAAACTAGATTTCACAAAAATTTTGTATGTATGTGGCGGGGGAAGGCTCCCGACCCCCCCCCGCCTTGACCCGTTCCAAAGACCGTCGACCGTCTAAGTTAGAGTACCATGAGATAGTATACCAAATTTGATGGTTCTAAATTGAAAACTAGATTTTGCGATTTTTTTATGAAGGGAGTCCTCCCCCTGGCTGCAACCTCTTGCAAAAACGGTCTACCGTCTAAGTTAAACGGTAGACCGTTTTCCATGAGATAGTATACCAAATTTGGTGATTCTAAATTGGAAACTGTAGATTTTACGAATTTTTTTTATTGGGGGGCTCTGACCCCTGGGCTTCAACCCCTTTCAAAAACCGTCTAGCGTCTAAGTTAGAGTACCATAAGATAGAGTACCAGATTTGGTGGTTCTAAATTGAAAACTGTAGATTTTACGAAATTTTTATGACGGGGGGGCTCTTACCCCCAAGCCTCTTTTTTTTTTTTTTTTTTGGTTGGAGGTTTAACGACCACCGTGAGCAACTCAATGGGCTATAAGCAGTCGCCCGTCCCTAATTTAGGGTCACTGGTTCCAGGGAAGGGAGACAGCCAGTGCCGTAAGACAAACACAACATCCATGCCTCACAGGGATTCGAACCCGGGCCCCGTTCGGACGAATGATCAGAGGCCATCGCTTAGACCACTGCGCCACCGGGGCGGCCCCCGGGCCTTGACCTGTTCCAAAAACGGTCTACCGTCTAAGTTAGAGTACCATGAGATAGTATACCAAATTTGGTGGTTCTAAATTGAAAACTGTAGACTTTACGTGGCATTTTTATGGGGGCTCTTACCCCCTGGGCTCCAACCAGTTCCAAAAACTGTCTAGCGTCTAAGTTAGAGTACCATGAGATAGTATACCACATTTGGTGGTTCTGAATTGAAAACTGTAGTTTTTAAGAGAATTTTGTATGTGGGGGCTCTGACCCCCGGGCCTTTACCCGTTCCAAAAACTGTCTGTCATCTAAGTTAGAATACCATGAGATAGTATACCAAATTTGGTAGTTCTAAATTGAAAACTAGATTTTGCAGATTTTTTTATGAGGGGGCCCTTACCCCCGGGCTGCAACCTCTTCAAAAAATCGTCTAGCGTCTAAGTTAGAGTACCATGAGATAGTATACCAGATTTGGTGGTTCTGAATTGAAAACTGTAGTTTTTAAGAGAATTTTTATGTGGGGGCTCTCACCCCCGAGGCCTTGGCCCGTTCCAAAAACGGTCTACTGTCTAAGTTAGAGTACCATGAGATAGTATACCAAATTTGGTGGTTCTAAATTGAAAACTGTAGATTTTACGAAAAAGTTTTTATTCGGGGGTCGTCTGACCCCCGGCTCCAACGCCTTCCAAAAACCGTCTAGCGTCGAAGTTAGAGTACCATGAGATAGTATACCAGATTAGGTGTTTCTGAATTGAAAACTGTAGTTTTTAAGAAAATTTTGTATGTGGGGGCTCTGACCCCCGGGCCTTGACCCGTTCCAAAAACGGTCTGCCGTCTAAGTTAGAGTACCATAAGATAGTATACCAAATTTGGTGGTTCTAAGATGAAAACTGTAGATTTTACGAAATTTATATGAGGGGGGGGGCTCCGACCCCGCGGGCTCCAACCGCTTCCAAAAACCGTCTAAGTTGAGAGTTTCATGATACCAAATTTGATGGTTCTGAAATGAAAACTAGATTTTACGAAAATTTTGTATGTATGGGGGGCGGGGGGGGGGCTCTGACTCCCCAGGCCTTGACCCGTTCCAAAAACCGACAACCGTCTAAGTTAGAGTACCATGAGATAAGATACCTGATTTGGTGGTTCTGAATTGAAAACTGTAGATTTTACAAAAATTTTGTGTATGGGGAGCTCTGACCAACCGGGCCCTGCCCCGTTCCAAAAACCGTCTACCGTCTAATATTTTTAGTGCCAAAGAAAAACGTAATATTCCTATCCTGTCTGCGTGTCCAAACTTTATAAATTTGATCAGGGAGCAAGACGTTCGAAATCGTATGTTTTCCTGCATTCGTTTTGTATGTAACCAAAATCTGTAAACGCGACGAATTGACGTAGTCGACGAATTTGTCCGCGACGAATTGACGCTCGACGAATCGTCGTGGTCGACGAATTGATGCGCGACGAATCGTCGCAGTCGACGAATTGACGCACGCAACGAATTGACGTAGAACCATTTTTCGACCCCTGCCAATACCCAATACAACAGCGGGCAGCAGAGAACAATATCTGTCATGACAATGCATTACATGCTCACATGTATGAGCTCTAAGAGCCCAACTGCTTCCGGCACCTTATTGTATCAAAGCTGCATCAGATAGCTGCTGTACTGAGGGCAAAAGGAGGACCTACGAAGTATTAGGTAGGTGGTCATAATTCAGTGATCACTCATTGAAAATAATAAATCCGAACAGCATTATTTTTGGCAAAGAAATGCTATTAGTAACTGCCATCCATTTGGAAAATTCTTCAGAAAACTCAAAGTCAGATAAACACATAGCACCGTGAAAGTCAGATAAACACATAGCACCGTGAAAGTCAGATGCTGACACATAAGCACATAGCGCCATGGATTGTTGGCCACCGTAGCGTATGGCGAACGCACTCTGCTAGTTATCGAGAGATCTGGGGTACGATCCCAGTGGTGTCTGGATAACAATTTTTCTGTTGCTGTGTAAAAGAAAAACGTGGAAAGAGTGATGACTTTATCTACCCAAAAATTACATTGTTTTAGAACACACTGTAAAAGAAAATTGGTAAAAATATAAGTTCAAATCATTCTTCATGATGAAGATTTTACTTTGCTGAGTTCAAACATAGAAGTTATAAGAGAAGAATTTTTGTTTGTTTGGGCTTGATGAGAACCATGAGCAACTCAATGGGCTATAAGCAGTCACCTGTGCCTAACTTAGGGTCACTGGTCCCAGGGAAGAGAAACAGCCAGTGCTGTAAGATAAGCACATCACCATCACCTATGCTTCATCTGGGACTTGGAACTAGGACCCACTGCGACCAGCACTTAGACCACTGTGCCGGTAGAGAAGAATTCAAGGGTCTTGCTGAAGCACTGCAAACTGCATATAAACCACCAACCCACATATTTCTTCTTAGTGAGTTGCTGGATGCAACTGACAATAACAGGAAGAGCAAATAAATAGTAGAATCACAGAATTCCAGGACTTTTATAGGATACTTCCAGGACTTTTTTCCAAAACATACGATCCAAACACTCCTACTTAAAATATAGTGAAACCATAGCTCAGTTCAACCATTAATGTATAACAAACTTCCTACATGCTTGAGCAAACTGAATGCAGAATGTTGAAAATGATATCTGCTGTAGCTAACGAGAAACTCAGAATCACAGATAAACACTGAAATACCAAAACTGTCACTGAAAATTTAACCAGGTTTAATTTCTACAGAACTTTTATATAAATTATACTACACTGATTTTGAGGGGGGGGATTCTACTTTGGCTTCATTTCAATTATTCACTTGTTCACTTGGAATGTGTTGACCAAACGGAAAAGTTAAACTACCACCTTTAAATCAATCTCCCGATAAACTCATTTTGTACATGTCAGGAACTACTTCAGAATTGAAAAATTTCCTTTAAAATGTAAGGAGATAAAATTCATGCTTCCCAATGGCTTCTTTTGGTGCAACTACAACAGTGCAAACCTGCCTTCATGCCTGCTTTCAAAGTGCAAGACCAAATTTATTAAAAAGCTGGATCAATTCTTTCCTTCCTTAATGAGAATCTGAAGTTTTTACAAATTTACTTCATGGGTGATGAACAACTGGAGTCTGACCAAAGCTGTGAAAACATTCCAGGTACAAGGAGACATTGTTTTAAATCTGCAGAAATTTTTGCATCACCATAATAATTTAATAAACACGTTCAAGATGCATTGGACGGAATGCCTACAGATGAATATAATGTTACAGGGTGATTCAAAAGTCCTCGAATTTTATATTTTAAAACGTATTTGCTGTAAAACCATAAGAGATATCCAAGTATTGCTGCTTGTGGCTGTTGTGTGTGGCCTTGGGGAATGTGCTGCACCACGTGACAATACGCTTACGCGGGGGCTGGCAAGCAGTAGTCAGTCAGCCACGAGTCTCACGCAAGAACAGAGAGTCGCTTTGTTAGAAGTTTATTTTGAGGAAAAATCTTACCAATGTTGCATCCAGCTCTTTCAAAGTTTCCTGATGCCCCTATACCAGGGAAAACAACTGTGTATGATCTTGTGAACTAGTTTCACGAGACAGGCAGTGTTCAGGATAAGCCTAAAAGCGGCCGGCCAGCCAGCCGTGGTGACAACGTTTCTGGAGAAAATTCATGTTTCCCTGCAGCACTCTCCCCAGAAGTCACTTCGGCGGCTGTCTCAAGAGTTAGGGGCATTGTAATCAGCCTGCCGGAGGGCTACTAAACGTCTAAAGCTACGGCCATACAGAATTCAAGTAGTGTAACCGCTACACCCTTTGGACTCAAAAAAGCGCATTGACTAATGCCAATGGTTTACGGGTTTCGCGCGTAACAATGTGACTAACCAGCTTAACAACACTTTCAGTGACGATGAATGGTTTCATTTGAATGGATATGTCAATAGCCAAAACCATACATGAGACTGATGAAGAAAAAAAAGCTGAATTTTTTTAACAGGTAAAAAATCAGAACGTGCAGCGAATTAGTGTGAATAAAACACAGCACAAGCAAGACAGAATTGTTTGACGTTTATTAAATTTATGTAAATATTAAACTGCATGCAGCACATCACTACTCAAAATATAAAATTACCAACACTTAACAACAACACAGGATAAACAGAACATCGCGGAATAGGGGGGGGGTCACTGGTCAAAATCATAGCTCCGCCGATCTTCCGTTTTCAGAAATTTTTCCTCTATTTCCATGCTGAAATACAAATATTTATGCAATAAAATAAATATATTATATAAATATACTAGCTATACCCGGCCACGCGTAGCTGTGGCACATTGTGGTTGCATGGATGAGAAATGAGGAACAAAACAAAGCATACGTTTCATAGAAGTTTAATTTTGCAATACTTGTGGGTATACAATATTTTTTGTTTTTCCATTCTCTGCGTAGATATAAAGCCTATCTGGTTTGCCGACACGGGAACACGCAACATACAGTTGTCCATGTGAGAAGCAATCCGCATCTAAATCTAAACCACACAATTTTAAAGATTGACCTTGAGCTTTATTGATTGTGATTGCGAACGCCAATTGAATTGGGAATTGCAATCTTTTAAATAGAAATGGTGTATAGGTCGGGATCATGGGAATTCGAGGGATGAGGACATCTTCACCTTCGAAAGGCCCTGTTAAAATCGTTGCTTCCACTACATTTTTCATCAGTTTTTTAACTGCGAGTCGCGTGTCGTTGCAGAGTTTTGGCTGATTAATATTCCGCAACATGATAATTGGCACACCTATTTTCAATTTTAATATGTGTGGTGGCATCCCTGGCAGATCAAGTGAGTTCAAAAATTCCGTTGGATAATTAACTACTTCATCTGCTTCCACAACTGTATCTATCGACTTGTATGTAATTTCCTCACTTTGAATGCTGGATTGAATAACATTATTAATTTGAATTTACTTCCGATATTGGAGGTTATATTTTTTTTTTTTTTTTTTTAACTTGCATTAATGCATTTGCATTTTTGAACTTCACTTTTAGTTGGTAAAGTTCGATGAACACTTACCGCACGTGGGGCTTGGCTTTCACTTCATATTTCCGTTATGTGGATGAGGCATGGGGGTTTTTCATTTGGCCACGGGTCCACTTCTTTTTTTTTTTCCGTTGGAATTTATTTTGCCTCATCACCAAACGAGTTTTTTTCCTTTGCTGCATCCTCATTTACTTCAATACTTATTCATAACCCTAGTACTTTCGGTAATACTCCATAACCGTCTTCGAGGGGACGTTTGATAGACATCTTTATTCTTCGCGGCAAGGATAGCTCGTTCACTGAGCCAATCGTGATTCTTATAATTAATTTGAATATTAGGAAATACTTTTTCGATCAGTTCTTCTTTCGATGTTACTAAATTACAAAAATTATCAGGAAATGATATTCGTCTTGACGTCTCATCGACTGGCAGTTGTCCGTTCCCAATGTCCAGTAACTGTCATGAGAATACCTCGGCTGATTGATCGTTCTGCAGCTGGACACGCATATTCGTAGTCAACTGCAATGTACGTACGTGTCGCCACAATGTTGAATATTTCAGGCAAGCATTTATTTCGTCCGCTGGTGTCGATCGAGAAATTACAGGCAATGTTTGCCTAAAATCTCCTGCGAGCAATATCAATGCATTCCCGAATGGTTGAACGTTTCCACGCAAATCTTGCAACGATCGATCAAGAGCTTCAAGCGATGTTTTATGTGCCATCGTGCATTCATCCCAAACAATGAGTTTACATTTTTGTAATACTTTTCCCATACCGGATGCTTTGGAAATATTGCACGTGGGAGTCTCGATGATTCGCATGTTTAATGGCAACTTCAGAGCTGAATGAGCAGTCCTTCCACCTGGTAACAATGTCGCAGCTATTCCAGACGAAGCGAGAGCTAAGGCTATGTCATTTTTTGATCGAACCGTTGCCAGAATCAATCTGATAAGGAATGTTTTCCCAGTTCCTCCTGGCGCATCCAAGAAGAAGGCCCCCCCCCAACTCCGTCATTTATCATTTGCATTATGCAATCATAAATGTCCTTCTGTTCACACGTTAATTTGGGAATGTTTGATTGGACATATGACTGGAGATCACCGGTGTTGTAACTCTGTTCACGGCGCAAATCCACATCAAATGAAGCAGTCGTAGTTCGGTTGGGTGCTGGCATTCCCAATTGACTAAGAACTTTATTTGCAATAGCTAAGCACTTGTCTTCAATATTTATCAATGTTTCGTTGTAAATGCCTTCTGTAAATTTCATGGTCATATTGGCATTTTCTAGGCGTACTCTATGAAAAACATCCTCAGCCATATGCGATCGATATCTTTCCCATAACTAGATGAAGGGAAGCAAGCGGTCAATATAATTGCGAATAGTGCTCGAATTTGGTTTGGATGTGCAGTGTTGCACGCGTTACTAATACATATATCCCACTGTTGGTCGTATCCTAATAAATTAAGAGCTTGGCACGCACTGCGGAAAGTGGCATATGCGACGCCGTCAACAATTTTCAATTGCTGGAAAGATCTAGGACCAGGCACATTTACCAACAGCATGCGAAGGAAAAAACATTCATCTTGATTAGGATGCACTGTATAAAGTCTACTAATTGTATTTTCTCTGAAAATGCCAGGTTCACCGTCGACTGGCTCCCCTCGTCTGCGTCGTACGAATGCTTTTTTTAGTTACATTCCACGTGTAATAAGAGGGCACTTCTGTGTACATCAGTGTTCTGGCGAAAGCGTCTTCCTGACATAAGGTGAAGAAAGCAGTCAGAGTTGTACCAGGTGGATTAAGGGCTCTTTGTTGCACATTTGCATCTGTGAAATAAACACGCTGTCCATTCTCTAAATGTACTGCTAGCAGTGAACCACAGCTGGATTGCGTTCATGCATGGGAAATGAAAAAATTCGCCATGCAGCCTCATTGCTGCTTATGTATCTTCCAGCCTGGTATTGTGCAATTTCATCGATAACTCGAACTGCATTTCTGTCGCTATTTTCTGGTTGCACACCAAAAACTGCCATATCGCTGCCTTTATTCACATACTTACAGATGTATTTAATCGATTTGACCGAATTGCAATATTCTACGTTTATGTGCGCTTTGTATGTTTTTGACAACAAGGCGAATATGGGACCACCCAACGGTTGTCTACATCAATATCACCATTTCGCATGTGTATAGTTGCCGAATTCCCGCCATCTTCAGTTGATCGTCTCCTATACTGAGGATATCCATCGTCTCCTGTTACTGTGTTGGCTGCGAATCCTCGAGGATATTGCTTAGAACATTTCCCGTCTACCATGCATGGTGAATTCGGATTTAGTGTACCGCATAGTCCATGTATCATGTTTTTGATAACAACTGCATGCAAATCCTTATCGACATCGGCCCGTGGAATCTCAGCGCATATCACATCGTCGATTTCGTCTGAAGTTATTTTATCGTATAGCCAGATTAGTATATGCGCATGTGGCAATCCTCTCTTTTGCCATTCTACTGAATACATCCAGCAGCGCACAGATCCAAACACTTCATGTTTCACAATGAAATCCATCAGCGACTTAAGCTTTTGTCTGAAAACACGTGCTGTGATGTCATGCCTATCCACGGGTGATTGCCCAGGAAGTAACAGCTGCTGTATCTCGTCCCAAGCTGGAATGCACGTGAAGGTGATAAATAAGTCTGGAAGCCCGTAATGATGAACATATGCCATTGAATCTTGAGCATATTCCTGCATGTGACGTGGACTGCCTATGTATGAAGATGGCAAAATAGTAAGCTTTCCAACGTTGGTTGTATTACCGTCATTCACAACTGCATCTCGCAAATGAATGTATACTTCGGAGCGGAGTTTGGTCTGATTCAAACGAAGAAATAGCAAACGTTCCGTTTCAATTTTTGCATACATATCCACAATGTACTGGTGAAACAACTGACGGCATTTCAAAATATAATTGTCCTCGTTCCTCCGAATCATTAAGCGGTAGGCGTAAAAGTTCATTGCGCTGCACTTTTTATTAATTTCTGCACCATTCACTGGGTTTATCATCTTCACATTGAAATGATATCCATCGGCACCATCCCAGAAGATAACTGGATATTGCAATGCATCATAACAACGGTGAGTTTCTGCGACGTTTATCAATTGATCGTTTCTTCGATGGAGAACAATATCTCTAGGTTGGAACTGATCTCCGACTATGACAATTGCTACTTCGTCTATAGTTGGAGCATTATATTTTTGGACATGTTCTCCAGCGAGCGTTTTGTCGGCGTGAATGACAATCTTGTGGGTGTCTGATGGCATCATATCCATTGCCGTATTGAACAAACGCACCAAATTGTTCTTTTCGTGAAGGAGCTCCTGTAGTTGCGAAATGATGGATCTTCTTAGCGAGGTATGTATTCCACAACGTGCATCGACTTCATCTCTATCATCACCGATGAAGTACATTTGAAGGAATTTATGGTCACTATCTCGGAACGGGAGCAAGCTTTGTGATATATTTGTCCTTTGATTTTAAAAGTTGGCATAAATTGAGCAGTCACAATTTCCGCACCAAATGACGTCATTTGGAAGCAAGAGTTGTATTTCCTGATGTTCGATAGGAAATGCTTCGATTCAGCGGTAGATCCAGCAAGTAGAGTTTTTAACGGCTCTGATGGTGCTTCAAGTTGAGGCAATTTAATTTTTCCGCCAGCGCAACACATCCCATTCGTTTCATTATTGAACTTTAGAGCCTGGCAGTAGGTACAGACATGACTCATCTGGCCAATGACAACATGCGGACTTGAACTATAATCAACAGCTGGATTGTACCGGAATGCAAGACGATTGTATTGCAGAATCAGATCTGCTGTTCTTTGGGTACGTGTTTCAGCTATCCTCGACGCCTCGCGTTCATTCCGTTGAGAACGAACCAAATCTGTTGCTGCAGAACTCGACTGCCGTGCTCGCAATCGTGCATGCTCAAGCCTGGCTGCTCGTCTTTCTGCTCGTTCCGTGTTACGCATCTGGATGGTGCTTAGTCTGTTCCTCTCTCGTACGTATGCCCGCTCTTCCTCAGTCATATTCGAAAGCCGTCTTCTCGATCCTTCAGTGTGGCGAGTGCGACGACCCAAATTTGTTTTTTTGCGAGGCATTATTTCGGTTTTCACTGGAACAGAAGGAAGGGATAAGATTATAACCTCTTATGGCTCTCACAGCTCTAGGTTGAAAACCATGAGAGATAAGAGACAAAACATAACCTCTACTTACGATTTGGCGAACGGCGCAGCTCAATCATGACACGATCACCTAGTATGGAGAGTGTTCCACTCGCTTCCAGCAGATGGCGCGTTTGCTGGTACACAGCTGACCGTTGAAAAAGCTGTTTTCTCGCGGTCGCGGGTATGTTACTGACGCGAAAAATAGATAAAAACAACACGATCACCTAGTATGGAGAGTGTTCCCCTCGCTTCCGGCAGATGGCGCGTTTGTTGGTACACAGCTGACCGTTGAAAAAGCTGTTTTCTCGCGGTCGCGGGTATGTTACTGACGCGAAAAATAGATAAAAACAACACGATCACCTAGTATGGAGAGTGTTCCCTCGCTTCTGGCAGATGGCGCGTTTGCTGGTACACAGCTGACCGTTGAAAAAGCCTTCGACCATATATACTGATAGATTGGGCATGGCATCAAAATTTCTGGCTCCAACA
Source organism: Macrothele yani (assembly GCA_039090855.1). NCBI lineage: Eukaryota > Metazoa > Arthropoda > Arachnida > Araneae > Macrothelidae > Macrothele > Macrothele yani. Next base: position 98,555,712 of record CM076990.1, on the reverse strand, counting down.
TCGCAAACCACGAAATCACGTGACTTCGGGCAAAAAGATGGTTAACTCGTGCTGTGCTCATCATGAATTTTAGGAGTTTCTTTTTTAGAATTCCATTACGACTTTTCATTCGTGAATACATTTTTTACGCTCTGATGCAGCTATTGCCAGTGCGCAGTCCATTAGTATATATGGTCGAAGGAAAAAGCTGTTTTCTCGCGATCGCGGGTATGTTACTGACGCGAAAAATAGATAAAAACAATCTTTGAAGCGGGTTGTATATCGTGTCAAAATTTCAGCTCAATCGGTGCAGAACTTTTTGAGTTTTTGAAGCATACACAAACCAACTTAACATATTTATATATATAGATAATATTTAACAACGATACTGAGCGGAAAGATATCGCGAGGAAGAAAAAATAAGATTACGGGAGAAATCTTCACTCCGTGTAGCTACCAATTTCGAAAATTTTCACCCCCCAACTGTAACACCCCCTCCCCAGTCGCAGATTCTCACACTACATAGGCTTCCGCGCACAAATATAAGGCCTTCCTTGCGTTTTCTGTCAAAATGCTTCTAAGTAATATACTAGGGGTGTTCAAATGAAAAGGTACGAAACGTCATAAGAACGTAACCGTTAACATATTTGCCTATGCCGCTATGGGAGAACGTAGCGACACATCTAGGGATGCGATTGGAGTCGCCGGCGTGGATCGGGGCATGCGCGGGTGCCCGCATGCGCAGGAGAGAGCAGAGGCTCTTATAAAGAGTGCCGTCCAATTGACGCGGCAGTGCGTGTGAGAAAAGGATGGCGTTCACATTGCAAAATTCGACGATTGAGGAGCAGCGAGGCGTTATCCGATTTCTGACAGCGGAAGGTGTTAAACCGGCCGCTATTCATCGCGGAGGGTGTGGTTCTGCTCCATAATAACGCGTGTCCACACGTCTCTAGGGTCACACACGCGGAACTGGCCAAGTTCCAGTGGGAGCAGCTTGACCATCCGCCCTACAGCCTTTACATGTCGCCCTGCGATTTCCATGTGTTTGGTCCCCTGAAAAAACATCTGAAAGGGAAGCGCTTCCACTCGGACGACGAACTCAAGGACGCTGTGCAGGACTGGGTCTCGTCACGGCCACAGGAATTCTGGGAACAAGGAATCCTTCGGCTCGTTAATCAATGGGATCGTTGTGCTACGGCCTATGGTGTATACTTTGAATAAAGTCTTCATTTATACCCACAGTGTCGTTTCGTACCTTTTCATTTGAACACTCCTTGTATATCAAAATCATAATCATTGTCAACCATTATCAATCCACTGCTGGACGAAGGTCTCCCCAAGTTTCCTCCACAACGGTCTGTCTGGCGCCAGTCTCCTCCAAGTCACTCCCGCATACTTTCGAATTTCATCCACCCATCTCCCATGTGGTCTTCTTCTGGGTCTTTTCCCGTCCCTTGGAATCCAATCTATAATTTCAGCTGTCCATCGATGGTCTGTCCTTCTGGCAGTATATCGAGCCCATTGCCATTTCAGGGATTTAACTCTGATCATGATATCTTCCACTCTTGTCATTTTTCGGATCTACGAGTTCCTCTTCTCATCTCTCCTGCTTACACCAAGCATGCACCTCTCCATGCTGCTTTGAGTTGTCTGCAGCCTTTGTATGTCTCTTTTAGTTAAGGTCCACGTCTCTGCACCATACATAAGCACTGGAAGGATGCATTGATCAAACACTTTTCTTTTAAGACATAATGGCATATTGCTCTTGAAAATTATGCTGTTTCTTCCAAAAGCTCTCCAGGCAAGTTTTGTACGCCGATTAATTTCTTCATCAATGTGACCCTCACTTGATATCTGCTGTCCAAGATAAACGTACGTGTCTTATCTCCAGCTTTTCTTCATGAATCGATAAATCTTCATTTCTTGTAAAAGCATTGAACATCACTTTTGTTTTCTGAAAGTTCATTTTTAATCCCACTTCTTTACTCTTGTCAGCAAGTTCTTGGATCATATTCTGCAGCTCTGATGGGGTAGTTGCAAAAATGACTACGTCATCAACAAAGCGAAGGTGGGTTAGATAATCTCCATTAATCTTTATCCCTTTGTTTTATCAGTTCAGTGATTGAAAGACATTTTCTAATGTGGCATTAAAGAGCTTCGGAGATATGGTGTCACCTTGTCTCACTCCCTTTCCAATTTTTATGTGTGTTGTATTTTCAAACAGCCGAATCTTTGCACTTGCATTTTCATATTACATGCATTTTCTCTTATTACACGTGGAATGTAACTAAAAAGCATTCGTACGACGCAGACGAGGGGAGCCAGTCGACGGTTAACCTGGCATTTTCAGAGAAAATACAATTGGTAGACTTTATACAGTGCATCCTAATCAAGATGAATGTTTTTTCCTTCGCATGCTGTTGGTAAATGTGCCTGGTCCTAGATCTTTCCAGCAATTGAAAATTGTTGACGGCGTCACATATGCCACTTTCCGCAGTGCGTGTCAAGCTCTTAATTTATTAGAAAACGACCAACAGTGGGATATATGTATTAGTGACGCGTGCAACACTGCACATCCAAACCAAATTCGAGCACTATTCGCAATTATATTGATCGCTTGTTTCCCTTCATCTAGTTATGGGAAAGATATCGATCGCATATGGCTGAGGATGTTTTTCATAGAGTACGCCTAGAAAATGCCAATATGACCATGGAATTTACAGAAGGCATTTACAATGAAACATTGATAAATATTGAAGACAAGTGCTTAGCTATTGCAAATAAAGTTCTTAGTCAATTGGGAATGCCAGCACCCAACCGAACTACGACTGCTTCATTTGATGTGGATTTGCGCCGTGAACAGAGTTACAACACCGGTGATCTCCAGTCATATGTCCAATCAAACATTCCCAAATTAACGTGTGAACAGAAGGGCATTTATGATCGCATAATGCAAATGATAAATGATGGAGTTGGGGGGCCTTCTTCTTGGATGCGCCAGGAGGAACTGGGAAAACATTCCTTATCAGATTGATTCTGGCAACGGTTCGATCAAAAAAATGACATAGCCTTAGCTCTCGCTTCGTCTGGAATAGCTGCGACATTGTTACCAGGTGGAAGGACTGCTCATTCAGCTCTGAAGTTGCCATTAAACATGCGAATCATCGAGACTCCCACGTGCAATATTTCCAAAGCATCCGGTATGGGAAAAGTATTACAAAAATGTAAACTCATTGTTTGGGATGAATGCACGATGGCACATAAAAAATCGCTTGAAGCTCTTGATAGATCGTTGCGAGATTTGCGTGGAAACGTTCAACCATTCGGGAATGCATTGATATTGCTCGCAGGAGATTTTAGGCAAACATTGCCTGTAATTTCTCGATCGACACCAGCGGACGAAATAAATGCTTGCCTGAAATATTCAACATTGTGGCGACACGTACGTACATTGCAGTTAACTACGAATATGCGTGTCCAGCTGCAGAACGATCAATCAGCAGAGGTATTCTCACGACAGTTACTGGACATTGGGAATGGACAACTGCCAGCCGATGAGACGTCAAGACGAATATCATTTCCTGATAATTTTTGTAATTTAGTAACATCGAAAGAAGAACTGATCGAAAAAGTATTTCCTAATATTCAAATTAATTATAAGAATCACGATTGGCTCAGTGAAAGAGCTATCCTTGCCGCGAAGAATAAAGATGTCTATCAAAATAATAATGTTATTCAATCCAGCATTCAAAGTGAGGAAATTACATGCAAGTCAATAGATACAGTTGTGGAAGCAGATGAAGTAGTTAATTATCCAACGGAATTTTTGAACTCACTTGATCTGCCAGGGATGCCACCACACATATTAAAATTGAAAATAGGTGTGCCAATTATCATGTTGCGGAATATTAATCAGCCAAAACTCTGCAACGGCACGCGACTTGCAGTTAAAAAACTAATGAAAAATGTAGTGGAAGCAACGATTTTAACGGGGCCTTTCGAAGGTGAAGATGTCCTCACCCTCGAATTCCCATGATCTCAACCGATACACCATTTCAATTTAAAAGATTGCAATTCCCAATTCGATTGGCATTCGCAATCACAATCAATAAAGCTCAAGGTCAATCTTTAGAATTGTGTGGTTTAGATTTAGATGCGGATTGCTTCTCACATGGACAACTGTATGTTGCGTGTTCCCGTGTTGGCAAACCAGATAGCCTTTATATCTACGCAGAGAATGGAAAAACAAAAAATATTGTATACCCACAAGTATTGCAAAATTAAACTTCTATGAAACGTATGCTTTGTTTTGTTCCTCATTTCTCATCCATGCAACCACAATGTGCCACAGCTACGTGTAGAGAGTGAGAGAGAGAGAGTGTGTGTGTGTAAATAGTACATAAATAAAACAAAAAAATTACTTTATAAATAAATTATTTTAACACAAAAAAATTAGACAAAAAAAGGCGAATACCATGAGAAGCGCCGAAGACAGCTAAACCTCATGTAGTAGCTTATATAGAATGAAAATATTGCAGAACAAAAATATAAAATTTCAAAACAAGTAAAAAACTGAAACAGGTTGCCGTCATCAGGAGAGCATCAACCTGTGGGAGTGGCCTTTCTAGTACCAACAAAACATTAAGGCAAGCCAAAATTGTTGGTTGGTCATGCTCCCTAGGCCACAAAACCAAATTACAAAAATCAAATTTATAAAACTAAAAAAAGAAGAATTAAAAGCTTACCGGCAGAACAAAAACCGCCATGACAATGAGTCAAACAAGACTGAACAGAGCATATATATATTCAGTCAGACACAGTGAGGATGCAGGATTTGTCATTTTTATGTAGGACTTCCGTCCACAGGGAGTAGAGTTTAGGTCCCAGCCACCTACAGCGAAATCGCCTTTTGGGCAGGACACAGAAACAGAAGGAATGAGAGCAAGTCTAGCGACTTTGACAGAACAGTTTGTAGTGAGATTAGAGTACAGTAGATGGCGCCACCGTACAAGTACGATATTGCACATAGATGGGTGAGAGAATTTCAGGGGGGACATAGGAAAGGATACCCATTTTACCAGTGGGTCCAGCCTGGGGGCCGTCACTTTACGTGCTCGTCCGATGCACGGCGGATATTCAGCGATTGTTAGTAAATCACACCATCTCTGAAAGATCAGCCCAGGCTTGAACCTGGGGACATAGCATCGACAGTCTGAAACACTAACCACTAAGCCATCCGCGGCTCGACTGAACAGAGCACCCACAAGAACCCAAATATATACACTGATAAGAAAGGTGGTCACGGTTAAACAACTACCTGGTAAGCCAAAAAATGTGTGAATTGACAAGATGCAAAACTGTGTATGTAGATAAGATCTTCAGCTATTAGGGACCCACCAAATAGCACTTAATGTTACCTATATATTTAAAATTGTTAGGTCCTAGGTTAATAAAGCATGTCAATGTGTAATTTGAAACTTTTGGACACTGAATTAAAGTTCAAAATTAAATGGTTAAAATGATGCCTTAAGAAATTTTTAGGAAAATTGTTAGATTGCAATTTAGAAAGAAGAGCTTTCAGATTTTTTGCAAGTAAGAGCTGTGTAGAACAAATTTTAGCTATTCTATGAAACTGGGTGATGAGTAGATTGCGATGTATAACTTTTGAAATATTGGATGACCAGTGAGTGTAGTGAATGATATCAAATTCAAAAGAGTTTCTTTTATCAAATAAATTCACCACACCTCTTCCCTCCTCGTCCACCTGAACCTCTAAATCGAGGTAACAAACACAAGTAGGCGATCTGTTGGTTTTTTTCTAGGGTAAGGTCGTCAGGATACAAGTCAGTGGCGCAACGCAAAAGTCCGGAATGTTAATGACAATAATGTCATCAACATATCTTAAAGCAATCCCAGGTAAAGGATGATTGGCAACACACTTGGCTCGGTGACTGTCACATCTGTGGATACTTACGATTTTAAAAACCTCTTCACCTCAATTTCATTGAAGGGTCTGTGGCAGGTAGCCCTAAACATACATGCGAAGTTCGAGCCCGGGACTACAGAACAGTATTGGCATTTCCTACTGGATTTCTGTATCAATAACAATTTTGTTACCGTGGGCGATGGGCTTTACCTCCAAACTCGTGGTATCCCGATGGGCAGTCGCTTTTCTAGCAGTTTGGCTAATCTCTATCTACATTTTTTGGAAGATAGATATGTTGCCAATCATCCTTTACCTGGGATTGCTCTAAGATATGTTGATGACATTATTGTCATTAACATTCCGGACTTTTGCGTTGCACCACTGACTTGTATCCTGACGACCTTTGTTCTGCCGGTAAGCTGTTAATTCTTCTTTTTTTAGTTTTAAAAATTTGATTTTTGTAATTTGGTTTTGTGGCCTAAGGAGCATGACCAACCGACAATTTTGGCTTGCCTTGTCGTTTTGTTGGTACTAGAAAGGTCACTCCCACAGGTTGATGCTCTCCTGATGACAGCAACCTGTTTCAGTTTTTTACTTGTTTTGAAATTTTGTATTTTTGTTCTGTAATATTTTCGTTCTATATATAAATATATATTCTTACAATGTCTTTGCGATATTCTATTTTGCTCTTACGTTACATTTTTTTCTGTTACCACATTTTCGGTACTTTCCCAATAACACCACCTCTCTTGATAATTACCTCGCAGACTTTTATAAACACTGTATCGTTGTTTATTCGGGGTTTTTTTTTCTTTGTTTTTTGTTGTTGTTTTTTTGAAAAAATTTAAAAACCTTTGAATTTTTTTCGTTCAGAATTTGTATGTTTGTAAATAGGCGTTTCGTAGTTGTCTATAATATCAAAAGATTTTGTGTTCAACAATTGGTTTTTAGCAACGAAAGTTAAGTTTTATAAGATTGTGGGAAGGGTGGGAAGGGGGGAGGATATAAATTTTGCAACCTGGACAATGCACTTCATGGACTTGAGTGTTGGTAAAGCATTTGAAAGAACCTGAAAACCAAAAATGGAACACCGCACCGGAAGCCTAAACCATGCATGATGGGCAGAAAGAATGTAACGTGTGATTAAATGTGAAAAGAGGTAAGCAACCTTGTAAATATTATATTAGTATGCACATAAATTTAAGAACAGCTTTGGCCTCTGCTATAGATGTTTTTAACCAGAGTTTCTCTGTTTTTTGTGGCAGATGAAGAGTGTGGGTTGGGCCAGGAAAGTTATAGATGCATGCAAAAACTCTGACTAAATTATTCTTCATGCAACTCTGAGGAGGTTTTGCCAATTTAAAAAAGAAATTTTGGTGGGCTTTAAACTTGCATCTTGGCTTTGCAGAAACCCATTTCCAACTAGGTCTTTGTGGAGGTGAGAAAATGCAGAGTTTTGCTGGCCCTAGATAAAGCCAAGGCTCGGCATTCTCGACACTTTCTACATTCAGGTTTACCATTACTTTACCTTATTGTTTGCTCTTGCCTGTTGGGCTTTGAAGTTTTCTATATTGTTCTAGTTCTTGTTTAATAATTTTTTTACTGTCTCTACTTAGTAGTGTGTGAGTTCTAAATATTCATTACTGCTGCATTGCGCGTCATGATCTTCAGGTTGTTTTTTAAGCAAATTTAGTTTAAATTATATATATATGCATACACACACTGAAAGGACAATTTATTGTACTAGTACATACCCACATAATGATGTGCAAGAAGTCCACCTTTTGCTTTCACAACAGCAGTAAAGCACCAGTTCCACGCCACAACGTTGTGGCATGGAATCTACAATTGTTGGAAATGTTCTGGTGGTATTTTGGCCAATGATTCCAAGACAGCAGACAGTAAAGTGATGAAACTTGCCAGCTGTGGGTTTCAGGCTCTAATGCATTGCTCAGCCAGAATCAGGTATATGCTAACAGACTCCATTCCTTTTAATACTACATATACCGTCAGATTCACCCAAATTCGCATAAAAACTCAGCTACAGACCCCCTTGTTGCAAAATCAAATCCTACTGTCATTTAACTTCTTCATAAAGACAGATATCCTCTTGCTTCTCCAGAAGTTTATGTGCCATTCTAATATTGTCTGTAAATGGGAACATGCTTTACTTATAAACAGCTCTTACCAAAATGTCAACAAACGAATGGGACACAAAACTGATGCAGAGATGCCAACATCTGAAGGAAGTTATCAGTAGTCCATATGGCCTGTAGTTTTTCCGTAGTGAAGTCAAGTCAAGTTCCAGCATTAAAATTTGCAAGGTAGCATGCATATTTCCCAGAGTACACTGCTACATTTTTAACAACATTTTAATCTGGATGGGGGACGATACTTGGATAATTTTTGAAACATACCTAAATATCCTTAAAATAAAAAAATAAAAAACTGAGTAAATACACAAAAAATACATACTATTTCAGCTCCACCTTTTAATAAATATACTTATCGTTATTTCTTCTGTTTTTTACAGTGAAAATACCGACCGCAATTGTCTTTTCCTCCATGAGCGGTTGAAAAATCATCAGCACACAGGGAACAAAACCTATGGTTTTCGGATACCTGAGACGATTTTAGACACGAAAATTCTTGCGAATAACTCTCCTTGAATTTTTGACAACTTTTTTGCTTTTTAGATCCAAGAATATTATTAGTAGAGGCTGGTTGGCGTTCACCCAACGCTATTGCAAGTAAATTTGCACGCGACAAACACGATGGGAGCAAAACCAACATCGCACAGAACAATTAACTATGAAAGGTTGCATAGCTTTATTATACAGATAAATAGAAAATTAGCACTAAATGCTTATGATCAAGGCTGGAAAAATAAGCTCCAGATCTAGGAGCCAGGTGAAATGAAAGCAAATTTCAAAGTATCATGCACAAACGTAGTGCATGGTGATGTCGGAACAAAGAGTTATATAATATAAGTGTATTGAGCACTGCCTATTACCCAAACTATTTACTGCTAAATGAAATTCGAATTTGGTCTATAAATCTCAGGGTTATATAGTTTTGATAAAAATCTAAACATAAACCAGTGGTCCACTGAAGCTGATGGATTAAATTTATCCAGTGCTCGTCAGGGTTGAAAAAAAAAAGTTTTTTTTTTTTTAAAAAAGCCCAACCCGGGTGGGTTTTATTGGAGGGTTTTTTTGGGGGTTTTGTTGGAGAGGGGGAGGGGTTGGAGGGGGGTATGGGGTTTGGGGGTCTATTTGGTTCTCATATCCTTTCATTAAGATATCAAAGATTAAATAATATTAATGAAAAATCCATGCAACTTACCTATAGGTTAACAAAAAACTCCTTTTTATGTAGTCTGTTGAAATTTTTTTTATTTAAATCTACACAAAGGCTAAGATACTTTACACACCACTCACTGCAAACTATAAACTAGTATTTGATCAAACTCTAAACTCTCAACATTTCTGAGATGTTTAATTAAATCTGAGTAAAACTACAAATTTCAATATTTTTTGTGACAAATTTACTGGGTTTTTTTAATATTTGTGGATCTTGACAAGTTTCTGTGCTTTATCAACACCTAAGTGATTGCAAAGTTTTGACCAGACTAGTCCGCAAGCAGAAAATATCCTTTCTACTGCAGATGAACTGGCTGGACAACCACATAGACTTGACATGTAAAAGCAGAAATATTTCAGGATTCCAGCTTTGGTCACACTTGCATGTCGCTCCATCAGCTGCCACTATTTGGCAGCACTGAAGTTTTGCACAACATCATTTACAAACATAGACTCTGGATAGTACTTTGTGTCATATTTTAAAATCCATTACAAAAATTATACATTCAGGTTTCTTTTCTAACACCATTATCAGCAATTTGTCCTTGCTCAGGCCTAATTCTCTTTTCCTGGTATTTTGGATTCATTAAGTTTGCCAAGTAGTGGCATGGCTGAAGTGCTTGATCCATCCTTTTTTTATTATAACCGGTGTATACGGTTCAAGATCTGCATTTTCCATAAGATCTTGCCACAGTTCCACTGCCTCAGAAATGTTTGTTTGTTCAGCCTGGAGAATGTCAAGTACTCTACTAACCTCTTTTAGCTGTTTTAGCATGTGTACTGCATCTTTGTAAATGATTACATTCTCTAGAATTTTATTTATGTTTGGGGGAGTTTGCAGATCATTTGAGTGCTCAGAGGTTTGAATTTCCACATACTTTCGATAGTTTTTCACATAAACATTTATGCAATCCATTTGTGAATTTCAATGTGTTGCATTTGGCAGTTGTGGCATAAGTCCACCCATTTCTTTCAACAATCCGTGGGGGGATGATGATTGCTGAAATACTTCTGCACCTCGACTATTTGCTTCAAAACAGCTTTGTTCGTAATTTCCTCAGCTAGCAGATTGACATAATGTGCAGAGCACTCATAAGTCACCAAGGTTTTGTATTCCAGTTCCAAGAGTTCTCTCATTTTTACCATCTTATTTTCATTATCAGTACATACAGCAAAAACATTTCCCTCGAGTATAGTCTTGCAGTATTCAATTGCAGTCTTGGCAATTTTCGCACAATACGCCGAAGTTTTTTTAATTACTCTCACAATCTATAGCAATTAAAACAAAAGAGCTTGTCCCAGTGTGAATGCTTGTTGCAATTATGGCATCATTATTAACATTTGACCACCCATCCAACATCAAAGTGATGCTACTGTTGTTATCCTCAAGATGTTTTTTAAATGTATCATCAACTTCACCAGATACTGTGTCCAACAGTTTCCCTCCTAGATCAATACAACTAGGGCCAGAATAACCAGGGCACAAACTTTCCACCATATCTTTGTATTCTGCAGTAGTTGCTGAATTAAAAGAAATGTTATTTGCATAAAAAACCCTGGCAATTTTTAAATCTAATGTAGATTTTTGATTATCTGTTGTTTTTACAGTAAAACCTGTCATTAGTTTTTGCCTTTTGGGCATACTTTCTGTACCATGAGTCTCTTCTTGTATCAAGTTGTGTGATAGCATAGAATTCCCAGGAGTTGCTGATGTGAAATTTGGATTCATTTCTGATGGGAAAATCTGTGTAAAAGTATAACTGAATAAGTTTTTAAATTTCAAATAACACAGTATAACATATACTGTAGCTGAACTGAAGGGAAAAATAGCTATGGTAGTATGCACAAGAGATAAGCATGAGATACAACAAAGGAATCCTATGACCTGTAGCTGAAAAAGGTTTTTGTCAAGTCTCCAGCCTGCACCCCACCCCATCAGAACCTGATAGGTTGATTTTAACTCTGATTGGTCATTAGAGTCACCTTCCAATAGTACTGGAGAGTGGGAATTAGAACTCTGAAAACAAGTCCAGTTTGCTTCCCTGATTTCTAAAACCTAGCAGTTTCCCCCCTTCACATAGAGGCATTAGTGCACAGATAGCTCAAGAAACAGGTGTTTCACATTCCTACAATGCATTCCTCAGGGATTAGTCAAACCTTCTTTCTCTTCCCTCCAGCCCCAGGGCACAGGAAACTAGTTCCCACCTACTTGGTTACCTCCTCAGGATTTCAGGCATTCATAATTCACCGTGAAAAAGTATCAGGGAAAGAGTCTGTATTCCATATTAATATAATGCTAGCCTTTTTAAAAGATTTCGACCAGTGTGTGCGCGCACACACACAAGCATTTTCCTCTTAAATCATTAATATATTTCAAGAAATTATCATGTATAAACTTTTTTTTGTTTTTTCTGGAATTATCTGCAAAAACTATTTGCATGAACATTGAATTATAATTTGTAAGAAAATTTGTATTTTTCTATTTTTTATGCAGCAATAAATTATTTGTGCTGATGAATCTAAAATATCAAGGAAGTCAAATGTGTCCTGAATGCCTGACTATTAGCTTTTAGTAAAGCATCCCAAATGAAGTGGCTTTTGTAACTGCATTATCAAATAACAAAATATGTCTAATGTTTTTGTTTGCAAATGATGTACAAAATTTCAGGGCAACAAAATTAAGTAATTCTCAGAATTGTATGCAGTGAAACTTAAACATTTTTTATTCCCACATCTAGTTTAGCTCCAGAATTTTTATTTATTGCAAATTTTTATCAGTAATCAGTTATGGCTATCAGTATATCAAAAACCAAAAGAAATAAACAAGTTAAACAAATGCAAAAACATTAAAAATTAACAAATAGCATCTATGTAATAATAAAAACAAAAAAGGCATAACTAAAAACCAATTTGAGCACCAAGCTTTTCCATTTAAAAATGTTGCTTTTGAAACTCTTTGAAGAAAATATCCCAAAATTGCCTTTAAAAAAAAAACAATAAAACCCACTACAAAGTGGGTTTTAAAAAAAACTGTGCAGGTTTTTTTGGGCGAGTAGGTGGGTGGACAACCCTGGTGCTGGTCCATTCATGCTGATTATTATCATTAGGCAATTTCCATATTTGATTTGAGTTTGTTTTGTACTAAATTCGTCGAACTGAACCCTCATTCACAGCACACTATTGAAACTGGCAGCACAGTGACTATGGCCATCAGCTTTGCAAAATACCAAAAATATGTCAAAGATCTTTGTATACCTGTGAACACTTCCAGACAGTCATAGAAACCAAATTCCAGAAGCTTCTCCTTATCCATTTGAAATGAAGAATTGGCATTATTGTTAAGCCCATGCAGCTGCACTTCTTGATGTATTCCTGTAAGAGTTGTATTATTAACAAAATTATCTTCATGATGGCCAGGTGCATCCTTCATTTTCTGAGGAGTTGAAATGGCATTTTTAACATGAAGTTCCACTTCACTAATGATAAGTTCTTCCTTTTGAAATATGAGGAACAAATTCTTAAATACAGACAGGAAATCTAAAAGAAAGTGCAGCATGATTACAAAACTGAAATCTTTTAACTTTTTCAGAAGGCCCTTTGTAACTGCTGAAGCTGAACTGTTTTCTTTTTAGTTTGTAATATTTTCAAGATGTATAATTACACACTTCCAGTCTTTCACAACTGCAGCAAGAACACCAATTTTGCTTGCAACCATCTTACATAATGAAGGTATTGAAATTTTAGAGGCTGACTCTGAAGAATATGTGATTTCTTTAATTGATGCATTCTATTTCAGAAATGCTGATAGAATTTGTAGAGTTTTCAAAGTACTGAATCAACCTAATCAATGAATTTTACATTCTTTATTGCCCCTAACACACTTAAATTTAACTTGTGAGCAATGCAGTGAATGCCTATTAAATGCTTCAGTTTATGATACAGTTTTTGTACTAGTACTATCCATTTTCTGCACCAATCATACTTGCAGCTCCATCTGTTCTAATTCCAACTAGATGGTTAGAAGACAACCAATGTGAAAGTTCGTTTTTCTAGTTCACCTTCTATGGATTTCAAATATCCATCTGCAGTGACATCTTCAAGAGGAAGAATAGATAAAAATCTCTCCTTTTACCTTTTTTTCTTTAATATACCTAGCATACACAACTTCGATTCTTCCACACCTCCTTTATCAGTTGAGCCATCTTGCAACAAGCTCACACAGTTCTGGCCTTGAAGTTCACATACCAGTTCTTTTTGTATCACAGTTGCCATATGTGAAATAAACTCTTTGCAAGTCTTGTGATTACTATAATCATTTCTAACTTCAGCTCCTAATTTATCAGCCAGTATTAAAAGTTATTTCATGTCACTGAAAGGTTTGTTTAAAACAAATCTTCAGAAGTTCAGTTTTTCATCTTTTTTTTTTTTTTTTTTTTTGGACATACAGCAAGTGGTGTTTCTTTTGGGCACATTTGCACATTGTATGCTACCATGCATTTTTCATGTTGAAACGATTTACCAGGTTAATTGAAGGTTTCTAGTTTGAATGGACCAGTAAAGCCTGTCACTACTTTGGAATTTTTGTCCGATATTCCTGGAAACATGGCACAAACATCACATTTTTCTATGCCAGTTGTTTTACCATAGTGCACCCACCTAAGTTCTTTCAGCCAAGCTTCCTGAAACTTCCTCGCCTTTACATCGCTTACCTGACTGCTCAATAAGTATCATGAACTTGAGTTTTCTGTTTGGAGCACTTTTTCTCTGTTCCTGCAGAGGATGCAAGGATAATGAAATAAGTGGTCAGCCTTGCTTGTTTTGCATTTTCCTTTTCTCACTAGTAACAGCAGCGTGCTTCATGATTCTATATAAGTTTACTACACAAAAAATTAAAAGTTTGCAGAAGCCCAGAATTATTCCTGGCTTAAACTCTGAAACAACAGCAATGGTGGCAGAGAAAGAAACTGATACAACTGCATACTTTTTTCGAGAAAAAGTCGAATTTTCCCCACCAATCCCAAACCCTACAAGCTGTTAAGAACACAACAAAATCTGCTATAAAAAAATAAAAAGTAAAAAAATAAAAAAAAAGTTGATAATCTCAAAACAATATTTTTTATTGCTAACTCCAATTCAAATCCCTTGAATTTAGTGACTTCCCCCCAAAATTGGCAACACTGTCAGAAAGAACAAGAAGAGTATTTGCCAGATTGACAGGCTAAAATTTTGTTTCCTGGAAGCCCCAAGAGCAAAATCTTTTTCAGAAGTCTGCAATGCAGAAAGGAAAACCTAAAACCTGTCTGCAAGGTGTCTAAATGTTAATTTTGCCATAAAATTTATTGAGCAAATTAGTACTTAGTAGCAATAGTCAAACTAGCTTTCCTCTGACAAGAAATGCAAAAGAAACTTGAACTAATGAACTTCATTCAGAACTGAAACGTCAAATATTCTTTGGTTTAAATGCTTTTGGATTTTTTAAAATAATGGTCAGAAAGCATAAGGAATAACTTGAAATCCATATTTTTTTTATTTTGCATTTAGTTAATTGATTAAACTTTAAACTCCATCTTTCAAAGGATGTTTTGCCTGATAGACATTATGCTCTGCTTTTACTATTTCCTGTAGCAATTATGTTGTACAGGGGCCTCACCAGGTGATTGAGTTGGGGAGGGGGGCATCATGTCAACTTTGGAAACAGTAATTTTGCCTCATTTAGCTTGATTTGTAAAACAGAAATCCATATGCAAGATTTTTGTTTGAACCCCAATCTGTGAATTGACCACAGTTTAAAGAAAAAATTAGTGAATTTATGAAAATGTAAAGGAGCATTTTCGTTGATATAATTTAACCCCATAAAATTAAAGTGAGAAAAACGTCAAGGGTTCTTGTAAAGAAAAAAAGAATAAAACTTTTCACCTCATCAATCTGAAATAAAACCATTTGGAAGAAAATACTTAAAAAAAAGTTGCAACCGTCAGCTTCGGGAATACCGCGTAATACGGCTTTAGGAACAACAGGGGGAGGCGTTAAAAAATACGCAAAAATATGGTTTTAGAAAAAAAAAATCCCAGATAAGACAATCTGGAAGTAAAAAAGTTAAATAAAATAAAATGCGACCGTCAATTTCCGAAATGCCGTATGGCCGCGGAGAAATGGAAGGGAATGTTGCAAACGCTTAACAAATATGGATTTTGTGAAAAAAAAAAAAAAAGGAAAAGTTGATACTATTACTTCTGAGATGTTTTTATGCACTTTTGTTACCACGCACATCAAACGTGCGTGGTGTGTTAAAAGTGCATAAAAATATTGCTTCCGAGATTCAAAGCACAAGTAAAGCAATTATATCTCATCAAGTTGAAGGTATCTGTTTGAAAAATATGGAAGAATAAAAGCTTTAAAATAAAATGGGTGAGGGATCTATCGATTACAGCTTTACATCTTAAACGGGAGTCAACGTTAAAAATGCGTGAAAATTTCCCTTCCTTTGTTTTAAACTTTAAAGAAATCTTAAAAACAATTAATATTAAGAAAATAGAAAAACAGTCTGCACACCTTTCCAAGAATCTGCGATGCCGCCGCCGCGTCACGCTGTTTCTGCAGCCGGGCGTTGGCTCCGTCTCGGGCCAGCAGCTAAACCAAAGCGTGCGATCTTCAATGCTTCCGCGATCTGACAGGTAAGTCATGTGACTTGCAGGGTTTCATCGTGTCTCTCTGCTTGAAACACACGGATCACGATAAAAACTGACAGAATTTATAAATGTGATCAAAGCAGAAAATTTCAGAGTTTGATTTCAATAAATTACAATTTGTTGAAGTTATATTTTGCATCTATAAAACTCAAAGTAATGACTGCAAATTACGAAATTTAAAGTAAAAAAAAGTTAGGTGCCAGGAACAAATTTCTAAGCACCCAGGCGACCTGGCGCCCGGTATTTTTTCAGCCCTGCTTATGATACGAAAAAACTAATCAAAAAGATATTTTCAATTGCATAAATAAATCAACTCTGAAAAAAAGGTTAAAAGAAAAAGGCAATGCAAATAAAATAAATTATAATAAAAATCCATGCAACATTTGATTATAGCACAATATAAGCTTTCTGCTAAGATACGGGGAAATAAAATGTCACAACTTAATGTGCAAGTGAGTAATAAAAATAAAATCATCAAATAAAAAACAAAAGAATTAAAACTGAAATTAAAAGATTCCCAACAAACAATGATCTGGGGAAAACATTAATCTTTAAAACAAGCTATTAAGAACGTTCCTGTGAATCTGACAAGATAAAAAAGAAGAAAGATGACACCGAATTTTCAGATGTAATAAGCACATCTTTTTAATCCATTCTGACGCGAATTAAATTTATCAAAGCTATTCAAAATCAATGGAACCAATGATAAAACATCCAGAAATAAGAAACATCTACTTTAGTTCCACCAGCGGCTAAAAAGCATGTTACGAAAATTAACAAATGGTGAACAAAAAGTTTCTCATACTACAAGGAAGGTACCAGAGACAAAGAAATTTTCCAATCGAACAGTTAAAAGAAGAAATATAAAAAAGGAAACAATATATAAGTTTACGTCTGCTAACGGAAGAATTTTGCACAGCGGAATAGTTGAAAATAGGCAAAAATTATTCTTCATGGTAAAAGCGTTCAACCTTTACACAGTTAGTGAGAAATCTTTGCGTTACTTAAAGAGAATAATGCTCCACATCTCTGTTGTAGCGAATGGCATACAGTGAAGAAGAAATTTCTCAATAGCGTTTTCAGAAGTGGCGATACAGCTGCAAACTGAAGTACACAAACACCACCTACCGACAGAACTGTGAACTACAAAATTCCTCGTATACTAGCCTTCAGTGCTCTACGAGGTAAAGGGCATCCAGTGTTGAAAGAAGTTTTCAAATCGAACATGTAAAAACAGTGATGGAGAAAAACAGAATAAGCATATGCGCCCCTAGCAGCAAAATTGTGCACTAATTTGGAAAGAAAATACACACACAGTTTGCATAGTTAATAGTATCTGACCGAAGAAAGAAGTTTTTCAATCGGGATTTTAGTCCTGCAGATATTGCTGTAAACAGAAACATGAACTTATGCCCTCTCGTGGCAGACTTGTGAGCTATGAAAAATTTTAGATTACGAAACATTTCTCCACGGAAACGCTCTCGAACAAAGAAAGAATTCTTCAAATCAGACTTTTAGAAGCAGAGATATCGACAAAAATAAGATAGGATTTTACGCACCCTGGCGGGGGAAACCATGCATTATTTTAAGGAGAAAGTATTCTCAAAAGGTATTTCGATGTGAGCGGTATCGGTCAACGAACGAATTTTTTTAATCGAGTTTTTAGGAGCTCAGATTTTGCTACAAATACATCAGACGTAGAAATTGACACTTACACCCCTGGTGGCTAAACCATTCTTTATCAAATATTAGAAATTATAGGCAAAGCATTTCCTATCAGCAGCTGTATCCGGTGCAGAAAGTTTTCTAATCGGAATTTTAGAAGCAGAGATATCGGAGAAAGCGCAATTTACTTTAATGCCCCTAGCGGAAAGTCTATGTATAACTTGAAATTTTTAAAAATTATATGAGAACATTTTACACCGGAAATGCTATCTAGCAGAGCAGGAATTTTTAAATCTGACTCTTAGAAGCAGAGATATTGTCAGAAATAGGATGTACATCTACGCCCCCTGGCAGAGAAACCATACATGATTTTAAGAAGAAAATATTCTTAAATGTTTATCGGCATGAGCAGTATTGGTCCAAGAAAAATTTTCTCAATCAAGATTTTAGAAGCTCAAATTTTGAAGGAAAACCCTACGAAGCAGAAATTAACGCTTACGCTCCCTGGTGGACAAACCATATTTTATGAAAAATTAGAAATTACAATCAAAACATTTCCCACTGGGAGCTGTATCCGGTGCATGAAGAATTTTTAAAATCAGAATTTTAGAAGAAGAGATATCAGGGAAAGTGCGATTTACCTTTACTCCCCTAGCAGAAAGTCAATGAATTACTTGAAAATTTTGAAATTATACGAAAAACATGTCGCACCAGAAACTATTGTACAAAGAAGAAATTTTTCAAATTGGACCATTAGAAGAGATATTGACAAAAATAAGATATACATCTGCACCACCTGGTAGAGAAACTATGCATTATTTTAAAATGAAATATTCCAAAATGGTTTGTTGATGTGAAAGAGTAGTATCGGTCCATAAAAGAATTTTTCAATCGAGATTTTAGAAGCTCAGATTTTGTTGCAAATACATCAGAAGCAAAAATTAACACTAATGTCCCTGGGGGCCAAACCGTTTTATACCAAAAATTAGAAATTATATGTGAAAGATTTCCCATGCGGAACTGTATCTGCTGCAGAAATAATTTTTCAAATCAGAGATTTAGAAGCAGAAATATCGGGGGAAACGCAATTTACTTTTACACCATATAGCGCAGGATCTTTTTGCAACAAGAAAAAGTGACGATACCTAAAATAACTTCGCCATGAGTAGAATCGAAAGGCAAAAGAATCTTTTGAATTGGATATTTAGAAGCAAATGTATGGAATAAAATGTATTTTGAATTCAATATCATCTGCATTTACGCCCTCTAGCGGCAAAATTGTGCATTGTAAAATAATCAAAATAAAGGGTTATCATTTGCACCTTTCAAGCTTTCTAATGCAAAAAGAATTTTTCAAATTGGACTATTAGTTGCAGAGATATTGTGTCTACAGACAGTCAGACAGAGAGATGGACAAACCAATAACATAAGCACAATTTTATTTTACAAAAGACGTGCTTTTTAAAAAACAACACTTTTTAGCAGGACATTTTTACAAGAAAAAAAAAAAAAAAAGAAGTGCACCTCGCAAATCAGTCTAACATAGACAGGAGCATGAGAAAATATGTCACACCTGGCACGCACGCGCCAGATCTGGCATTATGTGAGTAACAGTCAGGAAAAAGAAGTGGGAAAAACACGTGCAGGTGTTTCCAAGCGAGCATCGCTTCGGAGCTTCAGAAAAACCATTACATTAAACATTTGAAATATATGTATACATTGAAGGCAAGATAAGGCTGTTCAGAACAATTGCGCAATTAAGGTGTAAATATACAACATTTTCTAAAGGTTCATGACAAAAATTAAAGGGAATACACACAACACTTTTACAACGTTAAATGAAATATAATCTAGGAAGAATCAATATTAATTAATTACAATATTTAATTTTGAAGATGAATACGATAAGGCAGCAAATGCATGCAGCTGCTGTGGTTGAACATTTTCTTTGGCTGGTTGCAAGAGACAGAGAGAAAAAGATATTTTCTTTACTAATCTAAAGCAAATATTATGGAAATTTTACTAGGAAATTTTTTCATTAATAGCAAATTTTCGGAGAAAACTCTTCTCCTTCAGGCTGTCTTGTTGTTGTCACTTTTTCCTGTCACTATCACGGTTACGGTTTACCTTGACGGTTTAGGTTATTTTTCAACAAATCCTGCCAGATGTTAGGCAGGGAAAATCCTTTGCAGTCATTGATGATGGAATTTTGATTTTTCTCAATCTCTATTCCTTCTTTCAGCTTTCTTTTTGAAAATTGCTTTGGAAACTGATGACTTTAAGGGAATTCCAATCCATGCTGTGCCCAGTTTCTCTAACATGCCTATCTAATCCAGTCTTGCTGTAGCAATTTTTTATAGCTGCTTTATGCTCAGCTATACGAGTTTCTAGTCTGCGACCTGTTTCGCCTATGTAAGATAGTCCACAACTACAATTTACTTCATAGACTACTACTTGCATTTTTAAAATATCTTCTTCTCTTTGAACTATTTTAGGGAAAAAATTTTTAACTTTGTTCTCTAAACTTGGAGCTAACCTAATATTGTACTTCTTACTAATTCTCTTTAAAGACTCAAACCTTTGTGATAAGAAATTTTTCTAGTGAATTTTACTTGCTGCTTTTGTGGGTTCTTCGTACCATTAAAATTCAGAAGCTTCTCAATTTCTTCTTTAGGATAGTTATTCTCTGCAAGTATGACTTTAAGCTCTTCTTTATGGGCTTCTTTTTTATCTGTAGTAGAAACTATTTTATTAATTTTTTCTAAAAACTGACTTGCTACATTTTTCTTAATAGAAATTGGATGATAGGAATTGAAACCCAGTAGTCTTTTAGTGTTCATTGGTTTTTTATACCAACTAGTGAGGAATTTTTCATCTTCATAATAGATAGTAATATCTAAGAAGTTTATTCTTCTTTCTTTTTGAAGTTCAATAGTGAACTTAAGGGAATCATCTAATTCATTGAATGAGTCTAGAATTCTTTCTGGAACAATTTCTGAGCTATCTATTATAAATAAGATGTCATCCATGTATCTGCTATATAAGCAGAAGTATACAGACCGTTGTGGAGGAAACTTGGGGAGACCTTCGTCCAGCAGTGGATTGATAATGGTTGACAATGATGATGATGATGATGTGGGTTGTACTAGTATCTTTTCTTCTAGTTTTCCCACATAATAGTTAGCTAAGAGTGGGGAGAGTGAGGAGCCCATAGCTAGCCCCGATTTTTGAATGAAAAAAGTTTTCCCTAATTGAAAGTAGTTGTTCTGCAAAGAGAAAGTAAGCATTTCAAAAATTCCAACTAATATGTTTTTTTCTTTTTTGTGAAAAACTATTAGGTCTGCCAAGTCTTCCGCTATAAAGTTTATAAGTTGATCTATATTAATGTGAGTATACATAGACACTATGTCTAAACTACCCATAATAGGAGAATCTAATTTAGGAAGAAGTTCTAGTTTTTCTTTTAGCTGCATTGAGTTTTTAATCATGTTAGGTGGCTCTTTTAAAAGATTCTGAAGGTGTGACTTTAAAAAATAGTTTAGATTTGAAAGAATAGAGTTTTTTGAGTCTATTATTGGTCTAATTGGTTGGTGTTATTTATGCAGTTTGACTATTCCACATATTTGAGGTAACCTGAACTGTAATTTTGAGAATTGTTTATAGTTTTCTGGAAGCTGGTTTTTCTTTTTTTGAAGTGAAATAAAGCTTAGAGACTTTTTTAATCAATTCTGGTAGTGGGTTTTCTTTTACTTCTTCATACATAGGTTTTTTTAGTTCTTCTTCCATCTTTTCTAGATAATCTTTCTTATCCATAATAGTAATCAACTTACTTTTGTCTGTTTTCACAGCAACTACGCTTTCATTTTTTCTGAAATCTTCAAGAGCTTTTAATTGACTATTATCAAAATTTTTTTGAGGTTTCCTTACTTGCTTCTGGAATTTTGTAAGGCTATTGTAGTAATCTTTTCTGAGGAGGTCTGCTTTAATTTGGTCCTCTTTTTCTAAAGTGCTGCAGATGCTTTCCAATTCAATTACCAATTTTTCTGTATTTATTTTTTTCTTTGGATAGATTGAAATTACTTCCTTTATTTATCACTTGTAATAATTCTTGGCTAACTCCAGTAGCAGTGTTGTCCTTTACATGACTAAGAACTGCAGTTTAGACATAGTGTCTATGTATACTCACATTAATATAGATCAACTTATAGACTTTATAGTGGAAGACTTGGCAGAGCTAATAGTTTTTCACAAAAAAGTAAAAAAACATATTAGCTGGAATTTTTGAAATGCTTACTTTCTCTTTGCAGAACAACTACTTTCAATTTGGGAAAACTTTTTTCATTCAAAAATCGGGGCTAGCTGTGGGCTCCCCACTCTCCCTACTCTTAGCTAACAATTATGTGGGAAAACTAGAAGAAAAGATACTAGTACAACCCACATACTTCTGCTTATATAGCAGATACATGGATGACATCTTATTTATAATAGATAGCTCAGAAATTGTTCCAGAAAGAATTCTAGACTCATTCAATGAATTAGATGATTCCCTTAAGTTCACTATTGAACTTCAAAAAGAAAGAAGAATAAACTTCTTAGATATTACTATCTATTATGAAGATGAAAAATTCCTCACTAGTTGGTATAAAAAACCAATGAATACTAAAAGACTACTGGATTTCAATTCCTATCATCCAGTTTCTATTAAGAAAAATGTAGCAAGTCAGTTTTTAAAAAAAATTAATAAAATAGTTTCTACTACAGATAAAAAAGAAGCCCATAAAGAAGAGCTTAAAGTCATACTTGCAGAGAATAACTATCCTAAAGAAGAAATTGAGAAGCTTCTGAATTTTAATGGTACGAAGAACCCACAAAAGCAACAAGTAAAATTCACTAGAAAAATTTCTTATCACAAAGGTTTATTTGAGTCTTTAAAGAGAATTAGTAAGAAGTACAATATTAGGCTAGCTCCAAGTTTAGAGAACAAAGTTAAAAAAAATTTCCCTAAAATAGTTCAATGAGAAGAAGATATTTTAAAAATGCAAGTAGTAGTCTATGAAGTAAATTGTAGTTGTGGACTATCTTACATAGGTGAAACAGGTCGCAGACTAGAAACTCGTATAGCTGAGCATAAAGCAGCTATAAAAAATTGCTCCAACAAGACTGGATTAGATAGGCATGTTAGAGAAACTGGGCACAGCATGGATTGGAATTCCCTTAAAGTCATCAGTTTCCAAAGCAATTTTCAAAAAGAAAGCTGAAAGAAGGAATAGAGATTGAAAAAAATCAAAATTCCATCAGCAATGACTGCAAAGGATTTTCCTTGCCTAACATCTGGCAGGATTTGTTGAAAAATAACCTAAACCGTCAAGGTAAACCGTAACCGTGATAGTGACAGGAAAAAGTGACAACAACAAGACAGCCTGAAGAAGAAGAGTTTCCTCCGAAAATTTGCTATTAATGAAAAAATTTCCTAGTAAAATACCCATAATATTTGCTTTAGATTAGTAATTAAAATAAGAAACTAGGAAGCCATTTCTCAACATGAGCTTTATTCAAAGATATTTTCTTTTGCTCTGGGCAAAGAATATACACTCTGTCTGCTCTTAAGACAGCCTCAAAGCTTTTATTGCAGCCGTTCGTAGTAATCGGCAATGAAAAGAAATTGTATTATACTAAATTATCTGCAGAAAAATTAATTAAATGCATAGTCCGTAGTATGTGATTGCAAACCGCAGAAACCACAGAGAATCCGTAGTAAATGGCATCTCTGCATACAACACATACAAAGAAAATTTAATATATAGTTCTGATAATTCGTTACTAATAAACAATCGAAGATCAAACGAAACTAAAACTAATCATCACCAGAGCCTCCACTAAGAACAATGACGACATCACCACAGAAGCACATTTTTTTCTTATGTTGTAATATCAACACCCCAGATTGTGAGAAATTTCCCATCATCCCACACTGTGTGCTCCTGCAATGTGACATGACATATGCACGAAAAAACAATCAAGCACTCCTTCTGAAAGTAAAATTAAGGACTTGGTGAAATATTTAGTACTTTTAAGGGCCCTTAAAAAATTAAAAAAAATATTGAGCACTTTTAAGCACTTTTTTTGATCCGTGAGAACCCTGCTATTCTAGAAAAATTTTCACACATCAGGGTGCCCACTCTTTTTCAGGGAAAAAATTCAAGGATGAATTTTTCAATGTCCTAAATCGCAGTGAGTATATTATATATCAAGAATTATGTGTGTTGTATTATGATACTCATTAACAGTATTTGTAATTGGTAGCCAATTATAAAAAAAAATCTTAGCAACAATGCATCTCCAAATTTTGCAAAAAGTTCTTTACTGAATGACAAACTTTCTTCAAGTGAAAATATTTAAGAAATGAAAATACTGTTAATCAATTTTTAAATAATTAGAATTTTTTCTACTGTAATGTCAGTACTTTTAACACAACATTAAATTTATCATTGTTAAAATATAATTAACAAGTATATTAAAAAAATATTAAGCAAATGGGTGAATAATTTATTTGCAATTATTCACTAAATCCATTCTTTTCTTGAGTTCAAAATCTATTTCTTTTATCAATGATTGTTTGTCTTGAGCTTTCTTTATAAAGCTATTTGATTTAGCAATGCAGTTAAAATTATGAGTATCTCTGCTTTTGTTGCCAAGTCATCAGCTGATTTTAATAAATCTAATACTTCATTTTCTACAAGTTTTTCTTTTTTCATACTTTCTATTTCATTCAATATTTGTTTTCTCTTTTGGGCTACAGCAGAATTAGCCTTGTCCCGAGCTTTTTCTTCTAAATTTATTACATATCTTTGCCTAGCACATCTGACATTACTCAGAAGCAATTTTGAAAACTCAACCTTTTTCCATGCCACTAATGTTACTTAGATGGGCATATATTATTCTTAGTGAAACAATAGTTTTCTTTCATATTGTCAATTATTAGTTCCTTATTAATGGAGAATCCTCTCTCCACTGATGCCTGTCCATGCGAGAGCAACAGCAGCTTTTTAGTTACTTCCCACAACAGATCATAGTTTTTACTTGAGGATAAATGTTCATAAAATAACATCTATTCTCAATTCCTCATAATTGTTATCAAAAAGTTTTAAAATCTGAAGTTACTGCTGCAACACTACTTATAAAATCCTTTAACTACAGCATAATAGTGTCAACAACACCAGGTTTCAGATGATTTGCATCCACGAGAATTTCTAGAATAATCTTGAAACTTTTTAAGCAAGATTCCTTCTCAGCACTCATTAATTTAGGATCTAAACACTTCATGTGCCGCACAAGAGCATAACTGCAGTGGGCATTTAGTGAGCAATTTTTTGACAAGGTTTTGCAAAATTGATCTGCATTTCATACAAAATTCCATTATCTGCTTTTCACTTACATTTGATGGCTAAGTCTTCACCTCCTTTTCGACCTGGAATCCAATATCAATCATCCTATAAATGGAACAATTTTTATAATCAGTTGGATCAATTTTTAGAAGTGCTGTATTGGTTTTTGTTTGTTCTAATACATCCATTTTAACAAAGCGAATCATCAGATTCCTTAACATTTTCTCTAAGTCTTTAGCCATGAATAGCAGCATTGGCTTATCTGCCTGATACTTTTTAAAAAAGGGACTCAGTTGCATTGCAATAGAATGAAAAAAATATAATTTGGCAAATGCCAATGGATCCTTCACCCATTTTCGGACAATATTAAAGGAAACTGTGCAGGGATTATTTACAATTTTCTGGGCTACCAAAGTTTCATACTTAAAAACAAAGGGCCAAATTTCTATAGCACGTTCACACACAGGAAAATTTTCAACCTACCTGTGTGAACAGAATTTTAGTGGCATTTTTACAGCATTATCCACATTTAAATAATCCTCACGCCATGTCAGTGAATCTTTAAATAACCGGTATAGGCTTGAGAGATTTTTTTCTATTTCCCAATCACTTACAGTAGCAGCATGTCTCAATGCATTATGCACTATGTGCAATCCACAGGTACCGGTGTTTAAGAGATGCATTTGAATTGGCCGATAAATCATCTTGAAATAAAGATAAAAGCTTTAAATTCACATTTGGCTCATCCATAAAACTGAACTGTATTTTTTAAAGGCAAATCCTTCAGAGATTGCTGAAGTTTGTCTAATAAAATTTCTGCCTAAAAACACAGAAGTCAGATACTGTGATGTTACTCTGTTCTTGTCCCAAAATCTTATATGGATGTCCATTTGTTTTTGTTGAGAGTATTTATTTAAACTCTCATCAAATAAAACAACAAAATCTTTGCTTTCATTAATCTGTTGCAACAAAAGTGATTTAAAATGGGGTGCCAAGCCAAAGCAGCAAATATATGAACATTTTGTTTGCCCACAAGAAAAGTTGAGAGCCATTTCACTGTCTGGAAACATCAATCGAAACAACTTATCAATTCCAGCACATGATCTGTACGAATAATGGCTTTCTACCGCTTTTAAAGCCCATAATATTTCGGCTTTTGTAGGATCTTTTCTGGGTAAACAACCTGCTGATGATGATGAAGACGGCTCTGGTGATGATGGTGTTTGTGATGCTGGTGCCAGTACTTTTTCAAACAGTCCATCTAAGGCGGAATTTCGACTTTTGTTTTCAGAACGGGTCACGTGCTTTTTACTTTTCATGTGGCTTCGCAATGCAGATTCTCCCATGGACGAAATATTGATGTTCTTTAAGCATAACAAACATCTCGCAACATGATTATTGCCGCAATCCTTACCAACCCACGTGGAATACTTGGGATTGCGCAACCAAAGATCACTGAAATTGCACTTACGACTCATATTTATTGAATACAAAAACAAGAAAATTCCGATATCTAACAATAAGATGACAACTACAGACATCTCAAAGCAAAACACTAAGCTTACAAAAATCAAAGATTTTTTTTTTTTCAGTCGCAAAGAACTTTCCAGAAAAGCAATGTAAGGAATTCCTACTCAGTAATGCCAGGAGTATTGTGTGTAATCTTATGCTGTTGTCCGATACATAAGAGTAATATAATACTCTGTGGCCAGAAAAATAGTGCAACCAAAATAAGGAAAATGAACCAATACAAACAAATAATATCAACTTTTCGTTCTCATGGAACAACAGCGGCAAGCAGGACCTGTTGGCATGCACAATTTGTCAATCACATCTACCCTTTCATTCGCAGTCCCTTGGGCCACCTGTTGAACTGCCTTTTTCCAGGTCGATTTAATTTTCCTAACTAGGGTTGTTCCATAAGTTGATCGTCTAACAACGAAAGAACATCACAAATCCTGAACCCTGATGGATCCACTGGAGAACAATTAATCACGTGTGTTATCCGGATATTGCACCCGAATAAATTTGCACACAGCACAGGAAGGTAATTTTGTCAATGTGATCAAGTGCCCCACTGCTTGAAGGTCGGGTGTGAAACTTGGGCTAACTGAAAAATCAAATGTGGTACTGTAACTGTCTTCAGGGCCGAATGGGACTCTTGCGGGGCCAGGGGAAATTTCGTAGCGGGGCCGCAAAGCAAAATTTTATTCAGGCCCTAGAAAATAAATCTCATAATTTAATAAAGTCTTTATGTGTAAAATGAAAATACATGAAAGCTATCATAAAGAACAATGATTATTTCAAATTGCTGTGAGCTTAACAAAACGAACCTAATATGGAATGAAAGTTCGGAGAGAAAGAGAGAGAAAGAGTAGAAAGTGTTAAAATGTGCGATTTTCTTTCTGGGATAAAGGAAGTTTATTTAGTTTTTGCATTGTGATTTTTCTAAAAACTTTTTCACAAAACGATAAACGAGTAAATCTGCGTAGCGAACATTTTTTCACAGCAAACATTTTTGAGTAGCGTATAATAAGGATCCTTTTTAAATAAATTTGTTTATATATATATTTTTTTTTTCCTGGTACATGTTTTAGTGATTGTTTCTTGATGCAAGGTGGAATAACTGACAAATTAGTGAAACTTTTTTATGTTTATGTGTCCACATGTGTGAATGCTTTCTTTTTAATTTCATGTGCCTTTTTTAAAGTCACTGAACAACTGTTCTCCTATATAGCCCGAAAACAACTGATATTGTCCTTTTTTTACGCTTTCCAACCGTAGGTTGAAGAAGCGTATATGCTCCAGCTTTGTCTGTCCGTCCGCACAATAACTCGCATGAAAATGGTTCGTTTCGACGAAATTTTAGTATGTGGTAGGGGACCACCTGGGGACGAACCCTATTGAAAATGGGCGAAACAGGGTCAAAGGTCAGGACATAGGAGCGGGATCCATTCCATTGCTCTTATGCATCATAACTTGCGTAAAAATTCTTCGATTTCGATGAAATTGTAGTGTGTGGTAGGGAACCACCTGGGGACGATTCCTGTTTAAAATGGGTAAAATAGGGTCAAGGGTCAGGACATAGGAGCTGGATCCATTCCATTGCCTTTATGCGTCATAACTTGCGTAAAAATGGTTCGATTTCGATGAAATTCTAGTATGTGGTAGGGAACTACCTGGGGACAAACTCTATTGAAAATGGGTGAAATAGGGTCAAAGGTCAGGACATAGGAGCTGGATCCATTCCATTGCCTTTATGTGTCATAACTTGCGTAAAAATGGTTCGATTTCGATGAAATTTTAGTATGTGGTAGGGAACCACCTGGGCACGAGCCCTATTGAAAATGGGCGAAATGGGGTCAAAGGTCAGGCAGGACATAAGAGCGGGATTTATTCCATTGCCCTTATGCGACATAACTTGCGTAAAAATGGTTCGATTTCGATGAAATTTTAGTATGTGGTAGGTAACCACCTGAGGACGATTTCTATTGAAAATAAATGAAATAGGGTCAAAAGTCAGGGCATAGGAGCGGGATCCATTCCATTGCCTTTATGCATCATAACTTGCGTAAAAATGGTTCGATTTCGATAAAAGTTTAGTATGCGGTAGGGAACCAACTGGGCACGTACCCTATTGAAAATGGGCGAAATGGAGTCAAAGGTGAGGCAGGGCATAAAAGCAAGATTTATTCCATTGCCCTTATGCGTCATAACTTGCGTAAAAATGGTTCAATTTCAATGAAATTTTAGTATGTGGTAAGGAACCAACTGTGGATGAACCGTATTGAAAATGGGTGGAATGGGGTCAAAGGTCAGGACACTGGAGTGGGATCCATTCCATTGCCCCTAAAAATTCTTCGATTGCGACAAAACGTTATGTTGTTCCGGAGGTATAATGAACCGGTTGTGTTGAATATCAACGAAATGGGGTCAAAGGTCATTGCACAAAGGCAAGATTTATTCCACAGCCATTATTATCATAACTTGCGTAAAACTGCTTCTATTGCGACAAAACTTTAGAATATCATCGAAATGGGGTCAAAGGTCAGGACACAGGAGCGAGATTTATTCCACAGCCATTATCCACATAACTTGAGTAATAATTTCTAGTATGTTGGAAAGTGTATCATAATCAATGCATTGCATGATTTTACTAACTTGTTATTTTAAATTTAAGTATCTGGTTTTCATACAGATTGTAGAACACATAGAGAGTTACAAAATTATGTTTGCTATTTCATGAATAAGGAAGGTTGCCGTAATAATAATAATGGTAATTTGAAATCTGCAAATCTAAGTGGCTGTACAATGAAGGGCGGTGACCTATTTGAAAGAGGGGGGATCATGAACTAAAAAATATATTTAACATATCTTTTTAAGGGCTTTAAGGACCTCGCACCCCAAAACTTTAAACAATAAAGAGAGCAAACATTTTCAGCAAAAATAATTTGTTTTCATTTTTTCCAGCGAAAATGATTTTGTTTTTATTTTTTAACCTGAGGAGATTGGGCCGACCAGTTCCCCCTATGGTACTCACGGCACTTCTATCACGGTAATAAATATTGAACTTGAGCTGCTCGCTGAGCTTCATTAGTTGTCACTATGTACATTTCCAGGACTCTGTGACAATATTGTAATCGTATGTTGCATTCAGCAACAAATGCATTGCAGGCAGGGCCGGCTCCTAGGCGTGGGCTTGTGCCCATGTTGGCGGTCATATGGAGGGTGGCTGGCCGGTAGACTGCCCTTATTTTGCTTTAGCTTTTTCATATAAATATATATATTATGTTCATATGATAATGATCTGAAAAATAGTGTTTCATAAAATACATATTATTTGCCCTTTTTTCTTTGTGAATTAATCTGGTTTGTTTCATCCGTATTATTACATAAAAGCGTATTCCTAATTGCAATATTTTATAGCAGTTCTCATTCTCTGCCGTTCTTCTAAGCCAGTATATGTAGCCTTTCTATTTTTGAAGTCTGTATCTTTGTGTCTCTTCCTGGACCTGAGACAACATTACTCGCCTTGAGGCTACAGTCATGAAAATGTCTCCAAAGTACGAATGTCACTCACTTCTTGACCAACCTCTTGTTTTGCAAAGCAGGAGGCGCCAGGAGCATGACGGAAACAACCCTAGGTGTTCTCCCCGTTACCCTACCACTATAGCACGATATCATTTTCAAAATGACCGCATTCGCAATGGAAACTAATTACATCATAAAAAGAAGGACGGTATGACCGCTACGATGGAAATATTTGTTTTCTGAGTGAATATTTGTCTTCCTAGGACCGAGTAGAAAATCTGCATGTTTGGTTGGTACAGCATGCGATTTAGCAATTCTCATTTTGCCCGTATGAGGTGAAGAGACTGAATACAGGAAAAATACTCTATATATTTAGAGGGAAAAAGAACATTAGGATTTCAGTGGGGAAGGAAATACTTTTTTTTTAATTTCATTTTTGAAGGATTTTGAATTATTTGTTTTAACGTAATTGCTAATGAAATCCAGATTGCTAATATAATAAAAAGAGAAACTAAATAAAAATGCGTACACTACAAAATTCAGGTAACTCCTCGTACCCTGTTTTTCTTTAGATACTTTCGCACTATCTTAATGGGTTGGTTTCGAGCCTCGCATTAATCAAGGGACTACAACTTAATGTTTTAATCGAAAGGAAAAAAGAAATTCCCTGAGAACTTTAAAGTGTAAAATCAGTATTTGGGAATTTTCCATGTAAGTTAGTTTGACCCCCCACCCACCCACCCCGGCTGTGTGAAGGAAACGTACCCCGTCGTCATTTCTGATATACATTCCTCAGTCGATTTTCAATATTTCATTTTTCTGTTGCCTGTTCTGAAAGTTCCTGGAAGTATTCCCATAGGATGCATTTTTTCCTGATGTGTATTCTTACGGATTCTCCCTCGAAATACAAACTGGCAATTTGTAAAGTTTTTATTGAATTTTTGGAAGATAATGCTATCACTATGTGGACTACGTGCCTCAAGAAAAGCGTGTGTGTGGAGGGGGTGGGGTAGGTGGTGGTGGCCTGTGTGTAACAAAACATCTTAATTTCATCTAAAGGCGGCCAGACCTCCACCTTGCCCGCGCATTGACAATGGTTGGCGGAAGACCGCCACACAGGAAGACTGCCACACAGGAAGACTGCCACACAGGAAGATTGCCACACATCTTACAGCAACTTAGAAAACTGCCACACATCGGAAAGCCGCCACACAGGAAAACTGCCACACGCTTTCAATTAAGGGGCCGAACACAAATTGCTATTCCTCCGCGGAACACTTTGAATGTGTGGCAGTTTTCGGGTGTGGCAGTTTTCCAAGTTTCCGAATTATGTGTGGCAGTTTCCCAAGGTGTTGACGATGGGAAGAGCTCTTTTGTTTGTCTGAATTTTCATGTCGGTTCATACTTCGGGCAACTGGCCACATAAGTCCGACAGGGAGGGGGGGGGGAGTATAAAGATTACCGTTTCCTGGCCTATTTTAAGAATTGAATTGGGAACTCCAAAAAATTATTCTACTGATGTCATATTCACAGCGAATCATATTAATAATGTTGGGCGCTTACTTAGGCACGAAATATTAATTCATAGGCCCAGGCTTTTTTTAAAGTTTTGACTCTTTCAATGCCATATTGACGACATTTAAACAGCAAATCAAGTTAATAATATTACGCTTTTACTTGGGCACGAAATGTTAATTCATAGGCCCAGACCTAGGGCCTATGAATTAATATTTCGTGCCTAAGTAAAAGCGCAATATTATTGCATTTATTTATTGTGCAAACGTTGTGAATTGGCATTGATAAAGTAAAAACTAAAAAATGCCTGAGGCATATGAATTAATATTTTGTGCCTAAGTAAACCGCAATATTATTGACTTCATTTGCTGTGTAAACATTGTGAATATGGCATTGGTAGAATGAAAACTGTCAAAAAGGCCTAGACCTAGGAGTTAATATTTCTTGCCTAAGTAAAAGCGCAATATTATTACATTTATTTGTTGTGTAAACGTTGTGAATATGACAATGATAATTATGTGTGGACGTTTTCTTAGGCAGGAAATATTAATTCATAGGCCCTAGGCCTTTTTAATAAAAACTATTAAAAAGGCCTAGGCCCTATGAATTAATATTTCCTGCCTAAGAAAACGCCCAATATTATTAACTTCATTTTCTGTGTAAACGTTGTGAATATGACATAGGTAGAATGAAAACTGGTAAAAGAGCCTAGGCCCAAGGCCTGTGAATAAATATTTCATGCTTAAATAAAAGCGCAATACCATTAACTTGATTTGATGTATAAACTATATGAATATGACACTGGTAGAATAAAAACTGTTAAAAAGGCCTATGCCTGTGGCCTAGGACTTTAATATTTAGTGCCTAAGTAAAAGCGCAATCCTATTGACTTGATTTGACACGTAAGCGTTATGAATATAAAGTCGGCGGATTAAAAGCTGTTAAAACGGCCGAGGTGTCAATTTATTACAATTAAATTTGACATGTTATGTAAATATTTAGTGCCTAAGTAAAAGTTCAGCATTATTAAAAAATCTCATCTTATTGTCCTTTCCTGAACACAGCAATTTTTGCTTGGCTTACATAGAACGTTTTCTCGAAATTTGTTTGGAGTTCCCAATTCAATTATCAATATAGGCCAGGAAACTGCAATCTTTACCCCCTCCCATCGAACTTCTGCGGACAGTTGCCCTAAGTATGAACCGGCATGAAAATTCAGACAAACAAAAGAGCTCCTTCCCATCGTTAGGCACCTTGGGAAACTGCCACACATAATTCAGAAACTTGGAAAACTGCCACACATTCAAAGTGTTCCTCGGAAGAATAGCAATTTGTGCCCGGCTCCTTAATGAAAAGCGTGTGACAGTTTTCCTGTGTGGCAATCTTCCGGTGTGGCAATTTTCCTGCGTAGCAATCTTCCGGTGTGGCAGTTTTCTTATGTGGCGGTTTACAGTGAACCATGCACAATATCACGGGCCGGCCCTGACTGCAGGGCCGGTTTGCAAAGAATCTGCTAGCAAGCTGTTGCTAAGAAAAGAGTGTCGGGTTTCCAAATGATGCCTCTGTTTTGTAAACTGTAGTCTGGTAGAGTGTACGATTTGCTGCAGCATGCACGCTAGATGTCTGCACTTATTTCCGATCAACATGTGCGGACGTCCGGAACTGTATCTGCATTGCTCTGTCC
The DNA here is from genome assembly GCA_039090855.1 of Macrothele yani. Lineage (NCBI taxonomy): Eukaryota > Metazoa > Arthropoda > Arachnida > Araneae > Macrothelidae > Macrothele > Macrothele yani. The sequence goes on along the minus strand of CM076990.1, from coordinate 98,522,476 downwards.
ATCATGACACCATGGGGTGCATAGCGTTGCACTCTGCTGGGTTGGCGTAACCTCAGGGTACTGCATTCCAGCTTTACAGATACCGATTATTCATATTTTCTCAGAGTTCAGTAATTTCCCATATGGATTGTCGTTTCCTTCCCCGGGCATATAGAGAAGTTCGGACATTGTGCTCGACCTCTATTCTCTTACTTTCTATATTCTGTCTGCTATGACGAACCGAAATAACTCATTCTACATGAATGCTTTTCATTTACAAGCCACAAATCAGAAAAGAAATAAATCTTGTACTAGTACAAATATGTGTATATAACGGTTGTTTGGAGTAACAAATAAACTTAATCTTCCACTTGGGAAAAAAGCATCACTCCTTTAGGCTGCAACCGTACTATTGTAATATCGTAAATATTAACTTCGGGTGCATTAGACATATTTATCATACTCTAACATTTGTATTCAAAGGAAAATTTGTGTATATAAAAATGTTGAAAAGCTATTATGCGCTAAATAAAATTTTCACCAATGCATAATAACATAATACTATTTACAAGCTGCGTGTATAAATTCATTCGTACTCGTGGATTATCAGTCGAAAAACATTCGCTTTCCAACACAGAAAATATCTTCGAAACTCACTTTCTATCCTTGGTACAAAAATGTTATTTGAAAAACCATTGCGTTTTGGAATATAACCTAGCAAACGACTCTTCACTTATTTTGTGAGCAAGTGTTTTTCAGAAATATTATTTATTGAAAACTATGTTACATCACGGACAGGTTTTTTATGCCACTAATGTATATATAATCTTTTTATAAACCCATTTATTCTTTGCAGGGAAATATTAGCGATTCCCTAATTTTTTCTTCTCTAATTTTCAAAACAACCTAGATGCTGATACAAATTTGCAAAATGCCTCTAGCGGACGAAATCGGTCCCAACTAATGTAACGGAAGAAATATGCACTGATATATTAGACCATTACGCTCTCTACATGAAACTAAAAATGTTAACATTATGAACTTCGTAATTATGTGCTTGGTTTATTCCTCTGTAGTACTGGAGAAATACGGATTGATATGGGCCAGTACTATGCCCATAGCACAGATGCTTTATATTTCAAGTCACGTGTAATTTCTTGATTGCAAGCGCAATCGGAGCACAACATCCTATATTCTAAAGAGAATTTACTCTCCATACAAAAGACATAATAGCCATAAAAGGACAAGAAATTCAATCTAAGTTGAAGAAAATGGTTTATTGGCAAGGCACCTGCTGATGTCTTTTGGACGACATTCATATGCTATCAGGTATTACTGGTAAGAAAGTGCACGTATAAAACAGTGAAACTGCAAAAGGATAGAGTAAAAATGAATATATAACTTTAAAAATAGTGAAAAAAGATTAAATAGTAAAGTAAATTTTCTCCTTCACCATTATCTGTTAAAATTTGAATTATTTATCAGTTCCCCTTTACTGTCATATATCACATATTTTCGGATCATTAGTGTTAGCGGGAAAAAAAAGCTTGCGTTTTACTTGCCTAAAACGACGTTGTAAAGGAAATGTACTGAGCTTTTTCCCCTTGGGAAACATGGGGGTGAGGAAGGAGGGTAGGGAGCTGTAAACTGATCCCGCATCTGAAAAGGGAAAGTGGTCATGACACTAAGACTCCCACAAGAAGGGGGGTAGGAAATAACCGTGCGATTTTCAGCGCCACCTATGAGCAGAAGCTTTACATTAGACATGCCTTTATATCCCCCTTAATAGATGCAGCCCTAGCAACAGAAAATCAATCAGCTGAAATCTCTGCCTTAATCGATTACATTTAAACAGTAATCATCGAAACTGAAGAAAGTGATGAAGATAATGTTGCAACAAATTTGTTGAAAAACAAGGATACAGTTGAATGTGCAAAAAAATGTACTATTTCCTGCAAAAAAATAATTTTGATGGGGTGAAATTATCATCTGAACTAAAAATTCATTTAGAAAACAAAATTTCACAAGAATGTAAGAGACAAGCAATAATACTGGATAATTTTGCTTCTTAGATTTTGATGCAAATTTTAAAATAAAAGTTAGTACAAATTTGCTCTATGTATCACATTTACATACTTACATTTACTTATCCTTTAAATTGCTTTTATATTATAATCATAGTATAACATAAAAGCATGATTTTCCCAATGGCGGACACTTCTAAAAAATCAGTTTTAATTTCCCCATTAGACGTTTACATTCAGAAATTTTACTGTAAAACATTTTAATCCATGTATTGTAATTTTTTTTAAGAATATGGTAAGAATAAGAATAGATGTAATACATTCTGGAACTTTACTTATTGAAAACAAAATTTCTTTGTAACTTTAGAAACCGTTAGATTGTCACTCCCAAAATTTTATTATACACCAAGGATATCAAGTTCAATGTGTAATTTTTTTTTAAATTAAACATCACTTTTTGAAAAATTTAAAATGTTTTTAATCTGAAGGTAAATTTTACGAGTTTTTTATTATCTTAAAGCTTGTTTAATAAGCTTTCTATTGAAACCAGAATCGCATACACAACTGGATAACACATTTTATATCAAGATATTAAAATTGGTTAAACTTCCACGTTCGGCCCGCAGCTACTTCTGAAAGCAATAATAGATGGCGCCACGGTAGCACTTCACCTATCCTCCGCTCTTCTCGCACATGAAATGCATTCAGCCATCTCGTGACTATGTGTCGATGCGTCTCATCGTTTAGGATAATTCATGTGTCGGAAGAAGTACGCTTCAGGAAATGATGAGTACCCTTCCCGCACACTTGGTACATGTTTTTTTTTTTTTTATGCTGAGATTCCTATTGATAGAGTGATGATTCTGACGTATTGTTTCGCCAGAAGATTGTCTTACGATGAGGCGACTGAAGAAACCTCACATGGCCACATCCACTGAGACAGTTAGCGACTGGTATTCGTATTGCAGACAACTAGTCTCACAGTTTATGGCAGCCTTACAATGTAAATGTACTTGGCAGACCATATTCTGGAATATTTATTCCGACGGAATTGCAGTCTTTCCTCTGAACATTGCTTTGAAGTCCTGATTCCTGCAATCAGACAGTTCTTCCCTGGCAGATAAAACTTTCCTTGCTTTTATTCTGCTAGCTAGTTTCATATTCATGAGGAAAAACAATTCTTCCGTGAAAATAAATATTTCGCACATATGCCACAATCAACATTCAAAAAGGTCCTTTTAAAAAAGGCCACCTTTCATCCATATCATTCACTTCTTTTGCCACTTTCACAACGTAACGAAAGGCTCCATGATGTAGCGATAACGTGTCGCCATCTATCGTCGCTTGATAAAACTATTTCCGGGCCGAACATGGAAAGTTTACCTTAAAATTTGAATGGTTACAAATTTTTAGAAAATGCAGAGAAATTCGAAATTTTGAACTGTTTTATTTCCAAAACAATCCAAAAAAGAATTTCAATTTATTTTTATGTTTTTCATTTACTTTGACATCACCAATTTTCATTAAAATCGGAGATGTTAAGGTTGAGTGCTGTGTTGATTTGACATGGAATGACCCTGACGCATATATATGTAACACAGGGCTAGAAAAATATCTGAAAAGTTACATGCCTGGCTGGGCATGAGCAGAAAATATTTACTTGCCCAGAAGTAAAATCTACATGCCCAGAAAAATTTATCTAAGATAACAAAACACCAGCCTCATTTTTTTTAAGTTAAAAATTATGATAAACTTTTTATACATCTTTTGCATCGTTATTTTAAAGTGTCTAGTGTTCTCCCTAAATTTTTTCTACAGCCAGGTGGCAAGAAATTTTAGCTGGATGGTACTTTTAACAACCCCTTCTCGAATAGAAAAAAAAATGTTTTCCTTAACCTTAACATTATTATACTTATTAAACATCTTTAGTTGTGTGGTAGGCATTAACGCAACATAGCATGATAAACAGTTAGAAAATTGCACAAAAATGGTTTTAAAAAAATGAGTATTTACTAACAAATTATGTTCGACACAGATCTTTTGTTTTTATATATATAGATTAAAGGTTTAACTACCAACTCTATAGGTTATAAGCAGTCACTTGTCCCTAATTTAGGGTTACTGGTTCCAGGGAAGGGAGAGAACAAGTGTTGTAAGACAAACACAACATCCATCCCTCACCGGGATTCGAACTTGGACCCTTCTCAGAAGAATGGTCATAAGCCAGCGTTTAGATCACTGTGCCACCAGGGCGGTAACACAGATTTCAGCCAGTTTTCATCAACACTGATGGTGTATCTGGGAATAAGTTTTCCATTCTTACTATTATGTGCAATGTGAAAACATGCGTTAAAGGAAACATAGCCGGGCGGCAGACAAAATTATTAAGTGGCCTGGCCGCCCAGTAAGAAGGCTCTAGGGAGAACACTAGTGTCTATATTAAAAATGCACAAAAGCATATATCTCAAGCTTTAAAAAAGGTAATCGATGGCATTTAAGAAATTTAACGATGATGCCATGTTCAAGAATTTTTAATATATGTCCTGTGTTTTCCAAAAAAATTAAATAATCATAGTATAGCAGTTTTTAACAACAATTTTGAATGTAAAAATTATTTACCTTTTGTCTTGTGCAAATAGAAGTGATTTTGCATCATAAAATATCCCAAGAATTGTTGTTTAGAAACATAGGTAAATCTTCTGTTTCAACTACTGTTGTGTGCACTTAGTTATTAATCTATATTATCACCTGACACTCCAAATTCCTTGAAAAAACTGCTGGTGTTATAGTCAATTTTAGGATGGTTTTTGCAAACAATGCATACCACATAATAGTCCTTGTTATTTGACTTTAGCCAATTAAATGTTTTTATTTAAAATTCCTCAACTGTCAGACTACTTTTTTTTTCTTTTGTACACTGTATCATAGTGCCCTTGCGTAAGTTTCAGTTTTGCCAACGATGTAGATTCCGATTCTGAAATTACGTTGAAGACGAATCTGTAACTGATAGATCGGGAATTTCACATAATTGCTTACTATGAGATATACTCTCACTGCTGGATTTTTTTTTTCAAAAAAACATCGCATATCTATTACTAAATGCAACTTATATCCGCAGCTGAAAGGAACTATTGTTCTCACAGATAAACTAGGTAAGTTATCTGCGTCAGAAATTTTCGCTCTTCTTCCGGTTAAGCATCGGTTAAGAAAGAAAATTAATAAAAAAATTCCTGTTACATAATACACAGTGTCTTTTAGTACAGCAGTAATTTCCTGCAGCTTCTAGAAGGGACTCATCTAACCGCCAATCCATTTATCGTTGAAGGAAGAGTCCTTGAAAACTAGGCCGGTGCATAATAAAAATGTTGCGTTCAAAAGTGGAGCGCATTGCGCAGGTTCATTTTTAAACAAAACTTACTTTCATTTCAGTAGTACGCCGCAGCAATGGAAACCAAACCTAAGACTAAAATTACTGACTTACTGACCATTTTGATTACAAAAACTGACTTTACTGATTTGGACATAAAAAAAAAAAAAACAGACTAAATAATGACTCAAATTTCTCATTAGGAAAGAAGGGTCAAAAGCATTTCTATTTTATTTTTAATCTGGCCTCCACCATCCCCATAGCCAGCCAACTCACACCTATTTATTGTTTTAATTGAAATCAACATATAAAACTATTACAAAATTACATATAATAATAATAATAATAATAAAAAATAATCAGGAAAATCATTGCACTTTATTATAATAATACTGACATGCTCTTATTCAGCACAAATATACCTAATACTAGAAAAAGCTTTAAAGTGCAGCTGTACAGTACCATTTTCAGAATAATACAAACAAAATGTTTACAACTTTGAATTTTTAAATGTAATGTGGAAAATCATCTAGCTTTCTTTACAAAATTAGGTCATTAAGTCTCACTTTGTTTTTGCTTCTTTGAAAAAAAAAATGTTATAACACTGCTTTTTTGCTTATCAACTGCTTTCTGTACCTTTTCTATGTCTTTAATTTTCTTCCCTTCTTGTTCCCTAACTTTCATAGCACTCTTCAACATTGCTTGGTCCACACTAATTCCCACCAAATCCTTTTTATTTATTGCTTCTTTTAAGCACTTGTTTGCATCATCCAGTAATCTGTCAACAGTCAATCTCTTCTCCTTTTCTTTCTCTTACATTTTCTTCAGTGCCTGTTCACTGTGTTCAATATTTACTTTTTCAAACTTACTCTTCATACTTGCTTGCAACATTTTTTCTTTTTCCTGTTCTTGTTTCCTCAGTTTTTCCTCAGCCACAGTACTGCTTGTATCTTACATGAGCTATACGTGCCAATTGAAGAGGTTCCTGAGTGATAATTACAAAGTGAGCCTTCCCCTCAAACACACTTCATCACAGCATCTCTTACAGTCAAATAAGCATCCAATGTTCTTTCACACATATATGTGGTGTCTTCATTCAAGATGTTCCCCGACAATGAGAATTCCCTTTCTACATCCGCATTGCCATGCGAAAGTGCACGTGCAGCCTTAACAATTTTCGTAACAGTAGGGTATTTCTTTTCTCCAGGGGTATATGTCTTCTCAAAAAACTGACTCCAGTAAACATCCACTGGGTTCTTGTCACTACCTGATTTTTCTTCTTCTAACGTCAATAGTTTCCATTCATCAACTAGTGCATGTTCACTGTACTCAATTGGAAGAACTGCAGCTAATTTCACTATGTTTTTGTATGATCCTTCTTTCACCCTCTTTGCAGGATGCAAACATCGAAGATACCACAACACAGGTTTATCCAAAGAAGACTTTTCCAAAATATGTGTACAAGCAGACACATAGTGCTTTCTAGCTTTCATGGAAATATAGCATCTTTCTTGTGCGCTTAACTTCTTGAGATATTCACTTTCTCTAGTGTCGAACACTATGTTTTTCAATGGCAAGTAATACTTATCACAAAATGCTTCCAGACTCAATGGAGCAGCACTAACACAAAATAGATTCATGAGTGTTCTGACGAGGTTTGTGAGCTCATTATAGATCAGATGCATTAAAGGATCTCTCTTCTGAAGGAAACCAGTGAATCTTGAACATGTATGAGCACTTGCACAAGCAAACATAATTTCTGCTTTGGTAGTTTTGTCTTTTAATAGTTTAACAATATTCTTGTATTTCAAAGAACTCATCAACTTGCTTTTGTGCTGGGGTATGAACTGAAGAAAGTATTTTTCAACAGCTGACCATTGTTCTAAAAGTCTCTCTCCACCTGGTTCTAATGTAAGCGATCTAGAGGAAACATGTTTCATAAACCAGAAGTTTCATATCTGATTGTATTTTTTCAAAATCTTCCCAACAAGATGTTTGGCCATCAAAAAAATTATAGAGAAACAAGATCATGTCCGAAGCATTTTCACCAAAGTCTTGTAATCCTTTTTGGAATGCATTATGGATGATGTGTATGTTACATTTGCCTACATTAATCAACTGTTTTCTTCCTAACAGGATCAGAGAATCATTCATAAGACGATTCACAGTTTTGTTAACATTGGGTCCATCACAACCTAGCATCAATAGCTTTGAACGAGAAAGCTGGGCATTATCCAAGGCTTCATTTAACTTGGAGTAAATATCGCTAGCAGTGGCTTTACCAATGAAGAAAGTCTGTAGATGTAGTGTCATAATCATTTGTTTGGAATCAGGCCAGTATTTAACTACAGTTTGAAGCTCTTTCTTTGAAGCTGCATTCACAGTTTCATCAAAACACAGAGAGAAATGTGCTCCTCCAATATCATCCACCAACTGCTTTTTAAAATATGGAGCTAAAGCATCTTATACTAAATATCTTGCCTTTGTCCTTGAAAGGGTGAACTCAGAAGGAACACTTCCAGGAAACATTGCCTCAAAGGTTTCTTTGACATCTTCACAAGCTGGCTGAACAGCAAAGTTCTCTCCAATCATTTTCAAACACCAGATTAACTCTGCCCTTGAAGCAGCTTGTCTAGCAGAATAAATCTGAATTGATGGTGTAGCTCCGGGAGATGAAATTACATGCTACATCTAGGACGGGCTGAAGACAAATGTAGTTGTGAAGAACTCGGTTTCACTTTACATTCTTCTCTGTGCTTCCGGGTAGAAGCATGCTGCTCTACAGCAAGCACTAAAGCCCCAAAAAACTGAAAATGTTTGTGCGCACAACATACAAAAAACTTCACTGTCACTTTTTTTTTGTGCCCATTCAGAAACCATGAAACCATTGCTGTCCTTTTTTTGGAACCATTCTGATTTTACAGTACATTTTCCCATACTTTTTTAGAGAAAATAATTATCTGGTTAATTGTGAAGTTTTTTTTTTTTAACTAATCAGTGCTGATTTTTTGAGAGAAAGAGAGAAATTTTTAAGCAGGGTGTCCATTAAATTCCTACAATAAAATTTACAGAGTATTCCCAGGTTAAGATTTTTGTGCCGGTATAGGACCCCACCCCGCCCTACACAGTGGTGAACTACCAGGACACTACAATGTCCAAATTTCACCTCCGTATTATTATTTTCAGAGAAATTAAAAAAAAAAAATCAGCACTGATTAGTTAAAAAAAAAAAACTTCACAATTAACCAGATAATTATGTAGTTATGGTGGACACAAACTACAGACAGACACACAAACAGACACACACACACACACAGAGAAACCACTTCAAAAATAGTGAAATCGTATTCGGGGGACCCAAAAACATGTATTTCCGTTAAAATCTCGAATTCGAATTTTTGCATGATTACAATACTTCCTCATACTAATATGTGAGAAAGTAATAAGAAAAATTATAGGAAATACAGTACGAAGGCTCAAAATATAGGAAATATAAGATGGGTAGAAGCATTGTTTGCGTATATGCGCACACACAACTCTTCCCCAAACCAAAATAATACATCTGGCGAAGAAAGTTAACCGAAATTTACTTTTTTGCACTTGGATAACATTCCCAATATAGAGATCAAAAATCACTCTCTAGTGCACAAGGTTGTTAACAAAGTTATAACTCGGAGCCTTCTCAACGGCATTTTCTAATTTTTCAATCCATCTGAAAAATAAAACATTACTTTACCTGGTAGACCACAAACTTTTTTTCATATCGCAAATATTTTTTAAAAAAGCCATGGTATAAAACTGACTTTACAGACCAAAATTGAAAAATACAGACTAAAACTGACCAATCTGAAAAATACCGATTTTACTGACCATTTTCCATCCCTGGACTACGGCTGTCAGTTCATGTGTGTGTGTGTGTGTGAGTGCACACGCGTGGGGAGCTTTCACTTTCTCCTCCCTTACTTGCGCAACTTATATCAGATACCCAATTGCACCCAGGGCTGTGCAATAAATATTCCATTGTCACTCCCTCCCAAAGGTGCTCCCTCCCCATAAAGCACGGCTTTTTGCCTATCAGTCTGCATCCTCCTGTTTCATGGCAGTTTACACATTTTGTCACTAAACACCGGAGGCTAGTTTCATCCGAGGCATGCATCCTGTCGTTAACAGTAAACGGCATCTGGAGCAAAACTATGTACGGCCCCAATTTCTAGATGTAGAGCATAACATAACTGAAGAAGCACTGTTCTACTGGCCTTGGCACTCATTCCGTAACAATAATACAATTGCAGTAAAATGAAAGACACACGACGACAGTCTTTTTTTCTAGAGTAGAAAATTCAACATTCCAAACTTTTTTTTTCTTTAAATCTAGTTGCCGGGTCAGGCACCTAGATTTCATTTTTACTTGCCCAGGCCAATAATTTACATGCCCCTGGCATCTCGGGCATGGTATTTTTCAAGCCCTGTAACACAATATGTGATGTTTATGCTTGTTGAAAGCTAGAAGCTGATTCATTTAAAATTGAAGTCAGTTGTTCAATAATGGATATGCTACTTAATCACACAGATTCTTGAGCACTATGGCTCTTCCAGACACAATGAACAATTCTATAGAAAGATATATATTCTCTAAAATCAGAATTTCCTCAAAAAAAAAAAATTATTGCTAGCATTTCGGTTGAGGTTGTACAAGTGATTATCCTAACTCTACCAAAACTATGCCTGTAGCAATAGTTTTATTATCTAGTTGGCTTTTAACTAGATAATGAATCAGTACAGTCTACTTAACATGCCTCGTTTCATGGTGTAATCATTCACTAAAATGGTAAAATGGCACAAGTCAGACACTTTTTAAACCCTTTAAAATAGCTGGTGTAGCACTTGCCTAAAAGGAAAGCCTGAATGCCCGATACTAACATAAGTCAAAATGCTCACAATTCTTGGTTATCAAGTGTGTCTGCTTAACCTTTGCATATATGATTCCATAAAACATACTCGCTCTCTTACATACACATTTTTCCCATGCATCAACTTTTCCCTCCTAACTTACTACACAACCATGTATTTCTTGAATCAATGGTACTTTCATTTCCCCATCATGATTTTCAAGGCTAAAAAATGCCAGTCTATTTCCCCTTAGTCAATTTTACATGCCAGTCTATTTCACCTTAGTCAATTTAACAGCCATAGTTTTGGTAGAAGCCATGGCTTAAAGTGTTGCAAGCCTGAAAAAAAAAAAAAATTATTTACTGATTAGTTTTTTTTTTCAACTTTGTAAAAATTCTCTCAGCAATATTTGCTTACAATGGAAAGCAACTAATTGCATTTTTTCACTCTGCAATGATTTTTTTTTTCTTTCATTCATTCATGAGAAATATTCTTCACAAAGTAATTCCTACTCTGTTATTGCCAAGAAGAGATCGCAAATTAACAGTGACCTTATTTTTTATTTATTTTTTTTATTGGAGGTTTAACGACCACCGTGAGTAACTCAATGGGCTATAAGCATTCGCCCAACCCTAATTTAGGGTCACTGGTTCCAGGTAAGGGAGAGAGCCAGTGCCGTAAGACAAACACAACATCCATGCCTCCCCAGGATTCAAACCTGGACCCTTTTCGGACGAATGATCAGAGGCTTAGACTACTGCACCACTGGGACAGCACAGTGATCTTAGGTCACAACATTTCATTATCATATAATTCACACACTTTTCTTCTAAGTACCAGTAACCTAATGACTCAACAGCTGAATACTGAATCAAGTTTAAAAGGGAAGGAATTTAATGAAAATAACTAAATTTAATTCACAGAATGGCACACGCTTGCTTTACCCAATATGTAAAAAAAATGTATCCCTTGGAGGTACTCATTGATGTCCGATTTGGAAAACCAAAATTAAATCTCTTTTTAAAAAAACACTTAACATCCTTTTTGAAAACTGCCTTGTTTTTTGAAAAAAAAAATGACAGTGAAAGTTATCGACTGTCAGCAACTACTTGAGTACAGTAGTTAAGCACCAAATATGAAAATTGATGAATTAGCATTTGTATCAATGCATACGATTGGAATGTAACAAAAACCACTCCTAACATGCACACATATCATGCAAGATAATGAGTAATGAGGTATGGTACTAGAACCAAGTGTGGCCACAGGGCTCTGAAGAAGCAATATAAAATCAGGTATTAGAGGAAATCCTCTTCTAGTTTAGAAATAAAACAAAAACATCAGATGCAAACTTAAGCTCTGACCTAGAGACTGTTGGCACCAAGGTCTAAACATTGATACTACATACAATACATGCTGGAAGGAAAGTAATCTCATTTTGTATCATTATTCTATGTCTACTTGAGAAAGTAATTCTATCTTTCTGCACAATTTCTCATTCACGACAAAAAGTGATTCAGTGTTACAGTTTTAAATGTCATCTAGCAATGACCAAAGCTAAGCACATAAAAAATGCAAAATTCTAAAAAAATTTAACTAATGGTAACCATGGCTTCATACATCGTCTTAAAAAAAACTACGTTTAATAATGTTACCCTTTTTAAATCATTTATTTTAAAAGGGAAACATTATTCGTGTTTAACACCAAGGGACATAATATGTCCCCATATATAAAACACTTCTCTTATAAGGAAAAAAAAAACTCGTACATCTTTAAATTGGTTTTTAAAATGTCCATTTCATAATGTCAATCGTGTAGAACCTCCGCTGACCTCTTTGCGGCCAGCTGAACACAACCGATTTAATGACATTTCAAACACACCGTAGCTATCGGTCAAAAGTGGTTGAGCAACGAAGCCGCATATTTAGGTCACACGACGAAAACCTTTCATAACTACGGTGATGTTCTATTCAACAAACAACATATTCTACTACTGTTTACCGATAAAAACAAGATTTCGCAATTTTTCAAGTTTATGTGAACTGTAACGAAACAATGTGACAGAAATTCCTAAAATTAGTGTACACATTCTGTCAACATAAATGAGCAAACCGTACTTATCTTGAGCTAGATTGTAAATTAATGACCAAAACATTTCAAACAACGTATGCAAATACTTCCGTGCGATTTGCATACGAAATATTCAGTTGGTCATGATAAACACAGCGGAACAGTTGCCCGAGCTGCCAAAGGTCTTTTGCCTTCGGCGGCAATAAACTACTACTACCTATATATACGGTATACTTACCAAAGCAAAGAAATTAGTATGACAGTCCTCAAGGCTAGCGCCATTCGTAACAAAATTAGGATGCGTCATGGTGTCTCCATGGTTCACTTTGTCCTTTGGACTAAAACAGATGCATATTAAGTAATTTCTACGGCCATTTATCCCCTAAACCTTTCCTAACCCAACAAAAATTCTTAAGAAGATGGCGACTGACTACGGCTATGGCGGATTGGAAACAACAACGCGCTAAGTGACAGCGATTGTGATTGGATAACAGCAATCACGTGTCGAAGGTCACTACGTTTCATTGCTACTGCTCCAGAAATTTTTTGAGCTCCAAATATTAGCATTTCATTCTTGTACGAGAGTTTAGAATCTATACATGCAAAGGAAACAATTGTAAACGATGACAGTTACTTTCTTTTTCTCATATAACTAATTTCTTTTGAAAATTTAAGGCCTAAACTGTTGTTCAAAAAAATAACACTCTTAGTCTCATATTGTTAAAAAGCACATGCCTCTGTTTCCAAAAACAGTGAGTATTAGAAAGCGCTGATGAACGGAAAATTAGGGAGATTCTCCCGCGCAAATGAATGGGGGTAATATAAAATCTTCGTTTTAAAACAATGTTTGCTCTTATTTTATTCAGTTCGATGTAGTATTAACCATATTCTACAAAAGTAGTTGTCGCTTCATTGAACTTCAGGGCCAGGCGACAAGTTTAAGAAGCGCAGGTCGTTGACACACCTTTTCTTCCCACCGAAGGAGTGATTTGTTAGTCTCCATGTCCTCCCCAAGGACAGTAGATTAGTGAGTTAACCGCAGGCGCTCTCACACTCCCGAGGGAAAATAAACGGCTTTCAAGGGGAACACGAAATCGTACATCGCGCGTTTTGTGATCAAGCACATTCAAGAAATTAATCCGTTCTCTGATCGCTCCTTTAAACTACAGCTTCACGGCTTTGTTTTCTAACTTAAAAGTTATAATAAGAAATACAGTTTAATAGGTGACATCATTTCATAATGACCAATGCAATTATGCAAATAAAAAGATTTGACGTTTTATTCTGTCGAATATAGCGATAATACCGAATTTTATATCATTGTATTTTGAAACCGATCGTTGCCGCCCCGGTGGCGCAGTGGTCTAAGGCGCTGGCCTCAAATCATTCGTCCGTAAGGGGTCCGGGTTCGAATCCCGGTAAGGCATGGATGTTGTGTTTGTCTTACGGCACTGGCTCTCTCCCTTCCCTGGAACCAGTGACCCTAAATTAGGGACGGGCGACTGCTTATAGCCCATTGAGTTGCTCACGGTGGTCGTTAAACCTCAAATAAAAAAAAAAAAAAGAAACCGATCGTTGGTTAGGAAAACACCCAGTTGAAAATCGACTGTTATGATGTATAAATTTTTTATCCCACTCAATTTGCCTTCCATTTTGTGCTATTTTTATGACTGATCACCTATTCTTTTAATAATGGAGAGTCATTATTATGTCTACGTCAGTGGCGGCGGAAACTTTCGGGCCGCCAGGGCCCGGTCAAAAATTTCAGCCAAAATTTTTATTTTTATGTTTATTTTTTATTTGGCATATGTGCGATTGTTGTGAGGTGCCTTAGAAAGTTCCTCTAGGTAAGTGGTCGGGTGGTCCTAATTCCCAACAAAGCTCCTTAGGCATTGTTTTTCTTCGGTTTGTGTAGCGGGAAGGTAGGGGGTGCACCACAATTCGAAATTTCGGGCACGCTCAACGAACTTCACTTTGCGTTGCCCCTGGTCTACGTCTAATAAAACCAACCGCCAAATGCCAAACTTTTATGAATCTTTTTAATATGTATTTTTTCTTATATTTGCATTGTTTAACATTGCGTTTGGTTGTTAGTATACTATTTTAGTTTTGTAATTCAAACGGACCCGATCTTCTAGCCGAGTATAGTCAGAGGCACCGGCGCCCATAGAGAGAGGCAAGAGGGGAAATCGGACCAGGCTCTTTGTATTCTTGGAAGGTAGTACAAACATTTTATAATTCTTATAGCTAACTTTTCTGTTAAACTTTTGGATGCGTGTGCAGTCCCGTAGCCAGACAAGCAATTTGGGAGGGGCAGCTGATGATTGAGATCAGGCGAAGGATCAGTGCCAGATTTAAGGCTTTTGGTGCCCTAGGCCAAATTTTCTGTGCCCCCCCCTCCACACACACACACACGGCCACCCATGTTTAAATTTGCTCCTATATGATTTTCTGATAAACTTATCTTTAAGTTAAGAATATAATAATTGGTAGTATAATTTTATTGTTATATAAGTATTATTTAAATAAAAATTATTTTGATTTAACTTGCTATTAAATTAAAGGTTATAAAAAAAATATTTGCAAGCATAGTCAAAGAGGTTCATGCTTATCCAGGAACAACACTTTACATTTTGAATGCGCTCTCTGTCGCATTCGACGTAAAGGAACACGGGCGTGCTCGCAATACAGCTATTATTACGTTCTTATTTCATTCAAGATAAAATAAAAAATTACCACTACTTTATTTTATTAAAGTAAATTAAAATAACGGCATCTCGCTTTTAAGTTTTTCGGGCCGCGGGTAGCCTAGTGGGCAAAGTTCGTGACTGCCACGGAAAGAGCCTCAGGTTCGATCCCAGCAAGTACGAACGCTCGATCCACTAAATGTCCGCCATGCGTCGGATGGGCACGTTAAGCCGTCCGACCCAGGGTATTGCCCCCCCCGGTAATAAATAAGGGCGTCTTCCTTCCCCTTTCTACTTCGCTTCCGTGTCACTTTCCTATCGGACGCTCTAGCCCAAATCTCCTAGTTTCCTATTTCTAAGGGTTGTTTAAGACCTGGGGTCAGACACTCGCTTCCTAAAATCCTCTACATACTGTATGATCATTTCTAAGTTTTTCTGTTCCATGGTCTCCGTTTTTCTGGATTCTACACCTGGGGCCCTCTAGAGCCTTGGGGCCCCTAGGCCGCGGCCTAGGTGGCCTGATGGTAAATCTGCCGCTGCGAAGGATATAAAGTGGTCGGGCAAAAGATGTAAACGAGGTCGGGCACTATATACTGTTGTGTGAGTCGCTAGGACGAGAAAAAGGAAACACAGGTCGGGCTCAGCCCGGCCTTGGCATCCCCTGGCTACGGCCCTGTGCGTGTGTATGCAGTAAACATAGGGAGAATATTGAGAATTTACAGTAGAAAGTAATAATATTGAAAATTTAGATTAAATGTTGGAGCGCAACATTTACATTAGAGTGCTAAGTGCAGTATGAAAAACCATGAAAGGCGAAAGAATGAAAAATATATCATCTTCTACAACAGTCATGCACTGTTAGGCAAAGATCTGTCGAAGTTTTTTATTTTTTTTTTCAGAACTTTGTCTTGAGGGTATTTTTTTCTTTCTTGACCGACTGAGTGATCGCTGGAATTAGTGGTGCATGGGCACGGGCGGCGAAACTTAATAACTTCAGGGGGGGGGGTATAACTTCTCCGAGAGCTAAAGAGCTAAAACAATAAAATCAACACCAAAAAAAAAAAAAGAGGAGAGACAGTCAGTGAATCGTAAAAGCCGCCCCGCCCCGGTGGCGCAGTGGTCTAAGCGATGGCCTCTGATCATTCGTCTGAACGGGGTCCGGGTTCTAATCCCGGTGAGGCATGGATGTTGTGTTTGTCTTACGGCACTGGCTCTCACCATTCCCTGGAACCAGTGACCCTAAATTAGGGACGGGCGACTGCTTTTAGCCCATTGAGTTGCTCACGGTGGTCGTTAAAAATCCAATAAAAAAAAATTGTAAGATATATAAACTCTTTCATATCGTCACCAGCAGCAGCCTTTATAGATCAAATGCTGGATGAAAGTCTCCCAAGTTTCTTCCACAGCTTTCTGTCTTGGGCCCATCTCTTCCAAAATCACTCCAGCATGCTTTGGAATTTCATCACCCAAGCGGTATACTTCTGGTTTTTTTCCAGCCCCTTGGAATGAAATCAAAATTTCCAGTTGTTAAACGGTGGTCAGTCAGTTAATATAGCACTGTGGCCAGCCCATTACCACTTGAAGGTCTTCACTTTGATCATGATGTTGTCAACTCATGTCATTCCTCTAGTCCCTATTTTGCTATTGCACTATATTCAGGATCGGCCAACCCAATTCTAAGAAAAGAACACACCACATCTCAAAATGTTGATATTGTCGCCATGACGCAGTTTATTTAAATTCTCATGTGTGAAGAATACCACATCTAACGGTCAAAAACTTCGTCAATATGTCATTTTTTAAGAAACAAAACAAAAAACAATGGTTATCTTTATACTGCTACATACGTATCATCATCATCATCATTGTCAACCATTATCAATCCACTGCTGGACGAAGGTCTCCCCAAGTTTCCTCCACAACTGTCTGTTTTGTGCCAGTCTCCTCCATGTCACTCCCGCATACTTTCGAATTTCATCCACCCATCTTCCATGTGGTCTTCTTCTGGGTCTTTTCCTGTCCCTTGGAATCCAATCTAAAATTTCGGCTGTCCATCGATGATCTGTCCTTCTGGCAGTATGTCCAGCCCTTTGCCATTTCAGGGATTTAACTCTGATCATGATGTCTTCCACTCTTGTCATTTTTCGGATCCACGTGTTCCTCTTCTTATCTCTCCTGGTTACACCAAGCATGCACCTCTCCATGCTGCTTTGAGTTGTCTGCAGCCTTTGTATGTCTCTTTTAGCTAAGGTCCACGTCTCTGCACCATACGTAAGCACTGGAAGGATGCATTGATCAAACACTTTTCTTTTAAGACATAATGGCATATTGCTCTTGAAAATTATGCTGTTTCTTCCAAAAGCTCTCCAGGCAAGTTTTGTACGCCGATTAATTTCTTCACCAATGTGACCCTCACTTGATATCTGCTGTCCAAGATAAACGCACGTGTCTGTTATCTCCAGCTTTTCTCCATCAATCGATAAATCTTCATTTCTTGTAAAAGCATTATACATCACTTTTGTCTTCTGAAAGTTCATTTTTAATCCCACTTCTTTACTCTTGGCAGCAAGTTCCTGGATCATACTCTGTAGCTCTGATGGGGTAGTTGCAAAAATGACTATGTCATCAGCAAAACGAAGGTGGGTTAGATAATCTCCATTAATCTTTATCCCTTTGTTTTCCCAGTTCAGTGATTCAAAGACATTTTCCAATGTGGCATTAAAGAGCTTCGGAGATATGGTGTCACCTTGTCTCACTCGTTTTCCAATTTTTATGTGTGTTGTATTTTCAAACAGCCGAATCTTTGCACTTGCATTTTCATAGATGTTATTAATAATATTAATGTATGCATCTTCAATACCGCAGGATTTCAGAGCCATTGCAACTGCTGATGGTTTCACCGAATCAAAGGCTTTTTCATAATCGATAAAAGCCATGCACAATGGAAGCTCATATTCCCTCGCTCTTTCAATTAGTTCTCTCAGTACGTGGATATGATCTATTGTGCTGTAGCCACTCCTGAATCCAGCTTGTTCTCTCGGTTGAGCCATGTCCAGTGTCACCTTCAAGCGGTGTGAAAGAACTCCAGTGAAGATTTTATAAACCACTGATAGGAGGCTGATAGGTCTGTAGTTCCTGAGATCCTCAATGTCACCTTTTTTATGTAGCATACGTATATGCATGTAGAAGTTAAAAGTTCCTCCGACAGAGCTGCGCGACTTGTTATCCAACTCTCGAGAAGATACCAGGCTCAGATTATTCAAGCTTACGCACCCACTACAAGTCATCCTGAAGAAGAGATTGAAGAATTTTATGAGGAAATTCGTCATCTAAATAATAAAGGCAAGCAGCATTTGAAGATCATTATGGGAGATTTCAATGCGAAAATAGGGCAACAGCAACAGAATGAAACTTCAGTAGGTAAATTCAGTCACGGCTACAGAAACCAGCGTGGAAATACTCTCATAGAATTTGCAGAAGCCGCAAAGGAAATGGACATGAAGGCATCCCAATGGATTGACAAGTGAAATTGATTTTACTATGTGTAAAAAGAAATGTGCCATGGAAGGCTGCAGTGTGCTAAACAAGTTCAACACAGGTAGTGACCATAGAATGGTAAGATGTAAGATGCACCTCAATGCTAAACTCGAGCGTGGCAAGGTCATAAAACAAACAAAGTGTATTAACATGACAAACCTTAAAAAACATCATAATACCTTCAAATTGGAACTGATGAACAGATTCTCTGCTCTAGAAGGTCTAACATCGGAAGAAGTGGACATCTCTGAAGTTAACAGAAAACAAACCAAGGTTCTTATGGAAACAGCAACGAAAATAGCTGCTACTAAGAACAAGTTGCATACGAACAAATTATCAGGAACAACCAAAATTCTGATGCAAAAAAGAAGAGAGATGAGGACAACTAAAAGAGATGTGACTTCCAAAGTGGAATATATAGAGCTATACAAGACTTTACGAAAAAGTATGACTGAAGATGTAAGGAAATCGAACTGTGAACTAGTGAGGAAAGCAATTGAAAACAACCAAAGCCTGAAGAGAGCAAAAGGGACCTCTGAGTAAGGGAAGAAAACAGATTATGGCTCTGAGAAAAGAAGATGATTCTGTAACAAGAAATAGAGGTGATATTTTGATAAGGGTGAAAGATTTCTACTCAAAACTATATGAAAGGGATGATACATGTACTTCAGGTTTACAAAATTTACCAGAGTTCTTCCAGTCCTCCCAGCAGAAGTTGTACATACAATCAAAAACATGAAACGGGGAAAAGCTCCAGGAGAAGATGGAATTACTGTAGACATCATACAAAAAGCAAGTGGAGAAATCGAAACAGTACTCGCCCAAATTTTCACTCGATGCCTTAATGAAAGGAATATTCCTGAGGATTGGAACAACGCTACAATGATCCTGCTACATAAAAAAAGGTGACATTGAGATCTCAGGAACTACAGACCTATCAGCCTTCTATCAGTCGTTTATAAAATCTCCACTAAAGTTCTTTCACACCGCTTGAAGGTAACACTGGACATGGCTCAACCGAGAGAACAAGCTGGATTCTGGAGTGGCTACAGCACAATAGATCATATCCACGTACTAAAAGAACTGATTGAGAGAGCGAGGGAATATGAACTTCCATTGTGCATGGCTTTTTGTCGATTATCAAAAGGCCTTTGATTCGGTGAAACCATCAGCAGTTACAATGGCTCTGAAATCCTGCGGTATTGAAGATGCATACATTAATATTATTAATAACATCTATGAAAATGCAAGTGCAAAGATTCGGCTGTTTGAAAATACAACACACATAAAAATTGGAAAGGAAGTCAGACAAGGTGACACTATATCACCCAAACTTTTTAATGCCACATTGGAAAATGTCCTTCAATCACTGAACTGGGAAAGCAAAGGGATAAAGATTAATGCAGATTATCTAACTCACCTTCGTTTTGCTGATGACGTAGTCATTTTTGCAACTACCCCATCACAGCTGCTGAGTATGATCCAGGAACGTGCGGACAAGAGTAAAGAAGTGGGATTAAAAATGAATTTTCAGAAGACAAAAGTGATATACAATGCTTTTACAAGAAATAAAGATTTATCGATTGATGGGGAAAAGCTGGAGACAACCAATACATACATTTATCTTGGACAGCAGATTCAAGTGAAGGTCACATTGATGAAGAAATTAATCGGCGTATAAAACTGGCCAGGAGAGCATTTGGAAGAAACAGTATAATTTTCAAGAGCAATATGTCATTATGTCTTAAAAAAAAAATGTATGATCAATGCATCGTTCC
The DNA here is from genome assembly GCA_039090855.1 of Macrothele yani. Taxonomy (NCBI): domain Eukaryota; kingdom Metazoa; phylum Arthropoda; class Arachnida; order Araneae; family Macrothelidae; genus Macrothele; species Macrothele yani. Next base: position 98,502,143 of record CM076990.1, on the reverse strand, counting down.
AGTGCTTACATATGGTGCAGAGACGTGGACCTTAACTAAAAGAGACATCAAAGACTGCAGACAACTCAAAGCAGCATGGAAAGATGCATGCTTGGTGTATTCAGGAAAGGGAAGAAGAGGAACTCGTGGATCAGAAAAATGACAAGAGTGAAAGACATCATGATCAGAGTTAAATCCCTGTAATGGCAATGAGCTGGCCATATTGCCAGAAGGGCAGACCATCGATGGACAGCTGAAATTTTAGACTGGATTCCAAGGGACAGGAAAAGACTCAGAAGAAGACCACATGTGAGATGGGTGGATGAAATTCGAAAGTATGCGGGAGTAACATGGAGGAGACTGGCACAAGACAGACCGTTGTGGAAGAAACTTGGGGAGATCTTCGTCCAGCAGTGGATTGATAATGGTTGACAATGATGATGATGATGATTTTGATATATATATGTTACCTACGAGCCAGTCAGTTACTGTACCAAACAGCTTGAAATCGGTTTAAAGCCTACTTCTGGAAGCTTAAAATTCCCTCAGTTAGGGGCTATGAGCCTGAATTTGCCTTTCTTTTTGCTACTGCAAAGTTTCATAAAGATCCTGTGAAATTCAGGTTCATAGCCACAGTGGTGTTAGGAGTCATAAAAAGAAAATAGACCTGGCTTTTGAAGCACTTTTGAAAAAAGTTTTGGAACTTATTAGAAACAGTACTAACCTGCAGAACAGGGATTTTTGGATTATAAATAACAATTCCGAAGTGATTTCCTCTATTCTTAGCTTAAGGTCCATAGATATTAATAGTTATGATTTCGAGAACCTATATACCAATATGCCTCTTTCAGATATTATTTCCACTTTTAGGGGGCTGCTTGTAGAATTTAAAATCAACCAAATTGGTAATGCCAATGCTTGGAATACTTTACTTAACTGTTGTATCAATAATAGCTATATTTTTTATAATAAAACTCTCTATAAGCAAATCAACGGTATTCCAATGGGATGTTCCCACTCAACTAGTGTTTGTAATCTTTTTTGTTCTATAAAGAATATAAATTTATAAAATATAAGTCCTCGAACTCTGATAGCTACTTATACACTTACAGATATATTGATGATTTGCTATGTATTAATAACTCTGAAATAATAGAGATTAAAGAATGATTTTACTTATATCTACCCTAGCTGTCTTAAATTAAGTAAAACCTACCAAAATAACCAGGAGCTTGAATTCTTAGATTTAAGCATTAAACTTAACAATGATAACCCTACCATTAGCCTTTTTGATAAAAGAAAGAATTTTCCTTTCAAAGTAATTAAATATTTGCACTGGAATAATAATATCTCAACCAAAGTAATAAAGAATGTAGTTATTTCGCAGGTGCTTAGAATTTCCAGAATATTCAGTAATAATTCGGACTTCCATAAACATATTAGTATCCTATTAACTGGTTTTCTAGACAACCAAGTTCCAACTCATTTTATTAAAACAGCCTTAAGAAAAATAGTTGTCATAAATAGTTAGGTTAGCAGATCTAATGTAATTACATCACAGTAAAATATTTAAAAATCCCCAAAAAGTTTATAATTTATAATTAAAAAATTCCAAAAAAAAGTTTAAAACCTAAAATAGATATTCTATCTCAAGAATAGCTAACATGAAAATGGTAAAACTTACGAAAAACTAAATGAGAAACTGTATTTGTCTGTAGATGTGCATTAAGGTATTTTAATACAGATGAAAATTATTAAATACACATCAGGTGTATTTGATGATAATTTTCGTGTGTTCCGGTGAGCTGTTGTTCTTACCAGACAAACAGGTCGTCTTTTTCGCTTTGGAATTTTCTGATTGGTGGACTATCGCATGCGGCGTGTGTTTTTGTGGGGGCCAGTCTCCATGCTTTCTCTTCCTTAATCGCCGGATTTGAGTCTGTCATTTTGCTCGTGGGAAGAGGACAAGTACCCAGGTAGCAATATTATGTTGGACCAACCGTGGGCTTTCAACGGTCGACCCAGCGACGAGGCGACTCGGCGGCCAACAATTGGATATGTGTTGGTTCAACGGTTGGACCTACATTGGAAAACTGTTGCAAACAGTTTTCCAATGTGATCATATGTCCTTAGACAACCATGGTTGTTCATGCGTTGTTGGACTACCATCGGTCAACCGTTAAGTGGTCATTTGTTGAAAAATGGTTGGTCATGTCTGGTTGGAAAAACCGTTGGCCAATCTTCGATAAACAACACAACCTTCGCCCAACGCTGCCGACACAAAAATATCATTGGGCCAACCGTTGGCCAATGTCAGTGCGCTACTGGGGTAGGAGGCTTTGCAGGTAGGTCCTTACATCTGTTCCTTTTGTAGGGTTTTAAGTTTTTTCTCGTTTCTGTGCTTGCTGAAATTTAGATTTTTCTTTTTTGGCTTTGCTTTTACTTGCCTGTTTCTTGCTGTTGGCTTTGTATTGCCTAGCTCTTGTGCAATGCTCCTGGCGAGAGAGAAGTAAAGTTCCTAAGAGGCATGAATCAACACGCCGCCCCGGTGGCGCAGTGGTCTAAGGCGTTGGTCTCTGATCATTCGTCCGTAAGGGGTCCAGGTTCGAATCCCGATCAGGCATGGATGTTGTGTTTGTCTTACGGCACTGGCTCTCTCCCTTCCCTAGAACCAGTGACCCTAAATTAGGGACGGGCGACTGCTTATAGCCCATTGAGTTGCTCACGGCGGTCGTTAAACCTCCAATCCAAAAAAATCCAAAAAATGAATTAACACATTCCACAGACAGGGAAACAAGTTTTCACCCATCCCCTATTTAATTTTTTCTTGAGAGGCACATGTGATTGTGAATAGGACAAGGTCAGCCGTCACGTCAGCCCCTTTGCTATCACTAACTTAGAAAACATTTCTCCGTAGGAGGGAGAGTGTGGTTCGAAGACTGGGAGAGCTGTGAGCTGTCATTAGAAACTACACGTGTCGACCCACGCTCACGGTGTCACCTGTCCTGTGCTCTTGTCGTGTCCACTTTCCACCCTCTGGGTGATGGAAACTGGACCTAATCGCCTTGCTGGTATTCATTTGCGCGGGCTCGCTTGCTTAGATTATTTGAGCTAGGGTTTGAGTAAAAATAGGTGCTCGTAGAGTTGTAGTTGAAGTAGTAAGCAATATCAAGATGTCAGGAAAAAGGAAAAAGCCTTCGGGTGCAAAATATCGCAAAAGAAAGTCCAGGAAGGAAGATGAGTTAAAGAAACTTACTTCTTCTATTGACAAATACGTAAAAAAAACAATAGAGCCACAGACATTGGCAGAAGAAGAAGCTTTTGAAGAACTTTCCGAAACAAATAAAAATTCCATTGAGTCATTGACTGGTACAGCAAATAATTCATCACAGCAGGAGGAATACATGGACAAATTTCAAGAGAGAAATTTGAATTTTGAAGAAGAGACAATCATATGTGAGAGCCGAGAAGAAAATGTAAAGGAAGTAAAACAATACAGGTTTTTTCTAAAAGAATAGGTTGTGGACTTTGGCCTAAAAGTATTTCAGATAACGAAAGATTGTCTTTAATAAAAATTGGAAATATTCAGCAAAAATATGCTGTATATCCCAAAGATAAATCTGGTAGAAGCTTTTCAAACCGTTATTATGAAAAGAAATTAGATAACGGTGAAACTTTGCAGAGAATGTAGCTTTTGCGTTTTTGGGCGTTTTGTTTCTGTTGTAAATTATTTCCTGATCAAGAAACATCGTTTAACAACGAGACTGGTTTCTGTGATTGGATTCGCTTATCCAGAAGGCTTGTAAGACACGAAAAAAGTTCAACTGATATCGCGTCGTATAAGACGTGGATGGACTTAGAAAAGTATTTAACAACCATTGATTCTGTTAATCAGAAAATCATCAATGAAGAAAAGAAACGTTGGACAGCTATCATCAAACGTATAATTTACCTTATATTGTATTTGGCGAAACAAAATCTATCTTTTAGAGGGTCAGCTTCCGCTCTCGGCGTAAAGAATAATGGAAACTTTCTTCAGTTAGTAGAGACGGTTGCAAAATTTAATCCAATATTAAATGAACACGTTCGAATTTACAAAAATAATACTCAGAATCAGAATATGCCCACATATTTGGGTGATAAAATTCAAAATGAGATCATTGCTATTTTAGAAGATAAAACAAAGGAGAATATTTGAAATTGCTTATGGGAATCAAAATATTATCCAGTCATAATGGATCGTACTCCAGATTTGAGCCACAGAGAACAAATTTCGGTTATTTTAAGATTTGCTTACATTAACATATCAGAAAATAAAGCAGAGATAAGAAAACATTTTTAGAATATTTTCCAATCGAGGATACAACAGGATCTGGTCAAACAGAATATTTATTAGACTTTCTTAAAAGGAATAATGTAGATTTAAAGGACATTAGGGGCCAGAGATACGACAATGGATTAAACATGATAGGAAAACATAACGGATTATAGAAAAAATCGGGATGAAAATCCCCGTGGTTTTTATGTGTCTTGTGCTGCACATTCCTTAAATTTGATAATAAACAATGCAACTACGGTTTCGTTTCAGACTATTGATTTTTTTTCAATCGTTGAAGGAACTTATGTTTTTTTTTCCTCTTCCACACACAGGTGGATGATTTTAAAGAAACATGCCCCATTATTGACTGTTAAACAACTTTCAGGAACTAGATGGGAGAGCAGATAGAGGCGATAAAACCTCTTCGTTATGACATTGGCTCGTTGTCCGATTCGTTATTTGAATTGACTAACTAATGTTAAAACCTACGATGCCAAAACTATTCATCAAGCAACTGCGCTGTTAAATAAAATTAAGTCTTTTAAACTGTTATGTTCTATTGTTGTTTGGTATAATGTATTATCAAGAGTGAATGTAGTGAGTAAGATATTACAGAAAAAATATATAAATCTGAAAGAAGTAATGGAACTTTTGGATAACCTAAAAAAGTATTTAGAGCAATACAGGTCTCAATCCGGATATAAAAGCACAATTATTGATGCCAAAGAATTAGCTGATGAGATAAATGCAAAAAATACATTTCCGGCAGAAAATGTAGTCAGGCAAAGGTCAAGAAAACAACAATTTGATTACGAAGGCAAGGATACTATTTTTGATCCTAAGGATCATTATAAAGTTAACTTTTTTTTATTTAATATTAGATCAAACTCTTATTTCCGTGAAAGAAAGATATGATTTGTTGCAATTCCATAGTGATGACTTTATGTTTCAATACGACGTGAAAAAAACAGGTAACTTGAATGAACAGGACATTCTTGAAAGATGTAAAAATTTAGAAATGAAACTTAAAGGTAAAGATGAATTAGACATTAATGGAAGTGACACAAATTCCGGAGGATTATTAAATCACATTATAAAAAATTACTTAATAGACATTTTTTCCAATCTCTTCATCGCATTAAGAATATTGTTAACTCTTGCCATTAGCGTAGCATCTGGGGAAAGAGCATTTTCAAAATTAAAAATAATAAAAAATTATTTAAAACAGCCATGTCTCAAGAGAGATTAACAAATCTGAATTTGTAATCAATTGAGAATGAAATTTGCGAAACTTTGGACATACAAGATATTGTCGATGAATTTTTAAGTTGAAAATCAAGAAAAATAAGTTTTACAGCTTGAAATATTATTTTCATATTTAACTTTGTAGTAATACTTGTACGATTTTTCACGTTTGTCACTTAGGCTGCACGGCATCTGCACGCAAATAAAAAAAATATTGTAACTTCAGCAATGTATCTTGTGGATTTTAAGCACATGAAAATGTAAACGACAGACGAGATGTACCAGTCTGCAGATTATGTTATTTTATATTTGATTTTTTATTCAACTGGAAGTTTGTTGTACTGTGTTAACAAATGAATATGAATATCTAAATATGTTTATTCACAGCAGAATACACTCGAAACTAATCTAAGCTGCGAGTAAGTCGAACACACCATAAAAACGAGTAATTAATTTTCATCTGAATCAACATTTCAACAAATTACGAAAAGTATCATGTGATGCTGTAAATGTTAAACACTTCAAATGTTTCTGCCAATCTATAATATGGATGAAATAGGTGATATATTGGTGATGATCTGATTGATCTTTATAGAACTGATAAAGTTTTACGCAGCAACCAACAAGATCAAGATACACTGGTCCAAGAAGCAGTGACGCCCATATGAGTACTTTGGGGGGAGGGGGGCGCAGAAAAATCCGTACCTCCTTCAAGGCTGTCAAACATTTTAGTAAATGCACAAGATACTAAAATACAACAAAAATTATTGATACAATCAATCATTAATATCTTATTATTTTTAAAATTGCTTTAAAAAAGGGTTTCGTCTATCTTAGTGTTTTAAATTTATCAAAAATTTGGCTGTACCAACGTCTAGGGGGGTCGAGCCCCCTTATGGTCGCCCTTGCCAAGAAGGAAACTAAGACTAGGGTCCCCTGTGCAAATATCTTCTGACGAGGCCTCTGAGGGATTCAATGGGCTCCTTAAGACCTTACCCCATGAGATATTTTAGCCTTTACTTCTTGATACACAACGGTGCGGCCCCCAATCCTAATAGGTTCAAAAGGTCCCACAACAATGCAGCGATTGTAGCTACACCCTATCAAGGTAAGGTACTCATTTTCATTATTATTTTGCGCATTGTGCGTATTAATGAAATATACAGTCTGTTAAAGAAGTACCTAAACGCAAGTTCGACTTCATTTGAGAAAAATAATACTATATATATAAATTGTACTCAGCACTCTGATTACTAAAACATAACTTATTAATTCTTAAAATGAATTGTCAACTTGATACATTTTTTGACTATATATATATATATGGAAATTAAGGTCAGGTGATGCGTAACATCACAGCCTCTCCTTGACAAATGTCAACCCCGCCTTCTCGTGGTGCATCCTGTTCCCACTAAAGGGGCTCTGACGACCGCCAATAGCGGTATAACTACACCATCGGGATTAGAGGAAATTCTATCCCACACTCACCAACCCGCTTGGCCAGCGTGGTGAGTTATGGCCAAACCCCTCCAAAATGACTCCACAACTTAAATCTTGGCCCTCAGTCTCCGGCAGCTGGAATGTACCTGGCCAAGGCAGCGGCCAGTGCGACATGAAGGCAGAGGGTGCTAAGAATCCCCGGAGGACCGGACTAGGCTGCCATCTGATGCTGACCTTGGCAACGTACAATGGACGCTCCCTATCTTCTGATTCAAGGCTTCTTGAATTGGAAGAGGAACTACAAAGGATCAAGTGGGACATCGTGGGGCTAAGTGAGGTAAGGAGAAAAGGAGAAGATCTCATCGAACTGAAAAGTGGACATCTCTTCTACTATCGTGGGACAGATACTGGCAGAACTAGTGGTGTTGGATTTATAATAAACAAGAAACTGAAGGATAAAGTTGTAGAAGTTGAAAGTTCCTCTGACAGAGCTGCACGGCTTGTTATCCAACTCTCGAAGAGATACCAGGCTCAGATTATTCAAACTTATGCACCCACCACAAGTCATCCTGAAGAAGAAATTGAAGAATTTTATGAGGAAATTTGTCATCTAAATAATAAAGGTAAGCAGCACTTGAAAATAATTATGGGAGATTTCAATGCAAAAATAGGGCAACGGCAACAGAATGAAACTTCAGTAGGTAAATTCGGTCACGGCAACAGAAACCAGCGTGGAAATACTCTCGTTGAGTTTGCAGAGGCAGAAGGGTTTTTCATCTTGAACTCCTTCTTCAAGAAAAAGCCACACAGGAAATGGACATGGAGACATCCAAATGGGACGACAAGTGAAATTGATTTTATTATGTGTAACAAAAAATTCGTCATAGAAGACTGCAGTGTGCTAAACAAGTTCAACACAGGTAGTGACCATAGATTGGTGAGATGTAAGATGCACCTCAACACTAAACTTGAACGTGGCAAGCTCATAAGACAAACAAAATCTATTGACATAACCAACCTTAAAAAACACCATAATACCTTCAAGTTGGAACTGAAGAACAGGTTCTCTGCTTTAGAAGGCCTAACATCGGCAGAAGTGGACATCTCTGAAGTTAGCAGAAAAGTAACCAAAGCTCTTATGGAAACAGCAACAAAATTAGCTGGGTCTAAGAACAAGTTGCATGTAAATAAAATATCAGGAAAAACGAAAATGTTGATGCAAAAAAGAAGAGAGATGAGGACAACTAAAGAAGATGTGACTTCCAAAGTGGAATATATAGAGCTATGCAAGACAGTACGAAAAAGTATCACTGAAGACGTAAGAAAATTCAACTGTGAACTAGTGAGGAAAGCAATTGAAAACAACCAAAGCCTAAAGATAGCAAAGGGACATCTCAGTAAGGGAAGAAAACAGATTATGGCACTGAGAAAAGAAGATGGTTCTGTAACAAGAAATAGAGGCGAAATTTTGACAAGAGTGAAAGATTTCTACTCCAAATTATATGAAAGGGATGATACATGCACTCCAGACATCATGAAAGATACCAGTACCAGAGTTCCTCCAGTCCTTCCAGCAGAAGTTGCACATGCAATCAAGAACATGAAGCGGGGAAAAGTTCCTGGAGAAGATGGAATTACTGTAGACATCATACAAGAAGCAAGTGGAGAAATCGAAACAGTACTCGCCCAAATTTTCACTCGATGCCTTAATGAAGGAAAGATTCCTGAGGATTGGAACACCGCTACAATGATCCTGCTACATAAGAAAGGTGACATTGAGGATCTCGGAAACTACAGACCTATCAGCCTCCTATCAGTAGTTTATAAAATCTTCACTAAAGTTCTTTCACACCGCTTGAAGGTAACACTGGACATGGCTCAACCGAGAGAACAAGCTGGATTCAGGAGTGGCTACAGCACAATAGATCATATCCACGTACTGAGAGAACTAATTGAAAGAGCGAGGGAATATGAACTTCCATTGTGCATGGCTTTTATCGATTATGAAAAAGCCTTTGATTCGGTGAAACCATCAGCAGTTACAATGGCTCTGAAAACCTGCGGTATTGAAGATGCATACATTAATATCATTAATAACATCTATGAAAATGCAAGTGCAAAGATTAGGCTGTTTGAAAATACAACACACATAAAAATTGGAAAGGGAGTGAGACAAGGTGACACCATATCTCCGAAGCTCTTTAATGCCACATTGGAGGGTGTTTTTCAGTCACTGAGCTGGAAAAACAAGGGGATAAAGATTAATGGAGATTATCTAACCCACCTTCGTTTTGCTGATGACGTAGTCATTTTTGCAACTAGCCCATCAGAGCTGCAGAGTATGATCCAGGAACTTGCTGACAAGAGTAAAGAAGTGGGATTAAAAATGAACTTTCAGAAGACAAAAGTGATGTTCAATGCTTTTACAAGAAATGAAGATTTATCGATTGATGGAGAAAAGCTGGAGATAACAGACACGTACGTTTATCTTGGACAGCAGATATCAAGTGAGGGTCACATTGATGAAGAAATTAATCGGCGTACAAAACTTGCCTGGAGAGCTTTTGGAAGAAACAGCATAATTTTCAAGAGCAATATGCCATTATGTCTTAAAAGAAAAGTGTTTGATCAATGCATCCTTCCAGTGCTTACGTATGGTGCAGAGACGTGGACCCTAACTAAAAGAGACATACAAAGGCTGCAGACAACTCAAAGCAGCATGGAGAGGTGCATACTTGGTGTAACCAGGAGAGATAAGAAGAGGAACTCGTGGATCCGAAAAATGACAAGAGTGGAAGACATCATGATCAGAGTTAAATCCCTGAAATGGCAATGGGCTGGACATACTGCCAGAAGGACAGATCATCGATGGACAGCCGAAATTTTAGATTGGATTCCAAGGGACAGGAAAAGACCCAGAAGAAGACCACATGGGAGATGGGTGGATGAAATTCGAAAGTATGCAGGGGTGACATGGAGGAGACTGGCACAAGACAGACCGTTGTGGAGGAAACTTGGGGTGACCTTCGTCCAGCAGTGGATTGACAATGGTTGACAATGATGATGATGATATGGAAATTTCCATTACTTTCCGTATATACAGTTTTTTGTCAAAAATGTCTCGAATCATGTTCGATTTTATTATCATACGTTTGATTTCATGTGTATTTGACGAAATACACAATTGATGAAATCAATTGAGTATTGGTGTGGTGTATTGCCGAAAATACGTATAACTAATATAATAATTCTGATTATCGAGGGGCGGCAAATCGAAGTTTGCACCCGGGCGACGAAACCCCTTGACGCGGCCCTAGTTGGCTTATTTCCATAGTAAAGGATATGTCGTTTGTGCTCCTTCTCTTCTTTTCGGAAAAAACCCTTCCGTATTTACGACAGGTTTTAATTACTGTAAAAACGCAAGTGCCCGATTAGAGCTTCCTGAAAATTCGTCAGATCATAAGTCATCTGTCACCGTACCTAAAATAAGAGGTGCCGCTAAAGGGCGTATAGATTCAGACCTGATGGAACAGCTGCAAGATGAGACATATTTTGAGACGGGTGACAGCAGTCATCAAGTTTTTAGCTATCCGAGGATTACTGTTTCGCGGTTCAGATGAGCGTGTAAGTAGCTTACATAATGGAAATTTTTTAGGGACTTTAGGACTAATTGCGCAATTTGATCCGTTCCTGTCAGAACACCTGCAGCGTTATGGAAAAGCGGGAAGCGGAAACACATCGTATTTGTCAAAAACTATCTGCGAAGAATTCATTCAAATAATGAAAAACAAACTAATTACAATTATTTTAGATGAAGTGAAAAAAGCAAAATATTTTGGAATAAGTGTGGACTCAACACCTGATATATCACATTGTGACCAGTTAACTTTAATTATAAGTTACGTAAAACAGGGTAGAGAACCGGTCGAAAAAATTTTGTGCTTCATTCCTAACAGCGGGCATAAATCAGATCAGCTAACAAAAGCTGTTCTGAATACTTTAAACGAACACGATCTAGATGTTAAAGACTATCGTGGGCAGTCTTATTACAATGCAAACAATATGTCCGGAGTGTATTCAAGACTACAGGCCAAGATCAAGGAAATAAACCCATCAGCAATATATGTGCCATGTTCGACACACTCTTTAAACCTAATAGGGTCTTGCGCTGCCTGCTGTTGCACGGATGCAGTTATATTTTTTGATGTACTGCACAGATTGTGTATTTTTTTTTCTCCAAATTCACATGACGTTGGAAAATTCTTTGTCAAAAAATAACTTCTGGCTCATTGACTCTAAAACGCCTCTCGAAAACACGCTGGTCTAGAAGACAAGATTCATGCAAAGCTGTACGACAGAACTGGAAAGAAGTAATCCAAGCGTTGACTGATATTTCTAGTGATTCTCAGGTAAAGCTTCACCAGCGATATACTTTAACAGAAGCTATGGGTCTGTTAAACCATATCACTCGTTTTGAGTCTATTTCATTGTCAACTATCTGGGGCACTATTCCAGAACGATTGAATGCTGTCAGCATAATACTACAAAAAAAAAAAACAAAAAAAAACCGATATTCATCTTGGTAAAGTTGTAGAATTATATAACTCTTTAACTGAGTTCATCAAAAAATTGAGAGATGGATTTTATTACTATGGAGGAATTACTAAGTCACAATTCTCCAAATATGGACACACAGCTGAATATCAGCATGATAAAAAGAGGCTAAAAAAAACGCAAAACATCTGGGGAAAATCCAGGAATTGAAGACGAAATTGATCACTTAAAAGCAGGAAAAAGAAAAAAACATTTTCAGATAACCATATTGAATGTTGTGATTGATGAACTTATTTCAGAATTGAAACGCCGAAGTGAAGTTTACATATTATTGTATAATCGTTTCAACTTTCTGGAAAACCTTAAATCAATGGATATATCTGACATCTCAAAGTTTGCAGAAAATTTAGTTGTTGAGTTTTCCGATGACTTAGAAAATTTCTTTGTCAGCGAATGAATTCATCTGAGTGGTCATATAAAGAATTTGACGAAAGAGGAGAGAATATCACTTTCAGAATTGTGGGCCGTTTTGCGCAACCAGGACTTACATGATATTTATCCAAAGGTGCCCATTTTTTTATCAGTGCCGTCTGGCTACCGACTGGTCGGGAAAACGTTCTTTCTCTACTCTGAAGAGAGTAAAAAATTATTTGCGAAACTCATTGGACAAGATCGGTTAAGCACAAAAGAATTTTCAGCACTAAAAGCAAGGAAAATATTTTTGGCATAAATATGTAAGTTAATATTTTTAAACTGTGCTTTAATAATACGGTATAGCCATTAGACTATTGTAAATTTAATATACAGGGTGATTCATAAAGAAGTATACTGTTTCCAGATGCTGTAAAACAGTAACATTTGAAGACACGTACCACAACTGCGAACCGTTAGGTAGATGTACTCATAAAGTTTGTGTCCCACTACTGAGGGAAGTGACGTGGGCGATAGCGCGCGTGTCACGTGAACAGTCAGTCAAAATGGCAGCGTCTGCAGTAGAGAAGGCGTTTTGTGTTCTTGAATTGAACAACACGGAATCTGTCACTGTTGTGCAACGGCATTTTCGATCACGATTCGGAAAAGAACCTCCAACCAAATAATCTATCTACGATTGGCATAAAAAATTTGAAACTATGGGCTGTTTGTGCAAACTTAAAAGTCCTGGACGACCGCATGTATCGGAAGAAGTCGTCGATAGTGTTTGCACTGCCATTCAACGAAGCCCGGGAAAATCAACACGGAGGGTGAGTCGTGAAGTGCAGATTTCACAGCCCACTGTCTGGAGAATTTTGAGAAAGAAGCTGAAAATGATTCATTTCAGCTTCTTTCTCACTGAAAATGATCACAGCCACTATCATTGCACTTGATTCAGATATCTCACCTCGCGTTTGGGCGGAAATGGATTACCGGCTCGATGTGTGTCATATGACTGAGGGTGAACACATAGAACATCTGTGACTGTCTCTAAAAAATCTTGAAATATTTCCCTACAATTCTGCAGGTAACATAAAATATCTTACATTGTTCTTGTTTTATAGTGCGTTGAAACTGTATACTTCTTTATGAATCACCCTGTATAATGATGAACTCATTTTTTATTAAATAAAATTGATGAATTCGTTTTGAAAATGTTTCAACGGCAGAGAAATTCCTTTCCTTATTTTTAAAGATTCGTAAGAAAATAATATATCTATTATTACTGTTTTGTTGTTAACTTTTTAGTAAGGAAATATATTTAAAAATCACTTAAACTTTTTTAACATACTGCTACTGTAGAGATAAGTTTTATAACCAATTTTAGGTTGTTGTATTAAAAGAAACAATTTTAATTATAATTATGAAACTGGATTTGAACTCTTAGTTATTAGTACAAAGAAAATGCATGTGTGAATGCAAAGGTGAAGGGCGGCCGCGGCAGCTTCTGCCTAAATCCGGCACTGAGAACAACTATTGTCGAAATTGTAAAATTCACAAATCTGGTGGTGACTGCAATCGAACCCGTGCTTGCTCCCTCCAGAGCCAGTTGTTCTAACCGACTAAACTACACCGACGGAATGCAGTGTATTGCTGCAGATTTGTCGTCTTGACACGTGCTTCACTTCTGTAATACGTCACATCATCCACCTCTTAATTTTTTCTTTTGATGCGAAGAAGGAATGTGTGGAACGAAAACATTTTTGACGATGTGAAATTTTTCAAAGAACCTAACTGCCAGTAGATCCATTTTCCACAATCGGCGCGAATATGAAAACGCAAATTTGCCGGTGACGGAGATCGAACCGCGTCTCCTGGGTCCGGAGCCCATTGTTCTAACCGACTAAACTACACCGGCTTGAAGCGTGCTTCACCTCCGTAGTACGTCGCAAAACACCGGTACTGAAATCGCTTCGGCTCTCACAATCTGTGCCGAGCGATATGTTTTTTCCTCCTAGGGTAGATACAATCCATCAATGTTTCCTTGATGTTTGTATTTTTACCCGTCTTCTTCATGCAGATGCCTGTGGATAGTGGGGAAGAACTGAAGATATATGTTTGGTCGCCGTGCCGCACTATCCCGGATAGTGCGGCACGGCAGCAGTTGGCATTTCAACTGGTCCCACACATGCTCGATAGGGGACATAACTGGGGAGCGGGCAGGCTATAGAAGTGTCTGGACATGACGTAGGTAGCCCTGGGTAGCCAGAGCCGTGTGCGGTCGAGCATTATCCTGCTGGTATAGCGCACCTGGAATCCCGGCCAGGAATGGAAGCACATGGGGCCGTAGGATCTCATCCACATATCGCTGGCCCGTCAATGATCCACGTACCACTACTAGAGCTAATTGGCTATCGCAGGCAATGGCTCCCCAGATGCTTGCAGTGGGGGAGGTGTGGCTCTCGATAGTGAGGTTAGGATTGCGCCGTTGACCTGGGAAACTCCGCACCCAGGTCAACGGCGCAATCCTAACCTCACTGTGGTGTTTAGCGATGTGTGCCCCCCAAAAAAGGGGCACACATCGCTAAACACCACACGTCGCCAGTCTGTGGCGCTCCACGTCGCTCTGGCCTGGCACCACTGCAAACGGGGCCGACGATGTTCCGGTGTTAATGGCAGCACACGTAAGGGGAGCTGGGATCGCAGATTCGCTTCTGCGAAGCGTCGAGAAATGGTTCGTGGGCACATTGGAGCCGCTACATCTGCTTGTATATAGTCGACCGGGTCTCCGTTTGTGCCTGGAGCATGATCCGTCGATCCTGTCCACCGGTGGTCCACCTGGTCCGTTCGGAATTGCCCCGCCGTGTGGCAGTACCGTCACGTATCCATTGCTCCCAACGCAGTCGGACGGTATGGTCAGAACGATCCACGTGGCGGGCTATACGGCGCGCCGACCACCCTGCGGTTTTCAGCCCGATGTTCAGGCCTCTCACAAAGTCCTTAAGTTGCGTAAATCGACATCTCAGGCGTCTACCCTGCATTCTTGTCACACTGTACTATTTCTTGCGTTGGCCCATGCTTTTCGCTTCAATGGGGCATCGACCACACGCCGGTTTATAAGGCTGCATGCTCGTGCTTGCAGTGGCACCACAGGGTGTGTGGTCATGCGCACTCGCACCAAACGTTGATCGCCGCCCCGGTGGCGCAGTGGTCTAAGCGATGGCCTGTGATCATTCGTCCGAAAGGGGTCCGGGTTCGAATCCCGGTGAGGCATGGATGTTGTGTTTGTCTTACGGCACTGGCTCTCTCCCTTCCCTGGAACCAGTGAGCCTAAATTAGGGACGAGCGGCTGCTTATAGCCCATTGAGTTGCTCACGGTGGTCGTTAAACCTACAAGAAAAAAAATTCGCATACCAGCATGCACTCTAGCTATTTGCAAAGTTTTGCGGTTGTAGCATGTTTTCTTCTAGGTGCGCAAATTTCATTGACCGTGAGTGTATATATATATATACATATATATATATATATATATACAAGGCTCAGATTATTCAAACTTATGCACCCACCACAAGTCATCCTGAAGAAGAAATTGAAGAATTTTATGAGGAAATTCGTCATCTAAATAATAAAGGTAAGCAGCACTTGAAGATAATTATGGGAGGTTTCAATGCAAAAATAGGGCAATGGCAACAGAATGAAACTTCAGTAGGTAAATTCGGTTACGGCAACAGAAACCAGCGTTTAAATACTCTGGTTGAGTTTGCAGAGGCAGAAGGGTTTTTCATCTTGAACTCCTTTTTCAAGAAAAAGCCACACAGGAAATGGACATGGAGACATCCAAATGGGACGACAAGTGAAATTGATTTTATTATGTGTAACAAAAAATTCGTCATAGAAGACTGCAGTGTGCTAAACAAGTTCAACACAGGTAGTGACCATAGATTGGTGAGATGTAAGATGCACCTGAACACTAAACTTGAACGTGGCAAGCTCATAAGACAAACAAAGTTATAACGAAGTATATTTCTCCGTCATTTTTGTCCACGCCAGGATTCGAACACGGATCCCCTCATTCCGGAATAAGTCACTCTACCAATTGAGCTACGCGGACGATCATTCTGATTGCTATGTGCCTTTATGTCGTGTGAGTCCTGCTGGCAGATACGTCACAAAATGTATTGACATAACCAACCTTATAAAACACCATAATACCTTCAAGTTGGAACTGAAAAACAGTTTCTCTGCTTTAGAAGGCCTAACATCGGAAGCAGTGGATATTTCTGAAGTTAACAGAAAACAAACCAAAGCTCTTATGGAAACAGCAACAAAATTAGCTGGTTCAAAGAACAAGTTGCATGTGAGCAAATTATCAGGAAAAACCAAAATCTTGATGCGAAAAAGAAGAGAGATGAGGACAACTATAGAAGATGTGACTTCCAAAGAGGAATATATAGAGCTATGCAAGACAGTACGAAAAAGTATGACTGAAGACGTAAGGAAATTCAACTGTGAACTAGTGAGGAAAGCAATTGAAAACAACCAAAGCTAAAGATAGCAAAGGGACATCTCAGTAAGGGAAGAAAACAGATTATGGCACTGAGAAAAGAAGATGGTTCTGTTACAAGAAATAGAGGCGAAATTTTGACAAGAGTGAAAGATTTCTACTCCAAATTGTATGAAAGGGATGATACATGTACTCCAGACATCATGAAAGGTACCAGTACCGGAGTTCTTCCTGTTCTCACAGCAGAAGTTGCACATGCAATCAAGAACATGAAGCGGGGAAAAGCTCCAGGAGAAGATGGAATTACTGTAGACATCATACAAGAAGCAAGTGGAGAAATCGAAACAGCACTCGCTCAAATTTTCACTCGATACCTTAATGAAGGGAAGATTCCTGAGGATTGGAACAACGCTGCAATGATCCTGCTACATAAAAAAGGTGAAATTGAGGATCTCAGGAACTACAGACCTATCAGCCTCCTATCAGTAGTTTATAAAATCTTCACTAAAGTTCTTTCACACCGCTTGAAGGTAACACTGGATATGGCTCAGCCGAGAGAACAAGCTGGATTCAGGAGTGGCTACAGCACAATAGATCATATCCACGTACTGAGAGAACTAATTGAAAGAGCGAGGGAATATGAACTTCCATTGTGCATGGCTTTTATCGATTATGAAAAAGCCTTTGATTCCGTGAACCTGTCAGCAGTCACAATGGCTCTGAAATCCTGCGGTATTGAAGATGCATACTTTAATATTATTAATAACATCTATGAAAATGCAAGTGCAAAAATTCGGCTGTTTGAAAATACAACATACATAAAAATTGGAAAGGGAGTGAGACAAGGTGACACCATATCTCCGAAGCTCTTTAATACCACATTGGAAAATGTCTTTCAATCACTGAACTGGGAAAACAAATTGATAAAGATTAATGGAGATTATCTAACCCACCTTCGTTTTGCTGATAACGTAGTAATCTTTGCAACTAACCCATCAGAGCTGCAGAGTATGATCCAGGAACTTGCTGACAAGAGTAAAGAAGTGGGATTGAAAATGAACTTTCAGAAGACAAAAGTGATGTTCAATGCTTTTACAAGAAATGAAGATTTATGGATTGATGGAGAAAAGCTGGAGATAACCGACATGTACGTTTATCTTGGACAGCAGTTGTCAAGTGAAGGTCACATTGATGAAGAAGATAATCGGCGTACAAAACTTGCCTGGAAGGCTTTTGGAAGAAACAGCATAATTTTCAAGAGCAATATGCCATTATGTCTTAAAAGAAAAGTGTTTGATCAATGCATCCTTGAAGTGCTTACGTATGGTGCAGAGACGTGGACCTTAACTAAAAGAGATATACAAAGGCTGCAGACAACTTAAAGCAGCATGGAGAGGCGCATGCTTGGTGTAACCAGGAGAGATAAGAAAAGGAACTCGTGGATCCGAAAAATGACAAGAGTGAAAGACATCATGATCATAGTTAAATCCCTGAAATGGCAATGGGCTGGACATACTGCCAGAAGGACAGATCATCGATGGACAGCCGAAATTTTAGATTGGATTCCAAGGGACAGGAAAAGACCCAGAAGAAGATCACATGGGAGATGGGTGGATGAAATTCGAAAGTATGCGGGAGTGACATGGAGGAGACTGGCACAAGACAGACCCTTGTGGAGGAAACTTGGGGAGACCTTCGTCCAGCAGTGGATTGATAATGGTTGACAATGATGATGATTATGATGATGATGACGATATATATGAGGAAACTTGGGGAGACCTTCGTCCAGCAGTGGATTGATAATGGTTGACAGTGATGATGATGATGATGTATGAGGAAACTTGGGGAGTCCTTCGTCCAGCAGTGGATTGATAATGGTTGACAATGATGATGATGATATATATATATATATATATATATATATATATATATTAAATTTTCACTCGATGCCTTAATGAAGGAAAGATTCCTGAGGATTGGAACACCGCTACAATGATCCTGCTACATAAGAAAGGTGACATTGAGGATCTCGGAAACTACAGACCTATCAGCCTCCTATCAGTAGTTTATAAAATCTTCACTAAAGTTCTTTCACACCGCTTGAAGGTAACACTGGACATGGCTCAACCGAGAGAACAAGCTGGATTCAGGAGTGGCTACAGCACAATAGATCATATCCACGTACTGAGAGAACTAATTGAAAGAGCGAGGGAATATGAACTTCCATTGTGCATGGCTTTTATCGATTATGAAAAAGCCTTTGATTCGGTGAAACCATCAGCAGTTACAATGGCTCTGAAAACCTGCGGTATTGAAGATGCATACATTAATATCATTAATAACATCTATGAAAATGCAAGTGCAAAGATTAGGCTGTTTGAAAATACAACACACGTAAAAATTGGAAAGGGAGTGAGACAAGGTGACACCATATCTCCGAAGCTCTTTAATGCCACATTGGAGGGTGTTTTTCAGTCGCTGAGCTGGGAAAACAAGGGGATAAAGATTAATGGAGATTATCTAACCCACCTTCGTTTTGCTGATGACGTAGTCATTTTTGCAACTACCCCATCAGAGCTGCAGAGTATGATCCAGGAACTTGCTGACAAGAGTAAAGAAGTGGGATTAAAAATGAACTTTCAGAAGACAAAAGTGATGTTCAATGCTTTTACAAGAAATGAAGATTTATCGATTGATGGAGAAAAGCTGGAGATAACAGACACGTGCGTTTATCTTGGACAGCAGATATCTAGTGAGGGTCACATTGATGAAGAAATTAATCGGCGTACAAAACTTGCCTGGAGAGCTTTTGGAAGAAACAGCATAATTTTCAAGAGCAATATGCCATTATGTCTTAAAAGAAAAGTGTTTGATCAATGCATCCTTCCAGTGCTTACGTATGGTGCAGAGACGTGGACCTTAACTAAAAGAGACATACAAAGGCTGCAGACAACTCAAAGCAGCATGGACACGTGCATGCTTGGTGTAACCAGGAGAGATAAGAAGAGGAACTCGTGGATCCGAAAAATGACAAGAGTGGAAGACATCATGATCAGAGTTAAATCCCTGAAATGGCAATGGGCTGGACATACTGCCAGAAGGACAGATCATCGATGGACAGCCGAAATTTTAGATTGGATTCCAAGGGACAGGAAAAGACCCAGAAGAAGACCACATGGGAGATGGGTGGATGAAATTCGAAAGTATGCAGGGGTGACATGGAGGAGACTGGCACAAGACAGACTGTTGTGGAGGAAACTTGGGGAGACCTTCGTCCAGCAGTGGATTGATAATGGTTGACAATGATGATGATGATGATGATATATATATGCGATATAAAATACAAATCCAAAAACACTCAACTCACTTACCTCATCAAATGAAACGTAACAGCCAAGGCAAATAACCAGCCTAAGATATATATATATTTGAGCACAGTTTGGTCTGTTACATTGCGCGTCTGGGTGTGTGCTTGTGTTTCTTTGTAACATTTTTTTTTTTTTTTTTTTTTGCAATTTTTGATGTCATTTGAACGTTCTGCAGAACATGTTGTTTCTGGCAATGTCGCCATTATTTGCAAAAGTTCTCGAATGGATGGATACATAAGTTCATCACATTCGGCTAATCCATCTTTGTTTTTTTCCCCCATCCTGGTTATTTTTCTGTACCAGACTAAGTTCTCTGCAAACTGCAGAAGGTAAAGCGTATGCATTGTCAGATGCACACTGTTCGCATAGTGACCTTACAAATTCTTCATCTTTTGGAGAAGTAGTTGCTTGTTGCAGCAAAAGCACTTGGAAAGATCTCAGAGTATCCTTATGTACAATAAATCTTTCCTTCATCTCATTTAAAAACGCATCAAGGAAAGGAATAATGGTCGTTCTTCTGTAATAGCTTTCAGGAGAATCATGTTCAACATTGCTGTGGGTGTGTTTGGCGATTTAATACTCGAAGAACTGTAACTGGTATTCCTACTCTATCGCAGATTTTTTCAGTTTCTGCGGACAGAATGTTAAATTCCTCTTCACCACGGTCCCTGATTTCTTGAATAATATGAGCAGTATCTTCTGCATTTATTATATTTTCCATTTTAGAATGTACTCCCGCATTTTTTGTGGTCTATTTTATTTTAATTTGATAAGTAACTGATGTCAAATTTCGTTGCTTTTATAATTATATATACACAATTTTATGCAATAATATATATCACATATATATATATTGTGACGATCCCACCCCTCGCATTATTAATTGGCGAGAGGAGTGGCTAATTAACGGTAATTGGAACTTGATTGGGGGTTTTAATTAACAGAGAGGTATAATTTAAACACTTGCGAGGGACGGTATATAAAGAAAAGATCTGCTGGCACTTTGAATTCAAGTGGCGAGTTGCA
The DNA here is from genome assembly GCA_039090855.1 of Macrothele yani. Lineage (NCBI taxonomy): Eukaryota > Metazoa > Arthropoda > Arachnida > Araneae > Macrothelidae > Macrothele > Macrothele yani. The sequence continues at coordinate 98,481,298 of CM076990.1, read as the reverse complement.
GGTGTTTGCCACGAAAACAAAGAGCCCATAAACGGAAATCGGACGGGTCAGAGTTTAAAAGCTATTTCCTATGACTCAAAAATGTTTGGTCGGCAAAAGCGTTTGAAGCTTTTGTCTGTGCCGCGCACGAAACAATGGGAAAACTCTTGGACTTGAAGAGCGGTTTATAATAAATATGTTGCGGTTTCAAGTGGTAGAATTCACCGCTTAACAACTTTTTGGAGACGGGAGATTGTTGTTGAGAGTGACAGAATCCGTTTGAGAGCCGAGAGAATGAGGAAGGATTTTTCCTCGCGCTAGAACAATTGCTTGCCGTCTGCTGTGCTCTTGCAATTCTGATCATAAGTAGTGAAGCCACCTGAAAACATAAGCTGAGGAATAACCAGCACCAGATCTGCCTGGGAACTTTCTTCACCTCGCCGGACCACGGATACCTGTCGTAAGGAGCCTTTTCCGGTGAAATGCAGGGAGAGACAAAATAATTGCGGAATCTCCTCGCTCATCCAGAGAGGGGGGGGGAGAAACGCCTGACACCAGGAACCACGGAGGACCCACCCTGCAGATAGAACGTCTGAAGTAACCGCTAGCATCTTCGCGAAGAAAGCGGGGAGAGAACTTTTGTGCGTGTGTCTGAGTACGTGCGTTCAGCGACTAGGGATGACGTCGTTTTGACCAAGAGTCCGTAAGCAACGCCGCCTCCATCAAAGAGGAAAAATAGAGCTACCCGTAGTGCCAACATGTTAGTGAATGTGAGACCCTGCAGATAGAACGTCTGAAGTAACCGCTAGCATCTTCGCGAAGAAAGCGGGGAGAGAACTTTTGTGCGTGTGTCTGAGTACGTGAGTTCAGCGACTAGGGATGACGTCGTTTTGACCAAGAGTCCGTAAGCAACGCCGCCTCCATCAAAGAGGAAAAATAGAGCTACCCGTAGTGCCAACATATTAGTGAATGTGAGACCCTGCAGATAGAACGTCTGAAGTAACCGCTAGCATCTTCGCGAAGAAAGCGGGGAGAGAACTTTTGTGCGTGTGTCTGAGTACGTGCGTTCAGCGACTAGGGATGACGTCGTTTTGACCAAGAGTCCGTAAGCAACGCCGCCTCCATCAAAGAGGAAAAATAGAGCTACCCGTAGTGCCAACATATTAGTGAATGTGAGTGAGTGTTTGTGTTGTTGGTGTCATCAATACTGTGGATACTCGAGCACATATGTAAGTACTGTTTATCAGTATTTTCTTTGCGGTCCATTGTGAACGAACATACTTTTTGTTAGGATATATTTTCTGAAACACCGAAGAGGGCCAAAGCCGGCCGGAAGTTATAACTTTCACAATTAGATGAAGAATCCGGTGTAATTTATGCATATATCTATTAAATCCCTGTTTTAATTGTTATACTGTGCCTCCATTGGTTTATTGGTGTACTGTGTCGGCTAATTGGCTAACGAGGTATTGGCGGATCCAGTGATTCGAATCGCAGTCCGGAATTAATTTGGCATCCTGATATCTGAAGGCCCAAAGGTCGCAACAAAAGTGGTGATCAGCAGTGGGATCCGTATTGTATACCTCAGAAACACAGTACAACCAGAGCACAGTATTTATGCCAACTTTTGCAACTTGCATAATAAGTTGAGCTCAAAGTTTCAAAAATGGAAGGTATTACAAAAATATTAGATGAACTGAAAGATGAACTCAGAAATGGACTGAAAACTGCCATAGAAAGTTTTGAGCAGCAGCTCAAACAACAACAAGAAAGTTTTGAGCAAAGCTTACAACAGCAGAAAGAAAGTCTTGAGCAGCAGACAGGCAGCATAAATCAGCTGATAGCTAGAATTGGGGGGTATGAGGAAAAATTTGATAAAAGAATAGAAGATACCAACTTGCGTATCGATCAGTTGGAAATTGGGCAGGCAAAATGCGTAGACCAAATAGAACAATGTACCCAAAATTTAGAGAGCGTTCGTAACTTGTGCAAGACTCAATGTAGAAATGTAAAGGAAAAACTTTCTGTGGAATTTAATGGTACTAAGTTAGAACAAACTCAATTGTATAGGGATATTGAGAAAATGGTAAAACATTGTGAGGCAATAATAAGTTCGTCGGAATTTAAGTCACCGGGGGTGATGAGCGAAGCTTTGAGTAGAGCCGACCCGAATTAAACCAGGTGCGTTTAACGGAAAGGCTAGCTGGGGAGTATACAGGACCCAGTTCGAAATGGTTTCGAGTGTGAACGGCTGGAGCGAAAGGGAGAAAGCATGCGCGCTTGCGGCATCATTGAGGGATGCAGCTGCTGATATCCTACAAACTTTGTCGAAAGAAAGCCGTTTAAAATATTCCTGTCTCGTCGCTGCCCTGGAACTCAGATTTGGGGAGGAACATTTAAAGCAACTCCGTGTTCTTCAGTTGAAAAATCGCAGACAGGAGGTCAACGAGTCACTTCAAGAGCTCGCGACCGACATCGATCGGATGACAAGGCTTGCGTATGGGCAATGTACGTCGGATATACAGGGCACGATGGCGCAGCAACATTTTGTGGAAGCAATTACTGATCCAGACATTCAGCATTCAGTGCGCATGGCGGATTGTGACTCACTTAAGTCAGCCGTCTTGCATGCAATGAAATTTGACTCTTCGCGCCATTCTAGGAGTTCTAGAAAAACAGTTCGTATGGCGACTGCAGCAGAAAGTCCGATCAATGCATCCGTCGAAACTAAACTCGAAGAGCTTTTGGATCTCCTTCGCAGAGATGTTAAACATCGTTCTGTTACGTCTCCTAGCCGGGGAAGAAGTGATACGCCGTCTAGAAAAATGGAGTGCTGGTATTGTAGATTAAGAGGTCATCGCAGTATTGAATGTAGAAAACGGTTGAGAGAGAGGAAAAAAGGTGAAGGAACAGGCTTCGGGAAACCCTCAGAAGTCAGTTTCGAGGGGCGAGAACTGACGCAGCGAAAGCAGCCCCGCACGGTGAAAGCGCACGTCACAGGTCTTTCTGGGGATTACAGTGGTTTAAGAGTTGAGGGGATGATAAATAAAACAAAATGCCAATTTTTGCTGGATACTGGGGCGGATATTACATTAGTCCGTCCGGATTTTTTCGAGCAAATTAAGGAACCTGCAGATTGTTTGAAGAGTGAGCAACGGGTTGAGATTCAAACTGTGAATGGTGATGGTCTAGTTGCTCTTGGAACCGCAGGCGTCGATATACGAATTGGAAATGAATGCTGCGGACACACAGCACTGATTGCTGATATCGTTGAAAAATGCATCCTGGGTCTCGATTTTCTTAGTGAGAACGGATATGTTTTGGACCTTAAGAATGGAACCCTGAAGACGGAACATGAGGAAATGGTTCTCATGAGGAGTCAACATGGGCACCTGAGGTCGCAAAGGGTCACAGTTCTCGCAAAAGAAAAGTGTGTTTTACCAGCAAAAAGGTGAAACAATTCTGGCTGGATGTTTGCCTGAGCTTTCACTAGAATTTCTGATGGCAGTATGCGAAATGTCCGAAATTTGCCCGTTACCGAAAAATGTACTTGTAGCGAGAGCGCTGGTAAAAACAGCACATTGCATTCCCGTAAGAATAGTTAACCTGAGTGACGTCGATGTGAAGATAAAGGAAGGGTTAGCGCTTTGCTTCTTGAATTCTGTAATTTCGGCGCGTAGCAGCAGAGTAAGGATCCCACCCAACTAGAGCGGGAGAGGGAGCTGCGAAGAACCGGAGCATCTGCGTGACCTTGCAGCGGAGGCCACGGCGGGCCTGAGATGTATGTCACAGAGCTTACCAGGAGATTGGAGAAGGTGCATAGTTTTGCTAGGAGGAATATTCGAATAGCTACTGAACGAATGAAGACCAGATATGACGTGCAGTCTGCAGAGAAAGTGTTTAAGAAGGAAGACTTAGTCTGGCTCTATAACCCACGAAGGAGAAAGGGAAAGTCACCCAAATTGCAGCGCCCGTGGGAAGGGCCCTATGTAGTAAAGAAAAGAGTCAACGATGTTCTTTACAAAGTTCAGTACAATAATAGACCAGTTAGAGTTATACACCTCGATAGGCTTAGACCGTATAGAGCAGAAGAATGAGTATCTCAGGTGATTGGTTAGTTTCCCGTAGGTTGACTTTTTGATGTTAAAGGATGAGAAGCGGAGAGCCTGAGAACATGGAATGAGTTTGTTGGTTGTAATAATTTTGTATAGTGTACTCGGTGTTGTGTCCTATTGGTGGAAATATTTTAATATTGCAATATGTCGTGTGCCGTGGTGGTGGAACTGTATAATGTAAATTAATTATGTAGTGTCGTATTTGTGTACTGCCCTGGGGCGTGGCAGTGTAAATAATTATGCAGGAATGCATGGAATGTGGGTGTTCCCTGAGATTAGTTAGAAAAGGGGATGTGCCCGGGGAATGCCAAAGACCAATTCAAGGCGATTGTTTTGAGTAAGGGCAGAGACGACGATGCACAAAAGAAAGAGGGGTACTGATGAGTTCTTATCTAGCTAGGCAGTTCCGGGTGGTGGAATCGCTGCGAATCACAGGTAGTTTACATGCACTCGAGACGTGTTGCATTTTAAGAAGGGGGCGATGTGACGATCCCCCACCCCTCGCATAATTAATTGGCGAGAGGAGTGGCTAATTAACGGTAATTAGAACTTGATTGGGGGATTTGATTAACAGAGAGGTATAATTTAAACACTTGCGAGGGACGGTATATAAAGAAAAGATCTTCTGGCACTTTGAATTCAAGTGGCGAGTTGCAGGTGTTTGCCACGAGAACAAAGAACCCATAAACAGAAATGGGACTGGTCAGAGTTTAAAAGCTATTTCCTATGACTCAAAAATGTTTGGACGGCAAAAGCGTTTGAAGCTTTTGTCTGTGCCGCGCACGAAACAATGGGAAAACTCTTGGACTTGAAGAGCGGTTTATAATAAATATGTTGCGGTTTCAAGTGGTAGAATTCACCGCTTAACAACTTTTTGGAGACGGGAGATTGTTGTTGAGAGTGACAGAATCCGTTTGAGAGCCGAGAGAATGAGGAAGGATTTTTCCTCGCGCTAGAACAATTGCTTGCCGTCTGCTGTGCTCTTGCAATTCTGAGCATAAGAAGTGAAGCCAGCTGAAAACATAAGCTGAGGAATAACCAGCACCAGATCTGCCTGGGAACTTTCTTCACCTCGCCAGACCACGGATACCTGTAGTAAGGAGCCATTTCAGGTGAAATGCAGGCAGAGACAAAATAATTACGAAATCTTCTCGCTCATCCAGAGAGAAAGAGAGAGAGGGGGGAGGACCCACCCTGCAGATAGGACGTCTGAAGTAACAGCTAGCATCTTCGCGAAGAAAGCGGGGAGAGAACTTTTGTGCGTGTGTCTGAGTACGTGCGTTCAGCGACTAGGGATGACGTCGTTTTGACCAAGAGTCCGTAAGCAATGCCGCCTCCATCAAAGACAGGGCCCGACTTACACAGGATTGGGCCCTAGGCACAACCAAAACGAGGCCCCCTCCACTCGACATTTACTTTACGGAGTCGAGTAGGTAGTGTGACCATTTTGGGCTACTGTATTACAATCCAGCGTAATAATTTAATAAACACAATACATTTATAAGACTGACATTAAATTACGGTAGTACCTGGTAAAAACATTGTTTTCTCCTAGATTTTTATGCTGTCCTACCGATTTGCATCTGAAAAGACTTGAACCTTCATCGATGAAACAGTTGTGTGTGACAAAGCCATATGACGGGTAAAATTCAGTTGGACATTGGATTTTTTGCTAGGTGTGTCTAAACTATACTATTACCATATTAACCAGGGGTGTATTTAAGAGAGAGGTTTGGGGGGATTCAAACCCTGCCCGAATTAAGTCCAAAGATTTTTCAAATATAACTTTTGGGAGCTAAAATGTCAAATTGTTTAAAAATTGCTTAACTTGAAGTATATAGTTGATCTTAGTAAGCCATAATTACAAACATACACATACTGCTAGTTTTTATTACACAACACGACAATTTTTTGTTTAATCTCACACAAAAACCCTCTCCAAATTATCTGGAATATGTTACTGATATTAACTAGAAATATCACATATTATATTGCCAGTACTTGCTTGTGTTTTGCCAGCGATTTATATATAGTTACTCCACATCACATCTACCCACGTATAAATATTTTGAAAAAGGGAAGCCCCCGGTGGCGCAGTGGTCTAAGGCGCTGGCCTCTGATCATTCGTCCGTAAGGGGTCCGGGTTCGAATCCCGGTCAGGCATGGATGTTGTGTTTGTCTTACGGCACTGGCTCTCTCCCTTCCCTGGAACCAGTGACCCTAAATTAGGGACGGGCGACTGCTTATGGCCCATTGAGTTGCTCACGGTGGTCGTTAAACCTCCAATCAAAAAAAAAAAAGGAATGTTTTTTTTTAACCAAGATTTTGGGGCCCTTTCAATTTGAGGGCCCTACCTAGGCATGTGCCTTGTGTGCCTAGGCGTAAATCAGGCCCTGATCAAAGAGGAAAAATAGAGCTACCTGTAGTGCCAACATATTAATGAATGTGAGTGAGTGTTTGTGTTGTTGGGGTCATCAATACTGTGGATACTCGAGGACATATGTAAGTACTTTTTATCAGTATTTTCTTTGCGGTCCATTGTGAACGAACAGACTTTTCGTTAGGACATATTTTCTGAAACACCGAAGAGGGCCAAAGCTGGCCGGAAGTTATAACTTTCACAATTAGATGAAGAATCCGGTGTAATTTATGCATGTATCTATTAAATCCCTGTTTTAATTGTTATACTGTGCCTCCATTGGTTTATTGGTGTACTGTGTCGGCTAATTGGCTAACGAGGTATTGGCGGATCCAGTACTTCGAATCGCAGTCCGGAATTAATTTGGCATCCTGATATCTGAAGGCCCAAAGGTCGCAACGATATTACTGCATAAAACTGTATAGGTATAGTTATCACACTGTGGTTCAAACGTTTAAAGTTATAGTGCACATACACCTCACATGGAAATTGTCCATTATTTTGTCATGTAAAATTTATCTTTTCACGTTGCATATGAATTTATCTTCTCACGTTGCGTCGAAAAAAAAAACCGAGACAGAAACAGGGCTAAACATAATTGTATTAACTAACAATTTGTATGTAAAAAAATACATTTACAGAAATTCAGCAAAATATTTTTTTTTATGACACATAAGTCGTTCAGTCAAGTGGAGTGCTGAAATATTATTTAAAAATAACTCATTACACACGCATATTGGCATATACCCGATTTTTCACAGCATAAGCGTAACAAAGAATTCTTTTGCAAAAGACATTAAGTAATTTTTTTGGTACCTAACACCTGTTTGGTGTAAAAAAAAGGCATTTAAGGATAAAGATAACTTTATTATCGAACAATAATAAGGCTTTTTCTCCTTCAATTTTCGATGCCAAACCTCTTAAATACTCTGTCGTTCAGTTCTTTTTATTTCATTTATTATTACATGATGTAATAATAAATGAATTATCAACTTTCTACATTTACTGGAATTTTACTAAATTTAGTTAATTGTACACTTTCAAACTACATTACATGACCCCCGTACCAGGGTAATGCATTTTACGATGTAAATAAAATTTTGCAGAATTAACTTACCATTAATTTTTCAAAATTTTGATTTTATCCGTGAAACATTATTTGAAATATATGTATACTTTGTATTTGTATATGAGTTTCACAGCGTGACAAAGACATTTCAAAAAGAGTACTGAAACAACCCTGGTAGCACAGCTGCGTAAATTCAATGTTGAAATTGGGTAAAAAGGTTGAAACGAGAAAACGGTGAAATTTTTCATGGAAATTCGACGTCGAATTTACATGGACAGAAAAAAATTGCATTAACGCTGATAATTAATGCGTATATTCAATGTAGAGTTTATGCTTCAAAATTTAAACTAAACGTGTGCATATTGGGAAGCACCGAGTCCACATCGAATTTACGTTCCAATTTCAACCATCGTTGATTGCACTGTCAGGGCCGGATGGAGCACTTGCGGGGCCCTGGACGAAATTTCATTGCGAGGCCCAGAGCAAAATGAAAGTTCAGAGAGAGAGAGAGAGAGAGAGAGAGAGAGAGAGAGAGAGAGAGAGAGAAAGAGAGAGAAAGAGAAAAAGATAGGGAGAAAGATAGGGAGAAAGATAGGGAGAAAGATAGAGAAATAGAGACAGAAGGGAGAGAGAGGGGAAGAGGGATAGAGAAAGAGAGAAAAAGAGAGAGAGAGAAAGAAAGAGAAATAGAGACAGGAGGGAAGAGAGAGAAAGAGAAAAAGATAGGGAGAAAGATAGAGAAAGAGACAGAAGGAAAGAGAGAGAGAGGGGAAGAGAGGAAGAGAGAGAGAGAGAGAGAGAGAGAGAGAGAAAGAAGGACAGAGAGAGAGAGAGAAAGAGAGAGAGAGAGAGAAACAGTAAAAAGTGTTAAAATCTACGATTTTCTTTCCCAGGAGAAGATGTTTAGGTTGCATTGTGACTCTTATAACAGCTTATTCACAAAATGATAAAACGATACCTGCTTAGCAAATATTTTCACATTGCGAATATTTTTGTATAAGAAATGTAATAAGGATCCCTCTAAAATAAATTGGTATAAACAGTTTTTTTCCCTGATACATGTTTAGCGATTGATTTTTAATGCACAGTGGAATAACTGACAAATTAGTGACATTCTAAACTTTCATACGCGTTCATATATGAAAGGTGCCTTTTTTTTTTTTTTCAATTTCTTGTAATGTTGGAAAAGTGGCCTCCATGTGTAGTCCGAAAGTAACTTGGATACTGTTCTTTTATTTCCTTAAATTCAAGTATTAGGTTTTCACACAAATTGTTGGATATATAAAAGTAGGGGACCACAAAACGATGAAATTTAATTTGCTATTTCATGAATGCGGAAAAGATTAAGGTGGTTACAAAAATCTCTGTTGCCCCTATGGTCCAGCCGGCCCTGCGCACTGCAAACCGCGCGGTGGCCGATGAACGCCTGGCGCACCAGACCTTGAAGAGTCAGTTGCTGGAATTTTTCTGTTACAGAAGTTGTGTTACCGCGGCTCAGCTCAGGTATTTCATGTGCAGGCAGGGGTCAAGGTAAATAGATAGAACAGGTAGGTCCATAAGCCGATCGAGCGGTATTGGCTACTTGGTACCACACCCCTGGCCAGAATCCAAAGGATCGAAGTTTTCTGCTTAGTGTTTTATAAACTTTTGAGAACACTTTGGGATTAAAACAGTCAAGTCTTCTTATGACAAACTCTTAATTTAAATATTTCAGAATATGTTCCACGGCATTAATGGGCAGTATCTTCAAATACATGGCAAAAAACTGTATTTCGATTTACAAAAGAAATCTAAATATATTGAAAAACTAAATGTTGAACAATCAGAATTTGCTCTTAGAAACTTTTTAAAGTCAAAAATAAAGTCGCAAAAAAAATTAAATATTTAAGTAGACAGTACAAAAGATGCAATTCTGCCATTTATTATAAACCATGCAAATACTTTTGCCACTTTTTTAAACTAAAGTTTAAGAGCTGTAAACGCTATGAAAGTTGATAAGTTTTGTGTTTGATTTTCAGGTACATACATGAAATTTATAGCTCTTTTCAAACTTTTAGCTGGGCGTTGGGTGTTTAACATTAAAAAAAAAACATTTCATTCTGTGAACGCGTTATTAAAAAAAAAAAAGAATATCAGGTACTAGAGTGTTATCTACAGATAGCTGCAAATAATGAAAAACATGAGTTTTACATTCCGAATAAAAAAGAAATTCTAATGTTTATGTTAAGATGCTGCATGATATTATTTGTAACATTTAGCAACTGAGCTCATATTCCTTCATTCTCAGTAAAAAAAATGACATTAATGTAACAGAAATGCAAAGAACATACCTTTTTGAGCTTGAAATACTTCTCAGTATGAGTTTGTTTCACTTTTATTAAGAACTTTTTGCCCACTGTTTATTTTTGTTATTTGTTGTTTTTATATTTCTCACTTTCGTCATACAAGTATTATAATGAATAAGCTTTTATAATGGTTGTTGTTGTTGTAATTATTATATCATGAATAAAGTCTTATGCTGGTTGTTAATGGAGACACTTAATGACAGAGACCCAACGGCCAGACAGAGGTCTGACAGTACTATGAACTGAGAAAAACGTACTTACTTAAAAACCTTTTATTAGGAAACTCCTGGTATCATCCAACACACACACTACTAGTCACACTAATCGTATCACAATAATGAAGAAGAACCTAATCACATAGAACGAAGCTCTCGGCACAAAATAACGTAGCTCTTTTCACATCGAACAAAACCTCTCCACATATGAACAAAAGCTCTCTCACGTAACACAAAAACTCTCCGCATATAAACAACAGCTCTCCTCGCACATAAGCAAAAGCTCTCCTAGGTATCGTTGAACGCGCCTATTTATACTGCCTACCACCACGTCATGACTACACTCGTTGCCACATATCATTCAGCGGGAGAAATAACATCTCGTTAAGAAAGAAGATAATTTACATAGGAAAATAAAATAACAAGAGATAGTAAAATCAAAAGGAAACTGAATCTAGAGTATACGTTACATCATCTCCCCCTTATTATTTTTTTTTTTTTTTGTTGTCGAAAAACCTATCAAATTTTGGAGTGTAGTCTTACACTTGCTGACTGACGTTTATCGTCCTCTTTTTTGTTTGTTTTGGTGGCAGCAGTATGTACAATATCAAACTTAGCATGACAAAATCAGGAAATCTGTATTCGTCTGTGAAACACTTTTTATACTTGAACAAAACAAACCTGCATTGGCATACCTTTTTTTATTCTGCCTAGCAGGAATCACTTTTTGATTTCAAATTACGTCTTCCTATTAGCGTTGATTACAAACCAGCTGTATCAGCAGCGAAGATTGCCTGTAGCTGCCTAACAGTAACAATTTTCATTATTTTATCCCTACGCACATATAAATATATTTCAAATTACGTCCACATATTATCGTTGAGTACAAACCAACTGTATCAGCAGCGAAGATTGCCTGTAGCTGCCTAACAGTAACAATTTTCATTATTTTATCCCTACGCACATATATATAGATTTCAAATTACGTCCACATATTATCGTTGAGTACAAACCAACTGTATCAGCAGCGAAGATTGCCTGTAGCTGCCTAACAGTAACAATTTTCATTATTTTATCCCTACGCACATATATATAGATTTCAAATTACGTCCACATATTATCGTTGAGTACAAACCAACTGTATCAGCAGCGAAGATTGTCTGTGGCTGCCTAACAGTAACAATTTTCATTATTTTACCCCTAAGCACATATATATCTATAAAAAAATTTGGATTAGTAGACGGACATAGAAGATATATACAAAAAAAAAAAACAGATGCACAAAAAGAATGCATAGGCCCACACGAAAAAAAAATTCTGACACGCCAACTGGTCGTGCAGGAAAAACAACAGAACGAGAAAAGAACCTGTCCACGAGAACCTACTTATCTCGAGGACGCATAAAAAACTCTAGTACGATAACGTTTTCCAGGCCTAATCGGACTGGTAAATTCAGGTGGCGTCGGTCTTTTCAGAGACTTGAATGGATCTGGAACATCTGTAGTCTGTCGGTCAAGAAATCCCTGCCGCCCCGGTGGCGCAGTGGTCTAAGGCGTTGGCCTCTGATCATTCGTCCGAAGGGGTCCGGGTTCGAATCCCGGTGAGGCATGGATGTTGTGTTTGTCTTACGGCACTGGCTCCCTCCCTTCCCTGGAACCAGTGACCCTAAATTAGGGACGGGCGACTGCTTATAGCCCATTGAGTTGCTCGCGGTGGTCGTTAAACCTCCAATCAAAAAAAAAAAAAGAAATCCCTGCGGCTGACAGGAACGGTCAGGAACGGCTGAAGTCTGTCGGTCAGGAAATCCCTGCGTCTGACAGGAACGGTCAGGAACGGCTGAAGTCCGTCGGTCAGGAAATCCCTGCGGCTGACAGGAACGGTCAGGAAATCCCTGCGGCTGACAGGAACTGTCAGGAACGGCTGAAGTCCGTCGGTCAGGAAATCCCTGCGGCTGACAGGAACGGTCTCCCCCAGGCTTTTGATATGTAGTCCCTTTGTGCTGGGGCCCGTGTTGTCCTTCCAGCATTCTTTTGAAGGGACGTAGCTCCGGCTACATCGTTTGTTTTCGCTTTCTACCTCTGTGCATGAGAGTAGAAGCAGGCATCGGCCCTGTTTGCCCTGAGCGTAGGTTCCAGGGGCGAAACCCGGGCGGATGCAAGGATCTCTGCCTTCGGCGCTGTTGCGGCGAAGCAGATTGGGAGACAAGTTGCGTTTCCGACCAGCTTTTGGTGTTGCTGGACGGTTTGTAATGTGTGTCTGACGTTTAGGAATCGTCAAACTATTGTCTATATCTGATAAATCAGAAGTATCTGATGACTCTGAGTCGCTGCTGTAAGTTAGTGGTCGTGCAGGGCGATGTTTATTTCTGCCTATAGGAATACTTTCTGAGGAGGTATTTAAGGAAGTAGGAGCTTGTGTCGGTGTAGAGTTATTAGGGAATGGTGCAGCAATAGTCTTGGCAATGGTTGGAGGGAAAGGAACGATACTAGCATTTGAAGAACTTGATTCGAGCCTTCGTCTTATGGTTGAATCAGGTTGCGTTTTTGGAAGCCCGTCTTGTGGAGGGGAGGTTGAAGAAAAAATCACTGGAGATTCTTCAAAAATGTTTGTTGGTTCGTCCAAAATTTCTGGAGGTTGATCGTGAGATATAGACTCTTGAGTATGTGGAACAGAAGGTTGAGTAATGTTGATGATAAAATCTATATTTCGTTCATGATATTTGCGACACTGAGCAACGTGTACGTATTGAAATTGATTGTCAGGTTTTTCAAGAATAATGTTATTTTCAAACACATTTGCCACCCGATATGGACCTTCGTAGCTGGGTGCAAATTTCTTTACTAAAGTATGAGAAACATAAGACTGGAAGTGCGTTTCCACGAGAGTGAGATCTCCAACGACAAGATCTGGTTCCCTACGCCTAGTATTATAGTATCTTGCTTTAGCCGCTTGTGCTCCAAGCATTGCAACACGAGCTTTTTCTGCCACGATTCGTACTGATTGCGGAGTTAGTCGCTGGTTTAGTTCGTCGATAATCCCCGTTAAATTTTCAAAAGGGGTCTTAATTTTTCGACCCAAAAAAAGTTCTGCAGGTGTAAATTTAGTAAATTCGTGAACAGACGAGCGGAGGGCGAACGAAAAAGCTCACGATGTTCATCCCACCGCTCGTGATGATCCATGACAAATGTAGCAATCATTTTAACTAGAGTGCGGTTTACTCGTTCCGCGGGATTACTCTGGGGATGATATGGGGAAATGAATTTATGCTTAATGTGTAGTCTCGCACACATTCTTTCAAAAATGTCAGAAATAAATTGGGGACCATTATCCGAAACTACTTTATTAGGTGCACCATATCTAGAGAATACTTCATTAATTAATACATTACAAATAACTTCCGCCGTAGCGGCTTTAATGGGAAAACTTCAAACCATTTAGAAAAATTATCAGTTAATACTAAAACGTAACGAGCTTTGTTTTTAACAGATAAAGGATAAGGTCCCAATAAATCTATTGAAATAATATCAAAAACATGAGAACTTGAACTAGATTTCAAGTGACCGGCCGGTCTTGCATTACGGTAATTATTAATCTGACACAAGTGACATGATTGAATGTACGCGAGCACACTTTGGTACATGCCAGGCCAATAGGCAACATCGCGCAATTTACAACGGGTCTTGTGAATACCTAAATGGCCTGCAAGAGGTTTGTCATGAAATTCGTTTAAAAGGGCCATTCTAAGGGTTCGCGGAATACATGGGTGAAACTCTGCCCTAGTAGTCCTAGATTTCGTATAATAAAGAAGACCCTCTATGACTTCAAAATGCTGTGACCTCCCAGCCAGAGAAGGGTCACTTTGCTGAGGTGAACCCGCAAGCAAAACATTATAGATCTCCCCAAAATCTGAATCATTTATTAATTCTGCCATTATCTGCTCTCTGGATGTTATATCAGCTGTTAGAAGTAAAGGCTGACATCCAGGAGTAGTTTCTGTGGGAACCCTACTTATCGGGACGCGAGACAATGCGTCCGGTAATTGATTCTTATGACCTGGTTGGTACGAAATTTTGATATTGATCTCTTGTAACTTAAGAGCCCATTTCATAAGTCTTTGAGAGAGGTGCTTAGCAGAATTCAAATACTGAAGTGCAGAATGATCCGTAATTATGTTAACTGTCAATTCGTTAAGATAACATTGAAATTTGTCAAGAGCATACACTAGAGGAAGATATTCACGTTCCGTAGCTGAATAATTGCGTTCAGCTTTGGCTAAAGTACTGGACGCAAAAGCTATTGGATGCCCAGCTTGTGACAAAACGCAACCAAGACCAACTCCGGATGCGTCAGTATAAATATCAAATTCCTTAGTATGATCCGGGAAAGCTAACACAGGAGGCTGAGTCAACGCAGACTTCAGTGCTTCAAATGCAGCGTTAGCCTCAGGTGTCCATACAAACTTCTTGTATTTACGTTTCAAAGCATACAATGGCTCACAGATTGTAGCATAAGCGGAGACGAACTGCTGATACCATCCGGTCATTCCCAGAAAGCGTGATAGTTCTTTTGCTGTTTTACGGCCGAGGAAAGTCAACAATAGGCCTAATTTTTTCATTATCCGTAAATAAGCCCTGGGGAGTGATTTTCAACCCCAGATATACAATCTCGTCCCTCGCTATCTGGCATTTACTAGGTTTTAACGTCAAGCCAGCATTGTATATGAGTTGGAACACCTGTTTGAGCAGAGAAAGGTGCTCATCAAAAGTCTCGGATGTAATAATAATGTCATCCAAATATACATGCACATGGGGACCCAGAACAGGTCTGAGAACCCTATCCATAAGCTTTTGGAAAGTAGCAGGTGCCGAAGCTAGTCCAAATGGCATACGCAGGTATTCATAAGCCCCAAAAGGAGTCACAAAACCTGTTTTATCGACGGAATCTGGATGTACCGCCACCTGCCAATATCCACTCGCCAAATCCAAGGTTGACATCCATTTAGTTGACGATAGGTCATGCAAAATATGCGACATGACAGGTAGTGGATAATTTATCGCTTTCGTGACTTGGTTGAGCTTGCGGTAATCTGTCACGAAACGAAATTCATTGGGTTGTTTCTTTGGAACCAGAAAAGCACGTGCGGCCCAAGCGCTTGTTGACTCCCTTATTATGCCCTGTTTAATCATCTCGGAAATTTGACGTTGCATTTCCTGTTTCTTATGGGGAGCACAAGGGTAAGGTTTCGTCGCTATCGGTTTCGAACCTTCAGTGTCAATGACGTGATAAACCACCTGTGTGAAACCAGGTTGATCAGAAAATAAACCAGGGCTTTCCTGCAAAAGTAGAGAAAACTGGTTTCGTTGCCTCTCATTCAGTTGGTTACTCAGTAACAAACTCGTTATGTCTATAGGATCCGTAGGAATCACTTCAACAGGTTCCGGAAAGGAAATCACATGTTGTACGAAATTCAGGGTAACTTGAAAAGTATTGATAAAGTCCATGCCCATTAGACATTTAACAGGTAGTTCGTTTATTAGCAGGAAAGAATGAGTAAAACGAGCCTTTCCCAGCCCTAGAAATAACGTGACAGTTCCTGTGATACTGAATATTTCGTTATTTGTACCTCGCAAATACTGCGTCGCAGGCTAAACGTGTATTGCAGGAAAATTTTCAGTGCAAAACTTCGTATTTAGGGCTGATGTTTCAGAACCAGTGTCGAACTTTGTCTCGACAATAATATCTTTAATTGTCAAGAACACATCAGGCAACTGAGGAGTTTGGACAGTCACTAATACTGTTTTAGGGTCAGAATGCTTGGTATCAGGAAGCAGTACCGACCCTTGGTCTACTTCCTTTGGAAGTTTAAAGGATTCCTGGTTGTATTATCATGCGGTCTGAAACCTCGGCCCTGCCGGGTATCGGGAAAGTTTTCACGATGAGGAAAACTGCGTGAAAACTGCTGCGGGAACTCCGCATGTCTGTTGAAATTTTCATTTCTATTACTTCTTCCCTCAGCACGGGTAGAAAAATCATCATTGCCCTGAGCATGAAAGTGTTCCGAATGCTGCGGATTGGAACGGGGTCGAGCATACTGTGCATTTGTACGGTACCCAGAAAATTGATTAGAAACTCGCGGTTGGTGTACCACTCTTCTATGCGGTGGAACGTATGATGCTTGGACTTGCACCTGTGTACGCTTGCGTTGAAAGTCATTAGGCCTATTATGCCTCTGAGGATTTTCGTAATAAGCCTCGCGGGGTGCCCGAGCATGGTGAGTTGGACCATGTTTGCTGTGTCGCTCTTCATACGTTCGTATGAGGCGAAGGCATTCATGAATTGTAGCAGGGTGTCGGACCTCAAGAAAATCCTGTAGAAATGGATCGAGCTGTTGCAATAGGGTGTCCAACATGTCGACATGACTGGCATGTGGATCCCATAAGTTATACAAGCGTGTTGTTTCTAAAGCAAATGCAACAGGGCTATCGTTGGGTCCTTGCTGACGAGAAAAAAGTAGTTATGCAAGGCTAGCTCGACTGAGGCCGAAAGGAAAGACTTCCAAAAATTCTGCTCGGAAATTCTTATAATGAGAATCCGGGTACGACACTCTCCACTGCCGATACCAGGTCTTAGCGGTATCCTTCAAGCAAGTGCCTGCTATTTGCACTTTGCAGTCTTGAGGAATATTGTATAGATCAAAATGATCCTCCAAATCCTCAAGAAATTTTAAGGACCCCTCCAAACCATTGAAAATAATTGTTCCTGCATGCGGCACGAAATGGGCAAGCATTTTGCTTCTGTGAGAGGATTAAAATCCCTCAGGTACGACCCGCGACTCAGAGTGATAGTGAGCTGGTGAATTACGAAATTGTGAAGAATGCCTGGGTACTTGGAAATCATTATCTGTAAAGTGAGCCCCACAGGCTTCTTGCAGATGGTCGAAATTAATCCCATCACCACCGAAACTTGCCTTAGGGTGAAATATTGAAGTTGTCTCAGGTAATGAAGACATGGGTAATAATTGTCAAGACCTCGTGTTCAGAAAAAGTTCGGGCGCCAATTATAATGAATAAGCTTTTATAATGGTTGTTGTTGTTGTAATTATTATATCATGAATAAAGTCTTATGCTGGTTGTTAATGGAGACACTTAATGACAGAGACTCAACGGCCAGACAGAGGTCTGACAGTACTATGAACTGAGAAAAACGTACTTACTTAAAAACCTTTTATTAGGAAACTCCTGGTATCATCCAACACACACATTACTAGCCACACTAATCGTATCACAATAATGAAGAAGAACCTAATCACATAGAACGAAGCTCTCGGCACAAAATAACGTAGCTCTTTTCACATCGAACAAAACCTCTCCACATATGAACAAAAGCTCTCTCACGTAACACAAAAACTCTCTGCATATAAACAGCAGCTCTCCTCGCACATAAGCAAAAGCTCTCCTAGGTATCGTTGAACGCGCCTATTTATACTGCCTACCACCACGTCATGACTACACTCGTTGCCACATATCATTCAGCGGGAGAAATAACATCTCGTTAAGTAAGAAGATAATTTACATAGGAAAATAAAATAACAAGAGATAGTAAAATCAAAAGGAAACTGAATCTAGAGTATACGTTACAGTATTAAGGAATTTAATTCTAATAAAAATCCTCAATTTTGCGTAACGATGTACGATTTTTTCATCTACTTCTGGAAACACTTTTTTGAGTTCTAAAGACAAATGATTAACTAAACCGTGATATTTTGCAAGTTGTACTCCGTGGATTTTCAAAAAAACAGTTTCAAATTTTTGTAGTTTCCATCCAAGAGCTTGGAAGATAGGTAAGCCCACCTCTACTGATATGCTAGATCCAGTTATTAAGTTCCAGAGACTCCGGATTATCACATTTTAGGTTGCGGATTCCCAGAACGAAATGCTAAATAACCAGCTATGTATTGGAGAGCATCTTCTTCTGTTTCTGAACTCAAGGATGAAGCAAGATGATTGTGTTTTAATACGCTGCAAATTTTTTGTTTCACAAATTGATGATTTGTTGACAAAAATCCATTTTCAATTTTCTCAGCTTCTGATTCATCGGATGATGGTAGAAGTAATCCACGTAAGTATATGGAAGTCAAACATTATATTCCCTCATCCCGTACGTTGGAATCACACGACGATTCTGGAAGCTGCCCGCTCAATAACAGTAATCTTAACCTGTATTTGAATTCGCACGGAATAGGGTGATCATATCCACGTCCCATACCTCGAATTTGTGAAAATAAATTTTCAAGACAGTCCTGGTTAAGACGGCAGGTTAGTATATATTTAATTCCTACATTTTGTAAATAAGCATATAAATTTTTTAAAGATACGATAGAAACAATGAAGCCCTGCTGGAATGGCAAAATATTTTTTTTTCCCAAGATGGGCATTTCCTCCACAGTTTCTTTCATTTTGTTCAATACTGCAACCTGTTCATATATATATGTTGTCCATACCCCCTTTTTAATAAGTTATCGTCAGAAGGGCAACGTGAATTCAGCACGTCAAACGCGTTATTCACCAATTCAATGAAATCTGCTGTTGGACTTTCATTAGGAAATAAATATCTTATAGCTTTCGCAACATGCAAGGAAAATGTCTGTGCAGCAAACGCAACCTTCATCCTTTCTGCCTTTTTAACTAAAAGATGTTTTTCTGAAAACTTGTGACAAATTTTCAGTTCGCCTTTATCTTTTTCAACAAGCTGAAAAAGAACTTTGCTAGTGATTACTTCACCAGTTGGAAGTTTAATGCCTCTGTCCAAAAAATGATTCCTTAGCAGCTTCAGCAAATGTGGAACATCAGCAAACACAAAAATATTCCTGGAGTTATCCCAAAGATTAGGAAAGCTAGTTCTGTTAATGCTTATTTCTAATTCCTTCCACAACGCCTGATTTCCGCCTCCTAAATCCGAAGTTAAACCAACCACTTGGAGTCCGATCTTTTCAATTTCCAAAATTATTTTTCCCAACAAATCTTTACTCATTTTACAGTCAAAGTCATAAAATACAGGCTGCTTCCATGAATTTGTTCAGCTACGTAACATTACAACTTGTACTGATTTACATGATCCCAAAATAGCATCTTCAGCATGATCGTATGAAATTTTCGCATCAATACTAATTCATCCATCACTATAATGCAAACAAACATGGAGTAAGTTTTTGCATATTGGGCCAGTAGTACGAAAACATCCCGTAAGAGTCCTGGGGAAATTTTAATTCCAAACACCCAACGCTTCAAAGTGGTCACACCAGGTAGTGGAATGTTTATCTGATTTCTAACAAAACTGTAAGTTCGTTTTGACAAGCCTTGTAATGATAAAGCTGTCACTATATCAGAAATTAACCATCTGACATTTTGTTTCCTTGAAAGGGAAGAAATCTGAGCTTTTGAAAAAATTCTACTCAAAATTTCTTTTGCCTTTTCACCTTTATCTTCAGCAATAACAGACAATCTGTTTTTTTCTTCAGCAATGCATTTTCAGATCGTAAATTTCTAGTTTTCAAATAATTTATTTTAACTTTGCTTTGCCAATACTGAAGTTTCGATCGTAACTCAGAATTTACTTTGTTGAGCTTTTCTATATAATTTTTTAATAATGGAATTTCCTTTTCCTGGGCTTCTATTTCGGCTTCCAAGCTAAATAATGTAGCAGAATCACGTTCAGTTATCTCGTCAGCAGGTTGAATTTGCAAATCTGGACTCAATCTTGCCTTCTTCGATGTAAAATTCTGCGTTACTTCCGACAAAAACTGCTGAGATTTTCTTTTTTCAGCACATTTTGATCTTTCTTGATTTGTGCTTGAAGTACAACTGCCAAATATATTAACGTGAGGAATCGCACCTTTTTTCAGTCGACGGCGAGAACTTCTTCCTATTAATTCGCTTTTTAAATCTCTCTCAAAATCCTCATCATCAAAATGGGCAGAGCATATTTTGGCGTTGTCAGGGTTAAATGCGTCTTTTCGTCGACATGAGTTAATCCAGGCTTTTCTCAAACTGCCCTTTGGGATTCGATGAAAAGTTAAATAGGAATATGTAGATCTTTCGCTGTTGGCACAACACGTAACAGCGCATCCAGGCATATCTGTTAATACACAACGAACAAAAAGCTGCTTTGAACAAATATATTAATAAAAAATATTTCTCAACTGACCATTAACTCACAGCAAAACGTGTATCACTTGCAAAATACTGGACAAAAGTATCTCAAACTTTGCATAAATAACAGAAAGAACGTGCACTACAGATAGGTTGGGAGTATGAACTTTGACCCACTGCTAACTCCGTTTGCACCTTTGACGTCACAAAACTCACCCCGCCTGAGGCTTTAGAATGGATGACTTCGAAAACCTGCTCTTGGACCTACCTTCTATATTCTACTTACCTTGGGCAGGGGTAACTTATTGGGGGGAGGGGGCATGCGTAGGATAGTGCCGTAAGGGCACTAGTGTCTGGCGAGAGAGGTATCTACACGCATTCCGTTATCTCATTGGCAGCAGCAAAACCGGCACCCACCTATTGGCGACCGGCAGCGAAACTGCACTTTGCTTTGGGTATTTGGCGGGGACAATGGCTACAGCGAAGAGGTAAGTTGTTTCATGTGCATCTCGTGCTTATTTTGATCGGAAAAAAATTTAGTGTGGGATTCGGAAGTGTTTTGATTTTTTGCGGGGACAATGGTTAAAAATTTTGACTGGTGACCCCATGCAGTATGATCCAGAAATACATAGGCTTATTCCTTCAAAAGGCTTAGTCCTCCACTGTTTCGATGGGAAGGGGGAGGGGGGGTCGAGACAGTGTATTCTGAAGACCAAAAAAGAAGCACGAAATGACGATAAAAACTGAATACATGCAAGCCCGCCCCGGTGGCGCAGTGGTCTAAGCGATGGCCTCTGATCATTCGTCCGAAAGGGGTCCTGGTCCGAATCCCGGTGAGGCATGGATGTTGTGTTTGTCTTACGGCACTGGCTCTCTCCCTTCCCTGGAACCAGTGACCCTAAATTAAGGACGGGCGACTGCTTATAGCCCATTGAGTTGCTCACGGTGGTCGTTAAACCTCCAATAAAAAAAAAAAGAATACATGCAATGTGGTCCACAAATACATGTTTATTCCTTCAAAAGGCTTAGTCCTTCAGTGTTCCGATGGGAAGGCAAAAAAAAATCGTGACTGTACTGAATTTAAAAAAAACACCAGATACACATGAAACAACTTAAATCTGCGCAGTAGCCATTGTCCCCGCAAAAATTCAAAACACTTCCAAATCCCACACTAAATTGTTTTCCGATAAAAATAAACACGAGATACACATGAAACAACTTACCTCTTCGCTGTAGCCATTGTCCCCGCCAAATACCTAAAGCAAAGTGCAGTTTCGCTGCCGGTCGCCATTGTCCCCGCCAAACACCCAAAGCAAAGGGCAGTTTCGCTGCCGGTCGCCATTTGGTGGGTGCCGGTTTTGCTGCTGCCAATGAGATAACGGAATGCGTGTAGATACCTCTCTCGCCAGACCGGATCCGGAAGTGCCAAGTCAGTCTAACGGAGAACAGTAGGAGCTTCGGTCGTCAAGGAGAGAGGTCGAAGTTCGGACACCGGTTTGACGTAAAGACTGCAGCTATCGCAGAAGTACAGCGTGGTGGACGGTAAGGAGGATTCCATTGTCTACCGGGTCTCGCGAAAAGCATTGTGGAAAGGCAGCACGAGGACCCTGAACGGGAGGCTATCGGAAATCCGCGAAGTTAATGGAATAATAAAGTTTTGCTGTTTCAATTTTTATTTCCGTGTAGTTTGGTCGATGTAATAATTCTTCTAAGCAAGGACGCACAGATAGCCACATCTCATAGTAAAGGCGAGGCGGTACCTCGCTATACGGCGGAATCAAAAAGGTATAATCTAAGTTATTATCTAAGATATAATCAAAGATTTAAGAATTGATAATATGTTTCGCCCTACAGCTATATTTCTCATAAACTAAAGCGAACTATAAGGAAAAATTACAATTAAATTGTGTAGCATATTCTACAATACACCCACGCCTTAGTGCATAGTTGAAAAACAGCTGAAATGTGGTGGAATTAACGTAGAACTAAAACACGCTGAAATAAGGCAGAATAGTCGTTGACATTTGGTAGTTGAAATCAGGTGGAAATGTAGTTGAAACCATAATGTTGAATTTGCATGGATGATTTGACATTTTCAATGTAAGTTTTACCACACTTTTCGCCGTAAATTCAACCTTATGCGGAATGTAACTTGTAGCGTAAAAGTCTTTTCTACTTCTACGCTGTTTTAACACATCAACATACTAAGAAATAGTTCCTAAATGAAAGAAACCTTAACGGCCAGACGAAACATGTAAATAACAGAAGTCAACTTACGGAATTCATACGTTTATTCAGGCTGTAGTAGCACTTCCATAACTGAACGATAACATCACAATGTACTCCACACACGACACATTATCACAACATTCCTATTAATAATAATCAGTTTACAATCCAACGCTCGTAATAATCACTCTCTTACAACGCTCTCGAGCAACCCTCTCGACGGTACAACGCTCTCTCTTACAACGCTCCCAAGCAACGCTCTCTCTTACAACGCTCCCTTGCAATAGATCAGTCGTCGTTTTTATCTCTTGTTCTTATCAAGATCAGGCATACGTCACGTGTATTCAACCTCAATTGTGTTGTCAAACGTATTCGTTCGAGAGAAAAGATATTTCGTTAAGCGTGTAGAATACTGAGAATAAACTCAAGATTAACATAGGGAAAGAAACCAAAAAGGAAAGTTAATCTAGAATATACGTCTCATCATCTCCCTCGTAAAGTTTTTTTTTTTTTTTTTTTTTGCCATAAACCTATCAATTTTGTAGGGGTATCCTTTCAAACAATCTGATCATTCATTCAACCTTTCAGATAAAAACTTACAAAATGGATGAAGAGATTTGTTGATGCGTTGCTGTAACTGACTTTATATCCGTATAAATGGTCTCTAGACATCAATAGTTCAATAAACATTCACAGAAAACTTTCTGTACGATATCAAATCTTCAATTTATACGTCGTGATAAATATTTTGTCACAAGACGTGTGGAGAACACTCATCAATATACATATAAGTAGCATAGTAGTAAAAAAAACTGCGTATGGCAGGAAAAAAAAACTACAACATTTTTAACCTGGTTAATTGACACATTCGTCTACTCCTGATAACTTCTCAGGGAAGACAAAACATTCAAACTAAGTTAATTGAATAGTCAACATTGTAATATAGTGTAAATTTAGTTAGTTGAAAAAAAAACTGCACTTGCAGAAAAAAATTCAACACCAACTGAACAAGTGTCCAGCACACAAAAAGGTTAGACATGGAACAACAACACAAAAACCTTTAACTGAGCACTTGGCGGCCAGGGCCGACTTCAAACTACTCCCATGCATTCGCACATCGAATTTTTAGATGGGATAGGGGAAACCCTGGAAAACCCTATCCTGGGAGTGAAACATCTTTTAGATATCAACAAAGGCAATGCTGATTTTCATGTTATGCCGAAAACACAACATGCACAAAATGAATTGACAAGCATTTTAGCACTAAAAAAAAAAAATGAATGTGGCGCCACACCAAAAAAAAAAAACAAAAAAAAAAACATTACATACTGACAAGAAGATAAGATATGATATATATTCGTTCTCAAAGTTTGAGAAAAAAGTTCTGTGATACTTTGAGTGCCGAAAAGTTCAAATAAATAGCCTTTATATGGCAAAGTTCTATGACATTTGTTTGTCCTCACATTGTGATAAAAGTTCTGTGATTTTTTTTTTTTTTTTGCTTGAGGACAGAAAAGTTAAAATAAATAGTCTTTATAGGTATCAAAGTTCTGTGATACATTTTGAGTATAAGGAAAGAATCGAATATTCTTCACAGAGCAAAGCTCGATACAGTAAAAAGTTCCTTTGAGCTTGAAGGTCAATAAAAAAACTTTAACAGTACCTGTTGCTTGCAAAGAATACCCGTGTGCGGACGCGCTTGTGTTGTTGTCGGGGCGACAACGGCACTCTCGAAGCTTCCCGCTTTGCAGGCTGAGGTTGCAAGTAACTGGATCGCAGGGATGTGTCAGGAATTCCCGCGGACAAGGCAAGCTGACAAGAAGAGGCAGGGTCATCAGGCTATCGCAAGGAAGTCTCAGGCTGGAGCGAAGAGGTCTCAGACTGGAGCGAAGAGGTCTCAGGCTGGAGCGAAGAGGTCTCAGGCTGGAGCGAAGAGGTCTCAGGCTGGAGCGAAGAGGTCTCAGGCTGGAACGAAGAGGTCTCAGGCTGGAGCGAAGAAGTCACAGGCTGGAGCGAAGAGGTCACAGGCTGGCTTGGAGACGAACCCGGAATCTGAGAAGGGTGAAAATCCGGTCGTTTCTTTCGTGGTCGAAGAAGCGGTATGAAACTAGAAGGGCGCTTCCGTGAACGACGAGGAACGGTGGAGGAAGATATAGGCTCCGTCCGTCCCGAGCGAAGATTCCAAGGACGAAAACCTGGAGGATGCAAATGCTGGACTCTATGTCTGGATTGTAGCCCAACACTAGAAGTTGCACTAGGAGAGTGTGGAACAGGAGAGGAAATTCAGGCGGCGGACGCTTTGTAGGTTTAAATGGCACAGATGGCGAAAGAGGACGTTTTTGCCCTACTGCAGATTGATCAAATGTTCCCAAAGTAGGCAGCTGCTCAGAAGAAACAGAAGGAAAGATTTTTTACTTGGAGACTGAAGAACCTCAACAATATTGTCCGATGATTCAGATTCAGCAAGAGGAACGACTCTTTTAGGCACAGGAGAAATGGAACTACCTGATGATGAAATGTCAGTTCTTGTTCGTTTTAAGTTTTTTGATTTAAAACCAAGGAGAGGCACTATGCGTGAAGTAAATGGAGCGATTGGAGTATGAGAAGCAGATGAAAAAGAACCTCGTTGCACACGACAAGAATATCCAGAGGAACTGGAAGCACTAGAACTCTCGTCTTTTGAGAAGGCAGGAGACGGAGGAGTTGAAATAATGACAGCACCCCGAGTGAATGGAATAATGTCAGAATGTGAATCGTTAAGAGTAGAAGCAAAGACCCGCTCAGGTGAAAGTTGCGAATCGGACAGGACAGGATGGGGTCAATAATTTCATCATCAATTATACATAATTGTGAAGTCCCACCCTCTGCCTGAGGATTCCTACTAGATTTAGGGTTAATAATTGCATCAGTGCTTCTAATAACCCATTTTCTACATTGCTGCACATGGGTAGAATGTAGGGAGCCATCTGGCTTCTTTAATATGACATTATTATTGTACAATTCCACCAAGGGGCCTTCATATAAAGGTGCAAACTTTTTCGCGAAGGTGTGTGCAACGGAGGACTGGAAATGAGTTTCCAATAAGACCAGATCTCCAACTGCGAGATCTGGTTCCTTCCGTTTCCCATTATAGTGCCTAGCTTGGCTTAATTGAGCTCGACTGATAGCAGTCCGTGCCTTTTGCGCAAGTAGTTTTACAGAATCAGGTGTTGGTCTTTGGTTGATTTCATCGATAATGCCAGTTAAATTCTCAAAAGGGGTGCGGATTTTGCGCCCTAGAAAAAGTTCAGCGGGCGTAAGCCGCGTTGATTCATGAAATGATGAGCGAAGGGCGAAACAAAACATTTAACGTGATCGTCCCAACGCTCATGATTATTGCCAGTGAAGGTTGAGATCATCTTTAGTAATGTTCTATTCACACGCTCAGCCGGATTGGCTTGAGCGTGATATGGACTTATGAATTTATGTTTGATTTGAAGCCTCGCACACATTCGCTCAAATAACTCCGAAATGAACTGAACCCCGTGGTCCGAGACTACGGTACGAGGACAGCCAAATCGAGTAAATACATTATGTATTAAAGTATCACATATTACATCAGCCGTAGCTGCTTTAATGGGGAATGCTTCCACCCATTTAGAAAAATTATCTGTAACAACTAAAATATAACGAGATTTAGTTTTAGTTGATAATGGATAAGGGCCCAATAAATCTATAGAGATAGTTTCAAATACATAATTATTTGAACTACAAATAAGGTCACCGGCCGGTCGTTTATTATCATAATTGTACTTTTGACAGTACTCACATGAGAATGTATGCGAGTATACTATTGTACATGCCCGGCCAGTAGACTACGTCTTGAAGTTTAGTACGAGTTTTTCGTATGCCTAAATGGACGGCAAGAGGAATATCATGAAATTTAAATAGTAAGGCCATACGGAGAGACTGAGGTATCGCAGGGCGGTACTCAGCTCTTGAATTCACAAATTTTTTATAATACAAAATATCATCGATGATCTCATAATTTTGACTACGACCCGCTAAAGAACGTTCATTAGGAGCAGAAGAACCCGCGAGTAAGAAATTATATATTTCCCCAAAATCTGGATCATTCGGCAGTTCAGAAATTATTTGCTCCCTTGAAGTTATTTCTGAAATAAGAAATAGAGAGGGATGTTCAGTATCCGCCTGGGCACCATAACTGACCGGACAGCGAGACAGTGCGTCAGGCAGTTGGTTTGATTTACCAGGGCGATACTGAATTTGAACATTATATTCCTGAATTCGAAGTGTCCATTTTAACAATCTTCGAGACAGATTCTTTGCTGTGGTTAAATATTGTAATGCCGAATGATCCGTAATGACATTGACAGTTAAATGATTGAAATAGCATTTAAATTTGGTGACAGCAAATAAAATAGCTAAGCATTCTAGCTCAGTAGCAGAGTAATTACGTTCTGCTTTATTAAGAGTTCGAGAGGCATATGCAATAGGATGCCCTCGTTGAGATAGAACAGCTCCTAGACCAACACCTGATGCATCGGTAAAGATATTAAACACTTCTGCATGGTTAGGAAAGGCTAACACAGTTGGCGCAACCAAGGCATGTTTAAGAGCATTAAAGGCACTCTCGCCTCTGTGGACCAAACAAAGTGTCTATACTTTCTTTTTAACGCAAATAAAGGTTCGCATAAAGTCGCGTACCCCGGAAGGAACTGTTGGTACCACCCCGTCATGCCCAAAAATCGCGACAATTCTTTCGCCGACTTAGGCCTCGGAAAGTCTGATATTGGCTTGACCTTTGAGTCGTCAGTTAGAAGACCTTTAGGGGTAATTTTCAATCCGAGATATACTAGTTCGTCCCGGCCAATTTGACACTAGCCAGGCTTTAAAGTCAAACCTGCATTATGTAGCAGTTCGAAAACTTGGTCCAACAGAGACAGATGCTGTTCAGAAGTTGTAACGTATACTCTATATTCACTTTCCTTTTGATTTTACTATCTCTGGTTATTTTATTTTGCTATGTAAATTATCTTCTTACTGAACGAAATATTATTTCACCCGATGAATGAGATCTGGCAATGAGTGTAAGTCATGACGTGGTGGTAGCCAATATATATAGGCGCGTTCAACGATACTTAAGGAGAGCTTTTGTTGTTATAGAGAGAGCGTTGGTGGTTATACTAGAAGAGCGTTGTTGTTGTATGGAGAGCTGTTTGTTATTGAAGGGAGAGCGTTATTGTTGTACGGAGAGCGTTGTTGTTGTACGAGAGCGTTGTTCTATGTGCTTAGTTTGATTCTTCATTATTGTGAAACGAGTTGTGTGTGTGCGTTGGATGATCAAGAGTTACATAATAAAAGAGCTTTGTCGTAAGTACGTCTTTCTCAATTCATAGTTTTTGTCAGACCTCTGTCTGGCTGTTAGGTTTATGCCATTAGTTTATTACTATTAACAACCAGCGTTAAGACTTTATTCATTCTACAACATTACTACCAGTTATAAGTTTGTTCAATACTATTACTACACTACTAGCAGGAGACTTTATTCATGTTCTTAATTAACTAGTAACAACAACCATTTGAATTCACTATTTGAAGTTTAGTACAAGTATATCATTCAGTAGCAGAAGCATTATCATTAGCTAGCTCAGTAGAAAGAGCTTATTCATTATCATTAGGTTAGCGGAAAGTAAATAAAGCTTATTCATTATAATTGGCGCCCGAACTTTTCTCGAACACGAGATCTTGACAATTATTACCCATGTCTTCCTTACCTGAGACAACTTCAATTTTCCACCCTAAGGCAAGTTTCGAGGGTGATGGTGTTTTTTTGGACAATTTGCAAGAAGCCTGTGGCTCTAACTTTGATATGAATGATCTACACGTACCCAGGCATTCTTCACAATTTCATAATGCACCAGCTTCCTATTACTCTGAGTCGCGGGTCGTACCTGAGGGAGTTCAATCCTCTCAGCGAAGCAGAATGCTTGCCCATTTCGTGCCGCATGCAGGAACAATTCATTTCAATGGTTTGGAGGGGTCCTTAAAGTTCCTCGAAGATCTGGAAGATTATTTTGATCTATATAATATTCCTGAAGACTGCAAAGTCCAAATCGCCGGCACTTGCTTGAGGGATACCGCTAAGACCTGGTATCGGCAGTGGAGAGTGTCGAACCCAGATTCTCAATATGAGAATTTCCGTGCAGAATTTTTGGAGGTCTTTCCTTTCGGCCTCAGTCGAGCTAGCCTTGCTCAACAGCTTTTTTCTCGTCAGCAAGGTCCCAATGATAGCCCTGTTGCATTTGCGTTGGAAACAACACGCTTATATAACCTATGGGATCCACATGCCAGTCATGTTGACATGTTGGATACCCTCGTGCAGCAGCTCGACCCATTTTTACAAGACTTTCTTGAGGTTCGACACCCTGCCACAATTCATGAATGCCTTCGCCTCATACGCACGTATGAAGAGCGACATGGCAAACATGGTTCCACTCACCATGCTCGGGCACCCCGCGAGGCTTATTACGAAAACCCTCAGCGGCATAATAGGCATAATAACTTTCAGCGCGAGCATACACAAGTGCACACCCAAGCTTCATACGTTCCACCACACAGAAGAGTGGCAAACCAATAGCGAGTTTCTGAACAATCTTCGGGATATCGTACAAATGCACAATATGCTCGACCCCGTTCCAATCCGCAGCATTCGGAACGTTTTCATGCTCAGGGCAATGATGATTTTTCTGCCCATGCTGAGGGCAGAAGTAATAGATATGAAAATGTCAACAGACACGCGGAGTTCCCGACGCAGGTTTCACGCAGTTTTCCTCATCGTGAAAATTTTCCCGATACCCGGCAGGGTCGAGGTTTCAGACCGCATGATAATCCAACCAGGAATCCTTTAAACTTCCAAAGGAAGTAGACCAAGGGTCGGTCCTGCTTCCTGATACCCAGCATTCTGACCCTAAAACAGTATTAGTGACTGTTCAAACTCCTCAGTTGCCTGATGTCTTCTTGACAATTGAAGATATTATTGTCGAGACAAAGTTCGACACTGGTTCTGAAATATCAGCCCTAAATACAAAGTTTTGCACTGACAATTTTCCTGCAATACTAGTTCAGCCTGCGACGCAGTATTTGCGAGGTGCAAATAACGAAATCTTCAGTATCGCAGGAACTGTCACATTATCTCTAGGACTGGGAAAATCTCGTTTTACGCATTCTTTCCTGCTTATAGACGAGCTACCTGTGAAATGTCTAATGGGCATGGATTTTATTCATAAGTTTCAAATAACTTTGAATTTCGTACAACATGTGATTTCCTTTCCGGAACCTGTCGAAATGATTCCTACGGTTCCTGTAGATATAACAAGTTTGTTATTGAGTAACCAATTGAATGAGAGGCAACGAAACCAGCTTTTTCTCCTTTTACAGGAAAGCCCTGGTTTATTTTCTGATCAACCTGGTTTCACACAGGTGGTTTATCATGTCATTGACACTGATGGTTCGAAACCAATTGCGACGAAACCTTACCCTTGTGCTCCACATAAGAAACAGGAAATGCAACGTCAAATTTCTGAAATGATTAAACAGGGCATAATCAGGGAATCAACAAGCGCCTGGGCTGCTCCTGCCTTTTTTGGTTCCAAAGAAACAACCCAATGAATTTCGTTTCGTGACAGATTTCCGCAAGCTCAACCAAGTCACAAAAACGATCAATTATCCACTACCTGTGATGTCGCATATTTTAAATGACCTCTCGTCAACCAAATGGATGTCAACCTTGGATTTGGCGAGTGGATATTGGCAGGTGGCAGTACATCCGGACTCTGTCGATAAAACTGGCTTTGTGACTCCTTTTGGGGCTTATGAATACTTACGTATGCCCTTTGGACTAGCTTCTGCACCTGCTACTTTCCAAAAGCTTATGGATACGGTTCTCAGACCTGTCCTGGGTCCCCATGTGCATGTATATTTGGATGACATTATTATTACATCCGAGACTTTTGACGAGCACCTTTCTCTGCTCAAACAGGTGTTCCAACTCATATAGAATGCTGGCTTGACGTTAAAACCTAGTAAATGCCAGATAGCGAGGGACGAGATTGTATATCTGGGGTTGAAAATCACTCCCCACGGCTTATTTACAGATAATGAAAAAATTAGGCCTATTGTTGACTTTCCTCGGCCTAAAACAGCAAAAGAACTATCACGCTTTCTGGGAATGACCGGATGGTATCAGCAGTTCGTCCCCGCTTATGCTACAATCTGTGAGCCATTGTATGCTTTAAAACGTAAATACAAGAAGTTTGTTTGGACACCTGAGGCTAACGCTGCATTCGAAACACTGAAGTCTGCGTTGACTAAGCCTCCGGTGTTGGCTTTCCCGGATCATACTAAGGAATTTGATATTTATACTGACGCATCCGGAGTTGGTCTTGGTTGCGTTTTGTCACAAGCTGGGCATCCAATAGCTTTTGCGTCTCGTACTTTAGCTAAAGCTGAACGCAATTATTCAGCTACGGAACGTGAATGTCTTGCTGTTGTGTATGCGCTGAATAAATTTCAATGTTATCTTAATGAATTGACAGTTAACATAATTACGGATCATTCTGCCCTTCAGTATTTGAATTCTGCTAAGCACCTATCTCAAAGACTTATGAAGTGGGCTCTGAAGTTACAAGAGAGCAATATCAAAATTTCATATCAGCCAGGTCATAAGAATCAATTACCGGACGCATTGTCTCGCGTTCCGATTAGTGGGGTCCCCACAGAAACTACTCCTGGATGTCAGCCTTTACTTCTAATAGCTGATATAACATCCAGAGAGCAGATAATGGCAGAATTAATAAATGATCCAGATTTTGGGGATATCTATAATTTTTTGCTTGCGGGTTCGCCCCTACAAAGTGATCCTTCTCTGGCTGGAAGGTCACAACATTTTGAAGTCATAGAGGGTCTTCTTTACTATACGAAATCTAGGACTACTAGGGCAGAGTTTCGCCCATGTATTCCGCGAACCCTTAGAATGGCCCTTTTAAACGAATTTCATGACAAACCTCTTGCAGGCCATTTAGGTATTCGCAAGACCCGTTGTAAATTGCGAGATGTTGCCTATTGGCCTGGCATGTACCAAAGTGTGCTCGCATACGTTCAATCATGTCACTTGTGTCAGATTAATAATTACCGTAATGTAAGACCGGCCGGTCACTTGAAATCTAGTTCAAGTTCTCATGTTTTTGATATTATTTCAATAGATTTATTAGGACCTTATCCTTTATCTGTTAAAAACAAAGCTCGTTACGTTTTAGTACTAACTGATAATTTTTCTAAATGGGTTGAAGTTTTTCCCATTAAAGCCGCTACGGCAGAAGTTATTTGTAATGTATTAGTTAATGAAGTATTCTCTAGATATGGTGCACCTAATAAAGTAGTTTCGGATAATGGTCCTCAATTTATTTCTGACATTTTTGAAAGAATGTGTGCGAGACTACACATTAAACATAAATTCATTTCCCCATATCATCCCCAGAGTAATCCTGCGGAACGCGTGAACCGCACGCTAGTGAAAATGATTGCTACATTTGTAATGGATCATCATGAAAGATGGGATGACCATTTGGAGCTTTTTTCGTTCGCCCTCCGCTCGTCTGTCCACGAATCTACTAAAATTACTCCTGCAGAACTTTTTCTGGGTCGCAAAATTAAAACCCCTTTTGAAAATTTAACGGGGATTATCGACGAACTAAACCAGCGACCAACTCCGCAATCAGTACGAATCATGGCAGAAAAAGCTCGTGTTGCAATGCTAGGAGCACAAGCGGCTCAAGCAAGATATTATAATACTAGGCGTAGGGAACCAGATCTTGTCGTTGGAGATCTCACTCTCGTGGAAACGCACTTCCAGTCTTCTGTTTCGCATACTTTAGTGAAGAAATTTGCACCCAGCTACGAAGGTCCATATCGGGTGGCAAATGTGTTTGAAAATAACATTGTTCTTGAAAAACCTGACAATCAATTTCAATACGTACACGTTGATCAGTGTCGCAAGTATCATGAACGAAATATCGATTTCATAATCAACCCTACTCAACCTTCTGTTCCACAGACTCAAGAGTCTATATCTCACGATCAACCGCCAGAAATTTTGGACGAACCAACAAACATTTTTGAAGAATCTCCAGTGATTTTTTCTTCACCCTCCCCTCCTCCAGACGGGTTTCCAAACACGCAAAATGATTCTCCCATGAGACCAAGGCTCGAATCAAGTTCTTCGAATACTAGTATCGTTCCTTTCCCTCCAACCATTGCCAAGACTATTGCTGCGCAGTTTCCTGATAACTCTGCACCAACGCAGGCTCCTACTTCCTTGAATACCTCGTCAGAAAGTATTCCTATAGGCAAAAATAAACAACGCCCTGCACGACCACTGAATTACAGCAGCGACTCAGAGGCTTCAGACATTTCTGATTTATCAGTTATGAACAATAATTTAAATATTACAAACCGTCCAGAACCACCAAAAGCTGGGCGCAAACGTAACTTGTCTCCCCAATCTGCTTCGCCGCAACAGCGACGAAGGCAGAAATCCTTGCATCCGCCCGGGTTTCGCCCCTAGAACCTACGCTCGGGGCAAACAGGGCCGATGCCTGCTGCTACTCTCATGCCACGCGGGCGTAAGCGAAAGCAAACGATGTGGCCGGAGCCACGTCCGTCCAAAAGAATATATAATTTTTTGCTTGCGGGTTCGCCCCTACAAAGTGATCCTTCTCTGGCTGGAAGGTCACAACATTTTGAAGTCATAGAGGGTCTTCTTTACTATACGAAATCTAGGACTACTAGGGCAGAGTTTCGCCCATGTATTCCGCGAACCCTTAGAATGGCCCTTTTAAACGAATTTCATGACAAACCTCTTGCAGGCCATTTAGGTATTCGCAAGACCCGTTGTAAATTGCGGGATGTTGCCTATTGGCCTGGCATGTACCAAAGTGTGCTCGCATACGTTCAATCATGTCACTTGTGTCAGATTAATAATTACCGTAATGTAAGACCGGCCGGTCACTTGAAATCTAGTTCAAGTTCTCATGTTTTTGATATTATTTCAATAGATTTATTAGGACCTTATCCTTTATCTGTTAAAAACAAAGCTCGTTACGTTTTAGTACTAACTGATAATTTTTCTAAATGGGTTGAAGTTTTTCCCATTAAAGCCGCTACGGCAGAAGTTATTTGTAATGTATTAGTTAATGAAGTATTCTCTAGATATGGTGCACCTAATAAAGTAGTTTCGGATAATGGTCCTCAATTTATTTCTGACATTTTTGAAAGAATGTGTGCGAGACTACACATTAAACATAAATTCATTTCCCCATATCATCCCCAGAGTAATCCTGCGGAACGCGTGAACCGCACGCTAGTGAAAATGATTGCTACATTTGTAATGGATCATCATGAAAGATGGGATGACCATTTGGAGCTTTTTTCGTTCGCCCTCCGCTCGTCTGTCCACGAATCTACTAAAATTACTCCTGCAGAACTTTTTCTGGGTCGCAAAATTAAAACCCCTTTTGAAAATTTAACGGGGATTATCGACGAACTAAACCAGCGACCAACTCCGCAATCAGTACGAATCATGGCAGAAAAAGCTCGTGTTGCAATGCTAGGAGCACAAGCGGCTCAAGCAAGATATTATAATACTAGGCGTAGGGAACCAGATCTTGTCG
Source organism: Macrothele yani (assembly GCA_039090855.1). Taxonomy (NCBI): domain Eukaryota; kingdom Metazoa; phylum Arthropoda; class Arachnida; order Araneae; family Macrothelidae; genus Macrothele; species Macrothele yani. The sequence goes on along the minus strand of CM076990.1, from coordinate 98,447,050 downwards.
TTGGAGATCTCACTCTCGTGGAAACGCACTTCCAGTCTTCTGTTTCGCATACTTTAGTGAAGAAATTTGCACCCAGCTACGAAGGTCCATATCGGGTGGCAAATGTGTTTGAAAATAACATTGTTCTTGAAAAACCTGACAATCAATTTCAATACGTACACGTTGATCAGTGTCGCAAGTATCATGAACGAAATATCGATTTCATAATCAACCCTACTCAACCTTCTGTTCCACAGACTCAAGAGTCTATATCTCACGATCAACCGCCAGAAATTTTGGACGAACCAACAAACATTTTTGAAGAATCTCCAGTGATTTTTTCTTCACCCTCCCCTCCTCCAGACGGGTTTCCAAACACGCAACCTGATTCTCCCATGAGACCAAGGCTCGAATCAAGTTCTTCGAATACTAGTATCGTTCCTTTCCCTCCAACCATTGCCAAGACTATTGCTGCGCAGTTTCCTGATAACTCTGCACCAACGCAGGCTCCTACTTCCTTGAATACCTCGTCAGAAAGTATTCCTATAGGCAAAAATAAACATCGCCCTGCACGACCACTGAATTACAGCAGCGACTCAGAGGCTTCAGACATTTCTGATTTATCAGTTATGAACAATAATTTAAATATTACAAACCGTCCAGAACCACCAAAAGCTGGGCGCAAACGTAACTTGTCTCCCCAATCTGCTTCGCCGCAACAGCGACGAAGGCAGAAATCCTTGCATCCGCCCGGGTTTCGCCCCTAGAACCTACGCTCGGGGCAAACAGGGCCGATGCCTGCTGCTACTCTCATGCCACGCGGGCGTAAGCGAAAGCAAACGATGTGGCCGGAGCCACGTCCGTCCAAAAGAATACTGGAAGGACACAACGGGCCCCAGCACAAAGGGACTCCATATCAAAAGCCTGGGGGAGCCCGTTCCTATCAGCCGCAGGGATTTCCGGACCGCCAGACTTCGGCCGTTCCTGATCGACGGACTGCAGCCATTCCTGACCGTTCTTCTCAGCCGCAGGGATTTCCGGACCGCCAGACTTCAGCCATTCCTGACCGTTCCTCTCAGCCGCAGGGATTTCCGGACCGCCAGACTTCAGCCGTTCCTGACCGTTCTTCTCAGCCGCAGGGATTTCCGGACCCACAGACTTCAGCCGTTCCGGACCGACGGATTTCCGCCATTCCTGACCGTTCCCGTCAGCCGCCGGGATTTCTTGACCGACAGCAGACCGATGTTCCAGATCCATTAAAGTCCTTGAAAAGATCTAAGCCACCTGAATTTACCAGTCCGATTAGGCCTGGAAAGCGTTATCGTACTAGAGTTTTTTATGCGTCCTCGAGATAAGTAAGTTCTCGTGGACAGGTTCTTTTCTCAGTTTGTTGATTTTCCTGCACGACCAGTTGGCGTGTCAGAATTTCTTTTTTCGTGTGGGCCTATGCATTCTTTTTTGTGTATATATGTGTTTTTTTTTATATTTCTTCTATGTCCATCTACTAATCCGCATTTTTTTATATATATCTATGTGCTTAGGGGTAAAATAATAAAATTGTTACTGTTAGGCAGCTCCAGGTAATCTTCGCTGCTGATACAGTTGGTATGTATTCAACGAATAATGCGAACGTAATTTGAAATTAAAATAATAAATGTTACTGTTAGGCAGCTCCAGGCAATCTTCGCTGCTGATACAGTTGGTATGTATTAAACGAATAATGAGAACGTCATTTGAAATTAAAAAGTGATTCCTGCTAGGCAGAATAAAAGGAAGGTATGCCGATGCAGGTTTGTTTTGTTCAAAAATACAAGTTTCACAGACGAATACAGATTTCTTGATTTTGTCATGCCAAGTTTGATATTGTAAATACTGCTGCCACCAAACAACAAATCAAAAAAGAGGTCGAGAAACGTCAATCAACGAAGTGTAAGACTTACACTCCAAAATTGATAGGTTTTTCGGAAACAAAAAAAAAAAAAAAAAAGAAAAGAAAAAAAAGAAAAATTAAGGGGAGATGATGTAACGTATACTCTATATTCACTTTCCTTTTGATTTTACTATCTCTGGTTATTTTATTTTACTATGTAAATTATCTTCTTACTGAACGAAATATTATTTCACCCGATGAATGAGATCTGGCAATGAGTGTAAGTCATGACGTGGTGGTAGCCAGTATATACAGGCGCGTTCAACGATACTTAAGGAGAGCTTTTGTTGTTATAGAGAGAGCGTTTGTGGTTATACTAGAAGAGCGTTGTTGTTGTATGGAGAGCTGTTTGTTATTGAAGGGAGAGCGTTATTGTTGTACGGAGAGCGTTGTTGTTGTACGAGAGCGTTGTTCTATGTGATTAGTTTGATTCTACATTATTGTGAAACGAGTTGTGTGTGTGCGTTGGATGATCAAGAGTTACATAATAAAAGAGCTTTGTCGTAAGTACGTCTTTCTCAATTCATAGTTTTTGTCAGACCTCTGTCTGGCTGTTAGGTTTATGCCATTAGTTTATTACTATTAACAACCAGCGTTAAGACTTTATTCATTCTACAACATTACTACCAGTTATAAGTTTGTTCAATACTATTACTACACTACTAGCAGGAGACTTTATTCATGTTCTTAATTAACTAGTAACAACAACCATTTGAATTCACTATTTGAAGTTTAGTACAAGTATATCATTCAGTAGCAGAAGCATTATCATTAGCTAGCTCAGTAGAAAGAGCTTATTCATTATCATTAGCTTAGCGGAAAGTAAATAAAGCTTATTCATTATAAAGTCTCAGAAGAGACAATGATATCGTCCAGGTAGACATGGACATTAGGTCCGAGCACAGGACGTAAGACTGAATCCATTAAGCGCTGAAACGTTGCAGGAGCATATGCCAAACCAAAGGGCATTTGTAGAAACTCATATGTTCCAAAAGGGGTAATAAATCCAGTTTTTTCTACAGAATCTGGGTGGACAGCAACCTGCCAATAGCCACTAGCTAAATCCAAAGTTGATAGCCAGCTTGTTGGCGATACGGCCTGGAGAATATCGCTAATTATAGGTAATGGGTAATTGATAGCTTTAGTTACCGCATTGAGTTTACGATAATCAATCACGAAGCGATACTCTCCAGATTACTTTTTTGGAACCAGAAAAGCAGGTGCTGCCCAAGGACTAAGTGATTCTTTAATTATTCCGGAATGGAACATGTCCTGAATTTGTTTTTGGAATTCAACTTTCTTCTGGTTCGGACATATATAAGGTTTACATGCAATGGGTTTAGCCTCTTCTGTATCAATGGTATGATACACCAACTGCGTAAACCCTGGTTTATTAGAAAATAACCCTGGTCTGCTGTGTAAAACCTGACCAAATTCGCTTTTATGTTCAGGCAATAATTTGTCACTGGCAAGAACTGCAGAAAAATCAATTGGCTTTTCTAGGGTGGGAGGACTAATCTCAGGCATTAAGATTAGGCCATGTTCGAAATCAAGTGTGAGCTTAAACATTTTAATGAAATCCACCCCCAGAAGGCAATCCACGGGTAACTCTTGGATTAAAAGAAAGTATAAGAAACTTGAACTTTGCCAATCTTGACAGGTAAATGAACTGATCCAGAGATTGCAAAAACATTATTGTCGGCACCTCGCAGACATTGCTGGGAGGAGCTCGACACAAGCATTTGGAAAGGTAGCAGCACAGAAATCAAAATTTAATGCCGAGATGTCAGATCCAGAATCAATTTTAGTCGACACCACCACTTTGCCCAAGGTCACAAGAATATCAAGCTGAAGCGGAGCTTAAATAGTTAACAAGAGAGATTTGAGGTCTTCAGAAAAACGAGGAGATAGACTCGACTCATCTACCTCCTGTTGAAGTTTAAATTGTCGTGAAACTGATGAGAATATCGTGATTGATTTTAGAAATGTGGCGAACCACCAGAACGTGCTGAATTGTAGTAACGTGCAGGAGAGGCAGCATTATTATCATTAGGCTTGCCTTGCCCCCCAGCACGGTGTTTTGGATATGTCTTGTCAACCGGGTAGTAATTATCCCGGGGACGAGAAACTTGGGTATCCTGATTCCCATAATGGCCAGGATGTCGCACCTCTGGTGCCCGACGATGCGGTGGCACGTATCTAGACTGCTGATAGGCGTTTCTAGGCTGACTGAAAAATTGTTCTTGACGAATGTTCTGTTTTGGCTGCTGATATCTATTGGTTTGAATATGAGGTTCATGGTGCTGTGTAAGTTGGCGGTACTCTTGAACCTGTAAAGATTGCTCTTTACTGTGGCGCTCTTCATACACTCGAATGAGTTTCAGGCACTCATGAATGGAGACAGGACGTCGAACTTCCAAAAAATCCTGCAGGAAGGGATCCAGCTGCTGTAACAACGTGTCACAAATATCAGACTCGACCGCAGCAGGATCCCATAATTTGTAAAGTCGAACTGTTTCCAGAGCGAACGAGACTGGGCTATCTGACGCTCGCTGTTGCCTGGAAAACAGTTGTTGTACAAGGCCGGCCTTATTGGTGCCAAAAGGAAAGACATCCAAAAAGTCAGCTCGAAATTGCTGATAGGAGCCCTCTGGGTTCATTCGACGCCACTGTCTGTACCAGACCTTTGCCGTGTCTTGCAAACATGTGCCAGCAATACGTATCTGACAGTCTTCAGGAACATTATATAGGTCAAAATTATCATCAAGATCCTCCAAAAACCTAAGCGAACTGCCGTTTCCCCTAAATACAATAGAACCTGCAAGGGGTACGTAATGAGCAAGAATTTTGCTCCTTCTCACGGGGGGTGGTGGGGTAAATTGTTGTTGAGGCACTGCGGTCAAAGTACGCGGTACATAAGCTTCGTACCTCGCGTATTCGCTGTCAGGTAAGTCAGAACCGGAGGCCTCGTACAGAGCACTTGGTGTGTTATTAGGAACTCTATAACGCTGAGTGCGTAGGTTGTCTGCTGTAGAATTATGAGCCTCATGATCATTTCTATAACAGTCATAGAAGAAACCGATAGGATCCGTTAAGTTAGCCATTTTCCGTGACTTCTACTATGAATCTGGTCAAGCAGAATTCGGGCGCCAATGTAGCGTAAAAGTCTTTTCTACTTCTACGCTGTTTTAACACATCAACATACTAGGAAATCGTTCCTAAATGAAAGAAACCTTAACGGCCAGACGAAACATGTAAATAACAGAAGTCAACTTACGGAATTCATAGCTTTATTCAGGCTGTAGTAGCACTTCCATAACTGAACGATAACATCACATGTACTCCACACACGACACACTATCACAACACTCCTATTAATAATAATCAGTTTACAATCCAACGCTCGTAATAATCGCTCTCTTACAACGCTCTCTCTTACAACGCTCCCAAGCAACGCTCTCTCTTACAACGCTCCCAAGCAACGCTCTCTCTTACAACACTCCCTTGCAATAGATCAGTTGTCGTTTTTATCTCTTGTTCTTATCAAGATCAGGCATACGTCTCGTGCATTCAACCTCAATTGTGTTGTCAAACGTGTTCGTTTGAGAGAAAAGATATTTCGTTAAGCGTGTAGAATACTGAGAATAAACTCAAGATTTACATAGGGAAAGAAACCAAAAAAGGAAAGTTAATCTAGAATATACGTCACAAACTTCAATGTAAATTCTACGTAGCTGTGCTACCAGGGTATTTTCTTTAACAAAAACGAGTAAGTGATAAAGGTAAAATTATTACCGAACATCAACAGTAGGAAGACTCTTTCTCCTTCAGCTGTGGCAACCCGAACTCTTTAAGATAAACCCCAGTCGTACGGTTAAATGTCATCATTTTTTTGTATTTTAGGAAGGTTCGGTGAATTCTCTTAATCGTTCTCCTTTAGACTCATGCATACTCTCGTGTGATCCCCTTCCCTGATGAGTGATGACACATTTTTGCCAGTTTCTCTGCCTTTTCATAAACAAATGAATTAATCAAGTTCTCCTCAGATTTAGTGTTATATACCCCCCCCCTAATTACTCGGACCTTGGAGCAGTCAACAGTGCAATTATTAGATAAGTTATTATGCCATCTCTCCCCCCTAATGTTATAAAATCCATAAACTGAATGCGAACATTCAGCATAGGTCCAGACTTAAAGTGAATATACAATACGTAATAAGTTTAAAAAACATATGACCAAGTTTGTAACTTACTTGTTTCTTGATGTACAATCCAATATCCTTGAAATGCACAGGATAAGATACGAAAGAATCTGTTTCGCTTCTTGCATTGTTAGTAGGCTCATCATTATGGTTATTATAAGTAGGTATTCCACATTATTCTGCCTTTCTCTCATCCTGTCTATTCTCCCTCTTGTTGGTATCATCAATTCTAGGCTTTTTTAAAAATTACACTAATTTTTCCTAAATGAGGTTCCTTTTCATTTTGTGATTTTTGTCACAGTAACAATTTTGCGTCGAGCCGCCCTGAGAAAGTGAAACCACGCTTCTTCGTACAGTAATGAAAAACTGACAATGTCTCAATTTTCTGCCAACAAAACAAGTTTTGAAACGATTCCTCGACCCCCCCCCCCCTCCAGAGTCAGACGATGGAAGCACAGTTGTTTTATTTAGCTAAACAAACGGTGACACTCACAAAGGAAGGATGGGTGACACTCAAACCTCAAACTCGGTTTAGCATGTTGACATTTGACCTTGGAGTCAAGAGGCCAGGCAGTGCTGCCCCTCCTACGTGTTGCATAGAGTAGGGTAAGGGTTGAGATCACACCCATGTAGCCATTCGTTTTTTTTTGTTTTTTTTTTTTGGAGAACAGCTAAAAAAAAAGTAATAGTCTCGTGCAGGGCTAATAAGAAGGGAGCGGTAATCGCCCCCTCTCCTCTGTATGTGTGGAAGGGGGAGTGGCAAGAGCCATCAACCCCTAATAGCTTAGCAGGCCCGCGCACCGATTTGTGACGTCACTAGAGTAGTCCGTAGTCGCGGAGAGGAACATTACAGGTGCATTTCACCAGCCCCCCCACTACGGAATTTTTTAATTTTTCAGACACCATTCGTTTGTACCACGTATGAACCGGAATGAACTCGGTTTTTTCGTTTGAACCGCAAAAGTTTTGGAGATATTTAAAAAACAAAGTGGGGGCTGGTGAAACGATAGCCCCCCCACCATGGAATTTTGAAATTTTTTTTGCACCATTCGTTTGTACCACGTATGAACCGGAATGAACTCAATTTTTTCGTTTGAACCGCAATAGTTTTTGAGTTATTTAAAAAACAAAGTGGGGGGGCTGGTGAAATGGTACCCCCAAAAAATAGATATTTCAAATTTCAGCATAGCCATTCGTTAATAAATCGTATGAACCGGAATGAACTCCATTTTCATCGTTTGAACCACAATAGTTTTTGAGATATTTAACAAATAATATTGAGAATTTGCATATAAATATAGGAGGCCGACCATTTCACCAGCCCCCCCACCATGGAAATTCAAAATTTCGAAATAGCCATTCGTTAGTAAATCGTATGAACCGGAATGAACTCCATTTCTATCGTTTGAACCGCAATAGTTTTTGAGATATTTAAAAAATAATATTGAGAATTTGCATATATACAGAAAGACCGACCATTTCACCAGCCCCCACCATGGAAATTCAAAATTTCAAAATAGGCATTCGTTAGCAAATCGTGTGAACTGAAAAGAACTCCATTTTCATCGTTTGAACCGCAATAGTTTTTGAGGTATTTAAAAAATAATGTTACAGGCCTATCATTTCACCCCCCCCCCTCATCATGGAAATTCAAAATTCCGAAATAGCCATTCGTTAGTAAATCGTATGAACAGGAAGGAACTAAATTTTTTTCGTTTGAACCGCAATAGTTTTTGAAATATTTAATAAATAATAGAATTTACGTATACGCACAGAGACCGACCATTTCACCAACCCCCACGCCCATGGGAATTCAAAATTTCAAAATAGCCATTCGTTAGCAAATCGTATGAACCGAAAAGAACTCCATATTCATCGTTTGAACCGCAACAGTTTTTGAGATATTTAACAAATAATGTCACAGGCCTACACCATTTAGCCCCCCCCCCTTCATCATGGAAATTCAAAATTCCGAAATAGCCATTCGTTAGTAAATCGTATGAACAGGAATGAACTCCATTTTTATCGTTTGAACCGCAATAGTTTTTGAGATATTTAAAAAATAATATTGAGAATTTGCATATATACAGAGAGACCGACCATTTCACCATCCCCCCACCATGGAAATTCAAAATTTCAAAATAGCCATTCGTTAGCAAATCGTATGAACCGAAAAGAATTCCATTTTCATCGTTTGAACCGCAATAGTTTTTGAGATATTTAAAAAAGAATGTCACGGGCGTACACCATTTACCCCCCCTCATCATGGAAATTTAAAATTCCGAAATAGCCATTCGTTAGCAAATCGTATGAACCGAAAATAACTCCATTTTCATCGTTTGAACCGCAATAGTTTTTGAGATATTTAAAAAAGAATGTCACAGGCCTACACCATTTACCGCCCCCCCCCCTTCATCATGGAAATTCAAAATTTCAAAATAGCCATTCGTTAGTAAATCGTATGAACTGAAAAGAACTCCATTTTCATCGTTTGAACCGCAATAATTTTTGAGATATTTAAAAAAGAATGTTACAGGCCATTTCATCCCCCTCCCCCCTCATCATGGAAATTTAAAATTCCGAAATAGCCATTCGTTAGTAAAACGTATGAACTGTAAAGAACTCCATTTTCATCGTTTGAACCGCAATAATTTTTGAGATATTTAAAAGAATGTTACAGATCATTTCATCTCCCCTCCCCCTCATCATGGAAATTTGAAATTCCGAAATAGCCATTCGTTAGTAAATCGTAGGAACAGGAATGAGCTCCATTTTTATCGTTTGAACCGCAATTGTTTTTGAGATATTTAAAAAATAGTATTGAGAATTTGCACATATACAGAGAGACCGACCATTTCCCAGCCCCCCACCCCCATGGAAATTCAAAATTTCAAAATAGCCATTCGTTAGCAAATCGTATGAACCGAAAAGAACTCCATTTTCATCGTTTGAACCGCAATAGTTTTTGAGATATTTAAAAAAGAATGTCACAGGCATACACCATTTACCCCCCCCCCCCTTCATCATGGAAATTCAAAATTCCGAAATAGCCATTCGTTAGTAAATCGTATGAACAGGAAGGAACTCCATTTTTATCGTTTGAACCGCAATAGTTTTTGAGATATTTAAAAAATAATATTGAGATTTTGTATATATACAGAGAGACCGACCATTTCACCAGCCCCCACCAAGGAGATTCAAAATTTCAAAATAGCCATTCGTTAGCTAATTGTACAAACCGAAAAGAACTCCATTTTCATCGTTTGAACCGCAATAGTTTTTGAGATATTTAACAAATAATGTTACAGACCTACCTTACCCCCCCCCCTAATCATGGAAATTCAAAATTCCGAAATAGCCATTCGTTAGTAAATCGTATGAACAGGAATGAACTCCATTTTTATCGTTTGAACCGCAACAGTTTTTTTTTATTGGAGATTTAACGACCACCGTGAGCAACTCAATGAGCTATAAGCAGTCGCCCGTCCCTAATTCAGGGTCACTGGTTCCAGGGAAGGGAGAGAGCCAGTGCCGTAAAACAAACACAACATTCATGCCTCACGGGATTCGAACCCGGACCCTGTTCGAACGAATGATCAGAGTCCGTCGCTTAGACCACTGCTTCACCGGAGCGGCCAACAGTTTTTGATAGATTTAAAAAAAAAAAAAGTTTGAGAAAATTGGGGGACAACCATTGCACACACCCCCATGGAAAAATACAAAATTTCAAAATAGCCATTCGTTAGCAAATCGTATGAACCGAGGGGAAATCCATTTTCATCGTTTGAACCACAACAGTTTTTGAGAAAAAAATAACAATATTGAGAACTTATGTATATATATATCCGTCATAAAAGACTGCAGTGTGCTAAACAAGTTCAACACAGGTAGTGACCATAGATTGGTGAGATGTAAGATGCACCTCAACACTAAACTTGAACGTGGCAAGCTCATAAGACAAACAAAATCTATTGACATAACCAACCTTAAAAAACACCATAATACCTTCAAGTTAGAACTGAAGAACAGGTTCTCTGCTTTAGAAGGCCTAACATCGGAAGAAGTGGACATCTCTGAAGTTAACAGAAAAGTAACCAAAGCTCTTATGGAAACAGCAACAAAATTAGCTGGGTCTAAGAACAAGTTGCATGTGAACAAATTATCAGGAAAAACCAAAGTGTTGATGCAAAAAAAGAAGAGAGATGAGGACAACTAAAGAAGATGTGACTTCCAAAGTGGAATATATAGAGCTATGCAAGACAGTAAGAAAAAGTATCACTGAAGACGTAAGGAAATTCAACTGTGAACTAGTGAGGAAAGCAATTGAAAACAACCAAAGCCTAAAGATAGCAAAGGGACATCTCAGTAAGGGAAGAAAACAGATTATGGCACTGAGAAAAGAAGATGGTTCTGTAACAAGAAATAGAGGCGAAATTTTGACAAGAGTGAAAGATTTCTACTCCAAATTATATGAAAGGGATGATATATGCACTCCAGACATCATGCAAGATACCAGTATCAGAGTTCCTCCAGTCCTTCCAGCAGAAGTTGCACATGCAATCAAGAACATGAAGCGAGGAAAAGCTCCAGGAGAAGATGGAATTACTGTAGACATCATACAAGAAGCAAGTGGAGAAATCAAAACAGTACTCGCCCAAATTTTCACTCGATGCCTTAATGAAGGATAGATTCCTGAGGATTGGAACACCGCTACAATGATCCTGCTACATAAGAAAGGTGACATTGAGGATCTCGGAAACTACAGACCTATCAGCCTCCTATCAGTAGTTTATAAAATCTTCACTAAAGTTCTTTCACACCGCTTGAAGGTAACACTGGACATGGCTCAACCGAGAGAACAAGCTGGATTCAGGAGTGGCTACAGCACAATAGATCATATCCACGTGCTGAGAGAACTAATTGAAAGAGCGAGGGAATATGAACTTCCATTGTGCATGGCTTTTATCGATTAGGAAAAAGCCTTTGATTCGGTGAAACCATCAGCAGTTACAATGGCTCTGAAAACCTGCGGTATTGAAGATGCATACATTAATATTATTAATAACATCTATGAAAATGCAAGTGCAAAGATTAGGCTGTTTGAAAATACAACACACGTAAAAATTGGAAAGGGAGTGAGACAAGGTGACACCATATCTCCGAAGCTCTTTAATGCCACATTGGAGGGTGTTTTTCAGTCGCTGAGCTGGGAAAACAAGGGGATAAAGATTAATGGAGATTATCTAACCCACCTTCGTTTTGCTGATGACGTAGTCATTTTTGCAACTACCCCATCAGAGCTGCAGAGTATGATCCAGGAACTTGCTGACAAGAGTAAAGAAGTGGGATTAAAAATGAACTTTCAGAAGACAAAAGTGATGTTCAATGCTTTTACAAGAAATGAAGATTTATCGATTGATGGAGAAAAGCTGGAGATAACAGACACGTACGTTTATCTTGGACAGCAGATATCAAGTGAGGGTCACATTGATGAAGAAATTAATCGGCGTACAAAACTTGCCTGGAGAGCTTTTGGAAGAAACAGCCTAATTTTCAAGAGCAATATGCCATTATGTCTTAAAAGAAAAGTGTTTGATCAATGCATCCTTCCAGTGCTTACGTATGGTGCAGAGACGTGGACCTTAACTAAAAGAGACATACAAAGGCTGCAGACAACTCAAAGCAGCATGGAGAGGTGCATGCTTGGTGTAACCAGGAGAGATAAGAAGAGGAACTCGTGGATCCGAAAAATGACAAGAGTGGAAGACATCATGATCAGAGTTAAATCCCTGAAATGGCAATGGGCTGGACATACTGCCAGAAGGACAGATCATCGATGGACAGCCGAAATTTTAGATTGGATTCCAAGGGACAGGAAAAGACCCAGAAGAAGACCACATGGGAGATGGGTGGATGAAATTCGAAAGTATGCAGGGGTGACATGGAGGAGACTGGCACAAGACAGACCGTTGTGGAGGAAACTTGGGGAGACCTTCGTCCAGCAGTGGATTGATAATGGTTGACAATGATGATGATGATGATATCCGAGACCGACCATCACCCCCCTCTCACCATGTAAATTCATTAAACATTTCAAGTTAGTCATTCGTTAGTAAATGGTGTGAACCGGAATAAACGCCATTTTCATAGTTTGAATAGCAATAGTTTTGGAGATGTTTAAAAAAGAATGTTAGTAGCCCACGATTTCATATGCCTCCCCCCCCGCCCACCCCAACCTGGACATTTCGCATTTCAGGATAGCTATTGGTTAGCATGGTGTGAATCAGAAAGACCTTCTTCATCGTTCGAATCTTGATAGTTTTTGAGATATTTGTAATAAGGGTAATTTAGGATAATGAAGAAGTAATTTGTTTTGCACAAAGTCTTTCATTCGTTCCTGACATTAGCTGAAAGAACTCCCCGTTTCTAGCTTTGAACCCCAGCAGTTGAAAAGACATTCCAAAAACAACGTGACGTTGCTTTATTAGGTATCGAGGACTAGTACACAGGAGAACGGAAAATAAATGGCATGATAAAACAATAAGAATAACGGTACTGGACGAGCAGCACAAAGCAGTCTGTAAAAGCCAATCAGGACATACAAAGATAAACGAAGCTGAACGAGCAGCACAAGGCAATCTGTGATAGGCGAAGCACACTGGAACAGTCACTGAGCAGAAGGAACGACGGACATGGAGATGGAGAATACATCGAACTGGAGGCTGCTTTTCATGCTCCGGGGTGCAGCATGAAAAGCAGAAAACGAGGTGCAACAGATAACACTTGCAAAGATGGCATGGTGTAGGTAACAGTATGGGACAATCAATTAGCATGAGGCAAAGCAATAACGGTAAGTATCTTACGAGATGAGTCACACTGGATGAGCAAGTAACGTAGCACAACAGTAGAAGGTATGCTGAGGCACATGGCATGACATAAGACAAATACTCGACGAGACAGGAAAAACAAACCCACGGAACACCTGAAAAAACTAACTGGGTGCGAACAGCAACATAGGGCAATCCAGGACAATGACGAAAGGTATAAGAGAAGAATCGCGCATAACAATGCACACAGGAAGAAGCTCTGTGAACAAAACGATGTGACGGGTTCACGAAGTAGGCACCGGGCGGATGTTTGAAAGAACCGAGATGTGGAGAAAACATGGCGGTACATAGGATACAACGGAAAGAAAAAGGTTGGGTAAAACGCAAAACAGAAACATGCAAAGGAGTAAGACGGAACAGCAGCAAGGCAAAGACGGCAGGAAGCGAAACATCATGCAAGTGCAGACAGAAACTAATCGGTCAGAACCAGATCAATGAGGCGATTTTGAGTATCACCAAGGTAGCAATTAAGAAAACTTTAATAACGAAATATCTCAGGGGTAAGATCTCGTGAGGTCAACGAAAACGTGGAGGAAGCAGCGAATATCCTCGATCATATTCGAGTAATCAGCTGGATCATGTGAGTCAAGAAGGGGATCCAAACCAGCGTCACAAGAAGAGGCAAAGAACAATGGTTGGCAGCATCTGGGAAGAGAATCTTCGAATACCCAGGGACAGCTTGGAGGCGAGCGACAATTGCAGTGGAAACGGAGGGAGTACCAATAAGTTCGGCGAAAGCAGCAACAGTAGAATTAGGAGCGGAACCTGAAGAACGATGAAGAGAAGGCTGAGCGACTGCGGTTCGCTTAGTACGAGTCTCTCGATTAGAGCGACGACGGCACTTCTTATTAGAAGCAGTACCAACAGGGACGTGGTGATGAAGAAGGAGTAACCGACAGCAAGTGAGAAGTCTGACAAGGAAGATATGGATCGTGTGCGCATAACGCAAGCAAAGAGGCAACTGATGGGGCAACAGGAGCTGGTGAAGGTGAGGCTTCACACAAATCCAGAAGAGTAGCTGTGCTGGAAAGCGGGGACCGATCACGGGACAAGAAATCGAAAAGAAGGCAACAATACTAGAGGCATCAGAAGAGCTCGGAGAAGGTGAAATGGGCGGAGAGCACACCGGAGTACTGGAACGGCTGAAGAAAGGATGAGCGTCTGAGGGTGGCGAGGCTGACGTACACAGCGAAGATGATGGAGCAGAGAATCTCGTGGTTGGGATTGACGAGGTGACGTGCGAAAACAAAGAAGGCAGCACCTGAACAGGCGGAGAAAGGTCGGCAACGGGATGTGACAAAGCACAGACAACAGACGACGAAGAAGAAAGCAAGACAGACGAAGGCACCGAAGCAGTAGATCCAGATGTATCCACAAGAGGCAACGCTAGTGGAGAAGGAAAAAGACCTGCAGAGGAAGGCAACGACAATCGAAATGGAGACTAAGAAGGTGGAAGCGAAACAAGTGCAGGCGTGGTGACCGGAAGTGAAGAAGGGGTTCTGTGATGAGCACTTGAGCAGCCGTTGAGGAAGAACAAGAAGAGGTGAGCGGACACTGCAAGCGATGATGACCAGGCGTTTTACATGAGAAGTAATGATACGCAGTGAACACGTTTATAACGACATTGTGATGAACACAAAGCACCTGGAAAGCAGTGGGGCAGGAAGTAATGGAGTCCATATCAGGGAAGAGAACTAAGGCTTGGCGTCGGAAACCTAAATAAGGACGATCACCTTGATCGGCGGGGAGCGCGCGAATAACACAAACAATGCGCCCACACCGAGAAAGAAATGCATGTAAAACCGTCGTCGGGGCTGACGTTCGCAAACGGAGGACTTTGCTATGACATTTGTTACAGTTCAAACTGTGGTTACGAAGATACTGCAATATCGGAAAGTATGTTTAAAATTAATCCCGCGGATGCTGACTGACCACCATAAGGAAGAATGTATGGGTTGGAGTTTGAACCACTTGCTGCGTTACAAAGCAGAGGGTGATGCATTTATATCGCGCATAGTGGCAGGTGACGAATCGCGGTGCCACCACTTTGAGCCATCCAGCAAACCAGCGAGCATGCAATGGAAACATCCCGGATCACCAAAACACATAAAATTCAAGTCACAGGACTCCGCCGGGAAGGTTATGCTGACCGCATTTTTTGACCATGAAGGGCTTTTGTTGGTGGACTTTAAAGAGCCTCACGTGAACAGCAATGCCAACCACTACATCGACACAGTGGACAAGCTGCACAAAGCAGTCAAGAATGGGTGACCTGGCATGCTTTCGCGTGGTGTGATTCTGTTGCACACATTATGCAGGATGCATTAGCACGGAAAGGGTGAGAGGTTCTGAACCACCCAGCCTATAGCCCGGAACTGTCAACATGTGACTTTCATGTTGACAGATCCAAATGGTTCAAGGAGAAACTAAAGTTCCTCTTTCCAGACGGTATGCATCGTCTTTCCAAGCAATGGGATGCGTGTTAATTCTGCCACACCTGCGGATGTAACTCTTCGTTCGTTTATATATATATCATCATCATCATCATCATTGTCAACCATTATCAATCCACTGCTGAACGAATGTCTCTCCAAGTTTCCTCCACAACGGTCTGTCTTGTGCCAGTCTCCTCCATGTCACTCCCGCATACTTTCGAATTTCATCCACCCATCTTCCATGTGGTCTTCTTCTGGGTCTTTTCCTGTCCCTTGGAACCAATCTAAAATTTCGGCTGTCCATCGATGGTCTGTTCTTCTGGCAGTATGTCCAGCCCATTGCCATTTCAGGGATTTAACTCTGATCATGATGTCTTCCACTCTTGTCATTTTTCGGATCCACGAGTTCCTCTTCTTATCTCTCCTGGTTACACCAAGCATGCACCTCTCCATGCTGCTTTGAGTTGTCTGCAGCCTTTGTATGTCTCTTTTAGTTAAGGTCCACGTCTCTGCACCATACGTAAGCACTAGAAGGATGCATTGATCAAACACTTTTCTTTTAAGACATAATGGCATATTGCTCTTGAAAATTATGTTGTTTCTTCCAAAAGCTCTCAAGGCAAGTTTTGTACGCCGATTAATTTCTTCACCATTGTGACCCTCACTTGATATCTGCTGTACAAGATAACGTACGTAACTTGTATCTCCAGCTTTTCTCCATCAATCCATAAATCCTCATTTCTTGTAAAAGCATTGTACATCACTTTTGCCTTCTGAAAGTTCATTTTTAATCCCACCTCTTTACTCTTGTCAGCAAGTTCCTGGATCATACTCTGTAGCTCTGATGGGGTAGTTGCAAAAATGACTATGTCATCAGCAAAACGAAGGTGGGTTAGATAATCTCCATTAATCTTTATCCCTTTGTTTTCCCAGTTCAGTGATTGAAAGACATTTTCCAATGTGGCATTAAAGAGCTTCGGAGATATGGTGTCACCTTGTCTCACTCCTTTTCCAATTTTTATGTGTGTTGTATTTTCAAACAGCCGAATCTTTGCACTTGCATTTTCATAGATGTTATTAATAATATTAATGTATGCATCTTCAATACCGCAGGTTTTCAGAGCGATTGTAACTGCTGATGGTTTCATCGAATCAAAGGCTTTTTCATAATCAATAAAAGCCATGCACAATGGAAGTTCATATTCCCTCGCTCTTTCAATTAGTTCTCTTAGTACGTGGATATGATCTATTGTGCTGTAGCCACTCCTGAATCCAGCTTGTTCTCTCGGTTGAGCCATGTCCAGTGTCACCTTCAAGCGGTGTGAAAGAACTTTAGTGAAGATTTTATAAACCACTGATAGGAGACTGATAGGTCTGTAGTTCCTGAGATCCTCAATGACACCTTTTTTATGTAGCAAGATCATTGTAGCGTTGTTCCAATCCTCGGGAATTTTCCCTTCATTAAGGCATCGAGTGAAAATTTGGGCGAGTACTGTTTCGATTTCTCCACTTGCTTCTTGTATGATGTCTACAGTAATTCTATCTTCTCCTGGAGCTTTTCCCCGCTTCATGTTCTTGATTGCATGTGCAACTTCTGCTGGAAGGACTGGAAGAACTCTGGTACTGGTACCTTTCATGATGTCTGGAGTACATGTATCATCCCTTTCATATAATTTGGAGTAGAAATCTTTCACTCTTGTCAAGATTTCGCCTCTATTTCTTGTCACAGAACCATCTTCTTTTCTCAGTGCCATAATCTGTTTTTTTCCCTTACTGAGATGTCCCTTTGCTATCTTTAGGCTTTGGTTGTTTTCAATTGCTTTCCTTACTAGTTCACAGTTGAATTTCCTTACGTCTTCAGTGATACTTTTTCGTACTGTCTTGCATAGCTCTATATATTCCACTTTGGAAGTCACATCTTCTTTAGTTGTCCTCATCATTCTTCTTTTTTGCATCAACATTTTGGTTTTTCCTGATAATTTGTTCACGTGCAATTTGTTCTTAGACCCAGCTAATTTTGTTGCTGTTTCCATAAGAGCTTTGGTTACTTTTCTGTTAACTTCAGAAATATCCACTTCTTCCGATGTTAGGCCTTCTAAAGCAGAGAATCTGTTCTTCAGTTCCAATTTGAAGGTATTATGGTGTTTTTTAAGGTCGGTTATGTCAATACATTTTGTTTGTCTTATGAGCTTGCTACGTTCGAGTTTAGTGTTGAGGTGCATCTTACATCTCACCAATCTATGGTCACTGCCTGTGTTGAACTTGTTTAGCACACTGCAGTCTTCTATGACGAATTTTTTGTTACACATAATAAAATCAATTTCACTTGTCGTCCCATTTGGATGTCTCCATGTCCATTTCCTGTGTGGCTTTTTCTTGAAAAAGGAGTTCAAGAAGAAAAACCCTTCTGCCTCTGCAAACTCTACGAGAGTATTTCCACGCTGGTTTCTGTTGCCGTAACCGAATTTACCTTCTGAAGTTTCATTCTGTTGCCGTTGCCCTATTTTTGCATTGAAATCTCCCATAATTATCGTCAAGTGCTGCTTACCTTTATTATTTAGATCACGAATTTCCTCATAAAATTCTTCAATTTCTTCTTCAGCATGACTTGTGGTGGGTGCATAAGTTTGAATAATCTGAGCCTGGTATCTTCTCGAGAGTTGGATAACGAGTCGTGCAGCTCTGTCAGAGGAACTTTCAACTTCTACAACTTTGTCCTTCAGTTTCTTGTTTATTATAAATCCAACACCACTAGTTCTGCCAGTATCTGTCCCACGATAGTAGAAGAGATGTCCACTTTTCAGTTCAACGAGATCTTCTCCTTTTCTCCCTACCTCACTTAGCCCGACGATGTCCCACTTGATCCTTTGTAGTTCCTCTTCCAATTCAAGAAGCCTTGAATCAGAAGATAGGGAGCGTCCATTATACGTTGCCAAGGTCAGCATCAGATGGCAGCCTAGTCCGGTCCTCCGGGGATTCTTAGCACCCTCTGCCTTCATGTCGCACTGGCCGCTGCCTTGGCCAGTGCCTGGCCGAGGCACTGGCATGTACCTGGCCGCTGCCTTGGCCAGGTACATTCCAGCTGCCGGAGACTGAGGGCCAAGATTTAAGTTGTGGAGTCATTTTGGAGGGGTTTGGCCATAACTCACCACGCTGGCCAAGCGGGTTGGTGAGTGTGGGATAGCATTTCCTCTAATCCCGATGGTATAGTTATACCGCTATTGGCGGTCGTCAGAGCCCCTTTAGTGGGAACAGGATGTACCACGAGAATGCGGGGTTGACATTTGTCAAGGAGAGGCTGTGATGTTACGCATCACCTGACCTTACATCCCCATATATATATATATAGCGTGGTCCCTATACCCCTTGCACATTCTCCCGTTTTTCTTAATTTGTAACCTGTACCTCCGGACGTTTCCGATGAGTTTTTACATGCTTTTCCTCCTCGGTGTGGCCGCGTTCTTGGGGATATCCGCAAGATACCCGCCGCCCATGTTGATCAAGGTGATCGTCCTTATTTTGGCTTCCGCCGCCAAGACTTAGTTTTTTTCCCTGACACAGACTGTTTCTTACTGCCCCACAACTTTTCTGGTGATTTGTTGTCATCACAACGTCGCAATCAACGTATTCACTGTCTATCATTGCATCTCATGTAAACAGCCTGGTCACCATTTCTCGCAATGCCCCCTCATTTCTTCCTAGTCTTCTTCAACGGCTTCTCAAGTTCCCGTCACAGAACCTCTTTCTTCGCTTCCAGTCACCACGCTTTCGCCTGATCAGTTCACACCTTCTTAGTCTCCATCTCCATCATCTGCCTCCGTTGGTCTTTTTCCTTCCTCGCCAGCATCGTCTGTTGTGGGTACATCTGGATATACTGCTCCTGTTTCGGTGCCTTCGTCTGTATTTCTTTCTTTTTCATCGTCTGATGTTTGCGCTTTGTCATATCCTGTTGCTGCACCTTCTCCGCCTGTTCAGGTGCTGCCTTCTTTGTTTTTGCAAATCACTTCGTCTATCCCGATCCCGGGATTTTCTGCTCCACCATCGCCGCTGCGTACGTCGGCTTCGCCACCCTCAGACGCTCATCTTTCCTCCACTGGTTCCAGTACTCCGGTGTGCTCTCCGCCTTTTTCACCTTCTCGGGGCTCTTCTGATGCTTCTAGTGCCGTTGTCTTTGTTTCACCTTCTGGTCGCCATGATCGGTCCCCGCTCTTTCGCACAGCTCCTCTTCTAGAGGAGCTGTGCGAAAGAGCGGGTGGTTCGATCCCAGCAGTGCCGGAATACAATTTTTCAGTCGCTATGCGTTGTTAAAAAATAACGTTGAAAGAGTGATGACATCGTCCATTTACATTATCTCCACGTATTTGATATATATTAACTATCCTCTTCTAGACTCGTTTGAAACCCCACCCTCCCCGGGTTCTGTTGTTCCTGCAGTTACCTCTTTACATGTGTCATCCGACTTTGTACTCTATTTACCTCGCCAGATTCCCGAGACGCCGCCTGTTGTTCCTTCTACGCCGTCTCGTCCTCTTCGTCAACATTTCCCTACTGGTATTGCTCCTAATAAGAAGCGTCGTCATCGGTCTAATCGCAAGATTCGCGCTAAGCGTGCCACTGTGGTTATGTCTCCTCCTCATCGTTCTTCGCAAGGCTCCGCTCCTGATTCTGCTGCCGTCACTTTTGCTCGCGTTCTTGACAGTCCCTCTGTTGTGCCGGATCTTGTTGCTCGCCTTCAAGTTGTTCCCGAGTTTACTCAGACTCTTTCTCTAGATGCCGTTTCCCATTGTTCTTTGACTCTTCTCACGATGCTCCACTTAATCACTTTATTGCTTCCAACGATCCGGCAGTTTACTCATCTCTGGTTGACAATCTTAGCGCTTTTTACTTTGCATTTTTTCACCTTTCGGGCTCTTACCCGGAAGTTGAATGTTACTATGGTTGTCTTGACCACTTCATTTGTCATGCTCAACATTGTCTCCTTCTTCGCTGTCCACCTGATTAGCTCCTGTGTGGTTTTGTTTGATGATTGATTTCTGTTGTGTTTTCTTAGCTATGTTTCTCCCTGTCTCTTTGAGCCCTTGTTGTTTCGTTCTCCTCTTTGTGAAGTGTTTTCTCTCGTGCCTCGTTTTTCCCCCCTCATCATTCTGCTTTGTGACCTTTTTCTGTGTGTTTTGTCTTACGATGTCCTGCCTGCATCCGCTTTACATGACCATCACCAACTGCCTCGCACCGTTCGTTCTGCTTCTGTTTTTCTGTGGTTCAAGCATGCCCCTTGCCCGATTTTCCCGGAGTGCCATGTGTTGCTTCCTACCCTCCTATGTTTTGTATAGTATGTCTAACTGCTATGCCACTGTTAGACAGAAAATGCCAATTTTAAAGAAAGTAATAGTTTTTCCTTAATGTTTTTCTTTTCAATGTGGCATAAGTACCATTATTTCTCTTTTTGTCGGAGGATGGCGCCCAATAACCACAGATGGTTTGTTTGTTTGTTTGATTGGAGGTTTAACGACCACCGTGAGCAACTCAATGGGCTATAAGCAGTCGCCCGTCCATAATTTAGGGTCACTGGTTCCAGGGAAGGGAGAGAGCCAGTGCCTTAAGACAAACACAACATCCATGCCTCACCGGGATTCGAACCCGGACCCCTTTCGGACGAATGATCAGAGGCCATCGCTTAGACCACTGCGCCACCGGGGCGGCAACCACAAATGGACAGCAATAATTTTGCACCAATAATTTCGTTTTTTCCTTAAAAGGAAGAAGGAATAGTTCCTGGGTTTTCTACTCATCATGTTGCTCCGTGGTTCCAGGCATGGTGCTTTCTCTATTTGCTGGCTCAGCCGTTCCTCTACTCAGTGACTGTTCCCTGTGTGCTTCGCCTCGTGTTGTATCTGCCACCGACTACAGCGCACGATTGTAATGTAACAGACTGCTTTGTGCCTCTGCCATGCTCCGTTTCTTTCTGTGATGCCTTGTACTGTATGTTTACTACAGACTGGATTGCGTCGTTTGTTTCCGCTCCGAGATTTTGGCTGTTTTACTATGCCATGCATTTTCCGGTTCTCTTGTATTCTGGTCCTTGAGACACATTGAAGAAATGTTGAAACCGTCACGTTCTTTTTGGAATGTCTTTTCAACTGCTGCGGTTCAAAGCTAGAAACGGAGAGATCTTTAAGATAATGACAGGAACGAATACAAGACTTTTTGAAAATAAATTACTTCTTCATCATCCTCCATTACCCTTTATACAAATATCTCAGAAACTATCCAGATTCGAACGATAAAGATGTAGCTCCTTCCGGTTCACACGCTGCTAACGAATAGCTATTCTGAAACAGGAAATGTCCGGGGGTGGGGGTGGGGGCAGCTGAAATCGTGGAACATTTTTAAACATCTCAAAAACTATCGGGGTTCAAAAAATAAACATGGAGTTTGTAAGAACGGACACATTAACGATGTTAATTCATTTCAATGCTAAACATTATGTGGTTTTTTTTTTGACCAAAGAAAACATCGCAAGTTCCCAAAATGGCGACAGAGAATTCGTAAATATGTTTAATCCTTTTGGGGGGGGGGAAGGCGTGATGTATGACAAAAGACTTCAGGTTCTCACGCCTTAGAAAGGGCGAGGACTTGTTCTACGAACTGAAAGTATCGCCAAGGACGCTGTGACTTTCACAGATACATTGTTCATTTTCACTTGGCGCCTACAAGTCTAAAATGCCGACATACTCTTTTGTATAGTTATAACAATGTGTATTGTATTGCTACGGATGTACTACGACGATAGGATTGCTTTCTCGGAAGGAGGCACTCAATAATGTATAGCCTGAGGATAAGTTATGAATGCGCAAGGTAGATTTAAAGGTCTAGGAGCCCGATTCCCGGAAAACGACTAGGGATGGGGCAGGTGAAGGGCGCGAGAGGTGACACGTGGCGCGAGAGGAGAGTAGCATGTTGAAGGTCAGCGCCGTCGCCCTTGAAGAAGGAGCAGCGTGAAGGGGGGGGCGAAGAGGTCGCTCCGAGTGGACCTGTTCGAGCAGTCTGTCTTCGGAGAGCGAAGGTGATAGTCCTCCGATAGAAAGGAACGCGTTTGCGTGGATGGTGTGGTGGGCTCTCGGAGTCCACGGGGAAAGAGCGGGCACCGACCTAGATGAAGTAGGTCGCCGCTACAGAAGGAATCTACCCGAGTCAGGGATACCGGTAGAGTAGCTGATGATATACTACTGAATTACGGACTTAGTACAGTCCACTGAAGCATCGATTAGAGAAGGATAGCTAGAAGACTAGTCCTGAAGCATCGATAAGATAGAGGTCTATCTAGTGTCAAGGAGACCCTAAGTTAGGACGCCAATGCAGGTTGAGATTTCTACAGA
Organism: Macrothele yani; assembly: GCA_039090855.1. Lineage (NCBI taxonomy): Eukaryota > Metazoa > Arthropoda > Arachnida > Araneae > Macrothelidae > Macrothele > Macrothele yani. The sequence continues at coordinate 98,424,242 of CM076990.1, read as the reverse complement.
ATTCGATCACCTTATCTTGCGCGTTCCACGATCTTTGCCAGGTCCAGTCATAACGAGGTCACTTTCAAGAGCGAGTAATCCGCCTCCATCAAAATTCTAGTTGATGAAGAATAAGTGTTTCGTATATGTGTTAACCAAGCGTTCTTTTCAAATTATGTCTGAAAGTGGATAAACTTCCGTATAACCAGTTGTTGTCGCTCTGCCTCCCCGATTCACAGATATATATATATAATAAAGTGGGGTAGGTTTCGTTTGTTCGCTCGAACAGAGTGAGAGAGAGAGTGTGTGTTTCTGGGAAGAGTAAACGAACTCTCTGCTTGTTGTGAGAGCCCCCGCTGCGCGTGCTCCTCGGATACTTAAGTAGGAGGCGGCGCTAAGTCACGTGACGACACGTTCGCTCTTACAGAGTTTTCCCGGTTCATACGATTTACTAACGAATGGCTATTTTGAAATTTTGAAATTCCATGGGGGGGGGAACTGTCGGCTCCATATTTTCTGAATCCTTTTTTTGTAGGTATGTCAAACTCTATTGCGGTTCAAACGATAATAATGGAGTTCTTTTCGGTTCATACGATTTTTTTTATTGGAGCTTTAACGACCACCGTGAGCAACTCAATGGGCTATAAGCAGTCGCCCGTTCCCAATTTAGGGTCACTGGTTCCAGGGAAGGGAGAGAGCCAATGCCGTAAGACAAACACAACATCCATGCCTGACCGGGATTCGAACCCGGACCCCTTACGGACGAATGATCAGAGGCCAACGCCTTAGACCACTGCGCCACCGGGGCGGCCATACGATTTACTAACGAATGGCTATGAAATTTTGAATTCCATGGTGAGGGGGGGGGGGGGTTAATGGTGTAGGCTTGTAACATCCTTTTTTCAATACCTCAAAAACTATTGCGGTTTAAACGATGAAAATGGAGTTCTTTTCAGTTCATACGATTTACTAACGAATAGCTATTTCGAAATTTTAAATTTCCATGATGAGGGGGGGTGAAATGGCCTGTAACATTCTTTTTTAAATACCTCAAAAATTATTGCGGTTCAAACGATGAAAATGGAGTTCTTTTCGGTTCATACGATTTGCTAACGAATGGCTATTTTGAAATTTTGAATTTTAATGGTGGGGGGATGGTGAAATGGTCGGTCTCTCTGTATATATGCAAATTCGCAACATTATTTTTTAAATATCTCAAAAACTATTGCGGTTCAAACGATAAAAATGGAGCTCATTCCTGTTCATACGATTTGCTAACGAGTGGCTATTTCGGAATTTCAAATTTCCATGATGAGGGGGTAGGGGGATGGAATGCCCTGTAATATTCTTTTTTAAATATCTCAAAAATTATTGCGGTTCAAACGATGAAAATGGAGTTCTTTTCGGTTCATACGATTTGCTAACGAATGGCTATTTTGAAATTTTGAATTTCCATGGGGGTGGGGGGCTGGTGAAATGGTCGGTCTCTCTGTATATGTGCAAATTCTCAATATTATTTTTTTAAATATCTCAAAAACTATTGCGGTTCAAACGATAAAAATGGAGCTCATTCCTGTTCATACGATTTACTAACGAATGGCTATTTAGGAATTTTAAATTTCCATGATGAGGGGGAGGGGGATGAAATGGCCTGTAACATTCTTTTTTAAATATCTCAAAAATTATTGCGGTTCAAACGATGAAAATAGAGTTCTTTTCGGTTCATACGATTTGCTAACGAATGGCTATTTTGAAATTTTGAATTTCCATGATGAAGGGGGGGGGGGTAAATGGTGTAGGCCTGTGACATTCTTTTTTAAATATCTCAAAAACTATTGCGGTTCAAACGATGAAAATGGAATTCTTTTCGGTTCATACGATTTGCTAACGAATGGCTATTTTGAAATTTTGAATTTCCATGGTGGGGGGGATGGTGAAATGGTCGGTCTCTCTGTTCATATGCAAATTCTCAATATTATTTTTTAAATATCTCAAAAACTATTGCGGTTCAAACGATAAAAATGGAGTTCATTCCTGTTCATGCGATTTGCTAACGAATGGCTATTTCGGAAATTCAAATTTCCATGATGAGGGGGAAGGGGGATGAAATGGCCTGTAACATTCTTTTTTTAATATCTCGAAAATTATTGCGGTTCAAACGATGAAAATGGAGTTCTTTTCGGTTCATACGATTTGCTAACGAATGGCTATTTTGAAATTTTGAATTTCCATGGTGGGGGCTGGCGTAATGGTCGGTCTCTCTGTATATATGCAAAATCTCAATATTATTATTTAAATATCTCAAAAACTATTGCGGTTCAAACGATAAAAATGGAGTTCATTCGTGTTCATACGATTTACTAACGAATGGCTATTTCGGAATTTTGAATTTCCATGATGAAGGGGGGGGTAAATGGTGTAGGCCTGTGACATTATTTGTTAAATATCTCAAAAACTGTTGCGGTTCAAACGATGAATATGGAGTTCTTTTCGGATCATACGATTTGCTAACGAATGGCTATTTTGAAATTTTGAATTCCCATGGGCGTGGGGGTTGGTGAAATGGTCGGTCTCTGTGCGTATACGTAAATTCTATTATTTATTAAATATTTCAAAAACTATTGCGGTTCAAACGATAAAAATGGAGTTCCTTCCTGTTCATACGATTTACTAACGAATGGCTATTTCGGAATTTTGAATTTCCATGATGAGGGGGGGGGTGAAATGATAGGCCTGTAACACTATTTTTTAAATACCTCAAAAACTATTGCGGTTCAAACGATGAAAATGGAGTTCTTTTCAGTTCACACGATTTGCTAACGAATGCCTATTTTGAAATTTTGAATTTCCATGGTGGGGGGATGGTGAAATGGTCGGTCTCTCTGTATATATGCAAATTCTCAATATTATTTTTTAAATATCTCAAAAACTATTGCGGTTCAAACGATAAAAATGGAGTTCATTCCTGTTCATGCGATTTGCTAACGAATGGCTATTTCGGAATTTCAAATTTCCATGATGAGGGGGAAGGGGGATGAAATGGCCTGTAACATTCTTTTTTTAAATATCTCGAAAATTATTGCGGTTCAAACGATGAAAATGGAGTTCTTTTCAGTTCACACGATTTGCTAACGAATGCCTATTTTGAAATTTTGAATTTCCATGGTGGGGGGGATGGTGAAATGGTCGGTCTCTCTGTATATATGCAAATTCTCAATATTATTTTTTAAATATCTCAAAAACTATTGCGGTTCAAACGATAAAAATGGAGTTCATTCCTGTTCATACGATTTGCTAATGAATGGCTATTTCGGAATTTTGAATTTCCATGATGAAGGGGGGGTAAATGGTGTAGGCCTGCGACATTATTTGTTAAATATCTCAAAAACTGTTGCGGTTCAAACGATGAATATGGAGTTCTTTTCGGTTCATACGATTTGCTAACGAATGGCTATTTTGAAATTTTGAATTCCCATGGGCGTGGGGGTTGGTGAAATGGTCGGTCTCTGTGCGTATACGTAAATTCTATTATTTATTAAATATTTCAAAAACTATTGCGGTTCAAACGATAAAAATGGAGTTCCTTCCTGTTCATACGATTTACTAACGAATGGCTATTTCGGAATTTTGAATTTCCACGATGAGGGGGGGGTGAAATGATAGGCCTGTAACATTATTTTTTAAATACCTCAAAAACTATTGCGGTTTAAACGATGAAAATGGAGTTCTTTTCAGTTCATACGATTTGCTAACGAATGCCTATTTTGAAATTTTGAATTTCCATGGTGGGGGGCTGGTGAAATGGTCGGTCTTTCTGTATATATGCAAATTCTCAATATTATTTTTTAAATATCTCAAAAACTATTGCGGTTCAAACGATAGAAATGGAGTTCATTCCGGTTCATACGATTTACTAACGAATGGCTATTTCGAAATTTTGAATTTCCATGGTGGGGGGCTGGTGAAATGGTCGGCCTCCTATATTTATATGCAAATTCTCAATATTATTTGTTAAATATCTCAAAAACTATTGTGGTTCAAACGATGAAAATGGAGTTCATTCCGGTTCATACGATTTATTAACGAATGGCTATGCTGAAACTTGAAATATCTATTTTTTGGGGGTACCATTTCACCAGCCCCCCCCCCCCCCCACTTTGTTTTTTAAATAACTCAAAAACTATTGCGGTTCAAACGAAAAAATTGAGTTCATTCCGGTTCATACGTGGTACAAACGAATGGTGCAAAAAAAATTTAAAAATTCCATGGTGGGGGGGGCTATCGTTTCACCAGCCCCCACTTTGTTTTTTAAATATCTCCAAAACTTTTGCGGTTCAAACGAAAAAAACCGAGTTCATTCCGGTTCATACGTGGTACAAACGAATGGTGTCTGAAAAATTAAAAAATTCCGTGGTGGGGGGGCTGGTGAAATGCACCTGAACATTACGGCGATGTGCGAACGAACGCGTCTTTACGTACACCAACTAACCAGGTCGTGCGTTCTTTTAGAGTTTCACTGCATTTAAACAAGAACTTGTGTGTTAGTTTTCAAATAACTGCAGAGTTAACAAGTTTGTTTAATAATCTTTTAAAATACAGAAGAAAAAGAAATTACAGCGTAAAATTTAGCGTAGCAATAATTTCGACTGTAAAGGGTAAGCAACACAGATTCGTCAACTTAATGAAAGCATCCCTATCATTTCACTGGAAGTGATAAACCATTCCTATAATCGAAATTATAAACTGTTGTCGTAGTTTCACTTGAAGTTATAGTGTCTTTATAGTTAGCCGAACGATTCCTGTACTTGTGAACAAATCGTTCTTGTACTTGAAAGATTAGTTTGAGGGTCCATTACGAAGTATCGCCGTCGTTTCAAAAGATGTCGATTGACATATTTAAGGAATCAGATTTTTCATTCATTGCAAACTTATGACTATGAAAATTTTAGTAATGAAATAATTCCTTTAGTGAAAATGTATTTTATATGCAATCCGTGATCACTAATATATAAAAAAAGGTCACGAAAAACTGAATTTTTTTCTGTGTTTTTTAATTATTACCAAAGGCTCAATAAAACACGTTTTAACATACATGCAGTGAATTGCTGCTTGATCCACTGATTGCATCAAATAAATTAAGATTTCAAGAAAATTATGCCATTGCTACATTATTAAACGTACAATAATGACATAACAAGTTTTCCTAATTTTAGTACCATCTAGTTACGTGTTTGGACAACTTCATTTTGATAAGCAAATATAAAGTTTATAATTTTTGTCTTCCAGAGCACTATTTCAAAAAAGTTACCTTGTCAATGTATTAAGTATATTAGTAGCATTAAGCAAAACTATTTGGATCCACAATATAAGCATTTCTTTTTATCTGGAAAAATTCAAGTAACTTATTGGCAGAAATTTCCTGAAATTTGATTTTCAAGAAGTATTCAGCAAAACTGCCAATGTACATATAATTATGGTTGTGTAGTTCTTTGTGTATCACAAGCACAATTTGATTATGTGTCCGTTAGCTGTTCCTTGAAGAATTTCAAAGACACGTTTCTAAGAAAATCTGAAATTTGTTCCAATAATTTCTTAAAGTATTTTTTCAGATAATTATTATATTTTTTGAGAACCTGACAAATGCACATGCAGTTATTGTACTGAATAAATCTAAGCGATTGTTTTGGTACTATAGGATGTATTTTAAAAGATGTACATGTTTCATTATAAATTGACTAACTTGATGTACCATTTTCTCAGAAACTATAAAAAGCAATGGTATAAAATTTTGCACACATGTTTTGTCATTGCTAAAGCTATTGAAAAAGATTGTTTTTTCCTTTTTTTATGATCTTGGTTTCAAAATAAATTCTATGAAGGATTGAAGAAGTTTTTCCCCATACAAAAATTGACACCCACCCTCACGTTTGGAAGCACACTTTCCAGTAGTTATCGGATAATATGAGATGTATTTGTTCCAGTTATTATTGCTGTAGCTTGTGAAGACACAGTGCAGGAAGCCTGGAAACAGATCAGTCTAGATAAATGAATAAAAAGTTGATCTCTCATTTTAAGCAAAGGTTTTCAAAAAAAAAAAAAAAAAAAAAAAAAGAAGCGAGTATATATTTCTACTTGTATTTTAAAAATCTGGTTTGTTTAGAACATAGTTTCCACAATATGTGGATTCATGTCGATCCAGGTACTTTTCTTTCTCTTAAAAATAACAATATCCGAGGCTTAAAAATACCATGCCCGAGGTGCCCAGAGCATGTAAATCATTCGTCTGGGCAGGTAAATAAAACATCTAATTGCCTGTGCATGGAAACTAAATTTTAAAATAAAAAAGTTTGTAATAAAATTTCCGACTACACAAGAAAAAAAGATAGTCATCACATGTCGTGTTTCATGTCATTGTTAATTAATGGAAGTTGTATTATTGTTACGAAGTACCAAGGAAAGAGTAATATCACATCTTTAATTATGTTATGCTCTACGCCCAGAAATCGGAAACCTAGTTTTGCTCCAAATTTTGTTTATAATCAACAACAGTTTGCATGCCTCTGATGTAACTGACCTCTTATGTTTAGTGACAAAGGGAGAAAACTTTAACAAAAGGAACATGGCAGAATTACTAAATTTCCGAAACACCAGTTTCATCATCGTACCATTTCATACGAATTTTAGCATCAGCATCTTAAAAATTGATATACACACGTTTGTGCATTGAACATTTGTAATACAGACCCTTAAAATGGAAGTGCAAACATGTTAAAACAGTTCATATTTTTAACTTTAAAAAAATAGGGTTCTGATTTGTTATCTTAAAAGATACATTTTCCTGCGCATCCAGCTTTTACTACCTGGGCAAGTAAATAATTTCTTGCCCAGGTAGTACTGATATATTTCAGCTAATTTTTAAGAAATTGAATGGTTTTGATAAATTCCCATCCTACCACAGATAGAGCATACACACTGCTCACACGAGAGTTCTTCAATGTGTTGGTTTGTAGAAAAATGCTTCAAAATCTTTAAACGGACATTTTAAAGGCAAACTAACTCCTGAACTATGTGTGAACTTCTGTTTTTGTGCATTCATATCTAATTTTTGCTGTCTATACTTGATTCAGTGTTTGTGTTCTTTTAGTAATAAATATTAAAAATGATAATTCAATGCAATTCTCTATGTCTGCAAACATAAAAGATGTATTTCACATGGCAACAAGGCCTTAGCGTTTATATAAAGGACATAGGCATGTTAGATGTGTACATGACATACATATATTTCGTATAGGATATAAGTATTTTACAAGCATTTGTGCCCAGAAATAGGGACCCCAAAAAAGTTAATCTGGCGCTGCCTAAACACTTAAATAACTAAGTACGAATGTATCAACATATTACTCTTGGGATCAAAAACATGCAACCCTTATTATTCTGTGTCCATAATAAAGTTTAAAATCCCTTCCTAAATATACATATTTACTTTGAACTTATTTGATACATTGGCAAATACATGTTATGGGTTACTATAACAACACAAGTAATCTATTCTTTCCATTACAAACATAAATTTCATTTTTCAAAAATCTTTTCAGTGCTTTGACTTCCCGCTGTGAGATGCATTAGATTATAAAATTAGCCAAATTTAAATTTTCTTGTTCAAAATTTTTATTTTACGAGTAGTTTAAAATAAGGTTAATAAAAGGTTTCCACGTACCTTAGAGTTGAAAATTTTCACGCTTTATTGCTGTAATCCATTTTGAGAACCTCCCCATTAGTAAGGAATTTGAATACTTTTAATATTCCTCTATGAAAATAAATTTAGTTGACAATTTGACAACAACAACCACGCACATCCGTAGTCACGCTTACACACAGTGAGCAAGCTCATGCATGCTCGACCACCCACCACGGACATCAGCCTACTCTCCCCTACGTCACGCAGCTTCCGGCGTTCGGTGCGCGGGCCTTCTAAGCTATTAGGGGGTGATGCAAGAGCTGCCAGCCGGTGACCCACAGAAGCCAGAAAGAAAAAACTTAGTAAGAAAAATTCGTTCTGGATTCAGTACTGAATACTGGAAATGAAAAACACTAGTTTACAATTTTCTCCGTTCTTATTCTATTAAAAATATCAAACCAGATGTTGCTCTTTAATGCTGAAAAAAAAAACCCCTAAAAAAACCCAAAAAACAATGGGTCCCTCCCCGTGGCTGCGCCAATGCCCTCACGTATACGAACATTTCTACAGATGGCGTCCAAAACAGAGGCGTAGGTGTAGCCAAACCAGGACTTTCGAAAGGGGAGGGTTTATGCTGTATAACTGTTACTGTATCGATAATTCTGTATATGTCAGATTCAGCCAGGTGTATTTATAAAAAGAAATTGGGGGTGGGGGAGGGAGGCATTCTGAAAAATATTTTTTCATTGGTACGTACGCTGTACGTTCCGCACTTCTTGAACAGTAATGGAAAACGAAGCACGAACCTAACTTAATGAAATGAAGAAAACTGCAGTAATTGTAGTTGTTTTTTAAAAAAATTAATGAAGCAACTTCATTGGCGTTTTGCTTTACTTTCTCTTGTATTATTCAGAAATAATATTGCTTTCCGCGGAGTTATATCAAAATTCATAAAATCAATAAAATGTCAGAATCAATTTTAGTGGTATACCACGGCGATGATTCGTAGGAAATCGTCTACAATAACGCCCTCAACAATTTTTATTTTATTTTATTTATTTTATTTCTATTTATTTATTTATTTATTTTTTGCAGCTAAGCTGATACCTGAAATATTTACATACGAAATTGTAACAGTAGCTGTAAAGATTGTCCATCATGCGAGATACAACGTTATCACTATGCCTATGAGAAAATCAATTTTTCATGCTGTACGAAATCAATTTTTCATGTTTTAAGATACCTTCACCCTAAAATGTTTATCATGAGAACGTTAGTATCAGACTCAGATCCTCGGGTTGTCCTTCAAAATGGTGGCGCAGTGGTCTAAGCGATTACCTCCGATCATTCTTCCGAAAGGGGTCCGGGTTCGAATCCCGATGAGGCATGGATGTTGTGTTTGTCTTACGGCACTGGCTCTCTCCCTTCCCTGGAACCAGTGACCCTAAATTAGGGACGGGCGACTACTTATAGCCCATTGAGTTGCTCACGGTGGTCGTTAAACTTCCAATAAAAAAAAAAATATTGTGACGATCTCCCCCCTCGCATAATTAATTGGCGAGAGGCGTGGTTAATTAACGATAATTGAAACTTGATTGGGGGTTTTAATTAACAGAGGGTTATAATTTTAAACACTTGCGAGGGGCGGTATATTGAGAAAAGATTTTCTAGCACTTTGAATTCAAGTGGCGAGTTGTAGGTGTTTGCCACGAGAACAAAGAGCCCATGAACGGAAATGGGACGGGTCAGAGTTTAAAAGCTATTTCCCATGACTCAAAAGTGTTTGGACGGCAAAAGCGTTTGAAGCTTTTGTCTGTGCCGCGCGTTAAACAATGGGAAAGCTCTTGGACTTGAAGAACGGTTTATAATAAATATGTTGCGGTTTCAAGTGTTGGAATTCACCGCTTACCGATTTCTTGGAGATGGGAGATTGTTGTTGAAGACAGATCCCGTTTGATATCCGAGAGAACTCGGCCTCGATTTTTTCGCGTGCTAGAAAATGCTTGCCGTCCGTCTGCGTGCTCTTACAATTTTGAGCATAAGAAGGGAATCCAGCTGAAAGCATAAGCTGATGAATAAAAAGCACCAGATCTGCCTGGAAACTTTCTTCTCCTAGGCGGGACCATCGATACATGTCCTAAGGAGCGATTTCAGGTGGAAGGCCGACAGAGACATAATAATTACGGAATATTGCCTCACTCATGCAGAGAGAGAGAAGAGAAACGCCAACCTCGGGACCCGCGGGGGAGCCGAGACCCCCTGCAAAGCGTCTTCACAAAGAAAGCGGGGAGAGAACTTTTGTGCGTGTATCTGAGTACGTGCGTTCAGCGACTAGGGATGATGTCATTTTGACCAAGAGACCGTAAGCAACGCGGCCTCATCCAACAAGGAAAAAGAGCTACCCGTAGTGCCGACATATTAGTGAGTGTGAGTGAGTGTTGTGTTGTTTTCTGAGTGCCATCCATACTGTGGATACTCAAGGACCTATGTAAGTACTTTTTTTAACCAATACTTTTATTTGCGGCCCATTGTGAACGAACAGACTTTTCGTTAGGACATATTTTCTGAAACACCGAAGAGGGCCAAAGCTGGCCGGAAACTATAGCTTTGTAATTTAAGGAAGAATCCGGTGTAATTTGTGCATGTATCTATTAAATTCCTGTTTTAATTGTTATACTGTGCCTCCATTGGTTTATTGGTGTACTGTGTCGGCTAATTGGCTAACGAGGTATTGCCGGATCCAGTGATTCGAATCGCAGTCCGGAAGTGATTGGGCATCCTGACAACTAAGGCCCAAAGGACGCAACAAAAGTGTTGATCAGCAGTGTGATCCGTATTGTATACCTCAGAAACACAGTACAACCGGAGCACAGTATTTATGCCAACTTTTGCAACTTGCATAATAAGTTGAGCTCAAAGTTTCAAAAATGGAAGGGATTACAAAAATATTAGATGAACTGAAAGATTAACTTAGAAATGGACTGAAAACTGCCAAAGAAAGTTTTGAGCAGCAGCTCAAACAACAACAAGAAAGTTTTGAGCAGCAGCTCAAACAACAACAAGAAAGTTTTGAGCAAAGCTTACAACAGCAGAAAGAAAGTCTTGAGCAGCAGACAGGCAGCATAAATCAGCTGATAGCTAGAATTGGGGGGTATGAGGAAAAATTTGATAAAAAAATAGAAGATACCAACTTGCGTACCGATCAGTTGGAAATTGGGCAGGCAAAAGGCGTAGACCAATTAGAACAATGTACCCAAAATTTAGAGAGCGTTCGTAACTTGTGCGAGACTCAATGTAGAAATGTAAAGGAAAAACTTTCTGGGGAATTTAATGGTACTAAGTTAGAACAAACTAAATTTTATAGGGATATTGAGAAAAGGGTACAACATTGTGAGGCAAAAATAAGTTCGTCGGAATTTAAGTCACCGGGGGTGATGAGCGGAGCTTTGAGTAGGCCGACCCGAATTAAACCAGGTGCGTTTGACGGAAAGGCTAGCTGGGGAGTATACAGGACCCAGTTCGAAATGGTTTCGAGTGTGAACGGCTGGAGCGAAAGGGAGAAAGCATGCGCGCTTGCGGCATCATTGAGGGATGCAGCTGCTGATATCCTACAAACTTTGTCGAAAGAAAGTCGTTTAAAATATTCCTGTCTCGTCGCTGCCCTGGAACTCAGATTTGGGAGGAACATTTAAAGCAACTCCGTGTTCTTCAGTTGAAAATCGCAGGCAGGAGCTCAACGAGTCACTGCAAGAGCTCGCGACCGACATCGATCGGATGACAAGGCTTGCGTATGGGCAATGTACGTCGGAAATACAGGACACGATGGCGCAGCAACATTTTGTGGAAGCGATTTCTGATCCAGACATTCAGAATTCAGTGCGCATGGCGGATTGTGACTCACTTAAGTCAGCCGTCTTGCATGCAATGAAATTTGACTCTTCGCGCCATTCTAGGAGTTCTAGAAAAACAGTTCGTATGGCGACTGTAGCAGAAAGTCCGATCAATGCATCAGTCGAAACTAAACTCGAAGAGCTTTTGGATCTCCTTCGCAGAGATGTTAAACATCGTTCTGTTACGTCTCCTAGCCGGGGAAGAAGTGATACGCCGTCTAGAAAAATGGAGTGCTGGTATTGTAGATTAAGAGGTCATCGCAGTATTGAATGTAGAAAACAGTTGAGAGAGAGGAAAAAAAGTCGAAGGAACAGGCTTCGGGAAACCCTCAGAAGTCAGTTTCGAGGGGCGAGAACTGACGCGGCGAAAGCAGCCCCGCACGGTGAAAGCGCACGTCACAGGTCTTTCTGGGGATTACAGTGGTTTAAGAGTTGAGGGGATAATAAATAAAACTAAAGGCCAATTTGTGCTGGATACTGGGGCGGATATTACATTAGTCCGTCCGGATTTTTTCGAGCAAATTAAGGAACCTGCAGATTGTTTGAAGAGTGAGCAACGGGTTGAGATTCAAACTGTGAATGGTGATGGTTTAGTTGCTCTTGGAACCGCAGGCGTCGATATACGAATTGGAAATGAATGCTGCAGACACACGGCAGTGATTGCTGATATCGTTGAAGAATGCATCCTGGGTCTCGATTTTCTTAGTGAGAACGGATATGTTTTGGACCTTAAGAATGGAACCCTGAAGACGGAACATGAGGAAATGGTTCTCATGAGGAGTCAACATGGGCACCTGAGGTCGCAAAGGGTCACAGTTCGCGCAAAAGAAAAGTGTGTTTTACCAGCAAAAAGTGAAACAATTCTGACAGGATGTTTGCCTGAGCTTTCACTAGAATTTCCGATGGCAGTATTCGAAATGTCCGAAATTTGCCCGTTACCGAAAAATGTACTTGTAGCGAGAGCGTTGGTAAAAACAGCACATTGCCTCCCCGTAAGAATAGTTAACCTGGGTGACGTCGATGTGAAGATAAGGGAAGGGTTAGCACTTTGTTCCTTGATTCCTGTAATTTCGGCGCGTAGCAGCAGAGTGAGGATCCCACCCGACTCGCGCGTTGGAGGGAGCGGCGAGGTGCCGGAGCATTTGCGTGACCTCGCAAGGGAGGCCACGGCGAGCCTGAGTACGTATCAGTTTGGAGAGTGGACCGAGATGATATGCGAATTTGCCGATGTTTTTTTCCGCAGGTGAGGATGATTATGGACGAACTAATGTTGTTTTCCATAAAATAGATACGGAAAATAGTGCTTCAATTAAGCAACCGCCTAGACGTTTACCTTTAGCTAAACGAGCAGAAGTGGAAGAGATGTTAAGAAATATGGAGAAGCAAGGAGTTATAGAACCTTCATTTAGCCCGTGGGCATGTCCTGTTGGTTTAGTCTCTAAGCCTGACGGTACGACTAGATTTTGTTTAGACTACAGGAGGCTCAATGAAGTAACTCGTAAGGATTGCTATCCACTACCTAGGATAGATGACACATTGGATCATTTGGCTGGATCTGAGTGGTTCTCAACGCTCGATCTAAAAAGTGGCTATTGGCAGGTGGGTACGCATCCAGATGATAAGGAGAAAACTGCCTTCACGACAGGTAATGTTTTGTGGCAATTTCGGGTAATGCCCTTTGGATTGTGTAATGCACCCGCCACATTTGAACGTTTAATGGAAACTGTTCTTCGAGGTTTACCGTTTGACATCTGTATGGTTTATCTAGATGACATAATTGTGTGTGGTACTACTTTTTCTAAGCATTTGGAAAATTTGAGAGTCGTTTTCACTAAGCTCCGTGAAGCTGGATTAAAATTGAATCCGAAAAAATGTAGATTTTTGCAAAAGGAAGTGAAATACCTCGGACATGTAATTTCTGCAGATGGCATAGGGACAGATCCTGAAAAGATTGTAGCAGTCAAAGAATGGCCACCGCCGACGAATGTTCGGGAGGTGAGAAGTTTCCTTGGGTTATGTTCCTATTACCGGAAATTTATCAGAGGTTTTTCGCAGATAGCCCGACCATTGCATCGGTTAACTGAGGCGAAAGTTCCCTTTGAGTGGAATGAAGAGTGTCAACGAGCCTTCGCGACACTAAAGGAAGCTCTGATATCAGCGCCGGTATTGGCTTATCCCAAAGCGGAATTATCATTCATCCTGGATGTCGATGCTAGTGAAACTGGAGTAGGTGGAGTTTTATCTCAGGTTCAGAATGAACAGGAAAAAGTCATAGCGTACTTTAGTAAATCTCTTTCTAAGCCGGAACGGAACTACTGTGTTACTAGAAAAGAATTATTGGCTATGGTAAAAGGTATAGAACATTTCCATCATTATTTGTTTGGCAGAAAATTCTTGTTGCGAACCGATCATGGCGCTTTGCGTTGGCTGTTTAATTTTAGAAATCCGGAGGGACAGGTAGCCAGGTGGATAGAACGTTTACAAACTTATGATTTCCAGGTACAACATCGGAAGGGAAATGCACATAAGAATGCGGATGCTTTATCGAGAAGACCCTGTCCGCCGCAATGCAAATCCTGCCTACGCGCAGAGAGCAATGATCTGCAGCCGGGGACCCAAGCGGTGCGCCAGGCAATAATACCCTCAACCCCGACTGTACGAGATCCGCTGAGTCCGGATGAGATGCAAAAAGCGCAGGAAGCGGACGAAGATGTTGGACGTCTGGTCCGATGGAAGCAAGAGTCTTCCGACCGTCCTGCGTGGGCGACTGTTGCAGCGTACGGACAGATTTTGAAAAGTTATTGGGCGCAATGGGATTCTCTTGTGGTTAGAGATAGAATTTTGTACAGAGAATTAGAAAATTCTAGGAATGATTCGCGACAAATTCAACCGGTGGTTCCAAGATCTTCGGTGAAAGATGTTTTGAAACAAATGCATGATAGCCCGACTGGTGGACATTTTGGTGTCAGAAAAACTCTCGCAAAAGTCCGGGAACGATTTTACTGGGTAAATTGTAGGACGGATGTAGAGGATTGGTGCAGACAGTGTCACTTATGCGCGTCCAAGAAGGGCCCAATGACACGATGTCGCGGCCGAATGCAAGTGTATAATGTGGGGGCACCGTTCGAAAGGGTAGCCATTGATGTAATGGAACCGTTTCCTAAGTCAGAGGATGGCAACAGATATTTGTTGGTGGTTATGGATTATTTCCCCAAATGGCCGGAGGTCTTTCCTATGGAAAATTAGGAAGCAGTTGCCGAAATTCTTGTTAGTAGATTGGTGAGCTCTCATGGGGTTCTTCTTGAATTGCATTCCGACCAGGGGCGGAACTTTGAGTCTAAAGTGTTCCAAGAAATGTGTAATTTACTCGGCATTAAAAAGACTGCCACTTCATCCTCAGAGTGACGGAATGTGTGAAAGGTTCATACGCACCTTGGGACAGCAGCTTTCATTATTTGTTAGTGATAACCAGAAAGATTGGGACAGGCTTGTTCCGCTATTTTTGTTGGTGTACCGAGCTGCGGTGCATGAAACCACAGGGAATACCCTGAGTATGATGTTGTATGGGCGAGAATTACGTCTCCCCTGTGATTTGGTGTTTGGAAGGCCGGAACCAATTGCCCAGGATTCTAGCACGTATGTCACAGAGCTTACCAGGAGATTGGAGAAGGTACATAGTTTTGCTAGGAAGAATATTCGAATAGCTACTGAACGAATGAAGACCAGATATGACGTGCAGGCTGCAGAGAAAGTGTTTAAGGAGGAAGACTTAGTCTGGCTCTATAACCCACGTAGGCGAAAGGGAAAGTCACCCAAATTGCAGCGCCCGTGGGAAGGTCCTTATGTAGTAAAGAAAAGAATAAACGATGTTCTTTACAAGGTTCAGTACAATAATAGACCAGTTAGAGTTATACACCTAGATAGGCTTAGACCGTATAGGGCAGGAAATACAGGATCATAAACATTTGAAGGGTGAGTGTCTCAGGTGATTGGTTAGTTTCCCGTTATTTGACTTAGTGATGTGAAAGGGTGAGAAGCGGAGAGCCTGAGAACATGGAATAAGTTTGTTGGTTCTAATAATTTTGTATAGTGTACTCGGTGTTGTGTTCTATTGGTGGAAATATTTTAATATTGCAATATGTCGTGTGACGTGGTAGTGGAACTGTATAATGTAAATTAATCATGTAGTGTCGTATTTGTGTACTGCCCTAGGGCGTGGCAGTGTAAATAATTATGCAGGTAGGTATGGAATGTGGGCGTTCCCTGAGATTCGTTAGAAAAGGGGGAGTGCCAAAGACCAATTCAAGGCGATTGTTTTTAGTAAGGGTAGAGACGATGATAGGCACCAAGGAAGAGGGGTACTGATAAGTTCTTATCTAGGGTAGGCAGTTCCTGGTGGTGGAATAGCTGCGAATCACAGGTAGCTTATATGCACTCGGGACGAGTTGCATTTTAAGAAGGGGGCGATGTAACGATCCCCCCCCCTCGCATTATTAATTGGCGAGAGGCGTGGTTAATTAACTGTAATTGAAACTTGATTGGGGGTTTTAATTAACAGAGACTTATAATTTTAAGCACTTGCGAGGGGCTGCATATTCAGAAAAGATCTTCTAGCACTTTGAATTCAAGTGGCGAGTTGCAGGTGTTTGCCATGAGAACAAAGAGCCCATAAACGGAAATGGGACGGGTCAGAGTTTAAAAGCTATTTACCATGACTCAAAAGTGTTCGGACGGCAAAAGCGTTTGAAGCTTTTGTCTGTGCCGCGCGCTAAACAATGGGAAAGCTCTTGGACTTGAAGAGCGGTTTATAATAAAAATGTCGCGGTTTCAAGTGTTGGAATTCACCGCTTACCAATTTCTTGGAGATGGGAGATTGTTGTTGAAGACAGATCCCGTTTGATATCCGAGAGAACTGGGCCTCGATTTTTCTGCGTGCTAGAAAATGCTTGCCGTCCGTCTGCGTGCTCTTACAATTTTGAGCATAAGAAGGGAATCCAGCTGAAAGCATAAGCTGATGAATAAAAAGCACCAGATCTGCCTGGAAACTTTCTTCTCCTCGGCGGGACCATCGATACATGTCCTAAGGAGCGATTTCAGGTGGAAGGCCGACAGAGACATAATAATTACGGAATATTGCCTCACTCATGCAAAGAGAGAGAAGAGAAACGCCAACCTCGGGAGCCGCGGAGGAGCCGAGACCCCCTGCAAAGCGTCTTCACAAAGAAAGCGGGGAGAGAACTTTTGTGCGTGTATCTGAGTACGTGCGTTCAGCGACTAGGGATGACGTAATTTTGACCAAGAGACCGTAAGCAACGCGGCCTCATCCAACAAGGAAAAAGAGCTACCCGTAGTGCCGACATATTAGTGAAGGTGAGTGAGTGTTGTGTTGTTTTCTGAGTGCCATCCATACTGTGGATACTCAAGGACCTATGTAAGTACTTTTTTTAACCAATACTTTTATTTGCGGCCCATTGTGAACGAACAGACTTTTCGTTAGGACATATTTTCTGAAACACCGAAGAGGGCCAAAGCTGGCCGGAAACTACAACTTTGTAATTTAATGAAGAATCCGGTGTAATTTATGCATATATCTATTAAATCCCTGTTTTAATTGTTATACTGTGCCTCCATTGGTTTATTGGTGTACTGTGTCGGCTAATTGGCTAACGAGGTATTGCCGGATCCAGTGATTCGAATCGCAGTCCGGAAGTGATTGGGCATCCTGACAACTAAGGCCCAAAGGACGCAACAATATTATATAGTTTAAATGGCGCCACAATAAAGTGGCGCCCGGCTGCAATGCACCCCCTGCACCATGTGTTGCCGCGGCCCTGAAGCCAACCATGATCTGGGTTTGAATTCACCGTTTTTCGTTTTTCTACAAAAAATGTCCTTTGACGCATACCAAACATTCCCCCCGCCCCCCATATTGCCGTTTTAAGCTAAGAAAGTCAACGTGAGAATTTTGATAACCATTTTGTCGAGTGGCAACATAGTCGCGCGTTTCTTCGTTAACTAACTATTCTGCTAGATCTTCGGAAATAACACAGATAAAAGGGTTTTCGTGTTCATTCCTGATTGCCCGTTCATCATCATTGCACACCCTATCGAGGCTGTCAGCATTTGCACACATGATTTTTTCTTCAGTTACGCAGCTGTCTTCCTTATTCACAGCATAACTGTCACTTATTTTTGATACAATCGCAACTGATCATCCACAGGCAGGTCGCAGATGAAAGGTACTCCAAAAAAAAAAAAAATAATAATAATAAATAAATTGTGATGTCAGGAATTTTTTTTAGGAATTCTACATGTCCATTATCTTTTTCTTCTTTATTTTTCCTATAACTACAACCGCTTTCTCTTTTTTTTTTTCTACTACTTCGATTGTCATTCATCTTAAACCGCCTATTGACACCTGACCCCTACCCTCTAAGACACCAACTGGGAACTGACTAAACACTTTATAAAGACACTCCCGAGGCCGAACCTACCCTTTTGTTTATGGTGAGGTGAGGGAAGGTGAGGCATGGAATTTTCTTTTCTTTGATTGTTTGCTTTCCCATCTTCCGCTTGCTTCCGAAGAGATTTTGCTCCTTGTGAGAAATTACCCTGTGACGTGCCTGCCCCGCAGGACGCACATGAGATAAAGGCAGATAGAAGTGAGAGCACGTGCCAGTGTAGTACAGTGAATAGCACTCGGAGCGCCAGAGCCTAGTGTTGTGGATTCGAATACCACCATTGGCATAAAAATGATGGAGAAATTTACTTCGTCATAACCCAACCATCCTGGGACGCATTTAGAAATTCTCTTATCGATCTCCCTCGTCTCGTTTTACCTCGAGCCTCCACCCCGAGACCCTCCTCACTTGCCTTCATAAAACAATGAAATAACAAGTGTCCAGCTGCTCATCCAGCTGCCCACAAATCCTCCGTTCGAGAATGTTCTCGGAGCAATGCTATTAGCTTCAGCCGCCGCCCCCCCTTACTATAAGGAACTGGATTTCCGGCGTTTCCCCAAAATCATCATTCTTACTAAGTAAGTGTTCATATCGTGCTTACGTTGACTTTCTATGTTGATTTCCGCCGTTTTTACACGATCATTAATCACTGACCCTACAGCAGCTGCAATTAAGCAGGTTGAAAAGTCAACATACTCTTCTAACCTACCATCTCAGAGAACATGCATCCGCCTTCGGGTCCTAGAGTCCCTGAACTCTTTGGGAAATTAAAACTGCATAAAGAAGGACATCCTGTCAGACCACTAGTGTCTATTTATGCCAGCCCAACTAGGATATTAGAATATACTGTACTAAATTACTATCATCACCATCAACAAAATGTTCTAAATTCTCAGTTTCCAGTTCATGACAAGCCCTGGCCAAAATCAAAGAATTTTCATCTAAAGGAACTAATTTCATGATGGCTTCATTGGATGTCATATCCCTTTTTCCGAATGTTCCAATAAACACGGTGCATAATATTATTGAATCAAAACTAGAATCACAAGCAGCTTTCTCTGCATCGGAGATTAAAGCCATTATTTCTGCCTTACTCTTAATACAAAACCGTTCATATTTCCGATTTAATGGCAATATATATCGTCAACTGGAAGGCGCACCAATGGGCTCCCCACTCTCGCCTATCTTAGCAAAAATTCTCTTACAGGAATTGGAGAATTATGTACTTGAATCGTTTCCAACTCCCCCTGGACTTTATTTACGCTACGTGAATGACGTTCTCGTTTTTTGGCATTCCACTAAAGAAGAGTTGAACCAGTTCACAGACTGCTTATCATCATAATATCCATGTATTAAGTTTTCCATGGAATTTGAAAAGAATTATACCTTACCATTTTTGGATTTTTATTTAAAACGAGACCCTCATAGACAAACTGTTCAATATTCAGTGTATCAAAAACCCACATCCTCTACCGTCATGATTCCATCTCAATCATCTCATCAATTAAGCCAAAAACTCACATCCATCCAATTCCAAGTACGACGAGCATTTAGCCACTCATCGACAGTAACATATTCGAAATCAAGAAATAGCCAAAATTAAAATATCTGCATCTCATCATGGCTACTCAGATGACATCGTTAATTCTATCGTAAAGAAAATAAATCACACATTAGATACCACATTAATAAAAGATCGTAGACAAGTTAAATATGTGGGATCACTACCATACATTCCCAGCATCATCAATATACTCAAAAACGTTTGTCATCGTCACAATATTGGCTTCGGTGTACGAACACACAATGTACTATCAGGAATAAAAATGATAGAGACGTTGTTCCTTTGGACAACCGATATGGAGTATATGTCATCCCACTGAAGACAATAGACATTCAAGATGAAGATCGCGTATATGTTGGATCTACACTTCGCTCATTAAAAACTCGTTTAAAAGAGCACCAATATAACATAAAGACAAACTCACCAAGTACTTCCCTATCAAGGCTATCATACAAAGGATCTCATTACCCATGTTGGAGCGAAGCCAACATCCTCGCCACGCCCTACTCAAAAGCACCAATCCTCCTAATGGAAAGTTTATTTATTCACAAATACAGTGAAGTATGTTGCAATGATGATACTTCTTGTCACATCCCTTTACCTTGGAAAACGGTGCTTAATGAGTTATAACATATAGAGACTTACACCAATTATTTTTTTCATACATAGTTTTGAATACGTTGCTTGACACGTAATATATTTATCGATGTTTAACAAACCATTCACGAGATATGATGTCCATCACGAGCAGGTGACAATATCAAGAAAACCACATAACATCAATGTATTTAAATCATACTCAGTTCCATTCTGCTAATAACATCTGAAGATGGGTCCATTGCGGTCCTGAAAGTTCTAATGTTTACTATATGAATTTAATAATTAACTTCATCACATTAAATCATCTAAACAGTCAAATGTGTTATTTGAATCTGTTATTTGAATAATGATCGTGTAAAGACGGCGGAAATCAACATAGGAAATCCTCATTCTTTTCTTTCACGCTTTTTTTTTTATTTTTAAACCGAAAATGTCTTTTGGCAAAAGGAAAAGCGGATAACAAGAAATCAACCAGCTCCCCAAAGTTACCAATAATCAATTTTTTCAATGAAAAATTTTAATGTAAAATTAAATTACGGCCGCCCTTAGGCAACTGCTTATCGTGCCTAATTATAAATCCGGCCCTGGTTGTTCTGACCGGAAAGACACGCACACATTCTTCCAGGCTCGTTTACCCTCTAACTCCAAGAAAGTCTTGTGTATAATAAGCAGTAGCATACTTGCCGCTTAATTTCAGTTCGAGTTCTTCGTTGTTTAGACATTTATTTTGTAGATGTATTAGGTTTTCCGATCTCGAGCAGGACACATTCATACTTGGATAAAAAAGAAAAGAAAACACAGCGAGGAAGAGAGAAAGAGCGAGAAAAGTAATTCCGGTTATTTCTTTAAAGAAATTTAAAGAATTATTTAACGATCTTTCTTTAAAGAAAAAAATCACACAATGTTGAGTTAACTTTAAAACTTATTCGTGCAAAATCAGTTTTCAAAATTGTACTTGCAGCGTTTTCCAGAAAACTTCGAATTGTGGTTTCCTGGAAAACGCTGGAAATCTTTTAAAAAAAAAAACGAATTAATATATGTGAACCAGATATTTTTATGTTTCCTAGAAAGACCCCCTAGTGAGGGGGGTCATGAAATCTCAGGGAGGGTTCCAGACCTTCGTGTCCCGCACATTCCGCCGCCCATGCGCATGGGACACAAGTGGCCAAAAGGAGCGAGGCACAAAAGAGTCTCAAGTGATTTTTATTGTCCCAACAAGCTGTCTCCAGGCGCGGACTGTGCCGCCGGGATACAGGAGGAATTTCCGTTGGGCCGCCATATACTGGCACTGTAAGCTTTAGCTAACTCAAGAAAACAAAAGTATATGCACAGACGTGGACTTTAACTAAACAAGTTAGTAAAATCCTGCAATGCATTGATTACGATACGCTTTCCAACATACCAGAAATTATTACTCAAGTTATGTGGATAATGGCTGTGGAATAAATCTCGCTCCTGTGTCCTGACCTTTGACCCCATTTCGATGATATTCAACAGAATCGGTTCACTATACCTCCGGAACAACATGCTATAGTTTTGTTGCAATAGAAGCAGGTTTACACAAGTTATGAAAATAATGGCTGTGGAATAAATCTGGCTTTTGTGCAATGACCTTTGACCCCATTTCGTTGATATTCAACAGAACCGGTTCACTATACCTCCGGAACAACATGATAACGTTTTGTCGCAATCCAAGCATTTTAGGTAAGTTATGATGCACAAGGCAATGGAATGGATCCCACTCCAGTGTCCTGACCTTAGACCCCATTTCGCCCATTTTCAATAGGGTTCGTCCACAGTGGCTCCCTACCACATACTAAAATTTCATCGAAATCGAACCATTTTCCCGCAAGTTATGGCGCATAAGGGCAGTGAAATATATCCCGTTCTTAAGCCCTGACTGACCTTTGACCCCATTTCGCCCATTTTCAATAGGGTTCGTCCACAGTGGCTCCCTACCACATACTAGAATTTCATCGAAATCGAACCATTTTTACGCAAGTTATGACGCATAAGGGCAGTGAAATATATCCCGTTCTTAAGCCCTGCCTGACCTTTGACCCCATTTCGCCTATTTTCAATAGGGTTCGTGCCCAGGTGGTTCCCTACCACATATAAAAATTTCATCGAAATCGAACCATATTTACGCATGTTATGACGCATAAAGGCAATGAAATGTATCCCGCTTTTATGTCCTAACCTTTGACCCAGTTTCGCCCATTTTCAATAGGGTTTGTCCTCAGGTGGTTCCTAACCACATACTAAAATTTCATCGAAATCGAACCATTTTTACGCAAGTTATGACGCATAAAGGCATGGAATGGATCCAGCTCCTATGTCCTGACCATTGACATATTTTCACCCATTTTCAATAGGGATCGTCCCCAGGTGGTTCCATACCACATACTAAAATTTCGTCGAAATCGAACCATTTTCACGTGAGTTATCGTGCGGACGGACGGACAGACGGACGGACAAAGCTGGAGCATATACGCTTCTTCAACCTACGGTTGGAAAGCGTTAAAAAGACATACAAAGACTGCAAACAACTGAAAGAGGCAAGGAGATATGCAAGCTTGTTGTAACCAGGAAAGATAAAGAGAGGACCTCTTGGATAAGGAAAATGAAAAGATTGGAAGACAGCATGATCAGAGTAAAATTCTTGAAATGGTAATGGGCTAGACATGTTGCCAGAAGAACGGATCACCGATGGACAACCGAAATTCTAGGCTGGATTCCAAGGGATACGAAAAAACCCAGAAAAATTATGATGATGATGCTGATGATGATATATACAGCGCTCGAAACGGGCCGGTATACACCGGTATGACATACCGGCACTTCTTTTCTCGTAGTATTTCATACCAGAACTTACCCGGTATTTACATACGGCACTAATTTTAGTAGTGGGAACTGCCGGGTCGCGGGTGGCCTAGTCGGCAACGTTCCTGACTGCCGCGGAAGAGACCTCAGGTTCGATCCCAGGCAGGTACGAACGCTCGATCCACTAAATATCCGCCGTGCGTCGAATGAGCACGTTAAGCCGTCGGACCCCGGGTACTGGCCCCCAGTAATAAATAAGGGCGTCTTCCTCCCCCTTTTTACTTCGCTTCAGTGTCACTTTCCTATCGGGTACTCTATCCTTAATCTCCTAGTTTTCTATTTCTAAGGGTTGTTTAAGACCTGGGGTCAGACACTCCCTTCCTAAAATCCTCTACATACAGTACAGTAGTGGGAACTGCTGAAATGATTTTTTTACCTGGCTTAAGAACGCGCGTTCTTAAGCACAGAAACCTTATGTGTTCAAAGGTTAGTACACCCGATGTGTCTCGTGCTCATGGGCGCCCATAGCTTAGTTTTCAGGAGGGGGCAAAAATAGAAGCTTTAAACACAAATAGCATAAACAACGTAAGCTTCCACTGTGTTATCTGTATTCTTTAACGATCTTTACCACACACACCTATATAAACTTGAAAACCAGACGACCCAAAAATTGCATAAAAAAGACTGATAGATGGAGTACGACAACATGTTAGGACAATAACAGAATTACTTTGTTGTTCTTCTGATCCTTGCGACTTTTGGTCATTTGTGCCCTTGTATGACAAAACTCCAGTGATCATCCAATTAATCATCTATAGTAGGAAAAAAAACCACCCAAGACAAAGGTGCGGAAATTTTGTTTATGGAACTCTTTGTCCAGCAGCAAATGGCTGTTGTAAGGGATATGTTTTTTTATTTCTTTGCCTTTCACACAGCACTACACTGTACTCGTACTTATGTATGCTGTGATAATAATAATAATAATAATAATAATAATAATTTCATTGGTTTAGCTGTTACCTTATACCTTATATTAAATTTATATTTATATTTGAGTGCAACAAAAATTATTATTATTGGGTTGTAGGAAAAGTCATGACGTATTTTGGCACCCGATGGCGGTTGGGCGGTTTTGGAAGTACTAGAGGTTATCGCTATGACATTCGACAGGTGTCAGTTCTATCTGCAGTCTAAAAGGAATTGTGAGCGATTTGGTTGATTTGCGGAGATTTGACATCAAGTTGAAGATGGAAGACCAAACTGTGCGTTTTCGCCATATTTTACTGTTTTACTTCCGTAAAGGGAAAAACGCGCGTCAAGCTTGTGAAAAGTTGCGTAAAGTGTACGGTGATAATGCTCTACAAGAACGACCGTGCCAGCGGTGGTTCGCAAAATTCCGTGCTGGTGATTTTGACCTCTATGATGCTCCTCGGTCCGGGAGGCCAACCGAGGTTGATGACGACCAAATCAAGGCATTGATCGAATCAAACCATGTTACACGACACGAGAGATTGCAGACACTTTGCACATCCATCATTCATCATTCCTCATGAACTCAAAAACCTCAATTGACGGCGCGTATAAACATGTGCCATATGCTCATTAAACGTGAAGAAAACGAACCTTATTTGAAGTGACGAAAAGTGCATTGTGTGCAGAAATGTGCTGCGCAAACGGTCTTGGTCCCGACGTGCTGCTTCGCTTCAAACGACATCCAAAGCAGACATTCATCAGCGGAAGGTTCTGGTCTCAGTGTGGTGGAATTTTAAAAGTGTCGTGTTTTTCGAGCTCCTACCACGGAACCAAACAATCAATTCGAATGTGTACTGTCGGAAATTGGACAGTTTGAACGAATCCATCATCCAGAAACGTCCAGAGCGCGTTCATCGTAAAGATGGTGTGTTCCATCACGACAACGCGAGACCACACACAAGTTTGATCACCCGCCAAAAATTATTATTGGAGCTTGGGTAGGATGTGTTGCCACACCCAGCATACTCGCCTGACCTTGCGCCGTCAGACTTCCACTTGTTTCGCTCTCTTCAACAGTCCTTGTGTGGTATAAAGTTCAATTCACATGAGGCTGTAAATCAGCACCTTGTACAGTTTTTCGCCACGAAAGACAGGTATTTCTATGAACGAGGCATTCTGCAGCTCACTGAAAGATGGCAAAAAGGCTATCGAACAAAACGGGCATTATATCATTGATTGATCTTTGTTCTTTCTATCAATAAATGACTTTTGCAAAACATGGCTAAAATACGTCATGATTTTTCCGACAACCCAATATAACAGCCAGGGAAATCAGGGAAAAGGTCTTTAATGACCTGACTAAAGCCCTGATCTCCCTACCTAATAAATACAAGTTATATAAAAATTGTCAAAGAGTGAAGGTAAATAGTAGGTAGGTCATGCAGTAGATCAGCAGTTGTTAGTAGATACACTGCTGACCACCCAAAATGCAACACCAAGAAGAACACGAGATAGCAAATCCAGATTTACTGGACACATAACAACAGATACAAAGATGAAACGGTTGAGCTTACAGGCCCCTCCGACTTGCGGAACACGCAGTCATCAATAGTTTGTGTGGCTCCCATGGTTGGCAATAATGGCCGCTACACGCCGAGGCTTCGAACGAAAGACGCTTTGGATGTGGGCTTGGGGTATGTCAGTCCAGGCTGCTTCCACACGTTGCCACAGTTCATCAGGCGTAGCCACGGGTGGTGCTTGCCGGGCCACTCGGTTGCCGATCAGCGACCAGACGTGTTCGATGGGCGACATATCGGGAGAACAGGCGGGCCACGGCAGTAGTGACACTTGGTGGGCCGTGGAGAATTTTTGCACGATGCGTACCACGTGCAGGCGAGCATTTTCCTGTTGAAACATGGCCGCTGGCAAGTCCTGCAGGTAAGAGAGGACTACAAGCTCCAAAACGTCGGAGATGTAGCGGTGGCTGTTGAGTGTACCGGCGATGCGTGCCAGAGGGGTTCAGGTGTCATATCCAATTGCGCCCCAAACTATAACGCCAGGCGACGGACCGGTATGGCGATGCATAATGCAGGCGTCATACAGTCTCTCGCCGGGGTGCCGCCACACGCGGATCCGACCATCGTGGTGTTGCAGGCAGAAGCGGGATTTGTCGGAGAAGACAATGTCGTGCCATTCCGTAGTCTAGGGGCAGCGTTCAACGGCCCACTGCCGCCGCACTCGCCGGTGGTGTAACGTCAATGGTAATCGGAGCAATGGGCGCCGTGCGACAAGTCCCCGCTCCTGCAGACGACGTCGAACGGTACGTGCTGACACAGGTTTTTGCGCAACACACCCTAATTCCTGCGCTAACGTTCGTGATGTGGCGGTGCGAGCCGTCAATGCCCGCCGCACAACATGCCGGTCCTCTCGTTCGGTGGTGTGCCGCGGCTACAGCAATCGCTCACGTCGGTCCGTCCGTCCCTCCTGCACCCACCGAATCCATACTCGCCTCACTGTGGCTGGATGTCGTCCCACACTGGCGCCGATGTCTCGGTACGATAAACTGCTGTCGCGATAAGCCACTATTCGTTCTCTGTCGAACTCCGAAACATGCTGGAATGAATGCCGTATTCTGCGACGAGGCATCAGAAAGCTTCCCACACACAGGTCCGGCAGCACAACACGCTTCCACTACTTACGTCCCACCTTCTGGGCACCCTTCTTATAGTGCTTCTCGGTGGCGTGCCGGGCGCACATGATTTGCATATGCCCTGCAATGCTAATCGTTTGCATGTCCTCTCGCGGGCGACGCATGCTGCGAATTTCAGGCCAATTGGATGCTTCCTTCTTGATGTTACATTTTGGGTGGCCAGCGTGTATTAGTAGAAATTAGAAAGGGAATTGAAAAGTTATATAATAATTTAAGGGGTTTATTTTTTATAAGTTAAGCAAGTATGTTTTTAGTCTTTTTTTAAACAAGTTATAATTGTTAATGTGTTTTGGTTCTTCAGGTAAAGGATTCCAAAAAGTTGGTCCCTGACAGTTGATACTTTATTTCATTTGTTGTGTTCCAGGAAAGCATGGCTTCATCTGAAATCTATTTCTAATTTCATAACTATGGATATCAAAATTTATATCTATGATATCTATATTGATATTTTGTTTAATCCTTTTAAACATATTTAATCCCAAAGCATATTGATGTAATTGTTTTATATTCAAAATGTTATGTTTATTAACATCTACTCGCATGCAATTATAAATATTTGGATAAGATGTATTATTAGTATTAGTATTTAGTTTAAGGTCTAATAACCTAGTAAATTTCTTCTGCAGTACTTGGAGTTTCTTGATATTAGTTTGTGTTGTTTGACCCCAACAGGATAAACAATAGTTAAAGTGTATATGCATAAGAGTATAGTATAAAAATTTAAGAGTTTTATAAGTGCGATTATTAAGTAGTCGGCGAACTACTCCTATGTTTCCAGAGATTTTATCAATAATTTGTTCTATATGTCGATCCCATTTTAAGTTATGCTGTAGTGTTACTCCTAAATAGGTGAAATGATTCACTATGACAATTTTGTTATTATAATAGTAAATAGTTATATCGTGTGAAATATATATAACAGCAAACAGTATTATCTTTTATTATCATTATTATTACAGTAAATAGGTCAAGGAGTGAAGGTAAATGGTAGCAAGGGCGTCGGAACCGCGGGGGCAGAGGGGGAAGTTGCCTCCGCACACAAATGAGTGTGGGGGCGAAACATCACATTTGCCCCCTCAGTTTTCTTCCTTTTCAAATTACATATGTTCGTGATTGAAAATGTCAAGCATTCAGGGTTTTTTTTTTTAAGTTCATTTTGATAAAAATGTAGTTTTGCTCTTCATTTTTCATCATGAACTATCTAGATATCTGAATATTTTTTTTATTGCCACCTGCTCCTGAGACGCCAAGCAAATGCTAGCTACCCCATTAAACAGTCCAAAGGGCTGGTTCCCGTTTGAAAACCAGCAACGTTCTGTGTCTCATGAGGTGTAAAAAATGAGTCTTCTTCTAAAAAATGAGTAAAACTAAATAGGGAAATGGAAGTAGGGTGAGGAATGAGATAAATCTTGGCGCACTAGGCAACTGCTTAGTGCGCCAGTGGTTGAACGAACCGGCTCTGCTATGAAACCACTCCGAAATCTGGGCAACATTCCTGGTGTGCCACAGCATAAACAACTTTTCCCATGAATTTCAACTTTCTGGCGGGGTCCATGGACCAGATCAGATCAGATCATATGTAGAGGATTTTAGGAAGGGAGTGTCGGACCCCAGGTCTTAAACAACTCTTAGAAATAGGAAGCTAGGAGATTTGGGCTAGAGTGCCCGATAGGAAAGTGACACGGAAGCGAGGTAGAAAGGGGGAGGAAGACGCCCTTATTTATTACCGGGGGGCCAGTACCCGGGGTCCGACGGCTTAACGTGCCCATCCGACGCATGGCGGATATTTAGGGGTTCGAGCGTTTGTACATACCTGTGATCAAATCTGAGGTTCCTCCTTTGCAGTCGCAAACGCTGACCACTAGGCCATCCGCGAAAAGATCCATGGACCAGGGGCAACGCCAGAACCGAATTAAGGGGAGGGGGTCTAACAGAGCTGTAGCTAGAGTCCCACCATTACCAATGGCCCAAGATGCAAGCCGCTACATCGCAAACAATAATACGACATACACTATATTGAAAAGTCACCGGACACCCCTTCAAAAGTAAATGGACAGCATCCGCTGCGTTTTTAAGATGCGCGGTACCACTGCAAACGGTATAAAACAATTCTGCAGCTGACCGAAACCATATTGCACTGTGAGGTTATAATGAATAAAGTTCTCCGCTGGACGTGTAGTGCAGGGAAGTTTATGTAAACCGTCTAGCGTCTAAGTTAGAGTTTCATGATACCAAATTTGATGGTTCTGAAATGAAAACTAGATTTTACGAAAATTTTGTATGTATGGGGGGAGGGGGCTCTGACTCCCGGGCCTTGACCCGTTCCAAAAACCGACAACCGTCTAAGTTAGAGTACTATGAGATAGGATACCTGATTTGGTGGTTCTGAATTGAAAACTGTAGTGCGGGGGCTCTGACCAACCGGGCCCCTGACCCTTTCCAAAAACCGTCTAAGTTAGAGTACCCTGAGATAATATACCAAATTTGGTAGTTCTAAATTGAAAACTATATCTTACGGCAATTCTGTAGGGGGCTGTAACCCCCCCCTCCTCTCTGCAACCGCTTCCCAAAACCGTCTACAGTCTAAGTTAGAATACCACGAGATATTATACCAGATTTGGTGGTTCTGAATTGAAAACTGTAGATTTTACGAAAATTTTGTATATGGGGGTCTCTGACCAACCGGGCCCCTGACCCGTTCCAAAAACCGTTTACCGTCTAATATTTTTAGTGCCAAAGAAAAACGTAATATTCCTATCCTGTCTGCGTGGCCAAACTTTATAAATTTGATCAGGGAGCAAGACGTTCGAAATCGTACGTTTTCCTGAATTCGTTTTGTATGTAACCAAAATCTGTAAACGCGACGAATTGACGTAGTCGACGAATTGACGTAGTCGACGAATTTGTCCGCGACGAATTGACGCAGTCGACGAATTGACGCGCGACGAATTAACGCGCGACGAATTGACGCAGTCGACGAATTGACGCGCGACGAATTAACGCGCGACGAATTGACGCAGTCGACGAATTGACGCGCGACGAATTGACGTAGGCGACGAATTGACGCGCGACGAATCGTCGCAGTCGACGAATTGACGCAGTCGACGAATTGACGCACGCGACGAATTGACGTAGAACCCTTCTTTTTACTCAGCGTTCCTCATTATCTTGACTATCAGTACTATAACTTCGGTTTTAGTACATTAGTACCTTGAAGGCTCCTTATTAGAGCGGTAAACACAATATACCCTGGACTTAATGGAGACACTTAATGAAAGAGACTTAACGGCCAGACAGAGGTCTGACAATAATATGAACTGAGAAAAACGTACTCACTTTAAACCTTTTATTGGAGAACTCCTGGTATTATCCAACACACACTCTACAAATCACACGACTTCTGAATATCCAAACTTTCGTAGAATCGCATAACAATAATTAAGAAGAACCTATCACATAAAACGAAGCTTACTTGGTATAGTTGAGCGCGCCTATATATACTGCATACCACCACGTCATGACTTACACTCGTTGCCACATATCATTCAGCGGGAGAAATAACATCTCGTTAAGTGAGAAGATAATTTGCATAGGAAAATAAAATAACAAGAGATAGTAAAATCAAAAGGAAACTGAATCTAGAGTATACGTTACAAGGTTGAGTGAGAATGTCGCGGCGGGGGGGGGGGGGCTGGCTTTGAGAAAGGAAAGACTGTTGGGTGTTATATTAGTGGGTTGTTCATAAGAGAAACTAAGAAGCGTTTAAACATACCCAAGTCAACTGTTTTGGATGTACTAACTAAGTGGAAGACTCATGGCGTGCCCGAAGCAGCAAAACGAACCGGCAGACCAAAGAAAATCAGTGATAGAGGACGTCCAAGCCTCAGGAGAGTCGTTACAGCTAATCGACGGAGTACTGCACAAGACCTCACTGTACAGGTAACTAAAAATGCTGGAACCTCGGTATGTACCCGCACCATTTGCAGAGAACTTCATTCCATGGGTTACCGTAGTCATGTGGCTGCTCATAAGAGTTTCATCTCCACTCGGAATGCTACTCGTCATTTAGCATGATGTAAAGAACATTTATCGTGAACCGTAGATTAATGGAAATGGGTCCTATGGACTGATGAATCCAGATACACGATCCATCAGTCTGACAACGGTGTGTGGGTATGGCCGTAGCCGGGGGAACGCTATTTACCACAGCGTACTGTTCCTACGGTCAAGTTTGGAGCTGGCAGTGTACTGTTCCTACGGTCAAGTTTGGAGCTGGCAGTGTTCTCGTGTGGGAGTGTTTCTCGTGGTATGGGCCCCGTCCATTGGTTATCGTGGACAAACCTGTTAACCAGCACGTCTACCTCGATATTCTGGACAATTATGCCCTACCAACTCTGTGGCAATACTATGGAACCAAGCCTTGTTGGTACCAGCAGAATAATGCATCGAGCAATAAAGCAAGGACTGTTACGGCGTGTAATTCCGTATGGTGTGTGGACTGGCCAGCACAGAGCCCTGATCTTAATTCCATAGAGCACCCATGAGATGAATTAAAGCGCCGCATAAAAAGTTTGGAATCAAGGCTTACTACTAAGCAACAGTTAGCGGCAGCATTATGTACTGAATGGAAGCACATACCTATCTCTATGTTCCAAAACCTTGTCGAAATCATGTCTCGAAGAGTCAGTGCATGCATTAAGGCCAAAGGTGGACCGACACCGTACTAATGTATGTCAATAAATGCTATGTTGTGTTTCTCTTCTAAGTGTCCGGTGGCTTTTGTCAATATAATGTTATATACTTATGTAGAGAGAAGTGTAAAATAGTTTTTTTCTCCTATAACACTCGATCACAAGAAGTAGCTAGAACAGATCTCAAGGCAATGAGTAGCTAAAGGCAAACGTTTCGTGTCGCTGTGTACAGCGGGGTCGGCGTGACAGTTTCAGCTTTTTCACTACTATCCACCCACACCTCCATGTTTGCACTTGGAACCGTTAATGGACGAAATCCACCGTGACTTCACATTACATAACGAAAAAGATGCACCAAGAAAAGTATAAAATGCTAAATTATTGAATTCCAAGATAAAATCTAGGAATCTTAAGCTTTTAACACATGTTCTTGTGAGAAAAGTGGAAAATAGTGACTTTTTGTGAAAACTGCAGGTAATTTATTAGTTTGAAGAATGCGTTACGTAATATCACAAACACTGCGTGTTTTAACGGACTTCAACGAATTTTCGTCATATATTATTAGGGGCTCACTCAGATGTCTTAGTCTAGGGCCCCACTAAGGCCTTAATCCCAGGAACGATTTAAGAACCTCTGAAACCCCCGGGGCGTGGTGGCATGAAGTCCCCCCCCCCCTTCCGCACAGCGCATTAATATACAACATTTTCCATTTCATCTAAAATTTAAAAATATTGCCATTTATCTTACCCCTTTCATCTCAAGAAAGACGGTAAAAAAATTTTGCAATGTGTTTTAGGCACTACATTCTAAACGCAGCTGAAACTGAGATGGGACGCAAATATCGAGATTTTCTGCGGCTGTCCCTGTGCAAACCAATTCCGTACAAATGGGGGATTTCTGTGATCTGGAATCAATCGGTGTGATTAGGTAACAAAGACACCGCCTATTCAGCAGGGGTGCCGGTCAAAACGCAGACAATCAAAACACCGACAGTTCAAAACACCGACAATCAAACACCGACAAATCAAAACACCGACAATTATAACACCGACAATTATATGGACTAATATAATTGCACGGCAAGTAGAGGAACTTTACTCCAAGCGATGGCAACATCAGAGTAGGTGGGAAGGGAGATGGTAACACCCAATCGATGGATGTGCTGCCCCTAGTGGTGAACGACGGAACTTTATTAATTTTTATTTCGAGCAATGGCAACATATTTTCATTTCGAGTGATGGCAACATCAGAGTGGATGGGTGGGAAGGAGGATGCATAGGTGTTGGATATGTCGATGCTTATGTGCTGCCCCTAGCGGTGAACGCTGGAACTTTATTATGTTTATTCCGAGAGATGGCAACATCAGAGTGGATGCACATATGCGTTGGTGATAGAAGGGAATGACAACAACCAAACCATTCTTATGTGCTACCCCTAGCGGTGAACGACGGAACTTTATTAATTATTATTTTGAGCAATGGCAACATATTTTTATTTCGAGGGATGGCAACATCAAAGTGGATGGTTGGGAAGGGGAATGCATAGGTGTTGGGTATGTCAATGCTTACGTGCTGCCCCTAACGGTGAAAGATGGAACTTTATTATTTTTATTCCGAGAGATAGCAACGTCTGAGTGGATGGATTCCAAGGGGGATGCATAGGTGTTGAATATGTCTATGCTTATGTGCTGCCCCTAGCGGTGAACGACGGACCTTTTTCAATTTTTATTCTGACCGATGGCAACATATTTTTATTCCGAGCAATGGCAACGTCTGAGTGGATGGGTGGAAGGAGGATGCATATGTGTTGGATATGTCGATGATTATGTGCTGCCCCTAGTGGTGAACGACGGAACTTTATTGATTTTTATTCCGAGCGATGGTGATCCAGTGCCTGCTGATGTGTGCACTGGCAATAATTATGAATAACAAGGGGTCACTCGAATTTCAAGAACTATGTCTTCCCAGTAGTAGAGAAGACACCTGCTCACTATTGGAGGACGGGCGTTGTGTTTCACCCAGCCGACACTCCGTCTGTCAGGGTCCGCTGAGTGTCGCAATGTTTTCGAATGAATTTAAAATGATCGCCTAACTTTTCTTTTAAATTTTACTCCCTTGAGATTTGGTTACCTAGGTTAACTAGAAATTTTTATTCCATAACTGCATCGATCTGAAAAATACTCGGCATTGAGTAGAAGAATACTTTTTCCATGAACACTCACCAAGCACGCAATCACACGCTCAATTCTCATTCATGGCTAAAGTCATTAAATCACAAGATGGACACTTAAATTAAATTTGCCGACTCATATGTGACGTGGCATAAAATAAAGTTTATTTGTCTGATTAAAGGCGTGATCTTTAAACACACGTATAAATGTTAGCGGACCCTTTTGCGATTTTTGGTCTTCCTTAAGTTTTAGATTTAATTGTTTATTATGATCTAATATTATCCTGAAAATTTTGGATCATTTATTACTTCAATTAATTTATTATAAAACCTGCACAACTGCCTGCTCTGATCAAGTTGTTTTCCTCTATCCCTCTCATTACTTATTGCTAGATCCTCACTTCTGCACAACTAATTAAGGACTTGTTTAATTTCCTTGCACTGCTTTTACATTCTACTATGCTTTATTTAGAACTGCATTCGACTTTCACACCAAAGCAAATAAATAAATAAGAGGGAAAACGTTATGGTCGGAGATGTCCTACCTTCTACCTTCGTCAAGGGCTGGCGAAAAATTTGGATTAGATAGTTCCAAGATTTCCTCGGGCAGGTTTCACTTATGAGGTGTATAACATGTCATTATGGAGAACCTTTCCAATTGCTATGGTCTCTAACTGTCCATAGTCACTAACTGGCATAGTTTACGCACTGGCAGCAACCAACCTTCTTGAGAGCATCTACCCGGTCATCAGGGGCAGCTTTTCATCTCCACGATGAAAAGCTGCCCCTGATGACCCCTCATGTCTTCCTTACTTTTTCCATCACCAAAAAAACAGAATCTCCGTCTAAAAAGCAAGGATGGAATTGGACCTCCTCGTTAAGTTTGCTTTTCGTTAGTGCCTCTCGATTTCTTTCTCTCTGCTCCTTTCTCAACTTTTCCACAATGCTATTTTCCTTATCTTTCTCCCTCTTCCAATCCCACGCATGCTACGCAAATTTTCCTACCTCGGATACTCCCACCAAATTAAAGATTGGTCAAGAAATTAACATTACCCAATCTGGTTTGCCGTGGGCTTCTCGAAAATCCTCTTATTTGCTAACTCTTCGCCCCGTCCAAAATTGCGTCCACCCCTAAATTCTATGAAATTTTTGCCCGCGAGATCTCTCCGGGTTGTAAATCCACCACCATAAAAATGTTATGCATTCTGCCAAGTCTCGCGCCACGCTATTCTTCTTGCCAAACTTGAAGTAGCTGTTCTCCAGACGAATGGCGCCCGAACTCCAATGAAACGTCTGCCCACCATTCTTTTTCGCTGTGCAGTTACACTATCTTATTCAATATAATACATTCCCTGGCCATAAGACCCGTCGGAATTTCGAGGTGGACGAGTTTTCTCTTCAGATCCTGTTAGGGCATGCCAAAAGAAAGGATAAAATCTTGGGTAGACATCTGGCAACCCGGGCAGGAATTTTATAGGACGCCATTTTGTTTAGGGCGTATACGCGCACTAGTTAGTATTGAATTTCGTAATTTTCTGTTCTTCTCAGTATACCTACACAAAATACATGTTTTTTTTATTCCTCCTAAAATTTCCTATAAGATAAAACTATTTTTTCTTCTCTGGAACACTTGGCTGTGAATATTGAAGGAGAAAAAAATATATATATATACAAGATAGGAATAGATAATAATGTATTGAAGTATCACTATTAAATTACGGTACATAAAGAATCATATGTTATACACAGTGCTAAATGGTCATTTTAAGTATTTTATAGATGTTTCTGAATGTCACAAGACATGTTGCATTTAAAAAAGGGCGTACGAGAAACATTGTTTCTGCGGCACCTGCATCGTTTTGTATGACGGCTTTTGCAAGTACAAATGCAAGGGTCTGGCGATAATGATGAGTCATCAGCATTGATTGTTCATCCAAAATCAGTTGGAACTAATGGGTCGTCCATCATTAACTCTGTTCATCATGAGTATTCCATGTAAAATGATCTTTTCAGGTGACCTTGTAATGAAGAGCTTGTAAGTTTGGAATGCCAGCTTTGGTCATTATTCCAAATCGAAGTGCACCAAATGTCTTGCACATGAAGCCTGGTTTTAAAACCTTCACAAAGTACTCCTCGGCTAGCTTAAAGAATTGAGTACTTGGAGGCTCGCACCTAACAAAGTTGTGGATATATTTTTCTGGTTCTGCCTTGAGCGATCACAATTTGGTGCCTATCCTACTGGTCACATCAGAGCGTTTAAGAAAATGGGTAGCAAGAAAGACGTCTGTGGTAGTACCTATCTTGTCCACAAGAGTATGAATTGGTATGATATCTGATGCCGACTTTCTCATCCATAGTTTAGAGAGTCCATTTTCATTAACAAACTTGTACAAATGAGTGAATATCACAAAAACATTTGTGCGACTTGAAAGCACAACGATACGTTGTAAATCTTCTTTGACAGCGTAAAAAATATGAGGAATAATACGTAAGTCGGCCTTCTCAATAATTACTAGAAGGGTATCCTTGATTTGTGCGAAGCTTCCATCTTTTATTGCTAAGGCGGGAGAAGGTCCACTTTCAAGCAACATGCCGCTGAGGATAGTTTCCCATTGTCGATTAGCTGATCCCGTCTTCAGAAACTCGATCAGGGATCTTGAATCAGAATTTTGTTGTCAGCTGATGCCCAAAATCTTTCCACCTGTACAGGAAGCTTCGTAGTGGTGGCAATGGATGTCAACGGTAGTGGTTGCACATAAGACCTTCTTTCTCTCTCAGCATTTTTGATTGACGATTGAAGGTAGCTGTCAAAAACATAGTCCACATGATTGAATTTACAAACGTTATTAACATTACTATCAAAGATTGTAAACATATCTTCAAATGTGTCATTTCCCTTAACTGGCAACCTTCGAAACTGATTCATGGCATCAACAACCTCACTGGTTTTCAGGATATGCAGTTTTTGGAAATTTCTGCCAAGAGTATCTAATTTTTTGGTCCACTGAAACATGAGTTGCGACTTCATGAGTTTGATAGTAGCCCCATTCTCATCTAAAAATGCAGAAGGTGAAAGATCGTAGGTTAGAATTTCTGTCATTGTCATTCCTCTCTCCTTGCCAATATCAATTTTTCTCTGAATCTGCAAATGTCCTTCAATGGCATTTTTCACAGTTTGCTTTTTGTCTGCATATCTGGTTGTGCTG
The DNA here is from genome assembly GCA_039090855.1 of Macrothele yani. NCBI lineage: Eukaryota > Metazoa > Arthropoda > Arachnida > Araneae > Macrothelidae > Macrothele > Macrothele yani. Next base: position 98,387,499 of record CM076990.1, on the reverse strand, counting down.
CACTTAGAAAAGAGCGTAGCTTTTGCTGAAGAATATGCACTGATGGTGGTTTTGAGCGTGTTATAAACCTTTCCTCTTGAAACATGCAGAACACTTCTTGTGATGTCATCAAAAATTGGAGCATCTTCTTAGCATTCAGTGCTGGTACACATTCAATTGTTAAAATGTTGTGAAGCTTAACTTCACCTTTTACAAGGTATGGGTTATCTCTGATTTCAACACATGGAAGAATCTGTTCGATGTTGGCTTGCATTCTACTTCCGAGGGTTCCTGTTAAGTCATGATTCATTATCAGCTCATAGTCAACTGGTGTAATGTTCAGTAGCCTTTGAAATGTTTTTCTTATGAGAAGGATTTCATGGTAAGCAAGCCCCCATTCAGCACTGTATTCTTTCCTTTTTGTTTGGCCAATGATCCCACCGGCTGACTTCTGAGAGCGGTTTATTGTTTGTTCGAGAGCCATGTCGAACCCCACGGCATTAAACTTTCCATTTGTTCTTCGAACAACACAATTACCTTTTTTGAACCGGTCAAATATATCAGGATAACGAGTCTCAAGGTTAAGCATTTGCTCGAAGAACAGTGAACCCCATCTCAAATAGTTGACTTTATCAAAAATTTGAAAAATTGGAAGGACTTCCTACACTGTTTGCATGTAGAGGTTCCAGTTCCCCTCCCTCTAAGCTCTTATGAGGTTCTTCAAAAGACTTATCAAATGCAAGAATCCCTTCAAGTATTTGCACTGCTCAGAATTCTTAACTTGCTCCTGTATGAAAACATTCAACTATTTCAGTGTTTCTTCTATTTGTTGCGATCAACTCTTGGAACTTGAGTTGTGAGTCTTCCGTTGTTGAGTACTGCATAGAGTTGGCCACATCACCAACTTGTGTAGTTAATTTGTCATCATCCTCGATTGTACTAAAAAATGCTTTCCATTTAAGCCTCTCAATCACATCTGCTAGCATAACCATTTCTTTTACTGGCCTTACGTAAGTGCTGCCTTTGAGGACACTCTGTACTACCGGCACCTACGGTGAAGTTGCTTCTGATAAAATGACTTGGAAGTGCAGGGCTCACCGAACATGACTTTATTGTATACAGTGCAAAGTTACGACGAAATTCCATAATCTCATTGTAGCTGACTAACAATCCAGCTTTGTTGAATAAAATTATAAGCTGCTTACACTTCTCATGAATTGAATGGCCAGCCATTAGATGCAGAGGAGTCTTCTTTCTTCCCTTATGAACATTGTAGAACAATATTTGAAAAAGGAGTTTGATTCTGCATGTTATAGCGGTTTCTGTTTTCTCACTGACCTCTCCAATTCCATCATTTTCTGTTTGTTGTTCTTCTTCTACTTCACCTGAAGTCGTATATGGCTGACTTTTATCATTAATATGGGAAATGATAGTTAGTTTATCAACATTAATTACATGAGACAAGAAATCAATTAGTGGATGTGGGATTGGCGTTTTTACCGAAGATTTTTCTAGCTGGAAAAGCAGCTAGAAAAACCCAAGATTTTTCTAGCTGGTTAGGCTGAAATCTGTTTCCAGGAGCGATTGTCTAGTCATTTTGCCAGCCTCCCTAACACAGTCTGCAGACTTTAGCTTCTCTGCTACTTGATCAACAGTAAGCTTTGACGAATAAACAAGCTGGGACTGATTTTTTCGTGGTGGTTTGCAGAACTGAATGTTATCCACAGATATTTTTATCATATACAATTTTACCTCTATATTTGTAATCGACTGTTCTCCAGGCTGTTTGTTGGCATAATCACGAACCTCACTAAGACCATAGCCGCGATCCAGAATGTCTTGAAGAGTGATTCAATATCCTCTATTTTTTGGCCTTTAGTTTGCGTTTGTTGTTTATTCTTTGGCTGATTTTGTTTTCTATATCTTTGGAGATACCTTCAAACAGGGCTTGTAGTAGTATAAATCTGTTCCAAACAAAGCCGATTGATCTTCAAAATCACAAGTTCCGATGTATACATCGTATTTGAAAAACAGAGTGTCTGCAAGAAATGTTTTAGCCCGACTGGTTTCACTTATTCTATATATTTCTTTGATGTTCCTGTGTTTTTGTTCTCCGCAAATAATATATTGAAGTTTTGTAGGCTCCACCTTATTAGACGATGCTTGGTTGCGACAAACAACATGAGCTCTCAATTATTTGTGTGGCGATATTGCTGAATCTTGGAGTGGGTGTTCCCTTGATTATTCCAGTTGTTTGGCTTTATTTTTTCTCTTTTTCTGAAGCAAAAGTTTCTTTAGTGTGTAAGATTTATAACATGCATTTGAACAATGGTACACGAACTCAGAATCACGCCCAAGGAGTCTGATATGTTTAAATACATTTCCTTGTCGTATTTCAGCAGAAGCCAAATTTTTTGTCTTTCTTCTGTTGTAGTTGCTGTCTTCTTTTTTTATTTTGTGTTTTTGACATAAATACATTTTGAAATGTCCGCATTCATTGAAGTTCCACTTGCTCGGCACAGATGTAAGCTAACAAGTTGCTTGTTATCCTTCATTTCATTTATTCAGTCCGAAACAAACAAAATTCACATCAGTTAAATTCTTCGTGTAGATAAATATAAGTATCCTTTCAAGAAATCACTAAATAAAATACAAAAAATGGTTAGATTTTCATAATCTTGTTTTATTATTGGTTAAATAGTCTTGTCTTATAGGAAATTTTATGAGGAATCCAAAACACAGGTCAGATTTTGTATAGGTATCCTGAGAAGAACAGAAAATTACGAAATTCAATACTAACTAGTGCGCGTATATGCCCAAAACAAAATGGCGTCATATAAAATTTATGCTCGGGTTGCCAGATGTCTACCCAAGATTTTATCCTTTCTTTGGGCATGCCCTAACAGGATCTGAAGAGAAAACTCGTCCACCTCAAGATTCCGGCGGGTCTTATGGACAGGAACTGGACTAATACTGTAGTCGCCCGCGCTGAGGGAAAAAAGAGCTACCCTGCGGTCTAACGTTATGGCACGCAGGTTGGTGGAAGTTCCATTGACTCGGAGATAAGGAGGAGGGGGAGGAGCTATAATCGCAAACCCTGGATCTGCGCGAATCCAAGCAAATATATAAAAACAATTACAAATTACAAAATATAAAGTATTTGAGGAGTGCGAAGTGTATAAATTCTTGAAATTAATATTTCCTACACTGGTTAGCAAAATCTCTTTCATCGACTCGATTATTTTGAAACCTAATATTTTTTCACTCTGATTTACTCACGCAACCTCCAATATAGGAAAAAGGTGCACGCTCACTCACGAGCGATGCAACAATGGCAACACTGAGTGGATGGGTGGGAAGGGAGATACATAGGTGTTGGACATGTCGATGCTTATGTACTGCCTTTAGCAATGAACGACGGTACTTTATTAATTTTTATTCCGAGCGATGACAACATCTGAGTAGATGGGTGGGAACGGGGATGCATAAATGGTTAATATGTCGATGCTTATGTGCTGCCAATAGCGGTGAACGGCGGAACTTTATTATTTTTATTCCGAGAGATGGCAACATCAGGGTGGGTGCACAAATGGGTGGGTGATAGAAGGGGATGACAACAACTTAACGATGCTTATGTTCTCCCCTAGCGGTGAACTTTGTCATTTGAAGAGACAACTTTTTCGCTGCGCCGTTCCTGTGACGTCGGATATTTTCTGTCGCCGCATCTTCTGGTTCAGATTCCTCTGCGTTGATTTTATTGCAGCTTTTGTCTTACGATCTTTAAAATGAAAGGAAGTGCTTCTGAAATGAACAACAACGTAGCTTCTTTTCCTACCAATTTAGCTGCATCCACTTCTCATGGTATATCTCTGGGAAACCTATCCGAACACCACGTTTCATTGGCAGGAAATAAGGTATCCAAAATTGAGTGATTTCACTGGTACTATTAGGGTTCATATCTGAAGTTGTACCATGAAAAACTCGGGACTATACCCTTCGCAATATGGTGTCTCTATGTCTGCTTAGACATTTAAGGCATTCATGGCCAACTGTTATATCTACAACGGAAGAAATGAAATCGCCGCATTCAACAAAGAGTTGCTTATGAACTGTTCCCCTTCTTTTCGAGAAATCGATTACCGTTTCCAGAAACTTCACCTACAGTCTGATGATTCATTGATGTTGAATCGGTCGACAATGTCATTAACAAGTGACCAATTTTGAACTCTGAGAGCTGTGTGTGATCAACTTTAGAACAGAGTGAAAAAACTACAGTTTGGGCCCCTTTTCCAGGATATAGTGGTACAACATCAAGGAACTTTTGTTGCGTTTCCTGAAAACATCAAGCTAATGAATTCCATTCTCGTGAATGTCGTAAGAGTTCCGTCAAAGAAAATGTGGGGAAAGTATTCTACTGTACTGAATGGAGTGGTTGATCTTGTATTACAGCGTCCCTCCTTTCAAACGGGCGCTCGGAACCATCTGACATTACAATTTCTCGAAGCAGCGAGTGAAAACATCCTGTTTTTGTAAGACTCTTACGATGTGGCATCAACGAGCCACATTGAGCGGGTCAATTGGAGAAAGGTCTCTGTTATGATTATGCATGTTACAAGATATATAAAATGGTAAATGCTTGTTCTGCTATAAATTGCAGTGCCAGAGATAATGAAAAAAACAGCAAAAAAAAAAAAAAAACGGACATCACTTCACAGGAGAGTGTTTGTAGTCACTTTTACGAATTTTAAAATTTCTGTCAAATATTAAGCTGACCCGATGGTAGTGTGTAAGATTTATCTGAGTGGAATATATCAACTTTTAATTTGTAATAGCGTTAAAGTATAATTAATTAATATAAATTACAGTTTGTATGAATAAAAAGTATTCTAGGTTAATTACTTCATACTGTATTAGTTACGTATCTCTACAAATAGATCTAACTATAACATTTTTTGAAAATTGCATATTGTTTATTAATATTACTTACAATGTTTGGAACCGCAACATGTAATTTGCTTATGTCCTATATCCTACACGAAAGATTATAATGAATATGCTTTTAACTAAGCTACTAATAATGCTTCCTTCAATTATAATGTAATGAATTCAGCTTCTTCTAAGCTAACGCTTCTTCTAATGGTTGTTGTGTTATTAATTATGAATAAACTTTCCTGCTTGTAGTGTAGTAATAGTAATGAACAAACTTATAACTGGCAGTAATGTTGTAGTAGTAATTAAGATGAATAAAGTCTTAATGCTGGTTGTTACTAATAACACTAAATGAAATAAACCTAACAGCCAGACAGAGGTCTGACAGTACTATGAACTGAGAAAGACGTACTTACGACAACAACCTTTTATTTGGTCAACTTCTCGCTCTCACATAAACGAACTCTCTTTATACAGCACCAGCTTTCTGACACATAAACCACAGCTCACTTCGTACAACAACAAACGCTCTCTCTATACAACAACAAACGCGCCTATTTATACTGGCTACCACCACGTCATAACTTACACTCATTGCCAGATCTCATTCAGCGGGAGAAATAACATCTCGTTCAGTAAAAAGATAATTTACATAGAAAAATAAAATAACCAGAGATAGTAAAATCAAAAGGAAAGTGAATCGAGAGTATACGTTAAATCATCTCCACCTTAATTTTTTTTTTCTTTTTTCTTTTCCGAAAAACCTATCAATTTTGGAGTGTAAGTCTTACACTTCGTTGATTGAAGTTTATCGACCTCTTTTTTGTTTTGTTGTTTGGTGGCAGCAGTATTTACAATCTCAAACTTGGCATGACAAAATCAAGAAATCTGTATTCGTCTGTGAAACACTTGTATTTTTGAACAAAACAAACCTGCATCGGCATACCTTCCTTTTATTCTGCCTAGCAGGAATCACTTTTTTAATTTCAAATTACGTTCTCATTATTCGTTGAATACACACCAACTGTATCAGCAGCGAAGATTGCCTGGAGCTGCCTAACAGTAACAATTTTATTATTTTACCCCTAAGCACATAGATATATATAAAAAAGTTTGGATTAGTAGATGGACATAGAAGAAATATAAAAAAAACACACATATATACACAAAAAAGAATGCATAGGCCCACACGAAAAAAGAAATTCTGACACGCCAACTGGTCGTGCAGGAAAAACAACAAACGGAGAAAAGAACCTGTCTACGAGAACTTACTTATCTCGAGGACGCATAAAAAACTCTAGTACGATAACGTTTTCCAGGCCTAATCGGACTGGTAAATTCAGGTGGCGTAGTGCGTTTCAAGGCCTTGAATGGATCTGGAACATCGGTAGTCTGTCGGTCAAGAAATCCCGGCGGCTGACAGAAACGGTCAGGAAAGGCTGACGTACGTGGGTCAGGAACGGCTGAAGTCTGGCGGTCCTGAAATCCCTGCGGCTGATAGGAACGGTCAGGAACGGCTGACGTCCGTCGGTCAGGAACGGCTGAAGTCTGGCGGTCCGGAAATCCCTGCGGCTGGCAGGAACGGTCAGGAACGGCTGAAGTCCGTTGGTCCGGAAATCCCTGCGGCTGACAAGAACGGTCAGGAACGGCTGAAGTCCGTCGATCAGGAACGGCCGAAGTCTGGCGGTCCGGAAATCCCTGCGGCTGACAGGAACGGGCTCCCCCAGGCTTTTGATATGTAGTCCCTTTGTGCTGGGGCCCGTGTTGTCCTTACAGCATTCTTTTGGACGGACGTGGCTCCGGCCACATCGTTTGTTTTCGTTTTCGCCCTCGTGGCATGAGAGTAGCAGCAGGCATCGGCCCTGTTTGCCCTGAGCGTAGGTTCCAGGGGCGAAACCCGGGCGGATGCTAGGATCTCTGCCTTTGTCGCTGTTGCGGCGAAGCAGATTGGGGAGACAAGTTACGTTTTCGCCCAGCTTTTGGTGGTTCTGAACGGTTTGTAATTGGTGTTTGACGTTTAGGAATAGTCAAATTATTGTTCATAACTGATAAATCAGAAATATCTGAAGCCTCTGAGTCGCTGCTGTAATTTAGTGGTCGTGCAGGGCGATGTTTATTTCTGCCTATAGGAATACTTTCTGACGAGGTATTCAAGAAAGCAGGAGCTTGTGTTGGTGCAGAGTTATCAGGAAACGGCGCAGCAATAGTCTTGGCAATGGTTGGAGGGAAAGGAACGATACTAGTATTTGAAGAACTTGATTCGAGCCTTGGTCTCATGGGAGAATCAGGTTGCGTGTTTGGAAACCCGTCTTGAGGAGGGGAGGGTGAAGAAAAAATCACTGGAGATTCTTCAAAAATGTTTGTTGGTTCGTCCAAAATTTCTGGAGGTTGATCGTGAGATATAGACTCTTGAGTCTGTGGAACAGAAGGTTGAGTAGGGTTGATTATAAAATCGATATTTCGTTCATGATACTTGCGACACTGAGCAACGTGTACGTATTGAAATTGATTGTCAGGTTTTTCAAGAACAATGTTATTTTCAAACACATTTGCCACCCGATATGGACCTTCGTAGCTGGGTGCAAATTTCTTCACTAAAGTATGAGAAACAGAAGACTGGAAGTGAGTTTCCACGAGAGTGAGATCTCCAACGACAAGATCTGGTTCCCTACGCCTAGTATTATAATATCTTGCTTGAGCCGCTTGTGCTCCTAGCATTGCAACACGAGCTTTTTCTGCCATGATTCGTACTGATTGCGGAGTTGGTTGCTGGTTCAGTTCGTCGATAATCCCCGTTAAATTTTCAAAAGGGGTTTTAATTTTGCGACCCAGAAAAAGTTCTGCAGAAGTAATTTTAGTAGATTCGTGAACAGAGGAGCGGAGGGCGAACGAAAAAGCTCAAGATGGTCATCCCATCGTTCATGATGATCCATTACAAATGTAGCAATCATTTTCACTAACGTGCGGTTTACTCGTTCCGCAGGATTACTCTGGGGATGATATGGGGAAATGAATTTATGCTTAATGTGTAGTCTCGCACACATTCTTTCAAAAATGTCAGAAATAAATTGAGGACCATTATCCGAAACTACTTTATTAGGTGCACCATATCTAGAGAATACTTCATTAATTAATACATTACAAATAACTTCTGCCGTAGCGGCTTTAATGGGAAAAACTTCAACCCATTTAGAAAAATTATCAGTTAGTACTAAAACGTAACGAGCTTTGTTTTTAACAGATAAAGGATAAGGTCCCAATAAATCTATTGAAATAATATCAAAAACATGAGAACTTGAACTAGATTTCAAGTGACCGGCCGGTCTTACATTACGGTAATTATTAATCTGACACAAGTGACATGATTGAACATATGCGAGCACACTTTGGTACATGCCAGGACAATAGGCAACATCCCGCAATTTACAACGGGTCTTGCGAATACCAAAATGGCCTGCAAGAGGTTTGTCATGAAATTCGTTTAAAAGGGCCATTCTAAGGGTTCGCGGAATACATGGGTGAAACTCTGCCCTAGTAGTCCTAGATTTCGTATAGTAAAGAAGACCCTCTATGACTTCAAAATGCTGTGACCTTCCAGCCAGAGAAGGATCACTTTGTAGGGGCGAACCCGCAAGCAAAAAATTATAGATATCCCCGAAATCTGGATCATTTATTAATTCTGCCATTATCTGCTCTCTGGATGTTATATCAGCTATTAGAAGTAAAGGCTGACATCCAGGAGTAGTTTCTGTGAGGACCCCACTAATCGGAACGCGAGACAATGCGTCCGGTAATTGATTCTTATGACCTGGCTGATATGAAATTTTGATATTGCTCTCTTGTAACTTCAGAGCCCACTTCATAAGTCTTTGAGATAGGTGCTTAGCATAATTCAAATACTGAAGGGCAGAATGATCCGTAATTATGTTAACTGTCAATTCGTTAAGATAACATTGAAATTTATCAAGAGCATACACAACAGCAAGACATTCACGTTCTGTAGCTGAATAATTGCGTTCAGCTTTGGCTAAAGTACGAGACGCAAAAGCTATTGGATGCCCAGCTTGTGACAAAACGCAACCAAGACCAACTCCGGATACGTCAGTATAAATATCAAATTCCTTAGTATGATCCGGGAAAGCCAACACAGGAGGCTGAGTCAACGCAGACTTCAGTGTTTCAAACGCAGCGCTAGCCTCAGGTGTCCAAACAAACTTCTTGTATTTACGTTTCAAAGCATACAATGGCTCACAGATTGTAGCATAAGCGGGGACGAACTGCTGATACCATCCGGTCATTCCCAGAAAGCGTGATAGTTCTTTTGCTGTTTTAGGCCCGAGGAAAGTCAACAATAGGCCTAATTTTTTCATTATCCGTAAATAAGCCCTGGGGAGTGATTTTCAACCCCAGATATACAATCTCGTCCCTCGCTATCTGGCATTTATTAGGTTTTAATGTCAAGCCAGCATTGTATATGAGTTGGAACACCTGTTTGAGCAGAGAAAGGTGCTCGTCTAAAGTCTCGGATGTAATAATAATGTCATCCAAATATACATGCACATGGGGACCCAGAACAGGTCTGAGAACCGTATCCATAAGCTTTTGGAAAGTAGCAGGTGCAGAAGCTTATCCAAAGGGCATACGCAGGTATTCATAAGCCCCAAAAGGAGTCACAAAGCCTGTTTTATCGACGGAGTCTGGATGTACCGCCACCTGCCAATATCCACTCGCCAAATCCAAGGTTGACATCCATTTAGTTGATGACAGGTCATGCAAAATATGTGACATGACAGGTAGTGGATAATTGATCGTTTTTGTGACTTAGTTGAGCTTGCGGAAATCTGTCACGAAACGAAATTCATTAGGTTGTTTTTTTGGAACCAAAAAGGCAGGTGCAGACCAGGCGCTTGTTGATTCCCTTATTATGCCCTGTTTAATCATTTCTGAAATTTGACGTTGCATTTCCTGTTTCTTATGGGGAGCACAAGGGTAAGGTTTCGTCGCAATCGGTTTCGAACCATCAGTGTCAATGACATGATAAACCACCTGTGTGAAACCAGGTTGATCAGAAAATAAACCAGGGCTTTCCTGCAAAAGTAGAGAAAGCTGGTTTCGTTGCCTCTCATTCAATTGGTTACTCAATAACAAACTCGCTATATCCATAGGAACCGTAGGAATCATTTCGACATGTTCCGGAAAGGAAATCACATGTTGTACGAAATTCAAAGTTATTTGAAACGTATGAATAAAGTCCATTCCCATTAGACATTTAACAGGTAGTTCGTCTATAAGCAGGAAAGAATGCGTAAAACGAGCCTTTCCCAGCCCTAGAGATAATGTGACAGTTCCTGTGATACTGAAGATTTCGTTATTTGCACCTCGCAAATATTGCGTCGCAGGCTGAACTAGTATTGCAGGAAAATTGTCAGTGCAAAACTTCGTATTTAGGGCTGATATTTCAGAACCAGTGTCGAACTTTGTCTCGACAATAATATCTTCAATTGTCAAGAAGACATCAGGCAACTGAGGAGTTTGAACAGTCACTAATACTGTTTTAGGGTCAGAATGCTGGGTATCAGGAAGCAGGACCGACCCTTGGTCTACTTCCTTTGGAAGTTTAAAGGATTCCTGGTTGGATTATCATGCGGTCTGAAACCTCGACCCTGCCGGGTATCGGGAAAATTTTCACGATGAGGAAAACTGCGTGAAATCTGCTGCGGGAACTGCGCATGTCTGTTGACATTTTCATATCTATTACTTCTTCCCTCAGCACGGGCAGAAAAATCATCATTGCCCTGAGCATGAAAACGTTCCGAATGCTGCGGATTGGAACGGGGTCGAGCATACTGTGCATTTGTACGATATCCCGAAGATTGTTCAGAAACTCGCTGTTGGTTTGCCACTCTTCTGTGTGGTGGGACGTATGAAGCTTGGGTGTGCACTTGTGTATGCTCGCGTTGAAAGTTATTATGCCGCTGAGGGTTTTCGTAATAAGCCTCGCGGGGTGCCCGAGCATGGTGAGTTGAACCATGTTTGCCATGTCGCTCTTCATACGTTCGTATGAGGCGAAGGCATTCATGAATTGTAGCAGGGTGTCGAACCTCAAGAAAATCTTGTGGAAATGGGTCGAGCTGCTGCAATAGGGTATCCAACATGTCGACATGATTGGCATGTGGATCCCATAAGTTATATAAGCGTGTTGTTTCCAACGCAAATGCAACAGGGCTATCGTTGGGTCCTTGCTGACGAGAAAAAAGTTGTTGTGCAAGGCTAGCTCGACTGAGGCCGAAAGGAAAGACCTCCAAAAATTCTGCACGGAAATTCTCATAATGAGAATCCGGATTCGACACTCTCCACTGCCGATACCAGGTCTTAGCGGTATCCTTCAAGCAAGTGCCTGCGATTTGTACTTTGCAGTCTTCAGGAATATGGTATAGATCAAAATGATCTTCCAAATCTTCGAGGAACTTTAAGGACCCCTCCAAACCATTAAAAAGAATTGTTCCTGCATGCGGCACGAAATGGGCAAGCATTCTGCTTCGCTGAGAGGATTGAACTCCCTCAGGTACGACCCGCGACTCAGAGTAATAGGAAGCTGGTGAATTACGAAATTGTGAAGAATGCCTGGGTACGTGTAGATCATTCATATCAAAGTGAGACCCACAGGCTTTTTGCAGATGGTCGAGATTAATCCCATCACCACCGAAACTTGTCTTAGGGTGAAATATTGAAGTTGTCTCAGGTAGTGAAGACATGGGTAATAATTGTCAAGATCTCGTTTTCGAGAAAAGTTCGGGCGCCAATTATAATGAATATGCTTTTAACTAAGCTACTAATAATGCTTCCTTCAATTATAATGTAATGAATTCAGCTTCTTCTAAGCTAACGCTTCTTCTAATGGTTGTTGTGATATTAATCATGAATAAACTTTCCTGCTAGTAGTGTAGTAATAGTAATGAACAAACTTATAACTGGCAGTAATGTTGTAGTAGTAATTAAGATGAATAAAGTCTTAATGCTGGTTGTTACTAATAACACTAAATGAAATAAACCTAACAGCCAGACAGAGGTCTGACAGTACTATGAACTGAGAAAGACGTACTTACGACAAGAATCTTTTATTTGGTCAACTTCTCGCTCTCACATAAACAAACTCTCTTTATACAGCACCAGCTTTCTGACACATAAACCACAGCTCACTTCGTACAACAACAAACGCTCTCTCTATACAACAACAAACGCTCTCTCTAGGTATCGTTGAACGCGCCTATTTATACTGGCTACCACCACGTCATGACTTACACTCATTGCCAGATCTCATTCAGCGGGAGAAATAACATCTCGTTCAGTAAGAAGATAATTTACATAGAAAAATAAAATAACCAGTGATAGTAAAATCAAAAGGAAAGTGAATCGAGAGTATACGTTACAAGATATGTATGTTATATACATATGTAAGATATCTATGTAAGATACCTATGTTCTCCAGATATATGTTAAGTAAGGCCTTGTCACCTTGTAAAATACATCTTATGTGTTTGAAGACACGAAGAGATGCAATGAATTATGATTTTTAATATTTATTACTAAAGAAACACAAACATTGAATCAAGTATAGACAACAAAAATTAGAAATTAATGCACAAAAACACACACATAGTTCAGGAGTTTAAGTTTGTCTTTAAAATGTCTTTTTTCGTGCTTTGAGATTCGCGAAGGAGTGCACAACATCATCGAACGATAATTACTTAGCAATATCTCTAATGACATGATAGCAAGAAAAAAGGATTGTTGATAGGAAGTTATTTTTTTACCAAGGCCATTTTCAAAAAGAACGCTCTGCTTGACAGTTGGTTATTGGTATTACCAAATACAGTTTTAATATGGTGGGGTCTTTCGGTAGGGTATTACAAAATATAGTTTTAATCCGACTCTGTGTTTATGTGAAATGTTTGGTGCTGCAAAGGCCACTTAAGTGATGCTGAGTGGCAGTCTTTAAGTGATGCATTTTATAAATGGGAATACTTGAAACAATATTTTAATTACTTAAAAGTTTAAGATATTTTGCTAATGTGCCTATTATTAAAAGTTCTTAAACTGTATATGCTAATGTTAGGTTCAGATGTGCCCAATGTAATTATGTCTGTTTTAAAAATTTTAAATAAGCAAGTAAAAGACCTGAGAACTAATGGTTTATTTAACATCGGAACGGGCAATATCCACATTATTCATAATAGATTTGGTCAAAGTTTGAAACTAGAAAAGCTCAGCAATGACACTGACGTTTTGGAAGATGTACATTCTTGGTTCCGGAAGCATCCTTCACGACGGGAAGACTTGAAAAATTCTTTAGAAAACTTGGACGCAGATTATGTTACAATGCTCACATATGTTAGCAATCGGTGGCTCTCCATCATTCTAGTTTGTGAGTAATCTGGAGCTATTTTCAGCTCTAAAGACATACTTCCTATCAAATCTCACAGAAGACAGAAACAGTAACAAATTACTTAGATTAGATAAATATAAAATTATACTCAAAATGTTGAAAAATGCACTTACTCCTGTTTATTTGCACTTTTTCGTAAGTGTTGGTACCATTTTTGACCATTTCCTTAAACTTTTGCAACAGAAAACTGCACAGGTGCATGTTCTTAGTACCACCAATTTTCGTAGGTATTTCCATAAGAGCCTTGGTTAGTTTTCTCTTAATTTCAGAGATGTCCACTTCTTCTGACGTTAGACCTTCTAAGGCAGAGAATCGGTTCCTAATTTCCAATTTAAAGGTATTATCAGGGGCGGCTCCTGCTAGGGGCTGTGGGGCTGCAGCCCCACCCCTACCCAAAGCAGTTTTTTTTTCATGCCGTACCAAGAGAAAGAAGTTTTGTGAACACCGCTCTAAGTTTTTCCAGCACAATGCCACGACTGCAGTTTTCTGAACTCAACTGGAAGTTTTTCCTGCATAACATCACTGGGAGCGGAAAGAACGTTGGCTGACTGCGCTGCTTGCAGCCCTGACGGCTATTGAAACCAACTCATGTGGGAAACTCTGCCTATTCCCACATCAGTTCGCTTCCTTTGAATAAAACTTCCCTGGGGTGCATTGATGGCAGCTCTCGTTAGCAGGGTTGCTCGCGAATGCATCGCTGATCCTGTGCGGAGCCAGCCTGTGTGCTTTGTTGATTAATACGGTTCTTGTGCTTCCGAATAAGAAATGAAATATGGGAATGAATTAAAAATAATGACATAAGTACGTTTGAATGTATTACTCAACCTGGTTTTTTTCTTCCAATTTTTGGTTTGTTCCTGCTTTTATTCAACGTAATAATTATATCAACAATGTTGCTCTCATTGAACTGGAGATTATTCGTGTTTGCTAATAACAAATACTCAGTTGCCGGGACTTTTGCAAAAAAGTTTTACTTATATCTTCTCTTCTGGTCAAAATGGGCATGTGAACAAATTGCGATTAAGAATAGAGTTCAGTACTGGATAAATTGAAAAAAAAATGACAGATAGAGACTAATTTCGGCAGCGAAATACTTGCACTGAATTGATTTCTTAACTTACCAAGCACAGCGAAATTTTCGCTTTTAAACTCACGTAAATTTTTATTCACCAAAAATCATTGAAGTCACTCCACTGGATACATTTTATTTTCTGCTGCATCCCCCCTCCCTCCCAAAAATAAGCTGCGCATTTCAATTGAGGTAGTGTACTTAATTATTTTGAAAAGAACATTTAATCAGATATGATTGTTTAGATTTACGAAGTTAGTAAATTTTGGAAAACAAATTTTTCTACACTAAATTGTTATCATGGCTTCAAAATTAAAATTGGACGGAATATGTTTGCAATCCGTTTTTATTAAAGAGAATGCCGGTATGTGATATCGCAATAACAACTCATCGCGAAATTCTGGCAGACCCTTCAAAATTCCACAAAATGTTTTTCATCGCAGTCCAAGTTGCTGTGGTCGGTATCAAGTCGAAGTTTCAAAGGGAGTGTATCAGAAGAAAAAAATATTTATCGTCATATTTCTAGGGGTCACAATGATACACTTGGGAACGCGTACATGACCTTGAGTGTGTCTCCGCTACCACTGGCACACGCATTAATTTTTTTAATGTTTGTCCATATATATATATATACACTGCCGGACAATTGCTAAGGTCGGATGACATTAGCAACGATAGCAACCATAAAATGGAAGGCAGGAAAATGTGGAAATTAGCATAAGTGCGGGATACAGTAAGACGTGTTGTTCGTATGCAAATTTTGGATTGCCGAACTTGTTCGTGACGTCATAGCGCTGATAAGAGATATAAAGGATTTGACGCGTATTGACCGTTGTTGTTCAAACGCAAAGTTGAAAGGGAAAGAATCAATTGACGAACTTGCAATTTTCAGTACGTCTTCCCGACATCACCTAGATGATTTTACGCGTGGCCGTATTATTGGCAAGATTGAAGAAGGGCGAAAAATAACAGATGTTGCCAGGGAGTTCGACGTCAGCCACAGTGTTGTTTCAAGGCTTTGGAAATCATTTCAAACAAATGGAGAGTGTAGCAAACGTCACGGGGAGGTCGTGTTCGCAGTACGACACCTGCAGAAGATCGGTACATAGTGCTATCAACAAAAGGACACCGGTGCAGCACAGCTAATGAATTAGCAAATCAGTTTATGGCTGCTACTGGCAAGCGGATCTCCCGAAAAACTGTCGCCAGACGTTTGCATGAAGGAGGACTATACGCCCGCCGTCCTGTTGTGTGCATCCCATTGTCCAGACGTCACCGTACCGCCCGTTTGCAATGGTGCCATCAACATCGCAATTGGACTGATAACGACTGGTCTGCTGTCCTCTTCTCAGATGAGAGTAGATACAGTCTATCGTCTGATTGTCGACGACAACTGATCTGGCGTGATAGTGGTACTGCATATTGTCCAGCAAACATACAGGAAAGGGACCGATATCCGACATGTAGTGTCATGGTATGGGCTGGCATCATGATCAATGGCCGTACGTCCCTCTATGTGCTTCCAACTGGGACTATGACTAGCCAACGATACATTAATGATGTTCTACTACCTCATGTTCGCATGTTCCGTGGTGCTGTCGGTGATAGATTCATTTTCATGGACGACAACGCAACATGTCATCGAACAGTCGCTGTCCAGGAGTGTCTTGAGAGGATATTCAACGCCTCGTATGACCAGCACGTTCTCCAGATCTGAATCTCATTGAAAATGTGTGGGATGCTTTGGGGAGGAGTCTTGCTGGTCGCCAATGCCCTCCAATAAACAAGGACACCTTCATCCGTGCACTGACAGAGGAATGGGATAAATTACCCCAACAGCTGCTTGATAATGTTGTGCAAAGCATGACACGACGTGTGGAATCTTTCATCGCCCTCCATGGTGGCCATATCCCGTATTGACATCTTACGCCGGAACGCCTGCGGACGGTAATTGCATTTTTTTCACGTTTACGTATTCTGCACAAAATGGCCTGTTTGTCCCTTGAACACGTTCCAAAGCCTTCTGGATTTCAGAGCACAATAAATTGTTTTTCTTGTAATGTCCTGGCATTCTGACATTATTTTATTTCACTTGGCATCCAACCACACTTACTTTTTTATGCGCTATATAGCCGTTTATGATCCGTCTTTAGCAATTGTCCAGCAGTGTAAAATATACGTACAGTATATGCATGTACATATAATTTGCAACCACTATCAATCCACTGCTGGATGAGAGTTTCCAAGTTTCTTCTTCCACAACAATCTGCCTTGAGCCAGTTTTTTCATGCTTTCGAATTTCATGCACCCATCTCCCTCTTGTCATCTTCTGGGTATTGTTATTTCCCTTGCTGTCCAGTTCAATATTTCAACTCTCCGTCGGTGGCTCTTTCTTCTAGCAATATGTCCATCCCATTGCAATTTCAGGAATTCTGACCATAATGTCTTCCACTCTTGTCATTTTCCCAATCCACGAGTTCCTATTTGTATCTTTCCTGGTAAAATCAAACATGCATCTGTACATGCTTCTTTCAGTTGGCTGCAACGTCTGTATGTCTATTTTAGTTGAGGTCCATGTCTGTGTTTCATGCGTAAGAACTCGAAGGATGCACTGATTAATCAGTCTCTTTTTAAGAAATAATGCATCTGACGAAGTTTTTTAGGTCGATTATTTTCTTCATAAATGTGTCAATGTGGCCATCGCTTAACATCTGTTGCCTAATTTAGGTATCGGTACCTCTACATTTTGCCTATCAATCGCTAAATATAAAATCTAAATATTCATTTCTTGTAAAAAAAGCACTTTCGATCATATATATATCATCATCATCATCATCATTGTCAACCATTATCAATCCACTGCTGGACGAAGGTCTCCCCAAGTTTCCTCCACAACGGTCTGTCTTGTGCCAGTCTCCTCCATGTCACCCCTGCATACTTTCGAATTTCATCCACCCATCTCCCATGTGGTCTTCTTCTGGGTCTTTTCCTGTTCCTTGGAATCCAATCTAAAATTTCGGCTGTCCATCGATGATCTGTCCTTCTGGCAGTATGTCCAGCCCATTGCCATTTCAGAGATTTAACTTTGATCATGATGTCTTCCACTCTTGTCATTTTTCGGATCCACGAGTTCCTCTTCTTATCTCTCCTGGTTGCACCAAGCATGCACCTCTCCATGCTGCTTTGAGTTGTCTGCAGCCTTTGTATGTCTCTTTTAGTTAAGGTCCACGTCTCTGCACCATACGTAAGCACTGGAAGGATGCATTGATCAAACACTTTTCTTTTAAGACATAATGGCATATTGCTCTTGAAAATTATGCTGTTTCTTCCAAAAGCTCTCCAGGCAAGTTTTGTACGCCGATTAATTTCTTCATCAATGTGACCCTCACTTGATATCTGCTGTCCAAGATAAACGTACGTGTCTGTTATCTCCAGCTTTTCTCCATCAATCGATAAATCTTCATTTCTTGTAAAAGCATTGAACATCACTTTTGTCTTCTGAAAGTTCATTTTTAATCCCACTTCTTTACTCTTGTCAGCAAGTTCCTGGATCATACTCTGCAGCTCTGATGGGCTAGTTGCAAAAATAACTATGTCATCAGCAAAACGAAGGTGGGTTAGATAATCTCCATTAATCTTTATCCCCTTGTTTTCCCAGCTCAGTGACTGAAAAACACCCTCCAATGTGGCATTAAAGAGCTTCGGAGATATGGTGTCACCTTGTCTCACTCCCTTTCCAATTTTTATGTGTGTTGTATTTTCAAACAGCCTAATCTTTGCACTTGCATTTTCATAGATGTTATTAATAATATTAATGTATGCATCTTCAATACCGCAGGTTTTCAGAGCCATTGTAACTGCTGATGGTTTCACCGAATCAAAGGCTTTTTCATAATCGATAAAAGCCATGCACAATGGAAGTTCATATTCCCTCGCTCTTTCAATTAGTTCTCTCAGCACATGGATATGATCTATTCTGCTGTAGCCACTCCTGAATCCAGCTTGTTCTCTCGGTTGAGCCATGTCCAGTGTTACCTTCAAGCGGTGTGAAAGAACTTTAGTGAAGATTTTATAAACTACTGATAGGAGGCTGATAGGTCTGTAGTTTCCGAGATCCTCAATGTCACCTTTCTTATGTAGCAGGATCATTGTAGCGGTGTTCCAATCCTCAGGAATCTTTCCTTCATTAAGGCATCGAGTGAAAATTTGGGCGAGTACTGTTTCGATTTCTCCACTTGCTTCTTGTATGATGTCTACAGTAATTCCATCTTCTCCTGGAGCTTTTCCCCGCTTCATGTTCTTGATTGCATGTGCAACTTCTGCTGGAAGGACTGGAGGAACTCTGGTACTGGTACCTTTCATGATGTCTGGAATACATGTGTCATCCCTTTCATATAATTTGGAGTAGAAATCTTTCACTCTTGTCAAAATTTCGCCCCTATTTCTTGTTACAGAACCATCTTCTTTTCTCAGTGCCATAATTTGTTTTCTTCCCTTACTGAGATGTCCCTTTGCTATCTTTAGGCTTTGGTTGTTTTCAATTGCTTTCCTTACTAGTTCACAGTTGAATTTTCTTACGTCTTCAGTGATAATTTTTCGTACTGTCTTGCATAGCTCTATATATTCCACTTTGGAAGTCACATCTTCTTTAGTTGTCCTCATCTCTCTTCTTTTTTGCATCAACATTTTCGTTTTTCCTGATAATTTATTTACATGCAACTTGTTCTTAGACCCAGCTAATTTTGTTGCTGTTTCCATAAGAGCTTTGGTTACTTTTCTGTTAACTTCAGAAATATCCACTTCTTCCGATGTTAGGCCTTCTAAAGCAGAGAATCTGTTCTTCAGTTCCAACTTCAAGGTATTATGGTGTTTTTTAAGGTTGGTTATGTCAATAGATTTTGTTTGTCTTATGAGCTTGCCACGTTCAAGTTTAGTGTTGAGGTGCATCTTACATCTCACCAATCTATGGTCACTACCTGTGTTGAACTTGTTTAGCACACTGCAGTCTTCCATGACGAATTTTTTGTTACACATAATAAAATCAATTTCACTTGTCGTCCCATTTGGATGTCTCCATGTCCATTTCCTGTGTGGCTTGGAGACATCCAAATGGGACGACAAGTGAAATTGATTTAGGTATCGGTACCTCTACATTTTGCCTATCAATCGCTAAATATAAAATCTAAATATTCATTTCTTGTAAAAAAAAGCACTTTCGATCATATATATATATATATATATACACTGACGGAAAAAAAATTCCAACACCACGAAAAAATAGTTGTATAGGAATGAAATGGCGGCAATACATTTGTATAGGTAACATATTTAATCTATTAAGGTTTCAAGATCACAGCTTATTGTGAGCGCGAGAAGAGCCATTTTAAATGTGAAATGCTGGTACATTAATAACCGGTGTAACCGCCAGAATGTTAAATGCAAGCACGCAAACGTTCATGCATTGTGTCGTACAGGTGCTGGATGTCAGTTTGTGGGATGGAGTTCCATGCCTGTTGCACTTGGTCGGTCAATACAGGGACGGTTAATGCTGGTTGGGGGTGACGCTGGAGTTGTCATCCAATGATGTCCCATACGTGCTCGATTGGTGAAAGATCTGGTGATCTAGCAGGCCACGGCAACATGTCGACACTCTGCAGAGCATGTTGGGTTACAACAGCGGTATGCGGGCGAGCGTTATCCTGTTGGAAAACACCCCTGGAATGCTGTTCATGAATGGCAGCACAACAGGTTGAATCACCAGACCGACGCACAACTGTGCCGTCAGGGTGCGTGGGATAACCACGAGAGTGCTCCTGCTGTCATAGGAAATTGCTCCCCAGACCATAACTCCAGGTGTAGGTCCGGTGTGTCTCGGCCGCAGACTGGTTGGTTGCAGGCGCTCACCCGGCCTCCTTCTAACCAACACACGGCCATCACTGGCACCCAGGCAGAACCGGCTTTCATCAGAAAACACAACAGATCTCCACTCCGTCCTCCAATGAGCTCTAGCTTGACACCACTGACGTCGCAAACGGCAGAGGTTTGGAGTAAGTGGAATGCACGCTACAGGGCGTCTGGCTCGGAGCTGCCCTTCAAGTAACCGATTTGTAACAGTTCGTTG
The DNA here is from genome assembly GCA_039090855.1 of Macrothele yani. NCBI lineage: Eukaryota > Metazoa > Arthropoda > Arachnida > Araneae > Macrothelidae > Macrothele > Macrothele yani. The sequence continues at coordinate 98,366,955 of CM076990.1, read as the reverse complement.
TGTCACTGTGGTGGCAACTGCAGCTCGAATTGCTGCCGCAGACGCGGTACGATGCGCCACGGCCATACGCCGTACACGGCGGTCTTCCCTCTCAGCAGTGCCACGTGGCCTGCCGGAACCCGGTCTTCTTGAGGCAGTACCTTCCCTTGACCACCGCTGCCAACAATCATGCACAGTGGCTACATTCCTGCCAAGTCGTTCTGCAATATTGCGGAAAGAAGATCCACCTTCTCGTAGCCCTATTACACGACCTCGTTCAAATTCCGTGAGCTGTTGATAATGGCTTCTTCGTCTTCTTAAAAGCATTCTTGACTAACATCAACACACTACGTCGAATCTCAACGATAACTAACGCTCACAAACGTTACAGCGCGTTTTTACAGCAAACCTGCTTTGCATGTTCCGAGGGGCGCTACTAGCGCCACACGTATGCGCCGAGCGCGAAATTTGCATAGACGTTATCTTACAGATGTACTCTCACCGCCTACCAACTGTCGTTTATCTAACACAACCCCTTCTTGGTGTTGGGATTTTTTTTTCCGTCAGTGTATATAGAATGAAAATATTACAGAACAAAAATACAAACATTTCAAAACAAGTGAAAACTAAACAGGTTGCCGTCATCAGGAGAGCTTCAACCTGTGGGAGTGGCTTTCTAGTACCAACAAAACGACAAGGCAAGCCAAAATTGTCGGTTGGTCATGCTCCCTAGGCCACAAAACCAAATTCTAATAAGCACAAAAATTCCAAGAATGAAATTTATAAAACTAAAAAAGAAATAAAAGTTTACCGGCAGAACCAAACCCGCCATGACAAAAAGTTCAAACAAGGCTGAACAGAGAGACATGGCGGGTTTTGTTCTGCCGGTAAACTTTTATTTCTTTTTTTAGTTTTATAAATTTGATTCTTGGAATTTTTGTGCTTATTAGAATTTGGTTTTGTGGCCTAGGAGCATGACCAACCGACAATTTTGGCTTGCCTTGTCGTTTTGTTGGTACTAGAAAGGCCACTCCCACAGGTTGATGCTCTCCTGATGACGGCAGCCTGTTCCAGTTTTCAATTGTTTTGAAATTTTTGCATTTTTGTTCTGTAATATTTTCATTCTATATAAGCTACTACATGAGGTTTAGCTGCCTTCGGCGCTTGTCATGGTATTAGCCTTTTTTGTCTAATTTTTTTTGTGTTAAAATTAATTTAAAAAGTATTCTTTTGTTTTATTTATGTACTACTTATATATATATATATATATATATATACTAAAGAGCATAGCCGAAAACATAAGATAAACTTTAGAATTTAAAACGAAAGTTGCAAAATAACCTGAAGATCAAAACGCGCAACGCAGCAGTTATGAAAATTCAGAATCCACATTCTATTAAGAAGCGACTGAAGCAAAAAAATGTTTTGACTCATACCAAGTACAACATAGAAAAGGTTACATGTTAATAACAATAAAAAAGGTACTTCTTTTTAGTTTTTTTAGGTATATAACACACATATATACCTAAATTAAGCTGATGAGTGCATATTAAAAAAAAAGAGTGACAAAACAAATTTCTCCTTGAGAAATAATGAAATTGATTGGACTCACCTAATTCTTAAAAACTGAGATTTATTCTTCTAGGTACATTTCCGAATTTGTCAATGACTTTTTCATCTTCAACTTGAATGTCTCTATGAATAGATAATAAAGCTAGCCCATTCAGTCTTGACTCTGATGTACTGTTTCTCAAATAAGATTTCAATCGACGAAGACTGGAAAAGCTTCTTTCCACTGATGCTGTGGTTACAGGAAGAATTGCCAAGATGTGAAGCAAAATATAAATGTTGGGAAATAAGTTCTGTAACGTATACTCTAGATTCAGTTTCCTTTTGATTTTACTATCTCTTGTTATTTTATTTTCCTATGTAAATTATCTTCTTACTTAACGAGATGTTATTTCTCCCGCGGAATGATATGTGGCAACGAGTGTAGTCATGACGTGGTGGTAGGCAGTATAAATAGGTGCGTTCAACGATACCTAAGAGAGCTTTTGTTTATGTGCGATTAGAGCTTCTGTGTTACGTGAGAGAGCTTTTTGTTTATATGTGCAGAGGTTTTGTTCGATGTGAAAAGAGCTACGTTATTTTGTGCCGAGAGCTTCGTTCTATGTGATTAGGTTCTTCTTCATTATTGTGATACGATTAGTGTGACTAGTAGTGTGTGTGTTGGATGATACCAGGAGTTTCCTAATAAAAGGTTTTTTAAGTAAGTACGTTTTTCTCAGTTCATAGTACTGTCAGACCTCTGTCTGGCCGTTGGGTCTCTGCCATTAAGTGTCTCTATTAACAACCAGCATAAGACTTTATTCATAATTAATTACCACACAACAAACCGGTAAAAAACTAATTCATTATAATTGGCGCCCGAACTTTTTCTGAACACGAGGTCTTGACAATTATTACCCATGTCTTCATTACCTGAGACAACTTCAATATTTCACCCTAAGGCAAGTTTCGGTGGTGATGGGATTAATTTCAACCATCTGCAAGAAGCCTGTGGGGCTCACTTTACTGATAATAATTTCCAAGTACCGAGGCATTCTTCACAATTTCGTGATTCACCAGCTCCCTATCACTCTGAGTCGCGGGTCGTACCTGAGGGATTTCAATCCTCTCACAGAAGCAAAATGCTTTTCCCATTTCGTGCCACATGCAGGAACAATTAATTTCAATGGTTTGGAGGGGTCCTTAAAATTTCTCGAGGATTTGGAAGATCATTTCGATCTATACAATATTCCTCAAGACTGCAAAGTGCAAATCGCAGGCACTTGCTTGAAGGATACCGCTAAGACCTGGTATCGGCAGTGGAGAGTGTCGAACCCGGATTCTCATTATGAGAATTTCCGAGCAGAATTTTTGGAAGTCTTTCCTTTCGGCCTCAGTCGAGCTAGCCTTGCACAACAACTTTTTCTCGTCAGCAAGGACCCAACGATAGCCCTGTTGCATTTGCTTTAGAAACAACACGCTTGTATAACTTATGGGATCCACATGCCAGTCATGTCGACATGTTAGACACCCTATTGCAACAGCTCGATCCATTTCTACAGGATTTTCTTGAGGTCCGACACCCTGCTACAATTCGTGAATTCCTTCGCCTCATACGAACGTATGAAGAGCGACACAGCAAACATGGTCCAACTCACCATGCTCGGGCACCCCGCGAGGCTTATTACCAAAATCCTCAGCGGCATAATAGGCCTAATGACTTCCAACGCGAGCGTACACAGGTGCAAGTCCAAGCATCATACGTTCCACCGCATAGAAGAGTGTATAATGAATTAGCTTTATTTTGCTTTCCGCTAAGCTAATTATAATGAATAAGCTCTTCCTACCAGCTAACTAATGATAATAATGAAGCTTTCCTACTGAGCTTAAGTATAATGCTTCTGCTACTGAATGATATACTTGTACTAAGCTTCAAATAGTGAATTCAAATGGTTGTTGTTACTAGTTAATTAAGAACATGAATAAAGTCTTAACGCTGGTTGTTAATGGTAATAAACTAATGATATAAACCTAACAGCCAGATAGAGGTCTGACAAAAACTATGAATTGAGAAAGACGTACTTACTACAAGCTTTTTTATTCTGTACGCTTGATCATCCAAAGCACACACACACAACTTGTTTCACAATAATGAAGAATCACTAATCACATAGAACGAAACTCTGAACAAAATCTCTCCTTATAACAACAAAATCTCTCCTTATAACAACAAAATCTCTCCTTATAACAACAAAATCTCTCCTTCGCTATCGATGAACGCGCCTATATATACTGGCTACCACTACGTCATGACTTACACTCATTGCCAGATCTCATTCAGCGGGTGAAATAATATCTCGTTCAGTAAGAAGATAATTTACATAGAAAAATAAAATAACCAGAGATAGTAAAATCAAAAGGAAAGTGAACATAGAGTATACGTTACAGTGGATATGATGTATTGTGCTGTAGCCACTCCTGAATCCAGCTTGTTCTCTCGGTTGAGCCATGTCCAGTGTTACCTTCAAGCGGTGTGAAAGAACTTTAGTGAAGATTTTATAAACCACTGATAGGAGGCTGATAGGTCTGTAGTTCCTGAGGTCCTCAATGTCACCTTTTTTATGTAGCAGGATAATTGTAGCGTTGTTCCAATCCTTAGGAATCTTCCCTTCATTAAGGCATCGAGTGAAAATTTGCGCGAGTACTGTTTCGATTTCTCCACTTGCATCTTGTATGATGTCTACAGTAATTCTATCTTCTCCTGGAGCTTTTCCCCGCTTCATGTTCTTGATTGCATGTGCAACTTCTGCTGGGAGGACTGGAAGAACTCTGGTACTGCTACCTTTCATGATATCTGGAGTACATGCATCATCTCGTTCATATAATGTGGAGTAGAAATCTTTCACTCTTGTCAAAATTTCGCTTCTATTCCTTGTTACAGAACCATCTTCTTTCCTCAATGCCATAATCTGTTTTCTTCCCTTACTGAGATGTCTCTTTGCTATCTTTAGGCTTTGGTTGTTTTCAATTGCTTTCCTCACTAGTTGACAGTTGAATTTCCTTACGTCTTCAGTGATACTTTTTCGTACTGTCTTGCATAGCTCTATATATTCCACTTTGGAAGTCACATCTTCTTTAGTTGTCCTCATCTCTCTTCGTTTTTGCATCAACATTTTGGTTTTTCCTGATAATTTGCTCACATGCAACTTGTTCTTAGACCCAGCTAATTTTGTTGCTGTTTCCATAAGAGTTTTGGTTACTTTTCTGTTAACTTCAGAAATATCCACTTTTTCCGATGTTAGGCCTTCTAAAGCAGAGAATCTGTTCATTAGTTCCAGCTTGAAAGTATTATTGTGTTTTTTAAGGTTGGTTATGTTAATACATTCTGTTTGTCTTATGAGCTGGCCACGTTCAAGTTTAGTGTTGAGGTGCATCTTACATCGCACCAATCTATGGTCACTACCTGTGTTGAACTTGTTTAGCACACTGCAGTCTTCTATGACGAATTTTTTGTTACACATAGTAAAATCAATTTCACTTGTCGTCCCATTTGGATGTCTCCATGTCCATTTCCTGTGTGGCTTTTTTTTTGAAAAAGGAGTTCAAGATGAAAAACTCTTCTGCCTCTGCAAATTCAACGAGAGTATTTCCACACTGGTTTCTGTTGCCGTGACCGAATTTATCTACTGAAGTTTCATTCTGTTGCTGTTGCCCTATTTTTGCATTGAAATCTCCCATAATTATCTTCAAGTGCTGCTTACCTTTATTATTTAGATGACGAATTTCCTCATAAAATTCTTCAATTTCTTCTTCAGGATGACTTGTGGTGGGTGCATAAGTTTGAATAACCTGAGCCTCGTATCTTCTCGAGAGTTGGATAACGAGTCATGCAGCTCTGTCAGAGGAACTTTCAACTTCTACAACTGTATCCTTCAGTTTCTTGTTTATTATAAATCCAACACCACTAGTTCTGCCAGTATCAGTCCCACGATAGTAGAAGAGATGTCCACTTTTCAGTTCAATGAGATCTTCTCCTTTTGTTATGACCTCTCTTAGCCCGACGATGTCCTACTTGATCCTTTGTAGTTCTTCTTCCAATTCAAGAAGCCTTGAATCAGAAGATAGGGAGCGTCCATTATACGTAGCCAAGGTCAGCATCAGATGGCAGCCTAGTCCGGTCTTCCGGGAATTCTTAGCACACTCTACCTTCATGTCGCACTGGCCGCTGCCTTGGCCTGGTACATTCTAGCTGCCGGAGACTGAGGGCCAAGATTTAAGTTGTGGAGTCATTTTGGAGGGTTTGGCCATAACTCCCCACGCTGGCCAAGCGGGTTGGTGAGTGTGGGATAGCAGTAGTATAAAAGGACCGATCCTGCGCCAAGGAGCAGCTCCTTCTAAAGAAGGAGCAGGGGGCGTGGCCTGGCGCAGAAGGATGTGGGGATGTGACACGGGCAGAAAGAGCAGGGGGCGTGGCTTGTGACGCAGAAGGATGTGGGGCGTGGCAGGTGCGCTAGTGTGTTGGGTCGATGATGATGTGCTGACCCCTAGCGGTGCTTCTTACTACTTTTGATGGATTTTTGAGGGATGGCAACGACCGAGGGGGAAAGGGCATGGCAGATGGCGCTAGTGTGTACAGTCGGTGCTGATGTGCTGCCCCTAGCGGTGCTTCTCGGAACTTTCGATGAATCTTTGAGAGATGGCAACGACCGAGTGGGGGAAATGAGATGTGTACGCGATGTGCAGCTCCCTAGCGGTGCTTTTTGGAACTTTATGTTTTTCTCAGGAGATTTATTGGACTTTGACAAATTTTTGGGAAGTCTTTCCAATATGTTTTGTTTCCTCAAATTTGTTTTATTAAACTTATTTTTTTAGGAATTCCCTGAAGTGTTAGGAATTTTTATAGACGTTGCATTATTTTTTTATTTTTTTATTTTCTCTGGAGATTCATTGGACTTTGTCAAATTTTTGAAGGAAGTTTTTTGTCGTTTCCAATGTTTTATGTTTCCTCGAATTTTTTTTATTAAACTTATATTTTTAGAACTCCGTAAGGTGTTAGGAATTTTTATTTAAAGACGTTGAAATATTTTTTTAATTCTTATATTTGTCCTCTCTCCAATTTTAATTTAGACGAGGGAAGGCTTTGTTTGAAAAGATTTCGTTCCTGTTGATTCATGTTCTGCTATCTTTTGTCCGCCATGTGTTTTGGGATGACTCACAATTTTCTCTTTGTCTCAGGCCATACCATTTTGTACGACACGTGTTTTGGGACGAGTGACTATGATGGGTGACGCATGCCGTGATAGCAGACAAAACCATGACATCAGCCAACGCCATTTCATCCGCGGGGTAGGCGGTTGACGTCATTTGAGATTCTGTTAGACACATTAAGTTCCAAGACTGATTTTTCTCAATAACTTGATCATTTTGCAACGAATTTATTCCTTATTTTCCCCCTAATTTCCCATTTTACATTTTATATTCACGATTTTTTTTTATTTTATTTGAGGAGACCACGCATTTTCAACGGACGTTCCAACATAAAGACGTTTTCCAAAGTTTTGTGCTGCAGACATAATCTTAAAACACGATTGTTTATTAACGTATTTACGTGTTCATGACATTTTCTGTTACATTTTTTAACGTTGTACCTTTTTCCACCGTACAAAGCCACAATTTTTTATTCATAGTTAAAATGTTTATTTTTTTATTTTTTCGTATTTTTTTTATTTCTTCATGATTATTCAGGGAAATGTACCTTTAATGCATTATCTTAATCTTTTTGTTCTAAATGCTTGCATACGCGTTATACTTCTCGATGTACCAACATTATTTTATTTTCTAACTTTTCAAACTAACAACTACTTTTATCGAGGCTTTATTTTTTCTGATTCAAACAAGCAAACGTTTCTTCATTATTATTTCCGTTTCCTATACAAACAACTTTTCTCACTTGCTTTTAATGTATGACTTAATCTGGTTTTCCATTTAGCTGTTTCATGTTTGAGCAAGAAATATACAGATCTATAGCAACTAGCTATACATACCATTCGTTCGTAACAGTATGTTTTTTTTTTCAGATTTAAACCAACACACGCTTCTTAACGACTTGATATCGGTTTTCTGGGGAACTTTTCTTTTTCCTTCATTCAATTTTACTCCAGATCATGAGACGAGGAAATGCTTCTTTAGAAACGATTTCGTTCCTGTTCGCAGTAATTATTGGACTTCCGTGTGTTCAAGAACTGTACAGGTCTTTCACAGTTAAAATTCTGGTGAAACAATATTTTCTTACTTTATTTAGCATATCATTATAGCTTCCCAATTTTCACTATTTTACTTCATCTTTTTTTAAATTTAGTAAAACTTTTCAGTATGTCAGTAATTTATTTCTTACTTGGCCAAACTTATGACTCCTTTTATTTAGACTATTTTTTTAATTTCATTTCAGCAAAACGATTATGTTAGATGTAGCAAATCATCAGGTTTTTTGTTTCCTTATATATCATATTTTCCAACTTGCTTTAAAGTATTCCTCAAAGCTTGCATGTATGTCAAATATGCATTTTTTTTATCCTTCCCTAGTTTGCTATACTTTTTCGTGGACTGCTCCAACAGGAAAGCATTCATTGTCAAGGCATGAAATCTAAAACCTTTTTTCTTACGTTAAAATTTGTATTCTTTGGGACATATTTTCTGTATATTGTTCTGTCTCGTCCGAAAAAAACATTCATTCTGGAGGCAAAGCGAGTAATTCCGTTCTTCCACTAAACATTATTTTTTTACGTTTTACTAACTCACCACCCCCATAGCGAAAATAAAGAAATACTTACTTCTGTTCCCTACATATCGACTCAATCTATTTCTTTTCGAAGTGCTGATCATGACATTTCATCTAAAATTTCATACTTTCACCAAAAATCATATTCTTAAACGAGCTATTTTTTAAATTTATTTCATGTATACCTAAATTTTTGTTGTTTACTCACCTCATCAAAGTCAATAAGAACTCCCCGAATCTCATTCCTTTCCCTCATTTAATTCGCCTAAATTGATATGTTTCAAAACTTCGCGTATATTTCATTCCCTTAATGTCCAGTTCTCCCGTGTCTGCCCCTTCATTTTTAACTTCTGTGCATGCTGCATTTTATCTTTAGACGTTTAATTTCATTGACCTTTTCTTTCGTTTTAATTAGGTTTTCATTATCGTATTTTTTATTCATTGTCTCAGCAGAAGAAACTTTCATTCTGGAGACATAGCGACTAAGTCCGTACTTCCTCTAAACATTCTTTTTTCACGTTTTACTAATTGTTCAGAAAAGCAGTTGTTTCCAAACTCCCATAGTTAAAATATCGTATTGCCCTTATAGTACTTATTATATTTTTCCTTCTGTTCAGTGTTGTATGATTCTTCAAACTTTGGTTTATTTTTATGAAACTTCTTTTTTTTCTTAGTTTTTTTTCTGATTCAAACTATCAATCTTTTCCTATCGATTTAATTACTCTTATTTTCCCATTCGACTTTACTTTTGAACAGAAATGTATCTAAAATCTTCAGATGCATTTTTAGTCTATAAGGCCGATTCTTCCCTGTTTCAAATAAAGTCATTGTAGGATTTTAGTGTAAATGTCCCTAAATCTTTAGAACTTACTTTTCATAGTTAGATACTAATTCCTCGAGGTTTACATTAAAACATGAAAGAAGAGTGTTTTTACGCTCTCTCCAGTGTGTGAGCTTTCCCCAAGAAATTAACTTTGAATTTCCCCCCGTTTCTGTCGGAAACTGACAATCTCCTGGGACTGTTTTCACGCGTCTACTTTTACAGGAAAACCTCATATGGCATGAAATCACTTTGCTTGGGAGATTAAACTAAATTCTCGTTTTGAACTTTGAATGCAAACTCAAGTTCGCAAAAGCATAGTTTTCTGAGCAAACTTAAACTGTCTAAGATGACAAAAATCTAAAACTGCTGACTCAATGGGACAGAACGTTTGAACTTTGCCGTTCATTCACCATTTAAGAGATCCGTCGTGAACCACTAGAAGGGAAGTAAGCAGACTCTGGTTTAGTCACTGTTTCCAAGAAAGGTAGAAAGCTAGTGTCGTAATTTAAAAGTGCTTCAATTCAGAATTTGTACTACTTAAGATTTCCCTTAGTCAATATTTTTTCTATCATAAAAACTTCTAAAGGGTTGATTTTGAAAAAAAAAACGAGTTCTCACAAAAATATAAAATTTCCTCAGATTGTATGAGGAACCAACCAAAAAAATTGATGAAGCTTGAATGTTATCCATTTCAACCATTTCTTTCTCTTCATGTTTCATTCCATAAACTTTCTTCAAATTCCTATATATCCACGAATTTTGTTAAATGTCCAAGTGCGACTGCCCCAGAAATTTTCTGAAAATGATAGTTTCTCTTTAAAAAAAAATTCCAGAGTAAGAATCCCTTCACTGAAACAAGAAATTCATATTCAAAGCATTCCACCCCTCTTTCTACTTCAAATACTCTATTTGTAAATCTAAGGAAGTTTTTTTTTTTTTAATATTCATATATTTTCCCCTCTAACTTTAGAAGATATTGTCCCAAAATGTATGTACATATTACGATAGTAAAATATCTTACTACTGCTTGATGTTCAATTCACTTCGCCGAATAACAAGGGGGTGTGACAGAGAGTGAGCTCCTTCGGGCTACGTTCCGGCGTCTCCTGCTCCTTCTTGCAAGAACTTTTGGTGGGGAAAGGCAATCTGATTGCTCTTGCATGGCTGGGAAGAAAAAACGTGGTAGAGGCATTTTCTAAGACGGTTGTTCAAGGTAATTTCTGTTCGCATAGAAAAAAAATGATGTCAGAGACGGGAACAGTGTATCTCCTACTACTAGCCGCGGGATGGGTCCAAGTATTTGTTTAATTTTTTTTCGAGAGATTTATTGGACTTCGTTAAATTTTTTGTGTAAATGGAAGAACGAATGGGAAATCTTTCGCCCCTCCAATATTTTTCCTGGAATTTCTTTTTTATATAAAACTTTTTTTTTATGTTTTTAGGAATCCTGCTTATGCATTATTTTTTTAATTCTGATATTTTTCCTCTCTCCAATTTTAATCAATGTCGTTTGGAACCGTTGACCCCTTTCATGAGAGCTATTCCCCACTCAAAGGAATGCGTAAGTGGAGATTTCCACCATGTGTTAAATTTCACTCGGAAAAAAGTGGGTCAGGACGGCGAGATTTCGAAATCTGAAATTTCTCTCTGTGGAAAACAAAGAATTGCATAGTTCACTCGTTTTTCAAAAGAAGCGTTAATTCCAAGATGAATTCTTTGAAGGTGTCAGATTAAATTCTCACTCTTTTCGTATACGACTATCATTTTAGTAGAAATTCGGCGTTGAAGAATTTCTTTACGTTTATTATGTACTCTATGAAGAATTTCTTTACGTTTATTATGTACTCTATGAAGAATTTCTTTACGTTTATTATGTACTCTATGAAGAATTTCTTTACGTTTATTATCTACTCAATGAAGAATTTTTTTAGTTTATTCTCTCAAGATATGAAAGTTAGTTATAATGAAATCCTTTCGTTTATCTCTCAAGCTGAAGTTCGCTTTGTCTGATTAGAGTCAATAGCATGTTTGTTGCGAGATGACCAGATAAGGAAACAGTCATCGTGCAGTTAGTGTGCTGACGCATGGTGACACATCAATCACCACGTGGTGATAAGGGTCATGTGTTGGTTACAGTATGCAAAGGAAACGCTGAGCGAATTTTAGTTCTGTTTTAAGTTTGAATAAAGTAAGACGTCGTCAAGTCTTTCAGATTCTGTTTCCGGATTTTTCACTTAACAACAGGAGTTGCATTAACCAGAAAGCAGTTTAAGAAACTCCAAATTATTATTATTTTGGATGGCGTGTAGGACAGCATCCAGGAATTGTTAATGGGTTCAGATTTCCAGAAAATCGTACTCGAAGAATCCCGAAAGTTTCAAAATACATCGATTGAGGAGTGTGAACTTAGACACAATTTAATTGAATGTTTAAAAATTTTAATCGAGGAGAACATCGTGATGGTATATAGGTGTCGCGAATGCATTTCTGAAGTACTTCCACCTATTCAGATGTATCCTCCATGCCTAACCACTGAGTGGAACAGGAAAGCGATTTCAAGTTTCGAGAACGCTGAATCTTAAGGAAGTAGCTCAAGCTTTTATGAACACATGTGGAAAAGTGAAGATTTCAGAAGAGTTCCTTTCTACAATCAGGGGAAAAGAACTACTTGGAGAAGTAAAGATTTCGATTATATAAATTCAGAAATGAACGTAGTTTTTTTTGTTTTTTTTTTAGATGGGCAAGGTAGAAGGTGAGTTTGTGAATATTTATTATTTATTGAAATATTAAGCGTAAATATTTTTTAATTTTAAGACATAAATTTAAAGAGTAATTTTTTTTAAATGAAATTTTAAGTGAAATTTTTCTTTTTTGAAATGAGTCAAAATTTAAGCTTTCAAGATTTTAAAAGTAAAAGTGGGAATGTAAACTTCTTTTTTGAAATGTTTAACACAGTAACAGAATCAATCCAATTGTTCTAATGGTGAACTAGTGCTTTTTTTGCTAGACTTTTCTTAAGGATATTTGGGAATTGTTATTGGAAAGGAGCCTGATGTTTTCCATTAGGCAACCAATCGGGGCGGAATTCCGACTGGTCTGAGAGCAATGCTTTACAGTATTGAGTCGAAACCAGAGTACACGGCTTAATTTCGGGGAGTTTGAAATGTTTCAAACTGACTCGCTTTATTCTTTGAGTTGAAAAGAAGAAGCGCTCTCACCGAAGACCCCTAGCCTGGAAAAACTAAACAGTCTGTGTTTTATAAAAATTTCTTTCCTTAGACATTTTTAGTACATCCAATTTTCAACTTTCAGGAACTTGCTGTGACTGTTTTTACTTCATTCCATTCCCAACTTTTTCGAAAACGAACTTCTACTGATTTTTACTCGTTTCGAAACAGCCTTTTTATGTATACTAGTTTTTCCATGTTATTATATGGGAATTTCCCTGCTTTTAATGAAACGTGTTTTCTCAAAATTGTCTACTAAGGAAAATGAAGTGTTCCATTTTAACCCTAGGAAAGAATGAACTGTTCCGAAAATGAATACATTTAAAAAAGAGGAAAAAAAGAATGACACTTTTCTTCAACTAAATTTTTTTAATATGGAATCCAACGAACATTTTTACATATTTTCTTAGAATTTGTCTTTTTTCGTTTAGAAGTTACAACAGAACTTCCTTCTTGTACAGGGACTTTGAACATTTGTTTATTTTTAATGTACTTTTTGGGCAAATTTATGCTTTCCTATGACAGTTTTTCTCAAAGGACTCCATTAAGTTGATCTCAAGCCTTTGAAGTGAATGGGAAGAAAAATACCATGTCTTTGTGTTATGAGAAAATGAACGAATTTCCTTAAGACAGTGTGAAGTGAATTGAACATCAAGCAGTAGTAAGATATCGTAATATGTACATACATTTTGAAATAATATCTTCTAAAGTTAGAGGGAAAAAAATATATGAATATTAAAAAAAACTTCCTTAGATTTACAAATAGAGTATTTGAAGTAGAAAGAGGGATGGAATGCTTTTAATATGAATTTCTTGTTTCAGTGAAGGGATTCTTATTCTGGAATTTTTTTAAAAGAGAAACTATCATTTTCAGAAAATTTCTGGGGGATTCGAACTTAGACATTTAACAAAATTCTTGGATATATAGGAATTTGAAGAAAGTTTATGGAATGAAACTTTCTTCAAATTTCTATATATCCAAGAATTTTGTTAGAGAAAAGAAATGGTTGAAATGGATAACATTCAAGCTTCACCAATTTTTTGTTTGTTTGTTTGGTTCCTCATACAATCTGCGGAAATTTCACATTTTTGTGAGAACTCGTTTTTTTTTCAAAATCAACCCTTTATAAGTTTTTAAGATAGAAAAAATATTGACTAAGGGAAATCTTATGTAGTACAAATTCTGAATTGAAGCACTTTAAGTAAGAAAATATTTGTCTGAAGTAATTTTTTAATGTCTAAGCATTAACATCTGAGTATTCGTTCGTCCGAAATTGAATCCTGGGGAGGCTTGAGTTAAGAGCTTTTAAATTTCGACACTAGTTTTCTACCTTCCTTGGAAACAGTGACTAAACCAGGGTCTGCTTACTTCCCTTCTAGTGGTTCACGGCGGATCTCTTAAATGGTGAATGAACGGCAAAGTTCAAACGCTCTGTCCCATTGAGTCAGCAGTTTTAGATTTTTGTCATCTTAGACAGTTTAAGTTTGCTCAGAAAACTATGCTTTTGCGAACTTGAGTTTGCATTCAAAGTTCAAAACGAGAATTTAGTTTAATCTCCCAAGCAAAGTGATTTCATGCCATATGAGGTTTTCCTGTAAAAGTAGACGCGTGAAAACAGTCCCAGGAGATTGTCAGTTTCCGACAGAAACGGGGGGAAATTCAAAGTTAATTTCTTGGGGAAAGCTCACACACTGGAGAGAGCGTAAAAACACTCTTCTTTCATGTTTTAATGTAAACCTCGAGGAATTAGTATCTAACTATGAAAAGTAAGTTCTAAAGATTTAGGGACATTTACACTAAAATCCTACAATGACTTTATTTGAAACAGGGAAGAATCGGCCTTATAGACTAAAATACATCTGAAGATTTTAGATATATTTCTGTTCAAAAGTAAAGTCGAATGGAAAAATAAGAGTAATTAAATCGATAAGAAAATATTGATAGTTTGAATCAGAAAAAAACTAAGAGAAAAAAAGAAGTTTCATAAAAATAAACCAAAGTTTGAAGAATCATACAACACTGAACAGAAGGAAAAATATAATAAGTACTATAAGGGGAATACGATATTTTCACTATGGGAGTTTGGAAACAACTGCTTTTCTCAACAATTAGTAAAACGTGAATAAAAAATGTTTAGAGGAAGTACGGACTTAGTCGCTATGTCTCCAGAATGAAAGTTTTTTCTGCTGAGACAATGAATAAAAAATACGATAATGAAAACCTAATTAAAACGAAAGAAAAGGCCAATGAAACTAAACGTCTAAAGATAAAATGCAGCATGCACAGAAGTTAAAAATGAAGGGGCAGACACGGGAGAACTGGACATTAAGGGAATGAAATATACGCGAAGTTTTGAAACATATCAATTTAGGCGAATTAAGTGAGGGAAAGGAATGAGATTCGGGGAGTTCTTATTGACTTTGATGAGGTGAGTAAACAACAAAAATTTAGGTATACATGAAATAAATTTAAAAAATAGCTCGTTTAAGAATATGATTTTTGGTGAAAGTATGAAATTTCAGATGAAATGTCATGATCAGCATTTCGAAAAGAAATAGATTGAGTCGATATGTAGGGAACAGAAGTAAGTATTTCTTTATTTTCGCTATGGGGGTGGTGAGTTAGTAAAACGTAAAAAAATAATGTTCAGTGGAAGAACGGAATTACTCGCTTTGCCTCCAGAATGAATGTTTTTTTTCAGACGAGACAGAACAATATACAGAAAATATGTCCCAAAGAATACAAATTTTATCGTAAGAAAAAAGGTTTTAGATTTCATGCCTTGACAATGAATGCTCTCCTGTTGGAGCAGTCCACGAAAAAGTATAGCAAACCAGGGAAGGACTAAAAAAAATGCGTATTTGACATACATGCAAGCTTTGAGGAGTACTTTAAAGCAAGTTGGAAAATATGATATATAAGGAAACAAAAAACCTGATGATTTGCTACATCTAAAATAATCGTTTTGCTGTAATGAATTGAAAAAAATATTTAAAAGGAGTCATAAGTTTGGCCAAGTAAGAAACAAATTACTGACATACTGAAAAGTTTTACTAAATTTAAAAAAAGATGAAGTTAAATAGCGAAAATTGGGAAGCTATAATGATATGCTAAATAAAGTAAGAAAATATTGTTTCACCAGAATTTTAACTGTGAAAGACCTGTAGAGTTCTTGAACACACGAAAAAATTACGAGAAAATAATATTGCAAAGGCGAAAGACTCAGAATTAGCATGAAGTCATTTCACAAAAAAATTGTCAAAGTCCAATAATTACTGCGAACAGGAACGAAATCGTTTCAAAGAAGCATTTCCTCGTCTCATGATCTGAAATAAAATTGAATGAAGGAAAAAGAAAAGTTCCCCAGAAAATCGATATCAGGTCGTTAAGAAGCGTCTGTTGGTTTAAATCTGAAAAAAACATACTGTTACGAACGAATGTTATGTATAGCTAGTTGCTATAGATCTGTATATTTCTTGCACAAACATGAAACAGCTATATAGAAAACCAGATTAAGTCATACATTAAAAGCAAGTAAGAAAAGTTGTTTGTATAGGAAACGGAAATAATAATGAAGAAACGTTTGCTTGTTTGAATCAGAAAAAATAAAGCCTCGATAAAAGTAGTTGTTAGTTTGAAAAGTTAGAAAATAAAATAATGTTGGTACATCGAGAAGTATAACGCGTATGCAAGCATTTAGAACAAAAAGATTAAGATAATGCATTAAAAGGTACATTTCACTGAATAATCATTAAGAAATAAAAAAAAATACGAAAAAATAAAAAAATAAACATTTTAACTATGCATAAAAAATTGTGGCTTGTACGGTGGAAAAAGGTACAATGTTAAAAAATGTAACAGGAAATGTCATGAACACGTAAATATGTTAATAAACAATCGTGTTTTAAGATTATGTCTGCAGCACAAAACTTTGGAAATCATCTTTATGTTGGAACGTCCGTTGAAAATGCGTGAAGTCTCCTCAAATAAAATAAAAAAAATCGTTACATTGAAAAATTATGAATATAAAATGGGAAATTAGGGGGGGAAATCAGGAATAAATTCGTTGCAAAATGATCAAGTTATTGAGAAAAATCAGTCTTGGAACTTAATGTGTCTAACAGAATCTCAAATGACGTCAACCGCCGACCCCGCGGATGAAATGGCGTTGGCTGATGTTATGGTTTTGTCTGCTATCACGACATGCGTCACACATCATAGTCACTCGTTCCAAAACACGTGTCATACAAAATGGTATGGCCTGAGACAAAGAGAAAATTGTGAGTCATCCCAAAACACTTGGCGGACAAAAGATAGCGGAACATGAATCAACAGGAACGAAATCTTTTCAAACAAAGCCTTCCCTAAAATTGGAGAGAGGACAAATATAAGAATTAAAAAAATATTGCAACGTCTATAAATAAAAATTCCTAACACCTCACGGAGTTCTAAAAATATAAGTTTAATAAAAAAAAATTCGAGGAAACATAAAACATTGGAAACGACAAACAATCTTTCTTCAAAAATTTGACAAAGTCCAATAAATTTCTCGAGAAAATAATAAAAAAGATTAATGCAACGTCTATAAAAATTCCTAACACCCCACGGAAGTTCTAAAAATATAAGTTTAATAAAACAAATTCGAGGAAACAAAAAATATTGGAAACGACAAAAAACTTCCTTCAAAAATTTGACAAAGTCCAATAAATCTCTCGAGAAAATAAAAAAATAATGCAACGCCTATAAAAATTCCTAACACTTCAGGGAATTCCTAAAAAATATAAGTTTAATAAAACAAATTCGAGGAAACAAAACATATTGGAAAGACTTCCCAAAAATTTGTCAAAGTCCAATAAATCTCCTGAGAAAAAACATAAAGTTCCAAAAAGCACCGCTAGGGAGCAGCACATCGCGTACACATCTCATTTCCCTCACTCGGTCATTGCCATCTCTCAAAGATTCTTCGGAAGTTCCAAGAAGCACCGCTAGGGGCAGCACATCGCGTTCACATCCCCCTATATCCACCCCTTTTTGCAACTCGGTCGTTGCCATCTCTCAAAGATTCAGCGAAAGTTCCAAGAATCACCGCTAGGGGCAGCACATCAGCATCGACCCTACACACTAGCACCATCTGCCACGCCCTTTTCCCCCTCGGTCGTTGCCATCCCTCAAAAATCCATCAAAAGTTCCAAGAAGCACCGCTAGGGGCAGCACATCAGCATCGACCCAACACACTAGCGCACTGCCACGCCCCACATCCTTCTGCGTCACCAGCCACGCCCCTTGCTCTTTCTGTCCGTGTCACACTCCCACATCCTTCTGCGCGAGGCCACGCCCTCTGCTCCTTCTCTAGAAGGAGCTGCTCCTGCTCTGCTCCTTCTCTAGAAGGAGCTGCTCCTTGGCGCAGGATCGGTCCTTTTATACTACTGATAGCGTTTCCCTAATCCCGATGGTATAGTTATACTGCTATTGGCGGTCGTCAGAGCCCCTTTAGTGGGAACAGGATGCACCACGAGAAGGCGTGGTTGACATTTATCAAGGAGAAGTTGTGATGTTACGCAGCACCTGACCTTACATCCCTACATATATATATATTCGCAAATTTCAATGCGAAAATAGGGCAACGGCAACAGAATGAAACTTCAGTGGGTAAATTCGGTCACGGCAACAGAAACCAGCGTGAAAATACTCTCTTAGAGTTTGCAGAGGCAGAAGCCTGTTTCATCATGAACTACGTTTTCAAGAAAAAGCCGCGAAGGAAATGGACATGGAGGCATCCCAGTGGATCGACAAGTGAAATTGATTTGATTATGTGTAACAGGAAATTTGTCATGGAAAACTGCAGTGCGCTGAACAAATTCAACACAGGTAGTGACCATAGAATGGTAAGATGTAAGATGTACCTCAATGCTAAACTCGAGCGTGACAAGCTCATAAAACAAACAAAGTGTATTGACGTGACCAACCTTAAAAAGCATCATATTACCTTCAAATTAGAACTGAGGAACAGATTCTCTATTCCAGAAGGTCTAACATCAGAAAAAGTGGGCAGCTCTTATGGAAACAGCAACGAAATTAGCTGGGCCTTAAGAACAAGTTGCATGTTAACAAATTATTAGGAAAACCCAAAATGTTGATGCAAAAAATAAGAGAGATGAGAACAACTAAAGGAGATATTACTTCCAAAGTGGAATAAATAGGGCTATGCAAGACAGTACGAAAATGTATCACTGAAGACGTGAGGAAATTCAACTGTGAACTAGTGAGGAAAGCAATTGAAAACAACCAAAGCCTAAAGAGAGCAAACGGACATCTCAGTAAGGGAAGAAAACAGAATATGGCACTGACAAAAAAAGATGGTTCTGTAACAAGAAATAGAGGCGAAATTTTGACAAGAGTGAAAGATTTCTACTCCAAATTATATGAAAGGGATGATGCATGTACTCCAGACATCATGAAAGGTACCAGTACTAGAGTTCTTCCAGTCCTCCCAGCAGAAGTTGCACATGCAATCAAGAACATGAAGCGGGGATAAGCTCCAGAAGAAGATAGAATTACTGTAGACATCATACAAGACGCAAGTGGCGAAATCGAAACAGTACTCGCCCAAATTTTCACTCGATGCCTTAATGAAGGGAAGATTCCTAAGGATTGGAACAACGCTACAATTATCCTGCTACATAAAAAAGGTGACATTGAGGACCTCAGGAACTACAGACCTATCAGCCTCCTATCAGTGGTTTATAAAATCTTCACTAAAGTTCTTTCACACCGCTTGAAGGTAACACTGGACATGGCTCAACCGAGAGAACAAACAGGATTCAGGATTAGCTACAGCACTATACATCATATCCACATACTGAGAGAACTAATTGAAAACGCGAGGGAATATGAACTTCCATTGTGCATGGCTTTTATCGATTATGAAAAGGCCTTCGATTCAGTGAAACCATCAGCAGTTACAATGGCTTTGAAATCCTGCGGTATTGAAGATGCATACATTAATATTATTCATAACATCTATGAAAATGCCAGTGCAAAGATTCAGCTATTTGAGAATACAACACCCATAAAAATTGGAAAGGGAATTGAGATAAGGTGACACTATAACTCCGAAACTCTTTAATGCCACATTGGAAAATGTCTTTCAATCACTGAACTGGGAAAACAAAGGGATAAAGATTAATGGATATAATCTAACTCACCTTCGCTTTGCTGATGACGTAGCAATTTTTGCAACTACCTCATCAGAGCTACAGAGTGCCGCCCCGGTGGCGCAATGGTCTAAGCGATGGCCTCTGATCATTCGTCCGAACGGGGTCCGGGTTCGAATTCCGGTGAGGCATGGATATTGTGTTTGTCTTACGGCCCTGGAACCAGTGACCCTAAATTAGGGACGGGCGACTGCTTATAGCCCAGTGAGTTGCTCACGGTAGTCGTTAAACCTATAATCAAAAAAAAAAAAAAAGAGCTACAGAGTTATGATCCAGGAACTTGCTGACAAGAGTAAAGAAGTGGGATTAAAAATGAACTTTCAGAAGATAAAAGTGATGTACAATGCTTTTACAAGAAATGAAGATTTATCGATTGATGGAGAAATGCTGGAGATAACAGATACGTACGTTTATCTTGGACAGCAGATATCAAGTGAGGGCCACATTGATGAAGAAATTAATCAGCGTACAAAACTTGCCTGGAGAGTTTTTGGAAGAAACAGCATAATTTTCAAGAGCAATATGCCATCATGTCTTAAAAGAAAAGTGTTTGATCAATGCATTCTTCCAGTGCTTACCTATGATGCAGAGACGTGGACCTTAACTAAAAGAGACATACAAAGGCTGCAGGCAACTCAAAGCAGCATGGAGAGGTGCATGCTTGGTGTAACCAGGAGAGATAAGAAGAGGAACTTGTCGATCAGAAAAATGACAAGAGTGGAAATATCATAATCAGGGTAAAATCCCTAAAATAGCAATGGGCTGGACATAGTGCCAGAAGAACAGACCATTGACGGACAGTCGAAATTCAAGATTGGATTCTATAGGACAGGAAAAGACCCAGAAGAAGACTACATGGGAGATGGGTGGAAGAAATTCGAAAGTTTGCGGCAGTAACACGGAGGAGACTGGCACAAGACAGACCGTTGTGGAGGAAACTTGGGGAGACCTTCGTCCAGCAGTGGATTGATAATGGTTGACAATGATGATGATGATGATGATATATATATATATATATATATATATATATATTCTATTAAGAAGATACCTAAGCAAAAAAATACATATATAATTTTGACTCACACCTAGTACAACATAGAAAAGGTTATGTATCTACCTGTGTGAGTAAAAGGAGAAAAGATAAAAAAATAAAATAAAACAATTGAATGTAGAAGGTGTCGAGAATACTGAGCCTTGGCTTTATCAAGGACCAGCAAAAACTCTGCATTTTCTCACTTCCACAAAGACCTAGTTGGAAATGGGTTTCTGCAAGGCCATAGATGCAAGTAACATTCCCACCTAAAATAGTTTAAAATATATATATATGTCATGTCCTCCGTAGAGTTGCATGACCTAGCACTAGTTAACAATTTCGCTTGCATCCAATAACCTTCCTGGCCCGACCCATGCTCTTCATCTGTTACTATTAAACAGAGAGAAGAAGATTAAAGAGAACTCAAGCTGTGAGAGTGACATAATAATTAGAAATGATTTTCAGCCATAACGAATTGCCAAGTTCGTTTGAGAGAGAATTTAAACCTGAAAATCAATGCAAAAGAAATCCAAATTTTTACATTGCAATTAAAAAAGGAAATATTAATTTTTAACAAACAGATTTTTGAAAGAAAACTTGAGTCTAAAACCCCCTACTCTACAACTTATGACAGCACGAAAACGAGAATAAGTTAAAGACAATAATTAACTAAAGAAAACTTTGTGAAAGTTATATACCTTAAACAGTTAGTTGCAATATGTACAAAGTATTTCAGCAGTGCTTTAAATGCATAATTAATTAGTTATTAAGAACTTAACTACTTTGAAAATACAGCGCATAGAAAAGGAACAAGATTAGCCATCTTCTGTTCCTAGGTACCCCAAAAGACGCGCAAAGTTACAAAGAAAAGAAAGAGTTAAAACCCGCAAAAATGTTAACAGACAAGCCAGTGCCTAAAAGCTGAAAAGCTAAAAAACGACAGAGAAAAAGTACATGAAGTACAAACATTGAACTTATAAAACCTAGAACCCAAAAACAAGGAAGAGAGCTTACCTCTTGTGTGACAAAACCTTTCTCCTCAGAAGAGTAGAACATGGCTGACCTCTTCCGCCACTCCCTAGTCGCTGGGGGGCAGTGAGGGTGGGGCTGATGGCCTCCTCATACAGCAAGAAACCAACACGCGGAGATTTTAACCAGAGAAAAAATATATATAAACTTAAGACTGTGGATCTGTATGATCAGAAAGAGCAGAATTAACTCTCCAGAATACATGAGAAATATTATAAAATACACGAGTAGTGTATTTTATAATCTTTGCATGTATTAAATCACCTTAGTGAGCTTCTATAGATTAATCAGAATCTTATTAATTTTAATGTTGGTTTTACTATTTTTAGTATAGCTATCCTAGTGATGAATAACTAGTTTTCTTTTTTATTTGTTTTTATTTTCTTTTATAAACAGATTTTTAAGCTTTTTTGTGATTTTGTTTATATTATTTAATTTTTTGTTTTAATAGGACCGTCATATCCATAGCACTAAGGTTCCTTTAGGTAGTTAATAGGCATCCTCTAGCCAACTTCCTTACGGCTTTGATTGGTCAGAATCATATTATTAACTGTGTAGAAAATTAAAGCAGATCTGCCAACCTTACTCTATTATTCAGAATAATTTTTCTTAAAGTTCTTTTGATGAAAGAAGAAGGAATTTCGTTCTCTAGAAAACTTTCTAATAGTATATTAATGTGGTAATTGAAGTCCAAATTGTTGCTGCAAATTCTTGAAATTCTTAGGACCTGAGAAATTAGTACATTCTCAATTACTTTGGTTGAAATGTTATTATTCCAGTGTAGATATTTAATTACTTTCAAAGGAAAATTTGAAAGGTCACTCTCCAAACTACAAGACCAATTAATTTTTACCACTACGGATAAAGCTAGCAATAATTTTGCAATTATCTGTAAGAAGTTCTATTTTGAATTGTTAACTATGGAACTCAATAATAGAGTAACATACGAGCCCGTAAGTTATTCTACCAAGCAGTTAGAAAATCGGTTTAAGGCATTCTTCAAGAAACTTAAAATTCCACAAACTAGAAGATATGAGCCTGAATTTCCATTTCTTTTTGCAACGGTTAAGTTTCATAAGGATCCTGTGAAGTTCAGGTTCATAGCTAGTGGAGTAAGGAGTCATAAAAAGAAAATAGATCTTGCTTTTGAAGATGTCTTAAAGAAGGTTTTGAAACACATTAGAAACTGTTCTAACTTGATGTACAGAGATTTTTGGATAATTAATAATAATGCAGAAGTAATTTCTACTATACTCAAAGTTTGTCCCCTAGATATTAATAGTTATGATTTTGAAAACCTATATACTAATCTGCCTCTATCAGATATAATCACTACATTTAAAGAGCTGTATGCAGAATTTAAACTTAACCAATTTGTTAATGTAGGAACTTGGAACTCTTATCTCAATTGCTGCATAAAAAATAACCATATCTTATATAATAATACTCTCTATAAGCAAGTGAACGGTATTCCCATGGGAACATCAACGTCCACGAATATCGCTAATCTATTCCTGTTCTTTGAGGAATATAAATTCATTAAAAATCACCCCACCTGCTCAGATAACTACCTTTACACTTTTAGATATATTGATGATCTGCTGTGTATCAATAATTCAGAAGTTATAGAGAGTGATTTTGATAATATCTATCCTAGCTCCCTTAACTTATGTAAAACCAACCACAGTAATCAGGAACTTGAGTTCCTAGACTTAAGCATTAAGCTCAACAGAGGTAACCCATCTATTAGCCTCTTTGATAAAAGAGTTAATTTTCCTTTCAAAGTAATTAAATATCTACACTGGAATAATAACATTTCAACCAAAGTAATTGAGAATGTACTAATTTCTCAAGTCCTAAGAATTTCAAGAATTTGCAGCAACAATTTGGACTTCAATTACCACATTAATATACTATTAGAAAGTTTTCTAGAGAACGAAATTCCTTCTTCTTTCATCAAAAGAACTTTAAGAAAAATTATTCTGAATAATAGAGTAAGGTTGGCAGATCTGCTTTAATTTTCTACACAGTTAATAATATGATTCTGACCAATCAAAGCCGTAAGGAAGTTGGCTAGAGGATGCCTATTAACTACCTAAAGGAACCTTAGTGCTATGGATATGACGGTCCTATTAAAACAAAAAATTAAATAATATAAACAAAATCACAAAAAAAGCTTAAAAATCTGTTTATAAAAGAAAATAAAAACAAATAAAAAAGAAAACTAGTTATTCATCACTAGGATAGCTATACTAAAAATAGTAAAACCAACATTAAAATTAATAAGATTCTGATTAATCTATAGAAGCTCACTAAGGTGATTTAATACATGCAAAGATTATAAAATACACTACTCGTGTATTTTATAATATTTCTCATGTATTCTGGAGAGTTAATTCTGCTCTTTCTGATCATACAGATCCACAGTCTTAAGTTTATATATATTTTTTTCTCTGGTTAAAATCTCCGCGTGTTGGTTTCTTGCTGTATGAGGAGGCCATCAGCCCCACCCTCACTGCCCCCCAGCGACTAGGGAGTGGCGGAAGAGGTCAGCCATGTTCTACTCTTCTGAGGAGAAAGGTTTTGTCACACAAGAGGTAAGCTCTCTTCCTTGTTTTTGGGTTCTAGGTTTTATAAGTTCAATGTTTGTACTTCATGTACTTTTTCTCTGTTGTTTTTTAGCTTTTCAGCTTTTAGGCACTGGCTTGTCTGTTAACATTTTTG
The DNA here is from genome assembly GCA_039090855.1 of Macrothele yani. Classification (NCBI taxonomy): domain Eukaryota; kingdom Metazoa; phylum Arthropoda; class Arachnida; order Araneae; family Macrothelidae; genus Macrothele; species Macrothele yani. The sequence goes on along the minus strand of CM076990.1, from coordinate 98,342,599 downwards.
CGGGTTTTAACTCTTTCTTTTCTTTGTAACTTTGCGCGTCTTTTGGGGTACCTAGGAACAGAAGATGGCTAAGCTTGTTCCTTTTCTATGCGCTGTATTTTCAAAGTAGTTAAGTTCTTAATAACTAATTAATTATGCACTTAAAGCACTGCTGAAATACTTTGTACATATTGCAACTAACTGTTTAAGGTATATAACTTTCACAAAGTTTTCTTTAGTTAATTATTGTCTTTAACTTATTCTCGTTTTCGTGCTGTCATAAGTTGTAGAGTAGGGGGTTTTAGACTCAAGTTTTCTTTCAAAAATCTGTTTGTTAAAAATTAATATTTCCTTTTTTAATTGCAATGTAAAAATTTGGATTTCTTTTGCATTGATTTTCAGGTTTAAATTCTCTCTCAAACGAACTTGGCAATTCGTTATGGCTGAAAATCATTTCTAATTATTATGTCACTCTCACAGCTTGAGTTCTCTTTAATCTTCTTCTCTCTGTTTAATAGTAACAGATGAAGAGCATGGGTCGGGCCAGGAATATTAATGGATGCAAGCGAAATTGTTAACTAGTGCTAGGTCATGCAACTCTACGGAGGACATGACATATATATATATTTTAAACTATTTTAGGTGGGAATGTTACTTGCATCTATGGCCTTGCAGAAACCCATTTCCAACTAGGTCTTTGTGGAAGTGAGAAAATGCAGAGTTTTTGCTGGTCCTTGATAAAGCCAAGGCTCAGTATTCTCGACACCTTCTACATTCAATTGTTTTATTTTATTTTTTTATCTTTTCTCCTTTTACTCACACAGGTAGATACATAACCTTTTTTTCTATGTTGTACTAGGTGTGAGTCAAAATTATATATGTATTTTTTTGCTTAGGTATCTTCTTAATAGAATGTGAATTCTGAATTTTCAAAGCTGCTGCGTTGCGCGTTTTGATCTTCAGGTTATTTTGCAACTTTCGTTTTAAATTCTAAAGTTTTTCCTTAGTCTTCAGTCTTGCTCTTAAGTATATATATATATATATATATCATCATCATCATCATTGTCAACCGTTATCAATCCACTGCTGGACGAAGGTCTCCCCAAGTTTCCTCCACAACGGTCTTTATTAATTATATATATATATATATATATATATATATGTGTTTTTGATACATCCTTTTAACCTTTCTCCACTTTCAAATTTAAGCCCTGTCCCTTTGGTCTGAATTCCTCTACCGCAGTCAGCTTTTTCCAATAGCAGTTATATAATCCATGCAGTTTTGTCACCTATGCTATCAGTTGTCTGCGATTGAAACTTGAAATTCATTATGTACTGTACGTTAATGGATTGAGGTTCACGTTTGGTAAATTTTCGGGTTGCTGCTTTTCATATGTATATGCCTTTTTTTCTTAACGAGATCTACATCTCACTTAGTACGTTTTGGGCTTTAAGCTGTACGATTATAGGAGTTTTTGAAGCCCAGTTCTGAAAAGTTCATCAGCTATAGAACAAAAATACTTTTTCCATTTGAAAGTGAGTAAAGAAAAAATAATTTTCCTGTTCTCCAATTTCTCTCACTTTGTAAATTGGCAATGAAATTCTTGCAATTCTGCACATTTTCCGTTTATTCAAGATACTTTTTGCAATTATTTTATTAATGATAGGTAAGTCTTGGAAGAAAAAAGAGAAATTAAGTTTTAGCACATCTGGATTTCCGTTCTCATTAAAATCTGGAAAACTATTACAAATTCAGAATTCAGTTATTGCAATAACACTCATAAAAAGTCTTCATAAATTTTACTAGGGATTTGCGTTCCAGGAAAATAGGTAAAATATTGATAATTATTGCCTCAATACAACAAACTGCATTGATTCATAGACGGCGATGCTGACATACAGTTTTTTAGGGATGGGATACCTTGATAAGTTTTCCCAAAAGTGGGCCGCACAAAATAACTTCCAGCGCCGCTCATGAGTCACCAGTCCGCCACTGGCTGTCTCGTTACATTTATCCATCTATTTTATGTAGTTTTGGGGTTTTCGGATTTTCAATAAAATTCATATGTCGAGTGTGTGGTAATAATGGTCAGATAACTATAGAAGGAACAATAGAAATTTGTATATGGCGTATGTGTATGTTATTTTCAGTTGCAATTTCTGTTTGCCCCCAGTCCCCAACCATGAGGGAGACAGGCCCGGCCCGACGTAAAATTAGTGTGAGGAGTGATGAAATGAAGAATGCTGAATGCCGAGTAAAAAGCACAAATGCTGAAAGTATTGAAAGGTAAAAAAAAAAAAAGGCAATATGAACTTTAATTGCAACAACACACACACACACACACACACACATATTGTTTTAAAATAATTTGCGAAATCTGTTTTCTGACTTTGCGAAAATCAATTTCAAGTTTGCCCACTAAGATGGACCTCAAAATGCATGATGTAAAGTGGTTTCATAATGCAGCGATTCATCTAAAAAATAGTAAATAAAGATATTTGCTACACTATATCCGCTTAATTTCGAAGGCTTTTCTCTGTTGATGAGATATAGAAATATACCGGATTGAAGTTCTGTGAGGGAAGGCTCAATACGCAGAATTTTTCTGTGTATTGATACTATGTTAATATGAGGGATCTGGAAAACAGAGCAATTGCGTAGTGATTTTTTTTTTTTTAGATTTATGATAACGGAAACTTGTCTAGTGTGGTGGATCAAACGAAATACGTAGATAATGATGCTGCTACAATTAGTGATCTGTACCCAGAACTGTCTGCGGCACAGATAATTATTTGCAATGTGTACCATGGCAAATTATACGTATACGTCGTTCAAAAAGTTACGAAACTGAGGTCATAGCGCGAAAAAAAACCTGCGCAGAAAAATGTAGCTGCCTGTGTTGGAACACCTGCAAGGTCAGTCACGTGAGAAGTATAAAAGGACGGGTCCGGCGTCAAGGATGCATCCTTCTAGAGAAGGATGGGGGGCGTGGCCTGACGCCGAAGGATGTGGTGACGCAGTAGGCTGGGGGCGTGGCCTGACGCCGAAGGACGGGCAGAAGACGCAGAGGGCGTGGCTTGCGGCAGAAGGATGGGGTGTGTGGCATGGACAGAAGGAGCAGGGGCGGGACTTGTGACATGAGGATGAGAGGGTGTGGCAGGTGGCGCTAGTGTGTAGGGTCGATGCTGATGTGCTGGCCCCTAGTGGTGCTTCTTGGAACTTATAAAAGGACGGGTCCGGCGTCAATGATGTATCCTTCTAGAGAAGGATGGAGGTGTGGCTCGGGCAGAAGGAGCAGGGGGTGTGGCTTGCGGCAGAAGGATGGAGGATGTGTGGCACGGACAGAAGGAACAGGGGGCGTGGCTTGTGACATGAGGATGAGAGGGCGTGACAGGGGGCGCTAGTGTGTAGGGTCGATGCTGATGTGCAGCCCCCTAGCGGTGCTTCTTGGAACTTTATTATTATGTTAGATCTTTGTTTTTGAGGGATAGCAACGACCGAGTGGGGGAAATGGGGATGTGTACGCGATGTGCTGCCCCTTAGCGGTGCTTTTTGGAATTTTATGTTTTTCACGGGAGATTTATTGGACTTTGACAAATTTTTGGGAAGTCTTTCCAATATGTTTTGTTTCCTTGAATTTGTTTTATTAAACTTATATTTTTTAAGAATTCCCTGAAGTGTCAGGAATTTTTATAGACGTTGCATTATTTATTTATTTATTTATTTCTCGGGAGATTTATTGGACTTTGTCAAATTTTCGAAGGAAGTTTTTTTGTCGTTTCCAATATTTTTTGTTTCCTCGAATTTGTTTTATTAAACTTATATTTTTAGAACTTCCGTGAGGTGTTAGGAATTTTTGTAGACGTTGCATTATTTTTTTAATTCTTATATTTGTCCTCCCTCCAATTTTAATTTAGACGAGGAAAGGCTTTGTTTGAAAAGATTTCGTTCCTGTTGATTCATGTTCCGCTATCTTTTGTCCGCCATTTTAGTTTCACCACGTTATCATTTTGTGAGCCATGTGTTTTGGGATGACTCACAATTTTCTCTTTGTCTCAGACCATATCATTTTGTATGACGCGTGTTTTGGGACGAGTTACTATGATGGGTGACGCAGTCGTGATAGCAGACAAAACCATGACATCAGCCAACGCCATTTCCTCCGCGGGATCAGCGGTTGACGTCATTTGAGGTTCTGTTAGACACATTAAGTTCCAAGACTGATTTTCTTTCAATAATTGATCCTTTTGCAACGAATTTATTCCTTATTTCCCCCTAATTTCCCATTTTATATTCATAATTTTTCAACTAACGATTTTTTTTTATTTTCTTTGAGGAGATTTCACGCATTTTCAACGGACGTTCCAACATAAAGACGTTTTCCAAAGTTTTGTGCTGCAGACATAATCTTAAAACACGATTGTTTATTAACATATTTACGTGTTCATGACATTTTCTGTTACATTTTTAACGTTGTACCTTTTTCCACCGTACAAAGACACAATTTTTTATGCATAGTTAAAACGTTTATTTTTTATTTTTTCGTATTTTTTTTATTTCTTCATGATTAATCAGTGAAATGTACCTTTTAATGCATTATCTTAATCTTTTTTTTTTCTAAATGCTTGCATACTCGTTAAACTTCTCGATGTACCAACATTATTTTATTTTCTAACTTTTCAAACTAACAACTACTTTTATCGAGGCTTTACTTTTTCTGATTCAAACAAGCAAACGTTTCTTCATTATTATTTCCGTTTCCTATACAAACAACTTTTCTTACTTGCTTTTAATGTAATACTTAATCTGGTTTTCCATATAGCTGTTTCATGTTTGTGCAAGAAATATACAGATCTATAGCAACTAGCTATACATAACATTCGTTCGTAACAGTAACTTTTTCTTTTCTTTTTTTTTTCCAGATTTAAACCAACACACGCTTCTTAACGACTTGATATCTGTTTTCTGGGGAACTTTTCTTTTTCCTTCATTCAATTTTATTCCAGATCATGAAACGAGGAAATGCTTCTTTAGAAACGATTTCGTTCCTGTTCGCAGTAATTATTGGACTTTGACAAATTTTTTGTGAAATGACTTCACGCTAATTCTGAGTCTTTCGCCTTTGCAATATTATTTTATCGTAATTTTTTGGTGTGTTCAAGAACTGTACAGGTCTTTCGCAGTTAAAATTTTGGTGAAACAATATTTTCTTACTTTATTTCGCACATTATTATAGCTTCCCAATTTTCGCTATTTACTTCATCTTTTTTGAAATTTCGTAAAACTTTTCAGTATGTCAGTAATTTATTTCTTGCTTGGCCAAACTTAAGACCCTTTTATTTAGACTTTTTTTTTCATTTCATTTCAGCCAAACGATTATGTTAGATGTAGCAAATCATCAGGTTTTTGTTTCCTTATACACTGCCGGACAATTGCTAAGGACGGATGACAATAGCAACGATAGCAACCATAAAATGGAAGGCAGGAAAATGTGGAAATTAGCATAAGTGCGGGATACAGTAAGACGTGTTGTGCGTATGCAAATTTTGGATTGCCGAACTTGTTCGTGACGTCATAGCGCTGATAAGAGATATAAAGGATTTGACGCGTATTGACCGTTGTTGTTCAAACGCAAAGTTGAAAGGGAAAGAATCAATTGACGAACTTGCAATTTTCAGTATGTCTTCGCGACATCACCTAGATGATTTTACGCGTGGCAGTATTATTGGCAAGATTGAAGAAGGGCGAAAAATAACAGATGTTGCCAGGGAGTTCGACGTCAGCCACAGTGTTGTTTCAAGGCTTTGGAAATCATTTCAAACAAATGGAGAGTGTAGCAAACGTCACGGGGTGGCCGTGTTCGCAGTAAGACACCTGCAGAAGATCGGTACATAGTGCTATCAACAAAAAGACACCGGCGCAGCACAGCTAGTGATATAGCAAATCAGTTTATGGCTTCTACTGGCTAGCGGATCTCCCGAAAAACTGTCGCCAGACGTTTGCATGAAGGAGGACTATACGCCCGCCGTCCTGTTGTGTGCATCCCATTGTCCAGACGTCACCGTACCGCCCGTTGGCAATGGTGCCATCAACATCGCAATTGGACTGATAACGACTGGTCTGCTGTCCTCTTCTCAGATGAGAGTAGATACAGTCTATCGTCTGATTGTCGACGACAACTGATCTGGCGTGATAGTGGTACTGCATATTGTCCAGCAAACATACAGGAAAGGGACCGATATCCGACATGTAGTGTCATGGTATGGGCTGGCATCATGATCAATGGCCGTACGTCCCTCTATGTGCTTCCAACTGGGACTATGACTGGCCAACGATACATTAATGATGTTCTGCTACCTCATGTTCGCATGTTCCTTGGTGCTGTCGGTGATAGATTCATTTTCATGGACGACAACGCAACATGTCATCGAACAGTCGCTGTCCAGGAGTGTCTTGAGAGCGAGGATATTCAACGCCTCGTATGGCCAGCACGTTCTCCAGATCTGAATCCGATTGAAAATATTTGGGATGCTTTGGGGAGGAGTCTTGCTGGTCGCCAATGCCCTCCACTAAACAAGGACACCCTCATCCGTGCACTGACAGAGGAATGGGATAAATTACCCCAACAGCTGCTTGATAATGTTGTGCAAAGCATGACACGACGTGTGGAATCTTGCATCGCCCTCCATGGTGGCCATATCCCGTATTGACATCTTACGCCGGAACGCCTGCGGACGGTAATTGCATTTTTTCACGTTTACGTATTCTGCACGAAATGGCCTGTTTGTCCCTTGAACACGTTCCAAAGCCTTCTGGATTTCAGAGCACAATAAATTGTCTTTCTTGTAATGTCCTGGCATTCTGACATTATTTTATTTCACTTGGCATCCAACCACACTTACTTTTTTTATGCGCTATATAGCCGTTTATGATCCGTCCTTAGCAATTGTCCAGCAGTGTATATAATATTTTCCAACTTGCTTTAAAGTATTCCTCAAAGCTTGCATGTATGTCAAATATGCATTTTTTTTAATCCTTTCCTAGTTTGCTATACTTTTTCGTGGACTGCCCCAATAGAAAAGCATTCATTGTCAAGACATGAAATCTAAAACCTTTTTTCTTAAGATAAAATTTGTATTCTTTGGGACATATTTTCTGTATATTGTTCTGTCTCGTCCGAAAAAAACATTCATTCTGGAGGCAAAGCGAGTAATTCCGTTCTTCCACTAAACATTATTTTTTTACGTTTTACTAACTCACCACCCCCATAGCGAAAATAAAGAAATACTTACTTCTTTTCCCTGCATATCGACTCAATCTATTTCTTTTCCGAATGCTGATCATAACATTTTAACTAAAATTTCATACTTTCACCAAAAATCATATTCTTACATGAGCTATTTTTTAAAATTTATTTCATGTATAACTAAATTTTTATTGTTTACTCACCTCATCAAAGTCAGTAAGAACTCCTCTAATCTCATTCCTTTTCCTCATGCAGTTTGCTTTAAATTGAGATGTTTCAAAACTTCGCGTATATTTAATTCACTTAATGTCCAGTTCTCCCGTGTATGTCCCTTCTTTTTTAACTTCTGTGCATGCTGTATTTTATCTTTAGACGTTTAGTTTCATTGACCTTTCTTTCGTTTTAATTAGGTTTTCATTATCGAATTTTTTATTCATTGTCTCAGCAGAAAAAGCTTTCATTCTGGAGACATAGCGACTAAATCCGTACTTCCTCTAAACATTTTTATTTCACGTTTTACTAATTCGTCAGGAAAGCAGGTGTTTCCAAACTCCCATAGTGAAAATATCGTATTCCCCTTATTTTACTTATTATATTATTCCTTCTGTTCAGTGTTGTATGATTCTTCAAACTTTGGTTTATTTTTATTAAACTTCTTTTTTTTCTTAGTTTTTTTTCTGATTCAACCTATCAATCTTTTCCTATCGATTTAAATGCTCCTTTTTTTCCATTCGACTTTACTTTTTGAACAGAAATGTATCTAAAATCTTCAGATGTATTTTAGTCTCTAAAGTCGATTCTTCCCTATTTTAAATTAAGTCAGTGTAGGATTTTAGTGTAAATGTCTCTAAATCTTTAGAACGTACTTTTCATAGTTAGATAGTAATTCCTCGAGGTTTACATTAAAACATGAAAGAAGAGTGTTTTTACGCTCTCTCCAGTGTGTGAGCTTTCCTCAAGAAATTAACTTTGAATTCCCCCTGTTTCTGTCGGAAACTGACAATCTACGGCGACTGTTTTCACGCGTCTACTGCTTGCTGGAAAACCTGATATGACATGAAATCACTTTTGCTTGGTATATTAAACTAAATTCTGGTTTTGAACTTTGAACGCAAACTCAAGCTCGCAAAAGCATAGGTTTCTGAGCAAACTTAAACTGTCTAAGATGACAAAAATCTAAAACTGCTGACTCAATGGGACAGAGCGTTTGAACTTTTCCGTTCATTCACCATTTAAGAGATCCATCGTGAACCACTAGAAGGGAAGTAAGCAGACCCTGATTTAGTCCACTGTTTCCAAGGAAGGTAGAAAGCTAGTGTCGTAATACCATAGCTCATAACTCAAGCCACCCCAGGATTCAATTTCGGACGAACGAATACTCAGATGTCAATGCTTAGACATTGAAAAATTACTTCAGACAAATATTTTCTTACTTAAAAGTGCTTCAAGTCAGAATTTGATTTCCCTTAGGCAATATTTTTTCCATCTTAAAAACTTCTAAAGGGTTGATTTTGAAAAAAACGACCTGCCAGAAGGACGCACACGACATAAAGGCAGATAGGAACCAGAATAAAATGTCCGCGTAGCTCAACTGGTAGAGCAACTTATTCCGGAATGAGGGGACCCGGGTTCGAATCCTGGCGTGGACAGAAATGACGGAGAAATTTACTTCGTTATAGAGGAACCAAAAAATTAATGAAGCTTGAATGTTTAAGTCTTTTAACCCATTTCTTTCTCTTCATGTTTCATTCCATAAACTTTTTCAAATTCCTATATATCCAAGAATTTTGTTAAATGTCCAAGTTTGACTTCCCCAGAAATTTCCTGAAAATGATAGTTTCTCTTTAAAAAAAAAATCCAGAATAAGAATCCCTTCACTGAAACAAGAAATTCATATTCAAAGCATTCCATCCCTCTTTCTACTTCAAATACTCTATTTGTAAATCTAAGGAAGTTTTTTATATTCATATATTTCCCCCTCTAACTTTAGAAGATATTGCTCCAAAATGTATGTACATATTTAGATAGTAAAATATCTTACTACTTCTTGATGTTCAATTCACTTCACACTGCCTTAAGGAAATTCGTTCATTTTCTCATAACACATAGACATGTTATTTTTCTTCCCATTCACTTCAAAGACTTCAGATCAACTTAATAGAGTACTTTGAGAAAAACTGTCATAGGAAAGCATAAATTTGCCCAAAAGTACATTAAAAATAAACGAATGTTGAAAGTTCCTGTTCAAGAAGGAAATTCTGTTGTAACTTCTAAACGAAAAAAGACAAATTCTAAGAAAATATGTAAAAATGTTCGTTGGATTCCATATTAAAAACATTTAGTTGAAGAAAAGTGTCATTCTTCTTTTTTTTAAATGTATTCATTTTCGGAATAGTTCATCCTTTCCTAGGGTTAAAAATGGAACACTTCATTTTTCTTAGTGGACTGCTTTGATAAAACACAGATTTGAAAAGCAGGTGAAAATGCCCATAGAATAACATGGGAAAACTAGTACGCATAAAAAGACTGTTTCGAAACGAGTAAAATTCTGTTGAATATCGTTTTCGAAAAAGTTGGAAATGGAATGAAGTAAAGACAGTCACAGCAAGTTCCTGAAAGTTGAAAATTGGATGTACTAAAGATGTCTAAGGAAAGAAATTTTTATAAACACAGACTGTTTTAGTTTTCCCAGGCTAGAGGGGTCTTCAGTGAGAGCGCTTCTTCTTTTCAACACAAAGAATGAAACGAGTCAGTTTGAAACATTTCAAACTCCCCGAAAATAAGCCGTGAACTCTGGTTTCGGCTCAATACTGTAACGCATTGCTTTCAGACCAGTCGGAAATCCCGATTGGCCGCCTGATGGAAAACATCAGGCCCATTTCCTTAATAAATACTCCAACTATCCTTAAGAAAAGTCTTTAGCAAAAAAAAAAACACACACTGGTTCCCCATTAAAACAATTCATTCTGTTACTATTTTAAACATTTCAAAAAGAAATTTCTTTTACTTTTAAAATTCTTGAAAGCTTAATATTTTAACACATTTCAATAAAAAAATAATTTCACTAAATTTAGGTTAATAAAAAATAATTTCACAAAATTTATATCTTAGATTGAAAAAATAATTACACTTAAATTTAGGCTCTAGAATTAGAAAAAAATTGCTTTAAACATTTCCAAAAAAATATTTGCATTTTTTCAGTAGTTTACCTACCTTACCCAAATATTTAGGAGCCCTAAAAAGGACTTTTTTCAACAGCTGCTGTTTCCTCCAACTCAATACAAATCGTGTTGGGCTACGTGCATGTCGTGAACCGTTTTCAACAAGTTCGTAATGTTCAGATATTCTAAAATTCTTTGGAGATGAGTCCCTTCGAAGCAGCAACGAAAGATTCCGCTACAACCACAGGCTGCAGCATAGCAACGGCGCAGGCAAAGTGAGTGATAAACTTAATATTCATGGAATCAGAGCAGGCATGCTCCATGATGTTGTTAGGCTATTCACGATAAGGCAAGAGACATTCCAGACTTTGAAACAGTAGGTTTAACTTTTCTTCCATTTGTGTCGCGAGCACCTCGGTCAAGATGAAAATCAACTCTTCATCAGAAATGTTCGTTCCTGGACGATTCGTACTCTGCAGCTCTAACACAGCTTTTCTGAAAATGGATCCAAACTGCAGCTGAGTAATGCTTTTCCAAATGTCGTCGCATTTCTCCAACAGTTCATCAAATTCTTCCCACTTTAGTGTGACGGAAATGGGGTTTAAACGACGGAAACCATGAACTCTAGAGGAGATCTGTTCAAAGGAATACACGCAACTGTCCCCCACTTCTCCTGCAGGAGAGGAAGAAACAATCAGTTCACTGTTGACAATCACTTCGCCAATCCTAGCTCGGAAACTATAAGAAAGTTCCATAAACTTTCGGAAAGTTAGAGCTGACATAGTAATTCCATTTTTGGTGGGCTGGGAAGTTTGTCCGTCATAACGATAACTCCGGAGATGGACTCTGACTGAGTTTGTGAAATCAGTAACTTTCACCACAACTTTTCCTGCCAAGGGAAAATGATGGGGGTGGGGGTGGGGGTGAGATCATTTGTAGTTGGAGAACGATTCATAATGATCGGCTCAGCTACGCAGACTTTCTTGGCAACAGATGAGGAAGTAAGTGGTCGACGAACTCTTCATCATGATTTGGGAAATTGAATATTTAGCACAAAACAAGGAGGAAGAAGGCACAAGTGACTCGGACGAATGCACAAGACTTTTCTTTTTTCAGGTCAACACACTCACACCAAGCACCGAAGCGATAATGTGTCAGGCAGGCAGACAGGCTTGCGATAAAGCGTATGACTTCAGGTTTTCGAGAAGAGCAAGCAGCTTTACCCCTTCCCCACCTGCTTGTTCTGATCACCACGTGGTGATTGATGTGTCATCATGCGTCAGCACACTTACTTCATGGTGACTGTTTCCTTATCTGGTTTCCCGAACGAACATGTTATTGACTCTAATCAGACAAAGCGAACTTCAGCTCAATGCTTATCTTAAGGGAAAATCTTAGTGACAGATAAACGAAAGGATTTCATTATAACTAATTTTCATATCTTGGGAGAGTAAACTAAAAAAATCTTCATAGGGTACATAATAAGCGTTAAGAAATTCTTCAAGGTTGAATTTCTCTTAAAATGAAAGAGGTATACGGAAAGTGATAGAATTTAATCAGACACCTTGAAAGAATTCAACTTGGAATTAATGCTGGGTTTTTTAAAAACGAGCGAACTATGAAATTCTTTGTTCTCCACACAGAGAAATTTCAGATTTCGAAATCTCGCCGTCCTGACCCACTTTTTCCTGAGTGAAATTTAACACATGGTGGAAATCTCCACTTACACATTCCTTTGAGTAGGGAATCGCTCTCATGAAAGGGCTCAACGGTTCAAAACGACATTGATTAAATTTGGAGAGAGGAAAAATATAAGAATTAAAAAATAATGCATAAGCAGGATTACCCAAAACATAAAAAATATAAGTTTTATATAAAAAAGAAATTCCAGGAAAAATATTGGAGGGCGAAAGATTTCCCATTTCTTCTTCCAGTCCCCATTTTTTAAGGAAGTCCAATAAATCTCAGAAATTAACTTGAACAACCGTCATAGAAAATTCCTCATTTACGTTTTTCTTCCCAACCGTGCAAAAGCAATCAGATTGCCTTTTCCAACCAAAATTTCTTAAAATTTAATAAACCCAGAATTACTAATGAGGAACATTAAAACCAAGTCAACTTAATGGAATAACCCCTTCAGCTTTAACATTCTTTTTTTAGTTTAACTTCATCACATTTTCTTATATTTCAACCTCAAGTAGGACGCCGGGACCCTTGTTCCAGGGAGGGAGGAGGGAGCTCCTTCGGGCTACGTCCCGGCGGCCTACTTGAGGTTGAAATATAAGAAAATGTGATGAAGTTGAACTAAAAAAAAGAATGTTAAAGCTGAAAGGGTTATTCCATTAAGTTGACTTGTCTTTAATGTTCCTCATTAATAATTCTGGGTTTATTAAATTTTGAGAACTTTTGATTGGAAAAGGCAATCTGATTGCTTTTGCACGGTTGGGAAGAAAAAACGTGGATGAGGCATTTTCTATGACGGTTGTTCAAGTTAATTTCTGAGATTTATTGGACTTCCTTAAAAAATGGGGGGGGGGGGGACTGGAAGAAGAAATGGGAAATCTTTCGCCCTCCAATATTTTTCCTGGAATTTCTTTTTTATATAAAACTTATATTTTTTATGTTTTGGGTAATCCTGCTTATGCATTATTTTTTTAATTCTTATATTTTTCCTCTCTCCAAATTTAATCAATGTCGTTTTGAACCGTTGAGCCCTTTCATGAGAGCGATTCCCTACTCAAAGGAATGTGTAAGTGGAGATTTCCACCATGTGTTAAATTTCACTCAGGAAAAAGTGGGTCAGGACGGCGAGATTTCGAAATCTGAAATTTCTCTGTGTGGAAAACAAAGAATTTCATAGTTCACTCGTTTTTTAAAAAAACCATCATTAATTCCAAGTTGAATTCTTTCAAGGTGTCTGATAAATTCTCACGCTTTCCTTATACCACCATCATTATAGTGGAAATTCGGCCTTGAAGAATTTCTTAACACTTATTATGTATTCTATGAAGACTTTTTTAATTTATTCTCTCAAGATAAGAAAATTAGTTATAATGAAATCCTTTCGTTTATCTGTCACTAAGAATTTCCTTTAAGATAAGCATTGAGCTGAAGTTCGCTTTGTCTGATTAGAGTCAATAGCATGTTCGTTCCGAGATGACCAGATAAGGAAACAGTCACCATGAAGTAAGTGTGCTGACGCATGGTGACACATCAATCACCACGTGGTGATCAGAACAAGCAGGTGGGGAAGGGGGTAAAGCTGCTTGCTCTTCTCGAAAACCTGAAGTCATACGCCTTATCGCAAGCCTGCCTGCTTGCCTGCCTGACTCATTATCGCTTCGATGATTGGTGTGAGTGTGTTGACCTGAAAAAAGAAAAAGCCTTGTGCATTCGTCCGAGTCACTTGTGCCTTCTTCCTCCTTGTTTTGTGCTAAATATTCAATTTCCCAAATCATGGTGAAGCGTTCCTCGACCACTTACTTCCTCATCTGTTGCCAAGAAAGTCTGCGTAGCTGAGCCGATCATTATGAATCGTTCTCCAACTACAAATGATCTCACCCCCACCCCCACCCCCATCATTTTCCCTTGGCAGGAAAAGTTGTGGTGAAAGTTACTGATTTCACAAACTCAGTCAGAGTCCATCTCCGGAGTTATCGTTATGACGGACAAACTTCCCAGCCCACCAAAAATGGAATTACTATGTCAGCTCTAACTTTCCGAAAGTTTATGGAACTTTCTTATAGTTTCCGAGCTAGGATTGGCGAAGTGATTGTCAACAGTGAACTGATTGTTTCTTCCTCTCCTGCAGGAGAAGTGGGGGACAGTTGCGTGTATTCCTTTGAACAGATCTCCTCTAGAGTTCATGGTTTCCGTCGTTTAAACCCCATTTCCGTCACACTAAAGTGGGAAGAATTTGATGAACTGTTGGAGAAATGCGACGACATTTGGAAAAGCATTACTCAGCTGCAGTTTGGATCCATTTTCAGAAAAGCTGTGTTAGAGCTGCAGAGTACGAATCGTCCAGGAACGAACATTTCTGATGAAGAGTTGATTTTCATCTTGACCGAGGTGCTCGCGACACAAATAGAAGAAAAGTTAAACCTACTGTTTCAAAGTCTGGAATGTCTCTTGCCTTATCGTGAATAGCCTAACAACATCATGGAGCATGCCTGCTCTGATTCCATGAATATTAAGTTTATCACTCACTTTGCCTGCGCCGTTGCTATGCTGCAGCCTGTGGTTGTAGCGGAATCTTTCGTTGCTGCTTCGAAGGGACTCATCTCCAAAGAATTTTTAGAATATCTGAACATTACGAACTTGTTGAAAACGGTTCACGACATGCACGTAGCCCAACACGATTTGTATTGAGTTGGAGGAAACAGCAGCTGTTGAAAAAAAGTCCTTTTTAGGGCTCCTAAATATTTGGGTAAGGTAGGTAAACTACTGAAAAAAAATGCAAATATTTTTTTGGAAATGTTTAAAGCAATTTTTTTTCTAATTCTAGAGCCTAAATTTAAGTGTAATTATTTTTTTCAATCTAAGATATAAATTTTGTGAAATTATTTTTTTTATTAACCTAAATTTAGTGAAATTAATTTTTTATTGAAATGTGTTAAAATATTAAGCTTTCAAGAATTTTAAAAGTAAAAGAAATTTCTTTTTTGAAATGTTTAAAATAGTAACAGAATGAATTGTTTTAATGGGGAACTAGTGTGTGTTTTTTTTTTTGCTAAAGACTTTTCTTAAGGATATTTGTGTATTTATTAAGGGAAATGGGCCTGATGTTTTCCATCAGGCGGCCAATCGGGGATTTCCGACTGGTCTGAAAGCAATGCTTTACAGTATTGAGCCGAAACCAGAGTTCACGGCTTATTTTCGGGGAGTTTGAAATGTTTCAAACTGACTCGTTTCATTCTTTGTGTTGAAAAGAAGAAGCGCTCTCACTGAAGACCCCTCTAGCCTGGGAAAACTAAAACAGTCTGTGTTTTATAAAAATTTCTTTCCTTAGACATCTTTAGTACATCCAATTTTCAACTTTCAGGAACTTGCTGTGACTGTTTTTACTTCATTCCATTTCCAACTTTTTCGAAAACGATATTCAACAGATTTTTACTCGTTTCGAAACAGTCTTTTTATGCATACCAGTTTATCCATGTTTTTCTATGGGATTTTCACCTGCTTTTCAAACCTGTGTTTTATCAAAGCAGTCCACTAAGAAAAATGAAGTTCTTCATTTTTAACCCTAGGAAAGAAGGAACTTTTCCGAAAATGAATACATTAAAAAAAAAAAAGAATGACACTTTTCTTCAACTAATTTTTTTAATATGAAATCCAACGAAAATGTTTACACATTTTCTTAGAATTTGTCTTTTTCCGATTAGAAGTTACAACAGAATTTCCTTCTTGTACAGGAACTTTCAACATTCGTTTATTTTTAATGTACTTTTTGGGCAAATTTATAGTTTCCTATGAAAGTTTTTCTCAAAGGACTCCATTAAGTTGATCTCAAGTCTTTGAAGTGAATGGGAAAAAAATAACATGTCTTTGTGTTATGAGAAAATGAACGAATTTCCTTAAGAGAGTGTGAAGTGAATTGAACATCAAGCAGTAGTAAGATATTTTTCTATCGTAATATGTACATACATTTTGGGACAATATCTTCTAAAGTTAGAGGGGAAAATATATGAATATAAAAAAACTTCCTTAGATTTACAAATAGAGTATTTGAAGTAGAAAGAGGGATGGAATGCTTTGAGTATGAATTTCTTGTTTCAGTGAAGGGATTCTTATTCTGGAATTTTTTTAAAGAGAAACTATCATTTTCAGGAAATTTCTGGGGGAGTCGAACTTGGACATTTAACAAAATTCTTGGATATATAGGAATTTGAAGAAAGTTTATGGAATGAAACATGAAGAGAAAGAAATGGGCTGAAAGACTTAAACATTCAAGCTTCATAATTTTTTTTTGGTTTCTCATACAATTCTGGGGAAATTTTACGTTTTTGTGAGAACTCGTTTTTTTCAAAATCAACCCTTTAGAAGTTTTTAAGATGGAAAAAATATTGACTAAGGAAAATCTTAAGTAATGCAAATTCTGACTTGAAGCACTTTTATGTAAGAAAATATTTGTCTGAAGTAATTTTTCAATGTCTAAGCATTGACATCTGAGTATTCGTTCGACCGAAATTGAATCCTGGGAAGGCTTGAGTTATGAGCTTTTGAATTACGACACTAGCGTTCTACCTTCCTTGGAAACAGTGGACTAAATCAGGGTCTGCTTACTTCCCTTCTAGTGGTTCACGATGGATCTCTTAAATGGTGAAAGAACGGCAAAGTTCAAACGCTCTGTCTCATTGAGTCAGCAGTTTTAGATTTTTGTCATCTTAAACAGTTTAAGTTCGCTCAGAAAACTATGCTTTTGCGAGCTTGAGTTTGCGTTCAAAGTTCAAAAGCAGAATTTAGTTTAATATACCAAGCAAAAGTGATTTCATGTCATATGAGGTTTTCCAGCAAGCAGTAGACGCGTGAAAACAGTCGCAGGAGATAGTCAGTTTCCGACAGAAACAGGGGGGATCGAAGTTAATTTCTTGAGGAAAGCTCACACACTTCAGAGAGCGTAAAAACACTTTTCTTTCATGTTTTAATGTAAACCTAGAAGAATTAGTATCTAACTATGAAAAGTAAGTTATAAAGATTTAGGGACATTTACACTAAAATCCTACAATGACTTTATTTAAGATAGGGAAGAATCGACCTTAGAGACTAAAATACATCTGAAGATTTTAGATACATTTCTGTTCAAAAACTAAACTCGAATGAAAAAATAAGAGCAATTAAATCGATAGGAAAAGATTGATAGGTTGAATCAGAAAAAAAAACTAAGAAAAAAGTTTAATAAAATAAACCAAAGTTTGAAGAATTATACAACACTGAACAGAAGGAAAAACATAATAAGTAAAATAAGGGGAATACGATATTTTTCACTATGGGAGTTTGGAAACACCTGCTTTTCTGACGAATTAGTAAAACGTGAAATAAAAATGTTTTGAGGAAGTACGGACTTAGTCGCTATGTCTCCAGAATGAAAGCGTTTTCTGCTGAGACAATGAATAAAAAATAGGATAATGAAAACCTAATTAAAACGAAAGAAAAGGTCAATGAAACTAAACGTCTAAAGATAAAATGCAGCATGCACAGAAGTTAAAAATGAAGGGACATACACGAGAGAACTGGACATTAAGTGAATGAAATACACGCGAAGTTTTGAAACATCTCAATTTAAAGCGAACTAAATGAGAAAAAGGAATGAGATTAGGGGAGTTCTTACTGACTTTGATGAGGTGAGTAAACAATAAAAATTCAGTTATACATGAAATAAATTTTAAAAAATAGCTCGTTTAAGAATATGATTTTTGGTGAAAGTATGAAATTTTAGTTGAAATGTTATGATCAGCATTTCGAAAAGAAATATATTGAGTTGATAATTAGCGAAAAGAAATAAGTATTTCTTTATTTTTGCTATGGGGGTGGTGATTTAGTAAAACGTAAAAAAATAATGTTTAGTGGGAGAACAGGATTATTCGCTTTGCTTCCAGAATGAATGTTTTTTTCGGACGAGACAGAACAATATACAGAAAATATGTCCCAAAGAATACAAATTTTATCGTAAGAAAAAAGGTTTTAGATTTCATGTCTTGACAATGAATGCTTTCCTGTTGGGGCAGTCCACGAAAAAGTATAGCAAACTTGGAAAGGATTTAAAAAAATGCATATTTGACATACATGCAAGCTTCGAGGAATACTTTAAAGCAAGTTGGAAAATATTATATATAAGGAAACAAAACCCTGATGATTTGCTGCATCTAAAATAATCGTTTGGCTGAAATGAAATGAAAAAAAAAATAGTCTAAATAAAAGGGTCATACGTTTGGCCAAGTTAGAAATAAATTACTGACATACTCAAAAGTTTTACGAAATTTCAAAAAAGATGAAGTAAAATAGCAAAAATTGGGAAGCTATAATGATATGCGAAATAAAGTAAGAAAATATTGTTTCACCAAAATTTTAACTGTGAAAGACCTGTAGATTTCTTGAACAAACGAAAAAATTACGAGAAAATAATATTGCAAAGGAGAAAGACTCAGAATTAGCATGAAGTCATTTCACAAAAGATTTGTCAAAGCCCAATAATTACTGCGAACAGGAACGAAATCGTTTCTAAAGAAGCGTTTCCTCGTTTCATGATCTGGAATAAAATTGAATGAAGGAAAAAGAAAAGTTCCCTAGAAAACAGATATCAAGTCGTTAAGAAGCGTGTGTTGGTTTAAATCTGGAAAAAAAAAGATGCTGTTACGAACGAATGTTATGTATCGCTAGCTGGTATAGATCTGTATATTTCTTGCACAAACATGAAACAGCTATATAGAAAACCAGATTAAGTCATACATTAAAAGCAAGTAAGGAAAGTTGTTTGTATAGGAAACAGAAATAATAATAAAGAAATGTTTGCTTGTTTGAATCAGAAAAAATAAAGCCTCGATAAAAGTAGTCGTTAGTTTGAAAAGTTAGAAAATAAAATAATGTTGGTACATCGAGAAATTTAACGAGTACGCAAGCATTTAGAAAAAAAGATTAAGATAATGCATTAAGAGGTACATTTCTCTGATTAATCATGAAGAAATAAAAAAAAATACGAAAAGATAAAAAAATAAACATTTTAACTATGCATAAAAAATTGTGTCTTTGTACGGTGGAAAAAGGTTAAACGTTAAAAAATGTAACAGAAAATGCCATGAACACGTAAATACGTTAATAAACAATCGTGTTTTAAGATTATGTCTGCAGCACAAAACTTTGGAAAACGTCTTTATGTTGGAACGTCCGTTGAAAATGCGTGAAATCTCCTCAAAGAAAATAAAAAAAAATCGTTACGTTGAAAAATTATGAATATAAAATGGGAAATTAGGGGAGAAATAAGGAATAAATTTGTTGCAAAATGATCAAGTTATTGAAAAAAAAAATCAGTCTTGGAACTTAATGTGTCTAACAGAATCTCAAATGACGTCAACCGCCGACCCCACGGAGGAAATGGCGTTGGCTGATGTCATGGTTTTGTCTGCTATCACGACATGCGTCACCCATCATAGTGACTCGTCCCAAAACACGTGTCATACAAAATGGTATGGTCTGAGACAAAGAGAAAATTGTTAGTCATCCCAAAACACATGGCTCACAAAATGATAACGTGGTGAAACCAAAATGGCGGACAAAAGATAGCGGAACATGAATCAACAGGAACGAAATCTTTTCAAACAAAGCCTTTTCTCGTCTAAATTAAAATTGGAGGGAGGACAAATATAAGAATTAAAAAAATAATGCAACGTCTATAAAAATTCCTAACACCTCATGGAAGTTCTAAAAATATAAGTTTAATAAAAAAAATCGAGGAAACAAGAAATATTGGAAACGGCAAAAAAACTTCCTTCAAAAATTTGACAAAGTCCAATAAATCTCCCGAGAAAATAAAAAAATAAATAAATAATGCCACGTCTATAAAAATTCCTAACACCTCACGGAAGTTCTACAAATATAAGTTTAATGAATCATATTCAAAGAAACAAAACATATTGAAAGAAATTTGTCAAAGTTCAATAAATATTCCGTGAAAAACATAAAGTTCCAAAAAGCACCGCTAAGAGGCAGCACATCGCGTACACATCCCCTTTCCCCACTCGGTCGTTGCCATCCCTCAAAAACAAAGATCTAACATAATAATAAAGTTCCAAGAAGTACCGCTAGGGGGCGCACATCAGCATCGACCCTACACACTAGCGCCACCTGTCACGCTTTCTCATCCTCATGTCACAAGCCACGCCCCCTGCTCCTTCTGTGCGTGCCACCCACCCATCCTTCTGCCGCAAGCCACGCCCTGCTGCTTCTGCCCGTGCCACATCCCCATCCTTCGGCGTCAGGCCGTGCCCCCCATCATTCTCTAGAAGGATGCATCCTTGACGCCGGACCCGTCCTTTTATACTACTCACGTGACGATGCGTCTTTACAGCGCTCCGCTAGTTCATTCTTGTTATAGACGGAGTAGAGTTTAGGCGTGTTTCTGTAACCCAGTATGGTTTTAAAATTGGAGCAAAGAGCAGCTATAAAGTTTTCCGTGCGTTTGAATAAAACCGCCACAAAAACGCAAGAAATGACTAAAACAACCTATAAATAATATGCTTTGTCCCGTGCAAGAGTTTTTGAGTGGCACAAGAAATTTGTGAATAGTGAAGAGTGTCTGGAAGGTGCGCTACGCTTCGGTAGGCCTTCGACATCGACTACGGAGGTTAATGTCAGTACCATTGAGGCATATATTCCGAATGACCATTGAGGAGGTTGCTAATGTGATGCAGATGTCCGTTAGTTTAGTCAGTACCATCGAGGCACTTCTGCAGGAAGACTTCCGAACTGCCATTGAGGAGATTGCTAATGTGATGCAGATGGCCGTTAGTTCAGTTGATGCCATTGTGAGAAACCAGTTGGGATACTAAAAATGTCGCTGCAAAGCAAATTCTCTACCACTTGCTCACGGATGAACACAAAGCAAATCGTGTTACCACTTGTCGCCAATGGAAGTGCAGGCAACAACGTGAGCCATATTTTTTGGATTGAGTCTTGACATGTGACGAAACATTTTTTCACCATTTCGATCCAGAAATAAAACAACAGAGGACCCGATGGAAACACCCACAGAATCCCCGATCCAAGAAAGCAAAGGTTCAAGCAAGCGCAGAGGAGGTCATGCAGCTGTGTTTCTTCGATAAAAGGGAAATCGTGTATGACCATGTTGTTCCACGAGGAAAAACTGTTACCGGTGCCTATTATTCTGAAGTTCTCAAAGGTCCTCTAAAGAAAAAAATTCTCCAAAACGTCCAGAATACGCACAAACTGGTTGGATTTTGCTTCAAAATAATGCCCCTGCACATCGTACGTTGCTTACACAGCAGGTAATCCAAGATCTAGGTATCGAAATGATGGCGCACCTCCATATTCACCGGACCTGGCGTCGTGTCCCTTTCACCTATTCCCTGAAGTGAAAAACAACTTCGTGGGCGTCGGTTTGCATCAAATACTGAACTGAACAATGCTGTGATGGGGATCCTGAACCACATGTCGAGGAAGGGCTTCGAACACAGCTTTCGGAAGTGGATAGAAAGGTGCGACTGGTGCGTTTATGTAGAGGGAGAATACTTCGAAGGTGTGTAAGTATGTTAACGGCATTACATTTCTGCTCCATGTAAAATCAGTCTTGTAACTTTTTGAACGATCTTCGTTCTGTGCCAGGTGTCCATCCAGTATTTAAGTATAGTACCATTTAGCCACGCCTAAGTTGAGGACGAAGTTGTTAAAATCGGCTTCATTTTGTCGTAAGCACACAGCAGTTTCCGTAGACTTTACCCCTGCAGGGAAGGCCAGGCTACCTATGTACAAAGGACATCCTGAAAGTAATGCCTCGTCCCTGCTAGTCTTTTCAAAGTATTGTCCATCACTTTTTATACATTTCCGTCATCTTTGAACCCATTGGTAAAATCTATTTTGGAAAAATTCCTGAGGCTGTCGTTTCACCCAGGAGTTGACAGTCAGCTGTCATATCGTCGAAACGTTCCCCAAGAAGGGTGTTTTTCAAAGGGGCAAATAGGAAAAAGTCTGAGGGAGCCAAATCAGGACTGTACGGGGGTTGGGTCATCACCGTCCATCCCATTTTGGCAATAGCCTGTGAAGTCTCTGTTGAAGTGTGGGGACGTGCGTTATCATACTGTAAAACAACACTATGAAGTGGCATGTTACGTCTTTTCCTTCTGGTAGCTTCCTTTAGTTTCTTCAATGTTTGCACATAATGAGCACTGTTTATTGTTGCAACTGCTGAATAGTGAAACGACGATCAACTGTGATGAGGTCCTTCACTAGTTGCCTGTTGGCATCTGTTACTGTAGTTGCGGGTCTTCCACTCCGTTGTTTGTCCGACACTGAACTTTCTCCCTCTCGAAACCTCTTCATCCATCTTCGGACATTACGGATATCGATTGTGGCAGCTCCATGTACCGCCAGGAATCTTCTGTTGATTTCTGGAGCCACACATTCCTCTTTTTCCAGGAATTCAATTACGACTAGCTGCTTTTCTCTGTGATTCGTGATCTTTATTTCTGATTCTGAAAAAAAATTGTTCCCACACATGTAACATATCATAATACATGTCAGTGCAGTTTCATTAAAATCACTTCAAAATTTCAAAAGTTATTGAGGAGGAGGCATTACTTTCAAGATGCCCCTTGTACCATGGAAAATAAACCAACCTTTTAACCCTGTAGGGAAGGCTAGACTACCTATGTACCATGGAAATTTTATGCTGCTTATCAGAAACGAAGTTAAAACATACAGAACCTAGATACGACAGAGGGTAGATGTGTCAGAGAAGTGCGAGTCTACATACTTGGGAGTGTCTGAAAATGACATCACAGCGAGCACTCCCAGGGAGAGAGAACAAGGGAGAGGGAAAGGAACAGTGGATTTTATTCGTAACGGGGTTCAATACACCGGAACCGATGGCTTAACGTGCTCATCTGATGCGCGGCGAGTATTCAGTATCTCAAAGTAACTCTATAGCTAAATGAGATCTATCCCGAGATCATCCAGTCAAAAAGCTGTTACTTTCATCGCCAGGCCATTCGCGGCCTGCTTCATCTTGTGTAACGGAGCCGTTGCTATTATGCCAGTCTTCCTATCAAGCAGATCAAAAAGTCATTGAGTGTAAATTCTTCAAGACTGTTTTTACAGATGTGTTCCGCTTTGACAGCTTTTGCAGACACGCTGCTCGACATAGAAATTGCCCCACCCAGGAAGAGTGAGGACAGAGGAATGAAATTGAGCATGCAAATAGGAATGCATAATTGATGTTATTTTCAGTCACGTACAGTGTTTATCAAATGAGATAATGAAGCACAATAGGTGCGCCTCAGTAAGTGGTTGCACCGCCACGAACGACAATACAGGTAGCAATAGAGCGTGGCAATGAGTCATACAGTCGACGGATATTGTCCTGAGGAATAGAACGCCAAGCACGGTTGACTTGCTCCCATAATTCATCGAGATCGTGCGCAGTCCGATTCGATTGCAGACGAGGTCCAATGTGACCCCACGGGTTTTCGATTGGAGATAAATCGGGCGATCTTGCTGTCCATGACAGTGTTTGAACATGTAGCAAACATTGTCTGGAGACCCGAGAGGTGTGTACACGAGCGTTATCTTGCTGGAAAGTGGGGTGCTGTAGGTCATTCAGGAACGGTATCAAACTGGGCTGCAGAACCTCGCTCACGTATCGTGCAGCTATCAGTGTGCCCGTGATGCAGACAAAAGGCGATCTGCTGTCATACGTAACAGCACCCCATGCCATGATGCTTGCCTGACGGGTAGGGGGGGGGCGTCCGAAACCGGGATTCGTCCGCTCACCAGGGTGTCGCCTGACACGGATCCGTCGATCGTCAGCACCGAGACAGAATTCATCACTGAAGATCACAGTGGTCCATTCGTGATCAAAGTTCCCATGAATTCGGCACCAAGCCAGACGAGCGCGGCGATGGCTGGCCGTCAATGGCAGTCGATGTAACGGTTGCCTATTGCGCAGGTTTGCGGTTTACAGTTCGTGTCGTTATGACGAAGTCCATGGTCGATGACCCAGCACGTCGAATATCGGCTGCAGTGCTTGGTTGTGACGAACGAGCGTGTCGAACAATCCGCTGGTTCTGACGTGCTGACTTCCGTTGGACTGCACCACTGCCGCCCCGGCGCACGTACGAACCTTCCTGTAGCCACAGGTGCCAACAGCGTTCAACAGGTCATGCATCCCGTTGCACATGCGCAACTATACGACGTGTAGACCAGCACGCTTCAATTCTTCCTCTCTGAAACGCATCGAAATGGCGATAAACCTGCCGATGGCGTGCACCGGGCATTTTCGGTCTTCGCTGAACAGTTTCACAGCAGCACAAACAACAAATCTGAAACGTCCGCAACACTTTCACCTGCGGCCACACATTACCATCCCTGTTGCTGCTGGCACCTTTATCTCACGAACGTGTAACATCATCGGCTCCGGTTTAACATCATTTGCATATCTCGAGTGGGTACACCAGTTCTGCGATTTGCATGTTTGTAGCACTCTCCTTCTGAGTGCGGCAATTTGTATGTCGAGCGGTGTATTTTTAATGGGATTTTTTTCTGATTGTCACATGATATCTTCAAAAATTCAAGCCACCAACGGTGCCCACTAAATACGTAATGATTTTTCGATCTGCCTGATGTGAAATATCCTCAGCCGGTTATTATTAAAAATAAATATAATCTTTTTGAAGGCATATTTATATTTTTCGTATAACGGAAAAGGTCCCTTCTCATTCGGTGTTGCGATTTGGAAGTTCAGTATTAAAATGTACGGACATGCCGTTGCCTTAGCAGTGGCCATCAGAATATATGCTTGCTAATATTAATTTTATCAAGAATATCTTTTTCAACAAAGAATATTAGCAGGAAGTCTAGCCTGCTATCAGTCATCGTTTATCATCAATAAGTTTTGATAAATTTCCATTTTGCTGAAGGACCTAACATTTGACCCAACACAGTAACTGTCAGGGCCGCCTGTAGCGCTCGGGGCGCCCAGTACGATAGTATTTGTTGACGCCCCCACAAGGTTTTTTTGGTGTGTGCGCGCTCTAGATTGTATGGATTTTCAGCAGCACATGAAAGATATACAACATAAATTAACAGTCGCGACCATTGATCCCAAGTTCAACGCCAAAAACAACGCTTCTTTTTTTTTCATTTCATTGTAACAATATTAGATTGTGATGATGTGGATTGTTCCAGAGACAGCGAGACCTTTCACCAGTGGCATAACTACTACTGAGCGCGGAATAGTTCTTATCCATGTATATTATAATTAACGACAGAATGTGAAAGAAATATCAGTCCAATGAAAGAAATTTTTATACCAATGAGGATAAGTTGTTATGTTTGTATTGTTGTTAGTTGTTCTTTGAACATAAGTACACTTCTTTCAGAATTTAATGAACTAAAAGGTATTATTCGCGGAACTAAGGAACAGAGGCCTGTGTCATTTTCTTTTTTTTTCCGTGATAGTCAAGAGAATTTTTTTTTTTTAGCTTTGCGCAAAACATTGGGGTGTTAAGTGTGTTTTTTATATTCAAGAGTAAATAATATTAGTTTTGCGTCTTTTGTTCTGCAATTTCTGATCGTTACTTATTGGTTTGCTTACTTATGTTCTGAATTTTCGTATAAAGCGGAAAAGGTTACTAGACATTGCAACACAGCAGTCATATATTTTGTGTGCGTGATCATGAGGCATTTCAAAGAGGTTGGCCTTAGTTCTCTAGAAGAATAAAATTTGCATGATATGATTAACTTTGGCGTGAGTGTTTTATAGTACTTTGTATCGCTACAAAAGTAGGGCAATCATTTTAATTACAGTATACACATTTTTTACACGTAATAAAGTGTAATAACTTTGGTTTTACGAAAAATACTTGGAGGCACCAAAAAATTTGATTTATTAAAACTCCCGTAAAGCCTAGTTATAAATATAGAAGTCAAAATTTCCTGCAACGGAAAGCTGTTATATTTTCGTAAAAGGGACATGAAATTTTTATTTGCGGGGACCCCACTCTTTTTAGTACTAAGCTCCCCCCCCCCCCCCACACACACAAAAACAAGTTTCCTGCGTGTGATGCCCGCAGAGAATTTGTGGAGCTGTAATTTGTAAACCCTGAAATTCTTTTGTTGAGTTGTAGATTACGAAATTTTTTTTATAAAGAATCACGTTAAATATCACAATTAAGAAAATACGAAATTACGGAAACTTTATGTGACTCCGATAACCAACGTGTGGGGACGTGGCCACGAAGCGGTCAAAAAAGTAATTTCTATACGGACCCTTAAAATTTTTGTAACCAGTTCGCAGCTTTGTCTTTGGCCCAAAAATCATGGAAATACCTAAATTTTTTATTGAAAATAAAATTAAAAAAAAAACGTTTTGTGGACAATAGTTGCTCAAGTAGTAGGAAATATAATCACCCGATATTTGTTTATTCACAACAATTTTATGGCACTGAAATTGCAATGTGGCCAGTTCTCCGTACCCGGTTCAAAAATGAAGTTCTGGCGGTATCAAGATGACTCTATGCGGGTCCTGTGACGTCCTTTGGTACAAAGCAGCTTCTGTCATTGTATAGTGAAAACGTATTTCCGTAGTTCACGTGAGACTATCACGTGAACTACGAAAATACGTTTTCTAAAACAACCTGTTTCGTAATACCACTATAATGAATTAGCTTTATTTTGCTTTCCGCTAAGCTAATTATAATGAATAAGCTCTTCCTACCAGCTAGCTAATGATAATAATGAAGCTTTCCTACTGAGCTTAAGTATAATGCTTCTGCTACTGAATGATATACTTGTACTAAGCTTCAAATAGTGAATTCAAATGGTTGTTGTTACTAGTTAATTAAGAACATGAATAAAGTCTTAACGCTGGTTGTTAATGGTAATAAACTAATGATATAAACCTAACAGCCAGACAGAGGTCTGACAAAAACTATGAATTGAGAAAGACGTACTTACGACAAGCTTTTTTATTCGGTACGCTTGATCATCCAAAGCACACACACACAACTTGTTTCACAATAATGAAGAATCACTAATCACATACAACAAAATCTCTCCTTATAACAACAAAATCTCTCTTCATAACAACAAAATCTCTCTTCATAACAACAAAATCTCTCCTCATAACAACAAAATCTCTCCTAGCTATCGATGAACGCGCCTATATATACTGGCTACCACTACGTCATGACTTACACTCATTGCCAGATCTCATTCAGCGGGTGAAATAATATTTCGTTCAGTAAGAAGATAATTTACATAGAAAAATAAAATAACCAGAGATAGTAAAATCAAAAGGAAAGTGAATATAGAGTATACGTTACATCATCTCCCCCTTAATTTTTCTTTTTTTTTCCTTTTTTTTTTTTTTTTTCCCGAAAACCCTATTAATTTTGGAGTGTAAGTCTTACACTTCGTTGAATGACGTTTCTCGACCTCTTTTTTGTTTTGTTGTTTGGTGGTAGCAGTATTTACATTATCAAACTTGGCATGACAAAATTAAGAAATCTGTATTCGTCTGTGAAACTTGTATTGTTGAACAAAACAAACCTGCATCGGCATACCTTCCTTTTATTCTGCCTAGCAGGAATCACTTTTTTAATTTCAAATGACGTTCTCATTATTCGGTGAATACATACCAACTGTATCAGCAGCGAAGATTGCTTGGAGCTGCCTAACAGTAACAATTTTATTATTTTACCCCTAAGCACATAGATATATAAAAAAAATTGGGATTAGTAGATGGACATAGAAGAAATATAAAAAAAAACACACACATATATACACAAAAAAGAATGCATAGGCCCACACGAAAAAAAGAAATTCTGACACGCCAACTGGTCGTGCAGGAAAAACAACAAACTGAGAAAAGAACCTGTCCATGAGAACTTACTTATCTCGAGGACGCATAAAAAACTCTAGTACGATAACGTTTTCCAGGCCTAATCGGACTGGTAAAATCAGGTGGCTTAGATCTCTTCAAGGACTTTAATGGATCTGGAACATCGGTCTGCTGTCGGTCAGGAAATCCCGGCGGCTGACGGGAAACGGTCAGGAATGGCGGAAATCCTTCGGTCCGGAACGGCTGAAGTCTGTGGGTCCGGAAATCCCTGCGGCGGAGAAGAACGGTCAAGAACGGCTGAAGTCTGGCGGGCCGGAAATCCCTGCGGCTGAGAAGAACGGTCAGGAACGTCTGAAGTCTGGCGGTCCGGAAATCCCTGCGGCTGAGAAGAACGGTCAGGAAGGTCTGAAGTCCGTCGATCAGGAACGGCCGAAGTCTGGCGGTCCGGAAATCCCTGCGGCTGAGAAGAACGGTCAAGAACGTCCGAAGTCTGGCGGTCCGGAAATCCTTGCGGCTGATAGGAACGGGCTCCCCCAGGCTTTCGATATGGAGTCCCTTTGTGCTGGGGCCCGTTGTGTCCTTCCAGTATTCTCTTGGACGGACGTGGCTCCGGCCACATCGTTTGCTTTCTCTTACGCCCTCGTGGCATGACAGTAGCAGCAGGCATCGGCCCTGTTTGCCCTGAGCGTAGGTTCCAGGGGCGAAACCCGGGCGGATGCAAGGATTTCTGCCTTCGTCGCTGTTGCGGCGAAGCAGATTGGGGAGACAAGTTACGTTTGCGCCCAGCTTTTGGTGGTTCTGGACGGTTTTTAATATTTACACTATTGTTCATAACTGATAAATCAGAAATGTCCGAAGCCTCTGAGTCGCTGCTGTAATTCAGTGGTCGTGCAGGGCGATGTTTATTTTTGCCTATAGGAATACTTTCTGACGATATATTCAAAGAAGTAGTAGCCCGCGTTGGTGCAGAGTTATCAGGAAACGGCGCAGCAATAGTCTTGGCAGTGGTTGGAGGGAAAGGAACGATACTAGTATTCGAAGAACTCGATTCGAGCCTTGGTCTCATTTGAGAATCAGGTTGCGTGTTTGGAAACCCGTCTTGAGGAGGGGAGGGTGAAGGAAAAATCACTGGAGATTCTTCAAAAATGTTTGTTGGTTCGTCCAAAATTTCTGGAGGTTGATCGTGAGATATAGACTCTTGAATCTGTGGAACAGAAGGTTGAGTAGGGTTGATTATGAAATCGATATTTCGTTCATGATACTTGCGACACTGATCAACGTGTACGTATTGAAATTGATTGTCAGGTTTTTCAAGAACAATGTTATTTTCA
Organism: Macrothele yani; assembly: GCA_039090855.1. NCBI lineage: Eukaryota > Metazoa > Arthropoda > Arachnida > Araneae > Macrothelidae > Macrothele > Macrothele yani. The sequence goes on along the minus strand of CM076990.1, from coordinate 98,313,312 downwards.
AACACATTTGCCACCCGATATGGACCTTCGTAGCTGGGTGCAAATTTCTTCACTAAAGTATGCGAAACAGAAGACTGGAAGTGCGTTTCCACGAGAGTGAGATCTCCAACGACAAGATCTATCTCGTTGTTCCCTACGCCTAGTATTATAATATCTTGCTTGAGCCGCTTGTGCTCCTAGCATTGCAACACGAGCTTTTTCTGCCATGATTCGAACTGATTGCGGAGTTGGTCGCTGGTTTAGGTCGTCGATAATCCCCGTTAAATTTTCAAAAGGGGTTTCAATTTTGCGACCCAGAAAAAGTTCTGCAGGAGTAATTTTAGTAGATTCGTGGACAGACGAGCGGAGGGCGAACGAAAAAAGCTCCAAATGGTCATCCCATCTTTCATGATGATCCATTACAAATGTAGCAATCATTTTCACTAGCGTGCGGTTAACGCGTTCCGCAGGATTACTCTGTGGATGATATGGGGAAATGAATTTATGTTTAATGTGTAGTCTCGCACACATTCTTTCAAAAATGTCAGAAATAAATTGAGGACCATTATCCGAAACTACTTTATTAGGTGCACCATATCTAGAGAATACTTCATTAACTAATACATTACAAATAACTTCTGCCGTAGCGGCTTTAATGGGAAAAACTTCAACCCATTTAGAAAAATTATCAGTTAGTACTAACACATAACGAGCTTTGTTTTTAACAGACAAAGGATAAGGTCCCAATAAATCTATGGAAATAATATCAAACACATGAGAACTTGAACTAGATTTCAAGTGACCGGCCGGTCTTACATTACGGTAATTATTAATCTGACACAAGTGACATGATTGAAAGTATGCGAGCACACTTTGGTACATGCCAGGCCAATAGGCAATATCCCGCAATTTACAACGGGTCCTGCGAATACCTAAATGGCCTGCAAGAGGTTTGTCATGAAATTCGTTTAAAAGGGCCATTCTAAGGGTTCGCGGAATACATGGGCGAAACTCTGCCCTAGTAGTCCTAGATTTTGTATAGTAAAGAAGACCCTCTATGACTTCAAAATGCTGTGACCTTCCAGCCAGAGAAGGATCACTTTGTGGGGGCGAACCCGCAAGCAAAAAATTATAGATATCCCCAAAATCTGGATCATTTATTAATTCTGCCATTATCTGCTCTCTGGATGTTATACCAGCTATTAGAAGTAAAGGCTGACATCCAGGAGTAGTTTCTGTGGGGACCCCACTAATCGGAACGCGAGATAATGCGTCCGGTAATTGATTCTTATGACCTGGCTGATATGAAATTTTGATATTGCTCTCTTGTAACTTCAGAGCCCACTTCATAAGTCTTTGAGATAGGTGCTTAGCAGAATTCAAATACTGAAGGGCAGAATGATCCGTAATTATGTTAACAGTCAATTCGTTAAGATAACATTGAAATTTATTCAGCGCATACACAACAGCAAGACATTCACGTTCCGTAGCTGAATAATTGCGTTCAGCTTTGGCTAAAGTACGAGACGCAAAAGCTATTGGGTGCCCAGCTTGTGACAAAACGCAACCAAGACCAACTCCGGATGCGTCAGTATAAATATCAAATTCCTTAGTATGATCCGGGAAAGCCAACACCGGAGGCTGAGACAACGCAGACTTCAGTGTTTCAAAAGCAGCGTTAGCCTCAGGTGTCCAAACAAACTTCTTGTATTTACGTTTTAAAGCATACAATGGCTCACAGATTGTAGCATAAGCGGGGACGAACTGCTGATACCATCCGGTCATTCCCAGAAAGCGTGATAGTTCTTTTGCTGTTTTAGGCCGAGGAAAGTCAACAATAGGCCTAATTTTTTCATCATCAGTAAATAAGCCGTGGGGAGTGATTTTCAACCTCAGATATACAATCTCGTCCCTCGCTATGTGGCATTTACTAGATTTTAACGTCAAGCCAGCATTGTATATGAGTTGGAACACCTGTTTGAACAGAGAAAGGTGCTCGTCAAAAGTCTCTGATGTAATAATAATGTCATCCAAATACATATGCACATGGGGACCCAGGACAGGTCGGAGAACCGTATCCATAAGCTTTTGGAAAGTAGCAGGTGCAGAAGCTAGTCCAAAGGGCATACGTAAATATTCATAGGCCCCAAAAGGAGTCACAAAGCCAGTTTTATCGACAGAGTCCGGATGTACTGCCACCTGCCAATATCCACTCGCCAAATCCAAGGTTGACATCCATTTGGTTGACGACAGGTCATTTAAAATATGCGACATGACAGGTAGGGGATAATTGATCGTTTTTGTGACTTGGTTGAGCTTGCGGAAATCTGTCACAAAACGAAATTCATTGGGTTGTTTCTTTGGAACCAAAAAGGCAGGAGCAGCCCAGGCGCTTGTTGATTCCCTGATTATGCCCTGTTTAATCATTTCAGAAATTTGACGTTGCATTTCCTGTTTTTTATGTGGAGCACAAGGGTAAGGTTTCGTCGCAATTGGTTTCGAACCATCAGTGTCAATGACATGATAAACCACCTGTGTGAAACCAGGTTCATCAGAAAATAAACCAGGGCTTTCCTGTAAAAGGAGAGAAAGCTAGTTTCGTTGCCCCTCGTTCAATTGGTTACTCAATAACAAACTCGTTATATCTACAGGAACCGTAGGAATCATTTCGACAGGTTCCGGAAAGGAAATCACATGTTGTACGAAATTCAAAGTTATTTGAAAGGTATGAATAAAATCCATGCCCATGAAACATTTCACAGGTAGCTCGTCTATAAGCAGGAAAGAATGCGTAAAACGAGCTTTTCCCAGCCCTAAAGATAATGTGACAGTTCCTGCGATACTGAAGATTTCGTTATTTGCACCTCGCAAATACTGCGTCGCAGGCTGAACTAGTATTTCAGGAAAATTGTCAGTGCAAAACTTTGTATTTAGGGCTGATATTTCAGAACCAGTGTCGAACTTTGTCTCGACAATAATATCTTCAATTGTCAAGAAGACATCAGGCAACTGAGGAGTTTGAACAGTCACTAATACTGTTTTAGGGTCAGAATGCTGGGTATCAGGAAGCAGGACCGACCCTTGGTCTACTTCCTTTGGAAGTTTAAAGGAATCCTGGTTGGATTATCATGTGGTCTGAAACCTCGACCCCGCCGGGTATCGGGAAAATTTTCACGATGAGGAAAACTGCGTGAACCCTGCTGCGGGAACTGCGCGTGTCTGTTGACATTTTCATATCTATTACTTCTGCCCTCAGCACGGGCAGAAAAATCATCATTGCCCTGAGCATGAAAACGTTCTGAATGCTGCGGATTGGAACGGGGTCGAGCATACTGTGCATTTGTACGATATCCCGAAGATTGTTCAGAAACTCGCTGTTGGTTTGCCACTCTTCTGTGTGGTGGGACGTATGAAGCTTGGGTGTGCACTTGAGTATGCTCGCGCTGAAAGTTATTATGCCTATTATGCCGCTGAGGGTTTTCGTAATAAGCCTCGCGGGGTGCCCGAGCATGGTGAGTTGAACCATGTTTGCCATGTCGCTCTTCATACGTGCGTATGAGGCGAAGGCATTCATGAATTGTGGCAGGGTGTCGAACCTCAAGAAAATCTTGTAAGAATGGGTCGAGCTGCTGCACGAGGGTATCCAACATGTCGACATGACTGGCATGTGGATCCCATAGGTTATATAAGCGTGTAGTTTCCAACGCAAATGCAACAGGGCTGTCGTTGGGTCCTTGCTGACGAGAAAAAAGCTGTTGAGCAAGGCTAGCTCGACTGAGGCCGAAAGGAAAGACCTCCAAAAATTCTGCTCGGAAATTCTCATAATGAGAATCTGGGTTCAACACTCTCCACTGCCGATACCAGGTCTTAGCGGTATCCCTCAAGCAAGTGCCGGCGATTTGGACTTTGCAGTCTTCAGGAATATTATATAGATCAAAATGATCTTCCAGATCTTCGAGGAACTTTAAGGACCCCTCCAAACTATTGAAATGAATTGTTCCTGCATGCGGCACGAAATGGGCAAGCATTCTGCTGCGCTGAGAGGATTGCACTCCCTTAGGTACGACCCGCGACTCAGAGTAATAGGAAGCTGGTGCATTATGAAATTGTGAAGAATACCTGGGTACGTGTAGATCATTCATATCAAAGTTAGAGCCACAGGCGTCTTGCCAATTGTCAAAACAAACACCATTACCCTCGGAACTTGCCTTGGGGTGGAAAATTGAAGTTGTCTCAGGTAAGGAAGACATGGGTAATAATTGTCAAGATCTCGTGTTCGAGAAAAGTTCGGGCGCCAATTATAATGAATTAGCTTTATTTTGCTTTCCGCTAAGCTAATTATAATGAATAAGCTCTTCCTACCAGCTAGCTAATGATAATAATGAAGCTTTCCTACTGAGCTTAAGTATAATGCTTCTGCTACTGAATGATATACTTGTACTAAGCTTCAAATAGTGAATTCAAATGGTTGTTGTTACTAGTTAATTAAGAACATGAATAAAGTCTTAACGCTGGTTGTTAATGGTAATAAACTAATGATATAAACCTAACAGCCAGACAGAGGTCTGACAAAAACTATGAATTGAGAAAGACGTACTTACGACAAGCTTTTTTATTCGGTACGCTTGATCATCCAAAGCACACACACACAACTTGTTTCACAATAATGAAGAATCACTAATCACATACAACAAAATCTCTCCTTATAACAACAAAATCTCTCTTCATAACAACAAAATCTCTCTTCATAACAACAAAATCTCTCCTCATAACAACAAAATCTCTCCTAGCTATCGATGAACGCGCCTATATATACTGGCTACCACCACGTCATGACTTACACTCATTGCCAGATCTCATTCAGCGGGTGAAATAATATTTCGTTCAGTGAGAAGATAATTTACATAGAAAAATAAAATAACCAGAGATAGTAAAATCAAAAGGAAAGTGAATATAGAGTATACGTTACACCACATCGTCAGCAGCTCACTCCTAGGTCAGAAGGGGGATCTGACCTGCTTTCTTTCTTTCTTTCCACATCCCTCTGCGTTAAGCCGTGACCGCTCGCTTTTGTGACAGCACCGAGGTTAGAAGGTCCTCTTAACCGTGAAGGCGTGAACCCCTCCCCCTGCAATGCTGGGGTTATCAGTACGCCCTTGAGGGTAGGGCCTTCCCGGTGGTGCATTCCTGAAAAAAGAAGTGGCCTGGCGCTCCAAAGACCGGTCCATCAGGTATGTCGAGTTTAGGACATATATACAGTATATAAATATATGTTTATATATGATTGTAAATCATATGCTAGATGAAGGTCTCCCCCTGTTTCTTCCAAAACAGTCTCTCTTGAGCCATTCTCCTCCATGTCACTCAGGAATGCTTTCAAATTTTATCCATATATCTTCCATGTGGTCTTTTTCTCGGTCTTTTCCTGTCCCTTGGTATTCAGTCTAAAAATTCGGTTGTCCATCGATAGTCCGTTCTTCTAGCAATATGACCAGCCCACTGGCATTTCAGGGATTTTACTCTGATCATGATGCCTTCCACTCTTATCATTTTCCTGATAAATGAGTTCCTCTTCTTATCTTTCCTGGTTATACCAAACATGCATCTCTCCATGCTTTTTTCAGTTGTCTGCAGCCTTTGTATGTCTCTTTTAATTAAAGACAAAGTCTCTGCTCCGTACGTTAGAGCTGGATGGATGTATTGATTAAACACTTTTCTTTTAAGACATAATGATAAATTGTTTTTGAAAATTGTACTGTTTCTTCTAAAAGCTCTCCAACCAAGCTTTATATTTGGTGCAGTCCTAAGTAAAAGTACCCTGACAGTCTCCTACATCCTGTCTGGCAGTGTCAACCACTGCCTAATTTGGCAGTGGGGAGGGTGAGTTAGTTGTAGCAGTGGGTCAACCGCAATTGGAAATTTCAAAAATATTACAATACTCCGTATTATCAAAAACATAGGAAGCGACTTTCATCAAGGCTGTCCCGTCGAGGGGCAAGCACCCCTCCCTCAAATTCTCTGACTAAAACATTTAGCACAATGCACTCTCGAAAGTCACGCAATATACCTAGATAATAAGTATGTGCTATTTTTTGCCGTACTCCATAGAATCTGGCAGTTTACTTGTGTGGCAGTAACCCGCCACACAGGAAAACTGCCATACGTCTTTCAGAAACTTTAAAAACTGCTACATGTTTTTCACTAAGAGCACAAATTGCTGTTTCTTCGAAGAACACTTTGAATGTGTGGCAGTTTTCTAAGTTCCCGAATTATGTGTGGCAGTTTTCCAAGGTTCCTTACGACGGGGAAGTAGGTTTTGTTTGTCTGAATTTTCATGCCGGTCATTCGAGTTTAGGGCAACTGGCCACAAAAGTTCAAGGGGGGGGGGGGCTATAGAGATTTAGAGATTACCGTTTCTTGTCCTATATTGAGAATTGAATTGGGAACTCCAAACAAATTTCGAGAAAACGTTCTATGTAAGCCAAGCCAGAATTGTATATTAATTTTGACAACTTCTGTGTTCGACGAAACAACAGAATTACAACATGACTCATGCTGTATTTAGAAAAGGACGATAAGGTGGGATTTTTTAAAAACACTATACTTTTACTTACGCACTAAATATTTGCATAACATGTCAAGTTTGATATATTTTTCTTTTACGTAATTAATGCATAGGCCCAGGCCTAGGCTTTTTAAATAGTTTTTACTCTACCAATGTCATATTCACAACGTTTCAGTGCCGAAGCGTGGTGCTCTGTGCTGGGGAGACTAAATATTTTTTGCTGTTAAACTAATGCATATATAGATAGCATGTTATCAAAGATGCATATTATATTCATGCGAATATTTTAGTGCCAACATATTGTTTGCATTGTCATTGCTTGCTGTACTGTATCTTTAAAAAACTGCTACATAAATGCAATTTCTTTTTTACAACTTGCGCTTCATCACAGATCAAATTAAACTGTTACCAAACCGATCCTGAAAACGAAAAAAAAGGTAATGATTTCCATTTCATACAACTTAAAGTTAGACTCATAAAGAGTGGTATTTTTTTTTTACTGCGGATTGGGATATATTTCGGTATATTTCTATATTTACTTATTTAGACAAACTAATACTATGCAGATTTAACAAGGGTAAGCAGTACTTTGCCGCCCCGGTGGCGCAGTGGTCTAAGCGATGGCTTCTGATTAGGGTCCCAGGTTCGAATCCCCGGGAGGCATGGATGTTGTTTGTCTTACGGCACTGGCTCTCTCCCTTCCCTGGAACCAGTGGCCATAAATTAGAGACGGGCGACTTCTCATAGCCCATTGAGTTGCTCACGGTGGTCGTCAAACCTCCATTCAAAAAAAAAAAAAAATGAAAAAATGAAAAAAAAAAAAAAAAACAGTACTTTTGCGGGTTGTTTTTGTTTTAAGTTCAAATGATTTGTTCCCATATCCGTGTCCATAAGGAAAGAAAGCCTTGCTGAATGCTAATATTTTTGTGAGGAAGATGAGGGTAAAAACAGCTTCGAGATTTCTCGACGTGTCAGCTGTTATGCTTTATGGGCCTCACCTTTGCAAAATAGAACTTTTAAGAAAATATGAACTGCTGCTCTTAACCTGAAAAATGTAGGATTTGATTGCACGCATGCACAATGAAAATTTTGTTAAGCGTTTACCCAAACTTCTAAATATTTAGAGCACTAAACGTCGTTTAAACACACACACACGGTCCCTAAGATAAATATTAAAAAACGTATGGGACCCTTAAGCCATTTTTACAGTCCATATCAAATATGCAAAAATTAATTTTTATTCTACCTCAGATAGTCTGATGGCAATATCAAATCAAATTTCCCGACTTTCTGTAGCCCCATGTGAAAATCTGCAATGTAAGAATTTTCATAGTGTCAAATTTTGTTTTATTTTTCTATTGAGAAACGTTTTTAGAGGGATCGAATCAAAAGACAAATGCCCATGGATACGCTAGACAGACAAAAAGACATACAAAGCATTATATACTTTTGATTACAATTGTATTACTTACTTTTTAAATCCTGGTTAACAAAAGAAAGAATTCTTACCAGCCTATAATTTCTTATACACAAGCTCAAAGCGACGGCTCTTCTCAGCAAAAACATCGATTACTCGTTCTTTGAAAGTATAGTCACTTGACAATTCACCCAGTAACTGTTTCCCTATGGCTAAAGTTCCTAAGCAGGAAAGTCTTTGGTTTGACATAGAATTCCTGAGGTATGTCTTAATCCTTTTGAGTGCACTCATACTCCTTTCACTACTGGAAGTGGTAACTGGAAAACTCAAAATTAATCGCAATAACTTTGTAGCCTCCTCATATACCGAATGCAGGCCATTGCGAACTAGAAATTTTAGGAGCTGATGTGGAGGCAGATGTTTTGCTTGATCAGCATAAATATTCGTAAGCTCATTTTCGAACTGCTCACAGTTGAAAAAGGGATATAGTTTTCCAAGTTGCTGCAGATTTATTATGGGGAATTCTATCCGGTAAAGCGGTTATAGTTTTTCTTTGACTAGCTCAACAAAATAAAGTATAGAAAAGTCTCCAAACCTTATATCGAACTGCATAATTTGAGAATCTAATATTTCGTAGATGAGTCTTTTTTTTTTTTTTTTGTATAGATTTGTGGGCATCACTATAGGCCAGATTATGATTGAGGTTTTTACTTTTACCAATGCACTGATTAACAAACTGTTCAGTTCGGAGACTTTTTATGTTCTCTATAGTTGTTTTGATTTCATTCAGACAAGCCGAAACATTAGATATCCTTTTGTACTGTAAAACTCTAAATAAATGGTCAACAAAAATAAATATTTCCTGGTAGAGACAGAGCAAATACACTGGCGGAAAATGAAAAAAGAACACCAAGAAGGAATTGGCGGACGATCATGAAATTTACATATGTTAATGGGGTCGAGTTTACGTAGATGTGATGTTAATTTCGGGACCAACTGGTAAGCGCTTACGCCACAGCACGGCATAATATGCAAATTATCGTCGGTGGTATTTAAGGAGTACGGCAAAGTGAATGTAATCAGTCGTCGGCGTACGGACACGTGCGAAGACCCTGAAGAAGCTGCAATGCCTGGGCATGGAAGACGTGTACGATTTCAACAGTTATCGGACTTTGAGCGAGGTCGTCCAGTCGGATTCCGCGAGGCCGGGTGGTCGTATCGTGGTATTGCGGAGTGAATTGGACGGGAAGTATCGGTGGTGGTACGATGGTGGCGTAGATGGTCCGAGGAACATTCCCACACGAGAAGACGTGGAACCAAGAGTCACAGACGGACTGATGAGCGGACCGATCGACGCATAAGAAGAGCGGCGTTGTCAAGCAGAACATCCACTGCGACGCAAATCCGAGCTGCCGTTGCACCTCAGGTGACTGTGCGAACAATCCACAACCGTCTACTGGATGCAGGACTACGTGCACGTGTGCTTCTGGCATGTGTACCTCTGACTCCAGCCCACTGTCAGAAACGGCTGCAGTGGTGTCACCAACGTCTGCACTGGAGAACGCAATGGCGATCTGTCGTGTTCAGCGATGAAAGCAGATTCTGCTTGGGAGCCTCCGATGGCCGTATGTGTGTTCGCAGACGTACAGGGGAACTTCTCCACCCTTCTTACATCCGCCAGCGACACACAGGGCCTGCACCTGATCTTCTGGTGTAGGGAGCGATCAGCTATCACTCCCGTACACAACTAGTGTTTTTACCGGGTACGTTAAACAGCACCTCCTCACATCAACATCAACAACATCATTCAGCCCGTTGTTGTGCCATTTGTAAGGTCGGTCCATCGTGGTGTTTTCCAGCAAGATAACGTACGCCCACACACGGCACGTGCAACGCAACATGCACTTCAGTGTGTGAGACAACTTCCATGGCCTGCACGTTCACCGGATTTGTCCCCCATTGAGCACGTGTGGGATTTTATGAAACAACGACTTATCCGGTCTCCACGGCCAGCCACGACCATCCCAGATTTACGCGTCCAGGTTGAGGATGCTTGGAACTCAATACCCCAAACTTACATCCAACATCTGTACGACAGACTCCATGCCAAAATTGCACAGTGTGACGCAGTTCATGGCGGTTCAACCTCGTACTAACCATGTTACATGGAAATGTTATTTTTCAGTTTACCAGCAAATACAGCTGCATTTTGCCATAATGTTTTGATCCCGTTATCCTCTGTATTCCGTTATTATGCTGTGTAAATTTCGTTGGTATCAGACGTCTCCTTCTTGGTGTTCTTTTTCACTTTCCGCCAGTGTAAAGGAATTTGGAATCTTCCAAACGCCGTTTCAATCCCATTGCACAATGTAATGAATCCGGATCCCACTCGGAATTTGGATCTTCAATGATCTCAATGAAAGCAGAATTCAAATCTAGATAATGTACAAAAATTGTTGAAACAGCTTTAGAATGAAAATTCCAACGAGTAGTGCTTGCACGAGGAAGTTTGAAACCCTTTCCTGTCAAAAGCACTGTCCGTTTGGAAGACTTACTGAAAAAACTATGGAAAGCTGTTAGGTCGCAAATAAATATCCGGACTTCTTTTATTGTTTTAGACCTATGCAACAAAACCAAATTTAATTGGTGTGCGTAACAGTGAAAGAAAAGAGCATTAGGGCACAGTTGTTTGACAAAATGCTGAACAGCACCTTCACAACCAGCCATTACTGATGCACCATCATATGTTTGACTGACTAGTTTATTTTGCACATTCCATTCTTTTAAGATATTCAGGATAACTTCTGATAAACCGAGAGCTGTTCTGTCTCGGGAGACATCATAAAATCCAATGAACTTTCCCTCAACTCTGTCTTTTATGCAGTAATGAAATATTATGCTCATCTGACTCTTGCATTACACATCTAACGTTTCATCAGATTGAACAGATATGAATGAACTTTCATTTACTTCCATTTCAATTCGTTCATTCACAACATATTTAATTACTTCAATTAAGTAATTCTGAATTTCAGAAGAAGTTCCTTTAAAAACTGACGAAGACAGTAGGGGAGAAAGGAGAGTTCTGCGCCTCTGCATGCTGCATGCATGCAGAGCGAACTGTCAATGGAGGAGAGTTCTGAGCCTCAGCATGCTGCATGCATGCAGAGCGAAAAGACAATGGAGGAGAGTTCTGCGCCATGCAGAGCGAAAGGTCAATGGCTGAGAGTTCTGAGCATGCTGCATGCATGCAGAGCGAAAGGTCAACGGAGGAGAATTCTGCGCCATGTAGAGCGAAAGGGCAATGGAGGAGAGTTCTGCGCCACGCAGAGCGAAAGGTCAATGGCGGAGAGTTCTGAGCCACTGCATGCAGAGCAACTGGTGATGAGAGTTCTATGCCTCTGCATGCTATCTGACATTGTTACAAATATTTACGAATGTTTACGAACAAATTATTTTATGCGATGGCAACACAAAGAAAAAATGTTTTGATTTGTTTTTAATGAAGTATTTGTTCTTCATTGATTTTTATAGATACACATATATAGTATGAGGAGGGGAGGAGGTGGGTGGAGCGTGTGTCACATACAGACTGAGACCTGTTTGATACGAATATATTTCTGTTTAGCATTTAAAAACTATATTGAGAGTTCTAGAACATGTGCTAGATCTCACAATGTAAGTTTTGGAAAAGCCTTTTGTCTAGGCTGATGAAGAAACTTTTTAGCGGTGGCAACACTGCTAATATAGGAATGTTCAGAGCTTCAACGTTTTAGCCTTACTATTTTAAAAATAAATTTCCGCGTGAGATTGCCCATGCTATCAAACGAAGAAATTTCTTTTTCTTTTCTTTTTTGAGGATAAAAAAATGTCTTGTAGGCCAACAATGGGATATGAACACTCCATTCTCTATGTGAAAGGCAGGAACCTTTACCACTGGACCAACAAGACATTACTTGTGTTAGCTTTATTGTGGACCCCTTTCCTGATTCGAGCATAGGAATAGCTGGTTAATACACTCCAAATGATCATATTAAACTATAATAATAATAATAATAATAAAATAAAAATAATAAAATGGGAAAACTGTTTTTATGCACGGGAAAATTAGGTGGTAACACTACTAATATGTGTTTACTCTTTTGTGTTTTAGGGGGTCTGACGATGTCACATGGCCTACACTGTATGTTTTTTTTCCTTAATGCAGATTTCTCCTCTTCGATTAACAACTAGACGAAGTTTAACTTTCTCGAAACTAACCTTATCTAAAATGAAGTTGTAAAAAAAAAAAGATAAAAAAAAACAGTCCTTGTCACTTATGAACTTTTTTAAAAACGTACACTGTCACTTTTCAAGTGAAAATATTTTGCTCTTTTAAGATTTCTCACGTGACTGAAAACACTCCTTTAAGGTAAATGATTTTCCCATGTTATTCTATGGGATTTTTGCGACTATCAGAAAATTAAATTTTAAAAAATTGCCCTCTTAGTGAAAACAACAAAATCATTTTTTGACATTGACTAAAGTAATTGTACTTTTTTGTTCACTTTTTTATGTGAGTGTATGTGTGTGTATTTTTTTTTTTTTTTGCAATGGCTACACAAAGAAAAATGTTTTGAGTTGTTTTTAATGAAGTATTTATTCTTCATTGATTTTTTATAGATACACATATAAAGTGTGAGGAGGGGAGGAGGTAGGTGGAGTGGGTGTGACATGCAGACTGAGACCTGTTTGATACGAATATATTTTTTTTAGCATTTTAAAAATACGTTTATATGTGTTGTTCCATTCATTTGAACTCGGATTGCGGTTGCTGTTGGATGTTAGAAATGAGTTTATCCATTACTGTAGAAAATCTTAAAATAAATTTTTGTAATGGAGAGCGTGTTGAAAAAAGCGTATCTGAACACCGGTCGAGCTGGAGGTTTAGGTGGTGTCGATGCTTTATTCCGTGCTGTCAAAGGAAAAAAGGTGAATAAAAAAGACATCGAGGAATGGTAAAAGGAGAGAATACATATACCCTCCACAAGCCGGTTAAACGGAATTTTCTGCAAAATCGAGTTATAGTTGGAAAGACTGATCAACAATGGCAAGCTGACCTTGTAGATTTAAGCAGTTTAAGCGAGTATAATGATGGTGTTCGTTATTTATTGACATGTATTGATATATTTTCAAAATACGCATGGGTTGTATTACTGAATCAGAAGTCGAGGTCTTGTATAATAAATGCATTTTCTAGGATATTCGAACATAGAAAGTACATGAAATTACAAACAGACAAAGGAAAAGAATTTAAAAATAAAGAGTTCGAGAAGTTTTTAAAACATCAAGGAGGGCATTTCTTTACAACAAACAATGAAACGAAGGCGAGTGTGACTGAGAGATTTAACCGTACCTTAAAAACAAGGATGTGGCGTTACTTTACAAGTCGCGATACACAACAGTTCATAGACGTTATCGATGATTTAGTTTACAGCTATAATCAGTCATATCATCGAAGTATAAAAATGAGTCCTGTGGATGTGAATGAAACTAATCAAACCCAAGTTTGGGACAATTTGTACGGAAACCTGAATTGGAAAAAACCGTTGTATAAATTCCAAGTAGGTGATCATGTGCGAATTAGTAGCAGCAAATTAACGTTTGAAAAAGGATACGAATCAAACTGGACAGAAGAAGTTTTCGTTGTTAGTCAACTAATCCCAAGATTCCCTCCTGTATATAAAGTAAACGATTTACTGAATGAGGAAATTGAGGGAACATTTTATACTGAAGAGCTTCAGAAAGTGAAACTCGCAGACACTTTCGCTGTTGAAAAAATCTTGAAAAAACGTAAAAGAAAAGGCAAAGTTGAATATTTGGTAAAGTTTAAAGGTTACCCCGAAAAATTCAATTCTTGGACTCCAGCTTATGACTTAACATCTCTATAAAAAGTAAAATCATTCACAAAAAATCATCAGTTGTCAAGATGAGCTTCTACTTGACTCTTCCAAGCGACAGCTCTTTGAGTTACTTTTCTAATAACAAAATATCCCACTTCTTTACTCATCTACCTTCTCCAATTGATCTAAAGGGAGAATGAGAAGTGGGACTAGTTGAACTGTTATACCCACATTCCTGGTTTAATATGAACATTCAATCGAATAATTTTGCTTATGATACAGGTACTGGTCAGCTGAACCTTGGTAAAATTTCTCCAGGTTATTATGATACTGTGACTGATGTAGTTAAAACCATGTCATTTCACTGGGGGAAAATTGTTATGCATTATAATAAAACTACAAAACGGATAAAAACTATGCTGACGAGTGGATCACAACTGGAATTATACCCTGTAATTGCAGAAATTCTAGGCTATGAACCAGGACTTTATTCGGCGAAAAATGAAGATCTCACTATTCATGGACATTTTGTGGCTGACTTAAACTCCACCTTTTCACTGTTATACATGTACAGCGATATAGTTGAGACTCAGTGTGTGGGTGATATTTATGCTCCTCTCCTTCGTATTGTTAAAGTAACTGGAGTAGATGTGGAAATGGTGAGTGCTTTATTCGATAGACCTCATTATTTGCCTCTCGCTCGGAAAAACTTTCAGACCATCGAAATCGTTATAAGAAGTCACACAGGTCTGTTAGTGCCATTTGAGCGTGGACGATCAATCGTTAAACTTCATTTTCGTCTCAAACATCTCTAATCATGTATCACTCCTATCATTGTTGCGTAAAATCCTTCGAAGATTATTATGTAGCCCAAACTGGAAATGGATTATCATACTATCAAGGAGCTACACTTCAAAGAGCATACGGTCTTGGAGGATTATTTCGCTCTCTATTCAGAGCAGCAATACCTTTATTCAAACAAGGCGCTAAAGAACTAGGAAAGCAGATTCTACGAGCCAGTGCAGATCTCGCAAGTGATGTCATTCATGGAAAGGATATCAAACTGGCAGCTAAGCAACGAGCAAAAGAGGCGAAGCAGACACTTACAGATAAAGCTGCTAACAAGGTGAAAAAATGTCAGGAGGAGGTTTTAAAAGGAAGAGAAACATGAAGAATCATATCATTCCTTCGAAGAAAGTGAAGAGGAGAGCACACGACATTTTCGATCTATAAATAAGGGCTCTTATTCACAGTCATTCTCCTGTATGTTTGAAGTCGGAATTGGATTTATTTGCATTACCACCCACACAAACCAGTTTAGAAAAAGGGCAGTGGATTGAATATCACCCGTTAGCTAACATTCGAGATGGTGGTCCTTTAGAATTCAATATTTCCGGAAGTGAAGAAGAATACATGGTCTTATCTACAACTCAAATTCATTTGAAAGTGAAAATTGTGAAATCTGACAATTCCATCCTGCTTGACAAAGAACCAGTTGAGCCTGTAAACTGTTTTCTTCCTTCTCTGTTTTCACAAGTCGACATCAGTTTAAACGAAAGAATGATTTCATCATCAAACAACACGTATCCATATAGAGCTTATATTGAAACTTTATTGAATTATGGGAAAGAAGCAAAAGAAACTTTGCTATCATGTGAATGCTTTTACAAAGACACAGCTGGTAACCTATATGAAACAAATCCCACATTAACGACAAATAAAGGCTTATATCAGCGATATGAACTTGTGAAAGATAGCAAGACTTTAGACATGATTGGAAATTTACATTGTGACTTGTTTTAGCAAAACAAACTGTTACTCAACTTAGTGGATCTGAAAATCAAACTGACTCGAAGCCAATCTGACTTTTGCCTTGTATCATCATCCGAGTTACGTAATTACTGAGCGCTAATTGAACATGCCTCTATTTTTATCAGAAAAGTGAAAGTCAACCCAGGTGTCTCTATTGGTCATGCCAAAGCTTTGGAAAAATCTTCTGCAAAATATCCTATCGATCGTGTCCATCTCACAAGGAAGTATGTCTTTCATACAAGATAACGTCTTTCTTGGGCAAATGCCAAAGAGATTGGTTATTGGATGTGTGGATAACAGAGCCTTTAATGGTACATATGATTCGAATCCCTTCGACTTTAAACATTACTATGCCAACTTTATTGCTGTATACATTGATGGGCAGCCGGTTCCTCATAAACCTTTAGAGCCAAATTATAGTTCAAGAAACACCATACGATCATATCATAGTCTTTTCCAAGGAACTGAGAAACTTGGACAAGACAGAGGAATTTATATTTCACGAGAAGACTATGTAAAAGGATATACTCTATATGCTTTTGATCTAACCCTCGATTTATGTGATGGAGAACATATGAACTTAATTCAGCAAGGAAATTTAAGGGTGGAGATAAAATTCGGAAAAGCCTTATTAAAAACCATTTCCGTTTTGATCTATGCAGAGTTTCAAAACATTATAGACATTTCCAAGTCCAGAAGCATTACTTGTAATTTTTCTAATTAAAATATGAGCAGTGTACAAGTTGGTAGTATTCTAAAGCGAGATTACATAACTCGCCATTCATTTATAGGAGTGTTTGCTTGTGATCGACTTCCGAAAAGAATTTCAAAGTTTCCAACTTTGAAATTCTTTTCGGAATTTTGGAAATCCTGGGAAACAATGGCTAGCCATGTACATTCTAAATCCAAAAACGATAGACTTCTTTGATTCATTTGGACATCCACCTCAACATTTCAAAGGACACATTGCTCGTTTTGTTGGCAAGTTCACTTATGTAAGTACGAATGATGTACCTCTGCAAAGTTCCTTCACTGCTGTATGTGGACAGTTTTGCATTCATTATTTATACTCTAGATGTCGCGGAAGAAGCATGCAATCTATTGTAAGAAACTTTCACTGGGAAATGAAACAAATGACATACGTGTGGACAATTTTGTAAAGAAAAAATTTGGAATTAATGTAAAATTTGCAGTTTGAAATAAAAACCGTTAACCGTAGTTTTGTGTATTTTATGCTTTAAATTGTGTTGCTTCCAGACTAATCTATACAGTTATAACCATGGATCAACTGAAACTACATCACCCATTTACAGCCTTAATAGCTGGTCCCACAGGATGTGGGAAATCCCAATTTGTTAAACGTTTACTTCAGAAAAAGAAGAAATGATACAACCTGTACCACTATAAGTGGTGTGGTTCTGTGGGGTTTATCAAGCAATGTATGATGAAATACCTAATGTCACATTTGCAGAGGGAATCCCAATTAATTTTCAAGACTACATCAAAGACGCAGCATTGTTTATTATTGATGACCTAATGGTAGAATGCGGAAGCGATAAAAAATTAACCCACTTGTTCACCAGAGGGAGTCATCATTATAATTTATCCGTATTTTTCATTACGCAAAACATTTTCCATAAAGGAAAAGAAATGCGTGAAATTTCACTAAATGCCCATTACTTGTTATTGTTTAAATCTCGAAGAGATGTGAATCAAATAACTCATTTAGGGAGGCAATTATATCCTGGCAAAGGGAAATTTTTTCAAGAAGTGTATATGGATGCTACTAAACGTGCTTTCAGCTACTTAATGGTGAACTTAAAACCTGACACACCAGAAGACATAAGATTACGTACTAACATACTTCCAGGAGAAACTCAATATATTTACCAGCAACGGTGACGCTGAAGTATGAACTTAACAATCAAGCGCTTAACTCCTCAATCCCCTTCTCATCCTAGAAAATCGGTAATCTTTTAGCAAAGTTCATATTTATATGTAATGGATAAGAGATCAAGCAAGGTTTTGAACTTTACCATTATTCATCATGACTCTGTCAAAGCAACAGCTGCAACTTTTGCATATAATAAACGTGTGCCCTAAAAAAGTGCTTAAAGATCTTTTATCAAAATGTCCAAACAAAGGTATTAAAGCTATTTGTGAAGTTTGCCTTAATACTTTAAAAGGAAATGTACCCCTATCTCAAACTCAGAAAGACAAACTGCAGCGACATAAACACACGTTGAGAAATTTAGCACGCAAAAGAACAGCATTATACAAAAAGCGAAAACTTTTAATTCAGAAGGGTGGATTTTTAGGTACGTTGATTCCAGCTGCTCTTAGTGTATTGACGTCTTTGTTAGTAAAGTAAGGATGATGGAACATGCGAAGAAAATGGTTCTCATTCCTGAAGAACGATTATCACGTCATATTGTGTCAGACGAGATGTTATCTGACCTCGATAAGGAAATGAAAAGAATTTTGCATAGCAAAGCACCTGATGATGTGAAAATAAAGTTATATAACCAAGTATTAAACAAACGAAATCAAGCTCATATATTAAATCCTACCACAAAATAAGTATCTACACTGGATGGAGAATTAAATTCACTTGAGAAAAAAATACCCACGCAAAAGATAAATTTCGATGATGAATCTGATGTGAAGACGGTGGATGATATAGCATCAAATGATCATATTGAAGATCTGATCATACGATCACTACCACGAACCATGAAGCGATATGGTCAAAATATTTTGGATGTGTTTAGAAAGAACTCACAAATAATTTCATGGAGACCTAAGGCTGAACTCAAATATCATGGACGAATAATAAAAAATTCAAATATTGTAGATCTAATGGATAGCATGCTAAGAAGCAGAAGTTCAAATCGCTATGTAGCGGCTTCCAGTGAATTTGCGAAAGCTCTGAAACATATTAACTTACCCATTAAGTACATAAAAAATAAAAACTTTATTGATGATCCAGTACAAGAAGGAAAATCGATGTTAAAACGTATTCCAGCTAAAATGAAACTTAAGGAAGTTTCGAAACCTAAAAGCTTTGTATGTCATCAGTGGTTATCTTATTAAAGCTCGATTTCATTTCTGAATGATTTGTCTTTTATATACATATTCACTCAAAGAACTGAGTTTGTTTACAAATTCAGTCAGACGTGCCGCTTAGTTATGTTCACACATACACACACATACACTCACACACAAAAAAAAAGTGAAAAAAGTACAATTACTTTAGTCAATGTCAAAAAATGATTTTGTTGTTTTCACTAAGAGGGCGATTTTTTAAAATTTAATTTTCTGATAGTCGCCAAAATCCCATAGAATATCATGGGAAAATCATTTACCTTAAAGGAGTGTTTTCAGACACGTGAGAAATCTTAAAAGAGCAAAATATTTTCATTTGAAAAGTGACAGGGTACGTTTTAGAAAGAAAAAACAGTGACAAGCACTGTTTTTTCTTTATCTTTTTTTTACAACTTCATTTTAGATAAGGTTAGTTTCGAGAAAGTTAAATTTCGTCTAGTTGTTAATCGAAGAGGAGAAATATGCATTAAGGAAAGAAAACTGTACAATGTCGGCCATGTGACATCGTCAAACCCCTAAAACACAAAAGAGTAAACACATATTAGTAGTGTTACCACCTAATTTTCCCGTGTATAAAAACAGTTTTCCCATTTTATTATTTTAATTTTATTATTATTATTATTATTATAGTTTAATATGATCATTTGGAGTGTATTAACCAGCTATTCCGATGCTCGAATCAGGAAAGGGGTGCACAATAAAGCTAACACAAGTAATGTCTTGTTGGTCCAGTGGTTAAGGTTCCTACCTCTCGCATAGAGGATGGAGTGTTCAAATCCCATTGTTGGCCAACAAGACATTTTTTTTAATCCTCAAAAAAAAAAAAAAAAAGGAAATTTTCGTGTTTGATAGTATGGGATGGGTAATCTCACGCGGAAATTTATTTTTAAAATAGTAAGACTAAAAGGTTAAAGCTCTGAACATTCATATTAGCAGTGTTGCCACCGCTAAAAAGTTTCTTCATCAGCTTAGACAAAAGGCTTTTCCAAAACTTACATTGTAAGATCCAGCACATGCAGCATGCTGCATGTGCTAGAACTCTCAATATATATTTAAAATGCTAAAAAAAATATATTCGTATCAAACAGGTCTCAGTCTGTATGTCACACCCCCTCCACCCACCTCCTCCCCTCCTTACACTCTATACGTGTATCTATAAAAATCAATGAATAACAAATACTTCATTAAAAACAACTCAAAACATTTTTTCTTTGTGTTGCCATCGCATAAAATAATTTGTTCGTAAACATTCGTAAATAATTGTAACAATGTCAGATAGCATGCAGAGGCATAGAACTCTCATCACCAGTTGCTCTGCATGCAGTGGCTCAGAACTCTCCGCCATTGACCTTTCGCTCTGCATGGCGCAGAACTCTCCTCCATTGACCTTTCGCTCTGCATGGCGCATAACTCTCCTGCATTGACCTTTCATTCTGCATAGTGCAGAACTCTCTTCCAATATCTTTTCGCTCTGCATGCATGCAGCATGCAGAGAGAATGCATGGATGCAGCATGCAGAGGCGCAGAATTCTCCTTTCTCCCCTACTGAAAACGATAAATGGTATCTCCTGAGCTGCTCCTCTTGCGCCGTATAATCCAATAATTCTAAATAATTGCCCTTATTACTTGAGTTTTCATGTTCTTTGTGACTCCGGAAAGCTAATTCCTGTGTGCTTAAGAAAACTGCAGCTTGAATTAGGTGATCCAAAACTATTCTGTTCGAGGAAATTTCTTCATTGTGTTTTACTGCAGAAAGACTAGCTGCTTCCGAAACAGCATGTTCAATGCGTACGCTTCTACCAAGCAATTCAAAACTCTCTCTATTTTGAATGTGTTTTTCGATACCTGGTGCTTTTGTGCTTTTCTTTCTAGATTTTTAATGTTAGAAATACCTGCAGTACTTCACTCTTTCTCACCTCCTCCAAACAGTAAACATATAAAACAGTATATTTTCTTGCTGCTGCAACTAGCAGTTAACCATTTAAATTTTTCATACCAACTATATTCAAATGTTCGTTTTTGCTACTTCTCATTTAGTACAATGTCGAGCTTTGGTGTTGGCCTTTTATTTTTTAATTCACATTTCTTTTCGTAAGATAAAGTAGACAGCGGATTTTCCAGCAGATACTTAACTAAATCAGAAGAATCATGAACTTCTTGTTCGCACATTGCTCGCTTAAAATACACATTAAACACACAACACTGACAACACGCTCATAAGTCAGTCATAAGTTCCACTTTATAACAAAAACAAACCCGTGAGCAGTGATTACTGGCTTTCTCTGTTCTGCGGCCAAGAGCGGAGATTCCCGACCGCAATGCACCGAACATGGAGCAGCCAATCAGCAGCATCCGCTTTCGTTTGAAACTAGTCTTTTCGCCTCCACAGACCGCCACAGAACGCTAAAAATAATTTTCCCGCAGAAGCAGCTGTACTTGTGTGTTGATGTGTGAGACTCATGATTTCGACTCAGCCGCCCCGGTGGCGCAGTGGTCTAAGCGATGGCTTCTGATCATTCGTCCGAAAGGGGTCCGGATTCGAATCCCGGTGAGGCATGGATGTTGTGTTTGTCTTACGGCACTGGCTCCCTCCCTTCCCTGGAACCAGTGACCCTAAATTAGGGACGGGCGACTGCTTATAGCCCATTGAGTTGCTCACGGTGGTCGTTAAACCTCCAATCAAAAAAAAAAAAAAAAAATCGAGTCTCACTGTTCATTCCAAGATAATACGATTGAAAGGAAATATTGGACATAATGTAATTTTGCAAATTAATTATCCAGCATTACATTAATTAGAGATTTCTTTCCATTGTATTTGTGAAAAACTAAATAAATATAATAAGTAATACAAGGCCGCAACCAGGAATTTTTTTCGGTGAGGTACTCATTCCTTTTGATGATTGAATGGAAACTAAAATTTTCAAGTTTACAATTCAAAAAGCTATACCTACCCTTCCCTCCCCCACCCATTTTTGGGATTAATTGTAAAATTTTTCTCAGAAATTTACATTACTTGCTAAATTTTCGCTTATAAAATTGAAATAAACATAGATCAAACACAATGGGAGGTAATTCCTTTAGATAACTGTTTCTTAATGACTTAAAAATATGTTGAACCAATGTTTTGATACAAGCAATAACAATTACAGTACGTATCGATAGAAAGTTTTAAATTTTAAAGCTAACATTACAACATTTAACGTAGATATAATACAATTTGTACAAATCAGGAAATTCAAGAAATTTTTACATTATGAAGAACAAATAAGGTTTACATTCTCACTCACCTTATCAAAAATTAGCGCGCCTTGAAGATTTAGCAAACCGATTTAAAATTTCGTCCGGTTGCACATCAATATTGCAATGGATTGCTAAAAGTGCTAATCCATTCTCTGTTTTCTCCCGTTGAGTTTCTTAAATATGTCTTCAATCGTCTAAGTGTTGAAAGTGTCATTTCTGGCGTAGCTGTGGAAATCGGAATTGTAGCAAGAATCTGTAACAATGTGTGTGAGTTGGGGAAAAGATTTGAGTCGCATTGTAAAAGAGCCTCCATTGCGTTGCCAGGTCTTGAATTAACATCCATGTTGATCCATTTGTTTCGCCAAACGGAATATTGGACTGTGAGAGTACTGCTCTCTGGAAGTATGTTTCCATAAAATCCTTTGCAAGTCGTTAGTTCTTTTTCGCAGTTAACTTCACATGACTAGGGAGAAATATTTTTTTTTATTGGAGGTTTAACGACCACCGTGAGCAACTCAAATGGGCTATAAGCAGTCGCCCGTCCCTAATTTTGGGTCACTGGTTCCAGGGAAGGGAAAGAGCCAGTGCCGTAAGACAAACACAACATCCATGCCTGACCGGGATTCGAACCCGGACCCCATACGGACGAATGATCAGATGCCAGCGCCTTAGACCACTGCGCCACCGGGGCGGCGAGAAATATTTGAAACGCTATGACTAATGTCTTATGAGTCTCGAATCGTTCATTAATTTGTGTTCGCACGTGGTCAACAAATGGCACGAAAAGATTCTTTCGGAAATATTCTTCTGGAGTTTCTGATGAAATATTCCCTCTTTGAGTTATCCTGGATGTAAATCTTGGCATGTGATAACTCCATCAACTTTTTTTTTATTGGAGGTTTAACGACCACCGTGAGCAACTCAATGGGCTATAAGCAGTCGCCCGTCCCTAATTTAGGGTCACTGGTTCCAGGGAAGGGAGAGAGCCAGTGCCGTAAGACAAACACAACATCCACGCCTCACCGGGATTCGAACCCGGACCCCTTACGGACGAATGATCAGAGGCCATCGCTTAGACCACTGCGCCACCGGGGCGGCCCATCAACTTCTGAGATCAATTTTGAAGCTGCATTAAAAAGAACTCTGAATTTATCGATGGAGTTACTTCTTAGCTGGTCAAGCGAAGTTACTACGAGATCAACATGTTCCAGTGATGTCGTCAAATAGCAGTCAACGGTTTGAAGAGTTTTCGACAGCGGTAATGTCCACGAAAATACAAGGTCAAGTGTGCAAAGTGCGATTACGAACTGGCCCTGGGTAATTGCACATAATAGCTGATGAGCTTTTTGGGCGGATTCGCGATTTTTTACATCTTGCAACGATAGAACTATTGCCACGTAGATTTCTCGGAATCTCAATACAACTTCATGCTTATAAACCCAACGTGTTTCGCACATTGATATTAACGTCGTGTGCCTGGAAGCTGGTGATATTTTCTTGATGAAACCTTTGAGAGCTTCATTATTTTTTGCAGATGAGCTAAAGAAAGTTCCAACTGACTGAATTGGGCCTATACAGTTTCGTATAGATGATATTGTACAAGAATCTCCTAGTGCCAGATTTAGAGAATGCGCTCCACAATGGACGTATAAGGCCATCGGGTGTTCTTTTCTAATATAAGCCTGAGCCCCATGTAAATAGCCGCTCATAGCTGCTGCGCCATCGTATCCTTGCCCAACAAGATAATCGCAGTTGATGTTGAGGAATTTTACATTTTTAAGAATCAAGGAAGATAGGCCATGACTCGTGACAACCGTTGCAGATGCAAAAAGTGAAGATAGGCCATGACCCGTGACATCCGTCGCAGGTGCAAAAAGTAGAAAGTCTTCACATAATTTCTGCTCCTCTCAGTCCACATAACGCGCGCATATGGGTAACTGTTCTACTCCAGAAATATCTGTCGTTTCGTCACATAAAACAGAAAAATATCGGACTGAGCTCACTTTGCGCACTATCTGTTCTTGGATATATTTTCCGCATAGATCGATTAATTGATTCTGTATAGTAGGACTTCTGTATTGCGAGTTCCTGGGTCCGTGCTCTAAGTGCTTCAATAATATACTAGTACTTTGAATAAAGTCTTCATTTATACCCACAGTGTCGTTTCGTACCTTTTCATTTGAACACTCCTTGTATTAATAATGCTAATGTATGCATCTGCAATACCGCAGGATTTCAAAGCAGTTGTAACTGCTGATGGTTTTACGGAATCGAAGGCCTTTTCATAATCATGCATAATTGGAGTTCATATTCTCTTGTTCTTTCAGTAAGTTCTCTAAGTACATGGACATGATCTTCAGTGCTGTAGCCACTCCTGAATTCAGCTTCTTCTCTTGCTTGAGCCATGTCCAGTTTTACCTTCATGCGATGTGAAAGAACCTAAGTGAAAATTTTATAAACCACTGATAGGAGACTGATGAGCCTGTAGGTCCTGAGATCCTCAACGTCCCCTTTTTTATGTAGCACGATCATTGTAGCATTATCCCAATGCTCAGGAATCTTAACTTCGTTGAGACAGCTGGTGAAAACTTGGGCGAGTGAAGTTCCAATTTTTCTACTTTCTTCTTGTACACTCGTGGAGAAGAAATTTGCACACTTAGAAGAAAACATGCTACAACCGCGAAACTTTGCAAATAGCTAGGGTGCGTTTGGTGCGAGTGCGCATAACCGCACACCCTGTGGCGGCGTTGCTACCGGCAGCCTAATAAACCGGCGTGTAGTCGATGCCCCATGAAAGAGAAAAGCACCGGCCGGCGCAAGCTAGGGTGCAGAGTGACAAGAATGCCGGGTAGACACCAAAAACGTCGATGTACGCAACTTACGGGCTTTGAGAGAGGCCTGATCATCGGGCTGAAAACAGCAGGTTGGTCGGCGTGCCGTAAAACCCATCACGTGGATCGTTCTGACCATACCGTCTGACTGTGTTGGGAGCAGTGGACACGTGACGGCACTGTCACACGGCGGGTGTCTCCTAACGAACCAGGAGGATCACCCGTAGAGAGGATCCACAGATCGTGAGGCAGGTACGAATGGATCCCACGGGAACCCTGTCCACTCTACAGGCAAATGTAGCGGCTCTTGTGTGCCAACGAGTCATTTCCTGAAGCCTCACGGAAGCAAATCTGCGATCCCAGCGCCTCTTACGTGTTCTGCCATTAACACCGGAACATCGCCGGCTCCATTTGCAATGGTGCCAGACGAGAGCGACGTGGAACACCACAGACTGGTGACGTGTGGTGTTCAGCGATTAGTGTCGGTTTGTTTTGGGGACAGATGATCATCGTGTCCGGGTGTGGAGGTCCCGAGGTCAACGGCACAATTCCAACCTTGCTGTCGAGCGTCCCACCTACCCCACTGCAAGCATTATGGTCTGGGGAGCCTTTACGGTCTATTGCCTACGATAGCCGATCAGCTCTAGTAGTGGTAGGTGGATCATTGTCGGGCCAGCGGTATGTGGATGAGATCATACGGCCCAATGTGCTCCCACTCCTGGCCGGAATTCTAGGTGCGCTATACCAGCAGGATAATGCCATCCCGTACACGGCTCGGGTTTTCCAGGACTGCCTACGTCATTTCCATACAGTTCCATGGCCTGCCCGCTCCCCGAACATGTCCCCTATCGAGCATGTGTGGGACCAGTTGAAACGCTGGTTGACTCTGTGCCGCACTATCCGGGATTTGGAGCACACCGTCCAACAAGTGTGGGTCCTCTTCACAGGACATCAGGCGTCTGTTCGTCTCTATGCTGGACCATATTGCAACATGTATCCCCGCACGAAGCGGTGCGACGCGCTATTGAAGATGACCGGACTGCGTGCCACAGATGCCTCTGTAATTGTCCTGCATTAATACACACACAATTGACGTGGATTAGGAACATCAAACAGAAGTCATTTCTCTTTCCACGTTTTTAAGTGAGTCACGGAAAAATTATCACCGGCCGCCACCGGGAATTGAACCCAGGGTCTTCCAGTTACGCGCTGGACATGCTACCACTGCGGCCTCGAATGTTCCAGACTCACGTGTGATTAATTGCCAAACCACATTGCTGGTTGTTTCTTGGAGACCCGCACAATGGTGGGGATTCTCCAAAGAGGATAAGAAGCAACTGGTGCAGTGGTAGCATGTCCGGCGAGTAACTGGAAGACCCTGGGTTCGATTTCCGTTGGCGGCCGATGATAATTTTTCCTTGACTCACTTAAAACCGTGGAAAGAGCGATGCCTTCTGTTTGATGTTCCTAATCTACGTCAATTGTGTGTATTAATTATTCATTCGCATACTAGTTATTTGTTCAGTTGCTGCCTACCAAAGATGGTAGGCAGCAACTGAACAAATAGTACTGAGATTTGAAAGGACAAAATCTTCTATAGATCTAAAAATAAAATCAGTTATCTCCTGCAACATGAGGAATCTGTGATATAAATTTCTTTTGAATAGCGCGATTCTTTTTTGGCGTTGCAATTTTCACAAACAGTAATGTACGTATTTGCTCGTCGTAACAGAAAAATTCGGTAATATTAAGATACAATAAGCTGTACGTAAAAATGGTACATTCAATAGGCGTCGAAAGTGTTTCAATCTGATTTTTGAGCAACGATATGAAGCAAAATATATTTTGAAATCGGTGGAATTTGCATTTCCCTCTTGGCGGCGAAATTATGGATCAGATAAAGATTAAAATGCTAGGATCATTGTTCTCTCACTGTTCTAGCTTCCCAATGCAAAAAGAGGCTGATATTAAATCAGACTTAGAGGTCCACAGATAAGCGTATACAGACAGATACATGTACATAGTGAAGGTATAAGTACATCCTTTAGTTTTCAAAGAACGTGCAGGAAACTTTTCCACTTTAACACGCTTCGGTCGAAAGGAAGTGCAAAGCAGAAGCACCCTTAAATTTAAAACAAAGATTCTTGAAATGGTCCCATCGAAACAATTGTCTTTGTACTATATTTGACTCACACAGCATCCCGTCACGTTGCTCTGCTGGCCACGCCCTTTCGAGCTCTGCATTTTGTGTTCTGCCTGTATCTAGCGCCCACAGCCCAATTAATTTGTGTTTTTCTCGTGCATGAATGTCTGCGCTCTCTTCCTAGTCATTCTTTAGAGTTGGTACGTGCATATTTTGCCGATATTCCTTTATAATTCATCTCGTTGGGCCTGTTTACAATCTGCCCATCGTGACTCGCCTTGACTTTTTGCTGTAAAACTGTCTGTTGCATGTAGTAGCCTTCCTGCTGCTGTGTCTACGTTTGTCTTCCGTGTTTGCGCTCCAATCATCGTTAATGGTTCTCTGCGCTGCCTTCACCGGTGTGTCGATTACCTTCCTGGTGCTCCACCCATTGACAGTGGTTCTCTGCGCTGCCTTTTCCGGTATGCTGATCGCCTTCCTAGTGCTCCACCTTGTTATAGTGGATCTGTGTGCCCTTCGCCGTGCATTTCTACACATTGTCCATGGCCTGTGCTTCTGCTTCTGAATTCGATTTCCCTCTCATGTCACTACGTGCTGCTTCGATGACTTGTCCTCCAAGTCTGTTGGATGCGTCCCAGGACTGCTCTTCTCCTCATCCTGCTACAGATCCGTGTTCAACGTCTCCGACTTTCCTCGCGATAGCCTTGGATTCTTATATTTCACGTCAAGGTTCCACGCTTATTGCACACGTACAATGCTTTCAACTCTTAGTTTAAGTGTAAAGTTCGACGCCTTACCCAATGTCAAGTTGCACGTCTATCAGTGTATGTCTGCATTGTCGTTTCTCCCTTCCGGTGCAATTACACATTTCGCCAGCAAGCCTAAGTCCGTTCTTGTATGTTTTTTCACCTGAGTTTGTTTCTCAAGTCCTATCGACTAGCCTTTCCGTTGGAGATCATAGCTTGGTCCCTATCCCCCTTGCACATTCTCCCGTTCTTCTTAATTTGCATCCTGTACCTCCGGACGTTTCCGATGAGTTTTTACATGCTTTTCCTTCTCGGTGTGGCCGCGTTCTCGGTGATATCCGCAAGATCCCCGCCGCCCATGTTGATCAAGGTGATCGTCCTTATTTTAGCTTCCGCCGCCAAGCCTTTGTTTTTTTCCTTGACACAGACTCTGTTTCTTACTGCCCCACTACTTTTCTTGTGATTTGTTATCATCACAACGTCGCAATGAACGTATTCACTGCCTATCATTGCATCTCATGTAAACAGCGTGGTCACCATCTCTCGCAGTGCCCCCTCATTTCTTCCTAGTCTTCCTCAACGGCTGCTCAAGTTCCCGTCACAGAACCTCTTTCTTCGCTTCCAGTCACCACGCCTTCGCCTGATCCGTTCACACCTTCTTAGTTTCCACCTCCATCATCGTTATCAGCCTCCGTTGGTCTTTTTCCTTCCTCGCCAACATTGTCTGTTGTGGGTACATCTGGATCTACTGCTCCTGTTTCGGTCCCTTCGTCTGTATTTCTTTCTTTTTCATCGTCTGATGTTTGCGCTTTGTCACATCTTGTTGCCGCACCTTCTCCGCCTGTTCAGGTGCTGCCTTCTTTGTTTTCGCAAGTCACCTCGTCTATCCCGATCCCGGGATTTTCTGCTCCACCATCGCCGCTGCGTACGTCGGCTTCGCCACCCTCAGACGCTCATCTTTCCTCCACCGGTTCCAGTACTCCGGTGTGCTCTCCGCCCTTTTCACCTTCTCGGGGCTCTTCTGATGCCTCTGTAGCGCCGTTGCTTTTGTTTCACCTTCTGGTCGCCATGATCGATCCCCGCTCTTTTGCACAGCTCCTCTTCTAGATTCGTTTTAAACCCCATCCTTCCCGGCTTCTGTTGTTAATGCAGTTACCTCCTTAAATATGTCATCCGACTTTGTAATCTATTCACTTCGCCAGATTCCCGAGACGCCGCCTGTTGTTCCTTCTACGTCGTCTCGTCCTCTTCGTCTACATTTCCTTACTGGTATTGCTCCTAATAAGAAGCGCCGTCATCGGTCTAATCGCAAGACTCGCGCTAAGCGTGCCGCTGTGGTTATGTCTCCTCCTCATCGTTCTTCGCCAGGCTCCGCTCCTGATCCTGCTGCCGTCACTTTTGCTCCCCTTCTTGACAGTCCCTCTGTTGTGCCTGGTCTTGTTGCTCACCTTCAGGTTGTTCCCGAGTTTACGCAGACTCTTTCCCTAGATGCCGCTTTCCCATTGTTCTTTGACTCTTCTCACGATGCTCCACTTAATCACTTTATTGCTTCCAACGATCCGGCAGTTTACTCATCTCTGGTTGACAATCATAGCGCTTTTTACTTTGCATTTTTTCACTTTCGGGCTCTTACCCGGAAGTTGAATGTTACTATGGTTGTCTTGACGACTTCATTTGTCATGCTCAACATCGTCTCCTTCTTCGGTGTCCACCTGATTAGCTCCTGTGTGGTTTTGTTTGATGATTGATTTCCATTGTGTTTTCTTAGCTATGTGGCTCCCTGCCTCTTTCAGCCCTTGTTGTTTCGTTCTCCTCTTTGTTAAGTGCTTTCTCTCGTGCCTCGTTTTTTTCTCTCAACATTCTGCTTTGTGATCTTTTTCTGTGTGCTTTGTCTTACGATGTCATGCCTGCATCCGCTTTACATGACCATCACCAACTGCCTCGCACCGTTCGTTCTGCTCCTGTTTTTCTGTGGTTCAACCATGCCCCCTGCCCGATTTTCCCGGAGTGCCATGTGTTGCTTCCTATACCCTGCTATATTTTGTATAGTATGTCTAACTGCTATGCCACCGTTAGATAGAAAATGCCAAATGTAAAGAAAGTAATAGTTTTTTCTTAATGTCGTGTTTCTTTTGAGAGAGTGGCATTAGTACCATTATTTCTCTTTTTGTCGGAGGATTGCGCCCAATAACCACAGATGGACAGCAATAATTCCGCACCAATAATTTCGTTTTTTCTTAAAAGGAAGAAGGAATAGTTCCTCGGTTTTCTACTCATCATGTTGCTCCCCGGTTCCAGGTATGGTGCTTTCTCTATTTGCTGGCTCAGCCGTTCCTCTGCTCAATGACTGTTCCCTGTGTGCTTCGCCTCGTGTTGTATTTGCCACCGACTACCTCGCACGATTGTAATGTAACAGACTGCTTTGTGCCTCTGCCATTCTCCGTTTCTTTCTGTGATGCCTTGTATGTTTACTACAGACTGCCTTGCGTCGTTTGTTTCCGCTCCGAGATTTTTGCTGTTTTACTATGCCATGCATTTTCCTGTTCTCTTGTGTACTGGTGATTGAGACACATTGAAGAGATGTTGAAACCGTCGCATTGTTTTTGGAATGTCTTTTCAACTGCTGCGGTTCAAAGCTAGAAACGGAGAGATCTTTAAGATAATGACAGGAACGAATGCAAGACTTTTTGAAAATAAATTCCTTCTTCATTATCCTCCATTACCCTTTATACAAATATCTCAAAAACTATCCAGATTCGAACGATAAAGATGTAGCTCTTTCCGGTTCACACGATGCTAATGAATAGCTATTCTGAAACAGGAAATGTCCGGGGGGGGACCGCTGAAATCGTGGGACATTTTTGAACATCTCAAAAACTGGTGGGGTTCAAAAGATAGAAATGGAGTTCTTCTCGGTTCATCATATACGATTTACTAACAAGTGGCGGCTATTTTGAAATTTTGAATATCCATGGGGGGGGTGAAATGGTCGGCCCCGAATTTTCTCAATCCTTTTTTTTAACTATCTCAAAAACTATTGCGGTTCAAACGATAAAAATGCAGTTCATTCCGGTTCATACGATTTACTAACGAATGGCTATTTTGAAATTTTGAATTTCCATGGTGGGGGGGGGTGAAAAAGTCGGTCTCTCTCTGTATATGTAAATTTTCAATATTATTTTTTAAATATCTCAAAAACTATTGCGGTTCGATTTACTAACGAATGGCTATTTTGAAATTTGAATTTCCATGGGGGGGGGGGGGAGTAGTGTAATGCTCGGTCTCTGTCTGTATATGTAAATTCTCAAAATCATTTTTTATATATCTCAAAAACTATTGCGGTTCAAACGATAAAAATGGAGTTCTTTCCTGTTCATACGATTTACTAACGAATGGCTGTTTCGGAATTTTGAATTTCCATGATGAGGGGGGGGGGAAATGGTAGGCCTGTAACATTATTTTTTAAATATCTCAAAAACTATTGCAGTTCAAACGTTGAAAATGGAGTTATTTTCGGTTATACGATTTGCTAACGAATGGCTATTTTGAAATTTTGAATTTCCACAGTGGGGGGGGGGGGGGGCTGGTGAAATGGTCGGTCTCTCTGTATATATGCAAATTCTCAATATTATTTTTTAAATATCTCAAAAACTATTGCGGTTCAAACGATAAAATGGAGTTCGTTCCGGTTCATACGATTTACGAACGAATGGCTATTTTGAAATTTTGAATTTCCATGGTGAATGGCTGTTTGAAACGGCTGGTGAAATGGTCGGCCTCCTATATTTATATGTAAATTCTCAATATTATTTGTTAAATATCTCAAAAACTACTGCGGTTCAAACGATGAAAATGGAGTTCATTCCGGTTCATACGATTTATTAACGAATGGCTATGCTGAAATTTGACATTTTCATTTTTTTGGGGTACCATTTCAGCAGCGGGCCCTTCCCCCCCCCCCCCCCACACACACACATTGTTTTTTAAATAACTCAAAAACTATTGCGGTTCAAACGAAAAAAATGTAGTTCATTCCGGTTCATACGTGGGACAAACGAATGGTGCAAATTTTTTTTTTTTAATTCTGAGGTGGGGGTATCGTTTCACTAGCACCCCACCCCACTTTGTTTTTTAAATATCTCCGAAACTATTGTGGTTCAAACGAAACAAACGGAGTTTATTCCGGTTCATACGTGGTACAAACGAATGGTGTGTAAAAAATTAAAAAATTCCGTGGGGGTGGGGGAGGGGAGACTGGTGAAATGCACCTGGAAAACAGCCACACATAATTCGGAAACTTGAAAAGCTGCCCCACTGGAAAACTGCCACAAATTCAAAGTGTTCCTCGGAGGAACAGCAATTTGTGCCCGGCTCCTTAATGAAAACACGTGGCAGTTTTCCTGTGTGGCAGTTTTCCAATTTGCTAAAAGATGTATGGCAATTTTCCTGTGTGGCGTTTAGTAAACCACAGCTGTAATTTCCGGTTAGCCGAAATATAACTGAATACAATTAAATTTCTGTCGAAATATAAACGATCATATTTTTTGCAGTTTGCCAATTTTAAATGTATAATTTTTAAACTATTATACAATACCCATGCAGTTTTTTTACGTTTTCGAACCGTAGGTTGAGGAAACGTATATGCCCGGCTGTCACTCCTTTTTCTACCGGTCTGCACGATAACTCCCATAAATATCGTATGATATCGATAAAATTTTAGTATGTTGTTTGGAATAACCTGGGCACGAAACCTATTGAAAATGGTCGAAATGGGGTTAATGGTCAGGATACAGGTCCGGGATTTATTTCCCGACCTTCTGCGTGACTGTTTGCTGAAAAATGCCTCGATTGCGTCCAAATTTTAGTATGTTGTTCCGAACCAACATTGGGGTCAGTCTATAGAAAATGGTTGTTATTAGCACTTGTGGGAAGTGCACATGCGTGCCATTTGTGAAAAATGTACTTTTGCTCAATGATTTTCTTCAAAACTATCCGACTTGAATGGAAAAATCAGAATTCGTTAGCCCTCAAGTTTGAAATATGTGAACTGTTTGAGAAATTTAAATGTTCCAGAAATAATGTTTTTATGTTCTATCAGTTCCAAAACAATTTTTTAATAATCTCTAAAATAAAAAAAGTTTAACACGCATGAT
Source organism: Macrothele yani (assembly GCA_039090855.1). Classification (NCBI taxonomy): domain Eukaryota; kingdom Metazoa; phylum Arthropoda; class Arachnida; order Araneae; family Macrothelidae; genus Macrothele; species Macrothele yani. Next base: position 98,280,439 of record CM076990.1, on the reverse strand, counting down.
TCATGACTTTCACTCTTTCAGTACCCTTAGCGGAAAATTCGCAAACTGCAAAATTAAAACATTCCAAACTCTAAAGTGAAAAATTGAAATATTCTAAACTGTAACCCGCAGTAGGAAGCTTCACGAACAGCGAGCCAGAACGTTGCAAAGCATAAATTTTTGTTGAAATCAAATTAATTTTTTGTTCATTTTCTATATTGAAGTATCTTTAATATTCGAAGTACATTGACTATTCAAAAAATTTTCAGATGGGTTTATTCCCTCAAATTCCCTTTCTTCTGTCAGCTATGAGCAGTTAATGAAATTTATGAAATTGATTCATACACAAACAAGGCAAGTGTATGACACCTTTCTGAACTGTTTAAGGTTTGTTTATTTTTGCAGGGGGAGGGGGGGGCTTCTTCCTGATGCAGAAGGAAATTGGAACCCTTTGTCTTATTTGATTAAATCTTTTCACGGGTCACGTTACTTAATTATTTTATACTTCGCCCATGAGAAAGCGAAAAAATATATATAATGTGAAAAAATGTCGTAAAATAAATAAACTTATTTGCCGCCCCGGTGGCGCAGTGGTCTAAGGCAATGGCCTCTGATCATTCGTCCGAAAGGGGTCCGGGTTCGAATCCCGGTGAGGCATGGATGTTGTGTTTGTCTTACGGCACTGGCTCTCTCCCTTCCCTGGAACCAGTGACTCTAAATTAGGGACGGGCGACTGCTTATAGCCCATTGAGTTGCTCACGGTGGTCGTTAAACCTCCAATCAAAAAAAAAAAAAAAAAAAAATAAACTTATTTGAATCCAGGCTGAAAAATAGTTTGCCTCCCCAGTAATTTTAGTCAAGAGCAGCCACTGTTATGGATGCTTATGTAAAGGAGGGTGCATCTTTATGGTTTAATATTTATTTCATTACATTTTATTTCTTAAATTGTTTATTTGAAGTTAATGATTTTCATTCACTGTAAACATACAAATTAAAATGCTTATAATTATGTCAAGAATAGAATAATGTGAAATCCGTATCCTCTTTTGTATTTAAAGGGTCTATTATGAATACCAATTTGTCAATTTCGTGGTCGACGCATGGTACGCAACTTTCTGCTCAGCAAAGTTTAAAAAAAAAGACGTTGCTCATAATGAAACAGTTAACTTTCCCTCAACTTCCTCTCCCCCAGCGAAGCTTTTACTCTGGTTGTGCTTTTGGAAACACCAACGTATTAATAAAATTGAGTTAAGAAGGGGGCACTACGTACAATAGAAATAAAATCAGGATTCACTTTTCTCTTTTGATAGATTACAACATACCTGCACCGCAACACGAAATTCTTTGTGCTCTGGAGTTTTAGGTTTAATAAATTTGGTCGTGGACATTGTGGGTTAGCAATTAGCATTAGTTTTAGTAGTTTGATGGCAGTTTAGATAATCAACATTTATTTGACATTTCAGTAGCCATCCCATCAATAATGAAAAACAGCATGACTTGAATTGGAAATTAAAAGAAAATGTGGACACAAAAAAAATGTTTGAAAAGTATGAAGCAGTAACAAAATTATTCGGTGATTTTTTTACAAATAAAACTAAAAACTAAAAGTTCGTACCTTTCTTTTCCTTCAGAAAAGCTTCCACAGCTCCTTTTTTTTCATTGATTTGATTTCTTCATGATCCACATGTCTGGATTTTGTTTCCTCAGCTGAGGAATGTTTTAAAAGCCAAGTTTTCACGTAAGTTAAAGGATCCCAAAGAGACATTGGCGGGCCATTTAGCTTAATAAATATTAAGGACCAGAGCCGGATGGAGCTTTTGCGGCTCCCGGGGCGAAATTTCATTTCTGGCACCAGGAAATAAATCTCGTATTTTGATAAAGTTGTTTGCGTGAAAAATGTCCGTAAAGAACACACACGACGTGAAATTCACAAATTTCACTGTGACAACAACGAAACCGCATCCCTCTACTCCGGAGCCGAATGCTTTACCAATTAAGCTAACCGACGGGATTTATCGCTGCAACTTTTCCGCCTTGCCATGTGCTTCACCTCTGTAGTACGTCATAACGAAAACTATCATAAAGATAAAATGTTATCTCAAAAAATATATTTGCTTTAAGCTTAAGAAAAAGACCATAATATGGATTGAAAGTTCCGAGAGAGAGAGAGAGAATAAAGACTTGAAATCTACCATTTTCTTTCCGGGAAGATGAGGTTGAGGTTGTATTATGACTCTTATAAAAACTTCTTTACAAAATGATAAAAAGATCCCTGCGTACCAAAACTTTTTATATCGTAAATACTCAGTGTAGGAAATAATCTGGATCCCTCTTAAATAAATTCATATAAATAGTTTTTTTCCATGATTCATGTTTTAGTGATTGATTTTTAAAGCAAAATGGCATAAAAATGAATCAGGGATCTTGACCGATTTTTAAAACTTTTTTGAAACTTTTATACGCGCTCATATATGATTTTTTTTTAAATTTCTAGTAATGTTTTTAAAGTCACTGAATAAATGACCTCCATGTGTAGCCCGAAACCAACTTTGATATTGTTCTTTTTATTTATCTAAATTTAAGTATCTAGTTTGCACGCAAATTGTGAAATATATAAAAGTAAGGGCCACAAAATGATGAAATTTAATTTCCTATTTTGTGAATGAGGAAAACATTAAGGTATTTACAATAATCACTTGAAATTTGCAAATCTCAGTATTTGTACGGCGAAGGGCGATATTCTATTCGAAAATGAGGAAATTGGAAATAATAAAATAAAACAAAAAAAAACATCTTTTTAAGGGCCTCGCACCCGAAAACTTACACACAAAAAAATATTGACTGTAAAAAATTCTACCGTAAATTATTTTTTTCCTAAACTACGGGGCGGGGGACCCCTTGAAGGCGCGGGGCCCATGGCGATTGCCCCGGTTGCCCCTATGGTCCAGCCGGCCCTGTTAATGACGAAACATGTTTAATCAGAAATCTGCTGCGCGTAGGGCTGATTATGTTATTCATTGCACTGAATCCTCGTTCACACTCGGAAGAACTGTATTTTATTACTCTTACCCCCATTTTCAAGATAATTCCTGAAGCAGATTAGATTTTTTGTTTTATCCAAACGGAACATTTCACACAATCGTTTTATAGAGTCTCGTCAGTAGAAGAAAAGGGGGACTTCTGGGACAGGGGCAGCCCTCCATAGACTTAACATTGGCTGATCATGAGGCTGCCCCTGTCTGCCCACGAGGCTGTCCCCGAGTCAGAATTTTTGTCACGTGATCGTCCTCATGATGTGCTGCCCTCTAGCGGTGCTTCTTGGAACTTTCGATGGATCTTTGTTTTTGAGGGATGGCAACGACCGAGTGGGAAAGGGGTGGATATAGGGGGATGTCAACTCGATGTGCTGCCCCTAGCGGTGCTTCTTGGAACTTTCAATAGATCTTTGTTTTTGAGAGATGGCAACGACCGAGTGGGAAAAGGAATGTCAACTCGATGTGCTGCCCCCTGGCGGTGCTTCTTGGAACTTTCGATGGATCTTTGATTTTGAGGGATGGCAACAATCGAGTGGGGTCCGTTGGGATTTTTTGTATGTATTCCTATGGTTTTCAAGCGGGATTTTTCCCCCTCTTCGATGTTATTTTTCCCCAGAGAAAATTTTTACGTAACGATGCTGGGGAATTTTCTTTCCAAGGAATAAAAATGCTATGATGGTCTTAGCGAGGTTCTAACTCACGATGATTTGGTTTCAGAAAATGGTCAGGTGGTCTCGTGTACTACGTATTCACTCTATTTTATTTATTTTGTTAATTACTTTACGCTACTTCTTCATGTGTTTTTATATGTTTTTTGTATGTTTTGAGGGAGTTTTTTCGTGTAGATGTAATGAATTTTCTGGGGAACTTTTCTTTTTCCTTTATTCAATTTTATTACAGATCATGAGACGAGGAAATGCTTCTTTAGAAACGATTTCGTTCCTGTTCGCAGTAATTATTGGACATAGACTTCATGCTAATTCTGAGTCTTTCGTCTCTGCAATATTATTTTCTCGTAATTTTTTCGTGTGTTCAAGAACTCTACAGGTCTTCCACAGTTAAAATTCTGATGACACAATATTTTCCTACTTTATTTCGCATATCATTACAGCTTCCCAATTTCACTATTTTACTTCATCTTTTTTTTTTTTTGAAATTTCGTAAAACTTTTCAGTATGTCAGTAATTTTTTTCCTTACTTGGTCAAACTTGTGACTCCTTTTATTTAGACTATTTTTTTTTTCATTTCATTTCAACAAAACGATTATTTTAGATGTAGCAAATCATCAGATTTTTGTTTCCTTATATAGCATATTTTCAAACTTGCTTAAAAATATTCCTCAAAGCTTGCATGTAGTCAAATATGCATTTTTTTATTCTTTCCTAGTTTGCTATACTTTTCGTGGACTGTCCCAACAAGAAAACATTCATTGTCAAGACATACATTCTAAAACCTTTTTCATTATGATAAAATTTGCATTCTTTGGGCTGTATATTTTTCTGTCTCATCCGACAAAACATTCATTCTAGAGGCAAAGCTAGTGATTCCGTTCTTCCCATAAACATTATTTTTTTAACGTTTTACTAACTCACCAGAAAGGCAGTTATTCCCCACCCCCATAGCGAAAATAAAGAAATTCTTACTTCTTTTCCATACATATCGACTCAATCTATTTCTTTTCGAAATGCTAGTCATGACATTTCAACTAAAATTTCATACTTTCACCAAAATTCATATTTTTAAAGGAGCTATTTCCTTTTTTACTTTATTTCATGTGTAACTAAATTTTTTATTGTTTCTTCGCCTCAACAAACTCAGTAAGAACTCCCTAATCTCATTCCTTTCCCTCATTTAGTTCGCTTTAAATTGAGATGTTTCAAAACTTCGCGTATATTTCTTTCACTAAATGTCCAGTTCTCCCGTATCTGTCCCATCATTTTTAACTTCTGTGCCTGCTGCATTTTTCTTTAGACGTTTAGTTTTATTGACCTTTTCTTTCGTTTTAATTAGGTTTTCATTATCGTATTTTTTATTCATTGTCTCAGCAGAAAAAGCTTTCATTCTGGAGACATACTTCCTCTAAATATTTTTATTTCACGTTTTACTAATTCGTAAGAAAAGCAGGTGTTTCCAAACTCTCGTAGTGAAAATATCGTATTCCCCTTATTTTACTATTATATTTTTCCTTCTATTCAGTGTTGTATGATTCTTAAAACTTTGGGGTTTATTTTTATGAAACTTCTTCCTTTTTTTTTCTTAGTTTTTTTTTCTGATTCAACCTATCAATCTTTTCCTATCGATTTAATTGCTCTTATTTTTCCATTCGACTTTACTTTTGAACAGAAATGTATCTAAAATCTTCAGATGTATTTTAGTCTCTAAGAGGCCAATTCTTCCCTATTTCAATAAAGTCATTGTAGGATTTCAGTGTAAATGCCCCTAAATCTTTGGAACTTCCTTTTCATAGTTAGATACTAATTCCTCGAGGTTTTATTTAAAACATGAAAGAAGAGTGTTTTTACGCTCTCTCCAGTGTTTTTACGATTTCCCCAAGAAATTAACTTTGGAATCTCCCTTCTTTCTACCGGAAAATGACTATCTTGTGCAACTGTTTTCACGCGTCTACTGCTTGCTGGAAAACCTCATATGACATGAAATCACTTTGCTTGGTAGATTAAACTAAATTCTGGTTTTGAACTTTGAAGACAAACTCAAGCTTGTAAAAGCATAGTTTTCTGAGCGAACTTAAACTGTCTAAGATGACAAAAATCTAAAACTGGTGACTCAGTGGGACAGAGCGTTTGAACTTTGCCGTTTATTCAAGATTTAAGAGATCCGTAGTGAACCACTACAAGGGAAATAAGCAGACCCTGATTTAGTCCACTGTTTCCAAGGAAGGTAGAAAGCTAGTGTCGTAATTCAAAAGCTCATAACTTAAGCCTCCCCAGGATTCAATTTCGGACGGACAATTAGTCAGATGTCAATGCTTAGACATTGAAAAATTACTTCAGACAAATATTTTCTTTCTTAAAAGTGCTTCAAGTCAGAATTTGTATTACTTAAAATTTTCCCTTAGACAATATTTTTTCTATCTTAAAGACTTCTAAAGGGTTGATTTTGAAAAAATCCCAAAAAAAAACCGAGTTCTCCCAAAAACGTAAAATTTCCACAGAATTGTATGAGGAACCAAAAAATTGACGAAGCGTGAATGTTAAGTCTTTCAACCCATTTCTTTCTCTTCATGTTTCATTCCATAAACTTTCTTCAAATTCCTATATATCCAAGAATTTTGTTAAATGTCCAAGTTCGACTCCCCCAGAAATTTTCTGAAAATGATAGTTTCTCTTTTAAAAAAAAATTCCAAAATAAGAATCCCTTCAATGAAACAAGAAATTCCTATTCAAAGCATTCCATTCCTCTTTCTGTTTTTGTTTTGTTTTTTTAATATTCATATATTTTTCCCTCTAACTTTAAAAGATATTTTCCCAAAATGTATGTACATATTACGATAGTAAAACATCATACAACTGCTTGATGTTCAATTCACTTCACGCTGTCTTAAGGAAATTCTTTCATTTTCTCATAACACATAGACATGTTATTTTTCTTCCCATTCACTTTAAAGACTTGAGATCAAGTTAATGGAGTCCTTTGAGAAAAACTTTCATAGAAAAGCATAAATGTACTGAAAATGTCAGTTTTCTTAAAGAAATCATAAGAATAAGAATTTTTTTACTGAAACAAGTTTCCCCTGTTCAAAGCATTAAGTGGCTCTTTTCGCAGCAAATTCTGTATTTCCTCATGTAAACTTTATTCTTTTTCTACTTCATGTCGTCATTCGTTTCTTATTTTTCCCTATGTAACTTAAAACTTCTTTTCTTAATCTATTTTTCATAAAGTATCATTCTTTTGAGTTGATTTTCTCTCTCTCTCTCTCTTTTTTTAATGCATTCCTAAGTTCATATTGAGAAGGGTTTAAATTTTGATTGAAAGATGTTTGCAAAGATCGTTTTAGGAAAAGTTGAAAACAGATAAGGTTCGTTTCGGAAAAGTTGAAAACAGATAAGGTTCGTTTCGGAAAAGTTGAAAACAGATAACGTTCGTTTCGGAAAAGTACATTCTCTTATAGGGTTAAAAACGGAAAACTTCATATTTTCTTAGGGGCGGTTTTGATGAAACACGTTTCAGTGAAAACAGTGAAATTCCCATTGAATAACATGGGGAACTATAAAATTTAAGAAGCACGTTTTCGTTCAAGGAAAATATTTTAAAAGGTCTATTTTCGATTCAGTTGAAAACGAATCAGGTAGAAAACAGAATGCAGTAGAAACAGTCACAGCAAGTTACTGAAAGTTGAAAATAGATGAGGTTGAAAATGGATGTACTAAAAATGTTTTAGGAAAGAAATTTTTATGAAACACAGACTGTTTAGTTTTCCCAGGCTAGGGGGTCTTCGGTGAGAGCGCTTCATCTTTTCAACTCAAAGAGTAAAGCGAGTCAGTTTGAAACATTTCAAACTCCCCGAAAATAAGCCGTGTACTCTGGTTTTGACTCAATACAGTAAAGCATTGCTCTCAGACCAGTCGGAATTCCGCCCCGATTGGTTGCCTAATGAAAAACCTCAGACCCATCTCCAATAACAATACCCAAATATTCTTAAGAAAAGTCTAGCAAAAAAGCACTGGTTCCCCATAAATCAATTGCATTCAGCCTGTTACTGTTTTACACATTTCAAAAAAGAAGTTTACATTCTCACTTTTACTTCAAAATTCTTGAAAAGCTTAATATTTTGACTCATTTCCATAAAAAAAAATAATTTCCTTTAAAATTTTATTTACAAAAATAATAATTACTCTTAAAATTTTTGCCTTAAAACTAAAAAATATTTACGCTTGATATTTCAATAAATAATAAATATTCACAAACTCACCTTCTACCTTGCCAATAAAAAAAACTACATTCATTTCTGAATTTATATAATCGAAATCATTATTTCTCCAAGTAGTTCTTTTCCCATGATTGTAGAGAGGAACTCTTCTGAAATCTTCTCTTTTCCACATGTGTTCGACACAGACTGTTTAGTTTTTCCAGGCTAGGGGGTCTTCAGTTAGAGCGCTTCTTCTTTTCGACTCAAAGAATAAAGCGAGTCAGTTTGAAACATTTCAAACTCCCCGAAAATAAGCCGTGTACTCTGGTTTCGGCTCAATACTGTAAAGCATTGCTCTCAGACCAGTCAGAAATCCCCCGATTGGTCACCTAATTGAAAACATCAGGCCCAATAACAATACCCAAATTTCCTTAAGAAAAGTCTAGCAAAAAGCACTAGTTCCTCATTAAAACAATTGCATTCATCCTGCTACTGTTTTAAACATTTCGAAAAAGAAATTTCTTTTACTTTTTAAAATTCTTGAAAGCTTAAATTTTTGTCTCATTTCAATAAAAAATAATTTCACTTAAAATTTAATTAAAAAAAAATTACTCTTTAAATGTATGCCTCAAAACTAAAAAATATTTACGCCTAATACTTCAATAAATAATAAATATTCACAAACTCACCTTCACACTTGCCAATTAAAAAAAAAACTACATTAACAATTCTCCAGTCCACTTGAATTCCTAACATGAACTTTGATTACAGAAGAAAATACGGAAACAGTCATAAAAAGATTTCCTCCTAAATGAAAATAATGTTCTGGAATTGATTCCAGCCTGAATCCAATAGGACAGCTTTTCTCAGGTTGAACCTCCAAAACACAAGTGGAGACGAATGAAAACTCATCACAATTTTCAGATGGAATCAAAGCATTTCAACAGCTGGGGGAACCGACACACTGCTTCTTAGCGAAAGAAACAGAAACGTCTGGAAGATTCACACTGCTTCTTTCCCAATGAATAAATGTGGAAAAAATAAAATAACATTAGCCAGCTGAGGGAAAAAGAATTTGAAAGACTTGATGACGTCTTACTTTATTCAAACTTACAACAACACTAAAATTCACTCAGCGTTTCCTTTGCATACTGTAGCCAATGCATGACCCTTATCACAACACGTGTTGGTGTGTCACCATGCGTCAGCGCTTCACTGTGACTATACCCTTATCTTGTCATTTCGTGACGAAACGCTTTCGACTCTAATCAGACAAAGCTTATTTTCAGGTAAATTCTTAGAGAAAAACGGAAGGATTTCATTATAATTAATTTTCATATCTTGAGAGAATAAAACTAAAATATATTCGGTAAGAAATTGTTCAAGGCTGAATTTTCCATAAAATGAGAGAGGAATACGGAAAGCGAAATAATTTAATCAGACACCTTGAAAGAGTTCGTCTCAGATTTAAAGCCGCTTTTGGAAAAAAAAAACAAAAAAACCCAGTAAACTATGAAATACTTTGTTCTTCACATAAAGAAAACACAGTGTACGATTTCAATATTCCCTTTTTTCTTAAAATTTCTCCAACGTAATGACTTAGGTCAACTGAGTCCAGAAATGCTTCGTCTACTTTAGTATTTCGATTCCGAGGGAGTTCTTTCCGATACTGTTAAGCTATTTTCTCAAAATCCAGTTGTAAAATAATTTTGGTCATGTTTATTTGATTGTCGTCATAGGAGAATTCCAATCCGTTCATGTCATACATTGTGTCCCCGAGAGTTTCTTCAAGCGGAAAAGAGTCATCATTAAACAGAAATTCTTCTTTTGGTGTTTGTAATGTTTCCAAAGTCAAATTATTATTTTTCCAAGGCTTTCTTAATTAAAACGGAAAACGAGATGGAACGAAGAAACGTCTGTTGTATGACTCTTAACATAGTAGATTTCTTATCAACCACTTTAGTCCAATGTTCTCCGCACGGAGAAATTTCAGATTTCAAAATTTCACCATCCTGACCCACTTTTTTCCTGAGTGAAATCCAATACATGGTGAAAATCTCGACTTATGCATTCCTTTGAGTGGGGAATCGCTCTCATGAAAGGGGGCAACGGTTATAATCGACATTGATTAAAATTGAAGAGAGGAAAAATATAAGAATTAAATAAATAATGCATAGGCAGGATTCCCGAAAACATAAAAAATATAAGTTTTAATAAAAAAATCCATGAAAAATATTGGAGGGGCGAAAGATTTCACATCGTCTTCCATTCCCCCCAAAATTAAACAAATACGTGCACTGACAACAGAGATTTATTGGACTTCGTTAAATTTTGGGAGGAGTGGAAGACGATGTGAGAAATCTTTCGCCCCTCCAATATTTTTCATGGAATTTTTTTTTATATAAAACTTATATTTTTTATGTTTTCGGGAATCCTGCCTATGCATTATTTATTTAATTCTTATATTTTTCCTCTCTCCAATTTTAATCAATGTCGATTATAACCTTTTCCCCTTTCATGAGAGCGATTACCCACTCAAAGGAATGCATAAGTCGAGATTTTCACCATGTATTGGATTTCACTCAGGAAAAAGTGGGTCAGGATGGTGAAATTTTGAAATCTGAAATTTCTCCGTGCGGAGAACATTGGACTAAAGTGGTTGATAGGAAATCTACTATGTTAAGAGTCATACAACAGACGTTTCTTCGTTCCATCTCGTTTTCCGTTTTAATTAAGAAAGCCTTGGAATAAAAATAATTTGACTTTGGAAACATTACAAACACCAAAAGAAGAATGTCTGTTTAATGATGGCTCTTTTCCGCTTGAAGAAACTCTCGGGGACACAATATATGACATTAACGGATTGGAATTCTCCTATGACGACAATCAAGTAAACATGACCAAAATTATTTTACAACTGGATTTTGAGAAAATAGCTTAACAGTATCGGAAAGAACTCCCTCGGAATCGAAATACTAAAGTAGACGAAGCATTTCTGGACTCAGTTGACCTAAGTCATTACGTTGGAGAAATTTTAAGAAAAAAGGGAATATTGAAATCGTACACTGTGTTTTCTTTATGTGAAGAACAAAGTATTTCATAGTTTACTGGGTTTTTTTCCAAAAGCGGCTTTAAATCTGAGACGAATTCTTTCAAGGTGTCTGATTAAATTATTTCGCTTTCCGTATTCCTCTCTCAAATTATGGAAAATTCAACCTTGAAGAATTTCTTACCGAATATATTTTAGTTTTATTCTCTCAAGATATGAAAATTAATTATAATGAAATCCTTCCGTTTTTCTCTAAGAATTACCTGAAAATAAGCTTTGTCTGATTAGAGTCGAAAGCGTTTCGTCAAGAAATGACAAGATAAGGGTATAGTCACAGTGAAGCGCTGACGCATGGTGACACACCAACACGTGTTGTGATAAGGGTCATGCATTGGCCACAGTATGCAGAGGAAACGTTGAGTGAATTTTAGTGTTGTTGTAAGTTTGAATAAAGTAAGACGTCATCAAGTCTCAAATTCTTTTTCCATCAGCTGGCTAACGTTATTTTATTTTTTCCACATTTATTCATTGGGAAAGAAGCAGTGTGAATCTTCCAGACGTTTCTGTTTCTTTCGCTAAGAAGCAGTGTGTCGGTTCCCCCAGTTGTTGAAATGCTTTGATTCCATCTGAAAATTGTGATGAGTTTTCATTCGTCTCCACTTGTGTTTTGGAGGTTCAACCTGAGAAAAGCTGTCCTATTGGATTCAGGCTGGAATCAATTCCAGAACATTATTTTCATTTAGGAGGAAATCTTTTTATGACTGTTTCCGTATTTTCTTCTGTAATCAAAGTTCATGTTAGGGAATTCAAGTGGACTGGAGAATTGTTAATGTAGTTTTTTTTTAATTGGCAAGTGTGAAGGTGAGTTTGTGAATATTTATTATTTATTGAAGTATTAGGCGTAAATATTTTTTAGTTTTGAGGCATACATTTAAAGAGTAATTTTTTAAATTAAATTTTAAGTGAAATTATTTTTTTTTCTGAAATGAGACAAAAATTTAAGCTTTCAAGAATTTTAAAAGTAAAAGAAATTTCTTTTTCGAAATGTTTAAAACAGTAGCAGGATGAATGCAATTGTTTTAATGGGGAACTAGTGCTTTTTTGCTAGACTTTTCTTAAGGAAATTTGGGTATTGTTATTGGGCCTGATGTTTTCAATTAGGTGACCAATCGGGGGATTTCTGACTGGTCTGAGAGCAATGCTTTACAGTATTGAGCCGAAACCAGAGTATACGGCTTATTTTCGGGGAGTTTGAAATGTTTCAAACTGACTCGCTTTATTCTTTGAGTCGAAAAGAAGAAGCGCTCTAACTGAAGACCCCCTAGCCTGGAAAAACTAAACAGTCTGTGTCGAACACATGTGGAAAAGAGAAGATTTCAGAAGAGTTCCTCTCTACAATCATGGGAAAAGAACTACTTGGAGAAATAATGATTTCGATTATATAAATTCAGAAATGAATGTAGTTTTTTTATTGGCAAGGTAAAAGGTGAGTTTGTGAATATTTATTATTTATTGAAATATCAAGCGTAAATATTTTTTAGTTTTAAGGCAAAAATTTTAAGAGTAATTATTATTTTTGTAAATAAAATTTTAAAGGAAATTATTTTTTTTATGGAAATGAGTCAAAATATTAAGCTTTTCAAGAATTTTAAAGTAAAAGTGAGAATGTAAACTTCTTTTTTGAAATGTGTAAAACAGTAACAGGCTGAATGCAATTGATTTATGGGGAACCAGTGCTTTTTTGCTAGACTTTTCTTAAGAATATTTGGGTATTGTTATTGGAGATGGGGTCTGAGGTTTTTCATTAGGCAACCAATCGGGGCGGAATTCTGACTGGTCTGAGAGCAATGCTTTACTGTATTGAGTCGAAACAAGAGTACAAGGCTTATTTTCGGGGAGTTTGAAATGTTTCAAACTGACTCGCTTTATTCTTTGAGTTGAAAAGATGAAGCACTCTCACTGAAGACCCCTAGCCTGGGAAAACTAAACAGTCTGTGTTTCATAAAAACTTCTTTCCTAAGACATTTTTAGTACATCCATTTTCAACCTCATCTATTTTCAACTTTCAGGAACTTGCTGTGACTGTTTCTACTGCATTCTGTTTTCTACCTGATTCGTTTTCAACTGAATCGAAAATAGACCTTTTAAAATATTTTCCTTGAACGAAAACGTGCTTCTTAAATTTTATAGTTCCCCATGTTATTCAATGGGAATTTCAGTTTTTACTGAAACGTGTTTCATCAAAACAGCCCCTAAGAAAATATGAAGTGTTCCATTTTTAACCCTATAAGAGAATGTACTTTTCCGAAACGAACATTAACTGTTTTCAACTTTTCCGAAACGAACCTTATCTGTTTTCAACTTTTCCTAAAACGATCTTTGCAAACATCTTTCAATCAAAATTTAAACCCTTCTCAATATGAACTTAGGAATGCATTAAAAAAAAAGAGAGAGAGAGAGAAAATCAACTCAAAAGAATGATACTTTATGATAAATAGATTAAGAAAAGAAGTTTTAAGTTACATAGGGAAAAATAAGAAACGAATGACAATATGAAGTAGAAAAAGAATAAAGTTTACATGAGGAAATACAGAATTTGCTGCGAAAAGAGCCACTTAATGCTTTGAACAGGGAAACTTGTTTCAGTAAAAAAATTCTTATTCTTATGATTTCTTTAAGAAAACTGACATTTTCAGTACATTTATGCTTTTCTATGAAAGTTTTTCTCAAAGGACTCCATTAACTTGATCTCAAGTCTTTAAAGTGAATGGGAAGAAAAATAACATGTCTATGTGTTATGAGAAAATGAAAGAATTTCCTTAAGACAGCGTGAAGTGAATTGAACATCAAGCAATTGTATGATGTTTTACTATCGTAATATGTACATACATTTTGGGAAAATATCTATTAAAGTTAGAAGGAAAAATATATGAATATTAAAAAACAAAACAAAAACAGCTCCTTAGATTTACAAAGAGAGCATTTGAAGTAGAATGAGGGATGGAATGCTTTGAATAGGAATTTCTTGTTTCATTGAAGGGATTCTTATTTTGGAATTTTTTTTTAAAAGAGAAACTATCATTTTCAGAAAATTTCTGGGGGAGTCGAACTTGGACATTTAACAAAATTCTTGGATATATAGGAATTTGAAGAAAGTTTATGGAATGAAACATGAAGAGAAAGAAATGGGTTGAAAGACTTAACATTCAAGCTTCGTCAATTTTTTTGGTTCCTCATACAATTCTGTAGAAATTTTACGTTTTTGGGAGAACTCGTTTTTTTTTTTTTTTTTTTCAAAATCAACCCTTTAGAAGTCTTTAAGATAGAAAAAATATTGACTAAGGGAAATCTTAAGCAATACAAATTCTGACTTGAAGCACTTTTAAATAAGAAAATATTTGTCTGAAGTAATTTTTCAATGTCGAAGCATTGACATCTGACTAATCGTCCGTCCGAAATTGAATCCTGGGGAGGCTTGAGTTATGAGCTTTTGAATTACGACACTAGCTTTCTACCTTCCTTGGAAACAGTGGACTAAATCAGGGTCTGCTTATTTCCCTTGTAGTGGTTCACTACGGATCTCTTAAATCTTGAATGAACGGCAAAGTTCAAACGCTCTTTCCCATTGAGTCACTAGTTTTAGATTTTTGTCATCTTAGACAGTTTAAGTTCGCTCAGAAAACTATGCTTTTGCAAGCTTGAGTTTGCGTTCAAAGTTCAAAACCAGAATTTAGTTTAATCTACCAAGCAAAGTGATTTCATGTCATATGAGGTTTTCCAGCAAGCAGAAGACGCGTGAAAACAGTTGCACAAGATAGTCATTTTCCGGTAGAAAGAAGGGAGATTCTAAAGTTAATTTCTTGGGGAAGCGTAAAAACACTCTTCTTTCACTGGAGAGAGCGTAAAAACACTCTTCTTTCACTGGAGAGAGCGTAAAAACACTCTTCTTTCATGTTTTAATTTAAACCTCGAGGAATTAGTATCTAACTATGAAAAGGAAGTTCTAAAGATTTAGAGGCATTTACACTAAAATCCTACAATGACTTTATTTGAAATAGGGAAGAATCGGCCTCTTAGAGACTTAAATACATCTGAAGATTTTAGATACATTTCTGTTTAAAAGTAAAGTCGAATGGAAAAATAAGAGCAATTAAATCGATAGGAAAAGATTAATAGGTTGAATCAGAAAAAAAAACTAAGAAAAAAAAAGAAAGAAGTTTCATAAAAATAAACTAAAGTTTTAAGAATCATACAACACTGAATAGAAGGAAAAATATACACTGCTGGACAATTGCTAAGGACAGATCATAAACGGCTATATAGCGCATAAAAAAGTAAGTGTGGTTGGATGCCAAGTGAAATAAAATAATGTCAGAATGCCAGGACATTGCAAGAAAGACAATTTATTGTGCTCTGAAATCCAGAAGGCTTTGGAACGTGTTCAAGGGACAAACAGGCCATTTTGTGCAGAATACGTATACGTGAAGAAAATGCAATTACCGTCCGCAGGCGTTCCAGCGTAAGATGTCAATACGAGATATGGCCACCATGGAGGGCTATGCAAGATTTCACACGTCGTGTCATGCTTTGCACATCATTATCAAGCAGCTGTTGGGGTAATTTATCCCATTCCTCTATCAGTGCACGTATGAGGGTGTCCTTGTTTATTGGAGGGCATTGGCGACCAGCAAGACTCCTCCCCAAAGCATCCCACACATTTTCAATGGAAATCAGATCTATAGAACGTGCTGGCCATACGAGGCGTTGAATATCCTCGCTCTCAAGACACTCCTGGACAGCGACTGTTCGATGACATGTTGCGTTGTCGTCCATGAAAATGAATCTATCACCGACAGCACCACGGAACATGCGAACATGAGGTAGCAGAACATCATTAATGTATCGTTGGCCAGTCATAGTCCCAGTTGGAAGCACATAGAGGGACGTACGGCCATTGATCATGATGCCAGCCCATACCATGACACTACATGTCGGATATCGGTCCCTTTCCTTTATGTTTGCTGGACAATATGCAGTACCACTATCACGCCAGATAAGTTGTCGTCGACAATCAGATGATAGACTGTATCTACTCTCATCTGAGAAGAGGACAGCAGACCAGTCGTTATCAGTCCAATTGCGATGTTGATGGCACCATTGCAGACGGGCAATACGGTGACGTCTGGACAATGGGATGCACACAACAGTACGGCGGGCGTATAGTCCTCCTTCATGCAAACGTCTGGCGACAGTTTTTCGGGAGATCCGCTTGCCAGTAGCAGCCATAAACTGATTTGCTACCTCACTAGCTGTGCTGCGCCGGTGTCTTTTTGTTGATAGCACTATGTACCGATCTTCTGCAGGTGTCGTACTGCAAACACGACCTCCCCCGTGACGTTTGCTACACTCTCCATTTGTTTGAAATGATTTCCAAAGCCTTCAAACAACACTGTGGCTGACGTCGAACTCACTGGCAACATCTGTTATTTTTCGCCCTTCTTCAATCTTGCCAATAATACAGACACGCGTAAAATCATCTAGGTGATGTCGGGAAGAAACATTGAAAATTGCAAGTTCGTCAATTGATTCTTTCCCTTTCAACTTTGCGTTTGAACAACAACGGTCAATACGCGTTAAATCTTTTATATCTCTTATCAGCGCTATGACGTCACGAACAAGTTCAGCAAAAGCAAAAATTTGCATACGCACAACACGTCTTACTGTATCCCGCACTTATGCTAATTTCCACATTTTCCTGCCTTCCATTTTATGGTTGCTATCGTTGCTATTGTCATCCGTCCTTAGCAATTGTCCGGCAGTGTAATAGTAAAATAAGGGGAATACGATATTTTCACTATGAGAGTTTGGAAACAGCTGCTTTTCTTACGAATTAGTAAAACGTGAAATAAAAATATTTAGAGGAAGTATGTCTCCAGAATGAAAGCTTTTTCTGCTGAGACAATGAATAAAAAATACGATAATGAAAACCTAATTAAAACGAAAGAAAAGGTCAATAAAACTAAACGTCTAAAGAAAAATGCAGCAGGCACAGAAGTTAAAAATGATGGGACAGATACGGGAGAACTGGACATTTAGTGAAAGAAATATACGCGAAGTTTTGAAACATCTCAATTTAAAGCGAACTAAATGAGGGAAAGGAATGAGATTAGGGGAGTTCTTACTGAGTTTGTTGAGGCAAGGAAACAATAAAAAATTTAGTTACACATGAAATAAAGTAAAAAAGGAAATAGCTCCTTTAAAAATATGAATTTTGGTGAAAGTATGAAATTTTAGTTGAAATGTCATGACTAGCATTTCGAAAAGAAATAGATTGAGTCGATATGTATGGAAAAGAAGTAAGAATTTCTTTATTTTCGCTATGGGGGTGGGGAATAACTGCTTTTCTGGTGAGTTAGTAAAACGTTAAAAAAATAATGTTTATGGGAAGAACGGAATCACTAGCTTTGCCTCTAGAATGAATGTTTTTTCGGACGAGACAGAAAAATATACAGCCCAAAGAATACAAATTTTATCGTAATGAAAAAGGTTTTAGAATGTATGTCTTGACAATGAACGCTTTCCTGTCGGGGCAAACCACGAAAAGTATAGCAAACTAGGAAAGAATAAAAAAATGCATATTTGACTACATGCAAGCTTTGAGGAATATTTTTAAGCAAGTTTGAAAATATGCTATATAAGGAAACAAAAATCTGATGATTTGCTACATCTAAAATAATCGTTTTGTTGAAATGAAATGAAAAAAAAAATAGTCTAAATAAAAGGAGTCACAAGTTTGACCAAGTAAGAAAAAAAATTACTGACATACTGAAAAGTTTTACGAAATTTCAAAAAAAAAAAAAAAAAAAAAAAAAAGATGAAGTAAAATAGTGAAATTGGGAAGCTATAATGATATGCGAAATAAAGTAGGAAAATATTGTGTCATCAGAATTTTAACTGTGGAAGACCTGTAGAGTTCTTGAACACACGAAAAAATTACGAGAAAATAATATTGCAAAGGCGAAAGACTCAGAATTAACATGAAGTCTATGTCCAATAATTACTGCGAACAGGAACGAAATCGTTTCTAAAGAAGCATTTCCTCGTCTCATGATCTGTAATAAAATTGAATAAAGGAAAAAGAAAAGTTCCCCAGAAAATTCATTACATCTACACGAAAAAACTCCCTCAAAACATACAAAAAAACATATAAAAACACATGAAGAAGTAGCGTAAAGTAATTAACAAAATAAATAAAATAGAGTGAATACGTAGTACACGAGACCACCTGACCATTTTCTGAAACCAAATCATCGTGAGTTAGAACCTCGCTAAGACCATCATAGCATTTTTATTCCTTGGAAAGAAAATTCCCCAGCATCTTTACGTAAAAATTTTCTCTGGGGAAAAATAACATCGAAGAGGGGGGAAAATCCCGCTTGAAAACAATAGGAATAAATACAAAAAATCCCAACGGACCCCACTCGATTGTTGCCATCCCTCAAAATCAAAGATCCATCGAAAGTTCCAAGAAGCACCGCAAGGGAGCAGCACATCGAGTTGACATCCCTTTTCCCACTCGGTCGTTGCCATCTCTCAAAAACAAAGATCCATTGAAAGTTCCAAGAAGCACCGCTAGGGGGCAGCACATCGAGTTGACATCCCCCTATATCCACCCCTTTCCCACTCGGTCGTTGCCATCCCTCAAAAACAAAGATCCATCGAAAGTTCCAAGAAGCACCGCTAGGGGGCAGCACATCATGAGGATGATCACGTGACAAAAATTCTGACTCGGGGACAGCCTCGTGATCAGCCAATGTTAAGTCTATGGAGGGCTGCCCCCGTCCCAGAAGTCCCCCTTTTCCTCTACTCTCGTCCGTAGTGCCCAGTGAGATCCGTTGGCCCCACATGTTTGAATCAAGAACATTTATGTCGCTCATTAATTGATCGTAATTTTCTTTGTTGGTAACTTTTCCTGTTTGCTTTACATTTGAACATTGAGTAGTATGGCATCGGTTCTCTAAGCTGTTGATTATTCTGGTTAAAAATTGCCCTTTTTCAGTTTCTTTTAACTTTCTGTTGGGGTAAAGGTGGACTCCCTTGAAGTTGCCTTTTTGAAGAGTTTCCTCGCGTTCTTCTGAATCACCGCTTGGTTGTCCTTCATTGACTTCAGCACAAAGACTGATCTTCGAATAAGCTTATCAGCTCGCGATATGTTGCAGTTTCTTTCCTGTAACTGTTCAGACAAGCATCCATTTCATCTAAAACATCATAAAAAAAGGGCTAAATCTCTAAAAAAAAAAAATTCCAAAAAACTCTCTATTTAGTAGGCTACAGTACTTTGACTTTTCACTTCCTGTTCTAGATGAATCAGTTGATGCCTGCTTAAAGTGTGCTGCTAGAGCAGGGTACGATTTCCATACAGCTTGCACAGTTCTGAAGCTACTTGAAATCCACCTAGCATCAAAAGTGCGACCTATCTTCTTCAGCTGAATACCTAGCTCATAACCGAGAGCTTCCAATTCCCGGCAGTTCTTTGGTGATTGGTGATAAAGACTGTATATCTCCTCAATGAAGACTTGGAAGTGATAGGAAGAATTTTGATCACGCAATGCGTCACTGACAGCAAGTTCTAACCGATGGTTAAAAAATTCCAAATCAGGATGTTTGAGAATTTTTCCTTTAATAACTTAGCAACTCCATATTTCACACCCAGCATAACACTAGCTCCATCACTTGCAAAGCATAATAAATTGTTTTGGAGGTAGTGTTCATCCAGTCCAAAAGATTTTAAACACTGGAGCAGTGATGCTGCTATTGTGGAGGCTTTTTGATCTTCAAGTTCAACCAGATTAAGAAAAATTGTTGTATCTTCATCGTTAAGATGAGTTCTGATATAAACTATTAAGGTGGATTTCTTACTGAGAGAAGTTGATTCATCGATTAGTAAAGAAATTTTGGCATTTTCCCTGACAAGTTTATTTCCTAGTTTCTTCTTAAATTCACTGGCGATGTGCTCAACAATTTCTGAACAGGTGGTTCGAGAATGCAAGGTCACACCAACGTTCACACCAGTTTTTTTCTGAAACTGAATCAGCTCCGTGTGATTGGTCAAAGGCCGAGAATTTTTTGCTATGTAGTAGGCAGTATTACATATTTTCGAAGTTGTTTCGTGACAACTTCGAAAATAATTAAGCTGATGCTGCGTACTGTTTTCCAATTGAGTTTTATTAGCTGATTTTATAATTTCTTCAGCTTTTCTGTGCGAATCTGACCTACCATGAAGGCTAATTTTGTTTCTTAGCGATTTCTATTTCTTCTCCTTCGTGTCTCCACTATATGATATTTTGAAGTTACTCCACTCGGAATTAATATATAGGCCCTGAGATTTATTTGACCCTAGGGACTTAACCTTTGAACAGAAAATGCATCCCAAGCATCCGTCCTTATTATCTAGCCAAGGATGTTTCAACTTTCTCTCAACCCACTGCTGATGAGACCATACATCAGGAAAGGTTTCCATACGCTCAGCTTCATCACCAACATCATCAAAATCATTATGGACAGTTGCTGAATTGCCGATAGCTTGGGTATCCTCGGCTACTCTCCTTGGCCTACTCTCTAAAACTGCATTCGATTTTGATGAGGCTTCACTTTTTGCAATAAAAAAAACCTTCTATTTTACTTTGCTTGTGTTTTAAGCTATTTGGAGGATAAACGCCTGTTCTCTTCATTGCTGGTTATCACAAGTTGAAGAACAAAATTACTCAGATCAACTTCTTAGGTTGCGTAAATTCTGAAGAACAAAAATAAATGAAAGAATGAAGGGAAAAAGAACTCCGCTGAGAGCAAAATAAAAACAGCTACTGCGAATCACAAGCTGTCTGTCAACAGACTTTAATTACTCATCCCACTCCCACCCCAAATTCAAAGAGGACAGATTCAGAAAATACAAGTCCTTCTCCTCCTTTTCCACCCATTGGGAGGAGACATTTAAAACTTCAAATGGCACCGCAAATGCAATGGTACCCAGCTGGATGAATTTGCAGTTCGTCTCAGTTGGGAAAGTTTTTTCCCATGGCATTTGGCATAGTAAAAGCGGCTCCTCTCCCACGACCGCTTAGGTGACGGTGTGAGGGAAGTTGTACAGCATCAACTACCACTTAAGAAATCCCGGATGGGATAACATCTGATTATATACAGTGGGCAACAGATGAGATCACACCACATGCAAAGTAAAAGAGCATTTAACGCCCTGTCATAAACTGTAAGAGCGGTAGTATTACCATTTCAAAGCAAATTCTTTCTTTCCCTATAGCCTTTACTCTAAACGACAAGGCGATCTCTTTAGGGATTTAACCTCCATCTGACATCCCCTGTTCTGCGTGTGATGTTATCTGTGACTGCAAGATGTGGGGTGGTGGGTCGCCTAATCCCTTGTCTCTGTGACTGATTCCTTTCTTTGTGCGGACTGTCTGGTACACACTTCACTGGCTGTTTCCGAGGTGCTTTCGGTAAACAAAAGATCTACAGAATTGTGCATAGCCACCATGAAAAAAATAATAATAAAGAGAGAGAGAGAGAGAAGAAGAAGAAGAAGAAGGAGACAAAAAAATATCGGTTAAGATTATTTGTGTTAAAAATGTCGATTCCGATGGGCGACGATTGAACAAATAAATTTCAAAAAAAAACAATTCAGTTAGGTAAACAAAAATAGCCTGGCCCCGCCAGGCCTCGACTGCACCCCTGGGCCCACCCGGGCCTGGGGTCTACCAATGTAACTTTGGCTCTGTTACTTCCTGATTCGCCTATTATTGTTTCGTCTATACCTGCTACGTCGAAAGTTAATGAGTTCCGCCATTTTAGGCGAGAAAAGAATTCTTGATTCGCCTATTCCTGTCTCGCCTAAAACTTTCACCTGCTAGAGGGGGAAAATTCACCTGGGGCAAACTTCCTTTGTCGCCTATACTTGTTTCGCCTATTCCTTCTACGTCGAAAGTTAATGGAGCGAGAAAATGCTATTATATAATTTCGCTTAAGCTTTGACGGAGTGATTTAAAAAAAAGACAACTTTACCTTCCGTGAATTTTTTTTTTTTTTTTTGTTGTCGATACACTAAATCTTTCGTGCGTTAATGTATAAGTCATAAAATGCTGAATAAAAAGCAAAAGAGATCATGACATAATTTTTTACCTCTTCGGTTCAAAGGCCAAGAGTACAGAACTATCTGGGAAAGTGGCTAGTAAAGTTGTGGCTCTACATCTTTAATATTATCTGAGCCTAATGTGCCAGCTACTTGTCCAGTTCTGGTTCGGAGGGTTGGCGGATAACTGAGATTTCTGTGACACTCATAACAGAATTCAGAAGTCACTAAAATAAACTGATGTATGGCAGCCACAGTTTAATTTATGACGATTAAATGCTTTTTACCACTTCCTGTTGAGTCAAAAGAGTCGCACCGTGAGCAAAGAGGAGTCCAACGCTAACGAATTTTTTACTATCATGATGCTAGCAGGTTCTCAGTAACCTGAGGGGAATATAATAATGTAACTGATATATCCTCAGATTTTTACAAATATTATTTCCTATGTGCACATACCAAATATTATGCTTACCACTTAAAACCTAGAAATAAGACCTATAAGCTTATGTCCTTTGCAAGCTGCTCAGAATCAATATGTTGTGTCTAATGCTGTCTCATTTTATTTGTAATTGTTTCATTTTATTTTTATGGTCTCATTTTATTTTTAAATTATATACATACTTAATGTGCCTAACTTGAAATTTATAGCTTCAAGTTTGCATAAGTGCTCTTTAGCCTAGAAGCCTTGTAAGCTTTAGGGCACAACGTGCTGCATTTTATTTTCATCTGTGGTTTTAAAAATGCACTCCCAGTGTTACGGCTGGAAAATTGTACCTAGTGGAGAGTTCCTCCATATCATACTTTCGTTTGTAACAATTTTGTTTTCTTATAAATGGATAGGAATCTTTCCAACATGATGAATTTTTATGACCGGAAATTTACGATTTACACATGTGAACATTCAACAGAAATAAAATCCTGCCATTTTCGGAAGTGGCTGATGCCCTGTGGCTCATGTCGTATAGTCGGTCAATGAAGTTGGGCTGGCCGCCCCGGTGGCGCAGTGGTCTAAGGCGCTGGCCTCTGATCATTCGTCCGTAAGGGGTGCGGGTTTGAATCCCGGTCAGGCATGGATGTTGTGTTTGTCTTACGGCACTGGCTCTCTCCCTTCCCTGGAACCAGTGACCCTAAATTAGGGACGGGAGACTGCTTATAGCCCATTGAGTTGCTCACGGTGGTCGTTAAACCTCCAATCAAAAAAAAAAAAAAAAGTCGTTGGGCCAGTTTCTGGACCCCCCCCCTCCCCGGTCCTATGGGGTCATGTACTCTCTCCGATTTTGGCCGAAAAGTTCGAGTTACGACATGATGGCGAATAAAAATCTGTATTTGATTACTGATGTACATCCTGTTTAATTTTTTGGAGAAAACTTTGATACATTACAATATGTTCTTGTCCGTAATGTAAAACGCTTATCGTTTACCATTATAACAAATCTGTTTCTGCGATTTTGAAGTTAAGCAAACAAGAGTGAACACAAGGAATCCCATTAAAAAGATTATATATGTTAGTTCACATTTGGGGGGTTAACACCCCCTAAATTTAAACTTTTCCCAAACTTTCAGAAGGTAGCGTTTTCTTGTGATTTAAGTTTAAGCTTTTTAGAGCCCATGAAAAAGATTATACACTGCTGGCCACCCAAAATGCAACACCAAGAAGGAAGCATCCGATTGGTCTGAAATTCGCAGCATGCGTCGCCCGCGAGAGGACATGCAAACGATTAGCATTGCAGGGCATATGCATATCATGTGCGCCCGGCACGCCACCGAGAAGCACTAAATATAAGAAGGGTGCACAGAAGGTGGGGTGTAAGTAGTGGAAGCGTGTTGTACTGCTGGACCTGTGCGTGGGAAGCTTCCTGACGCCTCGTCGCAGAATACGGCAGTCACTCCAGCACGTTTCGGAGTTTGACAGAGGACAAATAGGGGCTTAGCGAGACAGCGGTTTATCGTACCGATACATCTGCGCCCGTGTGGGACGACATCCAGCCACAGTGAGGCGAGTATGGATTCGGTAGGTGCAGGAGGGACGGACGGACCGACGTGAGTGATTGCCGCAACCGCGGCACATCACCGAACGAGTGGACCCGTATGTTGTGCGGCGGGCATTGACGGCTCGCACCGCCACATCACGAACGTTAGCGCAGGAATTAGGGTGTGTTGGGCAACAACCTGTGTCAGAAGATACCGCTCGACGTCATCTGCAGGAGAGGGGACTTGTCGCACGGCGCCCATTGCTCCAATTACCATTGACGCTACACCACCTGCGAGTGCGGCGGCAGTGGGCCGTTAAACGCCGCACCTGGACTACGGAATTGCACGACATTGTCTTTTCTGACGAATCCCGCTTCTGCCTGCAACACCACGATGGCCGGATCCGCGTGTGGCGGCACCGCGACGAGAGACTGTATGACGCCTGCATTATGCATCGCCATACCGGTCCGTCGCCTAGCGTTATGATTTAGGGCGCAATTGAATATGACACCCGCACCCCTCTGGTACGCATCGCCGGTACACTAAACAGCCACCGCTACGTCTCCGACGTTTTGGAGCCTATAGTCCTCCCTTTCCTGCAGGACCTGCCAGCGGCCACGTTTCAACAGGACAATGAGCGTCCGCACGTGGCACGCGTCGTGCAACAATTCTTCACGGCCCACCAGGTGTCACTGCTGCCGTGGCCCGACTGTTCTCCCGAATGTCGCGCATTGTACACGTCTGGTCGCTGATCGGCAGCCGAGTGGCCCGGCAAGCACCACCGCGGCTACGCCTGATGAAATGTGACAACGTGTGGAAGCAGCCTGGACCTACATGCCCAAGCCCACATCCAAAGCCTCTTTCGTTCGATGCCGCGGCGTGTAGCGGCCGTTATTGCCAGCCATGGGGGCCACACGAACTATTGATATCTGCGTGTTCCGCAAGTCGCACGGGCCTGTAAGCTCAATCGCTTCATCTTTGCATTTGTTGTTATGTGTCCAGTAAATCTGGCTTTGCTATCTCGTGTCCTTCTTGGTGTTGCATTTTGGGTGGCCAGTAGCGTATATGTTAGTTTACATTTAGCTGGTTAACACCTCTTAAATTTAAACTTTTTCAAATTTTTAAGTGTGCTGCTCGTTTGTTCATAAGGTGCGTCGCATAAATATAGAGACAGTCTACTTTGCGCCGTGAACGCAATGCGAATATAGGTAGGAAGCTGAAGTGGTACCTAATTAGACATAACCCTACAACAAACGTTTCGATCCGTCGAGATGACCGGATTGTGTGAAAAGAACACCACAAAGTGAAATAGTGTAATTTTAGGTGTCTCATAAATATAAAGACAACTATGTAAAGTAGCCACATGCAAATGAGATGTAAAAATTAGCATGTTGTACGCACGCGCATGGGCCGTAATTCGGTCCAGCCTACAAAAGACAGCGGACGTGCCGTCAGACATTCATTTGCCGAAATGCCACGCAACAGTCAACTTTCTGGTGAGGAGGTGCAGAAGATTTGGAGACTGAGAGCAAATGAATTGCCTGTAGCGAAAATTTGTAAAGCCATGGGGAGGAGTAGGGCAGTCATTTATAAGACTGTATCTAAACGCGGTGCGTTAACTGCCAGAAAATGGCCTGGAAGGCCTCGAATAACAACCAAACGAGATGATCGGGCCATCACGCGTTTAGTTTCATCCCAAAGGTTATCACTACGTCAAGTTTCTCGGACTGTTGGTGCCACCGTCTCAAAGGACACATTTCATCGACGAATCAAGGAAAGTCGCAACATTGTGCTCCGTAAAATGCGCCGTCTGCCACACCTCACGCGGCGCCACAAGGAAGCTAGATTGTTATGGGCAAGCAGCCACATGCACTGGACGGACGAGTGGATCACAAATATTTTCTCTGATGAGAAAAAGTTCAACCTGGACGGCCCTGACGGTTGGAACTGCCATTGGCATGATTTACGACGCGAGCCACGCCCCTTCTTCAGCAGACAGAAAGGAGGGGGTCTGTAATGGTCTGGGGAGCTTTTGCGTTCAATGGGACAACGGATATCGCTTTCCTGCAAGGCAGGCAAAATTCCAAAACGTATCAGGACATACTCAGCAGCCACCTTTTACCGTTTGCCGAAACTCTAGCGGGTGTTGATTTTCTGTTCCAGCAAGACAATGCCTCTATCCATCAGTCTGCATCAACGAAAAGCTGGTTAAACACTCATCATGTGATAGTAATGGATTGGCCAGCACTCAGTCCCAATCTGAACCCTATCGAGAACTTCTCGGGTATCCTCGCTCGTGATGTGTATGCAAATGGACGGCAGTTCTCAAGTGTGGTGGCATTGAAAGAGCAGATTGAACGAAGCTAGTACGCACTCCGTCCAGAACACTTACATCACTTGGTGGACAGCATGCCTAATCGGGTTTTCAGTGTTATTCGGAACAACGGTTCCACTATTCGTACCGGAGGTGCTCATAACTAGTAAGTCTTTATATTTCTGAGACAGCGCATTTCTGGTTTTTTTTCTTGTTCTTGGCGTTGGAATTGTTATGTTTCCGTCAAATTATTGTGCAGCTGCGTGTCCAAAGCTATTTCTGCTAAAACTATGATTTGTACATTTCAGCTCGTTTTTGTTTCTTTTTTATTCGAGAATTTGTCCTGTCTCTATATTTATGCGTTGTCTTGTGATTTAAGTTTGAGCTTTTGAACCCATAACAAAGGTAATATATATAAGTTTAGGTTTGGGAGTAACCCCCTTAAATTTCAACATTTCTAAAACAAAGTGCAATTTTTATACGGTCCATAAATATTTATGTGATCAATTTTCCTAGACTTGACTGGAAACGTCCTCAACCGTTGCATATATACAAATCATCCATAGTGGGCAAGTGTCCGGTGGGCGGGTGGGTGTCCGGTTGGTCCTGTGGGCTTTAGTCCGGACCCCGCATCAACATTCCTCTATCTTTTACTCTTCTTTATCAACGCTTTCTTGAATTCTGCCGTAGACCCACATAACCCCTTCCCCACCAATCACTATAGTTTCACACGATTTTGACCGGATGACACATTTAATACCTTCATCACGCTGACGACTACCTTCTGTTTATTACTTTTTACTCAGCATTTGATGTCTCCTACATTAACTGCACGAAAGATTCGATTAAAAAAAAATCACGGAAGGTAAAGATGTATCTTTTTTTTTCAAATCACTCCGTCAAAGCTCATGCGAAATAATGTAATAGCATGCCTCCCCCTCCCTTTTTTAAAATTATAAATGTTTTGCACAACTTTGTTTCCTACTTGCTTTTTTTTTCGATTAAAGAAATCAAACTAGTTTCAAGCACTAGAGATAAAACTGGCTTCTTTTTTTTTTTCACGAGAAAAATTGTCCTTTTTTTTTTAACACACGAAAGATTTAGTGTTTCGATTAAAAAAAAAACACGGGAGGTAAAGATGTACCTCTTTTTAAAATCACTCCGTCAAAGCTTAAGCGAAATAATGTAATAGCATTTTCTCGCCACATTAACTTTCGACGTAGTAGGAATAGGCGAAATAAGAATAGGGGGAAAAGGAAGTTTGCTCCAGGTGAATCTCTCCCCTCTGGCAGGTGAAAGCTTTAGGCGAGACAGGAATAAGCGAGTAAAGAATTCTTTCCTCGCCTAAAATGGCGGAACCCATTAACTTTCGATGTAGCAGGACTAGGCGAATGCGGAAGACACGCTTTGGCTCTAAGCACAGCGACCTATGCTTAACTGTAGTTAGCCTATTTATTTATAACAGCGTTCTTGATCCAACGGCAAATTTTTCACTGCAGTAGAGAGTAAAATTTGCTTTGTCATTTCAGAACAAGCGCTCAGCATATATACATTAGGTTGATGCGAATGTAATATACACCCTGATTCATAAAGAAGTATACAGTTTCCAGATGCTGTAAAACAATAACAGTTGAAGACACGGACCACAGCTGCGAACCGTTAGGTAGATGTACTCATAAAGTTTGTGTCCCGCTACTGAGGGAAGTGACGTAGGCTATAACGCGCGTGTCACGTGACTATTTAGTCAAAATGGCAGCGTCTGCAGTGGAGAAGGCGTTTTGTGTTCTTGAATTGAGCAAAACGGAATCTGTAACTGTTGAGCAACGGCATTTTCGATCACGATTCGGAAAAGAACCTCCAACCAGAAAATCTATCTACGATTGGCATAAAATATTTGAAACTACGTGCTGTTTGTGCAAACTTAAAAGTCCTGAACGACCGCATGTATCGGAAGAAGTCGTCGATAGTGTTTGCACCGCCATTCAACGAAGCCCGGGAAAATCAACGCGGAGGGTGAGTCGTGAAGTGCAGATTTCACGGCCCACTGTCTGGAGAATTTTGAGAAAGAAGCTGAAAATGATTCCATACAAAGTGCAGATGTTGCAAAATCTCACTGGCCTCGACAAAGCAAAGCGCTTTGAATTTGTGCCGAAATGCAGCACCGTTTTGAAAATGACGATTTTGCCGATCACTTAGGTTTCGCCGATGAAGCTACATTTCACGTGACTGGTCAGGTAAACAAGCACAATGTTCGTTTTTGTGGAACGGAGAATCCCAGATTTACAGTACATTACGTGCGAGATTCCCCTAAGGGAAATGTGTTCTGTGCTATGTCCAAAAAGAAAGTGTACGGCCCCTTCTGTTTTCACGAGAAAACTGTCACGGGAGGCTCTTTTCTGGATATGTTAAGTCTTTGGCTTTGCAGGACGACAGTGACGACAGTGCAGGACGACAGTGACAACTTTATTCTTCAATTGGATGGTGCACCTCCGCACTGGTTAGGCGACGTGTGAGATTATCTCGATGAACATCTTCCTCACCGATGGATTGGACGAGCCGCGGACTACAACATGCCACTGACCCAACCCAATTGCCACCCAGAAGTCCTGACTTAACACCTTATGACTTTTTCCTGTGGGGGTATGTAAAGGACAAGGTATTCGCCCCTCCCCTTCCTGTTGTTCTAGCGGAGCTGAAACAGCATATCATAGCCACTATCACTGCACATGATTCAGGTATCTTACCTCGCGTTTGGATGGAAATGGATTACCGGCTCGATGTGTGTCGTGTGACTAAGGGTGCACACATAGAACATCTGTGACTGTCTCTAAAAAAATTGAAACATCCCCCTACAATTCTGTTATAGGTAACATAAAATATCTTACATTGTAATTGTTTTATAGTTCGTTAAAACTGTATTCTTCTTTATGGATCACCCTGTATATTACGTGTGCTGGTCCTTTACCGGACCAGCACACGTGGACGACGAGAACGAAAAAGTAGGACAACTTACCTAGGCAAAATAATCCCCCTTGTCATCGACACATAGTTGCCATCTGTCCGGCAAGGCCATGATCCCGGAACGAAAAAAGTCTTGTGGTTGGGACCCGAAGAAGTCGTCAACTGCACGTTGAACCTCATTGTCTGTCGTGAACTGTTTCTCGGACAGGAAGTGGTCCAGGCGACGAAACAGATGATAGTCTGTCGGAGACAAATCCGGAAAATAGGCAAGATGAGACGGCGCTTCATAGCCCAAGGCACTTGGTGTCAGGATTGTTCGTTGAGCGACATGAGAGCGGGCGTTGTACTGGAGCAGAAGAACACCATGTCTGTTGACCAAAGCCAGTTGTTTATGCAGCAATTTCCAGTGTATCTGGTGTAATTCAGCACAGTAGCGTTCTGAAGTGTTGGTTTGGCCTCTTGCCAAGAAACTCCGATAATTATAAAGGACCCACTTCTCGTCGCAGGTGACGATTCGATGCAGTAGATATTCCTATTTATACCTGGCAAGCAACGACGTGCAGATTTTCAAACGCCTAGTCTTGTTGGCAGTTGTCAATTCATGCGGCAGCGACATGTCCAGCTTTCTGACCTTACCCAGCGCAGCCAGACGCCGAACAACTGTCGTGTGGTGGACATCTACCTCTTCCGCTATCTCACGACATGTTTTTCGGGGGTCCGCTTCAACCACACGAACAGAACATCGTCAGAAACAGCAACAATTCTGTGACCACGTGCTTCGTTTTGCAAGTCCGTATGTCCGCTTCGAAACTTCACAAACCATCGCCAAATATTTCGTTCGTTGGCTGTATTCTTCCCAAACGCTTTGTTAGCGTTTCGAGCGGCAATTCCTACAGAATGGCCCAGCTTAAATTCGTACAGTAAGATGACTCTCAAATCCGGCGTCTGCATGTTTCCTTTGCAAGCCACGTTGCGTCCTAACAAACCACGCCTGAACCTTGTTCAGGCGTGGTTTGTTAATACTGTGTTCTTCCACAGTATTTGTCATTTTCTTGTAGGACTTCCGTCCACAGTGAATAGAATTTAGGTCCCAGCCACCTACAGCGAGATCGCCTTTTGGGCAGGACACAAAAACGGAAGGAGTGAGAAGAAGTCTAGCGACTTTGACAGAACAGTTTGTAGTGAGATTAGAGTATAGTAGATGGCGCCACCGTACAAGTTCGATGTTGCACATAGAGGGGTGAGAGAATTTCAAGGGAGGCATAGGAAGGGGTACCCATTTAACCAGTGGGTCCAGCCTGGGGGCCGTCACTTAACGTGCTCGTCCGATGCACGGCGGATATTCAGCGATTGTTAGTAAATCACACCATCTCTGAAAGATCAGCCCAGGTTCGAACCTGAGGACCATGCATCGATAGTCTGAATCGCTAACCACTAAGCCATCCGCGGCTCTAGGAGTGGTTCTTCACACACGTGCTAGCTATTTATAGTAATTCTGTTACGTAATACCCGCAACGCCTGTGGGTGGTTCCATTCCGCTGTGGTGGGGGCCTGTCACAACTGCTCGTCCGCCCAGGACATTTCATTCGCACATCGCACCAACCCAATAGATAGAATGAAACACCTTTTTTTTTTTTTCGAAGACAGTAACATTTTAGACAGATAACGTAAAGCTTAAATGAAGTTAACGATTCATATTCATAAGTACCAAAATTCGTTCTTTCCAAACAATCGAGACAAAGAGATTACAACAAATAGTGGGCCATTCTCGAATGGGCCACCGGGAAATATCCCTGTGTCCCGGTAGGCCAATCTGCTGTGAGCGCGGTTAACAGTGATGAGGTTTTGAGAAAAAAAATGCCCCAGTGGTAAACCGATTAGATGAAAACAAGAAAATACCCTCGAAATCTTCAAAATCAATTTAAAATTTGGTTTGTTGTCTTTAACAAAGTACTTTTTTTAACTTTTACTATCAGTTAGTTTCATCAATTTTCAACACAGTTGCATAATTTAGGCAATTTTAAATAGGAAAGAATGTTACGTGGTATCCACATGGTAAGGATATTAAGATTTTCTTTAAACACTGCTATGTCATTCTTTATAAATATTCCGTGTGAATGTAACGACTCACTCACACTGACAGTGAGTACATGTGACTTATAAGACACTGAAATCCTAAGATTATATGAGGGAGATAACTTTGTTGGTTTTTGTTGTTGCTGTTGTTGTTTGTTTGTGTCGGATTTTAAACCACTGTGAGCATCAGGGGCGTATGCTGCTAGGGTGCTAGGTGTGCGCCGCACCCCGAAGGAAATTGGGAGCGAGAGACAGAGAAATTAACCTAAATGTGGAAAAAAATTGTCAGAATCACATGCAAGAATAATATTTAACTGCAAAATTTCTTAAAACTTCCCAGCGCAGTTGTATTGCATTAAGTAATCTTTGATTTGGGCAATTCAAAGAAACCAGGTGTATGAGCTCGGTTTGGGCGTTCTGCTCGTCTATGAACGACCAGAACGCAGTGAAGCCAGCGCAAAGATTAACAGGGAGAACATGTACTCCTCATATATAGCGGAGCCACGCTGCGATAGGTGTACGAAACAAAATCCGCACCGTCGTTCCTTTCCTCGGTGCCAAAGATGAACCCGCCGCAGGGCTTTCAGGTAGGGTCCGAAAGGCCGCGGGTGGCCGAGTGGGCAACGTTCGTGAGTGCAACGGGAAGGGCCTCAGGTTCGATCCCAGCAAGGTACGAACGCTCGATCCACTAAATACCCGCCGTGCTTCGGATGGGCACGTTAAGCCGTCGGATCCAGGGTACTGGTCCCCGGTAATAAATAAGGGCGTCTTCCTTCCCCTTTTTACTTCGCTTCCGTGTCACTTTCCTATCGGGCGCTCTAGCCCAAATCTCCTATTTTCCTATTTGTAAGGGTTGTTTAAGACCTGGGGTCAGACACTCCCTTCCTAAAATCCTCTACATATGATCATAGGTAGGGTCCGGAACGGTTACTTCCTGTTTCGCCTATTCTTGATTGGCTTATTCTTCGTACGTCGAAAGTTAATGGGTTCCGCCATCTTAGGCGAGGGAAGAATTCTTGATTCGCCTATTCTTGCCTGGCCTACAACTTTCACCTGCTAGAGGTATAACGAAGTGAATTTCTCCGTCATTTCTGGTCTACGCCGGGATTCGAACCCGGATCCCCTCATTCCGGAATAAGTCACTCTACCAGTTGAGCTACGCGGACATTTTATTCTGATTCCTATCTGCCTTTATGTCGTGTGCGTCCTTCTGGCAGGTACGTCACATCTCCTGGTACGTTACATCATCTCCCCCTTATTTTTTTTTTTTTTTTTTGTCGAAGTGCTGGAGAAGGGATTCTCTTATTTTTCCTATCTCGCGGTGTGGAAATAACATCACACCATTGCGAGATTGTGAATGGTCGGGTCATCCGGATAGTTCGGGCGCCATTATAACGAGTGAATTTCTCCGTCATTTCTGGTCTACGCCGGGATTCGAACCCGGATCCCCTCATTCCGGAATAAGTCACTCTACCAGTTGAGCTACGCGGACATTTTATTCTGATTCCTATCTGCCTTTATGTCGTGTGCGTCCTTCTGGCAGGTACGTCACATCTCCTGGTACGTTACAGAGGGGAGGGATTCACCTGGAACAAATTTCTTGATTGGCCTATTCTTCGTACGCCGAAAGTTAATGGGTTCCACCATTTTAGGCTAGGAAAGAATTCTTGATTCGCCTATTCTTGTCTGACCTACAACTTTCACCTGCTAGAGGGGAAGGACTCACCTGGAGCAAACTTCTTGATTCGCCTACGTCGAAAATTAATGAGGCGAGAAAATGATATAACATTATTTCGCTTAAACTTAGACGGAGTGATTTAAAAAATATATATACACCTTTACCTCTCGTGAATTTTATTTTATCGAAACACTAAACCTGTCGTGTGTTAAAAAAAAGGACAATTTTTCCCGTAAAAAAAAAAAAGGCTAGTTTTATCCCTAGGGTTTGAAACTAGCTTTATTTCTTTAATCGAAAAAGAAAAACCAAGTAAAAAACAAAATTGTGCAAAACATTTATAATTTTAAAAAAGGGAGGGTGGATTCTATTACATTATTTCGCATAAGCTTTGACGGAGTGATTCAAAAAAAAGATTCATCTTTACCTCCCGTGGTTTGTTTTTTTAATCAAAACACTAAATCACTAACACTTTCTTGTGTTAATGTAGGAGATATCAAACGATGAGTAAAAAGTAAAAAATAGAAGGTTGTCCTCACAGGTAGTCATCAGCGTGATAAAGGTATTAAATGTGTCGTCCAATCAAAATCGAGAGAAACTATAGTGAGGGGTGGGGGAGCGGTTATGTGTGTGTAAGGCAGAATTCAAGAGAACACTGATAATGAAAAGGTAAAGAAAAATAAAGGGTAGAGGGATGTTGTTGCGGGGTCCGGAATAAATTCAACCGGACACTGGCCCACTCCGATATTTGCCCACCCGGACACTTGCCCACTGTGATGATTTGTATATAATACGTAACGTCGGAGGACGCTTCCGGTCTAGTCTAGGAAAACTGATCACATAAATATTTACCAACCATATAAAAATTGCACTTTGTTTTAGAAATGCTGAAATTTAAGGGAGCTATCCCCAAACATAACCTAATATATACACTGACGGGAAAAAAATCCCAACACCACGAAAAAATAGTTGTAGAGGAATGAAATGGCGGCAATACATTTGTATAGGTAACATATTTAATCGATTAAGGTTTCAAGATCACAGCTTATTGTAAGCGCGAGAAGAGCCATTTTAAATGTGAAATGCTGGTACATTAATAACAGGTGTAACCGCCAGAATGTTGAATGCAAGCACGCAAACGTTCATGCATTGTGT
This sequence comes from Macrothele yani, assembly GCA_039090855.1. Classification (NCBI taxonomy): domain Eukaryota; kingdom Metazoa; phylum Arthropoda; class Arachnida; order Araneae; family Macrothelidae; genus Macrothele; species Macrothele yani. The sequence goes on along the minus strand of CM076990.1, from coordinate 98,246,217 downwards.
CCTACAGGTGCTGGAAGTCAGTTTGTGGGATGGAGTTCCATGCCTGTTGCACTTGGTCGGTCAATACAGGGACGGTTAATGCTGGTTGGGGGTGACGCTGGAGTTGTCGTCCAATGATGTCCCATACGTTCTCGATTGGTGAAAGATCTGGTGATCTAGCAGGCCACGGCAACATATCGACACTCTGTAGAGCATGTTGGGTTGCAACAGCGGTATGCGGGCGAGCGTTATCCTGTTGGAAAACACCCCCTAGAATGCTGTTCATGAATGGTAGCACAACAAGTTGAATCACCAGACCGACGAACAACTGTGCCGTCAGGGTGCGTGGGATAACCACGAGAGTGCTCCTGCTGTCATCGGAAATTGCTCCCCAGACCATAACTCCAGGTGTAGGTCCAGTGTGTCTCGGCCGCAGACAGGCTGGTTGCAGGCGCTCACCTGGCCTCCTTCTAACCAACACACGGCCATCACTGGCACCCAGGCAGAACCGGCTTTCATCAGAAAACACAACAGATCTCCACTCCGTCCTCCAATGAGCTCTAGCTTGACACCACTGACGTCGCAAACGGCAGTGGTTTGGAGTAAGTGGAATGCACGCTACAGGGCGTCTGGCTCGGAGCTGTCCTTCAAGTAACCGATTTGTAACAGTTTGTTGTGTCACTGTGGTGGCAACTGCAGCTCGAATTGCTGCCCCAGACGCGGTACGATGCGCCACGGCCATACGCCGTACACAGCGGTCTTCCCTCTCAGTAGTGCCACGTGGCCGGCCGGAACCCGGTCTTCTTGAGTCAGTACCTTCCCTTGACTACCGCTGCCAACAATCATGCACAGTGGCTACATTCCTGCCAAGTCGTTTTGCAATATTGCGGAAAGAAAATCCACCTTCTAGTAGCCCTGTTACACGACCTTGTTCAAACTCCGTGAGCTGTTGATAATGGCTTCTTCGTCTTCTTAAAAGCATTCTTGACTAACACCAACACCCTACGTCGAATCTCAACGATAATTAACGCTCACGAACGTTACAGCGCGTATTTACAGCAAACCTGCTTTGCATGTTCCAAGGGGCGCTACTAGCGCCACACGTATGCGCCGAGCGCGAAATTTGCATAAACGTCATCTTACAGATGTACTCTCACCGCCTACCAACTGTCGTTTATCTAACACAACCCCTTCTTGGTGTTGGGATTTTTTTTCCCGTCAGTGTATATTACCTTTGTTATGGGTTCAAAAAGCTGAAACTTAAATCACAAGACAACACTATCAATAGGCGAACAACGCACTTGAAAATTTGGAAAAGTTTAAAGTTAGGGTGTGTAACCCCCCAAATGCAAACTAACATATATAATATTTTTCATGTGCTCTAAAAAGCTCGAAATTAAGTCATTAGACAACGCTGTCAATAGACGAACAACGCACTTGAAAAATTCCAAAAGTTTAAATTTAGGGGGCTGTGACATGTTTTAGCGAGCATATGGTTCCCAGGCCCGTTTGGTTCGTTTCGTTCTTCACAAAGTACGGCCTTAGGGAAAATACCTTCAGTTCAGGAATCCATTTGCTAAGAAATCCGAATATTTATTCAAGATATACATATACAACTGTACGTTATTTACATGCTTTATGGGTTATATCCCATACAACGAAAAAACATTATGCTGTATCATCGCATCGTGACATCTCCTTCTCCTCGTGCTTCCAATCTCTAATGTCCCCTTCGTCTCCCTTCCTCCGCGAACCCCCCCCCCACACACACACACAACGTTTTCGGAGGTTGCATTGTTGACACCATGTAACGAATGTTCTTTAAGTTCCGCCTCCGAGCGTGTAAGAAGGCGTACCGAATATCACCATGTACTTGACAACCAACGACTATCTTACGAGATCGAGCAAAATGGCGTTGTTGAGGACCAATGTCCCCAAAATGTCCAGCAGTGAGTTTGCAAGGATAAATTGTCCGTTTCGTACAAGATATCTTATACGGCTGTCACTTGAAAACATACATATACACAAGAAAAAGACACAAAAATCATATTTAAGTATTTAAAGGGGCCTATCGTTCGCAGAGATCCTCACACCCCCTTCCGGTTTAACATTACTCGACCATGGTCGTGAAATGGAAACCACTTAAACCTAAAGGGTGTTGCTTTAGTCCCAGTACAATTTTAGAACTAAGGGCCAAAGCAATTTAAAATATTCAATGCACCTTACTGTGCTGTGTGTATTTATGTTTATGTCCCATCATCTAACTTCTTCATTTTTAAAACATTGTTACACGCAAATAACATTAAATTCCACTCAGACAGCATTTTCAATTCACTTGGGCAGGAGTTAATCCTTTCAAGAATCTGATATTACCAATAATAACTCCTTTTCCCGTTCTCCACTCATTGAGGCGTTACTCTTAGCATTAGACGTGGTAACTTTACATTACCAACGTAACATACATATAGCATCAAACATTGCACCTATCAAATATAACATTGTCACGAAAATAATAATACACAAAGAAATATGATTATCTCTTGGTAAACTTTTATCACTTACATTAATTGCACACAATACTAATTCACACTGAACGTTTACTGAAATATCATTTACAATGGATCATTCTCTATTTTTTTTTTCAGTAACCTCTACGCATTCTCATGTCCGAGTCTAGAGAGAGCATCCGCATCAAGATTAGCCTTCCCAGACTTATGACGAACTGTTACATTGAAACGAGCTATTGCTAATGCCCATCTTTGCACTCTTGCATTTTTAGGAATGCCTTCCGTCAAGTATTTCAAAGGATTGTGATCACTATAGAGAGTAATCTGTCCTCAATAGGTCCACATCTCAAATTTCTTTAGAGCATAAATAGCTGCGTAAGCTTCTCTTTCTATGGTGCTCCACTTACTCTGTGTTTCTGTTAACTTTCGACTAATGAAAGTTATTGGGCGAACATTTCCCTTGTTATCCCTTTGTCCGAGGCAAGCTGCGATCCCCACTGAAGACACGTCACAGCTTATCTCGAAGGGCTTACTCAAATCAGGAGTACTCAAATATGTAACCTTACATAAAACGTCTTTCAATTCTATAAAGCACTTGTCAGCTTCTACTGACCATGGAATATTATTTGCCACAGATTTCTTTGTTAAATCTGTAAGTGGTTTAGCCAATATAGAATAATTTGGAATATATTCATTGTAATAATTAAACAATCCTAAAGCGGATCTCAAATCTCTTTTCGTCTTTGGTCGCTGCAAATTTTTAATCACTGATATCTTATCAGAATCAGGTCCATGTTTACCGGAGCCGACCACATGACCAAGGTACTTAACTTCTGATTTTGCAAAAGAGCACTTCTTTAAATTTCCTGCAAAATTTAGCTGTCGCAAAGTATTGAGTACTGCAACTATATGAACCAAATGCTGTTTCCATGTTTCTGAGAAAATTATTATGTCATCTATATAACTCTCAGCATATTCCTGGTGAGGTCTAAGAGCAATATTAATAGCTTTCTGGAACGTTCCTGATGCTCCTGATAATCCATAAGGCATGACGGTAAACTGATACTGGCCTTTCGGTGATACAAAAGAAGTTAACTCCTTATTCTCTTTTTCCATGGGAATTTCCCAGTAACCTTTCAAAATATCTAAAGTTGTCAGATATCCAGCAGCTCCAGTTTTATAGCGCAATTCTGTTGCATTCTGCATTGGAAATGGAACTATTTTACTCTCGGCGTTCAGCCCTCTGAAATCCACACATAATCTAATCGATGAATCTGCCTTAGACACACAAACTAATGGATATGCCACTTCCGCATTTGAAGGTTCAATTAGTCCCCTTTTTAACAAATCCTCTATTTGTTTTTCTACTTCGGATTTCAAAGCTTCTGGCGCTTTATAAATTTTTGGCTGCTTCCTTTCTATTCCTGGCTTTAGCCGAATTACATGACTTCCAACCTTAGCACGTTTTACCTCTCCGTCAAACACTTCATGATATTTTAAAAGTACCTGCATCAGTTCCTCTTGTTGTGATGCGTCTAAATGTGTCCACTTGTCCTTAACAGAAATCAAAGTTTCCTTTGCCTTTGGCTTTTCTCCTACAAGAACCGGTCGTATTTCGCCAAACTCCTCATCATTTTCATAAATAATTCTAACTGCATTTATTGGTTGAATATATTTCCTCAGTTTGTTTTGATGGAGATGCCTTTTGCTTCCATCTGGTAGTTTCACTAAGTATGAATGTTGTGATTTTCTATCTACAATTTCTCCAGGTCCCATCCATCTTGAACATAATTTCTTTGTAGAATCAGGGATCAGCACAATCACCACATCCCCTACTTCAAAATTTCTCTCTGTGGACCGCAAATTGTGATAGTATACATACTTCCTCTGTTGTTCCTCCGCTTGGTCTTTAGCATATTTCTCTGCATTATTTAAATTTTCCTTCAGTCGCTCTAGGTATTCACTTATCGACTCTCCTACTCCTTGTGGTAAAATTAAGCCATTCCTCCCAGCAGGATTTTAAAATTGCCAGAGGCCCGGCTGGCATGCGTCCGTACATGAGCATGAATGGTGATACTCCTGTCGTGCTATTTGGTACCTCACGATACGCCCATAAAAGAAAGGGCAACTGACGATGCCAAGCACGGCCTTATATTCGAATCGCACGATGCAGCATGTGTTTCATCACTTGATTAAATCGTTCTGCTAATCCATTAGCCTGGGCATAACCTGGCGTTATAAACCTTGGAGATGCTCATAAATGTTTCAAAAATTCCTGGGTTAATTGTGACTTGAAATTAGTACCGTTATCCATCATAATTGCACTTGGTACTCCGGTACGCATGAACACTTCTAAAAATGCTTCACAAGTAGCTTTTGCTGATAAGGATTTTAAAGGTACCACTTCTGGCCACCTACTATGCTGGTCCATCAAACATAACAAATACTTATGTCTTTGTGAAGACATGGGTTCTATAGGTCCAACAATATCCGCATTTACGCATTGAAACGGCAACTCTGGCATACCTATAGGCTCGATCGGTGCTCTATCACATACTCTTACACGTCTGCGTAATTGACAATCCTCACAAGCTTCACAAAAAATTTTCACATCTTTGGTTAATCCATCCCACCAAAACGACATCTTTATTCTATCCGCCGTCTTTTTCGCTGCTAAATGACCCCCAGGTAACGTTTGGTGAGCCAATTTCATTATTTCTAACCTTCGGGACTCAGGAATAACTAACTGGTTAAATTTCTGTCCATTTAAATTTCCCGTATGATACAGCATTCCTGACTCAATCCAGTAGTTATTTTTATTCCGGTGTGCGTCAGTAAAATTCCCTTTCAAAGTCTCGCACTGTGTTTGCTGCCTCTTAAAATTCTGACTCGGAGATTCGGGGTGTAAATTTTCACAGTCTCCAGACAATGAATCTTCACTTCGTTCGGGATTGTTATCATCCATGGCCCTTCACTTTCTTCCCTCTCTGGTCACTCCCTTGCTGTGCTCTGCTTGGGGATGAGCTAGTTTCTTCCGCCCTTCGAGTAGTAGCCGGGTCCTCCTTGCTCCTTGACGCTGGTAGAATGAAACCTTTCTCCCCTCTGGCGTCTAACACATTCGCCTGCCTCACTAATGCGCTAGGGTCTTCAAACACTCCTAAGTACGTCTTGCTCTGTTCCCATAGAGTTTTATATACGTGTGGTGTAATTAAAGCTTCTTCGTTTAAATCATCCACCACTGCAGCATAAACTTGAACATGAGCTTGAATATCATTCGGTGACGTTAACAAGCTCAACGGAAGTGATACCAGCTTAGCTTCCACTGACGATCCAATAGCCGGACGCACAAACATTTTTCCTCCGGTCTCCAAATATCTATCTGGGACAAACTCTCTCCTTAAAACACAAATGTGTGCTCCTGAATCAATAACTCCTTTAAAGCAATTTCCTTCTATGCTTAAATTTACTTTAGGTAATTCTGACTCTGTTTTACCCGATGGAATTCCTTCCGATATCCATTCAGGCTCTGCCGATATATTCAATTTTACACACACTTCATTCAATTCTTTTTCTTCCTTATTTTCACTTATCCTTTTATCTTGGGATCTTGGTCGGTGAGTAACTTCGGAACTTGGATCCTGGGGACACCGTTTGCTTACATGGGGTGTCGGACAAAAGCCCACTGGCAAGATGCCCACCGGACACTTGCCCAACGGACATTTGCCCACTCGGACATTTGCCCACCGGACATTTGCCCACTCGGACATTTGCCCACCGGACACTTGCCCACCCGGACATTTGCCCATTGGACACGAGGAACCTGAGCATACTAACTTTAGTAATAACCGCTACCATATTTTCGAAATTTAATCATCACGACCTGCTTTGATTTCGGGAAATGGTGTACACGCGCCGAAACTTTAATTTTGTATACCGTGTGACCCAACGCACGTTTGGGATATGATGTACACGGGTACCCGATGTTCACCCGCCGAAATTTAAATTTGTATGCAATGTGACCCAACGCACGTTTTGGAATTTCTGGGTAAGTTTAATACTAACTTTACTTGCAAAAAACTGAAAAATAATTTGTAGTGCTTTTTTTACTACCGGCTCCAAAGAAAGTCGGCGCTAACCTTCTTCCTCCCGTCTCTCTCTCTCTCTCTCTCTCTCTCAGAAACATAAGTCGCAAGCAACATCTCGCTCTCAAGGTCGTGCTGAAGGTCGTGCACCCTCATTGCCTTAGGGCACGTTTAAGAGCTGCTCACGTGTTGAAACTCCTTACTTCAGGGCTGTCCGTTAATGACCCCCACCCCCATAGCAATAAATATCCCCTGGGTTGACAGCTTAATTCTGACCCAAACAAGAATACCTTGACAGAGAACCATCAGTGACATCACCAAAACACGAATATCTGTATTTTTTAGAAATGTCGCTATTCCTGAGGGTTACCGGAAAAAAAATCCAAGGGAAAAAGATCCACGGAAAAAAAAGCCAGGAAAAAAAATCCAACGGAAAAATGATCCAGGGGAAAGAAAAGCCAAAGCAAAGAAAAGTCAAAGGAAAGAAAAGCCAAGGAAAAAAAGTCCATGGAAAGAAAAGCCAAGGAAAAAAAGTCCATGGAAATAAAATCCAACGGCTTCTTTCATGTAGGTTAACCAGTAAGAAACTTAGGGGGTCATGTAAAAATTTACATAAAAAAAAAGTTCTCACTTCTCAAAGATTACAAGGACACCATAAATTGTTTCCACGGACGTTCGAGAAATTGGGGGGGGGGGGGGGGGCTTAAAACCTAAAATATGAAATATAAAGAATTTCTGGTCCGATCGGGAGATTTTCAGCCATTACAAGCTGCAAGTCATCGAATTGCCTGAGGGCATCTGTTGCCTCAGGAAACTAGTGGGGGGGGGGGATACCAAAAGCGTAAAATATCAAAAAATTATCATTTCTCTTCCGATCGGGAGATCTTCAGCATTTACAAGCTGCAACTCGACAAATTTTCTCAGCGCATGTGCACTCCTGGAAACCTGTCGGCAATAAGGGGGAGGGGGTAATACCAAAAGTGAAAAATATGAAAAATTCCTCGTCCGATCGGGAGAATGTTGGCATTTGCAAGCTACAACTCCACACATTATTTGAAGGCATGAGCCTACTCAGCAATCCTGTGTATGTGAGGGGGTGGGGGGGGGGTGGATACCAAAAGTGTAAAATATGATGACTTTCTCGTCCGATCGGGAGATTTTCAGTATTTACAAGCTGCAGCTCGACAAATTTTCTGCTCTGAGCGCATGTGCCTACGTAGCAAAACCGTCTGGGGGGGGGGGGGTAACTTCAAAAGTGTAAAATATGAAGAATTTCTCGTCCGATCGGCAGATTTTTGGCATTTACAACTGGACACATTATTTGAGGGTATGTGCCTACTCAGCAAATCCGTGTGTGTGGGGGGAGGGGATACCAAAAGTGTAAAATATAATGAATTTCTCGTCCGATCGGAAGATTTTCGGGCATTTAGCATCTACAACTCGACACATTATCTGAAGAGAAATTCTTCATATTTTACACTTTTGGTAATCCCCCCTCCCCATACAGGTTTGCTGAGTAAGCACATGCCTTCAAATAATGTGTCGAGTTGTAGTGCTGAAACTCTCCCGATTGAACGAAAAAATTTCATATTTTACACTTTTGGTATTTACCCCCCCCCCTCCATCGATTTTACTGAGTAAGCACATGCCCTGAGTTAATGTCTCGAGTTGTAGTTTGTATATGATGAAATCTCCCGGTCGGAAGATATATGAATTAGTTTAGGTTTGGGGGTAACCCCCGTACATTTTAGCATTTGTAAAACAAAAAGAGCAATTTTTATATTTTTATACAATCCATAAATAGCCGCCCCGGTGGCGCAGTGGTCTAAGCGATGGCCTCTGAACATTCGTCCGAACGGGGTCCGGGTTCGAATCCCGGTGAGGCATGGATGTTGTGTTTGTCTTACGGCACTGGCTCTCTCCCTTCCCTGGAACCAGTGACCCTAAATTAGGGACGGGCGAATGCTTATAGCCCATTGAGTTGCTCACGGTGGTCGTTAAATCTCCAATCAAAAAAAAAAATCCATAAATATTTATATATATTTATATAGTTTTCCTACACTTGATCGGAAACGTCCTCCGAAGTTACGTATTATCTACAAATCATCCATAGTAGGCAAGTGTCCGGTGGGCAAATGTCCGGGTGGGTAAATGTCCGGGTGGGCAAGTGTCCGGTGGGCAAATGTCCAGTGGGCTTTTGTCCGGACCCCGCTTACATGACCCCTTGATCCACATCGAAAGCACTGAACTTTCTCCATGCTATTCGAAGCTCTCGTTTCCCATCTTTTATTTAAATTCCTGTTATCAAAAGATGCCTGTGTCTGCACTCGACCTCCGCTTGCATTTCCTACCGTCTTATTATTTCGAAAATCATTTCTATTTCTGTTATAATCAGACTTCCCAAATCTCCCAATTTCTTGCACTTTTATACTCGGCTTATTCCAGTTATCAAATTTCTGAGCTCCTCCCTTTGGCATAGCAGCAACAAAATTATCAATTTCGCTAGCTAACTCGGTCGTTCTTAACCATTTCTCGGTCTCCTTTAGCAACACATGTGATTTAATGTGGCTTGGCAAAGCATCCTTTACTTGGTCTGCTACTAATAAATCTTTCAATTCTACCAAGGTCGTTATTTCCCTTGATTCCAAGTAAAATTCTAGTGCAGCTTTGACTTTCATTATATGCTGTGTATAAGACTCTTCTGGCTTCTTTACACATTTTTCTAAATTTCTTTTATTTTTGTAGAGGAGTGATTTTAAATTCCTTGAACAAGGTTTCTTTAATGTCAACATAATTTTCCAATTTTTCCGCTCCCAATGTTGCAGCTAAATGACGTACATACTCCTGCAAATTTTGCAATATCACCTTCCCTTGATACTCATCGGGCACTTCATATAGCTTGAACATAGTTTCGGCATGGTAAAAGAAAAATGGTCACTCCTCTGCTCTAGAAGGAGGTTTCAACAAAACACCTTTCAACAAATTTACATATTTCAGAAATTCATTATTCTGTGATACCATGGCATCTGAATTACTTACCATATTCCCAATTCTCATGTTACCCGATTGCGATGCTAGCTCTAACTCCTTTAACCTTACCTCATGATCCATATCCATTTGCTTTTATCTTAATTCCAGTTCTTGTTTCTTTATAGCCATTTCAGCTTCCTTCTGAGACATTTCCCATAAAAACTTTTCCCTCTCCAATTCTATCTTTAGCAACCTAGCTCTTGCTACCATCGTTTCAGCACCACCTGACATGATCTCTTCCTCACTACCACTTTCACGATCAGATACCTCATCCTGTATCTCTGAATCGGTTGCTATCCTAGACCGGAGGCATGATTACAATATTTACTGTTATACACTCTGTTAACAGGTAACTAAATAAAATGATCGATCACCAGTATTAGCAAATGAACATAAAATCACTTGTGATTACACGTTACACTTATCGTAACATTTATCAGTTGCATCAAACAAATTTAAATCACATAATATGCAATTACGTGCATTACTTCAATACCTTTTTCTTTAAACCATTTTCTTTATACCATTCTCATTACATCATTTTCCTTTACACCATTTTTCTTTAGATCATTTCTCCTTACAACTTTTTCCTTTATACCTTTCTGTTATATCATTTTCTTTACAACATTTTCATTGATACCAGTTTCCAAAGAATTTTATTCTTTATTTAAACTTTCCCTTTATATTTAAACTAGAAAAATTGAGGCTGAATCTCTTCTTTTTCACAAATCCAAAATATTTCATTTCTTGCCTACACTTCATTTACATTAATACCACCACATAACTTCATTCACTACCCCATAAACCATAAAACATCTTAAAGAACACTAATACTGATTGAAATAAAATCAATTCATACAAAATACTGGTATATCCAGGCTACACTTATTTTCCCTTTTCACAAACACCACATAAAAAACCTTTCATCTCTTGCTTACACTTCACTTAAATTAATACCACAAAATAAATCGATATACTGCCACAAAGAACATATAAACATATTAAAGAACACTTATGCTTGTACAAGAAAAATAATTCATCCGAAACACTTGTTTACTCATTCTAAATGTTTACTCCTAACCACTAAGCAATATCCTACAATCTCCCTACTTTTTCCTATTCCTAAGCATGTATGCTCCCCCTTGTATGTTCTTTTTTTCTAAATGGCTCTATTTAAATTGGGACTAAAAGCAACTTACCCCATTACCCAACGTAAGCATTTCCACAGTAGTAGTATAAAAGGACGGGTCCGGCCGGAGGATGCATCCTTCTAGGAGAAAGGTGGGGGGCGTGGCTTGCGGCAGAACGCAAGGGGCGTGGCTTGCGGCAGAACGCAAGGGGGCGTGGCGTGTGACGCAGAAGGATGTGGGGACGCGGCAGATGGTGCTAGTGTGCTGGGTCGGTGCTGCCCCTAGCGGTGCTTCTTGGAACTTTCGATGGATTTTTGAGGGTTGGCAACGACCGAGTGTGGGAAAGGAGATGTGTACGCGATGTGTTACCCCATAGCGGTGCTTTTTCGAACTTTTCTCGGGAGATTTATTGGACTTTGACAAATTTTTGGGAAGCCTTTCCAATATGTTTTTGTTTTATTAAACTTATATTTTTAGAACTTCCGTGAGGTGTTAGGAATTTTTATAGACGTTGCATTATTTATTTATTTTTTATTTTCTCTGGAGATTTATTAGACTTTGTCAAATTTTTTAAGGAAGTTTTCTTGTCGTTTCCATAATTTTTTTACTCGTATTTTTTTCTCTAATTTATTTTATTACACTTATATTTTCAGAACTTCCGTGAGTTGTTAGGAATTTTTGTAGACGTTGCATTATTTATTTATTTTTTTATTTTCTCGGGAGATTTATTGGACTTTGACAAATTTTTGAAGGAAGTTTTTTCAATATGTTTTGTTTCCTCGAATTTGTTTTATTCAACTTATATTTTTTTTAGGAATTCCCTGAAGTGTTAGGAATTTTTATAGACGTTGCATTATTTATTTATTTTTTTATTTTCTCGGGAGATTTATTGGACTTTGACAAATTTTTGAAGGAAGTTTTTTCTGTCGTTTCCAATATTTTTTGTTTCATCGAATTTTTTATTAAACTTATATTTTTAGAACTTCCGTGAGGTGTTAGAAATTTTTATAGACGTTGCATTATTTTTTTAATTCTCATATATGTCCTCCCTCCAATTTTAATTTAAACGAGGAAAGGCTTTGTTTGAAAAGATTTCGTTACTGTTGATTCATGTTCCGCTATCTTTTGTCCGCCATGTGTTTTGGAATGACTCACAATTTTCTCTTTGTCTCAGACCATACCATTTTGTATGACACGTGTTTTGGGACGAGTCACTATTGATGGGTGACGCAGTCGTGATAGCAGACAAAACCATGACATCAGCCAACGCCATTTCCTCCGCGGGGCTGGCGGTTGACGTCATTTGAGATTCTGTTAGACACATTAAGTTCCAAGACTGATTTTTTTTCAATAACTTGATCATTTTGCAACGAATTTATTCCTTATTTCCCCCTAATTTCCCATTTTATCTTCATAAGTTTTCAATGTAACGATTTTTTTTATTTTCTTTGAGGAGACTTCGCGCATTTTCAACGGACGTTCCAACATAAAGACGTTTTCCAAAGTTTTGTGCTGCAGACATAATGTTAAAACACGATTGTTTATTAATGTATTTACGTGTTCATGGCATTTTCTGTTAAATTTGTTAACGTTGTATCTTTTTCCACAGTACAAAGCCACAATTTTTTATGCATAGTTAAAACGCCTTTTTTTTTTCTTATTTTTTTTTATTTCTTCATGATTAATCAGTGAAATGTACCTTTTAATGCATTACCTTAATCTTTCTTTTTTTCTAAATGCTTGCGTACTCGTTAAACTTCTTGATGTACCAAAATTATTTTATTTTCTAACTTTTCAAACTAACAACTACTTTTTTCGAGGTTTTTTTTTCTGATTCAAAAAAGCAAACGTTTCTTCATTATTATTTCTGTTTCCTATGCAAACAACTTTTCTTACTTGCTTTTAATGTATGACTTAATGTGGTTTTCTATATAGCTGTTTCATGTTTGTGCCAGAAATATACAGACTATAGCAGCTGGCTATACATAACATTCGTTCGTAATAGAATTTTTTTCTTTTTTTTTTTCCAGATTTAAACCAACATACGTTTCTTAACGACTTAATATCTGTTTTCTGGGGAACTTTCCTTTTTCCTTCATTCAATTTTATTCCAGATCATGAAACGAGGAAATGCTTCTTTAGAAGCGATTTCGTTCCTGTTCGCAGTAATTATTGGACTTTGACAATTTTTTTGTCAAATGACTTCATGCTGATTCTGATTTGCAATATTATTTTCTCGTAATTTTTTCGTGTGTTCAAGAACTCTACAGGTCTTTCACAGTAAAAATTCTACTGCAACAATGTTTTCTTACTTTATTTCGCATATCATTATAGCTTCCCAATTTTCGCTATTTTACTTCATCTTTTTTTTTAAATTTCGTAAAACTTTCAGTATGTCAGTAATTTATTTCTTACTTGGCCAAACTTATGACTCCTTTTATTTAGACTATTTTTTTTTTCATTTCATTTCAGCAAAACGATTATTTTAGATGTAGCAAATCATCAGGATTTTGTTTCCTTATATATCATATTTTCCAACTTGCTTTAAAGTATTCCTCAAAGCTTGCATGTATGTCAAATATGCATTTTTTTTTTATTCTTTCCTAGTTTGCTATATTCTTTCGTAGACTGTCCCCACAGGAAAGCATTCATTGTCAAGACATGCAATCTAAAACCTTTTTTCTTACGATAAAATTTGTATTCTTTGGGACATATTTTCTGTATATTTTTCTGTCTCGTCCGAAAAAAACATTCATTCTGGAAGCAAGGCGAGTAATTCTGTTCTTCCACTAAACATTATTTTTTAACGTTTTACTAACTCACCACCTCCATAGCGAAAGTAAAGAAATACTTCTGTTCCCTACATATCGACTCAATCTATTTCTTTTCGAAATGCTGATCATGACAATTCAACTAAAATTTCATACTTTCACCAAAAACCATATTCTTAAACAAGTTATTTTTTTTACTTTATTTCATGTATAACTAAATTTTAATTGTTTACTCACCTCATCAAAGTCATAAGAACTCCCCTAATCTCATTCCTTTTCCTCATTTAGTTCGCTTTAAATTGAGATGTTTCAAATTTTCGCGTATATTTCATTCACTTAATGTCCGGTTCTCCCGTGTCTGCCAATTCATTTTTAACTTCTGTGCCTGCTGCATTTTTTCTTTAGACGTTTAGTTTCATTGACCTTTTTTTCGTTTTAATTAGGTTTTCATTATCATATTTTTTTGATTCATTATTTCAGCAGAAAAAGCTTTCATTCTGGAGACATAGCGACTAAGTCAGTACTTCCTCTAAACATTTTTATTTCACGTTTTACTAATTCGTCAGAAAAGCAGGTGTTTCCAAACTCCCATAGGGAAAATATCGCATTCTCCTTATTTTACTTATTATATTTTTCCTTCTATTCAGTGTTGTATGATTCTTCAAACTTTGGTTTATTTTTATGAAACTTTCTTTTTTTATTAGTTTTTTTTTTCTGATCCTAACTAACAATCTTTTCCTATCGATTTAATTACTCTTATTTTCCCATTCGACTTTACTTTTGAACAGAAATGTATCTAAAATGTTTAGATGTATTTTAGTCTATAAGGCCGATTCTTCCCTGTTTCAAATAAGAGGTTTACATTAAAACTTGAAAGAAGAGTGTTTTTACGCTCTCTCCAGTGTGTGAGCTTTCCCCAAGAAATTAACTTTGGAATTCCGCTTCTCTCTACCGGAAAATTACTACCTCCTGCGACTGTTTTCATGCCATTACTGCTTACAGGAAAACCTCATATGGCATGAAATCCCTTTGCTTGGGGATTAAACTAAATTCTGGTTTTGAACTTTGAATGCAAACTCAAGCTCGCAAAAGCATAGTTTTCTGAGTGAACTTAAGCTGTCTAAGATGACAAAAATCTAAAACTGCTGACTCAATGGGACAGAGCGTTTGAACTTTGCCGTTTATTCACCATTTAAGAGATCCGTCGTGAACCACTAGAAGGGAAGTAAGCAGACCCTGATTTAGTCCACTGTTTCCAAGGAAGGTAGAAAGCTAGTGTCGTAATTCAAAAGCTCATAACTCAAGCCTCCCCAGGATTCAATTTCGGACGAATGAATACTCAGATGTCAATGCTTGGACATTGAAAAATTACTTCAGACAAATATTTCCTTACTTAAAGTGCTTCAATTTAGAATTTGTACTACTTAAGATTTTCCTTAGTCAATATTTTTTCTTTCTTAAAAACTTCTAAAGGTTTGATTTTGAAAAAAAACGAGTTCTCACAAAAACGTAAAATTTCCTCAGATTGTATGAGGAACCAAAAAAAAAAATTGATGAAGATTGAATGTTTACCATTTCGTTCTCTTCATGTTTCATTCCATAAACTTTCTTCAAAGTCCTATATATCCAAGAATTTTGTTAAATGTCCAAGTTCGACTCCCCCAGAAATTTTCTGTAAATGACAGTTTCTCTTTAAAAAAAAATCCAGAATAAGAATCCCTTCACTGAAACAAGAAATTCATATTCAAAGCATTCCATCCCTCTTTCTACTTCAAATACTCTATTTGTAAATCTAAGAAAGTTTTTTTTTAATATTCATATATTTTCCCCTCTAACTTTAGAAGATATTGTCCCAAAATGTATGTACATATTACGATAGTAAAATATCTCACTACTACTTGATGTCCAATTCACTTCACATTGTCTTAAGGAAATTCGTTCATTTTCTCATAACACATAGACATGTTATTTTTCTTCCCATTCGCTTCAAAGACTTGAGATCAACTTAATGGAGTCCTTTGAGAAGAACTTTCATAGGAAAGCATAAATTTGCCCAAAAAGTACATTAAAAATAAACAAATGTTGAAAGTTCCTGTACAAGAAAGAAATTCTGTTGTAACTTCTAAACGAAAAAAGACAAATTCTAAGAAAATATGTAAAAATGTTCGTTGGATTCCATATTGAAAAAAAAATTAGTTGAAGAAAAGTGTCATTCTTTTTTCTTTTTTTTTTCTTTTTTAAATGTATGCATTATCGGAACAGTTCATTCTTTCCTAGGGTTAAAAATGGAACACTTCTTTTTTCTTAGTAGACAATTTTGAGAAAACACATTTCATTAAAAGCAGGGAAATTCCCATAGAATAACATGGGAAAACTAGTATGCATAAAAAGACTTTTTCGAAACGAGTAAAAATCTGTTGAAGTTCGTTTTCGAAAAAAGTTGGAAATGGAATGAAGTAAAAACAGTCACAGTAAGTTCCTGAAAGTTGAAAATTGGATGTACTAAAAATGTCTAAGGAAAGAAATTTTTATAAAACACAGACTGTTTAGTTTTTCCAGGCTAGTGGGCCTTCAGTGAGAGCGCTTCTTCTTTTCAA
Source organism: Macrothele yani (assembly GCA_039090855.1). NCBI lineage: Eukaryota > Metazoa > Arthropoda > Arachnida > Araneae > Macrothelidae > Macrothele > Macrothele yani. The sequence continues at coordinate 98,230,121 of CM076990.1, read as the reverse complement.
CTCAAAGAATAAAGCGAGTCAATTTGAAACATTTCAAACTCCCCGAAATTAAGCCGTGTACTCTGGTTTCGACTCAATGCTGTAAAGCATTGCTCTCAGACCAGTCGGAATTCCGCCCCGATTGGTTGCCTAATGGAAAACATCAGACCCCTTTCCAATAACAATTCTCAAATATCCTTAAGAAAAGTCTAGCAAAAAAGCACTAGTTCACCTTTTAAACAATTGGATTCATTCTGTTACTGTTTTAAACATTTCAAAAAAGAAGTTTACATTCTCACTTTTACTTTAAAAATCTTGAAAGCTTAAATTTTGACTCATTTCAAAAAAAAATTCACTTAAAATTTAATTAAAAAAAATAATGATTACTATTTAAATTTATGTCTTAAAACTAAAAAATATTTACGCTTAATATTTCAATAAATAATAAATATTCACAAACTCACCTTCTACCTTGCCCATTTAAAAAAAAAATTCTGAATTTATATAATCGAAATCATTACTTCTCCAAGTAGTTCTTTCCCCTGATTGTAGAGAGGAACTCTTCTGAAATCTTCACTTTTCCACATGTGTTCATAAAAGCTTGAGCTACTTCCTTAGGATTCAACAAGGGTACAGCGTTCTCGAAACTTGAAATCGCTTACCTGTTCCACTGATTGGTTAGGCATGGAGGATGCATCTGAATAGGTGGAAGTACTTCAGAAATGCATTCGCGACATCTACATACCTTCAGTACAGTGCCTAGAAGAATTAGTGTGACGTGCTCCCTAAGATGTCCCTCACGGTTTTGTGACCAATCGTCATGAAATGACAGAGGGCGCTGGCATCGGAAGTTACGTTAGGATGCTTCATCAGCTTCATGCTATTCAATGGTGGGAAGTTTGTTTGCCAAGTATTTGCTGCCTTACGAAACTTCAAATTTTCACAAAACAAAGGTTAGTGGAGGGAAATCTTTTTGGCAGTATCTTTGCTAATTCGTTGTAGCTCGATCATAACAGTAATACACTAGGTAATACACTGCCGGACAATTGCTAAGGACGGATGACAATAGCAACAATAGCAACCATAAAATGGAAGGCAGGAAAATGTGGAAATTAGCATAAGTGCGGGATACAGTAAAACGTGTTGTGCGTATGCAAATTTTGGATTGCCGAACTTGTTCGTGACGTCATAGCGCTGATAAGAGATATAAAGGATTTGACGCGTATTGACCGTTGTTGTTCAAACGCAAAGTTGAATAGGAAAGAATCAATTGACGAACTTGCAAGTTTCAGTATGTCTTCCCGACATCACCTAGATGATTTTACGCGTGGCCGTATTATTGGAAAGATTGAAGAAGGGCAAAAAATAACAGATGTTGCCAGGGAGTTCGACGTCAGCCACAGTGTTGTTTCAAGGCTTTGGAAATCATTTCAAACAAAAGGAGAGTGTAGCAAACGTTACGGGGGAGGTCGTGTTCGCAGTACGACACCGGCAGAAGATCGGTACATAGTGCTATCAACAAAAAAGACTCCGGCGCAGCACAGCTAGGGAGGTAGCAAATCAGTTTATGGCTGCTACTGGCAAGCGGATCTCCCGAAAAACTGTCGCCAGACGTTTGCATGAAGGAGTATACGCCCGCCGTCCTGTTGTGTGCATCCCATTGTCCAGACGTCACCGTACCGCCCGTTCGCAATGGTGCCATCAACATCGCAATTGGACTGATAACGACTGGTCTGCTGTCCTCTTCTCAGATGAGAGTAGATACAGTCTATCGTCTGATTGTCGAAGACAACTGAGCTGGCGTGATAGTGGTACTGCATATTGTCCAGCAAACATACAGGAAAGGGGCCGATATCCGACATGTAGTGTCATGGTATGGGCTGACATCATGATCAATAGCCGTACGTCCCTCTATGTGCCTCCAACTAGGACTAGGACTGGCCAACGATACATTAATGATGTTCTGCTACCTCATGTTCGCATGTCCCGTGGTGCTGTCGGTGATAGATTCATTTTCATGGAAGACAACGCAACATGTCATCGAACCGTCGCTGTCCAGGAGTGTCTTGAGAGCGAGTATTTTCAACGCCTCGTATTGCCAGCGCGTTCTCCAGATCTGAATCCCATTGATAATCTGTTGGATGCTTTGGGGAGGAGTCTTGCTGGTCGTCAATGCCCTCCAATAAACAAGAACACCCTAATCCGTGCACTGACAGAGGAATGGGATAAATTATCCCAACAGCTACTTGATAACGTTGTGCAAAGCATGACACGACGTGTGGAATCTTGCATCGCCCTCCATGGTGGACATATCCCGTATTGACATCTTACGCCGGAACGCCTGCGGACGGTAATCGCATTTTTTTCACGTTTACGTATTCTGCACAAAACGGCCTGTTTGTCCCTTGAACACGTTCCAAAGCCTTCTGGATTTCAGAGAATAATAAATTGTCTTTCTTGTAATGTCCTGGCATTCTGACATTATTTTATTTCACTTGGCATCCAACCACACTTACTTTTTTATGCGCTACATAGCCGTTTATTATCCGTCCTTAGCAATTGTCCAGCAGTGTACAACAGTTGATCACTAAAGCGCAATAGGCTTATTCGGGTGTTAGTGTGCTAGTTTTATTCAACTGTGGATTGTTTATAACGAAATTCATTTCCGAAATGAGCAAATTTTTATTCTGAAGATGTAGAAGTTGATCAAGTATTGGCTGTCACGTGTTAAACCTAATGTGTGGTTAAACTTAAGTGCAGTACTGAAATCGATTGCAACAGTTATAAGATCATAGGGAAATAATGTCAGCTATAAAAGGACTGGGAAATTCTGCATTAGCAAATAATAAAAAACATAGAAAACGGAAAAGGCAAAGCAGCTGTTTTGTGCTAGGATGTAACACTGGCTATAAATCCTACAAAAATAAAATATCACATTTTGCTGTCCCCAAAATTCCTGATATGTTGAGCAAATAGGATAAGGCAATTCCCAGAGCTGATAAGAAACTTGATGAAAGTTGTGTTGTATGTGCCTTGTACTTTGAATCTAAATTCATGGAGATGCGTTATCGTTCCACTATTCAAGGTAAGGAAGTTCTAACATGCCGAGACAAACCATTACTCAAGCCTGACGCCATACCTACTATTTTCCCAAATTTAAAAGACATTTAAAAGGCGAACGACTAATTAGTTTTTCCAATTTTTAAGCGGGGGGGGGGACATGCCCTACTGTGCCTTCCCCACGTTACGCCTGTGTGTATGCTACATTAATAATTTCCTATTTTTTTAAGGGTAAAAATAGTTTACAGGAACTGCATAGAATTATCCCATTTAGACAGACTCCATGAACACCGACTTCTTAATTTTTACCTTATTAAACTTTTTACTTAAGGGTGCAAAAGAATTTTCCTCTCTTCACTGCAAACCCATTTGAATAGCAAATTTAATCACATAATTATTATAAGGTGAAGAAAAGTAAAGAAAAATGTTATAATTATTTTTCTTTAAAAGAATGTCATCATATACATTCAGTTTTTGTATATTTACTTCTGTCCAGTATGATTCGTTTTGTTTATCATATCACAGGCAAAGTTTTTTTAGGAATGATTTTTATAAATGGATTACAGTTGGTATATTATTAGAAAATATACCAGTTTTAAAAACAGTAATCGCATTTATTGTATTCTATTTTCAACTCATTAAAAGGCTTCCCATGTTCTTACCAATGCTGAAAAATGAAGTACATTATTAAATAATTTATAAAGTTTTTAGGTTTACTGAATTTCAAGACCTAATTGGATTATTGGAATGCAAATTATAAAGCCGATGTCTCATTGAGAAAATATTTCCCCCACTTTTTTCTTTTAAGGTTTTGAGGGGCAAAACATTTTCTTTTTTTTTTAATTTTTACTTTGTACTGTAAGTTGATGTTTCAGTGATTGTAAACTGCATATTGGTCTCCAGTATTTTTGCATAATGTAACCCATGTATGACTCTAAAACTTCCGAAATATCTAACATTAATGTTGACGTTAGCACAATGCAAAGCTTAACTTAAACTACGATACCCTTATTAATGAATCTTGAGCACACGTTCGTTTTTTTTTGGGGGGGGAGTGAAAGAGGTGTGTCGATTATTTCGTATATACTTAAGTTATCTGCTTATAAAATATCGTTCAAGGAGTACACATAATACTGACGAGCTGGGTGTGTGTCATAGAAAGATGTGCGTTTTCGTCGTCCTTCCTTCCTGAAAAGCGACGTGACATCCGATCGCAGCGCCATCTACCGCTTTCATGATTGCGGGCAGCAAGTTTTTCTGCGAGCACGACACACTAATTCTTCTAGGCACTGTACCTTCAGGATGCTATCCGCGATTAAATTTTTTAATCAATCAATTAAATTGTGTCTAAGTTCACACTCCTCAATCGATGTATTTTGAAACTTTCGGGATTCTCCGAGTACGATTTTCTGGAGTTCTGAACCCATTAACAATTCCTGGATGCTGTCCCACACGCCATCCAAAATAATTTGGAGCTTCTTAAACTGCTTTCTGGTTAATGCAACTCCTGTTGTTAAGTGAAAAATCCGGAAACAAAATTTTAAAGACTTGAAGACTTCTTACTTTATTCAAACTTAGAATAGAACTAAAATGCGCTCAGCATTTCCTTTGCATACTGTAACCAACACATGACCCTTATCACCACGTGGTGATTGATGTGTCACCATGCGTCAGCACACTAACTGCACGATGACTGTTTCCTTATCTGGTCATCTCGCAACGAACATGCTATTTACTCTAATCAGACAAAGTGAACTTCAGCTTGAGAGATAAACGAAAGGATTTCATTATAACTAACTTTCATATCTTGAGAGAATAAACTAAAAAAATCTTCATAGAGTACATAATAAGCGTAAAGAAATTCTTCAAGGCCGAATTTCCACTAAAATGATGGTGGTATACGGAAAGCGTGAGAATTTAATCAGACACCTTCAAAGAATTCATCTTGGAATTAACGCTGCTTTTGAAAAACGAGTGAACTATGAAATTCTTTGTTCTCCACACAGACAAATTTCAGATTTCGAAATCTCGCCGTCCTGACCCACTTCTTCCTGAGTGAAATTTAACACATGGTGGAAATCTCCACTTACGCATTCCTTTGAGTGGGGAATAGCTCTCATGAAAGGGGTCAACGGTTCCAAACGACATTGATTAAAATTGGAGAGAGGAAAAATATCAGAATTAAAAAAATAATGCATAAGCAGGATTCCCAAAAACATAAAAAAATATAAGTTTTATATAAAAAAGAAATTCCAGGAAAAATATTGGAGGGACGAAAGATTTCCCATTCTTCCATTCCCACAAAAAAATTAACGAAGTCCAATAAATCTCTCGAAAAAAAATTAAAAAAATGCTTGGACTGACAAAAGAGAGAACGACACGTGACGTCAACCTATCCCGCGGCTAGTTGTAGGAGATACATTGTTCCCCCCTCTGACATAATTTTTTCTATGCGAACAGAAATTAACTTGAACAACCGTCTTAGAAAATGCCTCTTCCACGTTTTTTCTTCCCAGCCATGCAAGAGCAATCAGATTGCCTTTTCCCACCAAAAGTTCTAGCAAGAAGGAGCAGGAGACGCCGGAACGAAGCCCGAAGGAACTCCCTCCCTGTCACACACCCCTTGTTATTCGGCTTCTTCGGGCTACGTCCCGGCGTCTCCTGCTCCTTCTTGCTAGAACTTTTGGTGGGAAAAGGCAATCTGATTGCTCTTGCATGGCTGGGAAGAAAAAACGTGGAAGAGGCATTTTCTAAGACGGTTGTTCAAGTTCATTTTTGTTTGCATAGCAAAAAAAATGATGTCAGAGGGGGAACAGTGTATCTCCTACTACTAGCCGCGGGATAGGTTGACGTCACGTGTCGTTCTCTTTTTTGTCAGTCCAAGTATTTGTTTAATTTTTTTTTCGAGAGATTAATTGGACTTCGTTAAATTGTTTGTGGGAATGGAAGAATGGGAAATCTTTCGCCCCTCCAATATTTTTCCTGGAATTTCTTTTTTATATAAAACTTATATTTTTTTATGTTTTTGGGAATCCTGCTTATGCATTATTTTTTTAATTCTGATATTTTTCCTCTCTCCAATTTTAATCAATGTCGTTTGGAACCGTTGACCCCTTTCATGAGAGCTATTCCCCAGTCAAAGGAATGCGTAAGTGGAGATTTCCACCATATGTTAAATTTCACTCAGGAAAAAGTTGGTCAGGACGGCGAGATTTCGAAATCTGAAATTTTTCTGTGTGGAGAACAGAGAATTTCATAGTTCACTCGTTTTTCAAAAGCAGCGTTAATTCCAAGATGAATTCTTTGAAGGTGTCTGATTAAATTCTCACGCTTTCCGTTTACCACCATCATTTTAGTGGAAATTCGGCCTTGAAGAATTTCTTTACGCTTATTATGTACTCTATGAAGATTTTTTTAGTTTATTCTCTCAAGATATGAAAGTTAGTTATAATGAAATCCTTTCGTTTACCTCTCAAGCTGAAGTTCGCTTTGTCTGATTAGAGTCAATAGCATGTTCGTTGCGAGATGACCAGATAAGGAAACAGTCATCGTGCAGTTAGTGTGCTGACGCATGGTGACACATCAATCACCACATGCTGATAAGGGTCGTGTGTTGGTTACATGCTAATAGTGTCAGCATCTGGTAGGCACGTGATTGAGCGGAAGGTACACACCGCTCTCTCACAGCTAGATAGTTGGAGCAAGGAGTGTAAGCTCTGCTTCGCTCCCGAAAAGACGACACTGATGCTAATAGCAAAGAAGGGGGAACTGGTCATCCCACCAAAGTGTCGCTTCAATGGGCACACTATTAAAGCGGTGAGAGAGATGCGGTACCTAGGAGTCATCCTTGACACCAGATTGTCGGGCCTACCGCATCTTCGCAACTTGAAGGACAGATGCACCAGCATTCTCAATAAGATCAACGGAATGCGGCTGACTGGGCCAGCTAGAAAGGTGCTCTATAAGCGAGGGGTGGATCGCATATTAACATATGCCTGTCCCGCCTGGTGGTCAGATACCGTTAGAATGAGAAATGGTATCAACCAAATTCAGCGCAGGGTGCTATTGGGCATGACGAGGTGCTTCCGCACGACCTCCACAGCAGCGCTCCAAGTGCTGGCTGGGTGCGAACCGGCGGACCTGGTCGTAGCGAGGGAAGCAGTAATGCAGACACTCTGCTACGGGGACGATGTTTCTTTCCTAGGACACCAGTACCGGTCGTCCGAGGTGGAACTTCCGAAAATGGACTGGACTTGCCACCCAGCCAACGAGCTTTGTCTGAGCTGGGACAAAGATCTCCCCACAGGACAGGGGAAGGAACTGTTCACGGACGGTTCGAAAATAGATGGTAGTGTTGGCACAGGTTTTTGCGTGATCTCGGATGGCAACGAGACGCACGCGGAGCGAGTGAAGCTATCGCCCAATTCCTCTGTCTTCCAAGCAGAGTTATTGGCGATCAGAGAAGCACTGCGTTGGGTGCTGTCTATCAATTGCGAAGGGGCTTATAGCATATTCTCTGATAGCCAAGCGGCCCTGAAAGCGCTTGGTCAGTTCGGGAGTAAGACTCCTCTTGTCAGAGAGATAAAAGCGCTACTCAAGTCATTGGAGTGAAGGAGGGTTACCTTCCACTGGATCCGAAGTCATGTCGGTACAGTTGGAAATGAACGTGCAGACCAGCTAGCGAAGGAGGCTACTGGTAAAGAAGACATAGATTTTCAGATGCGAACGCCGCTGCAAAGCGTGCGGACGCAACTGAAAACAGCCACATTGGTGGAGTGGCAGCAGAGATGGGATGAGGGGGACACGGGTAGAAGAACACGTCGTATATTCCCCCGAATCTCGATAAGGCGCATTGAGAGTAATGGCCTCCTCAACCAGGTACTAATCGGGCACGGCGTGTCGCCGGAGTACTTCCGCAGATTTGCGGTTAGGGAGCGAGTGTGCATGTGCGGTGCCCAGACTGCAGATGTCGCACACATGATTCTAGAATGTGCTTCTCTGGCAGGGAAGGGAGCAACATTAGTGCCAGAATTGGCAAAAACGAGGGACCTCTCGATCCTGCTCGCGTACCCAAGAGCGCGACAGAGGCACATCGAGATGGTCAAGCACCTCAAAGAGGAACAGGCGGTCTACCTAATGAGGGGTGACTGAAGAAGAAAGAAGAAAGAAGAGGGATGAAACTAAGAAGAGAAAACGATGACTCGAGCCCAGATTCATCACCACAGAACAGACCCAAGTCCTGTGGTAATGTAAATATTTAAATATTTTTCAGTGTGAGAGGGCCCATTGAGCAAAGGATTTGTTTCTTTAGCGGAGATGGGTTCCTCAGTGTAAATAAATGTGCATGTATTATCTGTTTGAATAAAGGGCGGACGTCCCAAACAGTTCGCGCCAGCAATTGATTCTCCAGCCAGGGGTAGAGAATTTTCTTTTCTAGCCCCTGCCCAAATGGCACGCACACCCGGGTCATGACGGAGAGGTGAGAAGTGCCGGGCCACGGGGGTAGCAGCAAGCTGCAGGTCTACGGACCGATTCTGACCGGATGGGGGAATGTCGGATCCTGGCAGGATTACTCGCAACGCTGTCACTTTTATTTTTCGAGAGAGTTCTTTTAACCCTGTGGAGTCCACAATTGGACGGTACAAGTTAATGGTCATCAGCTAGTCTTTACAGCATGCAAATGAAACGCTGAGCGCATTTTAGTTCTGTTCTAAGTTTGAATAAAGTAAGAAGTCTTCAAGTCTTTAAAATTCTGTTTCCGGATTTTTCACTTAACAACAGGAGTTGCATTAACCAGAAAGCAGTTTAAGAAGCTCCAAATTATTTTGGATGGAGTGTGGCACAGCATCCAGGAATTGTTAATGGGTTCAGAATTCCAGAAAATCGTACTCGGAGAATCCCGAAAGTTTCAAAATACATCGATTGAGGAGTGTGAACTTAGACACAATTTAATTGAATGATTAAAAAATTTAATCGGGGACAGCATCCTGAAGGTATATAGATGTCGCGAATGCATTTCTGAAGTACTTCCACCTATTCAGATGCATCCTCCATGCCTAACCAATCAGTGGAACAGGAAAGCGATTTTAAGTTTCGAGAACGCTGTGGCCTTGTTGAATCCTAAGGAAGTAGCTCAAGCTTTTATGAACACATGTGGAAAAGTGAAGATTTCAGAAGAGTTCCTCTCTACAATCAGGGGAAAAGAACTACTTGGAGAAGTAATGATTTCGATTATATAAATTCAGAATTTTTTTTTTAAATGGGCAAGGTAGAAGGTGAGTTTGTGAATATTTATTATTTACTGAAATATTAAGCGTAAATATTTTTTAGTTTTAAGACATAAATTTAAAGAGTAATTATTATTTTTTTAAATTAAATTTTAAGTGAATTTTTTTTGAAATGAGTCAAAATTTAAGCTTTCAAGATTTTTAAAGTAAAAGTGAAAATGTAAACTTCTTTTTTGAAATGTTTAAAACAGTAACAGAATGAATCCAATTGTTTTAATGGTGAACTAGTGCTTTTTTGCTAGACTTTTCTTAAGGATATTTGAGAATTGTTATTGGAAAGGGGTCTGATGTTTTCCATTAGGCAACCAACCGGGGCGGAATTCCGACTGATCTGAGAGCAATGCTTTACAGCATTGAGTCGAAACCAGAGTACACGGCTTAATTTCGGGGAGTTTGAAATGTTTCAAATTGACTCGCTTTATTCTTTGAGTTGAAAAGAAGAAGCGCTCTCACTGAAGGCCCCCTAGCCTGGAAAAACAAAACAGTCTGTGTTTTATAAAAAATTCTTTCCTTAGACATTTTTAGTACATCCAATTTTCAACTTTCAGGAACTTACTGTGACTGTTTTTACTTCATTCCATTTCCAACTTTTTCGAAAACGAACTTCAACAGATTTTTACTCGTTTCGAAACAGTCTTTTTATGCATACTAGTTTTCCCATGTTATTCTGTGGGAATTTTCCTGCTTTTAATGAAATGTTTTCTCAAAATTGTCTGCTAAGAAAAATGAAGTGTTCCATTTTTAACCCTAGGAAAGAATGAACTGTTCCGAAAAGGCATACATTTAAAAAAAAAAAAAAAAAAAAAAAAAGAATGACACTTTTCTTCAACTAAATTTTTTTAAATATGGAATCTAACGAACATTTTTACATATTTTCTTAGAATTTGTCTTTTTTCGTTTAGAAGTTACAACAGAATTTCCTTCTTGTACAGGAACTTTCAACATTCGTTTATTTTTAATGTACTTTTTGGGCAAATTTATGCTTTCCTATGATTTCTCAAAGGACTCCATTAAGTTGATCTCATGTCTTGGAAGTGAATGGGAAGAAGAATAACATGTCTATGTGTTATGAGAAAATGAACGAATTTCCTTAAGACAATGTGAAGTGAATTGAACATCAAGCAGTAGTAAGATATTTTACTATCGTAATATGTACATACATTTTGGGACAATATCTTCTAAAGTTAGAGGGGAAAATATATGAATATTAAAAAAAAATCCTTAGATTTACAAATAGGGTATTTGAAGTAGAAAGAGGGATGGGATGCTTTGAATATGAATTTCTTGTTTCTGTGAAAATATTCTTATTCTGGAATTTTTTTTAAAAGAGAAACTATCATTTTCAGAAAATTTCTGGGGAGTCGAACTTGGACATTTAACAAAATTCTTGGATATATAGGAATTTGAAGAAAGTTTATGGAATGAAACATGAAGAGAACGAAATGGTTAACATTCAAGCTTCATCAATTTCTTTTTTGGTTCCTCATACAATCTGAGGAAATTTTACATTTTTGTGAGAACTCGTTTTTTTTTTCAAAATCAACCCTTTAGAAGTTTTTAAGATAGAAAAAATATTGACTAAGGGAAATCTTAAGTAGTACAAATTCTGAATTAAAGCACTTTAAGTAAGAAAATATTTGTCTGAAGTAATTTTTCAATGTCTAAGCATTGACATCTGAGCATTCGTTCGTTCGAAATTGAATCCTGGGGAGGCTTGAGTTATGAGCTTTTGAATTACGACACTAGCTTTCTACCTTCCTTGGAAACAGTGGTCTAAATCAGGGTCTGCTTACTTCTCTTCTAGTGGTTCACGACGGATTTCTTAAATGGTGAATAAACGGCAAAGTTCAAACGCTCTGTCCCATTGAGTCAGCAGTTTTAGATTTTTGTCATCTTAGACAGTTTAAGTTCATTCAGAAAACTATGCTTTTGCGAGCTTGAGTTTGCATTCAAAGTTCAAAACCAGAATTTAGTTTAATCTCCCAAGCAAAGTGATTTCATGCCATATCAGGTTTTCCTGTAAGCAGTTGACGCATGAAAACAGTTGCAGGAGATGGTGATTTTCCAGTAGAAAGAAGGGGGATTCGAAAGTTGATTTCTTGGGGAAAACTCACACACTAGAGAGAGCGTAAAAACACTTTTCTTTCATGTTTTAATGTAAACCTCTTATTTGAAACAGGGAAGAATCGGCCTTATAGAATAAAATACATCTGAACATTTTAGATACATTTCTGTTCAAAAGTAAAGTCGAATGGGAAAATAAGAGTAATTAAATCGATAGGAAAAGATTGATAGTTTGGATCAGAAAAAAAAACTAAGAAAAAAGAAGAAGTTTCATAAAAATAATCCAAAGTTTGAAGAATCATACAACACTGAATAGAAGGAAAAATATAATAAGTAAAATAAGAAAAATACAATATTTTCACTATGGTAGTTTGGAAACACCTGCTTTTCTGACGAATTAGTAAAACGTGAAATAAAAATGTTTAGAGGAAGTACGGACTTAGTTGCTATGTCTCCAGAATGAAAGCCTTTTCTGCTGAGACAATGAATACAAAAATATGACAATGAAAACCTAATTAAAACGAAAAAAAGGTCAATAAAACAAAACGTCTAAAGAAAAAATGCAGCAGGCACAGAAGTTAAAAATGAAGGGATAGACACGGGAGAACTGGACATTAAATGAATGAAATATACGAGAAGTTTTGAAACATCTCAATTTAAAGCGAAAAATGAGGAAAAGGAATGAGATTAGGGGAGTTCTTATTGACTTTGATGAGGTGAGTAAACAATAAAAATTTAGTTATGCATGAAATAAAGTAAAAAAATAACTTGTTTAAGAATATAATTTTTGGTGAAGGTATGAAATTTTAGTTGAATTGTCATGATCAGCATTTCGAAAAGAAATAGATTGAGTCGATATGTAGGGAACAGAAGTAAGTATTTCTTTATTTTCGCTATGGAGGTGGTGAGTTAGTAAAACGTTAAAAAATAATGTTTAGTGGAAGAACAGAATTACTCGCTTTGCTTCCGGAATGAATGTTTTTTTCGGACGAGACAGAAAAATATACAGAAAATATGTCCCAAAGAATACAAATTTTATCGTAAGAAAAAAGGTTTTAGATTGCATGTCTTGACAATGAATGCTTTCCTGTGGAGACAGTCTAGGAAAGAATATAGCAAACTAGGAAGGAATTTAAAAAAATGCATGTTTGACATACATGCAAGCTTTGAGGAATACTTTAAAGCAAGTTGGAAAATATGATATATAAGGAAACAAAATCCTGATGATTTGCTACATCTAAAATAATCGTTTTCCTGAAATGAAATGAAAAAAAAAATATAAATAAAAGGAGTCAAGTTTGGCCAAGTAAGAAATAAATTACTGACATACTGAAAAGTTTTACTAAATTTAAAAAAAGATGAAGTAAAATAGCGAAAATTGGGAAGCTATAATAATATGCGAAATAGAGTAAGAAAATATTGTTTCAGTAAAATATTTACTGTGAAAGACCTGTAGAGTTCTTGAACACACGAAAAAATTACGAGAAAATAATATTGCAAAGACAAGACTCAGAATTAGCATGAAGTCATTTCACAAAAAAATTGTCAAAGTCCAATAATTACTGCGAACAGGAACGAAATCGTTTCTAAAGAAGCATTTCCTCGTCTCATGATCTGGAATAAAATTGAATGAAGGAAAAAGAAAAGTTCCCCAGAAAACAGATATCAAGTCGTTAAGAAACGTATGTTGGTTTAAATCTAAAAAAAAAAAAGATTCTGTTACGAAAGAATGTTAGGTATAGCTAGCTGCTATAGTCTGTATATTTCTCGCACAAACATGAAACAGCTATATAGAAAACCACATTAAGTCATACATTATAAGCAAGTAAGAAAAGTTGTTTGCATAGGAAACAGAAATAATAATGAAGAAACGTTTGCTTGTTTGAATCAGAAAAAATAAAACCTCGAAAAAAGTAGTTGTTAGTTAGAAAAGTTAGAAAATAAAATAATTTTGGTACAACGAGAAGTTTAACGAGTACGCAAGCATGTAGAAAAAAAAGATTAAGATAATGCATTAAAAGGTACTTTTCACTGATTAATCATGAAGAAATAAAAAAAAATAAGAAAAAATAAAAAAATAAAGCATTTTAACTATGCATAAAAAATTGTGGCTTTGTACTGTGGAAAGAGATAGAACGTTAACAAATTCAAATGAAAATGCCATGAACACGTAAATACATTAACAAACAATCGTGTTTTAAGATTATGTCTGCAGCACAAAGCTTTGGAAAACGTCTTTATGTTGGAACGTCCGTTGAAAATGCGTGAAGTCTCCTCAAAGAAAATAAAAAAATCGTTACATTGAAAAATTATGAATATAAAATGGGAAGTTAGGGGGAAATAAGGAATAAATTCGTTGCAAAATGATCAGGGGTTTGAAAAAAAAATCAGTCTTGGAACTTGATGTGTCTAACAGAATCTCAAATGACGTCAACCGCCGGCCCCGCGGAGGAAATGGCGTTGGCTGATGTCATGGTTTTGTCTGCTATCACAACTGCGTCACCCATCAATAGTGACTCGCCCCAAAACACGTGTCATACAAAATGGTATGATCTGAGACAAAGAGAAAATTGTGAGTCATCCCAAAACACATGGCGGACAAAAGATACCGGAACATGAATCAACAGGAACGAAATCTTTTCAAACAAAGCCTTTCCTCGTCTAAATTAAAATTGGAGGGAGGACAAATATAAGCATTAAAAAAATAATGCAACGTCTATAAAAATTTTAAACACCTCACGGAAGTTCTAAAAATATAAGTTTAATAAAAAAAAATTCGAGGAAACAAAAAATATTGGAAACGACAAAAAACTTCCTTCAAAAATTTGCCAAAGTCCAATAAATCTCCCGAGAAAATAAAAATAAATAAATAATGCAATGTCTATAAAAATTCCTAGCACCTCACGGAAGTTCTAAAAATATAAGTTTAATAAAACAAATTCGAGGAAACAAAACATATTGAAAAAACTTCCTTCAAAAATTTGTCAAAGTCCAATAAATCTCCCGAGAAAATAAAAAAATAAATAAATAATGCAACGTCTATAAAAATTCCTAACACTTCAGGGAATTCCTAAAAAATATAAGTTGAATAAAACAAATTCGAGGAAACAAAACATATTGAAAAAATTTCCTTCAAAAATTTGTCAAAGTCCAAAAATCTCCCGAGAAAATACAAAAATAAATAAATAATGCAACGTCTATAAAAATTCCTAACACCTCATGGAAGTTCTAAAAATATAAGTTTAATAAAATTAATTAGAGAGAAAAAAATACGTGTAAAAAAATTATGGAAACGACAAAAAAACTTCCTTCAAAAATTTGACAAAGTCTAATAAATCTCTCGAGAAAATAAAAAATAAATAAATTATGCAACGTCTCTAAAAATTCCTAACACCTCACGGAAGTTCTAAAAATATAAGTTTAATAAAACAAAACATATTGGAAAGACTTCCCAAAAATTTGTCAAAGTCCAATACATCTCCCGAGAAAAGTTCGAAAAAGCACCGCTAGGGGGCAACACATCGCGTACACATCTCCTTTCCCCCACTCGGTCGTTGCCAACCCTCAAAAATCCATCGAAAGTTCCAAGAAGCACCGCTAGGGGGCAGCCACGACCCAACACACTTGCGCCATCTGCCACGCCCCCACACCATTCTGTGTCACACGCCACACCCCTGCTCCTTCTGTCGCAAGCCACGCCCCCATCCTTCTGCTGCAAGCCACGGCACGGCCCTCATCCTTCTCCTAGAAGGATGCATCCTCCGGCCGGACCCGTCCTTTTATACTACTTACAGTCATCACGCAATCCAGTTCTTGTTCAATCAAATAAACGGAATCACAGTCTCTTTCTCCCACTTTATATTTAGTTCAGCAACAGGGTGACACCTCATCCATAAATAATTGGTTCCTTACATGCGTCCATCAGTTCCTTCTTTCGGTCCATGCTTGGATTTGAGCCTTCTTTTATAGCCTAACTCTGGCGGTAACTGTTGGTACATCTAAAATCCGTCAGTTTTTTGTTTTTTTCAGCGACCATGCCAATTCCTTTAATTCCAGTATGAAGAAAAGTTGTTGCGATTCATTCAATTTTTTATTCCGAGCGATGGGCGAATACCGTCCCTATTCGTCCTTTGTTCGGGACGGATCCTGTCGACTGCGCCAGTGTGACATGTTTTAGCGAGCCTGTGGTTCCCAGGAACGTTTGGTTCGTTTTGTCCTTTATAAAGTACGGCCTTAGGGAAAATACCTTCAGTTCAGGAATCCATTTGCTAAGAAATCCGAATATTTAATTCAAGATATATATATATACAACTGTACATTATTTACATGCTTTATGGGTTATATCCCATACAACGAAAAAACATTATGCTGTATCATCGCATCGTGACATCTCCTTCTCCTCGTGCTTCCAATCTCAAATGTCCTCCTCGTCTCCCTTCCTCTGCGAACCCCCCCCCCCCAACGTTTTCCGAGGTTGCATTGTTGACACTACGTAACGAATGTTCTTTAAGTTCCGCCTCCGAGCATATAAGAAGGCGTACCGAATATCACCATGTACTTGACAACCAACGACTATCTTACGAGATCGAGCAAAATGGCGTCGTTGAAGGCCAATGTCCCCAAAATGTCCAGCAGTGAGTTTGCAAGGGTAAATTGTCCGTTTCGTACAAGATATCTTACACGGCTGTCACTTGAACACATACATATACACACGAAACAGACACAAAAATCATATTTAAGTATTTAAAGGGGCCTCTCGTTCGCAGAGATCCTCACAGGGGCGTTAACCCCCCCCAAATGCAAATTAACATATGCACTATCTATCAACAAGTAATTGGACACCTGTGATAGCAAAGGAAAACGAAGTTTATTCACCTTCAATAGTTGTGGAGCCTCCACGAGCGGCGATTACAGCTGCGACCCACCGGGGCGTACTCTCAACCAGGCGTTGTACGACGGCTATCGGTATTTTCTTCCACTCGGCTTGGAGAAGACAGGTCAGTTCCTTCACCGATTTCGGACGGTGTGGCCCCCTTAAGTCGACGCTCCAACTCGTCCCAGAGTTGGAGCGTCGACTTAAGGTTAAGGTCAGGCTCTGCGCAGGCCAGTCCATTCGATTAACCCCATTGTCATATACCAAGCCATGGTGGACCTCGCAACATGACAGGTGTCATTGTCATCCTGAAAGTAGCATGGGTCCACCCCGTAAAATTGCCACAACGTAGGAAGCGCATGGTCATCCAAAATGGTGCAGGAAGTCTCGGCGTTGAGTCTACCAGGAATGGCGACCAAGGGTCCAGTGCCATACCAGGAGAAACACCCCCATAGCATAATTCCACCGCCGCCGAACTTCACAGTTGGCACAATACATTCCGGCAGGAGACGTTCTCCAGGCAGACGCCAAACCCAGACCCTGCCATCCGAACGGTAGAGTGTGAACCTAGATTCGTCGCTCCAGAGAACCTGTTTCCACTGTTCAACGGTCCACTGTCGACGTTCTTTGCACCACGTTAGGCGAGCAGCGCTATTGGATTTGGTGATCAAAGGCTTGTGGGCGGCAGCACGTCCATGATAACCGGGCAGATGGGCTTCCTTACGGATGGTATTCATCGAAAGAACACTCCCGGATGCCTGTTGAAACTCCTCGCGGATGTGGCCCATCGATTTGGTTCGGTTCTTCCGAATTTCTCTGGCCAGCACTCGTCGGTCTCTAACTCCCAGTTTTGTGGGCCTGCCGGGTCGGGGCACATTCCGACAGTCACCTCTCATCTTCCACTTGCCAATCACGTAGGCCACTATCGATTTTGGGTACTTCAACTCGCTGGATATGTCACGTATGGATCGGTCATTTCTGTGATACCCTACGATTACACCTTTCTCGAAATCAGAGAGCTCCGAACTGCGTGGCATCTTGGTTGCGTTGTTGTTTCCCGCATGCGACTGGTTGCGTTGTTGTTTCCCACACGATATTTAACGGCGGCGGCCGTGACGTGTATCAGGACCGCAGATATCGTCGATTGCAGGGGTGTCCAATTACTTGTTGGTAGATAGTGTATAATCATTTGACTGCCTCGCAGCAGCGAAATTGAAATTTTCCTTCCCGACGTGAAAACTAGTTCAGTTTAATTGACATCTAGAGTATAGAAAACAGACGTCTACTATTCCTACTTTCTCCCTTCTCCCCGCTCCTATAAAACTCCTATTATTCGCATGCATAATATTATATACAATGACAACACCTGTGTACAGAAATCAACACCAGCAACTACGGTAGCCCATAGAATAGACTTGTTTCACCTGTTCGATGGCAGCCCATCGAGTAGATGATATAATTTTGAGCTTTTTAGAGCCCATGATAAAGACTATGTATGTTAGTTTGCATTTGTGTGTGTGTGTGTGGGGGGGGTTAATGCCCCTAAATTTAAACTTTTCCAAATTTTCAAGTGCGTAGTTCGTCTATTGATAGCGTGCTCTAATGACTTAATTTTGAGCTTTTTAGAGCCCATGAAAAAGATTATATATGCTAGTTTGCATTTGGGGGCGGTTAACGCCCCCTAAATTTAAACTTTTTCGAATTTTTCAAGTGCGTTGTTCATCTATTGACAGCGTTTTCCCATGACTTAATTTTGAGCTTTTTAGAGCACATGAAAAAGATTATATATGTTAGTTTGCATTGGGGGGGGGGGGGGGTGTTACACCCCCTAAATTTAAACTTTTCCAAATTTTCAAGTGCGTTGTTCGCCTATTGATAGCGTTGTCTTGTGATTTAAGTTTGAGCTTTTTGAACCCATAACAAAGGTAATATATATATTAGGTTATGTTTGGGGATAACCCCCTTAAATTTCAGCATTTCTAAAACAAAGTGCAATTTTTATATGGTCGGTAAATATTTATGTGATCAGTTTTCCTAGACTAGACCCGAAGCGTCCTCCGACGTTACGTATTATATACAAATCATCACAGTGGGCAAGTGTCCGGGTGGGCAAATATCGTAGTGGGCCAGTGTCCGGTTGAATTTAGTCCGGACCATGCATCAACATCCCTCTACCCCTCTACCCTTTATATTTCTTTACCTTTTCATTATCAGTGCTTTCTGGAATTCTGCCTTACACACACATAACTCCTCCCCACCCCTCACTACAGTTTCTCTAGATTTTGATTGGACGACACATTTAATACCTTAATCACGCTGACGGCTACCTGTGAGGACTACCTTCTGTTTTTTTACTTTTTACTCATCATTTGATATCCCCTACACTAGTGATTTAGTGTTTTGAGTAAAAAAAACCACCACTGGAGGTAAAGACGAATATATATTTTTTTAAATCACTTCGTCAAAGCTTATGCGAAATAATGTTATAGAATCTACCTTCCCTTTTTTTAAATTATAAATGTTTTGCGCAATTTTGTTTTTTTACTTGGCTTTATTTTTTTTTTTTTTTTCGATTAAAGAAATAAAACTAGTTTCAAACCCTAGGGATAAAACTAGCTTTTTTTTTCTTTTTCACGGGAAAATTTGTCCTTTTTTTTTTAACACACGACAGGTTTAGTGTTTCGATAAAAAAAAAATTCACCGGAGGTAAAGATGCATCTGTTTTTTTAAAGCACTCCGTCTAAGTTTAAGCGAAATAATGTAATATCATTTTCTCGCCCCATTAACTTTCGACGTAGGCGAATCAAGAAGTTTTCTCCAGGTGAGTCCCTCCCCTCTAGCAGGTGAAAGTTGTAGGTCAGACAAGAATAGGCGAATCAAGAATTTTTCCTCGCCTAAAATGATGGAACCCATTAACTTTCGACGTACGAAGAATAGGCCAATCAAGAATAGGCGAATCAAGAAATTTTTTCCAGGTGAATCTCCCCCCCCTCTAGCAGGTGAAAGTTGTAGGACAGGCAAGAATAGGCAAATCAAGAATTCTTCCTTCGCCTAAAATCGCAGAACCCATTAACTTTCGACGTACAAAGAATAGGTCAATCAAGAATAGGCGAATGCGGAAGACACGGTCCGGAACCCGGGTTGGTTAGAGAGGGAGGATCGTATACGTGTTTAAGCGCCTTGCCCTTCAGTGCGCTGACCATGTAGAAAGATAGGTAATTCCTGATAGGTAACACTCATGTCATGAATTCTACGCTCTTGAGTCTAAATATATGTACAACATGTGCTTGTGCTATTCAGGGTCGTAACCAGCCAAGAAGGCCAGAGGGGGCTTCGAAACATGCAGGTGGAGCTCAAGAAAAAAATAGTCCAATGCGCAGCTCAAGCGCTGACGTTAAGAGTAAAATGCCATGTCCTCGTAAAACAAAGAGTAAAATCTTCATCGTGCAATTTATTGCATTTAAAACAGCAAACGATCCCCACATTGCGGAACTCATTTTGGTCTCTTGAAGGTTTGCATATCCCACTAGGGGTTGAAGCGCCGTAAGGCGCTAAGGGTCCCCAGTAAAATTGCTATCGAGTCGAAACGATTTTTTAATTTGTTTATTTTTCTTTAATTTAATGATGTTAAAAAATTTAATGGTGTTAAAATTTTGAGACTTTAACAAAACTTTTGCGATTTAATAAAACTTTATTATGCAATTAGCCGTATCTAAAATTGCAAATGATTTTTCATTTGAACTGTTTTTTTCTCTTTATTTCATTTTTTCATGCCTTACTTCCAAGGCTACGTCAAAGACGCCAAAATAATAGCCAAATATAGATTTTTGCATCTATCTCTAGAACTATGTATCGTAGCTCAGTGAAACTAGTTTCATTCAATTCAAAATACAAAATTACATACAAAATCATACATTGTTGGCCATTTCCCCCTAAAAGCGGTTCTTTTTTTTGTGTGTGTGAATTTTCAAAAGTTTTGGAGCCCCTTTTGGGCGCCTTATTACAGACCGATTTTACTGGTTAACAAAATCCAAGGGATTAGGAAATCTGATTTTTGTACCAAAAATCAACTCAATCGGTACATAATTGTGGAAGCTACCGTGTTGACAGGCTAATAGATATACATATAGGATGCATGAACTTTTGAGATATTGTTCAGATTCACATTCTCCACCCTTTGAAACGTGTAGAAAACACCATTTGAGTTCAAACTCACGTTGCCAGACCAATTGTAATAGCTTGTCCTATTCTTTTTTAATAGAAGGACAAGCTGAAAAATTTAATCATTACACAAAGGTAGTGGAACTTTTAACACGATTTTGCTAACGCATTTTATGCAGATTTTAACGTAGAATAATTAAAATGCAACAAAATTTCCGATCATGGACTTTTGAGTTTTCAAACTTCTACGAATTTTTTTATTCAATTTGAAAATTCATACATTAGGCAGTGGATTAAGAGATTTTTATGCCTGATGAATTTCAGAACAGTTACATTACACTGCATTACACTGCATCACGGTTTAAGCTGCAATAACTTATTCAGCAAAATGCTGCAATCACATTTAGCTGAAATGCACAATTTTTCAGATCAAATGTTTAAATAGTTTTTTCGATTGCTTAAACATAGATTAGACTAAATATGATATTTGGGTAAATGGAATCAAGATCCATGTATTATTCAGAAAATAAACTTATCCATATTGTTGGCCACTTTTGCCTTTGTATCCACGTGGTTTGCTCCTTTTTTTTTTTTTTTTTTTTTTTTTGCTCTGATGAATGATTTAGGCTATTTTTGCGAATAGAGTGATCATAGTAATTGCTCTGATACACAGCCTGAAATTTGTTTGGCAAAACTTTAAAGCAGAAGAAAAGAAACAGAAAACGAAAAGGGTTTTGCCCTTTAAAAGGTTAAAGTTAAAACTTATATATTTGGCTTTTTTTTGTTTTCATTTTAGAATGGTTGCAATTTCCTGTCAGCCATATCTTTGAATTTCTTCAAAAAAATTGAGTAGTCCAAATGTTTTGTTATATTTTTTTCAAAGCTCAATAGCACAAAATCTACCTGTCTTTGACAAGACATGTTTTGCCCCTGGGGCCTGTCGATATTTGTAAGAGGGGAAAAAGTACTTTCACAGATTGCAGTGCTGCATGCAAAAACCCTACATTTCAAAATTGCCTTTATTCTTCAGTAAAATAACATTTCTATGTACATGACAATGGAATTCTGCCAATAAATACAGCGGTATATACATCAGCTGGAAAGTTCCAGTGAAACGTAAAACAAAATATTGTTAAAATCATAAAAAAAAAAAATTATTTCGCCACGTAGGGCGAAGGAGAGGCAGACAATAAAGCACGAGCGATACAAACGAAAATGTTTACCTACAGTATTGTAGACAGGGCAAGACATGATTCTATACTATGCACAAATTCCAATTAAGCATTACTACCATACTAAAGATTAAACATTAGGTACTAATTCACAGAAATGCATCAGTGATGCTACATTCAAAATTTACAACATATGTACAGAAGTATTCAGTGACAAGGGGAAATAACGCTAAATGTACTCAGAAGGGCATCTTGTTACATTATATTATACACACAGTGACTAAGATTTTAAAAAAATATTCAACATAATGAAGGGGACATTGCGTGGGCAGTAAACTGTGCAGAAGGAAGAATTATATACAACAACATAAAACCCAACATTATCGAAGAGAACATGGGAAACATGGTGAGCTATCTTCAATGGCACATTAAAACAGAAAAATCACAAATAGCGAAGCACCAAAATTAATACGTAAAAACATGATTTGTTACAGTGAACGTGGGCGACAACAAAAATCCCACTTATAGGTTGAGATGTAACTGCAAATTGTGGATATGGAACCACCCAGCCGATTGGGCCCAAGTGGATTGAAAAACGCTATCGGTGTTTGTTGAGGCAGCACGAGAGTGCTCCATTTGGAGGCGAGTGGTTAACCGTGCTAGGAAGCGTCTCCGAATGATAGCACTTGCCTCCTGAGGAGGTGGAATAAGAGCGGGAAGCGTTGTTGAAGATGGAAAGCATAGACAGTGAACTTCACAAGAAGAAAAATATAACGGCACACAGGAGGCAAGTGAGTAGGTGGATGCTTAGTTTGGAGTAGCCAAGCATATGCAAGAAATGGTAACGATCGAGCACAAATTCGATCAGCAAAACGAAATGCTGTGTTTAGGACTGGCAGGAGAACGGGGCAGAATAGGTATTGATGTTGGACGTCGCTGACTTCAGGGCAAAAGGAGCACTGCGGAGAGGTGAGAAGGGTCATGCGAAACAGTACTGATGGGGCGGGGGAGACGAAGGTGAAGAAATTGCCAATGGACATTGAGTTCAAGAGGGAGGAAAGGGCAGAGGTAGATGCTGTCCAGATGGCGGGGAGAAGAGAAGGAGGAGCAGAATGAACAGAAAGTGGAAGTGCGGGAGGAGGAAAGAAGAAGCCAATAAAGAGAAGAGGAGGAGAGAGAAGTAACTAGAACCGGGGAGCTACGAATGAGGAGAAAGAACGGTAGGGAAAGAGGAGCAGAGGGGACCGAGAAGAGACCATCAGGTGAAGCGAGGAGTGGAAAGAGGCTCCAAAGCGCTGTGCGAAGAAGAAGATATTCGTTAGCAAGAGTAATGGTTGGAGATAGAAACAGGGAAGAAAGAGGTCTCCAGGTTAGATCAGAAGTTACGAGAGAACGGACAGTTATCACACCAGAGCGGATCCAATGAGGAAAGTAAAAGTAAGGGAGGTTAGGAGGGTGAATAAGAGAAGAAGAAGAGAGGTTCATCTAGGAGATCAAGAGTTGAAGAAGGGAAATGAACGGAGAAGAGGAAGCGAACGAAAGAGAGAAAGGCCCTCTCGCAGGACAGGAGGGAGGTGGGACGGGAGAAGAGAGTATGCATCCATCTTCAGAAACAGTAGGAAGGTGAAAGATGGGTCACGGAAAGAAGCTAGAACATTCAAGGTAGTGGTAAGGGACGGAACAGTTGAAGTGGCAAGGCGAATGAAATGAATAATGCGATGTGTTTTATAAAGGAAAGCTGGATCGGGAAGCTGGATGCCACCCAAAGAGGCTGGCAGATGAAGCGTGGCAGGTTTAACCCAGTGATGTGAAGACCAGATGACGGAAGTTGAGAGGCGAGTGATGGTCATCATTTGTGACACGGGCACAACCGTCGACATCCAAGAGTATTCGCATAGAGAGATAAGTTGTCGACGAACAACGGCTGCTCGTTGACGGAACGATGTGAAAGGGCGGGCCTTACTCCAGTAGGCAGCAGTCCGTTGTATCCGGGGAAGAAGAGCAGTCCAGGTGGCAGATGCAGAAGCCAAGGGCAATCCGACATACGCACCGAGGATCTTCTGTGTAGTGGCTGTCCACTGCGCACCCCAAGGAGCATCGATGCGGGCAGCCCATGCCCCGCACCATAAGCCAGTACTTTTAGTGGCATTCAGCGCTGCTCCAGATAATGCAACATACTGTTGATATACAGAATACAGGCGATCAAATTGAGATTCATCCCGGACGCAAAAGGTCACATCATCAGCATAGGCGGTGAAAATTATTCGATGATGACGAGTACTAGCCACTGTCGGCGGTAGGACATCCAGGAGTGATCTTCGGGCTGCTAACAGGAAAGGCTCAAAAGCGAGAGCGAATAGCTGGCCGGAGAGCGGACATCCTTGCCGGATGCCTCGCTTAAACGGAATTGGAGCGGTTAGAAATGTGGCCGCTCGAACATGGAAACTGGCGCCCTGATAAAGGGCCAAGAGTGCGGAAGAAAAGGTAGGAGGAAAGCCAAATTGTGAAAGGACAGCAGAGAGATAAAAATGAGAAACGTTATCAAAAGCGGACTTTTGATCCAGATTGAGAAAGGCAAGAGGTTCAGAAAAAGAGCGAGCGAGGAAGTGAAGATGAAGGAGAAGAGAAACGTTAGTGGAAATAGTCCGACCAGGCACAGTGTATGTCTGGTCAGGAGAAATAACGAAAGAGAGAACAGAATTAAGGCGACGGGATAAGAGTTTTTGTATAGAACTTATAGTCAGTGTTTAGGATGGAGATAGGGCGCCAGTTTCCAAGATCCAAGAGGTCACCCTTCTTAGGAAGGAGGATGGTGTGTGCCAAAGTAAAGTCGGGCGGTAACGCAGGAGAGGAAAAAGCAGACGAGAAACACGCAGACAGAAAAGGCAGAAGGCACGGTAGAAAAGCACGATAAAAGGACAGAGGAAGGCCGTCAGGTCCAGGAGCGGCATGAGGATTGAGAGTAGCGAACGCCTCGCGGAGTTCGCGAAGAGAGAGAAAGGAGAGAGTAAAGAAGTAGATAAAGTAGAGGGGACCTGAGGAAGAAAGGAGAGAAGAGGAGAAGCTAATGAGGATGAAGACTGCGTTACCGCACTGTACTTGGCGATGAAATACTGTCTGGTGAAAGTGCATAGCTTCGATGGGTTCGAAGTGATGGAACCATCCTGGAGGCGAAGATGACGCAAAGATGTAGCAGAACGATGTTGAGATTCCAAGGCGGTTAAGTAATCGTGAGAATCAGCTGTAGGGGAGAGATGCAAGAAATGCATCCTGCAGGCTGCATCGGATGCGCGAGGAAGAAGCAAAGCGTGGAGATCTGCCAGATAGCCGGGGTATTGCGGATCATCAAGAGAGAGCATCGACAATAGAGCACGTAGATTCGCAATTTTCATATCGCTCTCATTCCGAGAGGCATGGGAGTAGCGCCGTACAAAAAGGACCAAGTCATGTTTGACACTGAGCCACAGTTGCATCGCGTCGGACGTAGTATCAAGAAGGGGCTGACGACTTCGGAGGAACTCACGCACAGCAACACAAAATTGTTGATCATCCAGGAGCGAGTCCGGAAAAGTCCATACTCGTTGAGTCCTTGAAGGTGAAGGCGAAACACACACCGACAGACTGACAATACTGTGGTCTGAAGCGGCGGAAGGATGATGGGAAGCAGCTGCGATCGACGGGAGAAGAGCAGTCGAAACATAAAATTTATCCAACCGTGCTGCCGTAGTGCTGCCATGGATGGAAGAGCGCCAGGTAAAAGAGATTTCCGACGGGTGTAGATGCCGGAACGCATCAACCAATTGAAAATCATCAACTAGCTGGGAAATCTGTAATACACGTTGTCTGCGGTATTCTCCAACGGTTGAATTGCGGTCAAGGGCCGGCAACAACGTACAATTGAAATCTCCGCCGATGAGAATATATTCAGACGGTGGGATGCATGACAGCTCTGTACGGAGTGTGGAGAGAAGATCAGGTAACAGACGTTCATCACAGGGGACATATATGTTAAAAACATGATAGGTCACGTTTTCAATGCAAAAGACAGCGACCTGGAGGTTGTCCACATGTAAGGCACGAATCACTGGCGTCGAAATCAGAGGGAGTAGGCGGTGATGGATCCCAAGTGCAAGGCCACCATTCCGTCCAACTCGATAAGCATGGTGAAAATCGTAGGGGCCAAGCCCGCCAACGAGAGAACAAAGTGGTAGCAGAGCAATTGGTCTCTTGGAGCAAGAGAAGATCTGCGTGTAGAGGCGCCAAGTCCTCATACACTAGAGCATTTCTAGGAGAAGCAGAGAACCCTCTGCAGTTAAGTGTGACCACCTTGAATCGGTAGGTCCTTCCCAGGTCGACACGCACGTGCGCTGAATCTGTTATTTTCTTCGCTTGCTTCTTCATTCTGTCAACACTAAATTTGAGATCGGGATAGGAAAGCACAAGATTTCGATACACAGATATCACACTAGAAACTTGGGTTAGAACAGTAGGAAGATCAAGCAAATGACGTGCAACAAACTGATTAAAGAATCTAGGATGTTTATGAGAGCATAATACTTCATATATTTTATGAAGAGAAAGCGGACCTACCGGTATATCCGCCTTCGCTTCAGCTAGGTATCGGAGAAAAGAATCTAGGGAAAGCACTGGGGGTGGAGTCTTAGAACCTGGAATCACAGCAGGGTGTCGACTTGTTCGTGGCGAAGTACGACGTTGAGAGGAGGAGCGGAAGATGAGTCAACAGAACGACCTCTTGCAGCACCGATGCGAGGAGGGAGCGGAGGTCTGCGGAGCACTCCAGGACTCCCGTCGAGCAGGCTTGCTGGTAGTTGTAGGGTCAGAGTGATTGCCAGAAGTGTCACTAGCAGTAGGGCAGTCCATGTCAGTAACTGTACTTGGAGTGTCTTCATCCGATGGAAGATGAAGGTCAGCAGTCAGGTCAGCTGGAGCTGCAAGGAACGTGGGCGGAGCTGTCGGTACCAGATGAGGAAAGTCCTCTGTCAACAATTGTGGGGCAGGACCCCGTGGAGGAAGGCCCGATGGCAGAGCAGGTTGATGAAGTTCTGAAGACACCTCCTTAGAAACGGTAGGGGTGGACGACACAGGGCTGTCACGAGTGACTTTTGGCCCCGAAGACTGAGGTACAGCAGGGCGGCGGAAGCACTCACTACGTTGATGGCCATACGCCTTGCAAGTCTGACAATGAAAGGAGGTTAAAACGTCGATGCGTCGGATTTGATCTCCGCATTTTACAGTGAAGAGAGTAGGAAAAGACTTGATATGTTCATCCGAAGAGAATACTACTCGCGCAACTCGTCGGGCACTTTCAATCGAACGATCATCCTCGTCCTTTGGAGCAGCGGAGTGTGTGGTAATGTTACCCACAACACGACCGGATTGCATAAGAAAAGCACAAAGCATAGCATCTGTGACTTCAGGATGTACTGGGTACATCGAGACCGTTACTGGTCTCTGGGCGACAGGCTCAGGAAATAATTGGTGATCACCAACAACCAGCCCAGTCTGTAAGACAGAGGTAGCATCTGCCGCATGAAAAAAATAAACAATGACACTCGGCCCTCTGCGCGACATATGACGTATCGCTGACGGAGAGAACTTTTGTTTTAGAGCAGTTGAGTACATTTTGAGTGGTGTGTCTGGCAGCGCCTCAAAGCACACACCCAACTCAGTAGCCGTGGTGAAAGAGGTACCTGCTGGAGAATCCACTGGAATTTCGAGCACAACCTCATTACCAGAGCGACGGACATGAGGTTTTAAAGCTGCGGCTTCCGCTCGCATGGAATTAGACTTGGGCTGAAGCCTTTGGGAAGTTACCGCTGAAGAACAGGAACGAGGAGCAGTAGAAGTGGAGGTTGAAGGCAGAGGAGCACCGCCATCCATTGAAGGCAGAGGAGCATCGCCATCCATTGAAGGCAGAGGAGCAACGTCATCCATAGTGTCCATGACGTCAACTGTCACTATATGAGAAGCAGCTGGGGCAAGAGCTGTAATAGTGACGTCAACGGAGGAAAACCATACGCCGCCAACGGTTGACGTCGACCCGGAGGGCAACGTGACAACGCCACCGCTGGGCAAAGTGCCGTGATCACCGGAAGTGATGTCAGGGTTGACAACACCACCGGATGACGCCATTTTAATGGCGCCGAGATAACTAGGCTTCTACCAGCTCGAGTTGCCATTAGGTCTTACACATTAGGAAAAGCTTTTTCTCATTTCATGGAGTTTTTCAATCAAGTCCTCCGTTCTTGTTTCAGATTTAATATAATTTTTTGCAACTACTATTTCTTCTCTTTGGGCAATATTAATTCCAAGTTCTTTTAGGGCATCATACTTTTCTAAATCCTCATTCTGTTCCTCAACAGCAGTTATTGCAGCAATCAAATCTTGGTTGTTGTAAAATCTCTTATCAAATTCTTGTAGAACAGAATCAATAGTCTTACTGTAGATGATCTGCAGTTTATTACGATGACTGACTTCTGAAGGCTCATTTATTAATTCATAAACTATAAAGTTTTCCATCATTGAATTTCTTTTACGAATTCTATGATTTTTCATTTCATCCTCCAAATTCTTCAAGAACAAATTACTCTCCTCCAGTGTTGCATCAGAATTAGAAATGTTTCGAAGGTCAACAAGTGTTTGGTGCGCAGAATTTTTATTTTTATTTGATATTTCCAGGTTTACAGTACGACTCTGAAATTTTATCTGCTAGATGTAAAAATTCCAAGTATTATTTTCATCAATACCAAACAAAAGCAGAATGTGTCATTGGCCATTGTATGTAATAATTCATTGCTGATTCCAACATCTTCTCCATTGAACTTTTTCTTTTCATTTAACTGAATTTCTCTAAGGGAGTTGGGAATATCATCGAGATTTTCAAACATTAATTTAACGATTTCAAAATGGCCCGACCACCTTTGTTCTAAAAGTCGAACAAGTTTTTTGTCTTCATATATGTTACGAATATTTCCTTTCTTGAGAAAATTGTATAAAGCTTTGCTCTGGCTGAAAAAGTATACTGAATTTCATCTATCATTACTACTTTCATTACAACTAAATGTAATCTATGGTTGTAGCAATGAACATAAGAGATTTTCCGATTTAATTTATTTTGCAAGGTAGCCTGGACGCCATCTTTTCCTCCAGACATGACACTGGCTCCGTCATAGCATTGACTAAGTAAATACTTAGTATCTATTTTGCAGGCTTCTAATAAATCGAGTGCCGTCTTAGCCAATGATTTTGCATCCTTGCTGTTCGCCATCTCAACTGATAAAGTTTTTTTAAAAACTTTTCTATTTCGAACAAATCTTATTCCAAAAGTTATTATTTCTTCCATTTTTTTGTTACGGTTTCCATCCATAAATAAGGTGTACCAAGGAACGTCTGCGTTTAAAACATTTGTAGCAACATCATTTTTCACCATATCAGCCATAATGTGAATCATGTCATTCTGCATTTTAGGGGATAAATAGGATGCATTTTGGCGAATTGTTTTGAAAATATCTAAAAGTTTTTGTTCGTTTTTAAGCGTATATTAAAAAAAATTATAAATAATCCATCATCTGAATTCTCTTCAATATTGTAAGTACCTTTTAAGGGCAGTTGATTAATAGTAAGAAACTGTATCATTTCCACGATGGATGAAACATAATAACGGTTTCTTTCCAGAACTTTATCATTTACTAAAGATGAAAATGGCTGATTACGCCGTTCTCTCACTTTTCTTTCTCCCCACTTTGCAACAGCAACTAAATGATTATTCGTCAATTCATGAGCTGGAAATCATCCTTTCTTCTTGTCAAGTGCTTTTTTACAACAATCGAATCCCGTAGCTTTATACGCTGTCTCTTTTGTCCCAATAGGTTGATAATACTTGCAAGCGTTACAAAATACCTTGTCCAGTTCTTCTGAATACTCCAGCCATTCATATTTATGTAAGCAGTCACCTTGAAAACTTCTGCCATATAATTCGTAGATAAAAACACGAAAACCAGACCAAGGAGAACTTACTCTTTCCAGAACTCTACAATGGAAGATGGGGGAAAAATTTGCTTTCATCTCTCTTAACACCAGCCTAACTCACCACGTGCTCCCTTAATACTCATTAGATAGGCTGGCCTGGTTCTTCTAAAAACGTTCCTTCAGAGGGGTGGTTGCTAAATATGGGGTTGGGGGAAGGTTTTGGGTGAACATATAGCAGGATTATTTGCTTGACAGAAAAGATCAGATCATATGTAGAAGATTTTAGGAAGGGAGTGTCTGACCCCAGGTCTTAAACAACCCTTTTTAGCTTGCTTCCATGTCACTTTCCAATCGGGCTAGAGTGCCCGATAGGAGAGTGACACGGAAGCAAGGTAGAAAGAGGAAGGATGACGCCCTTATTTATTACCGGTGAGGGGGTAGTAGCACCCAGGGCCCGACGGCTTAAGTGCCCATTCGACGCACGGCGAATATTTAGGGTTTCAAGCGTTCGCACCTGCCTGGGATCGAACCCGAGGTCCTCTCCGTGGCAATCTTTGACAGAAAAGGGAAACAAGACACCCTGAAAGCAGCTAACGACCACGAACAGCAGAATCAACCTCCAACTCACCCTCTTAAGTGTCCTGTGTCCTACCAAAAAGGGGAGTGGAGTTAAGATAAGTTTAAGCTTTAAACTGTCATTCCCTTTATTAGCTTTGTAGGAAGTGTGGAGCCTGGTTCTCTGCTTTTTTTAGGTAATGTCACTACAACTGCCTGTCATCCTCAAATACTCCTGCACCTCCGCCCCCACTCACTTCCAGGAAGTATGAAGCTTTGTACATTAAAACCAGGGTGTAGCTGTCTTATACACGATTTGACTTTCCCTAAAAACTTGCAAGGTAAAATGATGTTTATTTACAAGTTAAAAACATACATAAAGGGCAAGAACTTGCGGAACTACCCTGGCTCCATCATCAAGCCGGGTGCATGAAGGGAACAGTCAGCAGTTAATATACACAGTGATAGTACACTACAAATGTTGTAATTGGAGCAAAGCAATGTTGCCACCAACGGAGTACGTGGTCACAAATGACGAAAAAATAGAGGAACTTACGTGTCAGAAATATTGTCAAGGGTTGGGAACAAAAATAAGTTTTTATTGCAAGTTTTTAGCGAAAGTTAAATCGTGTATAAGACAGCTTCACCTTGATTTTAATGTATCTCATTTCCACGAAGTTTCATCAATCTGAAGCTTTGTAGCTATTTAAAGTGACGTGACCTCTACATACTTCTACAGATTTGCATTATAGTGAGAAAATTTTCAGTGGGAATAGTAATTCGGACAAAGCATTTTTTCTGCAGTGCTCCTTAGGCAAAAATGGTCGTTAAGAAGGGGAGGACTGTCTTTTAATAGGGGAAAGCCGGATTCTCAAAAATTTTAGCTATGCGAAAACATTGGTCGTGATATAACGTATTTTTCCAGAATTATTCAATCTCGGTCACTATGACCATGTGTTCTAGTGTAAATATACTCTTGTATCAAAGTACTGTGGAACAATATGGCACGTGATAAAAACAAATTGCTAGTGGAAGAACAAAAGAAAATGTATGTATAGAGGGGATTTATGAGCTTGACAAAGAGAGTTTCACAAGATTTACTTATCAATTACCTTGGATTCACTGAACACAAACAATTAATAAAAACGACTCAAAATTTTTTTAGTTGTAAAAAACTGACCAGCAGTTATATTTACTGATGATCAGGCCTGTCGCCTGATCAGAATTTTGTTGATAATTTTTTTTAAAAATTTTTGTTTCTTTTGTTTTATTTTTTCACAAAGCACCCATGAATGCCAAAAGGAGTTTTAAGAGTCCAATTTCAATTTTGTTGGGTGGAAATTAGTTATACAACTTTCAACTCTGTCTAATATTGCAAATTTTTAACATTTCAAATTTCATAATTCTTCATATAATATGATTCAAAACTTCAGTGTGATTATCGTTTACTTGAAGGGAAAAATTATGTGATCAACACTTGATATTACTCTTTTAGGTACCTTTTCAAAACATCATGCATAATACAATAGAATGATACACTTTGGCCAAAAAAAAAATTAATACCATGTGGTTTTCTCAGCGTTTAATGCATTACGACTGATTCTGAATTTCTTTACTTTTATATCATTTGTCTTTTAAAAAAAAACTTAACTCTCCCTCATTTTTATAATATCCGATTAATTTCATTTTTCACTACCATACACCTTTTAGGGACCGTGTCATTTCTCAACACAAAGTATTTTCAAACAATAATTATTTCAAAAGTTGTATCTTGTTTTGCATTTTTTTCTTTCAGTTAATTTCGGCAGCAACATTTTTCTGGAATTTCAAAAACGATTGAGTCGGTTGGACACGACGACAAAATGAATTACAAAATTACCTTTATTTTCTCTGAAGGGTTTCTTCAGCGTCCTCGAATTGGTGACCAATGTGACGTTGTTGTATTTCCCAGAAGGATCATAAGTCGTCGGTTCAGGATCACAAGTCACGCTTCATTTAATTTACTGTTCCAGGCTTTCTCTTCGTGACTTCGGAAGGAATAGAGGTAATTTATAGCAGGGCATAGAGCTGGTGGGGAAGACACACGAGTACTCAATCGTCTAAAAGGAGATCTGCCGCGTTCTCTTTTCTACCTCCCTCATTCCAAAATGTCTGCAACAATGGGTTCCCCAGTCATCGTCAATCATGGGTTTTCGCCTTCCGGACGGGGAACAAGATGGCGGGTAGCCGCCTGCACTAGTCCACTCTCTGGTCAAGGCATTTTGAGAAGCTACAGCGTTTGGCCATGAAATTTGCTGCGATTATTTTTTTGCCGGTCATCGCTTGCTGACCTCAGTCCAACCCAAGCAAGTGAGGTGTTACTCTCTGAAAACTTTTGGAGCAAGCGTGTGGGTGAAGGGCGAAGAGAGAAAATTCTCCTTTGCTCCCAACTTTTACAAAGCACCATCGCGCAGGCGCCAAAAGGGGGCTATGACTTTCAGCTACGCTATTGGCTGAAAGTCAATCTGTCGTGCTTTCTGTAACTTGAGGGTAAAAGTTTTCACGAAGGAGCGTGTTGGGGGGGGAGGTGAAGAACCTGCTAGCCCTCTCTGGCTCTTGACCACGGCATAGCAAAAATTCTTGGAATTCCACCTGCTATGTTCTGGGTGTTCAATTGTATTTCAAGTTTGCAAGGTGACCTTTTTCCAAAGGAATTTCTTTGCTTACAGGAAAGGGAAATTCTCATCTCTGATTTTGGCGACTCCTGTCTAGTGAAAAAAAAAAACGAAATGGTGCAAATTCATGGAATCCCCTCATATTCACAAAAAATTTTACATCATGAACACTCAATATTTCTCAAAACACAATACAAAATTTTTCACATTATTTCATTTACAAATTGCTGAATAAGAAATTTCAGAATTCGGAGAAAAAAAAATTAATTTCCTAAAAAAAATCATTCTACTGACAGTACACGATTCCGTACTAAATTTTGTGGTGTCTTGCTAACACACCTGAACTTTTGTACCAATAAATGCTTCTCACCACACACTATTTTATCTCAGTCATAATGTAAGCTTAATTTAATTTAATTAATTATGCTCGATTCACTTTACGATTCCAATGTTCATAAGTACTACATATATATATAAATTTAAGTTTTAAAATGAAGTGAATAATTTAGTACACACATGTTTCAGTTTCACTCATAGATTAAAAGTAATTTCAAGCCATTTACATATGCTTAAATTCTTTCTAGCTCTCGTTCCAAATACACATACGTACAAAACTATAACTACACAATTTCCACCAAAAATCGTGAACGAACGTTTAAGAAAATGGGAAAAAAATGTTTTTCATGTCGCTCAGTTTGTCTCAAAGAATGAAATTCAGAAAAAATTAATGAGAGGAAATTTTTAAATAATCATTCTTGGAGACAAGAATGCCTGAATGTGGGATTTTTTCGCATAGTGGAACCGAGAACTGGGCCCTAATTCTCGACACCACTAATAGAAAAACATCAACACATCATCACAGCTTACCCCGAAATGAAAGATTGGTGAGCAAGAAGTGAAGCGACGCCGCGGAACCAAAAAACCCTACCGGTGTGCTGAAGGAGTACACGATGACAACAAAACCACGTGATATCAACACAAGTGTGTGAATCAGTTAGAAAGCTTGTGGAGCCTCGTCCCCAGATTTTTCTTATCCGGAAACGCAAGAGCGGAAGTCCAACATGGCGTCCGCCGAAGAGTGGAGCTTCCGATGTAAACAAACACTCAACACAACACACTACACCGAACGAAATACGACGCTAATACAAGAATGTTATCAAATTGCGCAATATGATAAAAGAAAAAACGAAAAGAACATATTCCCCAACATAGATGATGAGAAAGAAAACAAGATATAAAACTGACGGAATATTTAGCACAAGGCACATACACGAACTAATTCAAGGAACAACAATATGAATAGCAATACTTTCTACTTCTCACAATGTGCACCTCAAGAGTAAAAATCGAAGTTCAGCCTAAATCTGCTGCTTCGCTCAACTGAATATCCCATAAATTTTACATTCTGCATTTCATAAGTACTGACATTTAAATTCGCTTCAGTAACACTACATCACCCAAGTTCGCTTCAAAAATACATCATAGAAGTACACTGAAAATTTGAGGAAAAAAATTCAACTGAAACAAATCTCTCTTTTCATCATTAACAGGGAATGATGCTAACTAAATACTTCTTGAAATGCAAGAAAAGAAAAATCCTTCAACTCGGTGCTTTATGGAATTCATCCACTCCTCTCCCAAATAATGCCTGAAGTGGTTTAACTGCTATTCATGGAATATCTAAATCTATACAGAACGTTCTACGTCCCATACAACAACAGTAGTAGAAAAGGCTGTGTCTGACGTCCCATACAACAACAGTAGTAGAAAAGGCTGTGTCTGACGTCCATTAACTTAACATTGTGATCATCACGGCTGCTCCTCACGGGGGTCGCATGGGGGGTCGCATGGGGGGTCGTCACAGGAACGGAGGAAGCACCTGACGGTTGCTCCTCACGAGGTTTCCCCTACCGGAAATGGCGGGAGATAAGAACGTTGACTCTTATCGTGCTGATTATAACTTAGGAAATATTTATTTATTTATTAGAACTTAGGAATTATTTCCGTGCTTCTGATTTTTTTAATCAACTAAGAATTTTTCTTCTCTTTATAAAACGTATATTTTTAGAACTTGTGTGAGGTGTTATAAGCGTTGCATCATTTTTTAGCTCTTGTCTATAAAAATGATTCGCACCCTTTCTCAAGAAATTTCATTAATTATTATAACTTTATTCTTTATTTTATTCTGGCCTGTTGATTTTTTTCAACATTGTTCCGGATACTTCTTGAAAATTAATTTTCCCCTTCTTTTGCATGATAAACGAATCTTATTTTGTTTTCCCTAAGTTTAGATATATTTCCGAAGACAGATTTATTCACCCCGTCAGTGTACATTGCGATCACTTCCCGTCTGCAAAGCTATCAGAACGCCCTTTGAGTTGTTATCTTTGTTTGTTTCCGGGTTGATAAACCCAATATGTTCTCTCTAGTCCCAGAATTTCTTTGTGTAGGTAAAACAGATGTTTTTGATTAATGTACCCCAACGTTCTTATCTCCCGACACTTCAGCCTTCAATATTATTCCTATAAATGTGATAAATGAAAACACATTGCCCAGCTCATGTAGATAAGTACTTCTTCCTGTGATATCCTAGTTCACGCAGACTACATTATCTTGTGCCTTGTTATAGATAAGATCACTTCCCCTTAAGTTAATCGTGTCCAGATGTTTTTAATTAACGTCTAATCTGTTTTGAGAGAGATTTCCGCAGTGTTAAATGGTGCATCTTTCTGTGATAACATATGTTTGCCCTAAGTTTCCGGCATGTTTGTCGTGAAAAAGATAACGTTCCCACCATGAGTTTTAACAACAAAAGATAGTGTTCAAAGTATTTCCTTCACTCTGATATTGTTACTAAAAACATATGTTTCTAATTCTTAGAATTTCTCTGTAAACAGATAAGATTGTCAGATTTTACTTTCCTGTGATCTGGAGTGTTGGCATTTACAAAGGAAATTCATAAACTAGATCCAAACATTTGAACAAAATTCGAGAAGAATGTAGACTAACTTTCAAGATACCGTAGTAAAGTATAAGAAGCTATGGGAATTTCTGATCTAACACGGCCCTTTTATACCTGGAGAAGGACTGATAAGGGGTGATCACGTGATGCATGCATGGAATCGATTAAAATGTCCAAGTTCGACTCCCCCAGAAATTTTTTGAAAATGGTAGTTTCTCTTTTTAAAAAAAAAATTCCAGAATAAGAATCCCTTCACTGAAACAAGAAATTCCTATTCAAAGCATTCCATCCCTCTTTCTACTTCAAATACTCTATTTGTAAATCTAAGGAACTGTTTTTTTTTAATATTCATGTACTTTTCCCTCTAACTTTAGAAGATATTTTTTTCAAAATGTATGTAGATATTACGATAGTAAAACCTCTTACAACTGCTTGATGTTCAATTCGCTTCAGACTGTCTTAAGGAAATTCTTACATTTTCTCATAACACATCGACATGTTATTTTTCTTCCCATTCACTTCAAAGACTGGAGATCAACTTAATGGAGTCATTTGAGAAAGGGGAAATATATGTATATATTAGTTCATGTTCAGTTAAGGGAAATGCATACATATATTTCAATATGAAAAAAGAAGCCCTATAAGTGAAAGCTCAACCTAAAGACGGATAGATTGCTCACGCTCTCTCTACTCTATGACATTTCTTTACTGAATGAACCATGGCCTTTTTTTTTCTTTTTTTTTTTCATGAACCGCTTTAACATTTCGTTCTCCCTTTACTATTGTCAGATTCCATGTCCCTCCAGTTCTTTACTGAGAAACAGAAGCATTTATTCAATTTTAATTTATTAAGAGAGTAGAACTCTTTTAAGCTAACGAAGTACTTTCAGGTCTTTCATTACGAAAATTTTCATTGTCATGAAAGCAGGCATAATCGAGATGATTTACTATCGTTTCAATGAAATTGTTTACGTATTCATTGCTCTGATGCCAGATTTCATTTTCTTATACTTCGAACAAAATTTTTTTTTTTGGTTGGAGGTTTAACGACCACCGTGAGCAACTCAACGGGCTATAAGCAGTCGCCCGTAGCTAATTTAGGGTCACTGGTTCCAGGGAAGGGAGAGAGCCAGTGCCGTAAGACAAACACAACATCCATGCCTGACCGGGATTCGAACCCGGACCCCTTACGGACGAATGATCAGAGGCCAGTGCCTTAGACCACTGCGCCACCGGAGCGGCCGAACAGAAATGAGTTTGAATCATTCGTCGAGAAAACATTTCTTTCATATGTATATATATTTTTTGCCTCCGAATCAAACGAACTCAAGATAGAAGAGACGCACTTTAATGTTTTTTCCTCTTATGAGTGGAATACGAGAATATGATACCAAAATTAAAGTGCATGGGGTCAAAAACGATTTTGTTGATTTTACTAAGAGGACCGTTTTTGGATTTCTTATGATAGAAAATTCAGTGAATTTCCCATTGAATAACATGGGAAACTGCGAAATTTAAGAAGCACGTTTTCGTTCAAGTAAAATATTTTAAAAAGTCTATTTTTGATTCAGTTGAAAACAGACAGGGTGCGTTTCTGAACAGTTCATTTTTTCCTACGATCAGAGCGAATCACTTCGTTTTTGGTAAGGTGCGTTTCTGAAAGAAGTAAAAATAGATCAAGAAGAACATTGGAAAGAATTTTTTATAAAACCCAGTGTGTTTATTTTCTTATAGCTAGAGGGGTCGTCAGTGAGAGCACTTATTCTCTTCAAACTAAGAAAATTAAGTGTAGCCAGTTTGAAAAGAAATTTCAAACTCCCCAAAGTTTAACCTTTTGTCTGGTGTCGAATCAATACTGTAAAGCACTGCTCTCAGACTAGTTGAATTCCTGGCCCTAAATGAAATACATTGAACCCTTCCCTTAAAAATAACAAATCACTTCTTCAATACCAGATCCCCAATAAATTTCTTTAAGATTTATGCATTCACACTTTTACTTTTAAAACTTGAAATTCATTACTATTTTACTCTTTATAAAAATGAAAAAACATTCACACTTTTACTTTTAAAACTTGAAATTCATTATTATTTAACTCCTTACAAAAACGAAACACATTCACACTTTTACTTTTAAAATTATTGAAAAATAGATGCATTCTCACATTATAAATTTTTTCCCTACCTCCTTCCCCATTCCCTTAAACCAACAATTTAAGGTAGCTCTAAAAAGAACTTCTTTTTTAGTTCTAAAAATAACTTTTTTTTCTGTGCTACCTCCTCAATACATGTTTTTCACAGAACGCAACAAGTCCTTTCCATATATTCCTTCCAAGAAGGCTTTGGATAGGATATTCTCCCCAACGGTTTCAGCGAAAGATTCCGCTAAAGTCTTGGGGTCTAGCATTGCTACGGCATCCTTGAAGTGTTCTTTAAACTTAGATTGGGGGGTGGCATCAGTACATCTGTGACCCATGATGTTTTCAAGCATGCGATCCGGATTAAGGTGACACTGAATACAATAGAATAATTTTTCAGCATGCCCCTGAACGAGATCCAACACCACTTCAATAAGCATGAAGTAATACTCTTCGTTCGTTAGGGGAGAGGAAGGAACGGGGGTTGGAATCTTCTGATGAAGCAAAACGGTCTTTGTAAAAACTGGAACAAATAGTAGAATAGTAATGCTGGTCCATATCTTCTCACGTTGATCAGCGAGAGCTTCAAATTGTTCACCATTCAGTTTAATGGAATTAGGGTTCAGTCGACGAAATCTATTGATCCGAGGGGAAAGCACCTCAAATATATAACTGTGAGGTCCGTCCAAAGAAGGAGAGGCAGAAATAATTAGTTCTCTGTTGATTAACATATCTTCATTTTCTCCATGCAACCAACGGACTTTTCTCATAAACTGGAGGAAGGTCAGAGCTGTCATGGTGATTCCATTCTTGGTGGGGAAAAATATTCTTGTTCATTCCTGTATCTTCTTACATGAACTCTGATTGTGTTATGGAAATCAGACACTCTCACGAATGCGTTACCCCCTAAATGGAAATGATGAGGGTTGATATCATTCAAAGAAATTCCCAATTCAACACATGACTTGGAAGCTTCAGTACATACTTTCTTTGCTACAGCATCGGAAACTTCAGTAGAGGAAAATGATCGCTTCATGTTGAAAGCTGGAGGAAGAGAATCGAAGGAATTTGATGGAAGCTGTGTGGTCGACAACGAAGCGTGCTGACAGTTCGAAGACAGGGAACAGAATGAGTTAGCTTTGAATTGTTCGGGAAAAACTGATAAGAGGTTGGAGTTCGTCATTTGTTTATTGCTTGAGAGTGAAAGAGCAGAGTCATGGGGCAAAGAACACTCGGTTATCATCTTTCTAAAAGTCAAATTCAATCTAATGTTTGGAGTATCCTTTTGTCGAGGCAGACCATGACTACAATACGAATTAGTTGGTGGCAGGATCTGGAGTAAAGTTCCTGATCTCAAAGATAAGGAAACTGGTTTAAACCCGTTTCGCTTGAAAACAAAGTCTCTTTCCTGTCCGAGAGATACTGAGGCAATACAAGACAAAGGGTCTAATTCAGCTTCGTCATCACGGTGATCGCTGATTCTGTCATTCCTATTTCGATATTTATTAATTAAAACAAAGTTGAAAGATTCACCACATTCTTTCTCAACATAAAGCTTGTTTTCTTGAAGTAATGGAGTCCAAGGGCGAGGTTCTAAGGTCAAACCGCTAAAAGTGTATTTCAGATTGAGGTACCAGAAGGCAGCATGTTGTCTGGGAATGGAATATGATTTTCCATAAATTTTTATCTTTGAGAATTCTCCACTTAAATATTCCACTTCTTCCAGGCGAGAAAATTAATGAATAGCTTGAATTGAGGAGAACAGCTGAGAATAATGGAAATGAAGTTTTTCCTTGTTATGTCGAAGAGGCAGCATTTTTTTTATCAGGAAGAGGAACAACTGAAGTCCGTCCACTAAAAGAACTGAATTGAGAATGAAGAAGGAGAGCTTGAGATAGGCTGACGAGTGACGTCATGACTCTCAAGGTGAAATTCATTATAGTTCTGATAAGAACTTTTTCCCCCATGAGCTAAGAGATCTTTCAAAAGAGCCTTCTCTTTAGGAAAACTATGAAATCATTTTCCATAAGTTTATTTTGAATCGAGTAAAATTCTGTAAACGGTCGTTTTTGAAATCGTTTTAATTACAACAGGACGAAAATGGTTTGATTGAAAACGTGCCAGGGCAAGTTTCGGAATAGTACTTTCTCTTACGGGGTTAAAAATGAAAATTTCCATTTTCTTATAATTGTAAAATTCCCATAGGATAACATGGGAAAACTAGCATGGATAAAAGACGGTTTTGGATCGAGTAAAAATCTGTAAACGGTCGTTTTTGAATTCGTTTAAATTATAACAGGACGAAAATGGTTTGATTGAAAACGTGCCGGGCTGTGGTAGCTCTTTAACAAAGGATTTTCCTTTTTCTTGAAACTGAAGTACACACATCTTGTTGAGAGGTAACCTTTCCAACAACCATGATATGATGTGTTTGTGTAGATAAGTGGAAAGGTCGGGGAATTATTATGTTTTCTTAAACTCAACACCGAAATACCTATCACCCAACTGACCAGTTCAGTGAAAATCTCTGATAAGATGTGTTTACTCAGATAACATTTGACCCCGTTAATCAAGACGCTGCTTTTATACTTAAGACTGAAAACAAAGGATTTCATTTATCTTGAAACTGAAGTATTCACATCTGGTTGAGAGGTAACCTTTCCAACAACCATGATATGATGTGTTTGTATATATACAGTATTAATGAAAAATGATCGTAGCGCAAAGAATGAATATTTCTGAGGATACGACTCGCTTGTTGTCATATGGGGAAAGAGACGTTTTGTTTGTAACATTCGAAGTTTTAAACATTCTGTTTAATGCATTCTTGCTTTTAATCCTGATTTATTCATTATAACTTTTTTCCGACTCCCCAACTTAGAATATATATATATTTTCCCTTATGTAATACGGCTTTTTTACTCGTAATTTGTTCGTGTATTATTTTTT
Organism: Macrothele yani; assembly: GCA_039090855.1. Taxonomy (NCBI): domain Eukaryota; kingdom Metazoa; phylum Arthropoda; class Arachnida; order Araneae; family Macrothelidae; genus Macrothele; species Macrothele yani. Next base: position 98,189,281 of record CM076990.1, on the reverse strand, counting down.
CTCTATTTCATTCTTTCTATATCATTTACGCTAATTCTTCATGTTATTTAGTTCAAGTTTTATTTATTCTTAACAACAGCCTATGTCTCTTAAGAATGAATTTTCTATCAAAACAACTGGATCACATGATTCGAAGTTTGAAACATTCTGTTTAATGCATTCTTGCTCTTAATCCTGATTTATTCATTATAACTTTTTCCGACTTCCCAACTTAGAATATATACTTTTTTCCCTTATGTAATACGGCTTTTTTACTCGTAATTTGTTCGTGTATTATTTCTTCTCTATTTTATTCTTTATATATCATTTACGCTAATTCTTCATGTTATTTAGTTCAAGTTTTATTTATTCTTAACAACAGCCTATGTCTGTTAAGATTGCATTTTCTATCAAAACAACTGGATCACATGACTAAATGAGACGTAGCCCGAAGGAGCCGAAGTACAAGGGGGTGTGACAGGTATGGAGCTCCTTCGGACTACGTCTCATTTAGTCATGTGATCCAGTTGTTTTGATAGAAAATTCAATCTTAATAAACATAAGCTGTTGTTAAGAATAAATAAAACTTGAACTAAATAACATGAAGAATTAGCGTAAATGATATAGAAAGAATAAAATAGAGAAGAAATAATACACGAACAAATTACGAGTAAAAAAGCCGTATTACATAAGGGAAAAAATATATATTCTAAGTTGGGGAGTCGGAAAAAGTTATAATGAATAAATTAGGATTTAAAGCAAGAATGCATTAAACAGAATGTTTCAAACTTCGAATGTTATAAACAAAACGTCTCTTTCCCCATATGACAACAAGCGAGTCGTATCCTCAGACAATATTCATTCTTTGCCTTACGATCATTTTGCATTAATATATATACAAACACATCATATCATGGTTGTTGGATAGGTTACCTCTCAACCAGATGTGTATACTTCAGTTTCAAGATAAATGAAATCCTTTGTTTTCAGTCTTAAGTATAAAAGCAGCGTCTTGATTAACAGGGTCAAATTTTATCTGAGTAAACACATCTTATCAGAGATGTTCACTGAACTGGTCAGTTGGGTGATAGGTATTTCGGTGTTGAGTTTAAGAAAATGCAATGATTCCCCGACCTTTCCACTTATCTATACAAACACATCATATCATGGTTGTTGGAAAGGTTACCTATCAACAAGATGTGTGTACTTCAGTTTCAGATAAAGGAAATCCTTTGTTTTCAGTTTTAAATTTAAAAGCAGCGTCTTGTTTAACAGGGTCAAATGTTATCTGAGTAAACACATCTTATCAGAGATTTTCACTGAACTGGTCAGTGGGTGATACGCATTTCGGTTTTGAGTTTAAGAAAACATAATGGTTCATATGCCTTTCCACTTATCTATACAAACATATCATATCAGGATTGTTGGAAAGGTCACCTCTAGACCAGATGTGTTTATTTCAGTTTCAAGATAAAGGAAAATCCTTTGTTAAAGAGCTACCACAGCCCGGCACGTTTTCAATCAAACCATTTTCGACCTGTTATAATTTAAACGAATTCAAAAACGACCGTTTACAGATTTTTTACTCGATCCAAAACCGTCTTTTATTCATGCTAGTTTTCCCATGTTATCCTATGGGAATTTTGCAATTATAAGAAAACGAAAATTTCCATTTTTAACCCTATAAGAGAATGTACTTTTCCGAAACTTGCCCTGGCACGTTTTCAATCAAACCATTTTCGTCCTGTTATAATTAAAACGATTTCAAAAACGACCGTTTACAGAATTTTACTCGATTCAAAATAAACTTGTGGAAAACGATTTCATAGTTTTCCCAAAGAGAAGGTTCTTCTGACAGATCTCTTAGCTCATGGGGGAAAACGTTCTTATCAGAATTATAATGAATTTCATTTTGAGAGTCATGACGTCACTCGTCAGCCTATCTCAAGCTCTCCATTTTCATTCTCAATTCAGTTCTTTTAGTGGACGGACTTCAGTTGCTCCCCTTCCTGAGAAAAAAAAATGCTGCCTCTTCGACATAACAAGGAAAAGACTTCATTTCCATTATTCTCAGCTGTTCTCCTCAACTCAAACTATTCATTACTTTTCTCGCCTGGAAGACGAAGTGGAATATTTAAGTGGAGAATTCTCAAAGATAAAAATTTATGGAAAATCATATTCCATTCCCAAACAACATGTTGCCTTCGGGGACCTCAATCTGAAATACACTTTTAGCGGTTTGACCTTAGAACCTCGCCCTTGGACTCCATTACTTCAAGAAATCAAGCTTTATGTTGAGAAAGAATGTGGTGAATCTTTCAACTTTGTTTTAATTAATAAATATCGAAATGGGAATGACAGAATCAGCGATCACCGTGATGACAAAGCTAAATTAGATCCTGTGTCTTGTGTTGCCTCAGTATCTCTCGGACAGGAAAGAGACTTTGCTTTCAAGCGAAACGGGTTTAAACCAGTTTCCTTATCTTTGAGATCAGGAACTTTACTCCAGATCCTGCCACCAACTAATTCGTATTGTAGTCATGGTCTGCCTCGACAAAAGGATGCTCCAAACATTAGATTGAATTTGACTTTTAAAAGATGATAACCGAGTGTTCTTTGCCGCATGACTCTGCTCTTTCACTCTCAAGCAGTAAACAAGTGACGAACTCCAACCTCTTATCAGTTTTTCCAGAACAATTCAAAGCTAACTCATTCTGTTCCCTGTCTTCGAACTGTCAGCACGCTTCGTTGTCGACCACACAGCTTCCATCAAATTCCTTCGATTCTCTTCCTCTAGCTTTCAACATGAAGCGATCATCTTCCTCTACTGAAGTTTCCGATGCTGTAGCAAATAAGGTATGTACTGAAGCTTCCAAGTCATGTGTTGAATTGGGAATTTCTTTGAATGATATCCCCCCTCATCATTTCTATTTAGGGGGTAACGCATTCGTGAAAGTGTCTGATTTCCATAACACAATTAGAGTTCATGTAAGAAGATACAGGAATGAACAAGAATATTTTTCCCCACCAAGAATGGAATCACCATGACAGCTCTGACCTTCCTCCAGTTTATGAGAAAAGTCCGTTGGTTGCATGGAGAAAATGAAGATATGTTAATCAACAGAGAACTAATTATTTCTGCCTCTCCTTCATTGGACGGACCTCACAGTTATATATTTGAGGTGCTTTTCCCTCGGATCAATGGATTTCGTCGACTGAACCCTAATTCCATTAAACTGAATGGTGAACAATTTGAAGCTCTCGCTGATCAATGTGAGAAGATATGGACCAGCATTACTATTCTACTATTTAGTCCAGTTTTTACAAAGACCGTTTTGCTTCATCAGAAGATTCCAACCCCGTTCCTTCCTCTCCCCTAACGAACGAAGAGTATTACTTCATGCTTATTGAAGTGGTGTTGGATCTCGTTCAGGGGCATGCTGAAAAATTATTCTAATGTATTCAGTGTCACCTTAATCCGGATCGCATGCTTGAAAACATCATGGGCCACAGATGTACTGATGCCACCCCCAATCTAAGTTTAAAGAACACTTCAAGGATGCCGTTGCAATGCTAGACCCCAAGACTTTAGCGGAATCTTTCGCTGAAACCGTTGGGGAGAATATCCCATCCAAAGCCTTCTTGGAAGGAATATATGGAAAGGACTTGTTGCGTTCTGTGAAAAACATGTATTGAGGAGGTAGCAGAGAAAAAAAAGTTATTTTTAGAACTAAAAAAAAAGTTCTTTTAGAGCTACCTTAAATTGTTGGTTTAAGGGAATGGGGAGGGAGGTAAGGAAGAAATTTATAGTGTGAGAATGCATCTATTTTTCTATAATTTTAAAAGTAAAAGTGTGAATGTGTTTCATTTTTTGTAAGGAGTTAAATAATAATGAATTTCAAGTTTTTAAAAGTAAAAATTTTTTTTTGTAAGGAGTTAAATAATAATGAATTTCAAGTTTAAAATGTAAAAGTGTGAATGGTTTTTCATTTTTGTAAGGAGTTAAATAATAATGAATTTCAAGTTTTAAAAGTAAAAGTGTGAATGCATAAATCTTAAAGAAATTTATTGGGGATCTGGTATTGAAGAAGCGATTTGTTATTTTTAAGGGAAAGGCTTAATGTATTTCATTAAGGGCCAGGAATTCAACTGGTCTGAGAGCAATGCTTTACAATTTTGAGTCGAAACCAAACAAAAGGCTAAACTTTGGGGAGTTTGAAAAAACATTTTCAAACTGGCTACACTTCATTTTCTTAGTTTGAAGAGAATAAGTGCTCTCACTGACGACCCCTCTAGCTATAAGAAAATAAACACACTGGGTTTTATAAAAAAAAATTTCCAATGTTCTCCCTGATCTATTTTTACTTCTCTCAGAAACGCACCTTAAGAAAAACGAAGTGATTCGTTTTGATCGTAGGAAAAAATGAACTGTTCAGAAACGCACCCTGTCTGTTTTCAACTGAATCGAAAATAGATCTTTTAAAATATTTTTCTTGAACGAAAACGTGCTTCTTAAATTTCGCAGTTTCCCATGTTATTCAATGGGAAATTCACTGAATTTTCTATCATAAGAAATCCGAAAACGGTCCTCTTAGTAAAATCAACAAAATCGTTTTTGACCCCTTGCACTTTAATTTTGGTATCATATTCTCGTATTCCACTCATAAGAGGAAAAAACATTAAAATGCGTCTCTTCTTTTTGAGTTCGTTTGATTCGGAGGCAAAAAAATATATATACATATGAAAGAAATGTTTTCTCGACGAATGATTCAAACTCATTTCTGTTCGAAGTATAAGAAAATGAAATCTTGCATCAGTGCAGTGAATACGTAAACAATTTCATTGAAACGATAGTAAATCATCTCGATTATGCCTGCTTTCATGACAATGAAAATTTTCGTAATGAAAGACCTGAAAGTACTTCGATAGCTTAAAAGAGTTCTACTCTCTTAATAAATTAAAATTGAATAAATGCTTGTGTTTCTCAGTAAAAAACTGGAGGGACATGGAATCTGACAATAGTAAAGGGAGAACGAAGATTTTAAAGCGGTACATGAAAAAAAAAAGGCCATGGTTGATTCAGTAAAGAAATGTCATAGAGTAGAGAGAGCGTGAGCAATCTATCCGTCTTTAGGTTGAGCTTTCACTTATAGGGCTTCTTTTTTCATATTGAAATATATGCATGCATTTCCCTTAACTGAACATGAACTAATATATACATATATTTCCACTTTCTCAAAGGACTCCATTAAGTTGATCTCCAGTCTTTGAAGTGAATGGGAAGAAAAATAACATGTCGATGTGTTATGAGAAAATGTAAGAATTTCCTTAAGACAGTCTGAAGCGAATTGAACATCAAGCAGTTGTAAGAGGTTTTACTATCGTAATATCTACATACATTTTGTAAAAAATATCTTCTAAAGTTAGAGGGAAAAATACATGAATATTAAAAAACACCAGTTCCTTAGATTTACAAATAGAGTATTTGAAGTAGAAAGGGGGATGGAATGCTTTGAATAGGAATTTCTTGTTTCAGTGAAGGGATTCTTATTCTGGAATTTTTTTTTTTAAAAGAGAAACTACCATTTTCAAAAAATTTCTGGTTGAGTCAAACTTGGACATTTTAATCGATTCCATGCATGCATCACGTGATCACCCCTTATCAGTCCTTCTCCAGGTATAAAAGGGCCGTGTTAGATCAGAAATTCCCATAGCTTCTTATACTTTACTACGGTATCTTGAAAGTTAGTCTACATTCTTCTCGAATTTTGTTCAAATGTTTGGATCTAGTTCATGAATTTCCTTTGTAAATGCCAACACTCCAGATCACAGGAAAGTAAAATCTGACAATCTTATCTGTTTAAAGAGAAATTCTAAGAATTAGAAACATATGTTTTTAGTAACAATATCAGAGTGAAGGAAATACTTTGAACACTATCTTTTGTTGTTAAAACGCATGGTGGGAACGTTATCTTTTTCATGACAAACATGCCGGAAACTTAGGGCAAACATATGCTATCACAGAAAGATGCCCCATTTAACACTGCGGAAATCTCTCTCAAAACAGATTAGACGTTAATCAAAAACATCTGGACACGATGAACTTAAGGGGAAGTGATCTTATCTATAACAAGGCACAAGATAATGTAGTCCGCGTGAACTATCATATCACAGGAAGAAGTACTTATCTACATGAGCTGGGCAATGTGTTTTCATTTATCACATTTATAGGAATAGTACTGAAGGCTGAAATGTCGGGAGATAAGAACGTTGGGGTACATTAATCAAAAACATCTGTTTTACCTACACAAAAGAAATTCTGGGACTAGAGAGAACAGATTGGGTTTATCAGGCCGGAAACAAACAAAGATAACAACTCAAAGGTCATTCTGATAGCATTGCAGACGGGAAGTAATCGCAATGTACACTGACGGGGTGAATAAATCTGTCTTCGGAAATATATCTAAACTTAGGGAAAACAAAATAAGATTCGTTTATCATGCAAAAGAAGGGGAAAATTAATTTTCAAGAAGTATCCGGAACAATGTTGAACAAATCAACAGGCCAGAATAAAATAAAGAATTAAGTTATAATAATTAATGAAATTTCTTGAGAAAGGGTGCGAATCGTTTTTATAGACATGCGCTAAAAAATAATGCAACGCTTATAACACCTCACACAAGTTCTAAAAATATACGTTTTATAAAGAGAAGAAAAATTCTAAGTTGATTAAAAAAATCAGAAGCACGGAAATAATTCCTAAGTTCTAATAAATAAATAAATATTTCTTAAGTTATAATCAGCACGATAAGAGTCAACGTTCTTATCTCCCGCCATTTCCGGTAGGGAAACCTCGTGAGGAGCAACCGTCAGGTGTTTCCCCTCTTCCTGTGACGACCCGCCAAGCGCACCCCGTGAGGAGCAGCCGTGAGGAGCAGCCGTGAGGAGCACAATATTAAGTGAATGGACGTCAGACATAGCCTTTTCTACTACTAACAACTTTGCTTCGCAACTACATATGTACTAATACAAAAGAAAGAATTATCTTACTAGTTACTTTCCCTTGCTATTCATTGTTTTTCCAGAAAGGAAAAGAAAATCTCTCAAGACCTCTTAAATTTACCATAAAACAAATCCTATATATAATTATCTCTTAGGTCTCAAGAAACAATGGACTTAAATCATGAACACACATATTTGTACAAACAAAAAAAATATTTACATAACTTTTCACTGAAGTGAAATTCATAATCCGTTTTCATTTTTGGAAAGGGGTCACTTAGTATGAAAAATAAATTATTTTCAGTCCAGTTTTTTTCTCTAGAGGAAAAATTGTTTTTATGCTGTGCCTCTTTCACGTACCATGATTTGGTGAGGCAATTTAAACCTTACATGTGCCTAACAACAAATCCTCTGCTATCACGCGGGCTCAGATTATACCTAGGTGGATCACTCCTTTGAATCCTCTCGCTTTCAGTTTGCTGAGAGTTCTGAACTTCTATGTTGCTTCTGGGCATTACTTGAGGTGCCCGATTCCTGTAACCCTCGTGATCATTAGACGGCCGCATCAAGCTCTGTTCCAGTGGTATCAACGTAGACTAATCTACACCTTCAGTTAAAGTCTCTGGCTGGTCCTCAGCCTCTTGGAGTTCCTCGTGCCTCTCAGGACTGTGGGAAATTTCTCTGTCTTCTCCTGGGAATATCATAAGGTCTCTTATCTTGGTTAATCAATCGACATGCACTATCTCTTTACGCCTTGGGTTGGCCATAAAAGTGATCTCGTAGTTGACAGGTGACAACACTTTAGTCACTCTTAAGGTCCTGAATTGAGCTTGGTCAATTTCTTGGAACACCAGGGTTTCACTACCGGGGTGTAAAGGTATACCTTATCCCCTACAGATATTTGTTTATTTACGGCTGTCTTTGCACGTTGCTTCTCCTGAATCTCGGCAGCCTTTTCCAGATTGGCCTTTACAGCTTCGTAGGCATAGTTCAATCTGTTGGTCATGTCATCGCAGTACTCTTGCTGAGACGCATAGGTACGAATAGTTGGGCTCCCTATGAGATGGTAGGGTAGCACCAAGTCCCTTCCAAATGACAGGTAGGCAGGCGTCTCACCGGTGCTCGAGTGTACCGTAGTGCGTAGGACTAGTAAGGCCAATGGTAAACATCTGTCCCAGTCATCTTGATTGTCGGCTACCAGGTGACTAAGTGCTTGAATTAAGGTGTGGTTTAATTTTTCACAGACTCCATTGGTAGAAGGCTTGTAGGCAGTGGTGTTTAATTTCTTTATTCGTAACTTCTCGTACACTTTCATCATTGTATTTGAGAGGAAGTTGGTCCCCTGTCGCTCAAAAGCTTATCTGGGATTCCATGTACCGAGATAAAAGTTTCAATAAGAGTTTGGGCAATTGTGTCGCTCTTAACATCAAGTAGTGCAATTGCTTCTGGCCAGCGCGTGAAATAGTCTGTTATAACCAAAATAAATTTATTTCCAGAGCTGGATGTGTGCAGTGGACCAACCACATCCATCGCTACATTTTCAAAGGGTCGGCTAGCCATTTCTGACCTGATGAGAGCTGCCTTCTTGTTGGGTTGAAATCCTCGCTTGTTGAGGCAAGAATGGCAAGTATCTGTGTAATTTTTTATAATTTTATACATGTTGTGGAAATAAAATTTTGCTCTAATTCTCTCTAAAGTTTTGTGAAAGCCAGGATGAGCTACTTGGTCATGACAGGATTTTAATACCTCTGCAATCATACGGCTAGGGATGACCAACTGTTCCAAAGGTTGATTCCTGGCAGTTCCTGATTTTTGCATAGCATAATGCCATAAGTATCCATCTTCTAAGTAAACTCCATCTGAAATTTTACTTCTTCCCATGTCTGCTGAACCTTCTAAAATTCCTATCAATTTGAACAGTTTTTCATCCTTCTTCTGCAAATCCAAGACTCTTGATTTTTCGATGACTTCACCATTGACACCTTCTTGTACCACCTCGTTGGCTTGTACATGCCTGGACAGATAATCCGCCACCACATTAGATCTCCCTGGCCTGTGAATGATGTTGTAATTGAATTGCTGCAGTGACATGCACCAACGAGCTATCCTAGAGCTGGGATCCTTTAGCTTGAACACATAAGCTAGGCTGGCTTGATCCGTAATTACTGTGAATGACCTAGCATACAAGTACTGTTTAAAACAGTTCACCGCGAATACTACATTCAACATTTCCTTTTCTACCACGGAGTAATACATCTCGGCACCTTTCAATTTTCTACTAACGAAAGCCACAGGATGTAAATTTCCCTCAGTTTCTTTTTGTAGAACAGCTCCAATAGAGTATTTAGAGGCATCGCATGACAAAGTAAATTCTTTTACAAAATCAGGAAGTTTTAAACAAGGCTCTCTCAGCAATGCTTGTTGTATGTTTTCAAAAGCTGATTGTGCCTCTAGGGTCCACTTGAAATTTTGGGTTTTTCGGATAAGTGCAGTAAGCGGAAGTGCTAACTGAGCATATCGTTCAATAAACCTACGGTAAAATCCTGTTAATCCTAGAAAATCCCTAACGTGCTTAATTGTTTGTGGAATTTTGAAATTTTTGACTGTTTCTATGTTTCTGGGGTCTGGTTTCACTCCTTCCTGTCCTACTACAAATCCCAAATAGCGAATAGAAGGTTGGAGAAAGTGACACTTGCTAGGTTTAAGTTTCAGATTGTGTTTCTGTAATCTTTGAAAAACTATTTCAAGCTTATCAAAGTGTTCTTCAAAGGTCTTGCTTGTTACGACAATGTTGTCTATGTATATTCCAATTTGGAGTGGTTTTAATCCTCATAAGACTATCTCCATAAGTCTTTGAAAACTATTAGGGCTGTTTCGCATACCAAACGGGACACGAAGCCACTCATACAAACCTTGGTCTGTTACAAAAGCAGTTTTATAAGTGTCCTCTGGGTGAACTGCCATTTGAAAGAACCCTGAGGTTAAGTCTAATGAACTGAATAAGTTGGCACCAGAAAGTGAGTCTACCATCACGACAAAGTTAGGTAAGGGAAAAGAATCTGGTACGGTTTTTGAATTTAGGCGGCGGAAGTCAGTACATACACGGTAGCTGTTGTCCGATTTTTTTACCAACAGTACCGGAGCAGAATAAGGACTGTCACTTGGACGAATGGTTCCAACTTCTAACAGCTCATGAACCTGCCTATCCAGTTCAGGCCTCAAGGCATAAGGAACCCTATATGGTTTTTGTCTCACTGGGATGTCATCGGTTAAGTGTACCTCCTGAAGTAGGGTGTCACACTTATTCAATTCAAGCACACTTTTTGCAAAGGTACCACGATGCTTATGAAGGAATGCCAATAATTTCTGCTGTTGAAGGGGGTAAATGAGAAACGTCAAACTCGTTTTCCCATATCGAACAATCATCAAGTTGGCTTTCAACCGATGTAACACTTCCTACCTTGATAGGTTCTGCAGTGACAATTTTTGTGTTTTTATTTATGTGTCGTCTAAAGTATTAATAACCTTGATGTGGGTAAGGTCATTTGTCTCATTGACTGAGCGATCTACCCAGAGAGAATTTATCCTGAGAGTGAGGATGGGTTGCAAAAGCATAAGGTCTCCCAGCGATGAACAGTGTGGAATTTTGACTGGAATTAATTTTTCAGACCTAGGTGGTATTTTTTTCTTTGGGAAAGACTCGTCCATACACAACTGGGATTTGTGTGGGGTCCTGAATTTCTGCAATTTTTTTCTGAATCCCAGATGTGAAATTTACAAACGTTCCTTTTAAGAAGGTACTAATGAAAGTGAAAAGCCATAGGAACTGACTCAAGAAACTATGGTAGTTTTTCCTAAACTTGTATATTACCTGGTCTAAAAGTGGAATTTCCCGAGAAGGTTTACTGTGCTTTTGCTTATTCTTTTCCTGAAGGTTTTTCACGTGCATTAACCCGTCCCCCCGGCTATCGTGTGCCTGATATGTTCGGACGGGTTAAATTGCATAAAGAGAATTTTCACATTCGTCCTCTGGTGTCAGGCTATGTTAGCCCCACCAGACCCTTAGAAAAAGTATTCGCACAATATTTAGCCCCTAATACTGTGGATTCACTTTATTCTATTAAAAGTTCCACAAAGGCTATAGAAAGACTGCGATCGCTTCAGCCACAATCGCAGCCTTTCATTTTGGCATCTCTTGATGTGGTCTCATTGTACCCTAATGTATGAGGCCACACATCAGATTATGGAGGCAAAACTTGCTGATTCCCATATCCCGAGTTCAGAAATTAATGCTATTATGAACGCACTTCGTCTTGTTAAGAAACGTTCATATTTCAAATTTAAAGACAGCCTTTATCAACAGTTGGAGGGCTCCCCAATGGGTTCCCCCTGTCTGCTGTTCTAGCTGAAATTTTGTTACAGCACATTGAAAATCAGGTCATTGGTTCCTTCCCTCACCGCCCGTTGCTTTATTTAAGGTACGTTGACGACATCCTGGTTGCATGGCCTCACAACCGGGATGATTTACACTTATTCGCCAACGAACTATCATCCATGTTCCCAACTATCAGGCTCACGATAGAATTTGAAGCTAATAACTGCTTACCTTACTTGGATATTCTTATTCGTAAGGACTATAGCCTTAACTGCATTACCACTTGTGTATATAGAAAACCCAGTCATACACCTGTTTTAATACCTTATCATTCATCACACCCTAAACAACATAAGTTGACAGCATTATTCTATATGTTTAGAAGAGCTCACTCACATTCATCAACTACTGAATTATTTCAGCAAGAAGTTAACTACATTTTTGGTTTGGCTGAGCAATATGAGTTCCCTAAATATCTGATTAGGCAAGTGTTTGGCAAGGTCAAATATGCCCTACATACTACCCTGTTAAGAAACTCCAACTGCAATTCCATATATGTTGGCTCTATGCAATACAATCCACATTTAACGAGAGCCTTAACACAACTATGTAAACCATATGACTTGAAGTTTGGTTCACGCACACGAAACTTATTTTCACTAGTTCGTAAGGATCGTGAACGGAATAGCAAAATGGGACAGTGGGGTATTTACAATATCCCTCTGGTTAAGGCAACTACAGGACAAGCAGCTTCTAATTATGTGGGTTCTACAAAACGCAATATTGCATTACGAATTAAAGAACACAAATACAATATTAAAACAGGCATGTATTGTACATCACTAGCCAAATCTGTTACACAAGATGATCTTAATCCCGACTGGAGCAATGTTAGAATAATTAATACTCCTAGTAAACCTGGTGATCTTTTAATTGCTGAAAGTGTGTATATAGAGGCCTCCGGTGAGCAATGTTGTAATGAACATGCCCCCTATGAGTTACATAACGTTTGGAAATCCCTTATTAAAAATGTAAATTATAAATTGTAATATAAACTTAAAATTGAATGTTCACCCTACACCATTTATTTCTATTATATATTTCCATGTTTTCTTCTTCAGACCATTGGGCCAACAGTATACGCAACATTTTTGACGCATGTAGATTACTATTGGCTAACTTTCCATGCTTCCCACAATGCAATGATCTATATTATATATAGAGTAAATGTGTATCTATTTATTACATCTGAAGAAGAGGCAGCCGCTGCCTCGAAAGTGCTCATGGTTTTAATTGTTTTTAATTGTATATATTTCTCATCTTTTAATCATTAAATCGTGCTAAAGACGGAAATCTTTCATCGCTTCAGTGTTTCTTGATTATTTTCTACCCTCTGGGCTGAATTACATATTTCTGATCCTGTTACAATGTCAATGCTTGCCTCTGCACCTACAAAACTGACACTTCGGTGGCTGTTCATACATGTCTCATTATCCTCTTCTAGCTGAGCTTTGGCCTTTGCTTGCTCAAATGTCTGGGGGTTGTGTAACAACACTAGTCTTTTTATTCTAGGATTTAATCCTGCCACAATTTGGGAGAGTAGTCTTCCTGGTTATAGACCTACCAGATTCTGTGCCTACCTCTTCCCCAAAGCACCTGTATGCCAAATACTCTAGTCTTGAAGCAAACTGTTTTACAATTTCTCCTACACCTTGCTTTCATGAGGTAAATCTTCCCATCAATAAGGACAAAGGAACTGATGAAGAAAATCTATCTACCAAGGCCCGTTTTAGAATCTGACATGTCAATTGTCTTTCCCTGAGTGATAAATCTCCTAGGAACTATTTTGCTTCCCCTTGCCATTTCCTTTTGGTAATTAGCAATTTCTGTCCTTCTGACCAGTTTCCCAGGCCACTAAGTTCTTCCACTGCATCCAAGAATTCTTTTAATGTTACCCCATCATTACCTCCTGTAAATGTAGGAATTAAATTCATTAGAGCTGGGATACTGAGGTTAGAGTTTATTTCCCCTCTATCCATGGCTTCCCCTCCTGAAAGAGATGGACTATTATCATCATCCCCTGGTTCACACATGTTAATTATAAAAAAATTATCACTATTATTCGTGCACTAACTTCTACCCTTATAATAGATATATTCACACTGAAATTATTTCTGTACTGCAATACTATGAATACACACAATACTTACCACATCACAACAGGAACAAAAGAATTTGATTTGGGAACAAAAGAACTGTGAATGAAATATTTCTCCCACACTGTGCCTAAATTCAATATCACACTTGTGTAGAACACGTGAAGATAAAATTTATACAGGAGTATCCCTTTCCCAGAGCCTTAATATCCAACTGTCGTACACTAATCAAGTACCTTATACATTAATTTAAGAAAAAAAACAACTATCTGCTGCCTGAACATAAACAACCTACTATAAGCAATTTTCACTAATCACGCACAAGTGTTGGTAATTTTTATGAACTTGCAACTAAATTTACTTTGTATTAATATCAACCTTGTACATACGCTAAAACTATACCTTAAGATAATGCTACTGCGAAATATCACTAGACGAATATACAATACACTCAATACTCATGCAGATGTTTGTGTGTTAGCAAGACTTGAAATTTTCTCATAAAATGCAACTTTACGAGTTGGGTGAAGAAAGGAAAAAAAAAAATATGCATCAAGAATCTCAAGAACTTTCCACCTATTTCCTATTCAAAGCTCCCGAACTGAAATTTCTTTTACAAAAAATATTTTACACCTTATTACAAATAATTTTTGAGTCACTTTGTGTTCAGTGATCCGTCAAGCCATAAATCTTGGGCACGGAAACCATTTGATATAACGTATTTTTCCAGAATTATTCAATCTCGGTCACTATGACCATGTGTTCTAGTGTAAATATACTCTTGTATCAAAATACTGTAGAACAATATGGCACGTGATAAAAAAATAGCTAGTGGAAGAACAAAAGAAAATGTATGTATAAACAGTAAAATTTGCGTTGTCAAGTATATGTGGATTAATTTACCAATTTCAGATCCATGAACTCTGCCAAGTGCAGAGATGATTTATGAGCTTGACAAAGAAAGTTTCACAAGATTTACTTACCAATTACCTTGGATTCACTGAACAGAAAACAATTAATAAAAGTGACTCAAAATGTTTTTAGTTGTAAAAAACTGACTAGCAGTTATATTTAATCATGATCAGGCCTCTCGCCTGATCAGAATTTTGTTGAGAATTTTTTTACAGATTTTTGTTTCTTTTGTTTTATTTTTTCACAAAGCACCCATGAATGCCAAAAGGAGTTTTAGAGTCCAATTTCAATTTTTTGGGGTGGAAATTAGTTAAACAACTTTCAACTCTGTCTAATATTGCAAATTTTTACCATTTCAAATTTTATAATTCTTCGTATAATATGATTCAAAACTTCAGTGTGATTATCGTTTACTTGAAGGAAAAAATTATGTGATCAACACTTGATATTACTCTTTTAGGTACCTTTTCAAAACATCATGTATAATACAATAGAATGATACACTTTAATAAAAAAAAATTAATACCATGTGGTTTTCTCAGTGTGTAATGCATTACGACTGATTCTGAATTTCTTCACCGCCCCGGTGTCGCAGTGGTCGTTGAACAGACAAGTCGCATTTTTTTCGGCTCCTGCGTAGAAGTCAACGTTCGTTTGTTTACTTGTTCTTTTTGTGGTATTTCGTCGTTTTGTGTTTTGGTTGCAGTGTTTCGTACCCTCGCTTCTTGAGCAGTGAGGCTGAGTGCCGAGTGGGTGCTCATTTTTTGTTTTTTTTTCATTTGCGTGTGTCGTCAGTTACGACGCATGAGTTTTGGTGGGCCAGTGGTCGAGAATGTCCACTACCACTGTGAATAAGTCACCGTCGTCTACAGCTGCTTCGTCGATTGCTGATATGTCTTCGCTTCTTAGTTCTGTGCCTTCTTCGGGGAATGTTGCGTCGACTAGTGCTGCTGGACTTCCAGAAACTGTGCTTCTGGCCACCCGTGTGCCGGCTGCGTCTAATATTCCTGGTTCCGCTAGTTGTACTTCAACATCGTTCGCACAAGCTGTGGGAAGTACCTCATATATTTCTAGTGATTCTGCACCACATTTCAAACGTGTAGCTTCGGCGTTGAAAATTATTCTTCCAAGTGATTCGCCGCAAGGTAAGCAGTTGTCGTCTGCCTTATTATTAAGTGTTTTCATTCCTGCTTTGCGTGACACCACCTCCCCCAGTATCTGCATGCTGTGTCGAAGGTCGTTCCAGCCGAAATCATTGTGTCCATTATTCGCTTGGGTGGAGGGGTGGTTGTTCACTTCACCCACCAGCAAGCAGTAGATTTAATTATATTTCATGGGGTTGATATTGGGTCCTTTCATCTACAACCTGTCGCTGCAGCCCAAAGACCAGTTACGGTGACCCTCTCTCCTGTACCAACGGCTGTTCCTGATTCTCTGTTGATTGATGTCCTCAACACGATGGGTCGTGTTGTGGGAGTGACCAAGATTCTTCCAGCTACAGCCCGTGATTCCCCCCTGAAACATGTGCAGGGTGGGCGCCGCCAGTACCGAGTTATTTTTCTAACTTCTCAGTCAATTGCGGAACGCCCTGCAACTCTGGAATTAGTCACTGATACCCGGACGTACATTTTTAATCTTTTTGCAGGGGTTCAGTGCTTCCGCTGTAAAGGGGAAGGTCATCTCGCTTCTGCTTGTCCTCATGCTACTCCTGGTGCTAGATCTGATTCTTCATTAGCTACTACAGTTCCGGTGGCCGCTGCCCCTGCGGATGTTGTGCAGGCCGCTGAGGCACCTGCTCACATTCTACCTTCATCAATTTTGCCTGCTGTTTCTCCAGTCGATTCTTCCCTCCCGGTTCCTGTCGTCGTACTGGATGGTTTGGAGCCCTCCAATGAGGATTTTCCATCGCTGGAAGTGTCTGCACCTAAATCACAACGTAAACGCCCCAGCTCACCTGGTGTTTCTACTCGCTCTTCTCGTTCGTCTCAACGTCTTCGGTCCAAGAAACCAGCCCATTCTACCTCGGGTTCACCTAGCCATCATGAGCCAAATTCTGAATTACTAGTTTCGAACCGATTCGCATGTCTCCAGGATGATGATGTTATGGACACGGTTGCCCCTGATCCTGATGACACTGCAATGGTTGACTCTGTCGATGATTCTCCTTCTCCTACACTTTTTGACATTTCTACTATGTTTGAAGAACTTGCGGTGCCTTTGCACCCTCTTACCTTAACTGATCTGTATGCATTGACCACTCGCCCGCGTAAGGCGAAGTTGATCACACTACCTTGCATTAAGAGCAAGCTTCACTTGCTGCCTGAAATGATTGCACAGCTAAACCAGTTCCATGCATTTTTAACTAATGTTACTTTGCCTGGCGGGACTGAGCAATATGCTCGCCGTCTGGTTGGTTGGTTGGTTATTAGATTTTATTGGCGCAAGGGCCATGGTTGGCCAAAGAGCGCCAGACACAAGACAAACAGACAAAATTAAAAAACGGAGCATAAATCGCAAAAACTGGCTGACCAAGTAAAACCGAACGATGAGTACGAAGGAAGGGCCAAAAAAGACAAAGAAACAAACAGTATGAAAAACATGGTAAAATGGTGAGAAACAAGCCGATTGGGTAAAACTGAGGTTGGTTGGTTGGTTGGTTGATTTTAGTGGCGCAAGGGGCAGGTTTGGCCAAAGAGCGCCAGACAAAGAACTATCAGCTACAGATTTTTAAAAGCGTGGAAAATGATTAAGAGCAGACAGGCTTGGTAAAAGTTGGAAAAAAGGATGATGAAAGCCGTGAAGACAAGTTAGTTAATTGGGTTTATATAAAAATTTATTAACTTACTATTGTAATTATTATAATTTGTTTTTCATTTAACACAACTGCACAAAGGATGAGTCACAGGAGGGGGCGAACCGTCACTCTCCTCCCCCCACACTCCTCTGCAATGCTGGCCGAGGGCGGGGACGAACTGTCACTCTCCTCCCCCCATGTTCTTCTGCAATGTTGGTTGAGGCTGGGGACGAACTGTCACTCTCCTCCCCCTATGTTCCTCTATAATGTTGGTTGAGGGTGGGGACCTCGCTGAGTCCGAGACAGTTGCAATGTTGGTCAGGCGGACCGCGACAGTTGGATGGACACTGCACACCTTTGCGGATTGAGGACCGGGTCTTCCGCACGTGCAGGCTTTCTGCTGGGAACTGAAAGAGTCGGTCGTCTTCAAAAGAGAAGGCGCAGACTCAGCTATCTGGAGCTCGGGGAAATCCACCTGTGTCGCTTGTTCAGCTGTAGATCGCTTGGCAAGTGCGGCGAGAGCTACAGGGCGCGGAACAAAGGGCTGCACGGGTTGTGGCAGAGACTGAACTACTGCGGCAAAAGTACGCTGTCGATTGGTGGGTATACCCAACTTGGCCTTTGCAGCAGGGTACGAGAGGCCTTCCAGGGTTTTGAGGCGCTGGATCGCCATCTCGTCCTTCCATTTCATACAGTTGCGGGAGTAAGCTGCATGGGCCTCACCACAGTTAACACAGCAGGCCGCAGAAGTGCAACCTTCCCCATCATGTTCACTGGAGCCACAATTAGCGCAACGAGCGGAACTCTTACAGAAACGTTGTGAATGCCCGTACCTCTGGCACCTGAAACAGCGCAGAGGACTGGGAATGTACGGGCGAACTCCACAGACCAAGTAGCCAGCCTTGATTTCGGTTGGAACTTTCGGGGAGTTAAAAGTCAAGATCACATTTTTAGACTTAATCAAAGAACTATCGCGCCGAAACATCATACGAAGTGCAGCAATAACACCTTGATCTGCAAGTTCAGTCACCAATTCTTCTTCACTGCATGGCAAGAGATCAAACTCCGAAATAACACCCCGAGAGGTGTTAAGAAACGGGTGAGGTGTCACTTTGGCAGGAATGCCTTGAAGACTAGTGAGGTGCAGAAAAGTGTTACTCTGAGAAACACTGCAAGTTTGGACAAGCAGGTCCCCAGAGCGAAGCTTCTTCACAGACCTCAAGGGGCCAACCGCAGCGTCCAAAGCTTTACAAATGAAAAAGGGAGATTTGGTAGACAGTCTCTCATTCGGATCGATGGATTCCACAACTAAGCGTGTAGCATGCGTAGTCACAGCAAACGAGGGGAGACGACGCTTCGGAGCGACTGGAACAGCTGCCGAAGAAGAGGTTCCACATTCTTGGTCCAGGTCAAGGTCTAAAGATCGTTTAAGGTTACGAGACTTGGTAGGTTGAGAAGACGAAGGAGAGTCATTGTCAATAATCATTTTCTCAGGCGACTTAAATTTGGAGTTTTTCTTTTTGTTTTTACCCATGGAAAAAAGGAAGAGGATTCGTCTGCAAACTACTCCACCCACCACCGAGCCCTACGAGGGAGAACTGGAGGTCTGCAAGTCAAGAAAATGACGCTGGACACAGTTCTGGAGCTTATACGTTGCAGATATAGTCCGTTGGTTGTGATCACACGCACTCGGCGGACACTTCGGCCTCCGGGTACCGTCATGCCAACGCCTTTGGCATGATCCCACAGCCCCCGGGCTTACCCTGCCGTGCTATACGACAAAAAAGCCGCTAAAGCCCTGTACACAACTTGGTACAAGACTTCTGACTAGAGGTGGGTTAGTCTCTAGCCTCCCGTTTACAGCGAAGCCGGGGTCGAAGAGGAGTGTTGGTACACAGGAGGCACTTAACCGGTCTCCTGAGACCTCAGCCGCCAGACATCCCATTTCCGCCTTACGGGTCTCCGCACGCGGCAAACATGCAGGTAGGTCTAGCACCCAAACCAGCTAAAAGGAAAAAAGTAATCCAAGGAAGACAAAACCCTGGAAGGGAACCTAAACGGAATCTCAGCAACCTACGAACTGAGCGGTTAATATAAAACAGTTAGTGGTGGAGGGTAACAAAACCACAAGACCGGGGTGTTAGTACATAACGTGGTAGCGATTAGGTAGAGAATACAACACGGGCAACTGGCCAGTGGAGAAAATAAATAAAAACGAAAAAGCGAGACACAAGACCAGCTCGGGAACGTGGGGACGCGACTTCCCAACAGCTGGATGAACAGCTGTCCCTGCAAACACCAAAATAAAAAACAAGCGGTGGCGTGACATCAGATGGTGACCAGTCACAAGGTCAGCTCGGGCCGTGGGGGCGCCGCTCCCCAAATAACTGGAAAACCAGTTATCCCCGTGCGGGGGCTCGCCGTCTGGGATACTTACTCAAGATTTTGAGGGCTGAACTGGAAGGCTGGATGCAACCTACCAGTGATGTCATTGTTAACACTACTTAGCTTTAATTGTAGAGGGCTTGCGTCTTCTGCGGCGAATGCTTTGGTTTACGAGGACGTTCGTTACCTGGGGGCCAATGTCCTCCTTCTCCAGGAGACGAACTGTTCCTTGGATGACGGGTGTTCCCGCTGGAGACGCTGGCCGTACATTTTTTATCATAATTACCGGACCCATCTCAGGTCTGGTACCGCTATAGCGTTTCATGTGCGTTTTCATTCTTCCCTTTCTGATCTTGTTGAGTCACAGAGTCTGCTGGGTTCTTTTCAACATATTTCTTTTTGTTTTTGTTCTAAACGTATTCATGTTTTCAATATCCATATTCCGCAATCTGCTACGGATGCAGAAACTCTCCTCCAACATCTTTCTTCTATCCTTTCGACCCTCCATCCAAATGATACAGTCATTGTTGCAGGCGATTTCAATTGCACTTTGCAACCCGGTTTTGACCGAGATGGTTCAACCGAAAGCCGTTCCGACCTTGTTTCCAATCTCACTCAACTCGTTGTTAATTTTGATTTAATTGATGCATTCCGTTCCCTCCATCCCCGGTCCAAGGAATTTTCCTGGTTCCCCCGGCTGCTTCACGCTGTGTCGCAGCACGCCTAGATAGATTCTATGTTTCCAGTTTTCTCCATTCCTCTCTAGTTGAAATTACTCATCATCCTTCCGTTTCGTCAGATCATCGCCCCGTTTTTTTTAATCTTTTTTTGCATTCTTCCTGTGTTCCCCTTTCCCCAGTCTGGTCGCTCGACGATTCAGTTTTAACTGATCCTGTTTTCTGTGCTGAAATTCGCTCTATGATCTCGTTTTCTGTGCAACAACTTTCTTCGTCTGACGACCCAGTGGCTCTGTGGCTTTCCACGAAAATTTCGATTATTTCTTTCGCACGTCAGTTTTCTTTCTCTTCCCGTACTTCTCGCTTTCAAGATATTGATGTTCTCCGTCGTAAATTGCAGACTATTTCTCCTTCTGATCCTTCTTTTCCCGTGTTTCAAGCTCAACTTCGTCGTATTATGTTTACTTTTGCTTCAACAGCCATTACTCGTTTGAAATTCACTCACTTGCGGTTTCACGACGACCCTTTTCTAGTTTGAAGTCCCTTGAGGAGTATCATGTTAAAAGCAACACAATTTCCTTTCTTTCACTACCTGACGGATCTACAATTACCGACCCTTATCGTATCTGTGAACTTACTTTTTCCCATTATTCGGATCGTTTTCAACACCGACTCCTTTCTCCTGCAGATACCTCCCCTCTTCTTCATGTCCTCCCTCAGGTTCCACATTATTTTTTTGATTCTCTTGTTTCTCCTATCTCTCCTTCTGAAGTCCGCTCTGCAATTTCCAGTCTGAATGACCGTTCTTCCCCTGGCGCGGACGGTCTTCCGCTCTCATTTTATAAGAAGTTTCTTCCTTCTCTCATCCCGCTGTAACGTACCAGGAGATGTGACGTACCTGCCAGAAGGACGCACACGACATAAAGGCAGATAGGAATCAGAACAAATGTCCGCGTAGCTTAATTGGTAGAGCAACTTATTCCGGAATGAGTGGACCCGGGTTCGAACCCCGGCGCGGATAAAAATGACGGAGAAATTCACTTCGTTATAATGGCGCCCGAACTATCCGGATGACCCGACCGTTCAAAATCTCGCATTGGTGTGATGTTATTTCCACACCGCGAGATAGGAAAAATAAGAGCAGCACTTCGAAAAAAAAAAAAAAAATAAAAAATAAGGGGGAGATGATGTAACGTACCAGGAGATGTGACGTACCTGCCAGAAGGACGCACACGACATAAAGGCAGATAGGAATCAGAACAAATGTCCGCGTAGCTTAATTGGTAGAGCAACTTATTCCGGAATGAGTGGACCCGGGTTCGAACCCCGGCGCGGATAAAAATGACGGAGAAATTCACTTCGTTATACCGCTTCTGGTTGCTTGCTTTAATGCCGTTTTTACTTCTTCAAATTTTCAGTCTTCTGATTTCACTTTTGCTCTTCTCCGTCTCATCCCCAAAACCGGAAACCTTGGTCTTTTTTTCTAACTGGCGTCCTATCCCTATTCTTAATACTGACTACAAAATCTTTGCTAAAATTCTCGCTTTTCGCCTCAATCCCGTCTTGCAGCATTTAATCCACCCCGATCAAACTTACACTATTCCCTCCCGTTCGATTACTACCAACATTTCCACCATTCGCAACTTATATTTTCTTGCTTCCCAACTTTCCGAACCTCTCGCAATTTTTAATATTGATCAGAAACAAGCTTTTGACTCCATTAATCACTCTTATCTCTTTGCTGTTCTTCGTCATTTTGGCTTTCCTACTCTTTCCTGTCAAGCTCTTATTAATCTTTACTTTCACTCTTCTTTCCGTATTAGCACTTCCATATTCATGACAGCTACCATCCCCTTTGACAACGGGATCCGGCAGGGTTGTTCCCTTTCGGGTCAACTTTTTACGCTTGCATTTGAACCTCTCTTAATTTGTCTGCGTTCTCGTTTGTTTTCTGTGATTCCTCGCAGTATTGCTCCTACTCGTCACCACCGCATAGTGTTGTCTGCATATGCTGATGACCTCACTCTCTTTCTTCGCACTGAACGTTCTTTCGGTGTTGTCCTTTCTGCTTATCGTGAGTATGCTTCAATTTCCGGTTCCGAGCTTAATATGTCTAAATCTGTCGGTCTGTGGGCCGGATCGTGGGTGGCACACGGTGATCGCCCTTGGGGTGCCCGTTGGTCATCCTCGGTCATTAAACTTCTTGGTGTGTACGTTAGAAATCTCGTGGCTGTTGCTGATGCCACATGGATTCCTTTGGTTCAGCAGCTCAATCGCCGTCTTGCTCCTTTTTGCCGGTTCAAACCTTTTTTGTCCTTTTTTAGCAGAGCACATCTGGTTTCTTCCTTTCTTCTTCCCATTTTGACACATTCGTGGTTCGCTTATTTTCCCTCGCCCATTTTTCTCCAATCTGCTCAACGTTTGATTACTGATTTCATCTGGAATAAAGTTCACTGGGTTCATCGTTCTACTCTCGTCCTTCCTCTGTCCTTTGGAGGTCTTGCCCTCCCAGATCTTTTTCAAAAATCTAATGCTATTCATCTTCAGACCTTTCTCCGTTCTTTTTCTCATCCTCAGATTTCATCGCTTACTATTGTTGATACTTTACTTTTCCCTCGCAGTCCGTTTCTCACTCTCGCTACTTTCCTCCGTATGGATCTGTTCCCCCTCATTCCAGATCACTTTCCCGATACTTATCGCACCGTTTTTTCCCTCTGGCATTCCTTATGTCCCGTCCGTCTCCCACCTACCTCAACTAATGATCTGCTTGCGGAACCTCTCTTTTACTCTTCTGCACTCCGTTCTCCCTCTTCACCGTATTTGTGCTTCTCCACCTGATTCGCCAGTGGCGTGGTACAGGTATCCCAACTTGTAGATGCTTCTCTCCGCTGGAAGACTCTTTCCCAAATCGACCCCCCTCTTGCTGACACTCCCTTACATCGCGCCCAACTCCGGTTGCTTCATTTTCAGCTTCAACGCCTTTACCCGTCCCTCGTGAATTCTTTTGGGTTAATTGTTTCTTCTTCGGCGTCCCCTTGCCTTCCTTTTCTGGTTTACTTGAATGATGTTCCCTTTCTGGTGCATCAAGTTACTGCAAAACTCTTGTACCGCCACTTTCTTACTTATTTTCGAGCACCTCTCGCTATTCCCTTTGTGCCTCCTGGTGAAACCTCTCAGACATGGGTCGATTCACACATTTCTCTGGCTTCCCCAAAAGCAACTGATATTCATTGGCTACATCTTCATCGCCGCTTGCTCACACCACGAACTCTTCATCGTTTTGGTCGCCTGTCTTCTCCCTTGTGTTTTTTCTGTTCAACGCTCGGTGATGTTCATCACGCATATGACTCCTGTTTAGTTTTACAGCCTCTTTTTTCATTGATGTTTGCTCTTCTCTCCAAGGTATGTCCTTCCTTTCACTCTGTTTCACATTACTATTTTCTTCGCCGTCATCATCCTTCCGCTGCTGTTCACAATCTAGTTTCCGCGTTTTTAATTTTGCAGGCCAAACTGACTATTTATTTATACTATCATACCAGTGTTGATCGGCCTGCTCTTCGTCGATATCATCCTGCGAGAGTTTTTCTGTGCCGTAGGTTTCGTTCCTCGATCAAGTCCGTCATCCAACTTGAGTACGAGGTAGCTCTGGCCCGGCAGGCAGTTCCTGCTTTCTTCTCGATCTGGTCCCCCCACCTCCCCTGGTTTCGGGTTGAGCATGGGTTGATTCAATTCGTTTGATCAGTTGTTTTTTCTTGTTTTTGTTATGGTGTACAGGTTTCTCCACTTAGTTTGTTTTTGCTTTTCCGGGTTGTTGTCTTGTTCTGTTTTTGATTGAGCTGCAGGTTTTTTTTGCCTTGTATTCATTCTTTTCTTCCAATCCTGTTGTTTTTCCTTTTTTTTTTTTACCGTTTTCCTTTTCTTGTTTTTATGATGGCCCTTTGGTAATGTTGTACTGTTTTGCTTCCTTGAGATTCCGGTCTTTTTGTTGTTTTTTCCCCTGTGCTTTGTTAGCTCATTCTACTGGTCAGTATATTCTTTCTTGGATAGTGCTTTTCCATATTTTTCCTCTTACTAGCGGCCTCTGCCTCTTTGTCTGAATTTTCTTGTCGTTTTGCGCTGTGATTGGATGTTTTACAGCTAGTTGCTATGACTTTTTTTTCTGTCCGGAGTCCGTGGGCATTTGTGTTCCTGTGTTCTGTGTGTATTTTTTTTCTGGTTCTTGGTGGTGCTGTGCAATCGGTTATTTTTTTTTGTGTGTCGGTATTTTTGTTGAGTTGTTTGTCTATGTATTATTGTGTGCGTGCTTTCTATGTTTTCGTCGGCCACAGTTGTTGGTCGCCGCATTTCTTGTTGTGGTGTTTTGTTGTACTGGTTGGCCACCAATTGTTTGTGATCACTGTTATTGTTTGGTATTAGTGTGATGCTTGTTGGGTGTTGTTGTTTTCCGTTGGGCTAGTCTGTGTTGTCTAGTTTTGCAAAATTTTTTTGGCGTGTTGTGTTTCTTTTGTGCTTGTTTGTTTGTTGTTCCTGATCTTCTTTTTTTGTACTGTGTTTCCTTAATGTGGTATTACCGTGTTTTTGTAATTGCTCTTGCTTTTTGCACGTGTTATGTTTAGTTGTTCGGATGGCGGCTGTCCTACTCGCTCTGCTCCTGTGTGAGTTTTTTAATACTGTGATTGTATTTTACCTATACTGCTAATGTGATAATCTTGTTTTTTACTTGTTTGTGTATGTTCTACTTTCGTGTTTCAGTTGGCTCCGCAGTTTAGGGAGCCTTTTTTTTCTCATGCCATGTGTTTCATGTTCTCTTGTTTTGCCTTTTTTTATGAACTTTGAATTACTTAGTGTGGCCCTGCTGGTCTCGTTGTGTTTTTTCATTGAGTACTCAGCCTTTTCTCTCGTTTTCTATACAGTGTGCTTCTCGTGCGTATCTTGTCTATTGGGTTACGTTGACCCAAGGAGTTGGTCAACGCACTATTTGCCTTGTGCTTTTTTTTACTGTGCCTCTTGTGTTTTTTTTTTCTTGACTGTATGTGACTACATGTGTAGTGAAGTAGTCAGTTGAGGCAGTTTTGTCTTTGATTATGTTTTAAGTGCACTTTTTGTGTTTTCGTTTTTGTGTTGCTTTGCACTCAAGCTCGGGTTCTCCGTCTTGCTTCGTGCTTCTCCTGTCCGGGGTTTTCCTGTAATATTGTATTTTTTCTCGGCACAGCCTTCTGTTGCCGTGCACGACTGGACGTACTTTGTGTTGTTTTCAATGTGTTATGATGCTATGCGATCTTGTTTCCGCGTGATTCTCTCTATAGCGTCACGTCGGCTTGTGGGGTTTGTCAACGCGCGTCTTCTTGTTTTGAGTATGAAATTTGAATTGAGTGCGATCTTTTTTGTGAACCTCGTGTGCCTGTTTGGCTACATTTATTTTGTGTGATGCAGCGGTTTTCCCCCTTATTATCATGTATTCTTCTGTGCAGTGTTCCTCCTGACTTACATGCGTCACTTCGTATTTCGTTTTTAGTTATAGCGGTTGGTTAACACCCCTCTTTATGTGCACGGTTTTTTTGTATTTTATGTTCTTCTTGTACTAATGTTTTGGCCGCTGCTGCATGTTTTCAGAAGTACAGTTTTGTTTCTCCTGTCGCTGTCTTGCAGTGTCAGTCAATTTGTGTTGTGTTGTATTGTTGTTGTGTTTTTTACCTGTCACCTTTGTGTTCGCGCTGCTATGTACTAGTTTTTGGAATGTGTTTTCTTCAATCACTCTGGGGTTTGGGTTTTGTAATGTGTGTGTTTTTCGTTTTTGTTTTCTGTGTTCCTTTTTTATCTGTATATATTTTAATCTTGTTCTGATGTTACCAGTTTTCTTTCCTCCTTTCTTTTGTGTTGAGACTTCTTGGCCTCGTCTCTTTTAATGCAGTCTCATGTTACTGAAGCATATTACATGTACCTTGCTTTTAGACTAATAAAGGTTTATTTTGAAGGCAGTGGTCTAAGCGATGGCCTCTGATCATTCGTCCGAACGGGGTCCGGGTTCGAATCCCGGTGAGGCATGGGTCTCTCCCTTCCCTGGAGTTGGTGAGGCATGGGTCTCTCCCATAACCCTTGAGTTGCTCACGGTGGTCGTTAAACCTAAAAAAAAAGATTTCTTCACTTTTATATCATTTGTGTTTTAAAAAAAAACTTAACTCTCCCTCATTTTTATAATATCCGATAAATTTCATTTTTCATTACCATACACCTTTTAGGGACCGTGTCATTTCTCAACACAAAGTATTTTCAAACAATAATAATTTCAAAAGTTGTATCCTGTTTTGTTTTGCATTTTTTTCTTTCAGTTAATTTCGGCAGCAACATTTTTCTGGAATTTCAAAAACGATTGAGTCGGTTGGACACGACGACAAAATGAATTACAAAATTACTTTTATTTTCCCTGAAGGGTTTCTTCAGCGTCGTCGAATTGGTGACCAATGCGACGTTGTTGTATTTCCCAGAAGAATCATAAGTCGTCGGTTCAGGATCACAAGTCACGCTTCATTTAATTTACTGTTCCAGGCTTTCTCTTCGTGACTTCGGAAGGAATAGAGGTAATTTATAGCAGGGCATAGAGCTGGTGGGGAAGACACACGAATACTCAATCGTCTAAAAGGAGATCTGCCGCGTTCTCTTTTCTACCTCCCTCATTCCAAAATGTCTGCAACAATGGGTTCCCCAGTCATCGTCAATCATGGGTTTTCGCCTTCCGGACGGGGAACAAGATGGCGGGTAGCCGCGTGCACTAGTCCACTCTCTGGTCAAGGCATTTCAGAAGCTACAGCGTTTGGCCATGAAATTTGCTGCGAATATTTTTTTTGCCGGTCATCGCTTGCTGACCTCAGTCCAACCCAAGCAAGTGAGGTGTTACTCTCTGAAAACTTTTGGAGCAAGCGTGTGGGTGAAGGGCGAAGAGAGAAAATTCTCCTTTGCTCCCAACTTTTACAAAGCACCATCGCGCAGGCGCCAAAAGGGGCGCTATGGCTTTCAGCTACGCTATTGGCTGAAAGTCAATCTGTCATGCTTTCTGTAACTTGAGGGTAAAAGTGTTCACGAAGGAGCGTGTGTGTGTGTGTGGGGGGGGGGTGAAGAACCTGCTAGCCCTCTCTGGCTCTTGACCACGGCTTAGCAAAAATTCTTGGAATTCCACCTGCTATGTCCTGGATGTTAAATTGTATTTCAAGTTCGTAAGGTGATCTTCTTCCAAAGGAATTTCTTTGCTTACAGGAAGGGAAATTCTTATCTCTGATTTTGGCGACTCCCTGTCTAGTGAAAAAAAAAAAACAAAATGGTGCAAATTCCGGGAATCCCCTCATATTCACAAGAAATTTTACATAATGAACACTCAATATTTCTCGAAACACAATACAAAATTTTTCACATTATTTCATTTACAAATTGCTGAATAAGAAATTTCAGAATTCGGAGAAAAAAAAATTAATTTCCTAAAAAAATCATTCTACTGACAGTACACGATTCCGTACTAAATTTTGTGGTGTCTTGCTAACACACCTGAACTTTTGCACCAATAAATGCTTCTCAACACACACTATTTTATCTCAGTCATAATGTAAGCTTAATTTAATTTAATTAATTATGCTCGATTCACTTTACGATTCCAATGTTCATAATGTACTTTATATATATATATATAAATTTAAGTTTTAAAATGAAGTGAATAATTTAGTTCACACATGTTTTAGTTTCACTCATAGATTAAAAGTAATTTTAAGCCATTTACATATGTTCAAATTCTTTCTAGCTCTCGTTCCAAATACACATACAGTACACGTACAAAACTATAACTACACAATTTCCACTAAAAACCGTGAACGAACGTTTAAGAAAATGGAAAAAAAAATGTTTTTCATGTCGCTCAGTTTGCTTCAAAGAATGAAATTCAGAAAAAGATTAATGAGAGGAAATTTTTAAATAATCATTCTTGGAGACAAGAATGCCTGAATGCAGTGGCGGCTCGTGGTTGAAAAAATAGGTGAAGAGCTACAAGAGCAATATGAAAAGATATCTACTGTCTTCAATGAAAATCACTATATGAGGACGGACCTATATTTTGTATATTATATCAATTCTTCTTTCTTTTCAAGCTGCAAATTTGTCGATTATGTCGTCATAGAATGGTTGTTTCTTCGTAAGCATCAATAAAATATCTTTCTGAATAGAAATATTTGCCAAAGAAGCAAGTCTGTCTTGAGAAATGGTGTTTCTTGAGTAAGTTTGTATTCTTTTAAGGCAAGAAACACTTCTTTCCACTGACACACTTGTAGATGGAATGGTTAAAATGAGGGCAACCAACTTATAAGCTTCTGTAAAAATGTCTTTATCTTCATGAAGCACTCGAAGAAGTTCTTGAGTCGATATATTTCTTAATTTTTCGTTGGCATATACAAGACTCAGTTCATTTTTAAGGCGCTGGAGTTTAGTAAATATTTTTCCGTAAAAATGTTGTAGATTTCCAAAATCGTGAGAGGAAAAGCTTGAATTAAATTGTACGAATTTGGTTGTGTCAGCAAGACAAACAAATTGAAGTTTTTCACAGTCTTGAAATCTTATATCCATTTCCATAAGAATGTGGTCTAAAATTTCAAAATACAATTGTTTATAATTTTTAAAAATTGCTTCTTGTGTAAGAGCAGTATATTCCCGTTTAGATCTGCTTATTTCTGTGATTTTGCTAGCTTTTCCAAACAGTGTTTCAAATACTTCATCGTTCCTTTTATGACTCAAAATTTCACGAGTTTTTTAATTTGAGTTACACAGTAGTTTATGTCTAGTGATTTTTTCTGCAAAATTTCGAATAATAGATCGGTGGGGCCAAAAATTTCATTAAATACTATTGCCAAAAATGTAAATTCAAAAGTGTTCATATCATTTAAAAATCCCTTGGCAACTTGAATTGATTTTTTGTCTGATTGCTCACTATTTATCAAAAATTCGAATACTTCCTTCAATTTATCCCAATCTTCAACAATTACACTTACTAACTTCGAATTGGAGGGCCATCGAGTTTCTGCTATGGTTGGTATGGGTCTTGCGGTTGTAGATGTGAGTGTATGATCTCTTCACTGAGTGGTGAAAAAACGAAGAAATTCCAGTGAGGCTTGGGTAAAATATACGACACTTTGAAATTTTAGAAAAACTCTGCTGTAGTACAAGGTTCAAACGATGAGCTAAGCAATGAACAAAAACAGCTTGAGAAGCTTTATCCTTGATTTTTTTCTGGAGCCCATTCAAGTGTCCAAACATTACACTTGCTTCATCGTAACATTGCCCTGTTAATTTGTGTTGATAATCGAATTGTTCCAAAATTTTGTCCAACATTTTGTATAAAGCTTCTGACGTTCGATCTCCACTCACGTCGTGAAAACCCAAAAATCGCTCAGCCAATACACCTTCCGAATCAACAAATCTTATTATTAAAGAGCACTGAGAAGTCTGATTTATGTCTGTGGTGTCATCTACTTGAATAGAAAAGCATTGAACTTCATTTACTTCATTTTTAACGTGATCGTTTATATATTCAGAAATACATTCAATTAATTCATTTTGAATAGCTTTTGAGTCACCTGTGAAGACATTTTTTATCTTTTCGTATTGTTTTTGAATTTCTAAAAGACTTCTTGATATCAACAATGAAAGTAATTCCTTGAAATTTTCACGATTTATCGAGTCCATGCTTTCGTCATGGCCACGGAATGCTACTTCTTGTTTGCTCAAATATAATACTGCATCAATCACTGTCTGCAGGAAAAGTCTATTTAAACGAACGTTTTCGTTGAAATGCATTTTCAGAAGCCTAGCATTCTCCCTCAGGCATCGTCAATGGTGTTCTGATTTTTTTCAAAATTCCTTAGCATTAACTCGCATTTCAGGTGTTCGCTAGAATCACCATGTTTACGAAGTGAGCGCGTTATATTTAATAAATCTGAGAATCCGTCTTTATTCCACGCCGAATATTATTACCAAAAAGTAAGCAGGGCCAACAAAATAATTATTGTAACACAGAAGCATTACAAAGCCATTTATATTCAGTAAACCAACAATTTTTAAAATTAATATTGTAGGATTTACCGCTCTTCTTGATTTCTTTTTTGGCAACAATTTTCAGTGAATCCGTCGGTCGTCCTTGAAGTAAAATGTCTCTTTTATCTTCATCTTTCCACCGATTAAATGGAGTTTGTAATAAATTACAAACAATGTCGTTCACAGGATACATACTTTAATTAAAACTATCACTAATTGTTAAACTGTACGCGAAACTACAGTAACAGCTAAACTTTTTGACAAATAATCACAAAGCACGAAAGAAAAATCCCTTTCGGAAAGCATGTATCACAACATTGCAAGATACCCTGGGTAAAACTTAACGTTTCACCGTGATCTCCTTCGAAGGTCACGATTCCATCTGCAGAGCTACGGAGCCGAAAGATAAAACACTTCACTTGCGCGCCAGATAGGGGAGGTTGACGTCACGGTTACCATAGCAACTTGGTCGACAGCTGCAGACTTCCAGGGTTTTCATTTCGGCTCTTCACTTGCACTGTTTTGCGTATGAGGACTTGTTTTCCGTCTTGAACGCGCTATGTGAATTGATATCTAATCAAAATTTTGAGTACTTTGTAACACAATAGAGACAAAAAATAATATATTATACAAATTACTGAATAAAACTTTATTTTAAGTAAAATAGGTAAAGAGGCACTTCCCCTACTTCACCTGAAAAGCAGCCACTACCTGGATGTGTGATTTTTTCGCATAGTGGAACCGAGAACTGGGCCCTAATTCTCGACACCACTAATAGGAAAACATCAACACATCATCACACCTTACCCCGAAATGAAAGATTGGTGAGCAAGAAGCGAAGCGACGCCGCGGATCCAAAAACTCTACCGGTGTGCTGAAGGAGCACACGATGACAACAAAACCACGTGATATCAACACAAGTGTGTGAACCAATTAGAAAGCTTGTGGAGCCTCGTCCCCAGATTTTTCTTATCCGGAAACACAAGAGTGGAAGTCCAACACGGCGTCCGCCGAAGAGTGGAGCTTCCGATGTAAACAAACACTCAATACAACACACTACACCGAACGAAATACGACACTAATACAAGAATGTTATCAAATTGCGCAATATGATAAAAGAAAAAACGAAAAGAACATATTCCCCAACATAGATGATGAGAAAGAAAACAAGATATAAAACTGACGGAATATTTAGCACAAGACACATACACGAACTAATTCAAGGAACAACATTATGAATAGCAATCCTTTCTACTTCTCACAATGTGCACCTCAAGAGTAAAAATCGAAGTTCAGCCTAAATCTGCTGCTTCGCTCAACTGAATATCCCATAAATTTGACATTCTGCATTTCATAAGTACTGACATTTAAATTCGCTTCAGTAACACTACATCACCCAAGTTCGCCTCAAAAATACATCATAGAAGTACACTGAAAATTTGAGGAAAAATATTCAACTGAAACGAATCTCTCTTTTCATCATTAACAGGGAATGATACTAACTAAATACTTCTTGAAATGCAAGAAAAGAAAAATCCTACAACTCGGTGCTTTATGGAATTGCCTGAAGTGATTTAACTGCTATTCATGGAATGTGTAAATCTATACAGAACGTTCTACGTCCCATGCAACAACTTTGCTTCGCAACTACATATGTACTAATACAAAAGAAAGAATTATCGTACTAGTTACTTTCCCTTGCTATTCGTTGTTTTTGCAGAAAGGAAAAAAAATCTCTCAAGACCTCTTAACTTTACCATAAAAAAATCCCATATATAATTATCTCTTAGGTCTCAAGAAACAATGGACTTAAATCATGAACACACATATTTGTACAAACAAAAAAAATATTTACATAACTTTTCACTGAAGTGAAATTCATAATCCGTATTCATTTTTGGAAAGGGGTCACTTAGTATGAAAAAAAAAATTCTTTTCAGTCCAGTTTCTTTCTCTAGAGGAAAAATTGTTTTTATGCTGCGCCTCTTTCACGTACCATGATTTGGTGAGGCAATTTAAGCCTTACATGTGCCTAACAACAAATCCTCTGCTATCACGCGGGCGCAGATTATACCTATGTGGATCACTCCTTTGAATCCTCTCGCTTTCAGTTTGCTGAGAGTTCTGAACTTCTATGTTGCTTCTGGGCATTACTTGAGGTGCACGATTCCTGTAACCTTCGTGATCATTAGACGGCCGCATCAAGCTCTGTTCCAGTGGTATCCACGTAGACCAATCTACACCTTCAGTTAAAGTCTCTGGCTGGTCCTCAGCCTCCTGGAGTTCCTCGTGCCTCTCAGGACTGTGGGAAATTTCTGTCTTCTCCTGGGAATATCATACGGTCTCTTATCTTGGTTAATCGATCGACATGCACTATCTCTTTACGCCTTGGGTTGGCCATAAAAGTGATCTCGTAGTTGACAGGTGACAACACTTTAGTCACTCTGTAAGGTCCTGAATTGAGCTTGGTCAATTTCTTGGAACACCCGGGCTCACTACCGGGGTGTAAAGGTATACCTTATCCCCTACAGATATTTGTTTATTTACGGCTTGTAACGTACCAGGAGATGTGACGTACCTGCCAGAAGGACGCACACGACATAAAGGCAGATAGGAATCAGAATAAAACGTCCGCGTAGCTCAATTGGTAGAGTGACTTGTTCCGGAATGAGGGGATCCGGGTTCGAATCCTGGCGTGGACAGAAATGACGGAGAAACTTACTTCGTTATAATGGCGCCCGAACTATCCGGATGACCAGATCGTTCAACACCTCGCAAGGGTGTGATATTATTTCCACACCGCGAGATACGAAAAATAAGAGAATCCCTTCTCCAGCACTTCGAAAAAGAAAAAAAAATAAGTGGGAGATGATGTAACGTACCAGGAGATGTGACGTACCTGCCCGAAGGACGCACACGACATAAAGGCAGATAGGAATCAGAATAAAAAACCGTCCGCGTAGCTCATTTGGTAGAGTGACTTATTCCGGAATGAGGGGATCCGGGTTCGAATCCTGGCGTGGACAAAAATGACGGAGAAATTTACTTCGTTATAATGGCGCCCGAACTATCCGGATGACCCGACCGTTCAAAATCTCGCAATGGTGTGATGTTATTTCCACACCGCGAGATAGGAAAAATAAGAGAATCCCTTCTCCAGCACTTTGAAATAAAAAAAAAATAAGTGGGAGATGATGTAACGTACCAGGAGATGTGACGTACCTGCCCGAAGGACGCACACGACATAAAGGCAGATAGGAATCAGAATAAAACGTCAGCGTAGCTAAATTGGTAGAGTGACTTATTCCGGAATGAGGGGATCCGGGTTCGAATCCTGGCGTGGACAGAAATGACGTAGAAATTTACTTCGATATAGGCTGTCTTTGCTCGTTGCTTCTCCTGCATCTCGACAGCCTTTTCCAGATTGGCCTTTCCAGCTTCGTAGGCATAGTTCAATCTGTTGGTCATCTCATCACAGTACTCTTGCTGAGACGCATAGGTACGAATAGTTGGGCTCCCTATGAGATGGTAGGGTAGCACCAAGTCCCTTCCAAATGACAGGTAGCCAGGCGTCTCACTGGTGCTCGAGTGTACCGTAGTGCGTAGGACTAGTAAGGCCAATGGTAAACATCTGTCCCAGTCATCTTGATTGTCGGCTACCAGGTGACTAAGTGCTTGAATTAAGGTGTGGTTTAATTTTTCACAGACTCCATTGGTAGAAGGCTTGTAGGCAGTGGTGTTTAATTTCTTTATTCCCAACTTCTCGTACACTTTCATCATTGTATTTGAGAGGAAGTTGGTCCCTCTGTCGCTCAAAAGCTTATCTGGGATTCCATGTACCGAGATAAAAGTTTCAATAAGAGTTTGGGCAATTGTGTCGCTCTAAACATCAGGTAGTCCAAATGCTTCTGGCCAGCGCGTGAAACAGTCTGTTATGACCAAAATAAATTTATTTCCAGAGCTGGATGTATGCAGTGGACCAACCACATCCATCGCTACATTTTCAAAGGGTCGGCTAGACATTTCTGACCTGATGAGAGCTGCCTTCTTGTTGAGTTGAAATCCTCGCTTGCTGATGCAAGAATGGCAAGTATCTATGTAATTTTTTATAATTTTATACATGTTGTGGAAATAAAGTTTTGCTCTAATTCTCTCTAAAGTTTTGTGAAAGCCAGGATGAGCTACTTGGTCATGACAGGATTTTAATACCTCTTTAATCATACGGCTAGGGATGACCAACTGTTCCAAAGGTTGATTCCTGGCAGTTCCTGATTTATGCATAGCATAATGCCATAAGAATCCATCTTCTAAGTAAAATTCATCTGAAATTTTACTTCTTCCCATGTCTGCTGAACCTTCTAAAATTCCTATCAATTTGTTCAGTTTTTCATCCTTCCTCTGCAATTCCAAGACTCTTGATTTTTCGATGACTTCACCATTGACACCTTCTTGTACCACCTCGTTGGTTTGTACACGCCTGGACAGATAATCCGCCACCACATTAGGTCTCCCTGGCCTGTGAATGATGTTGTAATTGAATTGCTGCAGTGACATGCACCAACGAGCTATCCTAGAGGTGGGATCCTTTAGCTTGAACACATAGGCTAGGCTGGTTTGATCCGTAATTATTGTGAATGACCTAGCATACAAGTACTGTTTAAAATAGTTCACCGCGAATACTACACTCAACATTTCCTTTTCTACCACGGAGTAATTCATCTCGGCACCTTTCAATTTTCTACTAACGAAAGCCACAGGATGTAAATTTCCCTCAGTTTCTTGTTGTAGAACAGTTCCAATAGAGTATTTAGATGCATCGCATGACAAAGTAAATTCTTTTTCAAAATCAGGAAGTTTTAAACAAGGCTCTCTCAGCAATGCTTGTTGTAGGTTTTCAAAAGCTGATTGTGCCTCTAGGGTCCACTTGAAATTTTGGGTTTTTCGGATAAGTCCAGTAAGCGGAAGTGCTAACTGAGCATATCCTTCAATAAACCTACGGTAAAATCCTGTTAATCCTAGAAAATCCCTAATGTGCTTAATTGTTTGTGGAATTTTGAAATTTTTGACTGTTTCTATGTTTCTGGGGTCTGGTTTCACTCCTTCCGCTCCTACTATGAATCCTAAATAGCGAATAGAAGGTTGGAGAAAGTGACACTTGCTACTTTTAAGTTTTAGATTGTGTTTCTGTAATCTTTGAAAAACTATTTCAAGCTTATCAAAGCGTTCTTCAAAGGTCTTGCTTGGTACGACAATGTCGTCAATGTATATTCCAATTTGGAGTGGTTTTAATCCTGATAAGACTATCTCCATAAGTCTTTGAAAACTATTAGGGCTGTTTCGCATACCAAACGGGACACGAAGCCACTCATACAAACCTTGGTCTGTTACAAAAGCAGTTTTATAAGTGTCCTCTGGGTGAACCGCCATTTGAAAGAACCCTGAGGTTAAGTCTAATGAACTGAATAGGTTTGCACCAGAAAGTGAGTCTACCATCTCGACAAAGTTAGGTAAGGGAAAAGAATCTGGTACGGTTTTTGAATTTAGGCGACGGAAGTCAGTACATACACGGTACCTGTTGTCCGATTTTTTTACCAACAGTACCGGAGCAGAATAAGGACTGTCACTTGGACGAATGGTTCCAGCTTCTAACAGCTCATGAACCTGCCTATCCAGTTCAGGCCTCAAGGCATAAGGAACCCTATATGGTTTTTGTCTCACTGGGATGTCATCGGTTAAGTGTACCTCCTGAAGTAGGGTGTCACACTTACTCAATTCAAGCACACTTTTTGCAAAGGTACCACGATGCTTATAAAGGAATGCCAATAATTTCCGCTGTTGAAGGGGGTGAAATGAGAAACGTCAAACTCGTTTTCCCATATCGAACAATCATCAAGTTGGCTTTCAACCGATGTAACACTTCCTACCTTGATAGGTTCTGCCGTGACAATTTTTGTGTTTTTATTTATGTGTATTACCTCGTCTGAAGTGTTAATAACCTTGATGTGGGTAAGGTCATTTGTCTCATTGACTGAGCGATCTACCCAGAGAGAATTTATCCTGAGAGTGGGGATGGGTTGCAAAAGTGTGAAATTTTGACTGGAATTAATTTTTCAGACCTAGGTGGTATTTTTCTTTGGGAAAGACTCGTCCATACACAACTGGGATTTGTGTGGGGTCCTGAATTTCTGCCATTTTTTTCTGAATCCCAGATGTGAAATTTACAAACGTTCCTTTTAAGAAGGTACTAATGAAAGTGAAAAGCCATAGGAAATGACTCAAGAAACTATGGTAGTTTTTCCTAAACTTGTATGTTACCTGGTCTAAAAGTGGAATTTCCCGAGAAGGTTTACTGTGCTTTTGCTTTTTCTCCCATTTCTTTTTTCTGGGACTGGGCTCACTCTCGGAAATAGCAAGCCCTTCTGAGTTAGAGGTTGCATCTCCAGAGGAGGCCTTCCTACAGTATCAACCGGTGATTTGAAATATCCTAATGCAGAATTTTCAGAATCTTCACTCTTTTCATGTAATTTACCTACTAGAACTTCTTTTGGGCACATTATCTTCTTTACCAACAGAATAGCTTGCTGTTTCTCGATTTCTTTCCCCGTAGTTTCCCTTTCACTTTTATTTGTCCATAGACAACTAGTGGTGGCATCAAAAAGGAACCCTTGTTTTTTCAGCAAATCAAATACTACAATCATGTCATAAGCAGTGGATAAGGGTGCCTCGGTGACATATACTTTATGAAAAAAATGCTCGCCTGCCAAATGAAATTCAAGGTTAAGGCAGGAGCTGATTGGCAGTAGTTTTCCGGATACCCCTTTCACTATCACTTTTGGTTGATTCTGCACTACCTACTTTTTTCAGACAATTTTTCTAGACATTTCTCTGAGATCAAGCTAACACTTGCACCTGTGTCTACTAATAATTTCAAAGTTCTGCCACCAATCGTCCCTGTTACTATGGGCATCGGAAAGTGTTGATCTGCTTGACATGACTCAATAGGAGCATCTACAACAAGACTGGGGTTTTCTGAGAAGTCGACTCCTGATTACTTCTCCCCCTTTTTGGTTTAAAGACCCGGTATTGTAATGTGCTCTACCTGTAGGGTTTCTATTTTGTCTGGTTTGCCACCTACCTGGGTTCTGAAAATCTCTATCCTGTGACCTTCCGTCTGATCTCCCGAAACTTTGTCCTCGTCTATCTTGGTTCTCGGGATAATTGTAATTGCTGCTCCTACATTCATTGGCGTAGTGGCCCACCTTCCTGCACCGAAAACAAGTAACTGTTGTCGTGTTGCTTCTTCGAAATCTATCCTGAGGAACTGACCGTGGGATTGTTTCTTCCCTGAACCTACCAATTCTACCTGGTGAATTGCTCCTGTCTGAAATTTCAGTGTCTCGGAGGGACACTCTCTTGAGGGTTTCTTGTACACCCTCGAACGCCTTTTCCAGCGCTAAAATTGTTTCTTGATTATTTTCCACCCTCTGGGCTAAATTACATATTTCTGATCCTGTTACAATGTCAATGCTTGCCTCTGCACCTACAAAACTGACACTTCGGTGGCTGTTCATACATGTCTCATTATCCTCTTCTAGCTGAGCTTTGGCCTTTGCTTGCTCAAATGTCTGGGGCTTGTGTAACAACACTAGTCTTTTTATTCTAGGATTTAATCCTGCCACAAATTGGGAGAGTAGTCTTCCTGGTTATAGACCTACCAGATTCTGTGCCTACCTCTTCCCCAAAGCACCTGTATGCCAAACCCTCTAGTCTTGAAGCAAACTGTTTTACAGTTTCTCCTACACCTTGCTTACATGAGGTAAATCTTCCCATTAATAAGGACAAAGGAACTGATGAAGAAAATCTATCTACCGAGGCCCGTTTTAGAATCTGACATGTCAATTGTCTTTCCCTGAGTGATAAATCTCCTAGGAACTATTTTGCTTCCCCTTGCCATTTCCTTTTGGTAATTAGCAATTTCTGTCCTTCTGACCAGTTTCCCAGGCCACTAACTTCTTCCACTGCATCCAAGAATTCTTTTAATGTCACCCCATCATTACCTCCTGTAAATGTAGGAATTAAATTCATTAGAGCTGGGATACTGAGGTTAGAGTTTATTTCTCCTCTATCCATGGCTTCCCCTCCTGAAAGAGATGGACTATTATCATCATCCCCTGGTTCACCCATGTTAATTATAAAAAAATTATCACTATTATTCGTGCAATAACTCCTACCCTTATAATAGATATATCCACACTGAAATTATTTCTGTACTGCAATACTATGAATACACACAATACTTACTACATCACAACAGGAACAAAAGAATTTGATTTGGGAACAAAAGAACTGTGAATGAAATATTTCTCCCACACTGTGCCTAAATTCAATATCACACTTGTGTAGAACACGTGAAGATAAAATTTATACAGGAGTATCTCTTTCCCAGTGCCTTAATATCCAACTGTCGTACACTAATCAAGTACCTTATACATTAATTTAAGAAAAAAAAGCAACTATCTGCTGCCTGAATATAAACAACCTACTATAAGCAATTTTCACTAATCACGCACAAGTGTTGGTAATTTTTATGAACTTGCAACTAAATTTACTTTGTATTAATATCAACCTTGTACATACGCTAAAACTATACTTTAAGATAATGCTACTGCGAAATATCACTAGACGAATATACAATACACTCAATACTCATGCAGATGTTTGTGTGTTAGCAAGATTTGAAATTTTCTCATAAAATGCAACTTTACGAGTTGGGTGAAGAAAGGAAAAAAAAATATGCATCAAGAATCTCAAGAACTTTCCACCTATTTCCTATTCAAAGCTCCCGAACTGAAATTTCTTTTACAAATAATATTTTACACCTTATTACAAATTATTTTTGAGTCATTTTGTGTTCAGTGATCCGTCAAGCCATAAATCCTGGGCACGGAAACCATTTGATATAACGTATTTTTCCAGAATTATTCAATCTCGGTCACTATGACCATGTGTTCTAGTGTAAATATACTCTTGTATCAAAATACTGTAGAACAATATGACACGTGATAAAAAAAATAGCTAGTGGAAGAACAAAAGAAAATGTATGTATAAACAGTAAAATTTGCGTTGTCAAGTATATATTAACTTACCAGGTTCAGATCCATGAACTCTGCCAAGTGCAGAGATGATTTATGAGCTTGACAAAGAAAGTTTCACAAGATTTACTTATCAATTACCTTGGATTCACTGAACACAAACAATTAATAAAAGTGACTCAACATTTTTTCAGTTGTAAAAAACTGACTAGCAGTTATATTTAATCATGATCAGGCCTCTCGCCTGATCAGAATTTTGATGAGAATTTTTTTTACAGATTTTTGTTTCTTTTGTTTTATTTTTTCACAAAGCACCCATGAATGCCAAAAGGAGTTTTAGAGTCCAATTTCAATTTTTTGGGGTGGAAATTAGTTATACAACTTTCAACTCTGTCTAATATTGCAAATTTTTACCATTTCAAATTTTATAATTCTTTATATAATATGATTCAAAACTTCAGTGTGATTATCGGTTTACTTGAAGGAAAAAAAATATGTGATCAACACTTAATAGGTACCTTTCCAAAACATCATGCATAATACAATAGAATGATACACTTTACTAAAAAAAAAAAAATTAATATCATGTGGTTTTCTCAGTGTGTAATCCATTACGACTGATTCTGAATTTCTTCACCGCCCTGGTGGCGCAGTGGTCTAAGCGATGGCTTTGTAAAGGTTGTGTTGACCTGTGCTCCGTGTTTGACCTGCGTTTATTGGTGTTCTTTTGTGTGTGTGCCGTCATTTTGTGTATCTTCTGTGTTGTAAACGTCTCCTGTGTCGATTGAGTCCGACTTTGATGTCCTGTAAGTAAAACTTTACTTGTACTAACTCTTTTTCCGTCCTGGCTTTGCCCAGGGTCGGGTTTAGCAAGCCAGCCATTGCAAATGGCGGCGACCGCATCTGATAGGCCAGGTCTGAAGATTCATAGCAAAGCTCCGCCCCTACCTGGCCACGTTCGGTCATCGTCACTACCACACGCAGCTGGTTTCCAAGCCGCGTTATCTGATGTTACCACTTCTTCTTCCAACTTTATGGATGTTGATTTCCCGACATTTTCCTCCACCGTGACGTCATTAACTTCTTCAGTATCCGTTGCCTCTGGTACTTCATCTGCTCCTGCGAGCACTGCGTCTCGACCTTCCCCATCTCCGCCCATTCCTACGGCAACTCTACCTTATGCTTCCGTTGTGAAGGGTACCAGTTCATCTTCCTCTACAGCGCAGAATCCATGTACAACGCCTCTTGATATGATTGTCCCTAGAGACAACAAGAAATTACGCATCGAAATTCCGGAAACTTCAGCTGCTGGGCAGGAGGTTTTACGCACACAGAAACTTGGCATATGTTTTGATGCCCTCCCAGACACCAGCCTTAAGAAATACTCCTTAACCGTCCGCCAAATCCTCCCTAAGGGAGCGATCACCCATATGGCGAGGAAGCCTAGGACTGTTCTCATCCATTTTGCGAAGCCAGAGTTTGTGGAGCGCGTCTTATCTGACGGACTGCAGGTTGGGGATCATACCTTACTGGGAGTCCCGCTCACGCAGCGCCCCGTACTTGTTACGTGCTACCCCGTACCACCAGAAATCAAGGACCATTACTTAATGGCGGCCCTTTCCCGTTGTGGAAAAGTAGTTGGATCCATTTCCACTTTGTCTTCCGCACCAACAGACCCAGATGACAGGAACATCTTAGGTCTGCGTCGCCAAGCTAGGATCCTGTTTCCTACTGAAGATGCCATTGCTGATTGCCCTACTGACCTCACTGTGGTTGTAGGGAAGCAGATTTTCCGGATCGATATCGTTACTGCCTTGCATTGTTTTAAATGCAAGGCATATGGCCACATCCAATCACGTTGTCCACATGTATCTGCCAAGCCCCCTATTTCCATACCACCCAAAGTCAACACCCCAGCCTCAACACCAGTTTCTCTGGCCACACCAAGTTCGGCTCGACAGACGTCCTTGATTGGATTGGATTGAATTGGAGGTTTAACGACCACCGTGAGCAGCTCAATGGGCTATAAGCAGTCGCCCGTCCCTAATTTAGGGTCACTGGTTCCAGGGAAGGGAGAGAGCCAGTG
The DNA here is from genome assembly GCA_039090855.1 of Macrothele yani. Classification (NCBI taxonomy): domain Eukaryota; kingdom Metazoa; phylum Arthropoda; class Arachnida; order Araneae; family Macrothelidae; genus Macrothele; species Macrothele yani. The sequence continues at coordinate 98,147,758 of CM076990.1, read as the reverse complement.
CTGTAAGACAAACACAACATCCATGCCTGACCGGGATTCGAACCCGGACCCCTTACGGACGAATGATCAGAGGCCGGCGCCTTAGACCACTGCGCCACCGGGGCGGCCGTCCTTGATCCCTTCTACTGTTGTTCCAGATGATTCTCCCCCAGCAAGTGATGATTCATCATCAGTCTCCAAGTCTTCGATATCTACTACAGGTCTTTGGCCACCTCTCCATCGTTGGACCCACTTGCTGCTGTGGTACCTCTACGTTCTTCGGAGGGTATTATCTCAGAAAAGGAATGGCAACCCCTCCGTCGTGTTGCTTCATCTTCTTCCCTTGGATCCCCTAATGTGGAGTCAGATCTAACTGTCCTACACCCACCAGCTTCTCCCGGCGTTCCCACGTTGAAACGTACCAGACAGAGTTCCATCTCGCCAGTGACGTCTTCTCCACGCTGCTCTCGTTCCCGTTCGCCAATTCGACAGTCTTTCTCTCCAACAGCAGTTCCTACATCTCTTAAGTCCCCAGCTGTTCCAAAATTGTTGGATCAAAAAGCTTTCGCTGAATATCTGGAAACTTTCCCTGCATTAGACGGGCCGCTGGCGCCCTCTGATCTTGCTCTCATTATACTCAATCAACCGTCACGTCCTCTCAAGCAGCTAGACTGCGTTCAATCACGTAATGCTCAGCTTCCCACTATTATCACCCAACTTCAGAATCTACTTGCTCTTTTGCCAAAAATGAACACAGGCACTAATGCGCAGACATCTAACTTAAAGAAACGTGTAACCAGTCTTCACAAAAGTGCTGATAGTAATATTCAACCACCACAACCTCTTTCAAGTTAAAATTACTTTCTTTCAACTGTAAGGGATGCTCCGTCCCTCCTACCAATGCGTTAGTGTTTGAAGACATTACACCGCATGATGCGGATATATTATTGCTACAGGAGACTAACTGCCATCCCAACACCCCATACCACCGGTGGCGAACCTGGCCATTTCAATTCTACCATGCCCATCAACTAAGTCTTCACGCAGGACTTGCGATGGTCATCAATTTTCGTCTTCGATCCTTCATTACTGATATCACGGTCAAACCGATTTATCGTGACCTCCTGCAGCTTCTGTCTTTCCGACTTCACAACTTCCGATACCATATCTTCAACATCTATGTTTCCGGCAATCAACAGTATGCAGACTGTCTTTTTGAGCATTTTGTTTCCTGTGTTCAAGGTCTTCCGGCCACTGATATTGTCATCTTAGGTGGTGATTTTAACTGCACCCTTGACCCATCCCTCGACAGATCGGACGGTTCCACGGATACCAGGTATTTTCTTACCAGAGCACTTTCTACAGCCATCAACCAGCTACAACTCCAAGATGCTTTTCGACACCTGCACCCATTTCTTCGTTCGTACACCTGGCGCTCCTACTCCACTTCCTCCCCTACAACTGCCCGACTTGACCGGTTTTATGTTTCTTCAATTCTTCTTCCTTCAGTTATCTCCCTTTCTCACACACCGACAGTTTCTTCCGACCACAGCTGTGTCGTAATGTGTCTTCACACCGGTCCATCTCCTCGGCAATACTACCGTACTTGGACCCTTGATGATGATCTTTTACTTGATTCAACTTACGTAAATTCCATCCAATCGCAGCTCCAACAAGCCTTATATACGCTCCCTTTTGCTTCTTGTACCTTGCAACACTGGTTAAATGTCAAATCCCAAATTCTTCTTTATACCAAGCAATATTTCCACGAAAAACGTACCACCGCCTCTATGAAGATTGATGCTGCACGCTCGATTTTTTCCACCCTAGATCTTGATTCTCCGCTGTTTTCTCATTACCAAGCTGAACTTCGTGCCTTGCTACTTCCTGTCTCCCAACAAGCTCTTCACCGCCTCAAGCTCCTTTATCTCCAGCCAAATGACTATCTATGTGAACAGGTTCAACAACTGGAATTCCACAAACGTTCTGCTCATCACCTCCGTAATCTGAAGTTACCCGATGGAACTGTTACTAATGACCCCACTCTCATTTGCTCCGGTGTTAGAACATATTTCCAGTCACGTTTTGCTCAGTTCCAGTCAAGTTCTCCGCATGCTGATTCGATTCTTCGTGCCTTACCACATATTCCATCGCATCTTGTTACATCTCTTTCTATGCCTATCACCCCAGCAGAAGTAGTACAGTCACTTGCCTTACTTAACTGTCACTCGTCACCTGGTCCTGACGGGTTGACAGTTAATTTCTTTCGTACGTTTTCCTCTTTCTTACACCCTCTCCTATTGCCTTGCTTTACAGCTGCTTTTTCCTTATCTGTTCTTCCCCCCGCTTTTACTCTAGCTCACATCATTCTTCTTCCAAAGAAGGGGTGTCTGCTGGAGTTGGATAACTGGCGTCCTATATCCATCCTTAATGTTGACTACAAGATTTATACTAAAATACTCTCTCTTCGATTGAACCCTGTCCTTCCCACCGTCATACATCCCGACCAAACGTACGCCATCCCTGGCCGAAGCATTCATACTAATATTAATCTCCTCCGTGACTCATATTGCCTTTGCCCACCTTTCCTCCGAACCTTTGGACTTCCTCAATCTTGATCAGAGGCAGGCCTTTGATAACGTGAGTCATCAATGGCTTGCCTCTGTGCTCTCTGCCTTCGGTTTCCCATCTGTCTTCATCACAGCCCTCCTTGCCCTGTACCAGGACTCAGTTGTCCATATCTGGACGGCCTCCTTCCTTACAGCCCCCATTCCGTTTCGTAAGGGCATCCGTCAATGATATCCTCTTTCCGGACAACTTTTCTCTCTAGTCTTTGAGCCTTTTCTTTGCTCTATCCGTTCTCTTCTACAACCTCCCCCTCCACCATTCGGCATAGCACCAGGCACCATTCTATCGTTCTTACTGCCTACGCCGATGATATCACAGTTCTCATCCGAGAAGAATGGCAATTCACAATTGTTCTTGCATGGTATCAAGTGTATGCTGCGGCTTCCGGCGCTTCGTTAAACCTTTCAAAGTGTACAGGCTTGTGGTGTGGCTCCTGGAGACATCGCCCCGATACACCGTGGGGCGCTCATTGGACTTCCACCAGTCAAAAGATACTTGGGGTGCACATTGGCAGCCGGGTCTCAGCAGCGGCTGCCACCTGGAGACCCCTCTTCAGGAAACTACGTCACACCGCTGCTTACTGGTCCAAGCTCAAGTGCTGTTTGACCTACCACAGTCGTGCACGGCTTTCTGACACCCACATCCTCTCGTTAGTTTTTCATTCCTGGATTGCACAACCGCCACCAGCCTACGTTCAAACTGCAACAACATCAGCAATGCTCAGCATTGTTTGGTCATCTACTCATTGGTTATCTTCCTCAGTATTGTCTCTACCTTCGACTTGTGGTGGCCTCAATATGCCAGAGATTACCGCACGTTATAAAGCTGTAAGAATTTTCAATTTCCTCCGTTTGACAGTTCAACCAGACTCTTCCGCTTCCATTCTTCTGCTTAATGTTCTGACTTCCCCCCTTAATCCCTGCCTCACCGTCCATCTTCTTCTCAAGATGGATATTCACACTGTCATTCCCCCCGTTTTCCTCTAGTCTACCATGAAGCTGTTCAGTTCCTTCGTTCTTTACCGCTCATTCGTCAACCCCCCTCTTCCACTCTTGATCTTCTTTCCGAGCCTCTTTTTTTCCTCCGTCCTCCACCCCCCTACTGCCAACTTTTTCTTTTGCCCCGCATGGCTACACGCTGGTGTAGTCTCCGTTTCCCAACTGGTCCTCCCCGATTTTTCATGGAAACCCGTTTCCGAACTTTTTCCCACCCTACCACCCTCGCCCGAACTCTCTGATAACTTCCTCCAACTTAAACATGCTCTTCAATCACTTTTTCCTTCCCTAGTCGATTCCTCTGGCCTCCTTTCCGTTTCCTCTGACTCTCTCCCTTTTCTGTTCTTCCTTCCCTTTTTCGGTGATCTCCTCCCTCGCCACAGTCTTTCCACCCGCACCCTGTACCGTTTTCTCCGTTCTTCTTCTGCGGTACCTTGCCCTATTCCCTCTGTTCCTTCTTTTGCACTAACCTCAGTCTGGTCTACTGCCCAACATTCACCGGCCCTCTCCTCAGAACTTAATGTGCATTGGAGGTTTTTGCACAATCGACTGCCTGTCCCTTCGACTTTGTTCCGGAGAAATATAGTATCATCAGATCTCTGTCCTTTTTGTAACGTCGTTGGAGACGTCTTACACATGTTTGTTTACTGTCCGACGCTGCTCCCACTATTTCACAGTATATTCCAACTTGCACATCCTTCTTGTACCAGTGATCTCACCCTAGAAGATTATCGTTTCCTCGGCCACAGTTCTACAAGTTTCTGCTCTATTTTACCAGTTTGTTCGTATTTATTTATTCAAGCTAAATATATTATTTTCTCTCACTTGCTACAGTTACAAGATCCAGATCCTATTACATTCTCTACCTCCTTGGTTGCACACTATCGCAACAGGGTTAAAGCCAGACTCACCCTGGAATATTCCTTGGCGAAAGATACGGCACGGTTACCTGCCTTCTTCACAACATGGTCGGCGTGTCGTCCCTGGTTTCAGTTTTCTAGTGCCCAGACTGTTCATCTGCTGTTTTAATAAACCTACGTCGGAACTTTCAATTTTTACTGTTCCCTCACCATGTTTTCTCCTGGAACTGGATTGCGTTTGCTTCCTGCTGATGTCACCTTTTGTACACAGTTCTCTTCATCCGCACAGTGACTCTCTGCCACCAGTGATTCCCATGTCACTAGAACTGCACAGATTTTTTTCTGTAAATTTTTTTCGCTCCAGTGATGTTCCAAGACTTCGATGAACATTTATCCCAGAGCTACTGCTGTTTACAGCAAATAATGCAATGCCTGTCATTGCTCATCTGTACAATTATCATTTCATTGTAAATATCTACATTTTCTATTTCTCCCCTTCTCTCACACTGCGTGTGAGGTTGGGGATGTTCTGTTGTAATTCTTTTACGTGAATAAAAGCGAATATTGAAACTAAGCGATGGCCTCTGATCATTCGTCCGAACGGGGTCCGGGTTCGAATCCCGGTGAGGCATGGGTCTCTCCCTTCACTGGAACCAGTGACCCTAAATTAGGGACGGGCGACTGCTATAGCCCATTGAGTTGCTCACGGTGGTCGTTAAACCTCAAAAAAAAAAAAAAAAGATTTCTTCACTTTTATATCATTTGTGTTTAAAAAAAAACTTAACTCTCCCTCATTTTTATAATATCCGATAAATTTCATTTTTCATTACCATATACTTTTTAGGGACCGTGTCATTTCTCAACACAAAGTATTTTCAAACAATAATAATTTCAAAAGTTGTATCCTGTTTTGTTTTGCATTTTTTTCTTTCAGTTAATTTCGGCAGCAACATTTTTCTGGAATTTCAAAAACGATTGAGTCGGTTGGACACGACGACAAAATGAATTACAAAATTACCTTTATTTTCCTTGAAGGGTTTCTTCAGCGTCGTCGAATTGGTGACCAATGCGACGTTGTTGTATTTCCCAGAAGAATCATAAGTCGTCGGTTCAGGATCACAAGTCACGCTTCATTTAATTTACTGTTCCAGGCTTTCTCTTCGTGACTTCGGAAGGAATAGAGGTAATTTATAGCAGGGCATAGAGCTGGTGGGGAAGACACACGAGTACTCAATCGTCTAAAAGGAGATCTGCCGCGTTCTCTTTTCTACCTCCCTCATTCCAAAATGTCTGCAACAATGGGTTCCCCAGTCATCGTCAATCATGGGTTTTCGTCTTCCGGACGGGGAACAAGATGGCGGGTAGCCGCATGCACTAGTCCACTCTCTGGTCAAGGCATTTCAGAAGCTACAGCGTTTGGCCAAGAAATTTGCTGCGATTATTTTTCTTGCCGTTCATCGCTTGCTGACCTCAGTCCAACCCAAGCAAGAGAAGTGTTACTCTCTGAAAACTTTTGGAGCAAATGTGTGGGTGAAGGGCGAAGAGAGAAAATTCTCCTTTGCTCCCAACTTTTACAAAGCACCATCGCGCAGGCGCCAAAAGGGGCGCTATGGCTTTCAGCTACGCTATTGGCTGAAAGACAATCTGTCATGCTTTCTGTAACTTGAGGGTAAAAGTGTTCACGAAGGAGCGTGTGTGTGTGTTGGGGGGGGGTGAAGAACCTGCTAGCCCTCTCTGGCTCTTGACCACTGTAACGTATACTCTATATTCACTTTCCTTTTGATTTTACTATCTCTGGTTATTTTATTTTACTATGTAAATTATCTTCCTACTGAACGAAATATTATTTCACCCGCTGAATGAGATCTGGCAATGAGTGTAAGTCATGACGTGGTGGTAGCTCGTATATAGGCGCGTTCATCGAGAACAGTTGTGTTGTTGCGTTGGAGTTGAGGGTGGTTGGTGTTGTTGGTGGTGTGTTGCGTTGCGTTGCAGTGTGTTGTTATGTAGTAGTGATATATGAGTGCCTTAGTTGACCAGGAGTCTTCATAATAAACAAGTTGTTCTGTAAGTTCAGTCTTTCTCAATTCTTAGTTTTGTCAGACCTCTGTCTGGCTGTTAGGTTTATGACTTTGATTACTTAATATAAATAACCAGCGTTGAGACTTTGTTTAAGTTCATAATTAACGAGTAACAACACCCTTTTGGGAATTCATTATTTTGAAGCTTAGAGCACTATTCATTCATAATAATTAGCTTAGCAAAAAGATAAACAAAGCTAATTCATTATACCACGGCTTAGCAAAAATTCTTGGAATTCCACCTGCTATGTCCTGGATGTTCAATTGTATTTCAAGTTCATAAGGTGACTTTCTTCCAAAGGAATTTCTTTGCTTACAGGAAGGGAAATTCTTATCTCTGATTTTGGCGACTCCCTGTCTAGTGAAAAAAAAAAACGAAATGGTGAAAATTCCGGGAATCCCCTCATATTCACAAGAAATTTTACATCATGAACACTCAATATTTCTCAAAACACAATACAAAATTTTTCACATTATTTCATTTACAAATTGCTGAATAAGAAATTTCAGAATTCGGAGAAAAAAAAATTAATTTCCTAAAAAAAATCATTCTACTGACAGTACACGATTCCGTACTAAATTTTGTGGTGTCTTGCTAACACACCTGAACTTTTGTACCAATAAATGCTTCTCACAACACACTATTTTATCTCAGTCATAATGTAAGCTTAATTTAATTTAATTAATTATGCTCGATTCACTTTACGATTCCAATGTTCATAATGTACTACATCATCATCATCATCATTGTCAACCATTATCAATCCACTGCTGGACGAAGGTCTCCCCAAGTTTCCTCCACAACGGTCTGTCTTGTGCCAGTCTCCTCCATGTCACTCCCGCATATTTACGAATTTCATCCACCCATCTCCCATGTGGTCTTTTTCTGGGTCTTTTCCTGTCCCTTGGAATCCAATCTAAAATTTCAGCTGTCCATCTATGGTCTGTCCTTCTGGCAGTATGTCCAGCCCATTGCCATTTCAGGGATTTAACTCTGATCATGATGTCTTCCACTCTCGTCATTTTTCGGATCCACGAGTTCCTCTTCTTATCTCTCCTGGTTATACCAAGCATGCACCTCTCCATGCTTCTTTGAGTTGTCTGCAGCCTTTGTATGTCTCTTTTAGTTAAGGTCCACGTCTCTGCACCATACGTAAGCACTGGAAGGATGCATTGATCAAACACTTTTCTTTTAAGACATAATGGCATATTGCTCTTGAAAATTATGCTGTTTCTTCCAAAAGCTCTCCAGGCAAGTTTTGTACGCCGATTAATTTCTTCATCAATGTGACCCTCACTTGATATCTGCTGTCCAAGATAAACATACGTATCTGTTATCTCCAGTTTTTCTCCATCAATCGATAAATCTTCATTTCTTGTAAAAGCATTGAACATCACTTTTGTCTTCTGAAAGTTCATTTTTAATCCCACTTCTTTACTCTTGTCAGCAAGTTCCTGGATCATACTCTGCAGCTCTGATGGGGTAGTTGCAAAAATGACTACGTCATCAGCAAAACGAAGGTGGGTTAGATAATCTCCATTAATCTTTATCCCTTTGTTTTCCCAGTTCAGTGATTGAAAGACATTTTCCAATGTGGCATTAAAGAGCTTCGGAGATATGGTGTCACCTTGTCTCACTCCTTTCCAATTTTTATGTGTGTTGTATTTTCAAACAGCCGAATCTTTGCACTTGCATTTTCATAGATGTTATTAATAATATTAATGTATGCATCTTCAATACCGCAGGATTTCAGAGCCGTGGTAACTGCTGATGGTTTCACCGAATCAAAGGCTTTTTCATAATCGATAAAAGCCATGCACAATGGAAGTTCATATTCCCTCGCTCTTTCAATTAGTTCTCTCAGTACGTGGATATGATCTATTGTGCTGTAGCCACTCCTGAATCCAGCTTGTTCTCTCGGTTGAGCCATGTCCAGTGTTACCTTCAAGCGGTGTGAAAGAACTTTAGTGAAGATTTTATAAACCACTGATAGGAGGCTGATAGGTCTGTAGTTCCTGAGATCCTCAATGTCACCTTTTTTATGTAGCAGGATCATTGTAGCATTGTTCCAATCCTCAGGAATCTTCCCTTCATTAAGGCATCGAGTGAAAATTTGGGCGAGTACTGTTTCAATTTCTCCACTTGCTTCTTGTATGATGTCTATAGTAATTCCATCTTCTCCTGGAGCTTTCCCCCGCTTCATGTTCTTGATTGCATGAGCAACTTCTGCTGGGAGGACTAGAAGAACTCTGGTACCTTTCATGATGTCTGGAGTACATGTATCATCCCTTTCATATAATTTGGAGTAGAAATCTTTCACTCTTGTCAAAATTTCGCCTCTATTTCTTGTTATAGAACCATCTTCTTTTCTCAGAGCCATAATCTGTTTTCTTCCCTTACCGAGATGTCCCTTTGCTATCTTAAGGCTTTGGTTGTTTTCAATTGCTTTCCTCACTAGCTCACAGTTGAATTTCCTTACGTCTTCAGTGATACTTTTTCGTGTTGTCTTGCATAGCTCTATATATTCCACTTTGGAAGTCACATCTTCTTTAGTTGTCCTCATCTCTCTTCTTTTTTGCATCAACATTTTGGTTTTTCCTGATAATTTGTTCACATGCAACTTGTTCTTAGACCCAGCTAATTTTGTTGCTGTTTCCATTAGAGCTTTGGTTACTTTTCTGTTAACTTCCGAAATATCCACTTCTTCCGATGTTAGGCCTTCTAAAGCAGAGAATCTGTTCTTCAGTTCCAACTTGAAAGTATTATGGTGTTTTTTAAGGTTGGTTATGTCAATACATTTTGTTTGTCTTATGAGTTTGCCACGTTCCAGTTTAGTGTTGAGGTGCATCTTACATCTCACCAATCTATGGTCACTACCTGTGTTGAACTTGTTCAGCACACTGCAGTCTTCGATGACGAATTTTTTGTTACACATAATAAAATCAATTTCACTTGTCGTCCCAATTGGATGTCTCCATGTCCATTTCCTGTGTGGCTTTTTCTTGAAAAAGGAGTTCACTACATATATATATAAATTTAAGTTTTAAAATGAAGTGAATAATTTAGTTCACACATGCTTTAGTTTCACTCATAGATTAAAAGTAATTTTAAGCCATTTACATATGTTCAAATTCTTTCTAGCTCTCGTTCCAAATACACATACAGTACACGTACAAAACTATAACTACACAATTTCCACTAAAAACCGTGAACGAACGTTTAAGAAAATGGAAAAAAAAATGTTTTTCATGTCTCTCAGTTTGCTTCAAAGAATGAAATTCAGAAAAAGATTAATGAGAGGAAATTTTTAAATAATCATTCTTGGAGACAAGAATGCCTGAATGCAGTGGCGGCTCGTGGTTGAAAAAATAGGTGAAGAGCTACAAGAGCAATATGAAAAGATATCTACTGTCTTCAATGAAAATCACTATATGAGGACGGACCTATATTTTGTATATTATGTCAATTCTTCTTTCTTTTCAAGCTGCAAATTTGTCGATTATGTCGTCATAGAATGGTTGTTTCTTCGTAAGCATCAATAAAATATCTTTCTGAATAGAAATATTTGCCAAAGAAGCAAGTCTGTCTTGAGAAATGGTGTTTCTTGAGTAAGTTTGTATTCTTTTAAGGCAAGAAACACTTCTTTCCACTGACACACTTGTAGATGGAATGGTTAAAATGAGGGTAACCAACTTATAAGCTTCTGTAAAAATGTCTTTATCTTCATGAAGCACTCGAAGAAGTTCTTGAGTAGATATATTTCTTAATTTTTCGTTGGCATATACAAGACTCAGTTCATTTTTAAGGCGCTGGAGTTTAGTAAATATTTTTCCGTAAAAATGTTGTAGATTTTCAAAAGCGTGAGAGGGAAAGCTTGAATTAAATTGTTCGAATTTGGTTGTGTCAGCAAGACAAACAAATTGAAGTTTTTCACAGTCTTGAAATCTTATATCCATTTCCATAAGAATGTGGTCTAAAATTTCCAAATACAATTGTTTATAATTTTGAAAAATTGCTTCTTGTGTAAGAGCAGCATATTCCCGTTTAGATCTGCTTATTTCTGTGATTTTGCTAGCTTTTCCAAACAGTGTTTCAAATACTTCATCGTTCCTTTTATGACTCAAAATTTCACGAGTTTTTTTTATTTGAGTTACACAGTAGTTTATGTCTAGTGATTTTTTCTGCAAAATTTCGAATAATAGATCGGTGGGGCCAAAAATTTCATTAAATACTATTGCCAAAAATGTAAATTCAAAAGTGTTCATATCATTTAAAAATCCCTTGGCAACTTGAATTGATTTTTTGTCTGATTGCTCACTATTTATCAGAAATTCGAATACTTCCTTCAATTTATCCCAATCTTCAACAATTACACTTACTAACTTCGAATTGGAGGGCCATCGAGTTTCTGCTATGGTTGGTATGCGTCTTGCGGTTGTAGATGTGAGTGTATAAGATCTCTTCACTGAGTGGTGAAAAAACGAAGACATTCCAGTGAGGCTTGGGTAAAATATACGATACTTTGAAATTTTAGAAAAACTCTGCTGTAGTACAAGGTTCAAACGATGTGCTAAGCAATGAACAAAAACAGCTTGAGAAGCTTTATCCTTGATTTTTTTCTGGAGCCCATTCAAGTGTCCAAACATTACACTTGCTTCATCGTAACATTGTCCTATTAATTTGTGTTGATAATCGAATTGTTCCAAAATTTTGTCCAACATTTTGTATAAAGCTTCTGACGTTCGATCTCCACTCACGTCGTGGAAACATAAAAATCGCTCAGCCAATACACCTTCCGAATCAACAAATCTTATTATTAAAGAGCACTGAGAAGTCTAATTCATGTCTGTGGTGTCATCTACTTGAATAGAAAAGCATTGAACTTCATTTATTTCATTTTTAACGTGATCGTTTATATATTCATAAATACATTCAATTAATTTATTTTGAATAGCTTTTGAGTCACATGTGAAGACATTTTTTATCTTTTCGTATTGATTTTGAATTTCTAAAAGACTTCTTGATATCAACAATGCAAGTAATTCCTTGAAATTTCCACGATTTATCGAGTCCATGCTTTCGTCATGGCCACGGAATGCTAGTTCTTGTTTGCTCAAATATAATACTGCATCAATCACTGTCTGCAGGAAAAGTCTATTTAAACGAACGTTTTCGTTGAAATGCATTTTCAGAAGCCTAGCATTCTCCCTCAGGCATCGTCAATGGTGTTCTGATTTTTTTCAAAATTCCTTAGCATTAACTCGCATTTCAGGTGTTCGCTAGAATCACCATGTTTACGAAGTGAGCGTGTTATATTTAATAAATCTGAGAATCCGTCTTTATTCCACGCCGAATGTATATTACTAAAAAGTAAGCAGGGCCAACAAAATAATTTTTGTAACACAGAAGCATTACAAAGCCATTTATATTCAGTAAACCAACAATTTTTAAAATTAATATTGTAGGATTTACCGCTCTTCTTGATTTCTTTTTTGGCAACAATTTTCAGTGAATCCGTCGGTCGTCCTTGAAGTAAAATGTTTCTTTTATCTACATCTTTCCACCGATTAAATGGAGTTTGTAATAAATTACAAACAATGTCGTTCACAGGATACATACTTTAATTAAAACTATCACTAATTGTTAAACTGTACGCGAAACTACAGTAACAGCTAAACTTTTTGACAAATAATCACAAAGCACGAAAAAACAAATCCCTTTCGGAAAGCATGTATCACAACATTGCAAGATACCCTGGGTAAAACATAACTACAGTGCTTAGAAGAATTAGTGTGTCGTGCTCGCAGAAAAACTTGCTGCCCGCAATCATGAAAGCGGTAGATGGCGCTGCCATCGGATGTCACGTCGCTTTTCAGGGAGGAAGGACGACGAAAACGCACATCTTTCTATGACACACACCCAGCTCGTCAGTATTATGTGTACTCCTGGAACGATATTTTATAAGCAGATAACTTAAGTACATACGAAATAATCGACACACCTTTTTCACCCCCCAAAAAAAAAAGAACGAACGGGGATGCTCAAGATTCTTTTTTTTTCTTTTTTTTTGATTGGAGGTTTAACGACCACCGTGAGCAACTCAATGGGCTATAAGCAGTCGCCCGTCCCTAATTTAGGGTCACTGGTTCCAGGGAAGGGAGAGAGCCAGTGCCGTAAGACGAACACAACATCCATGCCTCACCGGGATTCGAACCCGGACCCCTTTCGGACGAATGATCAGAGGCCAGCGCCTTAGACCACTGCGCCACCGGGGCGGCCAAGATTCATTAATAAGGGTATCGTAGTTTAAGTTGAGCTTTGCATTGTGCTAACGTCAACATTAATGTTAGATATTTCGGAAGTTTAAGAGTCATACATGGGTTACATTACGCAAAAACACTGGAGACCAATACGCAGTTTACAATCACTGAAACATCAACTTACGGTATAAAGTAAAAATAAAAATAAAATAAAAAAATGTTTTGCCCCTCAAAACCTTACCGAAAAAAAAAAGGGGGAAATATTTTCTCAATGAGACATCGGCTTTATAATTTGCATTCCAATAATCCAATTAGGTCTTGAAATTCAGTAACCTAAAAACTTTATAAATTATTTAATAATGCACTTCATTTTTCAGCAATGAGTGACTAAATTTCTTGGTAGGAACATGGGATCAAAATAAATATTGAAACTTAATGCTTTCCATTTAGATGGCTTTGAAAAGAAGCGTTTTAATGAGTTGAAAATAGAATACAACAAATGCAATTACTATTTTTAAAATTGGTCTATTTTCTAATAATATACCAACTGTAATCCATTTATAAAAATCATTCCTAAAAAAACTTTGCCTGTGATACGATAAACAAAATGAATCATACTGGACAGAAATAAATATACAAAAACTGAATGTATAATTACGACATTCTTTTAAAGAAAAATAATTATAACATTTTTCTTTACTTTTCTTCACCTTATAATAATTATGTGATTAAATTTGCTATTCAAATGGGTTTGCAGTGAAGAGAGGAAAATTCTTTTGCACCTTAAGTAAAAAGCTTAATAAGGTAGAAATTAAGAAGTGGGTGTTCATGGAGTCTGTCTAAATGGGATAATTCTATGCAGTTCCTGTAAACTATTTTTACCCTTAAAAAAAAGGAAATTATTAATGTAGCATACACACAGGCGTGACGTGGGGAAGGCACAGTAGGGCATGTGCCCCCCCCCCTCTTCCACTTAAAAATTGGAAAAACTAATTAGTCGTTCGCCTTTTAAATGTCTTTTAAATTTGGGAAAATAGTAGGTATGGCGTCAGGCTTGAGTAATGGTTTGTCTCGGCATGTTAGCACTTCCTTACCTTGAATAGTGGAACGATAATGCATCTCCATGAATTTAGATTCAAAGTGCAAGGCACATACAACACAACTTTCATCAAGTTTCTTATCAGCTCTGGGAATTGCCTTATCCCATTTGCTCAACATATCAGGAATTTTGGGGACAGCAAAGAGTGATATTTTATTTTTGCAGGATTTATAGCCAGTATTACATCCTGGCACAAAACAGCTGCTTTGCCTTTTCCGTTTTCTATGTTTTTTATTATTTGCTAATGCAGAATTTCCCAGTCCTTTCATAGCTGACATTATTTCCTTATGATCTTATAACTGTTGCAATCGATTTCAGTACTGCACTTAAGTTTAACCACACAGTAGGTTTAACGCGTGACAGCCAATACTTGTTCAACTTCTACATCTTCACGAATAAAAAGTTACTAACTTGGGAAATAAATTTCGTTATAAACAATCCACAGTTGAATAAAACTAGCACACTAACACCCGAATAAGCCTAGTGCGTTTTAGTGATCAACTGTTGAATTACCTAGTGTATTACTGTTATGATCGAGCTACAACGAGCAAAGATACTGCCAAAAAGATTTCCCTCAACTAACCTTTGTTTTGTGAAAATTTGAAGTTTCGTAAGGCAGCAAATCCTTGGCAAACAAACTTCTCACCATTGAATAGCATGAAGCCGATGAAGCATCCTAACGTAACTTCCGATGCCAGCGCCCTTTGTCATTTCATGACGATTGGTCACAAAACCGTGAGGGACATCTTAGGCAGCACGTCACACTAATTCTTCTAGGCACTGTAACATAACGTTTCACCGTGATCTCCTTCTAAGGTCACGATTCCATCTGCAGAGCTTCGGAGCCGAAAGATAAAACACTTCAGTTGCGCGCCAGATAGGGAGGTTGACGTCACGGTTACCATAGCAACTTGGTCGACAGCTGCAGACTTCCAAAGTTTTCATTTCGGCTCTTCACTTGTAATGTTGTGCGTATGAGGACTTGTTTTCCGTCTTGAACGCGCTATGTGAATTGATATCTAATCAAAATTTTGAGTATTTTGTAACACAATAGAGACAAAAAATAATATATTATACAAATTACTGAATAAAACTTTATTTTAAGTAAAATAGGTAAAGAGGCACTTCACCTACTTCACCTGAAAAGCCGCCACTACCTGGATGTGTGATTTTTTCGCATAGTGGAACCGAGAACTGGGCCCTAATTCTCGACACCACTAATAGGAAAACATCAACACATCATCACACCTTACCCCGAAATGAAAGATTGGTGAGCAAGAAGCGAAGCGACGCCGCGGATCCAAAAACTCTACCGGTGTGCTGAAGGAGCACACGATGACAACAAAACCACGTGATATCAACACAAGTGTGTGAACCAATTAGAAAGCTTGTGGAGCCTCGTCCCCAGATTTTTCTTATCCGGAAACGCAAGAGTGGAAATCCAACATGGCGTCCGCCGAAGAGTGGAGCTTCCGATGTAAACAAACACTCAATACAACACACTACACCGAACGAAATGCGACACTAATACAAGAATGTTATCAAATTGCGCAATATGATAAAAGAAAAAACGAAAAGAACATATTCCCCAACATAGATGATGAGAAAGAAAACAAGATATAAAACTGACGGAATATTTAGCACAAGACACATACACGAACTAATTCAACGAACAAAATTATGAACAGCAATCCTTTCTACTTCTCACAATGTACACCTCAAGAGTAAAAATCGAAGTTCAGCCTAAATCTGCTGCTTCGCTCAACTGAATATCCCATAAATTTGACATTCTGCATTTCATAAGTACTGACATTTAAATTCGCTTCAGTAACACTACATCACCCAAGTTCGCCTCAAAAATGCATCATAGAAGTACACTGAAAATTTGAGGAAAAAAATTCAGCTGAAACGAATCTCTCTTTTCATCATTAACAGGGAATGATACTAACTAAATACTTCTTGAAATGCAAGAAAAGAAAAATCCTACAACTCGGTGCTTTATGGAATTGCCTGAAGTGATTTAACTGCTATTCATGGAATGTGTAAATCTATACAGAACGTTCTACGTCCCATGCAACAACTTTGCTTCGCAACTACATATGTACTAATACAAAAGAAAGAATTATCGTACTAGTTACTTTCCCTTGCTATTCGTTGTTTTTGCAGAAAGGAAAAAAAAATCTCTCAAGACCTCTTAACTTTACCATAAAAAAATCCCATATATAATTATCTCTTAGGTCTCAAGAAACAATGGACTTAAATCATGAACACACATATTTGTACAAACAAAAAAAATATTTACATAACTTTTCACTGAAGTGAAATTCATAATCCCTATTCATTTTTGGAAAGGGGTCACTTAGTATGAAAAAAAAATTCTTTTCAGTCCAGTATTTTTCTCTAGAGGAAAAATTGTTTTTATGCTGCGCCTCTTTCACGTACCATGATTTGGTGAGGCAATTTAAACCTTACATGTGCCTAACAACAAATCCTCTGCTATCACGCGGGCGCAGATTATACCTAGGTGGATCACTCCTTTGAATCCTCTCGCTTTCAGTTTGCTGAGAGTTCTGAACTTCTATGGTGCTTCTGGGCATTACTTGAGGTGCCCGATTCCTGTAACCCTCGTGATCATTAGACGGCCGCATCAAGCTCTGTTCCAGTGGTATCCACGTAGACCAATCTACCTTCAGTTAAAGTTTCTGGCTGGTCCTCAGCCTCCTGGAGTTCCTCGTGCCTCTCAGAACTGTGGGAAATTTCTGTCTTCTCCTGGGAATATCATACGGTCTCTTATCTTGGTTAATCGATCGACATGCACTATCTCTTTACGCCTTGGGTTGGCCATAAAAGTGATCTCGTAGTTGACAGGTGACAACACTTTAGTCACTCTGTAAGGTCCTAAATTGAGCTTGGTCTAATTGGAACGCCCGGGCTCACTACCGGGGTGTAAAGGTATACCTTATCCCCTACAGATATTTGTTTATTTACGGCTTGTAACGTACCAGGAGTTGTGACGTACCTGCCAGAAGGACGCACACGACATAAAGGCAGATAGGAATCAGAATAAAACGTCCGGGTAGCTCAATTGGTAGAGTGACTTATTCCGGAATGAGGGGATCCGGGTTCGAATCCTGGCGTGGACAGAAATGACGGAGAAATTTACTTCGTTATAATGGCGCCCGAACTATCCGGATGACCCAACCGTTCAAAACCTCGCAAGGGTGTGATGTTATTTCCACACCGCGAGATAGGAAAAATAAGAGAATCCCTTCTCCAGCACTTCAAAAAGAAAAAGGAAAAAAAAATAAGGGGGAGATGATGTAACGTACCAGGAGATATGACGTACCTGCCCGAAGGACGCACACGACATAAAGGCAGATAGGAATCAGAATAAAAAACGTCCGCGTAGCTCAATTGGTAGAGTGACTTATTCCGGAATGAGGGGATCCGGGTTCGAATGCTGGCGTGGACAGAAATGACGGAGAAATTTATTTCGATATAGGCTGTCTTTGCTCGTTGCTTCTCCTGCATCTCGGCAGCCTTTTCCAGATTGGCCTTTACAGCTTCGTAGGCATAGTTCAATCTGTTGGTCATCTCATCACAGTACTCTTGCTAAGACGCATAGGTACGAATAGTTGGGCTCCCTATGAGATGGTAGGGTAGCACCAAGTCCCTTCCAAATGACAGGTAGCCAGGCGTCTCACTGGTGCTCGAGTGTACCGTAGTGCGTAGGACTAGTAAGGCCAATGGTAAACATCTGTCCCAGTCATCTTGATTGTCGGCTACCAGGTGACTAAGTGCTTGAATTAAGGTGTGGTTTAATTTTTCACAGACTCCATTGGTAGAAGGCTTGTAGGCAGTGGTGTTTAATTTCTTTATTCCTAACTTCTCGTACACTTTCATCATTGTATTTGAGAGGAAGTTGGTCCCCCTGTCGCTCAAAAGCTTATCTGGGATTCCATGTACCGAGATAAAAGTTTCAATAATAGTTTGGGCAATTGTGTCGCTCTAAACATCAGGTAGTGCAAATGCTTCTGGCCAGCGCGTGAAACAGTCTGTTATGACCAAAATAAATTTATTTCCAGAGCTGGATGTATGCAGTGGACCAACCACATCCATCGCTACCTTTTCAAAGGGTCGGCTAGACATTTCTGACCTGCTGAGAGCTGCCTTCTTGTTGGGTTGAAATCCTCGCTTGCTGAGGCAAGAATGGCAAGTATCTGTGTAATTTTTTATAATTTTATACATGTTGTGGAAATAAAGTTTTGCTCTAATTCTCTCTAAAGTTTTGTGAAAGCCAGGATGAGCTACTTGGTCATGACAGGATTTCAATACCTCTGGAATCATACGGCTAGGGATGACCAACTGTTCCAAAGGTTGATTCCTGGCAGTTCCTGATTTTTGCATAGCATAATGCCATAAGAATCCATCTTCTAAGTAAAATTCATCTGAAATTTTACTTCTTCCCATGTCTGCTGAACCTTCTAAAATTCCTATCAATTTGTTCAGTTTCTCATCCTTCCTCTGCAATTCCAAGACTCTTGATTTTTCGATGACTTCACCATTGACACCTTCTTGTACCACCTCGTTGGCTTGTACACGCCTGGACAGATAATCCGCCACCACATTAGGTCTCCCTGGCCTGTGAATGATGTTGTAATTGAATTGCTGCAGTGACATGCACTAACGAGCTATCCTAGAGGTGGGATCCTTTAGCTTGAACACATAGGCTAGGCTGGCTTGATCCGTAATTACTGTGAATGACCTAGCATACAAGTACTGTTTAAAATAGTTCACCGCGAATACTACACTCAACATTTCCTTTTCTACCACGGAGTAATTCATCTCGGCACCTTTCAATTTTCTACTAACGAAAGCCACAGGATGTAAATTTCCCTCAGTTTCTTGTTGTAGAACAGTTCCAATAGAGTATTTAGATGCATCGCATGACAAAGTAAATTCTTTTTCAAAATCAGGAAGTTTTAAACAAGGCTCTCTCAGCAATGCTTGTTGTAGGTTTTCAAAAGCTGATTGTGCCTCTAGGGTCCACTTGAAATTTTGGGTTTTTCGGATAAGTCCAGTAAGCGGAAGTGCTAACTGAGCATATCCTTCAATAAACCTACGGTAAAATCCTGTTAATCCTAGAAAATCCCTAACGTGCTTAATTGTTTGTGGAATTTTGAAATTTTTGACTGTTCCTATGCTTCTGAGGTCTGGTTTCACTCCTTCCTGTCCTACTACAAATCCCAAATAGCGAATAGAAGGTTGGCGAAAGTGACACTTGCTAGGTTTAAGTTTTAGATTGTGTTTCTGTAATCTTTGAAAAACTATTTCAAGCTTATCAAAGTGTTCTTCAAAGGTCTTGCTTGCTACGACAATGTCGTCAATGTATATTCCAATTTGGAGTGGTTTTAATCCTGATAAGACTATCTCCATAAGTCTTTGAAAGCTATTAGGGCTGTTTCGCATACCAAACGGGACACGAAGCCACTCATACAAACCTTGGTCTGTTACAAAAGCAGTTTTATAAGTGTCCTCTGGGTGAACCGCCATTTGAAAGAACCATGAGGTTAAGTCTAATGAACTGAATAGGTTGGCATCAGAAAGTGAGTCTACCATCTCGACTAAGTTAGGTAAAGGAAAAGAATCTGGTACCGTTTTTGAAAATAGGCGGCGGAAGACAGTACATAAACGATAGCTGTTGTCAGATTTTTTTACCAGCAGTGCCGGAGCAGAATAAGGACTGTCACTTGGACGATTGATTCCAGCTTCTAACTGCTCATGAACCTGCCTATCCAGTTCAGGCCTCAAGGCATAAGGAACCCTATATGGTTTTTGTCTCACTGGGATGTCATCGGTTAAGTGTACCTCGTGAAGTAGGGTGTCACACTTACTCAATTCAATCACACTTTTTGCAAAGGTACCACGATGCTTATGAAGGAATGCCAATAATTTCCGCTGTTGAAGGGGGTGAATGAGAAACGTCAAACTCGTTTTCCCATATCGAACAATCATCAAGTTGGCTTTCAACCGATGTAACACTTCCTACCTTGATAGGTTCTGCCGTGACAATTTTTGTGTTTTTATTTATGTGTATTACCTCGTCTGAAGTGTTAATAACCTTGATGTGGGTAAGGTCATTTGTCTCATTGACTGAGCGATCTACCCAGAGAGAATTTATCCTGAGAGTGGGGATGGGTTGCAAAAGTGTGAAATTTTGACTGGAATTAATTTTTCAGACCTAGGTGGTATTTTTTCTTTGGGAAAGACTCGTCCATACACAACTGGGATTTGTGTGGGGTCCTAAATTTCTGCAATTTTTTTCTGAATCCCAGATGTGAAATTTACAAACGTTCCTTTTAAGAAGGTACTAATGAAAGTGAAAAGCCATAGGAACTGACTCAAGAAACTATGGTAGTTTTTCCTAAACTTGTATATTACCTGGTCTAAAAGTGGAATTTCCCGAGAAGGTTTACTGTGCTTTTGCTTTTTCTACCATTTCTTTTTTCTGGGACTGGGCTCACTCTCGGAAATAGCAAGCCCTTCTGAGTTGGAGGTTGCATCTCCAGAGGGAGGCCTTCCTACAGTATCAACCGGTGATTTGAAATACCCTAATGCAGAAATTTTCAGAATCTTCACTCTTTTCATGTAACTTACCTACTTGATCTTCTTTTGGGCACATTATCTTCTTTACCAACAGAATAGCTTGCTGTTTCTCGATTTCTTTCCCCGTAGTTTCCCTTTCACTTTTATTTGTCCATAGACAACTAGTGGTGGCATCAAAAGGGAACCCTTGTTTTTTCAGCAAATCAAATACTACAATCATATCATAAGCAGTGGATAAGGGTGCCTCGGTGACATATACTTTATGAAAAAAATGCTCGCCTGCCAAATGAAATTCAAGGTTAAGGCAGGAGCTGATTGGCAGTAGTTTTCCGGATACCCCTTTCACTATCACTTTTGGTTGATTCTGCACTACCTACTTTTTTTCAGACAATTTTTCTAGACATTTCTCTGAGATCAAGCTAACACTTGCACCTGTGTCTACTAGTAATTTCAAAGTTCTGCCACCAATCGTCCCTGTTACTATGGGCATCGGAAAGTGTTGATCTGCTTGACATGACTCAATAGGAGCCTCTACAACAAGACTGGGGGTTTTCTGAGAAGTCGACTCCTGATTACTTC
The DNA here is from genome assembly GCA_039090855.1 of Macrothele yani. Lineage (NCBI taxonomy): Eukaryota > Metazoa > Arthropoda > Arachnida > Araneae > Macrothelidae > Macrothele > Macrothele yani. The sequence continues at coordinate 98,126,670 of CM076990.1, read as the reverse complement.
CTCCCCTTTTTGGTTTAAAGACCCGGTATTGTAATGTGCTCTACCTGTAGGGTTTCTATTTTGTCTGGTTTGCCACCTACCTGGGTTCTGAAAATCTCTATCCTGTGACCTTCCGTCTGATCTCCCGAAACTTTGTCCTCGTCTATCTTGGTTCTCGGGATAATTGTAATTGCTGCTCCTACATTCATTGGCGTAGTGGCCCACCTTCCTGCACCGAAAACAAGTAACTGTTGTCGTGTCGCTTCTTCGAAATCTATCCTGAGGAACTGACCGTGGGATTGTTTCTTCCCTGAACCTACCAATTCTACCGGGTGAATTACTCCTGTCTGAAATTTCAGTGTCTCGGAGGGACACTCTCTTGAGAGTTTCTTGTACACCCTCGAACGCCTTTACCAGCGCTAAAATTGTTTCTTGATTATTACGCTTATTCCGGAACAAGCAGCTCTACCAACTGAGCTACGCAGACATTTGTTCTAATTCCTATCTGCCTTTATGTCGTGTGCGTCCTGCTGGCAGGTACGTCACATCTCCCCCCCCCCCGAAAGAGGGCCGGGGGCATGGCCCACGGGTCAGCCGTGACCATGAATCGTTGCAGGCAGCCATATACTGTAGAACGTGCACTTGAGAACTCCCAGTCAATCTGCTGTGTGGAATGCAACATCACACATTTTTATTTTTCGAAGCGCTGGAGAAGGAAGTCTCTCATTTTTCCTGTCTCGCGGTGTGGAAATAACATCACACCATTGCGAGATTTTGAACGGTCGGGTCATCCGGGTAGTTCGGGCGCCATTACAACGAAGTAAATTTCTCCGTCATTTTTGGTCTACGCCGGGATTCGAACCAGAGGACGCTTATTCCGGAACAAGCAGCTCTACCAACTGAGCTACGCAGACATTTGTTCTAATTCCTATCTGCCTTTATGTCGTGTGCGTCCTGCTGGCAGGTACGTCACAACCTACCAGATTCTGTGACTACCTCTTCCCCAAAGCACCTGTATGCCAAACCCTCTAGTCTTGAAGCAAACTGTTTTACAGTTTCTCCTACACCTTGCTTACATGAGATAAATCTTCCCATTAATAAGGACAAAGGAACTGATGAAGAAAATCTATCTACCGAGGCCCGTTTTAGAATCTGACATGTCAATTGTCTTTCCCTGAGTGATAAATCTCCTAGGAACTATTTTGCTTCCCCTTGCCATTTCCTTTTGGTAATTAGCAATTTCTGTCCTTCTGACCAGTTTCCCAGGCCACTAACTTCTTCCACTGCATCCAAGAATTCTTTTAATGTTACCCCATCATTACCTCCTGTAAATGTAGGAATTAAACTCATTAGAGCTGGGATACTGAGGTTAGAGTTTATTTCCCCTCTATCCATGGCTTCCCCTCCTGAAAGAGATGGACTATTATCATCATCCCCTGGTTCACCCATGTTAATTATAAAAAAATTATCACTATTATTCGTGCAATAACTCCTACCCTTATAATAGATATATCCACACTGAAATTATTTCTGTACTGCAATACTATGAATACACACAATACTTACCACATCACAACAGGAACAAAAGAATTTGATTTGGGAACAAAAGAACTGTGAATGAAATATTTCTCCCACACTGTGCCTAAATTCAATATCACACTTGTGTAGAACACGTGAAGATAAAATTTATACAGGAGTATCCCTTTCCCAGAGCCTTAATATCTAACTGTCGTACACTAATCAAGTACCTTATACATTAATTTAAGAAAAAAAACAACTATCTGCTGCCTGAATATAAACAACCTACTATAAGCAATTTTCACTAATCACGCACAAGTGTTGGTAATTTTTATGAACTTGCAACTAAATTTACTTTGTATTAATATCAACCTTGTACATACGCTAAAACTATACTTTAAGATAATGCTACTGCGAAATATCACTAGACGAATATACAATACACTCAATACTCATGCAGATGTTTGTGTGTTAGCAAGACTTGAAATTTTCTCATAAAATGCAACTTTACGAGTTGGGTGAAGAAAGGAAAAAAAAAATATGCATCAAGAATCTCAAGAACTTTCCACCTATTTCCTATTCAAAGAGCTTCCGAACTGAAATTTTTTTACAAATAATATTTTACAATTTATTACAAATTATTTTTGAGTCACTTTGTGTTCAGTGATCCGTCAAGCCATAAATCCTGGGCACGGAAACCATTTGATATAACGTATTTTTCCAGAATTATTCAATCTCGGTCACTATGACCATGTGTTCTAGTGTAAATATACTCTTGTATCAAAATACTGTGGAACAATATGACACGTGATAAAAAAAATAGCTAGTGGAAGAACAAAAGAAAATGTATGTATAAACAGTAAAATTTGCGTTGTCAAGTATATGTGGATTAACTTACCAGGTTCAGATCCATGAACTCTGCCAAGTGCAGAGATGATTTATGAGCTTGACGAAGAAAGTTTCACAAGATTTACTTATCCATTACCTTGGATTCACTGAACACAAACAATTAATAAAAGTGACTCAAAATGTTTTTAGTTGTAAAAAACTGACTAGCAGTTATATATAATCATGATCAGGCCTCTCGCCTGATCAGAATTTTGTTGAGAATTTTTTTTACAGATTTTTGTTTCTTTTGTTTTATTTTTTCACAAAGCACCCATGAATGCCAAAAGGAGTTTTAGAGTCCAATTTCAATTTTTTGGGGTGGAAATTAGTTATACAACTTTCAACTCTGTCTAATATTGCAAATTTTTACCATTTCAAATTTTATAATTCTTCATATAATATGATTCAAAACTTCAGGGTGATTATCGTTTACTTGAAGGAAAAAATTATGTGATCAACACTTAATATTACTCTTTTAGGTACCTTTCCAAAACATCATGCATAATACAATAGAATGATACACTTTACTAAAAGAAAAAAATTAATACCATGTGGTTTTCTCAGTGTGTAATGCATTACGACTGATTCTGAATTTCTTCACCGCCCCGGTGGCGCAGTGGTCTAAGCGATGGCCTCTGATCATTCGTCCGAACGGGGTCCGGGTTCGAATCCCGGTGAGGCATGGGTCTCTCCCTTCCCTGGAACCGGTAACCATAAATTAGGGACGGGCGACTGCTATAGCCCATTGAGTTGCTCACGGTGGTCGTTAAACCTAAAAAAAAAAAAAAAAAAAAAAGATTTCTTCACTTTTATATCATTTGTGTTTTAAAAAAACTTAACTCTCCCTCATTTTTATAATATCCGATAAATTTCATTTTTCATTACCATACACTTTTTAGGGACCGTGTCATTTCTCAACACAAAGTATTTTCAAACAATAATAATTTCAAAAGTTGTATCCTGTTTTGTTTTGCATTTTTTTCTTTCAGTTAATTTCGGCAGCAACATTTTTCTGGAATTTCAAAAACGAATAAGTCGGTTGGACACGACGACAAAATGACTTACAAAATTACCTTTATTTTCCCTGAAGGGTTTCTTCAGCGTCGTCGAATTGGTGACCAATGCGACGTTGTTGTATTTCCTAAAAGAATCATAAGTCGTCGGTTCAGGATCACAAGTCACGCTTCATTTCATTTACTGTTCCAGGCTTTCTCTTCGTGACTTCGGAAGGAATAGAGGTAATTTATAGCAGGGCATAGAGCTGGTGGGGAAGACACACGAGTACTCAATCGTCTAAAAGGAGATCTGCCGCGTTCTCTTTTCTACCTCCCTCATTCCAAAATGTCTGCAACAATGAGTTCCCCAGTCATCGTCAATCATGGGTTTTCGCCTTCCGGACGGGGAACAAAATGGCGGGTAGCCGCATGCACTAGTCCACTCTCTGGTCAAGGCATTTCAGAAGCTACAGCGTTTGGCCATGAAATTTGCTGCGATTATTTTTCTTGCCGGTCATCGCTTGCTGACCTCAGTCCAACCCAAGCAAGAGAAGTGTTACTCTCTGAAAACTTTTGGAGCAAATGTGTGGGTGAAGAGCGAAGAGAAAAAATTCTCCTTTGCTCCCAACTTTCTATTGGCTGAAAGTCAATCTGTCATGCTTTCTGTAACTTGAGGGTAAAAGTGTTCACGAAGGAGCGTGTGTGTAGGGGGGGGGGGGGTGAAGAACCTGCTAGCCCTCCCTGGCTCTTGACCACGGCTTAGCAAAAATTCTTGGAATTTCACCTGCTATGTCCTGGATGTTCAATTGTATTTCAAGTTCGTAAGGTGACCTTCTTCCAAAGGAATTTCTTTGCTTACAGGAAGGGAAATTCCTATCTCTGATTTTGGCGACTCCCTGTCTAGTGAAAAAAAGAACGAAATGGTGAAAATTCCGGGAATCCCCTCATATTCACAAGAAATTTTACATAATGAACACGCAATAATTCTCAAAACACAATACAAAATTTTTCACATTATTTCATTTACAAATTGCTGAATAAGAAATTTCAGAATTCGGAGAAAAAAAAATTAATTTCCTAAAAAAATCATTCTACTGACAGTACACGATTCCGTACTAAATTTTGTGGTGTCTTGCTAACACAGCTGAACTTTTGTACCAATAAATGCTTCTCACAACACACTATTTTATCTCAGTCATAATGTAAGCTTAATTTAATTTAATTAATTATGCTCGATTCACTTTACGATTCCAATGTTCATAATGTACTGCATATATATATAAATTTAAGTTTTAAAATGAAGTGAATAATTTAGTTCACACATGTTTTAGTTTCACTCATAGATTAAAAGTAATTTTAAGCCATTTACATATGTTCAAATTCTTTCTAGCTCTCGTTCCAAATACACATACAGTACACGTACAAAACTATAACTACACAATTTCCACTAAAAACCGTGAACGAACGTTTAAGAAAATGGAAAAAAAAATGTTTTTCATGTCGCTCAGTTTGCTTCAAAGAATGAAATTCAGAAAAAGATTAATGAGAGGAAATTTTTAAATAATCATTCTTGGAGACAAGAATGCCTGAATGCAGTGGCGGCTCGTGGTTGAAAAAATAGGTGAAGAGCTACAAGAGCAATATGAAAATATATCTACTGTCTTCAATGAAAATCACTATATGAGGACGGACCTATATTTTGTATATTATATCAATTCTTCTTTCTTTTCAAGCTGCAAATTTGTCGATTATGTCGTCATAGAATGGTTGTTTCTTCGTAAGCATCAATAAAATATCTTTCTGAATAGAAATATTTGCCAAAGAAGCAAGTCTGTCTTGAGAAATGGTGTTTCTTGAGTAAGTTTGTATTCTTTTAAGGCAAGAAACACTTCTTTCCACTGACACACTTGTAGATGGAATGGTTAAAATGAGGGCAACCAACTTATAAGCTTCTGTAAAAATGTCTTTATCTTCATGAAGCACTCGAAGAAGTTCTTGAGTCGATATATTTCTTAATTTTTCGTTGGCATATACAAGACTCAGTTCATTTTTAAGGCGCTGGAGTTTAGTAAATATTTTTCCGTAAAAATGTTGTAGATTTTCAAAAGCGTGAGAGGGAAAGCTTGAATTAAATTGTTCGAATTTGGTTGTGTCAGCAAGACAAACAAATTGAAGTTTTTCACAGTCTTGAAATCTTATATCCATTTCCATAAGAATGTGGTCTAAAATTTCCAAATACAATTGTTTATAATTTTGAAAAATTGCTTCTTGTGTAAGAGCAGCATATTCCCGTTTAGATCTGCTTATTTCTGTGATTTTGCTAGCTTTTCCAAACAGTGTTTCAAATACTTCATCGTTCCTTTTATGACTCAAAATTTCACGAGTTTTTTTTTATTTGAGTTACACAGTAGTTTATGTCTAGTGATTTTTTCTGCAAAATTTCGAATAATAGATCGGTGGGGCCAAAAATTTCATTAAATACTATTGCCAAAAATGTAAATTCAAAAGTGTTCATATCATTTAAAAATCCCTTGGCAACTTGAATTGATTTTTTGTCTGATTGCTCACTATTTATCAGAAATTCGAATACTTCCTTCAATTTATCCCAATCTTCAACAATTACACTTACTAACTTCGAAATGGAGGGCCATCGAGTTTCTGCTATGGTTGGTATGCGTCTTGCGGTTGTAGATGTGAGTGTATAAGATCTCTTCATTGAGTGGTGAAAAAACAAAGACATTCCAGTGAGGCTTGGGTAAAATATACGATACTTTGAAATTTTAGAAAAACTCTGCTGTAGTACAAGGTTCAAACGATGTGCTAAGCAATGAACAAAAACAGCTTGAGAAGCTTTATCCTTGATTTTTTCTGGAGCCCATTCAAGTGTCCAAACATTACACTTTCTTCATCGTAACATTGTCCTATTAATTTGTGTTGATAATCGAATTGTTCCAAAATTTTGTCTAACATTTTGTATAAAGCTTCTGACGTTCGATCTCCACTCACGTCGTGGAAACCCAAAAATCGCTCAGCCAATACACCTTCCGAATCAACAAATCTTATTATTAAAGAGCATTGAGAAGTCTGATTTATGTCTGTGGTGTCATCTACTTGAATAGAAAAGCATTGAACTTCATTTATTTCATTTTTAACGTGATGTTTTATATATTCAGAAATACATTCAATTAATTTATTTTGAATAGCTTTTGAGTCACCTGTGAAGACATCTTTTATCTTTTCGTATTGATTTTGAATTTCTAAAAGACTTCTTGATATCAACAATGCAAGTAATTCCTTGAAATTTCCACGATTTATCGAGTCCATGCTTTCGTCATGGCCACGGAATGCTAGTTCTTGTTTGCTCAAATATAATACTGCATCAATCACTGTCTGCAGGAAAAGTCTATTTAAACGAACGTTTTCGTTGAAATGCATTTTCAGAAGCCTAGCATTCTCCCTCAGGCATCGTCAATGGTGTTCTAATTTTTTTCAAAATTCCTTAGCATTAACTCGCATTTCAGGTGTTCGCTAGAATCACCATGTTCACGAAGTGAGCGTGTTATATTTAATAAATCTGAGAATCCGTCTTTATTCCACGCCGAATGTATATTACTAAAAAGTAAGCAGGGCCAACAAAATAATTTTTGTAACACAAAAGCATTACAAAGCCATTTATATTCAGTAAACCAACAATTTTTAAAATTAATATTGTAGGATTTACCGCTCTTCTTGATTTCTTTTTTGGCAACAATTTTCAGTGAATCCGTCGGTCGTCCTTGAAGTAAAATGTCTCTTTTATCTACATCTTTCCACCGATTAAATGGAGTTTGTAATAAATTACAAACAATGTCGTTCACAGGATACATACTTTAATTAAAACTATCACTAATTGTTAAACTGTACGCGAAACTACAGTAACAGCTAAACTTTTTGACAAATAATCACAAAGCACGAAAAAACAAATCCCTTTCGGAAAGCATGTATCACAACATTGCAAGATACCCTGGGTAAAACATAACGTTTCACCGTGATCTCCTTCTAAGGTCACGATTCCATCTGCAGAGCTTCGGAGCCGAAAGATAAAACACTTCAGTTGCGCGCCAGATAGGGGAGGTTGACGTCACGGTTACCATAGCAACTTGGTCGACAGCTGCAGACTTCCAAAGTTTTCATTTCGGCTCTTCACTTGTATTGTTGTGCGTATGAGGACTTGTTTTCCGTCTTGAACGCGCTATGTGAATTGATATCTAATCAAAATTTTGAGTATTTTGTAACACAATAGAGACAAAAAATAATATATTATACAAATTACTGAATAAAACTTTATTTTAAGTAAAATAGGTAAAGAGGCACTTCACCTACTTCACCTGAAAAGCCGCCACTACCTGGATGTGTGATTTTTTCGCATAGTGGAACCGAGAACTGGGCCCTAATTCTCGACACCACTAATAGGAAAACATCAACACATCATCACACCTTACCCCGAAATGAAAGATTGGTGAGCAAGAAGCGAAGCGACGCCGCGGATCCAAAAAACTCTACCGGTGTGCTGAAGGAGCACACGATGACAACAAAACCACGTGATATCAACACAAGTGTGTGAACCAATTAGAAAGCTTGTGGAGCCTCGTCCCCAGATTTTTCTTATCCGGAAACGCAAGAGTGGAAATCCAACATGGCGTCCGCCGAAGAGTGGAGCTTCCGATGTAAACAAACACTCAATACAACACACTACACCGAACGAAATGCGACACTAATACAAGAATGTTATCAAATTGCGCAATATGATAAAAGAAAAAACGAAAAGAACATATTCCCCAACATAGATGATGAGAAAGAAAACAAGATATAAAACTCACGGAATATTTAGCACAAGACACATACACGAACTAATTCAACGAACAAAATTATGAACAGCAATCCTTTCTACTTCTCACAATGTGCACCTCAAGAGTAAAAATCGAAGTTCAGCCTAAATCTGCTGCTTCGCTCAACTGAATATCCCATAAATTTGACATTCTGCATTTCATAAGTACTGACATTTAAATTCGCTTCAGTAACACTACATCACCCAAGTTCGCCTCAAAAATGCATTATAGAAGTACACTGAAAATTTGAGGAAAAAAAATTCAACTGAAACGAATCTCTCTTTTCACCATTAACAGGGAATGATACTAACTAAATACTTCTTGAAATGCAAGAAAAGAAAAATCCTACAACTCGGTGCTTTATGGAATTGCCTGAAGTGATTTAACTGCTATTCATGGAGTGTGTAAATCTATACAGAACGTTCTACGTCCCATGCAACAACTTTGCTTCGCAACTACATATGTACTAATACAAAAGAAAGAATTATCGTACTAGTTACTTTCCCTTGCTATTCGTTGTTTTTGCAGAAAGGAAAAAAATCTCTCAAGACCTCTTAACTTTACCATAAAAAAATCCCATATATAATTATCTCTTAGGTCTCAAGAAACAATGGACTTAAATCATGAACACACATATTTGTACAAACAAAAAAAATATTTACATAACTTTTCACTGAAGTGAAATTCATAATCCCTATTCATTTTTGGAAAGGGGTCACTTAGTATGAAGAAAAAATTCTTTTAAGTCCAGTATTTTTCTCTAGAGGAAAAATTGTTTTTATGCTGCGCCTCTTTCACGTACCATGATTTGGTGAGGCAATTTAAACCTTACATGTGCCTAACAACAAATCCTCTGCTATCACGCGGGCGCAGATTATACCTAGGTGGATCACTCCTTTGAATCCTCTCGCTTTCAGTTTGCTGAGAGTTCTGAACTTCTATGTTGCTTCTGGGCATTACTTGAGGTGCCCGATTCCTGTAACCCTCGTGATCATTAGACGGCCGCATCAAGCTCTGTTCCAGTGGTATCCACGTAGACCAATCTACCTTCAGTTAAAGTTTCTGGCTGGTCCTCAGCCTCCTGGAGTTCCTCGTGCCTCTCAGAACTGTGGGAAATTTCTGTCTTCTCCTGGGAATATCATACGGTCTCTTATCTTGGTTAATCGATCGACATGCACCATCTCTTTACGCCTTGGGTTGGCCATAAAAGTGATCTCGTAGTTGACAGGTGACAACACTTTAGTCACTCTGTAAGGTCCTAAATTGAGCTTGGTCAATTAATTGGAACGCCCGGGCTCACTACCGGGGTGTAAAAATATACCTTATCCCCTACAGATATTTGTTTATTTACGGCTTGTAACGTACCAGGAGATGTGACGTACCTGCCAGAAGGAAGCACACGACATAAAGGCAGATAGGAATCAGAATAAAACGTCCGCGTAGCTCAATTGGTAGAGTGACTTATTCCGGAATGAGGGGATCCGGGTTCGAATCCTGGCGTGGACAGAAATGACGGAGAAATTTACTTCGTTATAATGGCGCCCGAACTATCCGGATGAATCAACCGTTCAAAACCTCGCAAGGGTGTGATGTTATTTCCACACCGCGAGATAGGAAAAATAAAAGAATCCCTTCTCCAGCACTTCAAAAAGAAAAAGGAAAAAAAAATAAGTGGGAGATGATGTAACGTACCAGGAGATATGACGTACCTGCCCGAAGGGCGCACACGACATAAAGGCAGATAGGAATCAGAATAAAAAAACGTCCGCGTACCTCAATTGGTGGAGTGACTTATTCCGGAATGAGGGGATCCGGGTTCGAATCCTGACGTGGACAAAAATGACGGAGAAATTTACTTCGTTATAATGGCGCCCGAACTATCCGGATGACCCGACCGTTAAAAATCTCGCAATTTTGTCATGTTATTTCCACACCGCGAGATAAGAAAAATAAGAGAATCCCTTCTCCAGCACTTCGAAATAAAAAAAATAAAAATAATAAGGGGGAGATGATGTAACGTACCAGGAGATGTGACGTACCTGCCAGAAGGACGCACACGATATAAAGGCAGATAGGAATCAGAATAAAACGTCAGCGTAGCTAAATTGGTAGAGTGACTTATTCCGGAATGAGGGGATCCGGGTTCGAATCCTGGCGTGGACAGAAATGACGGAGAAATTTACTTCGATATAGGCTGTCTTTGCTCGTTGCTTCTCCTGCATCTCGGCAGCCTTTTCCAGATTGGCCTGTACAGCTTCGTAGGCATAGTTCAATCTGTTGGTCATCTCATCACAGTACTCTTGCTGAGACGCATAGGTACGAATAGTTGGGCTCCCTATGAGATGGTAGGGTAGCACCAAGTCCCTTCCAAATGACAGGTAGCCAGTCGTCTCACTGGTGCTCGAGTGTACCGTAGTGCGTAGGACTAGTAAGGCCAATGGTAAACATCTGTCCCAGTCATCTTGATTGTCGGCTACCAGGTGACTAAGTGCTTGAATTAAGGTGTGGTTTAATTTTTCACAGACTCCATTGGTAGAAGGCTTGTAGGCAGTGGTGTTTAATTTCTTTATTCCGAACTTCTCGTACACTTTCATCATTGTATTTGAGAGGAAGTTGGTCCCCCTGTCGCTCAAAAGCTTATCTGGGATTCCATGTACCGAGATAAAAGTTTCAATAATAGTTTGGGCAATTGTGTCGCTCTAAACATCAGGTAGTGCAAATGCTTCTGGCCAGCGCGTGAAACAGTCTGTTATGACCAAAAAAAATTTATTTCCAGAGCTGGATGTATGCAGTGGACCAACCACATCCATCGCTACCTTTTCAAAGGGTCGGCTAGACATTTCTGACCTGCTGAGAGCTGCCTTCTTGTTGGGTTGAAATCCTCGCTTGCTGAGGCAAGAATGGCAAGTATCTGTGTAATTTTTTATAATTTTATGCATGTTGTGGAAATAAAGTTTTGCTCTAATTCTCTCTAAAGTTTTGTGAAAGCCAGGATGAGCTACTTGGTCATGACAGGATTTCAATACCTCTGGAATCATACGGCTAGGGATGACCAACTGTTCCAAAGGTTGATTCCTGGCAGTTCCTGATTTTTGCATAGCATAATGCCATAAGAATCCATCTTCTAAGTAAAATTCATCTGAAATTTTACTTCTTCCCATGTCTGCTGAACCTTCTAAAATTCCTATCAATTTGTTCAGTTTTTCATCCTTCCTCTGCAATTCCAAGACTCTTGATTTTTCGATGACTTCACCATTGACACCTTCTTGTACCACCTCGTTGGCTTGTACACGCCTGGACAGATAATCCGCCACCACATTAGGTCTCCCTGGCCTGTGAATGATGTTGTAATTGAATTGCTGCAGTGACATGCACTAACGAGCTATCCTAGAGGTGGGATCCTTTAGCTTGAACACATAGGCTAGGCTGGCTTGATCCGTAATTACTGTGAATGACCTAGCATACAAGTACTGTTTAAAATAGTTCACCGCGAATACTACACTCAACATTTCCTTTTCTACCACGGAGTAATTCATCTCGGCACCTTTCAATTTTCTACTAACGAAAGCCACAGGATGTAAATTTCCCTCAGTTTCTTGTTGTAGAACAGTTCCAATAGAGTATTTAGATGCATCGCATGACAAAGTAAATTCTTTTTCAAAATCAGGAAGTTTTAAACAAGGCTCTCTCAGCAATGCTTGTTGTAGGTTTTCAAAAGCTGATTGTGCCTCTAGGGTCCACTTGAAATTTTGGGTTTTTCGGATAAGTCCAGTAAGCGGAAGTGCTAACTGAGCATATCCTTCAATAAACCTACGGTAAAATCCTGTTAATCCTAGAAAATCCCTAACGTGCTTAATTGTTTGTGGAATTTTGAAATTTTTGACTGTTCCTATGCTTCTGAGGTCTGATTTCACTCCTTCCTGTCCTACTACAAATCCCAAATAGCGAATAGAAGGTTGGCGAAAGTGACACTTGCTAGGTTTAAGTTTTAGATTGTGCTTCTGTAATCTTTGAAAAACTATTTCAAGCTTATCAAAGTGTTCTTCAAAGGTCTTGCTTGCTACGACAATGTCGTCAATGTATATTCCAATTTGGAGTGGTTTTAATCCTGATAAGACTATCTCCATAAGTCTTTGAAAACTATTAGGGCTGTTTCGCATACCAAACGGGACACGAAGCCACTCATACAAACCTTGGTCTGTTACAAAAGCAGTTTTATAAGTGTCCTCTGGGTGAACCGCCATTTGAAAGAACCATGAGGTTAAGTCTAATGAACTGAATAGGTTGGCATCAGAAAGTGAGTCTACCATCTCGACTAAGTTAGGTAAAGGAAAAGAATCTGGTACCGTTTTTGAAAATAGGTGGCGGAAGACAGTACATAAACGATAGCTGTTGTCAGATTTTTTTACCAGCAGTGCCGGAGCAGAATAAGGACTGTCACTTGGACGAATGATTCCAGCTTCTAACTGCTCATGAACCTGCCTATCTAGTTCAGGCCTCAAGGCATAAGGAACCCTATATGGTTTTTGTCTCACTGGGATGTCATCGGTTAAGTGTACCTCGTGAAGTAGGGTGTCACACTTACTCAATTCAAGCACACGTTTTGCAAAGGTACCACGATGCTTATGAAGGAATGCCAATAATTTCCGCTGTTGAAGGGGGTGAATGAGAAACGTCAAACTCGTTTTCCCATATCGAACAATCATCAAGTTGGCTTTCAACCGATGTAACACTTCCTACCTTGATAGGTTCTGCCGTGACAATTTTTGTGTTTTTATTTATGTGTATTACCTCGTCTGAAGTGTTAATAACCTTGATGTGGGTAAGGTCATTTGTCTCATTGACTGAGCGATCTACCCAGAGAGAATTTATCCTGAGAGTGGGGATGGGTTGCAAAAGTGTGAAATTTTGACTGGAATTAATTTTTCAGACCTAGGTGGTATTTTTCTTTGGGAAAGACTCGTCCATACACAACTGGGATTTGTGTGGGGTCCTGAATTTCTGCAATTTTTTTCTGAATCCCAGATGTGAAATTTACAAACGTTCCTTTTAAGAAGGTACTAATGAAAGTGAAAAGCCATAGGAACTGACTCAAGAAACTATGGTAGTTTTTCCTAAACTTGTATATTACCTGGTCTAAAAGTGGAATTTCCCGAGAAGGTTTACTGTGCTTTTGCTTTTTCTCCCATTTCTTTTTTCTGGGACTGGGCTCACTCTCGGAAATAGCAAGCCCTTCTGAGTTGGAGGTTGCATCTCCAGAGGGAGGCCTTCCTACAGTATCAACCGGTGATTTGAAATACCCTAACAGAAATTTTCAGAATCTTCTCTCTTTTCATGTAACTTACCTACTTGAACTTCTTTTGGGCACATTATCTTCTTTACCAACAGAATAGCTTGCTGTTTCTCGATTTCTTTCCCCGTAGTTTCCCTTTCACTTTTATTTGTCCATAGACAACTAGTGGTGGCATCAAAAAGGAACCCTTGTTTTTTCAGCAAATCAAATACTACAATCATATCATAAGCAGTGGATAATTGTGCCTCGGTGACATATACTTTATGAAAAAAATGCTCGCCTGCCAAATGAAATTCAAGGTTAAGGCAGGAGCTGATTGGCAGTAGTTTTCCGGATACCCCTTTCACTATCACTTTTCGTTGATTCTGCACTACCTACTTTTTTTCAGACAATTTTTCTAGACATTTCTCTGAGATCAAGCTAACACTTGCACCTGTGTCTACTAGTAATTTCAAAGTTCTGCCACCAATCGTCCCTGTTACTATGGGCATCGGAAAGTGTTGATCTGCTTGACATGACTCAATAGGAGCCTCTACAACAAGACTGGGGGTTTTCTGAGAAGTCGACTCCTCATTACTTCTCCCCCTTTTTGGTTTAAAGACCCGGTATTGTAATGTGCTCTACCTGTAGGGTTTCTATTTTGTCTGGTTTGCCACCTACCTGGGTTCTGAAAATCTCTATCCTGTGACCTTCCGTCTGATCTCCCGAAACTTTGTCCTCGTCTATCTTGGTTCTCGGGATAATTGTAATTGCTGCTCCTACATTCATTGGCGTAGTGGCCCACCTTCCTGCACCGAAAACAAGTAACTGTTGTCGTGTCGCTTCTTCGAAATCTATCCTGAGGAACTGACCGTGGGATTGTTTCTTCCCTGAACCTACCAATTCTACCGGGTGAATTACTCCTGTCTGAAATTTCAGTGTCTCGGAGGGACACTCTCTTGAGAGTTTCTTGTACACCCTCGAACGCCTTTATAAGCGCTAAAATTGTTTCTTGATTATTTTCTACCCTCTGGGCTAAATTACATATTTCTGATCCTGTTACAATGTCAATGCTTGCCTCTGCATCTACAAAACTGACACTTCGGTGGCTGTTCATACATGTCTCATTATCCTCTTCTAGCTGAGCTTTGGCCTTTGCTTGCTCAAATGTCTGGGGCTTGTGTAACAACACTAGTCTTTTTATTCTAGGATTTAATCCTGCCACAAATTGGGAGAGTAGTCTTCCTGGTTATAGACCTACCAGATTCTGTGACTACCTCTTCCCCAAAGCACCTGTATGCCAAACCCTCTAGTCTTGAAGCAAACTGTTTTACAGTTTCTCCTACACCTTGCTTACATGAGATAAATCTTCCCATTAATAAGGACAAAGGAACTGATGAAGAAAATCTATCTACCGAGGCCCGTTTTAAAATCTGACATGTCAATTGTCTTTCCCTGAGTGATAAATCTCCTAGGAACTATTTTGCTTCCCCTTGCCATTTCCTTTTGGTAATTAGCAATTTCTGTCCTTCTGACCAGTTTCCCAGGCCACTGACTTCTTCCACTGCATCCAAGAATTCTTTTAATGTTACCCCATCATTACCTCCTGTAAATGTAGGAATTAAATTCATTAGAGCTGGGATACTGAGGTTAGAGTTTATTTCCCCTCTATCCATGGCTTCCCCTCCTGAAAGAGATGGACTATTATCATCATCCCCTGGTTCACCCATGTTAATTATAAAAAAATTATCACTATTATTCGTGCAATAACTCCTACCCTTATAATAGATATATCCACACTGAAATTATTTCTGTACTGCAATACTATGAATACACACAATACTTACCACATCACAACAGGAACAAAAGAATTTGATTTGGGAACAAAAGAACTGTGAATGAAATATTTCTCCCACACTGTGCCTAAATTCAATATCACACTTGTGTAGAACACGTGAAGATAAAATTTATACAGAAGTATCCCTTTCCCAGAGCCTTAATATCTAACTGTCGTACACTAATCAAGTACCTTATACATTAATTTAAGAAAAAAAAACTATCTGCTGCCTGAATATAAACAACCTACTATAAGCAATTTTCACTAATCACGCACAAGTGTTGGTAATTTTTATGAACTTGCAACTAAATTTACTTTGTATTAATATCAACCTTGTACATACGCTAAAACTATACTTTAAGATAATGCTACTGCGAAATATCACTAGACGAATATACAATACACTCAATACTCATGCAGATGTTTGTGTGTTAGCAAGACTTGAAATTTTCTCATAAAATGCAACTTTACGAGTTGGGTGAAGAAAAGGAAAAAAAATATGCATCAAGAATCTCAAGAACTTTCCACCTATTTCCTATTCAAAGCTTCCGAACTGAAATTTTTTTACAAATAATATTTTACAATTTATTACAAATTATTTTTGAGTCACTTTGTGTTCAGTGATCCGTCAAGCCATAAATCCTGGGCACGGAAACCATTTGATATAACGTATTTTTCCAGAATTATTTAATCTCGGTCACTATGACCATGTGTTCTAGTGTAAATATACTCTTGTATCAAAATACTGTGGAACAATATGACACGTGATAAAAAAATAGCTAGTGGAAGAACAAAAGAAAATGTATGTATAAACAGTAAAATTTGCGTTGTCAAGTATATGTGGATTAACTTACCAGGTTCAGGTCCATGAACTCTGCCAAGTGCAGAGATGATTTATGAGCTTGACGAAGAAAGTTTCACAAGATTTACTTATCCATTACCTTGGATTCACTGAACACAAACAATTAATAAAAGTGACTCAAAATGTTTTTAGTTGTAAAAAACTGACTAGCAGTTATATTTAATCATGATTAGGCCTCTCGCCTGATCAGAATTTTGTTGAGAATTTTTTTTACAGATTTTTGTTTCTTTTGTTTTATTTTTTCACAAAGCACCCATGAATGCCAAAAGGAGTTTTAGAGTCCAATTTCAATTTTTTGGGGTGGAAATTAGTTAAACAACTTTTAACTCTGTCTAATATTGCAAATTTTTACCATTTCAAATTTTATAATTCTTCATATAATATGATTCAAAACTTCAGGGTGATTATCGTTTACTTGAAGGAAAAAATTATGTGATCAACACTTAATATTACTCTTTTAGGTACCTTTCCAAAACATCATGCATAATACAATAGAATGATACACTTTACTAAAAGAAAAAATTAATACCATGTGGTTTTCTCAGTGTGTAATGCATTACGACTGATTCTGAATTTCTTCACCGCCCCGGTGGCGCAGTGGTCTAAGCGATGGCCTCTGATCATTCGTCCGAACGGGGTCCGGGTTCGAATCCCGGTGAGGCATGGGTCTCTCCCTTCCCTGGAACCGGTGACCCTAAATTAGGGACGGGCGACTGCTATAGCCCATTGAGTTGCTCACGGTGGTCGTTAAACCTAAAAAAAAAAAAAAAAAAAAAGATTTCTTCACTTTTATATCATTTGTGTTTTAAAAAAAACTTAACTCTCCCTCATTTTTATAATATCCGATAAATTTCATTTTTCATTACCATACACTTTTTAGGGACCGTGTCATTTCTCAACACAAAGTATTTTCAAACAATAATAATTTCAAAAGTTGTATCCTGTTTTGTTTTGCATTTTTTTCTTTCAGTTAATTTCGGCAGCAACATTTTTCTGAAATTTCAAAAACGATTGAGTCGGTTGGACACGACGACAAACAAAATTACCTTTATTTTCCCTGAAGGGTTTCTTCAGCGTCGTCGAATTGGTGACCAATGCGACGTTGTTGTATTTCCTAGAAGAATCATAAGTCGTCGGTTCAGGATCACAAGTCACGCTTCATTTAATTTACTGTTCCAGGCTTTCTCTTCGTGACTTCGGAAGGAATAGAGGTAATTTATAGCAGGGCATAGAGCTGGTGGGGAAGACACACGAGTACTCAATCGTCTAAAAGGAGATCTGCCGCGTTCTCTTTTCTACCTCCCTCATTCCAAAATGTCTGCAACAATGAGTTCCCCAGTCATCGTCAATCATGGGTTTTCGCCTTCCGGACGGGGAACAAAATGGCGGGTAGCCGCATGCACTAGTCCACTCTCTGGTCAAGGCATTTCAGAAGCTACAGCGTTTGGCCATGAAATTTGCTGCGATTATTTTTCTTGCCGGTCATCGCTTGCTGACCTCAGTCCAACCCAAGCAAGAGAAGTGTTACTCTCTGAAAACTTTTGGAGCAAATGTGTGGGTGAAGAGCGAAGAGAGAAAATTCTCCTTTCCTCCCAACTTTTACAAAGCACCATCGCGCAGGCGCCAAAAGGGGCGCTATGGCTTTCAGCTACGCTATTGGCTGAAAGTCAATCTGTCATGCTTTCTGTAACTTGAGGGTAAAAGTGTTCACGAAGGAGCGTGTGTGTGTGTGGGGGGGGGGGGTGAAGAACCTGTTAGCCCTCTCTGGCTCTTGACCACGGCTTAGCAAAAATTCTTGGAATTTCACCTGCTATGTCCTGGATGTTCAATTGTATTTCAAGTTCGTAAGGTGACCTTCTTCCAAAGGAATTTCTTTGCTTACAGGAAGGGAAATTCTTATCTCTGATTTTGGCGACTCCTGTCTAGTGAAAAAAAAAGAACGAAATGGTGAAAATTCCGGGAATCCCCTCATATTCACAAGAAATTTTACATAATGAACACGCAATAATTCTCAAAACACAATACAAAATTTTTCACATTATTTCATTTACAAATTGCTGAATAAGAAATTTCAGAATTCGGAGAAAAAAAAATTAATTTCCTAAAAAAATCATTCTACTGACAGTACACGATTCCGTACTAAATTTTGTGGTGTCTTGCTAACACAGCTGAACTTTTGTACCAATAAATGCTTCTCACAACACACTATTTTATCTCAGTCATAATGTAAGCTTAATTTAATTTAATTAATTATGCTCGATTCACTTTACGATTCCAATGTTCATAATGTACTGCATATATATATAAATTTAAGTTTTAAAATGAAGTGAATAATTTAGTTCACACATGTTTTAGTTTCACTCATAGATTAAAAGTAATTTTAAGCCATTTACATATGTTCAAATTCTTTCTAGCTCTCGTTCCAAATACACATACAGTACACGTACAAAACTATAACTACACAATTTCCACTAAAAACCGTGAACGAACGTTTAAGAAAATGGAAAAAAAATGTTTTTCATGTCGCTCAGTTTGCTTCAATGAATGAAATTCAGAAAAAGATTAATGAGAGGAAATTTTTAAATAATCATTCTTGGAGACAAGAATGCCTGAATGCAGTGGCGGCTCGTGGTTGAAAAAATAGGTGAAGAGCTACAAGAGCAATATGAAAAGATATCTACTGTCTTCAATGAAAATCACTATATGAGGACGGACCTATATTTTGTATATTATGTCAATTCTTCTTTCTTTTCAAGCTGCAAATTTGTCGATTATGTCGTCATAGAATGGTTGTTTCTTCGTAAGCATCAATAAAATATCTTTCTGAATAGAAATATTTACCAAAGAAGCAAGTCTGTCTTGAGAAATGGTGTTTCTTGAGTAAGTTTGTATTCTTTTAAGGCAAGAAACCCTTCTTTCCACTGACACACTTGTAGATGGAATGGTTAAAATGAGGGCAACCAACTTATAAGCTTCTGTAAAAATGTCTTTATCTTCATGAAGCACT
The DNA here is from genome assembly GCA_039090855.1 of Macrothele yani. Taxonomy (NCBI): domain Eukaryota; kingdom Metazoa; phylum Arthropoda; class Arachnida; order Araneae; family Macrothelidae; genus Macrothele; species Macrothele yani. The sequence continues at coordinate 98,107,444 of CM076990.1, read as the reverse complement.
CGAAGAAGTTCTTGAGTCGATATATTTCTTAATTTTTCGTTGGCATATACAAGACTCAGTTCATTTTTAAGGCGCTGGAGTTTAGTAAATATTTTTCCGTAAAAATGTTGTAGATTTTCAAAAGCGTGAGAGGGAAAACTTGAATTAAATTGTTCGAATTTGGTTGTGTCAGCAAGACAAACAAATTGAAGTTTTTCACAGTCTTGAAATGTTATATCCATTTCCATAAGAATGTGGTCTAAAATTTCAAAAATACAATTGTTTATAATTTTGAAAAATTGCTTCTTGTGTAAGAGCAGCATATTCCCGTTTAGATCTGCTTATTTCTGTGATTTTGCTAGCTTTTCCAAACAGTGTTTCAAATACTTCATCGTTCCTTTTATGACTCAAAATTTCACCAGTTTTTTTTTAATTTGAGTTACACAGTAGTTTATGTCTAGTGATTTTTTCTGCAAAATTTCGAATAATAGATCGGTGGGGTCAAAAATTTCATTAAATACTATTGCCAAAAATGTAAATTCAAAAGTGTTCATGTCATTTAAAAATCCCTTGGCAACTTGAATTGATTTTTTGTCTGATTGCTCACTATTTATCAGAAATTCGAATACTTCCTTCAATTTATCCCAATCTTCAACAATTACACTTACTAACTTCGAATTGGAGGGCCATCGAGTTTCTGCTATGGTTGGTATGCGTCTTGCGGTTGTAGATGTGAGTGTATAAGATCTCTTCACTGAGTGGTGAAAAAACGAAGACATTCCAGTGAGGCTTGGGTAAAATATACGATACTTTGAAATTTTAGAAAAACTCTGCTGTAGTACAAGGATCAAACGATGTGCTAAGCAATGAACAAAAACAGCTTGAGAAGCTTTATCCTTGATTTTTTTCTGGAGCCCATTCAAGTGTCCAAACATTACACTTGCTTCATCGTAACATTGTCTTATTAATTTGTGTTGATAATCGAATTGTTCCAAAATTTTGTCTAACATTTTGTATAAAGCTTCTGACGTTCGATCTCCACTCACGTCGTGGAAACCCAAAAATCTCTCAGCAATACACCTTCCGAATCAACAAATCTTATTATTAAAGAGCACTGAGAAGTCTGATTTATGTCTGTGGTGTCATCTACTTGAATAGAAAAGCATTGAACTTCATTTATTTCATTTTTAACGTGATCGTTTATATATTCATAAATACATTCAATTAATTCATTTTGAATAGTTTTTGTGAAGACATTTTTTATCTTTTCGTATTGATTTTGAATTTCTAAAAGACTTCTTGATATCAACAATGAAAGTAATTCCTTGAAATTTCCATGATTTATCGAGTCCATGCTTTCGTCATGGCCACAGAATGCTAGTTCTTGTTTGCTCAAATATAATACTGCATCAATCACTGTCTGCAGGAAAAGTCTATTTAAACGAACGTTTTCGTTGAAATGCATTTTTCAGAAGCCTAGCATTCTCCCTCAGGCATCGTCAATGGTGTTCTGATTTTTTCAAAATTCCTTAGCATTAACTCGCATTTCAGGTGTTCGCTAGAATCACCATGTTTACGAAGTGAGCGTGTTATATTTAATAAATCTGAGAATCCGTCTTTATTCCACGCCGAATGTTTATTACTAAAAAGTAAGCAGGGCCAACAAAATAATTTTTGTAACACAGAAGCATTACAAAGCCATTTATATTCAGTAAACCAACAATTTTTAAAATTAATATTGTAAGATTTACCGCTCTTCTTGATTTCTTTTTTGGCAACAATTTTCAGTGAATCCGTCGGTCGTCCTTGAAGTAAAATGTCTCTTTTATCTACATCTTTCCACCGATTAAATGGAGTTTGTAATAAATTACAAACAATGTCGTTCACAGGATACATACTTTAATTAAAACTATCACTAATCGTTAAATTGTACGCGAAACTACAGTAACAGCTAAACTTTTAAACTTGCCGCCCCGGTGGCGCAGTGGTCTAAGGCGCTGCCTCTGATCATTCGTCCGTAAGGGGTCCGGGTTCGAATCCCGGTGAGGCATGGATGTTGTGTTTGTCTTACGGCACTGGCTCTCTCCCTTCCCTGGAACCAGTGACCCTAAATTAGGGACGGGCGACTGCTTATAGCCCATTGAGTTGCTCACGGTGGTCGTTAAACCTCCAATCAAAAAAAAAAAAAAAAAAAAAAACTTTTAAACAAATAATCACAAAGCACGAAAAAACAAATCCCTTTCGGAAAGCATGTATCACAACATTGCAAGATACCCTGGGTAAAACATAACGTTTCACCGTGATCTCCTTCGAAGGTCACGATTCCATGTTCGGAGCCGAAAGATAAAACACTTCACTTGCGCGCCAGATAGGGGAGGTTGACGTCACGGTTACCAGAGCAACTTGGTCGACAGCTGCATACTTCCAGGGTTTTCACTTGTACTGTTTTGCGTATGAGGACTTGTTTTCCGTCTTGAACGCGATATGTGAATTGATATCTAATAAAAATTTTGAGTATTTTGTAACACGATAGAGACAAAAAATAATATATTATACAAATTACTGAATAAAACTTTATTTTAAGTAAAATAGGTAAAGAGGCACTTCACCTACTTCACCTGAAAAGCCGCCACTACCTGGATGTGTGATTTTTTCGCATAGTGGAACCGAGAACTGGGCCCTAATTCTCGACACCACTAATAGAAAAACATCAACACATCATCACACCTTACCCCGAAATGAAAGATTGGTGAGCAAGAAGCGAAGCGACGCCGCGGATCCAAAAAACTCTACCGGTGTGCTGAAGGAGCACACGATGACAACAAAACCACGTGATATCAACACAAGTGTGTGAACCAATTAGAAAGCTTGTGGAGCCTCGTCCCCAGATTTTTCTTATCCGGAAACGCAAGAGTGGAAGTCCAACATGGCGTCCGCCGAAGAGTGGAGCTTCCGATGTAAACAAACACTCAATACAACACACTACACCGAACGAAATACGACACTAATACAAGAATGTTATCAAATTGCGCAATATGATAAAAGAAAAAACGAAAAGAACATATTCCCCAACATAGATGATGAGAAAGAAAACAAGATATAAAACTGACGGAATATTTAGCACAAGACACATACACGAACTAATTCAACGAACAAAATTATAAACAGCAATCCTTTCTACTTCTCACAATGTGCACCTCAAGAGTAAAAATCGAAGTTCAGCCTAAATCTGCTGCTTCGCTCAACTGAATATCCCATAAATTTGACATTCTGCATTTCATAAGTACTGACATTTAAATTCGCTTCAGTAACACTACATCACCCAAGTTCGCCTCAAAAATGCATTATAGAAGTACACTGAAAATTTGAGGAAAAAAATTCAACTGAAACGAATCTCTCTTTTCATCATTAACAGGGAATGATACTAACTAAATACTTCTTGAAATGCAAGAAAAGAAAAATCCTACAACTCGGTGCTTTATGGAATTGCCTGAAGTGATTTAACTGCTATTCATGGAATGTGTAAATCTATACAGAACGTTCTACGTCCCATGCAACAACTTTGCTTCGCAACTACATATGTACTAATACAAAAGAAAGAATTATCGTACTAGTTACTTTCCCTTGCTATTCGTTGTTTTTGCAGAAAGGAAAAAAAATCTCTCAAGACCTCTTAACTTTACCATAAAAAAATCCCATATATAATTATCTCTTAGGTCTCAAGAAACAATGGACTTAAATCATGAACACACATATTTGTACAAACAAAAAAAATATTTACATAACTTTTCACTGAAGTGAAATTCATAATCCGTATTCATTTTTGGAAAGGGGTCACTTAGTATGAAAAAAATTCTTTTCAGTCCAGTTTTTTTCTCTAGAGGAAAAATTGTTTTTATGCTGCGCCTCTTTTCACGTACCATGATTTGGTGAGGCAATTTAAACCTTACATGTGCCTAACAACAAATCCTCTGCTATCACGCGGGCGCAGATTATATCTATGTGGATCACTCCTTTGAATCCTCTCGCTTTCAGTTTGCTGAGAGTTCTGAACTTCTATGTTGCTTCTCGGCATTACTTGAGGTGCCGGATTCCTGTAAATCTCGTGATCATTAGATGGCCGCTTCAAGCTCTGTTCCAGTGGTATCCACGTAGACCAATCTACACCTTCAGTTAAAGTCTCTGGCTGGTCCTCAGCCTCCTGGAGTTCCTCGTGCCTCTCAGGACTGTGGGAAATTTCTGTCTTCTCCTGGGAATATCATACGGTCTCTTATCTTGGTTAATCGATCGACATGCACTATCTCTTTACGCCTTGGGTTGGCCATAAAAGTGATCTCGTAGTTGACAGGTGACAACACTTTAGTCACTCTGTAAGGTCCTGAATTGAGCTTGGTCAATTTCTTGGAAAGCCCGGGCTCACTACCGGGGTGTAAAAATATACCTTATCCCCTACAGATATTTGTTTATTTACGGCTTGTAACGTACCAGGAGATGTGACGTACCTGCCAGAAGGACGCACACGACATAAAGGCAGATAGGAATCAGAATAAAACGTCCGCGTAGCTCAATTGGTAGAGTGACTTATTCCGAAATGAGGGGATCCGGGTTCGAATCCTGGCGTGGACAAAAATGACGGAGAAATTTACTTCGTTATAATGGCGCCCGAACTATCCGGATGACCCGACCGTTAAAAATCTCGCAACGGTGTGATGTTATTTCCACACCGCGAGATAGGAAAAATAAGAGAATCCCTTCTCCAGCCCTTCGAAATAAAAAAATAAAAAAAATAAGGAGGAGATGATGTAACGTACCAGGAGATGTGACGTACCTGCCAGAAAGACGCACACGATATAAAGGCAGATAGGAATCAGGATAAAACGTCCGCGTAGCTCAATTGGTAGAGTGACTTATTCCGGAATGAGGGGATCCGGGTTCGAATCCTGGCGTTTACAGAAATGACGGAGAAATTTACTTCGCTATAGGCTGTCTTTGCTCGTTGCTTCTCCTGCATCTCGGCAGCCTTTTCCAGATTGGCCTGTACAGCTTCGTAGGCATAGTTCAATCTGTTGGTCATCTCATCACAGTACTCTTGCTGAGACGCATAGGTACGAATAGTTGGGCTCCCTATGAGATGGTAGGGTAGCACCAAGTCCCTTCCAAATGACAGGTAGCCAGTCGTCTCACTGGTGCACGAGTGTACCGTAGTGCGTAGGACTAGTAAGGCCAATGGTAAACATCTGTCCCAGTCATCTTGATTGTCGGCTACCAGGTGACTAAGTGCTTGAATTAAGGTGTGGTTTAATTTTTCACAGACTCTATTGGTAGAAGGCTTGTAGGCAGTGGTGTTTAATTTCTTTATTCCTAACTTCTCGTATACTTTCATCATTGTATTTGAGAGGAAGTTGGTCCCCCTGTCGCTCAAAAGCTTATCTGGGATTCCATGTACCGAGATAAAAGTTTCAATAATAGTTTGGGCAATTGTGTCGCTCTAAACATCAGGTAGTGCAAATGCTTCTGGCCAGCGCGTGAAACAGTCTGTTATGACCAAAATAAATTTATTTCCAGAGCTGGATTAATGCATTGGACCAACCTCATCCATCGCTACCTTTTCAAAGGGTCGGCTAGACATTTCTGACCTGATGAGAGCTGCCTTCTTGTTGGGTTGAAATCCTCGCTTGCTGAGGCAAGAATGGCAAGTATCTGTGTAATTTTTTATAATTTTATACATGTTGTGGAAATAAAGTTTTGCTCTAATTCTCTCTAAAGTTTTGTGAAAGCCAGGATGAGCTACTTGGTCATGACAGGATTTTAATACCTCTGGAATCATACGGCTAGGGATGACCAACTGTTCCAAAGGTTGATTCCTGGCAGTTCCTGATGTTTGCATAGCATAATGCCATAAGAATCTGAAATTTTACTTCTTCCCATGTCTGCTGAACCTTCTAAAATTCCTATCAATTTGTTCAGTTTTTCATCCTTCCTCTGCAATTCCAAGACTCTTGATTTTTCGATGACTTCACCATTGACACCTTCTTGTACCACCTCGTTGGTTTGTACACGCCTGGACAGATAATCCGCCACCACATTAGGTCTCCCTGGCCTGTGAATGATGTTGTAATTGAATTGCTGCAGTGACATGCACCAACGAGCTATCCTAGAGGTGGGATCCTTTAGCTTGAACACATAGGCTAGGCTGGCTTGATCCGTAATTACTGTGAATGACCTAGCATACAAGTACTGTTTAAAATAGTTCACCGCGAATACTACACTCAACATTTCCTTTTCTACCACGGAGTAATTCATCTCGGCACCTTTCAATTTTCTACTAACGAAAGCCACAGGATGTAAATTTCCCTCAGTTTCTTGTTGTAGAACAGTTCCAATAGAGTATTTAGATGCATCGCATGACAAAGTAAATTCTTTTTTCAAAATCAGGAAGTTTTAAACAAGGCTCTCTCAGCAATGCTTGTTGTAGGTTTTCAAAAGCTGATTGTGCCTCTAGGGTCCACTTGAAATTTTGGGTTTTTCGGATAAGTCCAGTAAGCGGAAGTGCTAACTGAGCATATAATTCAATAAACCTACGGTAAAATCCTGTTAATCCTAGAAAATCCCTAACGTGCTGTAACGTATACTCTATATTCACTTTCCTTTTGATTTTACTATCTCTGGTTATTTTATTTTACTGTGTAAATTATCTTCTTACTGAACGAAATATTATTTCACCCGATGAATGAGATCTGGCAATGAGTGTAAGTCATGACGTGGTGGTAGCTAGTATATATAGGCGCGTTCATCGAGACTTAGGGAGAGCTTTTGTTGTTGTTATGAGAGAGCGTTGTTGTTTACAGAGAGCTTTTGTTGTTGTTATGAGAGAGCGTTGTTGTTTACGGATTGCGTTTGTTATACGAGGAGAGATTTTGTTGTTATGAGGAGAGATTCTTCATTATTGTAAAACAAGTTGTGTGTGTGCTTTGGATGATCAAGCGTACCGAATAAAAAAGTTGCCGTAAGTTAGTCTTTCTCAATTCATAGTTTTTGTCAGACCTCTGTCTGGCTGTTAGGTTTATAACATTAGTTTATTACCATAAATAACCAGCGTTAAGACTTTATTCATGTTCGTAATTAACTAGTAACAACAACCATTTGAATTCACTATTTGAAGCTTAGTACAAGTATATCATTCAGTAGCAGAAGCATTATACTTAAGCTGGTAGGAAGAGCTCATTCATATTAATTAGCTTAGCGGAAAGAAAATAAAGCTAATTCATTATAGTGCTTAATTGTTTGTGGAATTTTGAAATTTCTGACTTTTTCTATGTTTCTGGGGTCTGGTTTCACTCCTTCCTGTCCTACTACAAATCCCAAATAGCGAATAGAAGGTTGGAGAAAGTGACACTTGCTAGGTTTAAGTTTTATATTGTGTTTCTGTAATCTTTGAAAAACTATTTCAAGCTTATCAAAGTGTTCTTCAAAGGTCTTGCTTGCTACGACAATGTCGTCAATGTATATTCCAATTTGGAGTGGTTTTAATCCTGATAAGACTATCTCCATAAGTCTTTGAAAACTATTAGGGCTGTTTCGCATACCAAACGGGACACGAAGCCACTCATACAAACCTTGGTCTGTTACAAAAGCAGTTTTATAAGTGTCCTCTGGGTGAACCGCCATTTGAAAGAACCCTGAGGTTAAGTCTAATGAACTGAATAGGTTGGCATCAGAAAGTGAGTCTACCATCTCGACTAAGTTAGGTAAAGGAAAAGAATCTGGTACCGTTTTTGAAAATAGGCGGCGGAAGACAGTACATAAACGATAGCTGTTGTCAGATTTTTTTACCAGCAGTACCGGAGCAGAATAAGGACTGTCACTTGGACGAATGATTCCAGCTTCTAACTGCTCATGAACCTGCCTATCCAGTTCAGGCCTCAAGGCATAAGGAACCCTATATGGTTTTTGTCTCACTGGGATGTCATCGGTTAAGTGTACCTCCTGAAGTAGGATGTCACACTTACTCAATTCAAGCACACTTTTTGCAAAGGTACCACGATGCTTATGAAGGAATGCCAATAATTTCTGCTGTTGAAAAGGGGGTAAATGAGAAACGTCAAACTCGTTTTCCCATATCGAACAATCATCAAGTTGGCTTTCAACCGATGTAACACTTCCTACCTTGATAGATTCTGCCGTGACAATTTTTGTGTTTTTATTTATGTGTATTACCTCGTCTGAAGTGTTAATAACCTTGATGTGGGTAAGGTCATTTGTCTCATTGACTGAGCGATCTACCCAGAGAGAATTTATCCTGAGAGTGGGGATGGGTTGCAAAAGTGTGAAATTTTGACTGGAATTAATTTTTCAGACTTAGGAGGTATTTTTTCTTTGGGAAAGACTCGTCCATACACAACTGGGATTTGTGTGGAGTCCTGAATTTCTGCAATTTTTTTCTGAATCCCAGATGTGAAATTTACAAACGTTCCTTTTAAGAAGGTACTAATGAAAGTGAAAAGCCATAGGAACTGACTCAAGAAACTATGGTAGTTTTTCCTAAACTTGTATATTACCTGGTCTAAAAGTGGAATTTCCCGAGAAGGTTTACTGTGCTTTTGCTTTTTCTCCCATTTCTTTTTTCTGGGACTGGGCTCACTCTCGGAAATAGCAAGCCCTTCTGAGTTGGAGGTTGCATCTCCAGAGGGAGGCCTTCCTACAGTATCAACCGGTGATTTGAAATACCCTAATGCAGAATTTTCAGAATCTTCACTCTTTTCATGTAACTTACCTACTAGAACTTCTTTTGGGCACATTATCTTCTTTACCAACAGAATAGCTTGCGGTTTCTCGATTTCTTTCCCCGTAGTTTCCCTTTCACTTTTATTTGTCCATAGACAACTAGTGGTGGCATCAAAAAGGAACCCTTGTTTTTTCAGCAAATCAAATACTACAATCATATCATAAGCAGTGGATAAGGGTGCCTCGGTGACATATACTTTATGAAAAAAATGCTCGCCTGCCAAATGAAATTCAAGGTTAAGGCAGGAGCTGATTGGCAGTAGTTTTCCGGATACCCCTTTCACTATCACTTTTGGTTGATTCTGCACTACCTACTTTTTTCAGACAATTTTTCTAGACATTTCTCTGAGATCAAGCTAACACTTGCACCTGTGTCTACTAGTAATTTCAAAGTTCTGCCACCAATCGTCCCTGTTACTATGGGAATCGGAAAGTGTTGATCTGCTTGACATGACTCAATAGGAGCCTCTACAACAAGACTGGGGGTTTTCTGAGAAGTCGACTCCTGATTACTTCTCCCCCTTTTTGGTTTAAAGACCCGGTATTGTAATGTGCTCTACCTGTAGGGTTTCTATTTTGTCTTTTTTGCCACCTACCTGGGTTCTGAAAATCTCTACCCTGTGACCTTCCGTCTGATCTCCCGAAACTTTGTCCTCGTCTATCCTGGTTCTCGGGATAATTGTAATTGCTGCTCCTACATTCATTGGCGTAGTGGCCCACCTTCCTGCACCGAAAACAAGTAACTGTTGTCGTGTCGCTTCTTCGAAATCTATCCTGAGGAACTGACCGTGGGATTGTTTCTTCCCTGAACCTACCAATTCTACCTGGTGAATTGCTCCTGTCTGAAATTTCAGTGTCTCGGAGGGACACTCTCTTGAGAGTTTCTTGTACACCCTCGAACGTCTTTACCAGCGCTAAAATTGTTTCTTGATTATTTTCTACCCTCTGGGCTAAATTACATATTTCTGATCCTGTTGCAATGTCAATGCTTGCCTCTGTCCCTACAAAACTGACGCTTCGGTGGCTGCTCATACATGCCTCATTATGCTCTTCTAGCTGAGCTTTGGCCTTTGCTTGCTCAAATGTCTGGGGGTTGTGTGACAACACTAGTCTTTTTATTCTAGGATTTAATCCTGCCACAAATTGGGAGAGTAGTCTTCCTGGTTATAGACCTACCAGATTCTGTGACTACCTCTTTCCCAAAGCACCTGTATGCCAAACCCTCTAGTCTTGAAGCAAACTGTTTTACAGTTTCTCCTACACCTTGCTTACATGAGGTAAATCTTCCCATTAATAAAGATAAAGGAACTGATGAAGAAAATCTATCTACCAAGGCCCGTCTTATAATCTGACATGTCACTTGTCTTTCCCTGAGTGATAAATCTCCTAGGAACTGTTTTGCTTCCCCTTGCCATTTCCTTTTGGTAATTAGCAATTTCTGTCCTTCTGACCAGTTTCCCAGGCCACTAACTTCTTCCAGTGCATCCAAGAATTCTTTTAATGTTACCCCATCATTACCTCCTGTAAATGTAGGAATTAAATTCATTAGAGCTGGGATACTGAGGTTAGAGTTTATTTCCCCTCTATCCATGGCTTCTCCTCCTGAAGGAGATGGACTATTATCATCATCCCCTGGTTCACCCATGTTAATTATAAAAACATTATCACTATTATTTCTGCAATAACTCCTGCCCTTATAATACACTGACGGAAAAAAAAATCCCAACACCACGAAAAAATAGTTGTATAGGAATGAAATGGCGGCAATACATTTGTATAGGTAACATATTTAATGGATTAAGGTTTCAAGATCACAGCTTATTGTAAGCGCGAGAAGAGCCATTTTAAATGTGAAATGCTGGTACATTAATAACCGGTGTAACCACCAGAATGTTGAATGCAAGCACGATGTCAGTTTGTGGGATGGTGTTCCATGCCTGTTGCACTTGGTCGGTTAATACAGGGACGGTTAATGTTGGATCGGGGTGACGCTGGGGTTGTCGTCCAATGATGTCCCATACGTGCTCGATTGGTGAAAGATCTGGTGATCTAGCAGGCCACGGCAACATGTCGACACTCTGTAAAGCATTTTGGGTTACAATAGCGGTATGCGGGCGATCGTTTTCCTGTTGGAAAACACCCCCTGGAATGCTGTTCATGAATGGCAGCAGCACAACAGGTTGAATAACCAGAACGACGTACAACTGTGCCGTCAGGGTGCGTGGGATAACAACGAGAGTGCTCCTGTTGTCATAGGAAATTGCTCCCCAGACTATAACTCCAGGTGTAGGTCCAGTGTGTCTCGGCCGCAGACAGATTGGTTGCAGGCGCTCACCTGGCTTCCTTCTAACCAACACACGGCCATCACTGGCACCCAGGCAGAACCGGCTTTCATCAGAAAACACAACAGATCTCCACTCCGTCCTCCAATGAGCTCTGGCTTGACACCACTGACGTCGCAAACGGCAGTGGTTTAGAGTAAGTGGAATGCACGCTACAGGGCGTCTGGCTCGGAGTTGTCCTTCAAGTAACCGATTTGTAACAGTTCGTTGTGTCCTTCAAGTAACCGATTTGTAACAGTTCGTTGTGTCACTGTGGTGGCAACTGCAGCTCGAATTGCTGCCGCAGACGCGGTAAGATGCGTCACGGCCATACGCCGTACACGGCGGTCTTCCCTCTCAGTAGTGCCACGTGGCCGGCCGGAACCCGGTCTTCTTGAGGCAGTACCTTCCCTTGACCACCGCTGCCAACAATCATGCACAGTGGCTGCATTCCTGCCCAGTCGTTCTGCAATATTGCGGAAAGAAAATCCACCTTCTCGTAGCCCTATTACACGACCTCGTTCAAACTCCGTGAGCTGTTGATAATGGCTTCTTCGTCTTCTTAAAGGCATTCTTGACTAACATTAACACCCTACGTCGAATCTCAACTATAACTAACGCTCACGAACGTTACAGCTCGTATTTACAGCAAACCTGCTTTGCATGTTCCGAGGGGCGCTCACACTCATGCGCCGAGCGCGAAATTTGCATAGACGTCATCTTACAGATGTACTCTCACCGCCTACCAATTGTCGTTTATCTAACACAACCCCTTCTTGGTATTGGGATTTTTCTTTTCCGTCAGTGTAGATATATTCACACTGAAATTATTTCTGTGCAATACTATGAATACACACAATACTTACCACATCACAACACGAACAAAAGAATTTGATTTGGGAACAAAAGAACTGTGAATGATAGATTTCTTCCACAGTGCCTAAATTCAATATCACACTTGTGTAGAACACGTGAAGATGAAATTTACACATTAGTATCTCTTTCCCAGTGCCTTAATATCCAACTGTCGTACACTAATCAAGTACCTTATACATTAATTTAAGAAAAAAGAACAACTATCTGCTGCCTGAATATAAACAACCTACTATAAGCAATTTTCACTTATCACGCACAAGTGTTGGTAATTTTTATGCATTTGCAAGTAAATTTACTTTGTATTAATATCAACCTTGTACATACGCTAAAACTATACTTTAAGATAATGCTACTGCGAAATATCACTAGACGAATATACAATACACTCAATACTCATGCTGATGTTTGTGTGTTAGCAAGATTTGAAATTTTCTCATAAAATGCAACTTTACGAGTTGGGTGAAGAAAGGAATAAAAAAAATATGCATCAAGAATCTCAAGAACTTTCCACCTATTTCCTATTCAAAGCTCCCGAACTGAAATTTCTTTTACAAATAATATTTTACACTTTATTACAAATTATTTTTGAATCACTTTGTGTTCAGTGATCCGTCAAGCCATAAATCCTGGGCACGGAAACCATTTGATATAACGTATTTTTCCAGAATTATTCAATCTCGGTCACTATGACCATGTGTTCTAGTGTAAATATACTCTTGTATCAAAATACTGTGGAACAATATGACACGTGATAAAAAAAATAGCTAGTGGAAGAACAAAAGAAAATGCATGTATAAACAGTAAAATTTGCGTTGTCAAGTATATGTGGATTAACTTACCAGGTTCAGATCCATGAACTCTGCCAAGTGCAGAGATGATTTATGAGCATGACAAAGAAAGTTTCACAAGATTTACTTATCAATTACCTTGGATTCACTGAACACAAACAATTAATAAAAGTGACTCAAAATTTTTTTAGTTGTAAAAAACTGACTAGCAGTTACATTTAATCATGATCAGGCCTCTCGCCTGATCAGAATTTTGTTGAGAATTTTTTTTACAGATTTTTGTTTCTTTTGTTTTATTTTTTCACAAAGCACCCATGAATGCCAAAAGGAGTTTTAGAGTCCAATTTCAATTTTTTGGGGTGGAAATTAGTTATACAACTCTCAACTCTGTCTAATATTGCAAATTTTTACCATTTCAAATTTTATAATTCTTCATATAATATGATTCAAAACTTCAGTGTGATTATCGTTTACTTGAAGGAAAAAATTATGTGATCAACACTTGATATTACTCTTTTAGGTACCTTTTCAAAACACCATGCATAATACAATAGAATGATACACTTTACCAAAAAAAAAAAAAAAAAAATTAATACCATGTGGTTTTCTCAGTGTGTAATGCATTACGACTGATTCTGAATTTCTTCACCGCCCCGGTGGCGCAGTGGTCTAAGCGATGGCCTCTGATCATTCGTCCGAACGGGGTCCGGATTCGAATCCCGGTGAGGCATGGGTCTCTCCCTTCCCTGGAACCAGTGACCCTAAATTAGGGACGGGCGACTGCTATAGCCCGTTGAGTTGCTCACGGTGGTCGTTAAACCTCAAAAAAAAAAAAAAAAAAAGATTTCTTCACTTTTATATCATTTGTGTTTTAAAAAAACTTAACTCTCCCTCATTTTTATAATATCCGATAAATTTCATTTTTCATTACCATACACCTTTTAGTGACCGTGTCATTTCTCAACACAAAGTATTTTCAAACAATAATAATTTCAAAAGTTGTATCCTGTTTTGTTTTGCATTTTTTTCTTTCAGTTAATTTCGGCAGCAACATTTTTCTGGAATTTCAAAAACGATTGAGTCGGTTGGACACGACGACAAATTGAATTACAAAATTACCTTTATTTTCCCTGAAGGGTTTCTTCAGCGTCGTCGAATTGGTGACTATTGCGACGTTGTTGTATTTCCCAGAAGGATCATAAGTCGTTGGTTCAGGATCACAAGTCACGCTTCATTTAATTTACTGTTCCAGGCTTTCTCTTCGTGACTTCGGAAGGAATAGAGGTAATTTATAGCAGGGCATAGAGCTGGTAGGGAAGACACACTAGTACTCAATCGTCTAAAAGGAGATCTGCCGCGTTCTCTTTTCTACCTACCTCATTCCAGAATGTCTGCAACAATGGGTTCCCCAGTCATCGTCAATCATGGGTTTTCGCCTTCCGGACGGGGAACAAGATGGCGGGTAGCCGCCTGCACTAGTCCACTCTCTGGTCAAGGCATTTTGAGAAGCTACAGCGTTTGGCCATGAAATTTGCTGTGATTATTTTTCTTGCCGGTCATCGCTTGCTGACCTCAGTCCAACCCAAGCAAGTGAAGTGTTACTCTCTGAAAACTTTTGGAGCAAATGTGTTGGTGAAGGGCGAAGAGAAAAAATTCTCCTTTGCTCCCAACTTTTACAAAGCACCATCGCGCAGGCGCCAAAAGGGGTGCTATGACTTTCAGCTACGCTATCGGCTGAAAGTCAATCTGTCATGCTTTCTGTAACTTGAGGGTAAAAGTGTTCACGAAGGAGCGTGTTGGGGGAGGGGGGGGGGTGACGAACCTGCTAGTCCTCTCTGGCTCTTGACCACGGGTTAGCAAAAATTCTTGGAAGTCCACCTGCTATGTCCTGGATGTTCAATTGTATTTCAAGTTTGCAAGGTGACCTTCTTCCAAAGGAATTTCTTTGCTTACAGGAAGGGAAATTCTTATCTCTGATTTTGGCGACTCCCTGTCTAGTGAAAAAAAAAAAAAATGGTGCAAATTCCGGGAATCCTCTCATATTCACAAGAAATTTTACATCATGAACACTCAATATTTCTCGAAACATTATTTCATTTACAAATTGCTAAATAAGAAATTTCAGAACTCGGAGAAAAAAATTAATTTCCTAAAAAAATCATTCTACTGACAGTACACTATTCCGTTCTAAATTTTGTGGTGTCTTGCTAACACACCTGAACTTTTGTACCAATAAATGCTTCACACCACACACTATTTTATCTCAGTCATAATGTAAGCTTAATTTAATTTAATTAATTATGCTCGATTCACTTTACGATTCCGATGTTCATAATGTACTACATATATATATAAATTTAAGTTTTAAAATGAAGTGAATATTTTAGTTCACACATGTTTTAGTTTCACTCATAGATTAAAAGTAATTTTAAGCCATTTACATATGTTTAAATTCTTTCTAGCTCTCGTTCCAAATACACATACGTACACGTACAAAACTATAACTACACAATTTCCACTAAAAACCGTGAACGAACGTTTAAGAAAATGGGAAAAAAAAATGTTTTTCATGTCGCTCAGTTTGCCTCAAAGAATGAAATTCAGAAAACGATTAATGAGAGGAAATTTTTAAATAATCATTCTTGGAGACAAGAATGCGTGGATGTGTGATTTTTTCGCATAGTGGAACCGAGAACTGGGCCCTAATTCTCGACACCACTAATAGAAAAACATCAACACATCAGTCGTGTGAGAAGTACTTTAACTTTAAAATTTATAAAATCTGGGAATCGCTAGGGGGGGGGGCTTTGTGATCCGCTAGAGGGGGCTCAGCCTCTCCCCCCTCTGGTTACGGGCCTGGTGCTATTAATTTGCCTTATAATTTATATGTATCCCAGATTACGCAGGTTTAATTTTTTTTTCAGGGATTTGTATGTTTGAGGGCACTTGAATTAGAAGAATAATGGGATTACTTTAGACTGATCTGCCTCTGAGAACGTTTTGAATATGGCGAAAACACAATGTAGTGATGATGAGCTACTAAACAAGCTTTTCTCTTCAAGAATCTACGAAAAGAAACTGGAAATAATAAAAAAGGCAGATCGTGTCAGTCTCTACCAGATTTAGTTTCTGTACATAAAGAAAAGAAAGACACAAGACATTTTTCTTGTGCCCAGTATGAAAAAGTAACTTAGTTGACAGGATATGAAAAACGAAATGAGCTCTTTTGCTGGCCTTGTTTATTGTTTTCAAAGGATAAGAGTGC
The DNA here is from genome assembly GCA_039090855.1 of Macrothele yani. Taxonomy (NCBI): domain Eukaryota; kingdom Metazoa; phylum Arthropoda; class Arachnida; order Araneae; family Macrothelidae; genus Macrothele; species Macrothele yani. Next base: position 98,091,431 of record CM076990.1, on the reverse strand, counting down.
ATGAAATTTTAATGGCTATTCAGATTTAAGTCATTTGTCCAGTTCTCGGCAAAAACATGAAAGGTGCCAAACTCATGTTCACAGCTTTCTCCAAATGAAAATGTTTGGAAAACAAAGAGTAGACACTCTCATAGGCTGTCAGAGAAAAATAAACATAAAACAGCATAATGAACAGGTGAAGAAAAACAGAGAAATATTAAAGTGGCTAATCGATGCAGTTTGCTATTTGTCAAAACAGGAACTTCCTTTTAGAGGTAATGATGAATCCATAAGCTCGTTTAACAGATGTAATTATTTACAATTTCTCAATGTGCGAAGAGATTATGAGCCGCTTCTAGAGAACCACTTATAAACGACAAAAGCTTTTCATGGTAATTCTCCAGCAATCCAAAATGACATCATCAAATCTATCAGAGCTGTCCTCAAAGTTTCAATAAAAAACGAAATTGAGGATGCAAGATTTGTATATCTGTCATGCTTGACGAAACCTCTGACGTTATGTGCAAATCTCAGCTTTCAACTGTTGTGAGGTATGTGAACAAAAAGGTGAAGTGTATGAAAGGTTTATCGAATTCACTGACGTTAGTGCTGACAAAACTTCCACTGGTCTTTTTTAGCATGCTTCTGACACTGTAAAGGAATTTAAAATAGAAAAAAAAATTAGTTGGGCAAACCTATGATAGGGCTTCTGTTATGAGTGGCCATTTAGGTGGCTTACAGAGTAAATTGGTTGATTCATATCTGGCACTTTTTACACGCTGCTATGCACACGCGCTCAACTTAGTTCTGTTACAAAGTTTAGCAAACATTAGAGAATGTAGAATACTTTTCCAAACTTTAACTTCCCGATTGGTACACACAGTGAAAGAACACAGGCTTCAGCTATGTGATTTTTTCGAGAATATTATTGAGAATTCTGAAAGTTGGGACAGCGACGCAATAATAAAATCGCGCAAAATGATGAAAAAGAACACGTACAGTATGACAGAGAACACGCATTTGAAACCATATGGAAATCATCGGTTGCTTTAAAAAAAGGAAGTCCTCGAGCCAAGGTGCAAAATGAGCCGTTTTGAGGAAACAGAAAAACCACGGGCGTACTGATAGCCACCGCAACCCCCACAATGCGGATCGGGGGGGGGGGGGCTCACGGCTAAAAGAGCCTCTAGCCTCAGGAGAAGGATTTCTCAAAATCTTTGCGGTAACTTCATATGAAACTGGTTAAAGAAATAGCCAGGAACTTTTGACGGCAGCTTTGAATGACGTATTAAACAGAAGAGCAAGTTTTGGTACTTATTATTATTTATTTTTTTTTCGGATGAAAATTCACTCAATCTCTGAGTGTGTATCAGTAAACGTGATACACACACAGATTGAATTTTTGTCCGTGTGGCCAATAATGCGATTAAAATATCACCAAAAGAATTACTTGTCATTTTGCAAAAGTGTGTTTCTGACGACACCCGTTGCATCGGAATGAATTTTCATCTCAGATTCATAGAAAATTAAAAATAGCCCCACAGAAATATAGGTAAAAAACAAGCAAAGTGGTATTAGAATTCCGCGTGAGAACATGAAGCGGTATTAATTTTGTATTTTAGTCCATATGTGCCAATTTATGTGCAAAATGTAGCTCCTTTCAAAATATTCGTTTTCGTTCGCACATGCCCCCCCCCCCCCCAATAAAATCCCACCAATTCCCATCTGATGCTTACTGCACGCCTTAACATTTGGAGAAGGATACGTCACTGGTGAGCATCCGGGGCCATATATAGATTCCGCCATGAGTCAAGTTTTTTTATGATAAATATAGGTGGGACACGGATTTCGGACCATCTGTGCCGAATAATCGTTTTATGCCTCATCAGGGGCTCGGGCTCGGATGGAATAATTAGCCATAAACCAGTGACTCTGATCGCTGGGCCAACGGATCGTTCCTTTGCGTTTCCCATAAGAAATCAGAGAATGGACTTTGAGGCTTACTCTACTGAAGCCGGAAGCGAATTTAGTAGACACGCCCTTCACAAACATTAAAACGCTTGTCACTCAGAGTACACGTGCCTTTGATTCTTCTGAGTTAATTTCCCTCCTAGCAGTGTAATTTTAATCTAAAGAGAAACCACTGCTATAACTTGATTTTGAGGAGAGCCGTTCTGACAAAAGAGTTCTGGTTTTCTTTATACTAGAACCCTTGTGATTCGTGAGAAGCTTTATTGCACGATCCGACTGTTTATTCTCATCCCTGCAAAGCGAACATTCGGTGAAGATACGAGTATGCTTTCATATAAAACACAGTGTTTTCTATTTTTGCAAACATAAGCATCCAAACAAATTCCTTTGCTCTGTTTTTCTGTCCAACTAACCACGGAAAAGTGTCTTAGCGGCGCGAAGCCTCTCAAAAAAAGTGCGTCAGCACCACTAAGAATCTTCTTCCTCACTGGCGGTTAAGTGATGTTTAAGGGCCCTCTACGTTAGGGGGACCAAAGAGTATTAAGTAAGTAATTTTTTAAACTCAAATCCACGGACAAAAAAAAAAAAAAAAAAGAAAGAAAATTGAGCTACGTGTGCAGAAATAAAAATAACTGCAAGCAGTAAGCTATAGAGGCAAAGAAGAGCTCTTTTCATTCGCTCGTCTGCTATGGTGTCAGCAGTGCAGGGGACGTCGTTGGCATGGGGCCAGACATTGGATTACATATTTAAAACAGCTAAAGGCATATTCATAGTAAATGTGTTTTACAGAATTTTAGACATACGTGTAACACAAATTAGAGAAAGCTTTAGCGGTATGAAAAAACAAAACAAAAAAAGAAACAATTGCCAATAATTTTATAATTTTGGGGCCTCAGAACTTGCTTACACTAATGGAAATTTATATGTAAAATATGCATACAATTTGATGAAAAATTATGAGAAAGAGTTAAGTAAAAGTTTCTGCATTCAACTTTTGCAAGTAATTTCAAATAGAATTTTTTATCTAGTTACCTTGACATCTCTGCAGAACTTATTTTATATTTAACATAAGCTGCTATAATATTTACTTCTGAAAGATCATTTAACAAGTCAGTGGCTTAACTAGAACAACATGCGTCTATCCGCAAGTTTTACTTCAACCCCCCCCCCACCACCATTAGCACAGTAATTTCCCCAGGATTTCGAATACGAGGAAGGATATGTTTTTTCGCGGTGTGTGTGTTAATGGATGGGGAGGAGGAAGTCAGCAATAGTGCCTGGAAAAGTGGAAGGGGGGGGAGGTCCTAGAGCCCTGTAGTTTCAACCTTTTAAGTAATTTTTAGAATAAAGTACACATAAAATGCTAGGTTACCAATCAGCCAAGCAGAATTAACACGAATGAGCGGACCGATGCATGAACATGAATATACGTTTCATCGCAAGAAACGAATTCGGAAAAATACTGTATATTTCAATGGTTAAGGTTAATAACTATAAGACTTTAGTGATTGTTACTGGTTATGGTTTCATACAAATAGATAATTCAGTGTTCTACACTGTAAGAATGCTATATCGACTGCCGTAACCACAGACATTTATTTGCATATACAAAACTTCAGCAGTGCAGTTCAGGAAAAAATACAATGTGTATATATGTGATGCGTACAAATATACTATACGATATAATTAACTATAAGTTATAATTACATGATTACAATACAAACAGAAGTGAAAATTATTTTATACGATAAGGGAAAATTTTTATGTTTTTAGGACTAAGTCTTTCTTTCTAGCCTTCATTTCTGCGAACTCATCAAGCACAGTATCCACAGAGGTGACTTTAGATCTTTTGGGGCCCTAGGCGCTAAAATATTAGGGGCCCCCTTTCCCTCTTTATCGCCTCAGAAATTTTCATTCGTCAGAATATCTACAACAAAAAAAAAAAAAAAAGTAAAGTCAAGATAAAGGTTTTTACACTTTTTAAAATGTCATTCTATCTTCCTTTTATTAGAACGTTTTGTAAGAAATAGTGTTAGTGTAATCACTTTGTCCGTGCACATTGAGCTTTTTGTTTTTAGAGATATTTCAAAAATAATTTGTGGCTAATAGGAAATCAAAAAGACATTAAGTTTGCCACTTTAAATATCCCATGTATACCATGAATTTGTTGCTAAGGGCTGTAAAAACCAATAACTAAACTTCCATTTTGAAGAAACTATTGAACTTAGAGGGAAAAATTATTTCTGTGCCTCTTAGATTAGGCTTAACTCTTCCTTCTCAAATATTTAAATTTTCCAATTAGTTCGTTAATTTCCTGCTAGAGGCGCTGAGGGCCAAAGAATTTGGTTTTCACAGATTGTTGAAACATTATTTTTGTGAATGGTAGAACATCAACATTTATTAAATTTTGCCCGTTTTAAATTTTACTACTAGTTCATAAATTTTCCACTAGGAGTTCTCAAAACGGAAATTTAGTAAATTTTAGCTTTACGCTGCGATGAGACCATTTCAGTTACAATAAAAGTTCTTTCTGAATTTCATACGTTAGGAAAAACTGATTACTTTAGCACCTTTCCATTTGAAAATTACTAGGCAAATTTAACGCTAACGGCGCTGAAAATGGAATTTCTTTAAAATTATCAGTACGTTGCGTATAAATTAATTGTCATAAAATTGGAATGTGTTTCAATTACAAAACGTGCTTTTTCTATTGCTTCAGCTTTGGAAAATCATCTTTTTTTTTACGTTATGAGTAAATTAGTAGCAATGATAATGGTATCAAGCAAAAATAAAATACTTGAAGACATTGGTAACCAGGAAAGTCCTCCACATTAGAAAATTCGAGCAAAAGGCAATTTATACACAGCACTTCACTTGAAAAAGGTGGATGACTTTTCGTGGAAGAATTTTCCTGTGGCCAACAATTCCCTAAATCGAAAATATTCATATACAAGTATAATTTATGACTACTAAACTTGTGGTGTAAAGATAGAATAAAAATATTTGGGTTTGGGCTGGTGTAGGTTGATTTTCCTACCAGGATAATAAACCTAAACCAGCCCAAACAATTAACAGCAAACACTCCCGATCATCAGGAAAGTTTCTACAAGCACTCCTCATTGCAACTCGGGGAGGAGGGAGGGGCACAGATGTTTTCCCTTAGCTTGGAAGTAGCATGAAAGCAATTTATAGCGCAGCAGGCCAGTTAAGAATTCTCCTTAAACAATAAAAAGTGTGGGAAGCGTGAATCCTTCCTTCACCTACCACTAAAAGGAAGGCTAAACTATTTTAATTGTCCCTTTCAAAACAAGTACATTAATAAGAACTCAAAAATTCTGAGTATCAACAAAGCAAGAAAAAATATATGTTACTAATATCAGAAAGTGAAATATCAATTGACTATACAAACAAAGTGGTCGCTATGAGGATTGATTTGTTTCGGTCCGTGAAAACCAAAACAAAACTGGCAATCCAATTATACGTTTCGGGGCCCTAGGCGCGCGCCTAGTGCGCCTAGTCGGAAATCCGCCCCTGAGTATCCATGTCCATTCTTTTAGCAAACTTACTTTCTATGCTTAACAGTGACAATACCTGCAGTCTGTCTTGTGACATGGTGATTCTCAAATAGCTTCTAATAAGTTTTAATTTGGAAAACGATCTCTCTGCGGATGCTACTGTGATTGGTAGTGTTAAGAAAAGCATGAAGGCTGTTAATAGGTTAGTACAACTACTGACAATTGTAGGATTTTCCACAACCAGTAGCTTTGTTATTTCCAGAATGGTCGTTTTCTCAGCTATGTGGCTGCAGAGTGGCCTGCGGAAACCTAGCACTTTCTCTGCTAACTTGCTTGTCAGGTCACCTGGGTATGTGCTTACTAATCGATTTGCACTCATCACAAGATCTTCGTCTGTAGCTCCTGACAAGGTAGAAGGCATAAGAAATACAAATCTGTCCGCTACAGTACGCATTCCCTCAAACCTGTTACTGAGTTGAGCAATCAAAATGTCTAGTGTTGCGTAAAAGACAAAACGCTTAAAATTTTCCTCAGGATCTGGAAATGCTCAGCTTGAGCCAGTTCGTTAAAGTGTTTCTTTACAGTATGGGGGCGCTTGTACTTGAAAGTCGCATCCACGTCCCAACTCGTCGCAAGAGAAGTGGCTGTTTCCTTGGCATAGTTGAAGTTGTTTCAGGACGGAGTTAAATTGTCCCTTGCTTGCTTTAGGAGGTTTGCAGCTCCTGAGAGATCTACATCGCAAGATTGTAGTGACTTTGATGCAGTGTTAAGCGAGTTCAGCACTTCAAACCAAAGTACCAGAAGAAAGAAAAACTCAAAATATTCCATGCATTTTTTGCTTAAAAGAATTACCCTGGTTAAAGCCTTCAGAATATGAACATGAGGGAATCGAAGTGACATTACTGCATCCATTCTGCTAGACCAGCGAGTAGGATTGAACTTTTTCAAAGTTACGTTACCCTGTTTTGTCTTGCTTCCTTTCAACTCAGAGATGGTTGACAGTAAGTTTCAACGCTTAACGCTGTTCGCAAAGAAAGTGTACAGTCGCTGTACTGTATCAAAAAACGTCTGTACATGTATGTTTCCCATCGCAGCGTCGTTGATAACAAGATTATGGTTGTGCGCGGCACAGTGAACAAACAAGGCGTGTTCTTCTTTTTCCCTGATTCGGGCTTGTAATTCATAATACTTTCCACTCGTCGAAGACGCCACATCATATCCCTACCCACGACACTTAGAAAGATTTAACTTATTTTCTTCCAGTGATTGTAGTATTGCTTTCTCCAGGACGGCAGACGTCTGATCTTCGATATCCCGAAATCCCAGAAATGTTTCTTTTATCTTTACATCAGTAAGTCGACCATATTCGTCCACTGGCAAAGTTATGTAGCGGACGATTTCATCACGATTGATGACGTTTGTAAGATCCTTCGTTGTGTCAAAAATCATGAAGAAGAATGGTGCTGAAGTCACTTCGTCAAAAATATTTCTTTTCAAATGTATTGCAAGCACTTGAATTAATTCATTTTGAATAGCTGGACGTAGGTATCTTACTGTACCAGGGGGATTTTCCAACAACTCCTTTAATGTCGGATCGTATTCTGCCAATAATTCTACGATATCCAAAAAATTACCGTTGTTTATTTCTCCAACTGACTCACGATGCCCGCGGGAAGGTAGATGCAAACAGTTAACGTCAGCGTGACGTTCAACAGACGATCCAGAACTTTTCTCCAGTAGCATTTCTTCTTCTTTATTTGGTTTCCAGTTTCCTCGTCAATTCTCCTATGCAATCTCCACTGATCAAACACACAATAGGCTTTTCCGTGAGAATGAGTACTTTCGTGTTTAGTAATTTTACGCGATATTTTAACTATTCAGTTTTTTGACCTACGTTGGATAAAAACTGGAGAACACTTCAAAAGTGAGTACTGTTGACATTTTATAGTTAAGAACAGTTACAAATGAAAATCTTTTTGCAAAGCTTCGCATGGTTATTTTTATATATCATGATATATTATATTCTCTGTCTGGAAACAGAAGCGAGGAGTGCGAGAGCTAAGACGTCTTCCGAGGAAGATCAGAATGAGAAACGCAGAAGTTTATAAAATAGATAATAATCAAGCCTCATTTAACCCTCACTATGTATGACCGTCCTGGTCGCTCCTCGCTCTCGTAGTTTTCTGAAGAGGACTGGTGGTATACATAGACTTTGAAAAAAAATAGTAAAATTATTGCATTATGGTAGAAAATACTGAATGTAAAGCTGAGGATTCATGCAACCGCTTCTGACCATTGTGCTTTATGATAACAAAAAGGCGCTAATACCTAAATACTAAACAAAAAAAATTCCCATTTATACTGTATAAAGTAGTAAAAACCCTTACCCTTTAGTACCTTGTTAGATTTTATGAGTAATATTATTGACTATTGATCGTTTCTACAGTTGTCAGGAAGTTAAATTCGTTGCTCGTGCATTGTCATATTTGATTGTCAAGGTAAATGCCAAATGTAAAACATAGCTATTGCACAGCATTTTGTATAGTAAATGCCTTTTCTCCCTGACAGATGAGCTTAGCTTTTTCACAATCCCGTTATTATTATACATTCCCTTAATAATAATTTAAAAATAACAATTACTGTATTTCTTAAAAAGATAAACAAATTCTTTGGTTGTGAAGCATTTTTACATTTTTGTCTTTTAAATATTTCATCGTCCCTTTTGAAGCCATTTGGGATAAGCTTGTTCAATGCACTGATTGTGCACGTCACCATGGGTTGGGCTCCTAAGATCGGGAATTTTCGGGCCCTCTAGTGAAATTTTCATTAACGTGTCTACATGTGTTGGAAGCATGAGTGGCCGCTCAGATGACAGAATATGGTTCATTGTCAAAAATGTCCTTTCTACACACGCAGTTCCAATAGGAAGAAGTAAAAGGCGCATAGCTGCAGCTTACAGTGAAGGGTACATGCAGGGCTAGCCTTACTACTTCGGTGGCCCTAGGCAAAGATTTACTTCAGCGGCCCCTAATAGTATTTTAACTGAAAAACGTGCATGGTGCTTAATAGTTAAAATATCAGTTTCCAATCATATTTGAGTAATGTATTTTCCCCTCAATGACAGGAAACTGCAATTTTATAAAATGCACACAATTGTTATTGAATATATGAACTTAAGAACTTCTCCAAATGCTGAAATTTTCTGAACTTCTCCAAATGCTGCCTACAATATGTTTATTTATAAATTTTATTGTAGTGACATTCCTGTTTCGGGATTATTCCTGCAGAAACTTTTGGCCACATAATTTAAGGTTTAATGTTAATCACACTGTTTACAACTGTTGTAGAAAACTCAAACGAAAAAAAGAATGCATTCCTAGAGTGTAATAATTTCTATAATTTGCTAAAAAAATGACTCTTATCTGAATTTTAGTTTTGGTGTACAATGGCATATAAATATTGTGAAAGAAATTTTAATGGTTTAAAAAGTCACTTTTTTTAGAAGCAAAATCTGCAAGTATTTAAGATAGGTCTAAAGACGAAGCAATATCATTTTCAACTGATATTAAAGATAGTCCAACAAACAGTTCTTGAGTCATTGTCGATCTCAAATAAGTTTTGAGAAACTTTAATTTAGGAAAACCTCTCACCTGATGCAACGGTGACGGGAATCGTTAGTAATATCCGCAGGGCAATCGAGACGTTCGGAAGTACTTCTTTTAACCTGCTCTCATAAATATGAAGTAATAACTGTATTGGAGATAAACCTACAGGTATAATGTTAATTAGCTATTTTAATTCTGTTAGCAGACATGTATCACTTATGCCGTCATTTGCTGTGAGAAATATTTTCAATTTTTCGTTTATGAAATTTATAAATATTTTCAATTTACTGTTTTCTATGTAAAGCCGGCGGAAAAGTAACTAAACTTCACTGCAAAGCATAAAGACGGGAACAGCTGTTTTTATATAGATTCACTTAGCGGCATCCCCCAAAAAACTAGTGAGACAAGAGAAAAGGCTTACTTTGACTGTTTATCTTTTTAGTGATTTTGTTTATTTTTTTAAAGATAATACAGATTAAAAATTGGATGATGACAGAAAATCGATATATGGTTAAAATCCGCGGCTCCCAGAATTGGCGGCCCTAGGCAGCCGCCTTATTCGCCTATGCCAAAGGCCGGCCCTGGGAACATGGCTTTTCTTTCTGCACCACGTTCAAGCACTAAAAGATTGCTTTCAGTTTCAATATTTCCAGGGTATCTCCTATAAATTCTAAACTCGTTCTTCATGTCATTTTCATTAGTTCCACACTGCTGGCAATTTTTGTAAATTCGGGGTTTTCCAATTTTTTGGGAAAATCTCAAGGAACTTTCCCAATTCCTGAAATTGGTCAGAGAAACTCTGGTTCATGTTTTGTATAATTTTATTCTGGTAGCTGTATGCCAACTTCAACAAATGCTTATGTCATGTTCCTGAGCCTTCTTGTAAAGTTCCATTGTTTCTAACATCAAATCATTGGTTTCAATATCCTCAATGTGTTTTTGCACCGAATTTATCAGTACCATTGCCTCCGTAGTTTCCTTGGGAAGACTGCAATGATTTATTGAGACGAACTAGTGGTGCTTAAAGAATAGGAAGTAACACAAGGATGAAAATCGTCAATTTCTTTCGAAACAGAAGTTCCCCTGCATCAAACAAATAGTATTTTCTAAGGCTATACATACGTATAAAAGCATAATGCTGTACCACTACTTCAACATTGCCTTCATATAACAAGCATCTCGTTTCCCCTGGTTTAACAAGTTTATGAGACATGTCATCGACCGCCATTTCTGCCATATGCAAAATTGGCAACCTTTTGTAGCTTCCTCTGAATGTGCTGTATAAATGATTAAGCACGCTCAGTACTCTCTTGATATGAAGATTTCGTCTGCAGCTGTAAATATGAAGATTTTCGTCTGCAGCTATTTGAAAAACATGGCTTCGGCAATGTACAAATAATAAATTTGGTGCATGCTCTTTCAGGTTCGCCTGGACGCCACTCACATTTCCGCTAAAATTGACACCGACATCAAATGATACTGCAGAGAATTTTGCTAAATTCAAACTTAGATTTCTTTAGCTCAGTAATCAAGGCATCTGTAATATGCTCTGCTTTCGTTGACTGTAGGGTAACTGCAGATAAAAGGCTTTCTTCAATACTGAATATGTTATCTTCACCCTCAGCAACGATATGACGAACACAAACGCTGAGCACTTCACGACCATTGATTTATGTGCCTTCATCAGATATGACTTCAGCCGTTCAGTAATTGCTCCTGCAACAGCTTCACCAAATGCTTCTAAGCAATATGATACGGTAGTGGATTATAAGCGGGGAGCATTCTGTGGATTTTTTTAGATTCAATTAGACAGATTACCAGATACATCCACAAAAGCAGCATTCGTCGCAACTAGATTAGGCCAGTTCGATGTCGTGTGGAGAATTTCCTATCTAAACAAAGTAGTATGCAAGTTTTAGCAGATTCTTAGTTGAGTTACTTTCTGTTTCCACCTGTTTATTGAAGTGCATAGGTAGCATTGTTTTAACATCCACACCCTCCATTTTGTGTTAGATGCAGCCAAGGCCATTATATGTGAACGGCTTTGTTCATGTTTTAAAGCCCTTCCCTCAAATTTCTTTGAAGCAGATAGTTGAACTAACTCTGTCATCCATAGATCAGTTTTCATTTTACCAAATCTGCAACAAATGCTGCACTTTTATCCTTTAGATGTACGTTCAATCCAATGATATTTCAAGTACGAAGATGCTTTCTTTCATTTGTCAGTGAAACTCGTCATCAATATATCTGGTCCCGTACTTTTTGATTTTATCTGCATCCGATGCACTCTTTCTTCCATTATGTACTTGTTGTGGTAGATCCGAGAGCACAAGAATAGGAACAACTGCTGCATTACGCTCTGTTGCACTCTGGTAGAAGGTGGTTTTGATTTCATAACTCCAGCTGTTTGAGATTTAAAAAAATTATGTTTGATTGATTTATCTTTATATCCAATGTTGTTTTACCAATTTCCTATAAATTCGACAGGGGTATTATTTCAAAAGGTGATACCAATTTACTAGTTGAAACTTTTCATCTTGTATCTTCCCTAGACATTGTATCAACAAATTTCTTGGCTGGTTTCTTTTCAAACGAACCCGATTTTCTTCTTTCTTTCAAACTTTGTATAACAAATTTTCTTTGCTAATAATTCCCGAATGCTGAACTTCATGTTTGTAACTGAAGCCATTGCAAAGATATTGCTTTGAAAAAGTTCTTGACTGATTTCTATTTAAGCCGAACACCCTTAACCCAATATTCCTCCAAGTGGCCATGCGCAACACGCACCTGAACCAATGAGATGGGAAGGAATCAAAACCACTTGGGCAAAAATTTTTATTTTCTCAGCTTCTCTCATTAATGCAGTAGAAGTTAGAACTTGGATTGGAACCCTTATTTTTTCTAATCCTCCCATTTTTATCACCGTTCTTTCCGCAATCGATTTTAAATAAAAAAAATTATTAAAAACATTTCGTTAATTAAAGTTTTTATTTTATAAAAAGGGAGAAGCTCAAACTTACTTCTGGAATAAAAACACTGGAAATTAGGAGAAGTATGTTTATGCAAAATACCAAGGAGAATAAGGAACAAAATAACAACTAAATGTAAAATAATTAGTTCAAATAAAACAAGTGCAAAATCGTTCTGATCTGACAATGTACTTGGTTACTGTTTGCTGTGATTGGTTGGCACTGATGTGTTGTTTTGAGAAAAGACTCAATATATGCCTTTTTCTCAGCGTGGGAAAATCACTAATCCGCATTCTCGCTTTCACTATCAGCTCGCACGAGGCTACGAATGAAGAGGAAAATGAAACGAACTTAGAAGGAGGCGAACGGCATTTAAGAAAATTGTTGTTTTGACTTTTGGAAGGCCGGATTTTATTTATATATACTTATTTATTGCAGGTACGGTAATTGATTTTCGATTTATGAAAATTAATTAAGGATTTCGGAATTTTAATCTAAAATACTTACTGCGCGGAATATATTTCAGATGCGCGGCCGCGCAGCTTACAGAGAACATTGCCTTGACCGATTTCGTTCAAATTCAACGGGGTACTTATAGGGTCATTCCCGGTCAAATCTGTTAGCCATATTGCTCTGAAGTTTCTTAAGTCAAGTCAAGTGAGAAAACCGCTGCTAACCGTGACTGTAAAAAGAGTTGTTGTCTGTACCAACGAGATAGAAGTACGTAGAGCGCTTACGTCGGGGAACGGGTGAAGCCACCGGAAACAAGTGGCAGCCATGTTTGATGAGGTACAGAACGATTTCCGTTCCGTGTTAAGAAAGGGAGTTTTCGTAATATATGGTTTGATGGTAAATAAGGATATAACTCAGAAATGTTGTTATAAATACCTAGGGGTGAGACTAAAACTTTAACGTATCAAATAACGCTTTTCATTGTTAGTTGGCGGCAATAGTGTTTTAAAAAGAAAATGCTTGCTGTCGTTGAATAAAATCTCATGCTGTAATTTTTTGACATTTCACAAATTTTTTGGAACAAATTTTCAGTGAAATATAAGTCAGCGGTAATAGAGTAAATGAAAAAAAAAAGAAAGAAAAAAAGAAAAACTACAGTTGCAGTCAATCCGCAATTTCGGTAAAAATCTTAGATATTCGTGGGTCATCACCATGAAAATGCTGAATCATCCCACAGCTTATCACTCTAAATACATAGACGCCAAATATTTTATGAGAGTTTTAAATGAAAAATAAAAAAAATGTTCGAAGAAAAACGGAAAACAAACAATGAGTTTACACAGCCAAGAGGTACCAATATTAAAATACTTTTACCAACTGCCCCTATCTTGTATAATCAGAAGAAAACTACTACTTACCTGGTTTTTATTTAATAAAAATTAAAAGTCCTTAGCACTGGGCATGTTTCTAATCTGTTTGTTAGCCTTGACATTCGACAACACAGATCTGTAAGCCTTATTCGTGGGTAGGCAAGGCAATTGTGGTAACTTGACCATAATAAAGGTATCTCCCAGCACATATACTAAATACTTCACACAATATAATTCTCTTTGTCTCTCTCTCTCTCTATGTATATATATATATAAGACCCAGAAGAAGACCCCATGGGAGATGAATGGATGAAATTCGAAATCATGCAGGAGTGACACGGAGGAGACAGGCTCAAGACAGGCAACTGTGGAAGAAACTTGGGGAGGCCTTCATCCAGCAGTGTGTTGATAATGGTTGATGTTATACATATATCAGTAAAAAGAAGTAAAGCACACTCATGTAGTAATTAGACCACATCAACACTGCACTTTGCTGCAGGAATTAGACGTAGTAGAAATAAACATAGAATTAACCAGAAGTAACCCACTTTCATGGTTCTAAACAAAAATGACATGGAATAAAACAACTCAGGAACCCCAAACCACTCTTCAGGGAAAGACATCTGGAGCCCCGAAGTTAAATCATAGCTTAGGTGTTACCGAAAACCCCCAGAAGACCCCATGGGAGATGGGTGGATGAAATTCGAAAGCATGTCGGAGTAACATGGAGGAGATAGGCTCAAGACATACAATTGCGGAAGAAACTTGGGGAGACCTTCATCCAGTAGTGGATTGATAATGGTTGACAATGATATATATATATTGATTATATACAGTATACATACATTGTAATGATAATAGTTGTCAATGATGATGATATATATATATATCATCATTGTCAACCATATATATATAGCATAATCATTGTCAACCATATATATATATAGCATAATCATTGTCAACCATATATATATATATATATATATATATATATATGGTTTAATGATGATATATATGGTTGACAATGATATATATACCATTATCAATCCATTGCTGAATGAAGGTCTCCCCAAGTTTCTTCCACAATTGTCTGTCTTGAGCCTGTCTCCTCCATATTACTCCGGCATGCTTTCGAATTCCATCCACGCATCTCCCATGGGTCTTCTGTCCCTCGAAATCCAGTTCAAAATTTCAGTCGTCCATCGTTGGTCTGTTCTTCTGGCAACATGTCCAGCCCATTGCCATTTCAGTGGTTTCACTCTCTCTCTCTCTCTGTATATATATATATATATACTTTGAGTTGTCTGCATTCTTTGCATGTCTTTTTTTGGTATCAAAAGAAAAATCTTTCTATATATCCTGCTTTTCTTTTTTAGTTAAGGTCATATATACACCTGGTTATGATGTCGTCCACCCTCTCTTTCTCTCTCTCTCTCTATATATATATAAAACATTACTATAATGAATATGGCTTTTACTACTACCAAGCTAATTATAGTGAATATAGCTTTCACTAATGTTATAATGCTTCTTCTAATGCTTCTGCTACTAGTTTCTTCTAATGGTTGTTGTTTGTTAATTAAATCATGAATAAACTTTCCTGCTAGTAGTGTAGTAACAATAATGAACAACCTTATAACTGGTAGTAATGTTGTAGTAGTAATTAAGATGAATAAAGTCTTATGCTGGTTGTTACTAATAACACTAAATGAAATAAACCTAACAGCCAGACAGAGATCTGACAAAACTATGAACTGAGAAAGACGTACTTACGAAAGCAATCTTTTATTTGGTCAACTTTTCGCTCTCACATAAACGAAGATCTCTGTACACATAAACCACAGTTCACTTCGTACAACAACAAACTCTCTCTTTCACATAAACCAACGCTCTCTGACACATAAGCAACAGCTCACCCTACGCACATCAACAAAAAGCTCTCTCTATACAACAACAAACGCTCTCCCTTGGTATCGTTGAACGCGCCTATTTATACTAGCTACCACCACGTCATGACTTACACTTATTGCCAGATCTCATTCAGCGGGTGAAATAACATCTCGTTCAGTAAGAAGATAATTTACATAGTAAAATAAAATAACCAGAGATAGTAAAAATCAAAAGGAAAGTGAATATAGAGTATACGTTACATTACGTATAAACATTACTTACCTTTTTCCTGTATTTTTTGTTCTGTCAGTTTACTTTTTGATGTATTTTAACAGCAGGAATAGGCTAAACCTTTTTTTGATGAAAATTATTTTATTTATGTATCTACATATGTTTATTTGCTATGTATTATTTAACTATCTTCCAAGGTTTATCCGTAAGAAAAAGAATTGAAAATAATTATTCTTAAGTGCAGTTTAAATAAACTTGGTGACCTTATATATGTTGTAGTTACAGATATATATATATATATATATATATATATATCACTTCTGTAACTCCCCTGTGACCTAGGTATAGACAGACATTGGGGCAATATGATGCTCCAAATGCTATTTACAGTTAGCAACACGAGCACCGAGTACCTAAAAATAGTTTTATGTACTTTTTCAACCTAAAAAGACTTATAATTTTTGGTATCAAAAGAAAAATCTTTCTACACATCCTGCTTTTAATATCTGGGCAGGTAAATTTTCTCTGGGCATGTATTATTTTAGATATTTTTCAAGCTCTGGGCTGAGTGACCAAAAAATTCAGATTATGGACTTTAATTTTTTTATGGGACAAAATTTTTATTTTTTTTTTGTTTCAGTATTAAGTATTTAATATTTTTTATTTGCACTTTCATATTTTACTTTTTTTTTAAGAAGCCTAGTTTTTTGTTGTCCCAAAGCTGAAATTTTGTAGTTTTCACCTGATATTTGTACACATTTTGGCAATTGTTAAGATGTACTGCACATAGTTTTTTTTTTTGTTTCAATTTTAAGGGTACAGCCTCTTATTAATATGAAGTGAGAAATTAACAACCACTGATTTGCATTCATGATGTGCAAAAAGTTTGGCCAGCAAATGTTTATGTTTTGTGTTGTTATTTTGTGGGTTCCTTCAACAGTCTTGCTGGAAATATAAGTGCGTCTGATTTGTATTTTAGAGAAGTACAGGCACAACTTGTTCAATTCAAAGAAAGATTGATTTACGTGAGTGATATTTGTTCAATACTAACCTCTCATATATATGGTTGATGCAAAAGGAATAACTGGCAATTTATACATGTACATACTGACTGTACATTCATCATGAATCAGAGGTCACATTCTTCAAAAAAACCACACCACCTATCACGCAAAAATCAAATGCAAGTAGTTATTACAAAATGCTGCTAGTCCCTTTCTTTTGTACTATTCCATAATTTTTTTTCAAGTGTCATTTTATAATCATTTGTGCCAGTTTTCATAAATATTTTATGTTATTTACATTTTTGAGGTACCATTGTACTCCCTGTTTCCTATTTTCAGTTTTAAATCAATATTGCCCGTATTTTTGCTACCCAAAAACCACACACATTGTACTAACACATTCACAAATAAAGAGTATTCTGTCAAGAAATTTTCAAGCTCCCCACTCTTACTTTGTTGCAGTAATACTACAGATTAATCACTAATCAGAGACAAATGCCTAGAACACAAGCTGGGTGACCCTGTGCTTTCAGATAAAATACTAGATTGTTTCCTGACAGGTGTCAGCAAGCAATAAATTTATATTACCAATCACAATTATTACTTCTGCAATTAAAGTAACCATAAATTGATTGCTTTACCAGTATTTGCTATCTAATGGGCATTAGCCATGGGTACATGATCTTTATCACATAAAAAGAAATTGCTGCTTCCTAAGATTTTGAAATATTTGTTGTCTTGTCAGACAAGTACAGATTCTAGAATATATATGCTAATGCCATTTGCAAAACATCCTCAAGTATATGTAAAAAAAAAAAAACACTAGCATAAGTAAAAATTGTTCCCAAAAAGCCTCAAAGTTGGTAACTCACAATTAACCTCATCTTCCCATAAACATGATTCAGTGTTCACATTGAGTACGACTGTTTACAAAATATAAGGAATAAAAAGTCTTAAGATAACACAGATATTGAAATGGTTCATCTGCTGGTTTAATCACCAGCTACACGGATTAGATGTCCTATTTTCTGCGTTTAATTAACTGAGCATTTACAGCTCAACCTTATTTAAAAATGCTTACTTGTGAAATGTAGGGCTAACCTTCCAAAAGTGGAGTAAATGGCATTTTATTGTTGAAATAATTACCCAACATGTGCTGATAATTGTGAATATTCACAAAACATAACACGATCTCCGAGCAGCTGAAAGAACCGAGGTGACTCCTTGACACACGCAGAATTTGTACCTCATCAAAGATGGCGGGCTCTCCCCACGTTGGCTTCAGCTGCCACAGCAGAGAACCAATCACAGAAGCAAGCACTCTATGTATTTCTATCTCGTTGGTCTGTACCATCACCCCCTAATAGCTTAGCAGGCCCGCGCACCGAACGCCGGAAGCTGCGTGACGTAGGGGAGAGTAGGCTGATGTCCGTGGTGGGTGGTCGAGCATGCATGAGCTTGCTCACTGTGTGTAAGCGTGACTACGGATGTGCGTGGTTGTTGTTGTCAAATTGCCAACTAAATTTATTTTCATAGAGGAATATTAAAAGTATTCAAATTCCTTACTAATGGGGAGGTTCTCGGAAAACGGATTACAGCAATAAAGCGTGAAAATTTTCAATTCTAAGGTACGTGGAAACCTTTTGTTAACCTTATTTTAAACTACTCGTAAAATAAAAATTTTGAACTAGAAAATTTAAATTTGGCTAATTTTATAATCTAATGCATCTCACAGCGGGAAGTCAAAGCATTGAAAAGATTTTTGAAAAATGAAATTTATGTTTGTAATGGAAAGAATAGATTACTTGTGTTGTTATAGTAACCCATAACATGTTTTTGCCAATGTATCAAATAAGTTCAAAGTAAAATATGTATATTTAGGAAGGGGTTTTAAACTTTATTATGGACACAGAATAATAAGGGTTGCATGTTTTTGATCCCAAGAGTAATATGTTGATACATTCGTACTTAGTTATTTAAGTGTTTAGGCAGCGCCAGATTAACTTTTTTGGGGTCCCTATTTCTGGGCACAAGTGCTTGTAAAATACCTATATCCTATACGAAATGTATGTATGTCATGTACACATCTAACATGCCTATGTCCTTTATATAAATGCTAAGGCCTTGTTGCCATGTGAAATACAACTTTTGTGTTTGCAGACATGGAGAGTTGCATTGAATTATCATTTTTAATATTTATTACTAAAGGAACACAAACACTGAATCAAGTATAGACAGCAAAAATTAGATATGAATGCACAAAAACAGAAGTTCACACATAGTTCAGGAGTAAGTTTGCCTTTAAAACGTCCGTTTAAAGATTTTGAAGCATTTTTCTACAAACCAACACATTGAAGAACTCTCGTGTGAGCAGTGTGTATGCTCTATCTGTGGTAGGATGGGAATTTATCAGAACCATTCAATTTCTTAAAAATTAGATGAAATATATCAGTACTACCTGGGCAAGAAATTATTTACTTGCCCATGTAGTAAAAGCTGGATGCGCAGGAAAATGTATCTTTTAAGATAACAAACCAGAACTCTATTTTTTTTTTTTAAAGTTAAAAATATGAACTGTTTTAACATGCTTGCACTTCCATTTTAAGGGTCTGTATTACAAATGTTCAATGCACAAACGTGTGTATATCAATTTTTAAGATGCTGATGCTAAAATTGGTATGAAATGGTACGATGATGAAACTGGTGTTTCGGAAATTTAGTGATTATGCCATGTTCCTTTTGTTAAAGTTTTCTCCCTTTGTCACTAAACATGAGAGGCCAGTTACATCAGAGGCATGCATACTGTTGTTGATTATAAACAAAATTTGGAGCAAAACTAGGTTTCCGATTTCTGGGCGTAGAGCATAACATAATTAAAGATGTGATATTACTCTTTCCTTGGTACTTCGTAACAATAATACAACTTCCATTAATTAACAATGACATGAAACACGACATGTGATGACTGTCTTTTTTTTCTTGTGTAGTAGGAAATTTTATTACAAACTTTTTATTTTAAAATTTAGTTACCATGCACAGGCAATTAGATGTTTTATTTACCTGCCCAGACGAATGATTTACATGCTCTGGGCATCTCGGGCATGGTATTTTTAAGCCTTGGATATTGTTATTTTTAAGAGAAAAAAAGTACCTGGATCGACATGAATCCACATATTGTGGAAACTATGTTCTAAACAAACAAGATTTTTAAAATACAAGTAGAAATATATACTCGCTTCTTTTTTTTTTTTTTTTTTTTTTGAAAACATTTGCTTAATATGAGAGATCAACTTTTTATTCATTTATCTAGACTTATCTGTTTCCAGACTTCCTGCACTGTGTCTTCACAAGCTACAGCAATAATAACTGGAACTAATATATCTCATATTATCCGATAACTACTGGAAAGTGTGCTTCCAAACGTGAGGGTAGGTGTCAATTTTTGTATGGGGAAAAACTTCTTCAATCCTTCATAGAATTTATTTTGAAACCAAAATCATAAAAAAAGGAAAAAAACAATCTTTTTCAATAGCTTTAGCAATGACAAAACATTTGTGCAAAATTTTATACCACTGCTTTTTATAGTTTCTGAGAAAACGGCACATCAAGTTAGTCAATTTATAATGAAACATGTACATCTTTTAAAATACATCCTATAGTACCAAAACAATCGCTTAGATTTATTCAGTACAATAACTGCATGTGCATTTGTCAGGTTCTCAAAAAATGTAATTATCTGAAAAAATACTTTAAGAAATTATTGGAACAAATTGCAGATTTTCTTAGAAACGTGTCTTTGAAATTCTTCAAGGAACAGCTAACGGACACTTAATCAAATTGTGCTTGTGATACACAAAGAACTACACAACCATAATTATATGTACATTGGCAGTTTTGCTGAATACTTCTTGAAAATCAAATTTCAGGAAATTTCTGCCAATAAGTTACTTGTATTTTTCCAGATAAAAAGAAATGCTTATATTGTGGATCCAAATAGTTTTGTTTAATGCTACTAATATACTTAATACAGATTGACAAGGTAACCTTTTTGAAATAGTGCTCTGGAAGACAAAAATTATAAACTTTATATTTGCTTATCAAAATGAAGTTGTCCAAACACGTAACTAGATGGTACTAAAATTAGGAAAACTTGTTATGTCATTATTGTACGTTTAATAATGTAGCAATTGCATAATTTTCTTGAAATCTTAATTTATTTGATGCAATCAGTGGGTCAAGCAGCAATTCACTGTATGTATGTTAAAACGGGTTTTATTGAGCTTTTGGTAATAATTAAAAAACACAGAAAAAAATTCAGTTTTTCTTGGCCTTTTTTCATATATTAGTGATCACGGATTGCATATAAAATACATTTTCACTAAAGGAATTATTTCATTACTAAAATTTTCATAGTCATAAGTTTGCAATGAATGAAAAATCTGATTCCTTAAATATGTCAATCGACATCTTTTGAAACGACAGCGATACTTCGTAATGGACCCTCAAACTAATATTTCAAGTACAAGAACGATTTGTTCACAAGTACAGGAATCGTTCGGCTAACTATAAAGACACTATAACTTCAAGTGAAACTACGACAACAGTTTATAATTTCGATTATAGGAATGGTTTATCACTTCCAGTGAAATGACAGGGATGCTTTCATTAAGTTGACGAATCTGTGTTGCTTACCCTTTCAAGTCGAAATTATTGCTACGCTAAATTTTACGCTGTAATTTCTTTTTCTTCTGTATTTTAAAAGATTATTAAACAAACTTGTTAACTCTGCAGTTATTTGAAAACTAACACACAAGTTCTTATTTAAATGCAGTGAAACTCTAAAAGAACGCACGACCTGGTTAGTTGGTGTACGTAAAGACGCGTTCGTTCGCACATCGCCGTAATGCCCCTCTCCGCGACTACGGACTACTCTAGTGACGTCACAAATCGGTGCGCGGGCCTGTTAAGCTATTAGGGGTGATGTCTGTACCCACAGATATCGTATAAGGGACTAGATTGGCTGTCTGCTCTGTTGAGCATGGGCTTGCGCTGTGAGAAGCATGGAGCCACATTGAGCGGGTCAAGATGGTGGCGGAGCATGGCACGTTACGCAGGATGGTTTGGACTTCGTTATTGTGTAAATCATTGTGAAAGCTCCCTCAGATAAAAATCTTACGTAGAGAGACGAAAATATAATTGCTGTTACTTATTTGCCTCTTGCCCAATGCTGAAAACTATACATATATATATATATATATTAAAATTTAAAGCTGGTATTGTATACAGATATAGAAAATTATTGGAAAACATTTTTAAGAAGGTAATGCGGCAACGATTTAAAATAATGGAAACTCAAATAATTTATTTAAAATCAATAAGTAGCTATTAAATGCAGCAAACTACTGATTTGAACCCGAAAAAAAAAAAGGCTTCCACATGCTTTACATAGAAAAGCTGAAATTATGTGAATCTTTTTCCTTGTTGCTTATTACCTCTGTCATTCTGATTTATTTATTATGTGTGCTCAAAAAGTTTTGAATTTCACCAAACATTTTTTGTTACGCACTAAGGAAATTTCAGGTTTAACATTTCATATTATTTATTTGGGCAATATAGCAGCGAAATGGCGTATTAAATGGAAGCATTCATTAACAAGAAACGTCAAAATCATATCTCTCAGCAAATTAAAACCAGCGTGATATTTTTTTATATCGCAGATACCGGAATGTCTTCTCTGGAATTTAAGCCCTGGCCGAATTCGAAATAATTCAATATTTTGCAAGACCCTTGGCATTCTACTTAGCACTAAGGAATATTACTGTTTTTAACTTAAATTTTATAACTTCCGCCGCTAAATGGGTACTGACTGCTTTGAATCTCAATATAAATAGAAAATCACAGTACCAAACTCGTATTCCTTTGACTTAATGCAAAGTAGCCTTGCTTAAATGGATCGTGATGACCCGCTGAAAATGGCGCCTACCTTCTTACGCCTCATGGGCTGGGTGTCCAATCTAGCTTCTTGTATGTGATATCTGTGTCTGTACCTCATTGTGAGGGGACCGAAAACGCTTCTAACGAATTCGTCTGCTATACTTCCGGTCCTCTGTTGGGGATCTCACGTACGTGAGTGAGCCTGTTAGGGAACTCACGTACGTGTCTCGTGACGTGAGAGTTTCTACTTTCTGGTTCTTAGACGACACGTGCGTTGTCAAACGGGATCCCAAAGTTAATTTCTACACGTGTGTAGCAAGAACGAGTGTAAAGGTGGTGTATCCTTTATAGTGTAAGTAAGTAGTGTTATTTGTAGTAAATTAAAAGCTGTTAAATTTTTGTATCAATACTAAATATAGATCATATTTTATAATAAACCACTTTACTACCTTAGATTTTGTTCTATTCATTTACCATACCATTAGATCCCAAGGAGCACTTCAATAAAAAAAAAAGAAATAATATATAAAATTCCCTTAGTGGATCTTTTATTTTAGGGTAACACCAATAAATATAGATATTTTTCATTATACCAAAAGTATCTGACACTTAGATTGCAATGGAATCAGGTAAAAGATATGCTTGTGAAATTTGTCAAAAAATCTATTCTAGGCAGCAGGGTTTAGATGAACATCGCAGAATAAAAGGCCATTACATAAGTAGACTTACCAATCCTGCCCCAGGTGCATCGAATTTTCAATGCAAAGTTTGTGACAAATCATTTACCCTTAAGTCATCATATCTGAGGCATTGCAAAATATTTTCTCATTTTTCTGATGATTGTGGTAGATTACATTGCCCAGAAAGTAATTGTGGTATGAAATGTAATATACTAAATGATTTTATTTCTCATTTGAAAAATGTTCATGGTGTAGAATTTGTAGAGGGCACTCAGGAATTTCCTTCTGTAGCCGATTTTGAGGTGTGGAAAAATGAAATAGAAAACAAGTATAAGTGTAATTTTATTAATCGGAGGGGCACCAAAGTAACAGCTTCTGCTTCATATCAGTATTATGTTTGCCATAAGCCTGGAAATTCAAAAGAGCAGCAGATTAGAAATTCTAAGAAAATTGGATTTCTGTGCACCGCACATATGCATGTAAAGATATGTGATAATGTTTTTGTAAAACACAATTTATCACATTATAGGCATGATAAAAACATTGAAGATATGCGCATTCCACTTGAAGAGAGGAGAAAAATTGCTCGAGATTTGAATTCCGGCATTGAACCTTCAACTATTGTTAAAAAAAATAAGGAATTCATTTACAGGTGCTTTTGAAAGAAAGCACATGATAGGAAAATTGGATGTACGAAATATTCAGAGGTCATTTGGAATTGGAGAAATTCCAAAGCATGTGAATGAATTTGACAGTTTAAATAGTTGGGTTCTTGATTTGCAAGCTAAAGATAATTCCTCTGTGTTGGCTTACAAAATACAACATGAAGTGTCGGAAGAGTTTAACACTCTCAAAAAGACAGATTTTTTTAGTTATCCAAACCCTACTCCAAAAAATCATGCTACTGGAATTCGGGCCAGATAAGGTGATTTGCATGGATTCAACCCATGGAATGTCCCAGCATAATTATTATTTAATAACAGTTCTGATAAAAGATAAATTTGATGAAGGTTTTCCTGTTGCATGGTGTCTTACTAATCGGGGAAGACTATACAGTTCTGTTTCATTTTTTTATGAGTATTAAGAAAAAAGTTCCAACTTTAAAACTATGCTGTATAATGACAGACGATGCTCCTCAGTATTTTAAAGCTTGGGTTGCTGTCTTTGGTGAGGGTCCAAAAAAGTTGTTATGTTCCTGGCATGTACTCAGGGCCTGGAAGTCTAACTTAAAAAAGGTTGTTGGTTCAACTGAGCATCAAACAGAGGTTTTTCAAACATTAAGAATTTTAATGGACGAAATTGATGAAATAAAATTTAACCAATATTTACCAGTAGTGTATGAAAATTTCACTCCGAAAATCGAACAAGAAAGTTTGCTGAGTACTTTTACAATCATTATTTTTTGAGGCCAACATAATGGGCTGCTTGTCACCGAGTTGGTCTTGGGGAACATGGCAGTAGAAGCCTTTCACAAAGTCTTAAAAGGAAATTATTTGCAGAGGAAAGCAAATCCACGTGTTGATGAGGTATTGGTTAAGCTTTTTAACTATGTAGAAAATAAAGGGTTTGAGCAAGTGATTAAACAAAACAAATCATAAGGAGAGTGAAAATATTCCTTTTAGTAATATTAGAGTTGTTGGAGAACAGGCGTATGTGAAATCGTCGAGTACAGAAGAAGAATATGTAGTCACAGAAACTGGCAATAGCCATGCTTCGTGTGAGTTGACTTGTATAAAATGTCATACTTGTCAGCATGCACTTTCTTGCAACTGCTATAGTTATCTTCGCCGCAACGAAATGTGCAAACATGTACATTTGGTGGCTCGGTATAGGGAACAAAGTGGTTTGTCCAGTGATAACATAATAATTGGTGAACACAGAATGGAAGAAGAATCTACACTTAGTCACTTAAGAAAACCATTGTGCACAATTGAGGAAAAAAGAAAGAAGATGCTTGAACGGTTAGAGCGTATTTCCTAGTTGTGTGAAAAAGCTACAGATTTGGATATTATGCAAAAGTGCGATGAATCAATTGCAACAGCTAAAAGATTTTTACTTTCATCAGTCAATAAGCCAAATGTGTCACTTCCCAAGGTTTTAAACAGAGCTCCGAATCAAAAGATTAAAGCTCAGAGGCGCTTTGTTTCCACACAAAAAAGGAAACGTCCCCGCAGTAGGATGTGCAGACCAACAAATAATGAGGCAATGGGTATAAAGAAAATTTTAGAGCAGCTAATTGCTCCTGAGCAGAACAGTTTTGGTGATTCCATTGAAGGTGTAGATACCTCGACCCCTCCAGATCTGCCACATTTCAGCGAATCTGTGACTATTGAAAATATAAATCAACTTGTTCCTGAGGGAGAAGTGCTTATTGAAGAACAGGTATGTGCTAGCTATGTTGATGTTGATACAACAGATGCTACAGCCATCATAACACAAAACTTTTCTCCATCACATAAAGAGTTTAAAATTCTAGAATGTATA
Organism: Macrothele yani; assembly: GCA_039090855.1. NCBI lineage: Eukaryota > Metazoa > Arthropoda > Arachnida > Araneae > Macrothelidae > Macrothele > Macrothele yani. Next base: position 98,065,847 of record CM076990.1, on the reverse strand, counting down.
TTGGGGGAAAGTATCGCAGAAGTAATAAAACAAAAGAAGATAATAGAGGCCCATCAGATCCCTTTAGACTTTGAAAGTATCTCGGCAGATATTTTAGATGTTGATGAGTGTTTTGTCCGACAGTATTTTTCTGAAGCAACTTGGATAGCAGTTCATCAGAGAATTAAAGATTTAAAAGCTTCGTGGAAATGCTGGGATTGCTCTTTAGTAACGAGTAAGCGTAGTATGGCAGGTTGTGATAGTTGTAATAAGTGGTTTCATTTCCAGTGTCAAGGTATACACTCAAAACTCCCTGAAAAATGGTTTTGTAAACACTGTGAAAATGCATTGTAAACATAAGTAATATTTCCAAAAGTGTAGTTGGTCACTTGTGCTTGTTTAGTTCTGTGGGTGGTACAAGGCAATATTTCCTTACACTACGAATGAGAAAAATAGAGTGGGCTACCAATTTTCAGTGCATAAAGTAGTTCTGGGTATGTATCCGCTATGTTTACATATGCTTGTGCATGCCTGCCAGTACAGGGTAAAAAAACTAGATCCACCACTTGAAAAAAAACAGAAAAAGGAAGAAATATGATTTAGAGCGGTTTGTTTTATGAAGAGAGTATACAGAAAAATGGAATGGAGAACAAATACACTAAAGTGCCAAAAGTCATGGAATACGTACCTAGTTTCATGTAGGACGTCCTCTAGCCCGGCAAAGTGCAGCAAATCGATGTGGCATTGATTCCACAAGTGGCCGGAAGCCTTCTGGAAAGGTGTTGAGCCATTCCGTCTTAACAGGCGCCTATAGTTACCTGGCATTTGTAGGTGCAGGATCATGGGTGCAAATTGATCTTTCCACCACGTCCCATAAGTGCACCTTTGGGTTAATGTCGGGCAAACATGGTGGCCCACCATCCGTCAGAACTGTGCAGAATGCTTCTCAAACCAGTTTTGAACAACTTGGGCCCGATGACATAGTGCATTGTCCGCCTGGAAAATCCCATCGTTGTTGAGCCCATGAAGGGCTGCAAATGGTCACCCAGCAGAGTAGGTAAATGATGTGTTTACGAGGACCAGAGAACCCAAACAGTGCCACATGAAGTCGCCCCACACATGTATGAAACCACCACCAGCTTGCACAGTGCCTTGTTGACATATTGGGTCAATGGCCTCGTGTGGTCTGTGTGCCACACCAGAATCCTACCATCACCTCGTAACAACTGGTAGTATGACTCATCAGACCAAGCCACATGTTGCCAGTCTTCCAGGGTCCAATTACCGTGTTCACAAACCCAGGTGAAGCGCTGTGTCCAATGTCGTTTTGTTAAGAAAGGCACTCTGGTGGGTCTTGTGCTCCCATACCCCATGGATGCTAAATTATGCTGCACTGACCTAATGGATATGTCTGGTACCTCTTGCATGGAATGTAGATGTTTTTGAGTTAGTGTCGCTTGTCTATTAGCATGGACAATCTCGGCCAGGCTCCGCTGGTCACGGTCATTCAGCATTTGTGGTCTGCTCCGTTCACGGTGGGTGGTAATGTCTTCCATGAGGTATTCTTGGTACACACCTGACACTGTTGATCAAGGAATGTTGAATGTTTGCGCAACTTCGGAAACTGAATGCCTCATCCGTCTGGCTCCCATTACCATGCCTCATTCAAACTCTGATAATTCACATTGGCTTACCATAATCCTACTAGTGGTTATTCAACCTGACTCAAGAGATTACACCTCACAACTGAAAAAATTTGTGGTTCGCGTCAAAGCCTTTTTATGACGATAGTACCAGTTAAAAATTTGCATATTGCTGTCCCATGACTTTTGGTACTTCAGTGTAGATACATGAGGTGCAGAATACAAATTTGCTTCTTAACAAAAGTTGAACTAAAGGAATTTGTCATACAGATAATTAATTACAATATTTCTGAATTATTATTTTTTTGTATTCTGATTTACTTTGATTAATTCTTGAAAGGGATGTTAACCCTGCATTCAGCACCAATTCTGAAACCAAAATTCTATGGCCTGTCTGTCAAATGTTCCAACTTAAAAGCACAGTTGTATAAAAGTAAAATGTATCTGCGCACACAACCATTGAAAAAGCAAACTTACTGCAAACTCACAAAGCGCGAACCACAATAAAAATAGAATAAGATAATGTAAAGACAAATTTATAAACCGACAATAATTATTAGAACGTTGGATTCCAATGAGGAAAAAATAAGTACATTGTGATTGAATGTGCAGCAATGTGTGTGAAATGGACAGCCTTAAGTAAGTTTTAATTGCTGTAAGTAACATTTTTTATATTATTTTTTAATCTACTTTACAAGCAAAATCTATCTGCTTAAAAGTTGGAAACTATCCGTGTACATCTACATTCTGCTACTCTGCTTAGCAGTATGGATTTGTAGTTTTGGCTTCCCTTAATGATAATGTAATAGCTATAAAATAATTGCAGATTAATATGTATGTTAAAGGGAATAGTTTTGTTCAATCAATATCAATTTGATGTCGTATATATTTATAAAATGCCAAATTCTGACTATACAAAATATTTTAGCTAACTGTAACAATTCATAGAAGAAGAAAAAAATGCTATTCTAATATTCTAAATGTCCTTTGTATGAAAAAAGCTATTTTTTCATTTTAAAAATCTATGTTATTACCGTGTGTAAATTATTTTTCTGACAAATGATCCTTATGAGATGTTACAGCAGAGCTGTTTTGACTTGCGAAAATGAATGGGCGCAGGTTTATCTAAACAAGGTGATGAGAGTGATACGCAGAACTATGTGATGCATTGACAGTTGGAAATTCACCTGGGAAATATTAGCATGTTGTAGGATCTAGGAATTTCTTCAGTGTTAGGCAAATTACTCAGAAAAACTGGTGTGCTAGGTGAGAAATAGACAGTATTGGAAGCTTTTCATTAGGACTGTTGCACAGGAATGAGAATTGCAATGTCACAGGTGCTCCTTGCACTTATAAAGAAAAAAACATGGTGTCTAGCAGTCTTGATAGGTTATTGCGTTCAGTTTTGGAGTTTGCATATTTCTTTATAGCTAACACTGCTTGTAACCTTTCAGAATGTGAGTACACGACTTTCTACAAATTGTGATCAACCATTCCATCCATTTTTGGCATCTGTCTCTGTGAAACACGTATTTCTAACAGCAAAAAATATTTTTTTCATTTTCATATATACACTATCTACCAACAAGTGATTGGACACCTGTGATAGCAAAGGAAAACGAAGTTTATTCACCTTCAGTAGTTGATGGAGCCTCCGCGAGCTGCGATTACAGCTGCGACCCTCCAGGGCATACTCTCAACCAGGCGTTGTACGACGGCTAGCGGTATTTTCTTCCACTCGGCTTGGAGAAGACAGGTCAGTTCCTTCACTGATTTCGGACGGTGGGCGCACCCCTTAAGTCGACACTCCAACTCGTCCCATAGGTGCTCCATAGGGTTAAGGTCCCGGCTCTGCGCAGGCCAGTCCATTCGATTAACCCCATTGTCACCATACCAATCCATGGTGGACCTCGCAATATTACAGGTGGCATTGTCATCCTGAAAGTAACATGGGTCCACCCCGTAAAACTGCCACAACGTAGGAAGCGCATGGTCATCCAAAATGGTGTAGTAGGTCTCGGTGTTGAGTCTACCAGGAATTGCGACCAAGGGTTCCGTGCCGTACCAGGAGAAACACCCCCATAGCATAATTCCACCGCCGCCGAACTTCACAGTTGGCACATTACATTCCGGCAGGAGACGTTCTCCAGGCAGACGCCAAACCCAGACCCTGCCATCCGAACGGTAGAGGGTGAACCTTGATTCTTCGCTCCAGAGAACCTGTTTCCACTGTTCAACGGTCCACTGTCGACGTTCTTTGCACCACGTTATAGCCGAGCAGCACTATTGGAATTGGTGATCAAAGGCTTGTGGGCAGAAGCACGTCCATGATAACCGAGCAGATGGGCTTCCTTACGGATGGTATTCATCGAAAGAACACTCCCGGATGCCTGTTGAAACTCCTTGCGGATGTGGCCCATCGATTTGGTTCGGTTCTTCCGAATTTCGATGGCCAGCACCCGTCAGTTTCTAACTCCCAGTTTTTCGGGTCTGCCGGGTTGGGGCACATTCCGACAGTCACCTCTAATCTTCCACTTGCCAATCACGTAGGCCACTGACGATTTTGGGTACAAACTTGCTGGATATGTCACGTATGGATCGGCTATTTCTGTGATACCCGACGATTACACCTTCCTCGAAATCAGAGAGCTCCGAACTGCGTGGCATCTTGCATGCGACTGGTTGCGTTGTTGTTTCCCACACGATATTTAACAGCGGCGGCCGTGACATGTATCAGGACCGCAGATAACGTCGATTGTAGGGGTGTCCAATTACTTGTACGTAGATAGTGTATATGCATATAGTGCAGACACTATCGTGTTTTTGTTGTATTTGTCATCAATGTGTTTAGCAGAAGTATAATGGTATATATATATACACTATGTATGTATCTGAACCATCTAAGCTACACAGTACAATGGTATAATACCATATAACAGTTTGCAGAAATGAGTTCAACAAAAATATTTCAAATTGCTTTATTCTTTTCTCATATCACTGCATTTCAAATATCTGTGACATTTCTTTTTGCCAACATTTAGTGTGTATTTTGTGACTATCATGTGCAACAGTTATGTTCCATAGATGCACTCTTTGATGGGATGGGGCAAGTGCAAGTATACTGCAATGGATAAAAGGTTGCAAAACCATCAAAATTCCCTTTTGACTGCTTTGGACATGTTGTTGTACTTGTTATTTCTTCAGTTAGCCATGTTAGGCTTGGCTAACATTGATATGTTTTGTAGGAAAAGCAGCCAGTTCCTGTATTTATTGTTACAAACTTTGTGATAATGTCATGTCCTTACCGTAGTTAAATCAGGGGTGAATCTCCTCCTCGTCTCCTTGTTCTGCATCGGTGGGTGCAGTGCTGTTTTCCCTGAATGAAGTGCATTTGTGATCTCTATGGTTCTTAACGGTGACATATGATAGTGGTTTTGATATTTGCATAAACAATATATTGGTTTTTAGCGTGAAACTTAAACAGATGTTTATAATGAAGCTATGTCGAATAAATAAATACCCAATATTCTTTTAGCCATTAGCGAATCAAAATGGAATGCCAAAATGAATGAACTGGATTGTAGTAAGTGCATTCATCTTTTGAAGGATTACAGCATTATTTGCTTCAGTACTTTGAGTCATTATATGTATAGGTATATGAGGAGTGAAATGTCAGAAAAACCGCTTATTGAAGATTGTATGCTGTCAGTTGAAAACAATCAGGACTGTCAGCACCTGCAAATTTCTCAAAGATCTGTAATGGCAATGTCGCATTCTCCATATTAAAAAAGGAAAAAAATATATAGTTCAGCAGAAACCTGGTGACCTGTGAGAAAATAAAAAATTGCATCTGTTGCTGGTTAGTGTGGGGAATCAGCTTCTTTACAACACCTACCAGCTGGAAATCTATCAGGGCTGGTAGGATTATAGGCTGTTGTGTTTGACAGCTGGGTATCAGCACTAGGTCTCAGAAAACCTGTATATTGTTCTTGATGATGTGTGTGGGGGCAAAATGTAAAAAAAAAACTGCTTATTGAAGATTGCACGCTACCAGTTGCAAAAACTCAGGACTGTCAGCACCTGCAAATTTCTCAAAGATCTGTAATGGCAATGTCGCATTCTCCATATTAAAAAAAGAAAAAGAAAACGTAGTTCAGCAGAAACCTGGTGACCTGTGAGAAAATAAAAAATTGCATCTGTTGCTGGTTAGTGGGCGGAATCAGCTTCTTTACAACACCTACCAGCTGGAAATCTATCAGGGCTGGTAGGATTATAGACTGTTGTGTTTGATAGCTGGGTATCAGCACTAAGTCTCAGAAACCTTTATATCATTTGTGTGAGGCAAAATATCACAACAGACACTTGTCAAAACTTAAAAAAGCCGCCCCGGTGGCGCAGTGGTCTAAGCGATGGCCTCTGATCATTCGTCCGTAAGGGGTCCGGGTTCGAATCCCGGTAAGGCATGGATGTTGTGTTTGTCTTACGGCACTGGCTCTCTCCCTTCCCTGGAACCAGTGACCCTAAATTAGGGACGGGCGACTGCTTATAGCCCATTGAGTTGCTCACGGTGGTCGTTAAACCTCCAATCAAAAAAAAAAGAAATTAAAAAAAGATTGCAATTTCTGCGTTCATTTCATGTCATATTTTCCTTGCCAAATTTCAGAAACACTATACAGGGGTTGCGCTGGCTTTTCTAATAGTTGTCGCCAAATTCAATTTGTTTTCACCAAAGTGTTATAACACTGTGAAAAGGTAATTGCCAAAGCTTTTTTTCCATTGCCAAAATTATTTTTTTCGCAAATTGCGAAGATCGTGATCGGCAGCGCGTCGCCTGCTATATATTTGTTAAATATTTGTGTTGATTGACTTTGTTCAAGGGTTCCGACTCAGCTCAAAATGACCTCTTTTGAACTGGGAAGCCTCCCTTAATAAGAAACACTTTTTCTCTTTTAAGGGAGTGGGGATAAAGGAGTAAATTCTGTTCTTCAGTCTCGTGGTACTTGAATTTTTATCATAGTAATTAATGACAACATGGGACCTCAAATTATTAATCACAGTGAAAGAAATTTTTAATTACGAGTTTTATACAGGTAAGTTTTAATACGTTTAGTGGTCATATTTTAGAACTGGAACGTAGTTCATCATGAAGAACCTAGTTTATTCAGAGTGACACATCTGAGAATCAACTATGTTCTAGTTTGAAAATGTGACTACCAAATGCATTAAAATTTTCCTTTATAAAACCCGTAATTAACATTTTTTGTTGATTATTTTTCAACTGCTTGCCACTGTTGAAATATAAAATGATTTTTTCTCCTTGCATATATATAAACAAAATTTCAAAAGTGTTTCTTATGAAGAAAAAAAGGCCACTCCGCTGATGACATCATGCCTTGACGTGGCAGCGGAGCTTTAAACTAAATGATGTCGAGGTCTGCTGTTTTTGCATATAGGCTTTAATTAAACAAATGAAATTGTTCTACCGAAATTACTTGTAAAATATACAACTCTATATATTTTTTAAAGTTTAATACAGTGAGTTTAGTAGCTTTGCTCTTTCACCTTCAGCCTGCTGTGCTCCAAACAATTGCTCTTTGCATTAAAAAAAAAGTACGTATCATTCATATCATTAAACTGGTCTCTGATATTCAGTGATTAGCTTACAAAGAAAGTCCATCTGCCAGATTAGTATTTAACTGATGGAACTAGAATATATTTACTGTTGCTGTATCAAACATCTTCATTTACAGAGATATCGGCACACAGATTGAGCTTCACTGACCTCAATCACATGGCGCACATGAGACCTTTTGTACTTCATACTCATAATCTTTTTCTCATGCAGACATTCCTGAATCGGGTCCTCCCAAGGTTACCTTGGACTTCCTCTACCTTTCTTTCTTTCCACATGGCCAAACCACTTATACTTCGATTCACCCTAAGATGACACTGCAGTTTAAGGTACAAGAGTCTATTAACTCACCGAGCCTAAGGGGATGGCCGAGAGTTATGTTCATCCGCGTCACTCCCCACTGTGTCCTGCTGTTAGTAGCTGTCAATCACCCCCCCCCCCCCCCATCAACTCATTGGCATCCTTGTCTCCCAAACACTGCATATTTACGCATGCGTGTGTTGGTCTAATTTTAAAACTTAATTTCTGAAAATAGATCATTTTTAGATTTGTCTAAAATAACTATATGTACTTATAAGTAAACAGTTAGGACAATATAAAGTATGATTCTGGGCAATAAATGTGTTGGTTTTCACGGAAAATGTTGGGTACTGTTAGTCGTGTGCTAGGTTTCACGTACCTTTCCCTTCAGTGTCATCTCAGGGTGAATCGAAGTATAAGAATGCTTGTTTCCACTTTACTAATAACATTTTGCTTCATATTACATAACTGCAACACATCTTCATTCCTTACATGTAAAAAAAAAATAAATAAAAAAAAATAGCAACTGGAAACACTCTGAACAGCCATTTTTAAACTCTTATAATTCCTATTCCCATTTTAAACCTGAAATGAGGTATACCATATTTCCTGAAGCAAGTTTCTTTATCGCTAGCTTAAAATGCGTGCATTGAGGAATGCAAATGTAATATCTGGTAAATGTTTATTTTATGCTGCCTATTATCTAAAGCTTCTGTTCAAATTCAATTTTGATGTTTTGAGCGACATTCGCAATTTTGTTTAATTATGTAGTGCATTATTCACAATAGGGAATTAATGATTTAATATGAGAAAGCTAATACACATGAAACAAGGTAATCTGTTACTAGTTGAAGCAGAAGTTATTCCTCAGCTTTTGTGTATACTGTTGTTGGCTGTCCAATAAATATGTGGAATCATTTCCTTATGTTTTGAATTTGTGTGAATTTCATTGTTTAGTTTCTTCAGTTTTTGAAGAAATACTTTTGGTTGAATAAAAATTAAATAGCACTTGCATTTCAGTGAGAAAACACACAGAATCTTTGTTAGCATTCTTCATATACAGGTAAAGCAATTGTGATGCCAAACATTAATAGACTAGCCAAAAAAGAAAGAAAAGGGAAATACTGCATAATCAAAATGTAAGAGCTGTTGTGGTTTAGTTCGGTACTCTGGGATGGGAGTATTTCACTGTGAAATATGGTGAAGGCCAATGGTTTTGTGTGACAAAATATGTTACACAGCGATTAATAAGACTAGGACAATTGATGAATCACAGATGCACTTTACTGAATGATCATGCAGAAGTCAAGGGAGAAAAAATTAAATAAACATATGTGTTTGAAGTAAACAAAAAAAAAAAAATCCAGTTGTGTATGCCATGTAGCTGTAGTGGTCGAAGCATTGACTTCTGACCGTTTATTCAAGAAGTGCCCAGATGCATGGATGATGTGTTTGTTTTACTAGCCTGGCCCTCTGCCTTTTCCGGAAACAGTGACCCTGAATTAGGGATGGGCAACTGCTCACAGTGATCATAAAGCCCCAAAACAGAAAGAATCCAGTCCAGTGGCTTAACTGTCATCTCAAAACTATGGACACTTAGACCCAGGAGCATTTATAAAATTTGGGGAGGGGGAGCAACCAAAAGCGTAAGTTTCTGAATTACATCCGGGCAAAATAAAAGTTAATGAAAAATAGAAGAAAAAAAGTAAAGCATTATTTTCTAACGTAAGTCTATGCATTTTTATTATATTAAAGCATTTTTTCTAATGTAAGTCTAATTTTTACACAAAAAGGGAACCATTTTAGGTGTTACCCCCGAGTGCACCCTTACTCAGACCTGCCGCTGTTCTGCTCAGTATAGGTGTTGCAGTGACAGCGAAACACCCACACTGAGAAGCACTCCATAAAGACCTGTGATGTGAGTGGTACAATAAGTAGAAGAATTAGCATGTGCAGTATCTGCTGAAGAGTGTCCCAAGTTGGCTGAAGAAAAGAAAATTCCGCGGATGAAGACCCCTACAAAATGTCTTTTACTGTGAAGGACAGAGACAGTCCCATAACCAAACAGAGCAGTTTTGTAGATGCGCAAGCTCGCATCTGGATCCCAGAAGCAGGGGAACTGAAGAGGCAACTTGAAGAACTTGCTCTTATTTTTTTGTGAACACAGATGCAAGTTTTGCCCCCTTGCCGATGCTGTTCCTACACTGGCGTGCAAAATTTAAGGACGATACGATTTTTCGAATGTAACGTCGTGCAGAAGTGCTCCACATTGACTCAAATCATACCATAAGATCCACAAGATGTAAGAATATGGGACAAGTGAGCAAAACCGTCCAAACAAGGAATCCAAAGGATACAAAGGCACTTTATTGAAAAGGTAGCTTCGAGCACAACTGGACAGAAGACAGAAACGTCCATGTGACAGGCGGCTGCCAAGAAAAATCCAGTCTTTAGTAGGGGATATGATCACCCCTGACTGCGTTGCAGGATTTACAACGTCTGTCCATGCTGAGGACGAGATTGTCAAGGCGCTGTTGAGAAATCGCGGCCCATTCCTCTTCTAGCGCCATTCGCAGCTGCGGAATTGTTGCTGGCGGCTGATGACGTGCTGCGAAGCGTCTCCGTGTTCGATTTGATTTAGGTCAGGGGACCTTGCGGGCCAATCCATGCGTTGAATATCTTCATTCTCCAACAGCTCTGCGACAGCCACTGTAAGATGACGTGCAGCATTGTCGTCCGTGAAGATGAACTCAGGACCCACAGCACCTCTAAACAGACGCACGTGAGGCAGAAGAACCTCGGTACAATAGCGGACACCAGTGACTGAGCCTCCTTGGAAGATGTGGAGGTCAGTAAGGCTACCAAGCATGATACCGCCCTAAACGAGAACTCCGCCACCTCCAAACCGGTCCCTTTCGATGATGTTGGAGGTGTGATTGCGTGTTCCCTGCTCTCTCCAGGTGTGTATACGTCCAGAATCGCTCGTCAGACTAAATCGGCTCTCATCCGTAAAGAGAACTCGACCCCATTGCTAATGTGTCCAGTTCTTGTGTTCCTGGCACCACAGAAACCGCCGTCTCCGATGAGCAGGCGTTAATGACACACACCGTACTGGTCGTCGTGCAAATAGACCACCTTTGTGCAGCCTGCTGGCCACGGTAAAACGCGATAACGGACGTCCAGTTGTCTGTTGCATGTGCCTTGCGATTTCTCCCGCTGTCTGCCGTCTGCCACTTCTCGCCTGTAGGACAATATATCGGTCGTCCGCCGCCGTGGTTGCTCGTGGACGACCGCTGATAAACTCTCTGACAGCTGTTCCTGTCGTTTGAAATGCTCTCCAAGCTCGTGAAACGATGCTGTGAGCGATCCCGAACTCCTCGGGCACACTAGTCACACTTCGACCTTCTTCCAACTTCCCAATGACGCGACCTCGGGTAAAGTCATCCAGATGTCGTCTACTGGATTGTCTGTTGGCAATATCACACGGTGGCTGCAACTCGACGTCGTTCAAACCGATGTACACTGTGAAATAGCTTTCACCGAACTGCTGAACGTACACCGCCCGTGTGCTTTATACCCATCCGGCCCCCCTCCCCCCTACGTCATGCTGCATATATGCGCATGCCCTACCGTACCGGACCCTAGTCTATCTCCTGAGTGGTCTTTCGGTCCGTTCTGCCTGCTCGTTCCACTGTTATGCTAATTTCTCCTTTTCATCCTAAATTTTTGGCACACCAGTGTATTAATTCACATCGATAAATCATTTGTTTTTGAGGTTCCCATCATTCGTGCTGTACAGGGGCAGATTGGCCCACCAGGACATTTTTCGGTGAACCATTCTACAAATGGACCCTATTTTGTTTTTGGTATAGATGTTTTGGAACGAACGAATAATTATTTTTGTACTTGTGAATAATAACAGTTAACCATATTTCTGTCTCGAAAGTTTCACTGAGCCACTCCGGTGGCGCAGGGAAGGGTCTAAGTAATGGCTTATGAACATTCGTCCGAGATGGGTCCAGGTTTGGATCCCGGTGAGGCATGAATATTGTGTTTGTCTTAAGGCACTGGCTCTCCCCTGGAACCAGTGGTCCTAAATTAGGAGCTATAGCGCATTGAGTTGCTGACACTGGTCGTTGTAGGTTGTTGTAGGTTACAATAAAAAAAAATCTTTACTGCCTTTATTTAATGTATAGGTAACCATAGGCCCTGGCATGGGTTCAGGGTAGAGGCACATGTGCCCCTACCCAGTTACAGATTTGTTTATCGCTTCCTCTAGAATAATTTTGTGGACAATTACTACAAAAAAAACAAATGAAAAAAATCTACATTTTTGTTGTTGTTGGGTAATCTTTGGTAGGGGCCCGGACCACCTCCTTGGATCCGTGCCTGGTAACAGCAATCATTTTTGGTGTGATTACGAACATTTGCGAGATTCGCCGACTTTTTTTCCTGTTTTTTTTTCATTCGAAACGTCTTGAAAATCTGAAAATTAACTTTACACAGATGCTTAATAAAATTCTTTCACTGAGATTTTCGATTCCCATAGCATACTCGTTTTCCGTAGCCCGTTGTGGACTGACGATTTTCATAGTAACTACGTAAAATCCGTAGTACTTGGGATTTCTTAATCTTTATTTCAACCGCATGATCTTATGTCAAACGGAACGCTGTGCACGGAAAATTTACTGTGCGGAAGTCTCGACGATGAGGACGAAGCATGGCGGTTCTGGCACAAAATCTGCCTTTTGTAGCAAGATGGCGCGAGATGTTTGTTTTGGCGCAGAATTCCCATTCTTGCGCGAGGCACTGCAAAACGCGTGACGTCATAGACCAGTATTTCAACTTTCCAAGCCACTGACTGTCTTGCTACCATCGCGGGGCTCACGACCGTGGCGCATGAAGTGCTGTGGAATAACATAACATTTGTCTCCATTCGTTACCGACTCCCACAGCCAGTGATCACTGATATCAAAAGGGGGGGGGGTACAAATTATAAGCAAACCACAAAACCGGATTTTTTGTAGAAAAATGGGATTTCCGGAAAATATTTTTGAAATCGAACGGAATCCGGGTAGATTCCGTTCACTTGGCAGCCCTGTCAATTGAGAGGCATTCTTAGAACGACTTCTTTTTTCTTTTCAGAAATGAATTCTCGCTTTACTCTGCCCGTTTAGCAAGAAAGCTAACATTTATGGAAATGTTTATTCCCAATAAATTAATGTTAGTAATTCCACCTCACAACATTACCAACAGGACAATGCGCTGTACCACGTCACTAAGGGGTGCATGACTGCTTCCAGGAACACGACAGCGATGTATCCGTTCTCCCTTGGCCGGCGAAATCGCCCGCCCTCAATCCCATAGAGAACTCGTGGGACTATTTGGATCGACAGGTACCACATGCCGACCCACAACCATGTCATCTCCAAGACCTCCGTGCTCTGGTGCAGTCCGAACGGGCACGTGTTCCTCGGGCAACCTTCCAGGACCTCACTGCGTCCGTACCACGCTGTCATCCAAAGCAGAGGCGGATAGGGTTGACGAAACCAGGCCGGAAATTTTAGTCTTGTGGTCCGTTACAGAAACACACGTATGCATATCATGAATTTCCTCATGAAAAGAATTATGTTAAATCCTGGATGAAAGAAATCAGTGCTGTAAGACAAACATAACATCCAAGCCTCGCCGGGATTCGAATTCGTCATAAGCCAGATCTTAGACCACTGCTCCACCGGGGCGTGTACAAGTACTTTCCTACATTTTTCAATTTCAGAGTTCGTTATTGCAAGAGTTCAAAGTAACTGAGGGCTACATTTTTCTAATAACAAATATTGTTGTGAGATTATTTTTCTCTCCATACTAACGTGTATGATGTGATGTCATGGAAACGAGATTTGATGCTAATATACACTGATGGATATACAAAATTCCACACCATAAAGGAATGCACAAAAGAAGGCGAAACTTACAACGCATGAACAACAAAATACTGCACCCCCATGTAATATACGTATGCGTATGCTATCCCACACTCACCAACCCGCTTGGCCAGTGTGGTGAGTTATGGCCAAACCCCTCCAAAATGACTCCACAACTTAAATCTTGGCCCTCAGTCTCCGGCAGCTGGAATGTACCTGGACAAGGCAGCGGCCAGTACGACATGAAGGCAGAGAGTGCTAAGAATCACCGGAGGACCAAACTAGGCTGCCATTAGATGCTGACCTTGGTTACTTAAAATGGACGCTCCTTATATTCTCGAGCTTGATATAGCAACTTAACTTTCGGATCAACCCAAACTGCCTATATTAAAACAGTTCCCACAAAAAAAGTTGTGGTAAAGAACAGAGAAGCTTCCAGACATTTTGGTATAACATGTTTCCATGGCTTGAATATAGTATAAAGAGAGATTCGCCTTTTGTTTTCCGTGTAGAATGTTTTAATCGGACGACGAAAAACATGAGGTCACCTTCACTCAGCGAGGTTACAACAATTGGAAAAAAACATTTGAAAGAGATTCGGGTTTTAAAAAAAACCAGAACAGCTTGACTCACAAAACTTGCCTGGTGTCGTGGACATCTTATAAGAAAATGAAATCTAGAAGGGCAGAATCATCAGTTGCCACACTTCAAAGTGCTGCATATGCTGCGGAAGTCAAGGAAAATAGAGAGTATATAAAAAAAATAGCGGATGCATTAAGATATACAGCTGTTCAAGGGATAGCACAACGTGTGGATGTTGAAACTTCGAATAGCACCAATAAAGGAAATTTTGTAGAACTTCTAGAACTCATGGCGAAAAATGACCCCATCCTGAAACGAAAGTTGAATATCGGCCCCAGAAATACAAAGCACACTCACCACTGAGTTCAAAATGAAATACTTAGTGTATTTGCAGAAATCACGTTAGAAACCATAAAAAGAGAAGTCGATACTGCCAAGTATTTTGCTCTTATAGTCGACGAGTCGAAGGACATTAGTAAAGTTGAACAAATTTCTGTGGTGGTTAGGTATTATTTGCGTGGCACACTTTATGAAATATTTTTGGGCTTTCATAATGCTAACGAACTTGATGCAAGATCTCTATTTAAATACATAAAAGAACTTTTGGGAAGATAGGGCATCAATCAACACGACTGCATTGCGCAGACATACGATGGTGCAAATGTCATGAGTGGGCGGTTGAATGGAGTTCAAGCTCTCTTCCGGGAAGAAGTACCACAAGCGGTGTTTGTTCACTGTATGAATCATAGACTGAATTTCGTTATTGTACATTCATGCAAAAACATAAAGCAGCTAGAGTTTTCTTTGCAATTTTAGAAAAGTTGTGTGTTTTCCTCTCTGGTTCGGCAAGACATGCTAAATTTGTTTCGGTGCAGCGTGAAATGGGTTTGACTGTTGTGGAATTGCAACGCCTTAGTGATACCAGATGGACATGCCATTTCTCAGCCTGTTCAGCAGTTAAAAAACATTTCCGGTAATTATCGTTTTCTTATCATCGCTGTCGGAAGACTGTACTGATCGGGCAGCTGAAGCTCGCGGTCTTTTTTTTTTTTTTTTTTTTTTTTTTTTTATTGGAGGTTTAACGACCACCGTGAGCAACTCAATGGGCTATAAGCAGTCGCCCGTCCCTAATTTAGGGTCACTGGTTCCAGGGAAGGGAGAGAGCCAGTGCCGTAAGACAAACACAACATCCATGCCAAACCGGGATTCGAACCCGGACCTCTTACGGACGAATGATCAGAGGCCATCGCTTAGACCACTGTGCCACCGAGGCGGCGCGCGGTCTTTTGGAGCAACTGAGAAGAGATTTTGTTATCCAACTCTGTGTTTTCTCGTACATTTTGAATAAACTGGTAGTTTCGAATTATCTGCAAAACAAAGCCTGTGAAATAAACAAAGCCTTTGAGACAATTGAAACAACAGTGCATCTTTTTTATACCATGCGTGATTCGGAGGCAGAGTTTGCTACACTTTTTTATGAGGCAACGGATATCGCAGACGCAAACTGTTTGGAACAGTTCAGTGAACAGAAATCAAGTAAAAGAAAACTCTCACCACGCCTGGCGAAGTATGTTACTGAAGTTTCGAATCAGGATATCCTGATAACTAAAGAAGATTTTCGATTGCACTTTTATATCCCTGTTTTGGACACAATCAATGAAGAGCTCAAACGATGTTTTACAACCCATACTACACCCATTCATGGCTTAAGTTCTTTGGACCCTAGAAATGAGGAATTTTTATTTATCGACGATCTAAAGCCTCTTACCGAACATTACAAATGCGACATAGATAGTGTGAAATCGGAGGCTTGTTACCCAGAATGATAAAACGTTATGAAAAAGAAAGAAAATGCGTTGTGGGAACTCTCAGTAAGTTAGCTCAAGTTTTGGAGGAATACAAATTAGCTTTTCATGAGCTGTATAAGCTTGCAGTCATTACACTAACAATACCAGTGATTAGTGCATCCTGCTAAAGAACATTCTCATGCATGAGAAGGTCGAAAACCCATCTCAGAAATCGAATGGCTAACGATCGTCTACGTGATCTTGCTGTCTTAGCTATAGAGTCGACAATTGCAAAATAAACTGATTTAAGCGAAGTCGTTGGTCGATTTGACGCAACCCATAAAAATCGACTTATGAATCGGCACTGAAAGAAAAATTTTATATTCATTTCACCTTGGCATGAAATAATATTAAATGATTTTTGGTTATCAGATTTCAGTCACATTTTGTGGCGCGATGTGGATACCCGGCTGTAAACTTTACAAATGAGATTCTCTGCCTTTATTATCCTTTATTGTTGCTGTTAGATATGCCAATGCACTGAGACATTTCGAAACAAATTGTGAATGAAATCGGATGCTCAGTTGTTGAAGGTAAATATTTTATATTACACATCATTTCAGAAATCCTCTCTTAATATTAATAGAGAACGAAAAGGCTGAGTATATGTATTCCAATCAAAACCTTAGTAGTCTTGCAGGACATATTTTATTCTCAGGGGTAATTTAAAAGTTATTTTCTTGTAATTCACTAATGCTTTTAGTTCTAGTCTTTATTGCCAGAGAAATGTATTTACTTAAAAACTAAGTAATGCTAAGGTTTCATTTTTGTACTTCGATGCGGAGAATTATTGTAACTGTGTACTAAATCGTCGAGCCCGTCGATGAATCGGAACATACGCCACATTCGAGTTTTCAGCGTGCGATTGAATCTTTCCACAACACTTGCTTTCGTCTCGTTGTTCGTCGTAAAGATATGCACCTCGTGCTGTTTTAAAAACTTTTGAAATTCTTTGTTCTTAAATTCAGTTCCTTTATCAGTCTGCAGTTTTAATGGTTTTCTCTGTTCAAAAATCTTCGAAAACGTTTGAACGATTATGGGACCCAGACTTTTGTTTTAGGGGAATCACCCACGCATATTTGGAAAATATATTAATATACGTCAACAAGTAACGAAATCCATCGTTATGCCGACTCAAACTGGGGAAGTCAACCAAGACTGCTTGAAACTATTGGCCTATTTTATTCACCATAACTCTCTTTCTCGGGAAATGACGTCTCGTTGATTTGTAGAGGGTGTACGTTTTCTCCCCTTTCAGCCATTTTTCTATGTCTTTTTTCTTGACGCCTTCTTTCTTGACAGCACGGAATAAAGATTTCACATCACCGAAACTTCCTTCTTTTATGGCTGTAAGATACAGTGGCGCCCGTATGAGTACTTTTACGGGGGGGGCTAAGCAAAACTCTTACCTCCTTCAAGGTTGTCAAACATTTTAGTAAATGTACAAGATATTGAATACAAGAAAAATAATTGATACAATCAATCATTAATGTCTTATTATTTCCAAAAATGCTCTAAAAAAAGGTTTCGTCTGTTTTAGTGTTTTAAATGTATCAAAAATTTGGCTATTCCAACTGCTGGGGGGTCGAGCCCCCCCCCCCCCCGGGCGCCCTTGGTAAGATACGCCTGTTTCATTACATCCTCCATTACAACAGTTCAACGACAGATGTTCCACCATAACAGAAAAATTCATGTTCACACCATCTCGTTCGCAACTCAAATAACGTCCACTCCCCCTCACACTCCATTTTTTAATTAAATTCACAAAAAAAGCTCCCAAAAACATTTTAACACCATGAAAACACAACCATCTTCCCATTTCAAGCATCTTTTTCCAATGGTCCGATGGTAAAGTGGGTAGAACGTCCGCTTTCTGAACGAAGGATTGCGAGTTCGAATCTCGCTGGGAGCATCAGAGCATTTTTACGCACTTATTTCGTGACATAGAACGCCTATAACAATTACTAACACATCAGGGAATTTCTAAAAATATAAGTTTTATAAAATAACTTCGAGTGAAAAAAATATTGGGAAGGACAAAAACTCAGAATTCACATTTCCGCTTCATTTCTCCAAATATTTGTCAAAGTCCAAAAAATCTCCCGAGAAAATAAAAAAAAATCCTCAAACTGCCACCAGAAAGAAGGCAGCACATCAAAAACCATCCATCCCTCAAAGATACATTGAAATAATAAAATTCCAAAAAGCACCGCAAAGGGGCAGCACATCAACCAAACACACTAGCGCCACCTACAGACCGCACATCCTCACCCCGGACAAGCTCTCTCGTCCTCCTACTGGCTGCCTCATGCCACGTGACCGGTCCTTTTACACTACTTGGTGGCGACGAAAGGCGCAATATCACCATACGACATAGTTTGAACAGGAACGAATAATTGGTCTGCGTGGAGCATTTTCGTACCGCGACATTGCGGCTTGGAAGGGAGATAACGCCACGGCAGCGATGCCTGTGTGGCGACAGTGGACCGAGGAGAACCAGGTGCAGCGACAATCCGGCAGTGGACCGCAAGATGTGACGACACTTCGTCAGCATGGCAGTGACGAACTGTATCACATCTTTGCACCTGTTAGCACAACAGTGGAGCACTGCAACAGGTGCGCGATCGTCTGCCTCAACAGTTCAACGCCGTCTGCTGCACACAGGATTGCTTCCAAGCATCCCTCTGCGGCGGATTCCTTTGACCCTGTACCATGGGCGCCTCAGGCTAGAATGGGGTTTTCAGTGCAGACAATGGCGTGCTGATTGGCAAAATGTCGTGTTTTCTGACGAGTCCCGATTCAATTTGGACGATTCTTTACAAGTCAAAATACGTTCCGATTCATCGACGTGCTCGACGATTTAGTACACAGTTAGCACGTCAACTGTTCAAAGTTTAGAAACACACATTTTTCAAAAACCAAGCACTTCAGAAACAAGTGAAAATAAAATAGGTGATTATGAAGTCTTATTAACCTTAACTATTTAAATATATTTTGCCGAAATCGTTTGTTACGATAAAATGTATATTCGTGTCCATGCTTTGGTCCGTGCACCAGTTTTAATCCTGATTGGCTGATTGAAAATAACCTTGCATTATGTACTTTTGTTCCAAAAACTACCTAAACAGAGCGCTCGAGGTACATCTTCTTACTTTTCCACTCTCCCCGACACCCCCAACATCACACACTACGAACTACGAAAAAACACATCTTCACTCATATTCGAAATTCTGGGAAAATTACTGTGCTTAGGGTTGCTGAAGTAAATCTTGCGCGGAAGGATGGGGGGGGGTCACCCTGTGCCAGGTACGCCACTGGGATATAGGCGGATCCAGAACAGAGGAAAGGGGTGGGGTGATTTGATAAATCGACAGATGAAAGCTAAATTATATATGCCCATTTAAGGAGATAGGGCCCCAGTGTTAGTGACACATTTAGGATTTCACTATGGGTGGCAAAATAAAAATACCCTGGAGAAAACAAACTTTATATTTGTATATACGGTAATTAGCAATTTTGCGTTGTCTTGCATTTTCAGACATTACTTTATCAGAATAGCTTGGCGAAACATTTTGGGGGACATTCTTGGAAATAGTTTCTCCAAAAATGTTCCTGTTCAATTGCCATTAGTACCATAACCCTGGTAACACAACCACGTAGAATTTACATTGAAGTTACGTTCCTTATAAATTTGAATTCACGGCGAAAAGTGTGGTAAAACTTACGTTGGAAATGTCCAAACCATCCACGCAAATTCAACCCTATGGTTTCAACTGCATTTCCACCTAATTTCAACTACCAAATGTCAACCACTATTCTGCATTATTGCAGCGTGTTTTATTTCTGCGTTAATTCCACCATCAGTACTTATTCTGCCCAATTCTTCTACCATGTTACATTTCGCTTTCTGCCTAGCGGACCGGATTTGCTCAAGAGCCCTGGCTTCTGAAGACCAAACATCCTCCTGCTCATCTCCCTCCGGTGTGTGCGCCTACATTTTTGTTCTTGTAAAGTACATCATTTATATTCACCATTTGCACCGACTCGTCACCACCGTCCATCTTCGATGCTGGTGGGACGCTTTGCCAATATTTCCATGCGCGCCTCACCGCACGCCAGCGCCTTGAGTATTCTACTGCTACCTCTGCCTGCAAATTGGACACTTTTCTTACCACCTGGGCCCATTGTGCTGGCTGATTCTCAATTAAGGGCTCGACACTCTACCTCACCTACTAGGTGGACTTTCCTTATCTCCCTTATGCTCTCCGAGCTCACGTTCCCATTACTGCTCCAGTTCTCTCCGTATAACCTGCTTACCAGCTGGTTCACGTGTTTTATCCATTGTTTCCTGGGTGAGACCCTTGCATTTGTACATATCCTTCATGGAATTTACTTGACCTTCCTTTCGGCACCTAGATGGCATCCCGATTTATTTAGTGTGTACCCATGTACTTGTGTCTGTCTGTGCTATTCCACCACTGTTGAATCCTTATGCTATATATACTGCTGGCCACCCAAAATGCAACACCAAGAAGGATACGAGATAGCAACGCCAGATTTACTGGACACATAACAACAGATACAAAGATGAAACGATTGAGCTTACTGGCCCGTTCGACTTGCGGAACACCCAGACATCAATAGCTCGTGTGGCCCCCATGGCTGGCAATAACGGCTGCTACACGCCGCGGCATCGAACGAAAGCGGCTTTGGATGTGGGCTTGGGGTATGTCGGTCCAAGCTGCTTCCACACGTTGCCACAGTTCATCAGGCGTAGCCGCGCGTTGTACTTGCCGGGCCACTCGGTTGCCGATCAGCGACCAGACGTGTTCGATGGGCGACATATCGGGAGAACAGGGGGACCGCGGCATCAGTGACACCTGGTGGGCAGTGAAGAATTGTTGCACGATGCGTGCCACGTGCGGGAGCGCATTGTCTGTTGAAACGGGGCCGCTGGCAGGTCCTGCAGGTAAGGTAGGACTACAGGCTCCCAAAACATCGGAGATGAAGCAGTGGCTGTTGAGTGTACCGGCGATGCGTACCAGAGGGGTGCGGGTGTCATATCCAATTGCGCCCCAAACCAAAACGCCAGGCGACGGACCGGTATGGTGATGCATAATGCAGGCGTCATACAGTCTCTCCCCGCGGTGCCGCCACACGCAGATCCGATCATCGTGGTGTTGCAGACAGAAGCGGGATTCGTCGGAGAAGACAATGTCGTGACATTCCGTAGTCCAGGTGCGGCGTTCAACGGCCCACTGCCATCGCACTCGCCGGTGGTGTGTAACGTCAATGGTAATCGGTGCAATGGGCGCCGCGCGACAAGTCCCCGCTCCAGCAGACGACGTCAAACGGTACGAGCTGACACAGGTTGTTGCGCAACACACCCTAATTCCTGCGCTAACGTTCGTGATGTGGCGGTGCGAGCCGTCAATGCCCGCCGCACAACATGCCGGTTCTCTCGTTCGGTGGTGTGCCGCGGCTGCGGCAATCGCTCACGTCGGTCCGTCCCTCCTGCACCCACCGAATCCATACTAGCCTCACTGTGGCTGGATGTCGTCCCACACGGGCGCCGATGTCTCGGTACGATAAACCGCTGTCGCGATAAACCACTATTCGTACTCTTGCAAACTCCGAAACGTGCTGGAATGACTGCCGTATTCTGCGACGAGGCATCAGGAAGCTTCATACGCACAGGTCCGGCAGCACAACACACTTCCACTACTTACAGCCTTCTGTGCACCCTTCCTATAGTGCTTCTCGGTGGCGTGCTGGGCGCACATGATTTACATATGCCCTGCAGTGCTAATCGTTTGCATGTCCTCTCGCGGGCGACGCATGCTGCAAATTTCAGGCCAATCGGATGCTTCCTTCTTGGTGTTGCACTTTGGGTGGCCAGCCGTGTATTTAAATTTATTCAGCGCCCCGGTGCATGAGTACGATTCTTTCTGTATTTGTTGCATTCACTGTTATTTTCACGGCGGTGCACTAGTCCTGCCCCGGTGAGGCAAAACTATTTTTTTCAATATGTTTCATTTCCGGCTGGGGTTGACCAGCTGCTGTACATTCCACGTTTTCCTGCCGTTCCTTTTGACGCCTCACTGATGTCATGTATTACTGTGTTTTATGATTTGTATCTCTCTCTCTGGAGTCAGGTACGCCTAACCTCAGCGAGGGTTCACGTGCATTTATCAGTATTCCTTATTCCTGAGTGGAATTATCATCAGCATATGAACATATACCATCATGTTCCTTTACTATCCTCTTTTTCGTGCTCGGCGGCCCCCTGTATTGTCTACTGAGTATCTATATGCTTCGTTCCTGTTTTACAATGTATGTATGTCCTTTAGGCATGTGTCATTTTACCTGTTGCACCCCTATCTTTATGTTTTCTAGGAAACGTGGCCTTGTGCTTGGTCATTATTAGTCCAGGCCAAGGAGGTTATATCACAGGAGACACCACTGGGTCTGCCGCCATATATTACAGCTAATCTATGGTGTGACGTCACAAGCAGGCAAAAACGAACTGAAATACACCGTTGATAAAACAGTAAGCTTGTGTATCATTGATAAAAATTATTGAATTACTAATTTTATCTGTTTATACGCTTAGAAGCTTTTGTTCCATTGGTTTCAAAGCGGCTTCTTTTCTGCGGCTGCGTCGTGCCTGCTCATGACGTCATTTGCAGCACGGACGGTGACTTATGGCGGCCAATGCTGCGTGGATAGGAGTGGTGTCTCCAGTAATATAACCTCCTTGGTCCAGGCCCGTAGCCAGACAAGCAAGTTGGGAGGGGCGTCTGATGATTGAGATCGGGCGAAGGATATAAAGTGGTCGGGCTCAGCCCGGCCTGACCCTCCCCTGGCTACGGCCCTGTATTAGTCCTGTATGCTGCGCGTTTTCACTCTTGCATCTGTTGTACTTCGTTATTGTTGCACCTGTGCAATATTGCCTCTGTCAAGGCGTTACTTGTTTTTATCGGTTTGTATTACTTTATGCTGGTGTTGACCAGCTATTGTACATAACAGTTTTCTCGCTATTTCTTTTGGTGTCACATGGCGTCCTGTAATTATGTTTCCCCGAATAAAGAACTTCTGAACTCATGCAGTCACCTGATGATGAAAACAGTTATCAGATGACTGTATGCCATTGTGCATTAACAATGCTCGCTATGGCGTAGCATTGTTCCCTTGGGTGTATGTCAGACTTTATAACATTTCAGAGGTGAACTAGTTATTTTTTTTCAGATTTTGAAGTGGAGGGGAGGCGCCTCCCGACGCTAAGCCTATGGTCGGAATTTCTTCCCCTGTGTGTTGTTTTCTCTGAAGTAACGATGCTGCAGTGAAGTCCCAACGTGTAGATGTTTTTGAAAAGCTGAACAGAAAGCTTTTTCCTTATTTTTAAAGGACAGGACTGTACCAGAAATAACTAGTCCGCCCCTGAAATCTTCAATTGCCATACGCAGCAGAAGTTCTGAGCACAAATGTGGATTTCAGCAGTCATGGTCTTACAAGTTTTGCTATGACCACTTATCAGTGATCACGGTCAAACTTTCAGAACTCAAGAAGCGAGTTGTTTCAGCCAGTTCTTTTACAGCCAAAGGTACTTCAGAGCTTTTGTTGTTTTTCCCTATGAACAAAGGAAATGAAAATTTTGATTTATTGTGCAGTCATTGTTTCTCCTCAAAAGTTTTAAAATAAACGCTGGTGATGCATTGAAGATCTGTGTCATGCAGGCACATGACACAGATATTCAATTTTGAGGAATAGTAGAACTTGATTGCTGGTTCGGAAGCAACAATTACAATATAACTTCTTTTTGAGCCACTACTCAACTGCCGGCAAGTCTCCATGAAAATAATTGGTAGTCAGTGTGATATATTACACATGATTTGAATGCAGTTGCTATGCATTAAACAAATGCAGCAGCTCTATACAATTAAGAAATAAAAATAGCATTTACATAGGTACAATGTAGCAGGTAATGTAAGCCATGTTTTGTGGTAATAAATGCTGACTTCCATACTGAAAAACTTTTAAAGATCATTAGTATTTGTACTGATAGATTTGTGGTGAATTACTTTTTACATATACTGTTTTGTGATCATGAAAACTTGGAATTGTACACACCCCAGAATTTCATTGTGACACTAATTTCATAATTTTTGGAAGATCTGTATGTCTATAAATGGAACTACATTCCAGACAAGCATTCTTTCACAGTTAAACAATCAAGGAACTACTGGACATAGAAGGGATACTTTAATGGTTTTAATTATCTATGTAGCCAGTTGTTTATCCAGGCCTAAGAAACAGTGGCAGACAAGTCCTATTCACCTCAACCAGTGTTGTCAGGAATTTCAAAAAATCCCACAGTACAGAGGCATATTTAGCCAACGTTCCCCTTAAAGTTAACGAAAAGGCATTCAAATGGTATAAAAACAGACCTAAATTGCAAAACAAATATAATACAATCCGTATTTATTGGTGTAGGAAAATATATATATAATTTTCCCGCAAGCTTTCCGTCAACGGACGGCTTCTTCAGGCGGTTGACTAACATCCACGTCATATTTACACCAATAAACAGATTCACATATTTCAAATTTGAGTTTAATTTAGTTGATATTTTCCCCTATGTTGACACATGCATCAGGATTTTGTTTTTTTAACAATACCAATTCCCAACTGTTCAAGCGAACGCTCGTTTTTGGTTCTGAAAAGAACTGAGCGTAGACTGAGAGCAAGTTTAAAAGAAGTTTCAAATGATGCTCTTGGAATACTGTCCATTGAAAAAGTGATGTAACAGCAGATTTCAGTTGTGACGATATAATTGATGATTTTCAAGCCAGAAAAGTTTGAAAAAAGCCATTTTTTAATGTCCAGCTGCCAATACAACAGTTAAAAATTAGCAGGTATTTTTTTAAACGATTTGATTTATACATTTCTAATGATTTCTTTAAAAATGGAGTGTAACTAATAATCATGCTCCTACAATAACATGTAGGTATGGTTTGTTTTTTCTTGAGATCTCATATCACAAGTGAAGCCTATATTCAGAGCAATACGCATGAAAAGCATTTCAGCAAAACATGTATAATTACTAAAAAACATTTTTATTAATATTATTTGTGAGAGCAAGATTTGTGAATCAATATTCATAATTATGTAGGGTTTATTTTTATATGAATAAAATACATAAAAAGTTTAATTGACAGTACTTTATTTAAAGACTGTGGTGATAATTTACATGGACTGTTGCAATAACTTATCCAAAATGTATGTAGTCAGCTCTAACATTTTGTGAGGGATTACTTCTTACAGTTTAAACTACCATCAGTTCATCATTTCCATTTAAATTTATGGTAAACTAGAAGTTTTAAATTATATCTCTGGGACGATAGTTATTTGTTTCGTAAATATTATGAAGCGAAAAAGAATTCCAGAGTAATTAATGTTACAGCTGTAAGCTCTGCAGGTGCAGAGAAGTATCAAGTGGTGTGAATGCTCATCTATTACAAGCCACATTGGCTATAAAGTTGACTAGCATTTGGGATTTGTTTTAATGTTTTACTACGAAAAAAACTGCTTGCAAAAAAAAAAAAAAAAAAAAATTCAACTGTTGACTGAAAATTTTAATTGCAGGGGCCAAGACATAGGATGTGCACAGGGCCTCGACTGACCTAAGTCGGGCCCTGCTGATGTGATTACATAATATCCACACTGAAGAGACCTTCGCAATGGTAATCTTCTTAGATGTGCTGTGCTAAGTAATGAATCAGCCGTCAATTTGCATTAAGTTACATAATGCATGAAATTCATTGTTTCTGCAGATTTTACACATTTACTGTGTAATTTATCTATTACAGCTTCAATACGTGATGTTGCACTTCTTTTCCTTTTAGTTATTCTGTTCTGAAAACGTTTTGAGGGTGATGTTGCTCCTGCAACTTCTTCAGAGGCCTCTGAGACAAAAACACTAGCACAAACTTAAGAAGGCACATAATCTTCATCATTTTATTTTTAGTATTTAATAGCTAAATGTGGTAAAATACATTTGAAATGATACAATCATAACAACCAAATGAAAATAACATAACATCATTGCAGACATCTAATGAATCATTTCAAATGACTATTAATTCACTGACAAACTGAACTTAAAATTTTTTTGCAGTGGCCATAGCTGTGGCCACGGCAGTTACACTGAAAGCAGAAACCTGTGTGACAGGCCTGGCATTCCCAACTGCCTTCAGGCACCAGTTCACTGGCAAACACCAGCCTCAGTTCGTAACGGATTAGCCGGCAAAGGACTGCACCTCCAGCCCAACTCATATGCAGTCCATCCACGGCTAACTTTTTTTCAAATTTCTCCCTGCAAAGGCTGCCTGAAATTTGAGAATGTCATAGATACAGACAAGCCAACAACATGACACAAACTTTTCAAAATGACAAGTAAAAAATTCAAAAACAAAGTGAAAGAAAGATATTTATAAATTTGCTATTTGTTTTCCATGATATAGTCAATCATATCACGCAAAAAGTGGAATTACAGTGACTTTTTTACACACATAGATGCAAGATATGGCAGTTAGTACATATTTCTTTCACAAACACAGAAATGTACATAATCACAACCACAGTGCTAATTTCAGAAAAGGACTTTTTTTCGTTTTGTTCTAGTTATTCCGCTAGTAAACTGTTTTTGGCTGTGTCTCGTTTTCCCCTGTAAATAAAAAAAAGTTTTTTTTTTTTCTTGTTTTCTTTTGTTTGCTTTGGGTCTCGGTTTAGTTATAGTTAATCAACCTGTTACTGTACAGTTTTGTCTCATTTTCACTTGTGTAAAAGAAAAGGTTATGTAAATTTTTATTTTTGAATCAAAATATCTTCTCATCTTCAATGGTTATCTTTTAGTGCGAGAATGCTGAAATCCTTTGCCCAGTTAAGAAAAACGTAATGTTCTTAAATTACTTTAATTTTTTTAATGTTTCGGCCTAAGAGCTTCTCTCCAGGACTAAGTTTTTTTGCTGCAGCCCCCGTTCAAAAGCTTGGCTTTTATTATATTTACTTTTAGTTTTATTAATTTAATTTCTTATTTTATGTATTTTGCTCGGTAATGTTAATATTTTATTCTGTCGATGAAGTCAAAATCTATGTCATTAAATTAAGGCAAAAACCCAAATTCTAGGTTGTGGTGTTAAATAAAGGAGTGTTTGTTCTGCATGCATTGCCCTTGAAAACACCATGTAAAATGTCCCCTTCATTTTCCAGCCTTGTTCAATTTCTTCTCTCCCCTCCTTTTTGGTTTTAACTCATTTCTTTTTCCATGTTGGTTTATTCCTCATTTCTCTTACTTACTCCTCCTTTCTCTGTTTTGGTTTCCTTTTTTATTCTTCTCCTTATATATCATCATCATCATCATCATCATTGTCAACCATTATCAATCCACTGCTGGACGAAGGTTTCCCAAGTTTCCTCCACTACGGTCTGTCTTGTGCCAGTCTCCTCCATGTCACTCCCGCATACTTTCGAATTTCATCCACCCATCTTCCATGTGGTCTTCTTCTGGGTCTTTTCCTGTCCCTTGGAATCCAATCTAAAATTTCGGCTGTCCATCGATGGTCTGTTCTTCTGGCAGTATGTCCAGCCCATTGCCATTTCAGGGATTTAACTCTGATCATGATGTCTTCCACTCTTGTGATTTTTCGGATCCACGTGTTCCTCTTCTTATCTCTCCTGGTTACACCAAGCATGCACCTCTCCATGCTGCTTTGAGTTGTCTGCAGCCTTTGTATGTCTCTTTTAGCTAAGGTCCACGCCTCTGCACCATACGTAAGCACTGGAAGGATGCATTGATCAAACACTTTTCTTTTAAGACATAATGGCATATTGCTCTTGAAAATTATGCTGTTTCTTCCAAAAGCTCTCCAGGCAAGTTTTGTACGCCGATTAATTTCTATATATATGGCAATTCTTGTATCTATGTAAATTTTATTTTGGAAACGGTTCTAAGAATTTTGATGAAAGTGGTTAACCTACCGTTTTTTGGTCCTAGAAATCGATTTAGCTTGATCTCGACTTTGGAAAAATTCGTTTAGTGGGTTAAATGACCACCCCGAGTTACCACGTTTTTAGTGTTATGGTGTTGTCCTATTAATGTTTCCCGTGCTTATAAATCATATAACGTCACACTCTTGCAATTGAGATGTTGGCGTGCGGTCACGCCACCTGCCTCATTACGTCACTTGTTGCGTGTGGATCCTCGTAAAGTTTTATGCCATCACACTCTCGCGAACAACTGCCTCATTACGTCATACGTTGTTTGTGTATTGTGCATTACTTATATTTTCTTCTAGAACAAAAAGTGAGTTGTGCCAGCTGCTTGGAGTTCATGCGTAGTACAGTATAAGCAGCGGAATGCTGATTTCGCGTGTTTTTCCCTTGAAAAGGGAAACTGTTAATACAGCATTTTTTTGTTATATATTTGAATAGTCATTTGACGACGAGCGTATCCGCTGTGCTAAAATATGATTAGTTCATTTTTATTAATTACTATTAACAGAGTGTCACGTAAATGGCAAACTTGACTAGTAAATGGTAAACTTGACTACAACATGGAGGACTCAGCCAAATATTTACAAAATATAATTGGATGAAGAACCCCACGGTAACATTTATTGTTTGGTGTTTCATGTTCGGAAATAATAAAAACAATTTAAAAAAATTCTTACTGTAACACAAATACAAAATTATCATTCATCTTTGTGTTGATGTTTATTCTAAATTAATTTGTCCCTAATTCGTCTATCATTATTAATCATGATGGTTCAGAATTAGCATTACAATACTTGGAAAAAACATATCAAAATAGAAATTTTTTTGTGCCCTCATCTGCCCTTTACCCGAGCAATGCTCGGTGTTCCTGATAATATATATACAGTATTTGCAGTGGTACCTTAGTTGTAATTTTTTTTAGGGGTTGGAAAAACATAAATACAATTGCAAGATGTTAAATATTACTGTAAAATTTTAACATATTCTGAAATCTAGTGGCCAGCTAAATTTTTTTGTGCTCAGATATTGGACGACTGGGTGGGGGCATGGGAAGAGGTATATACCTAATATCAAAGTCATGTACACTTCTTTCAAAAAATAATGCTTTACCCTAAGGCTTTAGCTTATCTCTCCTTGGAGGAAAACTAAAGAAAACGGTACTCACTAATTTTTTTTTCTGTGAGGCTCACAAATTCTTGAATTACCGTTATTTTTGTTTATCTTCAGGCTTTGGAATTTGCAGAATTTTCTTTTTACTGTCTTATATCCTGTGACGGCATATAATTCACAGACTGTGACATTCAGAAGAAAAAAAAAATCACAGTATAATCCGCACATCACAAATGCTGATTTTCGACAGAAAAGTTGGTCACATAAAGAAAAGTTGGTCACATAAAGAAAAGTTGGTCACATATTTTTTTTTCTGTGAGGCTCACAAATTCTTGAATTACCGTTATTTTTGTTTATCTTCAGGCTTTGGAATTTGCAGAATTTTCTTTTTACTGTCTTATATCCTGTGACGGCATATAATTCACAGACTGTGACATTCAGAAGAAAAAAAAATCACAGTATAATCCGCACATCACAAATGCTGATTTTCGACAGAAAAGTTGGTCACATAAAGACCCCAGAGTCGGAAGAAATAAATAAATAATAATAATAAATAAAACAATCTTATTAAATAAAAAAAAATTCATTTTTAAAGGTTACTTTTTTAAAGATATTTTTATCTACAGACAAATAAAGCTTACTGGCATCACATCCATATAGCACAAAATTTAATCACACCAATGCAGCTCTAATTGCATTACATATTCCCAATGATGAAATGCTGATACAGAACAATTCATAGAAATATCATATATACTCCAGTTTAAGTTGGAAGTTTTTGGAAGGTCAGAAAAAAATGGGCTGAACTTTTGGGAATTTTCCTCGCAGAGTTTATTACAGAAGAGATTGTTCATGTTTTTAGATCGCGGCTTTTCTTGTGTCACTGTGGGCTAGTTTTTTTATCTTTGAAAACTATCGCATAATGACACGATCATATCCTCAGCAATGCACCCCCCACACACACTTCGAGTTTAAATGCCATGTAAAATGTTTCCTTTTCGAAGACATCATAAATAGCAAAGAAGGAAGATATCAGCACAGCAATGAAAGAAAATACCAGCAGCAAAGACATTGGTCAAAATGGTGAAGGGCGAAGTAAAAGACAAGGCACAGTGCACACAAGATCCAGAACATGGAACTTTGAAAGGAGGCATGCAGATGTAGGTTCGTGCAGCAAGCGCTGTGCGTACACTTCATTGGCTGGTTAACAAAGAGAGAGCACAAAGAGTCGGAGTTTTGTCTTTCTTAACAATACAAAAATAAAATTACTTTAGCCGTCCCTCACTACGACTTCCCTGGTCTTTCATTATGACACCCTTTCCCCCTCCTCTTCGCTTCGTACAAGCTCATGAACTGAGAAAAAAATTCTGAAAGAGTTCGTTTTCCAATTAAACCCCATCTCCTGCACAATTACCCGGCGGATCTTTTTTAAAAATCAAACAGTCACAAAAACGTTTTTGTTTTAAATTGGTGTTTATCTGCATCAGCATGTAAGCCACAGAACCTAAGTTTTTGACTCTTTAGCAGTTAATCTGCAGGTTATACAATGAAAATTGCAGCACAAGGTTTTTAATGATGTTTTTTGTGGTGGTAGCCAGGACATTTTTTTTTGGTCACCCTGGGTGACCGTGTTTTTCGACCTCTGATCATAACTCCATCAAACCTTACTATTATAGATTTTGAAGCAATAGGATGATGTCATGGATTGTATGCTTGAACAAAATCAGGAGATACAGGTTAGATTCTTGCTCCAGGACAATATAATTTTCCAGTTTGCTGAAATAAAGTTAAATGCTGAACAGTAAAAATTGCAATGGGTATTCTGTTTGCTGCCTTAAAAAACCTGCAGTTGTTTCATGTATTTGGGAAGACCATTTCTTCCGCAATCTCCATTATGGAGCAATGCTTTTCAAAAATCTGAAGCAGGGTTGCCCCCTCATATTGACTTTAAAAATTCCCCGAGTTTTCTAGAAGATCATTTCATGGGAAATTTCACGTAAAAATTACAGAATATGTATAACTCCATGATAAGATACATACTAAATGCCACATCTGTAATGCAATGTATTCAACACAAGAAGAATGCTACTACTATACATTTCAATTAATTGCTGGCTACACCAATTCATAGGGCAAATTGTATTCCTTCACAACACCCCGAAATTGAGCTAATTACATAAAGTGCAGAATTATATCATAGCATTTTACCGCTTCCACTATGAACTATAAAGAAACATCTCCAATAATTTGCTGCTTAACCCATTTCAAAAACTCTGCTTTTAAATTTTTTGCTCCCACTAAATGATACTCATTTTAATGTTCGTACTGGTCAATAAAGCATAGCAATTAAATTCCCTCCAATTCATGGCTGAGTATTTTTGCTTGAATCATAAAACATTTCTGAAATGTTTTTATGAATCGTACATGAGACTGACGAAGGAAAAAAGCTGAACATTTTAACTGTATGAAAAATCCAAATGCACTGCAAGAATGCGGACTATTTTCCGCTTGCCTTTTCAGTTGCATAGTATCTATTGCTCCATTTTTGTTTCTGTTCATCTTTCTCTTTCCATTTGTTCATTGTTTTTCTTTCCTTTCTTTTTTTTATGGCCTCTGATGACAATAATTTCATTCGTCATGCTGAAAGGACTTTTAGCCAGAGGATCATGGCGCAACTTTGAGAATATAAATACTTTTGAACACATCATGCATCAATTCTTACAAATTTTTCAACTTTGTCTTTCTAGTTGTTAGAAATTTCCCCTTACCTTATCAAGCTGAAATGCAAACCTCCAATGACGGGAGAAATTATTGCTATGCTCGACTTCATTTTTCAGACCCCCTTCCCCATTTTCAAGCTGAAATACAAATATGTATGGAATAAAATGATATTTATCAACAATACTCGGCATACAGAACATTGTGAGAAAAAAAAATTATAATTACAAAAAAAAATCCTCACTCCAGCTATCTTCTGTTTCTTAATGTTTTGTAGAGACGGAATTCAGTCCTCATACAAACCAGCCCCCCAAATTTGTTCCAGTTGTGCATCAATCTCGTGAATTACTAAAACGATAATGGAAAAGGTGGAATTTGTAAAATTTGTGGAAGAGACTCGTACCTGAAGATTAAAGAGAAATCTTCACACTGTCGAATCTTTTTTTTTTTTTTTTTTGATTGGAGGTTTAACGACCACCGTGAGCAACTCAATGGGCTATAAGCAGTCGCCCGTCCCTAATTTAGGGTCACTGGTTCCAGGGAAGGGAGAGAGCCAGTGCCGTAAGACAAACACAACATCCATGCCTGACCGGGATTCGAACCCGGACCCCTTACGGACGAATGATTAGAGGCCAGCGCCTTAGACCACTGCGCCACCGGGGCGGCGTCGAATCTTCACTTTCGCAGATTGTTGCCTACAGTTTCAAGCTGAAATATAAACATTTATGCAAAACATAATAAACCAACTGGATAGAAGTAACATCGTGAGAAATTACGATTATGAGAACAAGGTTCAGTTACTTTCACTTCCGTTTTCGAAAGACGAAATACTGTCCCCAGACAGAAAGCAACCCCTCCATACCCTCCCAAAAAATGTTCTTCAGTTTTGCATCAATCTCGACAATGACCCAAATGATGACAACAGACACGGAAGAATCTCGTATGATGAACATGCACTAAACCCCCCACCCCCCACCCAACTTTTCAGTTTTTGGAAACTTATTTCTTTCCGAGTTTCAGCCTTTTTTGGATTCCCCGAGTTTTTTCAGTCAATTAGCAACCCTGTGAAGTAATCCTACCCGGGGAGTTATATCAGTAAACATTGTTTTATGATGAATCTGTTAGGTTATTTCATTAGCATATTAGGTTAGACTGACAGGTGAAATTAAAACTGTTTTCTAAATTCTTCTCTGAGTATAGAAACTTCCACCCGTAGGTATCTACAGGCATCTCTTCTACACCTTTTCATTCATTAGTTTATTAGCTGGAATTAGAATCATCTAGTAATGGCAGTGGAAAACTGCAGGTACAAATGAATGCATTGCAACAATGGTCTTTTCATATATATGAAAAAAATACTTACTTCAGTGTGCATTAGTTTAATGCTATATGGAAGCAGCCTTTTTAGTGTTTTATTCCATTTTTTTCTTCTTTTATCTTTCTTCTCATCTCTCAAAATAGGTATGATCTCACAAATGATGATGTGTAGGTTTGGATTTTTTTTTATTCGTTTCAAAAATGTAACACATCACCCAAAATGCTTAAGAAATGATCATTCATGAGATCATTAACACCTATTTCCAGGATGAGGAAATCAAAAGAAGATACATCTAGGCTCAAAATGAAATCCAAAATTCTATGAGCACCAGCACCTGGTTTGCTGAAGGTGCAAATATTTGCACCTTAAGCTGGCCCTACGATTCTTCTGTTTGTAATGTATTTCACCATTGAGGTACCAACAATACAGTCACGGATACTGCAAAAAGTAAAATCATTATCCCACATTAAGACAATAAAGAGTTCAACACAACAGAAATGTATTTTCTACGATGACATACAAATACATAGCATAAAATACTCTACAGCAGAATTATCGTAACAGACACTGTCAACATAATGGTTCATTTGCAAACTGAAGCATGCTATACACGTACTGGAAGTTCACGTGGCAGAAAGTATGAGTATAATGAAGGCATGTTAATTAATTGTTTGGAAAATGAAGCAGTACAAAAATCCTTCATTAACCGTGTTACAATTATAAGACATAGTCATTACTTATTTAAAAATTAGTTATTTACATGGTAGTACATTAACATTCAGTTAAAAAAATAGAGGAAAACAGCAGAAACACATTCTCACTGTCAAACATACTGCTTTTATTCAGGGCGGGGGGGGGGGTTTACAAATTTTAACATATCACTTGTAAGGAAACATATTTCCCAATTTGTGGTTTTCACTGGTTTGTTTCTTCTTTTAAGCAATAAGAGCAAATAATTTCGAAACACATGCATTTAAAAATATATAAAGACTTCATTAAATTTTCAACTGCAAATCGTGTGATCTGCACCAAACCAGGTTGTGCCTCAACTAACACTTAAAAATATCTTCTGCTTACTGAATTGAAAAATAACAGGAAGTACTGATATCACTTTTCATTCGAAGAATGAATGCACTAAACCAATAAAAACGTCGTTGCATTGCTCAGTAATATACTAAGGAAACAGTGGAAGATGGGATAATTAACTGTGAGAAAATCACTTCTAAAGAGCACTACTGCCTTCTCTTTACATGCAGTTACATTAGCTCATATCATGTTGTTTAGGCATTCTTAGATATAACTCCATTCAAAATCAAACGTGAAACCACAGAATTTTTACGGTACTTACTGAGGAGAAAAACGTTTTTCAACAATTTAATTTTTGAATTTGTTTTGATTAAAAAGCCTCTCCAAATTATACAGGTATCAGGTTTACAACACATTATATTACAAATTAATAACAAGAAACTGTACAGCAAGTATACTCAAAATAGTGTAACTATATTTATCAGAATTTATTGGCGTAGAATGAAAATCAAAGTTTCCAAGCTTTCGCACATCAACCAGATAGTTGTTTTTTTCAAGGAAGGTACAAGCAAACTGAATAAAAGAATGCTTCAACAATGTAAGCCTGGTGTCAAGTCACCATGCTTAAAATTGTTGAAGTGTTCTACTATTCAGTTTACAGTCTCCCGTTCCAGCAAAAAGCCTTCTGGTTGACGTTAGAAAGCTTGGAAACTTTGATTTCTGTTTTACCTCAATGAATTCTGATACTAGTATAGTTATACCATTTTGCACATTACATAACAGCAGTATCCTAATTCAAACACTCGACGTGGATCAGGAACATCAATCAGACCAGTGGCGGCCCGTCAGATGAGGCAAGTGAGGCGCCACCTCACCTGAAATTCCGCAGAATGAGAAGTGAAAAAAAAAAAACTTCTATCAGTAACAAAGATATAAGAACTTTGCAGGATAAATGAAACACTGAAATTCACATTGTGATTCATGAATTAGGTTAAAAAAAGGCTTTCAAGAAGAGGAATGAATCATTATTTTTGCAAAGCAGCTGCATGTTTTAAGCGCTTAGAGGCGACCGGCTGAATCGTCTCGATGAGAAGCCGGTTTTGGGAACTGGGGATCAGAGAAGAGCCCTACAGAGTGACCCCCCCCCCCACACACACACACACCCACAGTCCGAGGTCTACCCAAGGAGGCGCCGGACTTCCAGTAAGAGAAAGGAAATTTCTGAGGCGACTCTCCACTTCGCTTAAACTCGAATCGCATCTCTGCTGTTATTGGAGAACTCAAGGATTGTGTATCCAATGGGCGCGGGAAAATAGCAGATGACCTTGGTAAAAAGTGGTTTTACAGGCGATGACGCCGTTCGCGTCTATACGCTTTGGAGTACGATGATTTCTACGTAGATTTAACTATTCGTCAGAGTGTATTTGAGTCTAACTTTAGTAGTGTGTTTGCAATCCTCTCTTCTGTGGGTGTTGGCTAGTTCATAGTAATGTTGAGTTTTTCTTCTTTTTTATTTTGTAATTGTTACTAAACAGCATATTTTGATTTTGGTTGGAAAATATGAATGGCCCAACAAACGACGTGATTTGTGTTCTGGAAGAAATTCCTTTTAAACACTGGAAAGATTATAATAAAAGGGATGTTCTCATATCTGGAAGACCGACACCTATAAAAAGTTCAATGTATAAAGACAAGAAGTGCGGCAAATCGATTTTTAGGTCTTTCAATAAATCATGGTGCGAGATTTTCCCCTGGCTTTCTGGTAGCTATTACAAGCAAACTCTATTGCTGGCCATGTTTACTTTTGAGCAATAAGAAAAATGTGTGGAATACAACGGGTTATTTTGATCTGAAAAACTTTTCTCATAGTGCAAAATTGCACGAAAGCTCTAAAGAGCATATAACTAACCACGTAGGTCTAAAACGAATGGAAAAAAACATAAACACTATTTCTGATATGCTCAAAGAAAATGCTGCTCTACATAAAGTCAAGTTTAATGAAAAGGTCAGACTAAATAGGCTTTTTATGGAACATATTATCGATTTAGTTGTCGTTCTAAACAAGCAAGAACTGCCTTTTCGAGGACATGATGAATCCATTTTCTCATTAAATAAAGGTAATTTCAAGGAGATGTTCCATTTGTTACTTCGTAGGAGCACCCCAGAATTAAAAGCACATTTTGAAGAAATACGAAGCTTATTTTCTGGACAATCTAAAACGATACAGAATGATTTAATGGAGTGTATTCATGAATATATAAACGAATGTGTTAAAAGCGAAATTAATGAGTCAGAATTTTTTTCAGTGCAAGTTGATGATACAACTGATATTACTCAAAAATCACAGTGTTCAATAATTGTCAGATACATATTGGACTCAAATTGTGAAGTAGTTGAGCGCTTCCTTGGTTTTTATGATATCAGCACTGACAGGACTGCTGTGGCACTGTATGATCTGCTAGCATCGGTTTTGGAGGAGTTTGATTTTAAATCAAAGTTAGTAGGCCAGTGTTATGATGGTGCAAGCGTTATGGCTGGAGAGGTGAGCGGTCTGCAGAAAAGAGTCAAGCTAGAAGCCCCGCAAGCTTTGTTTACCCACTGTTTCGCCCACCGCCTTAACCTTGTCCTACAACAGGGGTGCAAAAGTATTGTAAAATGTCGCATATATTTCGCAACTGTATCCAGCATGCCCTCATTTTTTCATAAGTCTGCCAAGAGAACCCACGTAGCAGATTCAGTTGTTGGGAAACGGATTCCTCAAATAGCGGAAACACGTTGGGTATCACGTTCGCAAATTTTGCGTTTAATTGTGAGCGAATGGGGCAAACTAAAGAATGTGTTTGAAAACATAATGAATGATCCGGAATCAACGGCAGAATCAATCAACGGAGCCATAGGATATTTGAAAAATTTCACTGATTTTGAATTTGCTTTTTTATCACTAATTTTTGATGACGTTTTTGGAATTACGGATGTACTGTTTGATGTTTTGCAAAAAAAGACTTTAGATATCAGTTATTGCCAAAGACAAATTAAACAATGTTGCGAACGAATAAATAGGAAAGGAATGTAACCACTTACTTGAAACATTTCAGTGAAGCAATTAGTTTGAGTGGAGGTCCTAAATGTCGCCAAAAGAAACATTTTAGTGAAGA
Source organism: Macrothele yani (assembly GCA_039090855.1). NCBI lineage: Eukaryota > Metazoa > Arthropoda > Arachnida > Araneae > Macrothelidae > Macrothele > Macrothele yani. The sequence continues at coordinate 98,028,562 of CM076990.1, read as the reverse complement.
AGTGGAAAACTATTACAAAATTTTGTTTTACGAAATCGTTGACAGCATAATAGTCCATATAAATACCAGATTTGAAGATATGGGAAAGCTCGAGTTTCTGCAGCTAGTTGACAGCTCAAAATACCATAGTTATTCAGAGTCATTTCCATCCAGTGCCCTTAACACCCTAAAAAAAATTATCCAAACATTTTTACAGACACACAACGACTAAAAACGAATTAGATTTTTTATATAATGATCACAACTTCAGGGAACTCAGTGTTCAGAAAACCTTGAAAACAATGAAAGAAAAGGAGCTAAAAGATGTGTTACCAGAAGCCTACAAATTATTTTCTCTTGTATTGACACTGGCGTCAACAAGTTCTTCTGCTGAAAGGAGTTTTTCTTGTTTGAAGAGAATTAAGACTTACCTCCGTAATACAACGGCACAAGATCGTTTATCTTCACTCGCTAAAATTTCAATCGCGAAAGAATTGTTGAACCATCTAATGTCCACTCAACCATTTTATGATCTGATCATAGACAAATTTGCAGCCAAAAAGGATTCGCAGAATTGAACTTATTTATAAAACATAAACTGAAAGCATTCTGTTCGAGACCAAAGCAAATTAATATCGTAATCCTCTGTTCTTAATTCCAGGTTTAAATTACCTAATACCTTTTTTTATATAGAAATGTGCTTCCTTAGCTTGACTTCTCCTGTACATAGTTATCACGAGCCTGGACTTCAGTTTGTGACCCGTGCTAAATACACCCTCACCAACATGCCAGTCGAACTGTGACTTTTATTCAAGCTCAAGAAACACTTCGTGAGAGAAAAAATTCTATTCAATTGATTTACTTTGAATTTTTTAAGAAGTGGATCTCCGACTGGCGTTGGGATGTGAGTGACGCATTGACTAGCTAAAGAAACCGCGCAAATTACGTATTTTCGCTCAAGTGTATTACATAAAAGAATACAGGTGAAATATTTCTTTCTTTGTTGTAAAATTATCGAATAATTGTTTTCATAAAAATATTGTTGCAAAAGTAGCGTATATTACACACACACACACACACACACACACACACACACACACACATATATAGGTATATGTACATTTTCCCACTAAAATTTTTGGATTTTTTCGTGAAGAAAGACTCCCCACGCCGTGTTTCATATATTTCTATAATCTTATTCCATTACTGCTGAATAATATTTGTATATATGGGCTAAATGGCATGGGCTGAAGCCCTAAGAGATGGGGTTTACAGCTGTTTATAACAAGGCGCCTACCCGGGACCAATGGCTTAAAGAGACTTCCGAATCTCAGCGGATTTTAATGATACAGCCGACTCGAACCCAGGACTTCAAAGATATCCAATGGGTGATAGTGCCTTTGACATGAAACTATTTGAAAGGGGGAGGGGGTTCTGCACTTCTGCTGTATAACTGTGTATAAGTACATATAAAAAAAATTTGGGGGGGCGCACTTCGACAAATATTTTTCTATTGAAACAAAACGAAGCTAATTTAATAAAATGAAGAAAATGCAATAAATTATAGTTGTTTTAATAAAAATTTAATAAAGCAACTTCTTTGGCCGCTTTGCTTTACTTTCTCTTCTATTATCAAGAAATTACATTGCTTTCCGAGTTATGTAAAAATCAATGAATTTAAATAGGGAAATTATCTATAAAACGTACTTAGAAAAAACTAACTGCCTCGCCTACTAAGGGGGGGGGGGTGCAAACCACGACCCTTCCGGCTACGCCACTGATATATATATAGTTATACCGCTATTGGCGGTCGTCAGAGCCCCTTTAGTGGGAACAGGATGTACCACGAGAAGGCGGGGTTGACATTTGTCAAGGAGAGGCTGTGATGTTACGCATCACCTGACCTTACATCCTGAAGAAGAAATTGAAGAATTTTATGAGGAAATTTGTCATCTAAATAATAAAGGTAAGCAGCACTTGAAAATAATTATGGGAGATTTCAATGCAAAAATAGGGCAACGGCAACAGAATGAAACTTCAGTAGGTAAATTCGGTCACGGCAACAGAAACCAGCGTGGAAATACTCTCGTTGAGTTTGCAGAGGCAGAAGGGTTTTTCATCTTGAACTCCTTCTTCAAGAAAAAGGGACACAGGAAATGGACATGGAGACATCCAAATGGGACGACAAGTGAAATTGATTTTATTATGTGTAACAAAAAATTCGTCATAGAAGACTGCAGTGTGCTAAACAAGTTCAACACAGGTAGTGACCATAGATTGGTGAGATGTAAGATGCACCTCAACACCAAACTTGAACGTGGCAAGCTCATAAGACAAACAAAATCTATTGACATAACCAACCTTAAAAAACACCATAATACCTTTAAGTTGGAACTGAAGAACAGGTTCTCTGCTTTAGAAGGCCTAACATCGGAAGAAGTGGACATCTCTGAAGTTAACAGAAAAGTAACCAAAGCTCTTATGGAAACAGCAACAAAATTAGCTGGGTCTAAGAACAAGTTGCATGTAAACAAATTATCAGGAAAAACGAAAATGTTGATGCAAAAAAGAAGAGAGATGAGGACAACTAAAGAAGATGTGACTTCCAAAGTGGAATATATAGAGCTATGCAAGACAGTAAGAAAAAGTATCACTGAAGACGTAAGAAAATTCAACTGTGAACTAGTGAGGAAAGCAATTGAAAACAACCAAAGCCTAAAGATAGCAAAGGGACATCTCAGTAAGGGAAGAAAACAGATTATGGCACTGAGAAAAGAAGATGGTTCTGTAACAAGAAATAGAGGCGAAATTTTGACAAGAGTGAAAGATTTCTACTCCAAATTATATGAAAGGGATGATACATGCACTCCAGACATCATGAAAGATACCAGTACCAGAGTTCCTCCAGTCCTTCCAGCAGAAGTTGCACATGCAATCAAGAACATGAAGCGGGAAAAGCTCCAGGAGAAGATGGAATTACTGTAGACATCATACAAGAAGCAAGTGGAGAAATTGAAACAGTACTCGCCCAAATTTTCACTCGATGCCTTAATGAAGGAAAGATTCCTGAGGATTGGAACACCGCTACAATGATCCTGCTACATAAGAAAGGTGACATTGAGGATCTCGGAAACTACAGACCTATCAGCCTCCTATCAGTAGTTTATAAAATCTTCACTAAAGTTCTTTCACACCGCTTGAAGGTAACACTGGACATGGCTCAACCGAGAGAACAAGCTGGATTCAGGAGTGGCTTCAGCACAATAGATCATATCCACGTACTGAGAGAACTAATTGAAAGAGCGAGGGAATATGAACTTCCATTGTGCATGGCTTTTATCGATTATGAAAAAGCCTTTGATTCGGTGAAACCATCAGCAGTTACAATGGCTCTGAAAACCTGCGGTATTGAAGATGCATACATTAATATTATTAATAACATCTATGAAAATGCAAGTGCAAAGATTAGGCTGTTTGAAAATACAACACACATAAAAATTGGAAAGGGAGAGACAAGGTGACACCATATCTCCGAAGCTCTTTAATGCCACATTGGAGGGTGTTTTTCAGTCGCTGAGCTGGGAAAACAAAGGGATAAAGATTAATGGAGATTATCTAACCCACCTTCGTTTTGCTGATGACGTAGTCATTTTTGCAACTACCCCATCAGAGCTGCAGAGTATGATCCAGGAACTTGCTGACAATAGTAAAGAAGTGGGATTAAAAATGAACTTTCAGAAGACAAAAGTGATGTTCAATGCTTTTACGCGAAATGAAGATTTATCGATTGATGGAGAAAAGCTGGAGATAACAGACACGTACGTTTATCTTGGACAGCAGATATCAAGTGAGGGCCACATTGATGAAGAAATTAATCGGCATACAAAACTTGCCTTTAGAGCTTTTGGAAGAAACAGCATAATTCTCAAGAGCAATATGCCATTATGTCTTAAAAGAAAAGTGTTTGATCAATGCATCCTTCCAGTGCTTACGTATGGTGCAGAGACGTGGACCTTAACTAAAAGAGATATACAAAGACTGCAGACAACTCAAAGCAGCATGGAGAGGTGCATGCTTCTGTGTAACCAGGAGAGATAAGAAGAGGAACACGTGGATCCGAAAAATGACAAGAGTGGAAGACATCATGATCAGAGTTAAATCCCTGAAATGGCAATGGGCTGGACATACTGCCAGAAGGACAGATCATCGATGGACAGCCGAAATTTTAGATTGGATTCCAAGGGACAGGAAAAGACCCAGAAGAAGACCACATGGGAGATGGGTGGATGAAATTCGAAAGTATGCAGGGGTGACATGGAGGAGACTGGCACAAGACAGACCGTTGTGGAGGAAACTTGGGGAGACCTTCGTCCAGCAGTGGATTGATAATGGTTGACAATGATGATGATGATGATGATATATATATATTCGTATAACGTTATACGAATTTATATATTTTTCAAGAACATATGTTTTACATTTACATCAAGACCGTTCGCCTCACCAGCATTTTACACCACGAGCCGCCCCTGCATCAGACAGAAATCATTGCTCTCCACATTAATAAGTGAGTCACGGAAAAATTCTCATCAGCCACCACTGGGAATCGAACCCAGGGTTTTCCAGTTATGCGCCAGACCATGCAACCTTGAATTCTCGAGACTCACATGTGATTAACTGCCAAACTCCATGGCAGACAGTTAATCACATTTCATGTGATTAACTGCCTGCCATGTATTGCGATGTTTTAACTGCCAAACTACATGGCAGGTTGCTGCCTGCCATGTTAATCCCATGGCAGGCAGTTGATCACATGAAATGTGATTAACTGCCGGGCCACTGTGGTGCAGTGGCAGCATGTCCGGCGCGTAACTGGAAAACCCTGGGTTTGATTACCGGTGGCGGCCGATGAAAATTTTTCCGTGACTCGCTTATTAACATGGAAAGAGCGATGGTTACTGTTTTTTTTTTTTTTTTTTTTTGATTGGAGGTTTAACGACCACCGTGAGCAACTCAATGGGCTATAAGCAGTCGCCCGTCCCTAATTTAGGGTCACTGGTTCCAGGGAAGGGACAGAGCCAGTGCCGTAAGACAAACACAACATCCATGCCTGACCGGGATTCGAACCCGGACCCCTTACGGACGAATAATCAGAGGCCAACGCCTTAGACCACTGCGCCACCGGGGCGGCTGGTTACTGTTTGATGCAGTATCTTACCTACTATTAGTAACTTTCACTTTTGGCATCTTGCCTTTCTTTGATGAGGAAACATCTAAATCTTCTGAGAACAGCTTAGTGAAGTGATGTTTCTCCTTAACAGTGTAATGCAAATTCTTGTCTGCATCTTTATTTGAAAACTAACTTAATGAAATCTGAATTTAATGTTTCCATCATGGAGCTCTGCTTGCTACACCAATTTTTTTAAATATAAATTTCCTAACATGAAATGTATGTTGTACAATTCAAATATTTCACTTATCAATGCAAAAAAATAACTGAACGGAGCAGATGGTATATGAAGTATCCCCTCCCACTAAAAACAAAAAAAGGTAAGCTATATATAAAAGGATTCAGACAACAGAGGTGGGAGGTGAGATTTCTTCAGTTATGTTATTATAGAAGTGCCAACAGTACCTACCTGGGCATGCTCATAGTTGTTTTATAGGAATTCTCTTCACTATAAGAACCTATTTCACTTAAAAAGAGGCAAGAAAAATAGTCAATACACACAAACTACAGCTAAAATCAAAGAAGAAAACCATAAAAACATAACGTTTTATTTCATGCAATATCACTACCGTTTTAGTAACCAGAGAGAGATAGTGTGTGTGTGTGTAGTCTCCATGTCTTCCTTAAGGTTACTGTCCTACAATTTCCAACTTTTAATTTTGCTCACAATAGAGATACATACATATAGTGAAGGCATGGACAACCTTTCCTAGTTTTGGGGCCAAATTATCATTCGCTCTCTGAGTCAAGGACCAAACTAAATAGAATTTGGCAAACACTACATCAGTAGACCCCGTAAATCTGTTACAATTTACCTGTTTTGGTAAATTCCCAATCATCCATCACACTTTTGTCTGGTATATTAGAGAAATTAAAATGAGAAATAATTAAATGACAGTATTAAATAAATTAAAACAAGTTACTTATTTCATTTATTAGCCTGTACTTGTACAACTTTTTTACTTATATTCTATGTATATTTTATAATCATAATTACGAAAAGCTGCAAAGTATTTGTAAACACCCCTGCTTGATTTTTCTTTTAAAAGCTTATGAAAAGCTGAAAAAACTTGCAAGCAACAAAAATAATAAGCTAAAAAAAGAACTGAATGAACAATATTAATAATAAGCTGAAAAAACTGCAAACAAATAATTAAAATAACTTGAAAAAAATTGTTACACACAACAAAATCCTTCCAAAAAATACTCTTGATAGCCTCAAACTCCAGCATGAGCAGCACCTTGGCTAGCAGGAGGCGGTTGAGTTGGTCAACGAGCTTCGAGTCAACTGGCCCGAGTAAACAAGGCTCACTAACTCAGGTTAGGGTATGATTTTTCAAGGCGCACAAACATAGGTGAAAATATTATGCAAATCTTGCTGCAGTACCGGAAGCACACGTAAAGTATTTTCAAGCAGCACAAATATAGACAAAGATTATGCAAATATGAATGCAGTACAAAAAGTACAGTGCACAATTTTTTAAGCGGCACAAACATAAATGAAAAGGCATCCCTGCTGGCACAATGGTCTAAGCGACGGCTTCTGATCATTCATTTCAAATGGGTCTGAGTTCGTATCCCAGTTAGGCATGGATGTTGTATTCGTATCCCGGTGAGGCATGGATGTTGTATTCGTATCCCGGTGAGGCATGAATGTTGTATTCGTATCCCGGTGAGGCATGGATGTTGTACTTGTCTTACAGCACTGGCTCTCTCTTTCCCCTGGAATAAGTGGCTTTAAATCAGGGTTGAGCGACTGCTTATAGCCCATTGAGTTGCTCACAATGGCCATTAAACTCCCAACAGAAAAAAGAAAAAAATAATGCAAATGCTACGGCAGTACCAAACCCAAATATAGCGATTTTTCAAGTGGCACAAACATAGATGAAAAGAATATGCAAATGTTACCACAACACCGAAAGAGAACGCAATAATTTTTTAAGCGACACGAACATAGATGAAAATATTAAGTAAATCTTACCGCAGTACCGAAAGCACATACGATTTTTCATGTGGGGCACAAACGTAGACGAAAAGAATATGCAAATCTTACTGCAGTACCGAAAGGACATGCAAGCCGCCCCAATGAGGCAGTGTAAGCACTGATTTATGAACATTAGTCAGAGAAGGGTGTGGGCTCGAATCCTAGTGAGGCATGGACGTTGTGCTTGTCTTACGCCACTGGCTCTCTCCCTTCTCTGGAACCAGTGACCCTAAATTAGGGATGGACGACTGCTTATAGCCCATTGAGTTACTCACGGTGGTCGTTAAACCTCCAATGAAAAAAATAATTAAAAAGGACACAACAATTTTTCAAGCAACACAAACATAGATGAAAATATTATGTAAATCTTACGCAGTACTGAAAGTACAAACGCAGATGAAAAGAATATGCAAATCTTACTGCAGTACCGAAAGAGCACGTAACGATTTTTCATGCGGCACAAACATAGACGGAAAGAATATGCAATCATAACCACAGTACCGAAAGAGCACGTAACGATTTTTCAAGCGATACAAACATAGATGAAATTATTATGAAAATGTTACAGCAGTACCGAAAGCAAACGTAACGATTTTTCAAGGGCACAAACACAGACGAAATGAATATGCAAATCTTACTGCAGTACCGAAAGAGCACATAACGATATTTTCAAGCAGTAGAGATGGGGAAATATTATGCAAATCTTACCACGGAGAGAGTATATACTGAATGCATACACTTAACGATTTTTCACACAAGCAGACTTGAAAACAATATGCAAATGTTACCGCAGTACCGAAAGAGCATGTAACGATTTTTCAAGCAGCACAAACATAAATGAAAATATTATGTAAATCTTACTGCAGTACCGAAAGCACACGTAACGATTTTTCAAGGTTACAAACACAGACGAAATGAATATGCAAGTTTTAACGCAGTACCGAAAGAGCACATAACGATATTTTCAAGCAGTAGAGATGGGAAATATTATGCAAATCTTACCACATAAAGCAGTGGTGACCCTAGCCCTTGCGGGGCCCCGGGCGATGGCTCTTCACGGGGCCCTTCGTAATCGCAATAACCCATTTTATATATATATTCAGGTAACACCAGGCAAAAACTACTAATTTGTTGACGGCGGTACGGGGCCCTGGGTGGTTGCCCGGTCGCGTATTTCACAAGTGAATGTACGGAATTGCGATTAAGGCCATTTTCGCCACGCGATTGGTTCAGAGCTACTTTGGAGATTGTGAGTAGGCGGGGCCAATGAGGCTATGAGGAGAGTCATGGACGGAGACATGTTTAATTATATCTTGGGAAGTTCTGCTTCCTAAGAAATTCACTGTGAGGTTACTTAACATATGTGACAAATGATCATATTGACTATTAAGGTAAAGTAATTTTGCACACGGTATCATAAGGAATATCTGCAGTTTCTCAGATGTATACAAGTCGAAATCTATCTTAATATTAAAATTGAGGACGACTTCAATAAATAGCTATACCATACTCCATATCGGCCAATAGATGGCAGCAGGTCAACCTAATACCCGTTACGATTTGTGGTGTTGTGAAAGTACGTCTACAGGGATACTAAAAAGTACCCTTTTAAAGGTCCTTTCTATTACCCTTGAAAGGATATCTAACAATGAAAATTATGTCTCCACACCAAAATATTCATTCTGAAGATCAAGTTTTTTCTTCATGAATGTGAAGAGGTCGAGGTCTAGCTAGAAAAAAATGAAATAGAGTGATTTTGTATTAGCAAAGAACTGCCTAATGACACGAAGTAAGACCTCAAAACAGTGTTCTGTTGGAATAATTACTCCAAAATGTTGTTAACCATATAATATGTCTGATAAAATAGTAAGTGATATGTCATTTATATATTTTTCTAATATTTAGGAAGTTCCTCATATTTTTGTCCCTTTAAACTTCATCAAAAATGCCTTCAATTTCACATTTAACCGCCCCTCCCCCTTCTCTCCGAAAATTGAAAAAAAAAACGTTAAACAACTCATGAGTTCTCCATACAAAACACATCAGTACTAATCACGGTGTATGATGGACAGGTAATTCAACTCTCAGCTAAAATGTGCTCTTAATGTAATCGCCAGCCAGAGGCCGCTGTGGAGATGCGGGCCATCGATTCCCGAAGTAAACCGACGTCTGCATCACGACCGTGATCATGATGATGTATAGAATTGTTGCTGTAATGTGTTTTTTAAGCGTGAAAATAACTGTATTGTTCTACTGAACTATTATTTATCAGTCCTTACACATCAAGTAAGCCAACAGGCCAGCTTAAAAAAGAGGACGTATTTTTTAAAGACAGAATTCCATGTAGAAATGTCACACTTTTAAACGACAACAGTGGATGCTAGGGATGAAGGGAATTTTGTTAATGAATTGATAATACGTTCGTGTTTTATATATATGCCAAGGTAGGCTTCAGTTATATAAAAACGGTGTTACAGATGTAAATTTAATATACAGTTGCAGAAAGGTACCATCGTCATAATTACGATCGCGTAACATTTTGTATCTCTTATTTTAAACTTTTTTAGGTGAATATAGGACACGTAAATTTATATTACCTTTTCGCTTTAATGCAGTTATTGTGTATTTATACGGTAGATATGCTTCTAGCCCTCCCTGCATGCATTTAAAGGTGATGGTGTGTGTTGAGAATGTTGCAAGGTAGCTGTTTACTTCTAAATAACTCGCAAAACACCATTGTGCGTAATACATGAAATATTCATATGAATGAGAGATTCTTAAATTTAAGTGCGTGAATTTTTGAACGCTCCTTAGCAGTATTGAAAAGCCTTCTGCTTTTTGGGCAATACATAAGTTGTATGTATATTAGCTATACCATATGAATAAGTAATGAATTCAGATGGGCTAGAAACTCTTTATTTTTACCACAGCTCAAAAGTACTTGGGTAGAAATTTATTAAAGTAAAAAATTACCATAGATATTTTATTGTTTTACTTTATGGGCTCAGGCTTTCCGCTTACAAACTACCTAATATGAAGTTTGTCGTCCATGTCCTGCCAAAACAGCTAGTACCCGGCAAGGCACAGATGGTGCAAAATTGCTGAAGGTGTCTGGTGGTATCTGGTACTAACACGTTACCAGCAGATTCTTTAACTCCTGTAAGTTGCATGGTTGAGGTGCTGCAGATCGGAGTTGCTGTTTGTGTTGGAACATTTGGAGACCAGGGCAATTCCTGGAAGTCGTCCTTATGTTCCACGATTCGTTTACGAACAATCCAGGTGGTGTGGCATGCAGTATTAGGAGTGGGGTGTATTTTTCGGAAGAGTGTGATACTAATATTTTTTTCTATATTGTACAGAAAACTGGGGAACTATAACTTTCAGTTCTGGTTTGAACAGCTTCCATTCATAGCTGATTTGCTGTGTCACTGCACTTTTGGTTCTCCTGTTAATAGCTTGTTCGCAGGTCAGTTTCTTTCTTACGCATATATTTCTTTTGCAAATCTGAGAGCTTTCACCCGGTTTTTCCAGAAAATAAAGGGTGGATGATGTGGACCTATTTTATGTAGCGTATGACTACAACATTTATCGCTCTCCTGCAAACAACGTAATCTCTTTCTTTTGTACTCTTCCACCCATCATTTCGGCACAGCAACGAACCTTCCTTTTAACGGACCAAAGCTTCACATCTTCTCCGGAGCGAAGCATTAGACCTACCTCAGCTTCTCTTCACAGCGTCAGACTCAAAGGTCAATATTACGATAAAAATCTTTAAAACACATTTAAAATATGAAAGTTCTGCACCATTTGCCATTAATTTCCATACTCTAAAATCTGTACGTCGCACTTTTTCCAGGTACTAACATTTTTCCGACGAAATAATTTAGGACGCTAATTTACACATTTACCAACTCTGTCATCCATCAGAAAAGTGAGTCATGCACTATATCTTTGATTTAGGGCCACAATCTGTTTTCAAATTTTAAAAAATGATAGATGGCCCCCCCAAAAAAATATTACCCTCCATGTAACAACAGAATGATGGGGTTAATAACCTAATCCAGATGAGGTTTCCAGAAAAGTAATGCCATTAGCACATGGGGAGAGGAGGTTACAGGAACAGTCACAGTTCCTGCAATCATAGTTATTGTCATTCTATGCAGGACAAATTTGATTTCATTCTTTGAAAATATATTCAGCTGCTTTAATCATAATCAGGGTTTAACATCCTATCCCTACAATGTTTTGGTCTATTGCAAATGAAAAAAAGTAAATGAATCTATGTTTCAATTTTTTGTAAGGGGAGAACATTCCTTAGCCTAAAAATGTAAACCCACTATTGAATATCTTTAACCTTGTATTCGTTACTGGGATCTTTCCAAATACATTAAAAATCACAAATATTACCCTTAAATATAAATCAGGCTCGAAAAATGATGCAAACAATTACTGCCCCATAGCTAACATCTTAATATTTGCTAAAATCCTTGAAAAATTTATATACAAGAGATCAATATCATACACACAAAAATACAGTATCAAATAAAAATCAGTTTGGCCTGCACTGCTACACATACAGAATATAATAATAAAAAAATTAGAATTAAAAACCATTATATTAGGTGGTCTTTTTCAGACTTAACGAAAGCGTTTGAAACTAGGAATCACTAATTTCTTTTAACTAAATTATATAATTTGGGTATGAGAAGTACCTCATATACTCTATTAAAAGATTACTTGGCAGAAAGATTTCAATGTACCCTAATTGAATAACACCACTCACCTCTACTACAAATAAATTCAAGGCGGCCACAAGGCTCAATTTTGAGACTTACTATTTAATTTATATATAAATATTTTTAATATTACAGCCAATAACAATATAATTCTATATGCAAATGATACAACAATATTATTTAGTGGAACTGATAATGAAATAACTTCCCAAGCAAATACTCAACCACAAATATATTCAGAATGGCTAACACATAATGAACTCATAATCAACACCAATAAAAACAAACTCATGATTTTTACAAGACAGAAAATAACTCAAACACAAATTCATCATATACTTTTGAATATTACAGATATTGATACAGTACAGAGCTTTGTGTATCTGGGAATAATTTTAAACCCTGACCTACAATGCAATAGTCACATAGAATCAATTGCAAATAGAATATCTAACAAGAAAGATGACACCGAATTTTCGGGTGTAATAAGCACGTCTTTTGAATCCGCTCTGATGCAAATTAAATTTATCAAAGCTATTCAAAGTCAATGGAACCGGTATGGAAAACAATAGTATCTGACGGAAGAAAGAAGTTTTTCAATCGTGTCTTTAATCCCTCAGATATTGCTGTAAACGGAATCGTGAGCTTACGAACTCTTAGAAACAGAGTTATCGACAAAAATAAGATGTGACTTTACGTCCTTTGGTGGGAAAACCATGCATTATTTTAGGAAGAAAGTATTCACAAAAGGTTTATCCATATGAGCGGTATCGGTTCAAGAAAAAAATTTTAGTCGAGTTTTCAGGAGCCCAGATTTTGCTACAAATACATCAGAAGTAGAAATTAACACTTATGACCCCTGGTGGCCAAACCATTCTTTACCAAACATTAGAAATTACGTGAAAAATATTTTCCGTCAGGTCTTGTATGCGATACAGGAAGAATTTTTCAAATTGGAGTTTTAGGAGCAGAAAACGCAATTTACCATTGTGCGCCCTAGCGGAAAGTCTACGATTTACTTGAAAATTTTGAATTTATAGGAAAAACATTTCGCATCGGAAACACTATCCAACAAAGAAGGAATTTTTCAAATCGGAATTTTAGAATTAGAGATATTGACAAAAATAAGATATACATTTACGCCCCTGGCGTAGAAACCATGCATTATTTCAAGACGAAAATGTTCCTAAAATGTTTGTCGACATGAGTAGTATCGGTCCACAAAAGACTTTTTTTCAATCAAGATTTTGAAGCTCATATTTTGCTGCAAATACATTAGAAGCGGAAATTAAGACTTACGCCACCTGGTGGCCAAACAACTTTTTACAAAAATGTGAAGTTACGTGCAAACGATTTCCTATCAGGAGCTGTATCAGGTGCAGAAAGAATTTTTCAGATCGGAGATTTAGAAGCAGAGATATAGGGGAAAACGCAATTTACCTTTACGCCCCCTAGCGGAAAGTCTATGAATTACTTGAAAATTTTGAATTTACAGGAAAAACATGTCACACTATCCAACAAAGAAGGAATTTTTCAAATCGGACTCTTAGAAGTCGAGATATTGACAAAAATAAGATATAAATCTACGCCCCCTGGCGGAGAAACTGTGGAATATTTTAGGAAGAAAATATTCCGAAAAGGTTTACCGATGTGAGTGGCATCAGTCCACGAAAGAATTTTTTCAATCGATATCTTAGAAGCTCAGATTTTAGGGCAAATACATCAGAAGCGAAAATTAACGCTTACGCCCCCTGGTGGCCAAAGTATTCTTTTCCAAAAATTCGAAATTATATGCAAAAGATTGTGCATCGGGAGATGTATCTGCTGAAAAAAAATATTTTCAAATCGGAGGTTTATAAGAAGAGTTATCGGAAAACATGCAATTTATTTTACGTCCCCTAGCGAAAAATCTATGCGTAATTTGAAAAAGAAACTATATCCAAAATACTCTTCGACATAAATGGAATCGAAAGATAAAAGATTTTTTCAATCGGATGTTTAGAAGCAAATATGTGGAATAAAACGTATTTTTGAATTCTATATCATCTGCATTTACGCCCTCTAGCGGCGAAATTGTACATCGTAAAAAAAAAACGAAATGAAGGATCATCATTCGCATATTTCAAGCTTTCGAATACAAAAAGAATTTTTCAAATCGGACTAATAGTTGCAGAGATACCGTGGGTACGGACGGACGGACAAACCGATAACATAAGCACGATCTTTTTTTACAAAAGACGTGCTAAAAATATAGTGATTGCTAGTAAAATTATATCAAATCTCACAATAAAAACTTTTATATTATACATTTATACAAACACACATTAATTACAGCTTTAACTCGTGGGGACAAATCACTGAAACAAATATCAGTGAACTTCAAATATTACAGAATGGATACATAAAGTTACTTGACTTAAAATCTGACCCTCCTTCCCATAACAATTTACAACCTTACACCTATCATCATACTCGTATTAACCCTAATCATTATGGAATAATATTAGTTAAACAACTATGAGTTCAAAATAGATAAACTTATGCTCCAAATAATAAAAAAAAATTATGCAATGATATCATGGAATTGAATTTTAATATACACAACTACAAAACGAGACAGATCACTATTAAGACCTATACACCCAAAAATACACATGACAGAGTTTAAACTATATTGGTTCTGAATATTGAAACGCCTTACCTGTTGAAGAAAAGGTTAAATTCTTCTATAAGATTCTTAATCCACAAAAAGACAAACATGGTAGGAACTTTTATTTCACACAGAAACCCTGTGAAGTAATTGTAAATAGGCACAAATTTCTTAATGTTGAGGTGGAATGCGTACTTCTCTGATTTCTCTAGGGGGAGGGGGTAGGAGCAAGAGCAGTTTAGAACAGAAGGTGTGAAAATGATATGATAAATTCACTTTGGTAGTTTATTTTCTGATTTAATAAATCGGAAAACATGCTACTATTCAGCTTTACGTGCAATATTTAAATTAACTTGGGTATATTCTAGATGGATAACGCTTACCTTGGCATTTCTTTCTAGTGATGTCTCACATTTCACGCATGTGTTTTCGGTCTTTGTTGACGCTATTGTCCTAATGTCCGTTGTCAGTAACGTACTGTTCACACCAAGACACACTTTTGCATTGGGTATCTTCAGTAACTTTCTCTTAAGCTTCAAAAACATAAACTTTTACCATTATTTATACTCGAAAATTTTCACCCAGCCTTTGGGCATCGTCAGGAGCGTGGTGACTTTTCCACCGTTGTTCTTGGTTTACTTCTCGCCTATTGGAGTCCGATGCTCCACGTTGCCAAAGAATATCTAAACTGATAAGAAGGTAAGGCTCAGCGAGACGTAACTAGCGCCACTATATTATGCGGCAAAGAATCATTACACGGAAGCCAACATTACAGGCTGATGCCGCAGCTTTGGTTGGCTTTGGCCGCAGGATGCCGGAGCAGACTGAGTTGGACTGAGCATGCGTGTTTGTGTTCAAAGAATATAAACGTTTGTTTGTGTTGGCGTTTTGTTCAAAGGTTTCTGCGTTTATAGCTCAGTCGTTTCAGCAAATAATACATATTTGGTTTCAGTGATCTGCAATTGTACCGTCTGTATCAAGCAAGCATGTCTTTGATGGAAGAAAATGATAAATCTACCAGGTGAGTAATTACGGGGTTTTTTTTTCATTCTGCTTTAAGTGTTATTAAAGGAATCTTTTGAGCCTTACAAGATTCTTGTTCCATTATATGCATGTTTACATGAAGAAGAGGTTAAATAATTTTCCTCGCCTTTACCTACAATCATTCTCAATATTCTGTACTTTACGTAGCGGCAGCTAATTCTTTTAAAATATAATTGTGAGCTGTATCTATTATCTGTACTTATAATTGACGCTATGTAAGCTTTATTTGTATGGGAAAAAAGAAGCACACGTGTCACAAGTGTTTAGTCAGAGTAATGATAAAATTATTTCATGGTTTTGCATTACTACTTGTGTTGAAAAATGTATAATTTAACACCAGTTGATTCTCGAAAAATGTCATTTTGCAGTATACTTATTAGCGACACTTATTGTTGATGCCCTGTATTCTTTATTGGTGTGGAAAATTGAACTGCATATAACATCTATGATCAATGTAGTAATAAAATCGTTTAATAATCAAATATGTATCTGTTTTATTATAGTAGAAATAATTTTAAGAGCACTGTCTTTTTTTTCAATCTTTTTTGACTTAATAT
Organism: Macrothele yani; assembly: GCA_039090855.1. Lineage (NCBI taxonomy): Eukaryota > Metazoa > Arthropoda > Arachnida > Araneae > Macrothelidae > Macrothele > Macrothele yani. The sequence continues at coordinate 98,012,382 of CM076990.1, read as the reverse complement.
ATTGCTTTTTTTTACCGATAACTTAGATATTCACAACATAATCGGAAATCAAGGTAAGTTATTGCTTCATTTTACTTTGTGATCTAAAGCCTAATGGTGTATATGCAGAATAAATAGCAACTGGATAGGGGATATAATAGAACCCACCTGACACCATTGGAGCCTCTAGCTGTATTTTTGAAGTCTGTTTAAAATCATTTTTGATAAGTAAAAATTTGTTTGCAGCTTAAAAAAAAACAACCCCAAAAATAACTTACAAACAAAAAATATATTTTTTATCTAAAAACGTTCGGGCAAGATCGTTTTATGCGTCACTTTATTACAATTTTTTCGTTAAAATGTTAAGCTGCAGCTACGTTTCGTTTGTTTACGTGAAGTTCGTGTCATTTTATTTTTTTAGAGGTAGTATATTTTTTGATTTCCGCAAAAATATAAAGTGTTTCTTTGTTTAAAACGACTTCCAGTTCAGAATTTAAAAGTTGTAAGCAGTTTTATTTTCCCATGACATTAATTTTGAGGCATTTTGGTACCTACGTATTGAATATCAAGACTGAAGAAGTTGGTGCTTAAAGTGATAATAAAACTGCTAAAATTTCGTTAAAATAATATTAATTGCTAATGTATATATTTGTTTCAACAAAAATGGGACAGGAGGGATAAAAGAACAACAAAAACAAATGCTTTAGTAATGACAAAGCCGAAGGAAACAAACGCAGATCATAGCTTCTTTGGCTTCGCTTCCTTTCCGTGAAATAGGCTTCCGTCCCGTGTCCCCTACGCTTTTTGCGCCTGAATGTTAACTTTCCCGCAGAGCATCTACAGCCGCATTACATGGTGGCGCTGCTGTCGCCTGTTTTACGTTATCTCTACGAGAGTTGAGCTTCTTCACGCGAAGCGTTTATATTCTTTGACGTTGCCATTTGTCGGAATGCTTTCTTGGATACGATTTGGACTAGCCTAGCTGGCGCCATCTATGTTTCATGAACATTATTTTTTTCCCTCGCTGGTCTTTGATTTCGTCTTTTTGTTTTATTTTTCTTATTTTCCTTTCCTAGCCTTGTTTTTCTTTTGTTGTTCCTTTTCTTGTCTTATTAGCTCTTTCCATAGGCTAGATAATGTACTAGGGTTATTCTGGTTACACACCCTATTTTTGTTTTTATAAATTAAGATTGCTTCTTCCAATCTCATTTGTTTTTCTGAATTTTTATTCTTTTTAAGCATTTTAATTTCATCGAATTTTTGGGAACGTTTGGTTTTCCATACAGAATTGCACCAAGGCAGTTTTTTTGCTTCTTTTTTCTGCCAGTTGGATATCTGTTGTGTTAGCCTTTTTTCAGTCTGTTTTTCGTACTTCTTATGTACGTTATTGGGGTATGTGTGCTATTGGGATTTCGTAAGATCCTGATTCTTCTAGTATTTTGTTCTCAACGTTTTTGCTAATAGTCATATTTTTCAAGGTGTTAACAGAGCTTCCTAGTTGTAAGACATATTTAGCACATTGCCTATTAATTTCTTTGCTGACTAAATTATTGCAAATCTGTAGCACCATAGAATTGACTCTAGAATTTGAAGAGGATAATAAACTGTCATTCTTAGACATCCTGTTGAAGAAAAACAAAAATAAATTCGAATACACTGTGTTCAGGAAAGCAACATACATCCCAGTATTGATACCATACTCATCGCACCACCCTGATATACAAAAAAAAAACAGCATGGTAAATTTGATTTGAAGGGCATACATGCACACTTCTAATAGCAGGCTAAAAAATCAAGAGCTTGAGTTTTTATTTAAAATAGCACAAGATTATGGTTACCCAAGCAAGCTTGCTAAAAAATGGATATAAGAGAGTAAAAAGCACCTGAATAAGAGTAAAGAAGGTCAAGATGAGCACAATAAAAGAAACATGAAGAGTAGTAAAATGAAATACGTTGGAGCATTCCCTTTCTTGGAAGGAGTCAGCAAAGAAATTAATAGGAAATGTGCTAAATATGACTTATAACTAGGAAGCTCTGTGAACACTTGGAAAAATATGACTATTAACAAAAAAAACTGAGAACAAAATACCAGAAGAATCAGGATCTTACGAAATTCCAATAGCACACATACCCCCAATATCGTACATGGAGGTACGAAAAATGGACTAAAAAAAGGCTAAAACAACAGATATCCAACTGGGAGAAAAAAGAAGCAAAAACTGCCTTGGTGCAATTCTGTATGGAAAACCAAACATTCCCAAAATTCGATGAAATTAAAATGCTTAAAAGGAATAAAAAATCAGAAAGACAAATGAGAATGGAAGAAGCAATCTTAATTTATAAAAACAAAAATAGGGTGCAGTGTTAGAATTTAGAAATAAATCTTCTACTGGCCCAGTGGACCACTAGAATTTGCAAACCCACTGGTCCGTAAAATAAAATAATATATGTAGAAAATAACATATCACTTCAATAGAATTATCTCCAATATTTGTTTTCAAATCTATCATTAGTTTTCAGCCTAAAAAGAAAACCATAGAGCAAGCTAAAAGAAATATAAATAATTTTTTTGGCATTTGACAAATTTAGGAGAAAAAGGAAACTTACTAGCTATCCGGGCAGGTAAAATCAATAGTTCAGTGGTCCGACGGAAGTTTTACTGGCCAATGGCCAGCGGACCACTGGTTAATTCGAACACTGTGGGGTGTAACCAGAATGACCCTAGTACATTTCTAGCCTATGGAAAGAGCTAATAAGACAAGAAAAGGAACGACAAAAGAAAAACAGGGCTAGGAAAGGAAAATAAAAAAAACAACAACAGGAAGACGAAATCAAAGACCAGCGAGGGGGGACGGGAGGGAAAAAATAGTGTTCATAAAACATAGATGGCGCCAGCTAGGTTAGACCAAATCGTGTCCAAGGAAGCATTCTGACGAATGGCAACGTGGAGCATCGGACTCCAATAGGCGAGAAGTAAACCAACAAAAACAGTGGAAAAGTCACCACGCTCCTGACAGTGCCCAAAGGCTGGGTGAAAATTTTCGAGTATAAATAATGGTAAAAGTTTAAGAGAAAGTTACTGAAGATACCCGACGCAAAAGTGTGTCTTGGTGCGAACAGTATTCACAGACAACGGACATTAGGACAATGGCGTCAACAAAGACCGAAAAACGTATGTGAAATGTGAGACATTGCTAGAAAGAAATGCCAAGGTAAGTAAGCATTATCCAACTAGAATATACCCAAGTTATGATGTGACAGGTTCAACTAAATTTAGGAACCATATGAGAGAAGAGCAGATACTTATATGTGAAAATAACAGAGATGGATGTTTACTGCGAACATAGCAATATGTCAAAATGCATTTTTCTTTGGAAACACGGAGATGCATTTGTAATTCAGGTACACGTTTTGCAGCATTTCCCTACATCAATAATAAGTGCACAGTCTTTTTTTTTTTTTTTGATTGGAGGTTTAACGACCACCGTGAGCAACTCAATCTCAATGGGCTATAAGCAGTCGCCCGTTCCTAATTTAGGGTCACTGGTTCCAGGGAAGGGAGAGAGCCAGTGCCGTAAGACAAACACAACATCCATGCTTGACCGGGATTCGAACCCGGACCCCTTACGGACGAATGATCAGAGGCCAGCGCCTTAGACCACTGCGCCACAGGGGCGGCCACAGTCTTTGTGGCGCCATATTCCATTGTCGACATAAGCTTTGTCTATGTCATAATGTTCTGCATCCTGATACTCGGGCCCACCAGAGCAAATGTTGGCACTGTTGATGAGCTGCAGAAGTGACAGAACATCAGTAGATGAAGCCAGGGTGGGAGGCACTTGAGAAAATATTGTGCTGCTTACAATTTTGTTCCAAATAGTAACATACCACTCCAGGTTTTCTGTAATGCAAATAGTTTTTTTAATTGATACTGTCTTGTCTGATTTAACTAGAATTTCAGAAAATAGAATGCACTTTTCTGAAGCTTTAGTGAACATATGAAAACCCCATGACTCACTTGGGAATGTAAAGTTTGGAACATCCTTTACAATTGCCTCAAAGAGTACATTACTTTTAGAATCTGCCTTCTCCATACCTCGAAATGCAAGGGTAGCATCATCAATATCATTGCTGGCAGATTGGCGAACAAAAGGCTGTTTTCGTGGCTTTGCTGCCTTCTTTGAAAGATAGGTTGGGCATCCTGGAAATACACTGCCGGACAATTGCTAAGGACGGACGACGATAGCAACGATAGCAACCATAAAATGGAAGGCAGGAAAATGTGGAAATTAGCATAAGTGCGGGATACAGTAAGACGTGTTGTGCGTATGCAAATTTTGGATTGCCGAACTTGTTCGTGACGTCATAGCGCTGATAAGAGATATACAGGATTTGACGCGTATTGACCGTTGTTGTTCAAACGCAAAGTTGAAAGGGAAAGAATCAATTGAGGAACTTGCAATTTTCAGTATGTCTTCCCGACATCACCTAGATGATTTTACGCGTGGCCGTATTATTGGCAAGATTGAAGAAGGGCGAAAAATAACAGATGTTGCCAGGGAGTTCGACGCCAGCCACAGTGTTGTTTCAAGGCTTTGGAAATCATTTCAAACAAATGGAGAGTGTAGCAAACGTCACGGGGGAGTTCGTGTTCGCAGTACGACACCTGCAGAAGATCGGTACATAGTGCTATCAACAAAAAGACACCGGCGCAGCACAGCTAGTGAGGTAGCAAATCAGTTTATGGCTGCTACTGGCAAGCGGATCTCCCGAAAAACTGTCGCCAGATGTTTTCATGAAGTAGGACTATACGCCCGCCGTCCTGTTGTGTGCATCCCACTGTCCAGACGTCACCGTACCGCCCGTTTGCAATGGTGCCATCAACATCGCAATTGGACTGATAACGACTGGTCTGCTGTCCTCTTCTCAGATGAGAGTAGATACTGTCTATCATCTGATTGTCAACGACAACTGATCTGGCGTGATAGTGGTACTGCATATTGTCCAGCAAACATACAGGAAAGTGACCGATATCCGACATGTAGTGTCATGGTATGGGCTGGTATCATGATCAATGGCCGTACGTCCCTCTATGCGCTTCCAACTGGGACTATGACTGGCCAACGATACATTAATGATGTTCTGCCACCTCATGTTCGCATGTTCCGTGGTGCTGTCGGTGATAGATTCATTTTCATGGACGACAACGCAACATGTCATCGAACAGTCGCTGTCCAGGAGTGTCTTGAGAGCGAGGATATTCAACGCCTCGTACGGCCAGCACGTTATCCAGATCTGAATCCCATTGAAAATGTGTGGGATGCTTTGGGGAGGTGCCTTGCTGGTCGCCAATGCCCTCCAATAAACAAGGACACCCTCATCCGTGCACTGACAGAGGAATGGGATAAATTACCCCAACAGCTGCTTGATAATGTTGTGCAAAGCATGACACGACGTGTGGAATCTTGCATTGCCCTCCATGGTGGCCATATCCCGTATTGACATCTTACGCCGGAACGCCTGCGGACGGTAATTGCATTTTTTTCACGTTTACGTATTCTGCACAAAATGGCCTGTTTGTCCTTTGAACACGTTCCAAAGCCTTCTGGATTTCAGAGCACAATAAATTTTCTTTCTTGTAATGTCCTGGCATTCTGACATTATTTTATTTCACTTGGCATCCAACCACACTTCCTTTTTTATGCGCTATATAGGCGTTTATGATCCGTCCTTAGCAATTGTCCAGCAGTGTATTACAGGAATAGCAGTGGAGTTAAGTCTGACTCTGACAGGCACATCATATAAAACTTGGCCATTGAATGTTTCACTAATGCGTCTAATTACATCATGGGCGAGGAAATGTTTCTCACAAACAAAATCGTTACTGCCGAGTTTCCGATCTGCTCGAGGGATTGCTTTCTGCCACTTAGCAAGCATTTTTTAATTTTTAGGTGCTTTAAATAAAGAGGCATGTTCTTTACTACTAGCATAACCATAACGGCAATTGGGAACGAAACACTTTCGTCCCATGTTACGGGAATCGAAAACAACGGAAACTTAAAAGCTTCAGAAAAAAACACGAGAAATAAGGCAGTTTACACTGATTTCAAAGTAGGTCAAGAATACTGAAAGGGCCTAAGGCATAGCAATACTCTTCGGCGATGTTGGTATGAGAAAAGGCAGAGTACCTTGTTCTAACTTCCTGTAGGAAATTATATCCAGATGTTTGAAACTACATGCAGAGCACGCCACTCCCTTCGATTTGTTTACTCACATGGCGATTCGAGTCACAGAGGACGGAGATTTGAGTGGCCCGCATTTGCTCTAACGCCCTCTAGTGGTCATTACATTAAGGGACCTTTTTTCCAGAACGAGAGTCAAGCGGAGTTGAAACACTTGTCTATCGTACACCATGGTACTAATCATAGCTAAAGGAGGAATGAGCGTTGACGTGCTGACATCTTTTGGGCTCAGTGAGAACTATATAGAGTAAAGGTATTTCGGAAGATAAGTCACAAGTCCATGAAACTATGTTGATATAAAAACTCAAAAGTTCCCCTACCAATAAAGTACACTCTCTATTTATCTCCTGTCGCATTCCGACTGTACAGGTAAAACAACTGAAGGTAACCATTTTGCAAAGAAAACACCTGAACTTTAAAATGACTTATGCCTTATCGGCGAGTGCAGCAAAGCCTACATGTCTCCATCACATGACTCTGCTCATAGGCCCCGCCTACTCGCAGTCTCTAAAGTAGCTCTGAACCAATCGCGTTACAGAAATGGCCTTAATCGCGATTCCGTACATTCACTTGTGAAATACGCTGCCCGGTCTGCCCGTACCTTGAGCCACCCCTAACAGAGAGTACTGAATTCATACACTTAACGATTTTTCACACAGGCAGACTAAAACAATATACAAATCTTACCGCAGTACAGAAAAGAACACATAACGATTTTTCAAGGGCACAAACACAGACGAAATGAATATGCAAATTTTAACGCACTACCGAAAGGAAACATAACGATATTTTCAAGCGGTAGAGATGGGAAATATTATTCAAATCTTACCACAGAGTCTGAATGCATGCACTTAACGATTTTTTACACAAGCAGACTAAAACAATATGCAAATCTTACCGCAGTCCCGAAAGGATCGTGACGAGTTACAAAACCAAAATAATTTAACGGAGCACGCTTAGGTTTATGGCGAGTACAAAGACGTGTAATAGCACGTGGGTTAAACACATTTGTCATAATAAGAATGCATGAAGAAAAAAAAAGTGATCGCCACAGTGCACGAATTTCGCCTTGAAAGTACAATATGAGCACAATATGGTGGAAAGCTGGCTCGTGACGAGTTATAAAAGCAAAATAATTAAACGGAGCATGCTTAGATATGGCGAGATACAAACACGTGTAATAGCACGTGGGTTAGACACATTTGTCATAATAATAAGAAAAAAATTGATCGCAACAGTGCATGAATTTCGCCTTGAAAGTACAATATGAGCACAACATGGTGTAAAGAATAAATACAAAACTTACTGGGAAAAGGAAATTATTGTTGAGCAATCCGCCTCGCTTTACAAATACAACGACTAGCACGGACCCAAACACACGTGAGAGGTGAGAATGAGACCAGTGGGGATATGCACGTTGCACGTGAGACGAGGCTTCACGTGAAATTAGTGACGTAGGGAGAACAGCTTAGAGGGCAGCCATGATTGTTAGGGACTACGTGCCTACTTCCGGCCACGCCCAAATCGTTAGCTGCGTTTTCGGTATTCCTAACGTTACCGTGAACTGAAATTCTCAAGTGTTCCTTTTTGCAATGTTCTGTGAAGTCGAGTGGAATGAAGAGTGGCATGAGATGAGATGAGGTGAAGTGAAGAGTAGAATGGTGGAAAACAGAATGACTGTAAATATAAATTATTATGTACATAAGATGTGGACACACCCTGCAGGACGGATTGAGAAGAATGCGATATGTTTTTCGTCGTGAAGTGAGATCCATCTACCGGCTGTTCGATGTATATATTTTTTACTCCATGTTCTACAGTTTGTTATTGGTATTAAAATATAACATATATTATCGATATATAAGTGTTGATAATGGAGCTCAGGTATGTTCTTTTTAGAAATCTTGAGGATTGACACTATATCATAAATTATAATATAATAAATATCATTAATAAAATTGAATATCATATATTTTCGGCAAATAATATTTCTGCATCCAATTTGCATTTGGAATAACACCAACATCTTCCAGCAAATTTTCCAAGTAATTTTTTAATGTAGGGTTATTCAATTTGGGAAGCGGGATGTTAGCTGCACAAAAGGCACCAGTTAATTTCGAAAGTTACCGTTGAGCGATGCTCTTCTTGTTTAGTTCTTTTCTCAATTAATTCATCAACACAATTCTGCATTACTTTCGGTTGACTGTTCGGGAACAAATTTTGTTATACAGCTTGCTTGCTAAATGCTTTTCACAAGTCCTTTCTTGAAAACTCCACTGGTATATTGCAACACGAACAGAACAATAGATTTTTGTTCACATGAAACGTTCCCTTGATGTACTCCTTGTATCTTTCAGATGCACTCATTTTACTTACGTGCATCATGACCGGCCGATTCGTCATCGAGCCGGGGAGCGAGTTTTGTGATTTTGATTGCGATTTTCAGTTCGTTGCGTTTGAGCGTTTAAGAGCACCGCTCATCTTGCGAGAGAGGATTCCTTCCTCCCTCGCAAGAAAATTTTTTTTTTTTTTTTTCAAACTGAAAGTGTTTTGGTGCAGTCAGTTCGATTAGGGACTTAGAATAAAAACGCCCTTGTAAGGGCGAAGTCCCAATTGACCGCAAGACTCGTTTGTGACGAAGAGCGGGTACGTCGACGCCGTGCCGGTTCGGTCAGTGACAGGACTGTTTGATCCGTCACCGGGCTGAAGCCTGCGCGCCAGGGTTTTCTGAGCGTTACCTTGGGTGGGAGAACCCCAGGGTGCCCACTCAAGACTCAGAAAAATCTTTGCATCTCTCTCACAGAGATGCAAACCTCCCAAAAGGGGAGCGATGTTGAAGGGGTTCCCCCAAAAACGCTTTGAAGACAAAGCAAGGCTCAGCCTTATCCACCAGGGTGAAACCCTCGGAGGTCCAGGCGGCGGAGACACCCTCTCCTAAGCCCGGTACCTCCAAGTCACCAACGGCCTTCACTGATGGTGACCTCGGAGCCCACTCCGAAGGCCAAACGGGGGGATGAGACTCCCCTAACAGAGGCCACCAAACAGTTCCTATCCCTGGTGGGGGGATGGGTCTCAGATATTAAAGTGGTCTTGGGCACCCTTCCCAAGACGACAAGCAAGACTACGGTGGGAAAGATTGAGGCGGCCTTGGATAAGATTCAAGACGCCTGCAATCAGCAAGGGTTGCGGACCTCGAAGCTGGAGGGCAAGCTCGAGGAGAGGGTGGAGCGGCAGGCCCCCCCCCTCAGTAGGACCTAAGTCCTACGCCGCCGTAGCCAAGATGGGTGCCACGAAGGCGCAAAGGTCTGTGCCGGCACCCAAGATGAAAGCAGGGAAGAAGGTGGTGCCAGATAGGAGACACGTGCTCCTTATCTATCCCACCGATGAGGGCAAAACGTCGGACGACGTGAAGGCTACTCTCCTATCCGCAGTGCAGCCAACGAAACTGCAGATAGGAGTCAAAGGTGTCCGCAAGGTGCGGAACGGAGGGGTGGCGGTAGAGTGCTCGAAGAGCGACGATATCGCCAAGCTAGAAGGCGAGCTGCGGAGCAATCCCCTGACCAAGGATTGCACCCACTCGAAATCGCCCCAAAAGCGACTCCCGCGTCTGATTGTTTACGGCGTCGACGGGGAGATCTCGCGAGGACTTCGGAGGCCGGGATTAAAGAGCAAAACCCGGACCTCGAAGGGGAATTTAAGGCGAACTTCGCCATTAAGGCCAAAGGGGGTAAGGTCCACTGGGGGTGGAAGCCGAACCCCTGGCCTACAGACTATTAATCAAGCGCGGTCGACTAAACTTGGGATGGTCGATCCTGCGCTTGAAAGAGTTTGTGAGAGAAGTCCGATGCTTCCGGTGCAACGGCTTCGGCCATTTTAGGAATGGTTGCAAGGAAGCAGAGGACAAGTGCGGGCAGTGCGGTGAGACAGGTCACCGGCACAAGGATTGCACTGCTGCTCCGAAGTGCAATAACTGCACATCCGCGAATAAGCGGTTTAAACTGAAGCTGGAAACCGCCCATTCTAGCTTCAGTAAGACTTGTCCCTCCCTTTTGAGGGAGTTGGAGCAGCAGAGAAGCCGAACCAATTATGGTTGATCGGCCAAGGACAAGCACCGGTCTTAGAGTACTCCAGCTCAACGCTCACCACGCGAGAGCCGCTACAGGGCAGATTCTTAAAACTGCCAGCGAAGTTGCAGCCAAAATCCTGTTGATACAGGAACCGTACCACTCCCATGGTAGGGTAGCGGGGTTTCCCAACTCCACACGGAGGTACTACTCGATGCAAAAAACCAATGGTAGCCACAGTCGTTCTTGATCCGGACCTGGGAGCTCTGAGCTGGAATGCACATCCAATGTGGTGGCATTGGGCATCGAGAACAGTAACAGAAAATTTTGCTTGTCAACGCATACTGTTCGCCGTCAGGTGCTCTCTCGGACGTGCTAAACACTGTCTCGCGGCTGCTGGATTCCCACCCGCAACACGAGACAATCATTGCAGGCGATTTTAACGCGAAGAGTCCCCTCTGGGGCGACCAAGAAGAAGATGGGCGAGGTAGCGAATTCCTTGACTTCGTCATTTCCTCAGATCTGACGATCAGGAACGACCCCGACAGTGTTCCCACGTTCCAAGCTGCCACTGGGACGTCGTGGGTCGACTCACCCTCACGAGGACATCGGTCCTCAACCTCTTCCAGAACTGGCAGGTACTGGACGATGTGAGCTGCAGCGACCATCTAGCTATAACCTTCACGATAGGGTTTGAGAAAAGTGGAAAAAACCCAGGTCCAGGTTCGACGCCCGGAACCTCAAGTGGTCGGAACTCCAAGGCCGACTATCAGATCTGCTGAAAGAACGAAGAGCAGCAGATCTTGATGAGGTAGAAGATCTCAATCAACACCTTGGTAATCTTACCAAAGAGATAGTAGAGACCTGTGAAGGTTGCAGGAAAGCAGGGGGAAGGGCAAGACCCCTGCTCCTCTGGTGGTCGGAAAATCTGAGTCTTCTGCGAGGGAAGGCCAGACGCAGCAGACGTAGAATGCAACGTGAGAGATTTGACCCAGACAGGAGGGAGCGCCTGAAAAGGGAATATAATCTCCACAATGCAATGTATCGCAAAGCAATGATAACATCGAAGAGAGAGCACTGGAGACAGTTGTGTGAGACCACCCCTGTCGGCAACCCCTTTGGGGTACCGTACAAGGTGGCGAAGGGCTCGATCACCGGCGCACTGTTACTGGCTTCCGTCAGAACAGAGAGTGGCACCAACACCGCCACCCTGGAAGACACAGTGGAGGTACTCTTAAACCACCACTTCCCTTCCGATGAGGAGACGGGAGACTCCCCGGATCAAACATCGATCAGAGAGCACTGTAGAGAACCGCCAGACACGGTTGACGACCCGCCCTTCACGGAGGTGGAGATAGGTGCTGCAATCAATAGCCTGAACAAAGGCAAGGCGCCAGGCATAGATGGGTTGGACCTCTCGATCATCAGAGAGGTGTTTCTATCCAACCCTGGGTACTTCGTTGCCCTGTTTAATAAATGCCTGGAAAGAGGTTGCTTCCCCTTCAATGTGGAAAACTGCGCTGCTTGTCCTCTTCAGCAAAGAAAACAAGAGCCGAGCAGATCCCGCAGCTTATAGGCCGATTTGCCTGTTGACAGCGTGGAGTAAGGTGCTGGAAAAGGTCCTCGTGACCCGAGCAACCCACTACCTAGTCGGCCTAGGTAAGCTCTCCAGCCGCCAATTCGGTTTCACACCGGAGAAGTGTACCAGCCAAGCACTGGTCAGCCTTACTCAGCAGGTAAAGCAAAATCGTGTTCAGGGAAAGCACACCTGTCTCGTTTCTTTGGATGTGCGGGGCGCTTTCAACAATGTCTGGTGGCCACTGGTCCTGGACCGTCTGAAAAGACTTGGCATCCCCAGGAATCTGTTCCTGTTAATAAGCGATTTTCTCTCGCATAGAAGAGTAGAGTTCGAGGTCGGAGACAAGACCTTTAGCAGGGAATACACCAAGGGGTGTCCGCAGGGCTCTTGCTCGGGCCCCTGTGGTGGAATGTTTTTGCAGATACAGCACTTGCGCTTCCTCTGGAAGACGGGGTGCAGCTGCAAGCCTACGCAGATGACCTAATGCTAATAGTGTCAGCATCTGGTAGGCACGTGATTGAGCGGAAGGTACACACCGCTCTCTCACAGTTAAATAGTTGGAGCAAGGAGTGTAAGCTCTGCTTCGCTCCCGAAAAGACGACACTAATGCTAATAGCAAAGAAGGGGGAACTGGTCACTCCACCAAAGTGTCGCTTCAATGGGCATACTATTAAAGCGGTGAGAGAGATGCGGTACCTAGGGGTCATCCTTGACACCAGATTGTCAGGGCTACCGCATCTTCGCTTGAAGGACAGATGCACCAGCATTCTAAATAAGATCAACGGAATGCGGCTGCCTGGGACAGCCAAAAAGGTGCTCTATAAGCGAGGGTGGAGCGCATATTAACATATGCGTGTCCCGCCTGGTGGTCAGATACGGTCAGGATGAGAAATGGTATTAACCAAATTCAGCGCAGGGCGCTATTGGGCATGACCAGGTGCTTCCGAACGACCTCCACAGCAGCGCTTCAAGTGCTGGCTGGGTGCGAACCGGCGGACCTGGTCGTAGCGAGGGAAGCAGCAATGCAGACCCTACGCTATGGGGAAGATGTTTCCTTCCTGGGACACCAGTATCGGTCGTCCGAGGTGGAACTGCTGAGGATGGACTGGACTTGCCATCCAGCCAATGAGCTTTGTCTGAGTTGGGATAAAGCCCTCCCCACAGGGCAGGGGAAGGAACTGTACACGGACGGTTCTAAAATAGGAAGTAGTGTCGGCGCAGGTTTCTGCGTGATCTCGGATGGCAACAAGATGCACGCGAAACGAATGAAACTCTCGTCTAATTCCTCTGTGTTTCAAGCAGAGTTATTGGCGATCAGAGAAGCACTGCGTTGGGTGCTTGCTATGAACGGAGAAGGGGCATATAGCATACACTTCTGACAGCCAAGCGGCCCTGAAAGCGCTTGGCCAATTCGGGAGTAAGACTCCCCTTGTCAGAGAGATAAAAGTGCTATATAAATCAATGGAGAGTAGGAGGGTTACCTTCCACTGGATCCGAAGTCATGTCGGTACGGTTGGAAATGAACGGGCAGACCAGCTAGCGAAGGAAGCTACTGGTAAAGAGGAGATAGATTTTCAGATGCGAACGCCGCTGCAAAGTGTGCGGACGCAACTGAAATCAGCCACATTGGTGGAGTGGCAGCAGAGATATGATGAAGGGGATACGGGTAGAAGGACATACCGTATCTTCCCCGAATCTCGATAAGGCGCATTGAGAGTAATGGCTTCCTCAACCAAGTACTAACCGGGCACGGAGTGTCGCCGGAGTACTTCCGCAGATTTGCGGTTAGGGAGCGAGTGTGCATGTGTGGTGCCCAGACTGCAGATGTCGCACACATGATTCTAGAATGTGCTTCTCTGGCAGGGAAGAGAGCAACGTTAGTGCCAGAATTGGCAAAGACGAGGGATTCCTCTCGATCCTGCTCGCATACCCAAGAGCGAGACAGGGGCTCATCGAGATGGTCAAGTACCTCAAAGAGGAACAGGCGGTCTACCTAGTAGAGGGGTGACCGAAGAAGAACGAAGAAGGAAGAAGAAAGAAGAAAAGAAGAGGAATGAAGAACCGAAGAAGGAAGAAGAAAGAAGAAAAGAAGAGGAATGAAGAACCGAAGAAGGGAAACAGATGACTCGAGCCCAGAGTCGTCACCACAGAACCTACCCTAGTCCTGTGGCAATGTAAATACTGTAAATATTTCAATGTGAGAGGGCCCATTGAGCAAAGGACTTGTTTCCTAAGCGAAGATGGGTTCCTCAGTGTAAGTAACAATGATTGTATCCTGTTTGTTTAAATAAAGGGCAGATGCCCCAAACAGTTCGCGCCAGCAATTGTTCTCCCAGTCAGGGGCAGAGAGGAAAATTTCTAGCCCCTGCCTAATTGGCACGCACACCCGGGTCATAAAGGAGAGGTGGGAAGTGCCGGCAACGGGGGTAGCAGCGCACTGCAGGTCCACAGACCGATCCTGTCCGGATGGAGGAATGTCGGATCCAGGCAGGATTACTCGCAACGCCGTCACCAAAAATCTATTGAGAGAGTTCTCCTTACCCTGTGGAGTCCGCATTTGGACGGTACAGGATAATGGTCGTCAGCTAGTCGTTACGTGCATCATTCTCAAATTAAGAAACAATATCTAGAAACTTTATAAACTAAACATTCACACGAAAGCAAAAAACTTTTCTAAGCTAAGCGTCTGCGAAACTCAAACACTTTTCTGTGAGTTGCTTTTGCCAGTTAAAACTGCTAATACAATTGACAGCATCTGGTTATGGTTTATTAGTGCGGCAAGTCGCCAAGATCATTCAACACTAGCGGGCGGTGTAAATTATGAAAGACCACGCATGCATTCTTCAACAGAGTGCATGTGACTTGGAATTACCCGCTAAGCTTCTTCGATAAGAGTTTTTTCGTAGCGAACGATCTTGAGGGGTAATTCAAGGTTTTTTTTATTGGAGGTTTAACTATTACCGTGAGCAACTCAATGGGCTATAAGCAGTCGCCCGTCCCTAATTTAGGGTCACTGGTTCCAGGGAAGGGAGAGAGCCAGTGCCGTAAGACAAACACAACATCCATGCCTGACGGGATTCGAACCCGGACCCTTACGGACGAATGATCAGAGGCCAGCGCCTTAGACCACTGCGCCACCGGGGCGGCAATTCAAGGTTTAAAGTTCCGGTTTGGACTTAGCAGTAGAATTACCTTGTGGTATATTTTTTGCGTAGATTCTGATAAAGGCAGTATTAAAATTATTTAAATATAAAAAATAATCTAAAAATTTTAATAGAAATTAAGCAAAAATAGGAAAAAAATTTCTGAAATTCGCAGATATATTTGATATTCGCAAAATTAGAGAAAAACTCCTAAAATTCGCGAAAAACATCGCGGAAATTCGCGTCGCGAAACAATTACTAGCCTGTCTATAAGCAGTCACCTGTCCCTAACTTAGGGCCACTGGCTCTAGGGAAGGGAGAGAGCGAGTGCCGTAAGACAAACACAACATCCATTCCTCGCCGGGATTTGAACCCGGGCCCATCTCGGACGAATGATCAGATGCCATCGCTTAGACCAATGCGCCACCAGGGCGGCATAGCCCGCACACTTCCAACACGATCAACATCAGCAAACAGTATCTACAAGGTGTCCAGGTGCAGCCCTGACCAGCGCGATCCCTAGAGTTCTCCCCAGTAGAGAACGTGTAGGACGTCACTGGCAGACGACTTCACGGTCCTGCCCCCTCGTAATGCCAATAAATTATGGACACAGGTCAACGAAACAGGTCCGCTATGCCTCAAAACACCATCCGGGGACTTTCCCACTCGACGCCACACCGCGTTGCCGAAGGCATAGAAATAATATGATCCGGCATGGCGGTCATACGACATACTGACTCAGGCCGTATTACACTATCATTTCTCCCACCGCATTCATGCAATCCTTCAGAAATAAAATCAATTCTTTCCCACTTACTTGTCTATAGGTGCAGGGGTGAATTGGCCCACCGGGATATCGGGTTATTTCCCGGTGGACCACTTGAGAAATGGCAAACTTTCTCGTATCTTTTTTGTTTGGATTGCTTAGAAGGAACGGATAATTATTTTGGTACTAATGAATAAAAATCGTTAACTTCATTTGAGCTTTATGTTACTTGTCTAAAACGTT
Organism: Macrothele yani; assembly: GCA_039090855.1. Lineage (NCBI taxonomy): Eukaryota > Metazoa > Arthropoda > Arachnida > Araneae > Macrothelidae > Macrothele > Macrothele yani. The sequence goes on along the minus strand of CM076990.1, from coordinate 97,996,366 downwards.
ATTGTCCTAAAAAATTCGTTTCCTTCTATCTATCTATCTCTATATATATCGTCAGCCCATGGCAGATTGAATTCCGCAAAGACGACCATGCGCCGTTGAGGATTACTGTCAAACTACCCATAATGCTGCCTGCTTGCCATTCCTCTACTGCATACGGATAAGGGACAAAGTGCATCCGGGGCCGACTTCCCATGGAACCATATACGCATTCGCGTCCCTCAACCCAGGGAGTCTGCAGAAAACCCCGAAAAAACCGCAGACTAGGTGGTCGGCAAGACCGGGATTGGAACACCCGTCAGAAACGTCTGCCTCCCACGTATCGCTATGCGCTGTGTGTGTGTGTTGGGTGAAATAACAAAGCGAAATTCGCTTTGCTTCAGTGAAAAAGTTGCCGCCGAACCAAGCCCGCTGTTATAAAAAATTAAGCTAGAGCCAAAGGACAAAGGGACATTGGGAGGCCCTATCCTCCTTTAATAATCGTGAAGGAGGTACTAGTAACAATTTTGGTGGTCCATCATCCCCACACCCTTATCCATATACAGACATGGAGCACAAAGCGATGCTCCGAAATCTGTGTCCCACCCACATTTATCTTAAAAGGAACAACGATTTACCGGTACTCGTTCATGGATCAAAATGGTAGTTCATGAGTCAAAACAAAGGGAACAGAAAAAAGACGTCAATTCAAGGAGGTCGTACGAAAACAGCAGACGGTTAGTGACCAAATAAATATAAATATCTGACACAACAAAAAGTTTTGAGCATGGCTTCATATGTTACATTCAGTCATGGGTGGATTTTTTAAATTATTTCACTCTTAAATTGCCGCTAAAATTTGTTCACGACTGAAGTAGTTTTACAATGCATACATATTTCAACCATTCTACTTCATCCAGGAGTTAACAGAATTTCTTTCATGAGGGCATTTATGAGGTGTTTCCCTGTGGGTACTTGCGTTTCGGTAGAGGACACAAGACTAAAATCCCAGGCATGGTTTCGTCAACCCAATCTGCCCCGTATGTGTGTGGGAAGTTTCGTCATATTTTGCACTTCATGGGGTGGCATTTTCTATGCCGAGACGTGTGTTAAGAGCCGCTAAGTCAATCTTTGCCTATAGCCACCAAATTGGTAAGACTGATGGGGCTGCACATGGAGAGGAAACGTCAATTACTGAGTCCAGATGACCAGGCCACATGCATTAGCTTGTGTCATGTAATTCTGAGTTTTGTGTTTTTACATAAGAAAGAAACAGGGTTGTAAACCTTTCTTTCTCTGGTACCGAATACATTTCCTCAAAATTTACGTATTCGCTTCCTGGAAGGCACGGTATCGTTGACGGTTTATTTTGTCCACCAGCTTGATGATGACTCATTTTGCTGGGAAGCACAACTCCTCAGCTCACAATGGTAAAAGTTATTATGAATCTGATGGAGAAGGCAATTTCATGGCTTAAAAACACATCGTTTTTAACTTCAAATGAGATGCCACATCCACATCTCCATCTTTATGCGCTTCACAGATAACTGTTCTTTCGGTTTATATTAAAAGGCATAGACATCAAAAAATTACGTTAAAAAGTTCATTTTTAATCCCACTTCTTTACTTTTGTCAGCAAGTTCTTGGATCATACTCTGCAGCTCTGATGGGGTAGTTCCAAAAATGACTATGCCATCAGCAAAACGAAGGTGGGTTAGATAATCTCTATTAATCTTTATCTCTTTGTTTTCCCAGTTCAATGATTGAAAGACATTTTCCAATGAGGCGTTAAAGAGCTTCGGAGATATGGTGTCACCTTGTCTCACTCCCTTTCCAATTTTTATGAGTGTTTTATTTTCAAACAGCCGAATCTTTACACTTGCATTTTCATAGATGTTATTAATAATATTAATGTCTGCATCTTCAATACCGCACGATTTCAGAGCCATTGTAACTGCTGATGGTTTCACCGAATCAAAGGCTTTTTCATAATCGATAAAAGCCATGCACAATGGAAGCTCATATTCCCTCGCTCTTTCAATTAGTTCTCTCAGTACGTGGATATGATCTATTGTGCTGTAGCCACTCCTGAATCCAGCTTGTTCTCTCCGTTGAGACATGTCCAGTGTTACATTCAAACGGTGTGAAAGAACTTTAGTAAAGATTTTATAAACCACTGATAGGAGGCTGATAGGTCTGTAGTTCCTGATATCCTCAATGTCACCTTTTTTATGTAGCAGGATCATTATAGCGTTGTTCCAATCCTCAGGAATCTTCCCTTCATTAAGGCATCGAGTGAAAATTTGGGCGAGTATTGTTTCGATTTCTCCATTTGCTTCTTGTATGATGTCTACAGTAATTCCATCTTCTCCTGGAGCTTTTCCCCGCTTCATGTTCTTGATTGCATGTGCAACTTCTGCTGGGATGACTGGAAGAACTCTGGTACTGGTACCTTTCATGCTGTCTGGAGTTCATGTATCATCCCTTTCATATAATTTGGAGTAGAAATCTTTCACTCTTGTCAAAATTTCGCCTCTATTTCTTGTTACAGAACCATCTTCTTTTCTCAGTGCCATAATCTGTTTTCTTCCCTTACTGAGATGTCCCTTTGCTATCTTTAGGATTTGGTTGTTTTCAATTGCTTTCCTTACCAGTTCACAGTTGAATTTTCTTACGTCTTCAGTGATACTTTTTCGTACTGTCTTGCATAGCTCTACGTATTTCACTTTGGAAGTCCCATCTTCTTTAGTTGTCCTCATCTCTCTTCTTTTTTGCATCAACATTTTGGTTTTTCCTGATAATTTGTTCACATGCAACTTGTTCTTAGACCCAGCTAATTTTGTTGCTGTTTCCATAAGAGCTTTGGTTACTTTTCTGTTAACTTCAGAAATATCCACTTCTTCCGATGTTAGGCCTTCTAAAGCAGAGAATCTGTTCTTCAGTTCCAACTTGAAGGTACTATGGTGTTTTTTAAGGTTGGTTATGTCAATACATTTTGTTTGTCTTATGAGCTTGCCACGTTCGAGTTCAGTGTTGAGGTGCATCTTACATCTCACCAATCTATGGTGTGTTGAACTTGTTTAGCACACTGCAGTATTCTATGACGAATTTTTTGTTACACATAAAATCAATTTCACTTGTCGTCCCATTTGGATGTCTCCATGTCCATTTCCTGTGCGGCTTTTTCTTGAAAAAGGAGTTCATGATGAAAAACCCTTCTGCCTCTGCAAACTCTAGGAGAGTATTTCCACGTTGGTTTCTGTTGCCGTGACCGAATTTACCTACTGAAGTTTCATTCTGTTGCCGTTGACCTATTTTTGCATTGAAATCTCCCATAATTATCTTCAAGTGCTGCTTACCTTTATTATTTAGATGACGAATTTCCTCATAAAATTCTTCAATTTCTTCTTCAGGATGACTTGTGGTGGGTGCATAAGTTTGAATAATCTGAGCCTGGTATCTTCTCGAGAGTTGGATAACGAGTCGTGCAGCTCTGTCAGAGGAACTTTCAACTTCTACAACTTTATCCTTCAGTTTCTTGTTTATTATAAATCCAACACCACTAGTTCTGCTAGTATCTGTCCCACGATAGTAGAAGAGATGTCCACTTTTCAGTTCAATGAGATCTTCTCCTTACCTCACTTAGCCCGACGATGTCCCACTTAATCCTCTGTAGTTCCTCTTCCAATTCAAGAAGCCTTGAATCAGAAGATAGGGAGCTTCCATTATACGTAGCCAAGGTCAGCATCAGATGGCAGCCTAGTCCGGTCCTCCGTGGATTCTTAGCACCCTCTGCCTTCATGTCGCACTGGCCGCTACCTTGGCCAGGTACATTCCAGCTGCCGGAGACTGAGGGCCGAGATTTAAGTTGTGGAGTCATTTTGGAGGGGTTTGGCCATAACTCACCACGCTGGCCAAGCGGGTTGGTGAGTGTGGGATAGCATTTCTTCTAATCCCGATTGTATAGTTATACCGCTATTAGCGGTCGTCAGAGCCCCTTTAGTGGGAACAGGATGCACCACGAGAAGGCGGGGTTGACATTTGTCAAGGAGAGGCTGTGATGTTACGCATCACCTGACCTTACATCCCTTTTTTTTGTATACCCAAATATTTATTGCTAATTCACCTCGTCAAAGTCAGTATGAACACACCTAACCACATTCTTTTTTTTTCCCAATTTATTTCGCTTTACATGGACATGCGTCAAAACGCTGGGTTTACTTCATTCACTCATTGATCCCTTTTAACTTACCAGACATTACATGCGAAACATCTGTGTTTGCGGCATTTCCCTTCATACGTTAACTTTCGTTTCCCCTTACATTCATTTCTAAATAGGTTATCTCCATCGCATCTGTTTTTCTGATACAAGATCACACACCATTTATTTAATTACTTCAAGAACATATTAATCTTGAACATAAAGAACAGCCAATCGTATTCTAAGTACGTTTTCTCTTGATTCTCATAAAGGAACAGACAGCAAGAAGTCTCACACACTGAAACAAACATCGCCAATTTGTTGCTTTCATTGAGAGGGCGATTTTTTAAATTTTAGTTTTTTTATATAGTCGCAAAAATCCCATAGAGTAACATGAGAAAATCATTAACCTTACAGGAGCGTTTTCAGACATGTTAGAAATCTTAAAAGAGCAAAATATTTCACTTGAAAAGTTAAGGGGTACGTTTTTAAAAAGTTCATAATTGAGGACGATTGCTTTTTTTACAACTTCATTTTAGATAAGGTTCGTTTCGAGAAAGTTAAATTACGTCTAGGTTAAAAATGTTTCACTTCATTTTACTTAGAAGATGGTTTTGGGAAAACATAGATTTGAAAAGCAGGAGAAAATCCCATAGAATAACATGGAGAAACCATTTGCCTTAAAGGAGCGTTTTCAGACATGTCAGAAATCTTAAAAGAGCAAAATATTTCACTTGAAAAGTTAAAGGGTACGTTTTTAAAAAGTTCATATTTGAGGAGGATTGTTTTTTTTTACAACTTCATTTTATATAAGGTTCGTTTCGAGAAAGCTAAATTCCGTCTAGGTTAAAAACGTTTCACTTCATTTTACTTAGAGGATGGTTTTGGGAAAACATAGATTTGAAAAGCCTGCCTTAAAGGAGCGTTTTCAGACATGTTAGAAATCTTAAAAGAGCGAAATATTTTCACTTGAAAAGTGACAGGGTACGTTTTCTAAAAAGTTCATAACTGACAAGGACTGCTTTTATTTTTATTTTTTAAACTTCATTTTAGATAAGGATAGTTTTGAGAAAGTTAAATTTCGTCTAGTGTTAATCGAACGGAAGAAATATACATCAAGGAAAGAAAACTGAAATATCACATATGCAAAGAATTTGCTACGGCTGAAGGTCTCCCGAGCGAGTTGTTAAACCAATGCTCGTATTAGCCATTCAAAGATGGGGGTATCAGGACGACCAAATCCCTCGTTGTTGCCTTCTTGTAGTAAAAGAGGTGGTGAACTTCACCAATCATGGTTCCATAGTATTGGAGAAACACATTAAGCTTCACGGAGCAATTAAGCCCACGCCAGGGAGCTTCTTCGTTCACATACACTCACATTCAAACAGAAAAAAATATAAATGAGTGAAAAAATATTGAAATAAAGTAGTCCTAAAAAGGACTATTTTATAGTCCTAAAAAGGACTTTTTTTAAACCTCGAAATCATCATCACACTCCATATTTTGAACAGTCTTGAGAATTTCGCAAACATCAAGATCTTCATGAATAAATCTGGGAACTGAAACTTTTGCAACTGAGCAGGCATTGGCGTAAGCAATCCCAAGTACTTTGGGTTCGATAAGGGCAAATGCCTTGTCAAAGCATCTATGCCACCGATCGCTTGCTGTGGAATTCATACAGTCATGACCTAGCTGATTATTTGGCATAAGAAGCACTGGAAGATGACACTTCCTACAGTAGAAAACTTTTTCTACATTTTTCTTAATGGTAGCTCTTACCTCTTCCACGAGAACGTCTTTCAGTTTTTGAATGTCTACGGAAAAAGTAGTCAAAGTTCCTTGTTGTTGTAACACGGCATTTTGGAAGGTGGATCCAAACTGTAATTTTTTTGCACTGATCCAAAGCTTTTTGCATGCATCTTTCAGAGTTTCAAATTGGTCACATGTTAATGACACTGATCTCGATTCAACACAAACGAATCATCAGCCAGAACGTGAGGTTGTGGAAAACGATAAGCAATTTCACGAGGAGAAAGGAAACAGTTCATCATCAATTCCTTGTTGAAAACCGCGATTTCATTACTTCCATCATACATATAAGAGTTTTCCATAAATTCCTTAAATGTTTTAGCTGACATGGTGACTCCGTACTTGGAAGGAAACAGTTTTTCCTTTTTCACAACATAACTTCGAATGTGTACTCTCACAGTGCCTGTGAAATCAGACACTTTTGCTAACTTATTTCCACCCAAGGAAACATGATGTGGAGGAAGGCTTTCTAATGGAGATGCCTGATTCAGCATGAGACTCAGGCTTTGTAGGAACACACACCTTCTTTGTAGCAGAGGAAACTTCGGCAGATCACTTCATGTTCAAGGCAGTTCGATGAGTAACACAGTTCACGGTAGATTGGAGCGATGATATTCCGTACGATGAAGAGGCAGGTAACACAACGTGTGAGCAGTTCGATGATTGAGAACAGAATGACAAGGAGTGAGCTGATTTGTCCTCAGGCAAAACTGATAAGAGACTTGAGCATGTGCATCTGCTTGATGACGTCAGTCCTCCACGTGGTAAAATCATGACGTCAGCTACACCCAACGTCTCCCTTACCGACGCCATATTGAATCACCATGTGCTGCAGCACAGCAGAATGACGGGGAGTGAGCTGATTTGTCCTCAGGCGATAAGAGACTTGTGCATGTGTGTCTGCTTGATGACGTCAGTCCTCCACGTGGAAAAATCATGACGTCAGATACACCCAACGTCTCCCTGACCGACGCCATCTTGGATCGCCACGTGCTCAAACATATATCAGCTCTCGCAAAACGCTTGGGGTGACGTCACGGATTATCTAAAGGTTAGATTTAGGCGAATGTTGGGAGCATTCTTGCAGCGTAGTTATCCACTAAATAAGTAACGGACATGATTATCACCGTAGGCCACTTGTTGTCTAGGAATTTTATATGTTTTTCCATAAATCTTAATTTTGCTGAGATCATCACCAAAATATTCAACTTCATTTTCGAGGCGGTTAAGATAATCTGTAGCTTCAGAATCAGAAAATAATGAAAAATGGAGCCCATCCTTATGACATATCTTAGAAGAATGCATTTCTTCAGACGAAAGAAAATGTAGCAGTAATTGAAAAAAGCAGTATCTTCACACCGAGCAACGAAGCGAGAATGAAACAGACAGACTTGAGATAAGACGTACGACTAACGAATGCGTGAGTCATCGGTGATGCAAGCACGAGCACATTACGGACAGATGCAAATGATCAAGAATTAAGCACGTCGCTTTAAAACCAGTGTCAAATAAGCAGTCAAAAAGTACAATTTCCCGAAGGGGAAAAAATAAAATTGACTATGTGTGTGAGAAAAAAAATGGCGGTGATCGCAAAATGTCGAGCCCCTCCCCCTCAAATAAAATGGCGGCGACCGCTAGCAGGATGGCAACATCCAACATGGTGACTCACCCACACACGTGGCGCACAAATCACATCTCAAAGAAGTAGATATTAAACTTACTTCTTCTTACATTGCCACCATCCACAAAAATTTTTAAAACGAGTGTTACTATCTCCATTGTTCCGAACAGAAACAAACGTGAACCATTGTGTTAGAAGATGCCTCGTCTGCATTTTCCCCTCGACTCGCACAAGACCAATCTTGTCGCCTTTCCCGGCAGTAGTTCACCAAATTTTTGTTTCTGGTTAATGCAACTCCTGTTGTTAAGTGGAACATCCCGCTAGCATCAGAGAACTGTATCTGGAATCGATGGAATTATCCGTCTCTTGAAGTTGAGAAAAAGAGTTCACTTCCAGTGCTGTGAGTTTTTCCAGGCTCTCTCAGTTGAAAAACACGGCTCCTCAAGTCCAAGAAGCAACTTGAACTCATCGTAATCCCACATGTACAGGGGGTGTACAATTCTCCAGTCCACTTGAATTCCCTAACATGAACTTTGATTACAGAAGAAAATAAGGAAGCAGTCATAAAAAGATTTCCTACTAAATGAAAATAATGTTCTGGAATTGATTCCAGCCTGAATCCAATGGGACAGCTTTTGTCAGGTTGAACCTCCGGAACACAAGTGGTGACGATTGAAAACTCATCACAATTTTCAGATGGAATCAAAGCATTTGAACAGCTGGGGGAACCGACACGCTGCTTCTTAGCGTAAGAAACAGAAACGTCTGGAAGATTAATACTGCTTGTTTCACAATGATTAAATGTGGAAAAAAATATCGTTAGCGAGCTGACGGAAGAAGAATTTGAAAGACTTGAAGGCGTCTTACTTTATTCGAACTTAGAACGGAACTAAAACTCACTCAGCGTTTCCTTTGCATACAGTAACCAGCACGAGTCAGCGCCTTTGACACTCCAAAACATTAGAATCACGGTTACTATTTCCTGATCTTGTCATCTCGTGACGAACACGCTGCTGATAAATCACCATAGGGTTGTAATCAGACAAAGAGTACTTCAGCTGAGGGCTTATCTTAAGGCAAATTTTTAGCAAGAGATAAACGGAAGGATTTCATTAAATCTCACAAAAATTAGTTTCCATATCTTGCTTAAGAGAATAAACTAAAAAAATTCTTCATAGAGCATGTAATAAGCGTAAAGAAATTCTACTGGGCTGAACTTCCACTAAAATGAGGGAGGTATACGGGAAGCGTGAGAATTTAATCAGACACTCTACCCTTCAAAGAATTCATCTTAGATTTAACACTGCTTTTGAAAAACGAGTGAACTATGAAATACTTTGTTCCTCAAATTTTCACATAAAGGTACGATTTTTGAACTTCCTTTTGAATAAATTATGGGGACCTTAAAAGGACTGTTAGGATTTTTTTATTTATATATATATATACACTGACGGAAAAAAATCCCAACACCACGAAAAAATAGTTGTAGAGGAATGAAATGGGGGCAATACATTTGTATAGGTAACATATTTAATCGATTAAGGTTTCAAGATCACAGATTATTGTAAGCGCGAGAAGAGCCATTTTAAATGTGAAATGCTGGTACATTAACAACCGGTGTAACCGCCAGAATGTTGAATGCAAGCACGCAAACGTTCATGCATTGTGTCCTACAGGTGCTGGAAGTCAGTTTGTGGGATGGAGTTCCATGCCTGTTGCACTTGGTCGGTCAATACAGGGACGGTTAATGCTGGTTGGGGGTGACGCTGGAGTTGTCGTCCAATGATGTCCCATACGTTCTCGATTGGTGAAAGATCTGGTGATCTAGCAGGCCACGGCAACATATCGACACTCTGTAGAGCATGTTGGGTTGCAACAGCGGTATGCGGGCGAGCGTTATCCTGTTGGAAACAAACACCCCTAGAATGCTGTTCATGAATGGTAGCACAACAAGTTGAATCACCAGACCGACGAACAACTGTGCCGTCAGGGTGCGTGGGATAACCACGAGAGTGCTCCTGCTGTCATAGGAAATTGCTCCCCAGACCATAACTCCAGGTGTAGGTCCAGTGTGTCTCGGCCGCAGACAGGCTGGTTGCAAGCGCTCACCTGGCCTCCTTCTAACCAACACACGGCCATCACTGGCACCCAGGCAGAACCGGCTTTCATCAGAAAACACAACAGATCTCCACTCCGTCCTCCAATGAGCTCTAGCTTGACACCACTGACGTCGCAAACGGCAGTGGTTTGGAGTTAGTGGAATGCACGCTACAGGCCGTCTGGCTCGAAGCTGTCCTTCAAGTAACCGATTTGTAACAGTTCGTTGTGCCACTGTGGTGGCAATTGCAGCTCGAATTGCAGCCGCAGACGCGGTACGATGCGTCACGGCCATACGCCGTACACGGCGGTCTTCCCTCTCAGTAGTGCCACGTGGCCGGCCAGAACCCGGTCTTCTTGAGGCAGTACCTTCCCTTGACCACCGTTGCCAACAATCATGCACAGCGGCTACATTCCTGCCAAGTCGTTCTGCAATATTGCGGAAAGAAAATCCACCTTCTCGTAGTCCTATTACACGACCTCGTTCAAACTCCGTGAACTGTTGATAATGGCTTCATCGTCTTCTTAAAGGCATTCTTGACTAATATCAACACACTGCGTCGATTCTCAACGATAACTAACGCTCACGAACGTTACAGCGCGTATTTACAGCAAACATGCTTTGCATGTTCCGAGGGGCGCTACTGCGTCACACGTATGCGCCGAGCACGAAATTTGCATAGACGTCATCTTACAGATGTACTCTCACCGCCTACCAACTCTCGTTTATCTAACACAAACCCTTCTTAGTGTTGGGATTTTTTTCCGTCAGTGTATATGTAAGGCCAGGTGTTGCGTAACATCACAGATTCTCCTCGACAAATGTCAACCCCGCCTTCTCGTGGAGCATCCTGTTTCCACTAAAGGAGCTTTGACGACCGCCAATAGCGGTATAACTATACCATCGGGATTACAGGAAATGCTATCCCACACTCACCAACCCGCTTGGCCAGCGTAGTGAGTTATGGCCAAACCCCTCCAAAATGATTCCACAACTTAAATATTGGCCCTCAGTCTCCGGCAGCTGGAATGTACCTGACCAAGGCAGCGGCCAGTGCGACATGAAGGCAGAGGGTGCTAAGAATCCACGGAGGACCAGACTATGCTGCCATTAGATGCTGACATTGGCTACGTATAATGGACGCTCCCTATCTTCTGATTCAAGGCTTCTTGAATTGGAAGAGGAACTACAAAGGATCAAGTGGAACATCGTTGGGGTAAGTGAGGTAAGGAGAAAAGGAGAAGATCTCATTGAACTGAAAAGTGGACATCTCTTGTACTATCGTGGGACAGATACTGACAGAACTAGTGGTGTTGGATTTATAATAAACAAGAAACTGAAGGATAAAGTTGTAGAAGTTGAAAGTTCCTCTGACAGAGCTGCACGACTCGTTATCCAACTCTCGAGAAGATACCAGGCTCAGATTATTAAAACTTATGCACCCACCACAAGCCATCCTGAAGAAGAAATTGAAGAATTTTATGAGGAAATTCGTCATCTAAATAATAAAGGTAAGCAGCACTTGAAGATAATTATGGGAGATTTCAATGCAAAAATAGGGCAACGGCAACAGAATGAAACTTCAATAGGTAAATTCGGTCACGGCAACAGAATCCAGCGTGGAAATACTCGCGTTGAGTTTGCAGAGGAAGAAGGGTTTTTCATTTTAAACTCCTTTTTCAAGAAAAAGCCACACAGGAAATGGACATGGAGACATGCAAATGGGACAACAAGTGAAATTGATTTTATTATGTGTAACAAAAAATTCGTCATAGAAGTCTGCAGTGTGCTAAACAAGTTCAACACAGGTAGTGACCATAGATTGGTGAGATGTAAGATGCACCTCAACACTAAACTCGAACGTGGCAAGCTCATAAGACAAACAAAATGTATTGACATAACCAACCTTAAAAAACACCATAATACCTTCAAGTTGGAACTGAAGAACAGATTCTCTGCTTTAGAAGGCCTAACGTCGGAAGAAGTGGATATTTCTGAAGTTAACAGAAAAGTAACCAAAGCTCTTATGGAAACAGCAACAGAATTAGCTGGGTCTAAGAACAAGTTGCATGTGAACAAATTATCAGGAACAACCAAAATGTTGATGCAAAAAAGAAGAGAGATGAGGACAACTAAAGATGATGAGACTTCCAAAGTGGAATATATAGAACTATGCAAGACAGTAAGAAAAAGTATCACTGAAGACGTAAAGAAATTCAACTGTGAACTAGTGAGGAAAGCAATTCAAAACAACCAAAGCCTAAGGATAGCAAAGGGACATCTCGGTAAGGGAAGAAAACAGATTATGGCACTGAGAAAAGAAGATGGTTCTGTAACAAGAAATAGAGGCGAAACTTTGACAAGAGTGAAAGATTTCTACTCCAAATTATATGAAAGGGATGATACATGTACTCCAGACATCATGAAAGGTACCAGTACCAGAGTTCTTCCAGTCTTTCCAGCAGAAGTTGCACATGCAACCAAGAACATGAAGCGGGGAAAAGCTCCAGGAGAAGATGGAATTACTGTAGACATCATACAAGAAGCAAGTGGAGAAATCGAAACAGTACTCGTCCAAATTTTTACTCGATGCCTTAATGAAGGGAAGATTCCTTAGGATTGAAACAACGCTACAATGATCCTTCTACATAAAAAAAGGTGACATTGAGGATCTCTGGAACTACAGACCTATCAGCCTCCTATCAGTGGTTTATAAAATCTTCACTAAAGTTCTTTCACACCGTTTGAAGGTAACACTGGACATGGCTCAACCGAGAGAACAAGCTGGATTCAGGAGTGGCTACAGCACAATAGATCATATCCACGTACTGAGAGAACTAATTGAAAGAGCGAGGGAATATGAACTTCCATTCTGCATGACTTTTATCGATTATGAAAAAGCCTTTGATTCGGTGAAACCATCAGCAGTTAAAATAGCTCTGAAATCCTGTGGTATTGAAGATGCATACATTAATATTATTCATAACATCTATGAAAATGCAAAATGGAAAGATTCGGCTGTTTGAAAATACAACACACATAAAAATTGGAAAGGGAGTGAGACAAGGTGACACCATATCTCCGAAGCTCTTTAATGCCACATTGGAAAATGTCTTTCAATCACTGAACTGGGAAAACAAAGTGATAAAGATTAATGGAGATTATCTAAGCCACCTTCGTTTTGCTGATGACGTAGTCATTTTTGCAACTACCCCATCAGAGCTGCAGAGTGCGATCCAGGAACTTGCTGACAAGAGTAAAGAAGTCGGATGAAAAATGAACTTTCAGAAGACAAAAGTGATGTACAATGCTTTTACAAGAAATGAAGATTTATCGATTGATGGAGAAAAGCTGGAGATAACAGACACGTACGTTTATCTTGGACAGCAGATATCAAGTGAGGGTCACATTGATGAAGAAATTAATCGGCGTACAAAACTTGCCTGGAGAGCTTTTGGAAGAAACAGCATAATTTTCAAGAGCAATATGCCATTATGTCTTAAAAGAAAAGTGTTTGATTAATGCATCCTTCCAGTGCTTACGTATGGTGCAGAGACGTGGACCTTAACTAAAAGAGACATACAAAGGCTGCAGACAACTAAAAGCAGCATGGAGAGGTGCATGCTTGGTGTAGCCAGGAGAGATAAGAAGAGGAACTCGTGGATCCGAAAAATAACAAGCGTGGAAGACATCATGATCAGAGTTAAATCCCTGAAGTGGCAATGGGCTGGGCATACTGCCAGAAGGACAGACCATCGATGCACAGCCGAAATTTTAGATTGGATTCCAAGGGACAGGAAAAGACCCAGAAGAAGACCACATTGGAGATTTGGTGGATGAAATTCGAAAGTATGCGGGAGTGACATGGAGGAGACTGGCACAAGACAGACCGTTGTGGAGGAAACTTAGGGAGACCTTCGTCCAGCAGTGGATTGATAATGGTTGACAATGATGATGATGATGATATATATTTACCAATAAGAAAATTCGTCTAAATCTCTTAAAATTTCTCCGATGTAATGGAATAAGTCAACTGAGTCCAGAAATGCTTCATCTACTTTATGACGTAGATTCCAGGCAGGGAGTTCTTTCAGATACTCTTCAGCTATTTTCTCAAAATCCAGTTGTAAAATAATTTTGGTCATGTTTATTTTATTACCGTCGTCGTAGGAGAATATCCATCCATTCAGATTCAGTATATCATACATTGTGTCCCAGAGTTTCTTCAAGCAGAGTAGAGCCATCATTCCATAGAAATCCTTCTTTCGGAGGTTGTAATGCTTCCAAAGTCAAATTATTATTTTTCCAAAGCTTTCTTAATTAAAGCGGAAAAAGAAATGGAACAACGAAACGTCTGTTGTATGACTCTTAACATAACAGATTCCATATAAACCACTTTAGTCCAATGTTCTCCACACAGAGAAATTTCAGATTTCAAAATCTCGCCATCCTGACCCACTTTTTCCTGAGTGAAATCTAATACATGGTGGAAATCTCGACTTGCGTATTCCTTTCAGTGGGGATTCGCTCCCATAAAAGGGGACAACGGTTCTAAACGACATTGATTAAAATAGGAAGGAAGAAAAATATAAGAATTAAAAAAAAATAATGCATAGACAGGGGACCCGAAAACATAAAAAAAAAAAAAAAAAAAAATACAAGTTTTATATAAAAAAAAAATCCAGGAAAAATATTGTAGGGGCGAAAGATTTCACATTTCTACTTCCATTCATCCAAAAATTTAACGAAGTTCAATAAATCTCCCGAAAAAAAAATACTTAGACTGACACACGGTGTACGATAGACAGGTGATTCAACTCTCAGCTAAAATGTGGACTCTTAATGTAATCGGCCACCAGATGCCGCTGGGGAGATGCGGGCCATCAATTCCAGGAGGTGAGTGAACCGCTGTCTGTATCACGATGATGTATAGGTTTGTTGTTGCAATGTGTTTTTTAAGCGTGAAAATAGCCTTATTGTACTTCGCAAATATTATTAGTCCTTACATATCAAGTAGGCCAACATAAAAATTAAAAAAGAGGACATATTTTTAAGACAGATTTCCATGTAAAAATGGCACGCCTTTAAACGACAACAGTGATGCTAGCGATAAAAGGAATTTTGTTTAGGAATTGATAATACGTTCGTGTTTTATATATATATATATATATTCTATTAAGAAGAGACCTAAGCAAAAAAAAAATTATATATTTTTGACTCATACCAAGTACAACATAGAAAGGGTTATATGTCTACCGGTGTGAGTAAAAGGAGAAAAGATAAAAAATAAAATAAAACAACTGAATGTAGAAAGTGTCGAGAATACTGAGCCTTGGCTTTTTCAAGGACCAGCAAAAACTCTGCATTTTCTCACTTCCACAAAGACCTAGTTGGAAATGGGTTTGTGCAAAGCCATGGAGTTTATGTCATATAACTTTCACAAAGCTTTTCTTTAGTTAATTATTGTCTTTAATTTATTCTCGTTTTTGTGTTGTCAGAAGTTGCGGAGTAGGGGGTTTTAGAATCAAGTTTTCTTTCAAAAATCTGAGTTTTAAAAAATTAATATTTCCTTTTTAATTGCAATGTAAAAATTTGGAATTCTTTTGTATTACTTTTCAGGTTTATATTCTCCCTCAGGCGAACTTGGCGTTTCGTTATAGCTGAAAATTATTTCTAATTATTATGTCACTCTCACAACTTGAGTTCTCTTTAATCTTCTTCTCTCTGTTTAATAGTAACAGATGAAGAGCATGGGTCGGGCCATGGAAGTTATGGATGTAAGCTAAATTGTTAACTAGCGCTAGGTCATACAACTCTGCGGAGGTCATGACATCTATATAAATTTTTAAAACAATTTTTGGTGGGCTTATAACTTGCATCCATGGCTTTGCAGAAACCCATTTCCAACTAGGTCTTTGTGGAAGTGAGAAAATGCAGAGTTTTTGCTGGTCCTTGAAAAAGCCAAGGCTCAGTATTCTCGACACTTTCTACATTCAGTTGTTTTATTTTATTTTTTATCTTTTCTCCTTTTACTCACACCGGTAGACATATAACCCTTTCTATGTTGTACTTGGTATGAGTCAAAAATATATAATTTTTTTTTTTTGCTTAGGTCTCTTCTTAATAGAATGTGAATTCTGAATTTTCGTAACTGCTGCGTTGCGCGTTTCGATCTTCAGGTTAATTTTGCAACTTTCGTTTTAAATTCTAAAGTTTTTCCTTAGTTTTCAGCATTGCTCTTCAGTATATATATATATATATATATATATAAGGACAAGATAGGCTTCCGTTATATAAAAACAGTGTTACAGATGTAATTTAGTGTACAGTTGAAGAAAGGTACCAGAGTTATAATTATGATCGCGTAACATTTTGAATCACTCATTTTAAACTTTTTTAGATAAATATAGGAAACGTAAATTTATATTACCTTTTCGCTTTAATGTTGTGCATTTATGCAGCAGATATGCTTCTAGCTTTCCCTGCATGCTTTTAAAGGTGATGGTGTGTGTTGAGAATGTAGCAACAGTAGCTGTTTACTTCTAAATAACTCGCAAAATATTATTGTGCATAATACATGAAATATATCAATGTGAGGTTCTTAAATTTAAGTGCGTAATTTTTTGAACGCTCCTTAGCATTAGGCATTTGCATACTTTCTATTTCGTACCAAGGAATCATATGCATAAGAACGAAGCAATTTTCATTATGTGTTTTAAAAAATTGCGACAGAAATGAAGAACTATTTTCTGTCAGGTAGCACTACAAACTGGATCGCTTTCCTGGCAAGAACGTTCCCCTTTCCTCCTGTACTCTTCCGCCGGCAGAATGGCGATGGAGCAAATTTGTTGCAGCAGCGTTGTGTTAGGCTTGCCGCAGCTTCTGTTCACAGCGTCGTACTTGCTCGTAAATATTACGGTATATTTAAAAATCTTTAAAATGCACCATAATGATGAAATTTTTTCACCATTTGCCTTGAAATTGCATACTTTAAAATCTGTACGCCTCACGTTTTTGAAATCCTATTTATGTCCCACTTTTTTGAAATCCGACGAAATAATTTAGGACGCTAAACTACACATTTACCAAGTAATGACTTTACTGCCTTCTTTGAAAGGTAGGCTGGACATTCAGGAAATGTTACAGGAATAACAGTGAAGTCTGACACGGACAGGCACATCATATAAAACTTGGCTTTAAATGTCTCACTCCTGCGTCTAATTACATCATGGGAGAGGAAAGGTTTCTCACAAACAAATTCGTTAGTGCTGAGTTTCCGATCGGCTCGAGGGATTGCTTTCTGCCATTTAGCAAGCATTTTTTTATTTTTAAGTGCTTTAAATAAAGAAGCATGTTCTTCATTACTAGCACAACCAGAACAGTAATTCAGAACGAAACATTTCCGTCCCCAGTCACGGAAATCGAAAACTCCGAAAAACTAAAAGCTTCAGTAAAAAACAACAACCGACAAAAGAAATATGGCAGTTTACACTGATTTCAAAGTATGTCAAGAAATAGAAAAGGCAAAGATTTCAGTTACTTACCTTGTTCTAATCTCCTGTAACAAATACCTTCTTCGATTTATTTACTCACATGACGATTCGAGTCACAGATGACGGAGATTTTTTTTTTTTTTTTTGATTTTAGGTTTAACGACCACCGTGAGCAACTCAATGGGCTATAAGCAGTCGCCCGTCCCTAATTTAGGGTCACTGGTTCCAGGGAAGGGAGAGAACCAGTGCCGTAAGACAAACACAACATCCATGCCTGACCGGGATTCGAACCCAGACCCCTTACGGACGAACGATCAGAGGCCAACGCCTTAGACCACTGCGCCACCGGGGCGGCGACGGAGATTTGAATGGTCCGCATTTCCCCTAACGCCCTCTAGTGGTCATTACATTAAGGTACCGTTTTTCCAGCACGACGGTCATACGGAGTTGAATCACCTGTCTATCGTACACCATGGACTGACAACAGAGAGCGACACGTGACGTCAACCCATCCCGCTTTACACTTGTGCACCTTGGATGGCCAAACCATTCTTTACCAAATATTATAAATTATGTGAAAAAAACATTTCCCATCTGGAGCTGTATGCGATACAGGAAATTTTTTTCAAATCGGAGTTTTAAAAGCAGAAATACAAAGAAAACGCAATTCATCTTAACGCCCTCTAGCGGAAAGTTTATAAGTAACTTGAAAAAGTGACTATACGTTAAACACTGTTCGACATAAATGGAATCGAAAGGTAAAAGAATTTTTTCTATCGGATGTTTAGAAGTAAATACTATATGGAATAAATTGTATTTTGTATTCGATATCATCTGCATTTCGCCCTCTAGCGGCGAAATTGTGTATCGTAAAAAAAAAAAACGAAATGAAGGATCATCATTCGCATATTTCAAGCTCCTCAATGCAAAAAGAATTTTTCAAATCGGACTAATAGTTGCAGAGATATGGTGTCCACAGACGGACGGGCGGACAAACCGATAACATGAGCACGAACTTTTTTTACAAAAGACGTGCTAAGAATCAGTTTTCTTTCTAGAAAAGTTTGTTTAAAAACTAGGAATAGGGAGTGAAAAGTATTTGTACTTTTCAGGGCAATTAAAAATAATACCAATAAGAGTCATGGAAAATTCAAACTTCCTGTTGCGACATGTTAATTTTTCAACTTCTCATACAAATTGTTACCATTTGAGTCACCGTGCCATGCGCATTTCTATGGCTTTTGACTTCTCAAAGGGTTGGTATGGCAGTCACAACTTGAATTTAAAGGAATCGGGACTGCATTTCAAATTTCTAAACTAAACTAAAATTTCTATTAAATATTCGTTCTCCCTGAAAGCCATTACAAGAGAGATTTGAGTCAATATGTGAATCATAAACGGAATATCAGCTAATCAGTACTCACAGTTATCGTTGAATATCAGTTGGTCATAAATATCAGTCGTAAGCGAAGTATTAAATTAACCAAAAATATTACTCTTTATTATGCAGATCTGTATTTTTTATTTTTTCATGTTCATATTTTTTATTATCTATGGAGTTCTGTCAGATTATTTTAAGTTATTCAAGAAAAATATGCAGGCCTACTTATAAGATCAGATCTATCAGTAAATCACTGGGCTGGCGATGAGCTCGCCAAACTTAAAATCTACTGCAGCATTTTAAACGCGGAAGGAACTCTGAGGAAATTATACAGAATTGATTCCTGTAACATACTTAACTTGGATCCATTTTGATTGGCACCCGGGAGATTGGTACCCAGGAAACTGGTACTCGTACACGGAAGACTGGTACACACGCAGTTTTACACGGTTATTGGTATTGTCCTAAACAGGAAAACTCCTCCCTCCACCTTTTCAAGTGAGGGATCGTGCACAAATTGCTTTTTATCAGTGTTTTCCATTGTGGAGACCTGCGATCTCCATTTCTGAGTCTGCGTTTAACCTGTATTTTCTAACGTGCAGGAATTTTCCGGGATGCATTTCTGATTTTACCAGACTTTTCTAATGTAGGTGAGTTTTATACAAGAAACAGAATGATCTGGGGGGGGGGGGGCAGTTTTATATAGAATGTGAAAGACTTTTCCGGGATACTCATTTTTAATTTTACCCAAAATTTCCGATGTTGAGGAGATTTACAAGTAACAGAAGGACGGGTGTGTATGGGGGGGGGGGGGGGGTGTTACAATTTCCTAATGTGTGGAACTTTTCTAAAGTACCCATTTCTGAGGTCGACGTTAAAGTGGAGGGCGTTCAGGCATCGTGACGTCACATCATTCGTTCGGCTCGGCGCTCGGGAAACTTGTTCGGAGATCGGGGCTTGTGAGTCGCAAAATGTAAACATTCGAAATGCTGTATGTAACTCAGTTTTCACTGTAAAAGAATTGTAATAATGAACAAAGGTTTTGTAGAAGTTTATATATGGAAAGTATTTGAATTTAAAATTTTGTAACCAAGTGTGAATATTTTTACGGCTGTAGACTGTCAGAAATGATATAGAACTGATTCAAAAGCCTAATCTTTTCTTGTTAAAGAAAAGTAGAAAGAGTAAAAGATAAAGATCACGTACAACTCATCTTCCTTCTAAATGGCAATAAAAAAAAAAGCGCAAAAGCAATTTACGAAGCATTCGGTGAAACATAAACAATTACGCTCTAAAGAGCTTAACACAACCCAATTACGATTACGAGTATCCTTAGTTGTTTATGTGAATGCTTTTCGAGCAGCCAATAATAATTCTCTTAATAATTGTTGCTATAGCCTTCAAATAATTGTAATTGCCGCATATTCCAAATCCGATGCCGGCATCCCTTATAACGTTGCAAAGGCTAACATCAGTCCTAGGAAGTAAAAGGTATTCGAGTGGAATTTGCATTGCTGTTGATAGAAATGTGATTAGAGTGTGATTAGAATGATAGAATGTGATTAGAGTGTGCTCAAGCTCTCAAAAGAAGACTAGGAGCCAAGAAGATTTAATTCTACCCATAAAGGAAGATTCTACCTAAAAGACATGCTGGCTATTAAACTAACATTTAGCTTTATAAAAAGTTTCAACACTCCTCTAGATTAACCAGCAACTGTATGAGTAAAAGTCCCTGGAGGTGAAGAAACTTGCATGCACTGAAGTGTTGAGTGAGAAATGAAGCAAGGATCTGAGAAAAGCTCTAACAGGCAAATACTGAAAGGTGATCTCTAAGAAAAGAGCCAGTAGCAATAAAACCCACGCAAAAAACAACAAAAAAAAAAAAAAAAAAAAAACCCAGCCAATACATACACTGGCAGAAAGTGAAAAAAGAACACCAAGAGGGAATTGGCGGGACGATCATGAAATCTACATATGTTAATGGGGTCGAGTTTACGTAGGTGTGATGTTAATTTCGGGACCAACCGGTGAGCGCTTACGCCACAGAACGGCATAATATGCAAATTATCGTCGGTGGTATTTAAGGAGTACGGCGAAGTGAATGTAATCAGTCGTCGGCGTACGGACACGTGCGAAGACCCAGAAGAAGCTGCAATGCCTGGACATGGGAGACTTGTACGATTTCAGCAGTTATCGGACTTTGAGCGAGGTCGTCTAGTCGGACTCCGCGAGGCCGGGTGGTCGTATCGTCGTATTGCGGAGCGAATTGGACGGGAAGTATCGGTGGTGGTACGATGGCGGCGTAGATGGTCCGAGGAACATTCTCACACGAGAAGACGTGGTAACGAGAGTCACAAACGGACTGATGAGCGGACCGATCGACGCATAAGAAGAGCGGCGTTGTCAAGCAGAACATCCACTGCGACGCAAATCCGAGCTGCCGTTGCACCTCAGGTGACTGTGCGAACAATCCACAACCGTCTACTGGATGCAGGACTACGTGCACGTGTGCTTCTGGCATGTGTATCTCTGACTCCAGCCCACCGCCAGGAACGGCTGCAGTGGTGTCGCCAATGTCTGCACTGGAGAACGCAATGGCGAACTGTCGTGTTCAGCGATGAAAGCAGATTCTGCTTGGGAGCCTCCGATGGCCGTATGCGTGTTCGCAGACGTACAGGGGAGCGTCTCCACCCTTCTTGCATCCGCCAGCAACACACAGGGCCTACACCTGGTCTCCTGGTGTGGGGAGCGATCAGCTATCACTCCCATACACAACTAGTGTTTGTACCGGGTACGTTAAACAGCACCTCCTCACATCAACATTCAGCCCGTTGTTGTGCCATTTGTAATGTCGGTCCATCGTGGTGTTTTCCAGCAAGATAACGCACGCCCACACACGGCACGTGCAACGTAACATGCACTTCAGGGTGTAAGACAACTTCCATGGCCTGCACGTTCACCGGATTTGTCCCCCATTGAGCACGTGTGGGATTTTATGGGACGACTTATCCGGTCTCCACGACCATCCCCGATTTACGCGTCCAGGTTGAGTATGCTTGCAACTCAATACCCCAAACTTACATCCAACATCTAGGGTACGACAGACTCCATGCCAGAATTGCACAGTGTGACGCAGTTCATGGCGGTTCAACCTCGTACTAACCATGTTACATGGAAATGTTATTTTTCAGTTTACCAGCAAATACAGCTGTATTTTGCCATAATGTTTTGATCACGTTATCCTCTGTATTCCGTAATTATGCTGTATAAATTTCGTTGGTATCAGACGTCTCCTTCTTGGTGTTCTTTTTTCACTTTCCGCCAGTGTATTAAATTCAACAGGAAAACCTCAAATAAATGTATGAAAACCCTAACTCAAAAAGTGCAAATCATGGCACTTTGTCGTTATTGTAACTAAACAGTTAGCAAACACGTAACCGAGCTAAATGATATAATAATAGTGGCAATAAAAGACTAAAGGACAACAATCTTTGTAGATAGTGCACGAACACGCAGAAGTTTTTTCACTAGTAAATAATTTTAATGCAGATGCTTGACGAAATCAGAAATTCTTGACTTCTCATCTCAGAATAATTAAACCGAATTTTTGGTTGGCACCTTTATCCGAAATATACATGTACGTGAAAAAATATCGTGCTTGTGGCTTCATGCTAAAAGAATGTAATCCCCCCCCCCCCCAATTAAAAACTGGGTTGGTTAAAGTGCAATGAATATCGTTAACATTTTTCTGCTATTGCAGACCGATATATTCGATTGTTTCCGCTGCGAGATATCTTCGAAGAGCAGCTATGGGACGTCTCAATTCGAGTGTTTTCCGAGCGTCGAGTCGAACGAATGGTGTGACGTCACGACAAGGAGTATAGAATAAGAGGAGAGAGCTTGTGCTCTCACCGTTGAAGCCAGCCGAGTTGTGTGGCCGCCATGTTACATTACACTCAGTTGCTCATATTTGCTTTGTAAGGTAAGGAAGATTTCAGATTTTTATTACGTGTGAGGACTTTTGCTTGTGACTGATTTATGGAATTGTTTGTTTGAAGTTCAACTAACATTGAAAGCTGAAGAGAGATCTACGTCTTTGCGGATCAAAAACTTATGATGGAATAGCTAAATATTTCTAGTACGAACTACAAAGTTGTCCAGTTTTCAATAACTTCTGGTCAAAAATTACATTCCTGAAAACGTTTTATTAACACTCTGGGCGCCAAGAGCGTGTTAACGCGTTTTCATTGTCTGTCCCCTAAGCGACAAGGGCGTCTGAACTCGTCCTGAAGTCGATGTCCCAATAGCGGCATGAGCGAGCTGAGACGTCCTCTGAAAGATTTCCTAGTAGCGCCAAGAGCGCGTTTAGACGTTTGTTCCTTTCCCCTGCGTGAAAACCTAAGACACGCCCCATGTCAGTTGTTAATTGATGAATGGAGTTTAGCCAACCAAAATCCTGTGACCCAAAGAGTGCGAACAAAGCCCCCCCGATTACTCCCTATCCCCTATGGCGGGCACTTAGAAGGGAACATCATTAGGGCTATGTGAAATGGGAGAATTAAAACTGCGTCGCACGGGAATTTTTTCATTTCTTCTCAGGTTTTTGCTATGCATTTATGAACGTGAATTGGGCGGATTAAAAACCGTTTAAAAGTCCTAGGGTCTATGAATTAATATTTAGTGCCTAAGTAAAAGCGCAATTCTATTAACTTGACTTGGTATGTTGTAAATATGACATTTATAGAACAAAATGTGTTAAAAAGGCCTAGGGCCTATGAATTAAATTTTAGTGTCTAAGTAAAAGTGCAATGATATTTACTTGACGATGTTAAACGCTGTAATTATGACATCATTGGAATAAAAACCGTTCAAAAGGACTAGGTCCAGGGCCTATGAATTAATTAAATAAAAGATAATTAATAACTTGACATGTTATGTAAATATTTAGTTCCCACGTAAAAGCGTAGCGTTATTAAAAACTTTCAGCTTATCATCCTTTTTCTGAACACAGCACGAGTCATGCTGTAATTCTGTAGTTTCATCGAGCATTGTGGTTTTAAAAACTGTACTAAGTCACGGCAATTTCTTTCTTCAAATTAAAGTGCAAATCTTGCTTTTGCTTGGCTTACATAGAATGTTTTCTCCAAACTTGTTTTGAGTTCCCAATTCAATTCTCAATAGAGGCCAAGAAACAGCAATCTTTATTACACCCCTTCCCCCCTCCTTCCCCTTAAACTTTAGTGGCAAGTTACCCAACACTCGTATGAACCAGCCTGAAAATTCAGACAAACAAAAGAGCTCCTTCCCGTCGTTAGACAATTTAGAATACTGTCACACATAATTCGGTAACTTGGGAAAATGGCACACATTCGGTGTTCCTCGGAGGAAAAGTAAATTTTGCCCGGCCCCTTAACGAAAACCATGTGGCACTTTTCCAAGTTGCTGATCATGTGTGGCTCTTTTCCAGTCTGGCGGTTTACCAGCAACCGTATCATAATCAATGCAATGCATGAATTAATTTGCTGATTCTTAGCACATGTAATAATTTGTGTTTATGCCTGTCTGTCTCTTCCTATCAGACTTTTTTTGTTAAGAACTCAGTGCTTTCTGAGGAAATTATAAAAGTTAGAAAAAAAAGATAACTTTTGTGGACTCTTAGGCTAAGTAGAGCTTTTCACTATGAAATGTTTAAATTGTATAGTTGGTTAGCTAACTTCCCGCTCGAGGCACAACAAGAAATGAACCAAATTTAAATGAATGCATTTAAAAAAGCGGTTTTTGTTAATTTTAATTGATTTTAGCTAACAGCACCAGCGTTGGTATTTTGGGCGATATTCATTTTTCTCTTAGTTTGCAAATATCCTTCTACTGACACCGCAAGTTAATGCACATAGAATTTTCCTTGATTGTAGAGATTTTTGAGAAAACTCTTTCTGGTGCGAAAAGTAAAAAAAGCCATATTACATTTCTTTTCTTTTAAATTTTCAAATTGTTCATGTATTCCCACAAGAGATGTTAAAAATTCTGGATTTCAAAACTGTCAATGTGCCGTCGTTAATAGACTGTTACAGTTGTAACACAAATTCCTTTTTTTATCTCATGGACAACAACTTCACTTTGGCATTTTTTTAATTTGCCGATGCCCGCGCAGATTTCTTAGAAGGGGAGTTGTACTTCAGCGAGGTGTTAATAAGATTATATTTAGAGCTTGCTTTACTATAGCGTAGTTATATTTACTCGATTCCAATGAATATTTACTTTGCAAGTATGCAATTAAAGCCGTTGAAAATTGTTTTTGAAAAAAAGAAAAAAAAAAAAAAAAAAGAAATAGGAGGACAATGCGAACGAAATATCGTACGCTGGAATGCGTTTTGTAAATCCGTACCTTCCACTGGAATGCAGAACAACAGATCTAAGTTTTCTTATTCTGGCTGTACTGCTAAAGTGCTACGAGTCGGCGTTTTTTTTTTTTTGTGAGAAACATTTCTCGCTGCGTACTCTTAGAAACTGAGTTATATCGACGAGAATAAGACATACATGTATGCCCCTGGCGGAAAAATTATGCATAGTTTAAAAAGAAAGTACTCTGAAAAGGTTTTTCGAGGCGTTTTTTCAATCGATTTTTCAGAATTTAAAATTTTGCTGCAAATACATCAAAAGCAGAAATAAATACTTATACCTTCCTGGTGGCCAAACCGTTCTTTACTAAAAAAAAAAAATATATATATGCAATACATTTCCCATCAGGAGCTGTTTCGGAGTTTTAGAAGCAGAGATATCGGGGGAAACACAATTTAACTTAACGTACCCTAGCAGAAAATCTATGCATTACCTGAAAAAGAGACTGTACCTAAAATTATCTCCGATATTAATGGCATCGAAAAAAAAAAAAAGAAGAAATAACCGAATTAGAAGCAAATGTGTGGTACAAAATATATTTTGAATTCAATGCCATCTGCATTCACGCCCCCTTTGCGACGAAGTTGTGCATCAAAAAAAAAACAACAACCGGAGTACAAGAATTATCTTTCTCACATTTCAAGCATCCCAATGCAAAAATACTTTTTTAAAATCGGACTAACAGTTGAAGAGAAGTGGTGTCCGCAGACAGACGGATGGACAGACAAAGTGATAACATAAATATGATCTGTTTTTACAAAAGACGTGCTAACGACTGTATGGAAGAAATAAGAAACAATTGTTATTTCAGATACCTGTAACGTTCGGTCAGTTGTATTTGATTTATGTTTGAAGTACAATTTTTTTTCACTTCTGAAAATAAGTGTTATAGACCACGCTCTTCTGTTATATTCTGAGCTGCGTTGCGCACCTTTCCGGAAGTGAGGGGGGGGGCGCAGCTGAGGATATGACTAATTTCAAAATGATAATCTGCGATCTTTATCGCGAACAAACCCACCAGCAACTACCACGGGATAGTATTAGCCATGATCTCAAACAAAACAAACGCATCGGCGAACGCCGCTGAAAGATACACGTAGCACTTTGGAAATGCTTCCCTTATTTTTGAAAATAATTCTAAAAACAGAAACTTTTCTAGAGAAATACGAGATTTTCAAGTAGAAAAAATGTTGGTTATAAGTAGGAGATTTTTGTTAATTTTAATCTCCTCCGCAAACATATTATATAAAATGATAGTCGCTCCGGTGGCTCAGTGGTCGAAGTAATCACTGGCTTTTACCGAGATGGGTCTGGGTTCGAATCCCTGTTAGGCATACTTGTGTTTGCCTTACGTCACTCGCTCTCTAGCTTAGCTGGAGCCAGTGGCCCTAAATTAAAAACGTGCGACTACTTATAGCTCATCGAGTTGATCATGGCGGTGGTTAAAACGAAAAAAAAAATGAATAAATAAAATAAAAATAAATGAAAATAATTGCCCTTATTTCTTTTAATTTGTCAGAACTCCAAAGGGAACCAATGGACGCAAAACAACATTGTTTTTCAAACCAAGTTGCCGTATCTGTTACAACTACTAGCATTATTCCTGTGATCTTCATGTTTCGAATTTTAGAGGAGTTTTGAAGACGGAAAAAAAAAAAGAAAAAAAGATGACCGAAATGCCACCTTACGCGCCTGTTTGCTTTGTTGGTGTCAAGTGTCCCTTATTACTGGCAGAGATCCTTCAACCGTGTGAAATCGGTTATATCAAGGGCGGTTTTGCCCGTCTGTTAGGTATAGTGTGAACGCCTTGGCGGCGAAATGTTCTGAAAGGGTTAGGTGCCTGAGCCCTTGTATTCTATAGCCCACAGTCGGCAATCGCCGGCGACCGGCGTCCTTTTAAAATTTTACCAGCTAATCCCATTCAGCACAATAGGGTTTCCTAAGGACACCCAACCTTTCTTTGAGCCCCACCCCACTTCACCCTTGCCAAAAGAAAATCTCTACGCAATTATAACACATGTCGAGGGCAGTCCTCTAAGATTTTAGGAAACTCAGATAAACGTATGTGAATTTTTCATATTTATGAAATACTGTCGGAAAATTTCTGTCCACAGAGTTCTATTGAACGTACCGAAGTGCGCCGGAAAATCTTCCACTAAAAGCCGCGGTAACGTTCGAAGTACTAACCCGGAAATTCTACCCACCCTGTCAGCCTGCTTATTGTAAGACACTTTTCCATTCAAAACCGGGGTAAGAGAGGAATTACTAACCCGGAAATTTCCCCCACCTCATCCAGCTAATTGCAAGATGGTTTTTTAACTATAAACATAGAAAAAAAGTTTGAAATGCCGACACCGTAATTTTCTCCCACGCTGTCACCCTGCTGGCTGTAAGACATGTTTCCATTCAAAACCGTGGTAAGAGTGGGAATACTAACCCGGAAATTTTACACACGAAACCCTGCTAATTGTAAACCGACTTTTACCCGCCTAAACAACAGTAAAAGTTTGAAATGCCGACTTCGGAATTTCCCCCATCCTGCTTATTTTGTAAGACCGTTTTTCCCTAAAAAGCGCGGTAACAGTCAAAATACTAACCCGGAAATTTCCCCTACCTCATCCAGCTACTTGCGGTACTATAAACTCCAATAAAGGTTTGAAATGCCGAGCCCGGAAATATCCCCCACATATTTGTGCTACTTGTACGGCTGAATGCTATTTTAAAGTGTACGAAAATAGAAAAGATACCGGAAATTTCCCCCACCCCATCCTAAAAGTCGAAACGCCGATCCCGAAATTTCTCCCCACCCTGTCAGCCTGCTGATTGTAAGACCGTTTTTCATATTAAAAAAAAAAAAAAGCGCGGTAAAAGTGGAAATACTAACCAGGCAATTTCCCCCACCTCATCCAGCTACTTGCAAGACGGTTTTTTACTACACTGACGGAAAAAAAAATCCCTACACCACGAAAAAATAGTTGAAGAGGAATGAAATGGCGGCAATACATGTGCATAGGTAACATATTTAATCCATTAAGGTTTCAAGATCACTGCTTAATGTAAGCGCGAGAAGAGCCATTTTAAATGTGAAATGCTGGTACATTAATAACCGGTGTAACCACCAGAATGTTGAATGCAAGCACGCAAACGTTCATGCAGTGTCGTACAGGTGCTGGATGTCATTTTGTGGGATGGAATTCCATGCCTGTTGCAATTGGTCGGTCAATACAGGGACGGTTAATGCTGGTTGGGAGTGACGCTTGAGTTGTCGTCCAATGATGTCCCATACGTGCTCGATTGGTGAAAGATCTGGTGATCTAGTAGGCCACGGCAACATGTCGACACTCTGTACAGCATGTTGGGTTACAACAACGGTATGCGGGCGAGCGTTATCCTGTTGGAAAACACCCCCTGGAATGCTGTTCATGAATGGCAGCACAACAGGTTGAATCACCAGACCGACGTACAGCTGTGCCGTCAGGGTGCGTGGGATAACCACGAGAGTGCTCCTGCTGTCACAGGAAATTGCTCCCCAGACTATAACTCCAGGTGTAGGTCCAGTGTGTCTCGGCAGCATACAGGTTGGTTGCAGGGGCTCACCTGGCCTCCTTGTAACCAACACACGGCCATCACTGGCACCCAGGCAGAACCGGCTTTCATCAGAAAACAGAACAGATCTCCACTCCGTCAGTAGTGTATAAAAGGGCGGTTCTGCATCAGTGGAGGATCAATGTTAACCTATGGGATCCTCCACTCTGGTGGGTGGAGGATCATGGGGTAGCGGAGGATCAGACCTTCCGCCATCTTGGATGATTGCGCGGGGGTGATAACGGTGTGGGGGAGTGTAGCAGGGGGGGGTGACAGATAAGACTGCACCATCTTAACATGACATCATGAGATTGTGGAGTTATGGTTAAATTAGTATTTCGCGATGCTATCTCGGTACGGAGGGTGTATGACGTTACAAATGTTTCATTTTTTAAAAATCTAACACGTGTGTGGAAACTTTTTTTTCAATCTCATCTTGTGAATTTTTCTTTCTATTTCCTTCGGGTGATTTTTATATTTTTGAATGTTTCTTTTCAAATAATTTTTTCCTTTTTATGCATTTTTTAAGATTCTTTACAATTCTTCGATAAATAGTTATATCTACGTTCTACATTGCTGTTCTGGAAGATTAAATGTTTCCCCGGTCAGCGTCAGTTTCCCCTCAGGAAATTTTACTGTGTGTGTTTTTCGAAATTGTTCCGTTTTGTTATGCCAAACCTTCTTGTAGATGATTCTTTATTTTTCCCACTTAAAGAATTTTTATTTAACGACGTTCAGAGACTTTGGTTTAATGCATGTTAACGAAGGAATATTCGAAGCTGAAGGAATATTCGATCAGGTATTATTTCTCTGCCTATGATTTATTTTTGAATGCAATTTTCGCGCATAATTCGTACATTTTTTTTTATGTCTCCATCCTCTACTAAGGAATTTTACTGGATTATTTTTTCGTAAATGGACCCTTTTTGTTATTTCAGAAATTATTTTTCCCACTTAGCTAAATTGTTCATATCAGGGAATTTTTGGTGTGTGTGTGTGTGTTACTCTCACTGCTACAACAAAATGTGTGCAGCAGTGATTTTATCGGTCAAACGACTACTTCGGGTCATCAGCAGGAAACTATCATTTACAGCCGAGGCCCACTTATTGGAAGGTGCCCTTATGTAGTCGCCCATACTTTCCTTTTCGGCCTCTTTTCCTGAAAGGATGTTAAGTATATTTTTATCATTATTTTTTATAATTTTAATAGGAGTGTATAAAACGTTTTTGAAAGATTTTACCATCATGCACCAGACGATGAATTCATTACAATAAGAATTATTACGCTATTCTCTTTTAAGTACATTTCACACCATTTTAGGTTTCAAACATATTCACAGATATGACACATTTTTCCACTTACATGCATTAAGGTTTACGGAGCAATTTAGCTCACGCCAGTGAAGCTTCCACTTCCCACCATCTTTAGGTTTCGCTAGCCGCCATCTTAGGTCTCAGACAGATTCAAAGTTATGACAAATACTTGTGATTCACTTATATACATTCAGGTTTATGAAGCAATTAAGCCCACGCCAGTGACCTCCATTCAGGATTACGGGAGTTTTACGCCCACGCCAGTGACCTTTATTCAGGTTTACGGGGTTTTTACGCCCACGCCAGTGACCTCCATTCACACACACACATTCGCTCTCTAGATGCATAAATAATTAAGTCATAACGTTACATCGAAACACATACATGTTTACATAGAAATTTCAATGTCCAAGCAAACAATCATATCCTATTTTAAATTCACATATCATATATAACGCAAAATACAAAAACTTCATACGACTCCAAGAAATCCGAGATTTATATTTTCTGGCTAGTTTTATATATTTTCAGCTTTTCTTTAATTATCAACCAGAATATTTCACTTAACATCCTTTATACTTACCTCATACTTCCTTTCTTTTTCCCTAATTATCTTCGGAATTTTTAGCAATTTTATAGTGACCATAGGCCAATATGTCACATCCGTTTGAAAGAATATACCTCTTATCATCAGCTGGGCATAAACTTTGCTTTTCTATCCTCATACTATACAATTTATGACCCTTACTCTGAATCTGCTGCATAGTGGTGAAGAACAACTTATTCTGAAATAAAGAAGTTTTATATGTTTCATGCCTGAGATTTTTCTTAACAGCAGCTTTTACAATACCTTTAGCGATTAATTTTTCATCGCACTCGCTTTTTAAACTGTACATCTTTGATCTTAAGCCTATAAATTCCATTATTTGCTTCCCATTCATCTCATCCTTCATCTTTCCAATCACTTTCTTGTTAGTTTGGTTATACAGAAAGTGGATGGTGGGATAATCAGATGTGTCAAATTTGTCTAGTTCATGTAACATGTCTTTATAAACATCATCTGTATGTATTTCATATGTCAACTAATCGGTATCAGTCAACAGAAGTTTAACACGATCTCCATAGTTTCTTCTGATGTAGTTATAATGAAAGTCATACATCAATGTCTTGCTGATGTCTAAAATTGTAAACCAACATAAATTGGTCGCACCAAATGTAGGTTTACATGTTTCATATGAACAGCAACTAAGTGTTCACTAAATCTTGTGAATGAATGAAACGATGGTGATGCTATTAACTTAAGTAATTGCTTTTCTGTTTGCACTAATTTTACATTAACCAGTTTCCGCAAATTTTCCATGGTTTTGCCAAAAACAGCGTTGTTTAACAACTTAAAAAAATCCCGTTCAAAGCCATTTTTCGCTTGTGCTCTTTTTCCGTATTGAAATTTATATATTCTCTCAACCAGGGACTTTATGCATAAAGGTTATTTTTTCTGTATTGAAATTTATATATTCTCTCAACCAGGGACCATATGCATAAAGGTTATTTGCATTAAAGTACATTATATACTTCAAAGGTTCTGAAGGAATATATGCTTCAAGATATTTATTATTTGCTTTACTGTATCTGTTACTAATCATCGACATTCCTCCCCTTATATCTTTTTCGATAAAAAGATACATATCAACATCAGTTAGAAGTTCAAGTTAAACACCTGTCATTTTTAAACAGGCTTGAAAAGCTAATCCAGGTGCTGTATACATGTGCAGACAATCGAGACGGTAGAATTTTAAAGCCAAATCACGGAAATTTTCAAAAACATCTGCTAAAAGTAGAACATCAGTTAACATATACAAATCATGATATTCACCAAGATTGCATATTTCAAAACAGCCCCATACCTTTTGCGCATGGGCATAATCTTCAGAACTTACGTTTTCCTCCGTAATTCTGTTGTAAAAATATCGTTCTTCAGGAAGTTGCGTGTCTTCAAATTTCTTCTCACAATCAACATAATCATAGGGATAAACACCTTTCCTTAAAAGAAGCTCAACCTTGTCATCAGCAAATTTTTGGCTTAATATCCTAAACTTATCCTTTCCTTCCTGTGCCAAATTATTCACAAGTTTTTCTAAAGAAGTGTTTCAAAACTTAAAAGAATCTATAAAATGCAAGTGACCTAATGAGAAAGAAATATACATTTCAGTATTAGACGGAATGCAACCAATAGCTCTATCCTTAATTTTCCCTATTTCCTGCATAATTAAGTGTGAATCATAACCCTGAAGATTATGAAAAACTACAGGGATTTTATGTGTGCAACGATAATTTAAGTTACAACTATTATGTGCAGCCCCACGATAAACTGAACTGAAGTGACAGTGATCACGCACTTTATCTCCATTTAAAGGTTTATCACAAATATTACAGACTCACTAAATGCAATTTCATCATCTACTGTCATCTTCAAAGGCTTATTAGTTTTTAAAAGTACTTTTATCTTCTTTTGTTCCTCCAACAACGAGTTTAAGAAATGCTCCACAATATTAGCTCCTCGATAAATTACAGGCTTATTAACACACTTCCCGTCCTAGCCAATAACAGTATAACAATATCCAGAAGGGATATGTTGAGCAAGTTTAACAGTTCCTTTATGTTCATCAGTTTCAGCAAGTTTTTGAACAAAACATTCAAAATCCGCATAAATCACATACGGAACTCTCAGTTGCATGAAATAATTTTTAAATTTTAACTGGTTATCCTCTTCGCTTGGAAGTCTGACTTTTTGTGCGCCGTGGATACTACATAAAGTCTTGTGTTCTTCGCACAAAGACTCTCTACTATACCCATGAAGACAGTAAGGGCAAAAATATTTGCGCTGCTCATGCTTTGTCAAAGAGTGTAAAAGCCTATTCAAATCTTTTATCAAACAAAAGTGTGTCTTATCAACATCTGCTATATACAGAAGATCAACATGTGTAGGAAATTTTTCTTTCGTAATATATAAAGGGAAAATTTCATTTTCATAGCCGAAGACATTGATAGAGATTGAATTAAGCTTTTCAAATTTACCAACTTGGGCTATTTGCATAGAGAAATTAATACCTTCAACATTTAACTCATTTTCATATTTCAAATATTTTTCAACACGATTAGGATTTTGTGTCCGTGAAACGGGGTGAAGTGCAGCTAACACAGACCAGAGGAAACATTTTTGATCATTGTTTTTTACATTTATGATGGCACGCTTTAATTTCAGCTCCTTTGGAAGAGGAATATACCTGGACCCCTTTAGAGGAATAAATCTACCAATTTTTATTTCAAGAAACTCGACCCTATCTAACACCCACCCGCTACCATCTCTCTGAAATTCCTGAGAAGAAAAATTATGTCGAAAGTTTTAAAAATACGTGTACTGAAGAAGATGCCTTAAATTTTTTCCAAAGCTACGTGGATTATTAAAACAGCTTTCTGTATGGAAAACGCATTCTGTATTGCAAATTTACATTGGCTGCTATTGTAATCGAGAAAATCAACGTTGTTATTTGAATATGCTACACATATTATGAGGTACCCACACTATTTCTTCTTGGGTGTATATAGATTTCATGGAGATTTCTTTTCAATATAGATAAAAAAACAAATAAGCTTAGGGTTTTTCTTCCATTTGTAAACATTTTATACATACTTTATAGATTATTTTCTGCGAAAATGTGGCTCTTTTTATTGTGATTCATCCACACCTCATAGGGTTTTTTTTCTTTCCATCCTTCAAAGGGAAGTACATTTTTCAGTGAAACGAATAAAAAATAATCAATTTTAGTGAATTTCAAGAAAACGAACAAACTACATTTCCTGATTTTGTTTCTAAATGAAACCATTTGATGGAAACATTTGTTTAAACATTGTTTGTCAGATGTGTATTACTTTAATTCTGTGAATGTAATTAATAAATGCTTATACATCTCAAACTGAATCAACATGTGTCAGAAGACAGAAATCACTGATTTTTAATTTTTATTTATTTTTGAATATAACCATCACAGGATTCGCTAGTCGAAGCAACCGGCATTCATGTTTAGCGCATCTGGAGGTTAAGAATCCTATTCCGTCATTGCCCGGAATAGCAGATAAATCAAGAAAGAAATATGGGATTACACCATATAATACAAATTTTGAAGATTACAATCCGATTTTTGGCGTAAATGTGACAAGGATGGTAAGTCAGATAATATCCGAAAACCTGAAAATTTTCATCGTACTGGAGCGGGACACCCGCGTCTCCCAGATAGTGCCCGGGTATGCTAACCACTACACCACCCAGGACGATGAAAATTTTCAAGTTTTCGGATATTATCTGACTTACCATCCTTGTCACATTTACGCCAAAAATCGGATTGTCATCTTCAAAATTTGAATAAATTTATTTGAATCCAGGCTGAAAAGTAGTTTGCCTCCCCAGCAATTTTGGTCAAA
This sequence comes from Macrothele yani, assembly GCA_039090855.1. Taxonomy (NCBI): domain Eukaryota; kingdom Metazoa; phylum Arthropoda; class Arachnida; order Araneae; family Macrothelidae; genus Macrothele; species Macrothele yani. The sequence continues at coordinate 97,962,010 of CM076990.1, read as the reverse complement.
TCCCTGAAATGGCAATGGGCTGGACATACTGCCAGAAGGACAGACCATCGATGGACAGCCGAAATTTTAGATTGGATTCCAAGGGACAGGAAAAGACCCAGAAGGAGACCACATGGGAGATGGGTGGATGAAATTCGAAAGTATGCAGGAGTGACATGGAGGAGACTGGCACAAGACAGACCGTTGTGGAGGAAACTTGGGGAGACCTTCATCCAGCAGTGGATTGATAATGGTTGACAATGATGATGATGATTTGAACACACTTCACGTTAAAACTCCACTGTAAAAGTTAAATTTTGTTGAAAAGTTCAAGGCATAGGAATTCTGTACGCATTTTAGGTTCAGTGCATTACTGCTTCTTGATAATATTTGATTTCAAGTTCACACTCACAAGATATTAAAATTCCTGCGTTTCTTCGAACAAGACTGTTGTGAAATTTTGAGAAATGTTCAATGTCCTTGTAATGCTAGGTAACGTTCTGCTGCTCAGCAGAGGAAATGATCTGACTAGTTTTGTTGATTGCTCAGTTAAAATCAAGACATTTCTTCGCGAAATTAAAAATGACCTCTTGTTTCTAACAGACGTAAGAAAACAACACACATCTGAGTATTATCTTATTTTCAAGACATGGGCTTTTTTTATTTTCGAGGAGTGAGATTTTTTTTCTGTGAGCATTTGTTCTTCCTATCGGATTAAACAGAGCAGTTACCAAATTGTGCATTAGGAGACATTGGTTGTTTTTAAAATAAATGCAAGTGTTTACATGAATGTATTTATGACAAACTAATCGAGTCTGATCTCGCTCCTCAAAATATGTAGGTTCAAAAAATCCAACTATGGGCAACTCGATATTAAGCTTTCCGATAAGCATAGTTTGTAATATTATTGAATTCTAAAGAACATACAATGAATGAGAGTCTGACTGGACTTCTGCAAGGTTAGCCCAATTTTTTTCTAGCTAACCGTTTTCCATCTCAGTGAATCCGAAATCATGTGTTCAAAAGAATTAGTTTCACTTTGCCTACAGTACTTTGAACCGAAATTTGGCTCATCCACTCGCCTATAATATATATATTGTTACGCTTTCCCCCCTATCAGGGTTGCGTCCCTGAGGATGAATTCATTGCAATACATCGAGAATTAAAAAGAGGCAATTTGGATTCCGCTGGTTTGGGCGGAAACCAGGCAACACACACTCACAATAATGATCAGAAGGACTTAGCACGGACACAATTTAATTACACTCTTAACAGCTTGGATAAGAATTAAAGAGAAGAAATAACCTGAGCCATTATTAGCTAGAGGTCTTAATCTGAATCGTCATCACTCCTGACCAGATGACCATTCTGCGAAGGAGTTCACACATCGTGTGTCCAGCGTTAGTTTCGGAGATCCACTCACCGAGTTCTTAGAATTGGAAACAAAAATGTAATTACAAGCCCTCAAGGTAATCCTTTGGCATTTTTGCGCCAATTTGGGAGAAACACACACAAGTAATCACGGGGGGGGGGGGGGAGAGATGAAGCACTCTCCGTGTATCACCTGTGTGAGCCAATCTGTCCGATGGCCTAGGAATCTTTCTCCCTAGGAGATAGCGTCGATCTCACCCCTTTTATTTTCTTCTTGTCACCGATTGCGAGGGGTAGAGGGTGGCGGAGTATGGGTCGGCTCGACGACGTGTCTTTACACTGTGATCAGACGGTAGTAGTTTCACTTCTCAGTTTCTCAACAAGGTTGCTGAATATCACAGTTCGTTCGTGCTGCTCTTCTTTTTTTCCTTTTGGCTGGTCATTTTGGACCTGGCATCCACTATTCGCCTTCGCTCCTTCTGTTTTCTGCTGAACGGCGATCCGAGCGAAAACATCAGCGTCTCTCCGTGTTGCTAAGTGTACTCTTTTTCTTCGTCCCAAGCTCAGACTCGTAAAGCTGTCTGTTTCTGCACAACGTTGCTGAATGTCATCTGTCTTTCTCATGATGTTTGTGCCCCCATGCAACTGTAGATTTTTGACCGGCCCCTCAACTGGACAGCAGCTTCGCATCCAAAGAGCGTTCTCCGAAGTTTCTACACGGGAATTGGGTTAACGCCGAGAGAGCCAAGACAAGCAACTTTATTACCTTGTTTTCGCCACTAAGAGGCCCGAATGGGGAAATAAGGCATTCAAAACTCTTACAGGTCCTCTCAAAAATTGCTGCTTCTCCCAGTTCATTTTTGACCCCGCGTAACGATATATATATCAGTGGCGTATATTCAAGGCTAGCTGTGAAGCCTCCCAGAGAATGCACAAATAAAAGTCAATTAAATATACACAAATAACAGTCAATTTTCAATGGTATTAAGATATGTCGATGCTTTCGGTGCCAAAAAAACACCTGAGCGGATTCATTTCTTTTGATTATGAGAATGTCTGACGAGTGATGATCAACGGCATAACGCATCTTTAAAAGATTTTCCTGAAGGTCCCATCAATAAAATTCACCATCAATGAAGAATCACTGTAAGGCATTGACTTATTGGATGTCCATTTGACAAGGCAAGGAAATCATCTCAACAGATCTGTCTACAGAAAACCCTACACAATAACAAACATAATCCCACTCCCCCACTGCTCGCAAATTTGCCGCCCTAAAAACTTATGTTAATCGTGCCAGGTTTGTCTGCCAACACTGAATCTTCCTTCAATGAAGAAATTGACACCATAAAGAAAATTGCTGAAGCCCATCAGTTCTCACATTCTACAATTGAGAAACTCTTCCAAAATTCCCATTTGAAAAATCTGTCTGCTCTCTCATCAATACTAATGGAAAAACCACCATTCATTGGTTCCCCCCTTTCCACGGATCCTTCTCTTATAAGATGTGTAAACTCTTCAAAACTACGGGCTACTCTCTCACAGTGAAACCAAACCCTTCTGCAATAATGTGCCTGCTTAAAAGACAGGGATCCCATCTCACCCCTGGAGTTTATGCTATTCCCATTTCAACTTCCTCTGGTCTCTCAGTGTGTACTGGAAGCACATACTGAAGCATCAATACAAGACTTGGTGAAAACAAAACAGATGTTTCCAATGGTCTTCCAAAGACAGCTTTATCTGCACTAACCCTTGAAGACACCTCTGCAGTTCCTATTTGGAAAGAAACTAAAAATGTTGCCCCATTCATTAACAAAGCATCTCTGTTTCCAAGAAAGCTTTGAAATTTTGCTCACAAAAAACTACAATTCAGAGACCCTTCACCAAATCTCATTTATTTGGATCTCTCTACTAAAATCTGGCAACAATTATAACACCCAAACTTCAAATTGTAGTTCTGGCAACCAGCCCATTCAATCGATCGCAGGTGATCAAGGTCATAGGATGACCAAAAACTATTGCTAAACGAACCTTTTACCATAAGAGACTGTGTTTTCGTTTGATTTCTATGCGTACCTGTTATTGTCACGCGAAGCCTGAGTTTTAAACCATTTACCGTGTTATTTTGAAAATTCGGTAAAAGAGATTTATGAAATCTTTCTCCGAGTTGAAAAACAATGGAGGGCAAGAGCTTAATTGATAGACATGTGGTTTCATTTCTTCCCAACTATCGGTGGTCTTGGGCTGTCAATCAACCATTGCTATGGCAGCATTCTTTTTGTTGTATGCTCACTCTGTTTGCCCAAAGAGGGCATGCATGGAATTCTGTAATAAAAATTTTCAATGCTAATTTTAAAAGTTTTTAGCTGATTAACTTAGAATTTTGGGAGTCAGTTTCTGTAATTTAATTAGAATGAATGTAAAAATTTCAGCCAGTTTTGTGAAGGTAGTTTCCTCATTTTTTATCACAAGTAATCAAAGTCTCTTGATACAAAACAAAGACGGGGGGGGGGGGAGAAGCAAAAGTCCTACATGCACATGAAAAACAAGGAACAGATGAATGTGTTGCACAGGCACACTCCTTGCTGGCAGCGGATGCAAGCTGAAATAAATCTCTTCCTTCAACCACAGTAGCTGAATTGTTTAAAACTTGGTACATAGGCGACCTCCCTGCCCCTTGCAAATGTTAAATGCCTTTTCTTCTTCTTTCCATTCTCAGCTGTCTGACCTTCAAGCTCCTGTTCCCAGCTGTCTGACCTTCAAGCTCCTGTTCCAACAGACCAGACCTCCTAGTGATCATCCAATTTTTCTTTTGTGGTATTGCACTGGAAATAGTGCTTTTTTTAGCCAAATTACAATTCAGGGCACATCTGAAGCACAGTGTCTGGCAGTTTCTTTGAAAACAGAGGAGAGAAAATTTTAAAAAAGGGGAGGGGGTAACACTGATTTTCTAAAATAAATTCAAATATATTTTTTAAAATATTAATTTCAAATGTCAAGGCATTTCAAGACAGCTTTAAAAAAACACACCATTTTTTCCAGGCTTTGAAAACATAATCATGATTTTTAAGGACTTTCCAGGTTTTCAAGAATTCGTGTGCACCCTGAGCAAGTTATTCCTAATATGGTCCAAACTTCCTTTTGTGATCTGATATTTTCCCTTTCTTTGGAGAACTAGCATAACCCCTTGAACATAAAGGCCAACCACTCTTTTCTGAAAGTGAATTAGTTAGTTCACTACCTTGTTATGCTGTCAACTCACTTTTCTTTCAGTTGCATTGTGACTTTGTGGTTATGTAACTTGTAGCAAATGTAAAAAAAAATTGATTGGATAATTTGGTGGTTTTCAAAATGGTGGCAAAAAAGAAATATTGAAAGAAAAATCTGGGATTTAAAATGCTCCTGAAAAGCAAAATTTGAGTGTGTGAATTCTTGATAAACACTTCAAAATAGGCAATGAAAACAAGTGAAAGACATTTGACTGTGGAAGCATCTGATGTAGTTGTAGAATACATGTGTGTGACATCAAAGGCTTTAAAGATGCTGTAAAGTGAAGAGTTCCAAAAAAAATTTTATAAATGAAAGGAATATGGAGGGTTACACTACTGAAGGATTTGAAAATACATATTCAAAATCAGGTTATGAGTTGCAAAGGAAAAACAAACATTTTAATGATTTTTTTGCAGCTAAAAATTGCTGACTGGTTTAATTAAATAATCAATGGTAAGTTTGTATAAAATCCAGGGTGTAACATATTTAATTGTTGCACATGGATTTTGCAACATGCATCAAAATATGCACATTGCATGTATGTCTGTACTTTAAAATGAAAATAGTATATGCATATTGTATGTATGTGCATATATTGTATTGTTTCTCACTGTTAAACAATAGCAAAAAATAAAACATTTAATCAAAAAACATAATTTTAATCATATATTCATCATCATCATCATCATTGTCAACCATTATCAATCCACTGCTGGACGAAGGTCTCCCCAAGTTTCCTCCACAACAGTCTGTCTTGTGCCAGTCTCCTCCATGTCACTCCCGCATACTTTCGAATTTCATCCACCCATCTTCCATGTGGTCTTCTTCTGGGTCTTTTCCTGTCCCTTGGAATCCAATCTAAAATTTCGGCTGTCCATCGATGGTCTGTTCTTCTGGCAGTATGTCCAGCCCATTGCCATTTCAGGGATTTAACTCTGATCATGATGTCTTCCACTCTTGTCATTTTTCGGATCCACGTGTTCCTCTTCTTATCTCTCCTGGTTGCACCAAGCATGCACCTCTCCATGCTTCTTTGAGTTGTCTGCAGCCTTTGTATGTCTCTTTTAGCTAAGGTCCACGTCTCTGCACCATACGTAAGCACTGGAAGGATGCATTGATCAAACACTTTTCTTTTAAGACATAATGGCATATTGCTCTTGAAAATTATGCTGTTTCTTCCAAAAGCTCTCCAGGCAAGTTTTGTACGCCGATTAATTTCTTCACCAATGTGACCCTCACTTGATATCTGCTGTCCAAGATAAACGTACGTGTCTGTTATCTCCAGCTTTTCTCCATCAATCGATAAATCTTCATTTCTTGTAAAAGCATTGAACATCACTTTTGTCTTCTGAAAGTTCATTTTTAATCCCACTTCTTTACTCTTGTCAGCAAGTTCCTGCATCATACTCTGTAGCTCTGATGGGGTAGTTGCAAAAATGACTATGTCATCAGCAAAACGAAGGTGGGTTAGATAATCTCCATTAATCTTTATGCCTTTGTTTTCCCAGTTCAGTGATTGAAAGACATTTTCCAATGTGGCATTAAAGAGCTTCGGAGATATGGTGTCACCTTGTCTCACTCCTTTTCCAATTTTTATGTGTGTTGTATTTTCAAATAGCAGAATCTTTGCACTTGCATTTTCATAGATGTTATTAATAATATTAATGTATGCATCTTCAATACCGCAGGATTTCAGAGCCATTGCAACTGCTGATGGTTTCACCGAATTCAAAGGCTTTTTCATAATCGATAAAAGCCATGCACAATGGAAGTTCATATTCCCTCGCTCTTTCAATTAGTTCTCTCAGTACGTGGATATGATCTATTGTGCTGTAGCCACTCCTGAATCCAGCTTGTTCTCTCGGTTGAGCCATGTCCAGTGTTACCTTCAAGCGGTGTGAAAGAACTTTAGTGAAGATTTTATAAACCACTGATAGGAGGCTGATAGGTCTGTAGTTCCTGAGATCCTCAATGTCAACTTTTTTATGTAACAAGATCATTGTAGCGTTGTTCCAATCCTCAGGAATTTTCCCTTCATTAAGGCATCGAGTGAAAATTTGGGCGAGTACTGTTTCGATTTCTCCACTTGCTTCTTGTATGATGTCTACAGTAATTTCATCTTCTCCTGGAGCTTTTCTCCACTTCATGTTCTTGATTGCATGTGCAACTTCTGCTGGAAGGACTGGAAGAACTCTGGTACCTTTCATGATGCCTGGAGTACATGTATCATCCCTTTCATATAATTTGGAGTAGAAATCTTTCACTCTTGTCAAAATTTCGCCTCTATTTCTTGTTACAGAACCATCTTCTTTTCTCAGTGCCATAATCTGTTTTTTTCCCTTACTGAGATGTCCCTTTGCTATCTTTAGGCTTTGGTTGTTTTCAATTGCTTTCCTTACTAGTTCACAGTTGAATTTCCTTACGTCTTCAGTGATACTTTTTCGTACTGTCTTGCATAGCTCTATATATTCCACTTTGGAAGTCACATCTTCTTTAGTTGTCCTCATCTCTCTTCTTTTTGCATCAACATTTTGGTTTTTCCTGATAATTTGTTCACATGCAATTTGTTCTTAGACCCAGCTAATTTTGTTGCTGTTTCCATAAGAGCTTTGGTTACTTTTCTGTTAACTTCAGAAATATCCACTTCTTCCGATGTTAGGCCTTCTAAAGCAGAGAATCTGTTCTTCAGTTCCAATTTGAAGGTATTATGGTGTTTTTTAAGGTTGGTTATGTCAATACATTTTGTTTGTCTTATGAGCTTGCTACGTTCGAGTTTAGTGTTGAGGTGCATCTTACATCTCACCAATCTATGGTCACTGCCTGTGTTGAACTTGTTTAGCACACTGCAGTCTTCTATGATCAATTTTTTGTTACACATAATAAAATCAATTTCACTTGTCGTCCCATTTGGATGCCTCCATGTCCATTTCCTGTGTGGCTTTTTCTTGAAAAAGGAGTTCAAGATGAAAAACCCTTCTGCCTCTGCAAACTCTACGAGAGTATTTCCACACTGGTTTCTGTTGCCGTGACCAAATTTACCTACTGAAGTTTCATTCTGTTGCCGTTGCCCTATTTTTGCATTGAAATCTCCCATAATTATCTTCAAGTGCTGCTTACCTTTATTATTTAGATGACGAATTTTCTCATAAAATTCTTCAATTTCTTCTTCAGCATGACTTGTGGTGGGTGCATAAGTTTGAATAATCTGAGCCTGGTATCTTCTCGAGAGTTGGATAACGAGTCGTGCAGCTCTGTCAGAGGAACTTTCAACTTCTACAACTTTATCCTTCAGTTTCTTGTTTATTATAAATCCAACACCACTAGTTCTGCCAGTATCTGTCCCACGATAGTAGAAGAGATGTCCACTTTTCAGTTCAATGAGATCTTCTCCTTTTCTCCTTACCTCACTTAGCCCGACGATGTCCCACTTGATCCTTTGTAGTTCCTCTTCCAATTCAAGAAGCCTTGAATCAGAAGATAGGGAGCGTCCGTTATACGTAGCCAAGGTCAGCATCAGATGGCAGCCTAGTCCGGTCCTCCGGGGATTCTTAGCACCCTCTGCCTTCATGTCGCACTGGCCACTGCCTTGGCCAGGTACATTCCAGCTGCCGGAGACTGAGGGCCAAGATTTAAGTTGTGGAGTCATTTTGGAGGGGTTTGGCCATAACTCACCACGCAGGCCAAGCGGGTTGGTGAGTGTGGGATAGCATTTCCTCTATTCCCGATGGTATAGTTATACCGCTATTGGCGGTCGTCAGAGCCCCTTTAGTGGGAACAGGATGTACCACGAGAAGGCGGGGTTGACATTTGTCAAGGAGAGGCTGTGATGTTACGCATCACCTGACCTTACATCCCTCACCTGACCTTACATCCCAATCATATATTACATACACATATTTAGCATAGCATGTAGTTTTTTTTGTATCGTGAGCCTAGGTGGGCTCAGAAGTCAACTCCCTAAATAGAGGACACCTCCCAATAGCAGATACAAAAAAAAAAAAAAACTATGAGCATTGTCTGTTTTTCTATGTCACGTTTTACTAACAAGGTTTTTATATTTTTGTTTTGCACAATTGTTATTCCCAGAACCCTATAGATGGCGCTAGGTGTGGCCTGATGAGGAATGTATGAGAAATGCACAATCAGTAGCCATGTCATCCGTACAGCAGAAGGCGATGTGTGTGTGTTATGGCTTGCGGAATTAAAGTCTGTTATTAAAGTTAAAAGACGATACCGTTTAGAGCATGGTTGTAATCCTCCATCAACGAATTCAATTAAGCAGTGGATGAAACAGTTTAAAAAAACTGGCAATGTGGAACATCGTGGAGGAGCTTGTAGGCCTAGTGTCAGCGGTGAGACGGTTGACCAAGTTAATGAAAGTTTCTGACGAAGCCCCAGGAAAACCGTTCGTAAAGCAAGCAGAGAACTGTGCATTCCGAAATCGACAGTTCACGATGTCTTGCACAAGAAATTAAAGTTTCATGCTTATAAAATTCAAATAGTGCAAAAGATGCATGTAAATGATCACACTGCTATACAATTTCCCTGTGGATATGCTAAATCGAGTGGAAAACTTTCTCAGTACTGTAATTTTTAGTGATGAATCACATTTCATGTATCAGGTATAGTGAATCGTCACAACGGTAGGATATGGGGCAGTGAACCGCCTCATGCTGCTATTGAACTAGAACATGATTTTCCAAAAGTTAATGTGTGGTGCGCCCTATCAAAAAGAGAAGTGATTGGCCCTTTCTTCTTCTGCGAAAAACCCATAAATGGTGACATTTACTTGGATATGCCAGAAAATTTTGCTATACCCCATATCAAAAGGTATGACGTCGTTTTCCAACAAGACGGTGCACCTCCGCATTGGTCAACATGTGTACGTAAGTGCCTAAATGAGCATTCCTCCAACAGATATATTGGGCGTGGTGGTCCCATTCATGACCTCCTCGCTCTCCAGATCTAACTCCATTGGATTATTTCATGTGGGGTTATGTGAAGGATTGTGTCTATCTGACGCCTTATACTGATTTGCAGGAACTGAAGCAGCATATCACAGCTGCTATTAATTCCATAACTCCTCAGATGCTTGCCAATACGTGGCACGGAATCGAGTATCGCTTGGACGTACTACGAGCAACCAAGGGATCTCACATTGAAATTTATTAACTTGTGTAGTTACATTGTAAGTTAGTACAGCCAGTTTCTTTCTATCTGTTTAATGTTTTGTTTTATATAATTTTGTAATGTGTCCAATAATTCTTGGACACCCTGTATAATTGAGATCCCAGGACATCCACTATTCAGAAAGGCTTTACTGTACTTTACATTTCCCTGTTGAAAAGCTGGACAAGTTGGTACAGTTTGAACATCAAAATGATTAAAGAAAGATACAAAAATTGTATTTTTATGTTAATTAAAATACAAACAAAATATTTACAAAAGAGCAATGAGATTATGTTTAAAATAATTAATCCATTAAATATGAATGTTGAGGGTCATCCAATGTCGAAGAATTTTTGATGTGATGCAGTATAATGCCTGAAAAAAATAATGCATCAGAATAAGTAGTAATACACATTTGTACAAATATACTCATACACTAACACAACAGAAAAACAAAACTAAGAAACAGTTAGCCTAATGAGAACTCTGTTTCTATGGTTTTAGGTCAAAATATATCAGCATGCATCACACAAAATAAAAGAAATACAATATTGAAGGTACATCTACACAGAGGAAGCTCTAGAAATCAAACTCAACCAAAAGGGTGATGGGAAGGTTCTACATTAATTAGTTCACTCATTCATTATCAGATCACACATGTGCCTAGCAGTATGCATTGAGGTTGGAGAGACACAGAGCTCAAATACAGGCTATGAGAACAGAAAATTAAAATTTTAAAACAAAATAAAAATTAAAATGCTGATTACCTACAAACTTTCTTCATCTCTTTTGTTCTATCATATTATTTGCATCTTTAAAGGTATTAAATGCCAGCAAAGTGCGCATATTTACGTGCAAGTCATTAATGACATATCAAAGAGCCAATCACTTACCTGAAAGTTCTTGGTCACTTTTTTTTTTTTTTGCTATACACTTCATGCACGTCGATTATAACATCATGTAATGTAGTTGGCCTTCAAAGGTTGAAAAACGTCTTGCTTATAAGGGCGCTGTTTAATATTCGTTCTTCCGGTCATGAAACATCGTTTTTTTTATTATTCATAGGACAAAAAGCGCTGACTTCAGTCTGCCTTCTGAGATGTAACATAGCTCGTCATCTCCATAAAAACCACTCTAAGGTACACAACATACAACACATTCATACACTCAATTAAAACCACTATGTACATAATTACACTATTTACATTCCCTGGCAGTCAAATCTTTGTCAACTGTGACTAATGTAGTGCTCAATCTGCCTCATACACCAACCTCATTCAGCCCGTCATACACAATCCTCTAGCGCTTTCAACAGAATCACTGTCGTCCTCAGGAGGCCAATGTATCTCTCTGCCAACCACAGCTCAAGTGATCAAAGTCATTGAGGTTCCTGCCTCAGTTGCAATCTCTGCATCTTTGAGTCTCTGGCGCCATCTATTGTCAGTGCTGCTCTCTTTTCTTTTTTTCTCTCTTAATTGTTCAATTTCTATTAAGGCCTTCCACTGTTCGTTTAAGTTGCTTGGTTCATTAAATGTTACACACTCTTGATCTGTTTTTTTCAATTAATACTGATTCTGCAATTCTCAACTGCCTTTCGTTTTTACAGCTCTTAATTTTAATTTCTTCGAACTTTGGACATTGTTGCTTTTCTAGACAAAATTGGGTTAATGCAGTCTTAGTTTCTTTATTATTACAATTACTCATATGCTGGTGCAATCTATACTTTAACTTGTTCTTAGTGCTGCCTATATATGACAAAGGCCAGAACCTCAAGACTGAGGCCGGAACCTCAATGACTTTGCTCACTTGAGCTGTGGTTGGCAGAGAGACACATTGGCCTCCTGAGGACGACAGTGATTCTGTTGAAAGCACTAGAGGATTGTGTATGAGGCAGATTGAGTACTACATTAGTCACAGTTGACAAAGGTTTGACTGCCAGGGAATGTAAATAGTGTAATTATGTACATAGTGGTTTTAATTGAGCGTATAAATGTGTTGTATGTTGTGTACCTTAGAGTGGTTTTTATGGGGATGACGAGCTACGTTACATCTCAGAAGGCAGACTGAAGTCAGGTTTTTTTTGTCCTGTGAATAAAAAAAAAAAAAAAAAAAACGATGTTTCATGACCGGAAGAACGAATATTAAACAGCGCCTTATAAGCAAGACGTTTTTCAACCTTTGAAGGCCAACTACATTACATGATGTTATAACTGACGTGCATGAAGTGTATAACCAAAAAAAAAAAAAAAAAAAAAAAGTGACCAAGAACTTTCGGGTAAGTGATTGGCTCTTTGATTGATATGTCACTCTTTTGTTCTATTGTAAGATTATAACAAATGTCCAATTTCACACCACCAATCTATCTTATTCTAGGTTTCAATTTTGATCTGCAAACAGCTGCTTTAGAATGTTACTACCTGTCACAGAAGCCTTTCCTTTCCCATACAAACAAATGTGTGCCCAAATCTCCAAAGTATGTTTTCACATTAACTTTGTCATCTACAGAAGAAATATCCAACTCATATTTATTAGCTTCATTACTGATACTGTCACACCACTGAATCCCCTATTTTCCCTATGAAATTCCTCTTACAACTGTTATGTTAGTCACATTTAGCCACTTAATAAGATCCTTAACTTCAGACCTAACACTCAATGCCACAGATGACAGGTAGTAACAGTCATACCACATTTTAAACAGTCTGTTTTGTTCCTTGCCAAAATCTTTTATTATGAAGATGACAATCCGTTTTTTGGCGTAAATGTGACAAGGATGGTAAGTCAGATAATATCCGAAAACTTGAAAATTTTCATCGTCCTGGAGCGGGACTCGAACCCGCGTCTCCCAGAAAACGCCTAGGTATGCTAACCACTACACCACCCAGAACGACCAAGTTTCAAGTTTCAGATTAATTTGAATTTAACCATCACAGGATTCGCTAGTCGAAGCAACCGGCATTCATGTTTAGCGAATCTGGAGGTTAATAATCCTATCCCGTGATTGCCCGGAGAAGCAGATAAATCATGAAAGAAATACGGGAATATGCCATATAATACAAATTTTGAAGATGCTAGCATACCTAGGCGTTTTCTGGGAGACGCGGGTTCGAGTCCCGCTCCAGGACGATGAAAATTTTCAAGTTTTCGGATATTATCTGACTTACCATCCTTGTCACATTTACGCCAAAAAACGAATTGTCATCTTCAAAATTTGTATTATATGGCGTATTCCCGTATTTCTTTCATGATTTATCTGCTTCTCCGGGCAATCACGGGATAGGATTATTAACCTCCAGATTCGCTAAACATGAATGCCTGTTGCTTCGACTAGCGAATCCTGTGATGGTTAAATTCAAATTGATCGGAAACTTGAAACTTGGTCGTTCTGGGTGGTGTAGTGGTTAGCATACCTAGGCGTTTTCTGGGAGACGCGGGTTCGAGTCCCGCTCCAGGACGATGAAAATTTTCAAGTTTTCGGATATTATCTGACTTACCATCCTTGTCACATTTACGCCAAAAAACGGATTGTCATCTTCAAAATTTGTATTATATGGCGTATTCCCGTATTTCTTTCATCTTTTATTAGTAAAAATAATTTTAAACACTCGATACGAAACTTCTTTGTTTTGCAGATTCCGTAGCCCAGTATCTAATAAACCTTTTCTGTCCCATTCTACTGCACTCCAGTAATTAAGATCTGTTAATTGTTCACAAGCACTTTCTCCCTAAATCACACAGTTAATAGTTTTAGTAATTTGATCCAAAATCATAGAGATTTAGTCTTAACATTAATTCTTATTCCAAATTTCTCACTGGTCCTACTTGGCTGATTATAGATTAGATTTCAAGTTATTGAAACTAAGAGATTTTAACCTTAAATCATTAGCATACAAACTGTTGATAGCAGAGTCAGCCATTTCAACATCTGCCACAAAGTTATTTTCTTTAAGAAATGCAATCCAGTGGTACTGAATATTTTTGTTTTTGATTATATTTGACTTTATGGCAGGAATGAATACAACATTAAAATATAACAAGAAATGATGTCACAAAACAGAGCAAGGAACAACGGTGTAAATGTCCAACAAAATGTTAACAAACAAAAAACACTGGCACTATATAAAAACGAGTACAGAAGTCACAACACTATGATCATTTAAAAGGCAACTCATGGTATTTGATTGAGTCATCTGGTAGAGTTGGTAAAAGCAGAAAATCCACATGTTTACGAAAAAAACAATGACACAAACACAAAGCATGTAAGAGGTGCACTACACATTTCACACATAGGGGTAGTGTCATCACACTGCAAATAGCAGCGAGTGAAATGGCAATGCCCCTATAAATACTTTCGTGCAGCTAAAAACATTAAAGTAAAACACAAGGCAGCTCACCTTGGTGCACGATACGTAAATAAAATCAATCCATGGTTTAAAACCTGAGTTGATGAACCATAACTTTAATTATGCTCAAAATACCATGGTTCATACTCTTTCAAGGAAAATAAATTCAAGCACTTTTCAAGGACTTTTAATCAAATTATATGAACATGTGGTCGGCTGTTCAAACCAGTGAACTTAGCTGGAATAAGCACATCTTCAATCACCTGCCTGTTACTCCCTGCTCCCCTGTTGGTTTACTTTAACATTGAATTGCCCCTCTGTTTTGGTGTTTTTTGAAATCATTTTATTTTGAAAGGGCACATTATTTTCGTATTCATCTACTGGTATGAAATTTCTTGTTAGTTTTAACTTTTTATGTTTGACTTTGAGTTCTAACACTTTAGTTGCTCACTCCTATTTTTAATTCATTTTAAAGCTGCTTTTTAAATGTATTTCTACAATTTTTCCTTTTCTATGATAAACTGTCTCAGTGTTTTGTGATTCAGTTAATGTTACTTTGAATTTTGGGCTGTCTTTTTCTAATCTTTTTTTTTTTTTTGAAGGGGTAGGAGGTAATATGTCTACACAATTATATCAACACACAGTTACCTGTCCTTTTGTACTACAAAAGCTGGACAATTTTTTTAATCATCACACACATACACTACCTAATTTTGAAAATTAGGCCAGAAACACTTGAAAGGTATTTGATTTGGTCAATATTAAACTTTGGTGAATAAACTACACTAAAGCAACTTACCAATGGATGCAGACTTTCCCCTGAATTTGGGCAATGAGAGATGAATTATTGACTGGTTGTCACAATTTTCTTGCAAACTGTTTATCAGTAATGAGTTTCTAATTAAAACAGTTGGCAATTGCTTACCATCAGCAAATTTATGACAACTTGTTCCGTCAGTGAAGTTTTAAATACCATAGAAGTCCATAACTTGTTTCCAATACTTTTCTCAAAATGTGATGTTGGAAGTAGAATGATACTTTGTCAAAATTAATTTTCTACAAATTGATAAAATGTCAGTTAGTATAAAAGGCTTCCACCATTAGAGAAAGCTGTGGTCAATTTGTTGTAGCCATTGTTGTAACCAGGAAATAGTTCTCATAAACTGATTATGAGTAGATATAGAATACAATATATTACAAAAATAGATGCTTGGTACAGGTAATTAAAGTTCAGTCACTGTTCTTGTATCAACTTATTTAGTTCAAACAATTTCTCTTGTTTTTCTTTTGCTGTACGACATAAACTGTTGGACTTAGTTACATAAGTAATATCATTATGATCCTCTGCTTTCTGAGCAAAGTCATTAGCAGATCTTAGTAATTCTTTGATGTCTACTTCCAAACCATTTCTTTTGTTTTTCAGCCTTTCCATTTCGGTGGAGTCAATCTCTGTTTTGCTTTTTTTGCCCACAGCTGACTGCAACTGTTTCTGTTCATCTAAATAAACTAAGTATTTTTGTCTAGCATTAGAAACATAGGTTCGCATCATGTTTGTTATCTCTATGCTTTGGATACCACCTTCTTTTGAATTAATAAAGTCACATATCAGCCTCTGTGATATATATGACCTTTCCTTCAAGTTCTCTACTTCAATTTTTTTATTAATGCTAAATCGCCTTTCAATGGTTGCTTGCCCGTGACTCAACAGGAGCAATATTTCCATAGATTTGAATACTGCTTCAAATTCATTGTTTCCAAAAACAGCTCATCCAGCCTAGATACTCTAGGATCAAACTCCAAAAATTCAATGAGAATAAAATCGCATTCAGCTTCCTTAAGTTGATTAATTTCTGTTACAGAATTTAACACTGATCTGATTTTTTGTAGACAGAACTGCTTACAGGGATGTCAACCTCTTACAGCATTCATGTGTAGTCGAAGCCATAAAAATGTGTAGTTTTGAGCTTTCATGTGTAGACACAAGAAATATTGCGAAAAAGTATTTTAAGATGTTGTAAATTTACTACAGACTAGGCAGTTAAAAATATAACCAGAAAAAAATCAATATTGAGAACTGTATGTGCGGATTTGAGATTTTGATTTAAACAATTAGCGACTTACGAAACATCGACAATGGAGAAAATTAAAAAGGGTGTTTTACTTACCCCTATTCCTGCTAGAATAAATGACAGGATCCACATAAATAAGAAATCACAGGTTAGGCATGAACACATGATTTAATATAATATCTCCCGGTTGTACACAAATTATTTATAATAGCAAACTAAATGATTCACCATGCTCGTTTCACAACTTCTAATTGACTGACCCTCTCTTTACTAGAGAGGAGGGAAAAAAAGTCAAAAGTAGAAGTCTGCCATCTATCAATCAGCATGGTCTGAATCAACAAGAATAATATATGAACATGTTTATTCTGCCTGTTTCAGTTGCTGAACAGTTGCATGCTTTGCATTTTGAATTTCTTCTTTTAAAAATTTCCTACCATAACATGGCTCACTGTTATTCAGCATATTGATTTTTTCGACCAATAGTGCATTTAATGTTTCTATGCTTAAACGTGGTCGAAACTCAGTCATATTGTTTTTTTACAATGCTGAAAACTCTTTCAGCCCCAGCATTACTGTGCGGCACAACTAAAATCGCTAGCATTATTTTTGGAAGAAAAAAGTACTTCGCTGCCCCATTTCCATCTTTCAATTCGGAAATTTTTGCCCAAGCTATATCCGCATTTGAAGATAGAAAATCACTGTCAAATTGATCTGCTTGATACCTGGAAAATTCCATTTCCAGACTGTCCAAGTCATCATTAGCTACAATTCCAGTGAAAGTATCTACAAAATACTTGACTGAAGAGAAAGAGACTCGTTTCCTTAAATTTGGATCAGCTACTTCAGCATGTTTCAAAAATTCACCACACAAGGGGAACTTTTTGATAGTATATGTACATGCAGCTTCATAAAACTTTCTTACACAACAATAAAAGTTCTTTGCTTCTGTTTCACTAATTTTATTTTCAATTAGATATGCTCTGGTTTTAGCACCAATAACTAAATCTTCGTTTGTTTTTTGATAGCTCAGTTTCAGAAATTTTAGTTTACTTAAGTCACTCGAAAAGTCTGGTATGGCAGAAGGTTTGATAAATCTTACCAATAAATCAGTAAGGAAAGAATAAAGGTTTCTTCTAACAAGATGGATCATTGGTGCTTCACTTTGTAGTTTAACATTTAATGATGTAAATACAGGTAATGTTGCTTGCAGAAATAACAGATACAACTTTGTATCTGGGGACAGAAGCATCTTTTTCACATTTCTGACTCGGTCATTGTCTTTCAAATCGTCCGACTTTGAGCAAAAAAACTCTATTATAGCATCCCATTGAGATAACATTCTATTTACAGCATCTAACAATGACAGCCACCTTGTTGAGACATATTTTAAGAATTTATACGATTTAAGCCCACACATTTCTTGACAGTCCAACATCCTTTTCTTTCTCTTTGAACTTTTGTCAATATAAAAACAAATGTCCAACAGCAGTGATTCAACTTCACAAGTAAGCTCTTTTGCTGATTTTTTAGCACATATGTGAAGCAAATGGCAGATGCAACTTTGGACATAAATGTTAGAGTTTACTTTTTTATATGTGCAGCTACACCATTCAAATGCCTTAACATGGTGCTTGCATTGTCACAACCAAAAGAAATACAATTTTTCCATGGAATTTTTTTCTTCTCCATTTCTTTATCCAGAATACAAAAAATACCATAACCGGTATTATCACTGCATTCCAAGAGAGACAATATTGCAGAAACTATTTTTTGCTTATTTACATCAAAATATCTTACTACAACAGGATATAATTTAGTAGAATTCTGATCACTGCTGCCATCAGTTGCCATTGAAAATGGTGAACTCCTTAATGATAACATAATATCTGAAACAGTTTTTTCAGCCATACATTTTAACACAGCTGTAGTTTTTGTACGAGCACATGAATAAGCTTTTGCGATTTCCGAGTCTGTAAACATATTTTTGAATAACGGCCCAGCATGATCCGCTGCACTCAGTGGCAAATTGTGCTCAACCAGAAATGCAGTAAAAAGCATTTCTGCATTCGTTGTCCTTAGTTCCAAGTCAGTTTTCACCAAGAAAGTAGACAAAGGTTTTGTCTGAGTTATAATTTTACTCATCGATTGATGCTTCTTTGATGCAATATGATGGGCACAATCATAGAAACCACCATGTTTAACAGAAAAATTGCTGTTACACACAGTGCAAAATGCATCATTCGATGACACATCTGATGCACGCAAACATGGCCATTTTTCAGAATACGATGATTTAAATTTCTGATCTGCAATCTTTACCTTTTTCTTGCTTGTTTAGCCATATTAAAACGTGTAATCGCTAAATGTGTTCACAAGTCGCGAAAGCACATGGAAAGCAAGCAGACGCACTTGGTCATAAAGAAAGAAAAGCACTATAAAATCCAATCCGAAGCTGTACTATTATGGGAACGACACGGCGGCGCTCCCACGTTGTCCGATTAGAAGATCGTGAAACGTGTGTGCACACGCATGCAAGATCAACTGATATGCTAAAATAAACCACGTGCTTACTTCAGTGAAAACGCTTCGAATAATACTCCTTAGTACAGAGCGTGCGCACTCGCATTCCTATGTGACGCTGCTACCCATCACAGGAGATTGAAACCAGTTCCAGTCTGTTATTGTGTGTGTGTGTGTGTGTGTGTGTGTGAGAAGTAGCAAAGAGAAACGGAGACACAGGCGATTGAGTGGGACTGTGACGTAGCCGAGGATCAGCGCGTAACCTCCAGTCTTTAATGCGCAGTTACCAGCCTCGGCGGCGAAGTAGCGGAAGCGCCACCTATCGGTAGTTGCTTCGTTGTAGCAGATGACGCAGGCCAGATACCAAAGTATAGCTGGTAAAACATTGAATAATGAAGATCCTGCATTGCGCTTTTTGACTATTCTTATATGCAACCTGTTATTGAGTGTTCTGAATATGCTAAAGCACTTGGGTTCATGATAAACGCTAAGGGGGTCAAGCAAATAACACAAAAATTATGCTAAATAAAGTTAGCGGGGAAAAAATGCAGCGTCATAGCAACAAAAGCGTAGTATTAGGCATATGATGCGTAGTGCGTAGTAAAGGTAAAGAAATGCGTAGTTTCTACGCCAAATGCGTAGAAGTTGGCATCCCTGTGCTTACTTCTAGCCATTTTTCGTGGATCCAAACAACTTAGATTCCTGACAATACTGTACTGTACTGGAGATTTATTCTATAATTTTTACAGCAAGGTTAATTAAAAAAATTTTGCAATTGATGCGAATCTCAAACACTTGGCGATCAGTGTTTTTTAGATGTGAATAATAATACCTTTACAGACCTTACTGCCATGAAACCAAGATCAATGTTTTCTGTGGCAACATGGTTTTTTGCATCATTGACATCTAAATTCAGCTGTTTCTGCACAGTATTTGCAGATGCCAAAACACAGGGCTTAATAAACCACTGTAAAATATGGTTCAACATTTTTCCGAGTTCTTCAGCAACAAAAAAAAAGTCATGGACTTATCTGTTCGATAATCCAGCAAAAGAGGCAGCATAATCTTAGCAATGGGTATGAATATCTGGAGCTTCACTGGTAAAAGGTTATCTTCAAGATGCTTCCTAACAACAGCATATGACCTGCAGGTAGGCTTAGTAAACTCTCTTTCTCCTCTACAGCATCTACATATTTCTGAATGTCAGACAATATTTTAAGGGCACATTCACTTGCTGGAACATTTTCCAGCCACCTGTGTTGGACAAATTTTTTGGGCAAGCAATCATGTTCAGAATATTTCATGAAATCCTCTCTACTAGCTGGCAAATCTTTAAAAAGGTAGTATAGACTAACCAAAAATTCTTCAATTTCCCATTCACTGTCTTTGTACCTAAATTTAAAAGCATTGTGCAGAACATGTAACCCACAACTCCCAATATTTAGCATATTTTTTTGCAGTTCTTCCTTTGAACTGTCTTGCAGCATTCTATAGAATTTCCAATTCACACTTGGACCGCCCATTGAAACTTGCAATACTTTACAGAGTTTTAAGGGTGAAATAGCACTTAAGAATGTTTCAACTAAATCTTCAGCTGTGCTATGATCCATAAATACTGAAGTCAGAAATTTTGTTTGTACATTATTTCCATTTCAAAATCTTACATGGATAACCAGTTGTTTTTTCTGGTACATTTCATTTAAACTTTCATCAAATAGAAGGACATAATGATTTTTTGGGCTAGAACTTCCAACAACATATCAGTTAAATATGGAGAGATTCCAAAAACTGCATAATATGCACACTTTTTTTCACCGCATGTAAATTTTGCAGCAATAGGACTGCCGGGAAACATTCTTTGAAAAAGTTTTCCAATGTTCTTATTACATTTATAAGAATGATGATTTTTAATTGCATTAAGCACCCACAGAATTTCAGCATCAAAAATGTCATTCTTCACAATGTGGGAATCTAAAGGTGGTATAATAACTTTGGGATTTTCAGAAGTCAAGATAATTTCAGAATTTTTGTTTGGTTTAAAAAAAATTCTTCAAGATTTTCTTATATGAATCAATTCATTGTGCTTTTTGCTTTTCATGTGACTTTTCAGAGCAGACTCTCCCATAGAAGCAATGCTAAAACTTTTGTTGCAAATTCTACATTTTACCTGGTACTTATCTGTCAAGTGGCATTGAAGCCAGTTGTAGTCAGGGTTTTCTAACCACTGATTTTTAAAAATGCACTTACCTGCCATTTTTTTACTGTCAATCCTTGTTATTACGTAATTACAATAGCAGCAGCAAATATGGAAAAGAAATCAAATGCACAGTTTTCTAAACTCCACTTGTCTTATTCAGTCATAAGAAAATGGAAACGTTTAAACAAAATAAACTTTTTGCAAACTTAAAAAATTATGAGGACATTGAGCCACTTATTTTGCAGAGCAAAAAATATACATTTTTCCTATGTGGATGCGTACAATATTTCCTACTGAAGTGCACAGGATAGCATTCGTTAATGTAAATGGAATGGAAAACAAAAGGAAGTATGCACAGAACAGAGCTGTTTTAGTTTTAGAAGTTAAAAGAAAAATAAGGAAACTTACCTCTATGCACGATTTCTTCCCACATTTTACAGGGTTCACGTGATCAACCCCCATCCTCCAAAAGCAGAAAAAACAGAAACCAAAGAATATGCAGAAACGGAGGCCCGAATCCAAATGTCTGAAACTTCCACAAAGCACGTGACCCACGGCATTATTTTTCTGAATGCACAGATGCTTTCAATTGTGTTTAAAACACAAAAGCAGTATGAGCTAACGAGTACGGAGATGAAGCGCGGGTGTGTGTGTGGGGTTGGGGTGTTAGTATAACTTGATTCCTAAACACAGGCGCAAATGCAAATCGAATCTCAGCGCATTCTCATCACTGCAAACAGAGACAAACGCGTCACACCACGCATGGTCGCAGCACGGAGGGAGGGTCGGAGGTAGGGGTCGCATGGGAGGGGGAATACAGCAAAGCAACAAGGCAGCATGAGAATCACAGGGCATCTTGAGTTGCTTGCAGGAAAGACTGCTGCTAGGGTGGGGTCGGAATGACGTCACAGTACATTCTGGTGCTATAAAAGTCGCGGGGAAAGGGGCATAGCCAGGAGACGAAAAGTCCATGCATGAAGCACAAGCAATTCTTAGGAGTTCCAGCCGCCCGGCAAGAATGCGCCCTTAACCCCAGTCAATGGAAGCCCATCACGATTCACAAGTACATCATTCCACTTATGTTACTCTCATGGCTGACGTTCCACTCTGTAGTGATGTCATAGTCAACCAGCTGTTCACTAGCACTCTTGAGTTACATGCGAGTTCTGGACTATTTGATCAGCATGGCGTTTTTATCAGAAATGCACAGAAATATCTCCAATACAACTTTTTATCACAAACAATTATTTTACACATGCTCTTTCATATCATTACTTAAATAAACAAAACAAAATCTTTTTTCAAGTACTATTTATGGAGTCTTAAACTTTTTCAAGCACTTTCTAGGTTTTCAAGGACCGTACGAACCATGGATACAAGTTAAAACCTGATGATAATTAAAAACACTTCATAAGAACTTTCAGGTCCACCCTGGATCTCATCTTTAGATGAGAAATACAAATGCAAACATAACACAGAGTAACACATTAATTTATAGGTCTCGACGACAATGACATACACAGACAGAAAAAAAAAATTCCAACACCACGAAAAAATAGTTATAGAGGAATGAAATGGCGGCAATACATTTGTATAGGTAACATATTTAATCGATTAAGGTTTCAAGATCACAGCTTAATGTAAGCGCGAGAAGAGCCATTTTAAATGTGAAATGCTGGTACATTAATAACCGGTGTAACTGCCAGAATGTTGAATGCAAGCACGCAAACATTCATGCATTGTGTCGTACAGGTGCTGGATGTCAGTTTGTGGGATGGAGTTCCATGCCTGTTGCACTTGGTCGGTCAATACAGGGACGGTTAATGCTGGTTGGGGGGGACGCTGGAGTTGTCGTCCAATGATGTCCCATACCTGCTCGATTGGTGACAGATCTGGTGATCTAGCAGGCCACGGCAACATGTCGACACTCTGTAGAGCATGTTGGGTTACAACAGCGGTATGCGGGCGAGCGTTATCCTGTTGGAAAACACCCCTAGAATGCTGTTCATGAATGGCAGCATAACAGGTTGAATCACCAGACCGACGTACAACTGTGCCGTCAGGGTGCGTGGGATAACCACGAGAGTGCTCCTGCTGTCATAGGAAATTGCTCCCCAGACCATAACTCCAGGTGTAGGTCCAGTGTGTCTCGACCGTAGACAGGTTGGTTGCAGGCGCTCGCCTGGCTTCCTTCTAACCAACACACTGCCATCACTGACACCCAGGCAGAACTGGCTTTCATCAGAAAACACAACAGATCTCCACTCCGTCCTTCAATGAGCTCTAGCTTGACACCACTGACGTTGCAAACGACAGTGGTTTGGAGTAAGTGGAATGCACGCTACAGGGCGTCTGGCTCAGAGCTGTCCTTCAAGTAACCGATTTGTAACAGTTCGTTGTGTCACTGTGGTGGCAACTGCAGCTCAAATTGCTGCCGCAGACGCGGTACGATGCGCCGCGGCCATACGGCGTACACGGCGGTCTTCCCTCTCAGTGCCACGTGGCCGGCCAGAACCCGGTCTTCTTGAGGCAGTACCTTCCCTTGACCACCACTGCCAACAATCATGCACAGTTGCTACATTCCTGCCCAAGTCGTTCTGCAATATTGCGGAAAGAAAATCCACCTTCTCGTAGCCCTATTACATGACCTCGTTCAAACTCCGTGAGCTGTTGATAATGGCTTCTTCGTCTTCTTAAAGGCATTCTTGACTAACATCAACACACTAAGTCGAATCTCAACGATAACTAACGCTCACGAACGTTACAGCGCTTATTTACAGCAAACCTGCTTTGCATGTTCGGAGGGGCGCTACTAGCGCCACATGTATGCGCCGAGCGCGAAATTTGCAAAGATGTCATCTTACAGATGTACTCTCACCGCCTACCAACTGTCGTTTATCTAACACAACCCCTTCTTGGTGTTGGGATTTTTTTTTCCCCGTCAGTGTATGTGTAGTGGTCCCCTAATGGCCACCAGAATATCTACATCGTTAACTGATATCAAAGTGAGACAAATAGGTTGACAGGGAAGGAGGTATATGTAGGAAAAGTAGAATACGTATGAAAAGCAGTTAAAAGTTACCTGGGGAAAAAGGGGTTGTAGAGGCGAAGGGGGTGGTGGAGGTGAAGGGGGTGGTGGTGGAGGTGAAGGGGTGGTGGTAGAGGTCATCGGAAAAGAGGCTCCAAAAAGGTTGGGAATGTAACTAACATACGGAACATGTACAACTCATATCAATATATTAAACAGATGTAGTGTATACCCACATCATATGTACACTCATATCATATCAATATAAACAGATGTAGTGTATATATAAAAAAAAAATCAAGTCACAAAAGGTGCTCACGGTAATGTCGACAAAAAATGTTTCCAAGCAGTCGAAATAAATTGAGGCAGGTCATCATTACAGCATCCTGTTCCCGTCTGGAATATAAGTAGCAAGGCTTTCTGCAAATAATAGTGTAGGTTGGTGTATCGGGGAAGATATAACATGTGCTTCCTCCCAGATCGTAGAGTAGGTACTAGAATTAACCAGTCTGCAGATTGCGATTGTTGGTAGACCATTTTTTATGTCATATTTATGTTCTTTAAATCTTACTCCCAATATACGACTTGTTGATCCGATGTATGCGCTAAGTTGGCATCCCGTGTATTGCTACTGGTTAACGGGATAGAGTAGACACCTCCTCTATTCAACATCGGGACTTTGTCTTGATCTTTTTGACCACAGAGAGAATATTGCAAGTCTTTGACCAAAAGTCTATATCAAATCTCCTGCAGATGTTTTTTAAGGCTGGAGCGATGATAGGGTGGAATGCCATAGAACCTACGTATCTAGAATATGGTCCGGAAAACCATGTTGCCTGGTTATTTGAAACACCTTACTGATTTCTTTGTGTCGCCGAGTTTCATCTGAGAAATGGGTAAAAGCTCTACGTAATAAAAATCTAATAGCAGCTAATTTGTAAGAATGTGGATGATTCGAGTTATAGGGAATGATGGATGAGCTTGAATTGGCTTTGCAATACACCGAATAATTTAAAGTATTTGCCACAGTATCCCTTTGAAGCATTAAGTCCAGAAATGGCAGCTTACCTTCCACCTCAAGTTCGATAGTAAACTTAATAGTATCAAACTCAGAAGAAAAAGTTGTTGAAAAGTCCTGAAGTTCATTAAAGGAGTCCATCATTCCCTATAACTCAAATCATCCACATTCTTACAAATTAGCTGCTACAGTAAAACCTTGAAAATCCAGCAATTTTCCGATTTTGTTTTCGTCAAAAAATCTGATGTTTCACCAATGACTATGGAAATCTCCCAATGTATGGTCTCAACAACACATCTCGAAATCATCCGATCTCAGTGTGCAAATTGCCGATGGCCATCTACGTGTAACATGAGAAGGTTCTCAAATTCGTCATCTCATTGAGCCGCGCTGAAGTGATGCGGACTAATGAGGCGATGAATTGCCGTGTACGTTTGAAATGCAGGTTGAACGTGTGATACTTGGTGGTGACGGTATGTGGATTCGATCGTGTAATGACATCTGCACCGACATTCATGATGTATCGCAGTAATCACCTTCACAATGTATCATAGTTTCGTCAGTCGAAAAACCATAACATCGGTGTAAAATTCACATCGAGTCTTCGCGATGTATCAATACATCACCTAGCCTTAGTGGTTCCTTTGGCTTTTTTCAGGTTTGTGCCTAACCATTAACCAAATAAAAATTTTTTTCGACAAAGTTTTATGATAAACAGTACAAAAAGGTAATCAATATTATCGCTAAAACTTTTTTTGCCATCGCAAAAGCAATTTCCCCTCGCAAATTGTGAAGAATGCGATTGGCAGTGCGACCCCTGCATATTTATAAGGCGTAGACGTGCAAGTTTTCATTAAAGTCAGCTGTTATGAGTAAGCACGTGCTTTACGTAATACACGTTACGCAATTTTTGGGTAACTTCATAAATCCGGCACTTGTCCACTCCCGTCGATGCCAAATTTTTGAGGTTTTACTGTATTAGATTTTTATTACATAGAGCTTTTACCCATTCCTCAGATGAAACTCGGCGACACAAAGAAATCAATAAGATGTTTCAGATAACCAGGCAACATGATTTTCTGGACCATATTGCGAGGTCGGTTTTAAGAAAGCTCTCTAATAATTCCACTATCACCTTACAAAGTGTAAAGAAGAAACCTAGATACGTAGGTTCTATGGCATCCCTATCATCACTCCAGCCTTAAAAAACATCTGCAGGAGATTTGATATAGACTTTGGGTCAAAGACTTGCAATATTCTCTCTTTGGTCAAAAAAGATCGAGACAAAGTCTCGATTTTGAATAGAGGAGGTGTCTACTCCATCCCGTTAACCAGTAGCGATACACGGAATCCCAACTTAGCATACATCGGATCAACACGCCATACCTTGGGAACAAGATTTAAAGAAAATAAATACGACATAAAAAATGGGCTACCAACAACTGCACTCTCTAGACTGGTTAATTCTAGTACCTACTCTCCGATCTGGGAGGAAGCACGTTATGTTTTCCCCGATACACCAATCTACACTATTATTTTCCGGAAAGCCTTGCTATATTCCAGATGGGAACAGGATGCTGTAATGATGACCAGCCTCAATTTATTTCGACTGCTTGGAAACATTATTTGTGACATTACCGTAAGCACCTTTTGTGACTTGAATTTTTTTTTTTTTTTCAAATACACTACGATCTGTTTATATTGATATGATATGAGTTGTACATATGATGTGGGTATACACTACATCTGTTTAATATATTGATATGAGTTGTACATTTTCCATATGTTAGTTATTATTATTATTATTAGTTTTTTTTTTATTGGAGGTTTAACGACCACCGTGAGCAACTCAATCTCAATGGGCTATAAGCAGTCGCCCGTCCCTAATTTAGGGTCACTGGTTCCAGAGAAGGGAGAGAACCAGTGCCGTAAGACAAGCACAACATCCATGCCTCACCAGGATTCGAACCTGGACCCCATTCGGACGATTGATCAGAGGCCATCGCTTAGACCACTGCGCCACCGGGGCGGCATTATATTAGTTACGTTCCTAACCTTTTTGGAGCCTCTTTTCTGATGACCTCTACCACCCCCTTCTCCCCTACAACCTCGTTTTCCCCCAGGTACTTTTTAACTGCTTTTCATACTTATTCTACCTTTCTTACATATACCCCCTCTGCTGTCAACCTATTTATCTCACTTTGATATCTGTTAATGATGTAGATATCCTGGTGGCCATTAGACCACTACACGTCATTGTCGAGACCTATAAATTAATGTGTCACTCTGTCTTATGTTTGCATTTCTCATCTGAAGACAGGATCCAGGGTGGACCCAAAAGTTCTTATGAAGTGTTTTTAATTATCATCAGGTTTTAACTTGTATCTTGAGCATAATGAAAGTTATGGTTCATCAACTCAGGTTTTAAACCGTGGATTAATTTTATTGATGTACCGTGCACCAAGGTGAGCCGCCTTGTGTTTTACTTTAATGGCAATGCCCACTGCACAGACGTGCCATTACAACTTCCTTGCTACGGCTCCAGGGACAAGACAAAGTCCAGACTCCAAGAACTGGCTTGACATGATGCAGTTTGTTTTTCACCTAGTGGTCCCACAGACCCTGCCAAATTTCCTTGATATGACCATGGACAAGAAAACACAAATCCTAGTGAAACAGTGGCAAGGATGTGACAACTAAAGAGGGAACAGACCGCGTAGCACCATTAGCTGACTCTTTACCTGGGATCTCCACAGGGTTGTGAATCCAGCAGAATCAGATCTGGGAACCGGCCTTGAGTAAAGAATGAAATAAACATCTCATGTTAGGAAGGAAAGAATGATCACAATCTGTAGAAGAGAGAGACTGCGCAACAAACACTCAACGAATCTATATAGACCATAACATGCTGATGAGAGCTGGACTGAAGGTGATGATGCGCAGATACACAGCAAGCATATGTGCCGAAAACACTGTGGCCTTGATTGGGATCCACGTAACAGAAACTTCATCAATACAAACAGTGGTAGATCAGACAACTTCACTCCACGATTGAAAATCGGAACATAAAGATTAATAAACCTGGTCTGCAGCAAAATTGGAATTACTGTTGGCCCCAAATGGAGTTTTGGGTCAGGATACCGGGCCACATCTTTGACAAAAAAATGGACATACGCTGTCTTGTCGAGAGGAAGAACAAAACCATTGCTGCTCACCATTTTACAGATGTAGTTTGTTTGGGGGTTTAACAAACATCGTGAGAAACTCTATGGGCTATAAGCAGTCACCTGTTTTTAATTTAGGACCACTAGTTCCAAGAACGGAAGAGAGCCAGTGCAGTAAAGACAAACACAACATCCATGCCATGCAGGATTTGAACCTGAACCCATCTCGGAAGAATGGTTAGAAACCAGCACTTAGACCATTGCACCACTGGGGTGGCTTTAGAGATCTGATTGATCACAGATTGCAACTGCTGTTCAATGAAATGCATGATGGAGGATGAATAGAAATGTGTAGGTCATCAACATAGACAGTGGCCAAAACCTCAAGAGAAAAGCTGTGTAACAAACAATTGATACGAAGCATGAACAATGTGATGGATTAAATGCAACACTGAGGGGGCACCTTGGTCTTCTTGGAATGGTGCTGAGAGTGTAGTACCCAAGTGAACCTGGAATAAACAACTGTGAAGAAAACCTACAATGAAAGCAGGAAGATTTTCCTGCAAACCAAATTCATGGAGGGTATGGAGAATACTGTGCCATCATGCATGACCATACACTTTTTCTATGGCAAAAAAGACAAAAACCAGGCATTGCCTGTGCACAAACACCTCACACGTGGATGTTCACAGTGCAAGAGATGATCGTGAGGTGAACAATGTCAGCAAAATCCACTTTGCGATGATGAAATGATTTGGTTGCTCTCTGAAAAATGAATTAATCGGGAATTTACCATTTGTTCAAGTACCTTGCATCGACAGCTGGTGCAAACAACTGGACGATAACTAGAGCAAAACTTAGGATCATTGCCAGGCTTGGGGAAAGGTAGAACAAAAGCTTTTCTCCAAGAGTTTGGGAAACTATGCTCTAACCAAATACGGTTGAAAAGGAAAAGGTCCTTTAGAGATGACTGTGACAGATGATGTAATATGTTGTAATAGATGCCATCAGGGCTGACAGATGTGTGCTGTACTGCCACCCTCAATTCAACCATACTGACAAACAATCTCCTTTGCGCCATCTCGTAATAGCTTATAATTGCTGTTACGAGATGGTGCAAAGGAGATGTTTTGGCATTCTGCTTGTGACTTCACTCAGTGAAATAAGGTAGGACACACCCGACTGCTAGATAAGAGTGGTAAAAGCTGTACTTTAACAATTAACAATCTCCCTGACATCAGCATATGTGCAGCTGTCACTCTCAAGTATGGAAATCTGATGTGAACTATAGTTTTCCTAGATCTTACGAATTTTCCCCCATAGTACTTTAGAACTGGCACATGAAGTGATAGATGGAATATGATCCCTTCCCTTCTTGCTTTGTCGATGCACCAACTGAGCATTGAATTTTGCATATTTGAATGCAATGAGGTTCGCATCAATTGGGTGACATCTGAACTTGCACCAGGCCTTATGTTGTGCTCTCCTAGCATCTGTGTATTCAGTGGTGTACCAAGGTTTTGGACGTCTTGGAAGTTTTGTGGGATTTTGGAATTACAAGATCACTGCCTGAATAATACACACTGTAACATCTGCAAGAGCTATGTCAATGGACTCCTGAGTCACCACAGAAGATATTACTGCAGACAATGTGAAGACTTCCATTCTGGCATGATATATCTTCCATCAAGGAGGGCAACAGGCAAAGGCAGCAGACTTACATTGTAAGACAGAACAAAATTGGAAAATGGCCACTAAATTGGAAAATGGCAAAAAAAAAAAAAAAACCATGAAGATCATTACACACCATCCAAACACAGTTGGTACAAACTGGTGAGCCCAAGGTCAAATTGATTGCACTGAAACTTCTTGTTGGCTTGTGGAAGAAAGTGTTGGCACACTGGTGTTAAAAAAACACAAAGAAGATGAGGACAGAAGTAATCTAATCCTACAGCCTCTTGTATTGTAACTGACACTAACTCACAAAGGGTTATGAGTGCTGAAGTCACCCATAAGAACAGATGGAGGGCAGCCAATCAGCTAGGCTTCCAAGATCGGAAATGCTCATGTTCTCAACTGGTGGCAGATAAACACTGCGGACAGAAGCACAGGAACGAAAAGTGAACAACCACCATGACTTGTAATGTGGTTGACACTGAAACAGGAGTGATCAGGAAACTTGTGAGGGAAAAGGACAGCAACTCCCCCACATGCAGTGTCATCAGACATGTTGTCATTTTGAAAAGTATTGTAACGCCGTACTGTAAGCAGGTTGGATGGTTTAAGTTTTAGTTTTGTCTCCTGTAGACAAAGGCACACTGAAGAGTAAGCAGGAGCAGGTGTTTCACAGCATCAAGTCCTGTCCGGAAACCTCAACAGTTCCACTGTACGATTGAACCAATGGTTGAAAAGAAGTGGAAAGCTTAAGAAAAAAAAAAAATGATGTGAAGCTGAGTGCTTAAAAGCACTCAGAGCTATCAGCTCCCTCTGGTAATTGCTCCACCAGATGTGGAGATGTCCAATCTCATAGGAGGATGGGACAGTTATTTGTCCCAGGGGTCTTGGACGAACTCATCTCGCCCTGGATTTTAGGAGTTTATGGATAAAGTGTTTTGTTTTTGTGCTTATCTTTTGACTTTGCTCCAGAAGTCTTAGCCTGAGCCTCAGTGCTGGTAGTGGTAGTACAGTGAAATCTTGTCATAACAAATTTGAAGGGACTGCAGATTTAATTCGTTATTCTAAAATATTCACTCAACTGAAATTCCAAGATGGCGGTGCTAAATCAATATTTAAACCAGCATTACATTTTTTATCAAATATAAGCACTAATAATGAAATGTATGATACATACAATAATGATATGACAAATAATATAGGATATTTAATAATGAAAAAATGATAAAATTACATTGCAATTCATATTTTCTTAACGTCATCTATGAATGAAAAAAACCAAAACATGTTAATATGTACTACACTGAAAATGTATGCTTGAGGGCAAATAACACAACCCAACATGATTCTGGGGTTTGCAAAATTTTGAGTGTTTTATAATAATTCAGGTATGCTGATCACGAATATCACATCCATTTTTTTCTGTCATTTCACAATTTCCCCATGTCATTTTTTGTTTATATATGACAAAAATGAAAAATAATATGAAGTAACGCCATTTTTTAATTCTAAAAATTAAAATTTGCTAGCTAAAGCAGATCGCGGCAGTTGGAAAATGATACAATAGATAGATAAATTTTAATTGGAAAGTGATATAATAGATGGCGCGCGCCTCTATATCAATGAATGAAACATTGTGTGTTTTTGCCATTTTGAATACTGTGTTTCAAGCGATAAGACCGAAGTGTATTTCGCTCATTTTAACGGTTGTGTTGTTCGTTATTACTGCATTATGGAGTCAGGAGGCTGTTAATAGTCCTGATTCATTTTGTTATATATGTGGTAGTTTTATGGTGAAAAAATGGCAAAGCAAAATAACGGATTTTGTCAAAAAGGCGTATCAGGCTTATTTCAATATAAAGCTTGGAGACCAGGACAAGAAATGGGCGCCACATCAACTTTGTTATACATGCTTTATGATAGCTGTCAACAATATAATTGTGACGCACATAACACTGTTTCACACTTTATTCATGTACAAGTTGATTACCCATGGGAGCACGTCATATGTAACGTAATACATAAAACATTATGCATTCGATTATGGAATTAATGTTATCAAAACGTACTCACCAGGTTTCAGTTTGGTTGTATATTCCAATAGAATTATATTACTGCAGTGCTTCATATTCGTTTTTTCGCTTGGCCAAAGGTTGTATGTTTTGAAAGTATAAAGATTCATATGATGAGTGGTGTGAAGTAAATAAATTCTTGAACTGGTTGCCGCCATGGGCAGCACAGAGCAAACGTGTATTCCACGAACCAAAAAATGAAAAGATCCATGAAACGAGAAGGCATTCATGAAAGGACTATAAAATTGGTGAGTGATGAATTCTCGTGACTGGCAGTGGACATTAAAACCAAATCTTTTCGTTAAAAGTAAAAACCTTTATGAAAAAAGGCGGATGATTTACAGAAAGTACGACTTCGAAAAGACAAAGAACCAAGGAATTAAAATCTTCAATGGAAACAATTTGCACTCCCGCAGGTAATGCATCCAAAATGTGTATTCCAGGAACCAAAAATTGAAAAAACTTCCGTGAAACGTGAAGGCTTTCATGAAATGACTATAAAATCGGTGAACGATGAGTTTTTGTGACTGGCAGCAGACATTAAAACCAAACCCTTATGTTAAAATTAAAAACCTTTACGGAAAGAGGAGGAGGATTTACAGGAAGTACGACTCAACTTCGAAAAAACAAAGAACCAAAACCAAGGAATTAAAATCTTCAATGGCAACAATTCGTACTCCCGCAGGTAATGGCACCCATACTAGTTTCAGCTATATTCCATCGTAGCCATTATCTGTGGGTATATGCACGTTGAACACGTGTTGTTGGGAAGCCAGACTCACGCCACATTCACTTCTGGACCATGTTTTGTTGCATCCCATCAACTGTTCATTCCTGTGGAGCTATCATTGCGCATCACATTGGGTGTACTCGTACTCATTCACCCAATCATGTGGTTGCCACGTAATCTGTGGATATATTCAGACGCCATCTGTTATCAATGACATCCTCAATTGATACTAATGAAAACCATTTTTGAACTTTGGTTTGTATTTCTGTTTTCTTTCCTGCTAAATTAGATACTTCCACCACCCAGGGGTAAGGTAATTCAATCGGGACATTATTATTACAATTGTACCCCTTAGTTTTTTCAATAACAAGTGCTTCAGAGGTTAAGATCTGACTAAGAGTTCTATGAGAGGTGACAATTTTAGCATTCGTCCAGTCGGGTTCGGTATTATTTGCAATACAATATTGCATCAAAGGGAATTTTCCTTCTTCATTGTTCCAATTTTTTATATGTTCGTTCAGTCTGGAATTGAACTTCGTTTTGTGCTACCGATGTAAATTTTTTTATTTGTTTGATTGTCATCATTGCTGCACGTTGGAATAGCGTATACTCCTGCTCAGTTACGAATCGATTTCTTGTTATTTCCATTGGTTAATAATATAGAATTGTCAACTACAGTCTCAGCAAGTTGCAGGTTATGTTTCTTACATTTATCTTTCAAAATTCTGGTGATGGGATGTACACTGAAGAGCAACAGAATTAGAGATACCTGTCTAGTAACATGTAGCACCACCTTTCACCCTGATGACGGCGGCGATTCGTCACGGCATGGACTCGACAAGACACCGGAAGCGTTGGGAAGCCATACGGATCCACAACCCCTGAACAAGCTTCCACAGTTCACGAAGATTTGATGGAGGGAGGTCAGAGCTTTGAACATCTCTCTCGATGGCATCCCAGATGTGCTCAATGGGATGGAGGTCAAGTGACCTAGCTGGCCAAGGAAGCGTGGTCACATCAGTGGAGTGTTCATCCAACCATTCGGATACAATTCGGGAGTGATGGCATGGTATATTGTCTTGTTGCAGGATGAGGTCCCCATTGGGATGTTGAAGACGCACAAACGGGAACAAATGGTCGTCCAGGATATCCTGGTAACGTTTACCTGTGAGGGACGATGTCACATGTACCAGGGGTCCCATTTCAGTCCACGTAAACAGTCCCCAGACTAGAATGCCACCCCCCACCAGCTTGAAGAGTACCCTGCTGGCAAGAAGGATCCATCGCTTCATGTGGTTTGCACCGTACTCGTATCCTGCGATCCGCATGTACCAACGTGAATCTCGACTCATCAGTCCAGGCAACATTTTCCCACATGACTAGGGTCCAGCGGCATTGTTCCTGCGCCCATGCTAATCTTTGCACCCCGTTATGTGCAGTCAGCAGTGGTACCCTCGTGGGACGATGGCTTCTGTACCCCATAGCGAGGAGATGGCTCTGGGTGGTGCGGCTGCTTATACGTTTTTGTGCACCAGCGTTAAATTGCCAAGTGATTTTTTGCACTGTGGCCCGTCTATCCGCTGTTACAATGCGGGATAGCCAACGATGACCCCGCTCATCTACACGCTGTTGTCCATGGCAGTTGGCCCTTACAGGGATGGTTTTACAAGATTCAATGTACTCACAGTGCACCTGTGACACAGTGGTTCATGAAAATCCCAGTGCCTGCACGACTTCCGAGATGGAGTGACCCATTCGTCGGGCTCGACAATTTGCTCACGATCAAATGCGCTTAGATCCTTCGTCTTACCCATACTGCATCAGACTCTTACCGATTCCCGTCTCATCACTGCATACGTCATGTCGTTTCCGTTTACAGGGCCGCCCACAGCGCCACATTTGCATAACGCCAGCTGTTTCTAATTCAATTG
This sequence comes from Macrothele yani, assembly GCA_039090855.1. NCBI lineage: Eukaryota > Metazoa > Arthropoda > Arachnida > Araneae > Macrothelidae > Macrothele > Macrothele yani. The sequence goes on along the minus strand of CM076990.1, from coordinate 97,927,475 downwards.
CTCTTCAGTGCATATATGGTAGAGATCCACAGTATTGTTGATTTTCTGTTGGTTTAGATATGTCCTGGCAGTAAATGATTTTTTAATATTTTTGTACATTGAGTTGATCAAGTTTTCTCTATATCCAAAAGATCTTCTTGTGTTTTTAATCCAACATATTTCTTTTATTTCTTTATCCTTGTCTGAGGAATGTGTTATAGCCCTTCTAATGTAATATTTGAAGGCCGATGCTTTATATTTCCTGGGGTGACACGAGTTAGCAGGCACAACTGCAGGGATGTAGGTAGGTTAACGGTATACTGAAAATTCGATTATTATTTTTTATTAATGTTAAAATAATAATCAAATTAAATTTTCAGTAAACCGTAAACCTACCTACATCCCTGCGGTTGTGCCTGCTAACTTGTGTCACCCCTGGAAATATATCAACAATACTGCGGATCTCTACTGTATATACATGCCATCACCAGAATTCTGAAAGATGAATGTAAGAAACATAACCTGCAATTTGCTGAGACTGTAGTTGCCAATCTATATTATTAACCAATGGAAATGACAAGAAATCGATTCCTAACCGAGCAGGAGTATACGCTATTCCAACGTGCAGCAATGATGACAATCAAACGAATAAAAAATTTACATCGGTAGCACAAAACGAAGGTTCAAATCCAGACTGAATGAACAAGTAAAAAACTGGAACAACAAAGAAGGAAACATCTCTTTGATGCAGTATAGTATTGCAAATAATACCGAATCCGACTGGATGAAGGCTAAAACATTCACCTCTTATCAAACTCATAGTCAGATCTTAACCTCTGAAGTACTTGTTATCAAAAAAATCAAGGGGTACAATTGTAATAATAACATCCCGATTGAATTGCCTTACCCCTGGAAGTATCCAATTGAACAGGAAAGAAAACAGAAGTTATGACGGAAATACAAACCCAAGTTTAAAAATGCACTGCTGGCCACCCAAAATGCAACACCAAGAAGGAAGCATTCGATTGGCCTGAAATTTGCAGCATGCGTTGCCCGCGAGAGGACATGCAAACAATTAGCATTGCAAGGCATATGCAAATCATGTGCGCCCGGCACGCCACCGAGAAGCACTATAAGAAGGGTACACAGAAGATGGGGTGTAAGTAGTGGAAGTGTGTTGTGCTGCCGGACCGGTGAGTGGGAAGCTTCCTGATGCCTCGTCGCAGAATACGGCAGTCATTCTAGCACGTTTCGGAGTTCGACAGAGGACGAATAGTGGTTCATCGCGACAGCGGTTTATCATACTGAGACATCGGCGCCCGTGTGGGACGACATCCAGCCACAGTGAGGTGAGTATGGATTCAGTGGGTGCAGGAGGGAGGGAGGGAGGGACGGACGGACGGACCGACGTGAGCGATTGCTGCAGCCGCGGCGCACCACTGAATGAGAGGACCGGCATGTTGTGCGGCGGACATTGACGGCTCGCACCGCCACATCATGAACATTAGCGCAGGAATTAGGGTGTGTTGCACAACAACCTGTGCCAGCAAGTACCGTTCGACGTCGTCTGCAGGAGCGGGGACTTGTCGCACGGCGGCCATTGCTCCAATTACCATTGACGTTGCACCACCGGCGAGTGCGGCAGCAGTGGGCCGTTGAACGTCGTACCTCGACTACGGAATGGCATGACATTGTCTTCTCCGACGAATACTGCTTCTGCCTGCAACACCACGATGGTCGGATCCGTGTGTAGAGGCACCGCAGTGGGAGCTGTATGACACCTGCATTATGCATCACCATATCGGTCCGTCGCCTGACGTTATGGTTTGGGGCGCAATTGGATATGACACCCGCACCCCTCTGGTACGCATCGCCGGTACACTCAACAGCCACTGCTTCAACTCCGATGTTTTGGAGCCTGTAGTCCGCCCTTACCTGCAGGACCTTCCAGCGGCCACGTTTCAACAAGACAATGTGCACCCGCGCATGGTATGCATTGTGCAACAATTCTTCACGGCCCACCAGGTGTCACTGCTGCCGTGGCTCGCCTGTTCTCCCAATATGTCGTCCATCGAACACGTCTGGTCGCTGATCAGCAACTGAGTGGCTCGGCAAACACCACCCGCGGCTACACCTGATGAACTGTGGCAACGTGTGGAAGCAGCCTGGACTGACATGCCTCAAGCACACATCCAAAGCCTCTTTCGTTCGATGCCGCGGCGTGTAGCAGCCGTTATTGCCAGCCATGGGGGCCACACGAACTATTGATGTCTGCGCGTTCCGCAAGTCGCACGGGCCTGTAAGCTCAATCGTTTCATCTTTGTATCTGTTGTTATGTGTCCAGTAAATCTTGCTTTGCTATCTCGTGTCCTTCTTGGTGTTGCATTTTGGGTGGCCAGCAGTGTAGTTTCCATTAGTAACAATTGAGAATGTCATTGGCAACAGATGGCGACTGAATATATCCAAAGATTAAGTGACAACCACATGATTGGGCGAATGAATACGAATACACGCAACCTAATGCACAATGAAAGAGAAGCTTGCGGTTGACATCCGATCGCCTGCGATTGATTCACGCGCTGTTGAAGACTGAAGTACGGAGAGACTCAGATAGTCCAAAGTCTCTCTTCTCAGCGAACCATTGTGCAAAACAACCCTAGCAGGAAATTGTTTGAAAGTTCTTATCGGAACAGCGAACACTCAAAGACCTGATTGTGTTGTGCCATTGGACTGTGTGACGTATACATACAATTTAACATTCATTTGTTCCAGTTTATTCATGTAGGTAAGACATTTCCCATAATGTAAAGATATAAATAAACTTCTCATATGAGTTTATTCTTAAAAAAAAAAAACTAATTGTCGATTCAGACGGGTTTCGTCTACCAGGTTCGAATCCCGGTGAGGCATGGATGTTGTGTTTGTCTTACGGCACTAACTCTCTCCCTTCCCTGAAACCAGTGACCCTAAATTAGGGATGGGCGACTGCTTATAGCCCATTGAGTTGCTCACGGTGGTCGTTAAATCTTCAGTCACAAAAAAAAAAAAAAAAATCACGAACCTGGACTTACTGTCTTTACTGAAGTGGTTGAATGAATTTGAAAGTTCACATTTGTTGTTTCATATGAGTTTATTATTTAAAGAAAAAAAAAACACTTACCGTCGTGTCTAGTATATCTCTATTGGAATATACAACCGTACTCAAACCTGGTGAGTACATTTTGATAACATTGATTAATTTCATAATTGAATGCATAATGTTTTATATATTACGTTACATGTGACATGCTCCCGAGGGTAATCAACTTGTTCATGAATAACGTGTGAAACAGTATTACGTGCGCCACAATTATATTGTTGACAGCTATCATAAAGTAACATAAGCCACATAGTAATGGTTCGATAAGCTTGTTGTACAAACTATCAGAACGTAAATTGTCATATGGGTGTTGAGCAACTGAGAAAATGAACTCAAGGTAAGAAAAACTCTCTTCCATTTGCTATTCCAATGATATGGCGGGAGCCAGTGAGTCATGAGGAATGTTATTTTTCCTTAACCACACCAGTAAAGGACTACAACTGCAAAAGCATAAATAATATTGTCTACCCAATGACTCCCTGTGCTATCAGACCTGCATCTCATGGACATGATTTACCTTAATAATCTAAAGCAACTTATGGGATTTTACTAGGAAATTTTTTTCATTAATAGCAAATTTTCGGAGAAAACTCTTCTCCTTCTTCAGGCTGTCTTGTTGTCACTTTTTACTTGTCACTATCACGGTTACGGTTTACCTTGACGGTTACAGTTAACCTTGACGGTTACGGTTAACCTTGACGGTTTAGGTTATTTTTCAACAAATCCTGCCAGATGTTAGGCAGGGAAAATCCTTTGCAGTCATTGATGATGGAATTTTGATTTTTCTCAATCTCTATTCCTTCTTTCAGTTTTCTTTTTTGGAAATTGCTTTGGAAACTGATTACTTTAAGGGAATTCCAATTCATGCTGTGCCCAGTTTCTCTAACATGCCTATCTAATCCAGTCTTGTTGGAGCAATTTTTTATAGCTGCTTTATGCTCAACTATACGAGTTTCTAGTCTGCGACCTGTTTCACCTATGTAAGATAGTCCACAACTACAATTTACTTCATAAACTACTCCTTGCATTTTTAAAATATCTTCTTCTCTTTGAACTATTTTAGGGAAAACATTTTTAACTTTGTTCTCTAAACTTGGAGCTAGCCTAATATTGTATTTTTTACTAATTCTCTTTAAAGCCTCAAATAAACCTTTGTGATAAGAAATTTTTCTAGTGAATTTTACTTGTTGCTTTTGTGGGTTCTTTGCACCATTAAAATTCAGAAGCTTCTCAATTTCTTCTTTAGGATAGTTATTCTCTGCAAGTATGACTTTAAGCTCTTCTTTTTGGGCTTCTTTTTTATCTGCAGTAGAAACTATTTTATTAATTTTTTCTAAAAACTGACTTGCTACATTTTTCTTAATAGAAACTGGATGATACGAATTGAAATCCAGTAGTCTTTTAGTATTCATTGGTTTTTTATACCAACTAGTGAGGAATTTTTCATCTTCATAATAGATAGTAATATCTAAGAAGTTTATTCTTCTTTCTTTTTGAAGTTCAATAGTGAACTTAAGGGAATCATCTAATTCATTGAATGAGTCTAGAATTCTTTCTGGAACAATTTCTGAGCTATCTATTATAAATAAGATGTCATCCATGTATCTGCTATATAAGCAGAAGTATGTGGGTTGTACTAGTATCTTTTCTTCTAGTTTTCCCACATAATAGTTAGCTAAGAGTGGGGAGAGTGGGGAGCCCATTGCTAGCCCCGATTTTTGAATGAAAAAAGTTTTCCCAAATTGAAAGTAGTTGTTCTGTAAAGAGAAAGTAAGCATTTCAAAAATTCCTACTAATATGTTTTTTTCCTTGTTGTGAAAAACTATTAGGTCTGCCAAGTCTTCCGCTATAAAGTCTATAAGTTGATCTATATTAATGTGAGTATACATAGACACTATATCTAAACTACCCATAATAGGAGAATCTAATTTAGGAAGAAGTTCTAGTTTTTCTTTTAGCTGCATTGAGTTTTTTATCAAGTTAGGTGGCTCTTTTAAAAGATTCTGAAGGTGTGACTTTAAAAAATAGTTTAGATTTGAAAGAATAGAGTTTTTTGAGTCTATTATTGGTCTAATTGGTTGGTGTTCTTTATGCAGTTTGACTATTCCATATATTTGAGGTAATCTGAACTGTAATTTTGAGAATTGTTTATAGTTTTCTGGAAGCTGGTTTTTCTTTTTTGAAGTGAAATAAGCTTAGAGACTTTTTAATCAAATCTGGTAGTGGGTTTTCTTTTACTTCTTCATACATAGGTTTTTTTTAGTTCTTCTTCCATCTTTTCTAGATAATCTTTCTTATCCATAATAGTAATCAACTTACTTTTGTCTGTTTTCACAGCAACTACACTTTCATTTTTTCTGAAATCTTTAAGAGCTTTTAATTGACTATTATCAAAATTTTTTTGAGGTTTCCTTACTTGCTTCTGGAATTTTGTAAGGCTATTGTAGTAATCTTTTCTGAGGAGGTCTGCTTTAATTTGGTCCTCTTTTTCTAAAGTGCTGCAGATGCTTTCCAATTCACACCTTCAGAATCTTTTAAAAGAGCCACCTAACTTGATAAAAAACTCAATGCAGCTAAAAGAAAAACTAGAACTTCTTCCTAAATTAGATTCTCCTATTATGGGTAGTTTAGATATAGTGTCTATGTATACTCACATTAATATAGATCAACTTATAGACTTTATAGCGGAAGACTTGGCAGACCTAATAGTTTTTCACAACAAGGAAAAAAACATATTAGTAGGAATTTTTGAAATGCTTACTTTCTCTTTACAGAACAACTACTTTCAATTTGGGAAAACTTTTTTCATTCAAAAATCGGGGCTAGCAATGGGCTCCCCACTCTCCCCACTCTTAGCTAACTATTATGTGGGAAAACTAGAAGAAAAGATACTAGTACAACCCACATACTTCTGCTTATATAGCAGATACATGGATGACATCTTATTTATAATAGATAGCTCAGAAATTGTTCCAGAAAGAATTCTAGACTCATTCAATGAATTAGATGATTCCCTTAAGTTCACTATTGAACTTCAAAAGAAAGAAGAATAAACTTCTTAGATATTACTATCTATTATGAAGATGAAAAATTCCTCACTAGTTGGTATAAAAAACCAATGAATACTAAAAGACTACTGGATTTCAATTCGTATCATCCAGTTTCTATTAAGAAAAATGTAGCAAGTCAGTTTTTAGAAAAAATTAATAAAATAGTTTCTACTGCAGATAAAAAAGAAGCCCAAAAAGAAGAGATTAAAGCCATACTTGCAGAGAATAACTATCCTAAAGAAGAAATTGAGAAGCTTCTGAATTTTAATGGTGCGAAGAACCCACAAAAGCAACAAGTAAAATTCACTAGGAAAATTTCTTATCACAAAGGTTTATTTGAGGCTTTAAAGAGAATTAGTAAAAAATACAATATTAGGCTAGCTCCAAGTTTAGAGAACAAAGTTAAAAATTTTTTTCCCTAAAATAGTTCAAAGAGAAGAAGATATTTTAAAAATGCAAGGAGTAGTTTATGAAGTAAATTGTAGTTGTGGACTATCTTACATAGGTGAAACAGGTCGCAGACTAGAAACTCGTATAGCTGAGCATAAAGCAGCTATAAAAAATTGCTCCAACAAGACTGGATTAGATAGGCATGTTAGAGAAACTGGGCACAGCATGAATTGGAATTCCCTTAAAGTAATCAGTTTCCAAAGCAATTTCCAAAAAAGAAAACTGAAAGAAGGAATAGAGATTGAGAAAAATCAAAATTCCATCATCAATGACTGCAAAGGATTTTCCCTGCCTAACATCTGGCAGGATTTGTTGAAAAATAACCTAAACCGTCAAGGTTAACCGTAACCGTCAAGGTTAACTGTAACCGTCAAGGTAAACCGTAACCATGATAGTGACAAGTAAAAAGTGACAACAAGACAGCCTGAAGAAGGAGAAGAGTTTTCTCAGAAAATTTGCTATTAATGAAAAAAATTTCCTAGTAAAATCCCATAAGTTGCTTTAGATTATTAATTCAATTAAACTAGGAAGCCATTTCTCAACATGAGCGTTATTCAAAGAATGATTTACCTGTTCCATCACCTCCTAAATCATTAGATTTTTCATCAGCTTTTCAAAAGTTGAGTTAAATTGCAGTGAAACTGAGGACTTGTACAGCAATCCTGAAACTAGTAGTGAACCACAGAAGTTTACACAAAGTGAATTAAATGGCTTGGTACAGGATTTAAATCTTCCAAAGGAAAGTGCACAACTTTTAGGATACTTAAACACAAAAATCTACTTGCTCCAGGAATGTTTTCACGGTACAGAAACTGAGAAAAGGAATTTGTTGAATATTTCGCCCAAGAAGAAGAATCGCTTTTATTTTGCAGAGACATTCCTGGACTTATAATGCATTTGTCTTCCACTGTTCATGACCTATCACAGTGGAGATTGTTCATCGATTCTAGTAAGAGAAGCTTAAAAGGAGTTCTTTTGCATAATGGCAATATTTCCCCCTAAATACCAGTTGCTCAATCAGTAAATCCAAAGGAATCTTATGAAAATCTTGATGTTCTCCTTAATAAAATAAGATATCAGGAATAGAACTGGCAAATTTGTTGAGATTTTAAAATTTTGAACATGATAATAGGGCAGCAAAGTGGTTACACAAAAATGCCATGTTTCATCTGTGAATGGGACAGTAGAGCTTATAAGCAAAATTGGATGACAAAAAAATGGCCTAAAAGAGAAAACTTGATTCCAGGATCAAAGAACATTCTCCATCCGAACCTAGTGGGTCTGGAAAAAGTTATTTTACCACCCTTGTTTTTCCACATTTATCAGAAAAAAAAAATGTTTGTTGGCCCAGATATAAGGCAGTTAACTAATAATAAAACTTTTGAGGAAAAAATTACTACAACAGAAAAAGAAGCATGGGTTAACTTCAGAAATCTCATTTAAAATTTTCTAGGCAATTACAAGGATCCTAATTACAAAGCCATCGTAGCAACTATGCCAGAAAAATTTAAGAACCTGAGTAGCAACATGAGCTTGAAAATTCATTTTCTGCATTCTCACCGTGACTATTTTCCCAAAAATCTTGGTGCTGAGAGTGAAGAGCAAGGTGAGAAATTTGACCAAGATATAAAATGTATGGAAAAACGATATCAAGGACAATGGAATGTAAATATGATGATGGATTACTGCTGGGGTTTAAAGAGAGATTCTGCTTCTGAAATTTCACCATATAAAAAAAGCTGTAAATGTTCGTTTGACGGAAAATGAAAATGATTTTGTAAGAACACAATTTTGTTTTTTATATTTTTTTTTCATTAACTATTTTTTATCTCCACACAAGTGATTTTTACTTAGATTGTATCAATATCAATAGGTTGTGGATTGTATATTCTTTTACGAAAATCAAACAAATTCTATAAAATACTGATAAACAATATAATATCAGGAATACCGAGCATCGCTCAGTTAAAGGGGATATGAGAGCACAAAAAAAATTTCAATTTTGATATGTTATTTCGAAGTATTGTAATCCCATACTACACTGCTGGACAATTGCTAAGGACGAATCATAAACGGCTATATAGCGCATAAAAAAGTAAGTGTGGTTGGATGCCAAGTGAAATAAAATAATGTCAGAATGCCAGGACGTTACAAGAAAGACAATTTATTGTGCTCTGAAATCCAGAAGGCTTTGGAACGTGTTAAAGGGACAAACAGGCCATTTGTGCAGAATACGTAAACGTGAAAAAAATGCAATTACCGTCCGCAGGCGTTCTGGTGTAAGATGTCAATACGGGATATGGCCACCATGGAGGGCAATGCAAGATTCCACACATCGTGTCATGCTTTGCACAACATTATCAAGCAGCTGTTGGGGTAATTTATCCCATTCCTCTGTCAGTGCACGGATGAGGGTGTTCTTGTTTATTGGAGGGCATTGGCGACCAGCAAGACTCCTCCCCAAAGCATCCCACACATTTTCAATGGAATTCAGATCTGGAGAACATGCTGGCCATACAAGGCGTTGAATATCCTCGCTCTCAAGACACTCCTGGACAGCGACTGTTCGATGACATGTTGCGTTGTCGTCCATGAAAATGAATCTATCACCGACAGCACCAAGGAACATGCGAACATGAGGTAGCAGAACATCATTAATGTATCGTTGGCCAGCCATAGTTCCAGTTGGAAGCACATAGAGGGATGTACGGCCATTGATCATGATGCGAGCCCATACCATGACACTACATGTCGGATATCGGTCCCTTTCCTGTATGTTTGCTGGACAATATGCAGTACCACTATCACGCCAGATCAGTTGTCGTCGACAATCAGACGATAGACTGTATCTACTCTCATCTGAGAAGAGGACAGCAGACCAGTCGTTATCAGTCCAATTGCGATGTTGATGGCACCATTGCAAACGGGCAGTACGGTGACGTCTGGACAATGGGATGTACACAACAGGATGGCGGGCGTATAGTCCTCCTTCATGCAAACGTCTGGCGACAGTTTTTCGGGAGATCCGCTTGCCAGTAGCAGCCATAAACTGATTTGCTACCTCACTAGCTGTGCTGCGCCGGTGTCTTTTTGTTAATAGCACTATGTACCGATCTTCTGCAGGTGTCGTACTGCGAACACGACCTCCCCCGTGACATTTGCTACTCTCACCATTTGTTTGAAATGATTTCCAAAGCCTTGAAAAAACACTGTGGCTGACGTCGAACTCCCTGGCAACATCTGTTATTTTTCGCCCTTCTTCAACCTTGCCAATAATACGGCCACGTGTAAAATCATCTAGGTGATGTCGGGAAGACATACTGAAAATTGCAAGTTCGTCAATTGATTCTTTCCCTTTCAACTTTGCGTTTGAACAACAACAGTCCATACACGTCAAATCCTTTATATCTCTTATCAGCGTTATGACGTCACGAACAAGTTCGGTAATCCAAAATTTGCATGCGCACAACATGTCTTACTGTATCCTGCACGTATGCTAATTTCCACATTTTCCTGCCTTCCATTTTATGGTTGCTATTGTCATCCGTCCTTAGCAATTGTCCGGCAGTGTATTAAAGGAGCAATTCTTGTATATTTGTATTCACAGTCGTTTTTTGGTTTTGTTGGCTAGTCCTTCAGTTACATGTTCTCGCATGTCTTCCAGTCGCTTGACACGTTCATCCTTCGCCTGCGATATGCTGTTATGTATGACGTCGCTGTTCTTCCAACTGCTGGTTACGTTGTTAATTGGTTTCGTAGGCCAGTCATTTAGTTGTGCGTTGTCACAAGTGTTCCAGTCGCTGAACACGTTCATCCGCGGTTTCGGTTGAGATTCGCTCTGATGAACGACTTCGTAGTTCTTCCAATCGCTGGTTACTTTCTTTGGATGATTCAGCTGCGATTTGCTGTCTATTTATTTTTCGCATTTGATTGAGGTTTTCTTCCGATATAGATTCATTGAGGGTTATAATAACGTCGGACATTATTTCCATGCTCCTCGCCTTAGCTGCTCGGAATGACCTTTTTGTAGGCTGATCATCTTCCAATGGAAGGTCATATGTTTCAAGACTGGAATGTGATCGGAAAACATCGGATCTTGAATGTCCAAGGTGTTCCATATTTACTTCTTCCGCTTGTTCTTGTTCCAATAGTGCCGTATTCTTTTCATTAAAGTTGAAACGTCCACGTTTCGTAGGGAGTCAACCAGCCATATTTTTTTATATTGTTTTAAAATCCACGTGACACTCTGTTTACAGTATTTAATAAAAATGAACTAATCATATTTTAGCACAGCGGATACGCTCGTCATCAAGTGAATATTCAAAAATGTAACAAAAATAATGCTGTATTAACAGTTTACCTTTTGAAGGGAAAAACACACGAAATCAGCGTTCCGCTGCTTATACTGTACTATGCATCCACTCCAAGCAGCTGGCACAACTCACATTTTTTTTCTAGAAGAAAATTGAAGTAATGCATAATACGCACACAACGTGTGATGTAATGAGGCAGATGGTTGCGAGAGTGTGATGTCATAAAACTTTGATAGGATCCACACACAACACGGGACATAATGACGCAAATGGCGTGACCGCGCGCCAACATCTCAATCGCGAGAGTGTGAAGTCATACAATTTCTAAGCATGGGAAACATTAATAGGAGGACGCCATGATATTAAAAACATGGTAACTCTGGGTGGTTATTTAACCCACTAAATGAATTTTTCCAAAGTTGAGATCAAGCTAAATCGATTTCTAGTACTAGAAAATGGTAGGTTAACCACTTTCATCAAAATACTTAGAGCCGTTTTCAAAATAAGATTTACATATATACAAATATACAAGAATTGCTCCTTTAATAGTATGGGCTATACATATATACAGCATATCATGATTTTGTTTTCACGTCTGTATAAATTCCTTACGTAACAGAGAACAATAAAGGTTATTTTTGAAATCAGCATAGCAAAATTAATCTAGATCACTTGAAGTAATGTAAACCCCAGTCGAAAAGTTAAATTTTGTAGGGTAGTGTTATTATTTGTTATAGAAAAAGTCTGAAATTTTAGACTGACCAGATAACAATAAAGTAGTTTTTGTTATAAAATTCTCAATATCAATCATCACAGAGTATAATTTTTCGGGTATTGTTTTCTGTTGTGATAAATATTGCACACATTTTCAATGCTAGTCAGAGCTAGTTGCGATGAGACAGGGGGATCGTCTGTGAAAGGCTAATCATCATCTCCGCTTTCCTCATTTTCCAAAGAGGTAGAAGAGGGAATTACACTTTCTGCTATTGCTTCTGTTATTAATTCAGCATATTACAACTTCATTGTCACATTTGACGTAGTAGGTAATAGATAAATTCAAATCAAAATTAAGTTCCTGAGATTCTGTTGTTGATAAATCTGGAGGAAATTCATCAACGCTTTCTTTGGTATCTGCTGACTGCGATGGTATTGTAGATGGAAAAATACCTACATTTATGCCAGCAATTCTGTATTGTAGTAGATGATACATTTTTTTGAGCTGCAGAAATCATCTTTATGGCTTGTCTAAGATCAATTGTTTTAATTTCCAGTAGCCCCACTTTCGAAATTTACAAGTGTTTTTTCAATAAGACAATGATCGAATTGAAAATTCAAATTTTTTATAATGCCTTAAGCAAGTGGCTGAAGGATGGATGTGCAGTTAAGTGGTAGAAATTCAACTGTTACATTACTCAATCTAGCTTCAACTCAATATCCTGAACAGTTTTCGACCAATAAAACAAATGTTTCTTTTCATTTTCTTCATTTCGTTATTCAGTTCCTTTATCCACTTTTAATAGATAGTTTGAGTCATCCATGATCGGCTGTAGTTTTCATACAGGCATGGAAGTGACACAACATTCTTAAAACACCGAGGCTTGGCAGACTTTCCTATAAGTAAAGGTTATAGTTTTTTGTTGTTGTTGTTTTTGTTCTACTTGCATTGCAGCAAAACATGACAGAAATGCAAACTTTAGATTTTTTCCCACTTTTACACTGCTCACCTTTCATAGCCATTATGTGAGTCGAAAGAACTTAGTAGAGAAATGCTGTCTCATCTGTGTTGTGAATGCTCTCAAGTTCGTATTTCTCTAAAATATCCTGCAACTCATTTTCTTTCCATGCGTGAGCAGCTGAAACATTGGCAGCTTTTTTCATCTCCACACACCTGCTTCCAACTTATTCCATACCATTCTCGAAAATGAAATAACCAGCCATTGCTTGCTTAAAACTCTTTGATTTTCAGGACTTTTGCACTCTTTAGCCTTAGCTTACACAGTATAGAACTGGACACTGAAACATCTTTTGATCAAACATCTTTAAACCACATGTACACAGCTATATCAGTTGATTGAAAATTTCCCCAAAGCAGATATTTTCTTTCTGGGCAAAGGATTGATTGTTCAGAAAGCTTCTTTATTTTCTCTTTATCTGTCAAAATGGTGGCTACAGTAGACGGGGCTATATCATATTCTTTTCCAACATCAATCTGTTTCCTCCCACATTCTAGAGCTTCTATAATTTGAGTTTCTTGCTTAAGCAAAAACTGCTTACATTTTCTTTAGCAATATCGAGAATGAAACAGAGTTGGAGAAAGAACACTTTTACCGAACAGGAGCAGCCTGTTCTTCAGTTGACGAAAAACGGCTTTTCATCTCTGTACTTTTCTCCTAATCAGCCAAAAGTGCTTCACTTTATCTATCAATCATGCAGTACGTATTCATTTCATTTGGAGGGAAGGAATGTTAAACAAAGTGGGTCCAGTGAGAATGCGGCTTTGTAGCTGCCTGTTCTGTGACTGAGCTGTTCTGTTCTGAATGCATGGAAAGAACCGCAAGTGGTTATACTGTTCATGTTCTTTCCTGCTGATCTAGGAGGAAAAACCTTGTTATTATTCTAGGAGAAAAAACCTGTCAATCAGTAACACTTTTTGAAAGATAAAAATACATATTTTTGGTTAGGCTAAAAGAAATATTTCTTCATTAATCTGTGGCAATGCATTCGTTTACCATTATCTTAGATTCGTCATCTTCAAAAGTTTGTTAATTAGAAATTCATCAAATTGAAATTTTTTGACATGAAAATAATAGGTAATTTCTTTGGGGATTTCCCCAGATTTGTTAATTTGAAATATTTGTTTTAATGAGATTTCACTCTATATGTTTTCGAAGAGTGGTGGGTGTTACTTGCAAATCTACAGCACATGATATGAGTGCTTTAAGCCCAGTAGTAATGATGTCTTGCAACTGGCAAGGACATTTTGCTGAGACATGAACATCAGTTTGGACAGCGACTGTTGTCTTGGGGATCACCACTGATGCATAATATCACCAACCAGGCTGACCTAGAACAACTCTCCTTCTGGCCCCTGGATAGAGAATACTCTCAACTGTCTTAATGGGCACTGGATTTCTTTTTCTTTTACCCCACTTTGGACAGTCTTTGGTAAATGCAGCATGTGCACCCTTGCAATTGATGTAGTGCTTGACGTTGGCATCACAATCTTGCAAAGTATTTTCTCTGGTGCTAGAGTGCCCACACCAAGCAGGACTGCTAGGAGTGACCACAGGTTTGGCACTTGAAATATCTCAGAGGATACAGGACTGCTAGGAGTGACCACAAGTTTGGCACTTGAAATATCTCAGAGGATAAATAAATGAAGGAAGAAATATTCCTCAAAACACATGGAAAATCGATAGAATATTAAAAGCAAACAGAATATAAATTCTGAATTTGCTTGTAACACTTACTACTGGTCATCCATGAAACACCTCTCAAAAAACTTGAAAATTTCGTGTGTATGCTAGCCATTACCCAATAACGACTAGCATACTCGAACAGAAATCGGGAGATGCGGGATCATTTCCCGCTCCAGGGCAATGAAATTTTCAAGTTTTCTGAGAGATGTTACATGGATGACCAGTAAGTGTTACAAGCAAATTCAGAATTTATATTGTTTGCTTTGAATTATTTTATTTCAGAGGATTTGGAATTTATGGTCAAACCTCCAGATGAAAATACCTGACTTGATGGACATAGGCGGGGATGAGATTATGAGATGAGAGACAGTGTCCAATTTGCTTAAAGAGGGTATGCTGTAAACCAATAACATGTTGACACTTAAGTTCCTTCAGATGAATTGAGGTATCCATGAGAGGTCACTTTAAACAAGAGTATCCAGCAGCAAGGTCATGTTGAGAAGTACCATACTACGCCTTGACCTCAACAAGCTTTCCAGATTAAAGTTTTTTTTATGCTCTTTAGAGAGTCTGAAACTGCTTGAACAGATTTATTAATCCGAAAAGGACTATTGGCACTCAAAGGCTGAGATGTGTCGTAAAGAATAAATAAAGAAAACCCGAGTGTTAGAAGCATCAGGAATATGCTGCTTGGTGGAAGGGACAGGCCCTCCCTCAATATGCTGCGTAAACTTGACTTACTGGGAAACACTTATGGAATCCATACAAAAAGAAGAAAAAATCATCTGCAGGGCTGCCAGCCTATCACACCCAAGAAAATAGTTGCTTTAGGAGCCGCTAATGGTAAAAATAGTAGCCTTAACAACTTATGTTAATGACTAAAATAGTTTCGCAAAAAAGTGTGAGTTTTAGAATGTAAGTGTTCCACACTAAAACAAATTTTTTTTTTTTTGTTAATTTATTTCAAATCACGACGAAAATTAGCACATGTTCACGTTTTGGTGAAAAAAAAACAACATATACACTATATTGACAAAAGTCACCAGACACCTAGCAGAGAAACACAACATAGCATTTATTGACATACATTAGTACGGTGTTGATCCACCTTTGGCCTTAATGCATGCACTGACCCTTCGAGACATGCTTTCGACAAGGTTTTGTATGCGCTTCCATTCAATACATAATGCTGCTGCTAACTGTTGCTTAGTAGTAAGCCTTGGTTCCAAATTTTTCATGCAGTGCTCTAATTCATCCCATAGGTGCTCTATGGGATTAAGATCGGGGCTCTGTGCTGGCCAATCGACACACGATACTTAATTATCATCAAACCACACCGTAACAGTCCTTGCTTTATGGCTCGGTGCATTATCCTGCTGGTACTAACAAGGCTCGGTTCCATAGTATTGCCACAGAGTTGGTAGGGCATAAATGTCCAGAATATCGAGGTAGACTAGCTGGTTAACAGGTTTGTTCACGATAACCAATGGGCCAGGACCATACCATGAAAAACAGCCCCACACGAGTACACTGCTAGCTCCAAACTAGACTGTAGGAACAGTACACTGTGGTAAATAGTGTTCTCCTGGCTGCTGCCATACCCACACACAGCCATCAGTCTGATGGATCATGTATCTGGATTCATCAGTCCATAGGACCCATTTCCATTGATCTACAGTCCATGATAAATGTTCTTTACACCACGCCAGAGTTCACCGGGGGAAAAAAAATATTTAAAGGAATATTTTTACTCCTTTGAAAAATTTAGGGAGTAATTTTTAAAAGTGGGAAATATTTCAGAAAAATTAACAGATGAAATAAAAAAAAACCTACAAAAATAGTGGGCGATTATGAAAAATTAATCCAGATTTTTTTCATATTAAAAAATATTTCACTATCACTCAATAGTTTTATAATTTGGATTCGTTTTGCTTCTTATTTTATTAATAAATATAATATCCATATTTTAAAACAATAACATTAATTTTTTCATGTTTTGTAATGACCAGATGCAACAGCAATGTGTTCAAGAAGTGAATACATTGCACTTTTGATATTCTTATAGATATCTAAAAATATCTAACAAACTTCTCAGCAAGTTCCACAGCCACATTTGTCTTTTGTTTACTCTGCAGCTGCACAACATCCAATGCTTAAATTTTCACTTTGCCGATATCTTTTTCCTTTTCATTTCTTTATTGTTGCTTTTTTTTTTTTTTTTTTTAAATGGCCTTGTATGACAATTTTATCTATCATGCTGAAAGAACTTTCAGTCTGAGGACCATGAATGCAAGACAGCTTTCACTATTTTTGATAAAAGATAAATACTGTAACTTTGAGAATATGAATACTTTTGAACACCATGCATCAATTCATACAAACTTTTCAGCTTCGTTACTTTCATTAACGGACCCCCTCCCCCTATCAAGCTGAAATGCAAACTTTTTTGGGGAGAATATTGAAGAGCACAGGATACATGTTCGAAACATCGTTGGGGAAAAAAAAAATTACAGTTACGGGAGAAAACTTTGCTACGTCCGATTTCCATTGTCAGACATTTTCCTTCCATTTTCAAGGTGAAATACAAATATTTATGAAATTAAATGATATTTGACAACAACCTCTGTCTACAGAGGAAACATTGCGTGAAAAATAAAATCACAATTACAGGAGAAATCTTCACTGCGTCTAACTTCCATTTTCGAAAATTTTAGGCGGAAAGCATCCTTCACCACTACCAATTGCCCAAAAATTTCTGTTCAGTTATGCATCGATCTCTAGGGTAACCCAAATTATGATGAAAAAGGAGAAATTCCTCGAAGCCATGGCACTCATGCCTGAATTACAGTACAGGAGAATTTTTGTGCAGTTGAATTTCCGTTTACGGAAATTTTCCCTCCATTTTCAAACTGAAATACAAATATTTATGGAACAAAATGATATATAACAACAATACTGAACAGAGGCAACATCGCAGGAAAACGAAATTATGATTACGAAAAAAATCGTTATTTCGTTTACTTCCAGTTTTTGAAAAACGAAATACCGTCCCGATGCATAATTCTATGCGTTGGTAAAACTCTTCAACGCAATGCGCATTTTTACGTGTTTAAAAAATTCCTGATGAATATTTTTACGCGTTGGTAAAATTTTGATGCGTAAACACACTTTTCAATGAGTACTAAACGTGTAATTATGCATTTTGGCGAACTCTGCACCCTGCTAAACGACGAGCAGCATTCCGAGTGGAGATGAAAGGTTTATGAGCAGCCGCACGACCATGGTATCCCATGGAATGAAGTTCTTTGTGAATTGTATGTGTACATACTGAGGTTCAAGCATTTTTACTCACCTGTACACTGAAGTCTTGTGCAGTACTCCATCAATTAGCTGTAACAACTCTCCCGAGGCTTGAAGTCCTCTATCACTGATTTTCTTTGGTCTGCCGGTATGTTTTGTTGCTTCAGGCATGCCATGTGTCTTCCACTTATTCTGTACATCCAAAACAGTTGACTTGGGTATGTTTAAACGCCTCTCGGTTTTTCTTATGGACAACCTACTAATACGACACCCAACAATCTTTCCTTTCTCAAAGTCAGTTCTCTCCCGCCATGACATTTTCACCCAACCACACAGCGCGATATGGTCACGGTCAGCTGCAGGCTTGTTTTTATACTGTTAGCAGCTGTACTGCACATCTTAATAATGCAGCAGATCCGTTCATTTGCTTTTGAAGGGGTGTCCACTGACTTTTGTCAATATAGTGTACATACACACTATAAAAAGGGCATATGGCATCTAAGTTTCATTAATATAATGCTATTCAAGACACTGACTTTGATAAAGGTTATGGAAATTACACCTAAATACTCCATTCAATTATATGTCAAAAACTACTTATATTAACTAACCTGAAACAAACTTTGGAATTAGAAAACACTTCCTTTTTTGACATTGTTCTGCAGGTCAGATGTTCTCATCTGTATGAAGCCAGTACGGAGAGCTTTCTTCTGCTTTTGTGGTGGGATGCTGATCTTGGCTACGTATAATGGACGCTCCCTATCTTCTGATTCAAGGCTTCTTGAATTGGAAGAGGAATTACAAAGGATCAAGTGGGACATTGTCGGGCTAAGTGAGGTAAGGAGAAAAGGAGAAGATCTCATTGAACTGAAAAGTGGGCATCTCTTCTACTATCGTGGAACAGATACTGGCAGAACTAGTGGTGTTGGATTTATAATAAACAAGAAACTGAAGGATAAAGTTGCAGAAGTTGAAAGTTCCTCTGACAGAGCTGCACGACTTGTTATCCAACTCTCGAGAAGATACCAGGCTCAGATTATTCAAACTTATGCACCCACCACAAGTCATCCTGAAGAAAAAATTGAAGAATTTTATGAGGAAATTCGTCATCTAAATAATAAAGGTAAGCAGCACTTGAAGATAATTATGGGAGATTTCAATGCAAAAATAGGGCAACGGCAACAGAATGAAACTTCAGTAGGTAAATTCGGTGACTGCAACAGAAACCAGCATGGAAATACTCTCGTTGAGTTTGCAGAGGCAGAAGGGTTTTTCATCTTGAACTCCTTTTTCAAGAAAAAGCCACACAGGAAATGGACATGGAGACATCCAAATGGGATGACAAGTGAAATTGATTTTATTATGTGTAACAAAAAATTTGTCATAGAAGACTGCAGTGTGCTAAACAAGTTCAACACAGGTAGTGACCATAGATTGGTGAGATGTAAGATGCACCTCAACACTAAACTCGAACGTGGCAAGCTCATAAGACAAACAAAATGTATTGACATAACCAACCTTACAAAACACATAATACCTTCAAGTTGGAACTGAAGAACAGATTCTCTGCTTTAGAAGGTCTTACATCGGAAGAAGTGGATATTTCTGAAGTTAACAGAAAAGTAACCAAAGCTCTTATGGAAACAGCAACAAAATTAGCTGGGTGTAAGAACAAGTAGTTGCATGTGAACAAATGATCAGGAAAAACCAAAATGTTAATGCAAGAAAGAAGAGAGATGAGGACAACTAAAGAAGATGTGACTTCCAAAGTGAAAAGCTACGCAAGACAGTACAAAAAAGTATCACTGAAGACGTAAGGAAATTCAACTGTGAACTAGTGAGGAAAGCAATTGAAAACAACCAAAGCCTAAAGATAGCAAAGGGACATCTCAGTAAGGGAAGAAAACAGATTATGGCACTGAGAAAAGAAGATGGTTCTGTAACAAGAAATAGAAGCGAAATTTTTACAACAGAGAAAGATTTCTACGCCAAATTATATGAAAGGGATTATGCATGCACTCCAGACATCATGAAAGGTACCAGTACCAGAGTTCTTCCAGTCCTCCCAGCAGAAGTTTCACATGCAATCAAGAACATGAAGCGGAGAAAAGCTCCAGAAGAAGATGGAATTACTGTAGACATCATACAAGAAGCAAGTGGAGAAATCGAAACAGTACTCGCCCAAATTTTCACTCGATGCCTTAATGAAGGGAAGATTCCTAAGGATTGGAACAATGCTACAATGATCCTGCTACATAAAAAGGGTGACATTGAGGATCTCAGGAACTACAGGCCCATCAGTGGTTTATAAAATCTTCACTAAAGTTCTTTCACACTGCTTGAAGGTAACACTGGACATGGCTCAACCGAGAGAACAAGCTGGATTCAGGAGTGGCTACAGCACTATAGATCATATCCACGTACTGAGAGAACTAATTGAAAAAGCGAGGGAATATGAACTTCCATTGTGCATGGGTTTTATCAATTATGAAAAAGCCTTTGATTCGGGGAAACCATCAGCAGTTACAATGGCTCTGAAATCCTGCTTTATTGAAGATGCATACATTAATATTATTAATAACATCTATGAAAATGCAAGTGCAAAGATTCGGCTGTTTGAAAATACAACACACATAAAAATTGGAAAAAGAGTGAGACAAGGCAACACCATATCTCCGAAGCTCTTTAATGCCACATTGGAAAATGTCTTTCAATCACTGAACTGGGAAAACAAAGGGATAAAGATTAATGGAGATTATCTAACCCTCCTTCGTTTTGCTGATGACGTAGTCATTTTTGCACCTACCCCATCAGATCTGCAGAGTATGATCCAGGAACTTGTTGACAAGAGTAAAGAAGTGGGGTTAAAAATGAACTTTCAGAAGACAAAAGTGATGTTCAATGCTTTTACAAGAAATGAAGATTTATCGATTGATGGAGAAAAGCTGGAGATAACAGACATGTACGTTTATCTTGGACAGCAGATATCAAGTGAGGGTCACATTGATGAAGAAATTAATCGGCATACAAAACTTGTCTGGAGAGCTTTTGGAAGGAACAGCATAATTTTCAAGAGCAATATGCCATTATGTCTTAAAAGAAAAGTGTTTGATCAATGCATCCTTCCAGTGCTTATGTATGGTGCAGAGATGTGGACCTTAACTAAAAGAGATATACAAAGGCTGCAGACAACTCAAAAAAGCATGGAGAGGTGCATGCTTGGTATAACCAGGAGAGATAAGAAGAGGAACTCGTGGATCCGAAAAATGACAAGAGTGGAAGACATCATGATCACAGTTAAATCCCTGAAATGGCAATGGGCTGGACATACTGCCAGAAGGACAGATCATCGATGGACAGCCGAAATTTTAGATTGGATTCCAAGGGACAGAAAAAGACCCAGAAAAAGACCACATGGGAGATGGGTAGATGAAATTCGAAAGTATGCGGGAGTGACATGGAGGAGACTGGCACAAGACAGAACGTTGTGGAGGAAACTTGGGGAGACCTTCGTCCAGCAGTGGATTGATAATGGTTGACAATGATGATGATGATGATATATATAAGATTTGCCAAGTGGGCTTCTACACAGTGTTGAAAAAAATGTGTATTTCTTCTTTCAAAGGCCATAGTTGTGGTCATTCAGTGCTACGATGATCACATGTTTTGTTTTGCAGACATAATCATAGTTATCTGATATGAGGTATATCAAGAATCTCATTTGAATAGATAATCAATCTCTGCCATATTCCAAACAGAAAAATGGGACACTTTTTCAGCAGAATATCTTGATTTGTGTAGGTCATTCCTTTAATCACACGAGGGTCTAATCTATACTTGCCATTGACTTTCCTCCATGATACTTGCAGTAGAGCAGAAAGCAATGAACTGAACAAGACATATCAATATCAAAGTTGGTATTCATGTGTATTGATATTAAAACTGATGTTATACAAGCACATCGATATATGCAACACAAATTACGTTTTTTTAAATACTAGCCTTACAAATAAAATAGTTCAGGGTTTTTCTGAAAATAGTTGCTTTTGGCTGTTTTTTGTAGGAAATAGTAGCCATAGTCGCCTATTAGTCACCACTGGCAGCCTTGCCTCTGCCAACTTCCTTGTCCACCACCGAGCCCAACAAGGGAGAGCCAGATGTCCACAAGCCCCCATGGATGCATGATGTGGTTCTAGGGTTGAGTGGCAGATATAGTCCACTGATCATGGTTCATACGTTTTTTCAATCACAAAATTCCAGGACTTTTGAATTTTTTTCCAGGACATACGATCCAAACGCTCTTACTTAAAATATAAGGACACCATAGGTCTGTTCAACCTGTAACCTACAACAAACAACTTTCTACATGCTTGGGCAAACGTAATACAAAATTGCAGAATGTTAATTAAAAATGATGTCTGCTGCAGCTAATCAGAAACTTAGAATCACAGATAAATACTGAAATACCAAAACTGTCACTGAAAATGTGACCAGTTAAGTATCTACTAAACTTTTATATACAGTATACTACACTGATTTTGAGAAAAATTTACTTTCCTATTTTGGCTTTAGTTCAATTATTGAAGCAAATTACAAAATAATTTAAAAAAATCACATAAAACTAAAAAATACATAGGTATGTGGCATTACTCTTGAAATGCTTTCATATGCCACACAAACAATACATGAAAGTACTATTTATATTTAATTATTTTGAAATAATGCTTACATTGGAAATTTAAGGATAAGGAAAGGTGAAATATTTGGAACTTTTTCTAAGGACCATAGGGGATTTTTATTTCTTAAACACAATCATGGAAGCAAGTATTTGCGTTACATTTTATTTAGGGAAGGAATTTTCAACATAACATAATATTGATGCTGTAGCTATGTTTTAAATTTGTACTCACCAGTAAACAAAGTATGCACAAAAAGTTCCAACTTGAAATGAAAGAGAATAACGGGAAAACCTTAAATCCAAGGGCTGTGTACAACTGCATTCATTAGTGATCAAGGTAATTTAACTGGGAATGATTAGAAAACTAATTCTGCGAAGATGCAAAGTGATTAGTTTGCTCAGAAAATACTGAGAAACAACTACCATACACGAGACCGACTAATGAACCAAAAAGCTGAACTTTTTAACCGGGTGAAAAATCAAAACGTGCGACGAGAAAGTGTGAATATAATGCAGCACGAGCAAGATGGAATAGTTTGCTCTAATTTATTTATGTAAATATTAAACTGGGGACCCATTATATTAATAATATAATATAAAATTACTGAATTCAAAACAAAATAAAATTGTTTTTAAAGACATTGCTTCAAACAGTTTTTTTTTTTTTTTTCGCTAGCCAGAACTTTAGCTCAATTTTTCTCTTGTGTTGCTTTCTTCTCTGCAAGTCTCATGCCCATATTTGTCTTCTGTTGACTCAGCAGCTGCATAGCAATCTTTGCTTAGTTTTTCTTTCTGCTGATATTATTCCCTTCCCATTTCTTCATTGTCACTTTTCTTCTTTTTCATTTTATTCCCTCAGATGACAATGATTTATCCATCAAGCTGAAAGAACTTTCATCTTGATGGATAAATGAATGAAATTATCAAAGCTTTCACTAATTTAGATACATGGAGTAAGTTTCAGAATATGAATACTTTTGATCAAATCTAACAAATTTTTAAACTTCGTCACTTCCGTTTTGGAAAATTTCCCATCCCTTATCAAGCTAAGTGCAGACCTTCATGCCAAAAAATGATAAGCTGTTAATGTTTTTTGTTACATTAGAAAGGGATTCTGTGCGTTTAGAAAATTTTAGGCTGCAATGTTTGAGCTACGTCTTTAGAATTCACACGTACAGAGTTTTTATCTACCTCTCCATTTTTTTTTCTTAATTAACATGTCTGTTGTACTGTAGATGCCAAGTCAGAATCAAGCCGATCCACCAGGCCTGAATTAACGAGGCCTCTTTGCATCAATTTTCGAGTCATTTATGGGGCAAAAGTAACATTTAACAACAACATAGGATAGTGAGAACATTGTGGGAAGAAAAAAACAACAACAAAAAACAGGGTGTTTCACTCGTTGCTTTACCCGGCATTTTTGCAATAACTGCGAGAGGAATCAAGATATCATAACAAAATTTGAACTGGACTTTCCTTAGGCTGTGAGAAAGCAAACGGAAGCTATGTGCAGTTGCGCTACCTTCATGGGCGTGGTCAGAGGGATGTGGCGGCGTTAGTGTATTGTGAATCCTCATCGCCTGCCGGACAAGCGGGCGCCTGTCAGTTTACCGAGTCTGCCAACACAGTACGATCGTTGTTTTGTCGCTCGTGGAAAGCCGCTCGGTTGTGTGTGTTGTCGGAGAACAGAAAACGTTGAAATAAACCAGTATACTCTACAGGGTGTCAACAATGTCTTGTTACCTCCCTGTAATATGAAATGTAAGTGAGCTATGTATCTGTTGTATGATGTATATGTTGAGTTATGGTCTGTATTGTGTTTATTTACAGATTAGGTACTGGAACCATGTGTGATACCAGCAAATACACCCTGGAGCAGCGGATTGTTGTCAGTGTCTGGGTACACGAACGTCCACATACAGGGAAGACAACGAGTGATGTGCGTGCCAATTTCCAACAACGATTCGACAAAGAGGCCCCTCCAAACCAGACTCTTCTGCGGTGGGAACAGAAACTCTTTGAAGCAAGCAACATCAAGGATAAACCACGAATGGGAAGACCATCAACCAGAGTGCAACAGTGTCAAGCGGTCGAGTAATCATTTATCAGGTCACCGACAAAGTCGCTCCGCAAACGATCAGCAGAGCTTGGAATACCATGATCAACACTGCATAAGCACATGAAGAATGACCTGAATTTGCACGCATATCACCCGATGTTTGTTCAGGAGTTATCAGACATCGATTTAAACCGCAGACGGGATGCATGTGCAATGACGCTTCAGACATTTGCCAGAATCCCAAAACGTGGAAAGGTCATTTTCAGTGATGAATGTGCGATATACCGCAGCTGTCGATCATGGAACGTTGTGTTCTGGTTCAAGGAAAACCCACATTATGTCGAAGAATTGGAATATCATCCTCCGTATGTCATGATATGGGCTGCAATGAATAGTCGACATCTGTTTGGACAGTATTTCTTTGATAATCCAGTGAATCAGACAACTTATCTGGACATGCTGCAAACCTGGTTTGTGCCACAACTTGGAAATCTTGGCATTCTGAATTATGTATGGTTCCAACAGGATGGGGCACTCGCCCATTACGCAATCGCTGTTCGGGAATACCTTAGTGTGGTCTTTCGGGATCGTTGGATCGGCCGAGGTTCGGCAGTACTGCCCGCTCCACTTGAATGGCCACCTCGAAGCCCAGATCTCTCAACGTATGATAATGCCCTTTGGGGTTTCATAAAGGAGGTTGTTGCACAGCAGCGCTACCAAACCATTGATGAACTTAAACAAGCAGTGAGACGTGCTTTCTCTCGCGTCACCCCACAAGTGCTTCGTAAAATGTCCCACAGAACATGGCGTAAAAAAATTATTCTGTCACGAGAATGACAGAGCCCAAACAGATCCACTGGATGTTTAAGGATGCCTCAACATATAACGCCTCAACATATACATCATAAAACAGATACAGAGCTCACTTACATTTCTTGTTACATGGGGGTGAGGGGGGGGTGTTAACAAGACATTGTGGCCACCCGGTAGAAAAGTGAGCGTATATAGTGCGGACGTACTAGCAGACTAAATCGTTGAAGTCGTGTCACAAAGAATTCGTTAAGAGGTTTTTAGGTCAGAAACCACCATCATAGTCATGCATTTTGGCCATGTCATGGAAATTGGAAACAACAGGAAGTTTGTGTGACGCGCACAGAGGAGGTTGACGACAAATGCAGGAAGAAACGATCGAGAATGTGAGGCAGGGGTTATTGCTATCTCCCAAAATGTCCTTACGACGTCTGTCACAGGAAACCGGCTTATCCACAAGCACTTGTTACAGAGCTGCAAAAAAAGGTAACCTTCGCCTATATCGTGTAAGGGTTGTTCGCGCATTGAAAATGCCAGACCACGTGAAAAGAGTAACATATTGTCAGTGGTTTCACACATTCCTGCAGAAAAACCCGGCATACTGGATTACTGTTGGTTCACAGATGAGGCCTGGTTTCATCTGATGTGTTGCCATTTTCCAGCTTCTGAAAAAGAGACAGGCAATCTCCTTTTCAGAAAGAAAAATAGGCTTCCATCATGCGTCTTAATTCCCTTCGGGAAAAGATGAAAGAAAAAAAGAAAGAATGATGCGCAGTTCTTTTATTTATTTTTTTTCTATCATCGACCCCAGAACGTTGTTGGTAAGGAACTTGAATTAATTTTCTCCATCTTCAGAATTTTTTTCAGTTCATTTACACGGAAAGTTAAGGAAAAAGTTATGAAATTCTTTAGTTTCCATTCTGACTTCGAATTCTTTTTTTTTTTTAATTCTCTATCCTTTCCTCAACTTCTTTACAGAGTGTTAGAATATTGTTGTTAGGTGTGTGTATGTTGAGTGAAGTGTGGGAATGTTATGTACTTGTATGTTCTTTCATTTGTTGTTCTGGGAGTGAAGGTTTTTTTTTTTTTTTTTTTTTTTGGTGTGCAGAGTTTAGAAACTTTAGATGTGATTCCTTGGATATTGTTTTAAATATTGTCTAGACTAGTGAAGAGTAGTGTTTGTTCATTTGTTTTGTTCAGGGAAGAAATTACTTATGATAAAGGTTCGAGAGGTGCTGTTCTGATGGGAAAAAAGAGGGGAGGGGGTCATTTTCGTCTTTTTGATGTTGTCAACTTTGGTTTATGGTAATATTCATATCTTAATTTTTTTTCTTTCCCTTTCTATACTCCACGCAAAATGAGCTCAGCGTGTGATTCAAGGAGAGGCAATATTCATTTGTAAATATGAGGGCATAAATTAAAGTTCAAAATGTGAAATGTGATAACTTTTTCAGCAGTAAAGTTACTTTTAAAATATAAAAGCAAATGATTTCATAATCGTTTTTTGCCTCTGTTCCGATCCATTTCCACATGAAATGCTGGCTTTGTAAAATAATATTTTTGCCTATCTTCCTGTGTATATATTTTAAAATTGTAAAGTACGCAAGACCAGCCAGGCTCAATGCAAAGTCGAGAAGAAGGAAAAGTTTGTTGTTGAATAAAACGCCATTTTTTTTTTTTACCTTCTCCTCTTTGCCAAAGAAGCATTTTGGGGAGAAAGTTCAGCCTCGAAAAGTTTATTTTTAGAGCAACTTTGACCAGCAGATGTTACTTTGGGTAAAAGGTCGAATAAAAGGTCGAAGCAACGTATTTCGCTGACCTTCGGAGCTTCTCAGAATTTTGGTGTACGCGAGGTCAAGCACGTGTTACGTAATCTTTTATTGGTCAGGCTGTTGTTGCTGAGGTGTACCCTGCCCAATCAGAGCTAGTGGGATGCTGAGTACAGGAATCGAGCACATGACCCTGCTGAATTTTGGTGAGTTTTCTAGGCTACTAGGTAAAACACACTCTTGTTGAACTTCTTACTGATAAGACGTTTTTCCGTTTGCTGCCTGGTGCTATCTGAACCAGAAGTTAGCCCTCCAACCGCTTGGACAAAAAGGTTTTCCCGGCTAAGCCTTGTCATTTTGTCCTAGGGAGAGAGAGACAATGAAAAATCGTGTGGTAACTTATCATCTGATGTCCCAAATGGATTTTGGGGAACTAGACATCTCTTCCGACTGCCCGCTGTCTGCAGCATTTGTCATGCAACTGTCTAGAGTGTTTTACTTCAAAAGAGGAATTCTCCACCTTCGTAGCGAGGACTGGCTTTGTGGCACACATCACCCAGTGCCGTGGCAATCCGACTAAGATCCAACTTCAACGCCTCCAGTAGAAAAAAAAAAAAAGAAAAGGAAAACTCCACCTGCTGAACATGGCGCGCTCTCTCTCTCTCTTCTGAGGCACTCAAAAGTAACCATCTTCTCCACATCAAAAAATTTGGCCGACCCAAGTCATGCTACTACTAAGCGACTTTTCTCCACAGAAATGCGCCACTAAAACAACCTAGTGTTCATAAGAAAGAAAGAAGAAAAAAAGGTATGCTCTAAAGAATTGTGATTTTTTATTCTAGATATTTGGTAATCCTTTTTAATTCAGGTAATTTAAAGAGAAAAGGAGAGTGGGGAAGGTCTGCAGTGCGAGAATTTTTTTTTTTTTTTTTTTTTTTTTTTTAATAAGGGAGGCTGTGTTATGTATTATTAAGATAAAAACTTGTTTTTCTTTTGAAGGAAGGAAGCTCTTAGTTTGGCTACTATGAACTCAGATTTTCATTTTGGACTTTTTTGTAAGAAAAGGGGGAACCTTTAAATTTTTAAGGTACAATCAGCCTATTGAGGCCTTCGCAGAATGGAAATATAATATAATCAATAGCTTCACCGGTGAGTTGGCAGGTCTGGACTTTTGTTTCGACAGAAATCTCTTTTTCTCTGGAGAAGCTAAAAGGTCACTCTCCAAACTACAAGACCAATTTATTTTTACCACTACGGATAAAGCTAGCAATAATTTTGCAATTATCTGTAAGAAGTTCTATTTTGAATTGTTAACTATGGAACTCAATAATAGAGTAACATACGAGCCCGTAAGTTATTCTACCAAGCAGTTAGAAAATCGGTTTAAGGCATTCTTCAAGAAACTTAAAATTCCACAAACTAGAAGATATGAGCCTGAATTTCCATTTCTTTTTGCAACGGTTAAGTTTCATAAGGATCCTGTGAAGTTCAGGTTCATAGCTAGTGGAGTAAGGAGTCATAAAAAGAAAAATAGATCTTGCTTTTGAAGATGTCTTAAAGAAGGTTTTGAAACACATTAGAAACTGTTCTAACTTGATGTACAGAGATTTTTGGATAATTAATAATAATGCAGAAGTAATTTCTACTATACTCAAAGTTTGTCCCCTAGATATTAATAGTTATGATTTTGAAAACCTATATACTAATCTGCCTCTATCAGATATAATCACTACCTTTAAAGAGCTGTATGCAGAATTTAAACTTAACCAATTTGTTGATGTAGGAACTTGGAACTCTTATCTCAATTGCTGCATAAAAAATAACCATATCTTATATAATAATACTCTCTATAAGCAAGTGAACGGTATTCCCATGGGAACATCAACGTCCACGAATATCGCTAATCTATTCCTGTTCTTTAAGGAATATAAATTCATTAAAAATCACCCCACCTGCTCAGATAACTACCTTTACACTTTTAGATATATTGATGATCTGCTGTGTATCAATAATTCAGAAGTTATAGAGAGTGATTTTGATAATATCTATCCTAGCTCTCTTAACTTATGTAAAACCAACCACAGTAATCAGGAACTTGAGTTCCTAGACTTAAGCATTAAGCTCAACAGAGGTAACCCATCTATTAGCCTCTTTGATAAAAGAGTTAATTTTCCTTTCAAAGTAATTAAATATCTACACTGGAATAATAACATTTCAACCAAAGTAATTGAGAATGTACTAATTTCTCAGGTCCTAAGAATTTCAAGAATTTGCAGCAACAATTTGGACTTCAATTACCACATTAATATACTATTAGAAAGTTTTCTAGAGAACGAAATTCCTTCTTCTTTCATCAAAAGAACTTTAAGAAAAATTATTCTGAATAATAGAGTAAGGTTGGCAGATCTGCTTTAATTTTCTACACAGTTAATAATATGATTCTGACCAATCAAAGCCGTAAGGAAGTTGGCTAGAGGATGCCTATTAACTACCTAAAGGAACCTTAGTGCTATGGATATGACGGTCCTATTAAAACAAAAAATTAAATAATATAAACAAAATCACAAAAAAAGCTTAAAAATCTGTTTATAAAAGAAAATAAAAACAAATAAAAAAAGAAAACTAGTTATTCATCACTAGGATAGCTATACTAAAAATAGTAAAACCAACATTAAAATTAATAAGATTCTGATTAATCTATAGAAGCTCACTAAGGTGATTTAATACATGCAAAGATTATTAAATACACTGCTCGTGTATTTTATAATATTTCTCATGTATTCTGGAGAGTTAATTCTGCTCTTTCTGATCATACAGATCCACAGTCTTAAGTTTATATATTTTTTTCTCTGGTTAAAATCTCCGCGCGTTGGTTTCTTGCTGTATGAGGAGGCCATCAGCCCCACCCTCACTGCCCCCCAGCGTCTAGGGAGTGGCGGAAGAGGTCAGCCATGTTCTTCTCTTGTGAGGAGAAAAGTTTTTGTCACACAAGAGGTAAGCTCTCTTCCTTGTTTTTGGGTTCTAGGTTTTATAAGTTCAATGTTTGTACTTCATGTACTTTTTCTCTGTCGTTTTTTAGCTTTTCAGCTTTTAGGCATTGGTTTGTCTGTTAACATTTTTGCGGGTTTTAACTCTTTCTTTTCTCTGTAACTTTGAGCGTCTTTTGGGGTACCTAGGAACAGAAGATGGCTAAGCTTGTTCCTTTTCTATGCGCTGTCTATGCGCTGTTTTTTCAAAGTAGTTAAGTTCTTAATAACTCATTAATTATGCACTTAAAGCACTGCTGAAATACTTTGTACATATTGCAACTAACTGTTTAAGGTATATAACTTTCACAAAGTTTTCTTTAGTTAATTATTATCTTTAACTTATTCTCGTTTTTGTGCTGTCATAAGTTGTAGAGTAGGGGGTTTTAGACTCAAGTTTTCTTTCAAAAATCTGTTCGTTAAAAATTAATATTTCCTTTTTTAATTGCAATGTATAAATTTGGATTTCTTTTGCATTGATTTTCAGGTTTAAATTCTCTCTCAAACGAACTTGGAATTTCGTTATGGCTGAAAATCATTTCTAATTATTATGTCACTCTCACAGCTTGAGTTCTCTTTAATCTTCTTCTCTCTGTTTAATAGTAACAGATGAAGAGCATGGGTCGGGCCAGGAAGGTTAATGGATGCAAGCGAAATTGTTAACTAGTGCTAGGTCATGCAACTCTACGGAGGACATGACATATATATATTTTTTAAACTATTTTAGGTGGGAATGTTACTTGCATCTATGGCCTTGCAGAAACCCATTTTCAACTAGGTCTTTGTGGAAGTGAGAAAATGCAGAGTTTTTGCTGGTCCTTGATAAAGCCAAGGCTCAGTATTCTCGACACCTTCTACATTCAGTTGTTTTATTTTATTTTTTTATCTTTTCTCCTTTTACTCACACAGGTAGATACATAACCTTTTCTATGTTGTACTAGGTGTGAGTCAAAATTATATTTGTATTTTTTTGCTTAGGTATCTTCTTTATAGAATGTGAATTCTGAATTTTCAAAACTGCTGCGTTGCGCGTTTTGATTTTCAGGTTATTTTGCAACCTTCGTTTTAAATTCTAAAGTTTTTCCTTAGTCTTCAGTTTTGCTCTTAAGTAACTAATTTCAATTTATTATTTAGCAGCTCATGCGCAAATTCTAGTTGAAATGTTTTATTATTTTTTTTTTTTTTTTTTCTTTTTATTACTATTTTTTTATTTGAGGTTTTTTTCATTTTCTAATTTTTAGTATGTTTTGGATGCAGCTTTTTGGAGTGTAGTTTATACTCGAGTTTGGTCTTTTCTTGGACTGCTTATTTCTAAAAAGTTTTTCCTAGTTGGTTTGCTCAGAATTTGTATGTTTTGGCCCAAGTGGAGTTCTAAGGACGATGAAAGGATTGGAGGTCAGCTCAGATATTTTAAGTCCTCCCGCTCGGTCAGGCTAGCACCCTTTCCCATAGTGTATGAACTCGCTGGCAAAGATAATCTAAAGTTATGAAATGACAAACGTTGTTTGACATGTAAATCTGCAGATCCTAACCTGTATTCTTCTGTTGAGGATAATTGCTCCAACAAGTTTTGCAAAGCCTACAATACCATCTATAAGCTCACCTGTACTGTCTGCAACCTTAGCTATATTGGCCAAAGTAAAAATCCTCTTCATCTTAGGATTAATGGTCACAGGTCTCTAGTAAACAAGTTCTCTAATTCAGGAGTGAACCCCTCCACAAACGCCAACCAGTACTCTACCTTTGAATTAGAGCATTTCCATACTCATGGTTTTGACAAAGTGAAAATAGAGGTACTACATATTATCCCTGACCTCTATGCTCGGCTAGAAACTGAATCCCTTGAAATTTTGCAGCATCAGTCTCTTTATCCCTATGGCCTTAATTCCACTCTATCTGACAATAAGCATAATCAGCATAAATTTTCAATTCGTGAACTCTTCTTTCTTGTTAATAATAAGAGCTGCTCTAGAGGTAATAGAGGACAGAGGTTATTTCGCACATCAAGCAAAGTTGATTTTGCTAACTTGCTAAAAACTCTGGAAAGCTTTAAAACTGGCACTAATTTTGTTAAAAATACTTACAAAATTCTCAAGTCCTTCAAGCACTCTGTCCTTAAAAGTTTTTTCAAATTCTGGAATGAAACTGCTGACCATGTTGATAAGCATATTTTTGCTTTGGTTCTGGACATTCTTAAACATATTCTTAAAGATAAAATTTCTCTTAAAGAATTTTCCAGTAATTTTGTTACCATCAGGTTCCTAAATAAAGCCTACGATAATCTCAATGTAAGGAAGCTGTTCTACAATAATGCAATTTTTTTTCCCATCCACAGGCACCAGTCTATTGTAAGTTTTAAATATGTTAAGACCTTAGGGTCAATAGTTAAAAACTACAAACTTAACTCTTCGAGCTACATTCCTGTAATTACTACATGTTCTTGTGATGAACATAAAGAAACAGTTCACTATGATAAGAATTACAACCATATTATCACCGGAAACTTGAGTTTTGTTGAAAATGAAAAGCTTAGGAATTTATTAGAGTATGGCTCTAAATTCAGACCTTCCTTCACAATTTCCAAAGAAAGGATTCTTGAGAGCTTCACTCAAGATGTTAATAGGTACATCGTAAAAACCAGTTTAAGGTACAATCAGCCTATTGAGGCCTTCGCAGAATGGAAATATAATATAATCAATAGCTTCACCGGTGAGTTGGCAGGTCTGGACTTTTGTTTCGACAGAAATCTCTTTTTCTCTGGAGAAGCTAAAAGGTCACTCTCCAAACTACAAGACCAATTTATTTTTACCACTACGGATAAAGCTAGCAATAATTTTGCAATTATCTGTAAGAAGTTCTATTTTGAATTGTTAACTATGGAACTCAATAATAGAGTAACATACGAGCCCGTAAGTTATTCTACCAAGCAGTTAGAAAATCGGCTTAAGGCATTCTTCAAGAAACTTGAAATTCCACAAACTAGAAGATATGAGCCTGAATTTCCATTTCTTTTTGCAACGGTTAAGTTTCATAAGGATCCTGTGAAGTTCAGGTTCATAGCTAGTGGAGAAAGGAGTCATAAAAAGAAAATAGATCTTGCTTTTGAAGATGTCTTAAAGAAGGTTTTGAAACACATTAGAAACTGTTCTAACTTGATGTACAGAGATTTTTGGATAATTAATAATAATGCAGAAGTAATTTCTACTATACTCAAAGTTTGTCCCCTAGATATTAATAGTTATGATTTTGAAAACCTATATACTAATCTGCCTCTATCAGATATAATCACTACCTTTAAAGAGCTGTATGCAGAATTTAAACTTAACCAATTTGTTGATGTAGGAACTTGGAACTCTTATCTCAATTGCTGCATAAAAAATAACCATATCTTATATAATAATACTCTCTATAAGCAAGTGAACGGTATTCCCATGGGAACATCAACGTCCACGAATATCGCTAATCTATTCCTGTTCTTTAAGGAATATAAATTCATTAAAAATCACCCCACCTGCTCAGATAACTACCTTTACACTTTTAGATATATTGATGATCTGCTGTGTATCAATAATTCAGAAGTTATAGAGAGTGATTTTGATAATATCTATCCTAGCTCTCTTAACTTATGTAAAACCAACCACAGTAATCAGGAACTTGAGTTCCTAGACTTAAGCATTAAGCTCAACAGAGGTAACCCATCTATTAGCCTCTTTGATAAAAGAGTTAATTTTCCTTTCAAAGTAATTAAATATCTACACTGGAATAATAACATTTCAACCAAAGTAATTGAGAATGTACTAATTTCTCAGGTCCTAAGAATTTCAAGAATTTGCAGCAACAATTTGGACTTCAATTACCACATTAATATACTATTAGAAAGTTTTCTAGAGAACAAAATTCCTTCTTCTTTCATCAAAAGAACTTTAAGAAAAATTATTCTGAATAATAGAGTAAGGTTGGCAGATCTGCTTTAATTTTCTACACAGTTAATAATATGATTCTGACCAATCAAAGCCGTAAGGAAGTTGGCTAGAGGATGCCTATTAACTACCTAAAGGAACCTTAGTGCTATGGATATGACGGTCCTATTAAAACAAAAAATTAAATAATATAAACAAAATCACAAAAAAAGCTTAAAAATCTGTTTATAAAAGAAAATAAAAACAAATAAAAAAGAAAACTAGTTATTCATCACTAGGATAGCTATACTAAAAATAGTAAAACCAACATTAAAATTAATAAGATTCTGATTAATCTATAGAAGCTCACTAAGGTGATTTAATACATGCAAAGATTATTAAATACACTGCTCGTGTATTTTATAATATTTCTCATGTATTCTGGAGAGTTAATTCTGCTCTTTCTGATCATACAGATCCACAGTCTTAAGTTTATATATTTTTTTCTCTGGTTAAAATCTCCGCGCGTTGGTTTCTTGCTGTATGAGGAGGCCATCAGCCCCACCCTCACTGCCCCCAGCTGTCTAGGGAGTGGCGGAAGAGGTCAGCCATGTTCTTCTCTTGTGAGGAGAAAAGTTTTTGTCACACAAGAGGTAAGCTCTCTTCCTTGTTTTTGGGTTCTAGGTTTTATAAGTTCAATGTTTGTACTTCATGTACTTTTTCTCTGTCGTTTTTTAGCTTTTCAGCTTTTAGGCATTGGTTTGTCTGTTAACATTTTTGCGGGTTTTAACTCTTTCTTTTCTCTGTAACTTTGAGCGTCTTTTGGGGTACCTAGGAACAGAAGATGGCTAAGCTTGTTCCTTTTCTATGCGCTGTCTATGCGCTGTTTTTTCAAAGTAGTTAAGTTCTTAATAACTCATTAATTATGCACTTAAAGCACTGCTGAAATACTTTGTACATATTGCAACTAACTGTTTAAGGTATATAACTTTCACAAAGTTTTCTTTAGTTAATTATTATCTTTAACTTATTCTCGTTTTCGTGCTGTCATAAGTTGTAGAGTAGGGGGTTTTAGACTCAAGTTTTCTTTCAAAAATCTGTTCGTTAAAAATTAATATTTCCTTTTTTAATTGCAATGTATAAATTTGGATTTCTTTTGCATTGATTTTCAGGTTTAAATTCTCTCTCAAACGAACTTGGAATTTCGTTATGGCTGAAAATCATTTCTAATTATTATGTCACTCTCACAGCTTGAGTTCTCTTTAATCTTCTTCTCTCTGTTTAATAGTAACAGATGAAGAGCATGGGTCGGGCCAGGAAGGTTAATGGATGCAAGCGAAATTGTTAACTAGTGCTAGGTCATGCAACTCTACGGAGGACATGACATATATATATTTTTTAAACTATTTTAGGTGGGAATGTTACTTGCATCTATGGCCTTGCAGAAACCCATTTCCAACTAGGTCTTTGTGGAAGTGAGAAAATGCAGAGTTTTTGCTGGTCCTTGATAAAGCCAAGGCTCAGTATTCTCGACACCTTCTACATTCAGTTGTTTTATTTTATTTTTTTATCTTTTCTCCTTTTACTCACACAGGTAGATACATAACCTTTTCTATGTTGTACTAGGTGTGAGTCAAAATTATATTTGTATTTTTTTGCTTAGGTATCTTCTTTATAGAATGTGAATTCTGAATTTTCAAAACTGCTGCGTTGCGCGTTTTGATTTTCAGGTTATTTTGCAACCTTCGTTTTAAATTCTAAAGTTTTTCCTTAGTCTTCAGTTTTGCTCTTAAGTATATATATATATATATATATATATGTGTAAATGTGAAAGTGTGTACATATTTAGCCAAGAAGTAGGAAATGATAGTGTAGTGTCAATACGTATTAGTGTAACTTACCTTGTGCTTGAACCCCAGTGCCTTTCAAAAAAATGTTTGTCAGTTAAGCCTGAAGAGTACCTGGAACGTTTTTTTCTTTTTGCTCATAAAGGGAAAAGAAAATGTTTGGCCAGTTGAAAAAAAAATGTTGTTTATCAGCACTGGCTTTCTCTTATATACTTGTTTTGCCAAAGATGTAGAAGTGATGTTATAAGTGTGCACTTTTAAAATCCTGATTGTTAGTTTTACTGACACAGAAAAATTTGTTCTACCAAATTATAATTTCAATAACGTCTGGGGAATTTTGATGATATTGTTTTGGCATTTTTTGTTAATTTGCGCAATTTTTAAATAACCCTATTCATATTAACGGTACTTTTGTGAAAAGCCAATGTGAAATGGTTGGAAAAAAATTATGAATATTAATTGTTCAGTAAGCTTTTATCTGGTTAGAGTGAAAGTTTAAAATACACAGTCGTATGTGATCCACCTGCAAGGCCTGATATTTTTCATTAAATTAGTTAGACTCTAATCTAAATTTCTGATCAGCCACAAGAAAAATGTTTCACTGAAATTGTGACTGAAATTCATAAAAAAAAGTTTTGAGCAAAGTTTTGTTTGATTCTATCATTTCCACTTAAAAATAAAGGTGAACCCAATGGGTTCTTCGCAAACCTAAAATCTGAGTGGCAGTAAGATTATTGAGTCAAAGGTTGTTTCTCAACTGTTTCTTTAGAACTTGTATCCACCTCAGCCTAGCCTGAGGGTGGAAACATTCCTGGTTCTTATTGTAGCATAATTGCTGTGTCCTGAGATCATCACCAGAACGAGTACAATATTACTTTGATTATTTAGTGTTGCAAGTTTCCTACACATGTAACAAAAACACCTTTTAGCACTTTCAGGCTGTCAACTCTGCAAAAGCAAACACAAACAGTCAATAATTATTGTTGAACTTTAAGCTCATTGTTTAAGAAGTTTGTTTATGGTGTCTATGCATAAAAACGTCTTAATGTGTTATCAATTTCATCCACCCATCTCCCAAATTTTGAAATAGCAAAAATTATCTTTTATCGAACCACTTGTAAAAAGCATTAAATCACACATCTTTCTAGATATGTCAATGGCCAAAATTCCCGTTTTGGGGCAACTGACAATCCCCACATGACACACGAAGAACCCCTATATCCAGCAAAGATTGGTGTTTGGTGTGTGACGTAACAGCGCCGCATTATTGGGCCGATCTTCTTTGAAACAACCATCTCAACAGCAGCTTACGTGGAAATTTTTTAGACCTTCGTGAATCAGTCGGACGACGAGGAATTATCCATTGGATATTTCCAGTAGGATGGAGCAACATGCCATACTTCCCATGCCCGAAATCGAGTCATTTTTCGGAAACAGAGTCATTTCGAAGGGACTTTGGCCTTTGTGGCGCCAGTTTTGACGCCGCTCGATTACTTTCTCTGGGGCTATCGGAAAGGCAGAGTTTACGGCAATAATCCACGATCCATCGCCACATTGAAATCCAACATCATTCAAGAAATTCAGGCAATTCCTGGGGACATCCTGACCCAAACCTTCCAAAATATTGAGCGTCGTGTTCAGCTCTGCCTGGACGCAAATGGTGACCATTTCCAACACATGTTATGATGCCATCTCCTTTCTCACAGCCTAAGGTAAGTCCGCTTCAAATTTTGTTAGGATATCTTCATTCCAGTTATTGCAAAAATGCTGGGTAAAGTAGCGAGTGAAACACCCTGTACGATTATGAGAGAAATCTTTGCTTCAACCAACTTCTGTTTTTGGCAACTTTTCCCCCATTTTTAAGATGAAATGCAGTATTTGTGGAATAAATGGACATTTGAGAACAATACTGGGCAGAAGAAACATCGCAAGAGAAACAAATATATATGTATACACTGCTGGACAATTGCTAAGGACGGATCATAAACGGCTATATAGCGCATAAAAAAGTAAGTGTGGTTGGATGCTAAGTGAAATAAAATAATGTCAGAATGCCAGGACATTACAAGAAAGACAATTTATTGTGCTCTGAAATCCAGAAGGCTTTGGAACGTGTTAAAGGGACAAACAGGCCATTTGTGCAGAATACGTAAACGTGAAAAAAATGCAATTACCGTCCGCAGGCGTTCTGGTGTAAGATGTCAATACGGGATATGGCCACCATGGAGGGCAATGCAAGATTCCACACATCGTGTCATGCTTTGCACAACATTATCAAGCAGCTGTTGGGGTAATTTATCCCATTCCTCTGTCACTGCACGGATGAGGGTGTCCTTGTTTATTGGAGGGCATTGGCGACCAGCAAGACTCCTCCCCAAAGCATCCCCCACGTTTTCAATGGGATTCAGATCTGGAGAACCTGCTGGCCATACGAGACGTTGAATATCCTCACTCTCAAGACACTCCTGGACAGCGACTGTTCGATGACATGTTGCGTTGTCATCCATGAAAATGAATCTATCACTGACAGCACCACGGGACATGCGAACATGAGGTAGCAGAACATCATTAATGTATCGTTGGCCAGCCATAGTTCCAGTTGGAAGCACATAGAGGGACGTACTGCCACTGATCATGATGCGAGCCCATACCATGACACTACATGTCGGATATCGGTCCCTTTCCTGTATGTTTGCTGGACAATATGCAGTACCACTATCACGCCAGATCAGTTGTCGTCCACAATCAGACGATAGACTGTATCTACTCTCATCTGAGAAGAGGACAGCAGACCAGTTGTTATCAGTCCAATTGCGATGTTGATGGCACCATTGCAAACGGGCGGTACGGTGACGTCTGGACAATGGGATGCACACAACAGGACGGCGGGCGTATAGTCCTCCTTGATGCAAACGTCTGGCAACAGTTTTTTGGGAGATCCGCTTGCCAGTAGCAGCCATAAACTGATTTGCTACCTCACTAGCTGTGCTGCGCCGGTGTCTTTTTGTTGATAGCACTATGTACCGATCTTCTGCAGGTGTCGTACTGCGAACACGACCTCCCCGTGACGTTTGCTACACTCTCCATTTGTATGAAATGATTTCCAAAGCCTTGAAACAACACTGTGGCTGACGTCGAACTCCCTGGCAACATCTGTTATTTTTCGCCCTTCATCAATCTTGCCAATAATACGGCCACGCATAAAATCATCTAGGTGATGTCAGGAAGACATACTGAAAATTGCAAGTTCGTCAATTGATTCTTTCCCTTTCAACTCTGCGTTTGAACAACAACGGTCAATACGCATCAGATCCTTTATATCTCTTATCAGCGCTATGACGTCACGAACAAGTTCGGCAATCAAAAATTTGCATACGCACAACACGTCTTACTGTATCCCGCACTTATGCTAATTTCCACATTTTCCTGCCTTCCATTTTATGGTTGCTATCGTTGCTATTGTCATCCGTCCTTAGCAATTGTCTGGCAGTGTATTATGGGAGAAATCTTCATTGCATCTACCTTCAGTTTTCGAAAGATGGAACTTTCTCAAACTGAAAACGAATCGCCCTCCCCCACCATTTCCCCCAAAGTTTCTGTTCGGTAGTGCATTGATATCTCGAATACCCAAAATGATAATGGAAATGGCAGAATTCTTCAAATCCACAGAAGAATGTCATGGCTGAAAACTACAGCGAAATCTTTGCATCGTCTCAACTACCGTTTTTCGGAAGTTGTTGCCCACAGTTTCATGATGAAATACTAACATTTATGCAGTAAAATGATATTTAACAACAATTCTGGACACAAGCAACATCGAGAAGAAAAAAAAATATGATTACAGGAAAAATCTTTACTCAGTTTAACTTTCGTTTTCGAAATTTATGAAAAATGAAATACCCTTCCCAGATGGAAAATGACCCCTTCCTATTGCTCCCCCCCCCCCAATTTCTCTTCAGTTCTGCACCCGATCTTAAGAATTGCCCAAATGACGGCAAGACAAGCGGAATTCCACGAATCTGTGGACGAATCTCGTGTATGACATTTTAGTTTCTGATATTAGAAAGTAATTCGATTTTATGG
Source organism: Macrothele yani (assembly GCA_039090855.1). Classification (NCBI taxonomy): domain Eukaryota; kingdom Metazoa; phylum Arthropoda; class Arachnida; order Araneae; family Macrothelidae; genus Macrothele; species Macrothele yani. The sequence continues at coordinate 97,887,654 of CM076990.1, read as the reverse complement.
CAAATTTTATTTTTATATAAAGCATTCATTAGCAAATTTCAGTAAAGGTCAAAATAACAAAGAAAAAAAAATCAGCTGCTTACTTCCACCAGTGCCTAAAAATTATGTTACAAAATTTACAAATGGCACAAAAAATGTTCCTCATACATAGCAGAAGGATACTTACTTCCACCAGTGGCTAAAAAGTACGTTACACGTTACGGAAATTTACAAATAGCGCAAAAAAAAAAAAAAAAAAAAAAAAAAATGTTTCCCATACATAGAAGGACGATATTTGGGACAAAAAGATTTTCAAATCAAACAGTTAAAAGAAGAGATATAGAAGGAAACATGATATACCTCTATGCATTTTAGTGGAAGAATTTCACATAATGGAAAAGCTGAAAACAGGCAAAAAGTGTTTGTTCTTCATAGCAAAAGCTATGCTAAGGAAAAATAACTTTTCGAATATGTTTCCCGCAAGCAGAAATAGCTAGAAAAACGTTTTTACCTTTACAACCCCTAGGGGGAAAGTTACACATTATTTGAAGAGGATCTTATTGTAACAAAAAATGTTGTTCACTCTCCATCTTTATTATAGCAAACGGCATAGAGTAAAAAAAAAATTTCTAAATACGGTTTTTAGAGGCAGAGATAGGCTGCAAATGGAAGTACACAAACACCACCTAATGGCAGAATTGTGAACCACAAACCTCCTCAAATACAAACCTAAAGTGCTCAATAAGGTAAATAGTGTCTGGTGTTAAATGATTTTTTTAAATCAGATATTTAGAAGTACAGATATTGAGAAAAATAGATTAAATATTTGTGCTTCCTAGTGGCGAAATTGTGCATTATTTTGGGAAGAAACTACACACAAAGTTTACATAGTTAGTAGTATCTAATCAAAAGAGAATATTTTTCAATCAGGTTTTTAGTTCCGCAGATATTGCTATAAACGGAAACATGAACTTACACCCTCTAGTGGCACACTTGTGCGTTAAGAAATATTTGAAATTATATGAGAAACATTTCACACTGAAAATGTTCTCAAACAAAGAAAGAATTTTTAAAATCACACTCATAGAAACAGAGATATGGACAAAAATAAGATATACATGTATGCTCCCTGGTGGAAAAATTATGCACTAAAAGTAGGAGGTATTCTCAAAAGTTTTCTGAAGTGAGCAGTATCGGTTCACGGTGAAATTTTTTTGAATCAAGTTTCCAGCTCAAATTTTGTTGCAAATACATCAGAAGCAAAAATAAACATGTATGCCCTTTGATAGCCAAACCATTCTTTACCAAAATTAAGAAGTTATATGCAAAACATTTCCCCCTAAGAGCTGTATCCGACGCAGGAAGAATGTTTTAAATCGGACTTTTAGAAGCGGAGATATTGGGAAAATTGTGATTTACCTTTACGCCCCTAGCGTAAAATTTATGCATAATTTGAAAAAGGAACTGTAACTAAAATAGTCTTCAATATAAATGTCATCGAAAGGAAAAATAATTTTTTTAATCTGATATTTAGAAGCAATATACGAAAGAAAATGCATTTTAAATTCAATACGATCTTCATTTGGGGCCCTCTAGTGGCGAAGTTGTGCATCGAGAAAAAAACTGGAATGCGTGGATCATAATTCTCACATTTCAAGCTTCCCAATGCAAAGATAATTTTACAAATCGAACTAATAATTGCAGAGATATGGTCTCCCAAGTCGGACAGAGTGATAACTAGAGATAGGATTTCTGTGTTCAGCACACAGTACAAAATTTTATGTGGGTACGTATATGGATTCCAAGTCTGATCATAAACATGTAAAATCAACTTATTTTAACACCCCTTATAAGTGCACTCTCTAGCACGCAAAAGCCCTTTCTGAAGGCAATCTTGAATCTTGCACGCCAATTAAATATCTGCAAGCGAAATGAACGCAAAATTTACTCTTTTTGTGTAAAATTTACAGTTAATCTACCGATTCTTTTTATGGGTATCTCTGAGAGAGAAACCACGAAGACAGGAAAGCTGCAGAAGTACGGATTAGTGCAGTCATTTCTCTCCCTCTCTCCGCCGTGCAATGAAATAGGCACAGTCCAGAAGAAGGAGGAAGAAGAAGAACGAAAGCAGCGTGCGCACGGGTTAGTTCGCATTCTTTTTTCTCTCCCCTTCAGCAGCAAATAGACAAAACAAAAATAAGTAAAATCGGAAAATTTAAATTCTTCAGTATTCTAAAGGATTTTCAAAATGAGGGGTTTGAAACTGATGGTACTCTGATTTTGTGTACGTATTGTGACAAGAAAATCATGGTGGATGATAAACACCAAAAGCTGCCATTGAAGAGACACGTGGAATCCGTCATTCACAAAAAGAACAAACCAAGGAAAGAAGTACAAAATGTCCACTCATTGTGGACGCTTTTCGACAAGCATCAAAGGAAACCGATCAAGTCAACCAGTTTAATGTTGACATTGCTGCTGCTCTAATGGAATCAGGAATCCCTTTTGTCTAAAGTCAACCATCCTTCCCTAAAAGGATTTCTGGAAAAATACATGCAAAGGAAAATCCCCGATGGGAGCACTCTGAGGAAGAACTACGTGGATGTGAACTATGACGCCACTATACTTAAGATCAAAAGCATTATAGGATATTCTCCAGTGGCATTCATTCTGGACGAAACAACAGATGCTCAAAAGAGGTATGTCCTTCCCATTCTTGTTGCTCCTTTGAACGGAGAACCATCTCACTTCATATTATTCGAAATTTATCATTTGGAGAAAACAAATAACTGCACTGTAATGCAGACATTCAACAATGCTTGTTCGAAGTTGTGTCCAGAAATTCATTACGACAAGGTATGGTTGATGGTCACAGATCAGGCATCTTACATGCTGAAAGCATTTTTGCACCTGAAGCCTCTCTATCCCAACTTACTCCACGTTACCTGCTTGGTGCACTTTTTGCATAGATTTTGTGAAGCTGTGAGGGAAAAGTACAAAGTTGCAAACCAGTTCACGAAAGTGCTGCTTAAGGCCCCAGTGAAAATCAATATGTTCCAGCAAACCACCCAACTTGCCCTTCCTCCAGAGCCTGTGATTGTCAGGTGGGGCACCTCGATCTCTGCTGTGGTATACTACTGTCTAAACTTTGCCAAGATCAAGGATTTCATTTCCCAACTTGAAGAAGATGGTAGTGCAGCAAAAATCAAGAGTCTTGTGAGCAGTAAGGACATGGAAAAAGAGTTGTATAAGGCATACAACTACAAATTCATTGTAGACAGCATCAAGAAGCTTGAAGAACGGAACCTAGAAAAGCAAATACAGTGGGAGATTTTTAAGGAAGTGGAAAGCCGTGTGGATGACTCTGCCAACACAAAGCAGGAAAATTCTCTTCGGAAGAACCCAGACATCATCGCCTTTGTCAGTGAAAACCAAGATCTTGACATTTGCATAAAGACCAAGTTTGCGCCTCTAGTGAGCATGGAGGTGGAGAGATCTTTCTCTCAGTACAAAGACTTTTTGACTGACAAGCGGCAGAATATGATTTTCCAGAACATTGAAAAAATGATATAGAAATAACTGTTAAGTCATTTATTTTTATTACATTAAGAGAGGGAACGTTAAAATATTGTGTAGCTCTACATTTAATATTGCACGCAAGAAACCTTACTCTAGTGATAACATGCAAAAGATGCTAATAACACAACTTCAGTCCTCCTAACAGACAAGAAAACCAACAGCACCCTCCCGCATTGGGTGGGTGGGGTGAGTTGAGGGATTTGTCAGACATAAGTTATGTCAGCAGAAAAATCCTCAACTTCTAAACATCGTACAGAGATAAAAAGGCAGGAATGGATAAAATTCCAGGACATGTAACAGAATTTCAGGATATTTCCAGGACAAAACGGAATTCCAGAATGCGTACGAACCATGACCGATAGGGCAGACATGGGCTCGGCCTTGATTTTCCTGCGTTTTGGTAATACCCCTTTAGCACACAGCCACACTATCCCCAGGCTCACTCAGTCATATGCAATGATAAGGGCCACAGATTTCATCAACTTGGAGTGGGTTAGTTTCCAGCCAACCATTCAGGGTTAAGCTGGGGGCAAAGAGGAGTATTGGCAGCTGTGAACAACTACACTCTGGCTCTCAGAAACTTCAGGCTTCAGCATCTCCTTACAGGTCACCTCACACAGCAAATGTGCAGGTAGGTCTAAGCTAACCAAGCCTGGAAAAATGAAGGAGAAACATAAAAATGAGAATAAAGGAAACAGAACAACAAAGGAAATTTCAACACTGATGCATAATCATAACATCAGTAGCTTACACTTGAGGTGGGTGCTTGTCAAGATAAAAATGAAAGAGTAAAAAAGGGAAGTATCATACATATAAGTTGGCTCAGGCTGTGGGGTTGCCACTCCCTATCAGCTGTCCCTGTGGTGATGAATTCACACAAAGATGAGAGTGATTCATCACAAGGCCAGCTTGGGCTGTGGTGGCAATACTCCCCAAATAACTGACAAACCAATTATTCCGTGTGAGGCTAACACTTATGGTTTCAATTATTGACAGTGAACTTTTCTTTACTTTCGGTTTTGCAGGTGTTCGAAGACCTGAGCATCAGGGGTGAGCATGTGATGGAGTTGGCCAATTAGTGGCCAGGATTGTATTACTTTGAAAAGATGCTATAGAGGATGCTACAGATCGCAACACAGCAAAGAGATACGGATGAATTTGGGAAGTCAAGGGCCTGACCATTGGCTGTGGTACCATATGGTGATCGTCGAAAGGCAGAAACCAGAAACGAATGGGCTTTGAGAGTGGATTTTGTATCCTCTAGTGAGAAAATAACTAAGCTGATTATATTCTTGAAAGGAAGAAAATTTCAGCATGTTCTTGTGAAGATATTCATTGAGATGTGGAGAAATAGCATCCAAAAGTTTATCTGTAATCATCCTTCTATGGGTGTGAGATTGTTTAACATCATTCCCAAGATCAGAGTTTTGTAGCATCATGAGCAGTTTCTGTGGCATCCTGAATAATACAGCTGGCTTGCTATGAATGACCATATCTGCTCTTGAATGTGAATCTTACTGCCAAATAGGTTTTTGAAAAAAAAAAGTTTGTTTTTATTGGATTTCTTATACAACAACAAAACCTAAGGATGTATACAAATAACTTAAAATACATAGCCGTCTGTGCACGATATGCAATAGAATTATTAAAAACTAGTATTAAAAACGTACAGTTGGTAAAAATCTTTAATACTAAAAACAGGCATGAAAGTGGGCAGTGATAGGAAAAGCTGAACTTCAACGTGCGGGGGGGGGGGGGGGGATAACAAAGTGTTGAATCTTGCATTTCATTCTGTAATGTGTACAACCATGACATTTAGGTATTGGTCACATGCCTGGCAACTAAATAGATTTAATGTATGTATTTTGTTTCAAGAAAATTAAATATATAGTACAATATAATGGAATGGGAAAAATTGCTGATGAGGTCATATGCATAGAAAATCACTCAACTTAGTACATAACGATGTGTTTAATCAAATGAGGAAATTAATCAAATGTCTTTATAAGATAACAACGTTGTATGGAAATTAAATCTTGAAGGTTTGAAAAACTTCAGACATGTTTGTTGATAAGTAATAAAAGTTTGATGAAGAATAAATGTTCATTCTTGATATGACACAAAGTTATTAATGAAGAACTATGATAAATGCTTGCGAAAATGTTAGGCATTTTGTAGATAAATAATAAAAGTCATTCACAACTAATGAAATTTCATTTTCTTAAGTTGTTTCTGTCTAACAATTTGTTCTAACCTTCTTTTATGAATTAGCCAGCTAGAGTTTTCTTTCTCTTGAACCAATTCACTTGATTTTAATTTGCTGCATAAGTTATTAGAGATATTTAGCTCCTTTCATCTTCTTTTCATTTCTTCTTCCTTATCTTGTAATTCTTTCTTATATTCTGAATATGATTTCATATTTTGGCATAAAATCTCTATTTACAGGGCCATGCAAATAATCGTTTTTCTTAAAAAATTCCAAAAAAATTACTTATCCTGATTCAGTAGATTATATTTCATGGTTTGAACAGATGAAAATGTTTCAATTTTCATGTTGATGGATTCTTTATCAAGTACATCCCCCATCATACTAAAGGAATTTTCCACTTGAGAGCCAGGAAAACAATTCAATAATGCCTTCATTATTTTTGAGAGGGCACTGAATTTGTTTAACTTTTAAAAGTGCATGTTTTGGGATTCACTGAAATTTATTTATGTAAATATTAAACTGGAGCACATCACTGCATCCGAAGTATAAAATTACAGACATTTAACAACAACACAGGGTATCGTGAACGTCGCGCGAGCGGATTACGATTGCCGGCGAAATCTTCACTCCGTCCGACTTCCGTTTTCGGACATTTTCCCTCCGTTTTTCAAGCTAAAATACAAATATTTATGCATTAAAATGAAATTTAATAACAATACTGGGCAGAAGAAACATCGCAAGAAAAATAAATTAGGATTATGGAGGGCGGGGCGGTGGGATCTTCACTCCGTTAAACTTCCGTTTTTGAAAGTTTTGAAAGATGAACTACCGTCCCCAGAAGAAAAAGACCCTTCCCTTCCCCCCAAAAACAGCTTCTTTTCAGCTTTACATCGATCTCGAGAATGACATAAATGATGACAGAAAAAGCGGAATTCTGCGAATCCACGAAATAATATCATGTATGAGTAAGAAGTTACTAAGAAATGGAAAAACACGAATTTTATGGAAAATGAAAGTGAAAAATCGATACTGCGTAGCTAGCACTCTGCCGTGAAACAATTTTACGGGACACTGAAACGGCGCGGATTCCACCACGGACGGATTAAATGCCGATCTAGAAATTTAATTTCGTATAATAAAAGGGGCGAAAACGATTGCTCTCCACTGATTAGTTTTGAAGAAGTATGTATTAGAAATAGGGTAACATGCATTTCATTAGAAAAAATTCTGAGAAAAAAAAACAAAAAAAAACTGAAGTCGCTCCTTTTTTTACAATTACCGAAGATATTAAAAATGAGGAATATGACAAGAAAACATCAAAAATAAAAATATCAATCAGGCAGAGAAAGAGGGGGGAGGGGGCTTGGTCGAAAAAAATTACTATGAGAAAACGGAAAACGACATGACATTCTCAACACCCAAGAAACATTCCCGAAAATATTTAGCAAGTGTTAGAATCTTGAAAACACGAAAATAAACTTTACACAGATGTTTAATAACGTTATTTCACTGAGATTTTCGAGTCCCGTTGCATGCTCGGCGTTTTCCGTCATCCGTAGCAGACCTACGATTTCCATAGCATACTCGATGCTTTCCGTCGTCCGTAGCGGACAGATGACTTCCGTCGATGATTTCCATAGTAACTACATAAAATTCCTAGTACTTGGAGTCGCTGAATTGTTCTTCCCACTGCACAGATTTACTCAGCGTCAAGCGCAAGAGTGGGCACGGAGAATTTAATGTACCGAAGTCCCGACGATGACGATGGAGGAACAGAGGTTCTGTCGCCCAATGGCGCAAAACCTGCCTTTTGTAGCAAGACGGCGCAAGACTTTGTTTTGGCACACTTTGGCGCAGAATTTCCATCCCTGGAAGAGTGACGTCATTCCCAGCAGCAACCATCCCGTCGTTCGAAGTCATTACGATTTTGCTTTCCACAAGAGGGAGGGCATAACCTCCCTCCTGCATAAAATTTTTATTGCATTTTTGGAATAATATCGGTAACACCAAAAACTGAACAGAAAAAAGCAGATTTCCGCGTTTTCACGGGTCTTTCATGCCTGTAAAAGCATGACTAACTGCGCAAGATCTTTCGAAGTGCCCGGCACTTCATCATCAGGCCGAGTGATCAACTTGTGCTGCAGGAATTCATTTATATATATACAAGAATTCATCGGGTGTCTATGACGTAATCTGGTCGGAGGTCACAGACGTGCTAAACATCAACGTCCGGCACCCCGAATTACAATATACTGTATTATTAGGTAGTTCGGTGGATTGTGATATATTTTAAGTTATGAAATTAGGCACGAAGAATTAACAGACATCCATGTATACAAATATTTAACGGATTCAGCATACATGGGGAAACACACAAGAGCATGCCCATTTTTTTTTTTTTTTACTTTTGTATGGAACTTTCATTTGTTCTAAACAAAACTGACCAACTCAAAGTGCTCCACAGATTGCTGTAACAAATGGATCTGATTCAAATTCAGTAAACAGTACTACTCGCTATATGAATGAGATATGCAAAATGGAAAGTATGGTATGCTTCATGGTTAATCAATTGTGCCATATCTCAAATGTTTTCTCACAAGAATGAAATATGCAAAATGGAAAGTATGACATGCTTCATGGTTAAAGTTAACTGCACCATATCTCAAATGTCAAAAATGGGGAAGCAAATTGTGTAGTTACACTAACAAGCAATGTGAATAATAGCAATTAGAGATGTTAAGCTGGCAAGCAATGTGAAAAATAACATACACTGTTGGAAGAGTCACTAGACTTACAGGTCATGGAGATGTTACAAAGGGTGAGAGAAAAGAGAACTTAAACCAATATGTCTGCAAAAAACTTCAGGCAACTGGTGAGAACATGTTTAAACTACCCTGGTATGAATTTACAAATATTCAACATATTTGCAGTTATTAACCAAGACAAACTGCAAATGATGGACATCACAGCAGCATTATACATGCCATCTCAAATATTCACTGCTTTACATATTATGGCTATTGTCAGTTGAAGCAACACTGTGAAGCAGTTTCAGTACACTTTGGATTTCAGATGTTCCCACAACCAGAAATGAAATTGGGAGAATGTGTATGTCATATGAAAAGAAAATGTTGGGAGATAACACTTTCACCAAAGTGACCTTGCATTACACCTTTCACATTCCTGGCCACATGAGTGTGGATGTGTGTGTGTGTGTGTGGGGGGGGGCTGTCCTGTATTCATATGATACTGTGCAATCCACTGTATTCTTATAACTGCAGGATAATGTCTATGATCAGAAATGCAACAAAGCACAGTTGTAATGCTGCACGCCAATAATCTCCTTTTCTTTGAAAAAAAAATGGTAATCATAGGAAGGCATAGCCTGCACCATAGTCACTTTCATATCATGCCGAGGCATTAACAACATGTTGTGGGGTTTGGCTTCTGACTAATGAATGCAGACCTTGGTGTTCATTTGCACAGTCAAAGTAAAATGTTTCCCAATTGTCCACAGAATTCATCAAGGCCAGTCAAACTGCACCAAAAATTCAGCTGCAAATGGCTTCCACTATTTGATATCCTTGTCCTATAACATTTACATTTAATGAAATTGGTAAAGGAACATACACACTGTTGGAATCTTTTGCCTAATATGCCTGGATACCTCCACACTGCATGTACTTATGCCAAGATCTTACATGATGGCTGGGTGGATATTCTTACAACTTTCACAGATGTTGCTGGTTGGCCACTCAGGGCACTATTGGACATCTATCCAGTTTCTTTAAACTTGAGAACGAAACTACAAATTTCTCAAAATTATGTTTTTTTTACTAAAGAACAAAATCATTATAAGTCAAGTTTTCAGGTAGTATCCCCACTCTTCATCAGGACTACAGCTATAGTATGTGTTTCCATTCATCAGGTAAATTCCAAGCTTTCAATAAATAAACAAAGACACCACTCTTTCCATGTTTATCAACACACACACACACACACACACACACACACACACACACACAGCAACTGGAAAATTGTTATCCGGGCACTGCTGGGTTTGTGCCCCAGATATCTCTATATCTAGTGAGTGCATTTGCCTTACGCTACGGTAACCAACGGCGCTATGTGTGTTTATCTGACAGCTTCTGACATCACAAATCCGTAGGATGGGCTCAGCAACCGAGACATCTCCATCTGGTGGGCATTAATGGCACAAGCTATATATTAATTATAGCAAATAAATCCAAAGGGTGAGAACAAGAGTGAAAATCTTTTAAATATGTGGCATCAGTGAATAAACAAAAACATCACTTTTTCCATGTTTATCAACACATAGCAACTGAAAAATTGTTAACCTGCCACTGCTGGGATCGTACCTTCCTAGGAATTCGCGATGTCAGAAGCTGACAGATAAACACACATAGCGCCATTGATTGTTGGCCACCGTAGTGTAAGGAGAATGCACTCGGCTAGATATCGAGAGATCTGGGGTACGATCCCAGCAGTGGTGGGACAACAATTTTTTGGTTGCTATGTGTTGATAACCGTGGAAAGAGTGATGTCTTTGTTTATTCACTGATGCCATGTATTTAGAAGATTTTCACAATCCAATCTTTCAAATCATTTAATGTTGCACCTCTTCTCTCATTTGCAGTGCTTCTGCCAATTTTCTTTTGAAAAGTGGTGTTGGTATGTTCAAAACTTCTAGTGTCCCAAAAGACTATGTCGGGTATTTTGTACATGCCTGTTCTAAACTTGTTTTGTTTGACATATTTTTAATTGCAGCTTTATGTTCTTTATCTGTCTCTGTCTCTCTCTCTCTCTCTCTCTCTCTCTCTCTCTCTCTCAGCCAATCTGGTTTTAAGCTGTTTGCCTGTCTGTCCCACATAGCTGAGACCACACTCACATTGTATGTTGTAGGTCACACCTTTGTGTAATAGAACGTTTTCTTCTTTTTGCTTTAATTTTGGAAGGTAGTTACTAATTTTATTTTGTAAATCTCAGCTATGTGAGAGATAAGCAGCCATATTAAAACCAGACCATGCACAATCGCACCAAACGTACCTCATGAATGGCAACAATACTAAATATGTGGTTTTGAGGAACGGTAGGGGTACTACCCAAAAATTTTACATATAAATAAGTAATCGGTCCTGGATAATTTGTTCAATGCCAATTCACCCAGTGGTATTATCACACCAACGACCAATTTTTTTTTTTTTTAAGAAAGGAATAATAATTTAAGTTATTCTCCTCTATATATCCTTTTGAAAAATGATTTCCATATACACTCGTGGACAATGAAATTTGCGCACCAAGAAGGAGGCATCGGATTGAACTGAAATTTTATGGACATAATGATACAGATGAATGATACACATGATGGCAAAAACAGAGCTGCAGGACAATTACAGAGGGATCCGTGGCACGTAGTCCAGCCATCTTCAATAGTGCGTCGCACCGCCTTGTGTGACGATACATGCTGCAATACGGTCCAGCATGGAGACAGACGCCTGATGTTGTCCTATGGCAGACTGGACAACACATGTTGGACGGTGTGCTCCAAATCTTGGATAGTGCGGCACAGTGGCAGCTGGTGTTTCAACTGGTCTCACACATGCTTGATACATGTCCGGGGAGCAGGCAGGCCTTGGAAGTGTTCAGACACAACGTAGGCAGTCCTGGGCAACCCGAGCCGTGTGGGGGTGGGCATTATCCTGCTGGTATAGCGCACCTGGATTCCCAGCCAGGAATGGGGGCACATGGGGCCGTAGGATCTCATCCACATACCGCTGGCTGGCCCGTCAATGATTCATGTATTACTACTAGAGCTGATCGGCTAACGTAGGCAATGGCTCCCAGGTGCCTGCGGTGGGGGAGGTGTGGCGCTCGATAGCGAGGTTGGGACTGTGCCATTGACCCGGGGACTTCCACACACGGACACGATGATCATCTGTCCTGAAAATGAAGCAGCACTCATCGCTAAACACCACACGTTGCCAGTCTGTGATGTTCCACAACGCTCTGGCCGGACACCACTGCACACAGAGCCGGTGATGTTCTGCTGTTAATGGCAGCACACATAAGGGAAATTGTTCATGGGCACACAGGAGGTGCTACATCTGCCTGTATAGGGGACCGGGTCCCTGTGGGATCTGTTTGTGTCTGGCGCACGATCCGTCGATCCTATCTACCGGTGGTCCTCCTGGTCTGCCCGGAGCCACTCCGCCGTGTGACAGTGCTGTCATGTGTCCACTGCTCCCACAGGGTGTCCACAGAATTATCAAACCTGATTTCCTTGACTTTCCCTGACCAAATATATAAGAAATCCCTGACCTTACATAAATAGGTTTATTTGAGTTTTTCAATATATGTGCCATGATAAAAATAAAATTGAATTAGCTAATTGAGAAACTTATATCATTTAAAAGTGTTTCTGTTTGATGTATAAAGTTTCTCAAATAACCGATTCATTTAATCTTTTTTTTTTTTATATATATATATATTGGCCTCCACATTCCCCATAGCCATCCAACTCACACCTTTTTAATTTTAAGTTTACTCTTTTTTTCATGGTTTTACATTTATTGAAGAAACACTCAAACAAACACATACACAATATTCAGAACAGTTACAATAAAAATATTACAGTAGGAACACAGTCACTGTTTTTATATTACACACCACTTTTCTTCTTTTCCCAATCTGAAATCTTCACCTGCAATGCTGCTTCTTCCAACTCTAGTTCCTTCCGTACTCTTTGTCTTTTTCCCTTCAAATCCTTTATTTCATGATCAATTTTTATTTTTTTCTTCAGTTTTCTTTCTTATTCGTTTTGAAAAATACTTTTTTCTCTCAAGATAATCCTGATATCTTCGTCTGGAGGCTCTTACAGAAAGAAGAAGCCTTCTATTGATGGCAACGTGTTCTACTCCTCCCATATTTTTTAATGGAATTAAAAACTGTTCTCTGACAAATCAGGGATTCTTCCAGGAGATTTTCCACAAGAAGAGACTTATTGAGCTTCTACACACAATGAAGCGTACTGTTTATTAGCTTTTTCAGCAGTCATCTGAAATCCTGTTTGCACTAAGTAAAACTTTGAGCACAATTTCCACTCTCTTCTTGCCTAGACTCTGCTGCTGCACTATAATATTTGGGTCCAAACAAGTTACCCCACGGACAAACTTAAATTTTAGTGGGTTTTTCTCACGAAGTTTTTCAATCATACTGGTCACAAGTTTCCTAAATTCACGCTTAAACTCCCTTTCTAAGCACTTCACTTCTTTATTAGCTTTTTAGCACTAAATCCAATATCAACTTTCTCAATTGAGAGAAGATTTTCACTTTTTGATACATCTAAAGTTAACAGTTTTGAGACACTATCAGCTTCAATTAATTTGTCAGGCTTCAAGCTTCATGCCATCAAATTTTTCATCAGATCCAGCAAATCAGTGTGTAAGGCTTTGGGCTCTGGAACCTTCTCCAAAAAGATTCACACTCTGAAGCTATAGTCCTAAATGCAGTCAATTTGTATTTCAACAGTGGACTTTCCATGAATTCTGCAAGAAACATGCGCTGTTTGCTGGAAACCGATGATTCTTGAACATATTTCTTGATATGATCATAGACAAGCAATGCCCTAATCAAACAATTAACATTTTCCAACCACCTTACAGTGCAAAATTTCAAAGGGAAATCTTTGCATCCAGTAATCATAGTATAATTTGCACGGTGAGCAGGACTATCTTTTAAAAGGTAGTACAAGTTACGCAGAAAGTGATGTATATCCCATTTCACTGCTTCAAGTCCAGTTTTCATAGCTCCATTGACCACGTGAAGACCACATACTCCAATGTCAACTAATAATTTACCATCTGGATTTTCAGTTCTAAGTTTATCTTTCAGCTTTCGAAGAAAGCTGAGATTAATGTTAGGTCCATCCAATGACACTTGTAGCATGTTATCCAAGGGAAGAGGTGCACCTTTAATGAATTTCTCTAAAAGGTCATTAGCTGTTGCCCGTCCTAAAAACACACTACTTAAGTACCTAGTGGAAACTTTTTGCAGATTGATGTCCCAATAACGAACAAACTGATCCATTTGCCCATGCTAAGCAATTTTGTTTAGTGATTCATCAAAACAAATTACAAAGTCAGCACACTGCTTCAGATCGTCCATTAAATACTCTTCGAAATGTGGTGCCAATCCATGGTTTATCACATAAGATGCTTTGCTTTTGCTTAAAGCAAATTTTGAAGCTATCTCACTGTCAGGAAACATTAACTGAAATGTTTTTGGAATAACTTTTTACGGGTCTTATAGAGGTTATTTTTCATGAAAGTTGGTTGTCAAATTTTCGAACTAAAGCCTAGTTCGTCATCAGGACTATGTCACTGGAGTAGTTGCTGCCACTCAATTGGAAGAGTCCATCCGCAATTATCGTTAATTGTGGTACTTCTTCTTCTTGCTATTTCGATCCCTTCTTCTAGTTTCCTCTTTACTAAGTTTGACTGGTGGGCGATTATTTTCACTGAGTCCCAATTTATGGAGTGTCCACTTGCTTGTATATGTCTGTCTAGCCCTGTTTTGTTCCCAATGTTCCTAATAGCTGCTTGGTGTTCTTTCATTCGGACCTTAATACTTCTCCCTGTTTCTCCTATATAGCTGAGTCCGCAGTTACAGTCGATGCAGTAAATTACTCCTTCCTGCAATTGGATGTCCAATTCTTTCTGCTTTAAAGCTGGCAGGAATTTCTTTATTTTGTTATTAAGATCTGGAGCTAGCCTGATATTATATTTTGCTCCGATCCTTTTCAGTTTCACAAGGGACTTTTCGAGAAACTGAAAAGGATCGGAGCAAAATATAATATCACGCTAGCTCCATCTTAATAACAAAATAAAGAAATTCCTGCCAGCTTTAAAGCAGAAAGAATTGGACATCCAATTGCAGGAAGGAGTAATTCACTGCATCGACTGTAACTGCGGACTCAGCTATATAGGAGAAACAGGGAGAAGTATTAAGGTCCGAATGAAAGAACACCAAGCAGCTATTAGGAACATTGGGAACAAAACAGGGCTAGACAGACATATACAAGCAAGTGGACACTCCATAAATTGGGACTCAGTGAAAATAATTGCCCACCAGTCAAACTTAGTAAAGAGGAAACTAGAAGAAGGGATTGAAATAGCAAGAAGAAGAAGTACCACAATTAACGATAATTGCGGATGGACTCTTCCAATTGAGTGGCAGCAACTACTCCAGTGACATAGTCCTGATGATGAACTAGGCTTTAGTTCGAAAATTTGACAACCAACTTTCATGAAAAATAACCTCTATAAGACCCGTAAAAAGTTATTCCACAATCACTATGAATAGAGGTGCCATAAATGCATTTACAACTGAAATGTTTTGTTAATCTGTGTACAAGAGTTCAGAGACATTCGCTTGGGAAACACTTCCATGGCCCATATTATTTCCGACTTTGTTACATCATCTTTCACTACATAAGCATTAAGGTAACTGGGCTTCACATCATCTTTCACAACATAAGTATTTGAGTCATTAGACTTAATATTTTCTAGAAGTACTGATTCCACATTTCCTGAGCTTGTTGATGGCAAGAGTTCTTTTTCATAGAGGAAGTGAAAGAAGCAAGACTGGGCCGAGACATTTTAGCACGGATGTTTTTCAAATGATTAAGACCATTTCCGTGGCTGAAGACTGCCCGACACCCCATGTTGCTAAGCTTGAAAGTTTTAGAGCACACTTTACAAAATGCTGATTCATTGTCGCCGTTCACAGCAGCTATCCAACCAGAAAACTCAGGATTTAATTGTTCATCCAATCATTGTTCCTTAAACACACAACGCTTTGACATTGCTGCAGTCTTAATTGCCTTTTAACAAGGTATAACTCATATCACAAATTTTCTTCTACTCCTTTGACCTAAAACAAAAAGAGAAATGTTAACAAGTAATGTAACACAACTTACAATAATAGGTACGAAATACATGGTTACATTAGTAGGAAGGGGAAGTTAGTGACTGTCTGCAACACCAAGTGGAAGTGTGTTGGGCGATGAGGGCGTCACTCCACGACGCTGGGTTAAAACTAGTTGTAGTCTAACTGTGATTGAAATTTCGCTGACTTTTTTTAAATATCCCTGATTTCCCCCGACTTTTACCAACATTTCAGGCATTTCCTTGACTTTCCCTGATTTCTCCTGACTTTCCAGAATGTGGACACCCTGTCCCAACACAGTCGAACGGTATGATCAGAATGATCCATGTGGTGGGCTATACTGCACGCCGACCACCCTGCGGTTTTCAGGCCTCTTTCAAAGTCCGTAAGTTGCATAAATCGATGTCACTGGCATCTACCCGGCATTTTTATCACTCTGTACTTTTGCTTACATCGACTGGTGCTTTTCGCATTCATGGGGAATCTACTACACGCCGATTTGTGCTTGCAGCGCCACCACAGGGTGTGTGGTCATGTGCAATTGCACCAAACGTGGATCATTTGCATACCAGCATGCACTCTAGCTATTTGCAAATTTCCGCGGTTGTAGCATGTTTTCTTCTAGGTGCGCAAATTTCATTATCCGTGAATGTATTTGGTATTTAAAAACCTTCTATAAACCTGATAAAAGGCACTCAATGATGAAACATTTCTCAGCTGTTTACAAAGCACCTAGCACATGGGCCTTTATAGAAGATTTTAAGCTACCACCTAGATATTTGGTATTCGTAAACATTATATAAAATCTAATAAAATGCACTCAGTGGATCATTTCTCAAGGCCTTTCAGCTCTTTACAAGGCATTTGGGTGGCAGGCCTTTTTAGAAGATTTTAAGTTACAACCTAGATATTTAGTATTTGTAAACATTTTATAAAACCTAAGAGGCACTCAACAGATCATTTCTTAACTCTTTGCAAAGCACCTAGGCTGTGGGCTTTTTTAGGAGTTTTTAAGTTACAATTTAGATATTTGATATTCGTAAACATTTTATAAAACCTAATAAAAGGCACTCAATGGAGTAATTATTTCTCAACTCTTTATAAGGCACCTAGGCCATGGGCATCAATAGAATAAAAACTGTTAAAAAAGCATGACATCAATAGAATAAAAACAGTCCAAAAAGCCTAGGCCCTATCAATTAATACTCAGTAAACAGCAATATTAATTTGATTTTATAAGTAATGGTTGTGAATATGACATCGGTAGAATAAAAACTGTTAAAATGGCCTAGGGCCTGTAAATTAATATTTAGTGCTTAAGTAAAAGTGCAATATTATTAACTCTACTTGATGCATAAATGTTGCAAATATGACATCAGTAGACCAAAAACTGTTAAAAGGCCCTAGGTGCTATGAATTAATATTTAGTGCCTAAGTAAAAGCACAATATTATTAACTTGACTTGATGTGCAAATAATGTGAATATGACATCAGTAGACTAAAAAATTTTAAAAATGCCGGGGCCTAAGGCCTATGAATTAATCATTAATATTCAGTGCCTAAGTAAAAGTGCAATATTATTAACTTGACCTGATGTGTAAACATTGTGAACATGAAATTGGTAAAACGAAAACTGTTAAAAAGGCATAGGGCCTATGAATTAATATTTAGTTCCTAACTAAAATCACAATATTATTATTTTTTTTTTTTGATTGAAGGTTTAACGACCACTGTGAGCAACTCAATGGGCTGTAAGCAGTCGTCCGTCCCTAATTTCGGGCCACTGGTCCCAAGGAAGGAAGAGAGACATGGCCGAAAGACAAACACAACATACATGCCTCACCGGGATTCGAACCCGGACCCTTCTTGGACAAATGATCAT
This sequence comes from Macrothele yani, assembly GCA_039090855.1. Lineage (NCBI taxonomy): Eukaryota > Metazoa > Arthropoda > Arachnida > Araneae > Macrothelidae > Macrothele > Macrothele yani. Next base: position 97,870,039 of record CM076990.1, on the reverse strand, counting down.
AAGCCAGTGCTTAGACCACTGCGCCACCTTGGTGGCTGCAATATTGTTCGGGCATGTGATTGTCTAAGCATTCAATTAACTGAAAATACCAAAAGCTGTTCCGAGATACACATAAATAAAACAAATGTGACAAATGCAAAAATTAAAAATAATCGCTAATTTTATTATGTGTGGGTGTGTAAAAATAAATAAATAAAATAAATAAGCAAAAAAAATTACATGCAAAAGTGTTAAAAGTGTGCAAAAGTAAATTAATTGCCAAGTGTTTAAGCAAGTAAAATTAAATGCAAAACTAACTATGAACTATTAAAGTGTTTCACTTACCCGTCTACATTTTTAAGTGGGGCTTAACTTGCTAACATTAAGATTTAGTAAAAATATAAATAATTTCCTACCCCCCCGCCCGCACAGTATCCCATTTATTAAATCAACTTTTTAAATTAAGTGATAATATTTAGTAGTGACAAATGTACTTACTCTTTCAAGAATGTGGATGGGAGAGGGGCCTCATCTTGTGCTGTGCCTAGGGCCCCATTCTGGGTAAATCGGGCCTTGATCCTGGCCCGGCGCCATGTATTCGTTCTTCCACTTAGCTTTCAAACAAGCAAAACACATTCCTCCTCCTCGTTAAAAAAAAAAAAAAAAAAACAGTAAAGAAACAAAGAGCAGCGTCACAAACTTTGTTCAGAAAATTCCGGCCGATGTAATCCCGGGCTCGGCGCCCTGGTTTCTTTCCACTTAGCTTTAAAACAAGCAAAACAAATTCCTCTTCCTCGGAAAAAAAAGGAAAAAGAAAAACAGAAATAATGAAAAAAAAAAAAAAAAACTGAAACGAAGAGCTGCGTCACGAACTGTGGTCAGAGGCTTCCAGCCGACGTAATCCCGGCCCGGCGGCGTGCATTCCACGGTTATCCATGGTGCATTCTTTCCACTTGGCTTTCAAACAAGCAAAACAAATTTCTCCTCCTCGAAAAAAAGAAGAAAACAAAAGTGCTGCGTCACGAACTTGGCTTCGGGTTGACGCAATCACGCCACGGTGAGAGAAACGCGCCGGGCGGAGGATATCCCGGCCTGGTGCCGTGCTTTCTTTCTGCTTAGTTTTCAAACAAGCAAAACAAATTCTTCCTCCTCGGAAAAAAAGAGATGAGCAGCTGCGTCACGAACTTTGTTCAGGGCTTTACATTGATTAATTACAAAACCAGTAAAACATTCTTAATAACAGCAAAAATCTGAATTTCTGTAATTTTTCGTTATTTATCCTTAATTCTGTAAACCTGGAGGATTATGGAATTATTCTAAAAACCAGTAAAATATTCTTAATATCAGCGAAAATCTAAATTTCCGTAATTTTTTGTTAGTCACCCGTAATTCCAGGGGAAAATCCGCAATGGTTGGCATCTCTGGACGCCTGTAACACTTTCGCCCGCAAATGAGAGAGAAGGTTCATAAAGTAAATGTCCAATCACATGTGAAGATGACTTTTTTTTTCTTTGCGTAGGATGGCTCAGGGCTCCAACTGATTTTGCCCCCCCCCCCCCCGTAAATAAAACAAATAGCAATGGAAAGGACAGAGGTGAACTGAAACAGCAGACTGCTCCCGTAAAAAAAAAACATGTTAAGAGCAAACCGAGACTTTTGAAGTGACGTCACCCGTGGCTATACCTTTGGTTGAGCAGTGTCAGCCCGGAGCTGCCGTTCAGCCACACAGCTGCAAAAAGATTACGCCTTACGACTGAAATATTGCCACCTACCCAACGAATATTTCACTCTCTCATATTATTTGCATCTTCATAGGCAATAAGCACCAAAAAATGCACTATTTACGTGAAAGTCATTAATGACTTAATAATCAGAAAGGCCAAACACTTACCTAAAAGTTCTTGGCTTCATTCCTGTTATACACTTCGTGCACGTTAATGAGAACATTTTGTTATGCCTTTTAAGTTTGAAACTTTCATCATATCTGCTCACAGGTTGTTGTTGTTACTATAATTCCTCAGGTCATGAAACATTCATATTTTCATTCACAGGACAGAAAAAAACGCTGAATTCTGACTGCTGTTTGACATGCGTGATAGCTCCTCAACACTAGACGCATACTCACTATTACCCGAGTGGTGTCGACTTCCAGTACACCCTTTTTTTTCTTTTTAATTGTATTTTACTCCTTTCTTCACTCCTCCCTCAGCAACTTGCCCTTAAAATTCACAATTCCAAAAAATGGTACTCGATTCTAAAACACATACCCATACACCTAATAAATACTCACATACATCACACCCATATTCAATTCAGTACCTATTTCACCTTGTACAATTTACATACCTCGTACTAACACATTTGCGTACAATACATTCATACATTCATTAAAAACCACTATCTACATAATTACACTATTTACATTTTACGGCAGTCAGACCACTGTCAACTGTGATTTACGCAGTGTTCCATTTGCTTCATACATCGTAAATACCCTGCAGCAAACCCTAACCTCATTCAGCCAGTCACAAACAATCCCCAAGCGCTTTCAACAGCTACGCTGTCGTCCTCAGGAGGTCGATGTATTCTTCTGCTCTGCTAACCACAGATAAAGTGAGCAAACTCGTCAAGGTTCCAGCTTCAGTCGCGAACTCTGCATCCTATCTCTGGTGCCATCTATTGTCAGTGCTGTTTTTTGTCCCCCCCCCCTTAATTGTTGTTCTACTTTAATTAAGGCTTTCCAATGGTCATTTAAGTCGTTTGGGTTTTTAATATTACATACTCTTGATCTGTTATTTTCGTTTTACACTGATTCAGCAACCCTCAACTACCTTTTGTTTTTACAGCCCTTAATAATTTTAGTATCTTCAAATTTCGGACATTGATGATTTTCTAGACAATACTGGGTTAATGCTGTTTTAGCTTCTTTTTTATTCCAGTTATTCATATGTTGGTGTAATCTATATTTTAACTTGTTCTCAGTGCTGCCTATATATGACAAAGGTGGTTTCTGATTTATAGGAATCTCATATACACCAGCTGTATCAAGTTGGCTGATCTATCCATTTTTTATTACTATAGTTTTTATAGTATGTACTTGATTTCCTATTTGTATGCCATATTTGCCACAAAGCTTATTAATTTCAGCAGAAATACCTTCAACATGTGGAAATGCTCTTACATATCTTAATGATTTTTTACTATTTGTACCATTATTATTTGCTTGAGTTATTTCATTAATCCATTTCCTTAATACCTGTTTAGAATAACCAAATTCATGTGCAATTTTTTCAATATATTCTATTTCTACTTTTTGATATTGTTCTTTTGATGAGTGTGTTATACTTCTTTTAATTAGTGTTTTAATACTATTTATTTTATGTGTTATTGGGTGCGACGACCGAAAAGGTATTAAGACAGGAATATATGATGATTTTTGATGCACTCTATATTGTCATTTGTTTTGATTACCATAATATCCAAAAATGCCAATGCGTTATTTTGTTCTTGTTCCACTGTCAATTCTATGGATGGATAGATATCTTTATATTTTCTTGTCAAGTCTTCTAGTTCTACATTTTTTAGCCTGGACAACAGAAAAATATCATCTACATACCTGCAGTATATCAGTGGTGGATCTTCCAGTTTACTAATTATTTTTGTTTCTATGTCACTCATTATTATTTCAGCAAACAAAGTTGATAATGGTGACACCATAGGTCCACCACAATTTTGTTTGTAGATCTTGTCATTGAACATAAAAATGTTATTTTCATATATGTAAAATAAAATTTCTTTTAATTCTTCAATTTCTACTTAATTCATTGCATTTAACTGATATAATTTTTCAACGATTATGTCAATTGCCTGAGGTACTGGGGTGCTAGGAAACAGAGCACGAACATCCATGCTAGCCATATGATATTCACTTACATCTTGTTTAATCTCTTTAATTTTTTTAATGAATTCATAAGTATTCTTCATAGTGAATTTGGTCTTCATAAACATGGGTGCCAAATACCTGTAAATATTTTTTCCAACTTTATTAATGGGGAATTCCTTTTTGATACTATCACTCTCATAGGTGTATCAGGCTTATGAGTTTTTATTTTGGCAAACATTTTTGGAATCCCTGTACCCATAGGTGGGTACGCCTTCTTATTCTAGCCAAGTATCTCACTTGAGATTTAATTGGGTCATCACCCCCTAATAGCTTAACAGGCCCGCGCACCGAACACCGGAAGCTGCGTGACGTAGGGGAGAGTAGGCTGATGTCCGTGGTGGGTGGTCGAGCATGCATGAGCTTGCTCACTCTGTGTAAGCGTGACTACGGATGTGCATGGTTGTTGTTGTCAAATTGTCAACTAAATTTATTTTCATAGAGGAATATTAAAAGTATTCAAATTCCCTACTAATGGGGAGGTTCTCAGAAAATGGATTACAGCAATAAAGCGTGAAAATTTTCAAGTGACCAAGAACTCTAAGGTAAGTGGAAACCTTTTATTAACCTTATTTTAAACTACTCGTAAAATAGAAATTTTGAACTAGAAAATTTAAATTTGGCTAATTTTATAATCTAATAACATCTCACAGCGGGAGGTCAAAGCACTGAAAAGATTTTTGAAAAATGAAATTTATGTTTGTAATGGAAAGAATAGATTACTTGTGTTGTTATAGTTACTCATAACATGTTTTTGCCAATGTATCAAATAAGTTCAAAGTAAAATATGTATATTTAGGAAGGGATTTTAAACTTTATTGTGGAAACAGAATAATAAGGGTTGCATGTTTTTGATCCCAAGAGTAATATGTTGATACATTCGTTCTTAGTTATTTAAGTGTTTAGGCAGCGCCAGATTAACTTTTTTGAGGTCCCTATTTCTGGGCACAAGTGCTTGTAAAATACCTATATCCTATACGAAATGTATGTATGTCATGTACACATCTAACATGCCTATGTCCTTTATATAAATGCTAAGGCCTTGTTGCCACGTGAAATACATCTTTTGTGTTTGCAGACATGGAGAGTTACATTGAATTACCAGTTTTAATATTTATTACTAAAGGAACACAAACACCGAATCAAGTATAGACAGCAAAAATTAGATATGAATGCATAAAAACAGAAGTTCACAGATAGTTCAGGAGTAAGTTTGCCTTTAAAATGTCCGTTTAAAGATTTTGAAGCATTTTTCTACAAACCAACACATTAAAGAACTCTCGTGTGAGCCGTGTGTATGCTTTATCTGTGGTAGGATGGGAATTTATCAGAACCTTTCAATTTCTTAAAAATCAGGTGAAATATATCAGTACTACCTGGGCAAGAAATTATTTACTTGCCCAGGTAGTAAAAGCTGGATGCGCAGGAAAATTTATCTTTTAAGATAACAAACCAGAACCCTAATTTTTTTAAAGTTAAAAATATGAACTGTTTTAACATGTTTGCACTTCCATTTTAAGGGTCTGTATTACAAATGTTCAATGCACAAACGTGTGTATATCAATTTTTAAGATGCTGTTACTAAAATTGGTATGAAATGGTACAATGATGAAACTGGTGTTTCAGAAATTTAGTGATTCTGACATGTTCCTTTTGTTAAAGTTTTCTCCCTTTGTCACTAAACATGAGAGGCCAGTTACATCAGAGGCATGCATACTGTTGTTGATTATAAACAAAATTTGGAGCAAAACTACATATGGTTTCCAATTTCTGGGCGTAGAGCATAACATAATTAAAGATGTGATATTACTCTTTCCTTGGTACTTCGTAACAATAATACAACTTCCATTAATTAACAATGACATGAAACACGACATGTGATGACTGTCTTTTTTTTTCTTGTGTAGTAGGAAATTTTATTACAAACTTTTTTATTTTAAAATTTAGTTACCATGCACAGGCAATTAGATGTTTTATATACCTGCCCAGACGAATGATTTACATGCTCTGGGCATCTCGGGCATGGTATTTTTAAGCCTTGGATATTGTTATTTTTAAGAGAAAAAAAGTATGTGGATCGACATGAATCCACATATTGTGGAAACTATGTTCTAAACAAACAAGATTTTTAAAATACAAGTAGAAATATATACTCGCTTTTTTTTTTTTTTTTTGCAAACATTTGCTTAAAATGAGAGATCAACTTTTTATTCATTTATCTAGACTTATCTGTTTCCAGATTTCCTGCACTGTGTCTTCACAAGCTACAGCAATAATAACTGGAACTAATATATTTCATATTATCCGATAACTACTGGAAAGTGTGCTTCCAAACGGGGATGTGGGTGTCAATTTTTGCATGGGGAAAAACTTCTTCAATCCTTCATAGAATTTATTTTGAAACCAAAATCATAAAAAAAGGAAAAAACAATCTTTTTCAATAGCTTTAGTAATGACAAAACATTTGTGCAAAATTTTATACCATTGCTTTTTATAGTTTCTGAGAAAATGGTACATCAAGTTAGTCAATTTATAATGAAACATGTACATCTTTTAAAATACATCCTATAGTACCAAAACAATCGCTTAGATTTATTCAGTACAATAACTGCATGTGCATTTGTCAGGTTCTCAAAAAATATAATATTTATCTGAAAAAACACTTGAAGAAATTATTGGAACAAATTTCAGATTTTCTTAGAAACGTGTCTTTGAAATTCTTCAAGGAACAGCTAACGGACACATAATCAAATTGTGTTTGTGATACACAAAGAACTACACAACCATAATTATTTGTACATTGGCAGTTTTCCTGAATACTTCTTGAAAATCAAATTTCAGGAAATTTCTGCCAATAAGTTACTTGTATTTTTGCAGATAAAAAGAAATACTTATATTGTGGATCCAAATAGTTTTGCTTAATGCTACTAATATACTTAATACAGATGTGTTGAACTTTGACAAGCTAACTTTTTTGAAATAGTGCTCTGGAAGACAAAAATTACAAACTTTATATTTGCTTCTCAAAATGAAGTTGTCCAAACACGTAACTAGATGGTACTAAAATTAGGAAAACTTGTTATGTCATTATTGTACGTTTAATAATGTAGCAATTGCATAATTTTCTTGAAATCTTAATTAATTTGATGCAATCAGTGGATCAAGCAGCAATTTACTGTATGTATGTTAAAACGTGTTTTATTGAGCCTTTGGTAATAATTAAAAAACACAGAAAAAATTCAGTTTTTCTTGACCTTTTTTTATATATTAGTGATCACGGATTGCATATAAAATACATTTTCACTAAAGGAATTATTTCATTACTAAAATTTTCACAGTCATAAGTTTGCAATGAATGAAAAATCTGATTCCTTAAATTAGTCAATCAACATCTTTTGAAACGACGGCGATACTTCGTAATGGAACCTCAAACTAATCTTTCAAGTACAAGAACGATTTGTTCACAAGTACAGGAATCGTTCGGCTAACTATAAAGACACTATAACTTCAACTGAAACTACGACAACAGTTTATAATTTCGATTATAGGAATGGTTTATCACTTCCAGTGAAATGACAGTGATGCTTTCATTAAGTTGACGAATCTGTCTTGCTTACCCTTTCAAGTCGAAATTATTGCTACGCTAAATTTTACGCTGTAATTTCTTTTTCTTCTGTATTTTAAAAGATTATTAAACAAACTTGTTAACTCTGCAGTTATTTAAAAACTAACACACAAGTTCTTATTTAAATGCAGTGAAACTCTAAAAGAACGCACGACCTGGTTACTTGGTGTACGTAAAGATGCGTTCGTTCGCACATCGCCGTAATGCTCCTCTCCGCGACTACGGACTACTCTAGTGACATCACAAATCGGTGCGCGGGCCTGTTAAGCTATTAGGGGGTGATGGTTGGGTCCCTTGTCAAAATGCTACAATTCAACTCTTCAATTGCTCTATTCATTTTTTGATTATATTCAGCTATGTTTAGAATCACCATCTGCCCTGTTTTATCAGCTTCACAGAATTTAATCATTGGTTCATCTCTTAGTTTTATCAGTTGTTCTTTTTCATATTGAATTATATCTAAATATTTTTTTCATTATTACTTTTTTCATTAAATTCTTTCAGAACAATTCCATACAACTTACTTCTAAATTCTTCACGGTCTTCTGTAGGCACACAACATGTCATATCATCAAGATTAGGTATTAATTCTTCTGTCTTTGGTAAGCCACGCGGAAACGCAAATTTCTTTCCTCTCTGCAAAACAGCTCTCTGCGAGAAGTTCAAGGCCATATTGGATTTATTCTGATAAACTCCATAATTATTCTCTTGTTGTTCATGTACATTTTGGCTATCCATCATCGCATGCAACTTTTTTGCAATGACTATTTTTTAACCTTTTCTTTCATATTCTGCGATGTCAACTATTTCTCTCAAGGTAACATCTAAAACCTCATCTTTCCAGGAACCATAGAAATTTCTATATTCTTTAATATATTCAATAAATGTAAGCATGTCTTATTCAAATTAAAAATTAATTTTCTTTAATTTACAATTTCAGCTCTTAATCTCTCTTTTTTTTTTTTTTTTTTTTTTACATTCATGGATGATTTTACTATCTTTTTTAGCGACTGGGTAATTCTATATTTTCAAATATTTAGGTGTTAGTTCAAGGTCTTGGCATATTACCAAAAATTCCTCTTGATTTTCTGACTTTAATAATTTAATTTTTGCTTTCTTATATGCCGTAATGTCTCTTAACTCGAAGTTGCGAAACAGACTTCTATAACGCATATTATCAGATTACTATCACGACTGAAATCCACTCACCTCGAATTCGTCTGCTCAGAATTATGCGTGTAATTCTCATTCATAATATTTGCATCTTCATAGGCATTAAGCATCAAAAAATGCACTATTTACCTGCAAGTCATTAATGACTTAACAATCAGAAAAGCCAAACACTTACCTAAAAGTTCTTGGCTTCATTCCTATTATACGCTTCCTGCATGTTAATGAGAACATTTTGTTATGCCTTTTAAGTTTGAAACTTTCATCATATCTGCTCACCGGTTGTTGTTGTTACTATAATTCCTCAGGTCATGAAACATTCATATTTTCATTCACAGGACAGTAAAAAATGCCAAATTCTGACTGCTGTTTGACATGCGTGATAGCTCGTCAACACTAGACGCATACTCACTATTACCCAAGTGTTGTTGACTTTCATTACGCCCATTTTTTTCTTTTTAATTGTATTTTACTCCTTCCTTTACTCCTCCCTCAGCAACTCGCCCTTAAAATTCACAATTCCAAAAAATGGTACTCAATTCTAAAACACATACCCATACACCTAATAAATACTCACATACATCACACCCATATTCAATTCAGTACCTATTTCACCTCATACAATTTACATACCTCGTACTAACACATTTACGTACAATATATACAACACATTCACACACTCATTAAAAACCACTATCTACATAATTACACTATTTACATTTTACGGCAGTCAGACCACTGTCAACTGTGATTTACGTAGTGTTCCATTTGCCTCATACATCGTAAATACCCTGCAGCAAACCCTAACCTCATTCAGCCAGTCACAAACAATCCCCAAGCGCTTTCAACAGCTATGCTGTCGTCCTCAGGAGGTCGATGTACCCTTCTGCTCTGCTAACCACAGATCAAGTGAGTAAACTCGTCAAGGTTCCGGCTTCAGTCGCAAACTTGGCATTGTTGCATCTCTGGTGCCATCTGCTGTCAGTGCTGCCCCCCCCTTAATTGTTGTTCTACTTTAATTAAGGCTTAAAATGAATGAAAATATGAATGTTTCATGACCTGAGGAATTGTAGTAACGACAACAACCTGTGAGCAGAATTATAGTAACAACAACCTGTGAGTGGAATTATAGTAACAACAACAACCTGTGAGCAGATTTCAGTTGGGTCCCTTGTCAAATGAATGAAAATATGAATGTTTCATGACCTGAGGAATTATACTAACAACAACCTCTGAGCAGATATGATAAAGTTTCAACCTTAAAAGTCCAGCTGCATAACAAAATGTTCTCGTTAACGTGCATGAAGTGTATAACAGGAATGAAGCCAAGAACTTTTAGGAAAGTGTTAGGCCTTTCTGATTGTTAAGTCATTAATGACTTTCACGTAAATAGTGCATTTTTTGGTGCTTTTTGCCTATGAAGATGCTAATAATATGATTGAGAATTACACACACAATTCTGAGCAGACAAATTCGAGGCGAGTGGATTTCAGTCGTGATAGTAATCTGATAATATGCGCTATAGAAGTCTGTTTCGCAACTTCGAGTTACGAGACATTACGGCATACAAGAAAGCAAAAATTAAATTATTAAAGTCAGAAAAATCAAGAGGAATTTTTGGTGACATGCCGAGACCTTGAACTAACACCTAAATATTTGAAAATATAGAATTACCCAGTCATTAAAAAAGATAGTAAAATCATCCATGAATGTAAAAAAAAAAAAAAAGATTAAGAGCTGCAATTGTAAATTAAAAAAAAATAATTTGAATAAGACATGCTTACATTTATTGAATATAATAAAGAATATAGAAATTTCTATGGTTCCTGGAAAGATGAGGTTTTAGATGTTACCTTAAGAGAAATAGTTGACATCGCAGAATATGAAAGAAAAAGTTCAAGAATAGTCATTGCAAAAAAGTTACATGCGATGATGGATAGCCAAAATGTGCATGAACAACAAGAGAATAATTATGAAGTTTATCAGAATAAATCCAATATGGCCTTGAACTTTTCACAGAGAGCTGTTTTGCAGAGAGGAAAGAAATTTGTGTTTCCGCGTGGCTTACCGAAGACAGAAGAATTAATACCTAATCTTGATGATATGACACATTGTGTACCTACAGAAGACCGTGAAGAACTTAGAAGTAAATTGTATAGAACTGTTTTGAAAGAATTTAATGAAAAAAGGAATAATAAAAAAATATTTAGATAAAATTCAATATGAAAAAGAACAACTGATAAAACTAAGAGATGAACCAATGATTATATTCTGTGAAGCTGATAAAACAGGACAGATAGTGATTCTAAACATAGCTGAATATAATAAAAAAAATGAATAGAACATTTGGAGAGTTGAATTGTAGCATTTTGACAAAAGACCCAACTGAATCTCAAGTGAGATACCTGGCTAGAATAAGAAATCAAGAAGGCGTACCCACCTATGGGTACAGGGATTCCAAAAATGTTTGCAAAAATAAAAACTCATTAGCCTGATACACCTATGAGAGTGATAGTATCAAAAAGGAATTCCCCATTAATAAAGTTGGAAAAAATATTTACAGGTATTTGGCACCAATGTTTATGAAGACCAAATTCACTGTGAAGAATACTTATGAATTCATTGAAAAAAATTAGAGAGATTAAACAAGATGTAAGTGAATATCATATGGCTAGCATGAATGTCCGTGCTCTGTTTCCTAGCACCCCAGTACCTCAAGCAATTGATATAATTGTTGAAAAATTATATCAGTTAAATGCAATGAATGAAGTAGAAATTGAAGAATTAAAAGAAATTTTATTTTACATATATCAAAATAACATTTTTATGTACAATGACAAGATCTACAAACAAAATTGTGGTGGACCCATGGTGTCACCATTGTCAACTTTGTTTGCTGAAATAATAATGAGCGGCATAGAAACAAAAATAACTAGTAAACTGGAAGATCCACCACTGATATACTGCAGGTATGTAGATGATATTTTTCTGTTGTCCAGGCTAAAAAATGAAGAACTAGAAGACTTGACAAGAAAATATAAAGATATCTATACATCCATAGAATTGACAGTGGAACAAGAACAAAATAACGCATTGGCATTTTTGGATATTATGGTAATCAAAACAAATGACAATATAGAGTGCATCAAAAATCATCATATATTCCTGTCTTAATACCTTTTCGGTCGTCGCACCCAATAACACATAAAAGAAATAGTATTAAAACACTAATTAAAAGAAGTATAACACACTCATCAAAAGAACAATATCAAAAAGTAGAAATAAAATATATTGAAAAAATTGCACATGAATTTGGTTATTCTAAACAGGTATTAAGGAAATGGATTAATGAAATAACTCAAGCAAATAATAATGGTACAAATAGTAAAAAACCATTAAGATATGTAGGAACGTTTCCATATGTTGAAGGTATTTCTGCTTAAATTAATAAGCTGTGTGGCAAATATGACATACAAGTAGGAAATCAAGTACATACTATAAAAAAATATAGTAATAAAAAATGAAAAGATCAGCCAACTTGATAGAACTGGTGTATATGAGATTCCTATAAATCAGAAACCACCTTTGTCATATATAGGCAGCACTAACAACAAGTTAAAATATAGATTACATCAACATATGAATAACTGGAATAAAAAGAAGCTAAAACAGCATTAACCCAATATTGTCTAGAAAGTCATCAATGTCCGAAATTCGAAGATACTAAAATTATTAAGGGCTGTAAAGACGAAAGGCAGTTGAGAGTTGCTGAATCGGTGTTAATCGAAAAAAACAACAGATCAAGAGTATGTAATATTAACGCCCAAACAACTTAAATGACCATTGGAAAGCCTTAATTAAAGTAGAACAACAATTAAGGGGGTGGGGGACAGCACTGACTATCCAGGGGTGATTGTGAGGTGACACAAGAAACCCTGAAACTCTCAGCTCAGTGCCAATATACATATAATGTATAATACGCACATATAAAACTAGCTATACAGCAAATAGGCCATAGTGCTTGTCAGTTAAACTTTGCATCTTTTCTTGTACCCAATTTTCTTTCACTGTGCAAAATCCTTCAGGCATTGCATCTTTAAAATCAAATTTTGCACTTCATATTATATGTTAATTGAACAGTCTATGTAGATCAGTTTTACTTGAACAGCCTACAGTGGATTCCATTCAATTTCTAAAAGTAGTTATACACCGAATCTAAAATAATCAAATTATTTGAACTTTCAAAATAATGAAAAGAAGCCTTCCTTTCAGCAGGCTGTTATCTTGAAAGCTTATTTGATAACAAAAGAAACACACAAGGTGTCACAAATCGTCTACATTCACCATTCGCACGGACATGCAGTGTTTTTAATCAAACACTGTAATTCCCAAAGAAAATGGAACCTGAAGTTTAGTTACCATTTTGTAGCATTTTTAGAAATGAAATGTCCGAAGCATCTCAAATTCTTCTGAAACTTAAAAACCCGGATTTACGGGTTTGGAATGTGACAAGAACCCGGAATTCCGGGCTACACCCGGATTACAAACAGGTCTGCAATAGATGTTGCCAGAGATACAACGATGCAGAGTTTGCGACTGAAACCGGAACCTTGATGAGTTTGCTCACTTGATCTGTGGTTAGCAGAGCAGAAGGATAACATCGACCTCCTGAGGACGACAGCGTAGCTGTTGAAAGCGCTTGGAGATTGTTTGTGACTGGCCAAATGAGGTTAGGGTTTGCTGCAGGGTATTTACGATGTATGAGGCAAATGGAACGCAACGTAAATAACAGTTGACAGTGGTCTGACTGCCGTAAAATGTAAATAGTGTAATTATGTAGATAGTGGTTTTTAATGAGTGTATGAATGTGTTGTATATATTATACGTAAATGTGTTAGTACGAGGTATGTAAATTGTATGAGGTGAAATAGGTGTGATGTATGTGAGTATTTATTAGGTGTATGAGTATGTGTTTTAGAATTGAGTACCATTTTTTGATATTGTGAATTTCAAGGGCAATTTGCTAAGGGAGGAGTGAAGAAAGGAGTAAAATACAATAAAAAAAAATGGGCGTAATGAAAGTCGACTACATTCGGGTAACAGTGAGTATGCGTTTAGTGTTGACGAGATATCATGCATGTCAAACAGCAGTCAGAACTCAGCGTTTTTACTGTCCTGTGAATGAAAATATGAACGTTCCATGACCTGAGGAATTATAGTAACAACAACAGCATGCGAGTAGATATGATGAAAGTTTTAACCTTAAAAGGCCAGCTGCATAGCAAAATGTTCTCGTTAACGTGCATGAAGTGTATATAACAGGAATAAAGCCAAGAACTTTTAGGTAAATGTTTGGCCTTTCTGATTGTCAAATCACTTCTCTCTCTTTTGCCCTGATTTTTTTTCCAACATATCAACATCACAAACTTTTGTCAAAAGCCTGAGATAGCAAATGACAAGTTCAGCAGATTTCCGTTTTCTCTAAAAAGTGAATTCACAGAATTCCGCTAATTAGCGGAAGAATCACATGCCTGATTGTTAACTTTATTTATTATGTAAATGCTATGAATATGGCATCGGTAGAATAAAAACTGTTAAAAAGGCCTAGGTCTGAACCCTATCCAGTTTTGCAGTGGCCACTTCGCCGAACCCCACTGTATGTTACAAACAGAAACTAGTCTTTTCTATTATTTAATGCAAGAGGGAAACATTGAAGTTGATTGATTGGACAGCTTGTACATCAGTAATTTCATACAAAATAGAGGACAGTATAACAAGAAAAAAGCGATTCCGAAAAAAAATCTGTAACCACAATATTACGCATGAAATATAACGTTCTTTGGACTACTGGTATTTACATACAACATCGAAGAAGAAGAAACAGAATGAATAAGATTTGTTTCGCACAAGTAGCACTTCGGATAGATAAGAAGGAACTGGACGAATCATACCTTTGGACGAATTGGCATTGGACCAATCATACCAGACCCATAAATATTATCCTTTTATTCCTTAGCAAAAAAACCCATAACTTTTTGAACCATGCTATCAATTATTAATTACTAAGTTTGAGAATAAGTCATTCAGTTTGCCTAGAACATGGGCCCATGCAGAAATTCTTGCTTTTGATGAAGGTGGCATAATGCTTCAGTAGCATTGCCACTATTTGTATAATAAAGCTTTACAACTTCACTTTACTTTTTCAGTGTGAGTCCCACTGCTGATGTGTATGTGTGATAGCTGGGCTGCTACTTTTAATGCATAGTACAGTATAATGCCACTTCATTTGTTCAATGCGGTGCAGTTTGACATTGAAGCTGGCGCTGCTGATGCACATTCCTTCTTTCTAGACACCCCAAAAATAATAACCTATTAATTTTTTTAAAGATTTGTATTGAAACTTATAAAAAAAAATTAAACATTCCCACTATGCATTGACACATGTGCTGGCTGCCTTCATAATTGAACTCCAGATATCTCCACCATTTTTAGGTTTAGTGACTCCATTCCAATGCCATATGCTGTTTGCAACTCATGAGAGTCTTACTTTGAGAAGATAACCTCAAAGAGTTTCAGAGCTTAGCTCCTGAAAGTAAAAACATCTGTCACATCCAAAGTTATTGATGGTGTTAGATTTTACCTACTACTAATGCATCAAATGTCTCCATTTCCAGTTACCATGACTCAAAACTCATGTTTCACTGTTAAAACACATCTCACACAACACCTTTTGCACTTCATACTCTTTTTCTCTAGCAGGCATTCATGGACCTGATTCTCCCATGATTTTTTTGGCTTTTCTCTTTCTTCCCTGACACTAGGACAGAGTAAATCCTCTTAGCTTCTCATCACTCTTTCTTTCAACATGGCTAAACCACCTCAAAATATTTGTATCCAGCCCAACTAACAACATTTT
Source organism: Macrothele yani (assembly GCA_039090855.1). NCBI lineage: Eukaryota > Metazoa > Arthropoda > Arachnida > Araneae > Macrothelidae > Macrothele > Macrothele yani. Next base: position 97,854,409 of record CM076990.1, on the reverse strand, counting down.
CCTTCACATTATGCACCTGCAACATATCTTCATTTCACACATGATCAGAATGAGTCGCACCACACAAACAACTTATGTGTCTTTTTTACAGTATCCAGATTTAACTACTATGTATCAGAGTAGGAACAATTACACTTTCACACACGGACATTCAGGACCTGTTTGACAGTCCTGTGAAATCCTCCTAAAGCACCTATAACTTTCAAAGCTGAATTCAATCACCATGAAATTTCATCCAAGAAATCTGTTTTCTCTGTCAAACATCCTTCTAAATAAGCAACTCATTTGCCTGGTCTTCTAACTCTGTACTATTTATTTAGATTGGTCTTATATTAAGTACTAATTCCTTGCTCAAAAACCATACCTTTAGTTTTTCCCTTATTTACATGCAGCTTGAATTTCACACATACTTCATTCATACTGAACAATATATGTGCAACTCACTTTTGCTCTCAGACAAGAGGCCTATGTCATCAACGCAAAACAACCTGCAGATGTGGAAATTTTCACGAATTCATTCTGTTAAGCAAAAACTTACAAAAATTTTAATCACTTTTTACGATGCCTGAATACTTTTTAAATAAAAAATTTTGTGTGATCACATACATATCTTGAGTAAGTGTGTAAGTACAGTTTATGAGTAACAAAAAATAATGCAGATGGAATCACCTGTTGCCACAGACACATTCAATGAATCAATACATGGGAAGACATCATCTCTCTTAGGATGTATGGAAAGCATGACATCACAAAAGTTTTCAATGTCTGGAGAAACTCCTCTTGCTTCATTACCTGAACAACATGAAGAAATATTTGCAATATACTTTAAAAACAGTATTCTCACAGACAGTCCAAGAATTGCATTAATTATCAATCTGCAATAAAATATACCAAAACAATACCACAGCTGGTTTTTTTGTTACATGTTAAAACAAAAATAAAACCTTCAGAAATATATTCGACAATAACTATGTTTCTTTTTTAAAAAGGAAGTATGATCTTTTTTTTTTTATTGTTTGTTTCAGGATTTAACAACCACCATGAGCAACTCATAGGGCTATAAACTGCTACCTGTCCCTAATTTACAGCCATTGGTTCCAGGGAAGGAAGTGAGACAGTGCTGTAAGACAAACACATCAATCATGCCTCATCTGAGACCCCACCTAGACACAGGGCATTTAGGACTGGCTCAACTCAGACATCGAGCCAGGAACCAGTGCTCTGACCACTTGGAGAAAAAGTATCACTTTTAACACTCAGCTAAGACATTTTTTAAACAGTGAGGCCTCTGTCCTTGCAGACTCTACTTCTATACAGCACGTAGCATGTTAACCAACTGAAATAATGAGTGTCACCATTTCAAGAATTACTTGTATGTCTGAATTTAGTGACAGAACTGCATTTCTGGTGCTCAAAAAAAAAAAAAAAAAAAAATACTGTATGGGGATTGGTTAATTTTAGGAATAGAATTAGCAAATGAATAAGGCACCACAGCTGCTAAGTCATGTGGAAAAATATAATTTTTAATATTCAATCAAATATTCCTGGTACATTCACAAATTAGATAAAAACAAACAGTTGTTTACACAAATAAAGGTAACTTGATCATGCTAGTTATGTTACAAGAAAATAACTTTTACAAGGAAGTTTGTAAGTTGGGAGCTTTCGACCTTATCTTAGGTCTTCAGCTCCTGTGTGTGCTTCCAATGTATAAGTTATCACCTGTTGAAGAAGAGATAGGAATGCAGTAAACTCCTGGGAGGTCCAGATTTTCAATTTTGTCCCTATCCCTTTGTAGAAGTTTCAAGATGTTTGGGGGGATTTAATGGCAAGATGGTAACCAAAACTTCTAAAAAGAATCTGTAACTTATAAACATAGGGAGGATGGTAAGGAACAGAACCAGAGAATTTCAGGATTTCTTTCTTTTGGGGATGAAGGCATTCAATTTTCGAATTGTTTTCATATTTCTTTAAGAGGGAGTTGACTGTAAGAGCAGGGAAACCATGAGAGAGGGCTATTGTAGAAATTTTGGAGAATTCTTCTTGAAAAGAAAGTTGGTTGTTATCATTATTGAAGTCTTACATCCACAGGGCTATATCATTATGAGCCCTGTGGATGTAAGACTTCAGTGCTGCAAGCTTGTAGAGTTGCAGTGAAAGATTTGTTGGGAATGATGTTAGTGGCAGCAGAAAGTTTACGATAGACGGAACGAGTGATGGAGAGATCAAGAGTTTCTGCAGATGGAGACATCCAGGAAATCAATTTTGTTGTTTACTTCCCTTAGATTTAGAGAGTTTAATGGAAGGAAATTTTTCTGTAATGGAGTTGATCAGGGTCTGTAATTCAGACTCAGTATTTAACCAGCTAATGTTTCCAGACATTAAAATCACGCATTGAAAGGCTTGTGACATTGTTACAGAATAACTTGCACATTCAACAGAATAAACTTTTGTTCAACTCAGATAGTACAAGTCGTTTATTCACAATTAAAAGCTTTATTAGCATCGACTATAGTTTCGCAGAACTTCTAGATCGGCTTCATCAGGCCATTCGTCCTGATGAAGACGAGCCAGAAGCTCTGCGAAACTATAGTCGATGCTAATAAAGATTTTAATTGTGAATAAATGTTGATCATTTATTCTTAATCAACATCACACGTGTGTAGTCTTGAATTATAAGTACAAGTTGGTTTCTCATTATTATTCTTAATACGATAAAAATTTCTTTCCATCAAAAAATGTTTTTCACCAATGATTTTTCCAGTTTCTGACAACTTTGATACATTTTGTGAAGGCAGTTTGGAAATGAAATACTCATTCATCGCTTCAGTGATTACACTCCATTTGGCTGGATCAGGGTTGAAAATAGAATCAATTACCATTACCTTTTTACGTAAAGAATTATCAGCATCACTTTCACTTTCCAAAACAAAATGTAATGATGCACTTAAATTGGTACTTAATTTCATGCCATCAATTATTTATGTCAATATCATTTGTTAATACTTTATCATCAGGTTTCTTAAATTTGTCTTTAGTAGTTTTTAAAAAAATTCTGATATTCTTACACCCTTATTTTTCTTATTTTCAATAGATTCCCCATTTTCTTCAATTCTTTTTGAACTCTCGGTTTCATTTTCAGCAGTCTGCTTGGCTGCAACAGTGAATTTTGTAATGTTTCTTTTTCATTTGAAGCTCTTGTGCTTTTTTTTCAGCTTTCTTTTTTTGCAGCACTAAAACATATAAATCCGATGCATCATGCTTTGGTAAATTATTTATATAAAGTTTGTTTAGAAATAGAAATAAAAAAGGTACCTTTACAATGATAACTGGGGTATGGGGTATGTATAAAAATTATACATACCCCAGTTACTGCAATGAGGCAACTCTGACCTTTTTCGCTTGGGATAAAAAAGTCAGTGAAAATTCCACTTATGCCATGATTTTTGTTAGTTAGTTAAGTTGATTTTAATGGCGCAAAAGCCAGGTTTGGCCAAAGAGAGCCTGACAGAGAACTATCAGCAAAAGATTTTTAAAAGAGGTGTGGAATAGTTAAAAGCAGGCTGATTTGGCAAAGGTTAGAAAAGCGAATGATGAAAAAGTATAAATACTAGTTAGTTAGTTAATAGATTCTATTATTATTATTATTATTATTACTATTTTTTTTAAGCTAAATAAGTTTAAAAAAGTCATTTGTTTCGAAAAAGAAAAAAATGCAAAAGTGTCGGAGTGGTCACCTAGCAGCTTTTGAAGCGTAGCTGCGCCATCGTCCAGCAAATGAGACTGAAAATAGTGGACCGATGATTACGAAAACAAACACAACTACATAAAACATGAGAGGCAGTGAGCAGGCAATTGCATGTCCCACACATCGGGGCAGTGTCGCCACACAGCAAATAGTGATGAGTGAAGCGATAATGCCCAATGCGAAGACGTGCAAGAACAAACTTCCTCCCTACGGTTCCGGCGACATTAGGATTTCCAGACTCCAAGGATAGGTTTAATACGGTGCAGTTTATTCTCCACCTGTTGGTCCCACAGATCTTGCCACGTTCGCCTGATATGATCATGAACAAGAAAGCGAAAATCCCGGTGAAACAGTGGCAAGGATGTGATGACCAAAGAGGAAGCAGATCTAGCAGCAGCATCAGAAGACTCGCTTCCTGGGATTCTAACATGCCCAGGAATCCAGCAGAATCATATCTGGACACCAGCCTTGAGCAAAGAACGAAGTAATCTTCATACGGTAAAAAGAACTGGGTGGCCAGTGAAATCTAAAGATGACATAGACTGAACAACACTCAACGAATCTGTGTACACCATAGCACGATGATGAGAGCTCGATTGCACATGAACAAGAGCAAGACACACAGCATGCATCTCTGCCGAAAACACTGTGGCCTCAGTAGGAATGCAGGTAACAGAAACTTCGTCAATCCAGATGGTGGCAGATCCCACACCACCAGCCATCTTAGATCCGTCG